>OX335790.1:15081200-20081200 GCA_946896805.1 Scutellaria galericulata
ATATCTTGCTGAATCTTTACTCAATACACAAGCATAAATATTTGCAATGGGCCTGCAATTTCGATTATTTATTTTTCAGTAAATTAAAAGTAAAATGCGAAAGATTACAATTTCCAATTTACTTAAATTTCATAGAAAAATCTCTTTTAATCCATGTTCAAGGACTCGTGCACCCTTTTGTGCATAAAATAGATGTACGTACCATACAAATCTAATCTAATTTATCTATCTAATATTATTACAAAAATGTTTTATTCGGCCAATTTTTGTAAAACCTAAAATATCTTCAATAAATTTTCAAATATTAAATAACACAAATAATATTACAGTTATTTTAATTATTTAAATGTAACATAAAATTTCAAATACTATATACCCAATAAAACACTTGAATTTCATGCATCCTCATCAAATATATTGTCATTTTGATTAACTCCAAAAAAGTTATTGACATAATTTTAAAATTTTCTGGAGACCTCTTTACCCCAGACCTTGGTTAAAATGTACAATTTTATTGTATAAGAATTCTCAAAACCCATATTTACCATAATCTTTCACTATATGAACTCTATGATGAAATAATTTTAAAATTAATTGAATTTTTCAATTAGATTCTCCACGGTTGAATTCGCTCCAAATTGGGAGTTTGAGTCATTTGTTCGTAAATCATAATATATAAAAGTCCTAAAGCCCAATTTCTCTAACATCAAAGGACGCGACCTAGAAAAGAAGCAGAATTGGTTGAAGACACACACAGAGCCCTTTATTCGAACTCAATTTAAATAAATTCAGTTAAATGGTCTGCCCAGCAGGCTAGATATCTTATGTGATTCTTATCCTAACCCTTGATCAGTCTTTTTTGTATTTCCAATCCCCAACAAATTATGATTTGTCTCCTTCACAAGAGTTTTTTTGGAAATAGTTTCTCAAATAACAATAGCCTGAATCATATACAAGTAATTGTTGAAAAGGGTTCCCAAATGGAGTACAATTACATCTCAACTTAGTTCTATGAACAAAACAACTTAAGCCGTTGCTTCTTTGCGAAGGTTAATCAATACAATAGATAATCACTTTTTTTTTCCAAAAATACCAGGGCCATATGTTGAATAGACGACATCTACTAGAAGAGGGAATTGTAACAACACGAATGATGTTACAGGCAAGCAAGCCAACATCACCACTGGTATAAGAAACCATTTCAAACTATGTTGAACCACAAGATACAAGGTTGCACTAAATGCAACCACCATAAATATAACGGAGAGAAAGAGGGTAAGAAGGCCGATGCTTAATCTCTTGGGCAGAACATAGAGGAAATCTTCTTCTGCATAGCGTGAAGTCAAGATGGAGAGGAACATCAAAAGAGAAGTGATGGAAGTGAACAAGGAAACTGCATCTGAAATGACAAACACAATGAATGCAAATTCATTCAAGAAAAGTGGGATTCCACTTTCCGTGACAACACCACCAGGCACGGTAAAAGCTGAAGCAAACACAACAGTTGCAATTAGGGCAGTTGCAATGGTACATGCATTAGCAGTGTCCTTCATCCACCTCTCTCCATCTGTTTTCAATTTTTCGTGTTCCCTTGTAAACAACATTTGTGGAGTTTCGTTTTGTTTGTTAATCCATGTACCCTGAGAAGGATGGATAACTTTCTCCATCTCCTACGAAATTGGAGAATGCATCTATCAGTATAATGATACTATCAGTGTGGCTCTAGTGATAAAAAGAAGTGATACATATCTCACCTTAAACCACTGCAATTCTCGTTGCATTTGCAGAGCTGCACCACGAACAAGATTGAGTCTATTGGGAGGGGCTAGTTTTCCACACATGTGCATTAAATTGTTGTCCTCATTGTCCACGTGATGGAAGAATTCATATTTGCGGCTACTCAGACTATTAAGAGTTTGAAAAAGTTTTCAAAGCGATAACTAGCTGCCACGTGAAATATCCTCATGCTGGTGTTATTATCTCGAGCATAAACAGAGATAGGATACATGTCAATGATCACATCCACAATCTCTTTGATGCCATATGTAGCTGCTCTGAAGATTATGCTCGAAAACATTTGTGTAGCCACATCTTCAGGTAAAGATACCATTTGGTGGCACAAACATTTGACAAGTTCAAGTGATTGTTGGTGTTTTACTTTCTTGTCCCTCATGCTTTTCACTTGAGGCACTGACATTTAGCCCATTCTCAGCTAAGCAAAAAAAAAAAAAAAAAAACAACACGAATTGAAACTGAAACACACTTGATCATATCAAATTACTATCTCATACCTAAATGTAGGATGACTTTCCATACCATGAATTTGTCAATCTCAATTTTTCCTATATGGGGCGTTTAATTTAAAAGTTGAAAGAGGCATCTATATAAGGAATGCAGCAGATGAAGATACTTTCCTGCATAAATGATGTGAAACGAGGTGCTATCGCTATTCACATTTTCAATGTCAGCAGCGGAGACACCTTTCCATTTGGACTCTTATATAGGAATACCTTTCACACAGCTAGACCATGTCAAAATACTAATCAACATCATATTTATATTCATCATATTTAATTACTTACAACGATAAATGAAGTTTTGCCACCAGCTGAAACGTTGTGCACTTGGGAATGCTGAGCTAATTTCAGCTAAAGTTTGAAGTGGGCACTTATTATAATCATTACTTTGTAAACAAGCCAAATGGGGATACTTGGAAACCAAATCCAATGCGATATCTGAAGATTAGTAATAATGACAATTAATTAGCAACTAAACTACGGACAAAGGAGACAAATCTTTTCTACTCACCAAAGAATTCAGAAGCTATAGTTGTAAGCAAGAGGTTAACGCCTAATTCGCCATCAAATGGTGTGTTGTCCACCTTAGGCTTGGACACCGATATCAAATACTCAAGAGTTTCCTTATGGCAATATACAGCTGCTATTTCCACTGCCAATTGGTTGACACCACTCAAAATGTAAAGTAAGTCTGGATTTTTAGCAACTAAAATAGCTACTGCTTCAGTATTTCCAACCGTGGCAGCTTTGTGTAAAGCTGTTAACTCAGATCTATCCTTTATGATGAGGGCGTCAGCTGGCAAAATGTCCACCAACTTCTTCACAAAATCATTAGCGTTTCCGCTCAGAACCGCGACATGAAGAGGTGTTTCGGAGTGACGAGATATTATGGCTTTGGCTTTGTCTACATCATCTTGGAAGAATGTTTTTGCTGTTTCCCAATCACCTCTAAATGCTGCTCTATACAGCGGCAAATACCTGCTTAAATCTCCTTCTGAGGAAGAAGCCATTGGTGAGATTTCTCAAGTTTTTTGTTGAGATTCAGACCTCTGGCTTTCTCATCCCTTATCATCAAGGAAAAGTCAATGGAATTAGTTGGTAGTATTTCCTAGTTGCAAATATAATTTTCATAAGACTTACTCCATCCGTCCCAACTTAACTTGCCTACTTACCATTTCTGTTTGTCCCAACTTAACTTGTCAGTTCATAAATGACAAAAAAATTTTTACATTAATATCCCTATATTTCAACATTATTACAAAAATGTCATCCAAAAATGCATAGAATTTGATTTGATGTGCATATTATTACAAAAATGTAATCCAAAAGTGCATAAAATTTGATTTGATGTGCATATTATTACAAAAATGTCATCCAGTGCATATCCACTTGAGTCAACTGTATTTTCTTAATTTTCGTGCCCGATCAAAGCAGATAAATTAAGTTGGGACGGAGGTAGTATTTGTTAAAATAATACTTTAAGAAGACTTTGATCATGCACCTCCACTAAACGTTTAAATGATACATGCATATAGCGCAAGTTGATTCAACTTCAGAAAATTGTTTTATTTTAAAATAAAATAAAATAACATATGATATTCTACAAATTAAAAAATAAAATTATTAAAAGTGTTTCAATAAATATAACATGTATAACTAAACCGGAAAATTATCTTCAAGATCTACCATATTAACAAATAAACTTTCAAAATGCATATAAAATTATAATTAAATCTGGAAGCAATTCAGAAAATCCACAAATCAACCAATAATATTAAAAAAAAATTGAAAATTATTAGAAACCTGAAAGGTATCTTTAAAATCTACTAATGAACCAAAACATATTGAAAATTATTTAAGCATATAAATATAAAAATTACAATGAAATCATAAAATTATTTTTTAGAATCTAAGAACTTGCAAATAAAATTTCAAACTTGTTTAGAAAAATTTAAAAATTATTATTAAAATTGAAAATTACTTTGCAAATCTAGAAATTAGAAAATAAAATTTTAAAAATTATTTATATAAATATAATTAGATCTCCGTACGCATGGGATATGGAATTAACTATAATTTTGAAATAATAATTTGATGTTTTATAAATAATTTTCAGACCTAATTATATATTCTAAATTTATAAAAAGTTTTTTGAATTTTATTTTTTTGTTAATTTGTAGACTTACAAAAATTCCAAATATATTTTAATTTCTATGACTCAGGCCAACGTGGTACAACTTGACATTGTGGGTCCACGAGCTTGAAACTGGGAGTTTGAGCCAAATGTTATTCATAAATCATTAAAAGGAATAAAATTAAAATCAAGTCGTCCCTATTATTTTTCTTTTCTCCTTCGTAGTTAAAGACAATTAGTACAACACATTCACATGTAACATTAGTCAAAGATAAAAAGAAATTAATATAATTATATGCACACGTGCAGGGAAAATTGATGAAAATATTATGTATATTATCCTTAATTATAATCTTATTTTTTAATTTTTTTAATTTTTAAAAATACATCATATGTTACTGTATGTTATCAAAAATATTCCTTTATCGGTAGTAAACGATAATCAACCGGTCACAATCTGATGTGACCGATAAATACGCTTGTGGAATTTAATTTTGAGTTTTTTTAATCTTATATTCATGTCATTCTAGAAAGAGATATGTTTGGCATAAACAAACAAACATAGTGGACATTTTCAGGAATATAAATAAAAAATTATTATTATTTTAGATCAGAAAATTATTTTAAAATATCTAAAAATCAAAGAAATGTAAAAAAGAAAAAGATTAACCATATAATAATAATAATAATAATAATAATAATAATAATAGAATTTCTAAAACTATATTTAAATAATTGAAATTTTAATATATCATTTAAGTAAATATAAAAATATAATTAAATTGGAAATTTTTTATTTACAAAAACAGAAATTATAATAAATATTTAAAAATCAACAAATAAATAAAAAAATATTCATTTTCTTATTTTTTAAAATATATTTTTTTAATTTTATTATATATATATATATATATATATAATTTTTGGTAATACTTTATTTTTATTTTTAAGCATTTTATGGGGTTTTTTTTACTTTTAAGAATTTCATCGATTTTATTTGTTTTTTTTAGATATTTTAAGATAATTTTCCAACAAAAAATCTATTTTAAAATTTATTTGCTAGATTTATTTTATTGGTTTATAATATTTCAAAATTACTATTAAAATAAGTTATGATTTTTTTAAAAATAATTTCCTATTATTATTTTTACTATTATTATTAAACATAGGTTTTAGTAATTTAAAATTATATTCTTTTTTAAATAAATATTTCTAATTTATTATATTTACTAAATAAGTATTATAAATTTTATTTGGTAAATTTAAATTTTGAAAAAAAAAATTCATAATATAATAATAATAATGATTATTATTACTTTATTTTAATATTTTTTTCAAGATTGTTTTTTTGTTTATTTAGATAATATAAAATATTTTTATGATATTTTTTGTTTATTTTGAAAGTGTGCAAAGTGTTGTGGGACGGAGGGAGTATAAAAATATAAAATTATATACAGGGTGTTTTCAAAAACCCAAAATATTAAAGGATAAGATCATAAATAGAAGTAATATACGAAATATTTTTGCCATTTTTTCCCACACATGCATGCATACACATAATGGAGAGCAAGTAAAAGGTATATCATCATATTAAATTCTCTGAAATATTGAGAAAACTTGGCTGCTTCCACAAATGGATTCATCAGATGGTGCAGCCAATTCATCATCTAAGAGTACAAGTAATTAGTTTTTTCTGTTAATTAATTTGCAATCAGTTTAATTAGTAATATGAATATATAGATATAGATCAACAACTGTAGTTGATATTGGTGCTGAAATATATATAGGTGGAGATTCAAGCAGGTATTTGCCGCTGTATAAAGCAGCACTCAATGGAGATTGGGAGACGGCAAAAAGATTTTTTGAGAAAGATAAAAGATGCAGCCACAGCTGCAGTGGCGGATCCAGAAAATCGAAAGAGAGTATGCACATTCTTTAGAATACTAAAAAAAATTTACATAAACAAAATATATGTACTAAAACTTGAAAATGTATAATATTAAGAATTACAACAAAAATATATTTATCTAAAGAAAGATTACAATCGTTCTCGATGAGTTCTCATACTTTGAAAGCGGTCTAAAATGTCGTCATTGCTTATTTTTAAAAATACATCTCTCTCTAATTTAGTAACTAAGCAATCATTCAAAAATTGATCTCCGAGGCTATTCCGTAGCTAGTTCTTCACATATGTCATTGTTGAGAATGTTCTTTCCACACTTGCAGTCGCCACAGGAAGGACCAACATCATCTTTATAGCAAGTAGACATGACGATATATTTCATGCTTCTTTGTCTCGACAAGTTTCATGGAGAGTTCTTCAATATCTTTCAAGCCCTGAAATCTATCATCTCTTCTCATATCATAAACAAAATTATCAAGCTCATCCTCAAGATACAACAAATCAACATTTGAGAACTTATCGGGATAAAATTCAACTAGTCTAAGCAACTTTGATTTATCAAAAGAAGAGAAGGCATCGACGGGACTCAAGCATATCATACAAAGGAGCAACTATGTACTTACCTCATCAAATTGATTGTCAAGCTCCTGGAATTGCAAATCAATTATGTCAACAAAAAAATCAAATCGATAGTGATGAAAATATGTAATGTCCTTCTTTCCACGCCTACGGTTCTTCCTTCCAAAAGGAACATACTCATCATTCATTTTAGGAACATCAATATCATTTTTTCCACAAAAAAGATATGACTGAATTTAAGAGAGATTCTCATCCATCTTCTCTCATTTGTCTCAATCTCTCTTTAGTTAACTTCACAAGAGACATTGCATTAACAAGGTCTTGATCTTTTTTTTTTTTTACAATGCAATATTCAATTGATTTGCTACTCCAAATACACTCTTCATCAAATACACCATAAGAATAAAGTCAAATGACTCAAGAGCGTAACTAACACCATCAGCTTTTGTACGATCTTCAGAAGTCTGTGGATTATCATAAATCATATCAAGCACCTTACAAATTGGAGAATACAAAACAATAACATTCACCAACAACTTATAGTGAGTTCCCCAACAAGTATCACCTGGTCTTCCCAATTCAAGCTCCTGATTCAAACCTTTTCCACTTTCAAGTTCACCATCTTCAAATGTTTTTGCAACTACTTCTACTTGGGCCTCTTTATGCATTTCTTGATGTTTACAAGAGCCTCCAACAATGTTCAACATATTAGAAAGAGTTTCAAATAACCAACCACGATCACCAGAATATAATATGTTTCTTGAGTTTCATTCCTTATCAAAGTTTTGATATCATTAATGTCGCCCTTCATATTGCTAGCCCCATCATAACCTTGCCCACGAATTCTAGATGGGCTCAATGAATGCTCAAAAAGTACAGAATAAATCACATCTCTAAGAGATAATGCGGTAGTACCCTTAACATGCACTACACCAACAAACCTTCGATGACTACTCCTTCTTTATTAACATAACGTAAACAAAAAGCCATCTGCTCTTTACAAGACACATCATGAGATTCATCTACTAATATTGCAAAATGATCATCACCCAACTCCTTTATAACGGTCGTAGTTGTTTCCCTTGAACAAGAATGAATGAGATCTTTTTGAATTGAAGGGGATATCATTTGATTGTTTCCAGGCGCATTTTTAAACACATTTTTTTCAATTTCCTCATGTTTACTAGCATGCCACTACAAAAGTTCAAGAAATTCCCTCTATTAAACGATTCTTCACTCTCATCATGACCATGAAATGCCAATCCTTGAAGTAATATCATGTGAAGTTTGCCGAATGAAAGAATTATTGATGGGTAATTTTGGATCAACTAAAGCCTCAAATTTCTCCATACATCGATTATGAACACTTTTAATCTTGTCTATATGCTTAGCAATGGCAACTAGTCTATTCCAACCTCTAAATCCACTTTTGCCAAAAGCATCATGCCCATCACCATCCAATACTCCAACATCATCCGCTCCCATGCGCCCCCACGCGCGGCCACACCATAGTTGGTGTACGCCGCACTCACCTATATAAATATATTATGTTCAAGTATTATATTTTTGCTCTTCAGATATCACACATATACTCTTCAGGTATTACATAATGTATTGTATCCAGGTATTATACATTTTTTCTTCAGGTATCACATATCTACCTTAAGATATTATGCAGAAAGTAGAAACAGTGTTGTTTTCTTCTTTTTCCTCTCTTTTTTTCTTTCTTTTTTCTCATTCTTCTTAATCTCTTTTCTTATCCATTTGTTATTCTTCTTATATGTTTTGTATATCTTCTTATCTATCTTCTTGTTCTTATTCTTCTTCAAATTGCCATGGAGTAATTTATTTGTTCTAATATCTATAGAACAAATTATTAATACCTCAAAAGTATTTTCATAACTTACATATTATTCAAGCATGTAATTTTGTAATACATATAGTGCATGTATGTAATACCTATAGAACAAATTTGTAATACCTCAAAATTATTTTTCATAACTTACATATCATTAAGCATGTAATTATGTAATATTTGTAGTTCATGTATGTAATACCTATAAAACAAATTTGTAATAACTCAAAACTATTTTTCATAACTTACATATCATTCAAGCATGTAGTTATGTAATACTTGTAGTTCATGCATGTAATACCTATAGAACAAATCTATAATACCTCAACACTATTTTTCATAATTTATATATCATTCAAGCATGTAATTATGTAATACCTACAGAACAAATTTGTAATACCTCAAATCTTAAAATTTTCAAATACAAGATTTTTATCATCTTCTTCCCCAAAATTATGCAAATTCATATTACTCAATCAATAACCAACTATGGTGTTTGCTGCATCAATTATATAGTATATTACTATGAATCGGAGTAAGATATAAAAAATTGCAAGTTATTGAAAAATAAAAATCCTAGATTTTTATACAAATTAGAAAGAAAATAACTTGTTAGAGTATTAGAAAAATTAGAACCCTAAATTTGTAGCAATCATATAAATAAATTGAGAAGGAAGAGAGGAAGAGAGAGGGGGGAGTAGCGCGGGAAGAAAGGGGAAAAAAGATATATATATATATATATACACACACTAGTTGAGAACACGTGTGTTGCACGTGGAGAGACAAACTTTTGAGACCTATTATTTGGTTGATTTCGTGGTTTTTTTTCCCTTCATTTGTTCTTCAATAATTTGTTGAAGTTTATTCAAATTACTTAATATTTGATTATTATAAGTTAATGTTTTTTCAATTTAAAATATGTATCATAACAACAATAATTTATTAAGAAAAATATCATGAGATCCTCGAAATTGTGTGTGGTTAAGTATGAGTATAATTCAATGTGAAATCCAAATATACCGAAAATATTGTTTTGGGAGTCGTCAAAAAAATGTTAAAAATTTTATTGTATTCGATTATAAATTCTAATTCCTCTATTCTTATAAATTAAAATATTAAAAAAAAAGTATCGAATTTCTGAAACGAAAGATTATAATTCTAATTTAGCAACTAACTATACCTTATTTGATCTTCTTTTCTGTCTTAGTATTTTTTCTTCGTGATTTGGTTAATAAATCTTTGATTATATTATCTTCCTCATCGTCAGATATGTGGATGCATTCCTTGTTTTTTGTCTTCTTAATTTTTCTTTTTCAATTTCTTTGTTCATCACCTATTTGTTTATAATTCTACAGATGATTGTTTTATATAGATATTGAATTCCAATACCTCATCAAATTATATAAATTCGGATTGTATTCAACTTTATCACCATTATTTTGGGTTATATTAACTGTCACTCTATTATGACATTTGTAAATATACTTGTAAAAGTACTTCACAGCCGTCACCCCGAGCATATCTGAACATTGATGTTACAATTATATCTGGACAACAAATATGGATTGTAAGGAACCACCCATTGATTATTCAATTCAGCATTGCGAATTTGAACAACCAGCTCATTTTTTCGTCTTCTGTAGATTGGATAACTTTCTTTACCTTACATAGTGTTTTCACAAAAAGGTTTTAGATAATGGCATTTGTACTTACCTACATATTAGAGAGGAAATAAGTCACTAAAATTTGGTGAAGTATAAACAAAATAAAGATAGATCAATGATGTAAAATTTTATAACATTAGCATTTGATTACTAACAAATTAACGACGGAATATTAGAGACGGACATCATCCGTACATGCATGATGCACCTCTAATTATATTAATATTAATAGATCTTCAATTCCATATTAGAGATGAAAATTCAGTCAACAGAGATAATAAATCTCTACAAATTAGTGACTGGACTAATGATTTGTTAGAATCAATCACTAATATAGATTGATACAAATATTTTAATGAGTTTCAATTTTTTTTTGGATAATGACATTTGCACTTATCTCTCAACATACATGAATTTTTTCGATTTTTTTTCACCACACAGTCCATGTAACATGTGTTTATTCACCAATTCATATATCCGAAGATATTTTTCTTCATTAGGAATTTCAGCACATACAAACTTATCAAATTGGTCAGTTGTATGAATTTTATATTCGTCCTTTAGAATTATAAGTAGATGAGCATGTGGTAGTCCCCTTTTCTGAAATTCGACCACATGAACATGTGTATCAACTTTTCTAAATATTTGGTTCTTAAATAATTGATCTTTCAAGTCATGTAATTTTTCTTGGAAAACTCTCACAGCTAAATCTTGACGATCTTAAGCTTTTTGATTGCAGTATGATTAGATTATGATTAGGTCATTCCTCAAATTAGAGCTGATGTATTCTAATTAATATTTAAACAAAGACTTTGAAAATCACCATGGTCAAGGAGGACTCAAGAATGATTTGTTTGTCAGACCAACAAAAATAAAATCCTACCTCGATATGAGCAAATGAATGAGTATACGACAAGCAGGTCGATCCTCAGGGAACAGAGTTTAACTCTATTGAGTATAAAAGGAATCAAGAGGTGTGATATCTACTAAACTAAATGAAGCTAAACTAACTAAACAAGCAAACAAGTAAATAAATAGGAGAATGGAAAATCTTACGAGACTCCGATTCAAGGGTGTCGACATTCGATTACATCTGATCATAGGCTACAACATACATTATCTTGAACATTCAAACATTTAACCTTATACTAAACACGAAGCCGTAAAGAAGTCCATATTTTTCCAATTTAATTGATCAAACCCAACATTCAATCAAAACTAGTCATTAACTAAATTGGTCGCGATCCAAATTAATTAACACAATTAAACCTAAATTGAAACCTAGAACCTAATAATTGAGATAACTGCAATTACTAAGCTTATGGTTCCGTTAGTCTCATTAATTCATTAGACAATTACACTATCCCAGCAAAAGCATAATCAACATATTGCTACTAAGTACCAATCATTCATCAATCATACATCTCAACAACATATAAAAGAGAACTCATTGATAGCTTTAGCAATATATAATTCAAATTGAATTGTCAGATCAACCAAAACTATATATCACTATATGGAATTAGATCATGAATTAACAAATACTTGAAATAAAACAAGAAATCAAATTAAGCACAAAACCTCACGGTGATAGCAATCGAATTAAACAACCCTTGAATCAAAGAGAAAATTTAGCCATTCATGCTTTGATTAATCATCTCCAATGTAATCTTCAACATTCTTCTTGAAATTGAGAGAAAAACTTAAAAATGTGTATCTAGAGAATGAGAGAATGAATGAGGTTTTTGCCCCGGGAGAGAAATAGGAGGGGAGAGATTACATAAAAATGTCTTTTCTATCTTTAATGAAAACTTAAGAAACTAAAACCCTAAGGACATAAGAGTCCATTACAAAATATAAGAGATAAATCTCTTCTTTGCCCTTTCTTTTCCACCAAGCCACTTGAGCATTTGATGTGGCCCCCTTCAAGCCCATTAAGTCCATTTTCACAACTTAAGTATAATTTGATCATTTTAAGCCCAATTTTTCTTAAAGCCCATCAAAGGTCAATTCCTACAAATAACAATAATAATTAAATCAACTAAAACACAAATGGACTATAACCAAAGGTAATTATGATGATAAAATATATAGAAATAAAGACACATCAAAGAATCAAGATAGGTGATAGTTATTTTTTTATTATTATTAAAAGACTTTGAACATTCACTATGGTCAAGGAGGACTCAAGAATCAAGATAGGTGATAGTTATTTTATTATTATTATTATTATTATTATTATTATATGTTTTTTTGTTTCTCAATATTAGTATTTTTTGTGGGACTATCTCATGAATCTAATATTAATGCCCAATTAATAAATGAATTTGTGAAAATAAAAAAACTTTTTATGAGATCATCTAAGAGATATAATCATAATCTTAGTACTATACACGTCGATCACATCTGTTATCACAAGTCATTATTGATTTTGTAGGTTATGAATTATGGATTGACTCATTTTATAAGAGTTTTTTTGCATTACATTGCATAACATACAGTAAAACCTCTATAAATTAATATTGTTGGGACCGGAGAATTTTCTTAATTTAGAGAGATATTATATAATCGATAAATTAATAATTTATTAATTTAGAGAGGTTTTAACGTATATACATAACTGACCTTCAAAATTTCGGGGTTGTATAATCCACTTACAATGTGCATTAATTATTGATGAAAAATAAATTAAAACACAAGTTTTAATTACCATTAAAAGAATGTATACTCACATAATCATGTTAATTGGATGTTTGAATGGTCTCATTCATTGTTTTTTGCCAAAGTAAAAGAATGGTTCATGGACTTACGTATATATGTACATTGTGTAGAAGTAGATCAATATATAACGATCCATTGTATTGTTTCTAAACCATACACAATAATGGCTTCTCATCTAAATGGTGTTCAAAAATCAACCATGACCAACCAACAACGAAAAATGTTATGCGAGTATAAGAGAGATCAGCCCAGGTGCACTCAGAAAGACTTGGTGCAATGGGTTGAAAAAAGTTTCAATGTGAAAGTTAGTCAAGCAACAATATCAAACACTCTCAAGCGATCAGTGGAGATCCTATCGACTGACTTTGAGAAATGTGGTTCTTCTAAGCGTAAAAAACTAGCCAAGTATCCGAGCATGGAGAAGGTTGTAAATGAGTGGTTTCTCTAACATCAAGAACGCATGAATATAACCGGAGAGCTAATCTTGGAGAAGGCGAATGAGGTGCTGAAACTTCTGCATCCTGAAAATCCTTCAGAGCACACCTTTCGCAAGGTTGGCTTGAGAAATTCAAGTCCAGGCATGGTATCAAATCATATTGCCATTTTGGAGATAACGGCTCAGTTGACACACATGATATGGAGAAGAAATTGGAGAACATAAGGGAAACTATCAATCAATTTCCAATGAAAGATGTTTTTAATATGGATGAAACTTGTTTGTTTTACAGGTTACAGGCTGATCATTCACTTGCAACAAAACAACTTGAGGGTAAAAAACAGGACAATGAAAGGCTCACAGTTGTTATTTGTTGCAATGAGGATGGCTCGGAAAAAAATTCCTCTATGGATTATTGGTAAGTATGCAAAGCCACGTTGTTTTAAGAATATCAATATGAATAGCTTGAATTGTGAATATCATGCCAACAAGAGAGCATGGATGACTGGGTGCTTTTTGAAGAATATGTTTGTTGGTTGGATGAACAAATGCATGATAGAAAAATTCTTTTTGATAGTGGATAACTGTCCAGCCCATTCAAGTAATATTCAAGGGCTGCAAAATGTTGAGTTGTTTTTCCTACAACCAAACATGACTTCGAAAATCCAACCATGTGATGCCGGGATAATAAGAGCATTTAAAATGTACTACCGCAAAAGAATTTACCGTAAAATTTTGGAAGGCTATGAGTTGGACATACCTTCTCCAGAAAAGATCAATGTTCTAGATGCTATCAATATGGCAGTCTCAGCTTGGACAACAAATGTTCAACAAGAGGCAATAGCAAATTGCTTTCAACATTGCAAAATTCGTTTGGCGAATCAAACCGACTTAAATAATTTAAATAATGCAACTCCCGAAGAAGAAATTCGTGAGCTTGAGAACATGATTACTAGTATGCCTTATAGAATAAAATGGATGTGAATCATTTGCTAGACTTTCCAGGTGAAAATTGTAATGAATGTTACGAAGTTCAGAGTTTAGAAGAAATAGTGGCTGATGTCATTCAAAATCCAATAGATGATGAAGCGGGTGATGATTCAATAGCTTTGCAACTGGTCACTCGAAAAGAAGCATTGCAAGCGGCAACAACTCTTCATAACTTTTTATTGCAATACGAGAAGATAACGCCGCAACTCTTGGGTGCAATTGGGAGATTTAAAGATGAGATCAATGCAGATTTGAAGTTCAACAAAAAGCAAGTAACAGTAGATTCATATTTTACTAAATTGTCTTAGAATGTTCAAGTAGATAACATATATATTGTATCTGGGAATATTTTTATAATTATTAATTTATATTTTTGTCGGGACCTTAAATATACACTAGGATTTCCAAAAAAAATATTATCTTATTATTTAATTGATTGGTGTCCAAATTTGAACTGGTCCCAAGTTGGGACCGGACAAATTATTAGTTTTATCAAGGTTATTAACTTATCGAGTATTATTTTATGGAGGTTTTGCTGTATATGGAGTCAGATGTAGTGGGAACCTAATAATTCATTTATTCTTTGGTATATAACTTTCCTTGGTCCCAAATGCCATTTAATTCAATGTGAATACTTTTTAGTATTGTAATACAATTTTTGAGTCTATATCTACTAATGAATCATGCTATTAAGAGAGAGAATGAAATCTAGATTATAACAAATCATCGTACTAGGGATGAATTAATCTTTACAACTTTGGGATCTTAAAAGTCTTCAACTTTAAGATCAAGTGTGAATAGCTCTAGTAGTTCTTCACCACCATCAATCGAGAGGTCGATACGTGTTTGTGAATTGGAGTTGCTTTGAAGAGGCTTGTATATCAAGTCAATAGATCTTGTAAAATTGATAAGTCTTCCACGACAAATAGCTAGGTAAATATCGGTTCACTGAATTATGTTCATACGTTTTTATGCCTATTTTTCGAGCAGTTTACATCCCTAAAAATACGGGACTTGAGTTGTTCTTAGGTATGCATGCGAATAGAGGTGGTTCATGGTTGTTGGTCACCATCAAACAACCTGTTGTTTGTGTTAGCATTGAGCTTGATAATGATGGACCCTTTTGATCTAAAGTCCAGTTGGAGGCCTCGACTTTAGGCCAGTGAAAAAAAACGACATCGCTCCTTGCAAGCAAGTGATGAAGAACTGGCCTTGGGACAACCGAAGCTGTTTAGGACAAGGAAAATTGGAGTTTAAGGATCAAGTTTTTGGACCAGAATCCTTGGAGTTTGATGCTGTTGAGATGTATATATTGCTCAAAAGCAATCTCAGCAAATTGGTTTTTCTTAGTATTGAAGAAAACGTGTTTCTTTATCCAAGAAATCGCATTCCACTTACTAAGTCGTGAGTTTACTTGTAAAGAAAAGGAATTCCAATACCGTTATTTCAGTTAAAAATATCTTCAGTTTTGCAGTTTCAGCCGGTGGTTTTCAGAGCTGGTTTACTTCTACTACATAAGCTTATGAAGAACGGTTTTTTGCATAATTCAAAATCAAGTTGCAAGCTATAGATCAACACTTTTACAGAAAGTGATAAGAATGTAAAGGCTTGGGTTTTGAGTTTCCAACTCTGCGCTTCTTGTAAACCTGTGTTCCTGATTAATTGAAGGCTCTAAGCTACCGTGGATGTACATCATTTCAGGATTGAACCGCGTAAAAATCAGGTTGTGTTCTTTCTTGTTTTCTTCCTTCTAATTTCTGTGTTTTTATTTTAGTATACTTCTTTGATTACAAAATTTGTATTTTTCGATGTTTTTTCGTGAATAAGATACACATGTCCCCAATTTCTCATTTCCGATCATTCCTATTACCGTGGCAACTCTGTGATCATGTAACTTTTGTTTTACATTTATTTTGATCTACAAAGGACAAAATTCATTTTTCGTCTTTCCTAGGGACGTTGTTCGATTTTGGTGCTCTTATTCTGATCATCAATTTTAGCCCTCCTATCTCCTTATGTGTCCAATTTTGGTCTGATTAGTCCAATTTTGGTCCTCCTATCTCGATTTTCCGGTCAATTTCGGGTGAGTGCACAACACTCGCCCCCAACATTCGCCTGAAATTGACCAGAAAATCGAGATAGGAGGACCAAAATTGGACAAATCGGACCAAAATTGGACACATAGGGAGATAGGAGGACTAAAATTGATGATCGGGGTTCCAGTTACTGATATTGAGTCCAGTTTTGATTTAAGAGTTCGAAATTCTTGTTTACTAGGATATGGTATTTCAGTGCATTTTAACTTTGATATAATTAATATTAATTAATATAATTAATATTAAATCACCTTCTGAAAATATTTAGTGAGAAATGACATTTTTTTACGGTGATGTGTAGTGGTTTTTCATATGTAAGAAATGACATCGTTTTACGTTGGCATGCATGTAGGAAAATTTCATGTTTTAAACAATTCGAAGTCACATTGACTGATGACAAGGATATTTTTTAAATTTCAGGCATCCACATCAACAGTTGAAGCTTGAAATGACTCAACCATATACCAAATTGTAACAAATTAGAAGGTGATGATTTGTTAATTGATTAATGATAAATGAATGTTGGACAACCAACATTAACATACGAGATATTCTTAAAAACTAAGAAAATTTAAAATTACAGTAATAATTATAGATAATAGATGGGATATTTTCACCAATTTTTCCTAATACATTACATTACGTAAGGTAATTAAGGAACAAATGCGTTATACATAAAATTTTAGGATTAGGTTTTTTTTTTTTTTTTGTGTTTTTTTGTTAATTTGGGGATTTTATTATGTTCTTGGATTGAGGGTTAGGATTCAGACTTAGATTTTGTTTTCTTAGTTATTTTTTTATTTACTTTATAATGATGTGGTAAAGTGGAAATATTATTTGGCATTTTTTGGTTAAAATAAATGTAAAATAAATGCCACATAATCATAAAATTGCCACATCATTAGAATTGATCAGAAATTATCAAATTGGGGTGAGTGCATCTCATTCACTGAAAATCTACCGGAAAATACAAATTCTGGCGAAAAAATAACTAAAATCGGATAAATTTAACAATTATAATACTAAAAGTGAAATTTTAAAATAAGCAGGACAAAAATCGAACATATGTCTTAAGATAGGACTTACAAAGAATTTGATTCCATTTGCAATTTGAACAGGATTTTATAAAGTTGTATGTAAAGAATGTTGTTTCAAACCATCATCTTTTCTTGTCAAGTCGGTTGTCCAATACAGTGAATTGGGAAACCAAATTTACCTAAGTAAACATGCTAAACAGCGATTTGGTTGTAGCAAATATGCTAATAGATCTTGATTTGTCCGCAATCAAATCAACTTCTTCTCCGATGAAATAACCTGCAAAAACGTAAAACACCGGGGGGTTTTTCCCGGCGAAGGGACTCCGACGCTCAAGTCAGTAAATTGAATATTGCAAGTATATTTGAATATAAAGTGTGCTTGAGAAAATAGAGAAAGGAACATAATGAATATATATACTTCCTGAAATTAGCAGTTGGTGGTATCCGAAAAAGGTGGGAACGTGGGAAGTGGCTTAGTGGTCCACATAATGGGCAGTGATATACATTTAAGTCAGTTCGCTTCATTCAACCGAGACCAGTTCGCTATCTTAGTTTGAAATCAAATAATCTGGTACTTCAGTAAGATACTAGCTGCGAGCTCTTACCGAGGAGAGAACAGTTCGTCTTAAACCGTGTTACAATATAGTTCGCTTATTGTAACACGCTTTCTGTTCGCTTCTACTTACGCTGTTCGCACTAACGGTTCAGTCTTGACCTGAGCTCTGAGAAAATCCGGTTCGCCACAGTTCGACCACATCAGGTACTCCCCCCCTTTGGAAGTGCATGTTTACAGGCGCTAGTTGGCATCACTTACGCCGAACATCAAATGATCCTTCTAGAAGCAAGATGTCTTCTCAATCGTCTGTCACGTGTCCATCGGCACATTTCCCTAAGCGCCTTTTCACATCCACCGTTAGATCACTTCATATCCGAAGGCCGAGAATTCGGGACTTTTCAATTTTTCCCCCCCAAATTCAAGGGTCGTCTTCTTCCTATATATATTACCTTCTCTTCTCCAAAAAACCCTTCTGCAAAATTACTGTACAATCACATACTAGAAAGGGCTTTTCTTCTTCAATCTCTAGGACTCCTCGAACAAACCAGGTACCATCTTCCTTTCTTCTTCTTTTCATTTTCAATGGCATCCTCTACCTCTTTAACCCATTTGAGGGACGAAAGTGAATCAGAAGAGGAATTCACTCAACTTCCTATACGCCCTTTTTCGAAACCCTCAAACCCTAGATCTTCTTCCTCTGGCCGCCAAAATCCTTCCGATCCTCCAAAAATATCTCGCAAAAAAACCGTAGATACCGTTTTTTCGGCGACCAAAGCTACTCAAACCCATGTCATTTTATTGAGTTCGTTTTTAGTAGATGGGTATTCAGTAATTATTCCCAACTCGGAAGAGCGACCTCATCGGGCCCCAGATGATTGCCAAACCTGGTTTCTAAAGCACATATCTCTGGGGCTAGTCCCTTCTGTTCATCCTTTTTTCCACACTATTAGCTCGGCCTTCGGGATCTGTCCGAACCAACTCCATCCCAACTCAATTAGCTACATAGTCTCTTTCTATATGGTGTGTAAATGGATGGGTGTCGAACCCACTGCTGACAGATTTCAGTCTTGTTTTATGTTAAAACGAACTAATCCTTATCGATTTTATCTAAGTCCTCGTAGCGGGGATAGACGAGCTCAATTTTTGTCCCCTGGAGATGAGAAAATCCCTCATTGGGAAAAATTTTATCTTTTTATTCGTGCTCCAGCGAGCCGGCCTTTTAACTTACCTCCCTGGGTTGATCATCCCATTCACACAAGTTCCGCTTCTCCGGGAGATTCCCAAATTAGGCTCTTGAATTCTATATTCCTGAAGGGGTGGTTCGACATTGTACAGTTGAGCTCGTGTGAATCTCTACTTGCTTTCTGGGGGTTTTATCCGAACAGCCAGATTCCTTCCCGATTCAATCTAGGTTAAAGAGAGATCCGCAAAAATTTCTTCTTTTCCTATTTATTTTATATATATATATATATATATATATACTGGAGTAGTACCTTGATTGATCTTTTTTTCCTACAGATAGCACCATGGCCATGTTTTTCAATTTCGCCAGTGAGGTTGCTAAAGGGGATCGAACCCTTATCATCCCCGCTGAACATGCTGTGGACAAGGAGCGAGCTTCAGAGTTCCGAACTGCTGAAGAAAAATGACTCGTTGAGTTGTCCAAGCGAACTCCAAAACCCACTGAGGAGATCGTTCAACAAGGAGGGAGCGACCTTCTTCAGAGTTCCGCTTTTCCTACTCCCCCTGTCAACATCTCTGCAACCATTCCTTTGACAAAAACCAAACCCACTCCTCAAGCGACCAAACCCATCGAGCCATCTGAAGGGGCAGATGAGGGAACTCCAGGGGCCGCAGTTCTCTCTGTGAAGAAGAAAAGAGGTTCTTCCAGTTCGGATAGGGCTCCCAGCAAAAAACGCCACATTACAGAGGAGCGCCCAACTGAAGCAGAAAACCTTCCGGAAGCTTCCGCGGGGAAAGCTATACAGGAACTGGATGCCGAAGAGAGGGATTTAACCCTAAATATAACTCGAGGTGAGAAGTTGGTGAATTATCTGAAGAACTTCGGGAAGACAGCGTTACGCCGTCGAAGCCAAATTCGGAAGCAGCGCGATCAGCTGAAGGAAATGGAGGAGGAGAAGACAACTTTAATTGCAGATGTGCATGCTAATGCCGGCAAAGCCGAGACTTTATCTGCCATGTTGGACGAGAGCGAACTTCAACTGGGGTATACACGATCTGAATTGGCGAGGAAAGATGAGTTATTGCTCACTAAGGAAATGGAAGCAGTGGAGAGACAAAAAGCTTTGAAAGCAGCGGAGGCAGATGCGATATTCTGGAAGGCGGAATTTGAGCGAGAAAATAATTCCCGAGCCGAATTTGGTGAGGCCAAAAGGAATGAGGGCTTTCATCAATTTGTTCGAAGTCCAGAACTGGGACTTATAGTGGAGGGGTTTCGCGAGAGATTCGTCCATCACTTGTGGAACTCGGTCCTCTTTCTTTCCAAAGCCGCCCCCATGGCCGAAGCATATTTC
This sequence comes from Scutellaria galericulata, assembly GCA_946896805.1. NCBI lineage: Eukaryota > Viridiplantae > Streptophyta > Magnoliopsida > Lamiales > Lamiaceae > Scutellaria > Scutellaria galericulata. Next base: position 15,102,003 of record OX335790.1, read on the forward strand.
AAAGAAGGGGTTCGCTTGTGTCAAGAAGAATTGAAAGAGACTTCGCCTGACACTGAAGTCCATTTCAACCTTCTCGCTCTGGGCCAGAAAGTCTTAAAATCCTTCCCCTTCCCTCCAGGCTGGAAAGGGAATCTGAGTGAAGGGGTGGATGATGAATGGTGGTCTGGATATTTGGAAGAAGTCATACATGAAGTGATGAACCCAAAATTTCTTCCAAGTACCAGTTCGACACCACCTCCTCCTATTCTTTCAGCTGCACCCGGTTCCGCTATGGATCTGCTTGAAGAAATGTTCGCTCCTCCCCTATCTCTTTCGGTCATTGAGCCAAACTCCGAACCAGCTCCCTCTGTTAATCCCTTAGATCCTTGATAATGTAGTTAGAACATATGTAATTGGTATTTGACATAGTTTTGACTCATCCTTGTAAGAAAAATCTCATAATTCTATGCTACATATTTCAATGTCGCTTCTTTATATTTACTTGATGATGTTCGATTTTTGAAAGTTCCAAGGGAACTCTTCAATTCGCCTGATCATAAGTTCTGAGGGAACTTCGATTTATTTAATCATAAGTTCCGAGGGAACTCTTCAATTTACTTGATCATAAGTTCCGAGGGAACTCTTCAATTCGCTTAATCATAAGTTCCAAGGGAACTCATCAATTCGCTTAATCGCAAGTTCCGAGGGAACTCTTCAATTCGCTTAATCATTAGTTCCGAGGGAACTTCGATTTATTTAACTATAAGTTCCGAGGGAACTCTTCAATTCGCTTAATCATAAGTTCCGAGGGAACTCTTCAATTCGCTTAATCATTAGTTCCGAGGGAACTTCGATTTATGTAATCATAAGTTCCGAGTGAACTCTTCAATTTGCTTGATCATAAGTTCCGAGGGAACTCTTCAATTCGTTTAATCATAAGTTCCGAGGGAACTCTTCAATTCGCTTAATCATTAGTTCCGAGGGAACTCTTCAATTCGCTTAATCATTAGTTCCGAGGGAACTCTTCAATTTGCTTAATCATAAGTTCCGAGGGAACTCTTCAATTCGCTTAATCATAAGTTCCGAGGGAACTCTTCAATTCGCTTAATCATTAGTTCCGAGGGAACTCTTCAATTTGCTTAATCATAAGTTCCGAGGGAACTCTTCAATTCGCTTAATCATTAGTTCCAAGGGAACTCTTCAATTCGCTTAATCATATGAAATCAACAAAACGAGACATCAGATTTTAACGTGGTTCGGTCAATTCGACCTACATCCACGGTGAGGACAAATACTTATTATGGAATAATAACAAGAATAAAAAAGAAAAAATCACATACAAGAACAATTTCATGTGTAAAATTTCTTCAAATGGGCTATATGCCATGGCCTTGGTAGCACCTTGCCATTCCGATCTGTTAATTCATATGATCCACCAGGCAAAACGTTCGAAATTGTGTAAGGTCCTTCCCAAATGGCATCCAATTTCCCAATCTCTACTAAGGCATCAGATTGCCTTAATACCATATCGCCAACTTGAAATTCCCTCTTCCGGATCTTTTTATTAAAAGCGGCCTGGACCCGTCTCTTATAAAGCTCATGACGAACTCTAGCTTCGTCTCTGATTTCGTCCAAAAACAATAGATCGGTTCGAATCAACTCATCGTTCTCCTGGGGTTCGAAATTAGTAATTCTCAAGGCTTCTCCTTGAATTTCCGCAGGAACTATTGCCTCCATTCCGAACGCCAGACTGAAAGGTGTCTCTCCAGTAGTCGTTCTAGAAGTAGTTCGATACGCCCATAACACAGATGGAAGTTCGTCAACCCAATTGGATTTTTCAAACTCAAGCCGTTTCTTTATTCCGTCCACAAGGATACGATTAACAACCTCCACTTGACCATTCACCTGGGGGTGAGCTACAGGCGTGAAAATTTGCAATATCTTCATTTCTTCACACCATTCTGTGATCTTTTTTCCCTGAAACTGAGCTCCGTTATCCGACACTAAAATCCTTGGTAAGCCGAACCGACAACAAATGTTTTTCCATATGAAATGAATCATATCATTTTCCGTAATTTTAACCAAGGGTTCCGCTTCTACCCACTTAGTGAAATAATCAACGGCTACCACCAGGAACTGCTTACTTCCCCTTGTTTTGACAAATGGCCCAACTATATCGATTCCCCATCTAGCAAACGGGCAAGGCGAACATACAGTAAGCATATCTGTGGCTGGCACATGAATTCGCCATCCATGTTTTTGGCATGCCTCACATTTCCGAACTAATTCTTCAGCATCTTTTTTCATTGTGGGCCAATAGAACCCAGCTCGTCCAACTTTCCGAGCTAATGCCCTTGCTCCTGTGTGTTCGGCACATCCCCCTTCGTGTGCCTCTTTTAGAACTTTTATCCCTTCGTCTTGAGATAGACATCTCGCATCTGTTGGTAAAAAAGTTTTTCTATATAAAATTCCTTCAATAACATAATAGAATCGCATTTGTTTCTCCAATTTCTCCAGTTCTTTTACTGTTCCTTCCTTTTTTCCTTCAAGAAACTTTAGTAAAGGAGTTCCCCAGTCGGACTCTACCTTGTCAATACTCATTACCTCCTTCTCCTTCCTACTCCCATAACGGTAATACTCCTTCTCGAACAATCTTTTAACGAGCTTCCTATCTTCGCCAGAAAATCTGCTTTCTGATTTTCACTTCGAGGAATCTGCTCAATCTGGAGCTTTTCAAATTTTTTCTCCATATCTTTCACCTTTTGAACATAAGAAATCATGCGCTTCTCTTTAACTTCACACTGATTCTGAAGTTGCTGCGTTACCAGCTGCGAATCAGATTTAACGATTACGCTACGAGCTCCAACTTGCTCAGCTATTCTCAATCCTTGTAAAAAAGCTTCGTATTCAGCCTCATTGTTAGATGCTCGAAATTGAAATTTTAAAGCGAACTCCAACTCATCCTTCTGGGGGCTGATCAACAATATTCCAGCTTCCGCTCCTTGACGAGATGATGATCCATCAACATACAGCTCCCATTCTGCCTTTTCTTGTATTCTAGTTGTCTCTTGAATAAAGTCCGCTAGGGCTTGCCCTTTAATAGCTGTACGAGGTTCGTACCTGATATCAAACTGCCCCAACTCCACAGCCCACTTGATCAATCTTCCAGACGCCTCAGGTTTTCCCAGAACTACACTCAAAGGATGATCTGTTCGCACTATTACCTCATATCCCAAGAAGTATGGCCTCAATCTCCTTGCCATAGTAACCAAAGCATAGGCTAATTTTTCTACTTCGGTATACCGAACTTCTGCTCCATGTAAAACTCTACTAACAAAATATACTGGGAACTGATCTCTTCCTTCTTCTCAAACCAATACTGAACTAACTGATTCCTTTCCGACCGCCAAATATGCTATCAATTTACTTCCCTTAACTGGCTGTTTCAACAAAGGAAGCGATGATAGAAATTCCTTCAAATCTTCAAAGGCACTTTGGCATTTCGCATCCCATCCGAACTGCCCATTTTTCCTCAATATCTTGAAGAAAGGTAATCCTTTATCTGCCAACTTGGATATGAACCTGCTCAAGGCCACGATGCGACCAGTCAGCATTTGTACTTCTTTTATTGTTCGAGGAGGTGACATCTCCTGTATAGCTCGTATCTTGTTGGGATTAACTTCTATTCCTCGTTCAGTGACCATATAACCCAAAAATTTTCCTGCCTTGACACCAAATGAACATTTTGCTGGATTCAAACGCATCCCATGTTTCCGAATAGTCATCATGGTTTCCTTTAGATCTTCGGCGTGTGTGCTTGCTTGTTTGCTCTTTACCAGCATATCATCCACATAAGCTTCCATATTTCGCCCCAATTGGCTTTTGAATGCTTCATCTACCATTCTCTGATAAGTAGCTCCTGCGTTTTTCAATCCAAATGGCATTACTGTATAGCAATATGTACCTGAAGAGGTGATGAAGGCCACATTGGGCTTGTCCTCGGGGTGCAACAAGATTTGATGATATCCCTGAGCTGCATCCATCATACTGAGTAGTTCGCATCCAGCAGTGGAGTCCACCAACTTATCAATTCGAGGTAAAGGATAATGATCTTTGGGGCAGGCTTTATTCAAATCCCTGAAGTCAATACACATTCGTCATTTATTTCCGGGCTTCGGCACTAGCACCACGTTAGCCAACCAGCGAGGATATTGAATCCTCTCAATATGCCCTATCTCCAGCAGCTTCTTTACTTCCCCTTCAATGACTTCGTTCTGTTGATCACCGAAGTGCCTCAGTTTTTGCTTAATTGGTCGAACATCAGGCTTGATGTTCAACCTGTAAACTGCCAATTCTAGATCTATACCTTTCATGTCCTCTGACTTCCATGCAAATAGATCCACATTCTCCTTTAGCACCTTCACCATCTCCCCTCTAATCTGCCCCTGTAACCGACTTCCGAGACGAACTACATGTCCAGGTTGTTCGGGTATCAATTCGATACTCATCAGTTCTCCTTCCTCGAACTCAGCTGTATTTGGCTCGTCTCTCGTCTTTTGACTTTTATCTCGACCTCGATCCATATCATCTCTTTGTTCGCCACTACGTTTCCGACCTTCGGAATGGCGAACTGCAGCAACATAACATCGTCGGGCAATCTGTTGATCGCCATGAGCCACTCTAACTCCAACTGCACGTCTCTCTTCATCCTCCACGGGGAACTTCATCATCAGATGTGCAGGAGAAATGACAGCTGCATAAGTGCTTAATGAGGGACGACCCAAAATTACGTTATATTGTGAGGGGGCATCCACCAGTAAGAAGGTTATGGTCTTATTCTGCCTCCATTCTTCATCTCCCAAGACCATAGGCAGTTGAACTTTTCCATAGACCGTAACTGCTTCACCTGCAAAACCATAAAGTGAGGTTTCCATAGATTTTACCTCGACTGTCGACCTCATCTTCTTAAAACAATCCATGAACATGATATCAACCGAACTTCCAGTATCCACGAACACCCGCTCAACATTGAAACCTTCTATCTCAGCGACAATCACCATCGCATCAAATTGGGGACTCTGAATAGCCACCCGATCTCGAACTCCGAACTCAATCGCTACATTATCAAAAATTGAGTGAACCGTATTCTGTTGTTGGCGAACAGAATTGAGTCTCGCTTTCCGAGCTCTGTTGGAGTCTCCATCTGTTGGCCCCCCCATGATCATGTGAATGGTAGGCCTTTCTTCTCGTTCAGGTCGATTCCGAGGAGGAAGAGGCGGTGGTGGAGGTAACTCTTGCCGTTCTGGTCTTCTCTCTCTTCTAAATTCCTCTCTGTGGTTCCTCTGTTCCTGGTTTGGTTGAGCTCGTCGAACAAATCGAGCTAACCTGTTCTCCCTTATCAATCTCTCCAACTCATCACGTAAATGTAGGCATTCATCAGTTCCATGCCCATATTCATTGTGAAACCTGCAAAGTTTTCCATTACCAAAAGTGGGCGGCTTCTTTGGATTGGTACTCCAAGTAGCAGGCCATTTTAATTGGGGCAAATCCCATATTTCCATCAATACTTGACCTGGAGCCATGGTCAAGGGAGTATACTGATCATATCTCCTCCCTGTCCTACTTTCTCGCAATGGTAGAGGTGCAAATCTTGTTCGAGGATCTACAACTTCTCTCTTCCTCGCAACCTCATGATCTTGCGATCTAACCATCCGACTGGAACCCTCGCCCTTCTTGATCCGAACTGCTTCTTCCAAATTAGTATACTTTGTAGATCGCTGCAACAAATCATCAAAATTCACAGGGGTTTTCTTCACCAAAGAGGTATGAAGATCTCCCTCCTTCAAACCTTGGATAAAGGCACTAACAATCAGGTCATCTGAAGCATTAGGAGCTTCTAATGTGGCGGCCGTAAATCGCTTAACGTAACTTCTTATCGTCTCGTCTCCTCTTTGCTTCACCCCAAACAAGGTCTGATTGGACCGTCTCTGCCTTCTCGAACTAGCGAACTGATGCAAGAAAAGTTCAGATAATTGCCCAAAGTCATGTATCATTCCATCACGTAATTGACTAAACCAAGTTTGGGCCGCCTTGGTAAGAGTAGTAGCGAACACCCTACACTTAATACCCTCAGAATATCGATGCAAAAGGGCGGTATTCTCAAATCTGCACAAGTGATCCCAGGGATCTGTAGTACCACATAGTCAAAGTTAACTGGCCGAAATGATGCTGGCAAATCGTCCTCCATAACTTCTTCAGAGAAAGGATTTCCCCTTGTCCTTTTTGGAACTCGTCGAACAGTTTTTTGAACTTCTCGCAACTCCTTTCTTAAATCATCCATCTGCTCAGACAATTGTACATGCTCTCGCTTCTGGCCACGAGGATGATTGAACTGACTTTCCTGCTTATCCGTACGAGATTTGTCATCATCCAATTCCTTTCTGACATGCATATCAGTGTTACCTTGCTGTGATTCGACCTTCTGTCTATTTAAAGCTTTTTGAACAACAACCTCCATCATATTCTCCAATTGCTCATGTGTCAAAATCACAGTACCAGGAGGGTTTTTTGGTGCAGAATTCTGACCACTTTCCTCGTCGTCATGTCTCTTTGATGTTTCTCCCACTTCTAGTCTTCTTCGTGATCCTCTGGTATTCACCATCTTTGGTTATTCTCAACGTCTTGCTCAAGTTCTCTTTTTCCCACAGACGGCGCCAATTGATTTGTCTGCAATCAAATCAACTTCTTCTCCGATGAAATAACCTGCAAAAACGTAAAACATCGGGGGGTTTTTCCCGGCGAAGGGACTCCGACGCTCAAGTCAGTAAATTGAATATTGCAAGTATATTTGAATATAAAGTGTGCTTGAGAAAATAGAGAAAGGAACATAATGAATATATATACTTCCTGAAATTAGCAGTTGGTGTTATCCGAAAAAGGTGGGAACGTGGGAAGTGGCTTAGTGGTCCACATAATGGGCAGTGATATGCATTTAAGTCAGTTCGCTTCATTCAACCGAGACCAGTTCGCTATCTTAGTTTGAAATCAAATAATCTGGTACTTCAGTAAGATACTAGCTGCGAGCTCTTACCGAGGAGAGAACAGTTCGTCTTAAACCATGTTACAATATAGTTCGCTTATTGTAACACGCTTTCTGTTCGCTTCTACTTACGCTGTTCGCACTAACGGTTCAGTCTTGACCTGAGCTCTGAGAAAATCCGGTTCGCCACAGTTCGACCACATCAGATCTTAAATTACATGTGGTTAAAACTTAATAGTATCATCACAACAAGCATATAACACACAGCAAATCCAAAAAAAGAGGAAATTGGCGCACAACATAAGTACATGACAAATGACTGAACCGACTATCATTAATTTTAGGTCAAGAATATTTCCCATTCAAACTATACGTGATTTTACATTTTTTATCATACTTTTAAATATTGCATTTTACTATATGAACTTTAAATTTGATGTATTAATTTTACGGTAGTAGTCAAATCCTAGTCGTTGATTTAGGACATGTGTACGACTATGATATGTTTAATACCGTAAAATGCATCAAATTTAAAATTGATATGGCAAAGTGCAACATTTCTAAGTTTCTACAAAAAAAAACGTAAAATCACGTATAGTTTGGATGAGAAAATGTGTTTTGACACTTAATTTATTGTAAGAAAAGAGAGTGCTAAAATGGACTGTGTTGTTTACTTGGCAACTCATTTAGTTTTGACCAAGGACGAAAATATCGGTATTGGTAGAAATATTGGTACCTTAATTTTATGGAAATATTGACGGATATATCGATTTCGGTGGAAATATCGGATATTTTTTTTTAAATATGGAAACTTTGTAAAAAAATTGAAAAATATGTGTAGTAATATAAAAAATATTATAACTAACATTAATAAATATATTGAACTAAAATGATATATTTACAATAAATATAGAGATACACTAATATTATATTCATCATAATCCTTTTATTAAATTTCAAAAAAATTAACTAAACTTAATTAAATTATGAGAGGAACCTAAAAGGAACAAAACCAATATATTGGCGATATACCGCAGTTTTTTAAAGGAACTCACCGATATCGACATTTGAACGATATTTTACCGATATTTTGACCCAAAAAAATATTGTGTATTATTATTTCGGTACATCCATTTCAGCGAAATTTCACGATTTTTTCATCCATGGGTGGAATATGGCGGTAGAGACTACATGAATTATGTTATGGGGTGCTTTATGGTGGTGTGGACTACATTAATAATGATACGAGGATATAATTTGGTGATACAGGATGGTGTGGGACTAATTTCATTAAGGATACAATGGTCTAAAAAATTATTCTCTTGGCTTAAAAAAAGCAGTATCAAACTTTGGTTATAAAAGAAGTTGGTCTCTTGTGAGACCGTCTCACATGCGACATGCTTTACGTATACATTTTACAGGCATACGTATGTGTTTTTTAACTATAAGTATGTATTTTAAAGTATGGTTTTTATAGTATATTTCAAGTATGTCTTTTACAATTATAAGTATGTATTTTTCTATTATAAGTGCAACTGTCACACGGTATGACGGTTGCACATGAGTTTTTGTGTAAGTTTTATATTAGAAATAGTCTACATTGAAACAAAACTAAAGTAGCATGAGAGATTGTAGTGTAAAGTTTAAGAGTTTGTCCCATACTTATTACCCAATTAAAATAAAATTGAAGTCATCCACTCTAAATGATACTAGTGTTTGAGTTTTCATACATTGAAGTAATGCCTTGTAAATGATGCTAGTGTTTATCCCACGTTGATTGGGAATCAAAATTAGCATTGAGGCAATGTCTAATGGTTGAGAGTCAAAATTAGTATTAAGACATTGCACTATAATTATGAGATGCTAAGAAATTCAAATTTAAAAAAATATTAAATAAATTAACAAATCAAGTTGGTCGGTTTTTGATCGGGTTTGATTGTACATTTTCGATTCTTCATACCTGAAGGGGTTGGATCAAGAATCGGTTTACAGTTGAACAGATCGAACTTACCGGTCCATTCCGATCCCACGAACAATGATTCAAACAATGAGAATGACTCTCTGCTTTAGTATTAAAGGACTTTGGTCCCTCCAAAATCTAAACGAACGTAAAAGCGGGCAAAGTGACAAATTTTACAGTTTTACCACTTTTTTTTACCTAAAAGCATCATGTCAATTTGTTGACTGTGTAATTCTTTTTTATTATTATTTTTTCTCTATTGCGGACTTTAAAAAAATAACAGAGACGATTTTGTATGTTATGATGACTAATTGATATACTCTATTTGTTGTAGTCTAAGCCCTAATAATATATATATATATATATATATACACACACACACATTTTTTTATCTTAAAAAGAAATCTGACACAACATTTACATTTTGTCAATAGAATATATATTCTTGTGTTCCAAGTTTGAAGTCTATATACATTACTGATTTTTTTTACTGACACAAGCATAAATTGTAATAATCATTTTTCCTATATATTGATTTTGATTTTTCAGAAAATTAAAAAGAAAAACTAGAGTCCCAAACACGCCTCATCCACGTCTATAAATAGTTCACCATGCAAAATGTTGGGAACTAGGTAGATGAGCTTACCTATTTAGAGTAAAAATTGAGTCCATTGATCAAAATAAAAGATGTGTAAATCTACTCTATTGCACCAACATAATTTCTAATCATTTAAAATAAATTTCACAGGTATTCAAACAGAGAGAATGACTCCTTACTTCACTAGTAAAGGACAACGGTCCCTCAAAAACCTATATTAATAAAAAGTAGGAAAATTGACAAATCAAACGGTTTTGCCATTTTTCCCAACTAAAACTATCATGTCAATTTGTTGATTGTGTAAATCATTTTTGACATGTCATTATTTTAAATAAAAATAAATAAATCTGTTGAAAAATAAAACAATTAAGAAAATAAAAAAACTTAAATTCATACATTAAATTAAACAAAACAAATCCCAATTCATACCAGAAGAACCCTTTTTGAAATTTCTCTCAAATCTGAAATTCCTCTGAATTTGAGTGATTTTAGGATAAAAAATTTGAAATGAAAAATTTCGGGCCAAATCACATGAATTTCAAGTTGAATCACACATATTTCCGATCAAATCACATAAGCAAAAATCTTAATGTCTCAAATTGAAAAATTAATGTCTCAATATCATGACCCAAAAAATTAGTGTTCTTCATTAATGAATGACATAAAAATAATGTCCTATATTTACAATTTTCCCTTATAATATTTTTTAAAAAGAAATCTGGCATGCATAACTAGAGGTGCCCGGTTTGGCAAAAACCGGAACCAGCCGATTCGAAATCGGGGGTCAACGGTGTCACGCCCCAAAAATCCTTATCAAAAAAATGATATTATTTTATAAAGAGTTGTGAAAACATTTTTCAATTATCAGAGTTTCAACCCGAGCGTGCAGGAGAAGAAGAAGTTAAGAGAGAGAAAGAGAACAGAAAGACAAGATAGAAAGATATTTCGAAAATATGCTTATACGTTTTGAGTTTTTAAAACATAATACTATGCAGCGGAACGTGGAAAGAGCTAACAAAATATAGAAGCTTTAATTATATTGTTTTAAACATGTTTGTCGTTAAAATACACCATTAAACAGCGTTAAATGGACAGGGCACCCCTCTCTCTGCTAAACTCCTTCCTTCATCTGTATTACCTGTAGCGTGAGTACACGTGGGGTGAGTGCATTTGAATACACCCGTGGAGATAATTTCATAATTAACAGACAACTTTATAATCACATAAACAATTAAACACAGCAAGTACAATGCACAACACGTATATGACGTGGGCGCAGGTATATCCCGCCTTACCCCATAACGGAATCCACCGGGTGATTATTTGGTAAGGGGGACTTCACCAATCCTCCATATTTCTGTTAGGATTTAATCCCAACTTGTCTTCTCAAAGACCATGCATCATGAACACATATCTTTATCATTTCCGAAACAACACATTTATATCACAACACGTAAGTCAAGACACATAAACACAGACATGTACAGTATTTACTAGCATGCTGATATCATCAATTCACATCTCATGCTTATACTCTCATATCATCATATCATAAATCATCCAAAGACCTAACATGCGACTATACAATATAACACATAAAGTTAAGTGTTAATTCAGAAGTTACCCCCACCTAAGACTGGGCGGTACGACCTTCACGTTCTTATCTTTTTAGCTTTGAGATGAGTTATGAGCGTTCGAGTCTACACACACAAAACGTAAATTATTAGGTTATCGGATTAATTAATCGTTATAATTAAACTCTCTCGAAAAAGGAAACAACGAAGAAAGAATGGGATTATAAACAGAACTAGATCATAAGAGATAGAGGACTCGATAAGGAAGCTTTAGAAACGAGAACGGACTTAAACGGACGAAAAACGAGTTCAATTGGAGCGTCTTAGGGTTTATGGGCAAAACTGTAATTTTGCAGAAAAGGGCCCAAAACCTCCACCAACACAGCCTGCTGTCCACGCATACACATACATACACACTTTCCGGCGGCGATTTGCCGCCGGTTTCACCTCACACCACCGGCGCTCCGTGCGCCAGTCCCTTCTACCCACGGCGGCGCTGCATGCGCCGCCTTCCGATACCCCCAAACTAGCGACGACGCGACGAGGAAGAAGGAGGGAGAGAGAGACGCGAGAGATAGAGAGAGAAAGGAAAAAAGCCGAAACTTTGACCGGCTGTTGCCGGAGATCGGTCGGTCCGATCGACGATCCGAGCCCGGATTCGTGACGGGCTCGGCGAGAACTTCAACCTAGGCTCAAGAATCGCTCCGATCGCTGGCCGGATGGCCGGAAACGAAGAGAGAGAAAATCGGGGTTTTCTAGAGAGAAAGGCCGTATCTTCTCCTGCCGATTGCCGGCGAATGCGGCGGCAGATGGCTGATCCGAGCCCGGAATCGGAACGGGCTCGGCGAGAGCTTCGAATTGGCATTGGTTACGATATGTTTCGGTTTGATGAAAAATCCGGCGACGGGGTGTCGCCGGCGTCGACGGCGCTCCGGCCGGCCGCCGGAAAAGCTAGGGAAGAGAGAAGGAGGAGAGAATCTTACCTTGTTAAAATTATCATCAAAGTTTTATCATGTATTATGTGATCATATCCCTTATATACCGATGTTTAATCTATATACTAAACTATATATTATGATTAAATAAACTTTATAATAAAATACTTTATGATATTATTTAATTTGGGCCCTCAATTGTGCTCCGATTTAGGTCATTCTTTCGCTGTTTTGTTCCATTATTTCATTCACGTTAATCTTGATCGAATTATGAATTATTTTATCGATCTTTCTTTTCATATAAATTCCAATTAATTTAAACTTAGATCAAAGTATACATATAATTAATTTTCTGAAACGCACATAAAATAAATGAAATAATTAGAGGTTTAACTATTTAATCGTCAAATTATGCTTCGTTTAATCCTAGTCGTCACAAACGATTTGGGGAACCATATTCATTCTTTAGGATGAGGGCCTCAGCTGGAAAAATGTCTACCAACTTCTTCAAGTTTTTTGTTGAGATCCATCACACAGCTGTTTTATAACTGCAATATTATTTCCTTCATTTGTTATCAACTTTCTCCAAAGCTTCTAGTTTAAATTAAGATATCTACTCCTTTTATTGTGTTAATATTATGCTTTATATTTGTTTATGAATTTTTAAAACAAACATGATAGTAAATATGTTCTGCCAAACATACCTTATTTATTTATTTTTATTATTTTAGTAAACACGAACATCCATTATATGTGATTCAATATTTTTTTATATAAATTTTGAATCATTCCACTTTGTCATATGAATGTCAAATTCACGGATCCGATCATACATTTATGTCCAAATTTCATAATTTTACTGTAATACTTTAACTTTAAAAAAGAAATTTGTTGATCTTCGCATTATGTTGTCATACTTTTATGCTATATTAGTCATACATTTATATACAAATATTATACATTTATGTAATACTTTAATTAAAAAAATACTAATTTCGACACAAGTTGTACATATTTATCTTTATATAATATTACTCATACATTTATGTGATATTTTTTACATTTTTATATCAACATAAACATATATTTATATAATATATAAAAGTACAACTAACATAACTAAAATGTATGAAATATATTAATAGCTAATATATTTGACATGTCATTATTTCAAATAAAAATAAATAACTCTGTTGAAAAATAAAACAATTAATAAAATAAAAAAAACTTAAATTCGTACATTAAATTAAACAAAACAAAATCCCCAATTCATTACAGAAGAACCCTAATTTGAAATTTCTCTCAAATCTGAAATTCCTCTTAATGAAATTGGAAGAGTTGTAATAGCGTTCATCCATTCCCATTATCAATCGTATTCCTCCGCCAATTTATTGAATAGCACGACGAATTCATTGACAAGGTCGCGAGATTTGACGCGTGGAGACCGCGGTGGCAAAACAGAGGAACTGCTGCAGGCTGTTCACTGAAGCACAAACATAAATTGTTTCTCTTGCGAGTGGCATTACTGATACAGATACAGAATCCATGTAGTCTGGGATGTTTAAATTATCCGTTGAGGTTTTGTATTGTGAAATGTTCTTTGCTGTCTCATGGGTGTTTATCCAGCAGATTCTTGTATTTTGGATTTGATGAATTCTTGTTGCAGAGGATGAAGAGTTGAAAACGATGAACAAATCCAAGATTTTTTTATTTTTTTTATTTGAAAAATAAATAAAATTTATATTTAAATGCCACATCAGCGAAATTGGCCCCAAGAACCCGAATTAACGAGGTCGTGTGTGATTCACGTGCAATTTTATCCCAATTAAATGATTCGCACTGAAATTTGGCAAAACTCGTAAAGTCCAAAAAGTTATTGTCCTAAATTGTCGGCCCGAAAACTTAAAGTTCGAAATTGTCAAACCCTCTAATTTACTAAGAAAAAAAGTAATAAATTCATAATTTTATTTTAATATTTTTGTTTTTCTTTAGTTTTCTCGATCGCAGACTTTAAAAAGACTACTTTATATGTTATCTATATTATACTAATAGCAGAATAGTTGGAAAAAATTACTCATTTTCCCGCTAAAAAATGTCACATCATAATGCTGATTGTGTAAATATTTTTATTTTTTTCTCTATTGTGTACTAACTTTTTGGGATTTTCAAAATAAGAAAATTATGACCCCACCTTTTTATTGACCAATAAAAAATTAGTTGATTGGTAATAAATATTTTTTTTTTATGAATTTTAGCTTCCTCCCCAAGCCATTGATCTGACTTCCTACTCAAGATATCGATGTATATATATAACTCATGAAATTGATGTACATTCTCAAATTCACAATGAATTCAACAACAAAAAGTTTGCCTACTTTATGAGGATTTTCACTAGATGAAGAACTCCACAAAATCAATTAAATTAGAGTTGAAACAAATATGTTGTTCAAAATTAAGACAAAATAAGAGTATAATGTTGAAATTTACAACAAGATTATTGTCCTCAAACCATGATTCTTTTGAAGATATGAGGAAAAAAAAAAAAGGATACTGAGATATATTTAAAAAAAAAAAGGATACTGGATTAATGACTTATTTATGGACTATACATATTTGAGCTAAAAAAGTTGGGTTTTAAATTTGTTGAGTATATATATATATTTCCAAGTATTATATGGGTAAATTATATTTAGTAACTAACATTGTTCAAAATATATTATACCTTTAACAAATATTTAATTAAGATGATTAGACAAATCTCAATCTCAAAAAAAAAATTATTAATATTACACTAAGATAAATTTTATTTTATTAAAATGATTTTGTTATATGACAATATGCGCAACGCACGGATACACTGCTAGTGATGGTTAATTGGACTACTCTATTTGTTCTAGTCTCTCTCTCTCTCTCTCTCTATATATATATATATATATATATATATATATATATATATGGGAAATTGCAAATCTAGTACACTATCTTATTGTCATTCATGAATGAAAGATGCTAACTTTTCGGGCCCTAACATTTAAACATTAATATTTCAATTTGGACGATTTTAGGACAAAAAATTCAAAATAAAAAATTTCGGGCCAAATCACATGAATTTCAAGTTGAATCACACAAATTTCTGATCAAATCACATAAGCAAAAAGCTTAAATCTCATGCAATTGGACCAAAATCGCTCAAATTAAAATTTTAATGTCTCAATATCAGGGTTCGAAAAATTAGTGTCCTTCATTAATAAATGACAAAAAAATAATGTCCCATATTTACAATTTTCCATATAATATTTTTTAAAAAGAAATCTGGCATGCATAACCTTTACATGTTCCGATAGAATACATATTCTTGTGTTCCAAGTAATTTGAATATATACCTTGCTGAATCTTTACTCAATACACAAGCATAAATATTTGCAATGGGCCTGCAATTTCGATTATTTATTTAGTGAGATTTCAGTGAAAAAAAAAATTATATATAAGTTAAGCCGATCCGTGTTGCGCACCATGCTACTCTTGCATGTGCATACATTCGAATTCAACTTTAGTGTTAATGAGATCCTATCTTGGCAGACAACACAAACAAAATTTGAGTGTTTGTTTTAATGTAATTTGTAGTTTCATAATTTATAGAGTAAAGTGAAAATTTTCTTAACATAAATGTACAAATTATTAAGATTTAGTAGAGAGCAGACCTATCAAAATCTCCAGCCATCGACGATCAGTAAACCTTTTCACACGTCATCTTCAATCTTGATTCACAGCCTAAGAGAATTTTAAAATATTAAAATAAATATTGGATTTTGAACCATATATTTTTGCTTCAATAAATTTAATTTTGGATAAAAGATGGAGAGTAATATTAAAACTTCCAATAGAAATGAAAGTAAGAATCAAACATTGCTGCTTTAATAAACCAACCTTGTAAACCAACCTCTTCTCTCACTGAACTTTAATCCCACATCGTGATTTTGGTGCTTTAATTAACTATTTGTAGGTTTTTATAAAGAGACGTTTTTCATTGCCTGGTAGGCCATACTACTTTTGACCAACTTGAATTCTATTATTTTTTGTTAAATTTTCTTTTCTTTGTTATTCTTTTTTCTCTTTATATTTTGAGCGTTGTTAAATCTTATAAATCTGCTTCTATCACAATTAATCTATGAGAAATTATATATAATTCAAATATTAAATAACACAAATAATGTTACAGTTATTTTAATTATTTAAATGGAACATAAAATTTAAAGTACTATATGCCCAATTAATAAAACACATGAATTTCACGCATCCTCATCAATTATATTGTCATTTTGATTAATTCCAAAAAAGTTATTGACATAATTTTAAAATTTTCTTGAGACATCTTTACCCTAAACTTTGGTTAAAATGTACAATTTGATTGTATATAAGAATTCTCAAAACCCATATTTACCATAATCTTTCATTATATGAACTCTATGATGAAATAATTTTAAAATTAATTGAAATTTTCAATTAGCTTTTCCACGGTTGAATTCGCTCGAAATTGGGAGTTTGAGTCATTTTGTTCTTAAATTACAAAAAATAAAAGTTCAAAATTGGGAGTTTGAGTCATTTGTTTGTAAATCATAATATATAAAATTATATATTATAATTTTAATCTTCTTGTCAAAGTCCTCCTTAATCTGCGAGTTTGAAAATATTATTGAGGATATTTTTAAGATTGAGCCTAAAGCCCAATTTCTCTAACATCAAAGGACGCGACCTAGAAAGGATTCGAGTCCAACTTAAAGAAATTCAGTTAAATGGTCTGCCCAACAGGCTAGATATCTAATGTAATTAAGTTTTCTTTAATAAGTAAATTGAAGTTTCTATCTTTATCATAAAAATATGTAAATAGCTTAATACTGTAATTTCTTGGACAAGTTTTTCTCGACCACATTACTTTATTATAGAAGAATATTCAAGCACCCTGGTCAAGAAATATAGTATCTTCTATCTTGTCTTTATGCATTTATGAATTTTTATTATTTATGATTCTCTTTTTTGGATAAAATATTTATATCTAATTTGTGATAAAATTTCACACGTCCTCATCAAATATAGCGTCATTTTGACAAATTCCAAGTTGTTGACCTAATTTTACATTTTCTTGAGACATTTTTACCCCCAAACATTGGTGAAATATACAATTTCATGGTATAAGACTTCTCAAAACCCATATTTACCATAATCGTTCATTATATGATGTAGTAATTTAAAAATTAATGGTATACAATTATCCAAAACAATATTTTATCTGAGTTCTATTGATGCAGTAAAGAAAAAAAAACGTTACTGAAATTTCATAGAAAAATATCTTTTCATTATAGGTGTAGTTCAAATTAAGATTCGATAAAATCCCAATTCGAAAACCCTTGATCTATGTTCAAGGACTCGTGGACCTTTTCTTGCTTAAAGTATACGTACCATACAAATTCTCCGAAAATGCATCATAAAATTTTTATAAAGTAATTGTTATCCTAACCCTTGATCAGTCTTTTTTGTATTTACAATCCCCAACAAATCATAATTTCTCTCTTTCACAAGAGTTTTTTTGGAAATAGTTTCTCAAATAACAATAGCCTGAATCATAATATAAGTAATTGTTGAAAAGGGTTCTCAAATGGATTACAATTACATCTCAACTTAGTTATTCTGTATGAACAAAACAACTTAAGCAGTTGTTTATTTGCAGAGGTTAATCAATACAATAGATGATCACTTTTCTTACCAAAAATACCAGGGCCATATGTTGAATAGACGACATCTACTAGAAGAGGGAATTGTAACAACACGAATGATGTTACAGGCAAGCAAGCCAACATCACCACTGGTATAAGAAACCATTTCAAACTATGTTGAACCACAAGATACAAGGTTGCACTAAATGCAACCACCATAAATATAACGGAGAGAAAGAGGGTAAGAAGGCCGATGCTTAATCTCTTGGGCAGAACATAGAGGAAATCTTCTTCTGCATAGCGTGAAGTCAAGATGGAGAGGAACATCAAAAGAGAAGTGATGGAAGTGAACAAGGAAACTGCATCTGAAATGACAAACACAATGAATGCAAATTCATTCAAGAAAAGTGGGATTCCACTTTCCGTGACAACACCACCAGGCAAGGTAAAAGCGGAAGCAAACACAACAGTTGCAATTAGGGCAGTTGCAATGGTACATGCATTAGCAGTGTCCTTCATCCACCTCTCTCCATCTGTTTTCAATTGTTGGTGTTCCCTTGTAAACACCATTTGTGGAGTTTCGTTTCGGTTGTTTGCCGTTGTACCCTGAGAAGAATGGATAACTTTCTCCATCTCCTAATAAATTCGAGAATGCATCTATCAGTATAATGATACTATCAATGTGGCTCTAATGATAAAAAGAAGTGATCCATATCTTACCTTAAACCACTGCAATTCTCTTTGCATTTGCAGAGCTGCACCACGAACAAGATTGAGTCTACCGGGAGGGGCTAGTTTTCCGCACATGTGCATTAAATTGTTGTGCTCATTGTCCACGTGGTGTAAGAAATCATATTTGCGGCTACTCAGACTATAAAAGAGGTTGAAAACGTTTTCAAAGCGATAACTAACTGCCAAGTGAAATATCCTCATGCCGGTGTTATTATCTCGAGCATAAACAGAAAGAGGATACATGTCAATGATCACCTCCACAATCTCTTTGATGCCATTTCTAGCTGCTCTTAAGATTATGGTCTCAAACATTAGTGAAGCCACAGCCTCAGGTAAAGATAAAGATACCATTTGGTGGCACAAACATTTGACAAGTTGAAGTGATTGTTGGTGTTTTAGTTTCTTGTCCCTCATGCCCTTCACTTGAGGCACTGACATTTAGCCCATTCTCAGCTAAGCAAAAAAAACAAGATGAATTGAAACTGAAACACACTTGATCATATCAAATTACTATCTCATACCTAAATTTTGGATGACTTTCCATACCATGAATTTCAGCTTGTGGGCCGCTGTACCCCAAGAAAACAACAACCAAAATTTGTCAATCTCAATTTTTCCTATATGGGTGTTTAATTTAAAAGTTTAAAGAGCCATCTATATATATCAAGGAATGGAGCAGAAGGAAATACTTTCCTGCAGAAATGATGTGAAACGAGGTGCTGTATTGTGGAGTATCGCTATTCACATTTTCAATGTCAGCAGTGAGGACACCTTTCCATTCCGACTCTTTTATAGGAATACCTTTCACACAGCTAGACCATGTCAAAATACTAATCAACATCATATTTATATTCATCATATTTAATTACTTACAACGATAAATCAACTTCTGCCACCAGCTGAAACGTTGTGCACTTGGGAATGCTGAGCTCCTTACAGCTAAAGTTTGAATTGGACCGTAATTATAACTATCATTACTTTTTAAGCAAGCCAAATGGGGATACTTGGAAACCAAATCCAATGCGATATCTGAGAAATATTTGTAACGACAATGAGCAACTAAACTTGGGTAAAGGAGCCAACACATTTCTACTCACCAAAGAATTCAGAAGATATGATCTGAGTCAAGAGTGTAACGCCTAATTGGCCATCAAATGGTGTGTTCTCCACCTTTGGCTTGGACACTGATATCAAGAACTCAAGTGTTTCCTTTTGGAAATATGAGGCTGCCTCTTGCACTGCCAATCGCTTGTTACTACACAAAATGTATAGCACATCTGGATTTTTAGTAACCAAAATAATTGCTGCTTCGGTGTTTCCAACCTTGGCAGCATAGTGTAAAGATGTTTGCCCTATGTAATCCTTTAGGATAAGGGCGTCAGCTGGCAAAAAGTCCACCAACCTCTTCACAAAATCATTAGCGTTTCCGCTCTGAACCGCGACATGAAGAGGTGTTTCGGAGTAACTAGATATTATGGCTTTGGCTTTGTCTACATCATCTTGGAAGAATGTGTTTGCTGTTTCCCAATCACCACTAAGTGCTGCTTTATACAGTGGCAAATACCTGCTAAAATCTTCTTGTGAGGAAGAAGCCATTGGTGTGATTTCTCAACTTTTTTTGTTGCTAAAATTTATAAAATATATGAATTATAGTATTGGTAAAAGTTTAGTGACAATTCTATTTATTAGCCACTAATTTTAGCAACAAATTATAAAATTTCGCCACAAAAGCCTATATTATCAACAAATTACATTTTCGTCACTTATTTTTGTTTATATTTTCGTCATTTATTTGTCGTAGTGTATAGTAATAATATTTCCTAGTTGCAAATATAATTTTCATAAGACTTATTTGTTATAATAATATTTTAAGAAGACTTTGATCATGCACCTCCACGGCTCCACTAAACGTTTAAATGATATATGCATATAGCGCAAGTTGATTCAACTTCAGAAAATTGTTTTATTTTTGTGTTCTTTTATATCCTTATTTATTTAAATAACGAATGATTTTCATATCGAAAGGTGCTTTTTTTAGAAGGATCTACATTGGAGGAAATGAGAAATAGTATTACCTGGTGCAATACTATTAAATATATATCTTGTAAAATTCATTTTCAATATATATAACTAATTAATCATCCAAAACAAATTTGACTCCGTGTGTAATAATTATATATCCGGTGACCAATGGATAAACAGTCACTGCTAGACCATCTCCAACAGTTTGATCTACTTTAGCATAAGTTTTGCAATACTCCAGTGCAGAGAACCAACATATCTTCTCCAACAGCTTGCACTACTTTTAGCACTACTTTATTTTTACTATTATTTATGAATAAAAAGAAGAAGAAAATGAAGTAGCGCAGCACTACTAGTAGCGCAGAAATAGAAAATACACTAGAATAGTGCAAGAAGTAGTGCACCGTTGGAGAAGTTTAACCCTACACTAAAACTACTTTAGTGCAGGGTTGGAGATGGTCTAAGTTAGCGGCGAAATTTTAAATATTCGTTGCTAAAATTTATAAAATATATGATTTATAGTACTGGTAAAAGTTTAGTGACAATTCTATTTATTCGCCACTAATTTTAGCAACAAATTATAAAATTTCGCCACTAAAGCCTATATTATCAACAAATTACATTTTCGTCACTTATTTTTGTTTATATTTTCGTCATTTATTTGTCGTAGTGTACAGTAATAATATTTCCTAGTTGCAAATATAATTTTCGTAAGACTTATTTGTTATAATAATATTTTAAGAAGACTTTGATCATGCACCTCCACGGCTCCACTAAACGTTTAAATGATATATGCATATAGCGCAAGTTGATTCAACTTCAGAAAATTGTTTTATTTTTGTGTTCTTTTATATCCTTATTTATTTGAATAACGAATGATTTTCATATCGAAAGGTGCTTTTTTTAGAAGGATCTACAATGGAGGAAATGAGAAATAGTATTACCTGGTGCATTACTATTAAATATATATCTTATAAAATTCATTTACAATATATATAACTAATTAATCATCCAAAACAGATTTGACTCCGTGTGTAATAATTATATACCTGGTGACCAATGGATAAACAGTCACTGCTAGACCATCTTCAACAGTTTGATCTACTTTAGAGCAAGTTTTGCACTACTCCAGTGCAGAGATCCAACATATCTTCTCCAACAGCTTGCACTACTTTTAGCACTACTTTATTTTTACTATTATTTATGAATAAAAAGAAGAAGAAAATGAAGTAGCGCAGCACTACTAGTAGCGCAGAAATAGAAAATACACTAGAATAGTGCAAGAAGTAGTGCACCGTTGGAAAAGTTTAACCCTACACTAAAACTATTTTAGTGCAGGGTTGGAGATGGTCTAAGTTAGCGGCGAAATTTTAAATATTCGTTGCTAAAATTTATAAAATATATGATTTATAGTACTGGTAAAAGTTTAGTGACAATTCTATTTATTCGCCACTAATTTTAGCAACAAATTATAAAATTTCGCCACTAAAGCCTATATTATCAACAAATTACATTTTCGTCACTTATTTTTGTTTATATTTTCGTCATTTATTTGTCGTAGTGTATAGTAATAATATTTCCTAGTTGCAAATATAATTTTCATAAGACTTATTTGTTATAATAATATTTTAAGAAGACTTTGATCATGCACCTCCACGGCTCCACTAAACGTTTAAATGATATATGCATATAGCGCAAGTTGATTCAACTTCAGAAAATTGTTTTATTTTTGTGTTCTTTTATATCCTTATTTATTTAAATAACGAATGATTTTCATATCGAAAGGTGCTTTTTTTAGAAGGATCTACATTGGAGGAAATGAGAAATAGTATTACCTGGTGCAATACTATTAAATATATATCTTGTAAAATTCATTTTCAATATATATAACTAATTAATCATCCAAAACAAATTTGACTCCGTGTGTAATAATTATATATCCGGTGACCAATGGATAAACAGTCACTGCTAGACCATCTCCAACAATTTGATCTACTTTAGCATAAGTTTTGCAATACTCCAGTGCAGAGAACCAACATATCTTCTCCAACAGCTTGCACTACTTTTAGCACTACTTTATTTTTACTATTATTTATGAATAAAAAGAAGAAGAAAATGAAGTAGCGCAGCACTACTAGTAGCGCAGAAATAGAAAATACACTAGAATAGTGCAAGAAGTAGTGCACCGTTGGAGAAGTTTAACCCTACACTAAAACTACTTTAGTGCTGGGTTGGAGATGGTCTAAGTTAGCGGCGAAATTTTAAATATTCGTTGCTAAAATTTATAAAATATATGATTTATAGTACTGGTAAAAGTTTAGTGACAATTCTATTTATTCGCCACTAATTTTAGCAACAAATTATAAAATTTCGCCACTAAAGCCTATATTATCAACAAATTACATTTTCGTCACTTATTTTTGTTTATATTTTCGTCATTTATTTGTCGTAGTGTATAGTAATAATATTTCCTAGTTGCAAATATAATTTTCATAAGACTTATTTGTTATAATAATATTTTAAGAAGACTTTGATCATGCACCTCCACGGCTCCACTAAACGTTTAAATGATATATGCATATAGCGCAAGTTGATTCAACTTCAGAAAATTGTTTTATTTTTGTGTTCTTTTATATCCTTATTTATTTAAATAACGAATGATTTTCATATCGAAAGGTGCTTTTTTTAGAAGGATCTACATTGGAGGAAATGAGAAATAGTATTACCTGGTGCAATACTATTAAATATATATCTTGTAAAATTCATTTTCAATATATATAACTAATTAATCATCCAAAACAAATTTGACTCCGTGTGTAATAATTATATATCCGGTGACCAATGGATAAACAGTCACTGCTAGACCATCTCCAACAATTTGATCTACTTTAGCATAAGTTTTGCAATACTCCAGTGCAGAGAACCAACATATCTTCTCCAACAGCTTGCACTACTTTTAGCACTACTTTATTTTTACTATTATTTATGAATAAAAAGAAGAAGAAAATGAAGTAGCGCAGCACTACTAGTAGCGCAGAAATAGAAAATACACTAGAATAGTGCAAGAAGTAGTGCACCGTTGGAGAAGTTTAACCCTACACTAAAACTACTTTAGTGCTGGGTTGGAGATGGTCTAAGTTAGCGGCGAAATTTTAAATATTCGTTGCTAAAATTTATAAAATATATGATTTATAGTACTGGTAAAAGTTTAGTGACAATTCTATTTATTCGCCACTAATTTTAGCAACAAATTATAAAATTTCGCCACTAAAGCCTATATTATCAACAAATTACATTTTCGTCACTTATTTTTGTTTATATTTTCGTCATTTATTTGTCGTAGTGTATAGTAATAATATTTCCTAGTTGCAAATATAATTTTCATAAGACTTATTTGTTATAATAATATTTTAAGAAGACTTTGATCATGCACCTCCACGGCTCCACTAAACGTTTAAATGATATATGCATATAGCGCAAGTTGATTCAACTTCAGAAAATTGTTTTATTTTTGTGTTCTTTTATATCCTTATTTATTTAAATAACGAATGATTTTCATATCGAAAGGTGCTTTTTTTAGAAGGATCTACATTGGAGGAAATGAGAAATAGTATTACCTGGTGCAATACTATTAAATATATATCTTGTAAAATTCATTTTCAATATATATAACTAATTAATCATCCAAAACAAATTTGACTCCGTGTGTAATAATTATATATCCGGTGACCAATGGATAAACAGTCACTGCTAGACCATCTCCAACAATTTGATCTACTTTAGCATAAGTTTTGCAATACTCCAGTGCAGAGAACCAACATATCTTCTCCAACAGCTTGCACTACTTTTAGCACTACTTTATTTTTACTATTATTTATGAATAAAAAGAAGAAGAAAATGAAGTAGCGCAGCACTACTAGTAGCGCAGAAATAGAAAATACACTAGAATAGTGCAAGAAGTAGTGCACCGTTGGAGAAGTTTAACCCTACACTAAAACTACTTTAGTGCTGGGTTGGAGATGGTCTAAGTTAGCGGCGAAATTTTAAATATTCGTTGCTAAAATTTATAAAATATATGATTTATAGTACTGGTAAAAGTTTAGTGACAATTCTATTTATTCGCCACTAATTTTAGCAACAAATTATAAAATTTCGCCACTAAAGCCTATATTATCAACAAATTACATTTTCGTCACTTATTTTTGTTTATATTTTCGTCATTTATTTGTCGTAGTGTATAGTAATAATATTTCCTAGTTGCAAATATAATTTTCATAACACTTATTTGTTATAATAATATTTTAAGAAGACTTTGATCATGCACCTCCACGGCTCCACTAAACGTTTAAATGATATATGCATATAGCGCAAGTTGATTCAACTTCAGAAAATTGTTTTATTTTTGTGTTCTTTTATATCCTTATTTATTTAAATAACGAATGATTTTCATATCGAAAGGTGCTTTTTTTAGAAGGATCTACAATGGAGGAAATGAGAAATAGTATTACCTGGTGCATTACTATTAAATATATATCTTATAAAATTCATTTACAATATATATAACTAATTAATCATCCAAAACAGATTTGACTCCGTGTGTAATAATTATATACCTGGTGACCAATGGATAAACAGTCACTGCTAGACCATCTTCAACAGTTTGATCTACTTTAGAGCAAGTTTTGCACTACTCCAGTGCAGAGAACCAACATATCTTCTCCAACAGCTTGCACTACTTTTAGCACTACTTTATTTTTACTATTATTTATGAATAAAAAGAAGAAGAAAATGAAGTAGCGCAGCACTACTAGTAGCGCAGAAATAGAAAATACACTAGAATAGTGCAAGAAGTAGTGCACCGTTGGAGAAGTTTAACCCTACACTAAAACTATTTTAGTGCAGGGTTGGAGATGGTCTAAGTTAGCGGCGAAATTTTAAATATTCGTTGCTAAAATTTATAAAATATATGATTTATAGTACTGGTAAAAGTTTAGTGACAATTCTATTTATTCGCCACTAATTTTAGCAACAAATTATAAAATTTCGCCACTAAAGCCTATATTATCAACAAATTACATTTTCGTCACTTATTTTTGTTTATATTTTCGTCATTTATTTGTCGTAGTGTATAGTAATAATATTTCCTAGTTGCAAATATAATTTTCATAAGACTTATTTGTTATAATAATATTTTAAGAAGACTTTGATCATGCACCTCCACGGCTCGACTAAACGTTTAAATGATATATGCATATAGCGCAAGTTGATTCAACTTCAGAAAATTGTTTTATTTTTGTGTTCTTTTATATCCTTATTTATTTAAATAACGAATGATTTTCATATCGAAATGTGCTTTTTTTAGAAGGATCTACATTGGAGGAAATGAGAAATAGTATTACCTGGTGCAATACTATTAAATATATATCTTGTAAAATTCATTTTCAATATATATAACTAATTAATCATCCAAAACAAATTTGACTCCGTGTGTAATAATTATATATCCGGTGACCAATGGATAAACAGTCACTGCTAGACCATCTCCAACAATTTGATCTACTTTAGCATAAGTTTTGCAATACTCCAGTGCAGAGAACCAACATATCTTCTCCAACAGCTTGCACTACTTTTAGCACTACTTTATTTTTACTATTATTTATGAATAAAAAGAAGAAGAAAATGAAGTAGCGCAGCACTACTAGTAGCGCAGAAATAGAAAATACACTAGAATAGTGCAAGAAGTAGTGCACCGTTGGAGAAGTTTAACCCTACACTAAAACTACTTTAGTGCAGGGTTGGAGATGGTCTAAGTTAGCGGCGAAATTTTAAATATTCGTTGCTAAAATTTATAAAATATATGATTTATAGTACTGGTAAAAGTTTAGTGACAATTCTATTTATTCGCCACTAATTTTAGCAACAAATTATAAAATTTCGCCACTAAAGCCTATATTATCAACAAATTACATTTTCGTCACTTATTTTTGTTTATATTTTCGTCATTTATTTGTCGTAGTGTATAGTAATAATATTTCCTAGTTGCAAATATAATTTTCATAAGACTTATTTGTTATAATAATATTTTAAGAAGACTTTGATCATGCACCTCCACGGCTCCACTAAACGTTTAAATGATATATGCATATAGCGCAAGTTGATTCAACTTCAGAAAATTGTTTTATTTTTGTGTTCTTTTATATCCTTATTTATTTAAATAACGAATGATTTTCATATCGAAAGGTGCTTTTTTTAGAAGGATCTACATTGGAGGAAATGAGAAATAGTATTACCTGGTGCAATACTATTAAATATATATCTTGTAAAATTCATTTTCAATATATATAACTAATTAATCATCCAAAACAAATTTGACTCCGTGTGTAATAATTATATATCCGGTGACCAATGGATAAACAGTCACTGCTAGACCATCTCCAACAATTTGATCTACTTTAGCATAAGTTTTGCAATACTCCAGTGCAGAGAACCAACATATCTTCTCCAACAGCTTGCACTACTTTTAGCACTACTTTATTTTTACTATTATTTATGAATAAAAAGAAGAAGAAAATGAAGTAGCGCAGCACTACTAGTAGCGCAGAAATAGAAAATACACTAGAATAGTGCAAGAAGTAGTGCACCGTTGGAGAAGTTTAACCCTACACTAAAACTACTTTAGTGCTGGGTTGGAGATGGTCTAAGTTAGCGGCGAAATTTTAAATATTCGTTGCTAAAATTTATAAAATATATGATTTATAGTACTGGTAAAAGTTTAGTGACAATTCTATTTATTCGCCACTAATTTTAGAAACAAATTATAAAATTTCGCCACTAAAGCCTATATTATCAACAAATTACATTTTCGTCACTTATTTTTGTTTATATTTTCGTCATTTATTTGTCGTAGTGTATAGTAATAATATTTCCTAGTTGCAAATATAATTTTCATAACACTTATTTGTTATAATAATATTTTAAGAAGACTTTGATCATGCACCTCCACGGCTCCACTAAACGTTTAAATGATATATGCATATAGCGCAAGTTGATTCAACTTCAGAAAATTGTTTTATTTTTGTGTTCTTTTATATCCTTATTTATTTAAATAACGAATGATTTTCATATCGAAAGGTGCTTTTTTTAGAAGGATCTACAATGGAGGAAATGAGAAATAGTATTACCTGGTGCATTACTATTAAATATATATCTTATAAAATTCATTTACAATATATATAACTAATTAATCATCCAAAACAGATTTGACTCCGTGTGTAATAATTATATACCTGGTGACCAATGGATAAACAGTCACTGCTAGACCATCTTCAACAGTTTGATCTACTTTAGAGCAAGTTTTGCACTACTCCAGTGCAGAGAACCAACATATCTTCTCCAACAGCTTGCACTACTTTTAGCACTACTTTATTTTTACTATTATTTATGAATAAAAAGAAGAAGAAAATGAAGTAGCGCAGCACTACTAGTAGCGCAGAAATAGAAAATACACTAGAATAGTGCAAGAAGTAGTGCACCGTTGGAGAAGTTTAACCCTACACTAAAACTATTTTAGTGCAGGGTTGGAGATGGTCTAAGTTAGCGGCGAAATTTTAAATATTCGTTGCTAAAATTTATAAAATATATGATTTATAGTACTGGTAAAAGTTTAGTGACAATTCTATTTATTCGCCACTAATTTTAGCAACAAATTATAAAATTTCGCCACTAAAGCCTATATTATCAACAAATTACATTTTCGTCACTTATTTTTGTTTATATTTTCGTCATTTATTTGTCGTAGTGTATAGTAATAATATTTCCTAGTTGCAAATATAATTTTCATAACACTTATTTGTTATAATAATATTTTAAGAAGACTTTGATCATGCACCTCCACGGCTCCACTAAACGTTTAAATGATATATGCATATAGCGCAAGTTGATTCAACTTCAGAAAGTTGTTTTATTTTTGTGTTCTTTTATATCCTTATTTATTTAAATAACGAATGATTTTCATATCGAAAGGTGCTTATTTTAGAAGGATCTACATTGGAGGATGTTGGGAAAATTCCATGAGAGTTTTGATGAGACAATGTAATATCTGATAGAAAATTAAAGTACCCATTCTCCACATTTTATAAGTGGATGAAAAGACCTATAAGCATATGATCATAAGTTTATAAGTAAGTCTCATGAAAAATAAAGAAGGAGGCTTGAAACAGAATTTCAAAGAACACTCATGATCAAATGAGAATCATGCAAACTGAAGATCAGAAAGAAAGGCGGAAGGCCAAACAAACGACTAAACCAAGGAATTTACACGAAAACAGAATGCTGACAAAAGAAAGTCAAGACAGGAAGCTGACCTACATCAGGAAGCTAACATCATAGAGATAAGTACTGAATAACAAAGACAGCAAGCTGACAATCTTCGTTCAGCTCATTTATCACAGTACAAGGAATGTGTAATGAATACAGTACGAGGAAGGTTGCTAACAAAGAGTTGTTGGACAGAAGTTTGAGCCAAACCAATGAGAAGATGCCACCTGGAACTGCGGCTCTGCAAAACGTCTACAACCAGGGTGTGGCGCCATTAATGCGGATTTGAGTAGGACATGCCCTATTCCTTCAAGTTGTCAATCGCATTAATTGCAAAAGATATGGAGGATCATATTTGAACTACAATAGGAACAATGCCTCTCTTCAACGGGCATATTCCAAATGATCTATAAATAGAATGATGGAGTGACCATGAAGATAACTGAAGCTTTGAAACATACACTGCAAAATCTCTCAAGTCTTTCATACTCTAAGCTCTTATTAAGCTCAGTCACTCAACCTTACAGGAGCAGTCTACCATAGCATTGAAGCCTTCAAGATCAAGACTGCTTCGCACCAGTTGAAGAAACCTTTTTATCTTTTAACCATTTGTGTTGTGTGCGCTAGGTTGTTTTATTGTGTAACTTAGTTGAGAGAATTAGGTCCTTGCTAAGTGTGTAGTCTATAGAGATAGATTACTTGCCTTTTGTGGGTTGTGGCCTTCGACTAGAGTCTGAGATTCTAATAGGCGTAGTTTGTTAGGAAGAGGTTTGTTAAGCGAGGCTTGTAAATCGAACTGGCCTAACAAAGATCCTCCTTATGTTAAGGAGTAGAGTGGACATAGAAGGATTACACCACCTTCGAACCACTATAAATCTTGTGTGCTTACATGCTTTAAATTCATTAACTGCACTGCACTTTACTGTATCATATATTCTGTTGCATGCATCCTTAGCACCAAGCATAAAAGTTTAACAAAGAGCATACTTCTAAAAAGAAACAGTTTTCCAAAAAGAACTCTATCAAGTTTATTCCACTGCGTTACATTCTGATACCGGGTTAGGAACCTGATCAAGCTGTGAGCCAGGTTGCTGATTCGAGATAGGTTACTGCCTTAGGTCAGGAATCTGTTATAACAGAAAAGATTTTTGAAAGAGTTTGCAAAATCGATAGAGGTTCATTCACCCCCCTCTGAACCTCTGAACACTTGAACCCACGGGACCAACAAGTGGTATCAGAGCAAGTTGGGTTAAAAGCCAACTTGACTAGTAACCAACCCAGATCCACCTTTTTGCATTTGGATTAACCGTTTTCATTTTCAAGAGACCAAAACTCATCTCTTAGCATAAGCATGGATTCCTCACATCATAAGCTTCCTATGTTCTCTATAGATGAATATGACGATTGTAGGACACGCATGCAAACTCATCTATCAGCTATGCACGATGAAATGTGGTTCGTCATCACTGAAAGACCACCAGTGATCTACAAAGCAAACACTGCATATGTCGAGCAACTCCGTGAATATAGGCGAGCTGAAGAAGTAGCTGAAACAGCAGGCGGTGAAGTGGAAGGCGCAGCTGATGTTGATGATGATACACTACCAGGTGCAAGACCACATGAAGCTGCACCAAGACCCAGAAAAGCTCCACCACCAATGGAATATATTGTCAAGGAAAGACATGAGTATACCCCTGAAGACAGAAAGATATCGAATCTTGACAATGTGGCCAAGAATTCCTTATTTCTCACATTGGACAAAGGAACATTCAGCAAAGTCAAAAATTGTTCCACAGCCAAAGAAATATGGGTAATGCTAGGGATGATATGTGAAGGCAATGAACTTGTACGAGACAATAAGATCTCCAAAGCCATCCAACTATTTGAGCAGTTCAACATGAAAACAGGGGAAACCCTGGAACAACTTGATTAGAGATTCACAGCCATTGTGAGTGAACTTGAGTCCTTGGGTAGAACATACACCCAGAAGGAGAAAAACATGAAAGTGCTACGAGCCCTACCTATGAGTGGCACAACAAAGAGACCGCAATGAGAGTGTCGTTGAACCTCAATGCAATGAGTACATTTGATCTCTTATCCGATCTAAAATCCTTTGAATATGATATTGAAAGAAGGAGAAAAGAGATGGAAGGAACAAATGCAAAGATTGCAGCACTCGTCGCAAGTAGTCAGATTGCTGTTAGCACAAGTAGCAACAAGTTGAAAGAGAAAAGGGAGGAAGTACCCACTGAGGATGCAGAAGAAGAAATGGCGCTCCTACTGAAGAAATTTCGAAGGTTTATAAAGAACAATCACAAAGGGAACAATTTCAAAAGACAGCCACAATCATCAGAAAGAAATCCTCAGGTCAAACCACATCAGCAAACTGACATAGGATCCAATGATCTGTGTTACAACTGCAGAAGACCTGACCACTTCATCAGAAACTGCCCTCATTCACAAGTATAGAAGTATACAGAGAAAGAGATGAAAATGAGAAGCAATAAAAGGAGAAATGAAAAACAAAAGCTTAGGGCACTTCTCACTGGAAATGAAGCACTCAAAGCAACAAACGTCTCCAACACTATAGACAAAGATGATCTCTCATCAGAAAGCTCCTACAGCTCCTTATCTGATAAAGAAGCACTAATCTTCCTCATGGCCAAGGACCACAAGGACAATGAAGAAGAAGAGGTAACCTCACAATCTCTTGACTTTTCAAATTCAGAAAAGCTTAGCATGATCCAATCTTTTAGACAGATCATGAGTGACTTTGAGCAGATAAATTCAGCTCATGAAGAACTTAAAGAGGAGAACTGTTAGCTCAAAAGTGAACAGACAGTACTGAAAGAACAAGTTGCTGACCTGGAATATTTCAGTACTCAATGTAATGAACTAAGAGCTACGGTCTCTAAGTTCAAACTGCTAGTCACTAAGCTAGAAACTGAGAAAACTGAGCTTCAAAACACAATTAGTGTGTATAGCAAATCAGCAAAGAAAGCATAGAAATGTATTCAAAGAACTCAGATCACCAATCAAGAAGTTGGTTTAGGATACTGTGCTAGCTCTTCTTAGAATGAAGCCAGCTCATCCAAATCAGGAAAGTTTGTTCAATCACAAATTTCTTTTGCTCAAGAGCCTAACTTCTTTAATGAAAGCTTGAACAAGATAAGTATTCTGGATAAAAAGAAAAAAATCCTTCAGCAGGAGGAAAACAGTAAGCCTGCAAGGAATCTCAGAATGCAGCATAATCAAGATGTTGTCAGTAAGAGAAGAAAACAACAGTTTTCTAAATTAGATCAAGAGCTTTGCTCTCTAAGAACCAAAGCATTCGTGTCAAGGTTCTACCAAGTCTATGCTCAAGAAAAGTATAAATGAATACATTTCACAAACAGAAAGCATAGGACCTGGAGACAACAAGCTCCTAAACAAATCCCTGCCCAGAATTCTTATCAAATGAGAACCAACATAGCCTCTGGTAAATTAATTACCATAAGGCAAGTATGGGTTCCAAAAGGCACTAACCCCCCAGGACTCGTACTTGTATGGGTACCTAAAACCGTCTGATAAACTTGCAGGTACAGTTGCCAGGTAGCAGCAGTGATGAATGGTACATTGATAGTGGCTGCTCCAGACATATGACTGGCAACAAAGCCGGATTGAGAGACTTCCAACCATACAAAGGCCCTAAAGTGGTGTTTGACGATAACTCCAAATGATGCATAAAGGGTACAAGAAGCTTGATCAAAGGCAACACAAGTATCAGTGATGTTTCATATGTTAAAGGACTAAAATATAACCTCCTGAGTATCAGTCAATTTTGTGACAAAGGATATTCAGTATAGTTCAACCTCGACAAATGTCTGATCAAAGACATCAAAACAAAAGAGGTTAAGCTCACTGGAACCAGGAGAGACAATATCTACCTTGCTGATTGGAACTCAACATTACAACCAACCTGCTTCAGTGCAAAAAACACTTCTGAACTAAGCTGGTTGTGGCACAAGAGGATGCATGAGTCATCTAAATTTCAAGACAATCAACAGGCTAGCAAGGAAGAACCTAGTCAGAGGGCTACCAGATATTGCTTACAAGAAAGAAAGCATTTATAGACCATGTCAGAAAGGAAAGCAAGCTCGAAAATCATTCAAAGACAAAACTCAAAGATCTTCAAACAGGATACTGGACCTTCTTCATATGGATTTGTTTGGACCAGTGGAGCCTGTCAGTGTGAGTGGGAAGAAATATTCTCTTGTGATCGTGGATGACTACTCTAGATTCACTTGGACCATCTTCCTGGCCAAGAAATCTGAAACTCAAACAAGGCTTCCAGAATTCATGAAGAGAGTGCAGAATGAGAAAACCTTGAGTATTGTAAAGATAAGATCTGATAGAGAAACTGAGTTCACAAACAAGTTCATCGAAGATTACTGTTTAGAAAATGGAATTTGTCATGAATACTCTGCAGCAAGGACTCCACAACAAAATGGTGTTGCAGAAAGAAGAAACAGGACTCTGAAGGAAGCTGCTAGAACAATGATTGCTGATGCTGGAATACCTAAGAGATTTTGGGCTGAAGTAACCAACACAACATGTTACACGCAGAACATATGTCTAATCAACAAAGATCACGACAAAACTCCCTACGAAATATGGTATGAGAAGGCACCTAATATCTCATATTTCTACATCTTTGGATGTAGGTACTATATTCTGAACAATGGAAAGGAATACCTCAAGACCTTCGATGAAAAATCTGATGAAGGAGTATTCTTGGGATACTCCTCAACAAGCAAGGCTTTCAGGATCTTCAATAAAAGAAGCTTGGTCGTTGAAGAATCAATTCATGTTGTGTTTGATGAACCATATTATAATACTGTTGAACTGGAGAAACTGATAGAAGACACATCCAAACTAAAGATCAAAGATCAGACAGTAAGATATGTTGATGGAATCTCAGTACCCACTGAAGAAGCTACAACAAACAATTCACAACATACTAATACAAGAAATGAAGTGATAATGGAAGTTGATCAGCAAGCCAATAAGAATCAGCAAACAAACAACAATATAGGACATGATGTTGTTGAACAACAGAATACCGATCAACAACCTACATTTACCTTTGAACCTGACAGAACGTGGCTCAAAGATCATCCAAGAGAACTTGTGATTGGAGATATCAATGAAGGAGTAAGAACAAGAAGGTCAAGACCTCAAGAGACACTGTTAGCATGTTTCATTTCACAAACAGAACCTAAGAATGTTGAAGAAGCACTTAAGGACAGTAACTGGATTCAGGCCATGCAAGAAGAACTAAATGGTTTTGAGAGGAATCAAGTATGGAA
Source organism: Scutellaria galericulata (assembly GCA_946896805.1). NCBI lineage: Eukaryota > Viridiplantae > Streptophyta > Magnoliopsida > Lamiales > Lamiaceae > Scutellaria > Scutellaria galericulata. Next base: position 15,136,217 of record OX335790.1, read on the forward strand.
CCTAGTTCCAAGGCCTGATCATCAAGGAGTCATTGGAACCAAATGAGTATTCAAGAACAAGCTAGATGAATCTGGTACAGTGGTAAAAAATAAAGCAAGGTTGGTTGCAAAAGGATACTGTCAGCAGGAAGGAATAGATTTTGATGAGACATTCACCCCTGTAGCAAAACTTGAAGCAATAAGAATCTTTCTAGCCCATGCTGCTCACAAAAACTTCAAAGTGTACCAAATGGATGTGAAAATCGCATTTTTGAATGGACTCCTAACAGAAGAAGTTTATGTGGAACAGCCACCCGACTTTGAAGAAGAAAGAACAGACAAAGTTCTAAGATTGAAGAAAGAACTATATGGACTAAAACAAGCACCTAGAGCCTGGTATGATACGCTATCTCTGTATCTTTTGGAGAATGGATTTCAGAAATGAACAGTGGATAAAACCTTGTTCAGGATACTTGATGGGAACAACATACTGCTCGTACAGATCTATGTTGATGATATCATCTTTGGATCAACAAACAAGGAACTCTGTTCCAAGTTCTCCTCACTCATGAAAAACAAATTTGAAATGAGCATGATGGGAGAACTCATTTTCTTCCTTGGATTACAAGTCAAACAAGTTAAGGATGGAACCTTCATCAATCAAGCCAAGTACACCAAGGAACTGATAAAGAAATTTGGTATGGAAAGTAGATTATCAGTAAGTATACCAATGGTCACATCTATCAGCATGGATAAAGATGAAGATGGAAAAGATGTGTAAATCACCAAGTATAGAAGACTTATTGGATCCTTACTATATCTCACAGCAAGCAGATCAGATATAGTATTTGTAGTTGGAGTGTGTGCAAGATTTCAAACAGCTCCTAAGGAATCACATCTTGTAGCAGTAAAGAGGATTATTAAATATCTAAAAGAGACTCAAGATGTCGGTTTATGGTATCCTAAAGAAGGAGGATTCAATCTCAAATGATACTCAGACTCTGATTTCGCAGGTTGCAAAATAGACAGGAAGAGCACAAGTGGTACCTGTCAGTTTCTTGGATAAAGACTTGTCTCTTGGTTCTGCAAGAAGCAAACATCTATTGCAACATCCACAGCTGAAGCAGAGTATGTAGCTGCATGAAGCTGTTGTGCACAGATCTTATGGATACAACAACAACTGAAGGACTATGGCATAACGGAAAAGGAAACTCCCATTCTATATGATAACACCAGTGCAATTGCCATCACTCACAATCCTGTCTTTCACTCAAGAATGAAGCATATCGATGTAAGACATCACTTCATGATCATGTGGAAAGGAAGGACATCATACTGGAGAAAGTACATACAGACCTTCAACTTGCTGACATCTTCACAAAGCCGCTTTGTGAATCAAGGTTTTCTATGCTAAGATCTGAACTGGGAATCATCAAGCTCTGAAGAACAAGGAAAAGGAGAACCCTTAACGTTAGAGTGAACTTACTAGCATCAAGTGCTCTCTACAGCTTTCCCTGATACCGTGATAGAATACTGATCATCAAGAGAAATAGATTCCTACAAACAGTATCCGGTCTTAGGAACCTATTGCACAGGAAGTTAAAAAACTTAGGTTACTGACTCAGGTTGTTGAGAAGAGGTTGCTGAGAACAGCATTTAATGATCAACATTTATATGACTTACAACCTTGTATCATCAACAATAACCTTGGATAATGATTAAGTGTGGCAACTTAGCAACTACATTAAATGCAAAAACCACATTTTCAAGAAAAAAAGAGAAAAAGTGCTGCTTTCCGTCTAACGCAATCTCAAATTACAGATCTGCCACTCTGTAATTTAAAATCTCAACCGTCGATCAAAACCGCCTCTTGAAATTCTCAATCCCATCCATTGATCAGTTTCAAAACATGGAAAGTTTTAAAACAGCCAAAAATAAATTGAGTCTTTCTTCATTCATCCCATTTTCTATCTCTCTCTCACAAACCCTCAAACCTTCTCTGCACTCAATCCTTCGAAGATCAATCTCAAGTTCATCAAAGCATCTACCATGGCAACTGCAAGAGAAACCAAATTGGTCGAAGGAAGACTAGTTAACGTTTTCGTACTTCTAGGAGATGAGTCCCCCTACGAAGACAAAACCCTTCTCAACGAAGTCTGGGATCACATCATCAACAGCAGATTAGATGGACTGCTGACTACAACATACACTGGATACTCTGCCTCATCCATTGAAAAATTATATGCGTTTACATCACCATCAAAGGATGGAGAGACAATCACATTTAAGATGGATAAAGATGATGAAGAAGTCCAAACCCTAACTGCAGAAGACATTGCCAGGACTTTTGGCATCTCTGATTCAGGAATGATATATTCCGACCTTACTGCCTACGGGTCAGAATACTTAGAAGAAAGCTGGAATCAATTCAAGTTGGACTCTGTAGAAGAAGCTTCCACTGGAAACTTTGGGAAAAAGAAGTTGAAACCTGCATATGAACTTCTTCATGACATTCTAGTCCACACCGTTGAGGGATGATGTGGAAGCTTTGACAAGTGTACAGCAACTAGATTCAGGATGATGATTGCAGTAATCCGTGAAGAAGAAGTTGATTGGGCAGGAATTGTGTTTCAAAGAATTTGGGAAGAAGCTGTCAAAACCTCAACAGGCAGAGGATTTGGAATTGTTATTTCCTCAATCCTATGCTATAAAAACATTCCCCTGGAAATAAGTGTTACCTATGTACCAGGATAGTACCTTGGTGTGAAGAAAGTTGGAGCAAAGAAATGAGTCGCTCCACCGAAAAAGCACAAGCAAAATGAGGTTACTCTCTCCAAAAAGAGGAAATCTCAGAAAGAAGCCCCTGTACCCAAGAAGAAGAAAACCATCCTTAGACTACAGGATTCTGATCCTAAAGATGACCATACTGTTCCAGTTGATACTGTTGTTACAACTACAGTTGAGGAAATAGTTCCTGAGGAGCATATGATACTTGACCAAGATCCTCCGACAGTAAGCAATAAGCAAACCAAAGAGGATGTGGAACAGGACATGGACCTCATTGTGGAACCTCATGATGAGGAAGTCAAGGAAGCAGAAGAACGCACTACCTCTCCTGATGAAGGAATGATCAGTTGGAAGGAGATTGACATTCTCAACAGAATAGAAGATTCCATTGAGTCAATCAGTGCTGATGATGCAGCAACAATATTGGAGATTCCAACGGACTCAATCTTCCGAGGATTCACTCACATTTACAATGTATGGAGAGAAATGAGACTAAGTCCTACAAGGAGACTCGCTGGCTGGATTTCATATTGAAAATGTAATCCTGACTTGGATTAAGAACTTCGCAACATTTGAAGATGATGGTCTGGGACTTCTACCATACTTCAGGCTGGAATTTTTAGTCAAGCATGTTGATGACATTATCAATCTGATAAAAGAGAGATTGAACCAACTTTTCACCTACTGGTCGAATAAACAAAGAGATGGTGGATTAATGAGAGAACAATCAGTGATAGCAGTGAGAGATATCGCACAAACTCCAGACACTGAGACTGTAAGGATCTCATCTGATGAAGTTAATCTAGCGAGAGCTCAGTTAGCTACCTGCACAGTTGAGGAAGCTAACAGGAGAATGCTGCAACAAGGAATTGAAATGAGCAGAGATCAACAATTCATATCACCAAGAGAACTGCAACAAGGAGAATCCAGTTCCACGGCTGCTGAATGAACTGTATCCCCAACATTCACAGGCATCACAGATTTCCTTAAGATTAATGCTGAAGAATCTGATGAACAACTGCTGGACTACTCTACAACACTCCCCATCATTGATGACCCTGATCATTGTTTTCAAGATGCCGATGAAGCAACCCAAGAGGAAGTTGTAGAGGCGGGACTCCCTGTGCTGGCAGAAGCAGCAGCACAGATAATTGATAAAGACCCTCAGGGAATTACTGAAAGAAATGCACAAATAGAGGAGAAATCAGCTAGAAGAAATAATGAAAGTGAAGAGGCTGCTGATGAAGGAGCAGTTAATGAAGCACCAGTTATTGAAGCAACCAATAACACAACACATAAAAATGAGTTTGAACAGGTTGCTAACAATACAACTGAGGAGGTTGCTGAAGTGGTCACAACTGCACCAACTTTAGCAGTTGAAATCACTAAGGAAGCAACAGTTGAAAGCGATACGTAGGAGATAGTCATTTCCCAGGAAGCAAATGCTATTGTTGAATAGGTTGCTGAGGAAAGTCAAACTCCAGAAGAACAAGTTGCTAATCCAGAGGTGAACAGGTTGCTGAAAAGAATGCAGATCAGCAGTTAAGAAACAAAGAACCTGTTTCAGCGTCCACTCCACCACCCACCAACGATGGTAATGATTCATCAAGTGACACTGATGATGAGTCAAACACTCCCCCACTCAAAGAGCCTGGAAAGATTCCTCTTACTCAACAAGAAATGATGAAGTATCTTGCTACCAAACAAGCCCAGTCAAAACAGCAAGATGAAGAGGAAGCCAGAAGACAGACAAGTCAAGCCCTGGTCGTGATTACTTCACAAAACCCTCAACCAGTGGTTGAGATTCCTACTGACACTGAAGAGCTGACACTAAGAAGTGTGATGAATGCAGTTCAAGAACTGGTAAGAGCTCTTAACAGGCATCTGGCTAATCAAGTGGCTACTGATGACAGTCAGTTTAAATCATCTCTGGAAGATTTGAAGAAGACAATTGAAGAACTTCCTGGCACTATAAACGACAAACTCAATAATGAATTCACTGCTCAAACCTTGTCAAGAGCCGCATTTGAAGGAAGACAGAAGACGGCTACTGCTGATTTAAAAACTGGCTTAAAAGAAGTGAAGAACACTCAGGCTGCTCATGGACTTGTCCTGGATGATCTCAAAAAAAGCACCTTCTCACATAGCAAATACATTATTGAGCTCAAAGAAGGTTACAAGACCCTAGGAATACTACTAGGAGAGATGCGTTATATTCTGGGAAAAGTTCATCCTGCTGAATCTGCTGAAGCCGCCAACCATCAGAATGTTGATTTTGATGATGCTAAAAAGGGGGAAGGAAAACGGAAAAAGTAAGGGATAAGAAAACAGCAGCAGGAGCCTGATAAAGAAATCATTGAATCAACAGCAATGGAGATTGCTGAAGATGATGAAGATCAGAAGACAAACGAAAGAGATCCGACTCTGGATCTGGTCAGGATGCTGGTTCGAAAATGAATAAAAAGAATGACGACGATGATGCAGATGTTGGAAATACTGCCCTACAAACAGTAGGCAGAACTGCAACAACTCAAGTTGCTGCCCCCACAACAAGGCAAAGAACCCAAATGCAGCAGACTGAAAGAGAAAAGAAAAAGACAAAGAAAACGGCAACAGGTTGCTGTGTACAAAACACCTACTGATCGAATAGAACTGAAATCGAACTGGATTTCGAGGCTAGGAGTAATTGGCAATGGAGTCTACAACACTGAGAGACACTCTTATCTAGATCAGGAAGCTCCAGATTTTAATGAAGATAATGTTCCATCTTCTATCCTGGTTTTACTCGATCAGAAACCAGAAAACATCATTGACCCTGCTTTTTGGGACATGGAAATCTTTGAAAAAGTAACTCTACTCCAGGATAGGAATCCCAAGTTTGAAGAAATTCAGAACTTCAAAAGATCAGCCAACATGAGATACTTCAGAGATCTGTGCAAAAATGGCTACTTCAGAAGTTACTCTTCATGTGAGAAAACACTGAAAGAATATCAGTATCTAGCGAGAGAAGGGAAGTTACCATGGAAAGTATTGCTGATAGAAAGTGTAAAGAAAGGAGGACAACTCTTCTATTATGAAGACTTTTGGCTGAGATGGATTCAGATTCCCCAAATAGCCAAATAGTTTGAAAAGTCTTATGAGGATTCTATCTCGAACTGGTGGAGAGACACAAAGTATGAGGAAACAGCAAAACAACATCAACGAAGAAGCTCAGAAGACACAAATTCCAAGGAAGCTGTTTCAAATAAAATCCTTATGTTCACATTTCTCTTGTAAAAGAATCTCTACATTCTTTACTTTGAAATATCATTGAGTCTTCACGCTGCCAACATCATATTTTCTTAAGAAATCTGATCTTGCTGCTCAATTTTCTTTATTTTTGTACGGGTTTTGTCATCATAAAAAATGGGGAAATTGTTAGGAAAATTCCATAAGAGTTTTGATGAGACAATGTAATATCTGATAGAAAATTAGAGTACCCATTCTCCACATCTTATAAGTGGATGAATAGACCTATAAGCATATGATCATAAGTTTATAAGTAAGTCTCAAGAAAAATAAAGAAGAAGACTTGAAACAGAATTTCAAAGAACACTCATGATTAAAAGAAAATCAAGCAAACTGAAGATCAGAAAGAAAGGAGGAAGACCAAACAAACGACTAAACCAAAGAAATTACACGAAAACAGAATGCTGACAAAAGAAAGTCAAGACAGGAAGCTGACCTACATCAGGAAGCTAACATCCTAGAGACAAGTACTGAATAACAAAGACAGCAAGTTGACAATCTTTGCTCAGCTCATTTATCACAATACAAGGAATGTGTAATGAATACAGTACGAGAAAGGTTGCTAACAAAGAGTCGTTGGATAGAAGTTTGAGCCAAACCAATGAGAAGATGCCACCTGGAACTGCGGCTCTGCAAAAGGTCTACAATCAGGGTGTGGCGCCATTAATGCGGATTTGAGTAGGACATGCCCTATTCCTTCAAGTTGTCAATCGCATTAATTGCAAAAGATATGAAGGATCATATTTGAACTACAACAGGAACAATGCCCCTCTTCAACGGGCATATTCCAAAAGATCTATAAATAGAAGGATGGAGTGACCATGAAGATAACTGAAGCTTTGAAACATACACTGCAAAATCTCTCAAGTCTTTCATACTCTAAGCTCTTATTAAGCTCAGTCACTCAACCTTCCAAGAGCAGTCTACCGTAGCATTGAAACCTTCAGAGATCAAGACTGCTTCGCACCAATTGAAGAAACCTTTTTATCTTTTAACCATTTATGTTGTGTGCGCTAGGTTGTTTTATGGTGTAACTTAGTTGAGAGGATTAGGTCCTTGCTAAGTGTGTAGTCTATAGAGATAGATTACTTGCCCTTTGTGGGTTGTGGCCTTCGACTAGAGTCTGGGATTCTAGTAGGCGTAGTTTGTTAGGAAGAGGTTTGTTAAGCGAGGCTTGTAAATCGAACTGACCTAACAAAGATCCTCTTTGTGTTAAGGAGTAGAGTGGACGTAGAAGGATTACACCACCTTTGAACCACTATAAATCTTGTGTGCTTACATGCTTTAAATTCATTAACTGCACTGCACTTTACTGTATCATATATTCTGTTGCATACATCCTTAGCACCAAGCATAAAAGTTTAACAAAGAGCATACTTCTAAAAAGAAACGGTTTTCCAAAAAGAACTCTATTAAGTTTATTCCGCTGCGTTACATTCTGATACCGGGTCAGGAACCTGATCAAGCTGTGAGCCAGAATGCTGATTCAAGACAGGTTACTGCCCTAGGTCAGGAACCTATTATAACAGAAAAGATTTTCGAAAGAGTTTGCAAAATCGATAGAGGTTCATTCACCCCCCTCTGAACCTCTGAACACTTGAACCCACGGGACCAATAGAGGAAATGAGAAATAGTATTACCTGGTGCAATACTATTAAATATAAATCTTATAAAATTCATTTTCAATATATATAACTAATTAATCATCCAAAACAAATTTGACTCCGTGTCTAATAATTATATAATGATATATAATAATTATATACCCGGTGACCAATGGATAAACAGTTATTGCTAGACCATCTCCACCAGTTTGATCTACTTTAGCGCAAGTTTTGCACTACTCCAGTGCAGAGAATCAACATATCTTCTCCAACAGTTTGCACTACTTTTAGCACTACTTTATTTTTACTATTATTTATGAATAAAAAGAAGAAGAAAATGAAGTAGTGCAACATTACTAGTAGCGCAGAAATAGAAAATACACTAGAATAGTGCAAAAAGTAGTGCACCGTTGGAGAAGTTTAACCCTACACTAAAACTATTTTAGTGCAGGGTTGGAGATGGTCTAAGTTAGCAGCGAAATTTTAAATATTCGTTGCTAAAATTTATAAAATATATGATTTATAGTACTGGTAAAAGTTTAGTGACAATTCTATTTATTTGCCACTAATTTTAGCAACAAATTATAAAATTTCGCCACTAAAGCCTATATTATCAACAAATTACATTTTCGTCACTTATTTTTGTTTATATTTTCGATATTTGTCGTAGTGTATAAATATTTTCTAACACTTAGTACCAAACGGCAACCTCCCTTACTTATTTCCTAGTTGCAAATATAATTTTCATAAGACTTATTTGTTATAATAATATTTTAAGAAGACTTTGATCATGCACCTCCACGGCTCCACTAAACGTTTAAATGATATATGCATATAGCGCAAGTTGATTCAACTTCAGAAAATTGTTTTATTTTAAAATAAAATAAAATAACATATAATATTCTACAAATTAAAAAATAAAATATTAAAAGTGTTTAAATAAATATAACATGTATAACTAAACCGGAAAATTATCTTCAAGATCTACCATATTAACAAATAAACTTTCAAAATACATATAAAATTATAATTAAATCTGGAAGCAATTCAGAAAATCCACAAATTAACGAATAATATTAAAAAAAAATTGAAAATTATTAGAAACCTGAAAGGTTTATTTAAAATCTACTAATGAACCAAAACATATTTTAAATTATTTAAGCATATAAATATAAAAATTACAATGAAATTATAAATTTATTTTTTAGAATCTCAGAACTTGCAAATAAAATTTCAAACTTGTTTAGAAAAATATAAAAATTATTATTAAAACTAAAAATTATTTTGCAAATCTAGAAATTAGAAAATAAAATTTTAAAAATTATTTATATAAATATAATTAGATCTCCGTAGGCATGGGATATGGAATTAACTATAATTTTGAAATAATAATGTAGAGATATTGCTGTTAGGATTTTGATGGGACAAATAACTTTGTATAGGAAGTTAGAGTACCCCATTTTTCCACCTTGTTTAAGTGAAACTTAGTTTTGTAAAGATAACTTTCTGGTTTGTATTTTATAAAGTTGTAAAAAAACAGAAAGATGTAGGTTACTGTTGTTAGCGGGATTTTGGAAGTATAGAAGTATCGAATGCTGATTTTCAGCAAGGAGAACCAGTAAGTAGAATGAGTAAATGGAATCAGCAAGTTGAATCAGTAAACAACATACAAAATTCAATAAAGAGAACTGGAGGCTTTCTGCAACATCTAGAAACAGGAAGCTGTTCTGGAATCAGTAAGCAGATGCAGATCAGAAAGCTGACGCAAAACAGTAAGCAGTTACTGCAACATTTTGCAGTAAGCTGTGAGTTTGTCTTAACTTATTTATTGTAGTATGAGGTTTCTGCATTATCAAAGTAATCGGTAGATGAAAGTTAGAACCTGACCAATGAGGTGATGCCATCTGGACCGCGGACCTGGAAAAACACTATTGCCGAGGAGTGGAGCCATTAATGCGGAGCAGAGTAGGACATGCCTTATTTCCCTGTTTCTCCAGGCGCATTAAATGCAAAGATCATGAAGATCAAGTTTTGAATTTCTACAAGGACTATGTCTCTCTTCAACGAGCATATTCTTACAAGTATAAATAGAAGCTGAAGGTGACTAAGCAAAATACTGAACTTACTGTTATTTTTCTAAGCGATCAAATTCTCAAGCAAAACACAAGTTGCTAACAGTTCAGTCACTCAACCTTCAGAAGCAGTCAAGCCCAAGATTTTGATCTTACAAGTTCTTAAGGCTGACTTCGAAAGCACAGTTGAAGACCATATACTTTTAATCATTTGCTGTGTGCTAGGTTGTTTTAGTTGGTGTCCTTAGTGGGAAGGATTTAGATCCTCACTAAGTGTTTAGTCTTTATTTGAAGGCTTTGTACTCTGTGTGAGTGTTTGTACCCTATGTGGGAGTAGCCTAGGAATCTTACTAATTCTAGTAGGTTTGGCTCGTTGGGAAGACGATTGTAAAGTTGAGACTTGTAAACCAATCTGACCTAGTGGAGTTCCTCTTGTGTAAAGGAGAAGAGTGGACATAAAATGATTACACCACCTTCGAACCACTATAAACCCTTGTGTGTTTATTGTTTTATTTATTTGCTGCATATCTTATCTATATCCTGCTCATATTGCTAAAAAGATTCTGTTAAAATTATACTTGTGAAAAGAAAACTGTTTTTCAAAAGAAACTATATCTTAAGTTTCCGCTGTTTATTGTGAAAACCAAGACAGTAAGCTGAACAAGCATACTGCCAGCTTACTGAATCAAGAGTGTTGTTGCATTCTCTCTAGAATTCAGCAACCTGTTTACAGAAAAGTTTTAAAACGCAAAATTTGATAGAGGTTCATTCACCCCCTCTAAACCTCTAACCACTTGGGACCAACAAGTGATATCAGAGTAAGTTGGGTTAAAAGCTAACTTGACTGGTAGCCTACCCAGATCCACCCGTTTCTGTTGGAAAAACCAATTTTCTTTTTCAAGACCAAAACTCATAGTTTTAGCATAAGCATGGATTTCTCGCACCATAAACTCCCAATGTTTTCCATAGATGAATATGATGACTGACGGATATGCATGGAGGCTTACTTGTCGGCCATGCATGATGAGATGTAGTACGTGATTACTAAAGGGCCACCACTAATCGTCAAACTAAACCCTACATTGGGAAGAAAGTGGCCCGAGCATGCGCAAGTTGAGGAAGTTGCAGCAGCTGAAGTAGCAGCAACTAGAGAAATCGAAGGCGCAACAACCAGCGATGATGACGTTGAAGGGGTTCCAAGACCCGTCCCACATGTAGTAGCACCAGATTATAGGAGAGCGACTCCACCAGCTAAATACATTGTTAAGGCTAGAAATGAGTATACAACTGATGAAAGAAAGAGTGCCAACCTGGATAATGTAGCCAAGAATGCATTATTTCTCACGCTAGATAAATGAATATTCAGCAAGGTGAAAAACTGTAAAACAGCTAAAGAAATTTGGGACAAGCTAGAGTTAATATGTGAGGGCAATGAACTTACCAAAGACAATAGAGTGTCAAAGGCTACACAACTGTATGGGTAGTTCACTATGAAACTTGGAGAGTCATTGGAAGAACTTGACTTGAGATTCACAGCAATTGTTAGCGAGATTGAATCTCTTGGGAAATTATATACCCAAAAGGAGAAGAACACAAAAGTGTTGAGAACTTTACCCTTGGAATGGGAAAGTAAAGAAACCGCAATGAGAGTCTCACTGGACCTCAATGCGATGAGTACTTTTGATCTATTCTTAGATCTTAAGGCTTTCGAATTCGATATTGATCGAAGAAGAAAAGAGGTTGAGGAGTCAAGCGCTAAAGTGTTAGCACTTACAACAAGATTCAAGAATACAACTATTGCAAGCAACAGTAAGCAGAAAGAGAAGCAAAAAAAAGTGCTTGTTGAAGATGCTAAGGAAGAAATGATGTTCTTTTTAATGAAGTTCAAGAAGTTCCTAAAAACGAACAAAAGAGGAAATGACTTCAGAAAGAAGCCTCAGACCTCAGACATAATCCCCAGATAAGACCAACATCACAGTCAAATATTGGTTCCTCTGACCTGTGTTATAATTGTAGGAAACCGGGATACTTCACCAGAAACTGCCCTTACTCTCATGTACATAAGTATACTGAGGATGAGAGGATGTAGAGAAAAGAAAGGAGGAAGGATGACAAGCAAAAGTTCAAGGCTTTTCTGAGTGAAACTAAAACTCTAAAAGCAGTAATCAGCTTTAAGGAAGAAGCCAAGAATGATTGCTCATCCGAGAGCGATAGTGACAACTCTATCTCCAATGAGGAAGCACTATTGTGCCTCATGGCTAAGGATTGTAAAGATGAAGAAGATGATGAGGTAACTTCTCAATCTCTTGAAGTTTCTAGTTCTGAAAAGCTGAACATAATCCAGTCTTTTAGATAGATTATGAGTGACTTTGAACAGATAAATTCAGCTCATGAAGAACTAAAAGAGGAAAACCTAAAGCTCAAGAGTGAGCATACTGTATTGAAGGAAAATGTTTCTGACCCAAAGTACTACAGTACAAAATGCAGTAACCTCCAAGCTGAGGTCTCTAAGTTCAAGTTGCTAGTCACTAAGCTAGAAGTTGAGAAAACTAGCTTGCAAAACACAATTGATGTGTATAAAAAATCAGCTAGGAAAGCGCATGAATGTATCCTGGAGACCCAATATGCCTACAGATGAAATGGTCTCGGATACTGTGCAGTAAGCTCTCAAAACACAGTAAGCACATCCAATGTTGGAATGTTTGTTCAGGCCCTAGTATCCTATGCTCAGGAACTCCTCCTAACCAATGAAAACTTGAACAAAATTAGTACAACGGATAAGGGAAAAAAGCTCATGCTGCAATCAACAGACAATAAGTCTGCAGGAACTCTCAGAAAACAGCACAATCAGGTTACAACAGTCTTCCAGGTTACAGCAAAAGTTCTACCCCTACTATACCAAAACATACTTGCTTAAATCCAAAGGAGTTCATACTTTGGAAAGGTATAAGAGAGTACCTTTCTCAAACATGAAAGGTAACACCTAGAAATCTCCAGCACACACACATCACAAACAGTATCCTGCAAAGGGTACTTACAGAAAGAGAACCACCAAAGCTAATGATAAGAAATTTATCATTAAGCAGGTGTGGCCACATCAGCAAATTCGGTGGCCACGTCAGTAAATTCGGTGTTGTTAACGTGTCTAAAATCGGAGCTAAATTGGACAAATTAAGGAGTTAGAGGACTAAAATTGGAAAGTGAAAAGATACCGGACCAAAATTGGGCAAGGCCTAAGTTAGAGGACGAAAATTGAGTTTTTCTCTAATGTTAATATTAGGCTTTATATATGTTTATGAATTTTTAAAACAAACATAATAGTAAATATGTTCTGCCAAACATACCTTATTTATTTATTTTTAGTTATTTTAGTCAACACATACATCCATTATATGTGATTTGATACTTTTTTATATAGATTTTAAATCATTCCACTTTGTCATATGAAAGTCAAATTTAAGAGTAGGTCTCCTATGTAACTAGTGCATGAATCTTAGATTCATGCACTCGGGTCGGATCAGGCTTGATTTGACCTGGATCCGTGCATTTTTTTTTTCTGCCCTGACCTTTATGTTATATTAGTTATACATTTATATTATATTAGTCATACATTTATGTCCAAATTTTATACCCTTACTGCAATACTTTAACTTTAAAAAAGAAATTTGCTGACTTTCGTACTATGTTGTCATACATTTATGTTATATTAGTCATACTTTTATATACAAATATTATACTTTTATATAATACTTTAACTAAAAAAAATCATAATTTCGGTATAAGTTGTACATGTTTACCTTTATGTGATATTACTCATACATTTATGTGATATTATTTATATTTTTATATTAACATAAACATCTTTATGTAATATATAAAGGTACAACTAACATAACTAAAAGGTATGACTAATATAACTAAAATTATGACTAATATAACTAAAAAGTATGAAGATATTAATAGTTGTTTGAAAATATGTTAAGATGCATGTAAAAATTTAAAAAGTATGACTAACATAACGTAAAAATATACTTAATACTACATAAATGTATGACATTTGGGATCGAATTTGTGCGCAACCTTAGGACGCATGGGACGCAAGTGCACGGTTTCAAAATTATGTCACAGATGTATAAAAGTTTTTGTCCAAATTCAATATATTTTACCATTTCAAACAAATTCTAGTTACACTACACACGTTTAAAATCAACAGATAGTATCACATACTTTATGCAATATAACATCAAATATATATTTATAAAATTCATTTTTGAATAACGAATCATCCATAACAGATTTAGACCTCATTGAAAATTCTAACTTATCTCTAGTAATCATAAATATTTTCATAAGAATTGTATCGACCCTTATATTATTTATATCGTGGGAATCCTCATTTTTAACCATTTGTACTTATAATCATTTTTTTGTCAAGTTACCAAATTTTGTTCTATTTTAACCAAGAGAAATAATGTTTGCCCAACTATACTTATCTAACATTTGAGATGTAATATGATTGTCTGAGCTATGTAATATGGTGGTACAAGGGTGTAATATTACCAAGGATGAAAATATTGGTATCGGTAAAAATATCGGTACCTTAATTTTACGAAAATATCGACGGATATATCGATTTCGGTGGAAATATCGGACATTTTAAAAAAATATATGGAAAGTTTGTAAAAAAATTGAAAAATATATCTAGTAATTTACAGAATATTATAACTAACATTAATTCATATATTGAACTTAAATTCCAAATAAAATGATATATTTACAACAAATATAGAGATAAACTATTGTATAAACGTTGTATGTTATGATAACATGATAAATTATGTTAGTGATAGTGATTTCTCTTCACTTAGTTCGTAAGTTACCATTATAATTAACTTATGTTAATAATAAAAAAAATTGCACAAGCACCTAAGTACTAAATATTGCATTACATGTACAAAACAATAAATAAATATAGATCACAACATCATTTAAAAAACTTAAATATTTTAGTAAAGTATTTGAATAACGAACCTTTTTATTCTCTAAAAATCTTGAATCCTCTTGATGTAGAACAATACTTGTAGAAGGAGAATATTTGTGGAGTGTGATTTTGCTAGTTGAAATTGTTATGGAATATATAAAAATATATCATACATTTATAGATAAAAAAAGGTAGACAAAAAATCCATGAAATGACTAATTTTTGGATAAGAAATCTCATCTCCATTTTTAATAAATAATGTGGAAAGTGGTTCCACTCAATAAATTCATAAAAAAAAGAAAAAATTAAAAAAAAATCAAAATATCACCGATATCGACACAAAACCGATATATCACCGATATGTCGGCGATATACCGTAGTTTTATAAAGAAACTCATCGATATCGACATTTGAATGATATTTTACTGATATTTCCCAATATATCGCCGATATTTTGACGAAAAAAATTATTGCGTATTATTATTTCGGTACATCCATTTTAGCGAAATTTCGGCGAAATTTCGCGATTTTTTCATCCATGCTTTTATGTACATATATCATAACCTTTAAATGAATAACTAAAACTTTTTTTAGTATAAAAATCCGTGTAGTATAGCTGAACATTTATGTTATAATAATTTAACATTTATGTTATTGGTATAACTTTTATGTACTTAAAGAATAACATAAAAGTTATATTATAATAAGGTTTAATGCACCAAACCCCCCGTGTTATGAAAATTCTGCATCGTTCCCCCATGTTTTCGAAATGGCAAGGTTTACACTTGGGATAACAAAAAATCAGCACACGTCCCCTATTTTAAAACTGTTGCTAACGGTGTTAAATTTTTCCCTAAACTTTCTGTTATACCCTTAATATTAACCACTACACTTACACAGTTAGAAACAGAGTGCTTGGGATCAAGAGAGAGAGAGAGCCAGAGGGAGGAGAATTAGGGTTTCACCTCCCCACCCCCATTTCGTTCGATTGAGAGCCCAGTGGTCCAGTATTTCAAAAAATCGAGTCCAGAATTGATGTGAAAGCGCGAGAAAAACTCCTATGGTTTGTGAAATTGATGTGGCGCGAAAAAGACGGGCAGAGAGGTAAGTTGGTCATCTTTTTTAAAACCCGCTAAAACCGATTTTAGAGTTTGCAAATTTGGTCATTTGTTTTAATCTTCTATGAGGAAAGTTTAATGAAAATTCTTCAGTTGTATTTTAATTTATATTTAAGAGCGATTTCCCTTTTTAATTTTTAGAACCCTAATTCAATTTTATAACCCTAATTGTAGATTTTATGATATTTGAGTTCGATAAGCAGTTGTAAACCCTAATTGCAGATGTAAAAGAGATTTGTTGTTCTTTGAATTTGATGTTAGGGTAATTGCAGAATTAGGAACCCTAATTGCATTGTTGGTAACCCTTGTTGATTTCTTTATCTAGATGTTAGGAACCCTAATTGCTGAGTTTATTGTATATTTGATTTGGATGTTAAGGCTTTTCCTCCCACTAATTTTTGTGAACCATAAATTTCAAAAAATTGATTTGCTTGGTTAATGATTACCACTTCATAACTACTTGTTATGGGTTGTGTATTAATGTTATTATTTTTTACAAAGTATGTCTATTACCAAATGTTTTTATTTTGTCCATATTTGATGTCATTCTTGACTGTATGTGTTGTCTCAACACATAATTGTTTTGAGGAATGAATGACTTGAATGCTATTATTCTGTCCAAGTGTCAAATCAAGTGGTTAAATATTTTCCCTTGTTAATTGTTTGTAGTTTAATGAATGTTGTTGTTAATGGTATTAGTTTAATGAATGTTTTTTTTTTGTTATTTCATTCTTCCAGATTATGGATGATTTTGCAGATACATTTGTTTTTGATGTATGGGTGGGGGTAATTTTTGGAAAATGCCCAAGTTAAGATATGTGGGTGGGTGGAGGGTGTATATACCACCAGTAGACAGGATGGGGATGGGGATGGGTATCCTCTTACTTAATGAGGGGTGTCTCATTCATTTCGTCACTTGCGGTAGCTAAGGATTTGATTGTTGTAATGAAGTTATTTCAGATGTTATGGTATGCAACATTAATGTCCTTTCTAGACATATCTAGAAAAGCACCATTACTTGTGTTCATGTTCTAGCTTTTATCCATTAATAGAGGCCCCTCTCTGCAAGAGAATTCAATAGCACATGTTATGCTTGTAAGGATCATATTAATGCAGCAACGTATTTCCTCGACTTACTGAGCCGAAAGGACTTATTTGTAAATGGCGACGATATATTTCTTGAAATCTAGTGGTAACTTATAACAAATGGATACTGATATAACCTTGTCCTTGCATTGCAGCGTGGAAGCTTTTGTAAGGCATTTAGCAGCAGTTTGGTTGTTAGATTCCGATTCAAATTTAGGACTCGGGTTGATGAACTATGGATATTTCTCTCTTTAAGAATACTTCTTCGACATGTGAGCTACCTTTTCTATTCAGTTGAAGAATGAATGTAGCGCCTAGGAAAGAACGAAGCATAATTTGACGATTAAATAATTCAACTTTAATTATGTGACTTAAATTATGTGCGTTACAGAGTAATCGAATAATTTCCTGGTTTAATTTAACAATCGGACGTTTATTTATTAATCGAAACGTAATTAATCTGAGAAGCTTACGTTAATATTTATCGAGATTTTAATTTAATTGAATATGAGATATGCATGATATGAGAACGATCGTAGTCGAATAACGAAGAGTATAAAACGAAAATCGGGCCAATCGGAGTTCCGAGGCCCAAAATAGACCCAAGTCAATGAGATGAGAATGTGGTTAAAACATGGGTTGACATTTCATTTACCAAATTTGGCAAAAGTAACCTAAGGTAAAAATTGTTTACTCTCTCCTCTCTCTCCTTTTTCCCGGTGGCCGGCTACGTGGTGTCGCCGGCGGAGCTCTGTAACGGCGGCAGTGGCGGGTGCAGCGGCAGGTGGGGGTGGGTTTTGGGGGCAGGGGCTTGGTTGCAAAATCCAAACTTCCACGGACCTATTTGCAAACCCTAGAAAGTTTAGGGTTCTTTCATTTTGGTCCCCCAGCTTTTGTTTTGTGCGTTTAGGTCCTCTATCTTCTGGGAATTCTACTTTCACCCCCAGAACTTTCCAAGTCTTCGATTTTCACCCCCTAGACTTCCGTATATTTTGCTTTTCGACCCCATAACTTCCAGAAACCCTGTTTTGACCCCAAAACTTCTCTGTATTTACAGTTTTACCCCCGGTCAAAGTCAATCTTTACCAAAATTTACGTTTTTACCCTTAAACCCTAAAACGCTCCGTTCTCACTCGTTTCTCATCCGTTTGACCTCATTCTTTCGCCTATAGAACCGTAATCGAACCCTCTTCGATATGTGATCAAGTTCTAAGCCTTTTGAAATGATTTCTTATCCATCATCGTTTCTTTTCGAGAGAGTACTTTAACTTATAATATGAGTATATCTGAAAACGAATCTAATAGGTTACGTTTACGTGTGTAGGCTATCGTGGCTAGGAGCATACGTGTTTACCTTTAAAGCTTGCATCGCTCGTAGTTGAACGCCACCTAGAAAGGTGGGGGTAACTTCTAAACCTAACGACTTTAATGCTTTCGTATTCACTATGTCTTACTTATGCTGATAATGCGCTGCTATATTAAATAAGATTGTTATATCTCTGATCGCATGCTATGAATTGCTTGAACCTACGTGCCTTGGGATTATGTGTTGTGATATTAACTGCTCATACATTGAATGATATATGTTAAACGATGACAGAAGTCCACGTTCATCACGGAGGGACTCATGGTCCGTAAAAACTTCACGGAGGGATTGGTGTTCCGTAAAAGGCACCCCCGGTCTTAAAACCAGTTGCGGGGTAAGACGGGCAATACCCGCACCTAAGGGAGAAGTATGTGCAATGCATTTATTATGTGTTGTGTTTACTTGTTGTGCTAATAACTGTACCTATAATTCGTATGTTAATTAAACTGGTAACAGAAATTACTTCCACGAGTGTATTTAAACGCACTCACCTCTATCTGTACTCACCCTACAGGAAATAATGAAAGATAAAACTTACAGCGAGAGGGGTGCCGTATCCAGTGTTCCTCTTTCAATTATTTTGGAAACCTATGTCCGTCTATGCTTCAAGACTTCTTATATTTTGTAAAAACCGTTGTATTTATTTAGAAGGATCCTGTTTTCTTCCGCTGATGGTTTAAAAATGCTATCTTCTGGCAATGTGCCGATGTTTTGAAAAATATGTAAAGGATTTGTATGTTTCTGTCAGTATTTCTCTGAATCGGTGTCACAGGTCTCGATGTTTTGAAACTGTTGTCGTTTTTAAATGCTTTATTGGATGTTTGTTGGTTTTATTCTCTAAAAATTTTATGTCTCTTTCCCTTTCTTCTCTCTGCACGCCCATGAGCAACTCTGAAATTTAAAATAATATTAAGTATGAAAACGGGGCGTGACAGATATGGTATCAGAGCAAGGTCCTACCCTTTGTAGGGCCCTGTTCTAGGTCGTTGTACGTTTCAAACGTGTTTCTAACAAGAAAAATCCTTTAGATTAATGGATAAGCCCCTCTCCCTATGCACCCCCTAATCTCGAAACTTAATAAGAGTGCTTACGTGTTATGCGTATGCTGTTTATTATCTGGCTATCCTTTATATGTGATTCTTGTCTATCTTTTCTCGTATCTTGTGTTTGCTGTTGCGTGTTGCTGGATGTGTGGGGTAGAGTAGATAGTTACGTTCCTTGTTAGTACAGATGGCAAGAACACGTCTTACAGCATGGAAGAGTTCGGCTGGGAGGATATTTCCACAGGATTTGGGGCGGACTTTCCTCCCCACTCGCCGATTGGGTGGTGAGGCCGCAGGACAGCTTATGGCTCGGCTGTTCGAGTACTGGAGGAGGGCGGAAGGCCATGTGTCGGACGATCAGGCCTGCCAGCATGTCATAGAGGAGTTACCCGATCACTGGTCGGATTTAGCCCGTAGGACGTATCGTAACGAGGTTGTGTATTGTATCCACAACGACCGACCGATCATTTCGTTTAGACGCTTCATGGGCATCCTTTTTGATGCATGGATTCGAGAGGGACAGCCCACGATGCCAGAGTCGGGGTCGTTCAACATTTCGAGCAGTGAGGAGGATCCGGAGGAGGACCCAGAGGAGGATCCGGAGCCCCCTCGCCGCCGTCATCGGGGACCGTCACCACCACCTCCGCCCGCAGTTGGGGCAACTGCTATAGCTGTTTAAATGTTTGATGTTGGTCGTTTGTCTGTTGTATCTTTTGGGGCCTTAAGGGCCGACGAACACGTTATGTGTCGTTATTTTGTTTGTTTTGCGTTTTAAATCCTGCAGGGTCGTGGACACGATGTGTGTTGTTTTATCTGTTTATTCTTGGATATTTGTGATTTATGATATCACCTTTTTGCGCGTTCAGCATTGTGGCCCGTTTTAGTTTTATTCTCCCTCTTTTCTTGATGTGTTTTTGTTTTCTGCGAATTGCTGTTTTGAGATCTTTTATAGTATCGTTATAACGAGTAGACCGTGTTTTTATCAGAACTGTATGCTCCGTGGCCGCCCAAGAAGAGACCAACCCCCGATGGAGAATCATCCACCAGGGGGAAATCCTCCGGAACACAATGTGGACACCACCATGAGAGACCTGGTGTCAGTATTGAGAGGCCTGGCCCAGCACTTTACAACGCCATAGCCAGCACCACCCACCTCAGCAAGGAATGATACTAACTTGGTGATTTAGCAGTTTCGGCGGTTCAATCCGCCAACTTTTAATGGAAGGGGAGAGCCCTCTGAGGTAGAGGAATGACTAAGAACTTTGGATCGTCTGTTTAGTCATCTGACCTGCACGGAAGAACAAAAGATTTCCTGCGCCATCTTCCAACTTACAGATGAGGCTAGCCATTGGTGGGAGTCGCGCGTGAGGACGATGACGCTGGAGCAGATCGGAGCTCTAAACTGGGATGCTTTCAAAGAGGTGGTCATGCATAGCTACGTGCCCCAATCGTACCGCGACAGAAAAGAGACGGAGTTTCTGCACCTCCGTCAGGGACCATCTACTGTGGGCGACTATGAGAGAAGGTTCAATCAGCTAAGTCACTACGCTCCTCACCTGGTGGACACAGACACGAAGAGGGCTCGACGCTTCGAGAGGGGCCTACATTCAGAAATCAGTTCTATTCTAGCCGGACAGGGTGGGTGACCTATGCTGAAGTCGTCCAACGGGCTCAAGAAATCACCTCTCGGCTGCGTTTAGACGCGACGCCACCTAAGAGGGTGGAAGTGGCAGCAGACAACAGGAAGTGGAACGAACCCAGCCGAAACTTCAATCAGAATAAAACTCAGCGACCCAACGCTCCGCTCCTCCCCACCCCAAGACCCGGGAGTTCCTGCACCAAGTGTAGGAGGACACATATGGGGCCGTGCTTATAAGGAACCCGCAACTGCTACCGCTATGGAGAGCCGGGGCACATAGCTAACAACTGCCCAAGACAGCGGAATCCAGGAGCTGCTGCCCCAAGACCAAGGCCGGGTGCGGGTCAAGCACGAGCTTTCGCCCTCACTCGCTCACAGGCTGCAGAAGGGTCAGAAACCATGACAGGTATGTTGCCAGTATCCGATATCCCTGCTCTCGTCCTGTTTGATACTGGGGCAACCCATTCTTTCATCTTTGCTGGATTATATGATATGCTAAAACCTGAGACCGGTAGGGTAGTCGCTGAAACCTTAGATGTTAGTATCCCGTCGGGAAAAACAGTGAGAACGAAACACCTCTGTCAAGGAATAAGGGTCATTTTTTACGATAGAACTCTGCTAACCAATCTGCATGTGTTGGAGATGAGAGATTTCGACGTCATTCTGGGAATGGACTGGCTCCAGGCGAACCACGCAATAATCAACTGCTATGCAAGGGAGGTCACTTTTCAGATTCCTGGCGACGAAGAGTTCACGTTTTATGGGACGCAGATCGGAGTCAACCCGAGGGTCGTGTCGGCTATGAAGGCGGCCAAGATGCTCAGCAAGAGGTATTGTCAGGGTTGGTTGGTGAACATGGTGGACTTCAGCCAAGAGCCGAGCCCAATCGAGATGGTACCGATTGTGAAGGAGTTCGTTGATGTATTTCTGGACGATCTGTCTGGACCTCCACCAGACCGACAGATCGTGTTCGAGATTGACCTCGCCCTAGGGGCAGCACCTGTATCGAAGGCACCGTACCGGATGACACCAAAGGAACTGCAAGAATTGAAGGTCCAGCTGCAAGAGCTTCTGGATAAAGGATTTATTCGACCAAGCGTATCGTCCTGGGGAGCTCCGGTACTCTTCGTGAAGAAAAATGACAGAAGTTTTCGGATGTGCATCGACTACAGGGAGCTGAACAAGAGGACCATCAAGAATAAGTACCCGTTGCCTCGGATTGAAGATCTGTTTGATTAGTTAAGGGGAGCAAGTGTATTCTCGAAAATCGACTTGAGATCCGGATACCATCAGGTGAAAGTTAAGGATGCAGACATACCAAAGACGGCTTTCAGAACAAGATACGGCCACTATGAGTTTGTCGTAATGCCGTTTGGACTCAGCAACGCACCAGCAGTTTTCATGGATCTGATGAACCGAGTTTTCCACCCGTACCTCGACAGTTTTGTCATAGTATTCATTGACGACATCCTAATCTACTCACGTGATAAAGCACACCACGAGCAACATCTACGGATCGCTTTGGAGACTTTGCGGAAGGAGAAGCTCTATGCGAAGTTCAAGAAGTGTGAGTTCTGGCTGCACAGAGTAGCTTTCCTCGGACACATTGTTTCAGCAAAAGGGATCGAGGTGGACCCCCCAAGGTAGAAGCTGTCAGTAACTAGAAAACTCCGACTAACGTCAACGAAGTACGAAGCTTCCTCGGATTGGCCGGATATTACAGGAGATTCATAGAAGGGTTCTCGAAGATAGCCACTCCCATGACCCGTCTGACCAGAAAGGATGTGAAGTTTCAGTGGACGGAACAGTGCAATCGAAGCTTCCTAGAGCTGAAGAAGAGGTTGACGGAGGCTCCCGTTCTCACCGTACCAGATGTGACGCAAGAGTTCGTAATCTACACCGACGCATCCAAACTAGGCTTGGGGTGTGTCCTGATGCAGCAGGGGAGGGTAATTGCTTACGCGTCAAGGCAGCTGAAGACTCACGAACAGAATTACCCAACGCATGATCTGGAGTTGGCCGCAGTCGTACATGCTCTCAAGATATGGAGACACTACCTATATGGCGGAAAGTGTGAGATCTACACCGATCACAAGAGCCTGAAGTACTTCTTTGAACAAAAGGAGCTCAACATGCGACAGAGAAGGTGGTTAGAACTGGTGAAAGACTACGAGTGTACGATCCTCTATCACCCAGGGAAGGCGAACGTGGTGGCCGACGCTTTGAGCAGGAAGAGAAGAGGAGTCGTGACGTACATGATCACAGATCAGAACCAACTGATAAAAGAGATGTCGAAGTTGAGTTTGGAGATAGTAGCGCCACCAAGCAGCACCAAGGCTAAGATCGCAACCCTATTCGTGAAACCCACTCTTTGAGATCGCATTATCGAGGCACAAGGAAAAGATAAGTTTCTGATATGGATAAAAGCCCTGATGGAAAGAGGGAAAACGGAAGGGTTCGCCGTGTCAGCAGATGACGCCCTAGTTTTCAGAGGAAGATTGTGCGTGCCCAAGAGCGAGGAACTGAGGAGGGAAATTCTAGAAGAAGCTCACTGCTCACCTTTATCTGCACACCCTGGCGGAACGAAGATGTATAAGGACTTGAAGGAAAACTTCTGGTGAAGAAACATGAAAGGAAGCATCGGACTCTTCATCAAAAGGTGTATGACCTGTCAACAGGTAAAGGCCGAACATCAACGGCTTGCCGGGATGCTGACGCCATTAGAGATACCAGAGTGGAAGTGGGAGCATGTTGCCATGGACTTCGTCGTGGGATTGCCGAAAACTAAACGAGGAAATCATGCGGTATGGGTGATCGTGGACAGGTTAACCAAGTCAGCTCACTTCTTACCAATCAAGATGACCTACAGTCTTGATAAACTGGCATAGATCTAACTGGAGGAGATTGTTAGATTACACGGCGTGCCAGTTTCCATCGTATCGGACAGGGACCTGCGCTTCACCTCCAGATTTTGGCAAAGCTTACAGAGGGAGCTGGGAACCAAGCTGGCTTTCAGCACCGCTTTCCACCCCCAGACGGATGGGCAATCAGAAATGACGATCCAGATTTTGGAAGACATGTTGAGAGCATGCGTTCTAGATCTTCATGGAAGCTGGGAAGATCATATATGTCTGGTGGAGTTTGCTTACAACAACAACTATCAATCGACGATCGGGATGGCGCCATACGAAGCTTTGTATGGGAGAAAGTGTCATTCGCCCCTGTATTGGGATGAAGTAGGTGAGAAGAATGTTTTGGGACCGGACCTGGTCAAGCAAGCAGTAGAAGTAATCAGAAAGATTCAGGAACGAATCAAGGTGGCGCAGGACAGACAGAAGTCTTATGCAGACAAGAGGCGCAGAGAGCTAGAGTTTGAGATGGGCGACAAAGTTTTTCTGAAAGTGTCGCCCACTAAAGGAGTTCACCGTTTCGGAAAAAGGGGAAAACTGAAACCAAGATACGTGGGGCCGTTCGAGATCCTGGATCGAGTCGGAGCTGTCGCATATCGTCTAGCTTTACCGCCAGACTTTGCTGGAGTACACGACGTTTTCCATGTATCCATGCTACGAAGATACATCTTTGACCCGAGCCACATCATCGACCAGAAGGGCATCGAAATCGGGGAAGATCTGACCTATGAAGAAGTTCCAGTGGCCATCCTGGACAGAAAGACTCAACAGCTTCGAAATCGAGAGGTGGCCCTGGTGAAGGTTCAATGGAGCCGCCATGGACCGGGGGAAGCGACATGGGAGCAAGAAGATGAGATCCTGGCCAAGCATCCACATTTGCCGTTTTTAGGTACGCCTCTGGAATTTCGAGGATGAAATTTCTTTTAAGGGGGACGGGATGTAGCGCCTAGGAAAGAACGAAGCATAATTTTACGATTAAATAATTCAACTTTAATTATGTGACTTAAATTATGTGCGTTACAGAGTAATCGAATAATTTCCTGGTTTAATTTAACAATCGGATGTTTATTTATTAATCGAAACGTAATTAATCTGAGAAGCTTACGTTAATATTTATTGAGATTTTAATTTAATAGAATATGAGATATGCATGATATGAGAACGATCGTAGTCGAATAACGAAGAGTATAAAACGAAAATCGGGCCAATCAGAGTTCCGAGGCCCAAAATAGACCCAAGTCAATGAGATGAGAATGTGGTTAAAACTTGGGTTGACATTTCATTTACCAAATTTGGCAAAAGTAACCTAAGGTAAAAATTGTTTACTCTCTCCTCTCTCTCCTTTTTCCCGGTGGCCGGCGGCCGGAGCACCGCCGCATCTCCTCCCTGTTTCTTTCAAACCATACATCAAATCGAAGCCCTCGCCGAGCCCGTTCCATTTCCGGGCTCGGATTTCCCCTCCACCACCGAAGCCGCCGGGGATCGGCCAAAAACAGTCGGCGAAAACCCTCTCTCTCCAACCCTCTTTCTCTCTCTTCGATCTCCTCCGTTTCTTCTCCGATCGAGCTGATCTACACATGCATTTGAAGCCCTCGTCAAGCCCGTCACGATTCCGACCTCGGATCGTCGGTTGAACGGTTCGATCTCCGGCAATCGCCGCCTAGAGTTTCTGCGTTTCTCTATTTCTCTCTCTCCTCTCGATCGCTCTCTCTCCCTATGCCATTTTCTCTCTCTCTCTCTCTATTTCCCTCGCCGCCGTCGACGTTGGTTTGTGGTGTATGTGTGTGGTGGTTGGGGGCGGCGCTTGGTGCGCCGCCATGCTGGTGTTGGTGTCGCCGGCGACGCGGTGGTCACCGGCAGTGTGCGTGTATGCGTGTGTTTCTATGTGTGTGTGTGTCTTGGAGCGGCGCTTCCAGCGCCGCCGTGCGTTGTGGTGGCCGGCGCGAGGAGCGCCGGCGAGTGGTGGTGGTGTTGGGTGGTGGCCGGCTACGTGGTGTTGCCGGCGGAGCTCTGTAACGGCGGCAGTGACGGGTGCAGCGGCAGGTGGGGGTGGGTTTTGGGGGTAGGGGCTTGGTTGCAAAATCCAAACTTCCACGGACCTATTCGCAAACCCTAGAAAGTTTAGGGTTCTTTCATTTTGGTCCCCCAGCTTTTGTTTTGTACGTTTAGGTCCTCTATCTTCTGGGAATTCAACTTTCACCCCTAGAACTTTCCAAATCTTCGATTTTCACCCCCCAGACTTCCGTATATTTTGCTTTTCGACCCCATAACTTCCAGAAACCCTGTTTTGACCCCAAAACTTCTTTGTATTTACAGTTTTACCCCCGGTCAAAGTCAACCTTTACCAGAATTTACGTTTTTACCCTGAAACCCTAAAACGCTCTCTTCTCACTCGTTTCTTATCCGTTTGACCTCATTCTTTCGCCTATAGAACCGTAATCGAACCCTCTTCGATATGTGATCAAGTTCTAAGCCTTTCGAAACGATTTCTTGTCCATCATCATTTCTTTTCGAGAGAGTACTTTAACTTATAATATGAGTATATCTTAAAACGAATCTAATAGGTTACGTTTACGTGTGTAGGCTATCGTGGCTAGGAGCATACGTGTTTACCTTTAAAGCTTGCATCGCTCGTAGTTGAAGCCACCTAGAAAGGTGGGGGTAACTTCTGAACCTAACGACTTTAATGCTTTCGTATTCACTATGTCTTACTTATGCTAATAATGCGCTGCTATGTTAAATAAGATTGTTATATCTCTGATCGCATGCTATGAATTGCTTGAACTTACGTGCCTTGGGATTATGTGCTATGATATTAACTGCTCATACATTGAATGATATATATTAAACGAGGACGGAAGTCCACGTTCATCACGGAGGGACTCATGGTCCGTAAAAAACTTCACGGAGGGATTGGTGTTCCATAAAAGGCACCCCCGGTCTTAAAACCGGTTGCGGGGTAAGACGGGCAATACCCGCACCCAAGGGAGAAGTATATGCAATGCATTTATTATGTGTTGTGTTTACTTGTTGTGCTAATAACTGTACCTGTAATTCGTATGTTAATTAAACTGGTAACAAAAATTACTTCCATGAGTGTATTCAAACGCACCCACCCCTATCTGTACTCACCCTACAGGAAATAATGAAAGATAAAACTTGCAGCGAGAGGGGTGCCGTATCCAGTGTTCCTCTTTCAATTATTTTGGAAATCTATGTCCGTCTATGCTTCAAGACTTCTTATATTTTGTAAAAATCGTTGTATTTATTTAGAAGGATCCTGTTTTCTTCTGCTGATGGTTTAAAAATGCTATCTTCCGGCAAGGTGCCGATGTTTTGAAAAACATGTAAAGGATTTGTATGTTTCTGTCAGTATTTCTCTGAATCGGTGTCACAGGTCTCAATGTTTTGTAACGGTTGTCGTTTTTAAATGCTTTATCGGATGTTTGTTGGTTTTATTCTCTAAAAATTTATGTCTCTTTCCCTTTCTTCTCCCTGCACGCCCATGAGCAATTTTGAAATTTAAAATAATATTAAGTATGAAAACGGGACGTGACAATGAATCTCTTACATCATTTGAAGATGATAAATTGAATTAGCTGTTTTGGTTTTCTTGGATAGATTTGGATTCAACAATATCTTTTTATATTTCTTTAAAAGAATGCTTTTTTATATTTTTTGAGCTTTTTATATGTACATTATTATAGACTGATGAATGATGATGATTCTTCTCTTTTGAAAGCGGATCCTGTTAAGATATGTGGGTGGGTGGAGGGTGTATTTACGACAAGTTTCTGAAATTTGTAATTTTCTTCGAATTGGTTATTAAATTTGGAAATTTTCAGAGCAAGAACAGACTTAAGTTACAATCTTGAGGTGATTGACTCTTTTAGTTTTCTGAATGATTTCCAGCTACGAAATAAAATTAGGAGTTATCATCGGAATTAATGATTGATTAATAATTAAAAATAATATTATTAAAAAGTTTAAAATATATAGTAAATAAAGAATTACGAAACAAATCTGATAATCATTTGATAATCTAAAATTCATAAAAGTAAAATCTAAAGTTATTGAGTAAATCATAAAGTAAAACTCTAAAACATATTTCAAAAATATAAAACTACCAAGCAACACTATTTTTTTTTTAAATAAGTAGAAACGCAAAATAAAAAATTGGAGTTATTTTAAAACTAATATACCAATTAAAATTTGGAAATTATTTAAATGAATCTTATGAGAGAAGGATAATATACCACCCACATTTCAGAAACTTGGAGGGTGTCTGTTGCTTTTGAGTGAACTTTGACAAAGGAAATTTACCCTAGGAAGTGATATATAGAGCAAAAGGTAAGGTAAGGGTATTTTAGTTTTTTTACACTGAAAAAGTGATAAAAAAACAAGAAATTTCGCACAACAGGAGCGTGTAGCGCACTCTTGTTATGTTTAACGATATAGGGGGAAACGCGCAGATTTTTTGTTAACCCAAGAGTAAACCTTGCCATTTCGAAAACATAGGGGGGAGCGAAGCATATTTTCCTAATCACAAGAGGGTTCCATGCATTAAACCCTATTATAATAGCATAAAGATTGAATTATTATAAACATAAATGTTATATTAAAACAATATAAAAGTTAAAAAAATATTATAGGTCAGTAATACACTTTGAAAATGTTAACCTAGCAGAAACATTAAATAAAAAGTTATGCAAACATAAATAAAAGGTTAGACGCGCAAGACTATGGTTTGAGCGCGGACCTAGGGCACGTGGGCGCGTGAAAGGCACTGTAGGGTTGGATCGACCCAGTTGCACGGTTCCCGACCCATGCATTTGGTGCATAAATATTTATGTTTTTTGTAATGACTATATTTAGTTGTTATAGATAGGAATCCAGAGACTGTCATTAGCATCTTACATTTAGGAGAATGACTGATGTGCATTGGGTACACGGTACTTCCAACCCCACCCTAATATCTTCAATAATGCAAGTAATACATTTACATAAAAAAAATACATTAAGTAATATATTTCATTAAAATATATATTTCAATTATACAAGTAATATTTCACGAATATGTAATTAATATTTTATGGGCATACAATTTTAATACCTTTGGAAGCACGGATTAAGGATCTGTAGCCCACGTATAAGTTATTGTGTACTTATAGACAAATACTCATTCCAATGAATATTAAATGTCTAATGGATAGAAGAGATTTTTTCTCGATTTTTTTGTTTGACTTGTTTGTTTAGACTTTTTACATTGCTTCTACATTGTTTAAATAAAATGAAAATTAAATGTCTAATGGATAGAAGAGATTCTTTCTCGATTTTTTTTTGACTTGTTTGTTTTGACTTTTTACATTGCTTCTACATTGTTAAAATAAAAATAGTGACACACCTTTATAAATTGTCTAAAAGCAAATTGATGGATGTATACAACTATCGAATTGATCAATTGATTGATCTAGTGACGATGTATAAACAAATGTATGGTGTTAAAAAAAAAATAAAGAATTATGTTTGTAGTTAGCTAGGTAGAGTGTGATAAGAATTAGAAGATTCCATAACTGAGTATAGTTGCGTGATTAAACTAATTAGACATTGTTTAAATAAAATTAGCGACATACCTTTATGAATAAACTAAAAGCAAACTGATGGATATATATATATATATATATATATATATATATATATATATAACTATAAAATTAATTGGTCAACTGATCGATCTAGTGATCGTTTATAAAACAAATCTATGGTGTTAAAAAAAAAAACAAAGGTATTATGTTAATTTGTATAGAGTGAGAAGAATTTGAAGATTTTCATGACAGAATATAGTTGTTGTGATTAAACTAATTAGTTGGTGATTAAACAACAAGTTGAAAGTTGACAGTACGTTAATGCAATTTAAAAACAAAATTATTAATTCAAATCCTGAAGGATAGATATGAACGAAAATTTTATCAACTTTTAGGGTTTGAAAAATTCAAAATTATTAAATAAAAAATTTAAAATTTAACATCGTTAACATCCTTTCTCACAAACGACATTATTCTCTCACGTATTAGTTGAAGTAGCTGTCACATGATTGATCAATTACCAATTGGGAAAAACATATTTTAAGTCTCGTAACTTAGGTCTTGTCCAAAAAATATTTTACAAGTTTGATATGTCAAATTTTGGTCATGTATGTATAATAAAATGTCCAATTTAAGGACTCCGGTCATTGTCGATCACATATAACACCCCAAATTAATTAGCTAATGTGTAATGTTATATATATATATATATATATATATATATATTGCTAAATAATTAACTATGTACAAGAATGAATTAATTAAGTTAAGAATTAATTAATTAAAGTAATTAATTAAGTATAAGAAATGGATTAATTAAGTAATAAGCCATAATGGCTAGTCATCATCAACCTCACGCCACCTTCCCCCCTTAACTCTCTCTCTCTCTCTCCACAAAACTTGCCACACTTATGCTATGTGTGACTCAGCATGTCAAAGGGGAAGAGCAACGCTAGTGTGGAAAGGAAAAATTGGAAGAAGGAAAAGAAAGTGCAACTATCTCTCTCACGCTCTCTCCCGATATTTCTCTCTCTCGATTTATCCCTCTCTCTCACAGTACTCTCACTCTCCTCTCCCCTATTTCTTTTCGCCGCCTGCACATCGTCATCCACGGATTACCGGCACAAGGTTGCGCCGGCAAGTGTAAGGGGGGTGAGAGTGCCGCTGCTGTAAGTGGCGGTGTAAGTGCGAGTGCGCACCGGAGCCGCGTCGGGGCGCCCGGCAGCGGGTGCTTCACGCGCACCGGGGGCGGCATCGGCGGCTGCTGCTGTTGCCTTGCCGCTGCTGCTGCCTTGCTGCCGCTGTGGGTTGTCGGAGCTGCAGGCTGCTGCGTGCGAGGTTTTGGCTGCCGCCGGTGCTGGTACGCGTGTCGGGTGTGCTGATGCGCGTGACGGGAGCGCGACGGGCAATCTGCTGTGTTTGGGTGTTTGGACTGCTGTTTAGGTGTGATTAGGGTGTTAGTTGTGTGTGTTTGGTTTGCTGTTTTTGTGTGTATGCGTTCGATCGCTGCCGGGCCGCTGCCCTGTTGCTGTGAGTATGCAGTTTTTGCTGCTATGTGTGCGTATATGCTGCTAGGTGTGTGTTTTTCTGCTGTGTGTGTTGTTTGGGTTGCTGTGGGTTGGTTAGGAGGTGGGGGGTTTTCCGGGCTGTTGGTTGCCGGTGCAGTGGTCACGCCAGTGGTGAACAGTAGATCGACGACATGAGCGGTGGCGTCGTGTGTCGGGTGTGCGTGTATGGATGTGTTTTCTAGGTGTTGATGCTGCACACCAGGGGCCGACAAGGCTGCTGCTGCGCGCCGGGAGCACTGCTGGTGCATGTCGGGTTGCAGCAGCAGGCGCTGGTGCACGTCGGGGTGCTGCAGGTGGGCGCCGAGTCTGCGTTGGGGCTGGCCGATGGGCGCCATTCGTGCTGTTTTTGGCTGAGTTGTAGTGTAGTTATGTGAGGGGTTGTGAGTCGTCTGGATAGGTGGAAGTCTGGTGGTCAGTCGGGTGTAAGTCGTCGGCGACGCGGGTCGCCGGAGTCGGTGGTAGCAGCGACGGAATGGGGCTAGTCGCAGCAGATTTTTGGTGATCGGGCCTGCGCCGAAGACTGCGCGCAGGCAGCGTTCGACATACCGTTTCAGGCACTTACGGGGATGGGATTAGAAAACTGTTTTTATGGCATATACTAGGGTGTATGGGGAAGGTCTCCACCAAGTTTGGTGGCCATCCGAGGTCGGACGACCGAAGAATAATTTTACGAAGTCGGGGCTGCGATTCTGCACCCGAACCGAAAATAGTCCCGGAGCAGAAGGTTTTAACGAAAGATTTTCCTAAACCTGTTCGTATGGGGTATTCTTCAATATGTTGAGAGCAATCCTACCAAGTTTCACCTTAAGGCGAGTCTGTTTGAGAGGTCTAAGATGCATCGGGGCACATAGTGGCAGTGCAGTGTGCAACGGTGATTTTCAGCCTATTGCAAGGGCAATTCCCAGATGATCGAAAATCGGATGGGCTTGTGATTTCACGGAGGCAATATTCACACCGAGAGCTTCATTGCGAGGTTTATGGATCATAAATCGGAGCTCAGACAAAGAAGATAAATAACGATGATTTTCTTTCCAGTTGACAAAAAGGATTTTACAATTACAATTTACTTTGCAAGTTCAATTTTACTTTGCAAGATTTAGTTACCTTGTTACCTTGCAAGATTAATATTCTTTGCAAACTTAATTTGTTACCTTGCAAGATTAATATTCTTTGCAAACTTAATTTGTTACCTTGCAAGTTTAATTTTACGGACTTATGCCATCAAACCCTGTCTAAGAATGTTCTCAATCCAAGGTTCTAATTAGAGATATGAATAGTCTCTTTAAGCCTCTAAGACAGGTTTATATATATATATATATATATATATATATTGTAGGAAATGCAGACAAAGGCCCCCGTTAGTTCTCTGAAACGTAGCAGTTTCCCAAGATACCACTTGATTGAGGTGATGGAACGAATTTAGGATTCAAAGAATCGGGCTTCATGAGGGTTACCATCGAACAAGGTGGGGGTAATTTCTATATTTCCATGTTTAAGATTCTAAGTGAGTATGAGGTGGGGGTAATTTCTATATTTCCATGTTTAAGATTCTAAGTGAGTATGAAATGGGGGTAAATTCATATAAATTACATGTTGTGAACTATGTGCGCTCTTACGTGCAATTGTTGTGTGTCTCTATATATGACGTGGAAATCTGAACGTTAAGTGCAAAGTGAAATGTTTTATACTTTTTTTTGAATGATGAAATGTGGTGAGGGTTACGGGAAGAATTCATGCTTTCCCATTTATGTGACCAAGTGCTATAATGTGAAGATATTGGCTGATGTGAGCTGGGTTTGAATAATTTGTAAACGTGTCATTATGTGCCTGTTTCGTGACATGAGTGATTGTGCAATGAGGGCAAGGTGAGAGGGAGTGTTATGGGAGTGATTGTTTCCAAGAGTGGCATAGATCCACACTAACTCTATGGTGGCACAGATCCACATTAACACTAAGGTGGCTCAGAACCACACTAACATCAAGGTGGCTAAAAGCCACGTAAAAATGTTTTCACGGCGGCTCAGAAACGCAAAGTTTTCCAAGGCGGCTCAGGCCCGCAACTATGTGCTTGAATGCTCACAAGTCCCACCCCACTGAATGTCTTCATACACTCACCCTTTTTTATGTTAAAATGTTTCAGTTTAGGGAAATCCTCTAGCGTGGTACGTAAAGGGTGGATGCTGGTAGCCGATGTTCTAAAGAATGCAAAAGAATTTTATTGGAAGTGAAAGGGGTGTAATATTATTTTATTTGTATAGAAGATGATCTTAAAATCTTTTGGGAAATTTAGTTTGCAAGGCTGTACAGTTTAGCTGTATAATTATAAAGAAAAAAAGAGAGAAAAAAAGAAAAATATGTTTTCTTCCGCTGTGTATGATTCACGTTTTATAAAACAGGGATGTTCAAACTCACTGATTTTTTTTTGCCAGTTTAAATTATTTGAAAATGTATGTTTTATCGAGTATCTGAACGCCCAAACGAAAAATTTATTAAACTCTGATATTCTACAGTAATTTACAAGAACGAAACGTTACACTTAAGTTGCCGGATTTTGGCACATGAGAGCATGCGACCAATTTAATTAGTTAAAAATTATATTTTTTTCGCCGCTTTTCTTCCAATTGAACCCTCAGACAGTTGCAGAAATTTCAAATCCCCCAAAACTATGATTCTTTGTTAAAGTTTAGGGTTACAATTGGTTGGAAATCAGTTACTTGGCCAGAAATCCCCAATTAAATTGGTAATGAAATTTAGGGTTCTTCGTTAAAAAATATTACATCAGTTACTTGGTCGGAAATTCCCAATTAAATTGGTCGCGTGCTCTCACATGCCAAAATCCGGTGACTTAAGTGGTCGACGATGGCCAAAGTCTTTAAATTGGACATTTTATTATACATATAGAACCAAAATTGAATATATCAAACTTACGAGATATTTTTAAAATGTTTTTCCCATTACCAATTTGATAGTTGTATCCATGATCAGTTTGCTTTTAGTTTATTCATAAAGGTGTGTCACTATTTTTATTTAAACAATGTTTAAAATCCATTTAATCACACGACAATTCTTAGAGCATCCACAACCCATATACCCAAAATACAATCAATTTAATCAAAAAGTTGATTCTCTCTCCTCCACATCAACATTTCATCAATTTAAATCCACATCGACAATCCATCAAATCTAAATTCACTATTTTATGGGTCCCATCTCCACTCAATCTTTTCTCTCCTAATTTAAAATAAGATTTAATTTAAATTTTCTATTTTTGATACCACAAATTTTATTTAAATATATTTTAACTAAATAAAATTATAATATTAAAACAAAATATTTAAAAAAATTTATTTCATTTTCATAAATACTGAAATGAAGTAAAATATATCTCCTTCCAGTTACATATAGAATTGACAATACAATGATGCTACAAGTTAAAAATATAATTGAACCCTTCATAAAGTTGGAATCCAATGTGTAATATAATCTTACTTTTGGGACATACTTAAAATTTATCTTATAATTTGAGTTTCAATTTTTTTGAAGTCCTCAAATTATTTTTATATTGTGGTTAAAAATATTTTTTAGCAATTTCATTGAAATACATCAAGTTAATTTATGAATGCACAAATATAATTGAATCATGATTATAGAGAATTAAAAATATAATTTATTTTGATAATATATAAATTATTTAATTAAAATTTTAAAATGTACAAATTTTATAGGTTGAATAAAATTCATACAAAGTTGAATAAAATAAAAGAAAAAAATGCAAATTATCGGCAATCTTGATAATTAATGGAAAAAGAATAAAAATAATAATAAACTTGAATTTTTTTTTTATTACCTTAATTAAAAAAAGCATTAGGATTAATTGACAAATTTATATTAAAAGAAGAATAAAAATAAAAATTAATACAAAACAACTTTCTATAATCTCGATAATTAATATTAGTGGATAAGCAAAATTAGAAGATATAATAAATAAAAGAAAATAAAGGAAATAGAATTTAAAAAAAAAACAGAAAAAAAAATATAAAATCGCTGTAGAATCTAGGACCCAGCTATCGGGTCCCATAACGTGTCTGTGAAGCACGTGTGAATCACGCGCCAATCAGATTCTGGCGTGTGATTCACGTGCTCAGTGTGCCATTTTTTTTTTTTTGCCCTTTTTGAATTCAAACCTTTGGATCCAAAACACTCTCTCTCCTCCATGGTGGATTCCATCCTTCGTACACAATGCTCCAAATCCATTTAACTTGGATCCAAATCCAAAATTTCTCATGCATTGAGGTTGCTCTGAGTCATGGAATCTTTTAACTTTTCTCACACTCTACCTAGCTAACTACAACATGATATATATACTTTTTTTTAACACTATAGTTTTGTTTATACAGTCACTAGATCAATCAGTTGATCAATTTGATAGTTGTATTGTATCCATCAGTTTGCTTTTAGTTTATTTATAGAGATGTGTCGCTATTTTTATTTAAACAATGTAGAAGCAATGTAAAATTAAAGTCAAAACAAAGAAGTAATAAACAATTAATGTAGAAGCAATGTAAAAAATTAAAAGTCAATGCAAACAAGTAAATAAACAATTTAGAAGCAACGTAAGAAGTCAAAACAAACAAGTCAAACAAACAAATCGAGAAAGAATCTCTTCTTTCCATTTGACATTTAATTTTCATTAGAGCATGTATTTGTTCATATAAATGATACATATTATATTGAACACTTTGTAAGACTAGAATTTCCTTCTATTGGAACAAACTTCATATTGACACATTTCCTTTACTTGTTTTGCCATTTAAATCAGTAGATGATTTTATATGAGCATTAGGATGGACCCTCTCAATGCGAGGAAATTGGAGATTATTTTGATTTGGTTTAATTAATTATAAAAGTTGTTCCCTTAAAATAAAACATTGCAAAAGTAGTCCCACAATTTTCAAATATTGCAAGAATAGTCCCCCATCAATTTGTGAATATCTCACCAAACAGACGGCAAGCACACATATGACTGAAATTTTCTTATGGGATTATTTTTGCAACTCTTTTCATGATTTGGGGTCGAAATCTGCAATTTTCTCATTATTTGATTTACTTATTATTTAATTTAACAATGGAATAATAACTAATGCAACTTTAAGTAAAATTTCTCATTATATGATTTTAAATGGACAAATATAATAGTTATGAATTTTTTAGGGGAGGAAGCTACATAGGATTTTTTTTATAATACAAAATAATAAATTTTCTAAATATAAATTTTAGATTATTATAGAAAAATAATTATAAATAGTCTTTTGATAAATATAATGATTAAAATATAACTAAATTTAACAACACATGCAACACACGTGAGAAATCCTAATTTTGTACCCATATTCATTCCAAAATACAATTTGTCAAAAGTTTGAGATCGATATTTCCTCCACAAATTACATTTTTACGTTTGAGACAAAATCTGTTATTTTTTCTAGCAGAAAACATAACAATGGGACTACTCTTACAATATTTTGTAATAATGGGACTACTTTTGCAATCAATTGGACCAAATCGAAATAACCCTGTAATTTGTTGGACAAAGTTTGCAATTTACTCTCCTTATGCTAACTAATGAGACCTTCCGGATTCATAGCTGTAGCAACTTGTCTTTCATAATGTGATTTAATTTCAACTATGATTATTGTAGATGCAGAACGTGATAAGTTAATCCCAGCTTTTGCCAAATTTTAACCCACTATCCGGGCCTCCTTTTAAATTGAGCTCTCAGGCTATAGACCCAAACAAGGTTTGATTTGGTTAACGACCCCAAAGACCAACCAAACCAACCCTATATTATGATTAATGACGAACCCTAAATATTTTATTCAGGGATGACCAACTAATAAAAATAATAGTAAATAATAATTTTAAAAATGACATCATAAATAATTAATAGCAATTTCGATAAATCATGAGAATCTTCTAACTTTTTTCTTTTAAATGAGAATCTTCAAATTTTTTTCTCACACTATACCTAACATTTAAAGATGCCCAACCGGTTTCCCGGTTCCGGTTTCGGTTCGAACCGCCGGTTCGACGGTTCCGAAATGGTGGAACCGAAACCGAACCGTGGAAGGAAAGGTTTCGGTTTCGGTTTGAAACCGCCGGTTCAACCGGAACCGGACGGTTCGGCCGGTTCGAACCGGCGGTTTTCGGTTTTCCTTTTTTTTTTTTTTTTTTTTTTTTTTTTGGTTTTTTTTAATTTATGATTCTATGATCCAAATTTAAACTTTAATGTTTGTTTTGAAGTATAAAATATCATGAGAAAATACAATTCGGAATAAAAAATATATTTAAGAATTGTATTGATCAAACTTTTTCAATAAACTTGTCAATATAATATAACTTGGAAAATTATTACAAGTTGGAACTTGGAACACTTAGAACTATATATAATCTATGATCTAATGATTCTAATCTATTACAAATGTTTGTATATATTACAATTAAACTTGTCAATATAACTTGGAAAATTATTACAAGTTATAACTATATAGTCTATATCTAATTTATGATTGAATGATTCTAATCTATTACAAAAGTTTATACTATATATTACAATTACAAAAGTGAGCATAAAAAAAATTAAAGAGCTTGAGTTTCATTTTAAGTTTGGAATTGAAATTTCAAACTTAAAATGAAATTGCCTACGTATCCTTAATTGAAATCGAATTAAGGAATCAAAGCTCACGTAGTTCTCTTACCTCAACTTACCTTTTTCACTCGTCGAGGTTGACGCCACTTCCGCCGGAGGATGTTGTGTTTGAGTCGTAGCCATACAAATCTTGTCCACCGTCCTCCATGTGTGACAAATCGAGGTTTTGTTGACGTTTGGCGGCTTTGACCCAATCGTCAAGAAGCATAAGGTTTTGGACATTTTCGACGGCCAAGTTTGCTCTCCTCTCACTCAAAGTGTGGCCCGATACGCTAAAGGCATGTTCAACCGAAACCGTGGAGGCGGGACATGCAAATATTTCCTTGGCAATAATTGTTAGTATAGGATATGTGGTGATCCTTCGTGACCACCACTTTAATAGATCCAAATTGTTCTCAAATGCAATTGATTCAAAAGTAACACTAAAATAAGAATCCAATTCTTGTGATGAATTAACACCTCTTGCTTTTTTTTGAGTTCTAATATCATAAAAATTATAAAATTGAGAAAGAGTATCATCAAAAGTAGACGAAGAACTACTAGAACCTACATTATGATGTCGAACTACATCTTCACTACTACATGATTCACCATACATTGTTTTATATTCTCTAAATAAATCATACAAATAATTTTTCGCCCGTTTAACCACTTCACTAGGATTAGGCACATAATCAACTTGATCATAATCACTAATATAGCCAAAGGGGAACAATGCATTATAGTACATAGTCAAAAGTTCTTCTAATCCATCTTCTCTAATCCTAGGATCTAATAATTTAGCACATAAATATAGGGGGGGTATCTCATGATAATATTTTAACCATTTAGTTTTCATCATAATAATGGCATTACTTAAAATAGGATCATCTTTATAAGATTTCATTATCAAAGCAATTTTAACACATTGATCTAAAGCTAAAGGAGATGTAGGATAATAACATCCACTTATTTCTTTAGTGCCTTCTTCAAAAATTTTTAGCATACCAATCATGTTTATACAAGAATCCCAAGAATGAGCAAATAACATGACATTACTATCTCCAAATTCCATAAAAAAAGCACATAAAAGTTCTCTATAATTATATGAATCTTGAAGCATGTAATAAGTAGAATTCCACCTATGTTCCACATCTTTCACAAATTTTTTTACTTCCAATCCATTCATTTTACAAAATCTAGCCCATCTTTTTCGCATTTGTATGGTATGACAAATTAAATTAATTGCAACTCTAATTTTTTCTATTTCCGTTTGTAAAGTTGTTAATCCATCTTGAACACATAAATTAAAAATATGACACATGCATCTAGTATGAAAAATATCACCATTTAATGAAGGTTTACAAAAATCAATTAACGTAGGCAAGCTCGCTTTATTATTAGTTGCATTATCTAAAGCTATAGCAAATACTTTTGTTAATATACCATAATCATTTAAGCTATGTATTATTTTTTGTGAAATATGTAAACCGGTATGACTTTCATTAAAATCAACAAAAGCAATTAAACGTTTTTGAACATCCCATGCATCATCAATCCAATGACAAGTAATGCCCATATAATCATTCTTTTTATAAGGATCTTTCCAACAATCAACACATATTGCAACTTTTTGTTTAAGGTTAGCTAAATCTTGCATAAGATTATATTTTTTTTCACGAACTCTTTTATCAATATCCCTAGTGGCCGTGTTTCTACTTATCATTCTAGCCGGTGGTTGCAAATATTGACTCACATAATCTTGATAATATTCATCGGAAGCCCATTGCAAAGGCAAATGTTTAGAAGCAATAAAATCGGCGGTGCCTTTCCTAAGTTCAAGTTGGCTAAATTTAAACATTAAAGAATCCATACCTTGTGAAGACCCGGTGAATCCTCGTAGTTGTGTTTGAGAAGGAGCCAATCCAACCTTGTCGGGATGCTTCTTCGTGACGTGGTTGTTGAACGTTCCATATCCTCCTCCATGCTTGAACTTGTATTGCTTCCCACAATGATTGCACGTTACTATGTAGTCAACGGCACTATTAGGCACGGCCTCCTTCTTGAAGTGAACGGAGAAGATATCACTTCGAAGTGAAGAAGGTGCTCTACTAGAGGGGGTACTCCCTTGTGTGTGTTGCACGGTTTCTTCCTCTTCAACATCATCGGCTAAGGCTTGGGTGATTTGTTCCCCCAAATCGACATCTTCATCAAGCTCGTCACACCATCGATCAATTAGCTCGTCTTCGTAGGATTGTGGAGGTGGCATGGGACTCTTTCCCCTAGCATGAGACGAGGAAGCGGAAGAACCTCTTCTAGACATGATGATAGCAAATTAAAAAAATCGAAGTGGAAGTAGCACTACAAGTAGATGATAATACGAACTAAAAAAAGAAATTTGAGAGCTTTTGAACTTGATATATTAAAGTGAGCAAGAATGCAAGATAATTGAGAGAGAGAGCTTGAGAATTGGTGTGAAAAAATACACCATTTGAACCCCTATTTATAGATCTCAAAAATTCAAAAAAAAAAAAAAAAAGAAAATAGGGACGCTCCGGTTCGAACCGCCGGTTCCGGTTCGGTTGAACCGGCGGTTCGGCTGATCTGACCCGTCCATCTCCAACGTTCAACTGATCTCGGCCGCTCGATTCGAATTTGCTCCAAACCGCCGGTTCGAACCGGCGGTTCCGGTTCGGTTCCGGTTCGGCCGGTTTCCAACGGCTATTTGATCTCCTCCGTCGATCCGCAACGGCTAGTTTAGTTTAAACGTGAGCCGTACACGTGTCCAAGGCAACAATAAAAAAAAAAAAAAAAAATTACATAAACCGGCGATTGGAACCGCCGGTTTGCCGGTTTTTAAATCGCCAAACCGAAACCGAACCGTGTTATGGCGGTTCCCGGTTCCGGTTCGGAACCGAAACCGGACCGCCGGTTTGCCAAACCGCCGGTTCACAGTTCGAACCGGCCGGTTCACGGTTTTCGGAACCGGTTGGGCATCTTTACCTAACAACCATACATGTACTTTTTTCTTTAACACCAAAGATTTGTTTTATGCGGTGGATCTCGAAGGTTAATTACCAATTTGACAGTTGTATAAAAGTATATATCATTGACTTTTTAGTATATTCATAACACAAATGTTTTTTTACACTAGGTGCACGAATTCTAAATCCGTGCAATCAAATCGATCCGACCCAAAGATGTATTTTAAAAAATGAAAAATATCTTACATACAAAATCAAAATTAAAATTATCTCTTAATATTATGTCTACCAAATACATCTTATTTCATATATTCTTATTTACGTCACCTTGTTTTTTGATATATATTTTTTTAATTTCCAATTTTTTTATTCAAAAAATAGAAAAAATTAGAAATTAAACATCAAATTAGTAATTTAGGCTATATAACTGAAATTAGGGGATCACGTGCAATTTCAGCTTAATTTGATCGTTTGGGATGAAATTAGACAACATTTTACGAATTTTAAAAAGTTAAAAGCTAAATCGTCATCCCAAAAGCTTATTGTTCTAAATTGACAGATGTTCTAATTTATTGAGTAATTTGGAGAATAAACTTGAAGTTTAATTATTGAATATGCTTTACTATTAAGAACTATATAGGATTTAATTAGAAGGAGTCGAAAATATCCAATCCCTACACCTAACTACCAAGCATGTTGTAACTTTTTTAACACTTAGATTTGGTTTATGCATAGTCACTAGATCTAGAAGTTTAATTAGTTATATCAACTATGATTTAATTAATCCTATAATTATATAGAATATTTTTAAAAATATACATTAACATAGCTGCCAGCTTTTCAACCTGCTAACTATAGTTGGTTCAACATTAGTTTAATTCCATAGCTATAGTCTATATTCAACCATGACAATCATCTAATTTTTATTTTTTTGTCACACATTGTACCTAACTACCATGCATGTTGTCCATTTTTTAAGCTCTATATCTGTTTTATGCTTAGTCACTAGATTTAGAGGTTTAATTAGTAAATAAGCTTTATGATTTTGTAATAATATTTTTTTCTTAATAAATATACATTAACATAAGGAAAAATTGGTGAAAATACTTATATATTACCCCTAATTATGATCATACACTTTAATATTTTGAGTTTTTAAGAATATCATGTATGTTAATAGTAGTTGTCGAAAATACTCATTTACCGTTTATAATAGGTGACATGCTGACATGATCGATTAGTTATTACACATATGTAAAATTGATTTTTTCTTAATTGTTTTCTTCTGAATCCATTTACAACACTATGATTAGTTTACAATCTCATAACTATATTCAATCATGCATGGAAATCTTCTAATTATTTTTTTCCTGTTATACTTGTACCTTTTCAAACCCTAGATTTGTTTTATATGTGCATAGTCACTAGATCTAGAAGTTCAATTACTAAATAAGCTTTACACTTAACCAATATGATTTAACTAATCCTGTAAAAAAAAAAATTTGTTGATAAATAAAATATACATTAATAAAGTCAATCTTGCTGTCTAACAACTGTGATTGGTTTAATTCCGTAACTCTATTCAATCATGTGAACCTTCTAATTTTTTTTTTCAATCATCGGAATCTTCATTATTTTTCTCACATTATACTTATATAACAACCATACATGTACTTTTTATTTTTTAACACCATGGATTTGTTTTATGCATAGTGGATCTCGAAGTTTAATTACCAATTAGTTAGTTGTATATATGTATATATCATTGACTGTAGTATAAATATTCATAAAGGTGCCTCAGACTCTTAGTATTTTTATGGAAATAATGCAGAAGCAATGTAAAGAGTGAAAGCCAACAATATTTATATTTTTCTATAGAACTAAAATATTTGTATTCCAAAATAATGATTTTTAAAATCATTAAATAATTATTTAAGATAAATAAAATATTTGTTCAGTTAAATTATCAATCTTGAGTGGCTATTTCTGATGTTAAGTCGGGTTAATCCCCGCAACGAGATTTAGACATGTTAATTTTCCACAGTTATGTTAAGTAGGGTTAACTCCTGCAGCTATGTTAAGAGAACTTTGCCAAGAGACAATATCTATGTGTTTGCTATAACCTATATGTTTGCCTTTAATTGGTGTTGTTATGGGTCTCTCACCTAGTGTGTTTCAACTCATCCTTTTATATTGAATGCTTTTCAGATTAAATTTTTTTGGATGCAATACGCGTGTGGTGAATGCTGATAGCCGATAAACTAGAAGTTGCTAAAGAATATTTTATTTCACAAATCTAGAAACTGTGTATTTATGTAAATGTATGTTAATCTTGTCTATTGAATAACCTAAATTTATCTTGGAGAAACAAAATTTTTCAAGAAAGTACTTTTGTTGTTATTTATTGAATAATATTTCTTATTTATTTTTACTTTTATTTATCTTTATTATTCCAAAAA
Organism: Scutellaria galericulata; assembly: GCA_946896805.1. Classification (NCBI taxonomy): domain Eukaryota; kingdom Viridiplantae; phylum Streptophyta; class Magnoliopsida; order Lamiales; family Lamiaceae; genus Scutellaria; species Scutellaria galericulata. The sequence continues at coordinate 15,179,370 of OX335790.1, forward strand.
TTTTAAACTTTTGCATTTAAATAAATTTTGAGCCCAAAAAACCTTTTGCGAAATTGGGACGTTCCATTTATTTATTTCTTAATGTATTTTTATTTTTGAATTTAATTTTAGGCAATTAATATATTTGAAATGAATAATTTTATTGTCATACACTACAAGAAATATGCACAACAACAACACAAGAATTAGGGGAAATTGCAAATTTAGGACAGTAACTTTACCTCATTCACCATATAGGGACAATATCTTTTCGGGCTTTGAAATTGAGACTGTATGTTTCAATTTGGGCGAATTTAGGACAATCAGCCCGAATCGATGAATTTCGGGCTGAATTGCACGTGAAAGTCACGTGAATTTCGGGCTTTTAAGCCCGCTTCCTCCGGTTCACGTGACTTTCACGTGCAATTCAGCCCGAAATTCATCGATTCAGGCTAAATTGTCCTAAATTCGCCCAAATTGAAACATACAATCTCAATTTCAAAGCCCGAAAAGATATTGTCCCTATATGGTGAATGGGGTAAAGTTACTGTCCTAAATTTGCTATTTCCCCTAAGAATTACAACGGTTTTTAGCATTTTATGTTGTAAATATGATAATTACAACACTTTCACGGAAAAGCGTTGTCGTTGTGCGAAAAAAGGCGCTCAACGACAACAATTTTTAGGTACCGTTGTGTTTGTGCAGATTTTTTAGCACAACGACAACGGTTGGGACAACACAATTTTGGTGGCGTTGTTGTTGAGCGTGTTTTTTCAGATAACAACAACAGTTTGTTACAACGGTTTTTTTCGCTTGCTCAACGACAATGATACGTTACAACGCTATTTTTTCGGCGTTGTAATTGAGCGCAATTATAGGTTAATTACAACACTAACCACAACAGTTTTTCTACCGTTGTAAAAATTAGAATTTCAAAATTATTTAATTTCAAAAAAAAAATTATGAAAAAATATTAAATTAAGTAATTGAACCGTAAATTATTATACAACAATAAAAAATATACATATATTAATTTGAAACATACAAAAAAATTATTACATAATAATACAAAAATTATATATTATTATTTTAGAAAATAAAAATAAAATGAGTTTGGTTTTAAAATTAATACAAAAAACATAAAATATTTTAAACAATTATTTTATAAAATAAAAAAAAAGATATAAAAGATATTAATTAAAAAAATATATAAAAATATGAAGTCATGAGGTTTCCTGAGTAATTTTCTCTCTCAATTTGTTTCTCTTCTTATTATTAATTATTTTATGATGTTATCTTATATTATTTGCATTAATATTATCTTATATGAACAAACTCATAATTTTAAAAATTTGTATTTTTATAAAATATATTAAAAATATGCATTAGTATATTTTATAATTGTCTTAAAATGAAATTAGATTAAACATTACTAAACATATTAATAATTAGTCATTAATCTTTCAATTATATATATATTGTTAACGTTTTAAAATATATTAAAAATACAAATAATATTAAAAGTTAACAAAAAATATGTGATAATAGAAAATTCAAAAATATCAAAAATTGAAATAAAAGAAATGCATCCAAGATATTATTACATGAAGCACCAGTGGTCTAGTGGTTAGAGTACCACCTTACCACCCAGGTTCGATTCCCAGACAACACACAATTAATATTGGTTATGATGACGTCAGCATTGACATCATCGTCCTACCCAATAGTTAGGTATGATGATGTGTCATGCTTACGTGTTAGTGCCCTATGATGACGTGTCATGCTTACGTGTCAGTGCATATCTTTCACAATGCACGTGTTAGTGCCCTATGATGACGTGTCAATGCATATCTTTCACAACACTGGATATGACGACTACGACACCATCTTCGATAATGGTAAAAAAAGTGTGTTAGTGCCCTATGATGACGTGTCAATGCAAATCTTTCACAACACTGGATATGACGACTACGACACCATCTTCGACAATGGTAAAAAAAGTTCTACGACAACGGTTAATAATCGTTGTCGTTGTGCGAAATTCTTGTAGTGATATGTGAAAATATGATCCAACTTTAGATCATGTGTGCATTTGAAAATCATGTTCATCCCACATCAATATATTATTTAGAAAAGAGATATATTAAAACCATAATTCAAATCAATAATTTTCAAATCAATTAGAATAAAAAAAAAAGAAGATTGGAAACTTGCAAAACAAATAATTATACCATTGCACGGTAAATAAGCAAAGTATATTGGTTCCTAAATAATATTGACATTTTACCCTCTTCCAAGTATATTGAAGTAGCCACTTAAGTGAATCCTATAACCTTTTTCATATTAAAGCTTTTCTATTTTACAAATTAAATCTATTGAAAGCTAATTAATATGAATATTTAATGATATGAAATTTAGTATTGATAATTGTTGGGATATTTCTGTTTAGATTTTAATGAGACAATATAATTTTGGTTAGAAAGTTAGAGTACCCATTTTCCACGTTTTATAAGTGGATTATAGTTTGATAAGCTTATCTTTCTAAGTTGTGATTTGTAATGTTATATAAATCAGAAAGATATAGTATACTGATGTTAGTAGGATTCTGGAGATGGAGGTTTCTCGAAGACTGATTTTCGGTTGGATTAGTAAGTAGCAAACAGAAAGCAAGAAGGAAAACTAAAAGCTGACCGCAGGATTCTGGAACAGGAAGCTGTTCAAAATTAGGACGCAGGATTCTGGAACAGAAAACTGTTCAGAATCAGGACGCAGGATTCTGGAACATGAAGCTGTTCAGAATCAAGTAGTAGATTTCGAGAACAGGAAGCTGTTCTGAAGCAGGAAGCTAGCGCAAGACAGAAAGCACCTACTACATTCCGAGTAGTAAGCTTTTATCTTATCTATCTTATTTATTGCAGTACAAGGAACATCCTGGTTGGAGTACGAGGATTAGTTCATGTCCAAGTTACCAGTAGATAGAAGTTAGCACCGGTCCAATAAGGAGATGCCACGTGGACCGCACGTCTGCAAAAACACTGTAGCCAATAAAGGTGCCATTAATGCGGAACGGAGTAGGACATGCCCTACAAACCAGTTTTTCTAGTTGCATTAATTGTAAAGATTTGAAGATCAATTTGAATCTTGAAAAGGACGATGTCTCTCTTCAATGGGCATTTTTCTACCGATATATATAGATGGATGAGGAGAGTGTGAAGACTACTGATCTACTGAACACTCAAGTGCACTGCTATTATTCCAAGCTATTCTCAAGCTTTCTCTAAGATCAGTCATTAAACCTTCTGAAGCTATCTTGTTCAAGGCTGTTTTCGAAGTTATGCCAGTTGAAGAAAACTTATATACTTTTAACCATTTGTTGTGTGCTAGATTATTTTATTTTCAGTATACTTAGTTGACAGGATTAGATCCTTGCTAAGTTTGTATGTCTTGTGTAGACTATTTACCCTGTGTGGGTTGTTGTACCCTGTATGGGATTGTGCCTAGAAATCACTGATTCTAGTAGGAAAACTTGTTTGGAAGAGGTTTGTAAAATAATGTCTTGTAAATGAAACTGACCTAACGAAGTTCCTCCTTGTGAATGAGTAGAATGGACGTAGAAGTATTACACACCTACGAACCACTATAAACCCTTTGTGTGTTTATGGCTTTTGATATATTGTTGTTGTGCTTACTGCATATCTATCTTGTTGCATATATCATAAGCATCCTACTAAAAGACTTTGAGAAAATCATATTTGAGAAAAGAAAACAGTTTATCAAAAAGAAACTCTATCAAGTTTATTACGCTGCATACTGTGATAACCGGATCAGGAACTTGAAACAGCATACTGCCAGGTTTCTGAATCGGGTCAGGTTACTGCATTCTTTGTAGAATCAGGAACTTGCTTTACAGATAAGTTTTAAAATCGAAAATTCGATAGAGGTTTATTGACCCCCCTCTGAACCTCTGACCACTTGGGACCAACAAGTGGTATCAGAACGAGTTGGGTAAAACTCCAACTTGTCTGGAACCTACCCAGATCCACATGTTTATGTTGGATAAACCGTTTTTCTTTTTCTAAGACCAAACTCATCATTTTAGCATATATATATCGTGGACATGACACATGACAAGCTACCCATGTTTTCCATAGATGAATACGATGACTGGCGAATACGCTTGAAAGCCCATCTATCGGCCATGCACGATGAGATATGGTATGTTATTATAGAAGTATTGCCAGTGATCTACAAACCAAACCCCGCATATGTAGCTCAGCTTCGCGAGCAAATATGAGCTGAAGAAGCAGCAGCAGCAGAGGCTGTAGGTGGAGAAGTCAAGGGCGCAACAATCATTGATGATGACATCGAGGTGCCTCCAGGATTCGTTCCAAAGGGAACAACACCAGGATATAGAAGAGCCCATCCACCACATTGTCAAGGAAAGATATGAATACACTCTTGAGGAAAGGAAACGAGCCAACCTTGACAATATGGCCAAGAATGCCCTATTTCTTACACTGGATAAATACACATTCAGCAAAGTGAAAAACTGCAAGATAGCTAAAGAAATATGGGAGAAATTAGAGTTAATCTATGAAGGCAATGAACTTGCCAGAGATAATAGAGATTCCAAAGCCTCACAACTGTACGAAAAGTTCATGATGAAACCTGGAGAAACCCTAGTAGAACTCGACCAGAGATTCATAATCATTGTAAGCGAACTGGAGTCTATTGGATAAACCTACACTCAAAAGGAGAAGAACACAAAGGTGCTGAGAGCCTTACCTTATGAATGGCACAACAAAGAAACTGCAATGAAGGTCTCACTAAACCTCAGTGCGATGAGCACCTTTGACCTATTCTCAGACCTCAAGGCCTTTGAGTTCGATATTGAACACAAAAGGAAAGAGGTTGAGGGATCGAGTGCAAAGGTCACAACATTTACTGATAAGGCACATGAACCTGCCTCTACAAACAGCAGTAAGCAGAAAGAAGAGCTTGCTGAGGATGCTGAAGAGGAAATGACATTTCTCCTAAAGAAGTTTAAAAGGTTCCTGAAGACCAATAAGAAGGAAACTGACTTCAAGATGAAGCCATACGCACTAGAAATGAGTAACCAGGTAAGACCAACTCAACAGTCTAACACAAGTTCATCTGACCTGTGTTATAATTGCAGGAAACTTGGACACTTCGCGAGGAACTGCCCCTACCCCAAGGTATAGAAATACATGGACGATGAAAGGGTGCAGAGAAGAGAAATAAGGATGGATGACAAGCAAAAACCGAGGGCCCTCCTTAGTGAAGCTGAAGCCTTAAAGACAACCAGCAGCTCAAAGGTGGAAGCCAAGAAAGACTATTCATCCGAGAGCGATTCTGATAGCTCTACCTCCGATGAAGAGGCTCTACTATACCTCATGGAAAAAGGTTGTGAAGACATTGAAAATGATGAGGTAACTTCACAATCTACTTCTTCTAATTCTGAGAAGCTAAACATGATCCAGTCTTTTAGACAGATCATGAGTGACTTTGAGCAGATAAACTCCACTCATGAGGAACTAAAAGCTGAAAATGAGATGCTCAAGAGTGAGCAAACTATACTGAGGGAAAAGGTTTTTGACCTGGAGTATTACAATACATAATGCAACAATCTCAGAACTGATCTAGCTAAGTTCAAACTGCTGGTCACTAAGCTAGAAACTGAGAAAGTTGGACTGCAAAACACAATCGATGTGTATAGCAAGTCAGCAAAGAAGACACAAGAATGTATCCTGGAGACTCAAAATGCCTATTCAAGAAATGGTCTAGGATACAGTATTAGCACCTCTCAGAAACCTGACAAGAAATCCAATGTTGGAAAATTTATTCAAGCCCGAGTCTCTCATGCTTAAGAACTCCTTCCAATCAATAGAAGCTTGAAAAAAATGAGTATTTTGGATAAGGGTAAGAAACCCTCACTATAGGAAGAAGAGAGTAAGACTGCTCAGAAACTTAGGAAGCAGCATAATCAGTATGTTGCAAGTAGAAGAAGAAAACAACAATCTTCCAAGAAACTACAAGAACCCCCAACCCTCATATACCAAGGAATATATAGCTAAACTCCGAAGAGCTCAGACTCTGGTAAAATATAAGGGAGTACATTCCTCTAACAAGAAGCACAAAACCTGGAAATCTCTAGGACACACACAACACAAACAATATCCTATCCAGAATACTTACAGGAAGAGAACCACCAAGGCTTATGGTAAACCAATTATCATTAAGCATGTGTGGATCCCTAAAAGGACTAATCCCCCAGGACCCATACTTTTATGGGTACCTAAATCTACCTAATTTACTTGTAGGAACAGTTACCAGGAAGCAGCAGTAATGTATGGTATATTGACAGTGGTTGCTCCAAACATATGACTGGCAACAAAGCTAGATTGAGAGACTTCTAACCATGCAAAAGACTTAAGGTTGTTTTCGGAGATGACTCCAAAAGAAGCACCAATGACACATAAAGCTTGATCAGAGGCAATGCAAGAATCAATGATGTATCATATGTTGAAAGACTGAAGTACAACCTCATAAGTATCAGTCAATTATATGACAAAGGAAATCTAGTGGAGTTCAACCTTGACAAATGTCTAGTAAAGGACTGTATAACAAAAGAGGTGAAACTTACTGGAACCAGGAGAGACAACATCTACATTGCTGATTGGAGTTCAATAGTAGAGCCAACATGCTTCATTGCAAAGAGCACTCCAGAGTTAAGCTGGCTGTGGCACAAAAGGATGAGCCACCTGAACTTCAAGACAATCAACAAGCTAGCTAGGAAGAATCTGGTTAGAGGACTACCAGATGTTGCTTACAAGAGAGAAAATGTTTGTAGAGCCTGTCAGAAATGAAAGCAAGTAAAAAGCTCATTTAAGGACAAAGTACAGAGGTCATCTCACAGAATTTTGGACCTTCTACACATGGACCTGTTTGGACCAGTGGAACCTGTTAATGTGAGTGAGAAAAAGTATTCCCTGGTGATAGTAGATGATTACTCTAGATTTACTTAGACCATCTTCCTGGCCAAGAAATCAGAAACTCAAAACAGGTTGCCAGAATTCATGAAAAGAGTACAAAATGAGAAGAGCTTAAGCATTATAAAGATAAGATCTGACAGAGGAACTAAATTCACAAACAAATTCATAAAGAAGTACTACTCAGAAAATGGAATCTATCATGAGTATTCAGCAGCAAGGACACCCCAGCAGAATGGAGTTGTAGAAAGAAGAAACAAGACTCTGAAAAAAGCTGCAAGGACCATGACAGCTGATGCTGGGATACCAAAGAGATTTTGGGCTGAAGCTACCAACACAACATGCTACACTCAGAACAGATGCCTAGTCAACAAGGATCATGACAAGACTCCCTATGAGGTTTGGAATAGTATAACTCCTAATATTTCATACTACATATCTTTGGATGCATGTGTTATATTCTGAACAATGGGAAGGAGCACTTGAAGACCTTTGATAAAAAGTCAGATGAATGAGTATTCTTGGGATACTCCTCAGTAAGCAAGGCCTTCAGGATCTTCAACAAGAGAAGCTTGGTTGTGGAAGAATCCATACATGTGGTGTTTGATGAGCTATATAGTGATATTGTAGAGCTGGACAAGTTAAAGGACGATGTAGCCAAAATGAAGATCAAGGATCAAACAGTAAGGTACATCGATGAAGTCCTAGTGTCTGCCGAAGTGGTTACTGCAAAGAGCTCACAGGTTAGTGCACTCAGGAATGCAGTAGCACAGGATGTTGAACAATAAGCAGATAGGATTCAGCAGACCAACAGTAACCGCAGTCAGGATACTGCAGAGCAACAGGTTGTTGTCCAACAGCCTGCTTACTCTTTTGAGCCTGATAGGACATGACACAGGAATCACCCCAGAGAGATTGTGATTGGAGATATAAATGAAGGTGTTAGGATAAGAAGGTCAAGACCTCAAAAATCCTTGTTCACATACTTTATATCACAAGCAAAACCCAAGAGTATAGAAAAGGTTCTTGGAGACAGTACTTGGATACAGGACATGCAAGAAGAGTTGAATGGATTTTAGAGGAACCATGTATGGAAACTAGTTCCAAGGCCTGATCATTAAGGAGTTATTGGTACAAAATGGGTATTCAAGAACAAGCTGGATAAATATGGTGTTGTGGTCAGAAACAAGGCAAGACTAGTAGCAAAAGGTTATTGCCAAGAAGAGGGCATAGATTTTGATGAGACCTTTGCTCCTGTTGCTAGACTTGAAGCTATAAGGATATTTCTGGTCTATGCTGCCCATAATGACTTCAAGGTTTATCAAATGGATGTGAATAGTGCATTTCTGAATGGACTCCTATCTGAGGAAGTATATGTGGAACAACCACCAGGTTTTGAAGAACAAACAGAGGATAAGGTATTCAGATTAGAGAAGGTTTTATATGGATTAAACCAAGCCCCCAGAGCTTGGTATGATACACTGTTCTTATATCTTTTGGAGAATGGATTTCAGAAAGGGACAGTGGACAAGACTCTTTTCAGGATACTGGATGGAGACAGTATACTGCTTGTTCAGATTTATGTGGATGACATCATCTTCGGATCCACAAACAAGGACTTATGTGAAAAGTTCACATCCCTCATGCAAAGTAAATTTGAAATGAGCATGATGGGAGAACTAAATTTCTTCATTGGTCTACAAGTAAAACAGCTAGATAATGAGATTTTCATAAATCAAGCCAAGTATACCAAAGAATTGATCAAGAAATTTGGAATGGAAAGTGGATCATCAGTAAGCACACCAATGGCCATATCTATCAGTTTGGATAATGATGAAGGTGGAAAGAATGTGGAGATAACTAAGTATAGAAGGTTTATTGGATCCCTGCTATATCTAACAGCAAGCAGACTAAATATAGTATTCACAGTTGGAGTACGTGCAAGATTTCAGACAGCACCGAAGGAGTCACATCTTGCAGCAGTAAAAAGGATCATCAAGTACCTGAAAGGAACTCAAGATGTTGGACTATGATATCCAAAAGAAGGAGGATTCAACCTTAAAGGATATTCTGATTCTGATTTTGCAGGTTGCAAGATAGACAGGAAGAGTACCAGTGGTACCTGTCAGTTTCTAGGATATAGACTTGTTTCTTGGTTTTGTAGGAAACAGACATCTATTGCAACATCAACTGCTAAAGCTGAATATGTAACTGTAGGAAGCTGTTGTGCACAGATCTTATGGATACAACAACAGTTGAAGGATTATGGGATTATAGAGAAAGAGACCTCAATCCTGTGTGACAATACAAGTGCAATAGCCATTACACACAATCCTGTTTTCCATTCTAGGACAAAGCACATTGATGTAAGACATCACTTCATCAGAGATCATGTGGAAAAAAGGACATTGTACTTGAGAAAGTGTATACTGACATGCAGCTTGCTGACATATTCACTAAATCTCTATGTGAATCGAGGTTCTCAATGTTGAGAAGTAAGCTTGGGATAATCAAGCTGTGATGAGTAAGAGTATATAGGTTCCTTAAGTAAGAGGGAACTTATACTGTTTTTTTTTTAATTTCTCAACTTTGATATTTATTATGTTATCAGTACACTTGAACTGGATACTGCGTTTTGTTAAAATAGGATTTTCTAACAGTATTCAATTTCAGGATAATAAGAAGTAAAACAGGTTACTGACACAGGTTGCCAAGCACATGTTACTGTCACAGGTTACTGGAACAAGTTGCTAAGAACAGGATACATCATTTATTATCATCAACATTCATTAAGTCTTGCAACCTCGTACCAAAAATAGTAACTTGATTGCCAATCATCACTCGTGACATTTTGGCAACTGCATTAAATACAAAAATCGCCTTTTCAAAAGAGAGAAAAAGACGTGGTTCAGACTCTGACACGATCTCAGTAATTGAAGGATTTACCCCTCCGTCCATTTAATCTCAACCGTCAATTCAGAGCAATAGACATTCTTAACAAGGTCGAAAACTCCATTGAGTTGATTGGCGAGACGGATGCTGAAAGAGGTTGCAGAGGTAACTAAAGCTACTGTCTTACAGGTAGCTGAGGTTACTGAAGAAATAACAGTGATGGATGTTGAAGTCCCTGATAAAGCAACTGCTATGCCTGAACAGATTACTGAGGGTAGTCAGGTTTTTTCGGAAGCTGTAGAATGGGTTGCTGACCCCGAGGAGGATACTGATGCAATGCCTAGGACAGGCAAAGAGATGGTTGTTGTTGTCCCTGCTCCAAATCCTGATGATGGTGATGACTCATCGAGTGCTGGTGATGACTCATCGAGTGCTAGTGATGACAAACCTGAGGATTCTTCTCCCCACAAAGAGCCTTTCAAAGTTAAGATGACTATGGAGGAGAAGAGCAAGTACGAAGCTGAGAAGGAAGAAATGGCCAAACAATAATTTGATGAAGAGATAAGTCAGGCCCTGGTCCTTTATACTCAACAGGAAACTGGACCAGTGGTTGGGGTTGAGACTCTTACTGACTTACAAGATCAATCTCTTGAACACATTATGGATGATGTTCAAGGGCTAATACGAGCTATAGAGATGCATGAGATGAACTTAGCCTCCAACATTCAGGCATGAGACAGGGCACGCTCATCATCCATAAACGAACTGAGGAAGGAGTTGTCTGAACTCCCTTCCAAGATAGGAAGAATGATGAATGAGGAGCTCAATGCCCATTACCAGGCCAAAAGGAAAACTGAGTGTGAACAGAAAGCTGCATCTAATGCATATGAAGCCACTCTCAACAAACTTCAAACTTCTGTTGATTGAGTTGAGAATAATCAGACAATACAGAACTTGGACTTGGAGAACGTGCAGGAAAACATTTATATACATAGGCAAAGGCTTAGAAACCTGGAATTCTTTATGGGTGACATCCGAGCCATTCTGATGAGAGTCCACCTTGTAGAAGCTGCTGAAGTTACCAACCCCGTATCTACTAAGTTTGATGATGCCAAAAAGGGGGAAGGTAAGTAGGGGAAGTTGAACGTGATGCATAGATGGTGGATGCCACTGCAAAGGAGATTGATGATGAAGATGAAGGAGATAATGCTCCCCTGACCAAGCTGAAGAGAAAATGTTCTGTTATTGGACATGGTCAGGATGCTAATCTTAAAAGAAGGAAAATGATGATGAAGGACAAAGTGGTGCAGGTACTAGGGTTGCTAGCTCTCAAACAGCAGGCAGTACTGTAACACAACAAGAGGTAGACAGGTTGTTGTTGCTCCTACAAAGTAAAGATCTTACAAGCAACAATCTGGAAGAGAAAGAGGCAGACAACAGGTTGCACTGAGATCTCAACCTATATAAACTGTTGAGCCAACACTTTCTAAAGCAAGATGAAGAGAGTTGAAGGAAGCTGAGGAGAAGAGAAAGAGAAATAAGGTTGACTGGATATCCAGACTTGGAGTTGTAGGTCCTAGAATATCCAAAGCACAGGAGTTGGTTACATCAGCTTTACATTCGTTCCCAGATTAGGAAGCTCCGGATTACGATCCTGATTCAGCCCCTGCTGAAGTTTTGTATTTGCTTGAACAGAGACCTGAAAACATACAAATTCACTGGGAGTTAAGTATTTTCAATTAGGTCACTCTGCCAAAGAACAGGAATCCGACTTTCCAGGAGCTTACTGACATTCAAAGAGCATAATACTGGAGGTATTTTCGAAACCTCTTGAAACATGATTTCTTTAAAGGTTTTCCTTCTATTAAGAAAGCACTAAAGAAGTATGAAGAGATGACAAGAGAAAGAGAACTGGACATACAACGTGCTCTGATAGAAAGAGTAAAGAAATGAGAGCAGGTTCTTTACTGGGAGGATTTTTGGCTAAGGTGGATACATGTTCCTGAGATTTCACAGTAAATAAACAAAGTATATTAGTTCCTAAATAATATTGAGATTTTACCCTCTTCCAAGTATTGAAATAGCCACTTAAGTGATCCTATAACTTTTTTCATATTAAAGCTTTTCTTTTTTACAAATTAAATCTATTGAAAGCTAATTAATATGAACATTTAATGATATGAAATTTAATATTGATAATTGTTGGGATATTTCTATTTAGATTTTAATGAGATAATGTAACTTTGGTTAGAAAGTTAGAGTACCCATTTTCCACATTTTATAAGTGGATTATAGTTTGATAAGCTTATCTTTCTAAGTTGTGATTTGTAATGTTATATAAATCAGAAAGATATAGTATACTGATGTTAGCAGGATTCTAGAGATGGAGGTTTCTCGAAAACTGATTTCCGCTGGGAAAGTCAGTAACCTGAAGAAGGAACCAGAATCAGGAAGTTGGATCACTAAGCAGCAAACAGAAAGCAGGAAAGAAAACTGGAAGTTGACCGTAGGATTTGGAACAGAAAGTTGTTCAGAATCAAGTAGCAAGTTTCGAGAACAGGAAGCTGTTCTGAAGCAGAAATCTGGCGGAAGACAGAAAACACCTATTTCATTCTAAGCAGTAAGCTTTTATCTTATATATCTTATTTATTGCAGTACAAGGGACATCCTGGTTGGAGTACGAGGATTAGTTCATGTCCAAGTTAGCACCGGTCCAATAAGGAGATGTCATGTGGACCGTGCGTCTGCAAAAACATTGAAGCCAATGAAAGCTCCATTAATGCGGAACGGAGTAGGTCATGCCCTACAAACCAGTTTTTTCAATTGCATTAATTGCAAAGATTAGAAGATCAATTTGAATCTAAAAAAGGACGATGTCTCTCTTCAACGGGCATTTTTCTACCGATATATATAGAAGGATGAGGAGAGTGTGAAGACTACTGATCTACTGAACACTCAAGCGCACTGCTATTATTTCCAAGTTATTCTCAAGCTTTCTCTAAGATCAGTCACTCAACCTTCCGAAGTATCTACCAAAACACTCGAGCTATCTTATTCAAGGCTATTTTCGAAGTCGCACCAGTTGAAGAAAACTTATATACTTTTAACCATTTGTTGTGTGCTAGGTTGTTTTATTTTCGGTGTACTTAGTTGACAGGATTAGATCCTTGCTAAGTTTGTTATTCTTGTGTAGGCTATTTACCTTGTGTGGGTTGTTGTACCCTGTGTGGGATTGTGCCTAGGAATCTCTGATTCTAATAGGGAAACTTTTTTAGAAGAGGTTTTTAAAGCAGTGTCTTGTAAATCAAATTGACCTAACAAAGTTCCTTCTTGTAAAGGAGTAGGGTGGACGTAGAAGGATTACACCACCTTCGAACCACTATAAACCTTTTGGGTGATTACTGCTTTTGATATATTGATGTTGTGCTTACTGCATATCTATCATGTTGCATATATCATAAGGAGTTCCTCCTTGTGAAGGAGTAGGGTGGACGTAGAAGGATTACACCACCTTCGAACCACTATAAACCCTTTGTGTGATTACTGCTTTTGATATGTTGATGTTGTGCTTACTGCATATCTATCATGTTGCATATATCATAAGCATCCTGCTAAAAGACTTTGAGAAAATCATATTTGAGAAAAGAAAATTGTTTATCAAAAAGAAACTCTATCAAGTTTATTCCGCTGCATATTATGATAACCAGATCAGGAACCTGAAACAACATACTGTCAGGTTTCTGAATCGAGTCAGGTTACTGCATTCTTTGTAGAATCAGGAACTGTTTTACAGATAAGTTTTAAAATTGAAAAATTGATAGAGGTTCATTCACCCCCTCTGAACCTCTGACCACTTGGGACCAACAATAATATACATTATTAGATAATATAAAATTTTAACTAAGTTTTTTAAATTAACACATGCTAGACAATTCACACATAGAAATAATTTATAAATTTTAAATTTTGGTTACTTTAAAATTTTTAGAAAACAATATAATAAATAATGAAAAACTGCGATTAAAAATGATCAATTTAAAATTTATTAATAATAAAATATAGTTTTGTGAATATGTGTTTTAAAATAAGCTATGAAATTTATTTCAGAAATATTAACTTTCATATTTTATCATATTGAAAAGAAATTTTGAGGGTTGAATAATATAATAGATATATCAATATATAATTTTCTAAATAATAAATAAATAACACTTTATGTTCTTTTACTAATACAACATATATTTCAACAATTAGATAATAAATTAATTAAATTATGTTATTACTATTAAATCAATTAATGATGTTTGCATAAACCCACATGTATATTTCTTATATAAATAATTAGTATTTTTTTTTCTAATTTTACTAAATTTAATTTAGTTTTTTTATCCAGTGTATTATACAGACCCTATACTAATCTAGTTATGAAAAGATACCACACCTCTTCAATTTCTATAAATACATTCATATTCAATCATTTCATTAAGTTCACTACTATCTGCATTCTTAGCATTTTTGTAAAGGGTTAATTTTAATTTGCTACCTGAACTATTGTATTTTTTTTTTCAGTGGGTGTCTAAACTCAAAAAGTTTTCGGGTGGGACTAAAGGCACCCCATGGATTTCTAAGCACACCCCAATTTATATGTTTTTCTATTAAAAAATAAAATAAATAGAAAACACCAATTTTACACTTAAAATAAATCCCAATAGTTTTGTTCGACCACGTTGGCTGAACAAGAAGAAGAGTGTTCGGCCACCCTAGTCGAATGTACCTCTATGTGTTCAGTCCGGATGACTGAACATTTTTCAACATGTTCGACTAACCAAGTCCGAACGAAGCAAGTTGTGTTTTGATCAATTTTTACATTTTTTCGTAAGATTTTCACATGATTTTCTTGTATTTAACTAATCTGTAAAATTTTAATCGTTATGTTGACATTTAATTCAAACAAAGAACCTAAAAAATCAAGAAAGATGAAAAAGAGAAAGGAAGTAAGTGGAAGAGTGAGGATAAGGTTTAAAATTTTTATTTTTTTTATTTTCTAATGGGCAAAGTTGGTATTTTTTAATTTTTTGTTTTTTCGTAATTGAAAATTGTATAATTGCGGTGTGCTTAGAAAAGGGTAGGGTGCCTTTAGTCCCACCCAAAGTTTTCCGATCACTAGCCATTCTTTTTGAAAATTTTCGATTTCTATCCCAAACTCGATTTTTGACATATTTTTTTGGCCAAAATTCACCAAAAAACTTGAAAATGCAATTCACCTCCAAATATCTGTCAAAAATACATGATTCATACGCCAAAATGACACTTATTCGAAGCCAAATTATAACTTCAAGTCAATTTCATGATTCTCATTCAATCCAATCACAAATCGAACAAAGATCATTCTAGGATTTTGAACATTTTTCATTCGATTCAAATTTAAATCAAACTCGTTTAACTAGTTTAGGGTTATAATTTGATTTCGAAAGAAGATCATTTTGGTATATGAATCATGAATTTTTGACTAATATTTGGAGGTGAATTGCAATTTTGAGTTTTCCGGCAAATTTTGGCCGAAAAATATGTGCTTGTGATAGTAACTTGAAATTTTTGAAGAGAATGACTAGTGATCAGAAAACTTTTTAAGTTAGACACCTATTGGAAAAAATTGCAATAGTTCAGGTAGCAAATTGAAATTAACCTTTTTGCAAATGTAGTCCTCTCTTATTCCTATCTCAAAAGGTTTCAAATATTATTTTCGTTCATTGAAAAACTTTCGGAGTTTTTGGGCTGAGATGCTTAAGTTAATAAATTGTTGTGTCTTGAGGATGTTTGTCGTAGACCATAAAACAATGAATACCGGACAATTTTTCTTATGAAGAAAGATTCTTAGCTCTTACATCAACTTTCTTCATTTGTTATTTGAAATCATTTTTAAGTACACCACACACATTTTTTCAATAATAGCTTATGTGATCTGGTTGCAGTCATTCTAATCAAACAAAATTAAGTGGAAATTTAAAATTCTAAATCTCTACCAGACATTCATTTGTTATAAATTGTTACAAGTTTGTGTTCAAACCATTAATTAATTTATTTTTCCCAAGTGATTCATAGAAATGTTTTCCTAAAGGGAAAAACTCAATTTTCGTCCTGTAACTTTGGTCTTGTTCAATTTTGGTCCGGTATTTTTTCACTTTAGTTTGATAATCAATGTGTATGAGACAAAGTTAGGGAAAATTGCAAATTTAGTACAGTAACTTTAGGTTATTCAGCATTTAGGGACATTATCTTTTCGAACTTTGAAATTGAGATATTATCTTTAAAAATTGGCGAATTTAGGACAAATCAATCTGAATCGATGAATTTCAGGCTAATTAATTCACACGAGAAATGCACATGTCTTCCTTAATTCGGGCTTCTCGCTAATGTGGCTTTGAGTTCATAAATTAATTTTATTTATAAAATCCACCTCACTAAATTAAAAGTCACATCATCAAATTAAATGCCACATCATTTGTAATTAATAAAAACAACAAATTCTTTAAAAAAAATTCTTAACTTAAACGATAAACCTAGAAACAAGCACACTCACCTCCATGGATACCCACCTCCATAGATGAACCCTTCTCCGTCATCCACACCACCCCTCTGGCCACATTCTGTTCTCCATCAAAATATCTTCATTCTTCCTTTTATCCTCATAAATCCATTTTCGAAAGTTAAAATCCCCAAATTAAAAGAACCCAGGAACAAGAAATACACCAACCAACTGTTGTTCCATGTATGAAAATCTTAGAATAATAACAAAACCTAAAATTAATGTTGCCTTTTCAATGCCCAAGTCCGCCGCACTCACCAAACACAACAAACTATCCAGAAATCCAGTCAATCCAATCCAAACTCCATATTTCAGATTAGCAGAAGGGGAAATGCCAGGCCATTGTAAATGAGGCAATTTGGGCTTATTTACTGTCAATTCGGTTTGGGGAAAATGTACAGATTATGTCCTCTCTTCCTCAAGTGCCTAAGTCCACCGCTTTCATGGTGACGGCAACGATTTAATGTACTACTCCATTCATTATTTTTCCTCATTCGCGAACACCTCTGTTCTTTCATACCGCTTGAGCTCCAAATTTGAGGATGAACTAAGGATAGAGAGTTGTGGATGGGTGAGAATGGATTATCAATTTCGGAGAGAAAGTGATTTGAGAGTTCTGGGTTTATTTAGTAAATTTACAGGATCAATCGGGGTTTTGATCGGAGATGCTTCTCCGATGAGCTTGACCATATTTATGCCTATTAACCTGAGAGAGCGCGGATGAGAGAGAGAGAGAGAGGTTGAAGGAGACAAGAGAGAGAGAGGAGGGATGATAGAGAGAGGTTGAAGAAGAAAATAGATGTGTTTGAAGAAGTTAACAGAAAAGGTACATGTGTTATTACACTTGATTTATTTAATTATTTGGGCATTTTATTTTATGAGGTGGAATTTACAATTATAATTAATTTATTGATTCAAAAGCCACGTCAGCAAGAAGCCGAATTGGGTAAGTCACATGACTTTCTCGTGCGAATTAGCCCGAAATTCATTGATTCAAACTGATTTGTCCTAAATTCGTTCATTTTTTAAAGATAGTGTCTCAATTTCAAAAGGCGAAAAGATAATGTTCCTGAATGATAAATGGACATAAGTTATTGTCCTAAATTTGTAATTTTCCCTAAAAATTTATATACTTTATTGTGCATGGTTGTAATGTTATTTTAGTTTTCCAACTAATATGGAACAAAGCCATAAACTTTATATTTTATACCAAAAAAAAAGGGGTTGGGTGATTTAGAAAAAAGAATACAATGTGAATAAAACGATGTCATTTTAAAAAAATGTTGTATGTCCACTAGTTTTAGCTGCTATAATCTAAGGTGATTACATTTCAAAATAATTTTAACTTATTTTGTTAAATTAAAAAATACATATTAAAATCACAATTTCACAATTTTTTTTTTTTTTTGCAATTATGAATTTATTTTTATGGTAATCACACAAATTACTTTTGAAAAAAAAAAAAAAAAACTAACAAAATATGAATATTACAAAAATCACTCTTGATATTTAGTTCCATATAATTTGCAAATGGGAAATTACACCAATTGGAAAGTACTTGTACGACTCACTTACCAGGTACGATAAAGGTTTGTTAAAGTCTCTCTCTCTCTCTCTCACAAATTCGCTATCGTCTTTTCTGTCCAACATTAATACGAGTGGTATTACCCATACCATCTAGGATGATGATATGTGTGCAATTTTGATTTAAAATTAGGGTAGTGCTAAATGGATCAATTTGATCCGGATCAATTGCATTAATTATAATTTTATCAAATTAAGATTACTATTGTACCCTTTAAATATTTTTAATTCTAAAATGATTAAAGTATTAATATCAGTCAATTTTCCAACTCATGTTTCAAAAAAAAAAATTAAATCCATTGACTCCATTATGAGATGATATCCGTACCTACAAAATCAAGTGGGATTCACTCACCAAATTAATTTTCATTATTATTAATACTAATATTTTGACTATACATTTATCTAGTCTAAATGTATAATTATTTTCTAACCATTTCAGCTACCTAAATCATGTTTCTAAGTAATTTAATTACATGACTGTACATCAATTGACCATTTCACCTACCCATTTTAGGTTTCCAAGCAATTTGGATAGAAAATATCCATGATAGTAGTGACTACTAAAATAAAAACATTAATTTCATAATTTTCTAAAAACCTAAATTAAATATATATATATATATATATATATATATTTGTCAATGTAAACAATATTTAAAATATTCTAATTTACTATTTTTTTTAAATATTTTGTATTAAGGATGTGATTGAATCAAATCAAGCTAAATATTGAGAGGCTCAGTCTATATGATTTTCTATTGGCTCTAACTTGATTTGATCTTTTATAATCAAGTTCGCACTTGATTCAATTTAAACATACAAAAACATATATAAATACAAATACATAATACACACACACATATATATAAGTATATTTACATACAAATTAGTCGTTTGATATGTTAAACAAATTTAGTTCGAGTTCAAGCTCGTTAAGCGTATAATTGAGTGTGGAACTATACTCGTGGACCTATAAACTATCAAGCTAGAACTGGAACAATCTTTTCTCGAGTTGAGATCTGAATGACTCATGATGACCGTCGACCGGCTCAATTTGTTTACATCTTTATATGGAAGACTTATGGACTATACTACTACGAATATAAATGAACCAAGTTGTTCATAAGTTATTCAATGTTCGATTAGATAATATATTTTTAGAATATATAATTTATTTTGTTAACGACTTAATGAATATTATAATTTGAAGGAGCTTCCATTGTTGAACTTGTACGAGCCATTTTGAGGTGGTTCAAAAAGTAAAGGATGATGAAGCTAGTAAGGTGCTGGAGATTGAGATTCAAGACGACTTTTCTTCTTCTAGCATATAAGTATTTTTAATAACATGTATTGTTATTGCTATCTCTAATGAAAAATTAATGTTAGTTAAAGTTGTTTGAGGATGTGATGATTATTATTAAATCAATATCATTTTAAAGTATTACTTTTCAATAATGGCCGGAAAAATATAGTTCATATAATTACTCATTGGACAATTACTCATTTGACAGCACAATTGATTCACAAATAAATTTAACAGAACGAAAGTGACGAAATTAAAAAAAAAAAAAAAAGAACCATATTTAAGTAAATTAAACAAAAGGAAAGTGACGAAAAAAAAAACATATTTAAGTGGAAATGTTCTGTTAATTTTCACAACTGTTACTTTATACTCCCTTCATTCCTTTTTAAGTGACGTTTTGAAACTTTAAAATTTTTCCTATTTAATTGACGTTTTGTGCATTATTTCCATATATACCCCTATGATTAATTAATGTCTAAATTAAATACATTGTATAATACTCATGTTTTCAATAGAGGCATGCACCAATAATAATTATGGTTAAAGAAAAGCTTAATTAATGAGGGGTATATTAAGAAAATAAAATTATTCTTAATCTGTGTGTAGAGCTGTAGGACGTCACTTAATTAGGAATGGATGGAGTAATTATTATTGGATGAGATTGTGTATCAATTACTATTACAAGGTCTAATTGGGAGATATTTGGGAAAGTGACGATTGGGAAAGTGTTGTGTATAAATAAAATAGAAAGAAAACTGACGAAACGGGCTAAAATAGGAAACATTGTGTATCAAATTATGCTTTTGCTTTGCTGATTTATGATCAACGTTGTTCAGTTTATGGCAATCAACATTGTTTTGAAATAAATTATAATTAATAGCTTTAAATAGTATCATTAAATGAAGAGAGATAAATTATTAATGCTAAATTAAAAAGAAAAGGATATATTAGACATATCACATGTTAAATTTTATTAATATTACAAATTTACCCCAATTGATCCGGATCAAATATCAATTTGATCTGTAGAGATTTATCCTTAAAATTATACAAAAAAAAAAAAAAACATTACATCAAAATTGTAAACGTCATTAATTGCTACCTTCTTCCTGTCTCCTCATAATAGTATGATGCACATGTCAATTAATAGTATGATGCACATGTCATTAATTGCTACCTACTTCCTGTCTCCTCATAATAGTCTTGTGATGATTATGATTGGTTGTTACAAGTTTCTTAATTTTTATTATCTCCATCTCTCCAGTCCCCAACTTTGTTATAGAAAAAAAATATCAAATTAAGATGACAATATGATAATTGGTAGTTAATATGAGTCAAGTTGCATTAATATTATTTTTCTTTTCTCATTGGTAGTTAAGATAATTGGTTTAACACATTCACATGCATGTTACAAATTCATATGAATTGTCAAAAAATAAAAGAAATGAATAACCTCCGAAAGTCATTTGACTAAAAGCGGTACAGAATATACACACACACACATGCATACACATGATGAAGATCAAGTAAAAGGTAAATCATCATAATCAATTCACTGAAGTGTTGAAGAAAACTTGGCTGCTTCCACAAATGGATTTATTCACTGAAGTGTTGAGGAAAACTGGGCTGCTTCCACAAATGGATTCATCAGATGGTGCAGCCAGTTCATCATCTGAGAGTGCAAGTAATTAGTTTTTTCTGTTAATTGATCAGTTTAATTAATATTATGAATATATATAGATATAGATTAACAATTGTAGTGCGGAAATATAGGTGGAGATTCAAGCAGGTATTTGCCGCTGTATAAAGCAACACTTAATGGAGATTGGGAGACAGCGAAAAGTTTCTTTGATAAAGATAAAGATGCAGCCACAGCTGGTGTCAACAGTTATTTAGAAACACCTCTTCATGTCTCGGTTATGACTGGAAACGCTAATGATTTTGTGAAAAAATTGGTTGATATGTTGCCACCACACGCGCTGGCCATACGTGATAACTCTGATGATACGGCATTACACAATGCTGCCCAGGTTGGAAACATTGAAGCTGCAAAGATTTTGGTTACTAAAAATCCTGATTTGCTATACATGTTGGGTGGTATTGAGCGATTGCCAGTTCAAGACGCAGTGGTTAATTGCCATAAGGAAACAGTTAACTACTTGTTATCCATAACCAAGCCCAACGTGGATAACAACCCTTTTCATGGCCAATTAGGGGTTAGACTGTTGAATTCTGTAATCAATTCTGAATTGCTTGGTAAGTAGAATTAGTAGAAATCCAATTAACCAAGTTGTACTTATGTTGATAATTATCGATATTTATCATTTCTACTTGTCGTCAGATGTTGCACTTGATTTGGTTCGAGATTATCCCGATTTGGCTCTTTTGCAATATGACAAAACTTTTCGTACGCCACTCTCATCTATGGCTGCGAAGGATACACTATTCTTAAGTGGAGAAAGATTCAGCTGGTGGGAAAAATGGATCTACCATCGTATAGGTGAATAAAATATTGTCACAAATCTAAGGGTATGTTTGGATTGAACTTAAGGTGACTTTTGCAAATCTGGATTTTGGCTTTGAAAAAGATTTTGTGATATTGAATTTTGAGTAGAATTATAGTTAAAATGTCATTTTTACATAGAAAATTGTAGAAAAAATAGATGTTTTTTATTGGAAGTTGTAGAAAAAGTAACAAAAATAGAGTAGGTAGTAGAATTTTGATAATCTTTGTCCAAACATGGATTAGACTGAACCATCCAAAATTCGGATGGGCCAAGTCCAGTCCAAACATACCCTAAATTCTTATATTTGCAACCAAAACTTCATTTTATTTAAGCTAGAAAATACCAATATTTGATTAAATTTTTTACATTTTCTTGAAAGGCGTTCCTCTAAAGCAGAACAAATTGGATAAGTTGACATCTATTGGAGGTGACATTGAGAATGGGATTAGTGAGGCTCCAGTCTCCAACAGAGACTTCCCTATCTCGTCTGGAGGTTTGCTTTCATATGTATAGATTTTTCTTTCTCAACTTTAAAGAAAGAAATATATTTAATTTGTATGATTGGTGTACAGTGTCCCAGAAGTTGGAGTTCTTGCTCTGGAAAGTCATCAAACGTTTAGGTTAATTAATTTGATCATTTCCAACTGGAACTAAATTCATTCTCCGTCATTCCCTAGGGACGTCCAATTTTAGTCCTCTTATTTTTTGATCGTCAATTTTAGTCCTCCTATATCTCCGGTTGTCCAATTTTAGTCCGTTTGCCCAATTTTGGTCCTCCTAACTCGATTTTCCGGTCAGCTCCGGGCGAGTGCATAACACTCGCCCTCAATTTCATGAGTTCCAACAGTTGGAGCTTATGTGGCAACTATTTTCACATGTAGTATTTTTTTTGTTTTATTTCCCTAATTAAAATACGACATCATCCGCCATGTCATTAAAAAATTAAAAATATAAAAAATGTAAAAAAATTAAATTAAAAAAACGAATAGAATAAAAAAATTTGTTTTTTTTTCTTTAATATGTTTTTATATATTTTAATTTTTTTTATTGCATTTAAATGCAATAAAAATTTAAAAAAGGAACAAAATTAAAGGAAAAAAACAAAAAAAATGTTTTTATTCGTTTGTGTTTTGTTTTTTTAAATTTAAATTATGTTCCTTTTTTAAAAAATTTCTCATTTTTTTTTGTTTTTTATTGCATTTAAATGCAATAAAAAAATTTAAAAAATTAAAAATATATAAAAACATAGAAACAAAATTAAAGAAAAAAAATTAATTCTGTTCGTTTTTTTTTAATTTCATTTTTTTCATTTTTTTTATATATTTTAATTTTTTAATGACATGACGGATGATGTGGCATTTTAATTAGGAAAATAAAACAAAAAGAAATACCACATGTGAAAATAGTTGTTACATAAGCGCCAATTGTCGGAATTCATGAAATTGGGGAGAGTGTTGTGCACTCGCCCGGAGCTGACCAGAAAATCGAGTTAGGAGGACCAAAATTGGGCAATCGGACTAAAATTGGACAACCGGAGAGATAGGAGGTCTAAAATTGATGATCGGAAAATAAGAGGAATAAAATTGGACAACGTCCTTCGAGAAGGACGAAAAATGAATTTAGTCATTTCCAACTGTCTTGGTTTTGCAAATGTACATTCTTATCTGATTGAGAATCGGCTAAATCATGATGTCAGTGCCTCATGTGGAGGAAATAATGAAGAAGAAAGCAGTGCACCAACAAGCACTTTTACTGGTCAGACGCTTGTGTCAAGAAATGCTAGTGTTGCCTCAAGAAGAAGCCTCAAGTAAGTTCGAGAGTTCAATCTGTCTAGCGGCCAAGTATGGCATAAGTGAGATTGTGGAAGTGATCATGGTGTCGTATCCTACGGCAACTTATGCTCGTGATGAAAACACTGCTTGCGACATATTTTCTCTAGCAGCCAGATATCGTTGTCAAAATGTTTTCAACCTCTTGTATAGTATGAGTGACATCAAATATCAGTTTTTTGATAATAGGGACAATGAGGGCAACAATTACATGCACATATGTGGAAAACTAGCCCCTCTCGATAGACTCAATCTTGTTCGTGGTCCAGCTTTGCAGATGCAACGCGAATTACAGTGGTACAACGTAAGATATATATTGATCCCTTTTATAGTTAGACCCTCATTAATTTATTAGGTTCTCTCTATCCAGGGTTTAAGATTTTCTTTGCTAAAAATGCATTCACTATTCTATAGGAGATGCAGAAATTTGTTCATCCTTCTCGCCATGTGTGGATTAACAAAGATAAAAAAAACCCGAAAATGTTATTCACAGAGGAACACCATCAGTTGAAAATCGATGGAGAAAGGTGGATGAAAGACACGGCCAATGCTTGCACCATTTCAGCGGCACTAATTGCAACTGTCATGTTTGCTGCAGTTTTCACAGTGCCTGGTGGTGTTGATAAAGGGATTCCAGTTTTCTCATCAAAAATTGTATTCGAGTTGTTTGTTGTTGCAGACGCGATTTCCTTGTTCACTTCCATCAGTTCTCTTTTGATGTTCTTGTCCATCCTAACTTCACGTTATGCGGAAGAAGATTTCTTGTATGTCTTACCCAAGAGATTAAGCATTGGCCTTCTAAGCCTCTTTATCTCCATTACCTTTATGATGATTGCCTTTACTGCAGCATTGTATTTTATATTACCAGGAAAAAGGGCGTGGTTTCTTATACCAGTGGCCGCATTTGCTTGCTTGCCTGTGACATCATTCGTGTTGTTACAGTTCCCTCTTCTTGTGGAAGTTGTTTATTCAACCTATGGTCCTGGTATTTTCGGCAAGAAAACTGATTCTATAGTAAGTCGGGGCAAGAAATTGTTGTAATTTTTTGTATTGATGTAATGGCTTGTGATAAAGGGTCTATTTATAGATTTATAAGTGTGTAATTTATAATTGTGTACACCCTTTGGCTTGAACAGATTATGTCCATTATCACATTTCAATTGATGATAAGATTTTAGATTTTGATTATGATTCTGACGTTTATTAAAACAATATGCATATTTTGATTTGCTACCATAGTTTCCAGATTTAATAACGGAGTGAGTAGAAGATAACATAGCTTTTATACAGCAGGAAACAAATCTTTGCTCAAACAAGGTTGTTCAAGTTCCAATTCTGATTTTTCTGCAGGCAATTGAGTTCATATTCATGTGAACATGCATGTGTTTGATGAAATGACTCAATGATCAAATATTGTGACATGAAGAATTCAGAATATGGAAACTTGAAGATCTACAGGCACAAAAGATAACTGCAGAAAAGTGTAATCCAAACCCAATCAACCAATCAACAATATCCACTATTTACCTCTCTGCAAATCCCACATTGTATCTATCCGAACCAACCAACCATTCGCTCAAATGAGTTTCAATGGTTAGGCAGAAGAATACTATGTTTAAACGACTCTGTCCCGTTATTTGGAGCTCCATATCAACATTGAGAATGGACGTAACCAAGTTGTATATCTCAACATTTTCAAAAATGCTCCTCATGGAAAATATGGCATTGTCATATCCATGTGAACCTCCACATCTTTCTTCTTCAATCAACCCTATAATTGGTGGAATTCGATCACTAGACGAATAATGCGGCAAATCCTCCTTGAGATAAACCCTCAAATACTCACCATTATCCACATTCCCTAATTTTAGCCCCTCATTCATCTTAGCCACGACTTCCTTTTGCGAAAAGCCAGGTGGCGGACGAATTGCAAGCAATGGACTAACAACTGAACCCATTCCTTACGTACCTTTAAATCATCCAAAACAATCAACTTCACATGTACCAACCATGTTTCTTTTAAACCACTAATCTACCTACGAAGCATCATATCTATACGAGCAATGACTTCAGTTATCCGAGGATCATCGGGTCCAACCTTGTGGCCCTGATGATCAGGGTCCTCAAATTACAATGTAATAAAAGAAGGGATGTCACTACTAGGTGAATCGATGTATTTCAAAACAGTATTAACTCTGTTTGCTGTAAAGAAAATATATCTGAGTCATTTTCTGAAGTAAATAAAGAAGAATCGCGTTATTACTTAAAGAAGCGCTTCAGGCTTTCAGCTTAAGAAAAGAGCCGTTGAAGATTTGTCAGCTCAGCTTTTGGACTTGACCAAATTCAGTTTCTAAGTAAACAGTTTTCAAGATCCAAGTTGGCAACTTCCAGATCTGATTCCAGATTCGTTTGTCAACAGTTTTCCTTTATTCGTGTTGCTATGTGTTACATATGTGTAGTTTTGTGTAGGGTTTTATTTACATTACGATTTTGAGTTCTATATAAATAGAGAGAGCCTTGAGAATAGTGTGTGTTGATCACAATTTTGTATAGGTTCTTGAGTGTGTTTCTTCATCTAGAGCTTTTACTTTCTGGTTGCGAGTTATAATAGTTTCCCGGCCCTCCCCTGTTTCACATGGATGTAGGCTATATGTTAAAGCCGAACCACGTAAATCGTGTTGTGATCTTGTTCTTGCTTTCTTCTTTCTTTGCTTTGATCTTTGGTTTTGGTTTAGAATCAAGGGCTAAATGATGACATTGAAGGCAAGAGGTGCTTTCACAGCCATAAACCTGGACACTATAAGAAAGATTGCACTAAGTACAAGAAGTTCAAGCAGAACAAAGGGAATTCCAGGAGCAAGCAAGCAAATCAAACCAATGAATCTGCTGATTCTAACTCTGGATATGAGTCAGCAGAGGTGTTGGCTATTACTACCAATGAAATAAGCAAGGAATGGGTGTTAGATTCTGGGTGCTCATTTCACATGAGCCTTGGTTGAAAGAATGGTTACACAAACTTAAGCTACTTCCTGGAAATTACCAGAGCTGCTAAGTAAGGTAAAATGGATTGGATCTATTGCTTTAAAAATATTTGATCACTACAAGAATAAAGTCATTTAATGATGCAATAAATTTAACATAGCGATGCTTTTTTTTAAGTCATTAAAAAAAGTACCGATGCTTTGAAATCGTCATCAATTTCGTCCTTGAATTTGCCGTCACGAAATCGTGATGTTTTATATTGTATGTGTCATGAAATTAAAATGGTGACACTAAATTATGTCAGGTAATTTTGAAGATTTACGGTTTATTAAATACAGTTTTACTGATGCTTTTTTTGAAGTGTTGCTAACATTATCGACGTTTTTTTTTTAATTGCGTCATCATCTTCAATAACAGTTTTTTAGATGTGTCACAAAATTTAGTGGCACATTTCGTTGAAAGCACACTGTAATGACGTTTTTATTAATTGCTTCACCAACTTTAGTGACACTTAATTAATGTGTCACAAATTTTAGTTAACACTTTTTGGTGTAAACGTCACTAACTTTACTGACCATTTTTCATAAATGCATCTCTAATTTAGCGACATATTAATTATTAATGTTGTTACTTTTTGACCATATTATAAATATGAGTCCTAAAATTTAAGATACATTTTAGGAAATAGTGTCATTAAGATGTAACACGTTATATAATTAGTGTCTCTAATTAAATCAGTAACCAAATTTATTTTTTTTGCCTCTTTCAGTTCACTTCATTGTTTACAATTGTATTTGTTGAATTGGTGACATGCACTTTCTAAATTTTATGTCAAAAAATTCAAATAATATATGCTAAAACGTAACCTAAAAATAATTGAATTGAAGTATATAAAATTAGAAAAAATTTAAAAATATTTATATGAGAAAAAATACATTTATGGCTTTGTGAGATACACATCACATAATTTAGCATTAAATATAATAGTGTAAGATTAATATACTATTTAATTTTTGAAATATATTTTGCTTTTGTAAAAGAATATGACTAATTTTTATTTATTATTTTGAAAAATATATAATGTTAAGTCTATTATATTATTCAAATACATAAATTAATAAGTTTTAAAAGATTGAATAATTTGAATAATCTTTTTTAATCAATACACCTTTATTTTATTTTTTTCTTTTTATTCAATTATATTTTTATCTAAATTGTTTTTTAACTAAAAAATTTAAAATATATAAATGATTTTTGTATTTGAAGTCTCTACTATCAATTTTAGTTAATTTTTTATATTATTTAGTAATATTTAGTATCAACATTAATTTGATATATTAATTAACCATATTAATTAGCTTTAAAATTTTATTTATCATATATTTAATCTATAAGAAATAAGAAATTAATGTGAAAAAAAATGTAAACTTGACATGTGGCATATGTGGTCATATTTTTTTTTATATATAAAGATAATAATAATAATTAATAGGGTAAAAATAAAAAATTCACCTCACATATACGTGATTTAGCACTTACTACATAATTTTAAAATGTTTTGTATTTCACTATATAAAGTACACGAGTCTTTTTGGTTACAAAATTTTTGGTTGCCACGTCATAAAATCTTGCCTGAGATTTTCAAGTGCATCTAAATTTAGCATTTTTTCTATATGAACATTAAAAGTTTTCGTTTTACTATATAAAGTTAACAGATGTTGCAAGTTACAATATTTCTGACTCTCATTGCAGATTCTCCTGAAAACTGCACACATGCATGATTTTAGAGGAGTAAATTTGTTTTGAAGATGTTAGTTATAAAATCTTCATTACCTAATCACTTTCTTCTTCTTCTTCAATTAGTGTTTACTTTATAAAATGACATGTGCTATTCAAGGAAACGTCGATTTTCATGTCATTAGAGATGGTTGCCAAAAGTGAACAAATATACCCCTTTAAAAATTAGATGGATGCACATGAGCTATTTTCGGTGGGATTTGAAATATTAAAACATGCAAAACTCATGTACTTTATATAGTGATGAAATAAAAACTTTTAAAGTTCAAATAGCAAAGTGCAAAATTGAAATGCACTTACAAAGTCTTTAGTGAGATTTTATGACATGACAACCAGAATATTGTAACCTTCAAACTTCTTATACTTTATATAGTAAAATGAAACATTTAAACGTGACATAGCAAAGTGTTAAATAACCTATACCTGGTATATGTTTTTGTGTATATATATATATATATATATATATATATATATATATATATATTACACTATATAAGTATGAATGTTTCGTCCATTTTTCATAATGCCAATTTTAACCCTCCTACATAATTTAATCAAATCAAATTAAATTAGAGTTCTAATGAAAGAAAACTCTTTATTAGGGATAGTAACGTAATTTAATATTTATTTTATTCTTCTATTTGATTATAAAAAACAAGAGTCCTTTATATTTCAAACTCTTCTTATAAAAATTACATGTTTTGATTATTTTTCTTTTGTAATCTTGAACATTTTTGAATCTTAAACTAAAATTAGTCTTATATTAATATATATTTAAAGAGCTTTTCAATGATATATTATAAGCATATTTTTGAATAATATTAATTTATACGAAAATTAATATACATTCAATTCTTTAAAATTCAATGACAAATTTAATTTAATTTGATTTAATATGAAGGTGATATCAATAATTGAAAGGATTTAGTTGAGAAATGAAATATTGAATTGGAAGATATAATGGATCATTAAATGAAAAAAAAAGATTTAGTTTATATATTTTTCTATTTGATTATAAAAAACAAGAGTCCTTTATATTTCAAGCTCTTCTTCAAAAAAATTACATAGGGAATTCTTATCGGTTACAGAAAGTGATATTAAAAAAATTGTCTCTTTTATATTTCATATAAACACATTCATGCACATAAACAAATTCAGCTATTTACATGAGTGTATCAATCAGAGTGCCACCGAAGAGAAAATTGAATAAAAAACATTTTAAAAGAGGGAGTGAGATTGAGCAACGATCAAAGGAAAGAAAAATCGATAAAGTAGATGAGTTCTTTTTGTAGATTGTATGATTATTTTAGAGAGTAATTGTATGAATGGATTTTGTAGGTTGTAAATAAAAATTTTCATTTTTTTAAGGACGTCGATTTTTTAAAAATTGGATGGTGGAGATAAAATATGGAATTGTATTCAGAACTTTCATTCACAAAATTTTGACTTAATTATGAAACCAATTTATTATAACTCTAATTTAAAATCCTAACTAATACTTAGTAAATTAAAGTCCTAATTAAAAAAAATTCTCCATATCTAATTTAATTAGAATTTCATTAGGACTTTAATTTAGAGTCCTAATGAAGGAAAACTCTTTATATCTAATTGCAATAGAAGTTTATTAGGATTCTAATTTAATATGAACACATTATATATATATATATGACATATTTGTATTAATTATACAACAACATAACAAGAACCATTGGCAAAAGCACGATCATATTACGATTATCTCATCAAGATTTTCATAATTGGTGATAGTGGTTTGTCTTCAAATTTATTTAATGTTTTTTGTGATCAGTGTGAAATTCATGAGGATTGTATATTTTTGTTATTTTTTCTTGCATGACCTTTTCTTGGATTCTATTTTTCCCTAATTTTCATATATTGGGGGTTTTTAAATAATTTTTTTCATATTTTTTTAGTAAAAGAATACCGTTGCATAGTCAATAAATGATGAAATCTATCATTATTCCTTGATTATTTTTTATTAATATAATAATCTTTGTATATTTGTATTTTCGAGGTTTGAACTTTTTTCCCTATTATCATTGTTCAAGATAGCATAATATGATTTATGTAGTATGGAACAAGCACGCCTATAAACAAGTTGGGGGAAATAGCAAATTTAGGACAGTAACTTTACCCCATTCACCATATAGGGACAATATCTTTTCGGGCTTTGAAATTGAGACTGTATGTTTCAATTTGGGCGAATTTAGGACAATTCAGCCTGAATCGATGAATTTCGGGCTGAATTGCACGTGAAAGTCACGTGAACCGGAGGAAGCGGGCTTAAAAGCCCGAAATTCACGTGACTTTCACGTGCAATTCAGCCCGAAATTCATCGATTTGGGCTGATTGTCCTAAATTCGCCCAAATTGAAACATACAGTCTCAATTTCAAAGCCCGAAAAGATATTGTCCCTATATGGTGAATGGGGTAAAGTTACTGTCCTAAATTTGCAATTTCCCCAACAAGTTGTGCATACATATATCAGTGTGTAATTAGTATATTTGGCCACACCTTTATTTATTTGGAATTTATTACATTAAGATATGCATGAACTTTGTCCTGAATCGACAATTCATAAACATATCATGCTATATATATATTTCTTCTGTGGCAGTAAAAAAAATAGTATTAATTACTTGATTTTATGTAGTTAAGTAATTTCAATTATGTTGGTAATACGTTTATTTGTGACAATAATAATTTTTGTAATACGTTTATTTGTGACAATAATAATTTTTACGAACTTAATTAATTGTACAAATAGATTTATCAAATCTTAAAATCTTCAACTAAATCCAATAATTTTAATTTATAGTATGATGACAAATTTTAAAAAAAGATTTATAAACATAACGAAAACTTATTTCTAAATTTTTTTAGTAACTCCTTTTTTTTTGAAATATAGTCAAAGAAAAGTGGTAATGTCTGAGACGAGTGGAATTGATACCGATCCTAAAATTGGTGATATTCGTAAGATCTAATCATTCTTTATTAGAATTAAATTTATTTATATTTTTATTTTATCTTCATTTATTATTATTTAACCTTCCTGGATTTAATTTTTTTTGAATGATTGTATGTTTGAACAGTCGACGCCAAATATATATGTCGTCAAAGGAAACTTGCTGGACAAAAGAGAAGATATGCAAATCTTAATGATGCTAAGAAAAAAAACTATGTAGAACATGTTTTGCAGAATCGTGAAAAGAGACAAGCAACATGTAATTTACAAGTTCAAGCGAATCTAAGTAACTCTGAAGGTATATTTTTTTAATATTCTTTAAACTTTGTATTGAAGTACATTTTTCATATAAAATTGAAAATTATATATTAATATATTTATCTAATTATGAATTTTAATGTCAGGGGAACATAAACTAAAAACAATGCCAAGTTGCATTCATTGTAGAGCAACAAGATTTGAGTATGAGCCTCCCACGTTTTGTTGTGATAATGGAAAAGTTAAACTTGCAGCTTCAGAAGTTCCAGAGAAATTGTACGAACTATACACTTCTCAATCGGAAGAATCTGTTGATTTTCGGAAAAATATACATTCATACAATTCTATATTCTCATTCATTTCATTTGGAGTAAAATTGGATAAAGAGCTTGTTTCAGCACGACGGGGAGTTTTCACTTTTCGAGTACAAGGAATGATTTATCACAATCTCCCAAGTTTGAGTCTTAATGGAAACAAACCAGCTAATTTTCAGTTATATTTTTTTGATACTGAAAATGAAACTACGAATAGAATGTGCCTTAATTCACATGTATCAGAAGGAATTGTATGGAAGCTCACTGAAATACTAGAGGAAAATCCATATGCCAAAATCTTTAGAAGACTAACAGAGTATTCTTCTCTAGATGTTGTGCAACTTTGTATCACAAAAGATGTGAGATTAGATCAGTGAGTTTATAATGCTCCGACAACAGATCAAGTTGCAGCTGTTTGGATTGAGGGAAATAATGATAATGTAGGGTTTGAATGAGATATTATTGTTAGTGCTCATTCCGGAGACCAATATAGAATAATGCATTGTTTTGGATGTTATGACCAGTGGCGGACCAGAAATTTTCTAAAGAGATGGCACAATTAAAAATAATATACATAAATTTAAATTTTCATACAAAATGTAATTTATAAATGATTTCAAATTTTCATCTTATACATTTTGTTTGAACTAAAAAAAGGAATGAAAATACTTCATTTATAATTGCTGACGGTTTACCATATTTTAAAACTTGTGAATGATAGCTTCATTAGTGACAAACTCGAATATATCATTTTGAAGATATTTGACATTCATCCATTCATCACTCATTCAATTGTGAAGTCATGTTTTCACGATACTCAACACAAATGAGAAATCCATCTATGTTATCTAACAACTAATTGAAATTCCAATGCCAAACAATTGAAAATTTTAACTTAAGATCTATTATACATAATTTTTTACCTTATGGTGAGAACTACCATCCACCGATAATCATTGATATATTTTAGTTCCGCTTGGCTTTGCCATAACAATAATAAGTATGTAAAGGGAAGACTCAATTTGGTGGAAAGGGTGAATGAGAGTTGAAAAAAGTTAATTTGAAAATAAGAAAGAGAAGATTTGTGTATAAGATTAAGGTATTTCTTTTAATTTTAAAACATGTAATGGACATTTTAGGTAATTCACAACAAAAACAAAGGGGTGGCACTTGCCACCCCTTGCCCATATGTGTGTCCGCCACTGGTTATGACCCTTTACAATACCCTCTTCTATTTTGAAGAGGTGAAACAGGATGGCACCAAAATATTCATAAGGAAAAATGTATATATTTATGTTATATTATATTTCAAGAACATATATATTTTAAGAAATAATTAACTTATTTCAAAATTTAATTTTATTGGATTTTTTTAATACATATACAATTGCAGCAAATATACCAAATGTCCTGAATGCTTCTAAACTTACATCAAGGTCTACTCCAGCGGAAATTATATCCCAAGAGCAAGAAGGTATATACTACAACATATGTATTCCTAAAAAATCTGATTAAAGAGTTTATGTTCATTCTAATCATTCCAACCATTGTTTCTCATAATCAGTTGTCGTAAAAGGAAATGCAAAAAGAGTCTCTTGCAGAGAATACGGTTGCTATAAGTTACAAATTAGAGATCCAAGACACTCTACTCTATTATTTGTGGGAAGATTGTTACAACAATATGCAGTTGACGGTTATATAAAATTGGAGACAATAAGATTACAATTTATCCGTTTGAACCAAGCAAATTTGAGAACTGAATTCTACCAAGGGATCATGGATAGTGTTTTTAGAGGTGAATTTCGTGGTAGTGAAGTTGGATCGAGAATTTTTCTTCCTGCATCATTTATTGGTGGCCCAAGGGATATGCGAATGAGATATCTTGATGCATTGGCGTTAGTCCAAAAATATGGAAAATCAGATCTATTTATCACCATTACTTGCAATCCTGATTGGAAAGAAATACAAGAAAATTTGTATGAAGGTCAAAAAGCTCAAGATCGTCCAAAATTAGCTGTGAGAGTTTTCCGAGTAAAATTACATGAATTGAAAGATCAATTATTTAAGAAATAAATATTTGAAAAAGTTGATGCACATGTTCATGTGGTCGAATTTTAGAAAAGGGGACTACCACATGCTCATCTATTTATAATTCTAAAGGGTGAATATAAAATTCATACACTTGACCAGTTTGATAAGTTTGTATATGCTGAAATTCCTAATGAAGAAAATAATCCTCGGATATATGAATTGGTGAAGAAACACATGTTACATGGACCGTGTGGCGAAAAAAATCCGAAAAATTCATGTATGGAGAAAGGTAAGTGCAAATGTCGTTATCCATAAAAATTAGAAACTCATTAAAATATTTGTATCAAATTATATTAGAATTCATTAGTAATCAAATGCTAATGTTATAAATTTTTAAGTCATTCTTTGTCTTTATTTTGTTTATATTTCACTGATTTTTAGTGATTCATTTCCACTCTAATCTGTAGGTAAGTGTAAACCTCATTATCCAAGACCTTTTTGTGAAAACATCATACAAGGTAAAGATAGTTATCCAATCTATAGAAGATGAAAATTAAAATCTATTGAAAAAGAAAATAGGGGAGTTTTCTTCATTGATGGACCGGGGGGACTGGCAAGACATTTTTATATCATGCGTTGTTAGCCCATCTTAGATCAAAAAATCAAATAGCTATAGCGACTACCACATCTAGAGTAGCAGCCACATTGACGCCAGGAGGAAGAACAACACATTCACGATTCAAAATACCAATAAATGTAGATGAAAACAGTAAATGTTCCATTTCCAAACAAAGTGGTGCCCCAGAATTATTGCGTAAAGCAAATTTGATTTTATGGGATGAAGCTTCAATGGCAAAACGATGGGCAATTGAAAATGTGGGTACATTACTGAAGGATGTTACTGGAAATAATAAAGATTTCAGTGGAAAAGTGATAGTTTTTGGAGGAGATTTTAGACAAGTTTTACCTGTTGTCCCAAGGCAACAATTTTACAAACAATTTTTGCTAGCATGGTCCAATCATATCTGTGGCCAAGAATGCAGAAAATACCGTTATCTAAAAATATGAGAGCTATAAAAGATCCTAATTTTAGTGAATTCTTGCTACGAATTGGTAACGGAGAACCAACAGTTGAGCAAGGAAATATCTCAATTCCAAATGAAATGATCATTGAGTATGATAATGAAGAAGATTCTATACAACGACTCATCAATATTATTTTCCAAACTTACAGAAGAATGCAGAATCAGCAAAATACATGACAGAGCGAGCCATATTATCTGCAAAAAATGAGCAAGTTGACAAGTTAAATGATAAGCTTATATCCATATTTCCAGGAGATCCAAAAACTTTTAATAGTTTTGATGAAGCAACTGATGAAACAGATAAACATTATGGAGAGGAACTTTTAAATTCTTTGACTCCAAATGGTTTACCTCCTCATAAATTGGTGTTGAAGAGAAATTGCCCAATAATTCTCTTAAGAAATTTGGATCCTTCAAATGGTTTATGTAATGACACAAGAATGGTTTGCAGAAAAATTAGAAATAATGTAATTGATGCTGAAATCGTTTTTGGACAACATACTGGAAAACATGTGTTGATTTCCAAAATACCCCTATCACCTGCAGAAAGTGAAGGATATCCATTCCAATTTAGGCGTAAACAATTCCCCGTTAGGCTATGTTTCGCGATGACAATCAACAAAGCTCAAGGACAAACAATTCCTAATGTTGGTGTGTACTTGCCCGAACCTGTATTTTCTCATGAACAATTGTATGTAGCTCTTTCAAGAGGGACTAATATGGTTTCCACCAAAGTGTTGATAAATCAAAAAATGGGGAAAAAGGGGAAAATACAAGAACCAAAAACGTTGTTTACAAACAAATCTTCAGAGCAGGTACACAACAAATCTCTTTTTATACTTTAGTATTTTTCTTTTTATTTAAGTAAAAGTCTAAAATATTTTTGTTGTTATAAAAGGCTAATTTTTCACTTTTGAAATTATGAAAAGACAAACTTATTAAATTATCAGAAAGCTCTTTAGATATTTTCACACCTCAACCTACATGTAATGAGTTTGAAATTGAGAGTGAAGATGAAAAATCCAAATAAAAAGGTATGATATAATAATTACATTTTTATGGACTTAACAAATAAAAAAAATCTACAAATATTGATTTTTAGCAATGAATATTAAAATTCTTATACGGATATTGTTTTATAAAATTTATGGATCATTTTGTTCTAGGAACCTAATGGTGCAGATAGGAGTGCAGTTGATAAGTAATCTTGTTGTCTCCAATTTTATATAACTGTCAACTGCATATTGTTGTAACAATCTTCCCGCAAATAATAGAGTAGAGTGTCTTGAATCTCTAATTTGTAACTTATAACAATTGTATTCTCCGCAAGAGACTTTTTTTGCATTTTCTTTTATGACAACTGATTATGAGAAACAATGGTTGAAATGATTAGAATAAACATAAACTCTTTAATCAATTTTTTTAGGAAAACAAAAACTCACCTAATTTTTTTGAAAGGAAAATAAAGACAACGAATATATGCAAATGTCTTGAGAATGAAATATAATATTAAAATTGCAAATTTTGATTAGGTGAGATCCAGTTGCAAAACACTTCGATTTCAACTATACAAATAGGTCTGATATCTAAAGAACTTGCAAAACTATCGCTCACCATTCATGATCCACTGGAAATATGCAAGTTGAGAATGACACAAAGATAAAAGGAGGAAGAGAGGTTTCTCTTGAAGATCTTATCATGAGAAAAGATTCCCTATCAAAGGTATGTAACTATATTTTTCAAACATCTATAATGTTTTGTTCCGGAATATTAGTTGAGAATTGTACTTATGAAGCATTCTTTTCTATTTTATCTATGTTAATTGTAGTTTCAATTCACAAAATTCGCTGTTGATTTCTGGACATGGTTGCATGTTAGATCCCTATGTAGAAAAGAAAATCAAACAAGAAAAGATATAGTTAGTGGTCAAATTAGAATTATAATCTTTCGTTTTAGATTTATTATTCTTTTTTTATTAGGAATAGTGGAAATAGAATTTTTTTAATCGAATAATGTTTTTTTAATAAATTATTATTGTTATGATACCTATATTAAACTGAAAATACATTAACTTATATTAATCAAATGTTAAGTAATTTAAACACACTTTAAAAAAATATTAAACAACAAGTGAAGGGAGAAAAAAAAAAACCCCCACAAAATCAACCAAAAAATGATTCTCACGAGTTTGTCTCTCCACATGAAACGCACGTGTTCTCAACTAGTTGAGAACATGTGCGTTTCACGTGGAGAGACAAACTTTTGAGACCTATTATTTGGTTGATTTCGTGATTTTTTTTCCCCTTCACTTGTTCTTCAATAATTTGTTGAAGTGTATTCAAATTACTTAATATTTGATTATTATAAGTTAATGTTTTTTCAATTTAAAATAGGTATCATAACATCAATAATTTATTAAGAAAAATATCATGAGATCCTCGAAATTGTGTGTGGTTAAGTATGAGTATAATTCAATTTGAAATCCAAATATACCGAAAATATTGTTTTGGGAGTCGTCAAAAAAATGTTAAACAATATTATTGTATTCGATTATAAATTATAATTCCTCTATTCTTATAAATTAAAATATTAAAAAAATAATAAGTATTGAATTTCTGAAACGAAATTCTAATTTGGCAACTAACTATACCTTATTTGATTTCTTTTATGCCTTAGTATTTTTTTTTTTTTACTGATTTAGTTAATAAATCTTTGATTGTATTATCCTCCTCATCATCAGATACGTGGATGCATTTCTTGTTTTTTTTTGTCTTCTAAATTTTTCTTTTTTTCTTCTGTTCATCACCTGTTTGTTTTATAATTCTACAGAGGATTGTTTTATATAGATATTGAGTTCCATTACCTCACCAAAATATATAAATTCGGATTGTATTCAACTTTATATATCACCATCATTTTGGGTTATATTAACTGTCACCCTATCATGACCTTTGTAAATATACTTGTAAAGGTACTTCACAGCCTTCACCCAAGCATATCTCAACATTGATGTTACAGTTATATTTGGACAACAAATATGGATTGTAAGAAACCACCCATTGATTATTCAATTCAGCATTGCGAATTTGAACAACCACCTCATTTTTTCGTCTTCTGTAGATTGGATAACTATCTTTACCTTATATAGTGTTTTCACAAAAAGGTTTTAAATAATGACATTTGTACTTACCTACATATTAGAGAGGAAATAAGTCACTAAAATTTGGTGAAGTATAAACAAAATAAAGGTAGAGAATGATGTAAAATTTTATAACATTAGCATTTGATTACTAATAAGTTAACAACGAAAACACTAAGACAGAAAAGAAGACCAAATAAGGTATAGTTAGTTGCCAAATTAGAATTATAATCTTTCGTTTCAGAAATTCGATACTTATTATTTTTTTTAATATTTTAATTTATAAGAATAGAGGAGTTAGAATTTATAATCGAATACAATAATATTTTTTAATATTTTTGTGTGTGTGTTCATATTAAATTAGAATCCTAATAAACTTCTAATGCAATCAGATATAAAGAGTTTTCCTTCATTAGAACTCTAAATTAAAGTCCTAATGAAATTCTAATTAAATTAGATATGGAGAATTTTTTTTAATTTGGACTTTAATTTACTAAGCATTAGTTAGGATTTTAAATTAGAGTTATAATAAATTGGTTTCATAATTAAGTCAAAATTTTGTTAATGGAAGTTCTTAATACAACTCCATTATTTATCTCCACCATCCAATTTTTAAAAATTCGACAATGAAAATTTTTATTTACAACCTACAAAATCCATTCATACAATTACTCTCTAAAATAATCATACAACCTACAAAAAGAACTCATCTACTTTATCGATTTTTCTTTCCTTTGATCATTGCTCAATCTCACTCCTTCTTTTAAAATATTTTTTATTCGATTTTCTCTTCAATGGCACTCTGATTGATACACTCATGCAAATAGCTGAATTTGTTTATGTGCATGAATGTGTTTATATGAAATATAAAAGAGGCAATTTTTTTAATATCACTTTCTGTAACCGATAAGAATTCCCTATGTCTTAGATTTCATATATAAACTAAATCTTTTTTTTTCTTTTAATAATCCATTATATCTTCCAATTCAATATTTCAATTCTCAACTAAATCCTTTCAATTATTGATATCACCTTCATATTAAATCAAATTAAATTAAATTTGTCATTGAATTTTAAAGAATTGGATGTATATTAATTTTTGTATAAATTAATATTATTAAAAATATGCTTATAATATATCATTGAAAAGCTCTTTAAATATATATTAATATAAGACTAATTTTTGTTTAAGATTCAAAATGTTCAAGATTACAAAAGAAAAATAATAAAAACATGTAATTTTTTAAAGAAGAGTTTGAAAATATAAAGGACTCTTGTTTTTTATAATCAAATAGAAAAATAAAATAAATATTAAATTATGTTACTATTCCTAATAAAGAGTTTTCTTTCATTAGGACTCTAATTTAATTTGATTTGATTTAATTATGTAGGAGGGTTAAAATTGGCATTATGAAAAATGGACGAAACATTCATACTTATATAGTGTAAAATATATATATATATATATATATATATATATATATATATATATATCTTAAGAATGGAGGAGAGATACTTTCCAGTAGAAATGATGTGAAACGAGAGATACTTACAACGATAGGTGAAGTTTTGCCACCAGCTGAGACGCTGTGCATTTGGGAATGCCGGGCTCATTGTAGCCATACTTAAAAGTGCCGTTTCAGGAACCACATTTTCACTTCGAATTGTAGCCAAATGGGGATAATTGGAAACCAAATCCAATGCAATATCTGAGAATTTGTAATGACAATTAGAAACTAAACTTACACGACAAATCAAGGAGCAAAAACTTTTCTACGTATAGACTCACCAAAGAATCCACAAGATATAATCACAATCAAGAGGTTAACGCCTAATTGGCCATCAAATGGTGAGTTCTCCACCTTTGGCTTGGACACTGATATCAATAGTTTCCTTTTGGCAATATGCGGCTGCATGTTCCACTGCCAATCGGTTTCTGTCGCTCAAAATGTATAGCAAATCTGGATTTTTAGTAACCAAAATAATTGCTGCTTTGGTGTTTCCAACCATGGCAGCTTTGTGTAAAGCTGTTTGCCCACCGCCATCCTTGAGGATGAGGGCGTCAGCTGGCAAAAACTCCACCAACTTCCTCACAAAATCATTAGCGTTTCCGCTCACAACCGCGACATGAAGAGTTGTATCAGAGTAACGAGATATTATGGCTTTGGGTTTGTCTACACATCATCTTGGAAGAATGTTTTTGCTGTTTCCCAATCACCTCTAAGAGCTGCTCTATACAGCGGCAAATACCTGCTAAAATCTTCTTCTGAGGAAGAAGCCATTGGTGTGATTTCTCAAGTTTTTTGTTGAGATCCAGTCCTCTGGCTTTCTCATCCCTTATCATCAAGTAAAATCCTTTAATTATACCTTAATATGTCTAATGTCGATAATATTGTTTCTCGAATTTTCAATCGTTTTAAAATCTCATATCAAAGAATCAATCTTCCTTTATAAGAGAAAACAAAAAAATCAAGGAGGTTTGACCTCGTTCTTATCTGTAGTGGGTGTAATAATATAAATGTTACAATTAAAAGGTATATATCTTTTTACAGAAAATAAATTAAGAGCATGTTTCGGAAAATATTTCTAGATTCAACTTCAAAAAATTGTTTTATTTTAAAATAAAATAAAATAATATATGATATTCTACAAGTTAAAAAATAAAATTATTAAAAGTGTTTAAATAAATATAACATGTATAGCTAAACCGGAAAATTATCTTCAAGATCTACCATATTAACAAATAAACTTTCAAAATACAAATAAAATTATAATTAAATCTGGAAGCAATTCAGAAAATCCACAAATCAACCAATAATATTTAAAAAAATATTGAAAATTATTAGAAACCAGCTGAAAGGTATGTTTAAAACCTAGTAATGAACCAAAACATATTTAAAATTATTTAAGCATATAAATATAAAAATTACAATGAAATCATAAAATTATTTTTTAGAATCTAAGAACTTGCAAATAAAATTTCAAACTTGTTTAGAAAAATATAAAATTATTATTAAAACCGAAAATTATTTTGCAAATCTAGAAATTAGAAAATAAAATTTTAAAAATTATTTATATAAATATAAATAGATCTCCGTACGCATGGGATATGGAATTAACTATAATTTTGAAATAGTAATTTGTTGTTTTATAAATAATTTTCAGACCTAATTATATATTCTAAATTTATATAAAGTTTTTAGATTTTTTTTTGGGACAACAACCCAATTTACCACAAAAAATATAAAGTATAACAAAAAATACCACCAAAAATAAGAATTAGCATTTTTTTACCATAAAATATAAAAGTGTGATACTTTCTATCATAAAATTTAAAATCATGTCCAAAAATACCACATTTTTTGATTGACTTTGATGAGCACATTAATTACCCCATAACTACTCCACTCACATCATGGTCAAAGGAATCTACTTGGTCAAAAAAGAATTTCTCCCACCTCCACCCCACCCCCACCCCCAAACCCTTCAATTCAAACACAACAGCCGACTTTCTTCCCCAATTTTCCCAAACCAAAAACTGAAAAATTCACCATAAAATTGACGTTTAATTGATCGATTTTGTGCTGCAAATTGACGTTTAACACGAAGATGTCACACCAAAAAGGAGAGGTTAGTGATTTAATCCCTCGAATTTTTAGAAATTTCTTGCAATGAAGAGCTCGAATTGTATGAAATTAGTTGAAATTTGGTTGAATTTGATGAAAATTGTCTTAATACTTCGAAATTGTTGATTCTTAGTTGAACAAATTAAGGGTAAAATGTCGATTTTAAATCCCGTTGATCCCTAAATTATTTAGGGATTAGGTTTTTTTTTTTTACTATATGCTTGAATTAATGTTTAGAATGTTTATTATGGGTTTAATTTTTCAAATGATAGGGTTAACTTGCCTGAATATGAGCTTGAATTAATGTTTGGAAAGGTTAAATGGCATTATCCACGCTTAGCAGTCTAATTTTCGAATTTTTTAGTGTTAAACGTGATTATAGGGAATAATCACGTTTAACACAATAATTATTGTGGCAAACGTGAATATCGAAATTCACGTTTAGGCGCGGCGCGCGCGCTACGGGCGACAGGCGACGTGGCGCGGCGCGCATTCCTCGGCAGGCGGGCGAGGGGCGTGCATGCGCGTGCGGGCAATATTCACTTTTATGAGCGAGGGGCGCGCGCGCGGGCAATATTCACGTTTATGGGTGACGGGCACGCGCGCGCGCCCGCAATATTCACGTTTACAAGCGACGGGCGCGAGGCGCGCGCGCGGGCAATATTCACGTTTATGGGCGACAGGCGCGGGGCGCGCGCGCGCGCGGTCAATATTCACGTTTACGGGTGACGGGCGCGCGCACGACTGACGGGCGAAGGGCGCTGGGCGCGCGCGACGGGCTCGGGTAAAATTCACGTTTAGGGGCGACGGGCGCGGGGCGCGCGCGCGACGAGCGACGGGCGCTGTTTTGCGCGCGCAGGCAAAATTCACGTTTACGCCTCGGCCGCGCGCCCCGTCACCCATCGTTCCGCGCCCTTAGATGTGGATAATAGTATATTAACTGATTTTTTTTAATTTATTATAAATATTATTATTAATATTTATATTATTATTTAATAATAATTTTTTAGGTCTATTATTGTAAGATTTTTGAAATAATTTTTTTTAGTACTGTACAAAAAAGGTAGGGCATTCCTAATACAACATTTATAAAATTAAAATAATTAATGATGTTTTAAAGAAATTTAAAATTCTTATTAAAATTATTTTAATTAAATGAAGTGGTATTTTATTTAGTGATGTGCCAATTAGCCCGAAATTCCTCGATTCTAGTTGATTTGTTGTAACTCCGTCCATTTTTTAAAGGACATGTGTTTCAATTTCAATGCTAAAAAACATAATATCCCTAAATGGTGAATGACCAATCTTATTGTTCTAAACGTACAATTTTCCCTAATTAAATAGGAAAGTAAAAGGCAAGTATTGTCGTGTTTATTTACATTTTTTCAATACTATAGAAAATCGTGAAATTCTTTATTTTATTTTTTAGTGGTCAATTTTAGTTTTAGAGTAAACAATTTTGTTATATTTTATTATTTTCTATTTTTGTTTTCGTTCTCAAACTTGAGACTGTATTTTTCCAAGAACTAATTGTTATCAAACATCACATAATCTTATTTATACGTATAAACCTCCCTTAATATGTCCAGCGCGTGCGCCTGTCCCGTCCCCCGCGATATAATTTTAGTTATCCCACTTTAATAATTTATTGATTTTGTTAATTACCAAATTTTTTTATTTATTGGTTTAATTAATTTGGTTATAGATTAAATTTAATTTTAAAAAACAGATTTCGATCATATTTAGGTCCAAAACCAAACAGTAATTAATTTTTTTGTAAATTAATTCTATAATGTGTTCTTTCAATATATGTGTTAATGTAGTAATTACACATGATCAAATTTTTTCTGGTTTTCAGGTCGCTTGGGTGCGTGAGGATTTTCAAAGAAAGCATGCATACATTAACTCGTATACTCGAGTTAGAGTACTAGGCTATATTAGGGCAATATTACTGAGGACCCATATTGAGTGCGTGACTGATTTTGAGGGGAGCTGTTTCGGCCATTTCTTGCGCTGGGAGACCGATCGTGACAGTTGCAAGAGCTTCCTGCACGATCTTATATCACGTGAGATGC
This sequence comes from Scutellaria galericulata, assembly GCA_946896805.1. Classification (NCBI taxonomy): domain Eukaryota; kingdom Viridiplantae; phylum Streptophyta; class Magnoliopsida; order Lamiales; family Lamiaceae; genus Scutellaria; species Scutellaria galericulata. The sequence goes on from OX335790.1 coordinate 15,223,353, forward strand.
GTGGGCCCCATACCCTTGCGGGTGAGGTATGGTTTCATGTTGGGCGAGACCGTCGTCTATGTCGGTTCTCACGGAAGGAGTTCGCACTTGTGACGGGTTTAAGGTTCGGCGACTCTGATTTCAGGCCGACTGCTCGGGAGACACCACAGCATTTAGATGGTCTATTTTATCGAGTATGTGACGGCGAGGATAGGATTACGGTGTCCGCTCTTCTGAGGAGATTTAGAGCGGAGGAGTTCGTTGCCCGACAGGATGATACGATTAAGATTGCGAAGATCATTGTCCTCTACAGCATTTTACTTGGAGTCGACCCAGCCACCACTTCAGTTGACCCTTGGGTTTGGGACTTGGTGGAGGACGAGGAGCGATGTGAGGCATTTCCATGGGGTAAGATTTCATATCTTCACCTCCTGAACAAAATCAACCAACTACCCTCTGAGTTGCCAGAGCCAAATGCAAATAGACCCCCGGCGTACCACTTCTACGGATTTTCGTTAGCCTTAATGGTAAGTATTAATTGTCATTTTGATTGTTTTATATTCTGACAGAATAAATCAATTCATTTATAACATGAAATGTGTCTTCAACTTTATAGATATGGGCTTTCGAGGCGATTCCATACACCGGTGTATATGCCGGACGACGTCTTTCGAAGTCTCATAAGGTGTTACCAAGGCTGTTGAGGTGGTCAACAAAGATTCCACTAGACGACGTCTCCAGGGAGCTAGATCAGGAGGTATGTTGATTTTAGATTTTCGTACACCAGTAGTCTCGTATTCTTTTATGTACTGTTAATAAGACATATGTTTGATTAATTTGTATCCCTTAATTGTATGTATTGCAAGGTCTGGAGTGTTATGAGAGCCTCCGCGTCGAGCGTCGGGAGGTAAGAATGCCGTACTTGCAGAACACCGATCAGGATCTCACCGACGGTGTTTAGCTGCTTGGGACGAGACGGGGTCATCCGAGGGCTTCAAGAACTGTGGTGTCAGAAGCCATTACTGCTCCCCCGGAGCACCGAGGACTACGAGGTCGAGCCGGTCGATATTATCTTTAGGGGAGAGTTCTCGACGAGGTGGCCGGCGACACATGTCGACCGTGGATCATCTTACTAATGTTGAGGACTTGCAGCAAATAGCTAAGGAGGAGGAGGAACGAGTACATTAGTATGTTGAGGTCCCTGTTTCGGATATGCATGAGATTCCGAGACAGAGTGATTATAGACTTTCTCCCTCCCCGATTGAGGGTCATCCCGCATGTGAGGAGCAGTTTCAGGATTTCGGTGGTCCTCAGTTGTCGAGAGATCCCCCCACACGAGATAGGGAAATGAGCAGGGAGTTGGTGCGATTTTTAACGAGTTGAAGAACATGTTCCGCACTGGGTTTGAGGAGATGAACACAAGCCTGATGGGCCTAAGGAATTATGTTGGTGATCAGTTCTCTGAGATGCGATCATACGTCGATGACAGACTGCAGGGGATGGAGTTGGAGATTCCAGACATGATCCAGTCTGGGATCGCGGAGTACTACAGTCATGTGCCCTCCTATCATGAGCAGTTCTACCCACCAGGCGAGCATTATTATCCGCCCGATCCTACACCTGGATGTCATGAGACCTCCTATCCTCCTCCGGGGCAATGTTTCGAGCATGATTTGTCCACACATGAAGGTGGGCCCCATGAGTTGACTCCCGTTGCACCCCCTGCCACTGGTGACCCTCAGGTACGCTTATCCCCGATTCATTTCGATCTGGGTACTTCTACAGGTGGAGGTGCCCTTGTGCCCTGCACACCGAACGATATTGTAGGGGGGTCAGAATATTCAAGCTCTTCAACTTGTATCCCTCGGACGAGTGTTGGCATCCGCAATGTTCGGCATAGAGCTCCGAGCAAATATGTCCTGAGCCCGTTCATAAGGGATGAAGAACGACCAAGAAGGGAGGCAAAGGATGAGGGGTTCGAGATATACATGGCGTCCGGGTCTAATGCCCAACAGTAAGTCCCCTTTATTTTTGATTCACTCGATAATATCCTATTGCTAATGAATTATATATTAATGTTAATGTTCATACTTCAGGCTTAATGTGGGGGTTGGCTACTCAGTTGGTCCTGATTTCTTCAGTACATTCGTGGCCCCGGGTGTGGACGTCAACTATCAGGTGTGGTTTCTTGTCACAATTTACATGTGTGTACGTCCTACATATTGTTGTTGTCCTAGTTTCAATAGGTGTGAGTTTATTGATAATTTATCCTTTTGATACAGCCGATTGATGCATACCTCGACATTCTCCAGTCAAATGCGAAGTTCGTCAATGTTAAACGCGATCGCGAGTTGGCTGGCAAAATTCTGATTGTGGACACACATTTTTTTGTACTGATCCCTGGTCTACTTATTGTTATACAATATGTGGCCTCTTGTATTTTCTTACAATTAATGTTTCGCGCAGGAAAAATGCAAGGCAATCTTCAAGGAGGCACACGCTGGGGAACCCGAACATATACAAAATGACATCAGCGTAAAAATGGAGAACTTCCCAGCTGCATTTCTGGACATGTTGATGCCCTACGTATGAGGTACACATTCTAGATGGGTCTGCATCAGACCATGGTGGAGGGACATGGATAGTGTATGAGTAATTTAACATTGTATTCATTACTTATAATGTATTATGTAATGTTTTTCTTACAATTATTTGACCGATAACACTTTATGCTTAATGTGTGGTGCAGATACTCACCGTGATCAACATCAACGAACATTGGATTGCCGTTGAGATTCAGCTAAACCAAGGTCGTGTCATAATGTTTGATAGCATGTTGCACACATACAACCCCACAAAGGAACGACGCCGGTTAGCTCAGACACTGCCCCTGAGACGCGTTCTACCACCTCTATTTGAGTACGCATCCTTCAATGACGGAAGACAGGAGAAGGGTTATGCCCCTATTCCAATTCCCCCTCAGTATCAGTTGGTTTCCGGAGATGAGGCCAGGTGTTATGTACAGAAGGACGACAGTTCTTGCGCCATATTTGCATTGATGTCCATTGAGTGTTGTCTGACTCGTATTTGGCCTAAACCCTATTTGAGCGAGGGCGTAGACAGGATTAGGCGACGGATGGGTCTGGACATCTACAGATGGAGTACTGATGGAAACACAGTTTCAGATGAGTTTTTCAGTTCTTATTGACGGATCGGTTGACATATTTGATTTTCCGATTTTGGGACAGTTCAATTGAACATCTTGTGAGAATGCTTAATTCCATTAGGGACATATATATATATATATATATATAATTCAAGTTAGTTTAAAACTTTACCACATCTGTTGATATTTTATGGCTTTACAATTCAAAATTGAACAATGTCAAATTCTGTTGAAATCTAACATGTAGCTACACAACTATCATTGTTACGTTTTGGTACAAACAGTTACAAAACTCAATTATCAAATAATTGAGTTATGGCGGACAATTTATTAAAAATACTAGTTATCTTCCTCAGGATTGCTTTGATAGAGAGGACACTTCCTTCTTGTATGTTCTGCTGAACGACACAAACTGCATCTACGGGGTCTTCTCGTCCTCACCTGTTCTACGGGGTCTTCTTGTTCTGCAGATATGGGCACGACCTTTTCGGGGCATCTAGATATGTTGTGACCTGAACCGCCGCAAAGACCACATGTCTCTGTCCTTCTTCGCCCTGAAGTCTCGCCCGTTGATGGAATTCGTTTACCTTTCGGACTACCAGCTTGTTTTGGTTTGTCAAGGGCCTGACATAGTACAATGTTGTGCTTCAGGCACAGGGGTAACGACACCGGCCCACATTCCTCTCAAGGACATCGTCGTATAGTACGGAGAAACGTATTCAGTCACTGTTTGGTTCGCGAAACTGCAGACAAAACATTTTTGGGGGTGTTTAGCAGTGGCCGAGCCAGTCGAATTGAAACAATGAAGAGAATTTATAGATAATATCTTATACTGAATTACATACCTTATGGCGGCACAAGCATGCGAGCATGGTATCAAGTCCATCTGGAACACGTTGCACAAGCACTGCTTCATATTTAGATCAACGATGAAAATCCTCGAACGGTCCGTGACCTTGAATTTGTGGCGGCCAAGTTGATCCACATTCATAAGTCGGCCAAGCTTTATGTTTTCAATTAGTCGATCGTGCACGACTTTACTCAGGAGTTCTTCTCTATCTTCAACCGTCGTTCTTCTTTTGTAAAACCACTTCTCAACTATCTTTCGTGCACCCTCTAAAAATGAGCAAATGGGAAGCCTCCGCACCCAAAGGAGGCGAGCGTTCCACGTCTCCGCAGCATTCGATGTCATTAAGTTAAATCTTCGCACCAGGCAGTGCACGTGCGACCATCTGCTCAGTTTTGCTTTGTTTAAAGAATTGAGTGCACCTTGAGCCTGCAATGCATTCAGATTGTTAATGTACCTGGGAAAAAAATGTGATTCGGGTTGAAGAAAATTTTATAGGTGGATAACGGAATGTATTCCTATAGTATCACATATTTGGATTGTAACATACCTCTCAAACTCGTCGGGATCAAAACAATAGTCGGCTCTCTTGAAAAGTCCAACCAGGTGTGCTCCATACCTCGCCAAATTTTGTTGAAGATGAAAGCAACACAGCCCTTGTGTGGCTTCTGGGTAGGCCTCCTTGATCGCATTCTCAATGCTAAAGTGTTGATCAGACACAATAAGCAGCTGATCTGGGCATCCAAAAGCGACACGAAGTTTTTTCAAGAACCATGTTCCAAGATTCATCATTTTCAACGTTTCCTATACCGAGTGCGAGCGGAAATATGTGATCGTTTCCATCCTGAGTCACAGCAACAAATCCAATTCCCTTATACAAACCTTTCAGGTGGCAACCGTCAACCACAATTACCGGCGGTGAATATCTGACAAATCCTGTGATTGAGGTGGCCAATGCATAAAACACGTATTTGAATTTTCCATTACAATCGGTTTCCAAGGTTGTATAGGTACCCGGATTGGTGTCCTCTAACACCTGCAAGTAAGATGGAAGATTCCAAAATGATTTCTTCGGATCACCGTAGGTGAGAAACATTGCATGTCGTTTTGCCTTAAGAGCAGACTTATAACTAAGTGTCAAACCATGTCGCCGGGTCATTTCATCAATGATCCCCTTGGGCCCGATATTCGATTTTTCCTTACGAAGTGTGTCCGCGTAATATTCACCTACCAATTTAGAAGGAAGCCGACGTGGAGACCTACGGTTCAGATCCGAAGTGCAACTGTGCTGCAAAACACTCTTTGAGATCTTCCAAATCCCATATTTCGCGGTTGCATGTATCGTGAAAGGACAGTCCTGATATGGGCATCTAACGAACCATCTGTGCCTGTCAGAATTCTCCACGCGATACTCTACTTGATTTTCCATATGGTGAAACCCAACAGCATTCTTCAGCTCATCCTTGCTGCAAAAGGTGGATCCTTTTTGCAAAATGTGTGTTACTTGCTCATCCCCCTCTAATTGTCCTGATGTGGGAAGCTCGATTTCCCACATCTCGGGAATAGACCATTCCGGTCTCAATATGTATGCACAGAATTGCTCATACTCCTCCCATTGTTCAGCATCCAAAGCACTTTCCTGATCAGTATTTAATTCGAAGTCATCGCCTACATGGTCCGAACCTACAGATAGATACATATAATCAAATCTAATGCACCCCCAAATTCAATAATTTTAAAATAAAATGAAACAACAATTTAAGTACACGATACCACTTCGACCATCATCTTCATCACAAGGTGTTCTTTCAGATGTCGTTTCAGCAAATCCTCCACGTGGTTGCACCGTTTCGGGTTCGAAACTGACAAGTGCATTGTTTAAGTCGAGTCTGCCCCCGAAGTCATTTCGATCATGCTCTGGTGGTGAAGGATCCCACTGCATTCCCGAAGAACTCGCAAAACGAGCACTGTTGTTGTCATTGGGTATTCCCCATCTTGCTTGAAAACCCTCGTCGGATTGGAGTCCAAGGGGAACAGAATCAAAATAAGGATTATTGTCGGTGTACACATACGAGGGGGGATCCGTATAGGTTGAAGAAAACGGTACAGTAATTTCACCAGACCGTTCACGTTGCTCATCCGTAGTGACATGGCCCCCTAGATGTTCAGAATAAGACGATCCAACTACAGGAGGTGTATTTTCCGGCTCCGGGGTCACGACAACATCAGATTGTCCAACATTCAACCTCGTTAGAGTAACAAACACAACAAGAACCCCATCAATAATTGACAATATTCGTTGCAAAACTGCTGTAGTCTTTACTTTTATCTTCCTCAACCTTCCTCCATCATCGATTAGTGAGTGAATTAAATAACCCCATTCCGTCATGTCGGCACCCACAACTTCATAAATGGAAGACATTAAACCAAACAGGGTTCTTTCACGAAGGTGAATGACCTCTTCAAAACCGTTGGTGTATTCTAAACCTTCCCAGTAGCCACCGTACCATACAATAACTTCAACAGTCATTTTTTTGTGGATACTGCAAAAAAAATTTATTGTGAGAATCATGAAACACATAATAAATAACAAATAAAATATAATAACAACTAAACAAGATTTTCAACACGTAGAAGACTTAATTATTCTGAAATAATAAATCAAATATCAATAACCAATTATTCGTATGATTTGTAATTAATATTGGATCAATTTATATAACAGAATTAAAAAAAAACTATAAATAAAATTAACAGAATTAATATAACAGAATTAATATTGGATCAATTTATATAACATAATTAAAAAAAACTATAAATAAAATTAACAGAATTAATATAACAGAATTAATATTGGTAAAATAGATTTAAATCTACACAAAATTAATTAACCGAATAAATACAATTAAAATCTGCTGATTATTGATTCATAATTAATAAATAAAATTTTGTTGTTTTAATACATAAAGTCCGAGAAACAGAATTACTATAGGTAAAATAAAATTTAAACCTATAAATACAATTTATTAACCCAATAAATACAAGCAAAATTTTTTTTTAATGTAAACACGAAGATTATAACAATTGTAACTAAGCAGTAGGTGCATAATAATTTTGCTAATAAGCAAAATTAATAATTAATATTGGATAAATTTATATAACAGAATTAAAAAAAACTATAAATAAAATTAACAGAATTAATATAACAGATTTAATATTGGTAAAATAAAATTAATTATATAACAAAATTAAGTAACCCAATAAATACAATTAAAATCTGCCGATTATTAAATCATAATTAATAAATTTAATTTTGTTGTTTTAATACATAAAGTCTGAGAAACAGAATTACTATAGGTTTAATTCTATTTAAACCTATAAATATAATTAAAATTAATTAACATTATTATCTTGAATTAATTAATTTTTAGAGGGGATTTACTAAACATATTAAACGGGGGGCTGGGCGCGACTGGGGGGCTGGGCACTGGGTGCGCGCACGTTACGGGTGACGGGGGCGCGGCGCACGCGCGCTACGGGTGACGGGGGAATGGCTAGCGCGCGCACGCCCAGGGGGCGCTGGGCACGGGTGACGGGGGCGCGGCGCGCGCGCGAAACCTACACGTGAATTTGTAGATTCACGTTTACCACTATATTTGTAGTGTTAAACGTGATTAAATTGAATAATCACGTTTAACACTATAAATTTCGATTCACACAGTGATAAACGTGATTATTTAATTTAATCACGTTTAATAATACAATTATATTGTTAAATGTGAATATTCACAATAATCACGTTTAACTACTTACAAAATCGAAATTTATAGTCTTAAACGTCGATAATGCCCCTATAACCCTTTCAAACATTAATTCACGCACATATTCAAACAAATTAACCCAATGAAATGCAAAACTAAACCCGTTTAATCATTCAAAAAATGAATTCAACCATATATGAAAAAAAATTAAACCTAATCCCTTAAAAAAATGGTTAAACGAGGAAAGAGTGAATATTAAACATACCTTTCTTATTTCAACAATAATTCTTCCAATCTTCCAAGAGCCAAAATGTCGACTTTTTTTTTTATCACAAATTTTGTTTTTCCAAAAGGTTGTATGATAATTTCTTACTGAAATTATCAACCTATATAGATGGAGAATGCACAGTAAAATAACATGTGAATTCACAGTAATTAGTTGTGGGGAAAAAAAGCCAAAAAAATTGCAGCAATAGTATCGCATGGTTTCAGTATACAAATGCAATGAACAACAATAAATAATGAGAAAAAAAAACAAAAAAATTGGTGTAATAGTTGAATGGCCAAATTAATTGTTGCAACCCTATTACTACACGTGCCCCTCTTATCCATTGATTACTAAAAAAAAATAAAAATTTAAGGAGGAAAAGTACTTCCACTTGACCAAAACAAATAAAATATATTAATTGTCATTTCATCCAAGTTGACTTTGAGAAAAATTGTGATAGAAAGTGACATACTTTTATATTTTGTGGCATAAAAGTTCACACTATTATATATTATGGTAATTTGGATATATGATTTTATTTTTCATGGTAAAGTGAATACTTTCCTTTTTTTTTTTTTTTTTTAATTTGTAGACTTACAAAAATTCCAGATATATTTTATGTTCTATGACTCAGGCAACGTGGTACAACTTGACATTGTGGGTCCACATCAATGAAAAAGCCACGTTGGGTTGCCATGTGCTTCCACGAGCTTGAGATTGGGAGTTTGAGCCAAATGTTATTCTTAAAACGTTAAAAGGAATAAAATTAAAACCAAGTCGTCCCTATTATTTTTCTTTTCTCCTTCGTAGTTAAAGACAATTGGTACAACACATTTTCATATTTTATCAGAGTTTTACTTGCGGGCGTGAAGAAAAAAGGGGAAAAAGACGTGCATGAAATAAAATAGAAATCTTTGGGAAAAAGAACATACGATTTTATGTATACAAATCCTCGGCGTCTAGCCGAAATAAAACCATTTTACATAACAGCGGAAAAACATCAGGATCCTTTACAAAGAAGAAGAAATATAGTTTTCTTTTACAAACGAACAACATATCCTTAAAAAGGTAAAACCGGAAGATGGACTCGGCTGATAGGGCACCCCTCTCTCTACGCGTCAAGATTCTCTTCTTCTCCTGTAGTGTGAGTACAGGTGGGGGGTGAGTGCGTTGAATACACTCGTGGAATTAATCACCAAGTTTTTAACATTATTAAGCAGATACACAGATCCAACATATATAATAGTTCAGCAATGAGACACAGCACATATAATGCATTGCACATATAATACGGACACATAACTCTAAGAGTACTCATCTAACATATGGTGCTTTTATGGGCCACCAGTCCATTGGTGCTTTTTACGGGCCACCAGTCCATCCAGAACGAGATCATAGACCTCCATTCCGTTGGTGCTTTTTACGGGCCAGCAGTCCATCCCAGAACGAGATCATGGACCTCCGTTCTGCTAGTGCTTTTTACGGGCCACCAGTCCATCCCTAACGTATGGTACTTTTATGGGCCACCAGTCCATCTTAACATATGGTGCTTTTATGGGCCACCAGTCCATCTTAACATGACTTTGGACTTCCGTCCACATATATCATATTCATAATGTATGCACGTACATAGTAATCATAGCAAATAATCACAGCACGTAGAGTTCAACAGTTCATATATCAAATATGGAAAACATTAAACAAATAGAGTTATTAGGGTTCAGAAGTTACCCCCACCTTGTTCGGTGGTTACCACGTGAGTCGCTAGTATCAAAGACTTGGTATCTTGATTCCCACTCCAACTGATACCAACCCAATGGATAGCCTACACAATTTTACAATATTTCTTACATCATTAATACGCTTAAAACTTATATTTAAAAATGTATAAAGATAGCCGTAGAGAAGAATCGTTCGATAGAGACGAGACGGATCGATAGATCAAGAGAATGAGGTTGATGAGACAAGGGAGAAAAGATCAGTTCAGCAACTGATATGATAGAGGAAAGGATTAGGGTCGCTACGGAAAAAGAATGAGCTCGATCGGAGTTGAAACGAGCTCGAACGGAGAGTTTTAATATCGAAGGGTATTTTGGTAATTTTGGTCAAAAGGTTGACTTTAACTGGGCCCCGACTCCCGGTCGACCCGACGTACAAAAAGACTCGATCGGGCGGGTACAAAAACTCGACGGTGCGCGCTCGGTGTGCACGACGGCACCCGACGCGCGCACAGGATCCCCGTCGCCCACGCCCGCGCGTGCACTGATTCCCCGTCGCCCGCGCCCGCGCGCCCGTCGCGCGCTTGCTGCTCCCGTCGCCCGTGCGCGCTGGATCCCCGGCGCCCGCGCCCGCGCCCGCGCACCCGTCGCGCGCTTGCAACCCCCGTCACCCGTTGCCCGGCGCCTCCCGGCGTGCACACCCGGCGTCCGGCATGCGCACCCGGCGCGCACACCCAAGACCCGGCGCGCCCAGCAGCACCAGCCACCACCACCGGCGGCGGCGGCTCCGGCGACTTTTCCGGCAGCGGCGGCGGAAAATAAAGACGTAAAGAAAAGAAAAGAAAGAGAACTTACGTGTTCGCGTCGCGAGCGTCACTCGGGTCGTCGGCTTTGAAAACGTATAAGTTTTGAAAATTATGAGCCCCTATTTATAAATTTTGGAAATTACCTTTTTACCGTTGAAAAGTTACCATTTACCAAAAATATCTTAATTTACCTTTCATTAAAATATTATTTTTATTTTTACCTTTTATTGTAATTTTACCCTTTCCTTCGTCAGTTGAGCTACAGGTCTCCGATTGACCCCTAGTTTGTTTCTATTTTCTCTTATTTCTGATACGAATCTCTTGGTAAAATCGTATTCTAGGTTCCATGTCACGAAAAAAATACCCATCTAAAACTAAAACCGGCGTTAACCAAGTATCTGAAACGCACGTACTAAATTAAACAGTCAAAACATACGCACATAATTATTAAGTCGGGGTTCAAATGTTTAATTATTCAATTATGCTCATTTTGACCCGGGGTGCTACATCCCTTACCCCTTAAAATAATTTCGTCCTCGAAATTGGGCGCGTTCTTAGAAAGATAAACAAACGTATTCCTAGGATCGGTATGACGGGGTATTTTCTCAAAATCTCATCCTCTAATTCCCAGGTTGCCTCTTCCTTTCCGTGACGGCTCCACTGGACCTTCACTATAGCTATCTCTCGATTCCTAAGTTGTCGTTTCTTTCTGTCCAAGATGGCTATCGGGACTTCCTCATATGTCAGATTCTTTTCCAGTTCGATGCATTCTCGATCGATTATATGATTTGGATCAAAAATATATTTCCGTAGCATAGACACATGGAAGACATTGTGCACCCCAACAAAGTCCGGTGGTAGAGCTAGTCGGTACGCGACCTCCCCAACTTGATCCAAGATTTCGAACGGTCCCATGTACCTTGGTTTCAGTTTTCCCTTCTTTCCAAAACGGTGAACTCCTTTAGAACATGTTCAGGTATTTCTTGATCACCGACACTTCCTCGATAGTAGTCGGTTCTCTCTCGGAGTTCTCCATGTTGACCAACCAAGCTTCGCAATTCCTTTTGAAAAAAAAAAAGAACATTAGTCAAAGATAAAAAGAAATTAATATAATTATACACACATGCAGGGAAAATTGATGAAAATATTATGTATATTATCTCTAATTATGATCTTACTTTTTAATTTTTTGAATTTTTAAGAATACTCCATATATTACTGTATGTTACCAAAAATACTCATTCATCGGTAGTAAATGATAATCAGCCGGTCATAATTTGAAGTGACCGATAAATAGGCATGTGGAATTTATTTTTGAGTTTTTTCATCTTATATCCATGTCATTCTAGAAAGAGATATTTTTGACATAAACAAACAAACATGCGGGACATTTTCAAAAATATAAATAAGAATTTATTATTTTTTTAGATCAGAAAATTATTTTAAAATATCTAAAAATCAAAGAAATGTAAAAAAAAAAAATTATCACCCATATCATATTAATAATAATAATAATAATAATAATAGAATTTCTAAAAAATATATTCAAATAATTGAAATTTTACTATATCATTTAAGTAAATATAAAAATATAATTAAATTGGAAATTTTTTATTTACAAAAACAAAAATTATAATAAATATTTAAAACTCAACAAATAAATACAAAATATTACTTTTCTTATTTTTTAAAATAATTTTTTATGTTATTATATATATATATATATAATTTTTTGGTAATACTTTATTTTTATTTTTAAGCATTTTATCGATTTTTTTTTTACTTTTAAACATTTCAACTATTTTATTTGTTTTTTTAGATATTTTAAGATAATTTTCCAACAAAAATCTATTTTCAAATTTATTTGCTAGATTTATTTTGTTGGTTTATAAATATTTTAAAATTACTATTAAAATAAGTTTTGAATTTTTAAAAATAATTTCTTATTATTATTTTTACTATTATTATTAAACATGGGTTTTAGTAATTTAAAATTTTTTTTTTAAATAAATGTTTCTAATTTATTATATTTACTAAATAAGTATTATAAATTTTATTTGTTAAATTGAAATTTTGAAAAATTGTAACACCCCAAATTAAATTTTGACTACGTAATATATAATAAGAATTTCCAATGATTAAAAATAAGATTTAAATAATAATAATAGTAATATAAATAAGTTTACACTAATAAAGAAAAATAAAATTAAAATTTATTATATAAATATACACACATGTACGCACAATATAATGTATGTAATAGTACTTGACACAAAATATATCATAATAATAATATTAGTAACATGATATGATAATTATAACATAAAATAAAAATAAAAATAAAAGAAAGAGATTACCTTCAGAGTTTGGCAAGGTGGTGACCAGCCATCATGAAACACACGTGTTTATCCCAAACAATTAAGCATAGCATGAGGTATATTGAGCTCACATATCTTAGATTATGTATATACTAAATAGTTATTATAATAATAAAGAGATATCAAATAAGAACAACTCTAAGCAATCTCCACTGTCGTCCCACCAGCACCATCCTTTTTCCGGCCAAATATTATACCAAATCTGATATGGTCGAACTAAGTCGAACTGAATCCTCTTAGAAACCGAATCAAGTTGAACCGAGTCCTTCTCTTTGAAACCGAACTGAGGTCAATGTCAGTGAATCTGAAGTCTGAAGAAACAAGTTGTTCGGCCGCCTTCGAATCGAACTAAGAAAGCGCAAATCAATGCAGTTGTGAAGTACGATGACGAACTAGTATGCGGCGAAGCTAGCCGAGCTGATTTACAGCCCTATGGTCGAACTTACGAAAGAGGAACTGATCGCTAAGAGTTATAATAACGAACTGATTAATAGGGAAGGTGACGAACAGATTTTGAACCTAACTAATCGTTATTTCAGCGGAGCTGTTAGTCCATATCCCATATTTTGTGGGGTGAATCTCAACCAACTTGTATTTCAGGGAGTCTATATATACCTCTTGTGTTCATTCTTTATTCCTTAGGCACACATATATTCAAAATACACACATGCACAATTGCAAAAAGAACACACAAATATTCTCTTTCTTTTTTTTGACTTGAGCGTTGGAGTCCCATCGCCGGGAATCCCTCCCGGTGTTGGTTTTGCAGGTTTTTGGGTTCAAGATTACCAGTTTTTGGATCGGGAAACCGGAGGATCGAATCGGAGCGACATCAAGGTTCAAGATCTCGAGTTTTTGGGTTGAAGAACCGGAGTTTTTGGATCGGAGCAATATCAATTGGCGCCGTTTATGGGAAACTAATTTGAGTTTTTAAGGTGTTGAGATAACAAGCATGGTGAATACCAGAGGATCAAGGAGAAGGATGGAAGTCGGTGATTCATCCAGAAGACCTGAAAATCGAGAGGGTGACCGGAGTCCTACCCCGGTGGATCCCTCTCGGACGATTACTTTAACGGCGGAGGAATTGGCCGATTTGATGGAAGCAGCTGTCCAGAAGGCTATGGGGAAACAAAAAGTTGAGTCACAGCAGGATAATGTGGATACCCCTCGGGAGAAAGAAGCCAGTGATTATAGGTCATGAACGGATGAGAAGGAAAGCCAGTTTGATCGCTCTCGGGGATAAAAACGAGGCCACAATGAGTTATCGGAAAGAGTTGACGAGCTAAAAAGTGAATTGAAAGAAGTCCAGCGTAATATCCGGCGGGTTCCGAAAGGTTCAAGGGGTAATCCCTTTTCGGAGGAAGTGATGGAAGATGAATTACCGGCATCTTTTCGACCGGTGAATCTTGATTACGATGGTACTGCGGATCCATGGGATCATTTATGTCGATTTGAAAATACCGCTCTCTTACATCGGTATTCAGATGGTATCAAGTGCAGTGTGTTCGCTACTACCCTCACCAAGGCTGCCCAGACCTGGTTCAGTCAATTGACTGATGGAACTATTCATGACTTCGAACAACTATCGGAGTTATTCTTACATCAGTTCATCAGTGCCAGGAGGCAGCGGCGATCTACCCAAACTCTGTTCGGAGTAAAACAGAAAGGGGATGAAATGTTGAGAGAGTACGTTAGAAGATTTACAGATGCGGCCCGAGAAGCCCTTGAGGCTTCAGATGACTTAATTGTCAACGCCTTTATACAGGGTTTGAAAGAGGGTGATCTTCATACCTCTTTGGTTAAGAAGATGCCGAAGAATTTTGATGACTTATTGCAGAGATCCACCAAGTATATAAACCTGGAAGAGGTAGTTCGGATTAAGAAAGGTGAGAGCTCCAGCCGAGCTAATAAGTCGCAGGAACAGGAGTCTGTAAGGAGGAAGAAGATGGGAGAATCTCGAGCAAGGTTCGCACCCCCGTCGTTGCGAGATAACAAGGTTTGTAGAAGGTATGACCAATATACTCCATTGACTATTTCTCCAGGGCAAGTATTGATGGAGATCTGGAATCTGCCCCAATTGAAATGGCCGGCGACTTGGAGTCCGACTCCCAAAAAGCCATCCAACTTCGGGAATTGCAAACTTTGTTGGTTCCATAACGAGTATGGACACGGTACTGATGAATGCTTGTACCTCAGAGATGAACTAGAAAGATTAGTGCGGGAAAACAGGCTAACTCGGTATGTTCGCCCTCGCCGACAAGATAACAGAGAACAGATGAATGCTCGGGAAGAACCCAGAAAGGAAAGGAGACAAGTGCGACCTAAACTACCTCCCCCGCCGCCGCTTCCACCGCAAAACAGGCCTGAGAGGGAGGAAGGACCTACTATACACATGATCATAGGAGGACCAACGGATGGAGATTCAAACAGAGCTCGCAAGGCGAGACTGAATTCAGTTCGACAGAAGGGGGACGAAGTTCAGACGATTTTCGATGAAGTAGTAGTACAGTTTGGGGCTCAGGACAAAGTAGCCCTTTAGAGTCCACAGTTCGATGCTATGGTGATTGCGGCTGAGATTGAAGGTTTTAATGTCGAGAGGATATTCGTTGATACAGGCAGTTCGGTGGACATCATGTTCATGGACTGCTTTAGAAAGATGAGATATGCAGTCGAAGTGAAATCGGTGGGAACTTCTCTTTATGGGTTTTCGGGAGAAGCTGTGACAGTGTTTGGCAAGATACAGTTGCCTATGGTTCTAGGAGAAAGCGAATGGAGGCAGAACAAGACAATAACTTTTCTATTAGTGGATGCCCCCTCGCAGTACAACGTGATTTTAGGGCGTCCTTCATTGAGCACTTATGCGGCGGTTAGCTCATCTGCCCATTTGATGATGAAATTCCCAGTAGAGAATGAGGATGGACGAACTGTGGGAGTCGGAGTAGTCCACGGCAATCAGCAGACAGCTCGGCGCTGCTATGTTGCCGCTGTTCGCCAATCTGAATCCCAAAAACGAAAAGACGAACAGAAAACTGAGGTTGATAGAGAAAGAGATCACAGTCGAAAGAAAGAGCAAGAGACAAACACAGCAGAGTTTGAAGAAGGGGAATTGATGAGCATCGAATTTATTTCAGAGCAACCTGGGCATGTAGTTCGCATTGGCAGTCATTTGACCGAACCAAACCGTAGTGAGATTGTGCAGGTATTGAAGGAGAATGTGGATTTATTCGCATGGAAGCCAGAAGATATGAAGGGTATAGACCCAGATATAGCAGTTCATCAACTGGATACTAAGCCAGAGGCTAGGCCAATCAAACAAAAGTTGAGGCACTTTGGTGACGAGCAAAATGAGATAATAGAAAGAGAAGTACAGAAATTGCTGGAAATAGGGCATATTGAGAAGATACAATACCCTCAGTGGCTGGCAAACGTGGTGTTGGTGCCTAAACCGGGAAACAAATGGCGGATGTGTATCGATTTCCGTGATCTCAATAAAGCATGCCCAAAGGATCATTACCCGCTCCCACGAATCGATAAGCTGGTGGACTCCACTGCTGGTTGTGAACTGCTCAGCATGATGGATGCCGTACAAGGATATCATCAGATCCTGTTACATCCGAATGATAAGCCCAAAGTTGCTTTCATCACCTCGTTAGGAACATACTGTTACACGGTGATGCCGTTTGGATTGAAGAATGCGGGAGCTACTTATCAAAGGATGGTGGATAAGATGTTCAAACACCAGTTAGGTCGTAATATGGAAGCTTATGTGGATGACATGTTGGTAAAAAGTGTTTAGGCGAACACTCATGCGGCGGACTTAAGAGAGACAATGACAACTATCCGAAGGCATGGGATGCGGTTGAATCCATCAAAGTGCTCGTTCGGAGTAAAGGTATGGAAATTTCTGGGATATATGGTTATTGAGAGGGGAATCGAGGTTAATCCAAGCAAGATCCGAGCTATCCAAGATATGGCTCCTCCGTGAACCATAAAAGAGGTACAGGTTTTAACTGGTCGAGTTGTCGCTCTAAGCAGGTTTATATCAAGATTGGCGGATAAAGGATTACCTTTCTTCAAAGTCCTTAGAAAGAGTAGTCAGTTTGGCTGGAACGAACAATGTCAAAAGGCCTTTGACGATTTAAAAGTTTTCCTTTCTTCACTTCCATTGCTGAAGCAACCGATTCAAGGAGGAGCACTGTTGATATACTTGGCGATTGGCGAAGAATCTGTTAGTTCGGTTCTTGTGCGAGAAGAAGGAAAGGACCAGTTCCTTGTCTACTTCGTCAGTAAAGTTCTTCAAGGAGCCGAAGTGTGATATACGGAGATCGAAAAAGTGGCCTATGCATTAGTTACTGCTGCCAGGAGATTACGGCCATACTTTTTGGGTCATGCGATCACGGTGCGAACAGATCATCCCTTGAGCACCATTCTGGGAAAGCCTGAAGCATCAGGAAGATTAGTCAAATGGACCATCGAACTGGGTCAATTTGACATCAAGTATGAACCTCGAACAGCTATTAAAGGACAGGCCTTGGCGGAGTTCATTCAAGAGACAACCAGAGCACAAGAAAATGAGTGGGAGTTGTTTGTAGATGGATCCTCATCTCGTCAAGGAGCTGGGGCCGGAATCTTGTTAATCAGTCCGGAAAAAGATGAGTTACAGTTCGCCATAAAATTCTTGTTCAAAGCATCTAACAATGAAGCAGAATATGAAGCCTTTCTGCAGGGTTTGAAGATAGCCGAACAAGCTGGAGCACGCCACTTAATAGTAAAGTCAGATTCACAGTTGGCAACACAACAACTTCGAAATGAGTATGAAGTCAAAGAAGATAGGATGATTTCCTACGTAGACAAAATCAAAGATATGGAGAACAGGTTTGAGAAGCTTCAGATTGAACAGATTCCTAGAAGTGAAAATGAAAATGCGGATTTTTTATCAAAGATAGGCAGTTCGTTGCGAGACTGTTCGCAGAGAAGTATAACCGTGATGGGTGTTGGGAGAGAAAGTGAAGTTATGAATATTGACAAGGCAGAGCCCGATTGGAGAACTCCTTTTTTACATTTTTTGGAAGGTAGGAGGGAAGAAATAGCAAAAGAATTGGAAAGGTTAGAAAGGCAAGTCCGTTTTTACTATCTCATCGACGGACTATTATACAGAAAAACCTTTTTACCAACGGACGCAAGATGCTTATCTCAAGAAGAATGGATCAAGGTGTTGAAAGAAGCTTATGAAGGAGGGTGTGCCGAACACGCAAGGGCCAGAGCTTTAGCTTGGAAGGTGGTACGAGTTGGTTTTTACTGGCCCACATTGAAGAATGATGCCAAGGAACTAGTCAGAAAGTGTGAATCTTATCAAAAGCATGGATGGCGGATCCACGCGCCAGCCACAGATATGCTAACTACTTGTTCGCCTTGTCCCTTCGCTAGATGAGGAATCGACATAGTTGGTCCGTTGGTAAAAGCCAGGGGAAGCAAACAATTTTTGGTAGTAGCCGTGGATTACTTCACTAAGTGGGTCGAAGCCGAACCTTTAGTTAAAATTACAGAAGCTGACATGATCCACTTTGTTTGGAAGAATATTTGTTGCAGATTTGGTTTGCCAAGAATTTTGGTGTCGGACAACGGAGCTCAGTTCCGAGGAAAGAAAATCATGGGATGGTGCGAAGAGATGAAAATTGTACAAGTATTTACTACAGTTGCACATCCGCAAGCCAATGGCCAAGTTGAAGTAGTAAATCGGATCATAATGGATGGACTGAAAAAGCGGCTCGAATCTGAGAAGTCGAACTGGGTAGATGAACTACCATCAATATTGTGGGCTTATCGAACGACAGCTAAGTCGACAACGGGAGAAAGTCCTTTCAGTTTGGCGTTCGGGATGGAAGCAATAGTTCCAACAGAAATTTGAGGAGAGGCTTTGCGGATCACCAATTTTGAACCACAAGAAAACGAGGAGTTGATTAGAACTGATCTAATGTTTTTGGACGAACTGAGGGATGAAGCCCGAGTTCGACACGAACTCTATAAAAGACGCATTCAAGCAACGTTTCACAAAAAAGTTCGGAAAAGGGAATTCCAAGTCGGAGATATGGTGTTAAGACAAGCAGACGCCCTGGTCGAAATTGGAAAGTTGGATGCTACTTGGGAAGGGCCGTATATTGTGTCCAAGATTCTTTCGGGAGGATCTTACGAGCTGAAAGATGAAGATGGTAAAGGGTTGCCCAAACCTTGGCATGTGAGTCATTTGAAGAAGTTCTATGCTTGAAGTATCATCTTTATCTAGGTTGTTTATTACTTTTTCAATTTCTGCTACTTTATAAAACAAGAAACGTTTACTCTCCATGGACGTAGGTCAAATTGACCGAACCACGTTACATCGCTGTGTTGCTCTTTTTTCTGTTTTATCTTATACTGCTATCATACTTGCTGATTAAGCGAACTGCAACATTCCCTCGGAATGTAAACACTCCCTCGGAGTGTCCTGATTAAACGAACTGCAACATTCCCTCGGAATGTAAACACTCCCTCGGAGTGTCCTGATCAAGTGAACTGCAACATTCCCTCGGAATGTAAACACTCCCTCGGAGTGTCCTGATTAAGCGAACCGCAACATTCCCTCGGAATGTAAACACTCACTCGGAGTGTCCTGATTAAGCAAACTGCAACATTCCCTCGGAATGTAAACACTCCCTTGGAGTGTCCTGATTAAGCGAACCGCAACATTTCCTCAGAATGTAAACACTCACTCGGAGTGTCCTGATTAAGCAAACTGCAACATTCCCACGGAATGTCTTGATTAAGCGAACCAACACATTCCCTCGGAATGTCCAGATTACACATACTAACACCACCTCAAAATATACCGTCCAAGCGGACCAAAATATCCCCTGAAATTATTCGAACTAATGCTTGCATATCTTACAGTTCATTTGATTATTAATAAAGTTTGGATGATGTAAGTACCTTGTACTTACAAACAAAAGATCAATATATGAATGGAAAAAGTTGTGATAGGAAAGTCAATAGATTGTTCGTAGAAAATACGGAATAGTTCTAGACAAAAAATATGAAAAAATTTTACAAAGTATCATCAGATGGTTTTTTAGAAGAAGCAGGGAGAACTGATAGATCGGTAGTGGAGGTTGGCGATGCAGAAGGATCGAACATCTCTTCAGGAAGATCCACCATTAGATTCGAAGTTGTTTCCTCGAGTTGAATAGCCGAACTGGCACTAGGAAGAACTTCTGAAATGGCTTGCTGCAGAAATCCCGCCCACCATTTGGCATCAACATCTTCGTTCGGATCCCCTTGCCAATCGGGAGGAATCGGGAAGGATTGCTGCAACTTTTTACCAAGCGAGGAAAGACGGAATCGGAGCTGGGACTCGGGCTGAGCTTCTTTCACCTCTTCCTGGCACAGGCGAACACCTTCCTTGAAATAGGCTTCAGCCATGGGAGCAGCTTTGGAGAGAAAAAGGACTGAATCCCACAAGCGATTAAAGAGCCTCTCGCGAAACTCTTCAACTATTAGTTCCATCTCCGAGCTCTGAGCGAATTGATGGAAGCCTTCTGTAATTCCAGCCCGGAATCCCTCCGTCCTCATATCCTCCGCGAACCGAATTCACGCGCTCTGCTCCCGCTCCAAATCCTCCCTCAGTTTTCGAACCTCTGCTTCGACTGCAAGGAACTCTTTCTGTTTTTCCGTTGCGAAGTTTTCCTTCTCCAACAACAATTCATCCCTTTTTGACACCTCTGATCGAGCCATTGCAAGCTCAACCTGGCACTGCTCCAATTGAGCTTGCAGCTTGTTCGTCTTGTCAGAATAGATCGCCAGGTCGCTCTCCAGGGCCTTCTTCTCATCTTACTTCTCTTCCGCTACATGGCGGTATTCCAAAGCTTTGTCCCGTCGGCGTAGAGCTCTTTTGCTTAAGCCTTCAAAAAACTTTCTTTCGTTCGCCAGACGAGCAAGATTTAACCTTATGTCTCTTTCCTCAGCATCCTCCTCAACCTCTGCTGCTTTCCCTTTCTGAACGGCTACATCCCTTAAGACCTCCGAACTAACTAGGGGCCCCTCAACTGTTTTTTGCTTATTGTCTGCGGACTTCCGCGAGCTAGTGGACCCTCTTTTCTTCCTCTGGAGGGAAGGCATAGTCTCCGCCACCTCCCCTGCGATCTCCTCGCTCAGATCGACAAGTTCAGACGGGCGAGTGGGAGGCGGAGTCGAACTGGAGGGGGCTTCAGCAGTGGGCAGCGTGATCAGCAAAACAGATCCTGATCTCTCGGGGAGAACACCCTCTTCCTCCTGAATCACATGTTCAGTTGATACTGGAGTCCTCTGGGATAGCTCGGTGAGACGAGTTTCTTCTGCTTGTTTGTAGGACATAGCCAAGTCGGTGTTCACGCAATGTTGGGAAGGTGAGTAGGGAGTCCTCTCCTCATCAGGAACCTCATCTGGGAAGCTGAAGAATCGGTTCATTTTTCTATCTGCAAAAAGAAATAGTGTGGGTAAGCCAATATGCACCCAAACAGTTCGTACTAGCACGATAAATGGCAAGAATTAAAAAGATTGACCTAGATTGAATCGAGAAGGAACGTGGTTGTTCGGGTAGAACCCCCAAAATGCCAGCAATGATTCACAAGAGCTTAGTTGGACAATATCGAACCACCCCTTGTCAAAAATCTTATTCAAAACAGAGATTTGGTAATCAGGGGATGGAGGAGGATCAGATTGAATAGAGGTTTAGACCCAGGGAAGAGAATCAAAGGGTTAGTTCGCCGGCCCGCGAATGAAAAAATAATATTTTTCCCAAAAACTGACCTTTTCGTCCCCAGGAGATAGAAATGAAGCCCGCTGTTCACCCCTGCGAGGGCTCAAGTAGAAACAGAAAGGATTCGTGTTTTTTAAAACAAAACAAGATCGAAATCGGTCGAAAGTAGGTTCGACCCCCATCCATTTACATATCATATAAAATGATACTATGTAACTTATAGAATTCGGGTGCAATTGGTTCGGACATATACCAAAACCCAAACCGATTTCTAAAAAGAAGGGGTGGACAGGGGGAACTAATCCCAACGTGACATGCTTCAGAAACCATGTCTGATGACCATTGGGAGCTCGATGGGGTCGGTCTTCTGGGCTAGGAATTGCTACAGAATAACCGCCCACCAAAAGTGAACTTAACAAGGTTAGATGGGTTTGGGTGGTTTTTGTGGAAGAAAACACTGTATCTACGGTTTTTCGTCTAGACTTTTTAGGAACATTAATCACTTGACTGGAGGTGGCCATTTGAAAAATAATGATAAGGGAAGAGAAGAAGATGGGTACTTGGAACAATGGAAGAAACCTAGAGATCGGAGAAGAAAACCCTTGATGGAAGAGAGAAAATTTGGAGAAGAGAAGCTATAGTGATTTGTGGCGTAAAGATTTTATAACCTAATGAAAAGCATATATATAGAGAGAGATGTTATCGGTTTTTGGGGGAAAAGGTGAAAAGTCGCGAACACCCAACCGTTAGATGCGACGAAATCCAATGGTGGAAGACAAAAAGACACTGGGCGGGAATCCTATCTGGCCACATGTCGATTAGATGGGACAGAAAGCGGCTGAAGAGACGTTTCGCCTTGGAAAGGCACGTTAAGTGTTCGGCTAATTTGCTAGCGGGCTACGTTAGTGCGTGTAAACACGCACTTCGAAGGGGGGGAGTATTTGATATGGTCGAATTAAGTCGAACCGAATCCTCTTAGAAACCGAATCAAGTTGAACCGAGTCCTTCTCTTTGAAACCGAACTGAGGTCAATGTCAGTGAATCTGAAGTCTGAAGAAACAAGCTGTTCGGCCGCCTTCGGATCGAACTAAGAAAGCGCAAATCAATGCAGTTGTGAAGTACGATGACGAACTAGTATGCGGCGAAGCTAGCCGAGCTGATTTACAACCCTATGGTCGAACTTACGAAAGAGGAACTGATAGCTAAGAGTTATAATAACGAACTGATTAATAGGGAAGGTGACGAACAGATTTTGAACCTAACTAACCGCTATTTCAGCGGAGTTGTTAGTCCATATCCCATATTTTGTGGGGTGAATCTCAACCAACTTGTATTTCAGGGAGTCTATATATACCTCTTGTGTTCATTCTTTATTCCTTAGGCACACAAATATTCAAAATACACACACGCACAATTGCAAAAAGAACACACAAATATTCTCTTTCTTTTTTTTGACTTGAGCGTTGGAGTCCCATCGCCGGGAATCCCTCTCGGTGTTGGTTTTGCAGGTTTTTGGGTTCAAGATTACCAGTTTTTGGATCGGGAAATCGGAGGATCGAATTGGAGCGACATCAAGGTTCAAGATCTCAAGTTTTTGGGTTGAAGAACCGGAGTTTTTGGATTGGAGCAATATCAAAATCGAAGTTCTCACGGGGCTTGTCTCAAATTCAAAAATCCGATCAAAGTTTCGCCACCAAATCTCCGGTGAAAGGCTCGATCTCTCTCTTCTCTTCTTCATCTATTTCTCCTGCATCTCTTCTCTCTCTCTCTGAGCCCTTGTCCATCAACAAAATCCATGAGCTTGCCAGGTGTGTCCAGGTTATAGACCATGATATTGCTGATTTAGTTACAAAAGAAGCATTAAAAGTAAACATGGAATTTAGTGAGATGGAAATGATAGAAAATGAGGAGCTAATTTAGATGATATATATATATATATATATAAAAGAGAAAGGTAAGAACTTCAAATAATTAGGCTATATTCATTATTAATTCGTTTGTTATACAAGGTAATTAAGCAATTGTGCACTTAGTTTAATAAATCTAATATATGGTTAATTTTAAAGGCTTATCCGGGTAGGATTGAGGTGTGAGGCCATTAAATTTAATTTAAGGATATGAATTATCATCATGAAATTGGTTTATAATGATTATCTTTGCTTGATAATTAAACAGTCGGAGATTAATTAATGAAGTAATTGGTTATAATTATGAAATGTATCTAGTCTGCATATTTGTGGAAACATAAAATTTTGGTTAAGAAATAGGGTGTTATTAAGGAATATTGTATTATACAGTGCCACCATATTAACTAAATTGCATATATTGAATTCTAAGTCAACGCCAGTATATTAGAACTAGACTATTAATAATGTAAGAATAATTAAGTTTGAGATTAATTCATAATAAGAAAAAATTTGTCAAACTAATTGGTTTATAGAACTCTATTTAATTAACTTTACAGATTTTGCAACTGAAGGAGAAATGGAAGTTTGATATATGCAGATCTGTTTTGGAATATTCATGAGTTTGTAGAAATTGATATAGCCTAAACCTTTTTTACTATGTTCAAGTATATAAAGTCAAGAACGTGCTTGTAAAATTTCATAAGATTTGGAGTTACACCCGATTTACTATGATTTTTCTAAAATAGGTTGTTCATAGACAGTTTTGCCCTGTTTTTCGGTCTGAGTAAATCTATTCTCCTGGGTTATGGGTTTCGAATTCATATGTGATATTTTACTATTTTATAGTAACCGTTCTTATAAGCATTTAGAAGTTTACCATGTAATTTTTGAAGTCATGTACGATTTATGCTAAATTTTACAAGACGACCTGTTTTCGGCATACCCTATTTTCTATCAACTTCTAAATCTTATAACTAATTGTGTGATTATTATTTGTACTAGCTAATTTTACATTATATTCTTCATCACGTTATGTAGTCTCTGTAAGAATTTCAAAAGCTTTCATTAATCTTATAAGATTTGATGAACTTTTCATTATAGATTGTTTTGAGCTAAATTGAGATGGAAAAACTAGTTTAGAGAATTATTTTAAATAATTTAAACATTATTGTTGGTTCAATTAAACCTAAATTCTATAATTAATCTTTCTATAATTATTCTTAAATCTTCCAAGATGTAATTTAAGTCCTGATTTTATATTTAGTCTTCCTAAAATTACAATCAAGTCTAGCAATATCCAATATAAGTCTAATAGAAATTCTCTAATCAATGCATTTTATTATAGAGTTTATTAAAGTTCCATGTTTACCCTTAAAGTCGTTTTTGTTCATTCTTTTGTCTATAAAGTTATCGAAAGTCGCTTCAATCATCTTTGTGGCTGAAGAAAACGTAAAAGGGAACAAGGGAGAAGGGTGAACTTTCTTGGATATGGATCATCATAGACAATGTTCGTTCAAACTACTTCCTAAGGTGGGGGTAACTTAAGAAAACAGGATAATAGAAAACAGAGTATCATCGAGAGAGAGAAAATATCAAGAGAGTTCTAGAGGAAAATTTGGAAGCCTATGCAACCAAAATCATTTGATTTTCAGGTAAGTAGAAATTCATTTGCAACTACAATGTATAAACATAGTATTTTATGTGTTTACTTGTATTATATGATAATAGTGAATTTGCGTTTCTTGATATTGATAATTACTTTTTATGTGTGATTAAAGATAATACGTGGGCAATATTGAATTTTGTACATATCATTCATGAGCATAGATGGGTATATGCATAGAAGACATGTTGAGTCTGTGTGCACATCATAATCATACAAAGAAACAAAGTTAAAGCAAAGTTGACCACTACTAGTACATCGAGGCCGGTGGCATGTGAGCAGGGAAAAAAATTTCGTGAAATTTCGCTAATTTTGAGTTACCGAAATTGAAACGGGGGTTGAATAAATTTCGTCAGCATTTCACCGAAATTTCGGTAAATTTCGATTTTGATTTCGATTTCGGTAATGTTATAGTATAAAATGTTTGAAAATCTCGAAATTTCAGTGAAATTTCGGTAAATTTTGATTTTGATTTCGGTGAAATTTTTGTTTTTTTTTCCCCAAAATAATTATAATATTTTATAATGAATTACACCAATTTTTAAGGGGAAAAAATTGTATTTTGCACATTATAATTATAATGTGTATAACACAATTAAATAATTTTCTTACATATTTATCGTAAATGGCTCACGGATTGAAAAGATGAGATGAATTATTCCACTCAAACCACAAAAAGATAATGTAGTGTCATTCATAAGATTTTATGTCTCACAGCTTTAGTAAAAATGCAATCCTTCCAAGCATAGGAAATCACTAATTTTGAAGGATAGAAATGTATTTTGTTTTCACATTTTAATTATAACATTTAATATATTAAATATTTTATCAAAGTTGTAATAATTTAAATTATTACCTCAAATAATCCCATCAAATAATTTCCTTAGATGAATTTTACAAATAATTACTCACACCATATAAATTAAAAGTAAAAGTAACAAGTTCGAAAAGTAAATAATATGACTCAAATGATTAACAAGCTCCTAGAAGTTCTTTTTGGTTATAGTAATAATGTATTCAATTATTTTGAATTTCTCATGTTATTATACCAGACAACATTTTAATAATAGTTAATTCCAATATTGGTTGTAAATATGTCATTTTGTTTGAAATTTTAAGTTGAATATATGTATTAATGTTAGTTATAATATTCTATACAATATCATATCCAAATTCCCAAATTTTAACAAAGTTTCTGACATTTTTCTAAATTTTACCAAAATTTCCACCGAAATCGAAACTTTCATCGAAATTTCCGTAAAATCAATGTATTGAAATTTCTACCGAAATCGAAATTTTCATCCTTGCATGTGAGACATGGATAGGCTGGATGTATTCCGCCGGTGGCATGTGAGACATGGATATGGCTTAAAAGTAAAAGTGTGCCTATGGCATGCGAGCCATGGTTATGGTTCGAAAATATTGGGCCATAAACATGACTTTAAAGCAAAGTAAAGTAAAGTACAGAGATTATTGAGCTAGCTCCTTTCCGATGTACTGTAGATGGGTCAAGGGCCCAACATAGTAAAAGATATCAAAGTCATGCATTCACGATATTCTTAAAGTCCTTACAACCATTTGTATGACAGTACATGCATGATTTCTGCTTACTGAGCTTATTAGCTCATAAAGTTCATGTATTGTAGGTGAATCTGCTGATGTATAAGCTCATGGACTTACTAACCGTGTTGTTGAGTTCCTACGGGTTCGGAGATTGTGTACATGGATGACGACCTGTTGGGCTATGCTAGGGGCTTATTTTGCTTTAAACAATGTTTTGATAAAGCACATGGACTTCTTTTGTTTGATCCTCTGATATATATAACTATGCAAAATATAGAAGTGAGTGTGGTTTGACTTTATGGTATCCGCTACAAAACATATTATAGTCTTATCGGGTTTTCACATGCAAGAAAAGTTATTTATATTATTATATTAAAAAAAAAGTCACACACTTACCTACATGTGTTTTAATATAAAAATCTATTACATGTCTAGCTACATTAGAAATGTGGTCGTGACAAAAATAATTGTCATAATTAATAAAAATAATAATAACGATTATTATTACTTTATATCAACATTTTTTTCAAGATTGTTTTTTTGTTTATTTAGATAATATAAAATATTTTTATGATATTTTAAATAAAAATGCAGATTTTATATTTTTATATTAAATAATATTTTTAATTTTATTTGTTACTTTAATTATGGGTATATACGACTATACGAGGTATTTTCATCAAATTTCACGTGACTTGACAACAAAAAAGGCTGAGTTGTGAGATTTAACAAAATCAAATTCAAAAATAATATCAATGTCAAAATTAATTGGCCACATTAACATGTATGTAACTGGTTACTCATGTTAGAATTAATCAGCCACATTAATGCGTAATTGGTTACCCCAAGTAAATAGGTATTGTTGGCAAGAAGGGAAAATATACCGGGTGTTTTCAAAAACCCAAAAAGTTAAAAGGATAAAATCATAATTAGAAGTAATATACAGAATAATTTTAGGGTTAAATTCAATTTTAGTCCATTTAAAAAGTTGTTGTCCATTTTTCGTCCACCATGGAAGCGGTTTACAATTTTAGTCCAATTAAATCAAAAATCGTCACTATTTGGTCCATTTTTCGCCGGAATACCACTCTCGCCGGCGATTGTATTACAATCGCCCCCAATTTTAAATTTATTTATTTATTTTAATTTATATTTAGTTTATTATTAGTATTTTAATACTGATTTAAATATTACTTATTACAATTTTTATATAATTTTTTCATCTTAAATATTTTAAAATTTTAAATAATATTTAGATTTTTATATTAAAATATAAATTATAATTAATAACTTCAAAATTAAATTCAAAATCTGAATATTATTTTTATTAAATATTTTTAGATTATAATTATATTTTAATATAAAAATCTAAATATTACTTAAAATTTTAAAATACTTAAGAAAATATTAAATATTATTTTTAAATTAAATTAAAATCTTTATTATATTAAATAACTCAGATTTTAAAAAAATAATATTTTAATATTTTCTAAAATATTTAAGAAAATATTGATTAAGTATTTAAATATAATTAAATAATATTTAAATATAATTATAATTAAATATTTAAATATAATTAAATAACTAAGACTTTTTAAATATAATGTAAATTATTTTTAAATTTAATATTATTTTTAAATTAAATTAAAATATTATTTTAATATTTTAATATAAAAATCTAAATATTATTTAAAATATTTATTTAAAAAATCTGAATTATTTAAATATTAATAAAAATTATTTAATATTTATCTAAATTTTTCTTAATGTTATTAATATTTTTAAATAATTGTTTAGATTTTTTTAATAATATATAGATTTTTATTTAAAAATACAAATAATATTTTAAAAACATAAAATTTAATTAAAATCGGAATACTACTATGGTTTAAATTATTATTTATGTTTAAATTGATTTTAAATATTTCTTAATGTTATTTATACTTTTTATAATTTTTTCATTTTAATATTTTTAAATTTGAAAATAATATTTTTATTTTTATTTAATTTATTGGATTTTGTAAATAAGTTCCATGGTGGACGAAAATTGGACAGTGGCTTTTTAAATGAACTAAAATTGAAAATTTTCCCATTTAAAATGTGTCACATAAGTGCGAGTGGGGTGAAAATTAAAATTGGTGGCGATTGTATTACAATCGCCGGCGAGAGTGGTATTCCGACAAAAAATTGACCAAATAGTGACGATTTTTAACTTAATTGGACTAAAATTGAAAACCGCTTCCATGGTGGACAGTAGCTTTTTAAATGGACTAAAATTGAATTTAACCCAATATTTTTGTCATTTTTTCCCACACATGCACGCATACACATAATGAAAGCAAGTAAAAGGTATATCATCATATTCAATTCACTGAAATATTTAGAAAACTTGGCTGCTTCCACAAATGGATTCATCAGATGGTGCAGCCAATTCATCATCAAAGAGTACAAGTAATTAGTTTTTTCTGTTAATTAATTTGCAATGAGTTTAATTATTAATATGAATATATGGATATAGATCAACAACTGTAGTTGATATTGGTGCTGAAATATATATAGGTGGAGATTCAAGCAGGTATTTGCCGCTGTATAATGCAGCACTCAATGGAGATTGGGAGACGGCGAAAAGATTT
The DNA here is from genome assembly GCA_946896805.1 of Scutellaria galericulata. Taxonomy (NCBI): domain Eukaryota; kingdom Viridiplantae; phylum Streptophyta; class Magnoliopsida; order Lamiales; family Lamiaceae; genus Scutellaria; species Scutellaria galericulata. Next base: position 15,252,809 of record OX335790.1, read on the forward strand.
TTTGAGAAAGATAAGGATGCAGCCACAGCTGGTGTCAACAGTTACTTAGAAACACCTCTCCATGTCACGGTTTTGACAGGAAAAGCTAATGATTTTGTGAAAAAGTTGGCTGATATGTTGCCACCAAACGCGCTGGCCATATGTGATTATTTAAGAATACGGCGTTGCACAATGCTGCCAAGGTTGGAAACACTGAAGCTGCAAAGATTTTGGTTACTTAAAATCCCGATTTGCTATACATTTTGAATAGGACAGGGCGATTACCATTCCTAAAAACAGTGATTTATCACCACAAGGAACTGGCTGAGTACTTGTTATTCATGTCCAACCCTAACCTGGATAACAACCTTTTTCATGGCCAATTCGAGGTTCAACTGTTGAACACTGCAGTAGCTTCTGAATTGCTAGGTAAGTAGAATTTAATCAGCTGTACGTTGATAATTTTCGATCATCATCTCAACTTGTCTTCAGATGTTGCACTTTATTTGGTTGAGGAGTATCTCTATTTGGTTCGTTTGCAAGATAACGGAATCACACCACTCTAATCTATGGCTGACAACATGGGTACAGTATTCTTAAGTGGAGAAAGATTCAGCTGGTGGGAAAAATGGATCTACCATCGTAAGTGAATAAAATATTGTCACAAATCTGACTTCTTATATTTGAAACCAAAACTTCATTTTAATTAAGCTAGAAAATACCAATATTTGATTAAATTTTTTACATTTTCTTGAAAGGCGTTCCTTTAAAGCAGCACAAATTGAAAGCTACTGATCAGTTGACATCTCTTGCTGGTGACATTGAGAATGGGATTAGTGAGGCTCCAGTGTACCAGAAGTTGGAGTTCATGCTCTGGAAAGTCATCCAACGTTTAGGTACTATAGAGTAATTAATTTGATTTCCAACTATCTTGTTTTTTGCAATTGTACATGTTCATCTGATTGAGAATCAGCTTAATAATGTCAGTGCCTCATGTGGAGGAAATAATGGAGAAGAAAGCAGTGCATCAACAAGCACTTTTACTAGTCAAATGCTTGCCAAGAAATGCTAGCTTTGCCTCATCGTGAAGCCACATATAGGTTCGACCATGTAATCTGTCTAGCGGCCAAGTATCGCATAAGTGAGATTGTGGTAGTGATCATGGAATCGCATCCTATGGCTACTTATGCTGGAGATAATTACACTAAATGTGAAATATTTCTTCTGGCAGCCAAATATTGTTTTCAAAATGTTTTCAACCTCTTTTATAGTTTGAGTGACATCAGATATCAGTTTTTTAATGTTACGGACAATGAGAAATACAATTTCATGCACTTTGTGGAAAACTAGCCCCTCTCGACAGACTCAATCTTGTTTGTGGTCCAGCTTTGCAGATGCAACGTGAATTACAGTGGTACAATGTAAGATATATAACAATCCCTTTTATAGTTAGACCCTCCTTAATTGATTAGGTTCTCTATTACGATATCCCACATCAATTCCACATGAAAGTGTGGAAGGGTATATAAGTGAGAGTCAACCCTTTACCCTTAACCATGGTTTTGGGTTAAGTTAGGGCTCCCAATCTTATATTCCTAACATTCTCTCTATCCAGGGTTTAAGATTTTCTTCTGCAGTTTTCACAGTGCCAGATTCTGATGTTCTTGTCCATCCTAACTTCACGTTATGCGGAAGAAGATTTCTTGAATGTATTACCCAAGAGATTAAGCATTGGCCTTCTAAGCCTCTTTATCAACATTACCTTTATGATGATTGCCTTTAGTGCAACATTGTATTTTGTATTTCCAGGAAAAAGGGCATGGTTTCTTATACCAGTGGCCGCATTCGCTTGCTTTCCCGTGACATCATTCGTGTTGTTACAGTTCCCTCTTCTTGTGGAAGTTGTCTATTCAACCTATGGTCCTGGTATTTTCGGCAAGAAAACTGATTCTGTAGTAAGACGGGGCAAGAAATTGTTGTAATTTTTTGTATTAATGCAATGGCTTGTGATAAAGGGGACTATTTGTAGATTTATAAGTGTGTAATTTATAATTGTGTGTACCCTTTGGCTTGAACAGATTATGTCTTTTATCACATTTCTATTTATGATCATATCTTAGATTTTGATTATGATTTTGAAGTTTATTAAAACAATATGCATATTTTGATTTGTTACCATAGTTTCTAGATTTAATGACAGAGTTAGCAGCAGATAACATAGCTTTATACAGCAGTGTCAAAATAAACCGATCAAGAACACCAAAAACCAGCAACTAAACGAGAAAACCCTAAAACTTTGATGATGAAGATGATCACAGAAATAAATCTTGAAAGAGAATCAACAAACAACACACCAAGTTTATGTGGTTCGGCGTAACGAATGCCTACGTCCACGGAGATGATTTTATTAATCAGTCGAGCAAGAAAACTGAAGAGATTACAAGAAAGAAAACACTCAAGAACTCAGAACTGCTACTAACTAACACCCTCTGATCTATAAAGTTTTTCTCTCTCTACAGAACTCTATCTCAAGAATAATGAACTATCGAAATCATCTACGATATATAAGCTACACAGCTCAAAAAACCGAGACTTAATCCGTTGAGTATTCCGTTAGATACGAGCTTGAGAAGAACGCCTCTTCACACCTGCAAAACTGAACATAAAATCAAGAATATTAACATAACAGAAGTTAACTACCTGAAATCGCATTTTCAAAGTGCGACTTTTTAAGTGGAACACGTTTTTCAGTATACTTGGCAAATTTTCAGCTCGTTTCTTCTTTTCTCTATTTTTCCTTTGATTCTTCTTTTGTAAATGCATGCTATCATGCACACTCCAGCTTCATGCTATACTTCACAAGCAGGAAACAAAACAAAAAGGAAAGAAAACGTGAGCTCATGAACGATAATTGCCATGGATATCCTCCAACAAAGTTTGACAAGAAGAAGAATAAAGCAAGAACAAGAAGTACACAACAAAATTTGTCTTCGTCCTTTTACCCTCAAGCTTGATTCTGATTCGAATCAAAACCCGTAAGGTCACAACTATTCTTTTACAAGTTCCAATTCTGATTTTTCTGCAGGTAGTTGAGTTCATATTCATTAGTCAGGTTGCTAAGAGCAGTTGGAAAATAGTTGAATTGTGTAGGACATTACGTTAACACAATGTGTTTCATGAATTGGTTGATGAATGTGTGTGATGTGATTACCACTCTTCTACAATACTATCTTAAATAGATTCTCACTTGTTTGTTAGTTAAACAAAAAAAAGAAAGAAATCAACTAGCTGATATGTAGTAATATTGCATGCAATCAGAAAAAGAAACGAAGGAAAAAAAAGGGAAGGAATAGACTCAGCTGAGTCTATTGCTAAGTATAAGAAAAGTCGCACTTTCACTAATAAAATCGCACTTGGAAAATGCGATTTCAATCTGGTAAAAAACGGTTACTCTCAATTTTTTTTAAAGCTGATTTTCATTTGGTTTGTTTTGGCAGGTGAACTTGCGGGGTCCATATCTCACTCGATACTCAACGAAATCAAGAACGGTTTTCGCTCACATACTCTATATAAAGAGGAGCTCATTTCATCAGAAGAGATTAGATTCATCAGAGCACTATAGAGAGAGAGATCACTGCAAAGTTGTATTGAGAGATTAGAATTACTGTTTTTCTGATTTCTTGTTCTTGTTGATTTGTACTTCGAATTCTTGATTCTTATAGTGGATTGATTCTATAGTGGATGTAGGGATAGTTAACCCGAACCACTCTAAGTCGTGTGTTGATCATTTCTTCTTTGATTCGTTCTTCAATTTCTCAGTTTAGTTCTTGATTGTTTTATGATTTTATGTGAGTGGAGTTCTTGCATATTGTGTTTCTTGATCTGAATTGTGACATGATATTTGTTCTTCTATGAAGAAATTAAGTTAGTTTAATGGTTCACTTGGAATAATCAAAATAGTTATATTGGGGATTATTTGACAGGATGACTAGTATTTGATAAAATGACTCAATGATAATACAAAATCAATGAAATGATTATGATGAATATCTGTTAAATAGTTTGGGAGATCTCGTTTCTTTCTTCTTCGATCTCGTTTGCTCCAACTTAAACCCTTCTTCCATCAACCCTATGATTGGTGGAATTCGACCACTAGACGAATTATGCAAACTCATAGCTAGGCAGCTCCTCCTTGTGATCATAAACTCTCAAATACTTACCATTATCTAATTTTGATCGCTTTGTGATCGAATGTAAATTTTCCTATATCTAACAAAAATTGTTGAATGTATGATTGTTTTAGTTAGTATTCAAATCTTTCAACTATTCAACGTCCAATAACATCTAAATATCACTATAATGCAATTATAAGATTGTTAGGGAATTAATATATACGAAGAGTTTATAATCGGGATTGTCCAGTAACCTAGGGGTCTAGCAATTTAAAACAATAATTTTTCAAGCTGACAACAATTTAGGATTTTGACTTTTCACAATTAAAAGATTTTACCCAATTTTTGCTCGAATCATTTAATTTGGCCGAAATCGCAGTACAACGCACGTAAATCTTCAATTTCAAGTTTTTCGGCACAATTTTACCCAATTTGACACATCACTAACCCACATAGCATAAAAAAATCAAAAAAAATAAATTAATTAAAAAAAAAATTCAAACTAAAAATCCTCAATTCAATTCATTGATAAGAACAATAATCTCAAACAACAAATCTTCCTCTCTTCTCTAATTCAACAAAACTCTAGAAATTTTAATCTCTAATCTCTAATTTCATGAATAAATGAATTCCTTCTCTTGAAGATTGTTTTTTGCCAGAATTCATAGAGGCATTTCTGGGATCGAAGACGTATGTGGTGTTTCTCTCTCTCAGATCAGCGGTCTCTCTCTCTTCGCTGAATCTCCGATGCTTTCGAAGCTTTGCTGGAGGAGACGAACAGTGGCGGAGAAAGAAGAAAGCGATGGCGGAAGAAGAATTGCTGTAGAATTAGGTTACTTTTCTGAATTGGGAAAGAAGAAGACTTCTATGAAGATGCTTTCAAAGTTTTTTTTTTTTTTTTTTTTTTGCTGTTTTTTTTTTTTTAATAGATTGTGAAACTTATTTTTTTTTCTTTTATTTCTTTTATTTTAATAGTTGGGTCCCAATTTTTTAATCCAACGTGGACTGATGATGTGTCATGTTTTATGTCAAAAAAAGATAGCCAAATGTCCAAATATATGACATATATGATTAAAATTAAAATACTTGACAAGACAGCAAATTGGACTGAAAAGCCTCAAATTGGGTGTGCACGTATGTTTCACGTGCAATTTCAATCCAATCAAACGATTCGGGTTGAAATTAACCTAAATTCGTGCATTTTCAAAAGTTAAAGTGCTAAATTGCCAATATAAAAATTTATGTCCTAAATTGTCAGACTCCTAAATTATTGTGTACTTCAAATAATAAACTTTATATATGAATGAACAAAATTATTTATATGTACCAAGTGCACAAATCTAACTGGGTCAACCAGACTCGGGGGTAAATTCCATGCACCAACACGCACCCCATGTTCGCGCCTACACTCTTATCATGCACGCTTAATCTTTCTATTATGTTCGTGTAACCTTTCTGTTATGTTAGCGTAACATTTATGTTATGTTCATGTAACTTTTATGTTATGTTAGTTTAACATTTACATTATATTACAGACATATAATATCATTTAAACATTTATGTTATAATATTATAATAATTAAATCTTTATGTTAAAATAATATAACCTTTATTTTTTTTAAGTTAAAATATTACATAAAGGTTATGATATTTGTACATAAATGTTATACAAATATAACATAAAAGTTACACTAATATAACAAAAAGGTATAACTATACTACATGAATTTTTATGCTAAAAGATAAGTAATATCACTCAAAGGTTATGACATTTGTACATAAAGATTATACTAACATAAATGTTAAATTATCATAATATAAAGGTATAGCTATACTACATGAATTTTTATGTTGAGAAAATTATAAGTAATATAACATAAATGTTATACTAATATATAATATAAAGATTACCGCATAAATTAAAAAATAATAATAATTCAGTCTTGATTCAACCTTAGAGAATTTTAAAATAAATAATGTATTTTGAATCATATATTTTTGCTTCAATAAATTTTATTTTGGATAAAAGATGGAGAGTAATATTAAAACTTGCAAATAGAAATGAAAGTAAGAATCAAACATTGTTGCTTTAATAAATCATCCTTGTAAACCAACCTCTTCTGTATACTATATCAACTTTAATCCCACATCGTGATTTTGGTGCTTTAATTAACTATTTATAGCTTTTTTTAAAGAGACGTTTGTCATTGCCTGGTAGGCCATGCCACATTTGACCAACTTGAATTCTATTAATTTTTGTTGATTTTCTTTTCATTTTTAGTCTCTTTTGTCCTTATATTTTGAGTGGTGTTAGATTTTATAAATTTGTTTCAAATACAATTAATATTCTATCAGAAATTATATAGAATTAAAATATTAAATAACACAAATTAAATTACTGTTATTAATTTTAATTATTTAAATATAACATAAAATTGAAAATACCACATGCCCAATAATGCACATGAATTTCACACATCCTCGTCAAATTAATAGTGTAATTTTGACTAACTCCAAAGTTGTTGACCTAATTTTACAATTTTCTTGAGACATTTTTACCCCCAAACTTTGGTGAAATGTACAATTTTATCGTACGAGAATTCTCAAAATCCACATTTACAATAATCTTTCATTATATGATGAAATAATTTAAAAACCAAAAACACATATACCTTCAAATATATTAATTGCATACTCATAAAATATTACTTATTTCAGTGAAATGTATTAGTTGTATATTCATAAGATATTAGTTGTTTACTCATAACATATTACTTGTATAAATGAAATACATGTTTTAGTGAAAAATATTAGTTGTATATTCATAAGATATTAGTTGTTTATAACTTATAAGGTATTACCTGTATATCTGAAACATATGTTTTAGAGAAATATATTATTTAAGGTATTATTTGTTACATGTAAAGATAGTAATAATATTACTTTAAGGTAATTAGGGTTTGGGTCGGGGGTATCGTGTACCCAGGGGCACACCAATCTTTCTCATTTAAAAAATTAATGGTATACAATTATCCAAAGGGTGGAAGTTGTGGGACTATCCACACCCCATTTTAAATATATTTTAATTAAACAAAAAAAAAAAAAATATTCCAATAATACCCTTTATGAATTAAAAAAAATTGAAACACTTCCCCTTCCATCCCTCTTTCTCTCATCTCTCTCATTCTCTCTTTCATCTCTCATTTTCTCACCTTAATTTTTTTAGAAATGAACGACAATATAATGATGAGCATGACTCCATGAAAATATACTTGGAACTAACAATATAAAAAACTCACTCGAAAAATGGTGTTCTACCTGAGTAAGTCGAACACTCTATTACACATTCTACCTAAATAGATCGAACATTATACTATGTGTTCTACCTGGACATGTCGAACAATCAGTACTGCGTTCTACCTATTCAGATCAAACATAAACCATTACATTCTACTTGTTCAAGTGGAACGTCTTTTTTCCAGTGAGTTTTTTAACTTGTTCGTTTTAAATATACTTTCATACTCCATTGTTATTATTTCTTCACAAAACAAGCTTAAAATGTTGGTGTATGTTGATATTGTAAGTATTATTAGGTTCAAGGAGGGAGAAAAAAAGAAGAGAAAGGTGTTCTACTTAGACAGGTCGAAACTCTACTATGTGTTCTACCTGGATAGATCGAACACTACATTGTGAGTTCTATCTGGACAAGTCAAACAACCAGTACTTCGTTCTACCGTCCAAATCAAACATACATTATTTCGTTCTACTTGTTCAGGTCGAACACCATTTTCCAGCAAGTTGTTTTACGTTTGTCGTTTTAAATATATTTTCACACACCATTATAATTATTTCTTCACTAAACAAGCTTAGAATGACAGAGTATGTTGATATTGTAAGTATTGTAAAGTTCAAAGAAGGAGAAAAGATGGAGAGACAGAGAGAAGAGAGGGATGGAGGTTTCAATTTTTTATTTTTATTTTTTATAATTGAAATATTAAAAAAAGGGGTGGGGTGTGTACAGTCTCATCTTTATCCAAAACAATTTTTTATCAAGTTCTATTGTTCTAGTAAAAAAACATACGATAATTGGTGTAGACGATTCGAACCGTTGGTTCTGGTTTGGAACTACCGGTTTGAAAAATCGTGGAATGTCAAATCGGAAACCTAGAGATTTTGGTTTGGGAGTTTCATATTTTTGTAGTTTTTTTTTAATTTTTTTAAAATTAAATTTGTATATAAATATTACAATTGATAAATATCGTTTTCTACATGTTTTAGTGTATACTTATAAATTATTTTGAATACAAAAACAAATTTTTTTTTGGTATCGATAGAATTAGTCCTTCGGTAAACAAAAAATTAAATTTATAAAACATACCGATGGAGCTTCCGAAAACAAATATGTAAAATCAATCGTTTGAATAACATAAATTTAAAAATTATATATTGTCCTATTACTATAGTGTCATTTACGGTTCACGGATAACCATCTAAATGATACGTTATATACATTAATTAATTAGATTAAGATAAAGCTAGCTCGACTAACTAATTATATTTATAATTAGTTCATACGTATATATGTAATTATTATAATATAACAATATTCTGCAAATGGTATGTTACAATTATTATAATACAATATAATAGTTGCTATATTCAGATTATTTGAAAAAAATCATTAAAATAAAGGTTTCTTTAAAAAATACTCTAAATTTAGGGTTTACGATGAAAATACCGATGGAATATCGATAGATTTTAAAATTTTAATTTAATGGTTAATATTTGCTGTTCTATTATTAATTTAAGTTAATTTAATGGTTCTATTGCTAAGAGCACTGGGAAAAATCAAAATAGTTATATTGGGGATTATTTGACAGGATGACTAGTATTTGATAAAATGACTTAATGATAATACAAGATCAGTGAAGTGATTACGATGAATATCTGCTAAATAGTTTGGGAGATCTTCGTGCTAAATTTTGTTTAATGGTCTCGTTAAGTTTCTGCACATATTGAAGGGAATAAGTTCAACTCAGATACATTAACATCACAAATTCACTCGGTTTCAAAAACTTAACATGCAAACCTATTCAGAGAGGTGATCAAATATTGTGACATGAAGAATTCAGAATATGCAAACTTCAAGATCTACAGGCATAAAATATAACTGCAGAAAAGTGTATTCCAAACCCAATCAACCAATCAAAAATATCCACTATTTACCTCTCTGCAAATCCCACATTGTATCTATCCGAACCAACCAACCATTCGCTGAAATGAGTTTCAGTGGTTAGGCAGAAGAATACTATGTTTAAACGACTCCATATCAACATTGACAATGGACGTAAACAAGTTGTATATCTCAACATTCTCAAAAGAAGGGACTTTCCGTAACAAAAATGCAACAAAATCATCCAACAAAATCAACTTTCTACATTCCATGATCACCAACCACAATGATGTTAACATCCAACCTACGAAGCATCATATCTATACGAGCAATGACTTCAGTTATCCGAGGATCATCGGGTCCAACCTTGTGGCCCTGATGATGAGGGTCCTCGAATTACAATGTAATAAAAGAAGGGATGTCACTACTAGGTGAATCGATGTATTTCAAAACTTTATCAACTCTGTTTTCTGTAAAGAAAATATGGCTGAGTCATTACTTAAAAAGCGCTTCAGGTTTTCAGCTTAAGAAAAGAGCCGTTGAAGATTTGCCAGCTCAGCTTTTGGACTTCACCAAATTCAGTTGCTAAGTAAACAGTTTTCAAGATCCAAGTTGGCACCTTCCAGATCGGATTCCAGATTCGTTTGTCAACAGTTTTCCTTTATTCTTGTTGCTATGTGTTACATATGTGTAGTTTTGTGTAGGGTTTTATTTAAATTACGATTTCGAGTTCTATATTAAGAGAGAGAGCCTTGAGAATAGTGTGTTGATCACAATTTTGTATAGGTTCTTGAGTGTGTTTCTTCATCCAGAGCTTTTACTTTCTGGTTGCGAGTTATAATAGTTTCCCGGCCCTCCCCTGTTTCACATGGATGTAGGCTATATGTTAAAGCCGAACCACGTAAATCGTGTTGTGATCTTGTTCTTGCTTTCTTCTTTCTTTGGTTTTGGTTTATAATCAAGAACTAAATGATGACATTGAAGGCAAGAGGTACTTTCACAGCCATAAACCTGGACACTATAAGAAAGATTGCACTAAGTACAAGACGTTCAAGCAGAACAAAGGGAATTCCAGCAGCAAGCAAGCAAATCAAACCAATGAATCTGCTGATTCTAACTCTGGATATGAGTCAGCAGAGGTGTATGCAGTCTTACTAGCAGCACTATTGAACAGTGCATCTTATAATAATATCTTAGAGTTCGTGCAACGGAAAATAGTTTTTAATGCCTATGAGGTCCTTTTGAAACATGAATTTTAACAAGAATTTTTATGTTGTATGACAGAATATAATATGCAATAGATAGATGTGCAAGATACAATAGATATAAATAAATAGTGGTTCAAGAATGGTGTAATTTCTCTAATCCACTCTACCTTTTTACAATAAGAAACTTTGTTAATTGTTGTTTGATTTACAAGACTTTCCTAACAAATAATAGACTCAATGAGATAGACCTACTAAGTCCAGCTTCCAGACAGGTTGCTACAAGCAGACGGGTAGATCCACACAAGATCTCTAAATAACCAACACAGGATAAGCGTTAAACACCAGCATTATACACTTAATAAGGAACAAAATTTCTATCAACTGTAAACACCTAAATCCACCTAGCACAAAACTAAAAGATTAAAGTATATAATATGGTCTTCAACTGGTGCGAGCAATCTTAAGATCTTTGAATCTTTGCTCGAATGCTTAGCTTGTTTCTTGAGGTTGAGTGATTGAAACTTGAGTTTGAATGTGCTTTGAGAGTTTGAGAGTTTTTCTTGCTTGTGAATTCGAATGTTGTAGTTTCAGTAGTTGTAACAGTCCACTCTTCTTCTTACATTTGAATCCTCTAAAATTGGTACAAAATCAGCATTAAATGTGCTTTGTCTTTTTCTTAGGTGGCATTTAATTATGTTGTACTAGGTTGCAGTTTTATTCAGTTTGTTAGGTCAAGTGACAACTTATCATTGACTTACAACTCTATAACCTTCAACTTGTCTCTACTAGCTAATTTTATGTCTGTTGAAAAGATTAATTCTCGGACTAATGTTGATCTTTCTCGTATTGCAACAGTAGTTTGTCTACATATTGATTGTTGTTGTTTTTGTCTAAGACAAATGAGTGCAGCAACCAGTTGTTGTAACCTGAATATTTGTACAGCAGGCCTTTAGAAGTCAGCGTATAATGTTGTATCTTCCCAACTTACAGCAATGTCCATTTCTAGCAGCTTACAGCGCTATTTTCATACAACTTACATCGAACTCTTGACTTGCTAACCTCTCTATTCTTCAGTCTATACTAAGGACTCAAAATTTATACTAATTTCACTTAAATACTATGATGAATAGGGTACTCTAATTTCCTATTAATGGACTCAAAACTTATATTAATTTCACTTAAATATCGTGAAAAATGGGTACTCTAATTTTCTATTGCACTTGTGTTTTGTCTCATCAAAATTTAAACATCAATTAATTTTCTAACAGAGTGGATTAGAGATTACTTCATCCTTAAACCGCTATAAACTGTTGTTTGTTTTATATTTGCCTACATCATTACGAACTACTCGTGAAAATACATATCTTACAAAAATGTTTTCATAAAAGAATATTTCAAATACATATCTCGTTGCACAAAAACTCTAAAAGATTTTTGTACAACAACCAACTACTGCTGAGCTAAGTATTGATGTAAGATAGAAGTTGCATACAACGTAATATGTTCGAATAGCCTACAACATACAACAAAAAGTCACAATTTATTTGAAAATTTTAAAAAGTTGAAGAGGTTTATTCACCCTCTCTAAATCTCTTATACGTCTGACTTAGGGCCAACACGTATGGTATTCGTGCTAAATAAAATTTATAATTAGTATTATCTAGTTAACAACATTTCATAGCTGAAAAAACACCTTATGATATTATTTAGTTGAATATTGTCCTTGCATTTATTGTATATTTGTATATAATCAAACATATATGGAAAATAAAATTTTAAAGGCAAACTCTCACTTTTCGTTCGGTATGTTAGACCATGTCCAACTTTTGTTAATGATTATACGTTTTACAATTTTTGTTATTTAATAATTGTTTATTTCAATTTCAGTCTTATTTTGACCAGAAGCATTTTCAAGTTAACGTGATTGGTAATTTTGACTGCCACATCATAAAAAATTTAATAAAAAATTTGAAAAAAAATTTCCAAATAATAGAACAATTTTTTTAACCAACAAATAATCTTGGGAAGAAACCATGACATCTTGAAGAATTAAAATCAAAAGCTAAGTTTAGATTTTTCTCCCTGTTCAAGGATATCTGCAAATCTTGTGATAATATCAGATTTGGTACTTGAAAGTAGGACTTATTTCAAGCTCTTAAATCACTAGTTATCATAAGTAATCCCTAAGTTATATAAAACTCATCAAATTTCATCCTTGTCGTTTACTTTCTATCCATTTAGACGGACGTTAACTAACTCTTAGATTTGGTGGGAAAAAAACCCTAATTTCTACACCAATCCCTAGTGGCAGCGGAAGAGAGAAAGGATCGCTGTATATAAATCTCGTGAGAGAGAAGAGGATGATACCATATAAGATTTAAAGACTGATTTGGAAGAGAAAATTTTTATTGACGGTATTGTTACATAATTTATAGATGGGCCCGGCTATCCGCACCCCAATTTTTACTAAACACACCTCATTTATAATTTTAATTATTTAAAAAAATTAAAAAAAGGGCAAAATGACAATTTTACCCTTCTTAATTAAAAAAAATAAAAAACTCCTCTCTCTCTTCTCCTCCCGTTTTCTGCTTCTCGTTCTTCCTTTTTTTTTTTTCTTTTTTCATTTCTCAAACCTTAAATCCCCTTAGAAAAATCATTTTATAAGTTAACAAAGTATATAATAATCGTGTGAAATCGTGTAAAAAGAACGAAAAAATAACAACAAATCTGAGGACCCGTTCGACCCTGGTTTGTCGAACACAAAGAGATGTATTTGACCGGTGGTCGAACACACTATAGCGTGTTCGACTCCTGGTGGTCGAACACTATAGCGTGTTTGACTCCACGTGGTCGAACGCACCTCTTTGTGTTCGACAAACTAGGGTCGAACGGTCCTCAGATTTGTTGTTATTTTTTCATTTTTTTACACGATTTCACACGATTATTATATATTTTGTTAACTTATAAAATGATTTTTGTTAATAAATTCAAGGTTGGAGGAACGAAAGAAGGAAAAAAAAAAAGAGAAGATAAGAGAAGCCGATGGGAGGGAGAGGGAGGGGAGGAGAGAGAGGAGAAATTTTAATTTTTTTTTAATTAAGAAGGGCAAAATTGTCTTTTTACTATTTCTTGAATTTTTTAAATCAAAAAGAAAATAATTGGGGTGTGTTTAGTGGATTTTGGGGTGTGGATAGCCGGGCCCTTTATAGATAGAGGATACGTATATGTACAAGATATGAATAATCTGTTATGATGTAGAAACTTCTGTGGATAATGATTGACTTAATCTTTCAATATATTGGGGATTTGTTGATGAAGTTATCACTCTAGAAACTTCATTTATAGTTACAACTTGAAAATTAGAAATTAAATTTTAAATACAACCAAATATAGTTCATAAATCTAAAAAAATTACAATTTATAAAACGAATAAAAATAATAATCAATACAACTTAAAAATTAAAGAGTTGAATAACATAAATACATAATATTTTTTTAGATACTATAAAATTAAAAAAATATTTACAACTTAAAAAATTAGAAATTAAATTTTAAATACAACTAAATACAGCCCATAAACCTAAGAAAAATACAATTTATAAAACAAATAAAAATAATAAGCAATACAACTTAAAAATTAAAGAGTTGAATAACATAAATACATAATATTTTTTTATATAATATAAAATTAAAAAAATAGATAAATCGGTGGCTAAACCACTGGTTCGAAACACCAGTTTGGAACCATCAATTTTCCGATTTGAAAATATCCCGAATTGAAATCGAACCATATAACCATGGGTCATGGTTCCTATTTCGAACTGTTGACCACAGTTCATTTCTAGTTCCGTTTCGGTTTTCGATTCCGGATGGTTACCTCTAATTGTGGGTCTAAATCAACAAAAGCACACCAAGGCTGAATTAGCTTCTCCACACATTGAATTTGCTTAAAATTGGAAGTTTTGAGTCATTTTGTTCTTAAATCATGATATATAAAACTCCACCTTAATCTGCAAGTTGGAAATATTATTGAGGATATTTCCAAGATTGAGCCTAAAGCCCAATTTCTCTAACATCCAAGGAGAACTGGTTGAATGAGGTATGCGGAGCAAAGAATAAAGTTGAAGATGATAGTCATTGAAGACAGACAGGAGTCCTTTCTAAGTGATTGGAGCCCAATTTAAAGAAATTCAGTGGACTAGATATCTCATGTAATTAAGTTTTCTTTAATAAGTAAAGAGTTTATTATTTTTTTTATCCAATAATTTATCGAGTCTGACAATTTCAACCATTAATTTTTTTGAATGATAATTTTATCCTTTAATTTTGAAAATTTAGATCAATTTGAGCCCGAAATCCTAAATTAAGCTCAAATTGGGCAATCAAGCCCTAATTTCGGGTTATTCAACCCAATTTGTTGATTTCGGACCGACAATTTTATCCTTTTAACTTTCAATCTATTTTTCTTTTCCTTTTACTTTTTTTAATATTCTTGTATTGCTTTAATGGTAGTAAATTGTGCTGAATAACCCGAAATTAGTGATTTGAGCCCAATTTAATATTTCGGGTTGAAATTGGCCTGAATTTTCAACTTTTAAAAAATTAAAAGATAAAATTTTCAGTCCATAAAGTTAGAGCCACGCTGATGTACACCTTGTGCACGGATCGGTGGATCTGTGCACAACAATTCAAATCACGCTGAGTAATAGACGCGTTCTAAATAGATGGCGTGTGATAACACGCGCCATCAATTAAAAAAAATTACTTAAATCACTGTTCATCGTCTCTCTTGCGAATTGGGGGAAAAAACTGGCACAACCATTGATGAAGGTTTGAATATGAGACAGTGATTGATGAAAGTTTAAAGTTGATATAGTGTTCAAATACCCACTGATTGAAGGTTTTAATGTTTGAATTGAAGATTGGAGGACGAATCTCAAAAAAGTTTTGGAGAACTGAGACATCAATTAACAAAATCGCGAAGGAAAAATTTCTGCCATTGATACAGTGTTATGTTTAAATTATATAGTACTGTTATATAATGTATGTAGTATTGTTGTGTTATTTTAGTCATACAGTTGTGTTTATTGAGTGGTACTGTTATATATAAGTTAGTAATACCAGTATGTATAAATTATATAGAACTGTTATATTAATTTATGTAATACTGTTGTGTTATTTTAATGATACGGTTGTATTTATTGAATAGTACTGTTATATATAAGTTAGTAGTACTGTTATGTATAAATTATATAGAACCGTTATGTTAATTTATGTAATACTATTGTGTTATTTTAGTGATATGGCTGTGTTTATTGAGTAGTATTGTTATGTATAAGTTAGTAGTACTGTTGTGTATAAATTATATAGTACTGTTATATTAATTTATGTAATATTGTTATGTTATTTTAGTGATACAGTTGTGTTTATTGAGTGGTACTGTTATATACTCCCTCCGTCCCGTGATAAGTGTCACACTTTCCATTTTTGGACGTCCCAAAATAAATGTCACACTCTACACTTACTAAAAATGGACATAAAAAAGTTCTCTTTATTTACATTATAATAATATATCTCACTATCTCTCTCCTCCCACTTACATTATAATAATATATCTCACTACCTCTCTCATTATAATAATATTTCTCACTACCTCTCTCCTCCCACTTACATTATAATAATATATCCCACTATCTCTCTCCCCCCACTCACATTTAAATACAATAATTCTTAAAAATAGGACCGAACAGTAAATGTGACATTTATCACGGGACGGAGGGAGTATAAGTTAGCAGTACTGTTATGTATAAATTATGCACTCAGTAACAGAGGCACGAAATTTGTAAAAAATCAAGAATAAAAAATAGAGAACACAAAATTGAAAAATAAATTAATTTTGAGAATTTGAGTTTTTCTATTGATAGAGAATAAACGCAAGGAGAGAGAAGAAAACACTCAAGAAGGAGAGAGAAGAAGACGTTGAAGGAGAGAAAAGAATACACTGAAGAAGACGCTGAAGAAGGAGAGAGAAGAAGACACAGACTGAATAAGACGCTGAAGAAGGAGAAAGAAGAAGACAATTTCACGCGTCGCTAAAGAAGAGAGAAGAAGACAGTTTCACGCCTCTTCCATCTTCTTCAGGTCTCTTTTTCCCAAACTGTTGGGCCTTTCTCCTTTCTCAATATTATTTGGGCCGAAAATTTAATAATATTTGGGCTATATATCAATTGGGCTGAATATCAAATTGTGGTGCACGGATTTGGGATCCATGCACCTTGTGTATAAAAGTTTTTGCCATAAAGTTAATAGTCGAAATTGTTAGATGCCATAAATTACTAGATAAAAAAAAAAAAAAAAAAACTTATAAGTAATTGTCGTTCCTACCTTTATCTAAGAGAATAAATACATAGCTTAAAATTGTAACTTCGTGAACATGTTTATCTCATTTTAAAAAGGAGGCCACGTTACTTTATTATGGAAGATGCATTTATGAATTTTTACTGTTATGACTATCTTTTTTTGGATAAAGTATTTATATCTGTTTTGTGATGAAATTTCAGACATCCTCATTAAATATAGGTCATTTTGACAAACTCCAAGTTATTGACCTAATTTTACAATTTTTCTTGAGACATTTTTAACCCCAAACATTGGTGAAATGTACAATATTATGGTATAAGAACTAGTATAAGTCCTGTGCGATGCACAAATATATAAATTTTATTATTTATATATTTTGATATGAAAATGTTGGATATAAAAAATAATAAATTTTATTGAAATTTCAATTAATTTATTATCTGTGTGACACACTATCATAAAATTTAAATATTTCAAATTTGATATGAAAATGTTAATTCATAAAAAAAAGTCACGTTCTCGATAGTATTTCCCATATGCTTCTCGTGTGATGCATGGGTAAATACATTTCAGTGTTAGTAATTTTTTGAATTAAAAACGTTAATTTATCATGAAAAACAATATAGTTCTTCAAAAAGTTATTTTAATTTAATCTTCTATCTATATAATTTACGAATTTTAAATATTTATTATATTCATCATACATTGTCCGACTACTGTACTAATAGTATTTGTCACAACTGGCCTGGAAAAAAATTATGCAAATATATGCTCAATAACTTATTCATAATGAGTGCAAAATGGTGATAATATTGTATGTTATAATCAAGTTTCGATAATATTTCAACCTCATTTGCCACCCATGTGATGCATCAAATAAATTTCAAGTATTAATATTTTTTGATATAAAAATGGTGATCATGAAAAATAACATAGTTTTTCAAATTTATTTCAATTTAATATACTACCCATATAATTTTACCAATTTTAAATATTTATTGTTTCCATCATGCATATTTTGACTGCTTTTCTAATTGGTTTTGTCACAATTGTCCTGAAAAAAAAATTTATACAAATATATGTTCAATAACTTATTCATAATGAGCGTAAAAAAAATACTGATGTTATTGTATATTACTCCAAAAAAAAAAATCTATTTTTTAATATTTTTTTTACTTTGATGATCTAGAAATCTTGAAATTCAATCATTGTATTGTTTTAATTTATTCAATAAACATAAATTTAATACTTATTATAGCAATAATTAAGTATTATTTTATTAAATGGGATCATATTAATTCATATACCATATATAAATTACAATTTTCAAGATTTTGGCAATATCATAGATGATATTGATACTATATATAAATCATGTTTAATATATATTAATAAATTTTAATTTGTAAACTATGAAATAATAAATAATTGTATTTATACTTTTGGAAGGTGCAAATGGGCGGGAAAATTTTGTCATTTCTATTTTGAGGGGGTAATTGTTATTATAGATATATAGATATAGATTCTCAAAACCCATATTTACCATTATCGTTTGTTATATGATGAAGTAATTTAAAATTAACTAGTATAAGACCCGTGCGATGCATGTACATATAAATTTCACTATTTATATATTTTAATATGAAAATGTTGAACACGAAAAATGATAAAAAAATTTTGGAGAAATTCAGTTTGATTTGTTACTTCTGTGACTCACGACCATAAAATCTAAATATTTCGAGTTTGATGTAAAAAATTTAATTTACAAAAAAAAAATTAAGTTCTCATAATATTTCAATTTCATTTGGTATACCCGTGTCCGTGTGATGTATGGACAAATAAATTTGAAGTGTTGGTAATTTTTTGATATAAAAATGTTGTTCATGAAAAATAATATAATTCTTCAAAGTGTTTTCAATTTAATCTACTACCCATATAATTTACGAATTTAAATATTTTTTATTTTCATCATACATTGTTGTCACTATTGGCCTGAAACAAACTTATGCAAATATATGTTCAATAATTTATTCATAATGAGTATAAAATGGTGATATTATTGAGCATTACAATCAAGTCTTGATAATATTTCAACCTCATTTGGTATTCGTGTGATGTAGTAAATAAATTTCATATGTTAGTAATTTTTTGATATAAAAATGATGATCATAAAAAATCATATAGTTTTTCAAAGTTATTTCAATTTAATCTACTACTCATGTAATTTATCTAAATATTTATTATTTTCATCATATGTTGTTTAACTATTTCAGTACTTGTTTTTGTCACAATTGGCATAGAAAATACCTGTGCAAATATATGTTCAACAACTTATTCATAATGAGCTTACAAACATTGATATTATCCCAAAATAAAATTTCTAAATTTAACATACCATCAAAAAATTTGTATAATTACTTTTTTTCAGATGTCTTAAAATCAAAATTTATCTATTAGAAAAATCATATTGGATGGTAAACATTTCAAAATTTGATAAATCTAAAATCATGAAACTATATTACAACATAAACTAAATATATTTTATCATTGTTCTGTGAACTTCATGCTACGTACCATGATAGTGAAATTTCAGATTTTTATTTACTTTTTAATCAAGGAGGAAACATTATTTATTCTTACAACAAAAAAAAATGATAAATTCCCTAATTTTTTTGTGGATATATAAACTGATTTAGATTAAGGTACAAATTTTTATTTTCAACTTTTCATGACATGATATTATTACCATATATACACAAATCATACTAACTTTATAACATATCAAATACGATCATATTTTTTTTCCTCAATTTTCATATATATACAAAATGATTTTCATACCATGAATATACATAAATTATGAAAAACTAAATATTTACAATTTATAAGTTTATAAAATAATAAATATTTGTATTTCTACTTTAAAAAGTAGAAATGAGGTTAGTTGATTTTTATATAGATGACAATGAAATTTCATAATAAAAAATTCAAAGTATTTAAAATATATATGTAAAAATTCTTCATCTACGTATTATCACTCTTATAAATAGCATCGACTATCTATTCTTCATGATAAATAATGAAGATATATTTATATAATTTAGCATTATGAAATAGAACATATTTTTTATTATTTTTTTATAAGTATAAGTATAAATGATATGTTTTTTTTAATCATTTTTTATACTTAATTTGTAGTTTTTAATAGAAAGTATATGAATTCATAAATTTTATACTTCCTAAATGTTATTGTGTGCGACAATATATCATATGTATATTTTTTTATTATATTCAAGATATATTACAAATCTTTATATTTTTTTAATAAGAATTAATATTGTATAATAAAATAAAATTATGTAAACACTATATTATATTATTAACATTGTTACGTAGAAGATATATAAAAATTGGAGTATTGTATACGACATATTTGTCAAATAAATTTGTGTGATGTTTATAATAATTTTACAATACATATTTCGAATATAGTAAATAAAAATAGTTAATTTACGTTATTTTATATATGTTGGTTGACTTGATTAATAACTCACTTCTTGGTCTTCGACCCCCTCAATCACTACCCCCGATCAATGCAATGATATATTTATTGAGGTGGTATATGTATATGTGGGGTACAACATTATAGATAGAAAAATATTTTGATGATCTATAGTTCTTGAAATCCGATCATTATGTTATTTTAATTTATTCAACAAACATATATTTAATCTTTGATTATATCAACAATTAAAAAGGTTATTAGATGAGATCATATTAACGTTCATATACCATATATAGATAATAATTTCCAAAATTTTGTCAATATTATAAATGATATTAATACCATATATATAAATCATGTTTAATACAATAAAATTAATAATTAATAATTTATAAATTATGAAATAATATGTATTTTTATTTTTGGGAGGTGAAAATGGGCGGGAAAGTTTTAGCATTTCTATTTTGAAGGGTAATTGTTATATATATAGATATATAGATGGTATACAATTATCCAAAACAATTTTTAGATTAAAATTTAATTTACTTAAATTTCATAGAAAAATATCTTTTAATTATATATATATATATATATATATATATATATATATAGGTCAACTTACGACGATTTGATAAAATCCCAATTCGAAAGCCCTTGATCTATGTTCAAGGACTCATGCACCTTTTTTTTGCTTAAAGTACACGTACCATACAAATTCTCTGAAAATGTATCTTAAATTTTTGAAAACGTAATTATTATATTGTCATTTTGATTAACTCCAAAAAAGTTATTGACATAATTTTAAAATTTACTTGAGACATCTATACCCCAAAATTTGGTTAAAATGTACAATTTGATTGTATAAGAATTCTCAAAACCCATACTTACCATAATCTTTCATTATATGAACTCTATGATGAAATAATTTTAAAATTAATTGAAATTTTCAGTTAGCTTCTCCACGGTTGAATTCACTCGAAATTGGGAGTTTGAGTAATTTGTTCGTAAATCATAATATATAAAAGTCCTCCCTAATCTGCAAGTTTGGAAATATTATTGAGGATATTTTTAAGATTGAGCCTAAAGCCCAATTTCTCTAACATCAAAGGACGCGACCTAGAAAAGAAGCACAATTGGTTGAAGACATATACGGAGCCCTTTATTCAGTTAAATGGTCTGCCCAGCAGGCTAGATATCTCATGTAATTAAGTTTTCTTTATTAAGTAAATTCAAGTTTCTACCTTTATCTTAAAAATATGTACATAGTTTAAAATTGTAACTTCTTGGACAAGTTTTTCTCCTTTTTTAAATGAGACCACATTACTTTATTATTGAAGAATATTCAAGCATCCTGAGAAATATAGTATCTTTTATCTTGTCTTTATGCATTTATGAATTTTTATTATTATGATTCTCTTTTTTTGGATAAAATATTTATATCTATTTTGTGATAAAATTTCACACGTCCTCATCAAATATAGTGTCATTTTGACAAACTCCAAGTTGTTGACCTAATTTTACAATTTTCTTGAGACATTTTTACCCCCAAACATTGGTGAAATGTACAATTTCATGGTATAAGAATTCTCAAACCCATATTTACCATAATCGTTCATTATATGATGAAGTGATTTAAAAATTAATGGTATACAATTATCCAAAACAATATTTTATCTGAGTTCTATTGATGCAGTTAAAAAAAAAAAAAGCATGCGAAGATTACAATTTAATTTACTTAAATTTCATAGAAAAATATCTTTTAATTATAGGTGTAGTTCACATTACGACGTGTTAGTGTTATTTTTTAACACTAATTAATTTTGCCTTTTCTTTGGTATTTTATTACCATATTTAATTTTAATATATTGAGATATTTGATAGTATATTTTTATACTATAAGATATTTAATATATTTGCTTGATTTGGTTGTTGAATTTATTTGGGTTTGTTATCCAAGAGTTTGGACAAGTCAAAGAGGTATGAAGAGTATTGAACTAGCCAAAAGAGTGAAAAGTATGGGAGAAGTCAAAGAATAGTGAAAAGTATGGGAGAAGTCAAAGAATAGTGAAAAGTATGGGAGAAGCCAAAGAATAGTGTAGAGTATGGAACAAGTCATGGAAGATGGATAAAGATCTTGGACCAAGTTGCACCAGAAGTGAGAGTCTGAAAAAAGAGCACTATCCAGACTGCAGATCGAGAAGAACACCAAGAGAGATCCAAGAGAAAAATATAGAGTGTTCCAAGTGAGATACAAGGGCAGTTTTCAGAGCAATTGAATGTTGAAACATTAGTGACAACATTCTGTTTGATAGAGTCTTTTCTTCATTAGATTCTAGTTGAATTGCTTTGTAAACCCTATAAGAGGGTTTTAACATTCTTTGAGAGTCGGGAGATTATCATAGAGTGTTTGGTTTCGTTTCAAAGAGATTCTTTCAAAAGATCTCTTTGTACGTGTTTTTGTAATTACTCTTGTAGTAATATATCTTTTGCCCTGCTGGCGTTCCACAAGTATATTTATATACTTGTGGATATATCTTCCTGTCCTTGTTCGTTTTTTTTATTCCGCTGCAAATTCTGATTATTCTAAGTGTATGAATGTTTTGGTAAATGTTGTGACATCTGGAACAACATTATCAATCTGTTCATTTTGTTTTTAAGTCTTGCAGGAGTTTCTGACCCACCAATCCTTTCAATTGGCATCAAGAGCCTGTATCACTCGACTTCGTACGTGAGAGGATCCTGTTTTAATCTTGCAAGACATGGATTGGTGTAATCCGCAAGGAAAGTTGCCCGTGCTTGATGGATCAAACTACGCCTATTGGAAGATTCGTGTACGGTCCCAAATCAAGTCCATTGATACAAATGCTTGGGACGTTGTTTTGGATGGGTTTACTCATCCTATGAAGGTTCATGAACAAGATGGAGATGTTGTTTCCAAACCTAGAGGAGAATGGACTATTGCCGAAATTGCTGCTGCAAACTACAATGATAAAGCTCTCAACATCATCCATGGTTCTGTAGATCTCCGTGTTTTCAAACTCATCCAAAATTGTACTTCAGCAAAGGAGGCTTGGGATATCCTTCAAAGGCATTACGAAGGAGATAGCACCGTAAGAGAGACAAAATTGCGAACTCTAATGTCTCAATTCGAAACCATGCGAATGGAAGAAAATGAGGACATTAGTTCCTATTTTGAGAAACTACGGGACATCTCAAATCAGTTCGTGGTGCTCGGAGACTCAATAACGCACAAGAATTTGGTGTCCAAAGCCATTCGTACTTTGACACCAAAGTACAACATGAAGGTGTGTGCTATTGAAGAAGCTCACAACCTTGCCAAGATGGATTTTGATACTCTCCAAAGCATCTTGCAATCATACGAGCTTAATCTGAAAAACCAAGAAGGAGGCTCGAAGGGAAAAAACATTGCTTTTCAAGCACAAACTGATGATGAAAGCGATGAAGATGATGAGCCATTGGAGGAAGTCACTGAAGCACACAATGTGGCAATGCTAACCAAGAAGTTCAATTCGATGGTAAGGAAGTTCAACAAAAAGAAATTTCATCCGAAAGGGAAGAATTTCCAAAACAAGAATGTCGCTCAACCTTCGTGGAAGCCAACTGGTACACCTGCCCAACTCCAATCTAATCCCAGAAGAGCAGGATCTGAACATGGAAGATTTGATCCGAAGCATCTTGAAAGTATTCAATGCCATGCTTGCTCGGGATGGGGACATTATGCAAATGAATGTGCCAATACTCTTCGGAAGTATGAGATAAAGAACCACTGGGTTTCCATGAGCGATGATGAAGATGAGGATGACCTTGAAGAAAGTCAGAACCAGTCTTTGATGCTTGCAACAATTTGCGAACAGAATGACCAAACTTTTCATGTTGCAGATGATGTGGCCACATTGATCGACACATCTGACAGGTACGATTTATTTAATTTTAATTTTTCTTACGTAACCTGCTTGAATGTTGTGGATACAGTGGATACAGATTCTCTTCCAGATGATGAAGAATTGGATAGGGATGAAGTTCTTGAAGAACTCCAAGAACTTTACAAATCCTTACTTAAAGATTGGAAGAAGCAATGCAAGAAAGTTGAAGTCTTTTCCAAAGAAAATGATATCATGAGGGGATCTTTAGCAAAGATAGAAACAGCCCTCATTAAGAAGGAGATAGAGCTTGATAAAGTTCAAACCAAATTGAATGATGCAGAGGCCACTATTGCCAAATGGACCAGTAGTTCAATGAAAGTCAATGAAGTCTTGAACGAAGGAAAAACTGATAGAGCAGGTATCGGGTTTAAATCAAAAGAATCTGTTTTTCCAAACCTCTTTGGTGAAAATCTTGTTAAAACTACCTTTGTGAAAGAAAAGTCTAAAAATGATGGTGAATCTTCTAACCCAGGTCGTAGGAAAAGGAAATTTGTTTGCCATTACTGTTTTTGTGAAGGGCATATAAAACCATTTTGTTTCAAATTGAAAAGAGATATGTCCAGTAATGAAATGTTGTCTGAAATGTTGCCCAACATTTCGAACAACATTTTTGACAAACCAAGAAAAATTGTTGCGAAACAAGTTTGGATTCCAAAAGCTCCTTTTTTTGCAATGTTGTTTATACTGCTTTGAGGACTAATCTTGCAGGTTCGTGGTATTTTGATAGTGGTTGTTCAAGTCATATGACGGGAACAAAAAGGTACTTAAAAGATTTTGAACCACTTACCGAAGGTTATGTTACTTATGGAGGAGGAGCTAAAGGTAAAATCTTAGGAAGAGGAACTCTTGATGTTCCAGGTTTTCCAAGTCTGAAAAGTGTCTTATTGGTTGATGGTCTTATGGCTAATTTAATTAGCATAAGTCAACTTTGTGATGATGACTTGGAGGTAAAGTTTAATAAAAATTCATGTGAAGTTTTTGATAAATCTAACACTTGTGTTATGGCAGGAACAAGGTCTCAAGATAATTGTTATCTTGTTGGTAACAAAGTCACTTGTAACAAGGTCCAATTTGATGACACAATTCTGTGGCATCAAAAATTGGGACATGTAAATTTTCGTACCTTACACAAGTTGATGAAGTTTGGAGCAGTAAAAGGTTTGCCTGATCTCAATTACAAAAGTAAAGTGGTCTGTGGAGACTGCCAGAAAGGTAAGCAAACTCGTGTTCCACACAATGTTGTCACATCTGGGGGAACATTCACAGGTACTGTTCACTGCTTTGATCTTTTACATATGGATCTTATGGGTCCAGTTGAAGTAGAAAGCCTTGGAGGTAAGAGGTACTCCTATGTAGTTGTTGATGATTTTTCAAGGTTCACTTGGATTTTCTTTTTACGTGAAAAATCAGAAACTTTCTCTTACTTTAAAATGCTTTTTACTCAAATCAAAACCTCTTTCTCCTCAAAAGTTTTGAGAATTAGGTCTGATCATGGAAAAGAATTTGAAAACAGTTACTTTGCTGATTTTTGTGTAAAGAAAGGGATTTTTCATGAGTTTTCGGCTCCTAAAACACCTCAACAAAATGGAGTTGCCGAAAGAAAGAATAGAACTTTGCAAGAAATGGCTAGAGTCATGTTGATTTCTAAAAAACTGTCAAAAAGGTTTTGGGCCGAGGCATTGAACACCGCATGTTATATAGGAAATAGAGTTTACATTAGGCCCGGTTGCAAAATTACACCTTATGAAATTTTAAAAGGAAGAAAACCAAGTTTGAAACATTTTCATGTTTTTGGGTGTGTTTGCTATGTGCTTAATGACAGAGATAATCTTGCCAAGTTCGATTCGAAGAGTGACAAAGCTGTCTTCCTTGGATATTCCTCAAATAGCCATGCTTATCGTGTATACAATTTAAGAGTAAGGAATATTCAGGAATCTGTAAACATAGTGTTTGATGACTGTTCTGATCTTGCAGGAAAGACATATGAAGATATGGTGATGGATCTGATTGAGAAACCGTCTGTTCCTGAAGATGCAGAAAGTGGTAGATCTGATGTTGTACCTGATGTTGCAACAATTGGAGAAACATCTGGTGTCAACAGTGAATCTGATGAAAATGAGGATGAAATTCATGATCCTGTAAGGAGAGATCCGCCTGCTCGGATTAGAAAAGATCACCCTACAAGCCAGGTGATAGGGGGAGTACAAGAAGGCATTCGAACACGAAGGAAGGAACCGGTTAATTATAAAGACATGGTCAGGTATGTGTGTATGACTACCACATACGATGAGGTAAGGAATTATTGTTTTGTGTCTTTGTTTGAACCTAAAAATGTGTTAGAAGCTTTGAAAGATGATTTTTGGATTCAAGCTATGCAAGAGGAGCTTGAACAATTCACTCGAAATGAGGTGTGGACTCTCGTTCCTAGACCTTCCAATACCAATGTAATTGGTACTAAATGGATTTTTAAGAATAAAACTGATGACTCGGGTAATGTTGTTCGTAACAAAGCTCGTCTTGTAGCTCAAGGCTATACACAAGTCGAAGGTATCGACTTTGACGAAACCTTCGCACCTGTGGCTAGAATTGAGTCTATAAGGCTTTTACTTGCTATAGCATGCTATCTAAAAATCACCTTATATCAAATGGATGTTAAGGGAGCCTTCTTATATGGTTATTTGGATGAGGAAGTATACGTTGAACAACCTAAAGGTTTCGAAGATCCTTTCCATCCTAACCATGTGTTCAAGCTTGACAAAGCCTTATATGGTTTGAAACAAGCCCCTCGAGCATGGTACGGTAGGTTGACAAATTTCTTACTTGATTTTGGATTCATTAGAGGTGAGGCCGATCAAACTCTGTTTATTAAAAGGAATAATAATGATATAATCATTGCACAAATTTATGTTGATGATATAGTATTTGGATCTAACTTGCAACAAAGTTTGGATTCTTTTGTTAATGCTATGAAATCGACGTTTGATATGAGTATGATTGGAGAACTCACTTATTTCTTGGGCTTACAGATGAAACAATCTAATGAAGGCATTTTCATTTCCCAGAGCAAATACGCAAGGAACTTAGTGAAAAAATTCGGACTTGAAAGTGCTAAGCATATGAGGATACCGATGGGGTCTACACAGAAAATATCAAAAGATGATGTTGCCGTAGATGTTGACACAACGCTGTACCGTTCAATGATAGGTAGCTTGCTGTATCTTACTTCAAGTCGACCTGATATTATGTTTAGTGTTTGTGTCTGTGCCCGTTATCAGTCTTGTCCTAAAACATCTCACTTACATGCTGTTAAGAGAATCATAAAGTACGTAGCAGGTACATGTGATTTAGGTATATGGTTCTCTAAAGATACTAATCCTAACCTTGTAGGATATAGTGATTCCGATTGGGCTGGAGATGTGAATGATAGGAAAAGCACTAGTGGAGGATGTTTTTATCTTGGAAATAATTTGGTCTCATGGTATAGTCGTAAGCAAAATTGTGTGTCTCTTTCGACTGCTGAATCTGAATATGTGGCAGCCGGAAGTTGTTGCTCTCAATTAATTTGGTTACAACACATGCTTAATGACTATGGAATTAAATGTGATAATTTGACTATGTATTGTGATAACATGAGTGCCATTAATATTTCAAAGAATCCTGTTCAACATTCAAGAACAAAACATATAGACATTCGACATCATTTTATTAGAGATTTAGTTGAGAAAGGTCTTGTCCAACTTGAGTATGTATCCACTGATAATCAGCTTGCTGATATTTTTACCAAAGCCTTAGATTTTGAGAGATTTTCGTCCTTGAAAAGCTCTCTTGGTTTGTGTGTGATCTGATTGCATATTTACAGCTTACGGATGTTGTTCCTAATGTTGCCACAATCTGAAAAACATCCATTGTTCAGGCTTTCTGTCTAGGGTTTTTAGGCATATGTTTGCTTGTGTGTTTTCTAGATAATGTGTGACTCTTTGTAGACATTTGTCCTAACAATTCCATAAATTCAGTTAATGGCTCATTTTAAAGTGTACCTTGCTTAAAATTTTGATAAAAATCACGAAGCACTTGGAGCACGGCGTTCGCGGCGACGATGCTTTTCAGGCAGCCTAGTGATTGCTTAAAAAGGGTGTGTGACCTATACTGAGTAACTCGGGGCACGGCACTCGCTATGACGATGCTTCCTTGTAAAAAGGTGTAGGAGATACCACATCCCACGATAAAAAGTTAATCTCTCAACTGAGTAACCAGAGGCACGACACTCGCTATGACGATGCTATCTTTTCAAAAGGTTGGTAGAGATTAACATGTGCAAATTGTTGTTTATGGTACACTGTGTTATGTTTTGAGCCTGCTTAATAATTTAAAGGAATTGTTTTTACAAATGTGTCAACATTGCGAAACACAAAATCTGGAAATTTTGCATGCGATTTATTTTCTGTATTTAGGCATCCCTAGATTTTTTTTTTTTGGATACAATTTTTGAGTTGGATAAGTCGTCTCCTAATATTTCTGATCTTATGATTTCTCTTTCTCTCTGTTTTGGATCATTTTTGTTGAGGATCTTAAGGGTTTTAGTTTCTTAAGTGCTTCCTTAAATTCACGGTTCTCCATGCCTTATCAAATCACTCATACTCTCTCTCATCTCTTCTATGATACACTCATCTTTACATGCTCCAAAAATCCCCAAATTTCTCTCCAAACCTAACCATGGCAGATTGGAAGACTGATTAAAATCAGAGATACATTCTTTTGTCTCTTTCTGCTCACAAAGGGGGAGATAGGTTGAAGAGGAAGCTGATGATACAGAAAAAGCTAGTTCTAACTTGTGGTTATCTTTTACTTGTTCGAAATCTATTGCATGTTAGTATGTATGATATTTTGTTGGATGCAATTGATGTTTTCTTGCAGGTTTTCAGGGGGAGAATATTTAAATATGGTTTTGAGCAGAAAAGCCAAAAAGGGGGAGATTGTTAGTGTTATTTTTTAACACTAATTAATTTTGCCTTTTCTTTGGTATTTTATTACCATATTTAATTTTAATATATTGAGATATTTGATAGTATATTTTTATACTATAAGATATTTAATATATTTGCTTGATTTGGTTGTTGAATTTATTTGGGTTTGTTATCCAAGAGTTTGGACAAGTCAAAGAGGTATGAAGAGTATTGAACTAGCCAAAAGAGTGAAAAGTATGGGAGAAGTCAAAGAATAGTGAAAAGTATGGGAGAAGTCAAAGAATAGTGAAAAGTATGGGAGAAGCCAAAGAATAGTGTAGAGTATGGAACAAGTCATGGAAGATGGATAAAGATCTTGGACCAAGTTGCACCAGAAGTGAGAGTCTGAAAAAAGAGCACTATCCAGACTGCAAATCGAGAAGAACACCAAGAGAGATCCAAGAGAAAAATATAGAGTGTTCCAAGTGAGATACAAGGGCAGTTTTCAGAGCAATTGAATGTTGAAACATTAGTGACAACATTCTGTTTGATAGAGTCTTTTCTTCATTAGATTCTAGTTGAATTGCTTTGTAAACCCTATAAGAGGGTTTTAACATTCTTTGAGAGTCGGGAGATTATCATAGAGTGTTTGGTTTCGTTTCAAAGAGATTCTTTCAAAAGATCTCTTTGTACGTGTTTTTGTAATTACTCTTGTAGTAATATATCTTTTGCCCTGCTGGCGTTCCACAAGTATATTTATATACTTGTGGATATATCTTCCTGTCCTTGTTCGTTTTTTTATTCCGCTGCAAATTCTGATTATTCTAAGTGTATGAATGTTTTGGTAAATGTTGTGACATCTGGAACAACATTATCAATCTGTTCATTTTGTTTTTAAGTCTTGCAGGAGTTTCTGACCCACCAATCCTTTCACGACGATTTGATAAAATCCCAATTCGAAAACCCTTAGATCTATGTTCAAGGACTCGTGCACCTTTTCTTGCTTAAAGTATACGTACCATATAAATTCTTTGAAAATGTATCTTAAAATTTTTATAAAGTAATTGTTATCCTAACCCTTGATCAGTCATTTTTGTATTTACAATCCCCAACAAATCATGATTTCCCTCTTTCACAAGAGTTTTTTTGAAATAGTTTCTCAAATAACAATAGCCTGAATCATATACAAGTAATTGTTGAGAAGGGTTCCCAAATGGATTACAATTACATAATTAGTTCTTCTGTATGAACAAAACAACTTAAGCAGTTGCTTATTTGAAGAGGTTAATCAATACAATAGATGATCACTTTTCTTTCCAAAAATACCAGGGCCATATGCTGAATAGACGACATCTACTAGAAGAGGGAATTGTAACAACACGAATGATGTTACAGATCACCACTGGTATAAGAAACCATTTCAATCTATGTTGAACCACAAGATACAAGGTTGCACTAAATGCAACCACCATAAATATAACGGAGACAAAGAGGGTAAGAAGGCCCATGCTTAATCTCTTGGGCAGAACATGGAGGAAATCTTCTTCTGCATAGCGTGCAGTCAAGATGGAGAGGAACATCAAAAGAGAAGTGATGGAAGTGAACAAGGAAACTGCATCTGAAATGACAAACACAATGAATGCAAATTCATTCAAGAAAAGTGGGATTCCACTTTCTGTGACAACACCACCAGGCACGGTAAAAGCTGAAGCAAACACAACAGTTGCAATTAGGGCAGTTGCAATGGTACATGCATTAGCAGTGTCCTTCATCCACCTCTCTCCGTCTGTTTTCAATTGTTGGTGTTCCCTTGTAAACAACATTTGTGGAGTTTCTTTTTATTTGTTTACCCATGTACCCCGAGAAGGATGGATAACTTTCTCCATCTCCTACGAAATTCGAGAATGCATCTATCAGTATAATGACACTATCAATGTGGCTCTAATGATAAAAAGAAGTGATCCATATCTTACCTTAAACCACTGCAATTCTCTTTGCATTTGCAGAGCTGCACCACGAACAAGATTGAGTCTATTGGGAGGGGCTAGTTTTCCACACATGTGCATTAAATTGTTGTCCTGATTGTCCACCTCATGGAAGAATTCATATTTGCGGCTACTCAGACTATAAAAGAGGTTGAAAACGTTTTCAAAGCGATAACTAGCTGCCACGTGAAATATCCTCATGCCGGTGTCATCATTTCGAGCATAAACAGAAATAGGATACATTTCAATGATCACCTCCACAATCTCTTTGATGCCATATGTAGCTGCTTTGAAGATTATGTTCCAAAACATTTGTGAAGCCACAGCTTGAGGTAAAGATACCATTTGTTGGCACAAACATTTGACAAGTTGAAGTGATTGTCGGTGCTTTACTTTCTTGTCCCTCATGCCCTTCACTTGAGGCACTGACATTTAGCCCATTATCAGCTAAGCAAAAAAAACAAGACGAATTGAAACTGAAACACACTTGATCATATCAAATTACTATCTCATACCTAAAAGTAGTATGACTTTCCATACCATGAATTTCAGCTTGTGGGCCGCTGTACCCCAAGAAAACAACAACCAAAATTTGTCAATCTCAAATTTTCCTATATGGGGCGTTTAATTAAATAGTTGAAAGAGCCATCTATATATATATCAAGGAATGGAGCAGATGAGATACTTTCCTGCAGAAATGATGTGAAACGAGGTGCTGTATTGTGGAGTATCGCTATTCACATTTTCAATGTCAGCAGCGGGGACACCTTTCCATTTTGACTCTTTTATAGGAATACCTTTCACACAGCTAGACCATGTCAAAATACTAATCAACATCATATTTATATTCATCATATTTAATTACTTACAACAATAAATGAAGTTTTGCTACCAGCTGAAACATTGTTCACTTGGGAATGCTGAGCTCATTCCAGCTAAAGTTTGAAGTGGCGACATAGTATTCTTATTACTTTGTAAACAAGCCAAATAGGGATACTTGGAAACCAAATCCAATGCGATATCTGAGGATTAGTAATAATGACAATTAATTAGCAACTAAACTTATACGGACAAAGGAGCCAAATCTTTTCTACTCACTAAAGAATTCAGAAGATATAATTGCAATCAAGAGGTTAACGCCTAATTCGCCATCAAATGGTGCGTTCATGTCTTGGAGACCGATATCAAATACTCAAGAGTTTCCTTATGGCAATATACAGCTGCTATCTCCACTGCCAATCGGTTGACACTACTCAAAATGTAAAGTAAATCTGGATTTTTAGCAACCAAAATAGCTACTGCTTCAGTATTTCCAACCACGGCAGCTTTGTGTAAAGCTGTTAACCCATGTTCATCCTTTTGGATGAGGGCCTCAGCTGTCAAAAAGTCTACCAACTTCTTCACAAAATCATTTGCTTTGCCGCTCAAAACCGCAATGTGAAGAGGTGTTTCGGAGAAAGGAGTTATTGTGGCTTTGGCTTTGTCAACATCATCTTGTAAGAAAGCTTTTGCAGTATCCCAGTCACCTCTAAGAGTTGCTCTATACAGTGGCAAATACCTGCTTAAATCTCCTTCTGAGGAAGAAGCCATTGGTGTGATTTCTCAAGTTTTTAGTTGAGATCCATCACACAGCTGCTTTATAACTGCAATATTCTTTCCTTCATTTGTTATCAACTTTCTCCAAAGCTCTAGTTTAAATTAAGATGTCTACTCCTTTTATTGTGTGAATATTGGTCGGAAATATACTGAGTATACCTCTATATATATTTGGGATAATGTTAATATTACGCTTTATATATGTTTATGAAATTTTAAAACAAACATGATAGTAAATATGTTTTGCCAAACATACCTTATTTATTTATTTTTAGTTATTTTAGTCAACACGTACATCCATTATATGTCATTCGATACTTTTTTATATAGATTTTGAATCGTTCCACTTTGTCATATGAACGTCAAATTCAAGAGTAGGTCTCTTGTGCACTGGTGCATGGATCTTATGCACTCGAACCGGATCCGTACATTTTCCTTTTTTCTTTGTTTTTTTCTCCTGGCCTGACCTTTATGTTATGTTAGTCATACATTTATATTATATTAGTCATACTTTTATGTCCAGATTTTATACCCTTACTGCAATACTTTAACTTTAAAAAAGAAATTTGCTGACTTTCATACTATATTGTCATACATTTATGGTATATTCGACATATCTTTATATATATATATATATATATATTATACCTTTATGTAATACTTTAACTAAAAAAATCATAATTTCGGCACAAGTTGTACATGTTTACCTTTATGTGATATTACTTATACATTTATGTGATATTATTTATATTTTTATATTAACATAAACATATCTTTATATAATATATAAAGGTACAACTAACATAACTATATGTATGACTAATATAACTAAAAAGTATGAAATGTATTAATAGCTGTCTAAAAATATGTTAAGGTACATGTAAAAATTTAAAAGGTATGACTAATATAACATAAATGTTTGCTTAACATTACATAAATGTATGACATTTGGGATGAATCTGGGCAAATTTGTGCCCAACCTTAGGGCGCGTGGGAGGCGAGTGCACAGTTTCAGAACTATGCCACGAATGTATAAAAGTTTTTGTCCAAATTCAATATATTTTACCATTGCAAACAAATTCTAGTTACACATGTTTAAAATCAACATATAGTATCACGTACTTTATGCAATATAACATCAAATATATATCTTATAAAATTCATTTTCGAATAACGAATCATCCAGAACAGATTTAGACCTCCTTATTGAAAATTCTAACTTAGTCTCTAGTAATCATAAATATTTTCATAAGAATTGTATCGACCCTTATATTATTTATATTGTGGGAATCCTCATTTTTAACCATCTGTACTTATAATCTTTGTTTTTTTTTTTTTTGTCAAGTTACTAAATTTTGTTCTATTTTAGCCAAGAGAAATAATGTTTGCCCAACTATACTTCTCTAACATTTGAGGTGTAATATGATTGTCCGAGCTATGTAATATGGTGGTATGATGGTGTAATATGGTGGTACAGACTACATTAATTATGTTATGAGAATGTTTTATGGTGGTGAGGGCTACATTAATAATGATACGAGGATATAATTTGGTGGTATGAGACTAATTTCATTAAGGATACAATGGTCCAA
Source organism: Scutellaria galericulata (assembly GCA_946896805.1). Lineage (NCBI taxonomy): Eukaryota > Viridiplantae > Streptophyta > Magnoliopsida > Lamiales > Lamiaceae > Scutellaria > Scutellaria galericulata. Next base: position 15,287,269 of record OX335790.1, read on the forward strand.
AAAATTATTCTCTTGGCTTAAAAAGAGCAGTATCAAACTATTGGTTATAAAAGAAGTTGGTCTCTTGTGAGACCCATCTTACATACGACGGGCTTCACGTATACATTTTACAAGCATAAGTATTTGTTTTTCAACTATAAGTATATGTTTTAAAATATGGTTTTTACAGTATATTTCAAGTATGTCTACGACGGTTTCACATGAGTTTTTGTGTAAGTTTTATATTAGAAATAGTCTACATTGAAACAAAACTAAAGTAGCATGTGAGATTGTAGTGTAAAGTTTAAGAGTTTGTTCCATACGTATTACCCAATTAAAATAAAATTGAAGTCATCAACTCTAAATGATACTAGTGTTTGAGTTTTCACATTGAATTAATGCATTATAAATGATGTATCCCACGTTGATTGGGAATCAAAATTAGCATTGAGGCAATGTCTAATAAATGAATGTCAGTGGTTGGGAGTCAAAATTAGTATTAAGACATTGCATTATACTTATGAGATGCTAAGAAGTTCAAATTTAAAAAAAATATAAAAAATTAATAAATCAGGTTGGTTGGTTTTTGATCGGGTTTGACTATACATTTTCGATTCTTCATACCTAAAGGGGTTGGATCAAGAATCGGTTTGCAGTTGAACAAATCGAACTTACCGGTCCATTCCGATCCCACGAACAATGATTCAAACAAAGAGAATGACTCTCTGCTTTAGTATTAAAGGACTTTGGTCCATCCAAAATCTAAACGAACATAAAAGCGGGCAAAAGTGACAAATTTTACAGTTTTGCCACTTTTTTACCTAAAAGTATCATGTCAATTTGTTTACTGTGTGATTCCTTTTTTTTTTTTTCTTGATTGCAGACTTTAAAAAATTCAAAGAGGGACGATTTTGTATGTTATGATGACTAATTGATATACTCTATTTGTTGTAGTCTAAGCCCTAATATATATATATATGTACTTTTTTTTTATCTTAAAAAGAAATCTGACACAACATTTACATTTTGTCAATAGAATATATATTCTTGTGTTCCAAGTTTGAATGTCTATATACATTACTGATTTTTTACTCAATACACAAGCATAAATTGTAATAATCATTTTTCCTATCATATTGATTTTGATTTTTCCGAAAATTAAAAAGAAAAACTAGAGTCCCAAACACGCCTCATCCACGTCTATAAATAGTTCACCATGCAAAATGTTGGGAACTAGGTAGAGGAGCTTACCTATTTAGAGTAAAAATTGAGTTCATTGATCAAATAGAAGATGTGTAAATCTACTCTGTTGCACCAACATAATTTCTAATCATTTAAAATAAAATTTACAGGTATTCAAACAGAGAGAATGACTCCTTACCTCACTAGTAAAGGACAACAGTCCCTCAAAAACCTATATTAATAAAAAGTAGGAAAATTGACAAATCTCGGATTTGCCATTTTTCCCAACTAAAACTATCATGTCAATTTGTTGATTGTGTAAATCATTTTTGACATAATATTTGACATGTCATCATTTCAAATAAAAATAAATAAATCTGTTGAAAAATAAAAAAATTAAGAAAATAAAAAAACTTAAATTCGTACATTAAATTAAACAAAACAAATGCCCAATTCATACCAGAAGAACCCTATTTGAAATTTCTCTCAAATCTGAAATTCCTTTGAATGAAATTGGAAGAGTTGTAATAGCGTTCATCCATTCTCATTGTCAACCGTATTCCTCCACCAATTTATTCAATGGCACCACAAAGATGAATTCGTTGACAAGGTCGCGAGATTTGACGTGTGGAGACCGCGGTGGCAAAACAGAGGAACTGCTGCAGGCTGTTCACTGAAGCACAAACATAAATTGTTTCTCTTGCGAGTGGCATTACTCATACAGAATCCATGTAGTCTGGGATGTTTGAATTATCCGTTGAGGTGTTGTATTGTGAAATGTTCTTTGCTGTCTCATGGGTGTTTATCCACCAGATTCTTGTATTTTGGATTTGATGAATTCCTGTTGCAGAGGATGAATAGTTGAAAACGATGAACTAACCCACGATCTTTTTATTTTTTTGATTTTTTTTATTTGAAAAATAAATAAAATTTAAATTTAAATGCAACATCAGCGACATTGGCTTGAAAAACCCGAATTGATGAGGTCATGTGCAATTCACGTGCAATTTCGTCCCAATTAAACGATTCGGACTAAATTATTGTTTTAAATTGCCGGCCCAAAAACTTAAAATTCGAAATTGTCAAACCTCTAATTTACTGAGAAAAAAAGTAATAAATTCATAATTTTATTTTAATATTTTTATTGTTCTTTAGTTTTCTCGATTGCGAACTTTAAAAAGACTACTTTATATGTAATAATGGTTAATTGGACTACTCTATTTGTTCTAGTCTAGGCCTATATATATATATATATATATATATATATAAAATAGGGAAAATTGCAAATTTAATACACTATCATATTGTCATTCATGAATGAAGGACATTAAATTTTCGGGCTCTAACATTTAAACATTAATATTTCAATTTGGGCGAAGCAGATGGCTGGAGTTTCTCTATATGGATGTGAAGGGAATGCACTTTTGGCAAAACAAGGGCATTTCAAAGGGCAATTCAAAAGGAACTTCAAAGGAAAGAAAAATCAAGACAACTCAAACTTGCAAAAAGAAGTAGAGTCATCTGGTAATTCTGGCAAGGTCATCAGATGTCATCGGTGCCACCGACTCGATCATATCAAGAGATTTTGTCGAGCAAAATTAAATGAAGGTAACGTGGCAGGAAATGAAAAAGATAAAGTTGAAGAAGATTGGGCAAACGCTCTCTGGCAGAAACAAGGGTTGTAGATGCCATGGCTTCCATCAATTGTGACAATGATTGGATCGTGGATTCGGGATGTGGGCATCACCTTATTAGAGATAAGTCAAAGTTCTCTTCCCTTAAAGAATATAATGGTTGTGATGCTATCATTACAGTAGACAATACAATTCATCACGTGGAAAATGAAGGCACATTGGTCATTCCACAATTCGAGGGGTGTTTTAGGTATAGACTTAACAGAACCATATTCAAAACATACATAAAGAAGCACTAAGAGTAGAAAAGCTCAGCATGGATCTGACTATGTCTAACAAGGTCCTGTTTCTCCTCTCCGAGACACCATTTTGTTGTGGAGTACTTGGTGCGCTCAACTGAGATAAAATCTCATTCTCTGTTAAGTATGCTCTAAAGTCACTAGATAGATATTTTCCACCTCTACCAGATCGAAGTGTTTTTATGTTCTTACCTAATTATTTTTCCGCTTCCAGTTTGAATTCCTTGAATTTTTCAAGTGTCTCAGACTTGCAGGTCATTAGGTAAACATAAATGTATCTTGAGTAGTCATCAGTGTACGTGATGAAATACTCATATCCACCTCTAGCTTGGACTTTAAATGGACCACATATATCAGAGTGTACTAATTCCAAAACTTCTTTGGCTCTTAGCCCTTTGAACTTAAAAAACCTCTTAGTCATTTTACCCTCCAAACAAGATTCACATATAGGCAAAGGTTCCACCTTTAAATCAATCAAAGGGTTCATCCTTCACTAGCCTTTGAATCCTATTAAGGTTCATATGACCAAATCTTAGGTGCCATAAGTAAGTCTCATTAATTGGAGATAACTTTATGCGTTTTGTGGTGTGGTATAAGTTGTCGGTTGGTTTTAAGATATACAAATCGTTATCCAAATGTCCCTTACACACTATAGCTTTATTAAAAGAAATATCAACTGTCATAGAAGAAAAATGATCATGATATCCTTCTTTGAATAACAAAGCAACAGAAATCAAATTTCTAGTAATGTCTGGGACATAAAAACAATTATTTAAAACCAAATGTTTCTTATTTGAAAAATAAAGATAAACATCTCCGACAGCTTTTGCAGACACCACAGCTGTTGTGCCAACCCTTAAGCTATGATCCCCTTCATTAAGCTCCTTGGTTACTTGGAACCTCTGCAAAGTATTGCAAACATGGTTAGTTGCTCCAGAATCTACTATCCAAGTATCTGTAGAATCAACCACTAAACATGACTCAATAAAAGATAACTCACCCTTTCCTTGATTCTTAGCTAGGAAAATTGGGCAATTTCTCTTCCAATGACCCTTTTCCCCGCATTCAAAACATTTTCCTTTTGGTTTCCCTTCAGATTTCTCTTGGGTCTTAGTTTTCTTTGCTTGTTATTGTGGACCCTTCTTGTTGGACTTCTTTCTTTTTCCATCCTTACCTTTTGGTTTGAATGTGGATAGTCCAGCAGAAGAAACAGTGTAAGCATCACCACTTTGAACCTTAAAAACACTCTCAGCGTTTTGGAGCTCTTTCATCAGTTCGGTCAAGGACATATTAAGCTTATTCATGTTATAGTTAACTTTGAACTGTGAGAACATCTTCCTTTATAAGAGAAAAGAAAAAATTCAAGGAGGTTTGACCTCGTCCTTATTTGTAGCAAGTGTAATAGTATAAATGTTACAATTAAAAGGTATATATATTTTTACAGAAAATAAACTAAGAGCATGTTTCGGTGCATGGAGGTGTGTGTTGGGTCAGATCGACTTAAATTGCATAGATCTAAATTCATGCAATTGGTGCACAGTAATTTTTGTGTACTAGTAAAAATTTATTGACAATTCTATTTATTCGCCACAAATTTTAGCAACAAATTATAAAATTTCACCACTAAAGCCTATATTATCAACAAATTACATTTTCGTCACTAATTTTTGTTTATATTTTCGATATTTGTCGTAGTGTATAAATATTTTCTAACACTTAATTAGTACCAAACGGCAACCTCTATTACTTATTTCCTAGTTGCAGATATAATTTTCATAAGACTTATTTGTTGTAATAATACTTTAAGAAGACTTTGATCATGCACCTCCACTAAACGTTTAAATGATACATGCATATAGCGCAAGTTGATTCAACTTCAGAAAATTGTTTTATTTTAAAATAAAATAAAATAACATGTGATATTCTACAAATTAAAAAATAAAATTATTAAAAGTGTTTCAATAAATATAACATGTATAACTAAACCGGAAAATTATCTTCAAGATCTACCATATTAACAAATAAACTTTCAAAATGCATATAAAATTATAATTAAATCTGGAAGCAATTCAGAAAATCCACAAATCAACCAATAATATTAAAAAATATATATATTGAAAATTAATAGAAACCTGAAAGGTATCTTTAAAATCTACTAATGAACCAAAACATATTGAAAATTATTTAAGCATATAAATATAAAAATTACAATGAAATCATAAAATTATTTTTTAGAATCTAAGAACTTGCAAATAAAATTTCAAACTTGTTTATAAAAATTTAAAAGTTATTATTAAAATTGAAAATTACTTTGCAAATCTAGAAATTAGAAAATAAAATTTTAAAAATTATTTATATAAATATAATTAGATCTCCGTACGCATGGGATATGGAATTAACTATAATTTTGAAATAATAATTTGATGTTTTATAAATAATTTTCAAACCTATTTATATATTCTAAATTTATATAAAGTTTTTAGATTTTTTTTTTTTTTTGTTAATTTGTAGACTTACAAAAATTCCAAATATATTTTAATTTCTATGACTCAGGCCAACGTGGTACAACTTGACATTGTGGGTCCACGAGCTTGAAACTGGGAGTTTGAGCCAAATGTTATTCATAAAACATTAAAAGGAATAAAATTAAAATCAAGTCGTCCCTATTATATTTCTTTTCTCCTTCGTAGTTAAAGACAATTGGTGTAACACATTCACATGTAACATTAGTCAAAGATAAAAAGAAATTAATATAATTATATGCACACATGCAGGGAAAATTGATGAAATTATTATCTATATTGTCCTTAATTATAATCTTATTTTTTAATTTTTTTAATCTTTAAAAATACCTCATATGTTACTGTATGTTACCAAAAATATTCATTCATCGGTAGTAAATGATAATCAAGCGGTCACAATCTGATGTGATCGATAAATACGCATGTGGAATTTATTGAAGCTATAAACTATTCTGTGATGGTGAAGACATTGTTGTTTTATCTTTTGGTGATGTCCATGTTGATTCTGGTGAACATATTTGAACACATGTTGATTCATGTTTTGGTTTTTTGCACATGGGGTGGGCTTATGAGCTATTGTTTTGTAATAGTGTTCAAACAACTAAATTATCTATGTTTTATAAAGTGGTGGCAGAATCCATGTTGATTTGTGTATGTGTTGACTTCAATTTATGAAGTGGTTGCAGCCTCCATGGAGAATCCAATTTGCTTTAATTTTGGTTGCAAGTGTGTTTCATTTTATAAATATATGTTTGCTAGATAGATGAAAATCTGCTCATATAAAGCATACATGGGATATTTCACTGCTTCCATAGGAAATTGCATAATAAAGACATACACCTTCTAGATTACTACATATATGTATAACATAGGCTATCAATTAATTAGAAAACATCCATTTGTGCAAAATGGACAAGCATGCTAGTATGACCAAGCACATAGACACGTTTTTCTTCTTCTCCAAATTGTCAATTCTTTCCTCCATTCTTTTCAATTCATTGCACTTCATTTGCACTTCGGCCTTCAGTTGCATTGTTTCACCTTTGAGCTGTGAAAAATCCCCTTTAAGTTCTGCAAACTATATTTCTAGATTTGTAGGCGTATTGTGTTTACTTGGTTCGTCAATCCATTCAAAGAAGTTGCATCTTCTCCCGCTCAACGAGTCTGGGCAATTCTGGAATCGGCACCCTTCACTACCAGGTTGTCCGGAGACCCAAACCTTGGCAAACTTGCCACAGTCGCAACGTTTCGTCGCTGAAACTTAAGATTGGCTCGATGAAGACATCTTCTTTCAACTTTGCCTAACTTCTTGAATTTGTGCTCTATATTTGATGGTGATATGTGTTGAATTATGTTTTGGGATGTTTGCAGTTTGTTATATACTGTGTACTAGGGTTTGTTAAGGAAAAAACCGGGAAAGTTGCTACAAAACAGGTTTTCCCACCAAAATTGGGAACTAACGTTTTCTGTTAAACTAACTAATGGAGAGGGTTATTGATGATTTTTGGGTCACTTTTGATACTAGGTGCCAAAAGTGGCCCACGACATTTCCTACAGGGCAAAAAATGAAATTTCCCCCACATAATGGAGAGCAAGTAAAAGGTATATCATCATATTCAATTCACTGAAATATTGAGAAAACTTGGCTGCTTCCACAAATGGATTCATCAGATAGTGCAGCCAATTCATCATCTAAGAGTACAAGTAATTAGTTTTTTTCTGTACATCAGATATCAGTTTTTTAATGTTACGGACAATGAGAAAAACAATTTCATGCACTTTTGTGGAAAACTAGCCCCTCTCGACAGACTCAATCTTGTCTGTGGTCCAACTTTGCAGATGCAACGCGAATTACAGTGGTACAATGTAAGATATATATCGATCCCTTTTATAGTTAGACCCTCCTTAATTGATTAGGTCCTCTGTTACGATATCCCACATCAATTTCACATGAAAGTGTGAAAGCTATATGTTAGTGTTATTTTTTAACACTAATTAATTTTGCCTTTTTCTTTGATATTTTATTACCATATTTAATTTTAATATATTGATATATTTGATAGTATATTTTATACTTAGATAATATTTGATATATTGGATAAAGTTTGTTGAGATTTTGTAGGATTTGTTTTCCAAGAGTTTAAAGACTTGAAGAAGTCTTGATGATTAAGTCTTTCCTATAATATAGGAGATTTGTTCCTTTCTTTCTTTTACAGAATTCCATTACGTGGAAATACAACACAGAAAGGAACGTGCTCCACAGATTAGGATGTGCAAAACAGAAACGTGGAGAGAAGCTGGAGAACGTGACATGCAAAGAAGAGTAGAGAACAAATCAAGGAAGATGGAGAAAGTGGAAAGGTGGAGAAGATGGAAGATGGATGAAGATCATGGACAAGAAGTACGATCTGCTGGAGTCTATAAATAGCACAATCTAGACTGCAGATTGGTGTGCACTTTCCAGAGAAATCCAAGAGCAAAGCAAGAGCATAGTGAGAGAGATTCAAGGACAGTTTCAAAGCAACAGAGTGTTGGAACATTAGGGACAACATTCTGTTTAATAGAGTCTTTTCTTTGATAGATTCTAGGTTTGTTGCTTTGTAAACCCTATAGAGGGTTTTAACATTCTTTGAGAGTTGAGAGATTATCTTAGAGTGTTTGAGAGTTTCAAAGAGATTCTTTCAAAAGATCTCTTTGTGATTGTTTTGTAATTACTCTTGTAGTAATAAATCTTTTTGCCCTTCTGGCGTTCCACGAGTATCTTTATATACTCGTGAATAAATCTTCCTGTCCTTGTTCATTTATTTATTCCGCTGCAAATTCTGATTATTTTAAGTGTATGAATGTTTTGGTAAATGTTGTGACATCTGGAACAACATTATCAATCTGTTCGTATTGTTTTTAAGTCTTGCAGGAGTTTCTGATTACACCAGTAATTTCACTATACAAGTGAGAGTCAACTCTTTACCCTTAACCATGGTTTTGGGTTAAGTTAGGGCTCCCTATCTTATATTCCTAACATTCTCTCTATCCAGGGTTTAAGATTTTCTTCTACAGGTTTCACAGTGTCAAGTGGTGTTGATAATGGCATTCCAGTTCTCTTCTGATGTTCTTGTCCATCCTAACTTCATGTTATGCGAAGAAGATTTCTTGTATGTATTACCCAAGAGATTAAGCATTGGCCTTCTAAGCTTCTTTATCTCCATTACATTTATGATGATTGCCTTTAGTGCAACATTGTATTTTGTATTTCCAGGAAAAAGGGTGTGGTTTCTTATACTAGTGGCCTCATTCACTTGCTTGCCTGCGACATCATTTGTGTTGTTACAGTTCCCTCTTCTTGTAGAAGTTGTCTATTCAACTTATGGTCCTGGTATTTTCGGCAAGAAAACTGATTCTGTAGTAAATTGGGGCAAGAAATTGTTGTAATTTTTTGTATTAATGTAATGGCTTGTGATAAAGGGGACTATTTGTAGATTTATAAGTGTGTAATTTATAATTGTGTGTACCCTTTGGCTTGAACAGATTATGTCTTTTATCTCATTTCTATTTATGATCATATCTTAGATTTTGATTATGATTTTGAAGTTTATTAAAACAATATGCATATTTTGATTTGCTACCATAGTTTCTAGATTTAATAACAGAGTTAGCAGCAGATAACATAGCTTTATACAGCAGTAAACAAAACAAAAAGGAAAGAAAACGTGAGCTCATGAACGATAATTGCCATGGATATCCTCCAACAAAGTTTGACAAGAAGAAGAATAAAGCAAGACCAAGAAGTACACAACAAAATTTGTCTTCGTCCTTTTACCCTCAAGCTTGATTCTGATTCGAATCAAAACCCATAAGGTCACACCTATTCTTTTACAAGTTCCAATTCTGATTTTTCTGCAGGTAGTTGAGTTCATATTCATTAGTCAGGTTGTTAAGAGCGGTTGGAAAACAGTTGAATTGTGTAGGACATTACGTTAACACAATGTGTTTCATGAAATGACTCAAATACATGCATCCTCGAATTGGTTGATGAATGTGTGTGATGTGATTGTGAATTAAATGTATAGTGAAGTTAATTCACTAGCCCAAGATCGTAAAAAAAAACTGAAGGAGAATGAAAAGCTTCAATGAAAGTAAAACGAGTGCTCTGATATATTCAAACCAAATGAGAACTCTTCTTTTTATGGTGTTATCTTTGAATACATACATAGGAGTATTTATAGTGCAAATGGAGAAGAATCTAGACACTAACTTAATGAGACCAAAAAGAATATTACATAATTGAGAAAGGTCTAGAGACTTATTGGACTAAGTGTAGCAGCAGCATTAATTGAGAGTTGGGTGCTCAAGAAATGAGCTTTAATTTTCAACACTCCCCCTTAAAGCGATTTCTTTGAACACCAAGCCGAGCATAGCTCGCAACTTCTCAAATGGTCCTTTGGAAAGTGATTTAGTGAATATGTCTGCAACATTATCGCTGCTCCGTACCTCAAGTGTAGAAATTACCCCATTGAGAACCTTTTCGCGAATGAAGTGATGCTCCAATTCAATATGTTTCGTTCTTGCGTGACAAACTGGATTTGATGCAAGCTTTATAGCACTCTGATTGTCTCCATATAATGCAATGGGCTTAAGAATCTGTGTGTGAACGTCATTGAAGAGTCTTCGTAACCAAACACATTCTTGAGCCGCTAAGGAAGATGCCTTATATTCTGCTTCCGTAGTTGAGAGTGAAATTGAATCTTGCTTTTTACTACACTACGATATACATGTAGGACCACAAAAGAAAGCATAACCTGATGTAGACCTTCGATCATCCAAATCTCCACCTAAGTCGGCATCTGTAAAGCCATATAGTGACATATCTACTCCCTTTTTGTAAAACAACCCAATGTCAACAGTATTATTAATATACTTCAAAATTCTCTTGGCTGCTTGAATGTGTGGTTTCCTTGGTGATTGCATATATCGACTCACAAGACCCACAGCAAAGGAGATATCTGGCCTTGTGATGGTCAAATAAATAAGGCTTCCAACCAAAGCACGATATGGACGAGGATCTGCTAAGAGAGAACCTTCATCTTTTCGTAACTTTAGATTCACATCAAGTGGCGTTGAACACTTCTTGCTGCAATTTGGAAGAAATTTCCCAACCATCTTCTTTGCATAATTTCCTTGATTAACAAAAATTCCATTTTTCAAGTTCTCCACCTCCAATCCGAGAAAGTGATTTAATTCTCCCAAGTTTTTCATGTCAAAACGTATCTGCAATTGCTCCCATAATTTTGCAACTTCATCTCCATCATTTCCCGTTATAATCATATCGTCCACATACAAAAGCGCAATGATATGCAAATTTCCTTTTTTCTTAACAAATAAACTTTGATCAGAATTTGACACAAGATATCCATAAAATTGCAAATATTCAGCGATTTTCCCGTACCAAGCTCGTGGAGCTTGTTTTAAACCATAAAGTGCTTTATGGAGCTTGCAAACATACTCAGGGTGTGAAGAGGAAACATACCCGGGTGGTTGCTCCATGTATATGTTCTTGTCAAGTTCCCCGTACAAAAATGCATTCTTGACATCGAGTTGCCATATTTTCCATCCAAAGCTTGCTGCCAAGGCTATGACGGTTCTGACCGATGTCATCTTAGCTACGGGACTGAATGTTTCTTCATAATCTTCTCCATATTTTTGTGAGAATCCTCGAGCAACCAACCTCGCCTTAAATCTTTATACGGAGCTGTCTACCTTTCTTTTGATTTTATACACCCATTTACATGAGATGGGCTGCACTCCTTCGGGTTTGGGAACAAGACTCCATGTTTGGTTTTTCTTTAAAGCTGCCATCTCCTCGTCCATCGCTAACTCCCATTCTTTGACACCTTTGGCTTCATCGAAGCAAGAAGGTTCTTCATCATCAAATGGTCCTGCAAAATAACAAGAGTATGTGCTTACAAAGTTTTCATCTTGATAGCGGGCTGGTTTGACAATGTATCTGCGTGGTCTTTGATTATGTAGTTCCTCCGGTGAGTCCTCATCTCGTTCTCCATCATCTTCTTCATTAGTGCTTGAGCTCCCCCTTTCACTTTGCTCTCTAGATGCACTTTGAGTGTCTTGAGTGGATGCTGAAGTATCATGAACCAAAGGCATTAGCTCCAAGTTTGCTGAATTTGGCTGGATAATTTCAGCCTTAGCATGCTCATAAAAAGTAGACATTTCATCAAAGATGACATCCCTGGAGACGACAAACTTTTTTGAGTTTGGATCCATGCATTTCCAGCCTTTTTTTCTTTCGTCATATCCCACAAATATGCATTTTCTTGCTTTTGAATCTAACTTGGTTCTTTGCGACTCAGGCACATGAACATAGCAAATTGATCCGAATACCTTCAGATGCTTCACATCAGGTTTCTTCCCAAACATTAGCTCATAAGGTGACTGCATATTTGTTGGACTAAGCGGTACTCGATTAATGACGTATGCAGCACACTTCATTGCTTCGGCCCATAAAGCTCTTGGCAAATTTTTTGCGTGCAACCAACTTTTACAAGTCTCTACCAAGTGTCGAATCTTTCTCTCCGCGACTCCGTTTTGTTGCGGAGTTTCAGCGCAAGAAAGTTCTCTCTTAATGCCATGTTTGCGACAAAAAGAGAAAATTCCAGATGATGTAAATTCTCCCCCATTGTCAGATCGCAGCCGCTTAATTTTTGCACCCAATTCTCCTTCCACAGTTTCTTTAAATTCAAGGAATCTAGAGAAAATTTCAGATTTATTTTTAACGAAGTAAACCCACGTGAACCTTGAGAAATCATCGATGAAAAGCAACATGTAAACAAAACCAGAATACGAAGGAGTTTGGGTTGGACCCATTAAATCTGTGTGAACAAGTTCGAGAGGAGTTTTACATCTCGAGACAGACCTCTCGAATGGAAGTCGATGAGCTTTTCCATATTGACAGCCTTCGCAAACACTTTCCCCACCAAAATCACTTAAATTGGGCAACCCATGAACCAAATTCTTTTGCACCATCACTTTCAGCTTATTAAAATTAAGATGCCCTAGTCTAGCATGCCAAATATGTGCATTTTCATTTCTACTCATTTTATCTATATATGAAGAGGAAGCAGATAAAACAAATAGATCATTGATTCTCTTACCGGAGTGGATGACATCAGCCTTAAGCTCCTTTATATTGCGAAGAAATTTCACATCTTGTGGTCCAAATAAAACGTAGTTTCCAGAATCCACCACATTAGCAACTGATAAGAGATTCTTCTTTACTCCAGGAACATGAAATACGCTGTTCAGTGTGATGGAATTTCTGCCTTCCCCATTGATGATGATTGCTCCTTCATTTTTCACGGGATGCACTGTATTATCAGCTGTAACAATTGCTTCATTACCATTGTACTGATGAAACTTAGTGAATTTAGTGTCATCTCCAGTCACATGATGACCACAAGCAGAGTCCACAATCCAATCATTCGAAAAATTTATTGACGCCAATGCATTAAAGGATTTATTCTCAGCGACAAAGCATCTCGTCCAATCTTCTTCGTTGTTGTCTTGATTATTTTTGTTTTCGTGTTCAGCCAAGTTACTTTGATTTAACTTGGTGCGGCAAAATTTCTTCTTGTGCCCCGGTCTGCCGCATCGATAACATTTGAAGGATTTTTTGTGACTTCCAAAAGATGCTCCTTCTTTATTTTGAAAGTGATGATGCTCATTCCTCTTCTCGTTTTCTGGAAAATTCTTCTTATTGTGAGTGAACAAGGCTGCTCCTTCTCCATCTTTAACGGTGATACCGGCCATTTGTTTTGCCAATGTCTCCTGCGAGGACAAAAGATTTTCAAATTCTTCCAAAGATGGTTGTTGATTCCATCCTTGTATTGATGTTATGTATGGGATGTATTCTGGACGTAGTCCCCGTATTATATAGCGTCTTTGCCTCGCCTCAGATATCGCTTCTTCCAGATTAAGTAGCGATATTTCGGAACATAACTTCTTAATTTTCAAAAAGTATTCTGAAATTGAAAGGTTACCTTGTGTGGTGTTTGCGAGCTCATTCTCCAATATTTGTAGTCGAGCCTCATCCTTTTTGTTGAACAATCTATTGAGAGTTTCCCAAATCTCTTTTGCTGATTTATAGCCTATTATATGATCAAACAATCCAGGAGAAATCGATCTCTTCAAGACAAATTCAGCCTTGGCGTTTACTTGCCTCCACTTCCTTGTCGCTTCAGCATTTTCGGGAGTATTTTCTGGAGCATTTGTGTTGTTTCCGTTGACAACATCCCACAAATCTTCTCCGACAAGATACGACTCCATGCATGTCTTCCACACCTTGTAGTTGGACTGATTTAGCAGCTCCAACCTGAGACCTCCGACACGTCCGCTCACTTCCATTCTTGAAGCACCACCACAATCCTTCTCCCGATCTTCAAATAACACCCAGAGCCCTTATGGCTCTGATACCATGTGAATTAAATGTATAATGAAGTTAATTCACTAGCCCAAGATCGTAAAAAAAAACTGAAGGAGAATGAAAAGCTTCAATGAAAGTAAAACGAGTGCTCTGATATATTCAAACCAAATGAGAACTCTTCTTTTTATGGTGTTATCTTTGAATACATACATAGGAGTATTTATAGTGCAAATGGAGAAGAATCTAGACTAACTTAATGAGACCAAAAGGAATATTACATAATTGAGAAAGGTCTAGAGACTTATTGGACTAAGTGTAGCAGCAGCATTAATTGAGAGTTGGGTGCTCAAGAAATGAGCTTTAATTTTCAACAGTGATTACCACTCTTCTACAATACTATCTTAAATAGATTCTCACTTGTTTGTTAGTTAAACAAAAAAAAGAAAGAAATCAACTAGCTGATATTTGTTCTTCTATGAAGAAATTAAGTTAGTTTAATGGTTCACTTGGAATAATCAAAATAGTTATATTAGGGATTATTTGACAGGATGACTAGTATTTGATAAAATGACTCAATGATAATACAAAATCAATGAAATGATTATGATGAATATCTGTTAAATAGTTTGGGAGATCTCGTTTCTTTCTTCTTCGATCTCGTTTGCTCCAACTTAAACCCTTCTTCCATCAACCCTATGATTGGTGGAATTCGACCACTAGACGAATTATGCAAACTCATAGCTAGGCAGCTCCTCCTTGTGATCATAAACTCTCAAATACTTACCATTATCTAATTTTGATCACTTTGTGATCGAATGTAAATTTTCCTATATCTAACAAAAATTGTTGAATGTATGATTGTTTTAGTATTGAAATCTTTCAACCATTCAACGTCCAATAACATCTAAATATCACTATAATGCAATTATAAGATTGTTAGGGAATTAATATATACGAAGAGTTTATATAATCGGGATTGCCCAGTAACCTAGGGGTCTAGCAATTTAATACAATAATTTTTCAAGCTGACAACAATTTAGGATTTTGACTTTTCACCATTAAAAAGTTTTACCCAATTTTTGGTTGAATCATTTAATTTGGCAGTACAACGCACGTAAATCTTCAATTTCAAGCTTTTCGGCACAATTTTACCCAATTTGACACATCACTAACCCACATAGCATAAAAAAATCAAAAAAAATAATTCAAACTAAAAATCCTCAATTCAATTCATTGATAAGAACAATAATCTCAAACAACAAATCTTCCTCTCTTCTCTAATTCAACAAAACTCTAGAAATTTTAATCTCTAATTTCATGAATAAATGAATTCCTTCTCTTGAAGATTGTTTTTTGCCAGAATTCATAGAGGCATTTCTGGGATCGAAGACGTATGTGGTGTCTCTCTCTCTCTCTCAGATCAGCGGTCTCTCTCTCTTCGCTGAATCTCCGATGCTTTCGAAGCTTTGCTGGAGGAGACGAACAGTGGCGGAGAAAGAAGAAAGCGATGGCGGAAGAAGAATTGCTGTAGAATTAGGTTACTTTTCTGAATTGGGAAAGAAGAAGACTTCTATGAAGATGCTTTCAAAGTTTTTTTTTGCTGTTTTTGTTTTTATTTTTATTTTAATATTTTAATAGATTGTGAAACTTATTTTTTTTTCTTTTTTTTCTTTTATTTTAATAGTTGGGTCCCAATTTTTTAATCCAACGTGGACTGATGATGTGTCATGTTTTATGTCAAAAAAAAGGGGTGCGGCTATCCGCACCCCGAGAATTTCCCCAATCCTTGTGAACAGTAACACTAAGGTTGAAGTGTGTTTAGTAATTCTTGGGATGCGAATAGCCGAGCCCTAAAAAAAGATAGTCACATGTACAAGTATATGATATATATGATTAAAATTAAAATATTTGACAAGACAACAAATTGGAATGAAAAGCCTCAAATTCGGTGTGCACGTATGTTTCACGTGCAATTTCGGTCAAATCGAACGATTCAGGTTGAAATTGACCTAAATTCATGCATTTTCAAAAGTTAAAGTCCTAAATTGCCAGTGCAAAAATTTATACCCTAAATTACCAGACTCCTAAATTATTATGTACTTCAAATAATAAACTCTATGTATGAATGAACAAAATTATTTATATGCACCAGGTGCACAGATCTAACTGGGTCAACCAGATTCGGGGGTGAATTTCACGCTCCCACACGCGCCCCATGTTCACACATACACTCTTATCTTGCGCGCTTAATCTTTCTATTATGTTCGTGTAACCTTTCTGTTATGTTAGCGTAACATTTATGTTATCTTCGTGTAACTTTTATATTATGTTAGTTTAACATTTACATTATATTACAAACATAATATTTTTTAAACATTTATGTTATAATATTATAATAATTAAACCTTTATGTTAAAATAATATAACATTTATGTTTTTTTTTTAAGTTAAAATATTATATAAAGGTTATAATATGTGTACATAAATGTTATACGATTATAACATAAATGTTACACTAATATAACAAAAAGGTATAACTATACTACATGAATTTTTATGCTAAAAGAAAAATATAAGTAATATCACTCAAAGGTCATGACATTTGTACATAAAAATCATACTAACATAAATGTTAAATTATCATAACATAAAGGTATAGCTATACTACATGAATTTTTATGTTGAGAAAACTATAAGTTATATAACATAAATGTTATACTAATATATAACATAAAGATTACCGCATAAATTAAAAAAAAAAAAATTCAGTCTTGATTCACAACCTTAGAGAATTTTAAAATAAATAATGTATTTTGAATCATATATATTTGCTTCAATAAATTTTATTTTGGATAAAAGATGGAGAGTAATATTAAAACTTGCAAATAGAAATGAAAGTAAGAATCAAACATTGTTGCTTTAATAAATCAACCTTGTAAACCAAGTAACCTGTTCTTTCACCGTACATATCGACTTTAATCCCACATCGTGATTTTGGTGCTTTAATTAACTATCTTTATTTTTTTTTTAAAGAGACGTTTGTCATTGCCTGGTAGGCCATGCCACATTTGACCAACTTGAATTCTATTAATTTTTGTTGATTTTCTTTTCATTTTTAGTCTCTTTTCTCTTTATATTTTGAGTGTTGTTAGATTTTATAAATTTGCTTCAAATACAATTAATATTCTATCAGAAATTATATAGAATTAAAATATTAAATAACACAAATTAAATTACAGTTATTAATTTTAATTATTTAAATATAACATAAAATTGAAAATACCACATGCCCAATAATGCACATGAATTTCACACATCCTCATCAAATTAATAGTGTCATTTTGACTAACTCCAAAGTTATTGACCTAATTTTACAATTTTCTTGAGACATTGTTACCCCCAAACTTTGGTGAAATGTACAATTTTATCGTACGAGAATTCTCAAAATCCACATTTACAATAATCTTTCATTATATGATGAAATAATTTAAAAACCAAAAACACATACCTTCGAATGTATTAATTGCACTCATAAAGTATTACATATAATATTACTTATTTCAGTGAAATGTATTAGTTGTATATTCATAAGATATTAGTTGTTTACTCATAACATATTACTTGTATAAATGAAATGCATGTTTTAGTGAAAAATATTCGTTGTATATTCATAAGGTATTAGTTGTTTATAACTTATAAGATATTACTTGTATTTCTCAAAATATATGTCTTAGAAAAAGATATTATTTAAAGTATTACTTGTTACATGTAAATATAGTAATAATATTACTTAAAGGTAATTAGGGTTTGGATCGGGGTTATCGTGTACCCAGGGGCACACCAATCTTTCTCATTTAAAAAATTAATGGTATACAATTATCCAAAGGGTGGAAGTAGTGGGACTATTCACACCCACCCTTTTCTAAACACACCCCATTTTAAATATATTTTAATTAAACAAATAAAAACATTCCAATAATACCCTTTATGAATTAAAATTTTTTTTGAAACACTTCCCCTTCCATCTCTCTTTCTCTCTTTCATCTCTCATTTTCTCACCTTAATTTTTTTTAGAAATTAACGACAATATAATGATGAGCATGACTCCATGAAAATATACTTGGAACTAACAATATAAAAAACTCACTCGAAAAATGGTGTTCTACCTGAGTAAGTCGAACACTCTATTACACATTCTACCTGGATAGATCGAACATTATACTGTGTGTTCTACCTGGACATGTCGAACAATCAGTACTGCATTCTACCTGTACACCATTACGTTCTACTTGTTCAAGTGGAACGTCTTTTTTCCGGTGAGTTTTTTAACTTGTTCGTTTTAAATATACTTTCATACTCCATTGTTATTATTTCTTCACAAAACAAGCTTAAAATATTGGTGTATGTTGATATTGTAAGTATTATTAGGTTCAAGGAGGAAGAAAAAAAAGAAGAGAAATGTGTTCTACTTAGACAGGTCGAAGCTCTACTATGTGTTCTACCTAGACAGATCGAACACTACATTGTGCATTCTATCTGGACAAGTTGAACAACCAGTACTTCGTTCTACCATCCAAATCAAACATACATTATTTTGTTCTACTTGTTCAAGTCGAACACCATTTGCCAGCAAGTTGTTTTACGTTTGTCGTTTTAAATATATTTTCACACACCATTATAATTATTTCTTCACTAAACAAGCTTAGAATGACAGAGTATGTTGATATTGTAAGTAATGTAAAGTTCAAAGAAGGAGAAAAGATGGAGAGACGGAAAGAAGAGAGGGATGGAGGTTTCAATTTTTTTTTTTATAATTAAAATATTAAAAAAAGGGGTGGGGTGTGTACTATTGTTCAAAACAATTTTTTATCAAGTTCTATTGTTCTAGTAAAAAAAACATGCGATAATTAGTTCAGACGGTTCGAATTGTTGGTTCTAGTTTGGAACTAACGGTTTGGAAAATCGTGGAATGTCAAATCGGAAACCTGGAGATTTTGGTTTGGGAGTTTCATTTTTTTGTAGTTTTTTTTAATTTTTTAAAAATTAAATTTTTATATAAATATTACAATTGATAAATATCGTTTTCTACATGTTTTAGTGTATACTTATGAATTATTTTGAATACAAAAAAAAAATCGATATAGATAGAATTAGTCCTTCGGTAAACAAAAATTAAAAATTAAATTTATAAAACATATTGATGGAGCTTCCAAAAACTTCTATTGATATCCTTAAGACGATGTTGTTTCTGTTGACTTTTTTGGCACATTTGTTCATCCCACATCGGAAGTTTGGTAAAGGGAAAGAGCTTTAAGACCTTATAAAAAAAGCTCTCCCCTTTACCTTTCAAGTATCCCAAAATTTGTATACTTTGTACAATTCTTCTCCTATATAAAGTAGCACGGACTTTTTGGGTGGTGCTCGGAGACGTAGGCCAAAACTTGGTCGAACTCCGTTATCAAATTTTCGGGTGTGTTCTTTTCTTATCTCTTTTATTGTTCTGCAATTTATTTACGGTTGTTTCTTTTCTGTTGTAGTAGTATTCAATATTTATCTGTCGGGTTTTATCTGTTAGTGTTTTATTTGGTTCTAAGTTCTGTCTAGGAGATTGGATTTTAAGTGGGACCAATTATGACCCCTCCAGTCTTTCCTGGGAATTATACAATCATTATAATTCACTAGTTTGTGGTGGAAACTGCCCGATTTCCCCAAAAAGTGGTATCAGAGTCGAAGGTTCGTCCTCGGTTTTCTGTTTGTAATATTGAATACTGTTAGTTGAGGTCATAATGTCGTCAAAAGATTCACCGACAAAAGGAGGTTACATCAAATGTAACATCAGGGGCATCGGCTTCCTCGTCCACATGGGCAAGGTTTCCTATGTCAAGTATGAAGTTGGCGGTAGAAATATTTGACGGTACTGGCCATTTCGGTATGTGGCAAGGCGAGGTCATGGATTCTCTTTTCCAGCAGGGCCTTGACATTGCCATTGAGGAAAAGAAACCAGATGACTTAGATGATAAGGATTGGAGTAACATGAATCGGTTGGCGTGTGGAACAATTCGATCGTGTCTGTCCAGGGAGCAGAAGTATGCTGTCAAAAATGAGACTTCTGCACACAAATTATGGAAGGCATTGGAGGGCAAATTTCTGAAGAAAAGCGGTCAGAATAAGCTCCTTATGAAGAAAAGGTTGTTCCGATTTGATTACCGATCAGGTACTACTATGAATGAACATATTACTCAGTTTAACCAATTAGTAGCAGACCTGCTAAATTTGGATGTAAAATTTGAAGATGAGGATTTAGCCTTGATGTTGTTATGATCTCTTCCCGATGAATTTGAACATTTGGAAACTACGTTACTTCATGGGAAGGAGAATGTGTCTTTAGATGCTGTATGTTCTGCGTTGTATAGTCATGAGTTGAGAAAACAAGATAAAATGAAAAACAAAGCAGTTGCAGCAGATGAAGCATTAGTGGCGAGAGGTCGCCAGCAGGGCAAATCAAATGGGAGAAGAGGAAGATCAAAAAGCAGAGTTGCCAAAGATGAGTGTGCTTTCTGTCACGAGAAAGGACACTGGAAGAAAGACTGTCCAAAGTTGAAAAAGAAAGAGAAGGGTCCGCAAAATGCAAATGTTGCAGAATGTAAAAGTGATGCAGAAACGGATTTCTCTTTGGTAGTTTCACCTTCAACATGTCATCTAGATGAGTGGATTTTGGATTCAGGTTGCACCTATCACATGTCTCCCATACGGGAGTGGTTCTTCGATTTTGAAGAAATTGACTGTGGAGTTGTTTACATGAGAGATGATAATCCATGTAAAACAGCTGGGATAGGTTCAATCAAGCTGCGGAATCATGACGGATCCACCAGAATCTTGAAGGATGTTCGGTACGTGCCGAGGTTGAAAAAGAATCTCATCTCTTTGGGGGCCTTGGAGTCAAAAGGCTTAGTTGTGACGATGCGAGATGGAACTCTTAAAGTAACTTCGGGAGTACTTGTGATGTTGAAAGGTATTTGGAAGAATAATCTATATTACTACCAAGGTAGTACAGTGGTTGGGACAGTAGCAGCTGCAACTTCGAGTAGCAAGAAAGATGCAGAGGCAACAAAGTTGTGGCATATGCGTTTGGGACATGCTGGAGAAAAATCCTTGCAAACTCTTGCTAAGCAAGGATTATTGAAAGGTTCGAAAGCTTGCAAATTGGAATTTTGTGAGCATTGTGTTTTGGGAAAACAACAAAAAGTGAAATTTGGCACTGCCATCCACAATACTAAGGGTATTCTGGATTATGTGCACTCAGATGTTTGGGGACCTACCAAGACTCCATCTATTGGAGGTAGGCATTATTTTGTCACTTTTATTGATGATTTTTCCAGAAGAGTGTGAGTGTTTCCTATGAAGAAGAAAGATGAGGTGCTTGAGATTTTCCTTAAGTGGAAAACTGAGGTTGAAAACCAGACGGGAAGGAAGATCAAGGTTCTTCGCACAGACAATGGTGGAGAATATAAGAATGATCCATTCCAGAAGATGTGCCAAGAGTATGGCATAGTTCGACACTTTACAGTCAGGGGGAACACCACAGCAGAACGGGGTGTCAAAGCGAATGAACAGAACATTAGTGGAGAAAGTTCGTTGTATGTTGTCTAATGCTGGATTAGACAGGAAGTTCTGGGCTGAGTCTGTGAAGTACGCTCAACATCTTGTTAATCGTTTGCCATCATCTGCACTGGATGGCAAGACTCCATTAGAAGTATGGTCTGGTAAACCTGCAACTGATTATGATTTTTTGCGTATTTTTGGTTCTACTGCATATTATCATGTTAAGGAATCAAAGTTAGATCCACGAGCGAAGAAGGCTCTCTTTATGGGTTTCAATACTGGGGTAAAAGGATATCGTTTGTGGTGTTTGGAGGCAAAGAAGACAATTATCAGTAGGGATGTTACATTTGATGAATCTGCCATGTTGAATAAAGTAACACAAGAATGGTGTAATGGTACTCCGCAGCAGGTGGAGTGTACACCGAAGCAGGTGGAGTTGGAGCAGACAGTGGTGATTCCAGCAAAAAGCACTGTTAGTGACTCTCATTTGGCAGAAGAAGAGTCCAATGAGGAAGAGGTTTTATCCCAAGAATCTCTGCAGCAACAAGAGCCAATTGCAGTTAGGAGGGCAAGACGAGAAATTCACAAACCTGCTCGTTTTGCTGATATGGTGGCATATGCACTTCCAGTGGTTGATGGTGTTCCATCCACATTTTCTGAAGCAATCCGAAGTTCAGAAATTGATAGATGGAAAGTTGCAATGGAAGAAGAGATGCAATCTCTTCATAAGAACCAAACGTGGAAGTTAACTCAACTACCGAATGGTAAGAAGGCAATTGGATGCAAATGGATATTTGCAAAGAAAGAAGGATTTCCTGACAAAAATGATGTTCGCTACAAGGCAAGATTGGTAGCTAAAGGCTACGCTCAGAAAGAGGGAGTTGATTATAATGAAGTATTTTCTCCAGTTGTCAAACATTCCTCTATTAGAATTTTGTTGGCCTTGGTAGCACAGTTGAATTTGGAGCTAGCTCAACTTGATGTGAAAACCGCGTTTTTACACGGTGACTTGAAGGAGGAAATCTATATGACTCAGCCAGATGGATTTAAAGTTGCTGATAAGAAAAATTGGGTTTGTAAACTGAACAAATCGTCGTACGGATTGAAGCAGTCACCGAGGCAATGGTACAAACGATTTGACAAGTTCATGATGGGTCAGAAGTACACAAGAAGTAAATACGATCAATGTGTGTATTTGCGCAAACTTCAAGATGGGTCCTACATCTACCTACTCTTGTACGTTGATGATATGTTGATAGCATCAAAGAGCCAAGTTGAAATTAACAAGTTGAAGGCTCAGTTGAGTAAAGAGTTTGAGATGAAGGATTTGGGAGAAGCCAAAAAGATTCTCGGCATGGAGATAAGTAGGGATAGAGAGAGAGGCAAGCTTTGGCTGACACAGAAGCAGTATTTGATAAAGGTATTACAACGGTTTAGAATGAAAGAAGATTCAAAACCTGTAAGTACCCCGCTTGCTTCTCATTTGAAGCTTTGTAGCCGATTATCTCCAAAGACGGATGAAGAACGAGAATATATGGCGAGAGTCCCGTATGCTAATACAGTTGGAAGTTTGATGTATGCAATGGTGTGTACGAGACCAGATATTTCACAAGCTGTTAGTATTGTGAGCAGATTTATGCATGACCCAGGCAAGGCTCATTGGCTAGCTGTGAAATGGATTCTACGGTATATCCAAGATACTGTAGATGTTGGTTTGGTGTTTGAGCAGGATGAATCACTTGGTCGATGTATAGTTGGATATTGTGATTCTGACTATGCAGGTGATTTGGATAAGCGACGATCTACAACTGGTTACTTGTTCACTTTTGCCAAGGCGCCAATTAGTTGGAAATCTACTTTGCAGTCAACAGTTGCTTTGTCTACGACAGAGGCAGAGTATATGGCGATTACAGAAGCTGTGAAGGAGGCGATTTGGCTTCAAGGATTGATGAAAGAATTGGAAGTTGATCAAAAACACATTGAGGTGTTTTCTGATAGTCAGAGTGCTATTCATTTAGCAAAGAACCAAGTCTTTCATGCAAGAACGAAGCATATTGATGTTCGCTATCATTTTGTGCGGGAAATTCTCGAAGAAGAAGAGATTATTCTCAAGAAGATTCATACTATGGAGAATCCTGCAGATATGATGACCAAGGTGGTTACAAGGACCAAGTTTGAACATTGTTTAGACTTGGTCAATATCCAACACATTTGAGTTAACGCCAGAGGGCGCAGTGGAAGCACCACGAGGACCGTTCTTATTGTATTCGTTTGAGAAGATTTGTTTTTGGGTGGGACCTGAAATTATGCCAAGGTGGAGATTTGTTGACTTTTTTGGCACATTTGTTCATCCCACATCGGAAGTTTGGTAAAGGGAAAGAGCTTTATGACCTTATAAAAAAAGCTCTCCCCTTTACCTTTCAAGTATCCCAGAATTTGTATACTTTGTACAATTCTTCTCCTATATAAAGTAGCACGGACTTTTTGGGTGGTGCTCGGAGACGTAGGCCAAAACTTGGTCGAACTCCGTTATCAAATTTTCGGGTGTGTTCTTTTCTTATCTCTTTTATTGTTCTGCAATTTATTTACGGTTGTTTCTTTTCTGTTGTAGTAGTATTCAATATTTATCTGTCGGGTTTTATCTGTTAGTGTTTTATTTGGTTCTAAGTTCTGTCTAGGAGATTGGATTTTAAGTGGGACCAATTGTGACCCCTCCAGTCTTTCCTGGGAATTATAGAATCATTATAATTCACTAGTTTGTGGTGGAAACTGCCCGATTTCCCCAACAGTTTCATCTTCGTTTCAACTCAAACTCATTTTCGGTGGAATTGTTTTTCAAAATTTATTACAATAACACATTTTGAGTCCTACTTACAATCTTATATGAAAATTTTCATTTTATAAATGAAGCCAATTCAATCTAACACAATGAACTTGCTAAATCTGTCGGTGATGTGTTCGAAAATGAAAAAACAAATATGTAAAATCAGTAGTTTGAATAACATAAATTTAAAAATTATATATTGTCCTATTACTATAGTGTCATTTACAGTTCGCGGATAACCATCTAAATGATACGTTATTCATTTCACATTAAATTGTGGTTTGTTGACCGATCGAACATATTGGTTTGACCACAACCGGTTAGTATAGTGCAGAGTCTCATTTTTATGTGTAAAGCGGTCAAAATTGCTAAAAACGGGCATAAAATCGGAAAATCCAACTCAAATATTCATACTACCCGTGTCATGTTTCTTCTCTCATACAAAATATGTTGGGAGGGAAGGGAAAAGTTAAAGGGAGAATTGTTTCGTTATTGAGGCACATGCATATTCATGTGATGGGTGGCCCATGAGAAATATGCACCATCTCATCACCTTGTGTTGATAGTTTTTTCAAGAAATAATGTCTCTCATATCCACACGTCTTGTTATTCATATCCATGGATTAGATTAAGCAACAAGATAAAGTTCATGGCATTACCATTCATTGATCTCGATTAGTAAAATACGACAAGAAAGGCTGAATTCGAGGGTATGATCCAGAAGCTTGTTAGTTAATATAATTCAATTTTTTATAAGCTTAAAGCAAACATAGAACAACCTGAAACTTCACAATGAAGAACAAGGAAAATGTAAAGTACATTCATTAAAAGGCTGCTATAACAATGATGGTGCTATTACTTTTGCATATTATATAACTCATGAATCATGATAGCTTTTACACATCTTCACCGAAAAGCTAAACATGGAAATATAAGCAATTACTAGCCTCGAACAGGAACTCATGAGAGCCACCGAACAGAATGAAAACTATACGAAACACCTAATGTATTCTGATTCAATGTATCTGCAAATTGAAACAAAACAACTGATAACGAATCTATTCAAAATGTCGAATCTATTCCGTCCAAAAAGCCGTTGGTATTCTAAAACCACCGACGGAAGTTATTCCCTCGGTGATTACCGACGACTTTCCATTAGAAAGCCGTCAAATTTTTTCAAAAAAAATTAACTAGTTTACCTATGGAATTCCGTCGTGAATCTGTCGGTATATGCCAATGGAAAAACGTCCATCGGTAAATCGCTATATTTTTTTTAGTGATTTTCAGACCTAATTATATATTCTAAATTTGTTAGGAAATTATTGTTTAGATTTTGATGAAACAAAATACCTCGTAATAGGAAAGTAGAGTATCTCATTTTTCACAATGTTAAGTGATGCTAAATTAAATTTGGAGTCTAGATTTTAGATTGAAGAATGGAAGAGATCAATATTCAGTAACTAAAGAAATGAAGTGAAGAAATGATGCAAGTAGTAAGAAGACAAAGACTGCTGATGTAGAAAGAAAGTTGCTGAAGAAGAAGAATTCTGGCAGAACAGAAAGCTAAGTTACTACAAACAGTAAGCTACACCAAAAGATTGTAAGCTGCAATATTGCCAGAACAAAAAGCAAGGTTGCAGAAGACATGTGTTGCACATTGACAAAGTCAAGAAGACAGAAAGAATAACTTGACATATCACTCACTCCAATGCAGTACAAGAAAGATTAGTATTGTCTCAGATTATATCATTTCCAAAACTAGTCGGGAGAGAGAAAAAAAAAGAGGAGAGATCACATAAAACATCTTTTCTACCCCTAATAAAACTTATGAAACTAAAATTCTAAGGATATAAGAGTCTATTACAAAATATAAGAGATAAATCTCTTATTTGCCCTTTCTTTCCCACCAAGTCACTTAAGTCATTTGATGTGGTCCCCTTCAAGCCCATTAAACTCATCTTCACAATTATATCCATAATTTGATTCTTTAAGCCCAATTTACTTCAAGCTCCACCAAAATCCATTCCTACATATAAGAATGATAAAATCTATCAATTAAGCGCAAATAAATTATAATCAAGAATAATTATGATGATAAAATATATAGAAATAAAGACACATCAGCGGTCACATCAGTAATTTTGAAAATTTTGAACAAGATTAAACTTAAATTAAAACATAGAAAATCAAAATTAGAAAATTGATACTTAATTGTAAAAAAATGAAGAGTGCTTGCTAACAAATGCGGGAAGAAGTCATACACTTTCATGGCATTTAATATTAGTTTGCTAATCAACGTGCATGAGTCAAAGTTATATACTTTATAGTGCATGGTTTTAATTTTATTTTAGTTTTCCAACTAATGTGGAACAAAGCCATAAGCTTTATATTTAATACCAAAAAAAAAGGGGGGGTTGGGTGATTTAGAAAAAGAAGACAATGTGAATAAAACGATGTCATTTAAAAAAAAAAGTTGTATGTCCACTAGTTTTAGCTGCTATAATCTATGGTGATTAAATTTCAAAATAATGTTAACTTTCATTTAACTTATTTTGTTAAATTAAAAAATACATATTAAAATCACAATTTCACAGTTTAATTTTTTCTTTTTTTTCTTTTTTTTTGCAATTATGCATTTATTTTTATGGTAATCACATAAATTACTTTTGAAAAAAAAAAAAAAAAACCAACAAAATATGGATATTACAAAAATCTCTCTTGATATTTAGTTCCATATAATTTGCAAATTACAACAATTGGAAAGTACTTGTACGACTCACTTACCAGGTATTACCCATACCAGGATGATGATATGTGTGCAATTTTGATTTAAAATTATAGAAAAAACACACACACATGACATCAAAATTGTACACATATCATTAATTGCAACCTTCTTCCTGTCTCCTCATAATAGGATGATGTACATGTTATTTTTTCTATAAATATTATTTTTTCGCATTTCTAAATAAAGACGAAAATATGTAAGTCTTGTATTTTAAATGACATCAACTTTTACAAATATGCAGGTTGTGATGATTATGATAGATTCAAAAACACAAGTTTCTTAATTTTTATTATCTCCATCTCTCCACTCCCCAACTCGTTATAGAAAAAAATATCAAATTAAGATGAGAATATGATAATTGGTAATTAATATGAGTTAAGTTGCATTAATATTAATTTTCTTTTCTCATTGGTAGTTAAGATAATTGGTTTAACACATTCACATGCATGTTACAAATTCATATGAATTGTCAAAAAATAAAAGAAATGAATAACCTCGGAAAGTCATTCGACTAAACGCAGTACAGGATATATATACACACACATGCATACACATAATGAAGATCAAGTAAAAGGTAAATCATCATATTCAATTCACTGAAGTGTTGAAGAAAACTGGGCTGCTTCCACAAATGGATTCATCAGATGGTGCAGCCAGTTCATCATCTGAGAGTACAAGTAATTAGTTTTTTCTGTTAATTGATATCAGTTTAATTATTATTATGAATATATAGATATAGATTAACAATTGTAGTGCGGAAATATAGGTGGAGATTCAAGCAGGTATTTGCCGCTGTATAAAGCAACACTTAATGGAGATTGGGAGACAGCGAAAAGTTTCTTTGATAAAGATAAAGATGCAGCCACAGCTGCTGTCAACAGTTACTTAGAAACACCTCTTCATGTCTCGGTTTTGACTGGAAACGCTAATGATTTTGTGAAAAAATTGGTTGATATGTTGCCACCACACGCGCTGGCCATACGTGATAAATTTGGTGATACGGCATTACACAATGCTGCCCATGTTGGAAACACTGAAGCTGCAAAGATTTTGGTTACTAAAAATCCTGATTTGCTATACATTTTGAGTGATAGTGGGGAACCGCCAGTTATGGACGCGGTGGTTAATTGCCAAAAGGAAACAGTTAAGTACTTATTATCCATGTCCGAGCCCAACATGGATAACAACCCTTTTCATGGCCAAATAGGGGTTAAACTGTTGGTTTCTGCAATCAATTCTGAATTGCTTGGTAAGTAGAATTAGTAGAAAACTAATTAACCAGTTGTACTTACGTTGATAATTGTCGATATTCATCATTTCTACTTGTCGTCAGATGTTGCACTTGATTTGGTTCAAAAGAATCCCGATTTGGCTCTTTTGGAAGATGACGAAAGTACACCACTCTCATCTATGGCTGCGATGGATACACTATTCTTAAGTGGAGAAAGATTCAGCTGGTGGGAAAAATGGATCTACCATCGTAAGTGAATAAAATATTGTCACAAATCTAAATTCTTATGTTTGCAACCAAAACTTCATTTTATTTAAGCTAGAAAATACCAATATTTGATTAAATTTTTTACATTTTCTTGAAAGGTGTTCCTCTAAAGCAGAACAAATTGGATCAGTTGACATCTCTCGGAGGTGACATTGAGAATGGGATTAGTGAGGCTCCAGTCTCCAACAGAGACTTCCCTATCTCGTCTGGAGGTTTGCTTTCATATGTATAGATTTTTCTTTCTCAACTTTAAAGAAAGAAATATATTTAATTTGTATGATTGGTGTACAGTGTCCCAGAAGTTGGAGTTCTTGCTCTGGAAAGTCATCAAACGTTTAGGTTAATTAATTTGATCATTTCCAACTGTCTTGTTTTTGCAAGTCTACATTCTAATCTGATTGAGAATCGGCTAAATCATGATGTCAGTGCCTCATGTGGAGGACATAATGAAGAAGAAAGCAGTGCACCAACAAGCACTTTTACTGGTCAGACGCTTGTGTCAAGAAATGCTAGTGTTGCCTCAAAAAGAAGCCTCAAGTATGTTCGAGAGTTCAATCTGTCTAGCGGCCGAGTATGGCATAAGTGAGGTTGTGGAAGTGATCATTGTATCGTATCCAATGGCGACTTATGCTCGTGATGAAAACACTGATTGCGACATATTTTCTCTGGCAGCCAAATATCGTTTTCAAAATGTTTTCAACCTCTTGTATAGTATGAGTGACATCAAATATCAGTTTTTTGATAATACGGATAATGAGGACAACAATTTGATGCACTTATGTGGAAAACTAGCCCCTCTCGACAGACTCAATCTTGTTCGTGGTCCAGCTTTGCAGATGCAACGCGAATTACAGTGGTACAACGTAAGATATATATTGATCCCTTTTATAGTTAGACCCTCATTAATTTATTAGGTTCTCTCTATCCAGGGTTTAAGACTTTCTTTGCTAAAAATGCATTCACTATTCTATAGGAGATGCAGAAATTTGTTCATCCTTCTCGCCAAGTGTGGCTAAACAAACAAAAAAAAAACCCGAAAATGTTATTCACAGAGGAACACTATCAGTTGAAAATCGATGGAGAAAGGTGGATGAAAGACACGGCCAATGCTTGCACCATTTCAGCGGCACTAATTGCAACTGTCATGTTTGCTGCAGTTTTCACAGTGCCTGGTGGTGTTGATAAAGGGATTCCAGTTTTCTCATCAAAAATTGTATTCGAGTTGTTTGTTGTTGCAGACGCGATTTCCTTGTTCACTTCCATCAGTTCTCTTTTGATGTTCTTGTCCATCCTAACTTCACGTTATGCGGAAGAAGATTTCTTGTATGTCTTACCCAAGAGATTAAGCATTGGCCTTCTAAGCCTCTTTATCTCCATTACCTTTATGATGATTGCCTTTAGTGCAGCATTGTATTTTATACTACCAGGAAAAAGGGCGTGGTTTCTTATACCAGTGGCGGCATTGGCTTGCTTGCCTGTGACATCATTCGTGTTGTTACAGTTCCCTCTTCTTGTGGAAGTTGTCTATTCAACCTATGGTCCTGGTATTTTCGGCAAGAAAACTGATTCTGTTGTAAGTCGGGGCAAGAAATTGTTGTAATTTTTTGTATTGATGTAACGGCTTGTGATAAAGGGTCTATTTATAGATTTATAAGTGTGTAATTTATAATTGTGTGCACCCTTTGGCTTGAACAGATTATGTCCATTATCACATTTCAATTGATGATAAGATTTTAGATTTTGATTATGATTCTGACGTTTATTAAAACAATATGCATATTTTGATTTGCTACCATAGTTTCCAGATTTAATAACAGAGTTAGTAGCAGATAACATAGCTTTTATACAGCAGGAAACAAATCTTTGCTCAAACAAGGTTGTTCAAGTTCCAATTCTGATTTTTCTGCAGGCAATTGAGTTCATATTCATGTGAACATGCATGAGTTTGATGAAATGACTCAATGGCAATACATCTTTGAATTGGTTGATGAATATATGTGATCCAATTACCACTCTTCGACGGTAATATCTTAAATAGATTATGACTTGTTTGTTAGTTGAAAAAAAAAAGAAAGAGAGAAGAAGAAATCAATGAGATAATATTTGCTGTTCTATGATTAATTTAAGTTAATTTAATGGTTCTATTGCTAAGAGCACTGGGAAAAACCAAAATAGTTATATTGGGGATTATTTGACAGGATGAGTAGTATTTGATAAAATGACTTAATGATAATACAAGATCAGTGAAGTGATTACGATGAATATCTGCTAAAATGTTTGGGAGATCTTCGTGCTGAATTTTGTTTAATGATCTCGTTAATTTTCTGCACATATTGAAGGGAATAAGATCAACTCAGATACATCGACATCACAAATTCACTCGGTTTCAAAAACTTAACATGCAAACCTATTCAGAGAGCTGATCAAATATTGTGACATGAAGAATTCAGAATATGCAAACTTCAAGATCTACAGGCATAAAATATAACTGCAGAAAAGTGTATTCCAAACCCAATCAACCAACCATTCACTCAAATGAGTTCCAATGGTTAGGCAGAAGAATACTATGTTTAAACGACCCTGTCCCGTTATTTGGAGCTCCATATCAACATTGAGAATGGACGTAACCAAGTTGTATATCTCAACATTCTCAAAACTGCTCCTCATGGAAAATATGGCATTGTCATATCCATGTGAACCTCCACATTCTTTCTTCTTTGATCAACCCTATAATTGGTGGAATTCGATCACTAGACGAATAATGCGGCAAATCCTCCTTGAGATAAACCCTCAAATACTCACCATTATCCACATTACCTAATTTTAGCCCCTCATTCATCTTAGCCACGACTTCCTTTGGCGAACATCCTTAAAAACCCCTGTTTCTTCCTGAAGAATGAAAACTTGCATAGAGTTGCATGGCTTAAGTGCAGATCAATGCTGACGTGGAATCGGGTGCATGATGACGTGGGAAGCTATCTAATCGAGCCTACATATAATGTTGGGAGATAACTAATCGAAGCTAATGTGATCAAGCGCGAAATTCAGTTGCAAAATGCAATTACAAGAGAAAACGAATTCTAGGGTTTCTGGCGCAAGTTTTGCTACAACTCTTGAAATTCGTGAAGATCCATTAGAGATCTGTTAAAATTGACAAAGGGCTTTTGATCAGCATACCTCCATGTATAGTTTTTTGTAGTTTCAGTTAGTTTCGACGTCAGGTTTAGAAGTTCTATATAATAGGGTTCTTAGTTCATAAACCCTATTCTGCGCTTTCTGATTTCTTTGTAATTCTCCATTGATTCTCTGAATATAGTGAAGGCTGTTATTCTCCGTGGATGTAGACTCAGTGGAAGAGTCGAACCACGTAAATTCGTGTGTGCTTTGTCTCATTTTTCGTATTGTTTCTTGGTGTTTCTCTCTCAATCTTTCTTGCTCGTTTTCTGGTGAACTGTTCTCGATTGTTTGAGCAAGCTTGTGGGCTTTGATTAGTGTCTACTTAATCAACAATTGGCGCCATCTGTGGGAAGATCAGTCCCTGATTCAAGCCATGGCATCGATGAAGATGGAAGTCGGGTAATTCGATGGAAAGGGTGATTTTGGCTTATGGAAAGTCCACATGGAAGCTCTGCTCATTCAAAATAATCTGGAACAAGCCATCTTGGATGATGCTAAATCATCAACTCTATCAGAGGAGAAGAAGGCTCAAATTCAAAGGGATGCAAGGAGCATGATCATACTTTGTCTCGTTGATAAGGCATTAAGAGAAGTTTGCAAAGAAAAGACTGCATTAGAGATCTTAGCCAAGTTGGATGAGTTATACTTAACAAAATCTCTGGCCAATAGATTGTATCTGAAGCAGAAGTTGTTGAACTTCAAGATTCAAGATGAGAAGCAAATCACTGAGAAGTTGGATGAATTCAACAAGATTCTTGATGATCTATTAAATATAGATGAGAAACTCAAGGATGAAGACAAGGCTCTAATGTTACTGAACTCCTTACCAAAGTCTTTGGATTCCTTCAAAGATGCTTTGATCTATGGCAGATCTGAGGCTTTAAGTCTTGAACAGGTTATGAACTTCATCAAGTCAAAGGTTCTATCAAGTAGCTCAAGCACTAAAAGCCAACCCATAGGTGAAGGTTTGAATGTAAGGAAGAGTAAGAAGAATCAAGACAAGAAGAAGAAACAGGTGAATGGGAATCAAACCACAAAAACAAGAAAGTGTTTCTCATGTCATAAGGTGGGACATTTGAAGAAGAATTGCCCAGAAAAGAACAAGGCTAATCCTCAAACAAAAGGGCCTGAAGCTGCAGTTGCAAAGAACAATTATGATCAAGCTGATATGTTGTGTATTACTTCTTCCAATATAGCAAATGAATGGGTTTTGGATTCAGGTTGCAGTTTCCATATGTGCCCTGTGAAAGAGTGGTTCCAAGAGATAAAAGAATAAGATGATGGATCAGTCCTATTGGGGAATGATCAAGCATGCAAAGTGAAGGGAATAGGAGTCATTGCTCTTAAACTTCATGATAGAAGCATCAAGAAACTCCTTGATGTAAGGTATATTCCTGATCTCACTAGAAATTTAATCTCACTTGGTTATCTTAACTCTGCAGGTTATGAGTTTAGCACAAAGAAAGAAATGATTGAAGTATCAATGAATGACAAAATCATTCTAAAAGGAAGAAAGACCAATGGTCTGTATATCTTGCTTGGATCAACTGTAGAAGGCAAAGTTTCTACAGTAATGAGCAAAGATGAAACACAAAGATGGCACAAGAGGCTTGGACATATTGGGGAAAAAGGACTACAAGAACTTTCAAAGAGGAAATTGCTTGGAAACAACACTGTCACCAATCTTCAGTTTTGTGAGCAATGTGTCTTAGGAAAGTCAAAGAAACAACCCTATGGAATTGGAAAGCACACTTCAACAAAAGCCCTGGAGTATGTATACTCAGATATATGGGGGCCAGCTAGATCAATTACTCATGGTGGAGCAAGATATTTCATCACCTTCATAGATGATTACTCTAGGAAAGTGTGGGTGTACACCTTGAAGCATAAGAATGAGGCATTCCAAAGTTTCAGAGATTGGCTCACACAAGTGGAAAACAAAACAGGTAACACTCTTAAGCATCTAAGAACTGACAATGGCTTGGAGTTTCTGTCTTTGGAATTTCAGGAATTTTGCAAAAGAAAAGGGATTACAAGACACAAAACAGTGGCATCTAATCCTCAACAAAATGGAGTAGCGGAAAGGATGAATAGAACTCTACTTGAACGAGTAAGATGCATGCTATTGGATGCTCAATTGCCAAAATCTTTTTGGGGAGAAGCTGTTACAACAGCAGCTTTCTTGGTAAACAAATCTCCTTCCTCTTCTATAAGCTTTAAAACTCCTGATGAATTGTGGTATGGAAGTACTCCCAATTATTCACACCTAAGAATCTTTGGTTGTCAAGCTTATGCTTACATAAAACAAGATAAGCTTGAACCAAGGGCATTAAGGTGCATCTTCATTGGATATCCAGTAGGCACTAAAGGTTACAAACTTTGGTGCATGGAAACTGGACATCAAAGATGTTTTATCAACAGAGATGTGGTATTTAATGAAGATGTGATGGGGTATTCCAATAAGCAAGGTGGAGAGAATAGAGCAAGTGATGATGGAACTTCACTTGAGGTGGAGAATGATTCTGAAAATCATCACAGTGATCAACATGAGCAGCCTGATATACAAAATCAAGAAAATCAGCAAACTCAAGATGAAGCTCACAATGACCAATCAGAATTGGAAGAGAAAGATCAAGTTCAAAATCAATATCATACAGATTTAAAGAACTATAGTTTGGCAAGAGATAGAGAAAGAAGAAGAATGCATCCTCCTACTAGATTTGGACAAGCTGATATAGTGTCTTATGCTTTGGCAGTAGCACAAGACATAAGCTATGATGAGCCTCAGGATTTTAAATTTGTAATGATATCAAAAGAAAAGGATAAATGGATTGAAGCTATGAATGAAGAACTCATGTCATTGGAGAAGAACCAAACTTGGACTCTTGTTCACAAACCACCTGATAAAAGAATTGTAGGAAGCAAATGGATATTCAAGAAAAAGCTGGAGGTAACTGGTTCAGAGAAAATCAGATTCAAAGCAAGGTTAGTAGCTAAGGGTTTTACTCAGAAAGAAGGGATAGATTTTAATGAAATCTTCTCACCTGTGGTAAAGCACTGCTCAATCAGAATTTTGCTTGCATTAGTAGCTCAATGGAACATGGAACTTCAGCAATTAGATGTCAAAACAACTTTCTTGCATGGTTATCTTGAGGAGACAATATATATGAAGCAGCCAGAGGGTTTCATTTTACCAGGAAATGAAAGCAAGGTCTGCAAATTACAAAAATCTCTATATGGTTTAAAGCAAAGTCCAAGGCAATGGTACAAAAGGTTTAATGATTATGTGTTAAGCATTGGATTGATAAGGTGTTCTTATGATAGTTGTGTTTATCTAGGGAAGAAAGGAGATCAAATTCATACTTATCTTCTAATCTATGTAGATGACATGTTAATAGCTAGTAAGGATCAACATCACATCCAAAGTTTGAAGGATAAACTGAAGTCACAGTTTGAAATGAAGGATTTGGGAGCAGCAAGAAGAATATTGGGAATGGATATCTTCAGAGATAGAAAAGCTGGAAGACTGAGCTTAAATCAGTCAGATTATACAGCTAAAGTTCTAAAGAGATTCTTTATGCATCAAGCCAAACCTTCATTAACCATTATGGGACAGCACACTCATCTATCAGTAAATCAGTGTCCAACTACAGCTGAAGAAAAGAAGTACATGGAGAATGTGCCTTATGCAAGTGCAGTAGGTAGTATATATCATGTATACTATGGTATGTAGTAGACCTGATTTGGCTTATGGAATGAGTCAAATAAGCAGGTTCATGGCCAATCCAGGAAAGATACACTTGGAAACATTAAAATGGATGCTAAGATACTTAGTGGGATCAGCAGATAAAGGGCTAATGTTTGAGAAACAAGACAACAACTCTGAAAAACAAGAAGCTCTTATTGGTTATGTTGATTCAGATTTTGCAGGTAATAAAGATACCAGAAAATCACTCACAGGTTATATTTTCACATTGTTTGGAACAACTATAAGCTGGAAATGTACTCAGCAATCAATGGTAGCTCTCTCTACTACAGAGGCAGAGTACATGGCCATGACTGAAGCAATCAAAGAGGCAATGTGGTTGAAAGGTATATTGATGGAATTAGGTGTAACTCAGAAAAAGGTGCAGATATTCTGTGACAACCAAAGTGCTATACACTTAGCTAAACATCAAGTATTTCATGAAAGGAGCAAGCACATTGATGTTAAGTTACATTTTGTGAGAGATATTATAGAGAAAGTGTTCATCAAAGTGATGAAGATTAACACAGTAGATAATCCATCTGATATGTTAACCAAGTCTTTGAGCAGCTCAAAATTACTACATTGTATGAGATTGGTTAAAGTATTAACCTATCATACTTCTAACAACAGTTCAAGTTAAGTGTTGTGGTTACAGGAATAGCAGGTTTCTATATACAAGTTTTGGTGGAGAATTGAAGAATGAAAACTTGCATAGAGTTGCATGGCTTAAGTGCAGATCAATGCTGACGTGGAATCGGGTGCATGATGACGTGGGAAGCTGTCTAATCGAGCCTACATATAATGTTGGGAGATAACTAATCGAAGCTGATGTGATCAAGCGCGAAATTCAGTTGCAAAATGCAGTTACAAGAGAAAACGAATTCTAGGGTTTCTAGCGCAAGTTTTGCTACAACTCTTGAAAGTCGTGAAGATCCGTTAGAGATCTGTTAAAATTGACAGAGGGCTTTTGATCAGCATACCTCCATGTATAGTTTTTTGTAGTTTCAGTTAGTTTCGACGTCAGGTTTAGAAGTTCTATATAATAGGGTTCTTAGTTCATAAACCCTATTCTGCGCTTTCTGATTTCTTTGTAATTCTCCATTGATTCTCTGAATATAGTGAAGGCTGTTATTCTCCGTGGATGTAGATTCAGTGGAAGAGTCGAACCACGTAAATTCGTGTGTGCTTTGTCTCATTTTTCGTATTGTTTCTTGGTGTTTCTCTCTCAATCTTTCTTGCTCGTTTTCTGGTGAACTGTTCTCGATTGTTTGAGCAAGCTTGTGGGCTTTGATTAGTGTCTACTTAATCAACACTTCCAAACCACTAATCTACCCACGAAGCATCATATCTCTACGAGCAATGATTTCAGTTATCCGAGGATCATCGGGTCCAATCTTGTGGCCCTGATGATTAGGGTCCTCAAATTACAATGTAATAAAAGAAGGGATGTCACTACTAGGTGAATCAATGTATTTCAAAACAGTATCAACTCTGTTTTCTGTAAAGAAAATATGACTGTCATTTTCTGAAATAAATAAAGAGGAATCGCGTTATTACTTAAAGAAGCGCTTCAGGTTTTCAGCTTAAGAAAAGACCCGTTGAAGATTTGCCAGCTCAGCTTTATTTTATTTTAGGTTGTGAATCTTCTCTACCATGTTGGATTTTTACAATTGTCAAGTGTCCATTTTTCTCTTTTATACTGACTTTAATGATAACTATTTTTAGATGTATTGATGCTGCTTCACACATAATAGAAATAGAGTAAACTACTTTTTTCGTCCATTATGTTTGTCGTTTCGCAATTTTGTCCTTTTTTAATTTGGGCTTACAATTTAGAACTTTCTGTTTCACGGGGTGGCAATTTAGGACCTTTTGTTTTCAAATTTAGCAATTACTGCCCAATTTCAGCCCGAATTGCTTATTTGAGCTGAAATTGCACGTTTTTCGGGCTTAATTTGATGAGGTGGCTAGTAATTATCTGACATGGAATTTTGCAATTAATTACGGGACGCCATGTGTATTTTAAATGGGGCCCACTTATTAAAAATTATTAAATTCAAAATTAATTAAAAAAAAAAAATTCTTCTTCCCTAAACGTTCTCTTCTTCCCCAAATTGCAGAGATTCAAATAGCCTCCATGCCTAAATTACCACAGCCAACCACAAACTAATTAAATTAATCCAAAAATCAACCTAATCTAAACTAATAATCCGTAAACTAAATTCCAAATTCATCACACGGATTCCAAAATCCAACTCAATCTCTATCCACCGACCCCCAAATTCCCCACCACCGCCGCTGCCGCTGAGGAAGTCGAGGTACAAGGAGTGTCTCAAGAACCACGCCATCGGCATCGGCGGCCACGCTGTGGACGGCTGCGGCGAGTTCATCGCGGCGGGGGAGGAGGGAAGAGAAGTCCTCCAAATAAGCTGTCCATCCACTCTCCTCCTCCGATGGATCTTCTACAGCTTCATCGATGACGATGTTTTCGATCTCTGAAGAATTATCCATGAAAGATGATGGTGGTGGTTGTTTCAGGTAGAGAGGGAGAGAGAGACAAGTTGTTAGTGAAGAAGGAAGGAATTTATATTGTTTGTTGAGGGCTTTTTCTGAGAATTTCTTGCCATTTTTGAAGTGGATTGATTACAGTCATATTGGGAATTGGGTGTTCTTCAATTTGGGGAAGTTAGGGTTCTTGAAATTGGGGGTGTCGTGATTTGGGGATTTAATTTTCCCCCTTTACAATATTTCCTTTTTTTTTTTATTTGAGTGATGTGTAAGATGGGTCCCACTTACTAATACACTTGTGAGTAAAAAAAATAAGAAAGAAAATCCAACTCAACAAATGACATGCCATGTAAGCAATTTCAGCCCGAAATCAGCGGTCACGTGTAAAAAACGTGCGATTTCAGCCCAATTAGTCGATTCGGGTCGAAATTGGGCAATAATTGCAAAATTTTAAAAAATAATGTCCTAAATTGCAAGCCCGAATTAAAATAGGGCAAAATTGCGAAACGACAAACATAATGGGCGAAAAAAGTAGTTTACTCAATAGAAATATATTGATGCTGAACTTTTGTCATTGTTACATGAAGATGAAGGTTCAGGTGATTTTTTTAATTAGTATAATTCCCCAAAATATATCAATCTTACTACAGGAATGTATGTTTACACATGTTTTATATTAATTACAAATTATTTCCAAAATTTTTTATTAACTTTTATTTTAACATATAGTCAAAGAAAAGTGGCGATGTCAATTGTTGAGACAAATAAAATTGATACCGATCCTAGCATTGATACCAATCCTGAAATTGGTGAGTAACTGAAGCCCTATTTTCAATCTTTATTTATATTTAATTTGTTTAATTTTTTATTTTATCTTCATTTATTATTGTTTAAATTTCTTCAATTTTAATTGTAGATCAAGCATGTTTTGGTTACTTTTAGTTGGCTGCGTAAAATATATCTAGATTTGAGTAAGATTGATATCCCATGAGTTGATATCAAGTAAGATTTGATATGTTTTGGTTACTTTTATTTTATCCCATGAGATGCATTTATTGAGGTGCAACAAGATTTGAGTATGAGCATCCCACATTTTGTTGTGATAATGGGAAAGTTAAACTTGCACAAACTATACACTTTTTAATTGAAAGAACCTGTTGATTTTCAGAAAAATATGCATTCATACAATTTCATATTCTCATTCACTTAATTTGGAGTTAAATTGGATAAAGAGCTCGCTTCAGCACGATGAGGAGTTTTCACTTTTTGAGTACAAGAATGATTTCACAATCTCTCAAGTTTGAGTCTTAATGAAAACAAACCAACTTATTTTCAGTTATATTTTTTTGATACTGAAAATGAAATTGAGAATAGAATGTGTCTTAATTCACATGTATCAAAATACTGAAAGAGAATCTATCTGTATGCCAAAATATTTAGAAGACTAACCGATCATTCTTCTCTAGATGTACAATTTTGTATCACAAAAGATGTGAGATTGGATTAGCGAGTTTATAATGCTTCAACAATAGATCAAGTTGCAACTGTTTGATTTGAGGGTAATAATGATAATGTTGGGTTTGAACGAGATATTATTGTTAGTGCTCATTTAGGTGACCAGTATAGAATAATGCATTATTATAGGTGTTATGATCCAAAAGGTGAAACATGATGACACCAAAACATTCATAAAGTTCACATACAAGGGCACGTGCATGAAAAGGAGCAAGGTACATATTTGTGTTAAAATATTTTGAGTACATATATATATATATATATATATATATATATTTTTTTTTTTTAAGATATAATTAATTTTTTTCAAATTAAATTTTATTGGATTTTTAAATACATACAATTGCAGCAAATATTTTAAACGTGTTGAATGCTTCTAAACCTACATCAAGATTTAATGCAGAGGAAATTATCTCGCAAGAACAAAAAGGTATGTACTTCCTATAAATATGTAAGCATATATGTCTATCTTTACGTGTGTATGTGTAACTAATTCATCATTTAGGTTGTGTGTAAAAGACCATCTTGCAATTTGAAAACCTCAAAAAGGATTTTAAAACTTATCCGTATTTAAAATTGACAAGACAAAATATTAGAATATCTTCATTTATATTAAGAGCAGCAATGGTCATACTTTGTATTCAAGGATATCTTATTCATTAAACAAAGAAACATGAGTTTTACTTAATAAGAATGTTCTAAAGCATTAACTAACACAACTAGCTATTAAAAAAAATTGTTTTTACCAATACTTTTGGATTTTCAAATAATTACTAATTAGTATCTTTTTTACTGATTTTTATTAATACTTGCCCATTACTAATATTTTTTTAAGATTGTATCACATAGCTTAATAAAATATTCAATAGGTATAGTTATGTGTATGAAATAACATTTCTTGAAATTTAAAGACAACAAATAAATTGATACAAATTCTATTTTTATAATTTCAATTATTTTAAGTTGGTGGAACTACTACTACTTAAATTGCACAAAGATTGTCTTTCTTTTTTTTTTCGAATTAGCTTTAGAAATAAATAAATCACAAGAGTAAAATTCATATATAAATTCATTGATTGTAGATACGTAGTTAAACGAAGAGTGATATAAGGTCATCTTCAAGTAACAATGATAATGTTTGGTGACAC
Source organism: Scutellaria galericulata (assembly GCA_946896805.1). Lineage (NCBI taxonomy): Eukaryota > Viridiplantae > Streptophyta > Magnoliopsida > Lamiales > Lamiaceae > Scutellaria > Scutellaria galericulata. The sequence goes on from OX335790.1 coordinate 15,328,124, forward strand.
TGCATCAATATATGTTGGATGCTTAATAGAAACTTGAAGTCCATTGAGAAGTTACGTATCAAAAATTCTTTACTTAAAATGATTTCAAAAATAAAAAACAACAAATGTAACAAAAAAATATATGCAAGGCTAAAACATATTTGAATACCACAGACGGTTGATCTTACAAGGAACAAGTGAGATCCGTTTTTTAATCGTGCTAAACTATAATATGAAAGTGGAAGGTGGAAGATTGAGCACAATAGCTAAAGCCATAAAAAGATGGAACCTATGGAAAAAAGAGACAAGAAAATAAATTAACAATATAATCGCAACTGTCACGCCCCGTTTTTCGTACTTAAAATATGTCAGAGTTTTTCTTAGTGGGCATGCAAGAAGAAGGGGAAAGAGACGTATGTGATAATCAAAATAGAAACTTTAAGAAGGGGAAAGAGACATACATGATAATAAACCTTCGGCACAAAGCCGGGAGAAAACATAGCAGCAGAAATACCTCAGGATCCATCATAACGAAAATACAACATAGCTTTACAAAACGCGAATTAAATGAAACATCGTTTAAACATTAAGTCTTTAAAAAGGGAAACAAAAGAACAACTTGTTATGGCACCTCCCTCTCTGTGTGCCTAGAACTTGTCATCTCCTGTAATGTGAGTACAGATAGGGGTGAGTGCGTTTGAATACACTCGTGGGGATAAACTCTGCATCTTAACATGCTATGACAGTTAAACAATTCGAATATACATAGGTTCAACAATTAGACAAAACACGTAGAATGCATAGCACATAATTCGTAACCCAACCTTGGGTGCGGGTATTTCCCGTCTTACCCTACAAAACGGTCTTAATACCGCTGGTGCATTTCCGGGACCACCAATCCCATGATAGTAGGACAGAAAGGGACGTTTTTTACGGACCATAAGTCCCTCCGAGGCTGAATGTGGATCTTAGTCCTTTCACAGTATAAATATGACACATGATTCACAGCATATAATCACGACATATAAGATTCAACAGTTCATATATCTGATAGGGAAACAATAAACACAGAGATTTAGAAATTACCCCCACCTCGTTCGGTGGTAATCCTCGTGAAGCTCGATTCTTTAAATTCTAAGTTCGTTCATTCACCTCAATCAAGTGGTATCTTGGGGAAACTGCTATGTTAAAGGGAATTAACGGGGTTCTTCGTCGGCGTCTCCAAGTAGAAAGAAAATCGTCGTTTTTACTTTATCGTTGTCTCGCCGTAGCTGGAGACCACATGTCATTGGCGACTCAAACTCGATACTCAAACACGGTGCTGCAAAGAACGCTTTCCGGGTGTTGCACCCGGCCCCCTATGTAATAGGCTTAGAAAATATTTCCCTCTTCACCTCACTAGACGCTCCCTAGTCGGGGCTCGCAACATTTTAGTCGTTGTTGCGTATCTTCCTTTTTTGAGCTCCGATTTATGATCCAGAAAGCCCGTAATGAAGCTCTCGGAGTAAATATTAACTTCGTGAAGTTTCAAGCCCATCCGATTTCCGATCGTCTGGAAATTGCCCTTGCAATAGACTGAAATTCACTGTTGCGCCACTACACTACCACTCTTTGCTCCGTCACATCGTATGCCCCTCAAACGAACTCGCCATAAGGTAAAACTTGGTAGGAATGCTCCCAACACATTGAAAAATACCCCATACGAACAGTTTTAGGAAAATCTTTAGTTAAAACCTTCTGCTCCGCAACTATATCCAGTTCGGATGCAGATTTACAGTTTCGACTTCGCAAAATTATTCCTCGGTCGTTCGACCTCGGATGGCCACCAAACTTGGTGGAGACCTTCCCCATACACTCTAGTATTAGCCATAAAAACAGTTTTCCGATCCCATTCTCGTAAGTGCCTGAAATGGCATGTCGAGCGCTGCCTGCACGTAGCAGCAAAAACAAGATAGCAGGCCCCCGGCGCCCACCTGCAGCACGCCGACGTGTACCAGCGCACCCGACGCGCACACAACGCCCCTGACACGCATACCAGCACCTGCTGCTGCAACCCGACGTACACCAGCGCACCCGACGCGCACACAACGGCCTGCAGCTCCGACAGCCCGCAGCGGCAGTGGCAAGGCAACAACACAGCAGCCTGCACACCAGGCAACAGGGCAGGGCCAGACGCCCCCGGCGCCAGCCCCTGTGCACGCATCTGCACCCGCCGACCAACACGCAAGCACACACAAAAATAGCAACCCAAACACAGCAGCATATACACCTACAAAGCAGCCCACAAACACACCCAACAGCTGCACAAACACACAACAGAAAACATGCACACACACATCACCACAAACACCCTAAACACACCTAACACAACACAGCAGCACCTACACCAACACCCACAGCAGCAACTACACTCAAACACAGCACACAAACAGCAGCGGCATGCACACACTGCAGCAGCATAGGCGGAGAGGAGGCGGAGCAGAGTGAGAGAGATACCAAATGACAGAGAAGGCTGGAGTGAGAGAGTGGGAGAGTTGGAGAGGAGAAGTTATGTTTGTACGCTCTTTCTCTTGCTTCCATTTTCTTTCTTTTCTTTCATTTCTAGTTTTAGTGTGAAAATAGGCTAAGCGGTGTCACTTGTTTGTGGAGTGAGAATGAGGGAGAGCTAGGTGGCGTTGCAGGGTGTGATACTAGTCATCTTTTAACTAATTAAGATTACTACTTAATTAATTAATTCTTATACATAGTTTATATATATATATATATATATATATATATTACTTAACTTATCAAGTACTCTCATGCTTAATTAATGATATAACAAACATATAAAATACTACATTTTAGTTAATTAATTTGGGGTGTTATATTTTTCGATTAAATTATACCACCGATTAATTAAACATGCATTTTATCATTTTCTTGAAACGCACATAATTAAATCAAACAATTAAGGGTTTGATTATTTAATTAATCAATTATGTGTCATTTTTGTCCTAGGCGCTACATCACTTCCCCCTTAAAAAGAAATTTCGTCCTCGAAATTTAGAAGCGTAACTTAAAACGACAAATCTAAATACTTTGTTGAAATCTCGTCTCTTGCTCCTTTGTTGCTTCTTCCTTTCCATAGCAACTCACCTTGATTTGACTTCTCCTGTGAATTTTGTTTGAAGGGCGACGAAAAGAAAATGGCGAGATGTCATCCCCACCCAGACTGTTCCTGTTCATAGAGACTATGCTGAGTTCTCCAAAGTCTATTTATCTCTACTCAGTTTTTACCAACTCCTGTTACCACTAATTCGAGTCCCAACCCAACTTAGAGGAGAACGACATTTTCTTTCATAGAGAGCTTCTTCTAAAATTTCTTCTCTCAATTCCTCATTATTTGTCATGCACAATCTTCCCATGAAGATAAGAATTCCATCTATCGCCAAAGTGAAACCTTCCATCTGTTCATTATTCATACGAGCCTTCATCTTTGTTAGAAAAATTATCTTTCCCTTGAGCTTCAATTATTCGTTCGCGAAGAGTGGACTTTACAAAACAAAATACAACTTTAACCTTGATACTGCTCGGAAGCGTAATCACTTCCAAACTCAATCTTGACATCTCTTCGATCAACTGGTTCTAGTTCGTGATCATGAACGATACAACTTCTTTCCCTTTTCTACTAAGGGCATCAACAATCACGTTTGCATTTTCGGGGTGATAGAGAATCTTACAAATCGAAATCTTTCGGCCTTTTGTAATATCCAACTAATCCAAGGAAGCTTTGCACTTCATTAACAATTGTTGGAGTTTTCCAAATGCTGACAGTTTCCACCTTGTTAGAGTCTACTTCGATCCTCTAGAAGGATACAATATGTCCAAACAATGCGACTTTGTCGAGCCTAAAACTCACACTTCTTAAATTTTCGCAAACAGCTTCTCCTTTAGCAAAGTCTTCAATGCAACTCTGAGGTGATGTTCGTGGTGTGTCCTATCACACGAGTAGACCAGAATATCGTCGATGAACACTATGATGAAACGATTGAGGTACAGATGGAAAACACAATTCATCAGATCCATAAAGGTAGTTGTGCGTTACTAAGTCCAAACAACATTACTACAAACTCGTAGCGGTCGTACCTCGTCCTAAAGGCTGTCTTCGGTATATTAGCATCCTTGACCTTTACCTGATGGTATACAAACCTCAAGTCAATCTTTGAAAACACACTTGCATTTCTCAATTGATCAAACAGATCTTCTATCCGATGCAAAGGATACTTATTCTCAATGGTTTGTTTGTTCAGCTCCAGATAGACGATGTACATCCGAAAGCTTCCGTCCTTCTTTTTCACAAGAGAATTGGGTATTCCAAAGCGATACCCTTGGACGAATGAATCCTTTGTCCAGGAGTTCTCGTAGCTGAACTTTAAGTTCATATAGTTCCTTTGGTGCCATTCTGTAGGGCATTTTCGATAATGGTGTCGATCTTAGTATGAGATCAATCTCATATGCAATCAGTCGTTCCATCGGAAGACCGGGTAGATTTTCCAGACAAAACATCCATATGCTCTCTTACGACGGGCACCTTCTCAATGGGAATTGTTTCTTGTCTGTAATTCACCATTTTACTTGTGGAGTAAAGTGAGAAGCAGTTGGTGCTGGAGAGTTGTATTTCTCAGTCTAAGAAGCAAGTATCTCTCGACAAAGACAAAGAAAAGAGAGAGAGAGAGAGAGAGAGATCTGGTGTGTATAGAAGAAGAGAGAGAGAGTTGAGGAGACGGGGAAAAATGGGTGCCACATCAAACTGGAGGAATCAGCTACATGTGTAACTCCTGTCCTCTAGATATCTGAAAAAATGATCTCTCTTGCATGACATTTAATCACCACGTGATTTGTCTCAAGCCAATCCATTCCTAGGATTACATCGAAATCTTTCATCTCCAGTGCTTGTAGATCGGCTAAAAGGATTTTATTCCCAAACGCAATTCTCAAACTTCGATAATGTTTCGTTCTTACTGTCCCCGATGGGATACTAACTTCTAGAGTTTCAACGACTACCCTACCGTTCTCATGTTTAATAGGTTAGCTCGACAGAGATAAAATAATGGGTTGCCCCCATATCTAATAAAACGAGAGCAAGGATATCACATACTGTTAACATACCTCTCATGGCATATCATTCTAAAGACAACCTATGAAAACTAACCCTTATAGTCTACCCCACGTAACCTAACAATATACATAGCATCAAATAAACAAACAACAGGTACATGGTACAGACCAACACTCATTTTATTAAACTTCGTGATCTGGGAGAGAAGAGCATAGAGAGAGGTGTTTATCCGTCATGTAGGATAACTTATACTCAGCTTGCATATACCCACCATAAAATTACATCATGAAACATATCACAAACATCACACATGATCCCCATAGACCTCAAGCATCAAATGTAACTTTACATACCATACTCATGAACTAGGAAAATACACCAACTAGCTCACCTTGTTACAAACAAGGGTCAATGGTAGACTCAACTCTCTGTAACACGGCATCAACTCCTGTGAACGTCCATTCTTGCACACAAGCTCACGCTGCAGCAGTCAGCGGCTTTGTGGTGGTGGCTCAGAGCAGTGTGTCGATTGTAGTGATATCAAGAGGATTTTAAAAGATATTTACTCGATAAAACACGTTTGAAAACAAAAACAAGCTTAAGCAGAGCCCTACAACAGGTAGAACTTTGTTCTAATACCATACAAACACGCCCCGTTTTTCGTACTAAAAATATATCAGAATTTTTCTTAGTAGGCATGCATGAAGAAGGGGAAAGAGACGTATATGATAATTAAAATAGAAACTTTAAGAAGGGGAAAGAGACATACATGATAATAAACCTTCGGCACAAATACGGGAGAAAACATAGCAGCAGAAATACCTCAGGATCCATCATAACGAAAATACAACATAGCTTTACAAAACGCGAATTAAATGAAACATCGTTTAAACATTAAGTCTTTAAAAAGAGAAACAAAAGAGCAACTTGTTATGGCACCTCCCTCTCTGTGTGGCTAGAACTTGTCATCTCCTGTAGTGTGAGTACAGATAAGGGTGAGTGCGTTTGAATACACTCGTGGGGATAAACTCCACATCTTAACATGCTATGACAGTTAAACAATTCGAATATACATAGGTTCGACAATTAGACACAACACGTAGAATGCATAGCACATAATTCGTAACCCAACCTTGGGTGCGGGTATTTCCCGTCTTACCCTACAAAACGGTCTTAATACCGCTGGTGCATTTCCGGGACCACCAATCCCATGATAGTAGGACAGAAAGGGACGTTTTTTACGGACCATAAGTCCCTCCGAGGCTGAATGTGGATCTTAGTCCTTTCACAGTATAAATATGACACATGATTCACAGCATATAATCACGACATATAAGATTCAACAGTTCATATATCTGATAGGGAAACAATAAACACAGAGATTTAGAAATTACCCCCACCTCGTTCGGTGGTAATCCTCGTGAAGCTCGATTCTTTAAATTCTAAGTTCGTTCCTTCACCTCAATCAAGTGGTATCTTGGGGAAACTGCTATGTTTAAGGGAATTAACGGGGTTCTTCGTCGGCGTCTCCAAGTAGAAAGAAAATCGTCGTTTTTACTTTATCGTTGTCTCGCCGTAGCTGGAGACCACATGTCATTGGCGACTCAAACTCGATACTCAAACACGGTGCTGCAAAGAACGCTTTCCGGGTGTTGCACCCAGCCCCCTATGTAATAGGCTTAGAAAATATTTCCCTCTTCACCTCACTAGACGCTCCCTAGTCGGGGCTCGCAACATTTTAGTCGTTGTTGCGTATCTTCCTTTTTTGAGCTCCGATTTATGATCCAGAAAGCCCGTAATGAAGCTCTCGGAGTAAATATTAACTTCGTGAAGTTTCAAGCCCATCCGATTTCCGATCGTCTGGAAATTGCCCTTGCAATAGACTGAAATTCACTGTTGCGCCACTACACTACCACTCTTTGCTCTGTCACATTGTATGCCCCCCAAATGAACTCGTCATAAGGTGAAATTTGGTAGGAATGATCCCAACATATTGAAAAATGCCCCATACGAACAGTTTTAGGAAACTCTTTTGTTAAAACCTTCTGCTCCGCAACTATATCCAGTTCGGATGCAGATTTACAGTTTCGACTTCGCAAAATTATTCCTCGGTCGTTCGACCTCGGATGGCCACCAAACTTGGTGGAGACCTTCCCCATACACTCTAGTATTAGCCATAAAAACAGTTTTCCGATCCCATTCTCGTAAGTGCCTGAAATGGCATGTCGAGCGCTGCCTGCACGCAGCAGCAAAAACAGGACAACAGGCCCCCGGCGCCCACCTGCAGCACGTCAACGTGCACCAGCGCACTCGACGCGCACACAGTGCCCCCGAGACACGCACCAGCACACCCAACGCGCGTACCAACACTTGCTGCTGCAACCCGACGTACACCAGCGCACCCAACGCGCACACAGCAGCTTGCAGCTCCGACAGCCCGCAGCGGCAAGGCAACAACACAGTAGCCTGCACACCGGGCAATAGGACAGGGCCAGGCGCCCCCGGCGCCGGCCCCCGCGTACGCACCTGCACCCGCCGACCAACACGCAAGCACACACAAAAACAACAACCCAAACACAGCAGCATATACACCCACATAGCAGCCCACACACACCTAACAGCTGCACAATCACACAACGGAAAACACATACACACATCACCACAAACACCCTAAACACACCTAACACAACAGCCCAACACACCCAAACACAGCAGTACCTACACCAACACCCACAACAGCAACTGCACTCAAACACAACACACAAACAGCAACGGCATGCACACACTGCAGCAGCAGAGGCGGAGAGGATGCAGAGCAGAGTGAGAGAGAGACCAAATGACAGAGAAGGCTGGAGTGAGAGAGAGTTGGAGAGGAGAAACTGTGTTTGTACGCTCTTTCTCTTGCTTCCCTTTTCTTTCTTTTCTTTTATTTCTAGTTTTAGTGTGAAAATAGGCTAAGAGGTGTCACTTGTTTGTGGAGAGAGAATGAGGGAAAGCTAGGTGGCGTTGCAGGGTGTGATACTAGTCATCTTTTAACTAATTAAGATTACTACTTAATTAATTAGTTCTTAGCTTAATTAAGATTATCACTTAATTAATTAATTCTTATACATAGTTTAAAAACAGGGTGTTTTAAGGTTGAATATTTAGAATTATGTAAAAAAGAGATAAAATCTCTTCTTGATAAAAGATTAATTACTCCTTCTAAATCTTCATGGTCTTGTACTGCCTTTTATGTTAATAAACATTCTGAACAAGAAAGAGGTGTACCTAGACTTGTCATTAATTATAAACCCCTTAATAAGGTTTTAAAATGGATTAGACATCCTATTCCTAATAAAAAAGATCTTATAGATAGGCTTTTTGGAGCCTTAATATTTTTAAAATTTGATTTAAAATCAGGATATTGGCAAATGCAAATTGAAGAAGCTGATAGATATAAAACAGCTTTTAATGTTCCAATAGGACACTATGAATGGACAGTTTTACCTTTTGGTTTAAAAAATGCTCCATCAGAATTTCAACAAATTATGAGTGATATTTTCATTCCTTACAGCAATTTTATAATTGTTTATATTGATGATATCCTTGTTTTCTCTAAAGACATTGAAACACATTTCAAGCATTTAGAGATATTTAGAAAATTAATTATTCAAAATGGTCTTGTTATATCAAAACCTAAAATGAATTTATTTCAAACAGATGTCCGTTTTTTAGGACATAATATAAACAATGGAAAAATAATTCCTATACAAAGAAGTATGGAATTTGGAAACAAATTTCCAGATATTATTACTGATAAAACACAATTGCAAAGATTTTTAGGAAGTCTAAATTATGTCTCCTCCTTTGTTGAAAATATTTCAAAAATTTCTGCTATCTTATATGATAGACTTAAAAAGAATCCTTCTCCTTGGACTGATGAACATACCAAGACTGTTAGGATTATAAAAGAAAAGGTTAAAAATATTCCTTGTCTCATGCTTGCAAATCCTCAATGGGAAAAAATAATTGAAACAGATGCTTCAGACATAGGATTTGGAGGTATTTTAAAACAAATAAATCCTAAAGATAAACAAGAAATACTTGTTAGATTTTATTCAGGAAAATGGAATCCTGCACAAAAAAATTATGCAACTGTAGCTAAAGAAATTCTTGCTATAGTAAAATGTGTTATAAAATTTCAAGATGATTTATATAATCAAAAATTTATTATAAAAACAGATTGCCAAGCAGCAAAAGGTTTATTTAAAAAGGATTTTAAACATGATATTTCTAAACAAATGTTTGCTAGATGGCAGGCTTATTTAGCCCCTTTTGATTTTGAAATTGTTTATAAACAAGGAAAAGACAACAATTTGCCTGATTATTTAACAAGAGAATTTCTTTCATGACTACAAATATGAGTCAACAAGGAAGAGGATCCTATTTCCCTAATAGGGGAAGAGGAAGAGGAAGAACTCCTCATGTCATTGCCCAGCATGGCAAACAAAAATTGATTTCCCAGAATATATCTGGATCAGGAAATATACCTGACAAAAATCATCCATTATATGGAGATTTTCAAGAATTTCTAAAAACAAAAAATCAGGAATATAATCCTGAAAATAAGGAAGAATCTTCCTATGCAAGTATTGCTACTGAAGAAAAGAGTAATATACTCTTCAAAAGAACTGAGTTCAGAGATTTAATTCTTCTTATAGAAGATAAAGATGTTCAGTGGAAAGATAATCCATGGACAATTATGGAAAGATATATTCCAAATGGAACGTTCACAGGTGGCTCATATAAGCCAAGAGGATTTTATGAACAAATGCTGAAAGCATTAGAAAGTGTAGATATTGAACACTTCAATTCTGGAAATAACCAGCAAAATGAGTATGCTTACTCAAAATTTACCATCAAGAAGATTATATCTCTTGAAGAATGGGGAATATCCCCACTTATTGAAAAGGAAGCTATGCATCCTACTCAAAGACATACTTATAAATTCAATTTTTGGGATTATGTCGAAGGTTTTTATAAAACCCTTTTCTTTGAAAATAAGAAAAGAAAACATACTTGGCTTATCAAGATATGTAGCAATTGCTCACACCATCCAGTTAATAACTGGTTTTATGATTGGTGGAAAATATTTGGTACTATGGTAGATATTCTACCAGAAACATATAAGAATTTGATGGAGGAATGGACATTAGTTTCACCCTCTGTTGAAAACAATACCATAAGGGGTCAAACTCCTTGTAAGTTTTTTATGGAATCAGGCATTCCATGGATTTGGAAATGATCACCAGAATTCGGTTATACCGAGAATGGTACTCCTTGCTTATGGAGAATTGGTTATACCAAGATGTGGGATAAGATGACAAGAATTGATCCCAATACAGGGGAATTATATTCCCAATCTACCATTGACGGTCTTAATGAGAAGATAGAGTTTTATAAACTCCAAAAAGAAAATAAAAAAGAGGAAGAAAAGGATTCTAATAGTCCTTTCAAAAGAATCTCTCAAAAATATTCTGGAACATTTTCCAGACAAAAGATGATTGAATTATATATTGAAGAGATGAAGAACGATCTTTTCCGTAATCTTCAAAATACGAGTTCAGGTTCAAAATCTGATACTTCCATGCTATCTGATTACAGCAACAGGGAAGAAACAGAAAATATTTGTTCTGATCAAGAAGGACAAGATCAAGAGGAAGATAATTCAGAGCTCAGTGTGTCATTTGACATACTCAAAGAATCTTTGATTGAAAAATTTAAAGATTAAAGATGATTCTGTATTTTATTACAAGAAACTTTCCACATACTCTATGGAATCCTTATTTTAATCCAATTTTATACGAAGGTTATGGATCTATGAACAGGGCCTTCACTATCAAACACAAAATCAAAATCATCAAACAGATAATTAGAGAAACGAAGAGTCTTCTCATCGATGATCCCTATTTTCAGAATGAAGAAAATACAGCAAGATTAGTGGAAATTTTCAAACTAAGAGAATCGCTTAAAGCATTCAAAATGCAAAGCTCTATCCTGGCAGCATAAAGACAAAAGGAAATGGCCGACAAAGAGATAAGATTCTCTTCTCCACTTATCTTAGTGGACCCTTGTAATAGACTATTGGATAATTTAAGTCCATATTATTGAGCATCTCTACTGTTTGCTTTTATAAAGCATCTTTGTAATAGTTAGTTTTCTCCTCTATTTATAGGCTTAGTCTTTCATTTATTTTCTTCATGCTCGAGTAAAGTACTCGCCCTTTCTCTTCTCTCTCCACCCTCTCTATCACCCTTGTAAAACCCCTTTGTGTTTAATAAATCTTGTGTTTCTTAGTGTTCTTCAAGATCTGTAAGTATTTAAATTTCTGCACTTTTTATTTATTTTTATGATATATAAAAGTCTACCAATGGTGGGCTAGATCTATATGTGTTAGATCATAGCTACTGGTTCTTATTAAACATGACTGTTTAAAATGTAAAATGGAAACATGAATATTAATGAAAGGTTAAGACACTCAGGGTTGAGGCTTAAGTCTAAGATGTTTATAAAAATCCTAATGTTCACCCTTTTGCCGTTTTAGCCAGGAAGGCGTTTAGGCGTTTATGGGTTGAAGGGGAAGTTATAAACATCAAATTCTTAAATGCTCAGTAAGTCCTAGAGTTTAAATGTCTGGTAAAATTATCCTTTGGTCTTTAATATTCATGCATCCTGGGTAAGAAATGGTATATATATATATATATATATATATATATATATATATATATATATTACTTAACTTATCAAGTACTCATGCTTAATTAATGATATAACAAACATATAAAATACTACATTTTAGTTAATTAATTTGGGGTGTTATACTTTTCGATTAAATTATACCACCGATTAATTAAACATGCATTTTATCGTTTTTTCTGAAACGCACATAATTAAATCAAACAATTAAGGGTTTGATTATTTAATTAATCAATTATGCGTCGTTTTTGTCCTAGGCGCTACCAACAACAATAACAATGGCCAACACACCAGATGATGAATCGAAGAAAAAGAGAAGAACTGCAGAGAAAAAAAACAAGAAATACATCCACATCTCTAGTGATGAGGAGGACAATACAATCAAAGAATTATTATGCAACGAAGAAAGAAAACTAAGACAGAAAAGAAGACTAAGTCAGAGAAGAAGATCAAGCAAGAAAAGATATAATTATGAGCCCAATTAAAAATTATAATCTTTTGTTTTAGAATTTCGATACTTATTATTATTATTTTTTTTTCTAGATTTAAATTTTTTTTGCACACCTATAATATTACTTTCATTTTTTAACGACTCACAAACCCATATCTTTATTATATTTGGATTTCACAATGTATTACACTTATACATAACTATTTATAATATTCATAATTTATTGATATTTTTCTTAATATATTATTGTTGTTACGATTCCTCTAATAATTAAAAAAAACTTAAAATAATCAAATGTTAAATAATTTAAATACACTTCAATAAAATATTATAGATCAATAAATAAAGGGAAAAAAAAACTACGAAATCAATTTTAAATATTTTTAATAAATTATTTTAAGGATAACAACTAATATATCTATTCATGAACTTATCTCTAAATTAATATAAGTACTCAATAAATGTTTATGCGAAAAATCAAAAACTATTTTGAAATATCTAAAAATCTAAAAGATTTTAACAATAAATTTAATAATAAAACGATTTTAGAAATTTAAGAACAAAATTACATAAATACAAAAGTGGACTAAAAATGAAAAGAATATTTGGAATATACCTATTATAAATATCTCAAAAGTACTTATTAATAACAAAGTCACAAGGTTAACAATGAAATAAATTTTAAATTAATTTTTATATATTTAAACATTAACTTTTAAAAAATATAAATATCAACAGATAAGATCTTGAAAAATGTTTAATAATAATAATAATGGGCGTTTTTTTTTTTCCAATTTTAGTGAAATAAATAGAAATAATCTTATAATTTTTTTTTTGTTTGGATGCAATAGAAAATTGTTAAGATATCCCATGTTTGTTTAAATATTATTTTAAAATTTAAAATTTATTTTAAAATATAAAAATAAATTGAATTAGCTATAAATTTTTAAATAGTAGTCTGAATCTAGAATAACTACAATTATTAAATATTTTATCTCTTCAAAATGCTTATGATTAGTTATATTGTATTATCAAATAAATTATATATACCACATATTATATGACAATAAGCCCAAAGCACAACACGCGGGTACATTATTAGTAATATAAAAAACATATCGAACTTGGCGGCTAAGCTTCACCCTTGTATCCATTGGATACGCCCGTGATTCTAACTAACAAACATTTAAGTTAAAAAAAGACTTCAGCTCAGCATCATTGACTTGAATAGTTAAAATGTGGAAAAAAAAAATCCCTGGTGCTGGAAGCAGTGGGTGGAATTTTATTTATTTGGTTTGTGATGGAAACTGAAAAATGAGTTTGCAACTATTTAAGTTATAATGATAATATTATATTATTTAATTAAGGAAAGTGTAGTATTTATATATATATATATATATATATATATATTAAAGGGTTAATTACATTAAAAAATACGAATTTATGGTCATTTTTCAATTGCAACATGAACTTTAGACATTAACATCGTAAATGCTCACTTTATAATCTGTAACAATTGAGACATGAACGGGTTTTTCGGGCTGCAATTGCTGATATGGAGCCCGAAATGTAAAGTTGAATCTCAATCATCATCATCCCACATGGAATTTAAAAAAAGAAAAAAAAAAAAGGAAAACCCAGACATTGCAGCACCGCCTCCCCCGTCCCCTTCCCCTCTCCGACGATTATAAACCCTTGGAAGTTGAAGCTTGAGATGGGCTTAATAACTATATGTTCTGTATTTCTTGCCCTAATTTATACAGATTGCCACTCTTCTGAAATTTTTGGGTTTAGAGCAATTTCAATTCCGTGAGAGGAAACAAATCCAATGAATGATCAACCAATGAGTGGAAGTGTTAGAGGATAAATGGCAGAAGCAAACAAATTTGGAAACTCCAACCAAAGAGTGGAAGTGTTAGAGGATAAATGGCAGAAACAAACAAATTTGGAAACTTCAACCAAAGAGTGGAAGTGTTAGAGGATAAATGGCAGAAGCGAACAAATTTGGAAACTGGGAATTCAAAGCTGGCCATCTCTTTCTCTGCAACTCCCCAATTTAAATATTTTCCTTTACATTATTTCTTTTTTCAAAAATTCTACAATCAAACCTCTCTTCAATCAAAGTTTGCAGAAGGCACCACCATAGAAAACCCTTCACGTCATGTCTTTCCTTTTCTTCTATTTGAAAAATCAATTAATTTTGGATTGGAGAATGGGATGGCTGAAATTGAATGGTGGTGGAGTTTGAGTTGGATAATTGGAGATGAAGGGTAATTAGGGATTTTTTTTTTTTTTTATTTATATGAGTGATGTTTGATATTTAAAATTACATGTCATCAATTAATTTATACAATTCGGGCTCCACGTTAGTAATTGGAGCCCAAAAAACCCAAACATGTCTCAAATTGAAATATGTGTAAAATTGAACATTTACGATGTTATGGTCGAAAGTTTGTGTTGCAATTGAAATTAGACCCTAAGTTTGTGTTTTTATATGTAATTAACCCTATATCAAATCAAGAAAGTTGGTAAAAATTGCAAGGATGTCACTTTCTCGCCTAAAAGTGTCTTATTAATAAAATAAATAAAGTAAAATAAAATAACAATCTTACTTGGTAAACCACTTTATAATTAAATCTATATATATTTATATGTAAGATCAATCTTACTCTAAAAACTATTATATAATCTATATAAAGTTAACAAAGAAGAGAAAATACATCGTTTTTTAAAACCTATGTAAAACTAAGAAATGAAGAAAAAATAGTGATTTTTCAACAAAATAAAGATATACGGAGAATGAAGAAAGAAACATTATATACAAACAATAGATATAATGATTTCTCAGAGAGAGAAAGAGAGAGAGAGAGAGAGATATATATATATATATATATATATATATATAACTAAAAAATGGAAGAATACAATATTTTGCTTAACATTCAAAAAGTAGAAAAATTCTTCTAAATCACGTTGCCTCATAACTTCATTTTTAGAGAGATATAATATTTTGATATAATATTTTGAGAAAAATATTATAAACAAATTTTTTGTATAAATTATAATGGTTAAAATCCAACTATAAATATGACAACCCATGTGAAATACTAGTAGTACAATAAACATATCAAATTTGGCGGCACAGCTATACCCTTGTATCCATTGGATACGGCCCTGATTCTAATTAACAAACATTAGTTAAAGACTTCATGAGCTCAGCGTCATTGACTTGGCTTCAGCTGTTTGTCAACTAGTGATATCTCTTTAATTATTAATGAAGAGCAAGTTAAAGGTACGGTGTATCATCATCTTCAATACCAGTGCAGCGTTGGACAAAACTTGAGAGCTTCCATAAATGGATTCATCAGATGGTGCAGCCAATTCATCTCAGAATAAGTTTTTTTTTTGGGTCATAAATTTGCAGTTTATATATTATGAATGGTGTATTCACTTTTCTGAAAACATAGATTAACCAGTGTAATTGATATGCTGAAATAGGTGGAGATTTAAACGGGTACTTGGTACTGTACAATGCAGCACTTATGGGAGATTGGGAGAGGGCGAAACGGTACTTGGACATGGATAAAGATGCAGCCACAGGTGGTATCAGTTTTTACTCGGAAACACCTCTTCATGTGGCAGTTTTGTCTGGAAAAGCTAATGATTTTGTGAAAAAGTTGGTGGGTATGTTGCCACGAGAGGCGTTGGCCATACGTGATGAAACTGGGAATACGGCATTACACAATGCTGCCCAGGTTGGAAACACTGAAGCTGCTAAGACTTTGGTTACTAAAAATCCTGAATTACTATACATGTTGAATAATAGTGGGCAATTGCCAATCCTACAAGCAGTCCTATATTGCCAAAAGGAAACAGTCAAGTACTTGTTATTCATGTCCAACCCTAACGTGGAACACAGCCCTTTTCAAGGCCAACTCGGCGTTGACCTGTTGAACAATGCAATAGCTTCTGAATTCCTTGGTAAGTAGACACCTTTGAGGTTGTGTTTGAAATTCAGGAATCAGGATCTAAAATTTAATAACTTGTCGTCAGATGTTGCACTTGACTTGGTTGAGGAGTATCCCAATTTGGCTCTTTTGCAATGTGAAATCACTGCTCATACTGCACTCTCATCTATGGCTAACAACATGGGTACACTATTCTTAAGTGGAGAAACATTCAGGTGGTGGGAAAAATGGATCTACCATCGTAAGTGAATAAAATATACTTCTTATGTTTGCAACCAAAACTTCATTTTGATTAAACTTTTTACATTGTTTTGAAAGGTGTTCCTCTAAAGCAGCACAAATTGAAAGCTACTCTTGCTGGTGACATTGAGAATGGAATTAGTGAACCTGATCCAGTGTCCAAGAGGGACTTTTGTAGATCAGGTTTTATTGCTTTCTTTTCAACTTTAAAATTGAAGAAAGTATCAGTTAAAGAAAGAAATTGATAAATTTTGTATGATTGGTGTACAGTGTCTCAGAAATCGAAGTTGATGTTCTGGAAATTCATCCGACGTTTAGGTACTAAAGAGTAATTAATTTGATTTCCAATGCAATTAATTGTGCATGCTTATCTGATTGAGAATGGATAAACAATGTCAGTGCCTCGTGTGGAGGAGATAATGAAGAAGAAAGCAGTGCACCAACAAGCACTTTTACTAGTGGAACGTTTGTGCGAAAAAATGCTAACTTTGCCTCAAAGTGAAGCCGCAAATAGGTTCAGGATTGCAATCACTCTTGCGGCCAAGAGTGGCAAAAGTGAGATTGTGGAAGTGATCATGAAGATGTATCCTATAGCTACTGATGCTAGAGATGGCGACACTGACAGCACCATATTTCTTCTTGCAGCCAAATATCGCTTTCAAAATGTTTTCAACCTATTTTATAGTTTGAGTGGCCGCAGATATCAGTTTTTTGATAATGTAGACAATGAAAGCAACAATTTAATGCACCTATGTGGAAAACTAGCCCCTCTCGACAGACTCAATCTTGTTCGTGGTCCAGCTTTGCAGATGCAATGCGAATTACAGTGGTACAACGTAAGATATATAATTAGAGCCATCCCCATTAATCCAGTGTTTAAGATTTTGTTTGCTAAACATGCATTCTCTATTCTGTAGGAGATGGAGAAATTTGTTCATCCTTCTCGACGAATGTGGAGAAACAAACAGGGGAAAACCCCTAAAATGTTATTCACAGAAGAGCACCATCAGTTGAAAATCGATGGAGAAAAGTGGATGAAGGACACGGCCAATGGATACACCATTTCAGCGGCACTAATTGCAACTGCCATGTTTGCAACAATTTTTACTGTGGAAAAAGATGTGGAAAATCGTCTTGGCCAGCGCATTCCAGAAATTGTATTCATGTGGTTTGCTGTTTCAGACGCGATATCCATGTTCACTTCCATCACTTCTCTTATGATGTTTTTGTCCATCTTAACTGCACGTTATGCGGAACAAGATTTCTTGTATGATCTACCCAAGAGATTAAGCATTGGCCTTCTAAGCCTCTTTATCTCCGTTACCTTTATGATGATTTCCTTTAGTGCATCATTGTATTTTGTATTTCAGGGAGAAAGGGCGTGGTTTCTTATACCAGTTGCCGCATTCGCTTGCTTGCCCGTGACATCATTCACAACATCATTCCTGTTGTTAGAGTTCCCTATTCTTGTGGAAGTCGTCTATTCAACATATGGCCCTGGTATTTTCGGCAAGAAAACCGATTCTATATTATATTAAGTCACCTCAAGATACTGTTGTACCTCAAGTAATTTTTTTTGGTTTTTACATTGATGTAATACTCTATTCCAACAAAATATTTCATCTGGATGTTTGCCGCATGTTTTTGGAGCACAAACAGAGTCATGTTGCAGATAACAGAGCTTTATACAACTGACAAATCTTTGATCAAACAAGGTCATAAATAAATAAAAAGAGAAAGAGAACCTGATTTCAAGAATGATGGAGATCCTCCAACATCAAGAACAAGAAGAACACAAAACAAAATTCGTTTGACTTCTTTTGCACCTCAAGCTCTATTCTCCGAATCAAAATTTGTAACTTCACATCAATTCTTTTTCAAGTTCTGATTCTGATTTTTCAGTGAATAGTTGAGTTCATATTCATTAGTCGGTTCTTAAGAGCTGTTGGAAAATAGTTGAATTATGTTAAACATTAATTGACAAGCCATTGAAGAAATTACTCGATGGCAATATATCCTCGAATTGGTTGATGAATATATGTGGTGTGATTATCACTCCTCTACAGTACTATCTTAAAAAGATTCTGACTTGTTTGTTAATTTATAAAAAAGTAAAATAATAATAATAATTTGACTATAGGGTATTATTAGACAGGATGACTAGTATTAGATGAAGTGATTCAATTATAATACAAAATTAATAACATGATTATGATGAATATCTGCTAAATAGTTTGGGAGATGTACATGCTGAATTGTGAGTTGTAATGGTCTAAGTTAATTTTCTGCAAGGGAGATCCACTCAGATACATAAACATAAAAAATTAACTTGGTTTCAAACACCTAACATTTGCACCTGTTTAGAGAGCTGATCACATATTGTGACATGAAGAATTCAGAATATGGAAACTTCAAGATCTACAGATACAAAAGATAACTGCAGAAAAGTGTAAGCACTTTGGCTAAACAATGTAATCCAAACCCAATCTGTTATGTTCCAATGGAGACTCTCAGTCATCCTTGGTAATTAACCAACCTTACAAAGTGGGTTGTAAGAATTTTAAATGTTTTTCTCATATAGGCACCACATTCTACATGTATAACAATTTGACAGCAAAGAATATGCTAATGACAACAATATCCATCTATTTAGCTCTCTGCAAAACCCCCGTTGTATCTATCCGAACCAATCAACCATTCGCTCATACGAGTTTCAATGGTTAGGCAAAAGAATACTATGTTTAAACGACTTTGTCCCGTTATTTAGAGCCCCATCAACATTGAGGATGGACGTAACCAAGTTGTATATCTCGACATTCTCAAAAGAAGGGACTTTCCGGCCCCTCCCAAATCGTGGTCCATGAGCAACAAAAATGCTCCTCATGGAAAATATGGCATTGTCATACCCATGTGAACCTCCACATTCTTTCTTCTTTGATCTTGTTTGCTCCACCTTAAACCCTTCTTTGATCAACCCTATAATCGGTGGAATACGATCACTAGACGAATAATGCAACCTCCTAGGCAAATCCTCCTTGAGATAAACCCTCAAATACTCACCATTATCCACATTCCCCAACTTTAGCCCCTCATTCATCTTAGCCACAACTTCCTTTGGCGAAAAGCCAGGTGGCGGACGAATTGCAAGCAAAGGACTATATGATTGAACCCATTCCTTTGGTATCTTTAAATCATCCAAATATATCAACTTTCTATCACATGTACCAACCATTCCATGATCACCAACCAAAATGGTGTTTACATCCTCAAAAACCCCTCTTTCTTCCAAACCACTAATCAACCTCCCAAGCATCGTATCTATACGAGCAATGGCTTCAGTGATCCGAGGATCATCGGGCCCAACCTTGTGGCCCTGATGATCAGGGTCCTCAAAATACAATGAAATAAAAGAAGGGATGTCACCACTAGGCTCATCAAAGTATTTCAAAACAGTATCAACTCTGCTTTCAAAAGCCACAGAACTATTATAAACCATACAGTATTCCTCAGGACAATTCCAAGAACCCTTTTTTACCTCAGAACCAGGCCAAAAATAAGTCACGGCTTTCAAGCCGCGGCTCGCAAGAGTCTCCCACAGCGGCTCACCAAGCCACCACTTCGGCTCGTGGCTAGCCATGGTGAAGAAATCACCGCTTTCGGGATCAATAAAGAAGTTATTGATAATGCCATGATGAGCAGGGTACAAGCCAGTGACAATGGAATAATGATTAGGGAAAGTGAGTGTGGGAAAAACAGGAATCAAACCCAATTCAGCTTCAGTTCCATTGCTGATCAGTCTACGGATATTCGGAGTATCCGTTTTGAACTGATATCCGAACCGAAATCCATCCGAGGAGATGAGTAAAACCACGGGGTTTTTGAGCTTCTTGAGGGGCCGTGAGAGCTCCATTGAAGAAGTGGAGATGGTGGATTTAGCATAGAATAATAGAAAGGCGAAAGCTATGGCTGCAGAGAGAGCAATACAGGTGGAAACAAGGAGAGTGATGAATGCAAGTGTGGTGGTGGGTTTTGGATGGGGATTTGGGGATGAAGAATCGGTGCTGAAGGATAAGAGAGCTGTGGAGGCTTCGTTGGGAAGATCGTCTTCTTCATTTGCTGCAATTGGATTTAACTTGTTGTCGATTGGATTCAAGATTGGTGTGGAATCGGATACCATATCAGATTTCAAGATTTCGTGATCTGGAATTGAGTGAGTGCAGAAAAATTGAACCCTTTTCAAGATTCTTGGTTTTAAGGGTAAAAATTGCAGATTTGAAGATTTAGAGAGGTGAGAGTAAGAGAGATTTTAGAAGGGTTTGAAGAGAGATAGATCACAATAAGATATCGAAGAGTTGCTCTCTCTCTCTCTCTCTCTCTTCTTGGTGTCTGAAATTGGGAGGGGAGAGGGGTGGGTGGGTAGTGGGGGGTAGTTGACATGAAGCTGTCGAAGAAGGTGGTTCAAGGCAAAGAGTCCAAACTAAGGAATACTCTGACCCAATGCAAGGCTCTATTCATATAAAGTTTGTGCATACTGCTCTAATTCCCTATTGGTGTATATTTGATTTTCTTTTTCCAGTAAATAATAACTAAGATTTTTTATTTTTTTTAATGATCTAGTTCCACTACTTTTGATTAATGTAAGAATAACAATTCAAACCTCTCCAAATTACTATCATATATATTAAAGTATGTCTTTATGACCCGATTTTGAGGTTGAGTCCACTGATAGTATCAATAAGATTATATTTTCTCAAGAGAGCTCATTTGCTCTCTCTTAATTTAAACATAACAACTCAAACCTCTCAAAATTACTATCATGTATATCAAAATATGTATATCTATGATTCGATTTTGAGATTGAATACACTAATATTATCTGTAAGATCTTATTTCAAGAGAGTTAATTTTGCTCTTCAATTTGAACTCACTCTGTCTTGAGCATGACCAAACAGTCCTCATTTACCATTAAATTTAATAATATAAGTTTGATTTTTTGACTAATGGACCTCGTTGACCTTGTTTGTGGATTTAGTTTCATTAATAATTAGAACTATTAATTTCATTTTTTTTATTCATATTATATTTATTATCTATATAAAAATGTGGAGTTTTTTTTACAAAATATGGATTACCGAATATATCTCTATCAAATATTATTATTTAAGATTATAATAGTTTAAGTATTTATACTTAAATAATTCTATATTAGAATTCTAACTAATTCAAAATTTTATAAAATCATATTATAATTAAAACTTTAATATAAAAGTGTTATTTATAAGATATTTGTATTTTTTTTTTCTTAATTTGAATTGATCTCCACGTGCAATGTAATTAAATCTAAAACTCGTAATAATATATATACATTAGTATAGAATCCATATGATATTCGGGAATAAATTTTATGAGTGAATTACTGAGATATTTCCATTATCATCACTAGGGGCAAATCCGTAACTTCACTCTAAAACTAAACTAAATCGAAAAATATTAAAAGCGAAAAAGTTTTATTTTCAAGATAGAAAGTCAATTTTGTAATCGTAGCTAATAACTCGATCTGACCGACAAACACAAAAAAGATTGACTTGAACAAAATAAATCAATATTGAGAATTCTGTATTTGTAGTAAATCGAAACAAATCAGTCAGTTCAATTTGTTTTTTCTTGCTTCTAATCATCATTTTCATAAATTAATATCTCTCGAGCTCTCTCGAGATGTAACTCTGAAAATCGTGAAAAAAAAAAAAAACCATTACTTTAAGAAATATGAGATAATGTCTGACCTTAGATCAGGGAACATATAAAATCTATTAATTGCAATAGATATTAATCAAGTTAGAGTAAGTTTTATGTAAGACCATCTAATAGATCTCCTTATGTAGACGAAGCTTTATGGTCAGTTAAAACCCAATCAACATAGGTCAACTCAATCAATATCAGTCAATGTTGGTCAACGCGGTTAATATGAACAACGTACGTCGACATATCAATCGACATGTTTATAGTGGTATTGAGGATGTATTGATTGATGTTTCGAGTTATAGTTATCTAAGTTTGATAATCTTTTTCATATGAAGTATTTTCAAACAATAAATATGATAGATTTTGAAATATCATCTATATCAACGATATATCAAATATTTAAAACTGTCTTCCAAACTTAAAAGAAAACATACTTTTAAACTTCGAGTTCGTGAGAATGAATTTACTCACAAAAAAAAGTTAAAACTTCTAGTCATAACTATAATTTTACAATACAGCTGAAAAAAAAGGTAAATCTGAATAATTGAATTGAGAATATAACACACACAAATTCGAAAATCATCAATCAATTCTATCTTAGCACCTCAAGCTTATCCAATCATGTCTTCATTTATATTCTCCTCTCTTTTATTACTCTATCACATATTGAAGAGTTGGAAGACAATTAGACCTCCCAAACTCTGAAGGCATATTAAGAAGCTTGTTATCTAATGTTATAGTTTTTTTATTTTTCATCACATAACTTATTAATTAGGAGGAATAAAGAAAATAAAAACAGAGGAAGAGAACTAATCAATATAAAAACTATTATTATTTATTTTTAAAATTAAATAAATATTGAGTTTTATTTTGGTATAACAAAGTTGAACTTTGAATCTTTTGTTAATTAATATTGCACTTTACAATCGACAAAGTTTAATCTTTTATTGTTGTTATTCACATAAGAAATGTACGCTTGTAAAAGTATAATTAGTTATACATTTATTTAATATTAAATATACTTTTATTGAATTTAGTACTTTCATACCATGTATAGTCAATTGTGTGGATAATTTGGATAAAAAAAAATTTATGTAACTTTATGCATTTTATAACTAATAAATAAAAATTAAGTAATTAATTATTTCGTTAGGAAAAACCGACTGTTAATGATTTTAAAACAATCATCATCTCTAACTATAATTTATAACTACCACAAACAATAGCAATTAAAATAATATGTTACACAATACTAGTTTATTGTCAAGAGACTCAGAAACAACTTGATAGAGAGAAAAAAGAGGAATTTAATATTAATAATCAAAACAAGTAAACCAATTAATTAAAATAATCAGAAAAAAAAAAAAAAAAACTTTGTTTTGTCTTATTTAAAAAAAAAAAACATTACCTAAATTCGTTTCGTTCTATCTTTGAGATTTTCTTTTTCTCCGACGTAATTTTGCTTGTGTTGTGGGTTCCACTTCCTTTGATTTTTCCTTTTCTACTTCATCCAGAGACACGGGTTTTTCCTCTTCTGCTTCATCTAAAGAGTTGTGCAGAGCATCTATCAAATTCTGTAAACATTCCTCAGCTCCCATGTCTGCAGATTTTGGCATCAAATTCTCTGCCACGTCAGCAGGGCTTATGTCAACTTGGGACAACAAACACTTGATCTTGTCAAACTTTTCATGGGTCTCGATCTGGTGATAGTTCTTGGCAAAAACTTTGAAGGCTTCATAACAACAATAGGACATCTCAATGTGCTTGTCCATCCTTCCTTTACGAAGGAGAGCATGATCGAGCTTGTCAACATGATTAGTGGTGAATATGAAGATTCTTTCACCGCCAGCTGACCATAACCCATCCATGAAATTCAAGAGCCCTGCTAGGGTCACCTTGCTTTTCCTTTTACTTTTATTATTGTCCTTATCTTCATCATCCTCATCCTCTTCATCATCATTATCGTTTTCTCTTCTTTTCCCCGTGATGTCCAGGGAGCAATCGATATCTTCGATCACTACAATGGCCCTGCAATCCCAAATAATAGCATATTTCATCAATAAACTAGAAGAAATATAAATATGACAGCAAAACAATGTATGGAATCTGGGTTTTGGAGAATTTGTGAGAAATTTGTGAGAATGATTCAATAGGACCGAGATATGAGGGGATCGAGCGGCTGCCTATGCAGGTTCAAATTAAATTAATCCGAAATTATGAATTAATTAACTAAAGAGAAGAAAAAAAAATTGAAAGATGAATTACCTTTTAGAAATGTCAAGCATCAACCTCCTAAGCATGGTATTATCCTTGACAGCAGTGAGCTCAAGATCATAAATATCATAGTGCAGAAAGTTGGCCATTGCAGCAATCATGGTTGACTTTCCAGTTCCTGGAGGACCATACAGCAAATACCCACGTTTCCATGGCTTCCCAACCCTTTTGTAATACTCTTTACCCTTAGTAAACTCAATCAAATCATCAATAATCTCTTTCTTCTTCTCAGGGTCCATGCCAATGTATCAAAGCTGGCAGGATGCTCGAATCGAACCCAGCTCCACTCCATGCACTCATCACCACCCCATGCTCCCACCGAGAATATCCTTTGTCCTCTATTTCTCTTCCTAATTGTCTTCCCTTCACTCAGAACATGGCTCAAGTAAGATCCGATGATGATGTGGCAGTGCTTCTTAGGAAAACACAGAATATAGGCACTCTTCTCAAGGCCCCGGCTGTCCGAACTCATCTGCATGATGTTGGACCTGGGAAAACTTTTGTTTCTTATCCAGCAAACCCTAATGCCGTTGAAAACGTCCGTTACTTCCTCGTAGTCATCCATACTCAACGTAACGGAACGTTTGTGTAGTATCACGTAATTTTTTTAATTTATTTTTCTTTCCTCAAAATCTTAATGTTATTATTAAGTTTAAACAAAGTATATTAAATAAAATTGTGTCCAAGAGACACCTCTTGCTTGGGGTAATTACACTTGGCAAGTGAGGGAAAGGGGGGTGTTACACCTAAGCTTGACAAGTGAGGAAAAAGAAAAAAATAAGAAATTAGGAAAGATTCTCTATTCCTCTCTCCTCACACATCTCTCTCTCTCGCTTCTCCATCCCAGCAGCTTCTCTTCTCTGTTTCTTTCAATCGCCGCCGGCGACGAGTTTCCGGCAAGGTAAATTGATTAATTAATTGCTAGAGTTTGTCAACCTCATCATAAGTACGGGCTCGGTTTTTGACCCGGTCCCCGTCTCCACCCCGTATGGCCGTCCCTCTCTCTTCCTCTTCCTACCCCGTCGTCGTTGTGTGTGTATGCGTCTGTGTATATATATGTGTGTGTTGTGCGCGTGTGTGTGTTGGGTTGGTAGTCGCCGGCGACGCGGTGTCGCCGGCAGTGTGCGGCAGGGGGCAGAGGAGGTAGCAGGGGAGGGGATTTGGTTTTGGGGGGTAATTTTGAGAATTTGATTGAACTCAGGGACTAATTTGTAAACCTTAGATTTATGATGAATAACACTTAGGCCCTCAATTTATGGAAATGACAAATGGTCCCTGAACTTTATAAGATATACAAAAAGGACCCTGGACTTACGAACAATAGCAAACTGACCCCAGAACTTCTCAGGAGTCTTTTCTTTTAGAGATTTTATTGGTTTTAAGCATTTAAATCAGATGATAAGTCTCGTTTCTATACTCTGTAGGGAGTACACGCGAGGGGCAGGAATAAGGATAAAATCGAGAACTTTTGATCAACGCTATCGAGCACCCGAGGTGGGGGTAAAATCTTATTTACGATTAAAATTGTACGGCTTTACGAAAAAACAATGTGACTATGTGGTTTAAATTCTGTTATTATGTGATGTCGATTTCAAGTGAAACGTTTTCCCTGCGTGAACTGTATTCGAGTAAATTATATGGTTTTGAAAGCTATTGATTTCAAGTGACACAAACGCGACTGGATTTATATGATGAAAAGTTGGGATAATTCCCGCATCAAAGGGATTTTCAATGAAAGCCAATATATGTCAAAAGATTTCTGTATTTATGTGTTATGTGAATTATGTGGCCAACGTGAACGTGACCAATGTGCACTGTGTGTTATGTGAGAACTATTATGTGACAATTTAACTGCGCATGCGCTTGCACGCCAAGTGGGGTATTCCATTTTGGAAACCCAACAAGGGGATATTCTACGGAAACCCAATATGAAAGGGGTGTAAAAACCCAAATGGGGTCGGCTTGGGGCCCTGATAGGTATTCTTCGGAAACCTATCCAGAGTTGCATTGGGACTACTCGGGAGTCCACACTGTGTATTATATGTATATTATGTAAGAAACAATATGTGTCCCCCGTTCACCGTACAAATCAACCCCACTAAGTGTTCTTTTGGCACTTACCCCTTTTATGATTTATTTTACAGAAAATTCTAGGAGCGAGGAGGAAAGAACAGAAATGCCTGTTACTTTTGTATGTATTTAAGAGTGTATATGTATAATCGGTGTTTCTGAATCCTTAGTTATGTACGCAACAGTGTTTATATGTTTTGATCTAAACAAGAATGTTTTCTCCGCTGCTATGTTATAAACCTTTCGTATTTTCAAGGGTTGCTCTCTAGATCTTTGATTGTTTAAAACCTCAACAGTTTAGGAATTTTGCTGGACGCCCTATAAAAATGTTGCGCTTATTCTCTGTCATTAAAAAAAAATAATAATAATAATAATTTCTAACTGCGTAATAAACTTTATATGAAAACGGGGCGTGACAGTATTGGTATCAGAGTCTGGCTCTACTTTTTTTTCTTTTGTAGGGCCTTGCTAAAAAAAAAAAAATTTATTTTGGTGTGTATAAAAATAAATATGAATTGTATGATTAATATGTATTTTAGACAGGCAATTCTGTTCAACCTCCTCCCACAGGTTTGATTGCAAATTTTCAAAAATTTTCTTTTACCACGTGATAATGTGAATGTTATTATTTGTTACTGATTTTTATTCTTTGTATGAAAAATTGGTAATGTTATCGGGTAAGATCTGGGATGAGAATTGTTATCGATATGGTTTCCTTATGAAACTTATGTGTGAGGTTATGGGTGACAGATGATTCCACCCCGTAGGACTGCTAGGATGAGCGTCCCCATGTTTGAGTCCAGTGGAGCCAGACTTAGACGACTGTTTATGAGCAGCCAAGTGGTGGGAGACGTTTCGATTGGTGAGCACATAGCCAAGTTATTCCATTGCTGGAGGGAAACAGGTAGGGGGACGGGTCGAATAGGGAATATGGAAGCGGCGACTCACTTGATTCATACACTACCAGGTGAATGGGCTGTTCGGGCCCGACGTATATTTCGAGATGAGTTAGTATTCTCGGCTGTTGACAATATTCCGAATATAGACTTTGGACGGATGGCCCAACAGATGATGGAGTTGTGGATGCGGCGGGAGACCCCGTCCACACCGGAGAGGGGACCTTTTGACCCTTCTAGTAGCGATTCTGATGGGGGAGACGGTGATGATGAGGAAGAAGACCCGGAGGAAGATCCGGAAGAAGATCCGGAGGAAGATCCGGATGAGGATCCTGATGAGGACTTGGACGAGAGGGGTCCTGAGGATGTTCCACCAGGGTTGTAGGGACCCCCGTCTCCACCTGTTGCCATGGTTTAGGGGGTAGTTGGTGGTCTCGGGTGGTTTGTTTAGGAATGTGGGCAGTATTCTTTTGCTGTATATATGTTGTACATATGCGATATTTTGTATGGTGTAGTGAGACTCGATCACCTTTTGATATGTATATAAGAATAGAGCCGCTTACACCCGTCTAACTAGTGTATTTACGATGATTTTGGTTATATATATATGATAGTTATCTTTGCTTAATAATATTGTTTTACGTTATAGAAATCTATTATTAACATCTACTCGAGTGTTATAGAAATTTGATTGTTTTCTAATCAGAACCATGAGGAGGGGTAGACCACGAAAGAATTCACAATCGACGGCATCGGCATTTGAACAATCAGCCTCGGAACCGCGTGCACCGGAGGGGCTGAATCACGACGGGATACGCCTAGCCAGTCAACTTCAGGGGTACCTAACCTGGAACCCATGAAGAGTCTAGTAGCGGTGTTGCAGGGTCTAGCCCAACGGTTGGGTAACGAAAATACGAATACAGCACCGTCGGAACCTAAGGATGATGCGAACAGGGTAATTGAACTCTTCCGACGATTCAACCCACCAACTTTCAATGGACGTGGAGAACCGGCGGATGCAGAAGAATGGTTGAGGGTTCTGGATCGATTATTTGCTCATCTAACCTGCACTGAGGCACAACGAGTTTCTTGTGCAACCTTTCAATTCACCGAAGAAGCAAGTTTTTGGTGGGAGTCATATAGTCGAACTTTGACTTTGGAAGCGAGAAATGAGATGACGTGGCTGGATTTTAAGGAGATCGTCATGCAGAACTACTTGCCGCAGTCGTATCGGGATGTTAAGGAAACTGAATTCCTACATCTCCGTCAGGGGTCGATGACAGTAGGTGAGTATGAGAGAAAGTTTAACCAGTTGAGCAGGTACGGGGTCCACTTAGTGGATACCGATTCTAAGAAAGCCAGACGTTTCTGTAGAGGGTTACGCCCGGATCTTGGGGCTATTTTAGCAGGACAATGGGAGATAACGTATGTCGAAACGGTGAGAAGGGCTATGGAGGTGGCGTCTCGATTGCGAACAGACGTAGTGGTCCCAAAGAGAGCCAACGAGGAACTCGGAAAAAGGAAATGGGTTAACCCGGGGCCAAACCAAGGTCGAAATCCCAATCAAGTGAAGAGACCGATGGGTAGTGGCAATATCAATATTCCGAATAATAGATCAAAACCCATTTGTCCCAAGTGTAGAAAACCTCATTTTGGACAATGCCTCTTGGGAACGTCCATTTGCTTCCGGTGCAAGGCACCAGGACATGAGGTATGGAATTGTCCGCAGCTTCTAGCCACGGGATCAGGATTTAAACAAGGATCGGGGACAGGAAGAGCTCGGGCTTATGCTATTACCTATCATGAAGCCGCGGAAGAACCGGAGACAATGGCAGGTATGTTATCGGTTTGCGATTTGCCTGCACTCGTCTTATTTGATACTGGGGCAACCCATTCTTTTATCTCTGTCAAGTTTTATGAGATGTTAAAGTTAGAAAATCATGCGGTAGATGCTAAGAACCTAGAGGTCAGCTTACCTTCAGGAGAGATAGTGAACACTCAATGGATGTGTCGAAATCTAAGGATTTCCTTTGAAAATAAAACCCTCTATGCCGACTTGCATGTACTAGAAATGAAGGACTTCGATGTAATCCTGGGAATGGATTGGCTAACGAACAATCATGCAACGATCAGGTGCTACGAGAGAGAAATTTTCTTTCAGCCACCTGAGGGTGAGAAGTTTACTTTCTTCGGAACTCGAATTGGCTTGAACCCCAAGGTTATTACGTCCATACAAGCTGTAAAACTACTAAAAGGAGGAGATTGTGAGGCAGTGTTGGTAAATCTGGTAGATCCTGAGCAAAGAACGGATTCCATTGAAAGAGTTCCGATAGTGAAGGAGTTTAAGGATGTTTTTCCAGAAGAGCTACCTGGTCCTCCACCAGACAGAGAAGTGGAATTTGGGATAGAACTGGTGCCTGGATCTGCACCAGTGTCAAAGGCTCCGTACCGGATGGCACCAAGAGAATTGCAGGAGCTAAAAGTTCAGTTACAAGAGCTTTTGGAGAAAGGTTTTATTCGTCCTAGCGTATCTCCATGGGGAGCTCCAGTGCTATTTGTAAAGAAAAAAGATGGGACTTTTCGTATGTGTATAGATTACCGTGAGTTAAACAAAAGGACCATCAAGAACAAGTATCCTTTACCCCGGATTGAAGACTTGTTCGATCAATTAAGAGGTGCAAGTGTGTTTTCAAAGATTGACCTAAGATCCGGCTATCATCAGGTGAAGGTTAAGAAGGAGGATATATCCAAAACAGCTTTCCGAACAAGATATGGCCATTACGAATTCGTAGTCATGCCTTTTGGACTCAGTAATGCGCCAGCAGTCTTCATGGATATGATGAATCGAGTTTTTCACCCTTGTCTCGACCGATTCGTGATAGTTTTTATCGATGATATTTTGGTATACTCGGATAGCCGAACACACCATGAAGAACATTTAAGAATGGTGCTGGAGACACTGCGAAAGGAGAAGCTATACGCAAAATTTAAGAAGTGCGAATTCTGGTTGAAGAAGGTGTCTTTTCTTGGACATATCGTCTCCGAAAAAGGGATAGAAGTGGACCCCGCCAAAGTGGAAGCTGTTAGTAACTGGAAGATGCCTACTAATGTAAATGAGGTGCGGAGTTTTCTTGGGTTGGCAAGATAATATAGAAGATTCATCGAAGGATTTTCCAAGATCGCTGCGCCCATGACTTGTTTAACACGGAAGGAGGTGAAGTTTCAGTGGACTGATCGGTGTGAGAAGAGCTTTCAAGAATTGAAGAGGAGATTAACTACTGCACCAATCTTGGTGGTCCCAGATGGAACAAAAGGATTTGTGGTTTATAGCGATGCTTCCAAGCAAGGTTTGGGATGTGTTTTGATGCAACATGGAAGAGTAGTGGCCTATGCATCAAGACAGTTAAAGACTCATGAGCAAAATTACCCAACTCATGACTTGGAGTTAGCTGCAGTGGTACATGCCCTTAAGATTTGGCGGCATTACCTGTATGGAGGAAAATGTAAGATTTACACCGACCATAAGAGTTTGAAGTACTTCTTCGAACAGAAGGAGCTTAATATGAGGCAACGAAGATGGCTAGAGTTAGTAAAGGATTACGATTGTACAATTCTTTATCATCCAGGGAAGGCGAATGTGGTTGCTGATGCTCTTAGCCGGAAGAGGACATAGTGGGTAGCTTGCCTAATTACCAATCAGGGTCCGCTGATAAGAGAAATGGCTGAGCTGAATCTGGAAATAGTAGTCCCACCAAGCAGCATTAAGGCTAGGATTGCAGCCTTAAGGGTCAGACCTGTCTTGCGGGAAGAGATCATAGAGGCCCAGAAGAATGACTGGTTTTTACAACGGATAAATGAACATATAAAAAGGAGAGTGACAGAAGAATTTACAGAATCTGTTGAAGGAGCTCTCACGTTCAGGGGAAGACTCTGTGTGCCAAAGGACGAGGAATTAAGGAACAGGATTTTGGAGGAGGCTCACACAACTCCATACTCAGCACATCCTGGAGGTACGAAGATGTATCAAGATTTGAAGAAAACTTTTTGGTGGCGAAACATGAAGAAGAGCATTGGACTTTTCGTCGGGAAATGTCTTGTTTGCCAGCAAGTGAAAGCAGAACATCAGCGACCAGCGGGAATGCTAACACCACTGAAAATACCCGAATGGAAGTGGGAACACATTACCATGGATTTTGTGGTCCGGTTGCCTAAGACAAATCGAGGAAACGATGTTGTGTGGGTTATTGTGGACAGACTAACCAAGTCTGCTCACTTTCTGCCTATTAAGATGACTTTCGACTTGGACAGGTTAGCACGAATTTATATGAAGGAAATCGTTAGGCTCCATGGAGTGCCAGTCTCTATTGTATCAGATAGGGACCCTCGTTTTACTTCTAGATTCTGGCAAAGCTTACAAAAGGAATTGGGCACCAAATTAACTTTCAGCACAGCTTTTCATCCCCAAACTGACGGCCAAACAGAGCGAACGATACAGATTCTAGAAGACATGTTAAGAGCTAGCGTCTTGGATTTACCTGGGAGTTGGGAAGACCATTTATATTTAGTAGAGTTTGCTTACAATAATAGCTATCAGTCAACAATTGGGATGGCACCGTACGAGGCGCTGTATGGAAGACGGTGTCGATCGCCCCTATACTGGGATGAAGTGGGCGAAAAACGAGTTTTGGGACCTGAGTTAGTCGAACAGGCGATAGAAATAATAAGAAAAATCCGAGAAAGAATCAAGGCGGCTCAGGATCGATAGAAATCCTATGCGGATAAGAGGAGAAGAGAACTAAAGTTCAAAGTGGGTGATAAAGTTTTTCTAAAAGTATCACCTACTAAGGGAATTTACCGATTTGGAAAGAGGGGTAAACTAAAACCGAGGTACATTGGACCCTATGAGATACTGGAACGGGTTGGCGAAGTAGCGTATCGATTAGCGCTACCACCTGATTTCGCTGGCATTCACAATGTATTCCACGTGTCCATGCTACGGAAGTACGTGTTTGACCCGAGTCACGTAGTTCACCAAGAAAGCATTGAACTCGAAAATGACTTATTTTATGAGGAATCCCCTATCGCTATTATAGATAGAAAGATCCATAAGCTGAGAAATCGAGATGTGAACTTGGTAAAGGTCCAATGGAGTCAGCACAACGCGAATGAGGCAACTTGGGAGAAGGAAGAAGAAATTCTTGCAAAATATCCGACTCTATCAAGTTTTGGTACGTTTTCAAATTTCGGGGACGAAATTTCTTTTTAGGAGGAAGGGATGTAGTATCACGTAATTTTTTTTATTTATTTTTCTTTCCTCAAAATCTTAATGTTATTATTAAGTTTAAACAAAGTATATTAAATAAAATTGTGTCCAAGAGACACCTCTTTCTTGGGGTAATTACACTTGGCAAGTGAGGGAAAGGGGGGGTGTTACACCTAAGCTTGACAAGTGAGGAAAAAGAAAAAAATAAGAAATTAGGAAAGATTCTCTATTCCTCTCTCCTCACACATATCTCTCTCTCTCGCTTCTCCATCCCAGCAGCTTCTCTTCTCTGTTTCTTTCAATCGCCGCCGACAACGAGTTTCCGGCAAGGTAAATTGATTAATTAATTGCTAGAGTTTGTCAACCTCATCATAAGTACGGGCTCGGTTTTTGACCCGGTCCCCGTCTCCACCCCGTATGGCCGTCCCTCTCTCTTCCTCTTCCTACCCCGTCGCCGTTGTGTGTGTATGCGTCTGTGTATATATATGTGTGTGTGTGTTGTGCGCGTGTGTGTGTTGGGTTGGTAGTCGCCGGCGACGCGGTGTCGCCGGCAGTGTGCGGCAGGGGGCAGAGGAGGTAGCAGGGGAGGGGATTTGGTTTTGGGGGGTAATTTTGAGAATTTGATTGAACTCAGGGACTAATTTGTAAACCTTAGATTTATGATGAATAACACTTAGGCCCTCAATTTATGGAAATGACAAAGTGGTCCCTGAACTTTATAAGATATACAAAAAGGACCCTGGACTTACGAACAATAGCAAACTGACCCCAGAACTTCTCAGGAGTCTTTTCTTTTAGAGATTTTATTGGTTTTAAGCATTTAAATCAGATAATAAGTCTCGTTTCTATACTCTGTAGGGAGTACACGCGAGGGGCAGGAATAAGGATAAAATCGAGAACTTTTGATCAACGCTATCGAGCACCCGAGGTGGGGGTAAAATCTTATTTACGATTAAAATTGTACGGCTTTACGAAAAAACAATGTGACTATGTGGTTTAAATTCTGTTATTATGTTATGTCGATTTCAAGTGAAACGTTTTCCCTGCGTGAACTGTATTCGAGTAAATTATATGGTTTTGAAAGCTATTGATTTCAAGTGACACAAACGCGACTGGATTTATATGATGAAAAGTTGGGATAGTTCCCGCATCAAAGGGATTTTCAATGAAAGCCAATATATGTCAAAAGATTTCTGTATTTATGTGTTATGTGAATTATGTGGCCAACGTGAACGTGACCAATGTGCACTGTGTGTTATGTGAGAACTATTATGTGACAATTTAACTGCGCATGCGCTTGCACGCCAAGTGGGGTATTCCTTTTTGGAAACCCAACAAGGGGATATTCTACGGAAACCCAATATGAAAGGGGTGTAAAAACCCAAATGGGGTCGGCTTGGGGCCCTGATAGGTATTCTTCGGAAACCTATCCAGAGTTGCATTGGGACTACTCGGGAGTCCACACTGTGTATTATATGTATATTATGTAAGAAACAATACGTGTCCCCCGTTCACCGTACAAATCAACCCCACTAAGTGTTCTTTTGGCACTTACCCCTTTTATGATTTATTTTACAGAAAATTCTGGGAGCGAGGAGGAAAGAACAGAAATGCCTGTTACTTTTGTATGTATTTAAGAGTGTATATGTATAATCGGTGTTTCTGAATCCTTAGTTATGTACGCAACAGTGTTTATATGTTTTGATCTAAACAAGAATGTTTTCTCCGCTGCTATGTTATAAACCTTTCGTATTTTCAAGGGTTGCTCTCTAGATCTTTGATTGTTTAAAACCTCAACAGTTTAGGAATTTTGCTGGACGCCCTATAAAAATGTTGCGCTTATTCTTTGTCATTAAAAAAAAATAATAATAATAATAATTTCTAACTGCGTAATAAACTTTATATGAAAACGGGGCGTGACAGTTTGTCGCGGGCTAAATTGCCCCTGAGACGCTCGGCTTGGAGAGAGAAATTGGTGCCGAGATAGCTTTGGATCGCTTCGTAGGCTTTGCTTCGGCCGTAACTTTCCGATGGGTACTCATCGAATGTGATCTCGATGTTGGGGTTGAAGAAGTTGAGAATTTTCCAGAAAATTCTCTTGATGGTTCCCAAAAAATCGGAAGGGTTGAGTCTTTCTAAAGTGGTGAGGATGAGCAACATTGTGCCAATTCCAGGGCCGATCGAATCCCAGAATCCTATCATTGCGTTTTCTTTTCTCTATTAACTCACTTCTCTAATATCTCTGGTGTTTTTCTTTTCTCTAATAACTCATCTGGTATTCATTGAACATATATATATATAGGGGTGGTTGAAGTTGGATTTAGTACAGGAATAGGAGATGAAATTAACAGAGTTGTATTAGGAATAGGAGAAATATTAAGTGATCATATTACCAGCTTGTACTCCAACCGTGTATATACGTGCGAGTTTCCTGTACGTAGTTGTAATTAGTTAGTGCTTAAATTATGTATTAGTTTTGTAGTAGGATTAGGAGAAAAATTCCATTGTATATATTTAACTGTTAACATGTAATTGAAAATAAAATTAATTTAGGATCATACTACCCTTTTATATTTTAACGAAAAATAACAGAACAAGATAAGAAATATAAAATATGATGGCCAAGTTTAATTAGATTAGTCAGATTCTCCTAACATATTAAATGATTTTTAAATTTTGATGATTAAATACAAATCATACTTTTATTTTTATATAACAATCTGTATGTCAGACGGATCATATTAAATGTATTATAAATTATTAGGTTTAATGTGGACATTACTCTAGAACCTTTAAGGTTGTTGGTCCTTCGGCCTTTCATTTCATTTGTAATCATGTAGTTTTTCATATATGTAATTGAGTTCCATTTTCTTTCAATTAGAAAAGTAGATTGTGATTGCTTGTGATAATCACCAGATTATGAAGGATAGTAGCTTGTATATTTTGTTATCCATCTGTTTTTAATTTTGATTAGTTTAGTTGACCAAATTCTAAATGTTTGCCCAGAATATAATCTGCCCCATGCATTTAATGTTATAATATTGGTTTATATTTAATCTTATGTTAATTTTATCTAATGTTTGTTTTAAAATAATCTTTTAAAGTTTTTTGATTGGAGTTGTTTGTGTTCAAGATAAGTATTCTATATGTTTATTTTCACAAAAACTTATGTGAGACCGTCGTACATGCGACGGTCATACTTATAGCAGAAAAAGATATACTTATGACTATAAAAGACATACTTGAATAACTCATGTTTTTACTGTAAAAAACATACTTAAAAAACACATACTTATAGCTGAAAAACACAAACTTATACCTGAAAAACACTTACTTGAATCTCGTCGCATGTGAGACTGTCTCACAAGAGACCAACTCGTTTTTTTATAACACATGTCCCATTAGTAATTATTTAGGTAAAATACATTTTTATTCATTCTACTCATGATTTTGCAAGGCCTGACAATTATAATTTAATTACATTCCGACTTCGTTTAATTAATACATAAATTATATTTTTTCAGTTGGCTCATTTTTATGGGATTTTGGATATGTACGTGTATTTATCGTGTGAAGTGAATATTTGTCATTATAAGATAGATAATTACCATAACATAATATCTTAAATTTAATTTTGTAGAAATTGAAAATGTCCAATATTACAAAGAGAGAATTCTCCAAGCTTTCCCTTCATGGCACCAATTATTTGACTTGGGCCTTTGACATTGAGATTTACCTAGCTTCCTCTGGTTTAAGCGAAACAATTGTTCAAGGTTCCCAATCCACTCCTGCCCAGAAGGCAAAGGCATTGATTTTTCTCCGACACCACCTCAATCAGGACTTGAAAAATGAATATCTTACTAAAAAGGATCCTATTGTTTTGTGGAAATCCTTGAAGGATCGTTTCCACCAACAAACAGACATAATTCTACCTCAAGTACAATATGATTGGCTAAATCTTCGTTTTCAAGACTTCAAATCTGTGACTGGCTATAATTATGCTCTGCATCGTATTGTTTCCTATGTAAGGCTATGCAATCAAAATGTTACAGAGGATGAATTGATATAAAAAATGTTATCAACCTTCCATGCAAGCAATCTTGTACTCCAACAGCAGTATAGGGCAAAAAATTACACTACACATTCTGAGTTGATCTCTGCATTAGTAGTTGCAGAAAAACATAACCAACTACTAATGAAAAATTATAATGCAAGACCAGTTGGCTCACAAGCTGTGCCTGAAGCACATGACATAACTAATAGAAATGATGGTGGACATGGAAGAGGTAGAGGTCGAGGACGTGGTCGAGGCCGGGGTCGGGGTCGAGGTCGATGTCAAGGCTATGGTTTTCCCAATAAACCTTATAGAGGTTGTTAAGGTCAAGGTAATATCAATATTAATCAAGTTCAAGGACGTGGAAAGAGTTTAGACAATTCTAATACTCCACCAAAATCTGGTTCTCATAGAGAACAAAAACAATTTTGTTTTAGGTATGGATGTGATAACCATTGGTCTCGCACGTGTCGCACACCACTACAAGAAATCACGCATTTTGTGACGAATATTTTTGCGACGATAAAAAAATCGTCACAATTTGTTACTTAAAGGCGACAAATGTTATTGTCGTCATTAAAATACTAGAAATTGTGACAAAATTTTATTTTGTCACCATTGATAATTTTATTCGTCACTAATTTGTAAATTTCATGACGACATAAATTATTTCGTCACAATAATAATAGGTGACGATGTTAATAATAATTGGTGACGAAATTCGATGTCATAAAAATATATATTTTCATGACGATGCTATTTTTCGTCATTAATTATTGTAAATAATTATTTACAAAATTATTTCGTCACAATAATAATTGGTTACGATTTTAATTATAATTGGTGACGATATTCGATGTCGCAAAAAATAAATTTTTGTGACGGTGCTATTTTTTGTCATTAATTATTTGAATTAATTAGTGACAAAATTCTTTTGTCACGATAATAATTGATGACCATTTTAATAATAATTGGTGACGAAATTCGATGTCATAAAAATATATATTTTCATGACGATGCTATTTTTCGTCATTAATTATTCTAAATAATTATTTACAAAAAAATTTCATCACAATAATAATTGGTTACGATTTTAATTATAATTGGTGACAATATTCGATGTCGTAAAAAATAAATTTTTATGACGGTACTATTTTTTGTCATTAATTATTTGAATTAATTAGTGACAAAATTCTTTTGTCACGATAATAATTGATGACGATTTTAATAATTGGTGACAATATTTGACGTCATAAAAATATATTTTTATGACGATGCTATTTTTTATCATTAATTATTTGAACTTATTACTAACAAAATAGTATCGTGAGTGCATTAATATTTTGGGTTTTGAACATTCATATGTTGGCCATTGAAATAGAGTTAATATATCAAAATTGGAAATCAATGACTTATATTAATAAGTAATGGTACTTTATAAAAAATAACAAAAATTATATGATAATAGAAAATTGAAAATTATCAAAAATTGAAATAAAAGAAATGCATGCAGGATATTATTACATGAAGCACCAGTGGTCTAATGGTTAGAATACCACCTTGGGCACCCGGGTTCAGCGCTGTGATGACGTGTCACGACAACGCTCAAAATCCTGTGATGACGTGTGACAATGCTCAAAATCTGGGATGACGTGTGCGCTGACATCAGCGTTGTGATGACGTGTCACGACAACGCTCAAAATCTGGGAAAGACAAATTTTAGTGACAATAAATTAAATTCGTCATATAAAGTTACATTTTTAGTGACGAAACACGAGGTTACACATTTAGTGACGAAACACCATAATTAGTGACAAAATTTGATGTCAAATGTGACGTTTTATTTATCACTATAGATGAGATGATATAGTGACGATGATCTTTAGCGTCATCAAAAGATGACTTTAGATGACGAATTCAAATAGCACCGGGAAAGATAAATTTTAGTGACAATAAATTAAATTTGTCATGTAAAGTTACACTTTTAGTGACGAAACACCATAATTAGTGATGAAATTTGATGTTAAATGCGACGTTTTATTTGTCACTATAGATGAGATGATATAGTGACGATGACCTTTAGCGTCATCAAAAGATGACTTTAGATGACGAATTCAAATAGCATCACAATTTACCTAATATGACGCACTTACAACGACGTTCTTTGCGACGAAAATATTTCGTCACCAAACACCTTTTGTGATGAAAAATGGTGTTTTTATGACGATTTTTATCGTCGTGAATTCTCAAATTTCTTGTAGTGCACCTAAGCATTTGGTGGAGGCATACCAAAAAATGCAGAAAGACAAAAAGGGGAAAGTCCCTCAAGGAGAATCTCATTATGTTAATATGTTTGATGCAAACATGAACTTGGATGTTGACAATGATGACCTTTTGAAGGTTGAACTTGAAGACTTTGGAGATAATGAGTGGTCCTATATGATACTTTTATTAACCAAATAGCTTGCCTAAGTTTTTTTTTTTTTATATTTTATTCAGAACATTATGTTTTTTTCGATGTTTGGCTACATTGTGGTTACTTTTGAGTTTGACTTTATTACAATGCTTATCTTAATGTTTAATTTTTCAGTTTGCAACATCTTTTACTATATCGTTAATTTTTGCCATATAGAGAATGAGAATATTCTATGCTTGGTAGATAGTGCTACAACACACACTATTCTTAAAGATAGGAAGTTTTTGCAAACTTTAACTGAAAAAAAAAAGGAGTGTTAGTATAATTGTAAATGATAATCTTTTAATAGTAGGTTCTGGTAGAGCTTCACTAATTCTCCATATGGGTACTGAATTAATTATCAATGATGCATTGTTAATCTAAACATACCCTCCCTAGTTTTAAGGACATCCGATCGAATGATTCTCACATTGAAACCAACACTGAAAATAATGTAGAGTATCTCTTAATGACTCATTCTATAGGGTGTCAGAAACAAGTTGTCGAAAAGCTTCCTTCTTTCTCATCTGGGTTGTATTATACATACATCCGTCCTTTTAATCTCCATATTTCAATGAATTTGAAATTTCATGATCCAAATTCTTTTAAATTATGGCATGAACGTTTGGGTCATCCAGGACAAAATATGATTCATCGAATTTTATCTCATTCTATTGGACACAGCATGTCAAACAATAGATTACCTTCTGTAAATGAATTTTTTTGTGAAGCTTGTGCAAAAGGAAAACTTATAGTACGACCTTCTCGTACTAAAGTTGGATTTGAATCTCCTATTTTTCTTGAACGAATTCAAGAAGATATATGTGGACCAATTCAACCATCATCAGGACCATTTCAATATTTCATGGTTTTGATTGATGCCTCCACTAGGTGGACCCATGTGTGTCTATTATTCACTAGAAATAATGTCATTGTAAAGTTCATTTCTAAAATTATTGAACTTAGGGCTCAATTTCCCGATTATCCAATTAAATCCATCAGAATGGATAATGCTGGTGAATTCACATCGAAAGCATTTAATGACTATTGTATGTCATTAGGAATTAAAGTGGAGCATTCGGTTCCTTATGTCAACACTCAAAATGGTCTGGCTGAATCATTGATTAAACGTATCAAATTAATTGCTAGACCTTTACTACAAAATTCCAACTTACCCATTTCATGCTAGGGCCATGCAATTCTGCATGCGGTTGCCCTAATTTAAATACATCAAACTGCATATCATGACTACTCCCCTCTACAACTAGTGCATGGAAATAACCAAACATTTCCCATCTGCGAATTTTTGGATGTGCAGTGTATGTTCCAATATCACCACCACAACGTACCTCCATAGGGCCCTCAAAGAAAATTAGGTATTTATATTGGTTTTGAATCTCCATCTATTTTGAAATACCTAAAGCTCATGTCAGAGGATCAATTTATAGCTAGATTTGCCAACTGCACATTTGATGAAGATCATTTCCCGGCATTAGAGGGGGATACGAGTAAAAATTTAAAAGAATGTCGAGAAATTTCATGGAAGGGTAAATTACATA
This sequence comes from Scutellaria galericulata, assembly GCA_946896805.1. Lineage (NCBI taxonomy): Eukaryota > Viridiplantae > Streptophyta > Magnoliopsida > Lamiales > Lamiaceae > Scutellaria > Scutellaria galericulata. The sequence goes on from OX335790.1 coordinate 15,368,914, forward strand.
ATAAAATCCAAACTATGGTCATTTTTCCACTTTGTTACCCAAACTTTCAAAGTTCACTGTAAAACAGTTCAACTTTGTTTTTTCACCAAACGACCGCCAGAAGTCACCGCCGGTGAAATATTCTGGGAATATTCCGTCCCGAACTTTCAAAATTCACTGTAAAACAGCTCAACTTTGCGTATTTACCAAACGACCGCCATAATTAAATTAAATTAAATTAAAAATAACTAAAAAATACAAATTAAATTAAATTAAATAACTAAAACCCCAAATCGGCCCCCCAAAGGGGTTTTAGTTATTTAAATTAATTTAATCAAATCAAATTAAATCGGCCGATTTGGGGGGTTTTAGTTATTTAATTTAATCAAATCAAATTAAATTGGCGATTTTGGGGGTTTTAGTTATTTAATTTATTTTAATCAAATCAAATTAAATCGACCGATTTGGGGTTTTATTTATTTAATTTAATTTAATCAAATCAAATTAAATCGGCAGATTTTGGGGGGCCGATTTTGGGGTACCGATTTGGGGGTTTTAGTTATTTAATTTAATTTGATTTGTATTTTTTAGTTATTTTTTATTTTATTTAATTTAATTCTAGCGGTCGTTTGGTAAATACGTAAAGTTGAGCTGTTTTATAGTGAATTTTGAAAGTTCAGAACGGAATATTCCCAAAATATTCCACCGACGGTGACTTCTGGCGGTCGTTTGGTAAAAAAACAAAATTGAGCTGTTTTACAGTGAACTTTGAAAATTCGGGTAATATAGTGGAAAACAAAATTGAGCTGTTTTACAGTGAACTTTGAAAATTCGGGTAATATAGTGGAAAAGTGACCATAGTTTGACTTTTATTATATAATTTACCCTTCATGAAATGTAGAAATTCTTCAATATTTAGATCCACGCACCACTCAAACTGAACTGGAAGTTCAGAAAATAATTAACTTGCAGTATTTAGCAAGTAATCTGCCAGATGCGTTTACCGATCATAAAGGAGTGACAAAATCACATATACCTGTTGTGAATGAAAAAAGAAAAGATATTGAATTCGTGGTTGATTTTTTGCTTAAAATGTCTGTTTCGGAAATGGGAGAAGAATAATGATGTATTAGCTTATTTTTGAATTTCTTGTTTAAATATTTGTTGATGCTGGATTCTTGGTGTATTACTGTAAGAATTACATTATCAGATACCTTAGTAGATTATGCTGTTTAAGGAATTTTATGAGCTCAAATCTGTCATGGCAGGGAATGAACCACCTTTATCATCTTCATTAAGAGGTGATAACTTGGATAGGTTTGTAAAAGAAGAATCTGCCAAGAATGAAGGAAGAGAAGAAGAGAAGCAGAGGCGAAGGTTTTGAGGTTTTGATTGATGGTGCTTTTGATTTGTTAAAGGGCAAAAGCGAGAGCAAGAATTCTTATTCGACCAATGAGACAGAGATAATCTGACATTGATGACTATGATGATATGTTTTCCTTTGTATGTTATGATCATGATTTTTTTCTATTTAAAACATAAATTTGAAGGTGTTTTATAGATTTGCAATTTACATATATATTGTGTTATTTTAATTTTTTTTTTTTATAGAGCTATCAATAAAAGTTCCAAAATTTATAAAAATTAAATAAAATTAAAAGTTCTAATGAGAAATTTCGTTGGAAAAAATATATGATAAAGTGTTGTTGGAATTGGCATTGGAAAGTAGCAATGAATAATTTTAGGAAAAAATATAAGGGTGCGAAATAATAATAAACAAAAGTTAAATAAATAAGCAAAGGAACTCTATTTGTTATATATTTTTATATACATAAGGGTAAAATAGTCAATCTATACAAAATATTTTATAAACACATCAATCAAACAAAAGTTAGTTTAATAAACCTACTTTAGAAATTAACTATCATTCAAATCAAACATACAATTTAACTCAAACCTATCACAAAACCTACATACCAAACACCAAAAAAATATCATTTTTGTCTTCGATGAACGGTAAAATCCCACATTTCTTAACCCATATAAACAAACCCATCCCGAGAACCAAACATGCCCTCAGTTGTTGAGCTCTAAAAATTTGAAAGTATCAAATTAAGATCTTTAAATTGGACGGCTATTAACGTCCTCTCATTAACATTCTTTTCCTCATCAATATATGTCGATTAATAAATAAAAAAATATTTTGTGAACTATATATATTAAATAATATAGTAATTGTGTAACATATATAAATTCATATATAATTAGTTTTATCAAGTAATCATAAAATCAAATTGCATCTTTACATTTAAAAAATTGTAATCAAACATGAGACAAAGAAAAAAAATGATATTGTTAATATTGTGCAAAACACTTGATATCAGTATCAGATATATAAATTTCACTAAAGATATCAATAACACCATGAGACGAAAAATGATAGTGTGAAACTCATTTTGAATACAACACTACAATATTTCATGTTTGATTACACTTGCTTAAATATAGATGTATGACTTGATTTTATGAGTAGTACAATAGAACTAATTGTATAATATTTATTTTTACATGTTACACAACTCTTTTGAAAGAAAAGTGAATCTGTTAAATTTATGATTCTTAATTTGACAGTTTCACATATTTAAGTTTTTTCTTTTACACCCCACATTTATATTGATTTATTTTTTATTGTCTGAATCAATAAACTTTTTTATATTTACATATACTTATGGTTATACCCTAAAAATTTAATGGTCTCAAAAGCATAATCAAACATGTAAAACCGAAGATCCCCCTCTCCTTAGTACTAGACGAATAACCGAGCTACATAGAGGTTGCGCGATTCAGCCCAACTCCCAAGGTCCAGCACAACCCGATCACGATCCAACACATGTAGGGAAGGGCACTACAAATTAAAGTTATAAACTAATCTTATGTAATCCATTAAGAATAGAAATTGATAGACAACAATTGGAATTAAAATTGTCTTATTTGATTTGAGGTAAAACCTTAGTTTATTATTAATGAAAATCTTACAAACAGATTGAATGAGCTATAACAGATTGATCTACAACTGTAATCAACCTATTTCATTATCATGATAAATGAGTTCGACTTATTTAATCTGCAAGCCTATTAAACATCAACCCAAACCTGATTAACGCAAATTAGATTTGTATTTGGTTGAATAATTCGTGTCAAAAATTGTCACCCTTAATTTTAATTTCAATAAAACATTTTTATCATTTCAAAAATAATAATAATAACGAAAAAAAATGTGCAAAGTGAGACAAAATGAGAGAATGGCTTTGCCCCATTTGAGGTGGTGAACAAAGAGCTTGCATTGTAGTGGGCCCAATCCAATGTACTCATGTTTAAATCCATCCACTCATATTCTCCCAACCAAATCCATTTTTCTTTTTCTATATTTTTTTTTTTAATACATCTCAGCATCCCAAATTCTTGCTGATTTGGCTCATCAGTTATTTAAATACTTGTTGAGATTTTATACAATTTCTTGAGCTTAATCATTTCATTTATGCTTGAGCTGCAAATTCTTGTTTCAAATGCCAGGAGCTATACAAGTTACAGGTATACATTTGTCACTTTATTTCGAAGAATAATTGTTTTATAGCCAATTCTCTGATTTTCACTGTTGATTATTAGTTTTGGAATTCAAGGGCGTTTCATCTTCATCAAAGCCTTCTGCAAAATCCCTCAAAGGCAAACAACTCAAACATCAGATTTTCTTTGTATAAGTTAATTTGCTGCATTTTATTTATTTATTTTGTTCTTACCAGTTTCAATGGGGAAGAGGCAGTATCAAACTTGGGATAAAGGAGACTTCTCTTTGTAATAATTCTTGCTTTCAATTTAGATTCAAGGCTCTTTTGGATGGAAAATTATGCAATTTAGTAAATGGGAAAGTAATGGTATTTTGACAGCCCCATTACAAAACTTGGTGAGGATTTAGTTGTTGCTCTTTTGGATGCTGGGGGTAATGAGATTGCTCATCAAGGTGCATTGCATTATCTATTTATGTTGTTTGATCTTTCTAAACTCTATCTATCCTCTTAATCTTGTTTGTTCGAGGCGTAATTTGACTGTTATGTAGATATTCGGACAATGCAAATCATTGAGAAGGGGTTTTGGGATGAGGTTTTCTCCATCAATGGAGGTGGACATGTCCACATGAAGTTGCAATTTGTTCTCAGTGACGAGGATAAAAATCGCATTCGCATTATGGTAGTTTTCTTGTCACTCTTTTCTGCAATCTACCTATACAAGAATGTGTTTGAACTAGAGTGTGTCTGTTTCTTGTGATCATTGTACATTTGTACTCTTTGGTTGTTTGTGCTATGAAGAGAGAATCTGCGGTGAAGAAAAAACTTGAAGCGAATCCAAACATCAAACTAAGTCTCAATGAAGCTGTTAGTTCTGCACCCGGTTCTGTAGAGACGAAAAATGAGCAGAAAGTCTCAGGTAATAATTTGCTTAATAAGCAGTGAACTTTGCATATTCTGAATGGGAATGAGTTAAGTCTATGGTTATAATAATAGTATGGTTACTATTTTTTAAGAATTCCGAAAAGGGTTTGTTGAAATAGATGTAATGAGCCTCAAAGTTGAAGCTTCTCAAGCTGGTTCATCTTTGGCTTCTGCTAGTCTGCACAATGAAGGAGGAAGGATCCTTGATGAAAATGAAATCCCAGTTAAGGAACTATGAGTTGTGAAATTATTCACATTCGTTTCATCGATAAGTATACAGAATTAATCCATTTGTTTACCCTAACAATCAAAAGTTCCCTGCTTTAGGATGCTACAGATGGAATTGAAAGTGCCCCATCTTCTGATAAACGCGAAATCAATACGGAATCTTCTCAAGTGCAAGAAAGTGTATCATATGAGTCCACTGAAACCCAAGAATCACTTGCGATCATCCCTTTCAAACAAGAAATAGTATCGTATGAGCCCACTGAAACCCGAAAACCACCTGTGATTATAAGATCAGACAACGAGGAAGGGACTCTGTCTATATCGGAAAAGGATAATTCAGTTGCCTTTCAAAAACCGAAGAACGAAGATCCTGTGAAGAAGACTCCCAGCAATGTGAGGAAAATGATAAGTGCCTTTGAAAGTAGCAAGGTATTTGTTTGAAAATTGATGTTATTGTGGTTTCAATAATGTATACTGTGATCATAACATACGAACGTGGCCCAGATGAACTTCAAGAAGGAAGTGAAATTGCTCAAGAAAGCATCATCCGTTCCATCGCATTTAAACCGATATAGAAAGGGAGGCCTATTGGAGGACAAGGAATCAACGGCTGTTGTGCCTCGATCTGACAAAAGTTTCGGAGATTTTAAGGATCATGTTGCAGAAACTGTCACTGTAAAAGGTGATAATGCTTCAAGTGACGATGAACCATCTTTGAAAGAGGTGCCAGCTGTAAAACCGGTCCCACCAGGAGGAAACGATCACAAGAAACTAGAACTATCGACAGTTGATGTAATGAGACAATCTACATCAGAAACAGCAACTAGTTCTGGAAGAGTGGCTGAGGAGAAACAATCTCAAGTGACTCAACCATACGAGCAGTCCTCAAAGACATTCAGTTCTACTGAATCGTCCACTGCAGAAGGAAGTGGAAGAGGAACCAGCTTGAAGAGCTCAACCATGATGGTGGCTTCAAATACGAAACCAAAAACATTAGAATGTTATAAAGAGGAATGTGATTTGGCTCAAAGCTCTGGTATGTGGGTATTTCCAGATAACACGAGACGTTTGTGTATCACAACTGCAGGTAAGCAGGTTAATAAAATGGTAGGATGTAATGAAGCCAAGTTAAAGAAGATTTCTTCAGAATCAAAGGTATAATCTTCCTCAAGTTATTTAACTTCATGTTTTATTACAATTTCCATCTTTGTTTATATATCTATCGATCTGCAGAATATAATGCACGAAACGGAGATCAAATTGGATAGAAAGCAGAAAAAAATAGTTCACGAGCCAAAATCGGGTTCTGGTAGCTCTCCAGATGACTCATTCAATGGACTAGTTGGGCAGGTGAATTTCAAGCTTCAAATCATGTTTAGATTGTTAAACTTTTTTATAACTCAATTTTCATCCGTGTTATAAGTTTCAAGGAAAAGCTGAATTATTCTACTTTTATTTCTCAGGTAGTAAAAATTGCAGTTATTATAGGTTTTGGAGTACTAGTTCTACTTACCAGACAAAAGGAACCACGGTATGTGTTCGTAGATTGGTATACAAAAACTCTCTAATCGAGCTTTTGCTCTGATTTTCGTTATAAAACTTCATCCATTTATCTATTTTCTAGTTTTCTGAATCCTCTATAATCACAATATACCAAGAAGATTCAATATGAAACTAATACTAACTGTGTTTTTTGTATATATAATGCAATCCTACCATGTACTCCGTGCATGCAAAGCATGAGTGCTTTGCTCAGCGTTGTTATATTTCTTGTTTTTTTCTCTGTTTTCACAACTTTGACCCTTTTTACAGGAAAAAACGCAGAGAAGAAAACGACGATCTCTTCCATATACATTGAAGCCATGGAAAGGGAAACAACAAAAGATTGACCAACTGATTCGTCTCACCTAGTTATAACAATGGTCTTGGTGAGACATTCTCTTCGTTTGTATAGCTTGAGAAAAATATTTGTCTTACAGACAGTGAATAATTTAAACATGGTATATATTATAAACAGGGGTTTTCATTTACACTGCCAATCAAAAGAAATGTACCATGGAGAACCTAAAAAACTAAGTAACATAAAAGATTTAGGAACGAAAAAAGTGACCTTCACTTTGTAGTCACACTGCAAGAAACCATCAATCGGTTTCGTACTTCCTATTATCGCTCATGAAAACTAAATGATCGCCATCTCTGATCAGCTCTATATCGTCAATTGCAGCACCATCTTTGCTCAAAATCTTCACAGAGACAAGCCCATATTTCTTTGCACCAATTTCAACTAGTTCTTGGAAGCTTTGTGGAACTAGTACAAGCTTCCCAGTTACATCACCTTTCTCAGGGCAGCTAACAGTCACTCTAGCAGCATAAGTTTTAGTAGTAGCATTGTCTACTGTTGAAGGTGTGCTGTTCTCTCCAGTTTGTGCAGCCGTCATTATCCCAAACAGAGAGTTACTGAAGTTGTTAGTCCTACGCCTCAGACGGGACTTACCCCACAAGCCATCGGAGGCTAAAATCGAGGCCTCCTGATTTACAGGTAATATTGATGGTTCACTTTTAAATCTTCCCAAGAATCGAACCCCATGGCGCTCCTCAGTGATTGTCACAGCAGATTCAGTCTTGGTGGTCCCTTTGTGAGAATCGAAAAGCTCCTTAATTTCATCATGGCCTTGCTGCTCAGCTAGGTCCCTCGATGTCCACCCATTTTCGTCCCCTTTGTCAATGTCAGCACCATGACTGAGGAGAAATTTGACTATCTCAATGTTGCCTTCACAAACAGCAACATGGAGAGGCGTTGATCCGTTGTTGCTTGGCTGAGTGACGTCCCCACCATAAGCAACGATCTCTTTGAGCAATTCCAAGTTGTTTTGTTCTGCAGCCATGCAAGCAAATAGGCCAACATCACCCGCGGTTAACTTAGCCCCGTTTTCAGATAGAAGCTTAACAACTGGTTTGTGCATGTTAAGCATGGCCTCCCAAAGTGGTACACTTCCTTCTGAATCTGCATGCACAAAGGTGGCCTCATCAATTAAACCTAAGTTCAAATCCTCCCCCGTTTGGTTGTATGAGAATTAAACCGTGGTTTGACTCCTCTAAACAATGTGGGGCCAGCAGGTCGCAAAATAAAAGTACGAAATAATAAAGAATAAAAATGATATCCATAATTGAGGCAGTAAATGTGCAGGCCATTTGTCCCTTGGAGTTTTAGGGGGCAGATAATGCACTTTTGAGCTACTATAATATATTCTGCAGATCAGCAACAAATGGCATCAATGCATTGAATCTGGAAAAAAGATGACAGATAGAATATGGATATTTAATCATCATTTGACCTCACAAAGTCAACTTATCTGAAGTCAGAATGAAAATAAACATGTTTAGACCATTTATAGCCATAACTCAGGTAGATGTCTCTCCCAAGTCAAACTACATACTAAAAAGCATAAAAAAATCAGTAGTATTATTTATGAATGACTATAGTTGTGCATTAGAAGTAAAGGGGCCCCTAGTTGATTACTCTGAACAAATTATGAAATATTTCAGGCAAGTTATAGTAAACTATAGCCATAAATGGAAAGGCGTGAAGGAGCTCCGCATGTTGATGTGACAAAGAAATAGAGTAATTCTTTAAGCAAGTTGACTTTCTCAATAAATTGTTAAGAAGATAATGAAGATTAATGTGACAGAAAACACAAAAATAGGATGGTATGATTATCCTAAAATGCATCACTTAGATTTTGACCACAAGAAAGAGTCAGCTGTTTTTATTTTGTTAAAATGATGTCCAAATGATATATAATTTCGTGAGACCAATGGTGATAGAATATAGCACCAAGGAATAGAAAAGTGCATTATTCACTAGCTACATAAGTTGAGTATCTTGTCATTATTTTAATTTTCCAGATGAATCTTCAGATAAAAGTCATTAATTAAAATGCATCATTTGAAGAACTACAGATGTTGAAGGATGATTTATTTACCTTGGCTGTTGGCAGCAGCACCAAAATCGAGCAAAAGAAGCACACAGTTCTCGTTTCCTTTCGATGCTGCTATGTGCTAAAGAAATAGATCATTAATGAAATTCAGAAACTACTAATAAGATTGGCCTTTTTTACTAATTCTGAGTCGACAATAAAAAAACTGAGATATCATATACTCACCAGAGCTGTTCTTCCATTGTTATCAGCTTCATTGGGATCAAGACCTCTCTTCAACAAATGATGCAACAGCAAATCGTCTCCTCTTAGTGCTGCGAAACATAGAGTGAGAGGTAGGTCCATCCTTCCTCGTGCCAGCATGTTCTCAGTTTCTAGAAGAACTCCCTCCATAATTGGGTCCTCTAGTTGCTTCAAATGCTGACACATCAGAAAAAATCGATTTAATATCATCGCTTGATTCAATGAACCATCGAATTACCATCACCTGTTTCTCGATAATTAATTATATAGGTGTGTAAACCTGTAGAAGATTATTCATGATTATGGTCCCATCTCCAACATTGGCCTGGACGATGTTCAAGAATGTGGTCCGATTCAATCGCAATAGCTGGCATAATCGTTTTGTTCGCACAGTAAACAGCTGAGGCCTGTAACAAAGTACACCAATCTCGCCACATAGCTCACCGGTTTTGGCCTCTCCAACAACCTGTAATTATACGTTGCATTTTTAGTCCCCTCCTTTTAGATACAAAATATCTCTGTGACCAATTTAAATCAGACTTACCTGTTCCACTCCATTTTTTAGAACCAATAGATCCTGTAAAGCAATTTAAACATCATTAGATCAGTATATTCACTTAAGAAGGTCGCGTAATTTATAATTGAAGGCTGTAAGGTCAAAGTTTACCACTGCCCCAGAAACAAGAATATAAAAGTCGGTGGGGGCTTCATTCTGCAAGATCACATCCTCTTTAGGAGGGAAATACTCGGCCTTCATCTCAGAGACCTTTTAGACAAAGAAATATGATAGTGAGATAAGTTTGTGAATAGAAAAAGTATGAAAAATCAAATAATCACAGAGAATTTACCAGCTGGAAGAGTAAATCGTTAGAAACCCCACGAAACAAGTACACCTTATCTACTAGAGAGTAGAAAAGGAAATGGGAAATACTTGATCGAATGGCTTTTGGAAGTGAATCAAGCGTCTCTTGCTGCTGCAATCCCTCAGAGTCTGTTCGGAACTTCAAGCACAAATGTGAAAGCATCTGGTCTTGAAGGCGAGCAGGCAATTGATTCCTTTGTGCAAAGCTTGAAGCAGCTTGAATGGTATCTCTCTATGTTGGATAATAGAAAGCATTTTCAATCAAACAAGAAAATAGTAACTGAGGAAATTAGTAGTCAAAATTTACTTACAAAATGCCGAGTCTTGCTAGTCCCGTGGACAACCAAATTTGTCATGTTTCCTATCAGATATGCTGTCAATCCCAAGTTAAAAAGCATGTAGAAAATGTTAAATATCATCTCCCTTGTATTCTCAGCATGTAAATCTCCATAGCCAGTTGTTGTCATAGTAGTAATGGACCAGTAAATTGAGGTTACATAGCGAATCCATAGGCTCTCCTTGAGGAAATCTCCCATTGATGCCCCGATCCATGTCTTCTTCGGATTATGATAATGAGCAGCAAGTAGATAATAGAAGCAAGCAGCAGAATGAACTGCAAAAAGGGTAACCTACAAGAACAAGATAGTTCAATAAAACGAAAACCATATTTCCACCACAGTTTCTCCATGGATTAAACAACTTACACAAACGAGCTTCGCACACCTAACCCAGAAGTAGTTGAAGTTCTTATCTTTCTCCAATCTGCTTTGAAGAAAGACAAACATTATTATTAGCCCACTAAGTTGGAGAACACATAAAATGTGGTTCAAGAGAAAACTCAAATCATTTTACCGAGCGAATAAGGAACCAACTCTTCTGAGTCGCCATAGACGAAGCATATTGAATAAACCATAAGTCCGTAATGGTTTGGGGGACATCTTACGAGCAAGTTCAGAAGGGATGGTAGATATGATATCGAAAGCCAACCAAGTACTAGCATACTTCCAAGCAATGAGCCTCCGGTTGTCAATGAGAAGATATGAACTTTTATCCAAGTAAGCTACAAAGAATGTAAGGATGATGTCAATCGCAAAAAATCCATTGACAACATTGTCCGCGATGGGGAGGGGCCCCGTAGGTTTATCAAGAAACCCAAATTCAAATGGAGACACCCAAGCAGTATAAACAACCAGCACTACGAGAAATGTCTGCCATACTCTGCAATAACGGATTCAACTTGAGGTGATTTTAGCAGAATACAAAATAATTTCTACAAATACAGAGTAAACAATAACAACAAACTAAGACTTAATCTCACTATATGGATACGGCTGTACGAACCATACTATGTCTGCATTGACAAAGGTTTCAATCATGTCAAGACAGACTTATATGTAGGAATATTAATGTTCCATTCAAATCTAGGATGTAGTGAAGGAATAGGAAAAAGAAACAAAAGTTCCTCTAAGCAGAAAGAGAACAGCACAATTTGAAATGAAATTTACACAAAAACAAGAGAGCAAAAAAGGATTGTCAACATGGTACAAAATCAAAGAAAGAACCATGTTTCCTACCAATCTTGTAAAAAAATAGCATAGGCCTATTTGGTTTCGGCATGTTTTGTTCTAAACTTGGCCCATCTCCAACTCAATCAAATCTATGTTTGGATTGAGATGGAAAAAATCTTATAATCCTACCCTACTTTTTTAAATTTTTACAACAATTTCCAACGTGAGGATGACATTTAAACTGTAGTCATTCCCTACAAAATCTCAAAACAAACACAAGATTTTCAAATTCTAAACATACAAATCCTAAATTGAGACTTGCAAAACCACCTTTTAAGTTGAGAACAAAGAAACTTGAACTTAGAATAAAATTTTGAAAATTAATCGGAAAAATCAGAATCTTTGAATACATTAGAGAAAACAAAGGGCAGAAGAACAGGTTATGGATACTACAATTATTCTTCAAAGATTCATTAATCAATTCACCAACAAAGAATTGGGGTCAAAAGGAATTCCCTTTTAAGTGTAATAAAACTAGCGGCCACAGCCAAAAAGCAGTTGGGCTTTAAGAATATTTCATCAATACCATTAATCAAGCAACAACGAAAATAAAATAAAATAACAGAAAAAAAAAAAAAAAGGAAAAATCGAAGCATCAAAATCATTATACTAAAAACATAAAAACCAGAACCGAAATTCATTAATTAATCACAAAACCCATCGCACATCAACAGCGGTACTCAAACACTGACATGCAAATTCAAAATCAGTACACACTTTGAGAGGTGATCGAAAAAGAGAAAGGAAAACCTGTAGTGGCGATCATAAGGTGAAATAATGAAAGAACGGAGTCTGACTCTGCGATTACTTCTAGCGCCAAGAGAAGGAAGAATTCCAGTTGAAAGGCTGTAATGGCTTCCTTCTCGCGACATCTGCTCAATCTCACGAGCTTCAGAACCGCCGCCGCCGACGCACATTGAAGCCAGTAGGCCGCCGCCGCCTCCGTAGGCATCCGCCATTGTTGCTCTGCTGCAAAGCTCGGGTGGTTTCTCCTTGTGATGGTTTTAGCTGTGCGCTCGTTGAATTCTGCAGAAATAATGCGCTACTTATATATATATATATAGGAAAGATTTAAGAATAATAAAAAAAGGGAAAATGTTTTTTATATTTATATATTTATATTTGGGTGTTTTGTATGGGTCGCGCAAACACATCACTTTCAACAAAGTCTTTGTTAGACATGCAACCCTATAGTGTAAGTGACAGTATACACGACTTAATTGGGTGAAATTATATATTTATTCTTTTCTTTTTTACTTTTTTATTATTATAATATTATTATGTTGCATTCTTGAATATACAAGATTGAACCATGAATTATTACATTTCATTCCATTAAATAGTAAAAGTGTAAATCTATTAACTATTGCAGGTGTATTGTCTTTTGACTTTTTTAATGAGAAAGGTCAGCATTTACTTATTATGAAAATTAAAATAACAAAATTTATACAATATTGTTTCGCTATACACAATTCAAATATATTTTCACCAATTAATCATTATTTTATAGATTATAAATCAATTCATTTCACAAAATTAAATTCGTCACATCATTTAACAAGAATTTCACTCTGAAAATAAATATACTTTGATAGGACTTTGGAGTTTGGAGATGCTTCTTCAATGGCTGAAACATTGTATAATGTTTGTGTGGCTTATGTTAAGTTTTAGTATGAGGTTCCTTCATGCCTAATAGTTATTAAAGGTATTGGTGAAATAAATAAAATATTCAAAAGAAAAAGATTCCTTCTTTTTTTTTTTTCGTAATGAGAGGTAAATAGAATTTAATTATAATTGCTTTATTTGACTCAAAGAAAGAGGTTATGATTTTTGCTTTTGCTTTGGAAAGTGAATATACAGTAAAAAGGGAAAATAGAAATTACCATCTCTAAGTTTGGAAGAAAGTGCGATTTCATAATCTTAAAAGTATCCAACGTTTTCACTTGCCAAGTCAATATTAACATACAAAAGGAAGATTCAGAAAATAAAAGATTCTCGACGGTGAAATAAAATAATTATATAATTTTGATGATAAATTTAACTTCAAAATTAAGCTATGTAAATTTAATAACAATACATGAATGAGATATTGGAAAATAGCACAAGATCCGATTTATCCAAAATATATGATGCTTTTCTCGTCCATACAAGTTTCCATTATTAATACTATTAATGATAATTATAATAGTACGAAAGATTAATTTGAAGATTATAACCATTTTTTGAGTATTATATATATATTTGGGCAAGAATTCCTTTTTAAATTTATTTTACATCATAAAAACTCATATAATACAGTTTGATGAATATAAATTTGTGAGATGGAGTTCCATCACTACAAATTAAACTCATTTTTATAAATTTATATATAAATTGTGAATTAATTACTAATCAATTTTATAAAATTAATTGAATAAAACCATCTTATAATAGTTTTACTCATTTCTTCATGGAAAAAGGATGAGGTGGTTAACTAGATTATTGTAACTCAATTATTCAATATTTTGCCAGATTGGTCTTACTTATTTCTCAACACGTTCACATTTCTTATAATATCAATTATATCCATAAAACTTTTCTATTCCCATTGACTTATCTTAACCTAATTAAAAATTGGAAGTTGCATAATCTTCTCTCTGACATTTTTTTGATGAGGATTCTATAACTGGCAAGATAGATCACTAATACAAATGAAAACTTTATGCATCGAGATTTCATATTTAGAAAATTAAAAAGAAAAGTAATATAATTTGTCTTTTTCCAAATTTGATCTTCTGTTGTGCATAACACACGACTTTTTACAACAGTAGTATAATTTGCGGCTTTTATAAATTCAATACATATTAAACTATCAATTTGAGTTTTTTATAAATTCAAGATCCAAAAAGATATAAAGTAAATTATCAATTTGGGCTGGAAAGATTAAACTATCAGGGCCCTTCAATTCAGTACCTAAAATATATAAAACTAAATATTCACAAAACTAAGATTTTGTCTGCACCTTATTCATGTTTTGTCACTGACAAGAGAGAATGTTAAATTCAGACTGCAAAATCAGAAAAAAAAAAAAAAAAAAAAAACAACAACAACATAATGAAAAATAGTCTCAAACTTGATTAATAAATTTCAAATACAATAATTTGACTTTTAACTACATAATACGAGGTATTTATAAGCTAAAATTATTCATGATTCTATGGAAATGAAAATCCAGAAGAATGAAGATTATCGAACTTTCTTTTGTAATTTATTAAATGTTAATCGTCACTTTAAAGGTCCATAACTCTCTAAATACTTGGAATCTAAAATTTGGGGAATGATAATTGAATTACACAAAAACTAATATGAGATTATCTCACAGATAGTTACGATAAGACGGATCTTTATAACTCACAGACAAAATCCATTGTCACAAATTCATATGTGAATTGTGAAGTGTAGGTTGTGGATTGACTCATCTTACGTAACTAGATTTATGAGATGATCTCACATAAAACTTACTCATTGAATTAGTTTTTCAATGTCATAAACCACACACAAATTGAAGTTTTTTGTGAGAAGTTATGACCCAATTACTACATCAGTTGTTGACCCGACCTAGGACATATGGTCTCTTGGGAGCTTAGGTTGTGTGGTTCGACCCGCTGACTAAAACTAACATCATATTACCGACCAAAAGAGACCTTACCAAAAAATGATAATTAAATGATGGTAGATGAGTATGGAATATTAATTTAGAATAAAATATGTAAGATGGAATGTAATAGAAGGTTTCACTTTACCTTATATAACATGATGGTAGGACAGTGGACTATATTTTATCAAATGCCCATTTATAGATTCATGGAATATTGCAGATTTGTAACTCATATTTATAACAATCATTAAATACATACACTCACCACTACTTTTATTTTTAATCAACAAACTCATAATTTCATTAATAATACGATAATCACATAGTTATTCGAGATAGTAATCAAAAGATCACAACATACATTCCATAGGAAGAGGGAAACAAAGTAAGGAAAAAAATTTTATTCTCAATAGGATAGTGACTACTCACATTATCTATAGAGATTAAAAAAAAAAAAATTGATACTTCAAAAACTAATTCTGATGATAGTCATCACCACTACTATTACTTTTTGGATGGATATATTACCTTCACATCCAAAGTACCAATGTGTTGATGGCAAGTTTGGAGCCTAATTGATAAGGAGTGATCATGATACGTTTGGTGATTAATTATTATTATTTTGGATCAAATTGTCATGCATTAAATGAAAGAGTTGGAGGAACTTGAGCCGTTAGAGTTGAAGTGATCTATTGTGAAGAAAACAACTTGATAATATAAAGTTCGAGCCTGCTACCAATTAATGAGAAGAATTGACAACTGATCGGACATAATTAAAATTCCTAATTAATAAGTAGCAAATTGAATAAAGAGAGAGAGAGTCTGAAGTCCACATAAAAAATCCTTATCATGAACTCTATAGTTAGTTAAAGCGACGTAAAGTTCACATTTAAAGAACTAAACTACCTAAGACAAAATTAATAATTAAGACGTTAAAGGGGTTGAAACTACACAGAGAAGTACAATTATCAACAAATAATTATAAAATGAGACTTTTTTAGAAAAGGCTTCACTGCCACAGTTGATATAAAGTGGTTCCTTTCTACCATATAAGATAATGTTCCAAATATCATAATTTATAGTAAAAAGGTCAAAAATACCTCCATTTTATTTTATTTGATGAGACATTTATGGGGCCACCTACCCCATGTTCAGTCAAAAATAACGGCATACTCATTGACATACACAATTTTCGTGTAATCTTTTTTTTTCATAGGGTTACAAGAAAATTGATAAATTTTCATTTAAAAAAATTAATTTTTTTTGTTTATATGAAAATAAATAATTTTTTATGTAACCCTATAAAACATAAGATTACATGAAAATTGGGTATCTCAATGGGTTAGCCGTCAATTTTGAGTCTTATAAATCTGACAAATTTCAGGTAGCCGTCGTTTCACATCTGGTGACATGTGACTTTTTTTACTTTATAATACAAAAGTGATAGAAATGAACTAAAACTTATATCAAGTTGCATTTACATTATATCTTTTGTGGTAGTCGGCATTTACTTTTTTTAGAAAAAAAAAAAAAAAAAGCATGGTGGTATGATAAATGTAGCTCAATTTAGTCAACACATTAACATATTTGAGTTTCCTCTCTTTACAACAGTCCAAATAAAATCTCAACTATACAAGGGGACTTGAGCTTATTAAAGAATAGTTTTTCAAACTTTCAAACATCAGGGACGGAGCCAGTATTTGGTAACAAGGGGGGCGAAATATTTTTTTTGGAATATTTATCAAAACTTTGAAATTCGGAGCCAGTATTTGGTAACAAGGGGGGCGAAATATTTTTTTTGGAATATTTATCAAAACTTTGAAATTCGAGGGGGGCGAAATCCGTATTTTTAACTACAAATACATTATTTACGTATTAGTTTTAAAATTTCGGAAATTCCGAAATATTTCTGAAATTTAATTTTCGGAAATTCCGATCCGATTTCCGATCCAATTTTGTCAAGTGCACAACAATTCTTGGAATATAAAATGTAGAATAGAGGCATTTAGAAAATCGAACTCAGGACCTCTCACACTCAAAGCAACAAACTTACCACTAGACCAATAGTTCATGTTGCAAATGATTCAAACATATTCGTAGTAGACAAAAGATAATAGGCAGCACCCCCGATTTTTAAGTAGCAAAATATAATAAGTAAATATATCATATATTTTTTATATAAAATAAAAAGTGAATATCTAATTTATATAGGTAAATATATCATAAATTTCATTAAAAATGATAACATTTTATATAAATTTATTATTTTAATGATAAAATATATGGATAAATGAGCCTAAATAGTTTACGAAGTTATACAAGCTAAACTATACTAAGCTTGAGTTCGGCTTCTTTATGTTATGAGTTTTATAATTGAGCTCGAGCTTAGTTCATTAATGTTAGTAATAAGTAGTAGTGTAGTACAGTTAACGAAGTAATAGGAATAATGACAAAGAAAATTATACAAATTATAAAATAAATATTTTAAATATCAAAGGATCTCGAACAAAGCATTATCATAAATCATAATACATATCAAAAAATATCTATCAATAATTACAATATGACATATTCAAATATTCATTTGATTTGAGCTTCCTCAAAGAAAAATAACTCAATAAGTATGAATTAATAAGCATGATTACTTACAAAATGATAAATAGTTTTTAATATAGTTTTATAGTTTTATTTTATATTATATACTACTATATACTATATAGGGTTTAGGGTATAGGAGAATACTATATAATATATACTATATGCTATAGTATATAATATAAATTATAATATATAAATATACTATATACTATATGTATATAGTATAGTTTATACTATTGTTTTATAGTATATAGTATAGTTTATACTATATACTATAGTTTATATTGTAGTTTTTTAGTTTTATTTTATACTATATACTATAATATATAATAAATATATAATATGACTAAAAAATTAAAGGTCAAAAAAAAGTAAAAATTTTAATATAGTATTTATATAGTATTTATAGTTTTATTTTATAATTATAAAAATTAAAGGTAAAAAAAAGAAAAGTTATAATTCTTTTTTGAAGAATTAGGTCAAAGTACCAAATTTGATCGACGTCGTCCTTCATCCCTCTCTCCAGGGATGAATCCAGGATTTTGTTTCAAGGGGGCGGAAATCTTCATTTTGTAGTGTTATTCAAAATACGTTTCCAATTTAAAGTTCATGAGTATATAATACTAAAATATAGTGTTATTGAAAAGAAGTAACTTAATAGACATCCATAATTTGATAAAATATTTTTCTTCTACAATATATCATAAAGTCTATACAAAAAGAAAGATATACAAAAGATAAACCATCATTCTATTTTTCTAAGTTTGACATCTTGAATTGTACTCTGCGATGTTTCAAGAGATCAAAATCATCGATGATAGAATCTATTGAAAATTCTCGAGCTATCTCTTTCTCAATATATGTGACCAAGTAAGTCGAAAGAAAATCATCTTCTATTTTATTCCTAAATCGTGTCTTCACAATCTTCATAGCAGAAAATGCTCGTTCTGTTGTTGCTATTGGGACAGGAAGAGTTAGCACAAGATGAATAATTCTATCAACAAGAGGATAAACTATAAACTTTTCTGTCTCTGCTAAGAGGATAAATATGAATTCAAAATTCTCAACTCACCTTTTGACTTGAAATTCTGAAAATATGTTGAATTTTACTTGAATGATAGATCATGTGCACCCAAAATGATTATTGAATTGAGAATTGAGATAGAGAATTTGAATTTGATAAGTTGCCCTAATCTATTCTTTTCTCCCTTTATCCCCTTTTAATACAAGGGCTTCAAATTATAACTTATGAGATATTATAAATAAATTGGGCTTATAGTTTGGGCCTTTGGGCTAAAATTGTGTCTCATAAGATTTAACAAATTGTGGACTAGTTATTCACAAATTTCTTCGATTTTATCACAGTTTTATTTTACTATCACTGTTAAATTATATTTTTAATTACAACTTAAGAGGGACGAAATTTTAGAAATCAAGGGGGGCGAACTCTTAAAAATTAAACATTTAAATAACAAAGTCTATATATAAATTGAAATTTTATAAAAATCCAAGGGGGGCGACCGCCCCCCGCGCCCTCTAAATTTGTCTCTATCTCTCTCTCTAGATCCGACCGCTCTCTCTCCAAATCTGCAGCGCCGCCCCTTCTACATCTTCATCTTCCATGTTTGAATCGAAGGTACATGCTGACACATCTCTCTCCTCCCTCTTTCAATATTGTATTTTGGGGATATCAATGGAAGTTAATGTTGCTGATTTTGTGATTTTTTGTGCTTAATTGATCTGATTGTTTGAAACCTTTTGTTAATGTTTATGATTTTGAAACCTTTCGTTAATGTTTGATCCGATTTTGAAACCTTTTGAGTTGAATTTGAAAGTGGAATAAAAAACTCACGGATCCTCCAACAAATGGAATAAACACCTTTTTCACAGAAGAATTGAACGCCCGACAGTAAAGCTGTAAATGTATTGAAAACAAATGGTAATATTTAATTTTCTGTTAAGATTACTGCAACAAAACATAAAAAATGGGGTTATGCTTTTGCGAGAGAAGTATAACAGAGACGTGGTGACAAAGGGGTGAGAGATTAATTTATTCAATTTATATAAGGTTATTTTTATCTGAAAAATAGGCTCTAAATTTTTTGAAGTATTTTGGTGTGTAATTTGGTTTGTTGATTCAATTTAGTGTGTTTTTTCAGTACGACAAGGAGTCAAGTATGTCATCGTCTCAAGCAAGCACTGCAACGACAAATAAGAAGCAAAAGACTCTTGCAAAATCAGGACTTCCGGGCAATCATGGTTGATCTCCGGTATGAAATTTTTTTGACAAGATTAATGATGAAGAGTCTAAAAATGGATTGGGGATTATGAGTGTAAATTTTGTCATACGAGGATTTTTTCTCCCACGTCGGGAGGAACTAATAAATCGTGGAATCATCAAAAAGTTTGTAAGGAATTACCCGATGAGTTGAAAGATAAGTCACAAGCTAGCTTCATTGTCCTTTACGGAGGGTTTAGTTTCTAATTGGAAGTTTAACCAAGCTAAGTGTCGTAAGTCTCTTGCTAGGATGATTATTCTTGATGAGCTTCCATTTTCTATTGTTGAAAAGGAAGGTTTTATAGGGTTTTGCAATGAAATGCAACCAAAGTTTCATGTAGTCAAAAGACCTACCATAACTACAGATTGTTATACAATTTTCAAGAAGAAAGAGAAATTAAAAGCTTCTTTGAAAGAGAACTCCACCCGGTGTATGCATCACTACCGATACGTGGACCTCTATCGAAAATCTTGGATATATTGTCCTTACTGCTCACTATGTTGACAAAGATTTGATCCTTAAGAAGAAAATCCTTAACTTTCGTATCCTACCACATCCACACAAAGGTGAGGTGATTGCAAAGACGGTGGAGAGTTGTTTATTAGAGTGAGGTTTAGAAAAGATTATGAGTATTACTCTTGATAATGCACGAAGTAATGACACTTGTGTTGAAGATTTGAAGAAAAGATTAAATAAAAGAAACATGTTGCTTGGGGGTGAGTTTTTTCATGTACGTTGCTTTGCTCATATCATGAATCTTGTTGTGAGAGATGAGATTGATGAAATTATGTCAAGTATTAAGCATCTTCAGAGAAGTGTGAAGTACGTGAAGAGTAGCCCATCTCGTTTGCAAATGTTTAAAAGATGTGTTGAAGAAGAAAAAATGGGTCTAAAAAGAATGTGTGTTTGGATGTCAAAACTCGATGGAACTCAACTTATCACATGATGAATGCGGCTTTACCTCTTGAAAAAGCATTTGATAGGTTTGAGGACCAAGACCCAAATTATAAAAATGAATTGGAAAATGTGGGTGCTTTGGAGAGTTATGATTAGGGTAAATTGAAAAGTTTGCACACATTTTTAGAAGATTTTTACTTGTTAACGAATCATATTTTGTCTTCTCGTCATGTCTCTTCTCACACATATTTTGATGAGATGACCACGGTCAAATTGCTTCTAATTCGGGAATTGAGTAGCGATGATTATACTCGTGTTTCCATGACAATGAAAATGAATGAAAATTTTGAAAAATATTGTGAGGTTGAAAAGTTGAACCCAATTTTTCTTGTGTCGGTTGTTTTGGACAAATCGTAATAAGGTGGAATATATAGAGCTTTGGTATGATAAGTTGTTAGAGTATAATCTCTTACTCACCATGGAGAGTAGAAAGATGAAGGTTGAAAATTTTGTAGGGGATGTGAAGAGTTTCATGTCACGCCTTTTTGAATGTTACAAGGCGGAGTCTACGAGTGTTGTGAATGTTGAAAGCTCTAATGTTGAAGATGGTTCGACAAGCAAGGATGTTAACAAAGTAAGTAATGTGAGAGATGAGATTAGGGCGAAATTGAAAAGGAAGACTACTTTAGAGGCGGTGAATGATTTGGAGAGGTACTTGAATGATGGGATAGAAGATGCAACATTTTGGGATGGTAGCAAGGAAAGTTTGCAACTTATCGTGTCATTGCAATAATGGACGAGATATTTTTCCATTCCTATCACATCGGTTGCTTTGGAGTGTGCTTTTAGTTTGGCAGGTCGAGTACTTGATCCATTTCGTAGTTCATTAACACCTAAACTAGTAGTCTTTAGTGTGTGCCCAAGATTGGTTGAGAAGCAGTTTGTCACATATTGAGGATGAAGAAAAGGAACAAAACTCTTTTGGAAATTGAAAAAGGTATGTTCTAATTATTTACTTAGTTTTTTTTCATGATCACTATTATTTTTAATGAAAAATCATAACATTTGTTCTTATATGTTCATTGTAGGTATTGAAGAGCTCCGAAGATTAATTGTTTGAGTGGCCCAAATGATTGTGAGTCATCTCTAAAACAATGTGAACTATGAGAATTAGAATCTGTTTTATGTTTGAATCTGTTTTATTGTTGTTTGGCCTTTGTATTGGTTTGCTCAGAGCATCATGTTCTAGGCACTCTTTGTTCTTGGCCATGATTGGTACTCTCTCTCTCTTTTCTCTCTGAATTCACATTTTTGTTGGGCTTTAGGTATTGATGGTTCTTGATTTGTGCGGTGGACATGGAAGCTTTCCTAATGATCCCAAGCTGAATAGTTTTATGGATCATTTGCTTCACTCTTCAATTCCGGTTCCCTATCATGGATGGTATAAATGATTTTCAGAATTTTCAAAATTTCTGAAAAAATCCAAAATTTCTGAAATTTTCGAAATTCCAAAAAAAATTCATGATTTCAGAATCAAAATGGATTTTATAGTTTCGAAAATTTCAGAATCGGAATTTGTTTTCCAATTCCGAAATTTTTCGAAATTTTTCCGAAACACCCTATTTCCGATCCGATCCGTCCAATTTCAACCCCTAGTTGTGTGTGTGCTAAGTGTGACCAAGTAAGAACACAATATATTATAAGAAAGTTCAAATATATTATTAAATTGTGGAATGAATGTTGGTTGGTTTACAATTGAGAATCCTACTCCTATTTATACTATTTCACCTCTTTAATGGATGGTGATGATTTATTTGATCTAATGGTGGAGAGAAGTTCTCTAGAACTCTTCCCCAAGTTCCTACATTTTAAGGATCTTCTAAACTAGTTCTAGAAGATCATACATACTTCCTACATACTTCAAGATTCTCAAGAAAGCTCTATGTACAAAGCCCACCATTTTCTAAAGAATCCTATTTACAAGGCCATTATTTAGTGGGCTAAGTATTTGAATTATGAAATATAGGCTTGGATATGGGTGAACTTCTGGCCCATCCAATGTTTGTAAAATTCGGCCCAAATAATTCCAAGTGCGTGACATTCTCCCACATCCATTTTCACGTCGTCCTCGTCGCCATGTGTTAGACTGCCACAAGTCTAATTCGAATTGTCTTGTCGCCTCAGATTTGGGTAGTTCATTTTGTTGGTTTCCTCTCTTTGGCGCACACTCCTTATGCGATTTTCGGGCAATATCAGTTCGTCCCTTCCTCAACTTAGCCATCATGGTCGTTGATATACTCAATTGTGTCTTATTCTTCTTGGCAAACTTGTCGGTTGCGAGTGTCGTCATCTCTTGTCTTGAAGCTTCTATCGTACCTTCTGATTTGACACATGGCCCCAACTCCTTATGTTCCACCTCCCACCTTGGTGGAACTTTGTTGGATTGTGGCACGTCCCTCGTGTCACATTGTCGACTTTCCCCAATCGGCGCAATCGGCTTGCCCTCGTTCACCCTCTTGGTGATTTGCATAGCCGATAAGTACTTCTCCTCACGGATCCTTCCGTTGGGTAACTCAAGAGTGGGAATCATGCATAAAGACCTTTTTTCCAATATACACATACTATTAAAAGATAGCATGTGTATATCATTAACGTGATGGAAGAAGTCCATGCTAAGCACAATCTTCAAATTGTCTATCGGTACCACTGACAAATTCACTTGGCCCTTCCAAGTGCCTATGCGTAGTTTCACGCCTTATGCTATAGTAATCAGGGGTTGTGCTCTTGTGTTTACTACCTTGAGCCATCTGTTGCCCTTAGTCCACTTGAGACCAAGCCTTTTGGCCTCATTTTCGGCAACAAAGTTGCGAGAAGCTCTCATGTCAACCAATGTCTTGGTCGGCTTCTAATTGATGTGAGCCTCCACGTACATCAGCCCCTTGCTAGACGTTGTGGCTCCTGCCTTAGCGTTGAGGGCATTAAGGAGTTGGAGTGACCCCATCATGATTAGTTCATCTTTCTCATTGTAACTCCCGGCCTCGTGCCTCTCGATCATGGCCGACAATGATCTAAACTTTGGGCACTCTCTTGCTATATGCGAACCTTGGCATAAGTAACATCCATCTTTGGGAACGAATGTCTTCTTTCTGTCCTCGTAGTCCCAGACTTGTTACCATCGTGATGTTGTGGCCTATGTCGGTCCAGATCGTCCCTATGATTACCTCGATGGCCTGGCCGCTCTTCCCCACCTTTGACTGGACACTCGTCCACTTCCTCGGAAGCATGTTGGAATTCAAAATCTATTATTAACTCAGCCACGGAAATGGTCTCGTCCACCGTCTTAACGCCTAGTCGATGTACCTCTTATCTCGTCTCGCTTTGTAGCCCATCTACAAAATAGAAGAAGAGGTCCTTGTCCGACATGTTTGGGATTTGAAGCATTAGTGTCGTGAACTCTTTCACATACTCCCTTGTAGTCCCTCGTTGCTTCAACTCCCGTAGCCTCTTGCGGGCGTCGTAGACGACGTTTTGAGGGTAGAAATGTTTCTTGAGTTCCCTCTTTAAGTCCTCCCACGAGTCTATCCGACAAGAGTCTTGCTTGATATCACCATGCTTCCTACGCTACCAAAGCATGGTTGTATCAGTTAGATAGAGGGTTGCGGTTTTTACCTGAGCAG
This sequence comes from Scutellaria galericulata, assembly GCA_946896805.1. Classification (NCBI taxonomy): domain Eukaryota; kingdom Viridiplantae; phylum Streptophyta; class Magnoliopsida; order Lamiales; family Lamiaceae; genus Scutellaria; species Scutellaria galericulata. The sequence continues at coordinate 15,393,307 of OX335790.1, forward strand.
CCTCGTCAGTAAGGCCAACTCCTTCAAAGTATTGTTCCATCCACTATAGATAGTTCTCAACTTCTTTGGTGTCTCGAGCCCCATTGATAATGCTAGTACTTCCGTTAGCAATGGTCTTTTTGCACAGTGCCAAGTCCTCACACATCCCCTTGATGCTAGCTCGTAGGGCTTGGACAACCTCTCCCAACTGTAGGAATCGATCTTCGAGTTGTAAGATTCGGCCTTCGACTTCTGAGTTAGCCTCCTTTTGTGCATCAAGTTGCTCCAAGACGTGCTCCTCTAACGTCCTAAACTCATGTTGGACCCGTCCCAACATCTCTTCTGTCACCACCGGCTCCCAAGAGGTCTCCCCACGAGCCTCGGTTTAGTCTCGCTTCTTCTTGTCTGCCCAATTTAGCACGGTGTCCCTCCCACAATCATCGATCACCATCAACTAGTTTGATGCCATCACCTTCAAGACAACAACACAACTATGCCCAAACCTGACTCTGATACCACTTGTCATAGACTTGTTTCTTTAACAAGTTCACGCGCGGCACTCAACTCCTTTTCGTCCATTGCGGGAGCTAAGTCAGCCTCTCTCCCAAAAGTGTTGTGTGTGTGCTAAGAGTGGCAAAGTAAGAACACAAGATATTATAAGAAAGTTAAAATATATTATTAAATTATGGAATGAATGTTGGTTGGTTTACAATTGAGAATGCTACTCCTATTTATACTATTTCACCTCCTTAATGGATGGTGATGATTTATTTGATCTAATGGTGGAAAGAAGTTCTCTAGAACTCTCTCCCAAGTTCCTGCATTATAAGGATCTTCTAAACTAGTTCTAGAAGATCGTACATACTTCCTACACATTTCAAGATTCTCTAGAAAACTCTATGTACAAGGCCCACCATTTTCTAGAGAACCCTATTTATAAGGCCATTATTTAGTGACTAAGTATTTGAGTTATGAAATATGGGCTTGGATATGGGTGAACCTCCTAGCCCATCCAATGATTGCAAAATTCGGCCCAAATAATTCCAAGTGCGTGACATAGCGCACCGAATTTTTATTTTATTTTGTTTTTAAAAGGTAAAATTGATATATCTAATCTTTTATACATTTTACTTAGTCGTACATACATTCAATTACATGTAAAATTAAAAAGAAAAAAACCAATTTTCTTTAAAATTCTTTTATTCCTATAAATAAATACATCGCCTTAATATTTTATACATAGATCATTACTTATATTAGGTAAGATGTAGCACCCCGGATCAAAATGAGCATAATTGAATAATTAAGTATTTGAACCCCGACTTAATAATTATGTGTGTATGTTTTGACTGTTTAATTTAGTACATGCGTTTCAGATACTTGGCTAACGCCAGTTTTAGATTTAGATGAATATATTTTTCGTGACATGGAACCTAGAATATGATTTTACCAAGAGATTCGTATCGGAAATACGAGAAAACAGAAACAAACTAGCGGTTAATCGGAGACCCGTAGTTCAACTAACGAAGGAAAGGGTAAAATTTTGATAAAAGGTAAAAATAAAAATAATATTTTAATGAAAGGTAAATTAAGATATTTTTGGTAAATAGTAACTTTTCAACGGTAAAAAGGTAAATTCCAAAATCTATAAATAGGGGCTCATAACTTTCAAAACTTATACGTTTTCAAAGCCGACGACCCGAGCGACGCTCGCGACGCGAACACGTAAGTTCTCTTTCTTTTCTTTTCCTTTACGTTTTTATTTTCCGCCGCCGCCGGAGCACCGCCGCCGGAGCGCCGCCGTCGCCGTCGCCGCCGCCGCCGCCGGCCAGCAGTGGTGCTGGTGGTGTGTCGGGTGACGGGTGCGCGCCGGGTTGTGCGTTGGGTCGGGCGTCGGGTGCGCGCCGGGTTGTGCGTCGGGTCGGGCGTCGGGTGTGCGTCGGGATGTGCGTCGGGTCGGGCGTCGGGTGCGCGTCGGGTGTGCGTCGGGTGCGCGTCGGGTGCGTGCCGAGTGCCGGGTGTGCGCCGGGTGCCGGGTGTGCGCCGGGTGCCGAGTGCGCGCGGGTGCGAGCGCCGGGGGTCCAGCGTGCGCGGGCGACGGGGACCGGGTGGCTGAGGAAACCCGGCAGCTGCCGGGTGATGCGCGAGCTGTCGGGTTGGCTTTCGCCCGACGCCGGGTACCCGCGAGCCCCGGAACACGTAACGCCGTACTTTCGATCCGTCGTGTCTTTAACGAGCGTTCTTCCGCCGGAACCTTTTACAGCTTTAATTATATTGTATTTAGGACCTAAGAAACACCGTAAATTTGTAGGCTTTTGTGGACTAAGCTTGAGGTGTTGAGTTGTCAGACATTCTGTCCTAGCTACTCACGCGGTAACCACTATACGAGGTGGGGGTAATTTCTAACTCTGGATCTGTTTACAGCTTTCCCTATTTGTGAAATATGATTGGGAATCTAAGTGCTGTGTTTATACTTGCTGTGCCATATTATATCTGTGAAAGGGCCGAGGTCCTCCGATCATGCATTCTGTTCGTCCCCTGCTATTTTCTACTACTCAGTGGAGGTGTCGTGAGCCTCTTGAAATGCACTAACGGTGAGATACCGTTATATAGGGTAAGACGGGGGAAATCCCGCACCTATACGTCCCTTGCAATTTCTAATATCTGCTTTGCATATATCTGTGCTGTGACAACGTGACTGTAAGTTAGCTTTTCGGTATTTAAATTCTGTCAAGAGTCTTATGAGGTGGATGTTATCCCCACTGAGTGTATTCAACGCACTCACCCCTTAATCTGTACTCACACTACAGGAGATGAGGAAGCTGGTGAACCCTAGACGGAGGGAGATAGTGCTAGCTGTTGGTTTTTCTGATAAATGGTCTAGTTAAAACATTTCCGAACACGTTTTCAAACAGTTTATGATCTGTATATATCTTTGGGTTCTGGTGAGGATGGGAGATCCTGATGTTTAGCTTCCGCTGTATATGATGTATATTATCGGTGAGAGACCGAATGATATCGGCCGAGGCCGAAGGTTGTTATGAGATGGTTTATTATCGCCCCTTATCTCTTTCTTCTGTTGTCCCTTGCTTAACTCTTTCTGTACGTGTTATGCGTCCCTTGCTTTTCTATCTTCACGCCCGGGTAAAACTCTGATATTTTTAACGAAAGATTTTGGGGCGTGACATAAGAGATATTATACATGTCTCTGGGACTCAAGTGAGGTGCAAGGGGCACTGACCCCCTAAGATTTTTTAGAAAATTAGGGGTATTTTCGGTGTTTATTTTTATATAAAAAAATTTAGAAAATATGAACATTAATTGCTTTAATCTCATATTATCTTAGAGTAGGTCTTGTGTGAGACCGTCTCACGGATCTCATTTCGTGAGACGGGTAGGGTCGGATCGAAGTATTACATGATATATACAAAAGTATTACATGATACACATAAAAGTATTACCTCATATACATAAAGGTATCACATGATATTAAGTTATGTGATATTTTCAAAAAGTATTACATGATATACATAAAAGTACTACCTAATACACACAAAAGTATTACATATAACACAATTCACGCACGAGGAAGAAGAGCACCTGGGCGCCTAGCTAGGATCCGCGTGTTTTTGTGTTGACCCGACCCAATTCGGGTCATTATCCCATAATACAAAAGTATTACTTGATATACATAAAAGTATTACCTAATACACATAAAAATATTACATATTTTCTTATTGTCTGACTCAACTCAAAACGCATTCTATAATACAAAGTATTACCTAATATACATAAAAGTATTATATAACACACACAAAAGTATTACATAATTTTTATGTTTGACCCGACCCTATCCATCTCACGGAATGGGATCCGTGAGATGGTCTCACCCAAGACTTTGTCTATTATCTTATTGGTGACACTAATTTTTAAGAATTTTAATTTAATGTAAGTTCTTCATATTTAAACTCATTATTTACTTTATTTATTGATTAATGATTTCTATTTTTTTTATTAATAATTGTTAGGGAGTATATACTATATTCATTAATTCTTTTGACGTAATAAAATTTAATAAAGTATGGAGTGAGTGTATTTTTTATTTATTTAACATATCATTGGTTACTTAGCTATATTATATTGTGATTAATTCAATTTGAGTTACTATATATTGTAAATAAGTTACTAATTAGTTAGATTGTGATTTATAGTTTGTATTTAATTAGTTTAATTTAGTGTTGTTTTATAATTTTAATTTTGTTTTATCTTTTAAAGATAATGGAAGAAGAAGAAGTGCACCATGTACCAGGTGCAAAGGATCCGACCTGAGTGTACCATGTACCAGGTGCAAAGGAAACTACTCAAATATGAAAAATAGAACAAAAATGTTGTAATCTTGTTTAAATTACTTGTTTTTTGATGTTAAATTGTCATGTTGAAATGTAATAAAATTACTAATTTTGGATGTTATTTATAATTTAATATATAGATTCTATCGAAATAATAACTAATTTATGATGTTATTTTTAAAATTATCATGTATTATAATTTTTATTATTTGAACCCCTGAGTATAATTTCTAGGTCCATCACTACATGTGTCATATATATATATATATATATATATATATATATATATATATATATATATATATATATATAAAATATATATAAAAAATAAAAATAAAAAGATCGAGGGGTGGCCAACCTACCGGGACTGTTGCATGTTTTTATAGGTTTTTGAAATAACGAAGGAATTTAGGCCTTATTACCATTTTATATTTAGATTTATAATATAAATTTTTATCTACTCTTTTACATGTATGATTAAGAGTAAAAAGAGGTTTATAATAGATTCTATAACAACAAATGCATATGATTTATGGGCCTGAGATATAATTATAACCATGTGTTTTAACATTTAAAGTTAAGGCATCAAGAATGTTTACATCCAAAAGAGATAAATAAAGATTTGGATAAACATCAAAATAAATTGGACCATGTGCCAGACTTGATTGAATTATTCCCATAAGATTGTTTCCAATTAAGATTTCTTCCATCTCTAAGAGTAGCAAGAAAACTTTCAGGCAATCCTTGAAGAGTTAAAGGTCTGAAAGCAATTTGAACACATCCAATGTGAAGAAATTTAAAAGGTATTAGATCATTTTTATTAAGTAAGCGAATAACCATTTCTTCATCATGAAGAGGAACAGAGAATTCAGTAGTTTTGACAATTTGTCTAAGACCAATTTTTTTCAAAAGTTCCTAATTTATAAACCAATTTAGGTTCAATTTTAGGAATTGTCCATTTATTAAGAAGATCCATATTTTCTGAAATATCAAAATCTTCAATCATAATATTTTTAACAGTATTTTTCATACCAAAAATATTCATAGAATATTTAAAGATTTGTGTTAGATCATAAACTATATTCTAAACATTATACTACTCACATGGCTCTGATGCCATTCCAATCTTGACCCAGATACAATCTAAAATAAAATAATGATGGTGATGATATTAATGTTGTATAATAAAATGAAATACTTGAAAGTTATTTCACTTAAAAATGAAAAGGAGACTTAATTAATCTATAGTTATCAAAAATCATAGGTTCAGCAATGAAAATGTACAGCTTAATACGTATAATGCTGACAGGTGTCTCTATTTTCATAATTACAGTTGGTACTTGAGGTCCAAATTAATTGTGATCACAATAACTCCTCATGCCCTTCTATAATTATTTGCCCTGCACCTATATGCATTTAATACCTTGAAAATATCAAAATATACAAGCTTCCATACTAAAAGTCTAAAACTAGCATTATATACATCCCCATTCCATGTGGATATATATCGTACTTATAGTGAGTTTTTTTTTTCTTTTAAATTAATGTGATTTATGATAATACTAATATATTATGTTCGATTAAATGAAAACTCGTGATTAGATTTAATTTCTTATCTCTGTAGAATTTCAGGACAAAATTTGAATTATGATCAACTTTATTTACCTAAAAGTTAAGAAACATTGATCTTCTGCTACTTAATTAGATATAAGTCTTAGTTCGAGTTACTGTGGAGGTAAAAGTGAAATCCGTTGATATACTAGATTTTTTTTTTAAACACTAATCTTTTGAAAGTTGTTTCATCATTAAACAAAGTCATATTTAGAAGATTCAAATACAAACATCTTGCTTTAACTAAATAAAAAGATCCATAAGCTTTCTCACATTTAATGCGGCTTTTTATTTATTTTTTTCCCATGAAGTAACATTAGACATTTTCTTGATATTTGATGAGTATATGAAAATACTCTTCACAATTTCCATATAGATGATGAATTATGTTGAAAATAAGAACTGAATAAATAAATTAAATGCTAAAAAATGAGATATCATTTATCAAAGAATGAAAAACTCAGAAAAGAAAGTCCTATATTACAAATATTTATAGTCTATCTTGAAAAGGCCTTAATTAATAGTTATATTAAGGCGATTGGGCCAAGGTTCTTCATCGAGATCCACTAGAACCGATCATAATATCACCAAGTCTTTGACACGTGTTTCATCTTTGAAAATATCCACATCAGTATTGTTAATTTATAAGTTATTCGATTTATTTTTATTAAGTATTTGACTTTAAAAATTAAGAAATTTTATCGGTCGAGGCTTCGATAGATAAGTTAACTATCAAATTAAGAAATTTTATCAGTCAAGACTCCGAAAGATAAGTTAACTATCAACGTAGAGCATGAAAGATAAATCTTATCAATTCAGGACTTGAAAGATTAGAAACTATCAAATTAAGAATCAAAAATGAATGTCGTTAACATTTCCTGCTCGTTCTCCTCCCCTAATTGACGTGGCTGTCAAATCATGTTGACGTGTCAAATTGAACAATTAAAATTAGAGTGTAAGACTTTAAATTATTATTTTATTAGTTGTAATATTTGATAAAATATCTAATTCAATACAAAATTGATAGTCTTTTATATATTTTTTCAAAACATACTCTTCTTTAATTATTATTAGACAAATCCAAGCAATAGTAATCAAACATGAAATAATTCAATATATTACACTTGTAAATATAATTTTATCATGTAAATATTTGTTTGATATATATTACTGAACAAAAATCAATATGACAAAATATCGATATTATATTGGATAATATATCACAAAATATCTATATTAATTATAAACTATCGATATATATTATTGAACAAATATCAATATCCCAAAATATCAAATATTATATTGAATACGATAGGGATAATTAAAAAAAATATTGTATTCAATAGGATATTTTATCAAATAATATGATTAATAAAATAACAATTTAAAGTTTTACACATCGATTTTAATTTTTATTTTCAATTGATACATTAGCATGATTTGACAGTCAACCAGAGGAATGAGAATGAGATAACATCTAATAGGAAATATTAACGGCATTTCATTTTAAAATCTTAATTTGATAGTATCCAATTAGTTTCAAGCCCTGAATTGATAAGATTTATTTTTCATACCTCGTATTGATAGTTAACTTATCTTTGGACACGTGGATCAATAAAATCCCAAAAATTAAAGTACTAACACATAAAACATAAAAAAACTCATTTAATAAATAAAATCTGTATTACAAAATCAATAAAAAAAATCTAATCAGAAAATAATCAAAGAAATATATAATTATCAATAAATAAAACTTTTAAAATGTAAAAAATAATAAATATTGTAAGTTATTTAAATAAATAAAATATAAGAACTAATTTGATTTAAAAGAAATTTAAAAATTAAATAATTTGTAATTTTTTTAAAGTACAAAAGTTATTTCAAAAATCGAAATACCAACAAAGAAATTTTAAAAATTGTTAATTGATAATAATAAATCTTGAAAATTGTTTAAGTAAATCGTTTGGTTTAATAAATCTAAAAAAACTCATTTAAGTTAAAGAAAAAAATATATTTGTGTGTTCCTTTACAAATAAAACATACAATTCACCTATTAAATCATATATTAATCTAACTATATTATATTTGATGTTGTTGATCCCAAGTAACACAAAGGTTCAAAGGGGTGAATGAACCTTTATCGATTTTCAAATTTTTTTCAAACTTGCAGCATTGTATCCTATAACAGAATACAACGCAGAATGCAGTACAATTTACTGGGCTATAATGCAGTGCAATAACTTGTTTTACCAAAGTTTTTGTGCAGCAGAAACTTCAAAATTTTGATAGACTTTCTTTTGAAAACCTTTTCACAAATATGAGTTTTTAGCAAAGTTTGAATGTTGTAGGATGTGATGTAGAATGCAGCAAGAAATAACAATAGAGATGCTAAAACAGAAAAGATAAACAAACAATGGTTATAATGGTTCGAATGTGGTGTAATCTTTCTACGTCCACTCTACTCTTTCTCTGGGGAGGAACTTCATTAAGCAAGTTTGTTTTACAGGACTCGGTCTTACAAACTATCAACCTAACAAGTTGCATCTACGAAGATTCAGCTTCCACATAGGTTGCTCGAATCAAACAAGTTGACCCACATAGTATCCTACTCACTCACACATAGTTATTGTATACTTCAAAGGTTAAACACTCAACAATGATTTAAATCATATCAACTGAGGACACCACTAAAACAACATAAGCACATAGTACAAAGGTTAAAAGAATATAGGTTTTTTCAACTGGTGCTTGAAGCAGCCTTGGTGAATCTTGAGCTCGAATGCTTCTAAAGCTTAACTGATTCTCTTAGAGGTTGAGTGACTCAAAACTTTGAGTGTTGAGTGCTTGAGACTTGTTCTAACTTGAGTGCTAGTGGTCGATTTTTCAGTGCTTGCTTCAATCAATTCTTCCTCTATTTATAGGTGTAGAAATATGTCCGTTGAAGGGAGACATATTTCTTTAAATTTGAATCATCTTCGAATGTTCTTGAGCTCGCATTAATTTCTTCTGAAGGATCGTATTTAATTTTTTTTGTCTTGCACTTTTGGCTATTTAATGCGGCTGTACTAGGTTGCAGGTTTGTTACAGTCAGCCAGTCCACGTGTCGGTTGATTAGTGGTTCTCAGTACTGCTTGATCAATTTGTCTCTACTGGCTAGTTTTGAAAAGACATTTCCTCGTACAACACTGATTTTCCTCGTACTGCATTATTGTGTGTGATTGTCCATTTTATTCTTTCTATCTTTCTTTGATTCTGGTGCAGTACTTGCAATTTCTGCAACTATTGCAGTAATGCAGCTTTCTGTTGGCTTGTTGTATTCTGCTCTCCTTATTGTGTTGAAGCATTATTCTGCTTACAGTATCCAAATACTATTTTCTTCTTGCTACATTCAGTAGCGGCCTTCCTTGTTTACAAAATCTTCTTCTTTGATCAATTAGCTACCGAACTTCGAAATCCTCCATTCTTCGACTTGTCTTCTTGACTCAAAACTAATTTAAGTTTCACTTAATTAACAATATGAAAAATAGGCTACTCTAAATTCCAATTACAATATTGTTTTGTCTCATCAAAATCTAAACATAAATTTCCTGACAGATGCTAAGTTAGGTAATATGTATCATACAAAGTCATAAATATATATATATATATATATATATATATATCCTATATATAACATTTAATTTTTGTCTTATTCACGTAGTTTAATTTTGTATATGCATAAATTTTATGTATTACACAGACATATATATAAATATTTACACTTTTTAATTATTCCTGATTGATAAGAAACATTTGGTTTTCCTTGTCCTAAATTTAATTCTATAACTTTTTTTAAAAAATATTTCAAGAGTTATATAGAAGTGAGAGATATGACGAATATAGGAAGTTTGAAAAAATTGACGTGGCATAATGTCACATTGAAGACTTTCAATTTCCAACCCTACTTTTATATATATATATATATATATATATATATATATATATAGAGAGAGAGAGAGAGAGAGAGAGAGAGAGAGAGAGAGATTATTAAGTTAAAAGTTTCGAACCAATTATGAATTAAAAAAAAAAAGTTTAATTTCATATTAGTGAGAGAAATAATTAAATGAATTCGTAAATACAAATCATGATTCAACCTAGAAACCGAAATTGGAGCTAAATTGATAACCCTAAGAAAAGGGAAAGGGAGTATTAATTCTGGAGTTCGTCTTGTGTGCACTTGGTGCACATGCAATCCGGGTCGACCCGATTTTTGACCCGGATCCGCGTGTTTTTGAATTTTTTTTTTTTTTTTTTTTGCTTCAGGTTGTGACCTTTATGTTGTAAATGTGTGACCTTTATGTTATAAATGTATGACCTTTATGTACAACTATCATGACCTTTAGGAACTGTAACTTAGAAAAAAAATGAAGATTTTCAATATAATTTGAACTTTACACCTTTATGTGATATCAATGCGACATTTATGTTATATTATGTCACCTTTATGTACAAATATTCTGACATTTATATAATATATAAAGATGCATAAAGGTCAGAATATTTGTACATAAAGGTGACATAATATAACATAAAAGGTCACATTAATATTATATAAATGTATATAGTACAAATTGTGTTAAAAATCTTCATTTTTTTCCTAAGTTACAGTGCATAAAGGTAGAGACAGTTGTACATAAATGTCACACATTTATAACGTAAATGTCATACATTTATAACATAAAGGTCAGGACAAAAATTTGAAAAATAAAAATAAAAAAAAATAATAAAAATTCACGGATCCGAATCGGATCGACCCGAATTGCACGGATCTTAGATCCGTGCACCTGGTGCACAGGAGTGTTTGCCTTAATTCTGGGATGAGAATAAGGTGTCACTTTCGGTGGTTTTATATTTCAAAACCATAATGAGATGCTCCACGTCTCGAGGCCACGCACAATAAATTCCTATTATAGACTTCTTCTGCATTTCTTCTTATACCAACCAATTTATTATCTCATCTGAATTCCAAACAGTTCCAACCCTTCTTTACTTGCATCTTTCTACCATACTATCTATCTCTTACTTCTCATGTGAGTAAGGGCACCCACGTCAATTAATATTATACAAAAATTTCCATGAGACGATCTCATGAATAATTTTTGTAAAACATATATTTTTTATCCATAACATTTTAGTAGTGAATTCCTTATCTTTTGGTTCATATCATGAGTTCCAAACCATTTTCTTCTTATCTAGTTGGTTAATTAATCTTATAATTTATTATGATGAATTTTTTGTTCTCATAACTTTAAAATGAAGATGAGTTTATTTAAAATGATTAAATAATAGTTCATGTATAATAAAATTTTAAAAAAAAAACAAACAAAACTAAAAAAAAAAAAATCATATCTTTTTTTTAAGTTTTGAGTTGTATAGATTTAAATATTAAATAATATTCTATTTAGATATACTTATAGTTATTTATTGTACCCTCAAAGTTTGCACCCCAAATTTTAAATCCCGAATCCACACTGAGTGTGTATACACTAACAATATTATCTTATAAATATATATCATATCAAAATTGTTATAAAATATAAAATAAAACATTAATTGAAACCAGGACGGAAAAATCACGATATTTTGACGATTGCCAAAATGGGTTGGGCGACACAGATATCAGCTGAATAAGTTTCCATCGGAATCGCCGATATTCCCGAAAAAATCGCCAAAATATCGTTATCGGATGAGTTGTGTTCAATTTTGTCAAAAAGTCACGATTTATCGCCGAAAAATCGAGAAAAATCGGAGAGAAAAATCGAGAAAAATACTGGTCTTTCACCCAGTCAGACTCAACCCTCTTTGTGGGCCTTTCACTCAACTGCTGCCCTTAGTAGAGAGGGGGGAAGAAGGAGAGTGGTGCGCAGGATAAGGAGGAGGGTGGTGCATAGGATAAGGAGGGTAGTAGTCCATGGGGTGGAGGGGTTGGGGGTAGGGGTGGGTGGGGGCTCTTCTCCTGGGGGTGGTGCTGAAAGAAATCCCCATTTTTGGTTGACAACAATTGGGGGAAAGCAGAGATGGAGATGGTGGGTTTCTCTCTCTTGCACAAAGTCCAACAAATGTAAATCAAATTTCATGTTTTTTCATTCGAAAATTTGTGTCTTTTTTAAAATAAATATCTTATTTTTGGAAATTAGTATAATATATATATATATATATATATATATATATATATATATATATTATCTTTCGAATATATGAAATTATGAACACATGTTATATATTAAGTGGTGGTGATACACAATATGAGAAAATATTATAGAATTTCATAAATTTGAGACTTAATCAAATATTTTATTTTATTATTATATACATTGGTACAAAAATTCAATAAACATATCTTTTTTATTTGAAATTTAAGTTTAATATATGTATTAATGTTACTTATAATATTATAAAGTACTAGATATTTTTTTCAATTTTTTTTACAAATTTTTAAATTTTTTTGCGTAAAAAACCGATATATCCACCGATATCGATATATCCGTAAAATCAAAGTACCCATATTTCCACCGATACTGATATTTTTATCCTTGATTGAAACATAACATGTATTTTAGCATCATTTCCTTACCTATTGATGCTTCAAATATTCGACCCATTTAGATTCCAACCTTATTTAGTCCTACTGTGTCCCTGTATGTAGAGAGGGTTTGGCCACATGCATATATGAAGTCAAAGCAAACATGTGATTCTGAAAATTGTTTACTAATTAGTAATTAGGGAGCGTTTGGTTGTCAAATCAAATAGCAGAATTTGGATTGCAAGAACAATGAAGAATAACGACCCAAACATCCTTTCACGCTGGCCCGCTTTGTTTCGGACACAATCTTAGGATTCATTTACATATAATTATAAAAAAAAAAAAAAAAAATCCTCTCACAGAAATAAGGAAAAATATTTTCAGTCAATTTTTATTATTTTTGCATAATATTTCCATCAATATGACTTAATAGAGAAAAAAAAACATTTTTTGGAAATTTTTTTTGTCTTTTTGATGAAAAGTGGATAGAAACTTTTTTTTTTTTTTTTTTTTTATGTTAATGGATAAAAAACATCTTTTCTCTATGAAAGTGACAATAACACATATTTCCGCACTTGAGATTACCATTCTTCACTTAAAAGAAAATTGATGTAAGAAAAATGAAATAATAATTTTATACATGAATTGATATTTTATAAATGATTACTTTTTCTTACGATTTGATCAAATTCTCGCGAGCTTTCCTCACTAACAATGAGTGTTTTCTTGAATCTGATTTGTTCCATCCATTTTTTGGACCTGTGGTGTGTGTGGGCCTAAAGTGGCCCAAGCCCCACAAAACATGGACTATATAATGTGGTTGGTACAAGAATTTTTGGAATCCTCAAAAACTACAAGAAAAAAGTCCAACACTTTTAGAACCCACACAGATATATTACTTGGTCCAAATTATAATGTTGGAATATGGTAGTGGCCCAAATTTATCAAACAAACTGCTTATAATGGGTTTAATACTTTTCTATGAATTATCATTTTCTAGACAATTCTCAAAAAATAAATATCAAATCAATAAAAATAATTTATAAATGAAAATAAAAAAAACAATCCAACATCAAATATCATGAAATCATAAATTTAGTCTCTAAAAACTGGGATAACTCATCTATGTAAGACAAAAACTCATCTTAAGTATACGTGATTTAACATTTTGTTATATCATTTATAAATGTTTTCATTCCACTATATAAAGTATACGAGTTTTGCAAGTTACAATATTTTCGGCTGCCACTTCATGAAATCTCGTAAGGGATTGTTCAAGTGCAACTAAATTTAGTACTTTGTTATATGAACTTTAAAAGTTTTCGTTCACCATATAAAGTTCATGAGTTTTGCAAGTTACAATATTTTTGTCTACAACATCGTAAAATCTCATCGGAAACTACTTACATGCATGATTTTTAGAGGAATAAATTTGTTTTGAAATCAAAGCCAACACATTGCTTTCCTAGTGTAGTTTCCAAACTTATAGACCTTGAGTCATAGTCTGACTCATCTAATTTTGAGACCTAATTTGAGAAGATGAAAAAGAAAAAAATTTACCACCCTATAAATTAGATTAATGCACGTGAGCTGTTTTTCTTGGGATTTTACGACATGATAATTGGAAATATTGTAACCTGCAAAATCCTTGTACTTTACATAGTGAAATGAAAACTTTTAAAATTCATATAGCAAGGTGCTAAATCGAAATACACTTGAAAAGTTTCTGGCGAAATTTGATAACGTGGCAATTGAAAATATTGTAACCTGCAAAATTCGTATACTTTATATAGTGAAATGAAAATATTTAAAAAATAATTTAGCAAAATGCTAAATTACATATACTTGGGATGTGTTTTTGTATTTTACCTTTTCTTTTACTATCCATGTTGGCACAAGGAAAACAATCAAATATTTACCAGCGGTAAAAAATATGCCTATGTACAAAAGTCTGTGTTATTTTTGAAAATGGTGAGAATTTTGATTAAAATGACTATTTAACTATGATTTTCAGGTTAATCAACCATTTCTCTAACCAAATAACCCACGAACATTAGATGTGTATTGAACGAACTTCGCTCACATATAATAGCAATCATTTGAAGGAAGTAAACCACGTGATTTTAAAACTATACTATAATTTGTTGTCCAAATAATTAATAAAATAAAGAAAATGATAGTGCATTCACTCAGAAATAAACATATAACAAAAATAGTGATACTGCCTTTCCTTTTTAAGGTTGAAGTGAGTGTCTTGAGAATACAATTTAATATGCTTTTCTATGTTTCTCCATTCATTTTTATTTCTGTGATAATAAATAGGGCTGCTACTTCTTATTTTGGACTGTAAATAAACTAATTAAGTTTAATGCATCCAAACTTATTTGAAATGTTATCAAGTTTAGTAAATTATATTTGAATATTTCCGATAATTAATCAAGTCGAGATTGAATGAAATTTAAATCGACTGAATATGAGTAGAGTTCGAGTAGTTTGAAAATTTTATTAATCTTCATCTATTTAATTTTCTTAAATGCATGCATGAGTCTAGGAAGAATATGTACTTTCTGTAATATATATATATATATATATATATATATATATATATATATATATATATATATATAAATTTAAGAAAACCAACATCGTTTTGTCATGCATGCTTTTTATTGCACGGAAAATAATATTCATGTTTTTCTTTTTCCATAAATACCCAAATGTTTAATGAAAGTGCGATCAAAATAAATGTCGTGATTTTTTGGCAACTAAACCAATATAAATAGGATTATTTAATTCCATGCCAACAAATGACGTATCTAGTTACCCAAACAGATTAGGTAAGGATAAAGTCAAAATACGTTTGAAAATTGGAATTGCACAATGTATATAATGTAATGTTTGTTTTTCAATTACCCAAAAGTTTGGTTGAGATCGCAATCAAAGTAAGATTCGTAATTTTTTTGGTAATTAAGAAAAGAAAACATATCTTGTGGGATCAAATATACAAGTTTTAATTATATATAGAACTTTAAAATAAAATGATCTTGAGACCAATGAAAACAAATCTACAATTTCCTAGCTCTCACATGATACAATATTTCATGTTATATCTTTACAAAACCACTAGCTGAGGATGCCTTTCAGAAGTTTAGAAGCAAACTTAAATATCCTATCCCACCTTTTAGTGTAAGGGGGCATGCCAAGAGTCATAAATATTCCCCAAATAAATAAATAAGCGTCATCAGACAAACAAAATATTTTCCAATGATCAAGCCCAAGTGCTAGGCCCATAATTTTGTATATTGATTAATTTGTGTAATTACCAAACTTCCTTTTGTGTAAATGATCATATGGACATATATATAGAGGCTATCAAAGATGTAAATGAAATACTTATTGTTGATAGTGTCTAATTGGCACGCCAATTATCTAGGTTGGATTGAAAGATAATATATTTAGGTTGCATGATAGAGATGGGTTAATTATCTAGGCCAATAAGATAATTTTATAGGATAAGATACAAATTGTTATACATTTTCAATGTTTACTCTAACTTATAATATTTGAATAAAGATATTAAATATCCTTATCATCGTTTACTATGTAATATATGGAGGTTAGGATAAGAGTGAAAATAGAGATTAGGATTAGGCTGAAGAGTAATGTTTAACGTTTATTAGGGATAAAAATGTAATTTTCTAATGTCATCCCAAGTTTTGGGTAACATCCTATGGGGGTTGGATTATTATCCAAGGTATTATTTGCATTTTGGCATTTTATCCCGAATCGGAAGGATGACCTGATTTTTTTATTTCAATCAAAATAAACACTAGATAACGCCAGATAAAATGTCATTATCCTAAGTCATCCCCCAAAGTAAATGAAGTCTTAATAGATTATATATTGTTTATAATATGAGATCAGATTGTTTATGCGAAATAAGGAGTAAAATGCAGTCTCTCTCTCGCTCTCTTATTTCATGTGTCAATTTAACTTGTTATATATAATGCACAAGATAGTACGTAGAATTATAACTAGAATTAAAAACATTTTTCCATCTGAACTATACGTGATTTTACATTTTTTTGTAAAATTTTTGAAATGTCTCATTTTGATGTATGAACTTTAAATTTAAAATGCATCAAATTTAAAATTTATATGGCAAAATGAAAGATTTCAAAAATTTTATAAATTTTTTTTTTAAATCACGTATATTTTGGATTGGAAAATGCTTTTTACCCTAATAACTAACCATATACGACAACTTCCTTACGTTTTTGCCAATGTATGTATCACTTATTAGTACTCTATAACTAATTACATATTAGAAGGGGATAAAGTGATGAACATGGACATGTCCTTGTCTGCCATTAATTATCATAGAACTCGAGATGGAGAGATGCATTCTCAAGACCATTTGTATTCTGAGAATGCTTTCCATATTAGAATATATGGATATATGGATAGAATTCTCGAACTGAGCTGGGGAATGACTAGTGGACATGAACTAATTCATGACCTCATTTGACTTAACTTGTTTCCATAACTCATCCTGACAATATAATGTGTCATCTTCATAGTAGCATTAACATGTATGTATTCACAATTATAGCTTCACATAATTATTTTCTCCCACCTGTTTTGGGGACTATAGCTTCACGATTTGGGGATTGATTCATGTAATTCACGCCTTTTATTTATGATTTTTTTATGCAGTAAATTTATTTTGGATTTTTTTATTGAATAAATGATGTGTTTTTTTATTAAGAAAAAAAATGTAAAAATAATTACCACATATGCATTCGGAGATATTGAAATCGGGGTTGTGCATCTCACTCGCCGAAAACTCACAGGAAGATCAAAATTTCAAGAAAAAAAAAGACTTAAATCAGACAAAAATTTCAATTACAACACTAAAATTTAAATAAGTAGAACCAAAATTAAACATGGGGTCTAGTCTATAACAGGACCAAACATTATTTTTTCCCATAAAACTTTCAATCAATAATCACTTATTATATTAAAACCATTTAAAAAAAAAAAAAGATAAGGTACATAAATAGAATTATATATATCTTGGGCAACCCATGTGGGCATGCCTCAAAGCTCATGCTAAGTTTCAAAACAAATCCCAACTTAATTAACCATATGGTGCAGCCGCCTTAAACATAGAAGAAAAAGGCAAAAAAAAAAAACAGAAATTGAATTTGTAATTCTTGCAAAGTATATACAAAAAGAGAAAGCTATGTACAGTGGTGAACAGAGTGCCTGTTAAAAAAAAAAAAAAAAAAAAAAACAGTGACTTTTCACAACCCAAAAAGGTGTAATTTATTTCGTATCATCACAATCATGTCAAATGAGCAGCGAGTCCTGCCAGACGCATAACAGAACGATACCCTCATATTTCCAATTAATATCTTTGTCCACACTTGACATATATTGTCCTCAAACATTCATGTGAATTTTTTTACTTACAGTTTTGTGACAAATTTTAATTTTTAAATGTAGAGTAAATAGAGAATGGCTGAATTTGAAACAATAATTGTAATGATTACAATTGTTTTGACTTTATTTTTTTTTAAATAGATGAATATGATTTTTTTTTTCTTTTTGTCTCTATTTGTCTATGTATAGCTACTCTCAAGCCTCGGGTAGCGCTATAGGTCAATTTTACTTGAAAAAGAGGAATAAGTAAAGTGGGTCTCATTCGATTTCTATAAACATTTTGAGAAAGTGAAAATGATCAATGCAAAGGTTTCTAACTTCTGACATTAAACATATCTTTTCCGTAGATAAAAAAGAGAATATATATATATATATACACTGATGTTAGGTACGTGGTAAGACAAGAATTAAAGGAAATATTATTTTGAGGTGAATATTGTATGTTGAACAAAAAATGAAAATAAAGTATTGCATTTATCATTGATCAGATTTATTTAAATTGCCAAATAATTCTTAAGGTTTAATATGAAAATTACAATTAAACCCCTTAAATTAAAGAATTTAAAGTACGATCCATTTAGAACTTAGGGGCCGCTTAGTATGTTTCAAGGAATGGGAAAATGAATGGTAATGATAGTAGTGAGGAATTGAATGAATATTCTTTTTAAATTTGTATTGTTTGGTTTACCAAAATTCTTTAGGAATGAAATCAACTTAATTAATTTTTTGTTTTAGAAAACAGAGTTGTGGAATTCATTAGGAAAACCTGAGGAATCCCTAATTCCTTAGTATTAGGATTTGAAACAACTATAGCAGGAATCAAAGATGTGAACCAAACACTCTCAATTCATTCTCTTTCTATTACTTAGTTGCAAAGTTGCGTACCAAGCACGCTCTCAAACTATAATAGTACAGTATGAAACAATAGAAGATAAGTGAATTCACATTAAATTACCAAAGTAATCCGTCAAAATATACATGAGTTTTCAGTTTCACATATTTAAAAGGTCTAGTTGTAAGATTCATAAACTTGAAGATCTATTTGATAAATTAACCAAATCTCGAGAATTGTAATCGTAACTAAAAAAAATTAGTCCACAAACAATTAATCATTCACTAATAGAAAGCTTTCATAAAAAAATTAAAAAAAAAAAAGTGAAAATGAGAATTTTTTTTTTTGCCCAAGTACACCTTCATTAATTATGATCAGACATTTCATAAGACCTCAATTTAATAATATGGATCTAAATTAGCGGATTTCTCTGTCATGGCTGCAAATGGAAGTTCATTCTCCAACATATATCTGATTCCGTACTGTATAAAAACAGGCTGAAAAAATAAAATAATAAGAACCAGAAAAAATTAAGAAGATGAGCTGTAAATTAAGGAAAATCTTGATTGGATATAACGTACAAGACTGGATAATTAAATATGTGAACAAGAGATCCATAATAGGTTATCAACTTGTCCCAATGCGTTCTAACAGATTGCCACACAAACTTATTATAACTATTTCCTTATTAAAATCTTAAAAGGAACACAATAAAATCTCACTCACTTGATCTCCTACATGGTGATCCATCACAAAGAAAAAAAAAAGTAGTCTGATACATTTAGAATTAATCCTAAGATGTCTTCTATCTAGTTCAATAAACGAAATAAAATGAAGTCGAATTGGAAGCAAAAATCATCCATTAACAAGGCCAGAAGATAATGCCATAAGCAGGATGGCGGCATCCTTCTCATCTTCTGGAAACACTCGATGAAACGCCAAATTCTTGCTCACATTTATCAAGAAATCCTCGAAACCAATCTTCTTCTGCCCGTTGGATGGCGATCCAACCGCCTTTGTAGCAGCAACTACTGTTTTGCATCGTTTCTTGAGTTGTGACACGTGTCCATTTTTCCCTGTCTTCTCTTTCTGTTGTTGCACTCTGATCTTCAGATGTTCAGAAGTGCCAACAGTTGTGCCACTGGCGGCAGCTGCAGCGGCAGCCGCCGCCATGGCTCGTCTGGCCTTTCTTTGCCTGATCCCACACGCGTTACAAAGGGACTAAAAACACAAGAGAAAAATAAAAAAAGAGTTAATGATGCTTTCATTAATTTACCTTTATAATCCCCGTCACAAAATAAATGTCGGATTAATTTCCAATAATCAGTATTATATATCATTTAATTTGAGAATAGTACTAAAAGATGACAGTTTTGGTTGAAATCCTATAATAACACTTATTTTGGACGGAAAAACTTGGCTGGAACGACATTAATTTTGAAACGGGACGAGTATAAGATAAGAGGAGTAAAGGTGAATATTTTTACTTAATTTTGTTACCTTAGGGCCTTTTGGACCACTTCTCCATAGAGGGGTCTTGGTAGTGTTGCAATCAGCACAAACCCTAATTGGACTGTTATTGTTGTATGAGCTACTGTTATTGCTGCTAAGATCAGTGCTTTCCAAAGAAGAAGAAGGCTGCATCTTCGGATCCTCATCCGTTGCACGATCTGTGCTCTTCATCTTCTGCATCACCCTCATCTTCGAAGACATCCACTTTACGGGGTTTTTACACCCATGATGATCTTCTTTCTTCCATAGAGTTAATTTCAGCCCACTATCCACCTTGTTCTTGATCTCATATGTTGATCCACCTTGATTATAACCATAGTTGTCATCCTAAGATCAAAACATAGATAACTCACATAAGATCATTCAATTTTATTTTTTTTCATAATTAAGATCACAAAAGAAAATAGCTAACTAGGGTAAACGTACCGAGTTATGCTGAGGATGATACAACTGGTGGTGATCATAGTATCCTCCGGTGTGATCTTGAGTTGAATTAAAGAAAAAATGACACGAGAGAGAAGAAGAAGAAGAAGGATTTGGGCCAAAAGATTGGTAGTGTGGATCATCGACACGACCAATTTGGGGCATCGGAAAAGGTGAAGGAGACGAATTTAAGTTCATTTGTAGAAAAAATTATGGATGGATTGAAGAAAGTGAGGAAGGTATAGTTTAAGAGACAAGAGAAATAATGTTGTAATGTGTGTGTAAAAGGGTGTAATGAGGTCAATTGAAAAGGTGTTATAAAGGTGAATAGAAGAGGGAACTTAGGCATTCACGTGACTTCATGGTTACCAAACAAACAAGTTTAATAAAAGACAAACAAAAAAGGAAGGAGCAGAATGCTACCACACGACCATTTGACAGAACCCTATCTTTAAAATTTCATTCTTTATAGTATTCCTCATTATTAATAATAACAATAACTATATATTATTTTAATATTACTACTTCGAATTCAACATCATTCATTGAGTTTATGGCCACAAAATATATGGTTTAAGATCAACTGATACAATTTACAACCCTACTTAACACCATCTTTTTATCAGTTTAATCTTTCAAGTGTTTTTCTTGAAGAAGGATCATCAACCCTAGATTAATTTTAGGGTAAATATTATTTTTCAACCTGTACTATACACGATTTTATACTTTGGAATGTAATTTTTTTTTCCAATCACAACCTGTATTATACATTTTTTTTTTTAATTTCACAACATTCGGGAGCAAATTCGGACAAAAAACACTCATGTGCTTTGCACATGCATGCACAGTTGGGGGTATTTTTGTGTTTTGCATATCGACATTATGCATAAATTCAAATAGTGTTTTGCTAAGCTTTTAAGCTTTAAAATGTATTTTTAATAGTTGACATTTAAAAACTTATTATAACTAAGCTGTTAAAATATTCGTAAAATTATTCATTATAATATATGAAGCAAATCAATATGTCGTTGTACAAAATATACATCACAATCAGGAAGAAATAGGTCAAATATATATAATATGGAATTTAAATATGTAGTTGCATGGGAAGAAATTTGATCATGTTATAGTATAGCCAAAAGGGTAATGAATGCTTCCCCAGCAGGCAAAGGACAGCGACGCCTCTCCCCACACCCATACAATCATTCTTTTCTTTACTTCTCAATTCATATCCTCTTCTCTTTCTTTTCTATTTTATTTTTAGTTTTATTTAATCCATCCTCTTTATCGTACCCCTTGGTCCTAATTCCTCTTTTTCATTTTCTTTCATCAAAATTACATTTCAAGCAAACCCTTAAAATCTACTTTTCAACTTTCCTAAAATGATACTGTAATTATCTGATTTTTCAATTTAGTCTCTTAGCTCTTGGAATTGCTTGAAATCGGTTGCATATATTAGAAATTGGAAATTAAAATGAATACAAGTGATGAAATGTGGGCCACATTATGAACCACATCGATTTGGGGAAAACCAAGGCCCAAACCCTTCATCGTGAGATTTGGTTAGCTCAGCCGGCTGTTTTGGCTGTGTGAGTTACCGCGCGAACAACATCCTGTATTCTAATTTGGTGTTTTATCTTGTATTTCATTATTACAAATTCATGTCATATGTTAATTAGTGATCATCTTTACACTTGACTTGTGGTAGTTATTTTGAAACACCCGATGAAACATCAAAATTAAATAGAGCATCTTGCTTGGTTATATAGTAGGGATCTAAAAGAATCAAATATTTTTTATTCTATTCGATATTCGTATTTAAATATGAAGATTCGAATTCGAAAATTTTGAATAAGAATCGAAATATAATTTTTTTTTAAAATTATAATTAATATTATTCGAATACAAAAATATATATAATCATATTTAATTCGAGTATTCATCAATATTCAAATAAATTATATATATATATATAATAAATTATTAATATCAATGTATTTATAAATATTTT
The DNA here is from genome assembly GCA_946896805.1 of Scutellaria galericulata. Taxonomy (NCBI): domain Eukaryota; kingdom Viridiplantae; phylum Streptophyta; class Magnoliopsida; order Lamiales; family Lamiaceae; genus Scutellaria; species Scutellaria galericulata. The sequence goes on from OX335790.1 coordinate 15,416,031, forward strand.
ATACATATAATATATTTAAACCTTTTGTTTCTCTTTCTCTTCTCTCCAAGATATAATCATATAATATATGATGGTAAATTTGTTTGCTATTTTCACGAAGGAGAAGGTATCTAAATGTTTGACATATATTTGCGATTTAATTATTATATTAAATACATTGATTATGTGGGAAAATTAGAATTTATGGAAAATATCAAATGAAACTTAAGTACAAATTTTTGAATTCCAATATTCAAATATTACATTCAATATTATTCGAATAATAAAACAATACAAATTTGAATCATGTAATGCATTATTCAAATAATAAAAAAATAAGAATACGAATATTTGTTAAATTATTAGAATATAAATAGAACATCAAAATAGCAAATTCTATTTGATTCATTTTGCAACCTTAGTTATAGTGTGGCCGATAACATATGGTTGTCGGTCATGGTGAGGCAGAGGTGGCGATTAAAAGAGTGAGGCTAACTGGAATTCGGATTTGGGGGAAAGGCAAGTGTGACAAAGGAATTTTATTTAAAATTTATGTTATGGTTTATTTTTAATAAAATATAAAAAGACAAAGTTCTGTATAAGCAAAATATAGGATAATTTAAGTTTGTGGGAGGACCCACTGAATCAAAATCTTTCATGAGGGCATAAAGTGAAATTATAGGGTCCGAATCTAAATTAAGCATATATCAGCAACGTCTCTTGTTTCATTCTTTATAGATTAGATAAAATGAAAAATATCAACTTGAGGAAAAAAAAAAAATCATAACACGATTTCTACTCAAAAATGACATAAATGTCTTACAAATAAAGAATTGGATTTCGATGATCAATGCATTAAGATTTAAAATGTTGAAGCCAATTACCATCGAGCTATTTTTGGAGCAAACTTTAAATTTTGATGGCCAATGTATCGATATTTAACTTCTCGATGGTAAATAGCTTTTAGATTTTAGATTTTTCATACTTGGCAATTGGTATCATTGAAATCTATCAGATTGATTTAAATTTTACACCGAACTTTGAAAGTAAATAGAAAATCGATTGATAGTGAAGAGAGATAATTGGACTGTGTGATGAGAGAGAAAATCAAGAGGTGGAAGGAGAGAGATGAGAGAGAAAATTATTGGATAAATTTCATAACAAGATCCAATTTTTAAAATTTCTAAAAAAGGGGCTCAATTTTACATTTTTTTCTCAATTTAGGGTTTGAAATTTAGATTGAGTTCTCAATTTAAGATAAAATTTCATTTTTATTTACTTTTTATTTATCTTTATAGATTTATTTATATTTCAATTTAGAAAAATTAAGTCAAGGGAAATTTTTGAACGATCTTTGTCAATTTATATTAATTTATATAAAAAAATGAAAGAAAAAAAGAAAAATATAATAAATTCAATTCATAAAATAGGTTTTCTATACTTTTATTCATAAAATTAAGAAAATAAATAAATCTAAATAAAGTGCATTAATTATATGTATATATATAAATTAATAATAGTCGGATGAAGATTATTTTAAAATTGCACTAACTTGTCTTAATTTATTAAAAATATAAATATATTTTGAAATATAAATAAATTATAAATAAAAAAAATAAAAATAAAATGAAAATGGAATTTTGTCTTGAATTGAGAACTCAATCTATTTTTTCAGCCTTAAATTGAGAAAAAAATGTTAAATTGAATCCCTTATTGAGAAATTTTAAAATTCGGGTTTAGAATTGAGAACTAATCTATAAATTGGGTTTTGTTATGAAATTTATCCAAAATTATTTTATGCAAATTCCAAAGAGAAAATATATAGAGATGGTGGGTTAGTTAATTAAAATGGGGGTGTAAGAAATTTGGAAAAAAAAAAGATAAAAATCTTATTTTATTATAATGTAGATAAAAGAATATATAGAAAGATACATTTCCATGAAAATAATATTATTGTATCAGTATCTATAATTGCATATCATATGAGATTTTCTATTACATTTCATGTATCATATCTTAAAAAATAATTATTGATTGTCATGTGTATCCAATGACATTACTATTTAACACATGACGTGTTAATTAAATACTATGAAACGTGAAATGTTATATGAAATGTAATAGAAGATTCAATTCGAATGAGTTCGGATTTTCCATTGCATTTGGTTTTACATCTCGTATTTCATGGTATTTAATACATATCACGTATTAATATGTGATAATATTTGATACACATGTTGTGTGGTATTTAATTTAATATTTAAAATATAATATGAAGTGTAATAAAATATCTCTACCCACCGAAATTAGCCAATGATGCTGAAATAGCCAAAATAATTTGAGATAAATAAGACAAATTTACATCAAATATTCAATTTTCGAATTTTCAAATGTAGAAATTAAACCATGTTATGAAATTGAAAATGCAATAACTCAGCTTTTCATTTCCTTTAATTTCAATCATTTCTTCTCTGGTTTGTCTCTTGTGAGACCTCTCACCTACAATGGGATTGAAGTATGCGTATTAGAGTTATAAATATATGTTGTACATTTATAAGTATATATTTTTATTTTAAGTAAAATTTAAGTTATATAAGTATATGTTCTAAAAATATAAGTATGTGTTTTTTCAACCGTCTCATAATGCAACGGTTGTACAAGAGTTTTTGTGTTTTTTCTATGATAGTTTGTTCTTAATTTGTTGTTTTTAATGTTTCTATGGGTGTTTTTTTAGCTCCTTTTAACTGATTTAGTGTTTTATAATATAATTAATTATATAAAACATTTCACTAAAATTTCCATCCTTGATCTAATGTTATATTTGTTTCTTCAGAATTCATTAATAATATGGTGATATTTGTTATGTTTCATTCAATAAACTTGAAAACAAATATTATATTGTCATATAGTTCATGAAGAAAGAGTACAGTGAATGATGAAAGACACGTCTATTCATTTAAGATTAGCTGACTGCTAGAGCATACTAATTAAGTACTAACTCCATTTAACAATAGTATACTTGTGCTAAAAGACGTCTGCTATCTAGGCATAGATCTTGGATTCGAATCACCACGAAGGGTAGGAGTGAAATTTGTTAATTCTTCTTTTCTTAAAAAAAAAAAAAAAAAAAATCTTGCATAGTCCTGATTTCTTAAGACTCATCTAACCAAATTATATGAGTAAGACCATATCATAAAATATTTTTTATAAAATATTATATTATATTTAATTCAAAATAGATGTCGTTTTAGAAGTTAAACTTTCTTTCAAATTAAGTGTCATTTTTTAGCTAGTAAATTGTCCTTTATTTTTTCCAAGTTTACCTTGAATTTCAGTCCGTAAAAGTTTTCTTTATTTTAAAGGTATCTACGTAATGTCTTTAAAATTTATTCATATACACACAATTCTACAATTTTTACCTTATCTCAATTTTTTCTTATTTATTGCGTTTATTTCTTCACATCTCAATGAAATAATTGAGACAATCGATCGAAAGATCATGTTAATATAGAGTTGAGTGATAAGAGTTTTGGGGTATAATTTTGTCAATTTTTATATTCATTAATATATGATAAAAGTTTTAAAATGATATTTATTTTGAATTTGACGGAATATAAAATATGAGCATTGTATTGACAACCCCGAATCACATCCAAAAACTCATTTGAAACGATCAAACAACAAACGAATTGTAGAGTTTGGGTCGTGGGTGATTGGGTTGTAGGTTAACTCGTATCACATAATATAATAAAAATTCGTGAGACAGTCTCACAAAAGACTTACTCAAATCACATTGATTAATCTTGTTAGGAAATTAAATCTTGATCTAACACTTATAGCAGATATTTATTACCTAATTATTCGAGATCTTACCTAATTTAGTTGTACTTAGAAAATATTCTTACCAATCCAAAGTTGGGATAACGGAAACGTGGACTCAAACTAGAAGAGCAGAGAATCTGAAAGCAACTTATCAATTCCTTCACTTTAATCTATACCATACGATTTGGCAGCGAATCGAAAACGAAAAGAGAGAGGTACAAAGCATAATAAACTACTTTAATTTAATTATAGAGTGACAATTTTTATTAGACCTATTTGTCAGAAAAAAGTGAGGTTTTGTAATTTTTGTTTTTTTTTTTTTAATATTCAGCCTAAACGTAATATTTTATAAGAGTGAGTCAATATACAACTCACTTGCATTTTAAAATTTACATATGAATTTGTAAAAATTGATTTTTTTTCATGGATTATAAAGATCCACCTCACAATAATTATTTGAAGGACCGTCTCATATAAGTTTTTATGTTTTGATAATCAGTAAAATTCTAGTCAGATTTTTGTGAGAAGTTCCCAAAATATGTTGATATACATCTATTTTTTAGTCCTAATATCACATCATAATCTCAAAAGAATCCAACATTAATTTAAATCTCAATATATCATTTCATTGTACACATCACCTAATTTTGCCTGCATTTCACCAATTTACAAAAAATGCATCAAATTGACATTTATAAATGAATTTGCCAAAATAGCATAGTCTTTCAAAGATTTTTATTTAGGAATGACAGATTTTTATGACTTATAGTCTCATATACAACATCAATATCATTTTGACTAAAGATCACTATCTAAAAAAAAAAAGTATTTGTGGTAAGATTTTTTGCTACTACAAAAGTTGTCACGAAAAGTCTAGTTTTTGCGACAACAAATTGTCGCAGAAAATGCTAATATAAATTGACAATACGTTGCCACAAAAAACAATGAAAAAACTTATTTGCGACAATAAAAGTTGTCGCTAAAATATTAGCAACAATAGTGTTGTCGCAAAAAAACTATTTGCGAGAAGATTTTTGTGATAATAACTTAACGACAAAATGTTGGCGCAAAATATTTTTACGATAATTATCAATGTTTTTACAATAACAAAATATTATCGAAAATACTCATTTTTCTTGTAATAGGTAGAAAATATTGAGATTAGAATTTTCTATCTTCCGTATCATGTTATCTGTTTTTTTTACAGTAAATAATATTTGTATTTTTTGGTTGCTAGTAAAATGAGTAAAAGAAGTAATGTAATAACAGCACAATGCACACAATATATTATATATGACCCAAATTCAAGAAATATCATCAGTATACAAGGATGAGACCTATCCGGTTGCCTTCCATGAAATCTGAAAATAACCAAACATTTCGTAATTCGTGTATTTTCATGAACCCAAAGTCGACCTCAATAATAAATTGCTATGACTTGAGATCTCAACCGTTGATTCGGTGAGACGAGACGTGTCATTGAAAATCAGTCCTGGTAGGGTAAGGTTTGGTGCGAGAAAAAAACAAAAGAAAAACAAGAAAAAAAAAAAAAAAAAAAGCATTTTATGTTCATGTAAGCCAGGAGGAAAATTTCGATTTCGATATCTTGATTTTATGAAAATTTCGGTGAAAATTTCGATTTCGGTATCTTGATTTTATGAAAATTTCGGTGAAAATTTCGATTTCGGTATCTTGATTTTATTGAAATTTCGGCGAAAATTTCAATTTCGATGGAAATTTCTGTAAAATTTTGAAAAATTACGAAAACTTTATTAAAAATTGGGAATTTGGATATGGTATTGTACACAATATTATAACTAACATTAATACATATATTCAACTAAAAATTTCAAACAAAATGACATATTTACTACAAATATAAAAATTAACTATCATACAAATGTTGTTTGGTATAATAATTATCATATATATGTTATCTTGTATAATAACATAAGGAATTTAAAATAATTGAATACGTTGTTACTAATACAAAAATGAACTTCTATGAGGTAGGTTCAAATGAATAAGTTAGCATGTCATCTTAATTTAGACAATATTAGTATCAGCTTATGACATTAGATTGATTTTGAATGTAATCGTGAATTTTTTGGATTGTATTATGCACGTTATAATTATTAGTGCAAATTATAATATTATTTGGGTACACAATACATTTTTTCCATTAAAAATTGGTGTAATTCATTATAAAATTCTATTATAATTATTTGGTGTGAAAAATTTACTAAAATTTCACCGAAATCGAAATTTACCGAAATTTCACCGAAATTTCAATATTTTCAAACAGTTTCTACGATGATTTCATCTAAATCGAAATCGAAATTTACCAAAATTTCAGTGAAACACTGATGAAATTTTTACAACCCCTGTTTCTATTTCGGTAATTCAATTTTACCAAAATTTCGGTAAAATTTCGTGAAATTTTTATCCTTAATGTAAGTGATCATGTTCATATTTGCCAAGTAGGATGTATTTACAATTATTTTGTATTCATTTTGATTAATCATGTTCCTGTTTTCTAGAAGGAGACACTTCCAATTCTCTGTTGAAAGAAAACAAGACAAATTCTTGATAAAATCATTTCAGAAATTCTATTCATGTGGTGGGTTGGTTTGACCCACTGAACGACTTGATCAATACAGATCAGTATTCTGAATAATGATCAATATCGATTAATAAAGTTGAGGGTAATATTTTTATATATATTAGATAATGTTTTTGTATTATGTAATACTCTTATGTTTATGAGATTATACATTTGTTTTCAAGATTCTAAATTCATAACTAATTTAGCAAACTATAATTTCATAGGTACTACTTATTCTCATCATGTAATATTGTTATGTGTATCACGCAATACTTTAAAAAAAAATTATAATTTGATAAATAATGTTTTGTGATACTTTTGTTTGTATGATGTAATATTTTTATGCTTATTAGGAAATATTTTTGGTTTCATGACTTTAAATCAATTATTAATTTGATAAATTGTAATTTGAAATAAATACTTCTATCAATATAATATTTTTAGGGTAAAACATTTTTTCATTGATCCAAACTAAACGTGATTTGACATTTTTTTATAAACTTTGAAATGTTTCACTTTATTGTATGAACTTTACATTTGATGCATTTTACGATATCAAACAAATGCTAACCGTTGATTTCGTACATGTATGATATATTTTTTGTGTATCATGTAATAATTTTATATATATCATGAATACGTTAGAGAGCATCACATGATCTTTAAAAAAAATTATATAATACGTTTATGCCATGCTCCGTTTTTATATTTTAAAATATCAGAGTTTGCTTATAGGCGTGTAGGAAAAAGAAAGATAGAAATATACTTTTAAAACAAGATAAGCGAGTGAACAGAAAATCTTTTAAGAACGTCATACAAATCAAAGATAACAAAGACCTGAACTACAAATTAGAAACAATGGAATTCAGTTAAAGCATACGATTCTTTTACATTTTTCCAAAACATCGGCACATCGCCTGAAGAAAACACTTTAACTTGACAGCGGAACATAACAGGATCTATCATAGGAAACAAACAGTTTTTTTTTTTACAAATCAAAAACAGTTATAAAGTATTGTTCGACAATCCATTTTAATTTAAAACAGAAGAGACACTGGATACAACACCTCCCTCGCTGCATGACTTAATTTTCATCATAACCTGTAGTGTGAGTACAGATAGGGGTAGGGGTGAGTGCTTTTAAATACACTCGTGGAAGTAATTTTCATATTCAAATTCAAATTATATCAGTAGTTAAACGGATTAAAACATCTAAATCAGCGCAACAAGTAAACACAACACTTAAAATGCATTGCACATAACATTCCTTAGGTGCAGGTATTTCCCATCTTACTATGTATCCTTAGGTGCGGGTATTTCCTGTTTTACCCCGTATATGGTTCTAGGACCGTGGGTGCTTTTTACAGATCACTAGTCCCTCCGAGATGAACGTGGACTTCCGTCCTCACATAACATTTATATAACATATGCATGAACATCTATAACACAACACGTAATCCAAGGCACATAAAGTTCAACGATTCATAACGATCTCATGCATATCATTTACATCGAATTACATACATCATCATCATTATATATTATATACAAAAACGTAAAGGTGATTAAAGTTTAGAAGTTACCCCCACCTAATTAGGTGGTGTTTCTCTTCGTGTGATGCAAGCTTTAAAGAAAACACGAACGCTCCTAATCGCGATAGCCTTGGTGAATTTTTTCCAAAAGTAGCAAAATTTTCCTTGTGTGTTACATTTTAACCTTCATCCACTTTACTTGAGACATGGGCTTGGGCCCCAATTGGGCCTCGGGCCTCCAATTGTCCCTATTCTCGTTTCGTTCTTTTCGTTTTTCAATTACGAACTTTGCTATCATGCCATAATCTATATTTTCGATTCAATTATGCTTTCGATAAAAATAAACGTAGGCTCTTTGAACTAATTATGTTTTTGATAACTTAATCATACGTTCGATTAATTAAATCATGCATTTTTCGATTAATCTGAAGCGAACGAAATTAAATCACACAATTATGGTTAAATTATTTATTTAGCCAATTATGCATCGTTTCGTCCTGGACGTTACAGTTTATATGTATCATATAATACTTTAGGATTAATGACGTTGACAGACCATTGACCGGCATTGACTCGTTGATCGAGTTGAGTTGGTAGGGTAAACCCATTTCACATATTAAGATTCGTGAGACGGTCTGTTTCAACACCTACGATCAGAAAATAAACAATTTTAGTGAAATTATACAAAATATGTTTATTCAATAATAAAACACAATGAGACAAATTTTGGGGATTATAATTATACACAATTTTTTTGAAAGAAAAAAAATGAAAGTTTTATTTTGAATATGAACAAAATTCAAACTGAAAAAAATGTGATATGGTTTTTGGTAATTGAGAAGATAAAAGTTAAAAAGAAAAAAAAAACTATATTTATGTAATTTGGGAATCTAAGAAAAAGAATTAAAATAATCAGACGTAGCTAATTTTATAATCTATGTAAGAGCTAAATTGCTCGTAAAACCCAAAAGGGGTTGAAATTTACAATTAGCAAAAAGTTAGAGGAGTTGAAATGCTCAAATTTACAAGTAGCAAAAAATTGAAAATCCGAATAAGAAAGAGAGACGATGGAAACGAGATTAGAAGCAATATTTATGGAATTAGAGAAATGGTGAAATCGATTTGATGAAGAGGGTTCACAATTTAATTGGTCGAACCAGTGATCGATCCGGCTCTACAAAATTGATCAGAAGATTCAGAACATACTTCATTTTAGTACAGTCACCCCAGCCTTACTATCTCTAACAAATCGATATCTAATCTACTAATAAATGTTATACACACCAACAATAGATCAATTATCTATTGAGGTCTCAAAGTTAGAGTTTTATCAGTTTAAGATTAGAAGAATAGGATAATCATCAATTTAGATCCTGAAAAATTAAAGTTGATCATTTAAAGAGCCACAAAATTAAGATCACGTCTTGCATCTTCAAATAATAATAATAATAATTATTATTATTATTATACGTACTTAATGCATCTTTTATTCTTTCTTTGTGTTTTGCTTTCCTTTTCATACATGTTAAGTTCATCAATTATATTTGACGTTATAAATATATATATATATATATATATATATATATATATATATATAATATTAGAAATCTCAAGATGTTGAATAAAATCTTAATATTGTAAGTCTTCGATAGATAGTTTAATTTTTAAAATTTTTAATTGATAACCAAAATGAAAAAAGGGAAAAAAAAAAAAAAAAAGGCCTTATGAGACGTGACAAAAAATGAAGCAGCAGCTACCGCGTAAACATCAGGGCATTTATTTGCTTCCTATTATATGCTTTATGGGAGCTTTATTTCCCCAATGTTTTAACAGTCCATTACCCCTTGTATAATATCTTATCTTATAAAATTATTGAATTTTAGTATTTTTTAAACGTATATTGTATTTACCTATAGACTTAGTCTAGCAGTAGATATATCACTCGCCTTGAGTAAAAAAAAAAAAAAGTACATTGTATATTAATCATGTAATTGTATATAAAAGAGTAAATGATACTATAAATTTATAATAAATGAAATGTTGTCACTTTCCACAAACTCGATCAAATAGTATATTTATTGGGGATTGAATTATAAATAAGCAATCGTTGAACCGTCAGATAATAAATGAAATGTTGTCACTTTCCAAAGAAGTACACGGGATAAGTTTCTCTTATGCTACATAATTTGCAAACCACATAGAAGAGATAACCAGTTAAATAAGCAAACCCTACAGAAAGAATTTAATATGTAGCATATTTATTGGTGTTTAAACTTAATGTCTCAAAACCAAACATCCAAATGTTCACACTCGGTGACCCAACATTCCATTTATACTTAATTCTTTTATGATTCAATTTCACACTTACGTCTAATTAATTTGAGGGTGTCAACTTCGAATCCCAAAATTGCATCCATATAATCATGAGATGTGTTTCAATGATGTATTTTTAATGTTTGGTCCATTAATATTACCAACAAGATTCTACTTTTAAAATAAAAATAAAAATTTATTCTTTATAAGAATCAAACCTCAATTTTTATATATCTATGATTCAAACGCAAACTGCTAGTTTTCAGCATGATTATCAGCCTTTCCTCGAGCTAATCGTTGAAGACAAAAATGAAGCCATTTATACTTAACCACGTGGACACAATGTGTATCACGAGTATATATAAAATTCAATGAGTTCACATTCACTAGTAGTAATATTGACAGTATATATGTAGGTCAAATGGACCCACCCTTTAATTTGGATTATATTAAATAGCCCAAACAGATACTTAATTTCTGTCCTTGTTAATTAATTAATTAATTAATTGAAACTGGATCACGAGCAAGTATTTATGTCCAATCACCACACCACCTCTTGTCTCTTGGCCCCCTCCAACAAAACTATCACGCTCCATAACTTAGGCCCCTCAAGTTTCATAAAAGTACTACTAATCATTAACCACAAATTATAATAAAATAAATAAAAGGAGAAAAATAAAATGGAAAGAAAAGAAAAAAAAAAGTAGTTATTGTGGTAACATGAAATGTATTTGGTGAGAGAGAGTGTGGTACTAATAAAGCTATGTCGAATCGTTTTCAGTGAGGGGTCTCAGAAATATTTTTAGGTCCACACCCAATTGGATTGCTGTCCTAATACACTCAACATTGGGTCCGCCTTGGGGTAACTAGATTTTGCTAAATTCTTTTCATCTTTCATATTTATCTGGGATGTAATTTTATGGTTACGTCTGATTAATATGAAAATTATAGTCTCAGTAATTATAACTCTTTGACGTTGATATCATGTAAATTATTGAATATACATGAATGACCAATTTTGGTTTAGATTCAATGATTTCACCATCAAAAGCCAACATTTTTTTTTTTTTTTTCTCTTATAAAATTAGAATTCACATTGTTAGCTTTCAAAAGGACTATCAAACCTCTCATTTGTCGTTGACAAGTGCCGGAAACATTTGGAAGGTCTGTTTGGTGCTACACTAAGGGATTGTTTGGGCTGACATGTGTCAATCTGGATTTGGGATTAGGTCGTGTTTTTTTATAGGATTTACAAAATCTTATAACTCTATTATATCTTTTCTACTTTTTACAATTCTCAATAACAACATCAACCTTTTCGAAATAAAATATTACATAAAATCTACTTTTTCTATAACTCAAGTGAAAGTAGCATCATAACTATAGTTTTTACCCTTTCAAATCTCAAAACATAAACAAGCTTATCTAAATCTTCTTATTTTTTTCAAAATAATACACTTAAATCTCAATCAAAAGTCACAAAATTCAGCCACAACTCAATTCAAACATACGTTAAGTATTCTTTGCCTTTTAGATTTAAATGGTGGTGTACATTAGATAATTTTTCTAAATCAACAAATTTTGTGAAAAAATAAAACACAAAACGCAAAACAAATTGTGCAAATTATGTTTTTTTTTTTAGATCGAATTGAATAAATCGTGTGGCATAATCTCCAATTTATATCTTTGCATGGCTATTTGAATTTCATCTTGTTTGAATTAGTAAGCGAGACTAAAATTTTCAAGTTGATCTTCTGTGATATTTATTTTAGTCTTCTAAACTAGTGCACCGCCTGTACAATGCATGAATTTAAAATATTTTCAAATTTACATAAAATTAAATTAGTTATATACATCATTGTTCATTTTCTACATGTTCATATTCTTTAGATTTAAAGAATGTTTGAGTACTTAACTTATAAATTCTTTGAATAAGATGTTTAAAATCTTTATAAACTTTTTAAAAATGTTTAATTAATATTTTAAAAAATATATATTTATTTATTAGATATTGTGACGAGGAGACTCTATTTTAATAATATTTTACTTTCACAAACTCCTTTATATTTAATATTTAAATTACAAAAGTGTCATTAATAATATTTCAAAATTACGTCTTGTTTCATTTAAATATTTTCACTTATTTTAAAAATAAGATATAACAACTTAAATTTTGTTATAGATCGATCTATAACATCCTAGTCCAGAATATCAAACTCAAATTTCACAATAAAGAAAATGCTTACGTCATATTTTGAAACCAAGTAAACACTTGCAAATTGCTACTTTGTGCGGACCCACACGCCCAACATCTCAACGTTGATGAAGTCAGGTTTGATTTTATATTTTATTTGATAAATAATCACCATAATCAATTAATTAAAAAATGTAATTTATATATTAAAATAATAAATATTTATTAGAATAATAAATATAACACAAGATTCAGATCATGATTAAGCAATCATTTTGAAAGCAATTGTATCCTCTAACCACCAAACCCTTTAATATGTTTTGTGTCTCTAGCTTGTATTCGACTTCCGTTTACAGGATAAGTTTAAAATATATTTTCTCTGTTGAATTTGATTTATTATAAGGGTGTTATTTTAGAAATCAAAATTTATTTCAAATTAACTATCATTTTAAATTTTTATATAATTTTATTGAAAAATAGTACTACTCTTATTCCCAAAAAAAAACAAAAAACTCTTCTAACCACTAAGATCTCTTGCTTAACTAAAATTAGGCATTTGATTGCAACCCTTTTTTTAGAATTAATTTCATTTTCTTTCATTTTTGCATCATAAATTTCTTGATCATCTAAGAGTATATATAAGTCATTTTCCAATATTCTTTAAGTATAACATTAACTCTAAAAGGATATATATATCTATTATAAATCTGATTGAGTAGCATTTGACAAAATAAATAAGACAAAGCTACATATGTTTTAGGATGAATTTAATTTACAATTAACAAATTCTTAAAAAGACAAATAATTTTGATTGCTTAAATCTTACTGATAATTTAGTCTAATTGGCAGACAATTCAAATTAAGTGTCCCATTAAATACTGCGATAACACACATCACCTAGATAACTAATTGAGTATGTCAAGAAAACAAAAAAATAAATAAGCCAGATACACACACATAATATATATATATAATTTGTCCTTTCTATTTAGAATCCTGTTGAAATTATTTTTTGTATCCGTTTTTCCACATGCACCTCGAAATAGGATCTCGTCAATAACGGTTTTGTGTCTGATAAAAATAAGACAAATCCTAGGAATATCAATCTATTTTCAACTATTTCCGTTGGTTTTTTTTTTTTTTTGTTTATATATGTTTTATTCTTAATTGCATAATTTCCATACAAATATTTATACCATTGCGACAAATTTATCTTATTGACTTTTGTACTATATTAGATATAAAATAAACTATTTTATCATTATATAAAATAAAAACATTATGTATTAATATTTATTAGCTTTGTACTTTGGTTAATATGATTTAATTATTTGAGTATTAGCGTTAATCTAGAAGATATTAAAAAGTGGCATGATGAGTTTCTTTAACCTAATATAATAATATAATATATATATATATATATATATATATATATATATATATATATATATATATATATATATATATATATAGCTATTGCATGAGCCCAAGGCCCCAAGGTACATACTAACCTTTTATATTTTTTACTTGCAGTAATTATAGACGGTAACAAACTCAAGATTCTTACTAAGAGGCTCAACCAATAAAAATATAGTATACATAATTTTAAAAATAACATCATAAATTTGTAACAATTTTGTAATTTTTATTCTATTAATTTTTTTTTTTTTTTTTGTAATTTCATCAAATTCTTATAATGAAGTTAGTTAGCATCTTCAACATATGCAATGTAAATTATTTATTTCAATTCATCATGATCAGTGTAAATTATGCAATGCCAATAGTACATATTCATTTAAAGAGGAAATGGCCCTTCATTTATGTGTTCATATATTGTTTATGTGTCTCTTTTCATTGCTACCAAATTTGTTATGATTGTTTGTGGGATTTGAATTTCGTACAACATTTAATTTTGACAAAAAAAGGCATAACGTTTCCAATACTTTGTAATTTGAATTACAAGTGAAGACAAAGTGTCAACATGTCATGTCAATATTTCTTATGTCATATCAATTTCGATTTTATAAGATAATTCTTAAATATTATATATAGTTTAGATGAAGAATCATTAAACTTCTATTAATTAATATTTACAACATATGAAAATATATATTTATATACTGTGCAAAAGCACGCATGTTTAGGATTGGTAATATTCAGCCGTCGAAATGGACGAAACGGTGCTCAAATAATCAATAATTAATTTGAAGAATTACTTATTGTAACTATAAAATTAATTCCAACATTTTCATCTTTTTATTTGTTATTTTCAATATTTATTAGATAAATTGAAAAGTTTCTCTCATGGTTTTCAACTTTATTAAATATTTTTAAGAACTTATTTAGCCATACTTATTTATAGTTAAAAATTTAATTTGATTTGCAACCTTAGATATATTAAAGAACTCTCGCATATAGTTAGTTTTTAGATTTATTTATTTATATTCTTATTCTATTTGGTGACTTTTAGATTTATGAAATAATTTCATATATTTTATTTGGCAGCTTTAATTTATTAGAGATTTAATTTCATGAACTAATTTGTTAATTATGATTTTTTTTTTTTAAATATATACCTCAGATATGTGCCCCAACCCTAACAGGTGTGTAACCTACCTCCACTCGCTTGCATGCACTGTTCATGTGCATTTATATCCACTTGAATCCGCTTGCACCCATCAATGGCATATGTATCTATCTTAGTACTCAAAAGTATTATTTATATAATTGAAATGTATGTTTACTTTAAAAATATTATTATTATTTATTTGAAATGTATTACTTGTTTAACTAAAAGTTTTTTTTTAACCAAAATGTATAACCTGTTTACCTGAAATGTATTACTTTGTTTTACTAAAAGGTAGTACTGATATAATTAGAAGACATCATAAATTTTATTGAAATGTAAGATATCACTCATATGACTAGAAAAAATTACTCTTATAACTGTAAGGTATTATTGTACTATAGAATATAAGTTTAAAATCTTACAAATAGAATTTGCGATTTTCATTATTTTCTTCATCAATATCGATCATCCAATCGAGCATTCCAATTTTCTTCCTCAATTTCATATCTTTGGTACTTTTCAAGTTTATTTTATAGTTTTAGAATCTATTTCATTATTCTCATATTTATTAAATAATTTCCAAATATATTTCCTCAGTTTTAGATTTATTTAGTAATTATCGTACTTATTAAATATTTTAATATATTATTGGATTCATTAAATATTTCTTACATTTAGTTTTATAGTGTATTTTTTCTTTTATTACTAAATGATTTGTAGTTTTGTTTGTTGAATTGAATGTTTAGCAGCATCTAAATTGATGTGGGCCAAATTTGCGGCGTGGTTTATTTTGTTTTCACATTTATTTCATTTTCTAAAGATATTCGCTTCTGACTGCTGACATAGATTGAGTGTGTTTAATTTTCCAACTTGAGAATTCATTTCTTTAGGGATATATATTAATTTTATTATTTTCCATATTCAGTGAAGTTTTTCTTCAACTTATTTGATTTAGAATGTGTCTATTTTATTACCATCATTTTATGTATTTTAATTTTTCTCTTCTAATTATAAATATTTTTTTTTATTTTGATTCGATTTTGCTTGAAATGTCAATTTATATCGACATGGACATCAGATTTGGAGAGTCCACATCAATAATTACGGCGTTCATGTAGGCAAAAATTAAAAATCGGATTAAAATTGCAAAAAATATGATAGTTAGATTAGGGATGTAAAAGAATCAAATATTTTTTATTCGATTCGATATATATTTGTATTAGAATTAGAAAAATTCGAATATTATTCCAATACGAATAAGAATATAATCATATTCGATTCGAGTATTCGTCAATATTATACATAAATATAATAAATTATTAATATCTGTGTATTTATAAATATTTTATACATATAATATAAGCTCTTTTTTCTCTTCTCTTCTCCCAAGATATAGTTATATAATATGTGACGATAAATTTATTTTTTATTTTTATAATCTAAATGTTTGTTATATATTTGTAATTTGGTATTATTATTTTAAATACACTAATTATGTAGGGTAATTAAAATTTGTGGAAAAAATCAAATAAAAGTTTGATATAAATTTTCAAATTCCAATATTCAAATAATAAAGGAATATGAATACGAATCACAATTATTGTTCGAATAATAAAAAAATAAGTATACGAATAATCGTTAAAGTACTATAATACGATGTAATTTTGCCTATAACTAATGAGTGACTTTCTTGTGCAACTTAGAGCATGGACTCGGGTCGGGTTAGATCCATGCACTCTGGTTGGTCGGGTCTGACCTGAATTCACGCATTTTTATTTTTTCCTAATCTTTATGTTACATTAGATATACCTTTATGTAATACTTTAACTTTAAAAAAAAATCCTTACAATTTCGGCACATTTTGTACATATATATCATTATGTGGTATTACTCATACCTTTATATGATATTAGTCATATATTTATGTAATATATAAAGGTACAACTAACATAAGTAAAATGTATGTCTAACATAATTAAAATGTATGAAAGATATTAATGGTTGTTTTAAAAAATTTAAGGTACAACTAAAACCTTGAAAGGTATGAGTAACATAACATGATAAAAGTATAACTAATATAACATAAATGTATGACTAACATAACATAAATGTATAATACCTGAGAACGAGTTTGGATGAGTTTGGACGCACCCACCCAGACATGTGGTGGTGCATAGGTACGTATGATAGATCGGATCGACCCGAATATATGAATTTAAGTACCAAACAACAATTGCACAAAAGTTTTTGTCATAACTAATTGACTTCGCTCTAATATCCCCAACTCAACTAGATTTGGTGCTTATAGTGTGTGTGTATATATATATATATATATATATATATATATATAAATTCCAATTTTAAGAGAAGTTTGTTGTAATTCACACAACTTAATTTGAGACTTAGTGGTTGTCCTCTGAAATTAACTAGGTTACTAGGGAAATAAAAATGTCAACCCTTAAATATGAGATTAATTTTTGCACGTTTCCCAACAACTTTCCTTTAATTTTCTTAGAATTTTCCATTTTGTGTGTTTTTTATGTCTTTTTTTTTTTCCATAGGAAAACAAACATAATTAAAAACAATAATGGACGTTCATTTATAATATAAAGCGTTAGTTACATCAATCCATCAAATTATCAGCAATTCTGCAAATAAATTATTAATTTTTTTGTGTGGCATTGATATAATAAACTATAATAAACTACTAAACTAATTTTCCGTTCATTTTTCATCGCATTTTGACACGTGATTTGCAGTGACATATTTTTAAAAAAAAATTTGGACAAAAGAAAAACCCTTAAAAATATGTCACACGTAAATTACATGCCAAAATGCGGTGAAGAATTGCTGAAAAATTAGTTTGATGGTACAAGTGTCAAATCTGTAAAATATATATATATATATATATATATATATATATGCCAAAAAGAAGTTTAATGATTTATAATTTGATGGATTGATGGATTTATCTGACATAATGAAACATGTTATCTTATCCACTCACATTAAATGATCACATGCATATTTGTTAATTTGACAGATAAAATAAGTAATTAATAAGTAATTGAGATGGATGGATTAGGTTTTGGGGGTGACAATGCAAGTGTGAATAATTGATGCATAATGTGAAGAGGTGATAATGAATAAATTAAAAGTGATGATGACTATGAGGATGAGAATATATATGAAATATTGAGATAGTTGTAATAAGTCATGTTGGGAGGTGTGACAGAAATAAAAACAAAAGTATTAATACATGGGACTCTCTACTTTCAATCTGTCCCCCCTTCATATAACACCAAACTTCGATCAACCTTAATTATTCCCTTCTTTTTTTTTTTTTTAACTCAACTTCACCTTATTCGGTTATTCCCAATTACATTACATTGCATATAACTTTAGCTACTAAAATTTCTATTCATGTTGCATATAATCCATCAAATGATTTAAATAGTTACAATGTCTTACCAACTTTTAATTTTCATCAATATTTTATTTGAATATTAAATTAAATTTGTAATAATATTTCTCTTTAAAAAATAAGTTTTATTTAAGATAATAAAACTAAAATTATTCCAAATTAAATTTTATTTGAATATTAAATTAAATTTGTAATAATATTTCTCTTTAAAAAATAAGTTTTATTTAAGATAATAAAACTAAAATTATTCCAAATTAAATTTTATTTGAATGTTTTTTTTAAATATATTTTGGAATAAAATATAAGCTTTTGAGGAAATTGTTTTTATAATTCTTTAACTTTAATTTTCTCGAAGGTAATTTTTTTTAAATATTTTAATTTAGTTTATCAAATAAAATAACAATTTGTTATAATTGTTAATAATTTAATCTGTCAAATGATTTTTTTTCTTAGAAGGATATTTAAGGAAATTCTAGAGCTGATAAGGCAAAGTGCATCGATTTATATAGTTTGATATGGTTATACACACGACAAAATAAATATTTGATCGATAATGTGAGAAAAAAGAAAAAGAAAAGTTAATAGAAGATGTGAGAGTTTAGGGCAATTAATCATCCCTTATTGATTAGATAAACTTTGATGCAGTTAGCCACACATATCATTTTCATTAATTTTTCAAAATGAAAATTTATGTACTTGAAGAAATTAAATTAGTGGCAACAAATCTTCAAATCATATATATTGCGACAAGCAGCAAAATTTGTGTTACAAATGGAGGCGTACGTTTGATAAATATCTAGGGATCAAGAACATACTAGTTGAATAAAGATATATATACGCTTGGAATTAATGGAGCTATGAAAAAATCAAGAAAAATAAATAAATAAATATATTGAAGAAGATGATAATATTATTATATATATAAAAGTTAGAAAATATAAAAAAAAAAAGAAAAAGAAAAATGGTGTATATATTTACGATGAAGAGATGGGCTACGTATGAAGGTTAAGAATCACTACTGTGAGAGATGGAGACATATATGGGGCAAACATATGTTAACATGTCCCATCCCTCTCATCATTTTCACCTACGTCCAAACCCTACCTTGTTTTCCTATTCTTTGGCCCCATTGCATTTCTGCTACATGACACTTTTTGCTATGTCAACTAGATCCCCCCCTTCTCTCTCTCTCTCTCTCTCTCTCTAGATCTCTCTTAATGTGTTACATTCACGAGCAACGGGTAGTTATTTGGGATTTCAATTTTTTTGGTTCAAATTTTATCTACCTCTGTGTAGATATTTATGTCACTTGGGTATTGCATGATATTGTGCTATATATATATGGTTATATATCTATCTTCAATAATTTTCTGCTTAGTTATATATATTGTGGAGTAGTTAAGTTGATTGTATCTCTTAGAAGATTGGCTAATTATTTTGTTTTTGTTAGATATATAATACTCTCTCTCCGATCTCAACTAGTGTCGTTCTATAGATCAAATATTATTTTCAATTATTTGAATTTTTTTGACTTTTATGTAACTTTATTCCAATTGATTATCTTTATTACAATTTCTAAGAGAAAATTTAGGGATTTGATGACAACCATTTTTGGGAATTAATTAATTTGATTTTTTTTCAATTTTGGATCATAAATTCTTTGATAAGTTAATGGTATATTTGTCATTTTTTATATTTCTTCATTAATCTATGATAAAAACTCTAAAATGGCACTTAATTACGATCAAAAGGAATATATTTTACATATAATATATCATGTCTCTTATTTATTGTCATTTAATTAAAAATAATCTCAACAAAATATTTTTGGGATTCGTTCGTTTGTGTTTCCTTATTGTCCAGATATCTTGGATGATTTGAAAATTAAAATTTTGATTGTAAGCCAACATCAACTTACCTTACACATCAAGATCAAATTTCCTTATTGGAGAAGATACTTAAAGATCTAATTACATATTTAGAAGATCTTCATGAATTAATGCAGGATTTGCTAGAGAATCATAGTTGCAACATACTTACCATTTAGACAATATCTTTATCGTAATAGATTAGATTTTATAGGATTTGAATCAAACGTATGGATCATAACATATATTGTTCATACAACATTGGGATATAGCTTTGAGATAGAAAGCTAGTTCAACGAGTTTGGAGAAATCTTATTAACATTTGAAGGGATCTTGCAAGGCCGATTCTGACATTTTGGCCATGACGAAATAGAAAAAGACAAAGTCTTGTGTGAGACCGTCTCACCGTGAGACGGATTAAAAGTATTACATGATACTTTTATGTATAATACAAGTATCATGTAATACTTTTATGTGTATCATGTAATACTTTTGTATATATCATGTAATACGTTTAATCCGTCTCACGGTGAGACGGTCTCACACAAGACATACTCATAGAAAAAATAGGTCATATGAATAAAAAATAAACCATACCCAGGGCACACCATGTAAATGTATTAATCGTATTATTTAAAAGTATTAGAGTTTGGGGTTGGGGTACACCATACCCAGGGCACACAAGTCCTACTCATATAAAAACCTGAAAATAAGAAGAAGAAAAAAACTCTTTTATTCAAAAAGTTGTGTACATATATCAAGTTTCAATATGTTTCCTCATCCATCTAAAATGTTGGGGAAAATGCAATACCAACAAACATAAAAATAAAAGTAGGTTTCAATTTAAAAATATCTAGATTTTCTAACATTTTAAAGTAGAAAAAGAATTTAAGGTGTATACGGGGCATAAATATTTTAAATTTACAATATCAGTGATGTTACTATACTAAATTAATCAATATTTAATGTGTTATATGTATTTAGAGGTAAATATAAAACAAAATTAAATAATATTTAAATGAGATATATGGCAAACATTAAATGTGATATAAGTGTCAAGAGGTAAACATCCATAAAAAACTTAAATGATATTTAAATGAGATATATATATGGTAAACATAATTGAGCTATTTTTGACTCTTTTCACCAAATTAATTTATTCAAGGTTCAAAATATTATTATAATATATTGATATTAATATTTCTATCATGAATATCATAATATTATTGATAAATAATAACAACGATTGAACTTTAGTTAATTCAATGTTTAAAGTATCATAATAATTCATTGATATATTTTTGATATTTCTATAATAAATATCATAATATTTCTTTGATATATGATCAATATTTGAAACAATTGATATCATAGAGGGTATTGCAATCGAAAATATGTGTTTGATATACTTTCGATATATCCTCAATATTTTTAACAATTGATATCATAGACGATATTCCAACAATATCTCTTAATTTTTATTTATGTTTAATATTTGTAACAATTGATTAAATACAACAATATCTTGTTCACACAACTATTTTATCTAAGGCAAAAACTTATGTGCACCAGTTGTACCGTGCAATCCGCACATTTATGTTATAAATGTAGTACATTTTTGTTATAAATGTAACACCTTTATACATGTTCATTTTAAAAGGTACAAATATTTGTACATAAAGGTACTACATTTATAACATAAAGGTCTTACGTGCAACTCTGTACACCAGTTGCACGGAAGTGTTACTCTTTATCTATATATGGACTCAATTCTAATATAAAGATTCAGATTTATTTTCTAACATCAAGCCACAACTATTTTATCTATTTGTGGACTCAATTATAAGATAATGATTCAATTTTATTTTCTAACCACCATGCAGTTCTCACATATTCTTTTAGATTTCATTCATCTTCTAGAAAGTTACACGAGTATATCTAATGGTGTAACGCCTAGGATAAAACGATGTATAATTAGTTAATTAAATAATTTAACTCATAATTATTTGATTTAATTATGTGCGTTTCAGAAAAACGTAATAATACATGATTAATTTATCGAGCTATAATTTAATCGAAAATCATAGGTTATAATTTAAATAAAGATATCGTAAGTCGAAACCCAAAGGTTAACGCGTTAATGGATGGATAAATCAAAATGCATAAAGGGTAAAAGATGGAACATCAAAAGGATATTTTTAATCTTTCTCTCCCTCTGCTCCAGCCGGCCGCCGCAGTGCTGCTGCCGGACCGTCGCCGGCGCCACCCTTCTTCCCCTCGTTCTGATCAATTTTTACGTCGGAACGAAGCCCTAGCTGAGCCCGTTCCAGATTCGGGCTCAGAACCTCCATTCGGCCGCCGGTTTCGCCGGAAAATGGTTGCGAAGTTCTGCCAAAACCCTATTTTTCTCCCTCTTCTTCTCTTCTCCTCTTCTCCTCTCTCCCCTGTCTTTTCCTCACTCCTCTCTCGCTCTCACTCTCGCCGGGGTTCGTCTCCCCCTTCTTCTCTTCTCCTCTCTCCCCTGTCTCTTCCTCCCTTCTCTCTCGCTCTCACTCTCACCGAGGTTCGTCCTCTGTTGCCACTGTTTTGGTTGTGCGGGTGTGTTGGTCGAGAGCGGCGCTGGATAGCGCCATCGTGTCGGGTGTTGTGTGTTTTGTCAGTGTGTGTTGTGTGTGGCGTGCGTCTTGGTGGTTGCCGGTGACGTGGTGTCGCCAACATGTGTGTTGGCGACGGGAATCGGGTAGTGGCACGGCGGGGTGGGGGGTTTGGGAGGGGAGGGACCTCTCCGGAAATTTAAGGAGTTCAGGGACCTATTTGCAAACCCTAGATTTTTAGTGATTTTACGTTTTGGTCCTTGAACCTTCTAAAATATCATTTTAACCCTTAAGCTTTCGAAAATTATATTTTAACCCCCAAAAGTTTCCAAACTTTAGGTTTTGACCCCAAATCTTTTGAAAATTATATTTTGACTCCAAAGGTTTTAAAAATATCAAAAAGACCCAAAATCTTTTTTGATTTTAGTGGTTCGTGTTGTGTTGCCACTTTCTTAAATTTCTCTCGACATCTCCTCTTCTTCTTCGACAAAGGCGGCGGCGGTGTTGGGGCCCAACATCGCCTCCAAATCATCTTGATTATATTGATACGACTCAATATAATCAAGATCCTCATCGTCGTGGAAAGATTGTGGTGGCGGCATTGGCATCGGACTCTTTTCTTTTACACGAGATGAGCCGGCGGATGAAGAACCTCTTCGAGACATTTTTTTTAGAGAGAGATTGAAGAACAAAAAAAAATTAAAGTATCACTAGAAATCAATCAAAGATGGAAATTGTGAGTTTGAGAGAGTTGAATTGAGAGAGAGATTGAATTAAGATTGATGTGAAAAATACGGGGATATTTATAGATTTCATTGAAAATTAAAAAAAAAGGATCGGCCGGTTCGAACTGCCGGTTCGGAACCGGTTGAACCGACGGTTCGGATGATCTTGGCCGTAGATCATCAACGGTCGAGTGATCACGACCGTTGATTTCAAAAATCATCATGAACCGCTGGTTCGATTTGTAACAGCTAGTTAATCTCAGCCGTTGATCATCAACGACTATTTAATCTCATCCATACACGTGTCAATTCATCATTTTTCAAAAAAAAATATAGATATATATTTATGAAAACCGACGGTTAGAACCGCCGATTCGGCTGTTTGAAATATGGCGAACCGAAACCGAACTGTGGAACCCCGGTTCCCGATTCCGGTTCGAATTGAAACCCGGAGCCGTTGACCGGTAGTTCCGAATCGGCCCGGTTTCGATTTTTTAAACTGGTTGAGCTTGTATACATTTATGTAGTAATAATTTTATGTGATGCTACTAATACATTTATGTGATATAAGTAATTGTCTTTCAGTAAAATGAGGTGATATCTTGATATTAATAAAATATCATTTTTATGTGATATAACTAATACATTTATGTGATGCGATTAATATATTTGAATAAAATAATTATAATCATTTTTATCCATATTTTTTCTGCAATTCTATAGAGAAGTAACTATGGCTCTGAGAATAAAAATAATCATAGAAAAAGAACTGACATAGGATGACAATCGGTAGAGTATCCTACCATTTAAGCAATCTCAAACTCTAATACTATTAATATCCGGAAATATCTTCGATATTTCCATTTTTCACAATCGGTAGAGTATCCTACCATTTAAGCAATCTCAAGCTCTAATACTATTAATATCCGGAAATATCTTCGATATTTCCACGATATTTCCATTTTTCACGTGATCGATATAAAATTAGGGATGACAATCGGTAGAGTATCCTACCATTTAAAGAATCTCAAACTCTAATACTATTAATATTATAATAAATATCCGAAAATATCTTAGATATTTTCTCGATATTTTCATTTTTCATGTGATCGATACATCGATCACAAAAATAGAATGCAATCGATATATTTTTGATATTTTCATTTTTCCACATAACCGATAAAGAAACGAAAAATTTTGTTAAAATATCGGCGAAACATCGATTGCAATTTATAGGAAAATCGGTCAAATATCGGAGAAATATCAGCGAAATAGCAATGGCAGGAAATATCAGCGAAATATGTATTTCAATTTGCAGGAAATATCGGGGAAATATCGACAAAATATCGATATTGATTTGGATATCGGTGGTTTCATAGTACAAATTATATGAAAATCTGTGAAATATCATGGAAATATTGGTGGAATGTCGGAAAAATATCGGTAAATATCGTTAAATATTGATAAATTTATGTACCGATATTTTCACAAAATTTCCTTAAAAGTAAGATACCGATATTATTTCCATGAAATTTCTGTAAAACCGAAATTTTCAGGTTTTAATCGCCCAATGATCTCATTTATGTCGCATCAGCAGCCTTGTGGTTTGAATAGCAGCCTTGAAGAGCACCAGACGGCCTTGAAGATGCACCAGCTGTGGCAATAAGCGTTCCGATGATCCCTGTAGATCCCTGTAGAGCTGCTTCCGATGATCCCTGTAGATCCCTGTAGAGCTGCTTCTCTCTGATGAGCATTATTTCTCTTCGATGAGCATTACGTTGATTCGCTTAATCTCTTCGATGATCTCTGTAGAGCACTAGAGCTGCTTCTCTTCGATGAGCATTATTCAATGATCTAATGATCCTAGCGATTCGCTTACGTTGATTCGTTTAAAATGATCCTAGCGATTCGCTTACGTTGATTCGTTTAAAATGATCCTAGCGATTCGCTTACGTTGATTCGTTTAATCTCTCTGATGAACGTATGTTGATTCGCTTAATCGCTCCAATGATCACGCGCTTAATCGCTCCGATGATCACGTCGGCCTCAACACATTTCTATTTATGTTGATTCGCTTGATCACGTCGGCCTCAACACATTTCTATTTATGTTGATGAGCATTATTTCTCTTCGATGTGCATTACGTTGATTCGCTTAATCTCTTCGATGATCTCTGTAGAGCACTAGAGCTGCTTCTCTTCGATGAGCATTATTCAATGATCAGCACCTTTCTATTCATGTTGATTCGCTTAATCACTCCGACGATCATGTTAATTCGCTTAATCACTCCGATGATCACCTGTATGTCGGCCTCAACACCTTTCTATTCATGTTGATAATTTTCAGTGTTTGACCTACTGTATGTCGGCCTCAGCACCTTTCTATTCATGTTGATAATTTTCAGTGTTTGACCTAATGATGATAGAGTATCAAAGAAAATAAAATAATTATAAGTTCAGATTATGATGTAGGCAGATAGGTTTTAATAATTGATGAAAATATTCGAAAATATCTTCAATATTTCTTCGATATTTCCATTTTTTCACGTGATCGATACAAAAACAAGATGCAATCGATATATTTCCGATATTTTCATTTTTCCACATAACCGGTAAAGAAATATAGGTGACTCATCCTAAAATTTGTAGGAAAATATGTAAAATATCGGGAAAATATCAGCGAAATAGCGATTTCAATATTGGTTATTTCATGGTACAATTCAATATTGGTTATTTCATGATACAATTTATAGGAAAATAGGTGAAATATCGACAAAATATCGATAAATATCGGTATTAATTTCGATATCAATATTGGTTATTTCATGGTACAATTTGTACGAAAATAAGTGAAATATCGGGGAAATATCGATAAATATCAGTATTGATTAGGAAAAATAGGTGAAATATCATGGAAATATCGACAAATATCGGTATTGATTTCGATATCGGTGGTTTCATCGTACATTATATGAAAATTCATGAAATATCATGGAAATATCAATAAATATCGGTGGAATGTCGGGAAAATATCGATAAATATCGTTAAATATCGAAAAAATATCAATAAATTTATGTACCGATATTTCCACCGATATCGATATTTCCGTAAAACTAAGATATCGATATTTCCATTGAAACCGAAATTTTCATCACTCAATACATGTATCCGTCTAATTGTACCGATATTTCTACCAATATTGATATTTCCGTAAAACTAAAATATCGATATTTCCATCGAAACCGAAATTTTCATCATTCAATACATGTATCCGTCTAATTGTCTTTTAGAATTATCTGTACTCTTCCTCGTTCTCAATTACCACTTCAATACATGTATCCATCTAATTGTCATTTAGAATTATTTGTACTCTTCTCGTTCTCAATTACCACTACCGTGGGTGCTCTTACCCGCTCATTACCTATTTACCAAGTTTAAAAATATTTTTTATTTGAATTTAAATGGGTATATTTCATATTTTATTTTTAATTTGTATTATTTGATATATTTATATACATTTTTAGTTTGTAATTTATGACAAATTATTAGTTAGTTAAATGGTAAATGTTTTTTTAATGCAAGGTGTATGGTTCAATTTCTCACATTACAAATGTTATATGAGTTTTAATTGGCCTATCCCGAATATTCTAATGAGTTTTTTTCTTTTTTTTTTCCCCTCAAACCAGTCTTATTCTCATTTAAAACTACTCGTTCCTAACCTTTTTTTCTCAAATAAGTCTCATTCCATCCTAATGAGTTTTTTTTTTCTCAAACCAGTCTTATTCCCATTTAAAACTACTCGTTCCTAACTTTTTTTTTTCTCAAATAAGTCTCATTCCCATTTAGAACTACTCGTCCCTAAACTTTTTTATTTTTCTTAAATTTGTCTCATTCTCATTTAAAACTACATGTTACCCTAATGAGATTTTATTTTCTCAAATATAATCTCAAACCTATTTCATTCTCATTTAGAAAATATAATCTCAAACATATTTCATTCTCATTTAGAACTATCAGTATCAGCCTTATTAGGGTCCACGAACTATCAGTATCAGCCTTCTTCGTATCATGATTAGGGATGAAAGTTTCACGAAGAAGAAATACCAAAAACAGGAGGAGCTTTCATCCCTAATCATGATACGAAGAAATACAAAAATCAGGAGGAGGAGCAACCATGAGAGAATTTTATGAAACATGAACATGTGTTAAGCATGATCAAACCCTCTTCAACTCATTACTTTCTCAAGTAATATTGGTAGTCGATCTACCTTTAAGTCCGATAAGTGACAAACATAGTTCAAACTTAGCAGTTGACAACGCCTTGGTGAACACATCAGTTGGATTCTCTTCAGTTGGTATTTTCCGAACTTCAATTTCTTCTATTTCTATGATATCTCGGATGAAGTATAGCCTGATATCTATATGTTTCGTCCTCTTATGATATCCCTGATGTTTTGATAAATGTATATCACTATAATTATCACAGTTCACTGTGACCTTATGTTGATTAAATCCGAACTCCTTTAGTATTCCTTGTAGCCACATTGCCTCTTTGATTGTTTCGGTTAAAGCAATAAATTCTGACTCTGTAGTTGACAAAGCCAATACTGACTGATGTGTAGCTTTCCAACTGATTGTTGTGCCAAACAGAGTAAACACATACCCTGTAAGCGATTTCCTTGAATCCACATTTGATGCATAGACTGCATCCACATAACCTACTAAAGAATTCAACGTATCAATAGTTCTTTTGAACAATAAACCGTGTTCGATAGTTCCATTCAAGTATTTCATCACTCCTTTTGTAACCTCTCAATGAGCGATGCCTGGATCTGCCATGTATCTACTGACTAAGCTCATCGAATGAGCTAAATCTGGTCTGCAACATACCATGGCATACATAATACTCTCTACTGCATTCGAGTAAGGATCCTTTCTCATTTGATCTGCTTCTCTTTGATCTTTGGGACACTGATCTTTGGACAATCTAACATGTTGTCCGACTGGAATTGAAGTTCTCTTCGACTGATTCATTTGATACTTTATCAGAACCTTCTTAAGATAAGTACTAAGATCCAGAAAAACTTCACCATGATCTCTGTTCCTCCTGATGTTCATACCTAGCATTCTTTTGGTTTCACCTAAATCCTTCATCTCAAATTCAGAATTAAGTAAACATTTGATATGATTCAAATTTGAAATAGAAGTGCTAGCAATTAGCATATCTTCAACATATAACAGTAAGTAGGTGTGTGAAGTGTTCTTTTCATGCTTAAAATAAACACATTGATCATATTTACTTCTAATGAAATTAATCCTTTTCATATAGTCATCAAACCTGAGATACCATTGCCTTAGACTTTGCTTGAGACCATACAAGGATTTCCTCAATAAGCAAGCTTTCTGATCTTTGTTCTCCACATCCAAACCTTCTGGAATAGTCATGAATATCTTCTCTTTCAGTTCGCCATGCAGGAATGCAGTGGTAATATCTAGCAGGTGAAGTTCCATGTCGAACTGAGCCACCATTGCAAGTAGCATTCTAATCGAACAGTATTTCACAACTGGAGAGTATATTTCAGTGTAGTCTATGCCCTCCTTTTGAGTGAATCCTCTTGCTACGAGCCTGACCTTGTACCTGATCTTATCATCTTTGAAAGCTTCCAATTTCCTCTTGAATATCCACCTACACCCAACAAGTTTCTGATTTGTAGGAACGATTTCCTAAGTTGAATTCTTGTTTAATGAATTCAGTTCGTCCTGAATTGCAATCTTCCACTTTTCTTTTTGGTTACAGTTCATGGCTTCAGTGTAGTTGTTCGGTTCATGGAACTCTACTTCCTGAGCTATAATCAAAGCAAAAGAAACATTATTAGCATTAAACCTTGAAGGTAGTTTGATATTCCTCTTTGTTCGATCTTTGACTAATTGGTAGTTCGCCAATTCATGTTCTT
This sequence comes from Scutellaria galericulata, assembly GCA_946896805.1. Taxonomy (NCBI): domain Eukaryota; kingdom Viridiplantae; phylum Streptophyta; class Magnoliopsida; order Lamiales; family Lamiaceae; genus Scutellaria; species Scutellaria galericulata. The sequence continues at coordinate 15,445,610 of OX335790.1, forward strand.
CATCAGAAACACCATCGCTTGAACCTCATTGTTCCTCTTTAGTGTTTTGATCGAACTGAGTATTCTGGTTATTCTGGTTATTTTGAGTATCTTTATGGATATTGGAATGCTCCACCTCAAGCTCTAACATGTCATTCTCATCAATGCACTGTAGGTTAGATTCAATTTTATTTAAAGGCATTTTAAACTCATCGAACACCACATCTCTACTGATTATGCACTTAAGATGATCCTTCTCATAGCACCACAACTTATAGCCTTTAACTCCTTTTGGATAGCCGAGAAAAACACATTTCAAGGCTCTTGGTTCCAGTTTGTCTTGTTTAATATGAGCATAAGCCTGGCAGCCGAACACCTTTAGGTCTGTATAGTTCGCAACCTTACTAGTCCATTTCTCTTGAGGTGTTTTGAACTCAATGGCTGATGACAGACTCCTGTTAATTAGGAACACTGCCGTGGTAACAGCTTCTTCCTAGAAGCTCTTCGGCAAGCCCGAACTTGATATCATACACTTGACTTTATCAAGAATAGTTTGGTTCATCCTCTCAGCTAACCCGTTTTGTTGTGGTGTGTTCGGAACCGATCTGTGCCTTGTAATACCTTTATCCCTACAAAAAGAATTAAATTGTTCAGAAACAAATTCCAAACCATTGTCAGTTCGTAGACACTTGAGTTTCTTTCCACTGGAGTTCTCCACCTCACTCAACCATTCCTTAAACATGATGAATGTCTCATCCTTACTCTTCAGAATCACTATCCACACTTTCCTTGAGTAATCATCTATCAATGATAGAAAGTATCGACCTCCATTCCTTGTATGAACCTTAGTAGGTCCCCAAGTCTTCTATGTTATAGAAGAGTTCGATCCATTTCCTTCGCGGACTGAGCTTCTCCAGTGGCAACACATCTTTCTAGATAATAGAGTTCGTTTTTCTTGTGACCTCTAAGCACTGCTCTGGAATCCTTCATAACCTCTATCAATCCTCTTTGTGCTTGCAGTCTGTAGCCTTGAGAGTCAAGCGTACCCAAGGATATAAGATTCCTCTTCAATTCTGGTACGAATCTAACATTGGTGAGAACTCTCACTACTCCGTCGAACATTCTCAAACTAATATATCTGATTTCTTTGATCTGACAGGTTTTGTTGTTCATCAACATCACAACTCCTTCATCTCTTAATCTTAGATCGTTGAACCAATGTTTTATGGGACTCATGTGAAACGAACAACCTGAGTCTAGGATCCAACTATTAGTAATATCTTGAGTAGTGATTGCAAGTACCTCGGCGGATTCATATCCATTGGTCGAAGTGGTTGCCTCTCCAATCTGATTGGTTTGCTTTCCATTGTTGTTCCCCTTATCAGATTGAAGTTTCTTATACTTGAAACAATCCTTCTTGAAATGTCCAGGTTTATGACAATGAAAATACCTTTGACCTTCAATATCATCTTTTGATTCCTGACTTAGAGTGGCACCTTTCTTAGATTGAGGTTTAGATCTCTTCTTGCTCTGAGTTTTCTTCTGAAACTTGTGCTTAGCCACTAAACCCTCAGCTCCTCCTATTGGCTTTAGATCTGAATCCTTTGAGAGCTCTTTAGTCTTCAGAGCTGTGATAACCTGTTCCAAGGTTATCAAATGTTGCCGACCATAGAGAACTGAATCACAGAAGTTCTCAAACGTTTTTGGAAGAACACTTAATAACATAAGTGTTTTATCCTCGTCTTCCAAAGTAACTTCCACATTCTCTAGATCATCAAGAATCCTTCCGAATTCATCCAGTTGATCAAGAAGAGGTCGATTCTCCATTACCTTGAAGACATACAGCCTCTTCTTCAGATACAAACGATTAGCCAAAGTTTTAACCATGTATAACTTCTCCAACCGTTCCCAAACACCCTTTGTTGTGTCGATCTTGGCCACTTCCCAAAGGACTTTGTTCTCCAGACTTAGGATTATCATATTGTGGGCCCTTTCCATCAGAAGAACTTTCTGTTCGTCCTTCATCGCCTCTGGAAAAGCTTCTATGCCCTACAAAGCCGCTGCAACTCCCTGTTGAACCAGCATGGCTTTCATCTTGATCCTCCATAGCCCGAAGTCTCCAGATCCGTCAAATTTCTCCACTTCAAAACGTGTTGAACCCATCTCCGATCGTCAACTTCCCACAGACGGCGCCAATTGTTAAGTTCACAATTGAGAAACCAACCAAAAATGCAATTCAACACAAAAACTGTTCGAACACCTCGAACCAAGAATTAAGAAAAACAAAATAGAAACACAATCACCAAGAACACAAAAGATTTAACGTGGTTCGGCTTATACTATGCCTACATCCACGGAAGAAAACACTTTCTAATCACTTGAATAAGAATCAATCGATTACAATGCAACGAGAAAGAAACTATGAATAACAAAACCTAGCTAAACACTCTGATTTCAAACTTTCTCTCTCTACAACAATTGCTCTCAACTCTTGTCTAATCTAGTAAGAAATGAGATAATCTCTCTCTTTATATAAGGCTAAGTCTGAAAATCCCACTCAAAATCAGTTGTGAGCTGAGTTCGTAAGATCGCCTGCATAACCGTCTTGCTTCTCCGAGCTTAGCGAACTGTTTTCCTGTAAAACAAAATTGTAACAGAAACAACAGAAAACCGTTAGTTAAAAACCGCGCCTTTATTAGTTAAATCCTGCGAACTCTTGTGAAACCTAATAAATCCTGCGAACTCTTGTGAAACCTGTGAACTCAAGCGAGCTCAAGCTTGTAGTTCCTTTTTCATTCAGTTCGCTCTTTTATTATTTTGTTCGCTCTGTTTGCTCTTTGATCTATGCTTACATATTATCAACATCATCAATGTTCAATGAAAGGATGAAAATATCCCGACATATCTCCAATATTTACTTAGATATTTTTAGGATGAAAATATCTCGAAATATCTCCAATATTTACTTTTTCACGTGGCTGATACAAAAATGAGCTAAAACGATACATCTCTGATATTTTCAGTTTTTCACATAATCGGTAAAAAACAAGAAATTTTGTCAAAATATTAGTAAAATATCGATAAATATGGATATCGATTTCGATATCGATATCGATGGCTTCATCCTACAAATTGTAGGAAAATCGGTGAAATATAATATCGATAAATATCAGTATTGATTTTGATATTAATTAGGTGAAATATAATATCGATAAATATCAGTATTGATTTCGATATTAATGGTTTCATGGTACAAATTACAGAAAAATTGGTTAGATATCAGTGAAAAGGTGAAGTATAATATCGATAAATATCAGTATCGATTTCAAAAAATTAGTGAAATATAATATCGATAAATATCAATATCGATTTCGATATAATGGTTTCATGGTACAAATTATAGAAAAATTGGTGAAATATAATATCAATAAATATCAGTATCGATTTCGATATTAATGGTTTGATGGTATAAATTATAAATATCAGTGAAAAAGAGAAATATAATATCATTAAATATCAGTATCGATTTCGATATTAATGGTTTCATGGTACAAATTACAGAAAAATTGGTGAAATATCAGTGAAATATCGAAGAAATATCAATAAATATCAGAAAAATATCAATAAATATTCATACCGATATTTCCACGATATTTTCGTAAAATTAAGATATTTTGTATGTCCAGAAAATTTGGTGAAATATCAGTGAAATATCGATAAATATCAAAGAAATATTAATAAATATTAGAAAAATATCAATAAATATTCTTACCGATATTTCCACGATATTTTCGTAAAATTAAGATACTTGATATGTCCATCGAAACCGAAATTTTCATCGTTGGTTCAATGATCAATCCATCAAAGATATTGTGGGCATTGAAGCTCTGTTTTGTGACAACTTATGGAAATAATATATTTGTTTTCAAAGAAAAAGAGGTATTGTGTAAAAATTTAATTTATCATATATCTTGATGCAGGATCTATTTTATATTATAATTAAAATGTTTCTTATATTGTTTTTTTTTATTTGTAGGGCTTTATCTTACATTCAACCTCAAAAAGGAGAAGGAAGAGAAACAGAATAATCAAGATCAACATGCAAACAGTGAAATCAACAGCAATAAACATGAAAGCATGAGCATGAAATTTACTGCACAAAACCACAATACTATAAGGAAACCATGATCACAAAGATGTCACAATCCAAACGTTGGATTTCATACTGTTTAAAATTGCATTACTCAATCACATTAAACCCCATTATTTTGTCACATGAAAACCAACCAAATTACAAGTATTAAAAGAAGGAAAGGGACTAGCAACAAGATTTACCATACATCTCTTAGCTTCCACTAATCAAAGGTTATTATATAATCGCAATTTTACCAATAAAGAATATCTATCCAAAAAAATAGATATACACTACAATCAAAAGTCATACGAACTAGCTATAACTACATATTTTCCTCGAGAATAGAAGGATCATGTGCATGCAAAATCATGTTCCACAACATTCCTGCTTCATCCATGTCAAATGCCAGTACAAGGCAGTCATAGGCCTCCACTGTTGCTCCTTCTCAACTTCCACCCCTAAAAAAGTAGCCTCTTTAACTTCATTATTTAAATTTATTAGAATATTTTCATAAGTAGTAAACTAGAGGTAATGTCATATCTAGGGTAGCATAAACATAGAATTATCGAATCGAGCTTATGTATTTGAAGTATAGTTTATCTAATCGTCTTGATAATTAATGAAATACGAATTAAATCTAGAGAGCATGTTCTAGGTTATTTGATTAAATAGGGTTAGTTAGCGATCGTATCCTAATCTAAAAAAACTTAAGAGACGATTCAGTCTAACAGAGGTTGTTGTTAGGCTAGGGGTAATAATTCTAAGATAAATTGAAAGAGAGACATTACATTAATTTGGGGATAATTGGTAACAGAGGATAACCGAACTGATAACTGGAATACTTTCATAATTTGATTTCTTCTTAATTTTTTTGCTTCCTAGTTTGTTTTGTTGAATTAGTAGTAATTTTCAATTGAATCTGAAATCTCCCCCTTCATGTTATTTTTTGTTTCATTTAATTAGATACGAGAAGCATAATAAATTCATTACTCACCGTGAAATCGACTTTGACCCTTTCTAATAGTTAGTACGGTTAATAAAGAAATAAATTAATTTTATTGCGACCATATGAGAACTATCTACATAATCCTAGAATATATGCTAATTATTGAACATAGATCATGTTAATTTTTTACTAGATTACTTCAAACTACGTCACTTCCCATTCTCTATAAATAAATCTATATACATCTATATATAATAACAATTACCCTCTCCACAGTGGAAATGTTTTTCCCTATCATTTTCACTCCCTAATTCCTAATATCTCACAGAAAATTTTAAATATAAATTTAATTTTTATGTTAAAGACGACAACACTAATACTTAAAATAATAATTTTAAAACTAAATTCATTAAAACACCTTAACTGATTCAGGTATCCTCTCATTGCCCATACATATCATGCATTGTCAAATAATTGTAGTTCAATATGGTTGTTTAATCTAGAATTATTATTTTATCAAAAAAGCAAAATTATAATATACAAATGATTTCAAGTGTCATTATATAAAAATTATTTTTATGAAACAAATATTATAACCATAATTGAAGGCTGATGTAGTAGCCTTTTCCTCTGGTAAGAGCTGATGCTCTTGCTCTTGATATTTCTCCTTGCTGCCTGTGAGATTCAATAAGGAAGAAAACTCTTCAATAATTATGAGCTCATACACATCAAAACTAAAAAAACAATTTGACAATCTCTTGTTAAATGTGAAAAAGGAAATAACCTTTTTTTTTTTTGTAACCATTTCTGGTAAAACAAGCAAAGCAAAGACAAAATGCAGTATTACTCCAAGCTGCATGTGAATATGAGGCCCGGGAAAATTCGAATATTTAAGGCCCATTTTTTTTATAAAATATATTTATATATTACAACTTTGTTAAAAATTATTAAAAGAAACATAGTCGGTCCAGTGGAACCTGAGCTGCCATATCAATTCTAAGGCCCATACTGTTGATTTTTCTTAGTATTTTTTATAGTATATATAATTCTTAATAATGTTATTATTTTGAAATTTCGTCTTATTATGTATATATATTTACTTAATGTTGTTATTAGTCCAAAAAATATTATTGTTGATTATTAGTTTAAATTTTCTTTTTATTATATATACTTCTTAATTATTGTTGTTTATTACTGGCATAAAACTTGTTAATAATTTAAAATTTTAATTAACCTCAATCTCCTTAATATATTTTGTAGTCATCATATATTATTAATATTTTTTTGATAAAATAATTCGTAGCTTTTTAATATATATTTTTAGTATGAAGTGAACACCCCCTTAATGTACTAATGTCTCCCATATGAGTCCACGTGTTAAAAAAAAAAAAAAAAAAGGAAAGGAAAAAAAATCAAGAATATAGAAATTAGAAATTAGTTCTAAGTCAAGGAGGACTCAAGTAATTATTTTAAATTTGATTTTAATGATAATATAAATATTTTGAATAGTGAAAATATATTTCAACATTTTTTATTTTGCACTGAGCTTGTACAATTGAGATTAAGAGGGTATTTTGAAATTTTGAGTCGGGCCAAAAATTTTGTAGGTACGGCCCTGAGTGAAGATAATCATGACACATTCAAACTTCACATCTTAGATGGAGCAAAAGAACCTTAGCCTAGTGCAAAACAAAAAAATTGTTGGGCCCCATAATGAAATACTAATAAGTAGGTTGGGCCTATTGACGCTGCCGGACCCTCAGATATTGGATGGGCCTAGGATACACAGCCTAGAAAAGTCCCATTAATGGGCCAAGTGAAAAAAGCCCAGATTTTCCTTTTCCTTTTCTTATTTTTTTAGAAAATATGCTAATGAGTAAACTGGAAAAGTGATTTAAACTGGCAGTCGGAGTGATCCCAAGATTAAGAAGAGATGTAAGAGAAAGGAAAAAGAATAAAAATACAAAACGAATTGGATAAATTGGTCAATGATTGGGCAGTAAATCTAGAATTTACCTCCACGGTTAAACTAAGGGACAATTTTGTGGCTCAAGACAACACTTTGCTCCACCTATTCCATTAACAAATAGTCAGCACAAAATCCAATTATTGTACTCCATTCGTCCCACAAAGATAGATCTAGTTCTATTTTCACACAGATTAAAAAAAATTTTGAAGTTCCAGTTATACCCTTATCATACATTAATTATTCAAAGAATTAATTCTACTCCAATTTTGAAGTTTCATTAATTGAAACAAAAATTATTTTCACACTTGTAATATTGCATTAATAATATTGTTTGTCTCAAGATACATTTTTCTACTTTTGAGGAAGAGATGCAATTTAATCATTAATGTAAATCTGGAAATACAAAATGATTATGGGAATTTGTCAAAAATGAATAAATGAAGACCACACATTCAATGCAACTTTTTTTTTTTCCTAAAAAATAAATAAGGGCATATATGGAATTACAAATTAAAAACTACACTAATATAGTAACAGACCTATCTTTGTGGGACGGACGAAAATAGTATGCATGCCTATCTTTGTGGGACGGAGGGAGTATGTAATTTCATTTCATTCTTTATAGACTAAAAGTTAAATTGGAAAAGAAAATATATAGGGAACAACTTACATTACCTCCATTCTATTGGGTATTTCTACTATTTCACTCTATTTATCATACAACAAAATACAATTCTTTCGATCATATTTATCATTTTTAAATTACTTAGAATAACTAAAGTTTTTATTTTAAATTTTACTCATATCTTGATTATTTTAGTATATTTTCTATTTTTGGAAGTGATTAAGAATATTCCTAAAAGAGGGTAATACAGTCATTTTAATGTGTATGATTATGACTATAAACAGTACTTTAATCCTTGAAACAATTTTTTAAATGACAAATAGAATGAAACGAATAAAATGTTACATAATGATTTAACCTATGTGTTTAATATTTCAAAGTTTAAGCTAAAAAGAATATGGTGATCCACCCCTACCTAGAATTAACTCATTAATTCCTAAATTAATGAATTTCAGTTTTCTAGCTTTGCAAAATAAATCTTCAAACAAACAAATAATATATATATATATATATATATATATATATATATATATATATATATAATCGAATTTCAAACTTATCTCTTGGAATCTAATTTAGTAATCCAAATTAAAGAAAACAATTTAGCATCAACAAAAGGTGAATGTACTTTTCCATTTACTGTGATTAAACACTTTAAACCAAACATATGATTCCACAACTTGTAGCAAGCCCTTCAAAAAAACATAAAAATACAGATTTATAAGCACGACTTAAGATGGTGAATAAAATAATGATTATATTTCAAACTCTCATCGAATATGAACCAATTTTTTTTTTTTATTATGCATGTTATATGTAAATAAGTTTTGATAAAATTAGAATTTATTTAAAGGACGAAAGAAAGAAGTTGTCTCACTCTAGATAGTTAATTACTAGGGTTCATTGTTACTTGATGTTATGTAACTTTCATCTTCCAACTTTAATAACAATATTATTAATATTATTACTTAGAAGTTTTTCCATGTATTAAGCAAAGTATCTGAATTTTTTTCATCTCATAAAATGAATATAGATCACATATGGTGAAACAATGATTATTAACATTTTTCTTAATACATTCAAAAAAATAAAATTAAAAAAACAAATTTTCACAAAAACGTGTAGGAATCTAAAATCGAATTTCAATCTTATCCCTTAGAATTTAATTTACTAATTCAAATCAAAGAAAGTATTTTAGCATCAACAAAAAGTGAATGTAATTTTTTTTTAATTGTTATTAAACAGTGTAAACCACACATATCAACCAAAAAACATAATGAACCAAAAAACATAATGATTATATTTCAAACTTTCATCGAATATGAACAAAAATAATTTCATTATGCATGTTTTATGTAAATAAGTTTCGATAAAATTAGAATTTATTTGAAGGGCGAAAGAAAGAAGTTGTCTCTCTCCAAATAGTTAATTACTAGGGTTCATTTTTACTTGATGTTATGTAACTTTCATCTTCTAACTTTAATAACAATATTATTAATATTATTACATAGAAAAGAAGGGGAAAATAAAAGGGATAGAAAAAAGAAATGATTAGGGTGTAAGGGATTAAAGTAAGAAAAGAATAATGAGGAGAAGACGACAATAGAATGCTATCCTTTCAACCTATCCTATCAATTTCCATTTCCAATCTTCAATTCTCTATCAAACACCAATAGCCGATAAACACTTTACTTATTCCTTTTATGTCCTTAAATCAATGCCAAATATCTTCTTGCAACTCCATTTCAAATACAACAAATTAATATTTAAAAAAAGAAAAAAAAGAAAGAAAGTTCCAGCTTGTCGGTAGAGACAGAACAGAAACATAATTCTGAAGGACCAGAATTAAAAGTTAAATCCTTATTGGACAACAATTTAAAAAAAAAACCAGAATACATGAATGAAATTGTTAAAATTTAAAAAATTGATGTTAATTATGTGGTTGAATATTGATATAAGATGATGAAATTAAAAAATTATTCTTATGAGAATAATTAATTAGTAGTCAAAATTCATCAAATGTATCTGCAACATAGATTACGTGGTACTATATGTACGTGTGATAATAATTGGAGTTGTTAGGCTAAATAATTCAAACAATTAACAAAAGGTTAGTTGACAAAAAGTTTAAATAGAAAATTATGAGGTCAGAACAATTACTTTAATTTCTCTGTTTCAAGTCAACTACTAGTACAAATTAATAAATTCGTGGGCAATATGATTTGCACGATGGGATATGTTGCTCCCATCAACTAACTACCTCATCACAAATTAATCTTCTCTTCTTTCCTTTTTTTTTTTTTTTTTAATATAAATTAAATTTTGAAGTTATAATTTTTGATAGTCACTTTATCAAGTTAAAAAGTAGGATACATATATTCAGGGATAGAAACAAAAGTATATACACTATTTTATTTTTTCAAAAACATAATATAATATTTTCAGTTTCGATTCATTAGACATAGATAGAGGGAGACTTTGGTTATTTAATTTGGATCTAGATTAAACATAGTAATTTGACTTATAAGGGGAGTATTATTATATCCTTATAAGAATTAATACATGACCTAGGCAAGAGAGAGCATATTATTAACAAGAAATAAATGAATTTCTTTTTCTGGATATTATATTGAGGTCTATCTTAATTTTGGAGCAAAAAAGTCGTCGTCTTCTTCTTTTTTGGAGTATTTACATATTCATTAACCTGATTGTGTTTGAATGATTTAAAATATAAGATTTGAAATGAATGTATTTCAAATCCATTAATTTAAAGTGCATTTAGAAATCACTCAAATTATTCAAAATTAAAATGAGGGATTTTAAATTCATATAAATGCAAACATCAACAATGATTTTGCCACTATAAATCTCAAAAATTTCCTTAAATTTTTCAATCCAAACACAACCTATGTATCCTTTTAGGAAAGAGTATATAACATAGTTATTATTATATATAAATATATATATATATATATGTATTATGAAATAGCATTTTAATTGTTATAAAACAAATTTAAATATCAAATTGAGTTGAGGTAATAAGTGTTTGGTAGCTAGAATTTTGCTATGTCTATAAGACATAGGAAGTAGAAGAATAGATTAAGATGATGGCCAGATTCAATTTCTTGGAATGTGATTAATTAACTGCTCACTCACACCCATTAATCAACACAATCCTCGATGCATTGTACATTGTATTTTGTTTTATTTTATTTGGGAAGATAACTTGTAAGTTTTTGTAATTTAGTGAGAGAGAGAGAGAGATTGGGTGCTCAAGGAATTAATAGGGAGAGGCAATGTGGTAGCAATATTTGGAACTCGAGAATGAAATTGACTTTGTCTTGATCAAGGCCTTGATAATGATGCATCACCTCAAATCATATAACTAAAGCTAATTAATCATGCTTTGGTGGATCCACTTAAACCACTGTTTATTTATCATCATTAACATTGTTATCTAATGATATCATGTACAACTATTAATCAAGCTACCTATATGCTTCAATCAATTCCTTTCTTTCAAGATCCTTTTTTTTTGTTTTGTTTTGTTTTTCTTCATAGAATTATTGTCATCCAATTAGCTTTATCCAAAGGACCACTCACTGCTACTCAATTAAGGGCTAGTTAAAACTAGCTAGCTTCATTTTGGCTGCCATTATTATCAATTAAACCCTTGAAAGAAACTCCTAAATTTTTACTATATTGAATTCGAAATAATTAAACTTCATAATATAATTACTGAAATTTGAATTGTTCTTTGCTAAAAATTGATTACAAATTAATATGAAACTAGTTAGTCATCCATGCAAGTTAAGTAACTTATAAATTAAGTTAGTGTCGTGATCATACAAGCAACATACATATCATTGTTCATTTGAGCTACACTAATGCGCAGGGTCGGGAAATTTTATGCTATCACTTCTTGTATAGCATGAAATCCAAATGTGAAACGACACATTAGGAAATAATATAATGTATCATATATCAATTATCATACATTTTTTGGCTTTGGGTTCTAATAGAGAAATAATAACCCGATAAGGTCAATCACCTTCAACTTAATTTAATAATTAAAATAATAATAACTTATTTTTCTTACCCCTAAAGTTTGAAAACGTATTATTATATTTTGTAGAAAAAAAATAATAGCATCCCTCTAATCTAAATTTCTTATGCATCCTGGTCAGCTTGAATTAAAATAAAATAAAAAAAATAAAAAAGTAAAACTAGCTAGCATTAATGAAAGAAAAAAGAAAAAAGTCTACTCCAATTCCTTAAGAAAGTTGGAATTATTCCATAGTGGAAAAAGATTAAGGATATTGATGATAACTATTCCTTTTGAGCATCTTGCATTTTTAGCCTTTATGCCTTTATTTGACATTTTTTTATCAATCAATGATGCTTAAATATCTTCACTATCTTCTATGAAGATTTCAGTAAGGTTTGATTAATATCTTTAGCGTTTTTAATCAATCGATTTTTAAAATTTAGCTTTGATTAATAATAATTAGTGGATCGATTAACATCGGTCTACGAGAAATTTGTACTTGGAAAAATATTAATTAGACTAAAGACGGCAACTACCCAAATAATGATTCGATTTTAATTAGTTGCAACCACTGTTGTATAGTTAACCGTCATTAAAATTTAATTCAAGATTATGCGTGCAAGAAAAACTTTGAAAGCCCTTTCACCATGTTAAATATTAGGGTTTAGTAGCTTCACAGAAAAAAAAAATTAGGGTTTAGTACCTAAACATTAATTATTGTCTTAAAAATGCATAAAAAGAACATTATATTTTCCTTCAAATTTCACCATGTTAAATATTAGGGTTTAGTAGCTTCAAGAAAAAAGAAAAATTAGGGTTTAGTACAATAACATTAATTATAGTCTTAAAAATGCATAAAAAGAACATTATATTTTCCTTCAAATTTCACCATGTTAAATATTAGGGTTTAGTAGCTTCAAGAAAAAAGAAAAATTAGGGTTTAGTACAATAACATTAATTATAGTCTTAAAAATGCATAAAAAGAACATTATTTTTTCCTTCAAATATCACCATATTAATTATTAGGGTTTAGTAACTTCACAAAAAGAAAAGGGGTTAATTGTTGGAAAAATCACAAACTTTACTTAATTTGCAATTTTAACCAAGTTTTTGAATAATAACAAATATAATACGAACTTTCATACGTTTTGCAATTTTAACCAACCGGCAGTTTCTAATAATGGTTGTGCAGACGCAGAAGTGTAAAGTTGTCATGGAAAAACTGTTATCAAAAGGGTTGGAGTTGAGAAAAACCGAGACTAACAAACGAAATAATACATCTTTGAACGCAACTATATCCGAAAATTATATGTTGGTTAAAATTGCAAAAAATATGAAAGTTCATGTTATATTTGTTAATATTAAAAAATTTGGTTAAAATTCTTGTAATTTTTTCGACAATTAACCAAACAAAATATCAGGATTTATTACACTAACATTATTATTGTCTTAAAAATGCATTAAAAAAATAGTTATATTTTCGTTCAAAATTGTCTGAAAGACAGTGAGATAGTGATGACAAGTAAATATCAATATATTTGGTATCAGAATGATTGATGTGAATCCAAAAAACAATGGGGGTATGCTCAACTCAAAAAGCACCTCCTAGTTGTGAACATTACTTGCAATGAAAAGGAGTTATCTATTCTAGATGTTGCATTTGACAAAATCATTTGGACAAAACAGCCCTTATGTATTTGCAGATTGGTCTTGCCCAGTCCTTTTTTCTCGATCAACGTATCCAATATAGTTTTTTTGAATTATAACGTGTATATAAGTTTTCATATTTAATGCATTATATTATAAAATGCTCATTATGGAGGTAAAAGTCTCGAATTGGTCACAACCAAAAGGGTCCCACACATGTCTCCACGGGCAAAGTCTTCAAAATTACTATCTACAAAATATTGTCACAAAAACACTGATATATTAATGTAAAAATATTTTGCGACGTTAAATTATTATTACAAAAATCTTCTGATAAATAGATTTTTGTGATTATATTGTTGTATTTAATGTATTTTGTGACAACCTGGTCGCTACAAGAACATTTACCGACATTGATGGATTTTAATGACAACTTGTTAATATTTATATTATCGATTTTTACGATGATATTTTGTTGCAAAAAATAGAAATTGTTGTAAAAAATCTCATCTCAAATAATATTTTTTTTAGTGATATCTTAACCAGAACAGAACTGAGGATCCTAGCGCGTGAGATACCGCCATCACCAATAAAACTCGATTAATTAACTAGGTTGAACTATATTCTAAAAATGTAAGCATATACTAAGATGTTTTGGTGGAGAGTAGTAATACCAAACTTGTAAGATATCTTGGTGGCCTTGCTACTAAAAAATGTGATTCATAAAAGGAAAAAAAAAATAGATAAAATAGGGCATATTAAGGAAATGATGGCATAAAGAAAAGTTTGTAGGTACTAGAAATCGAGTAGTTACAACAAACGACAATTATATTTATGTAAATATAGTGAAGAGTGATTAAGAAATAAGAATGTTATGTAAGAGAGTATATATTGACTAATGAGGACCATTCAGAGTGTTCAGTTTGGTGGGCCCTCGTTTACCAATTCACATGTGAGGTTGGTGGCGGGCATTATCAACCTATTATTATTTCTTCCTTCTTCTATTTCATTTTTCATCCAAACACACCCCATTACTCTATCTTTTTTTTTTTTTTCTCTAATTATAATTGACATTTTCTATATTCCATCTTATTTATAGTCCAATCTGATCTTGAGCTTTAGCTTCTTGAGTGAATTTCAAATTACAATAGTGTTTTCCCAAATGTATTAATATTTTTTAGTGTGTATATATGTATATACTAATGATATCACTAAATAACCATGGTATATCATATGATTAATTGTTGAATTGCTAATGTAGCTAATTAACATGTTAAATGAGTTTCTTTAAAAAAAAAAAAACATGTTAAATGAGTTATAGATTAAAAAATTTGGAATCAAATACGTGTATACCCAATATTATATATATATTTATGAATAGTTAAAAAATAAATAGTAGGGCAATGAATTGTGGAGGTTGCCATATATCACCACACTCTAGAAGCCTTGAGACGTTGTCGTCGTCAAATGTTGGGATGGAGTACTAATTATAATATTATAAAAAGCCAATTCATCATTAAAACTATTTCATGACAGATTGACAAATCACTATTCCAAATCATCTGAAATGGATTCCTCATTGTAGTACATAATAATTCAGAACAAGTGGACTAACATACCTTTTTTTTAACATTTACATCACTCACATGCCACATTTTACTCTATGCCTATGTCAATTAGGGATGGTATCTTTTTTCGTGCCACAACATTTTATATCTTTTAGAATATTTTTATTTCAAATAAATCTAGAAACATTATTCTCTAATTCATGAAATGAAGTCGTTTTCATTCCACAACAACTGTTAAGTGTGTATGAACTACGAAAGAGAATCCAAATCAGTTTTTTATGTGCACATACATGATAAATGAAGTCATTTTCATACCAAAACAATTATTGGTGCATTTGAGATGCAATACAGAAGAGAATCCAAATCGATTTATTTGTCTACACATAGATGATGGATGCTGTAAGTGAGAGAGAGATTGATCAAGACACAAGATATGTTAAGAAAAGATTATGTCTTATGATTGTCGACATAGCTGGAGTAGTTAAACATCAGAATGAATAAATTACTCGAGCTAATAAAAATGTACATAATAAATAAATAATAAAATAATAGCTATTGGTAGAGTTGAGGAAAAGTAGAGACATGTCTTTATTAGCTTAAATAAAATAAAATAAAAATAAAAATAAAAGATCCGTTCTAGGCAAAGGCAAAGGCAAAGGCGATGGTGGATAGACCTTATATATCCTCTCCAGTAACTCCTCCTCCTCACCTCACATACTGAAACACCAAAAATTTCTACAATTCCTTCTCTTTCAACCTTCTTTATCAGATTATTATTGAGTAAAAATGGTGAGCAAAAAGCCTCGAATTGTGGTAATTGGCGCCGGAATGGCGGGGCTCACCGCCGCGAACAAGCTATACACATCGCCCAATTTCAAGCACCTTTTCGAGTTGGTGGTGGTGGAGGGCGGCGGCCGGATTGGCGGCCGGATTAGCTCGTCGGATTTTTGCGGCGACCGGATTGAGCGGGGCGCCACGTGGATCCATGGAATTGAAGGCAGTCCGGTGTACAAAATAGCCGAGGAAACTAGCTCTCTACACTCGCATCAGCCATGGGAGTGCATGGACAGTATTCTAGAAGATCCTGTCACCATTGCCGAAGGCGGCCACGTCATCAGCCCTGCTCTCGTTGAGCCTATTTCGCGTCTGTTCAAAAACCTGATGGATTTCATTCAGGGTGAAGGCTTTGAATCTGACGAGGTGATGCGTGGGATTGTGAATCGCGATTGGGACTCTGTGGGTGCGGTTTTGGGGGAGGGTTTGGAGGCGTATTGGGGGTTGGAGAAGAAGAGTGTTAATGGAGTTGGGAATTGGAGCAGGAAGTCTCTAGAAGAAGCCATTTTCGCGATGCACAAAAGCATACAGAGGACCTTCACCTCCGCCGATGATTTGTGCGATCTCGATTACAATTCTGAGAGAGAGTACGTGATGTTTCCAGGCGAGGAGATTACGATTGCGAGAGGCTACTCGCGAGTGATTGAATCTCTGGCCTCTGTTTTGCCCCCTGGTATGATTCAATTGCATCGGAAAGTCGAGAAGATCGAGTGGGAAGATCGTGGAATTGAGGGGAAATTAGGGCTCGATAATCGGCCTGTGAAGCTGCATTTTGATGACGGATCCACTATCTCAGCAGATCATGTGATAATCACTGTTTCACTTGGAGTGCTTAAGCGAGGGATTTGCCAGGATTCGTGTATGTTCAATCCGCCATTGCCGAGCTGCAAAGCTGGAGCCATTTCCAGGCTCGGATATGGTGTGGTCAACAAGGTGTTCTTGCAACTAAGCTATGATCAAGAAAGCAATGGAAATGGCAATGGAAATGGAAACGGAAATGAAAATGGCAATGGCAATTTCCCTTTCTTGCAGATGCTATTTCATCCACCCGATTCCGAATTAAAGCACTCCAAGATTCCCCAATGGATCAGGAAAACATCATTCATCTGCCCAATTTACAGCAATTCAAGAACTGTGGTGTCATGGTTCACAGGAAAAGAGGCCCTCGAGCTCGAATCACTCTCCGAAGAAGAGATCATCAACGGCTTCTCTTCAACGGTGTCGAACTTGTTGTCATCATCATCAAAGGAGAAGAAGGTGAAGTTTGAGAAGGTGTTGAGGACAGAATGGGGGAGGAATCCTCTGTTCTTGGGATCATACAGCTATATCGCTGTGGGGTCGAGTATAGAAGACATGGATACGTTATCGGAGCCGTTGCCGAAGAATGTTGTAGAAGAAGCAGTGGCACCATTGCAGATAATGTTTGCAGGAGAAGCTACACAGAAAACACATTACTCTACCACCCATGGAGCTTACATCAGTGGACTCAGGGAAGCTAATAGGCTTCTTAAACACTATAATTATATTGGTGTATGAATTAATCTATATTTTGTTGCTGCAGTTTTAGATAGTCAGGGTTTTGATTTTTCTTGTTTTTTTCTTTCTTTTCTTGGATGGAAACATGCTTATTAATTTCTACATTCAATTTGATAAAAATATCTTTGTTGAGTACTCTCTCTCTCATAGTGGCAAAATGTTGGAGGGGCAATGAAAGGGAGAGATGGGGACATGTTTTAGAGATTTGGTGAATGAAAATTAAAGAAGCTTCTTTTTGAAATTTGTATTGATTACTATAATCTTGTCATCTTGATGCTTGAATAGGAAATCTAGACTAAATGAAAGAGAGAGGTAAAAGAGGTAAAAGGTTAGTAAAGAAGTTGAGGAGTGTGCTTCTCCCCTTTTAGGAGTTGTTGCTTTGGTGCGCAGAGATCGACTTCCTGTTCAAGATTAGATTTAGAAAATGCAATCAAGATTTTGGCTGAGAATTGTCGCATCTCATCTCATGCAGCTCTCGTTTGAATTGGTTTTTGAAGTATCAAATGACTTTTTTCGAATTTCTATATATGGTTCAAGCAGTCATCCACTCAATTTGAGAACTTTTATATAGAAACTTTGGCTATTGCTATATCTTCATATTGTTAGTGATTAAGTTAATAGTTAGTTGTAAAAAGAAAAAGAGTAAAGAAGGTTTTGGAAGAGTGATATTAAATAATAGGTTAGGGGTAAGAAGGGAAGAGGACATGATCCGAAAAAGGCGGGTAGCTCCTGCTACCATATTTGCTTTCTCCATTCCTCTATTTTTATTTCTATGGCCCATCTCTTTTTCCTATGCCTCAACTATTATAACGACAAATCAAATACCCCTTTCTATCTTTTTTTTTTTTTTTCTTTTTTCTTTTTGTATCCGTATACTGTTGGGTACCCGACCCGAATTTATTCGGACTCCCGACTCTATTTTCCATGATTATTCAATGTTATCAACACCATTTCTTTGATTTGAAGTACTAACTAACATTTGAGTTATGTTAACCTACTCATTGTGACCGTATTAATATGTGATCATTATTGATATGTTAGATATGTAATATATCTATTAATTTAATATTTTATAATTTTAAAGGATGTGATCTAGAGGCGGATCCAGAACTTTGAAAATGGAGCACAAATCAATAGATAATAGGAAAACATTTTACATATAAACATCGTGTAATATGCTAACATATATATATAAAGTAGTGCAATCAGAAGACGCAAATACATTTATTAAATATCTAGTAAAAGTTACAATTTAATCTGTCAACTCTTCATTATTTGAAAGTTATATACGACATTATTATCAAGATATTTTAGGAACACATCATTCTAGATAAAAGTGACCAAACAATCATTTAATAATTAATCACCTATGTTGTTTTACATTATATTTTTGACAAGGGTCATTCCTAAAAACTCCCTTGTTACATTTGTAATTAAGGATGTTAAAAGGTCCACGACCCGACATGTCAGCCCGTTTAAACTGAAAAAAAAAAATAGGGTTAGCTTTAAATATTAAGAGCCCGTTCAAAATTGGGCTAGCCTGTAGTTAAATTGGGCTACCTTATGGGTTGTGTGTATTTTTTTTTTTCAAATTTTAAGGTTACATATTGAGAATACAACAAGACAAAAAGATCTGGGTAAAAACACTTTCTTCGTTGAAGGATCTAAACGAATCTATTGTTGTTGAAGATGTTGGTGCTATGCCATGGAGCTCATGACCAATATTTTGATGATTATAAACTAATAGTTGTGTAGTATAAACTACATTTTTGGAGTACATACTTTTTGTTAAATCTATATGTTATTTAATTATCATGAATCATTTTGTGTGTCTTGTTCCATATTATGTGTATTTTGACTAAAACATTGGATTTAAAGATATAATTTTGGATTTTTTGACTATAGCCTGATAGTGGACCATTTAACTCGAAGTCCTGTAGAGTTAGGGTTAGGTTTATAATATTGCAGCTCATTTAAACCTAGACCTTTTTGACCCGAACTGTTTAGTCCAAAACCCACTAGAACTAACCCGTTTAACATCCCTACTTATAATAACAACTGTGAGAATTAATACCAATTTCATTAAAAAAAAAAAAATTGGACTATTAGTTTTCTCATTGCATTGATTTTATTTTATTTTAAGGCTAAAAAATATGGCAAAAAATTTTGTGTCCCAACGAACCGCTCCAACCCCACCATAAATATATATTTTTAAAAAAAAATTCACTTTCTCTCTCAAATTCAAGCTACAACTTTTCTCCTTCTTCAAAAGTTTTGAGAAGTAGAAGAGAATGATGAAATCGCGATTTGTAGAAATTTTGAGAAAGAAGAAGATGAAACATTTGAAATTTTAAAATTTTCAGTGAAGGTATTAGTTGTATGTTTTTGAGGTATCAGTTGTATGCTTTTGAAGTATTACATATTTATCTTTAAGATATTAATGTTTATAGTATAATGTATTACATATGCACCTTTAAGGTATTAATGCTTACAATATAATGTATTACATATTTACCTTTAAGGTATTAATGCTTACAGTATAAGGTATTACATATGACTTAAGGTATTACTTGTTAGTAAATGTATTATTCATATAATTGAAAGGTATTATTCATATAGTTAAAAGGTATTAATGTAATGTAGAGTAAGTTTAAAATCTTACAATTTAATTTAATAGTTATTGAAATGTAAGGTATTACCCATGTAACTTAAGGTATTACTCATTTAACTTAAAGGTATTAATCATGAACTCTAAAAGTATCAGTGTAAATTTTCACACTCTTCATTATCCAAAAATCCAACAATTGATTCACTATGATCAGATAAAGCAGCAGCTTCATCATCTTCTTCTTCATCATTATTATCATGATTATCATCATCATCATCCTTTTCTAGCTTCTTCGTCATTTCAACAAAGAAGTTAACATGTATCATCATGCTCCAAATCTATAGTGTTATTCAATGATTTAAATAGTCATACAAATAATCCATCTCAGATAAGATAATAATGTCATTAAATAGTCAAATTTTCTATAAATTGCTTCATGAAATCGAAGGAGGAAGAGAAGATGAATGATATAATCGTTAGACAATCAATAATTCATAAATAATCTACAAGATGAAAAAAAAAAGAGGAATCACAAATATGAAATTATGATTTGAAGAAAAAAACAATGAATCAAGAAGGAGATGAAGATAGGAAAAAAGGAGATAACACCATACAAAAAATTGAGAAGAAGAAGAAAAAGTGGCAACAATGGTTGAGTGAGGGGCGGAAGATGTTGATGAAGAAGAACAACAGCGTATTATTCCAAAAGAGAATGAGAGAAATAAAAAATAAAAAAAAGATAGGATGAATGGATGGATCGGGTCGGGTTGGGAGCATGAATCTTAGGATCCATGTCCCGAGAGTACAAAAGACTCACTCTAAAAATATGTCTTTCCTCATTTTCTAAATGAATTATTAGTAAATAATATAATACAATTATATAAAAAAACACAACTTTAATTCTATAACAAATTGTGATTTGGTTTTATTTGATTTACATGTCATTCCTCATTTTCTAATTGAATTATTAGTAAATAATAATAATGCAATTGTATAAAAGAAAACAACTTTAATTCTATAACAAATTTTTAATCACAATGACAACCTACAACAATTTTTAAAAGAATTATTAACAAATTTATCGCAAAATCAACCAATTTCACATAAAAAAAATACAAATATTAATACATGTATCATTATCATATTAACTAATTAATTAACTAAATCAAATGATAAATATTGATATTGTTAGTTGAAATTGTGATTGATGACTGTGAAAGTGGATTTTCTTCGATTCAATTTTCCAAACACAATATTTACATTTTTTATTATTTAATTATTATAAATGGCAAGATTGTAATTTTAAATTAGAAGATGTAATATATATGAAAATATATAACTAAACGATTTCTTTTCAATTTGGGTACAATTTTATCCCTATGCACCTACCTCGTCAATCAACTGGTGGTGGAACACATTACTGATTGGCATATTAAAAAATGCTCACATGGATATTTTAACATTTTCGACTAATAATTTATGCACTTTTATATTTTATTTTCCTTACAACTTATTCAACTTAGTACGTGGATTCCGGACATTATAATTTCAATCCTTCCAACCAGTGACGGATCCAAGATTTCTACTCAGGGGCCCAAGTCAATTAATAAAAAGATACAATAATATTAGAGAAAGAGCATATATATATATATATATATATATATATATATATATATATATATCGCAATCTCGATAAAATCAATGTATTACAACATTTCTCTTCTATTTTTCATATTCTAAAATCGTTGCATAATTACTTCATTACTAACATTTCTAAATACATCTTTTTCAATGTATTCAACTATTATTCTTATCTTGACTCGATGATAGTTGAGGTTGAAAAGAGGTGCAATGATAGAATATGATGATGTCTTCATAGTAGGTTGCATTTTTCCAAAGTATCTTTCCATTATCTATAAAAATAGGACAACTATTAGAAATACATTAAAAGCTCAAGAACTTGGTAAAACCTATGAGCAAAAGAAATTAAATTTCAAGGGATAAGTAAAATAAAATGAGATTTGAGCAAAAAAAAATTGAAATTTCAATAGTTAAGTAAACAAAATAATTTTTTTGATTTTTTTCTTTCTCAAAAGAAATTAAATCCTATAGTAATTTAGCCAATAAAATAATTTAGGCATTCAACAAAATAAGTTTTTCCATCTCCTACAACAACATAATTTTTTTCATCATTCAAATCTTAAGTATAGATAAACAATTCATAAATAAAATGTCAAATTATTTATCAATGTTTTCCAACTTAACACTACTACATCACATATATAACTTAAGGCATATATAATAAATCAACAATAATAATGAAAAAAAAACAACAACAAATAATATAAAGAGAACACTTTACCTTGAAATTATATGGAGAAATAATTGGGAGAAATGAAATTAGGGTTTGTGTGTGAGAGAGAAAGAGGGGGATTATTAGGGGTGAAGATGAAGGAGAAAAGAAATTTCTAACCACTGTAAGTTTTGGAAGAGCCGTTGCTTGATTAATAAAATTTCAATATTTTTTCTTTTTTTTTTAATAAAAAATGTGAACTGACGAAAATACCCTTAGTATTTTACAAAAATTTTAGGGGGGGCCAGTGCCCCCCTTGGCCCTAATGTGCGCCCGTCTCTGCTTCCAACCCACGTATAGAAATGTGATTAATCATTTCTCTCTTCAATAGCAATTAAGTATCATCTTACAGTTTTTATTATAAATCAAGGAATATAAAAGTTGGATAAATACATTCTTAACTTATTAAGGAATTTAGGATCCAAATTTGAAAAAAATATATCAAATTAATTTTCCTGAATTTGGCTAAGAAAAAGTGATACAGGTAATATTGAAGTAAAGTTGCATATAAATCTAAAAACAAATAATTTGATACAATATTCAACCTCAAATGATATATAATTGAGATAGGAGGGAGTATTATTTAATCAGGTGAGAATGCAATACTAATTTCATATTCTGGTAGTAAGCTTCAGCTCATAAACAATTCTAACAAACAGAAGGGTATCCATCCAATATATATAAGATAGTTCCAATTCCAACACGTTGAAATTCAAAATATTTGAAGCACGTTCAAAACTTAATTAGAAAACTAAACTTAATTACCAGAATTCATCCCAAACCCAATTAATAATACCCTCCTACCACCACAATCTATCCAAACTTGTTTAACTTTTTTTTTTTGAAATTGAAGCATTTTTAAATATATAATATATAAGATGTAAATATAAATAATTATATGAAAAATACATAAATGGGATTGGAAAGCATTATAATTATCTGTTTGATTTTTTTTTTTAATGAGATAGATGGAGTGGAAGAGAGGGAGACAGTAAAGATTGGAAAATTTGTGTGATCCAAATTTGATTCCTACAGGCCATTGAATTAGCACCTTTATAAAAATTAAATATCATTTAAACTACAAAACTCGTGGTTGGTTTGATTATCATTTATTCATCTCAAAACCATTCTTTTGTTGTTAACTATAAAAACTATCATTGAAGCTTAACATATTTATGAATACAATACCTTTTCATATTAAAAAAAAAAAAAGACATTTATAACGTGGTTGCCTTGACTAGGAGTGACAAATTTCATGTATAGAACTGATCTCATTGGATATCAAACTTAATGGGATAGAGATTTCCTGATTAAATCGAGGATTGAGACAAGAATGAGGATTCCTCATTTAACCAATAGTGGGGTTGATATAGAAATGGTGTCTAACCTAGAACTAGCCTCATCATTTATATATGATTCTTCCTTTCCCTTTTCTAATAACTATATATAAATAAGAGCAAATGTGCAAAAATACATCTAACGTTGTTGAAGAGGAGCAAATACGCCATCAATCTTTTTATGAGTGAAAATATACCATTAACGTTTGAATTTGAGAGCAATTTGATCATATTCTTCTTTAATTTCTATGGATATTTTATTCACATTCTTTTAGTGCAAATTAATTTTTTTTTCTTTATATGTATTATATTGTGTGTTAATCATTTGTATTGAAAGTTTCTAAATTATTTTTAAATTTATCAATGAATTTTACTACAGAAATAGATTAGAGAATTAAATAAATCTAAATTTAATAATAATGATAAAACAAATATTATTTTTTCCATAAAAAATTAAACACTATGTTTTTTTAAGTTATAAATAATATAGAAATAAAAAATGATATTATACATGAAACACAAACAAAATATTTTATTTAGAAATCCAAATAATTTTCCTTTATAAGCATAGAACATATGTGATTTTGATTTTGAAAATTAATAAGTTAAGTATAATATCCTAAAAATATAATTATTTAAGAAAAAATAAATATAATTTCTTATGAAAATAATATTTTTTTTAAAGCATAGTGTTTAATTTTTTAGGGAAAAAATCATATTTGTTTTGTCACTATTATAAAATTTCGATCTATTTCATTCACAAATCTATTCTCGTAGTAAAATTCATCAATAAATTTAAAATTAATTTAGAAAATTTCAATACAAATGATTAACACATAATATAATACATATAAAGAAAAAATAATTAATTTGCACTAAACGAATGTGAGTAAAATATCCATAAAAATTAAAGAAGAATGTGATCAAATTGCTCTCAAATTGAAACGTTTAAGGTATATTTGCACTCATAAAAAGATTGATGGTATATTTGCTCCTCCTCAATAACGTTAGGTGTATTTTTGCACCTTTGCCTTATAAATAATACTCCTTAATAAACTCATTTATGATTATCTCATATTTATACTTCTTGTTGAATTTTATTTTATTGAGTATTGTGCCTTTTTTTTTTTTCTTTATCGTGCTTCTTTTTATTTGAGTTGTTTTCATTGTTTTATTATAATTTCTTCAAAATTGTTCAAAAAAATAATGAGAAATTTTAACTTATAAAAAATTTAAATTTGGGGAACTTGAACCCCTCACGTAGCGAATGAGAGGGGATTTTCACACGGCCCTATATCAAATTCTCCAAACTGAATTAATGATAATAATTATTATTCTTGTGTTTTGATATGAGAATAGTAATTTTAATATTATCTCAAAACCGCTCATTATCATGCATAGGCTTAACAAGTTAATTTAACGTAATTAATAATGTCTATTTTTTTCTGCATTTTTCGCAATCAAAGGATTTGATGATATTTCCTCATCCACAGTACTGTAAGCATCAAATTGGCTTGACTTGAATAAGATTTCTCGATTCTTCACAATTGAATTCGTGTTTATCAATTCCATGCTTCTTTTTTTTTTTTTTTTGATATTTATCTGTTTGTGACTATGGTTTGTCAGTAGTCCTTTAATTCTTATTGTTGGGTCTAACTCTTCTCGAATTATGTGTGTGGACACATTAATAAAATGACAATACATGCATGTTAAATATTATATTAAATATAAATCAATTTTTTTATATTCGTGTATTTAATAAAAAAAATGTATTCTTAAAACTAGGAGTTGTGTGTGGAGACATTAATAAAATGACAATACACATGTTAAATATTATATTAAATATAAATCAATTTTTTTTTTATTCGTGTATTTAATTAAATTCTTTATTCTTAAAATTATCTAGGAGTTGTAATATATATATATTGGAAGCTAACCAAGTGTTTTTTAAGTGCCCAAATATCAATTTCTTGTCAATCAAGACAAACCTTATAAACCAACATATCTTATATCTTATGAATAAGGCAGTAATGTTACCAAATTATGAATGATCAATTAAGTAGCAACATTTTATTATTATGGTAATAAAATCTCCAACAATGTACCATAACACCAAATTTTGGTGTAATTTCTCCTCCAAAAGTATGTTAAAATGTACGCCAAAATTTTTGAAAAATAAAATAAAATAAATTTTGCGCTTCAACACTTGTGCTATTCTTTTTCATTTTTTTTAAATCTTTTTTTCCATGAGAAGTTATTTACATTGTATAATTATTGGTTACTAAAAACCGATCCAAAAACTGGGTATCAAAATTTTTGGGATTGGTTTCTTGTAACAAAATTAGATACCCGAAAAATCGGATACTTGAACCAAAAACTCAAACCCATCAATACCCGATCCGATGCCCACCCTTATCTGACATGGGAGTTCACTCCGTTTGGAAACACAATATATTTTGTAATTTATAAAAATACTATAAAAATAATAAAAATCTAAATAATAATATAAAATACAAAAATAGTAATTGAATATTATTCAAAACCTAAAAAATATCAGAATGAAATTGAATATAGTAGACTAATTAGAAAAGAAACATAATTAAAAAATAATACTAGAATGCACAAATTAAAGTTTAATTTTAGTCGTCTAAAAGTAACATTTCTTAACTGTTAAGGTAATACAAAATTCGATTAGAAATGAATTCAAATAGTATCGAAAATGTTGTGATTAATCAATAATTAGATTTATTAACTTCTCTTTTAAAGCTAAAAACCTAAAATGAAATTATCTTAATAGAAAGTATAGTAGTTATTTTCTTAGGCAAAACATTAAGAAAATTCATTTAATCGATTAGTATTAAAATATATGAGTTTCCTTTTCTCATTTAGAATTGATTGTAACACGTAACAAATTATTTATTGAAGACATTGAACGTAATATACAATTACACAAACTCAATCAACAAAATATATCAAAATATTGTTATAGGGGTGTCAAAAAATATACATATATTCGGGTACCCAAATGGATAACCTAATAGTTTTTAGGACACCCAAAAACCGAATTGAAATTATAATATCGGATGTTGGATACCCAATATCCAAAATTTTAAGAATAAAAAGCGACCCGATCGGGTCAATTCGGGTACCAGAAATCCGAAACCGAACCTGAAAAAAGGAGCATGCTAACTAGGTTGTCGTGTTTCCAATGAGGGTGAATATGATGTTGCACATCACAAACAAGGTGAATCTGATGAACTACATGCATCGGATGGAAAAGGAAAGATTAAATGAACTCTTTTATTGTATGTATGTGAAGTAGTTGCAAGTGGAGTCTATTAATTATATTGTTGTTTTGCTTATATAGAGGGTATTACCGTCCTAAATTGTCTTATTGTAAATATCCAAGTGTCCAAAAGTGGCCCAATTAAAGTGATCAAATGCGGCTTAAGTAATTAAATGTATTGAATTAATCATCAACTTTATGTGTAAATATATATGATTAGGTTCAATTTGTTGAGTGTAACGTAATCCACATTTTTATGTGCAAATACTATTGAGTAAGTCTTATTTGAGATTGTTTCACGGATTTTCTTACGTGAGACGGGTTAATCCACAACCCATATTTCACAATCCGCATGTAAATTTATTAAAATGGGTTTGGGTTATAGATAATAAGGACTCGTCTCACGGAAATCATCTGTTAGACCGTCTCACATGAGTTTTTGTGAATACTATTAGGTTTCAATTTGTTGAGTATAAAGCAGTCCACATTTTGTAGTCCTTATACATTAAAAAAAAAAAATTGTAGAAAGTAAGAAAATAATCCTTATTTTGTAGTCTTTTTATGTAAAAGAGAAGAAGAAGAATAAACTAATCCTTTGAAAATCATACAAAATCTTGTTGAAATTGATTTGATTCATTAATTCAAATATCCTTCCGTCTTTAAAATTTAGTTCTTCACCAATTAGATTAATTATTATGGAGCATGTTGATTGTTTAGGTTGTTCATATTCAAACATGCCAATTTTATTTAAAACATGTTATTTGATTTAATTAATTTCTAACAAGTAAAACCAAAGTCATCTTGTAGACTTGAATCGTTGGGTCCTAACAAACTTTTGAAGGGAAATGCTAATAGGTTTTGCAATTAAAGAGAAAACAAAAGTGAGGGCCAAAAATTGAACAACATAATAATAACATTATAACTGCTAGAAAAAACTAAAAAAAAAGTATAGTGAAGCAAGAATCAAAAATTAATTTCTAAAAATGTTATCCCTTCACACATCGAAACGTGTCTCTTTAGCTTCAATGCATGGGTCCAAAGTACGATAGATTTTTATTATCTTTTCAATTATGATTTATAATTCCTTCTTTTTAAGCCAATTATAATCTCCTTTTGTTAATCAAACACTCGAATCAATTTTATCAATTCATCTTTTAATGATATGGCTTTGGACGACCAATAAGTTAAACAAATATAATTGGCCCATGTTGCGATTTGCAAATCTAATATTGGCTTCACAATCATCACATATGCAATGAGAACTATCCTTTTTTTGCATAAAAAAAATAATCAAATAGTTTAAAAAAGAAGGCTTGCTTTATTGTTGTCAAATACAACAATGACATGTCCATCCTTATTACAGGCTAATTGCTTTGTGAATTTTAAGATAATATAAATGATTAAAGTATGTTATCATATTGGCATCAATCCTTGCTTTAAAAAGGGGTTCAAATAAAGGAATAAAGAGAGGCCTTTTTAATTAAATAAACGTGGGAGGAATCTAGAGGTCTAATCATAGGGTCTATAGCTTTTTTAGAACTTCACTTCCACTCATAACTTCTCATTAATATTCCCTCCTCCTCCTGTCCTATTCTACCTGTCATAAAGTATCCAAGGGTTCATGATTGCTTTCAAATAGTTGCTTAATTATTATGTTTTTTTTTTTCCATTTTTGTTTTTGTTTTACAGTTTTTATATTTAATGTTGTATGAAGTTTGAGTGTCTTGTTGATAAATAAATAAATAAATATATGTATATCACTTTGTTAAAAAAGAAGATATAAAGAAGAATACATTATCCATAAGAGAAAAGAAAATGTGATTTAATTCATGACAAAGAACAAGATATATAGGAGACTTCTTTAACTAACAAACAAATTATGTAAGTAACAAGTTGGCTTGGACAATCTAAATAGTTAGTTATAGTTAAAAGGAGTGTTGACTGGATTACCCTTGAAGTTGATCTTAGACTCATTATAGTCAGTTTTGACAGACAAATAATTCTCAAGATCTGCAGTGACATGATTTGTTGTCCCACTTTCAAAATATCAATTTGTAGTAAACATTGCCTGATATACTAAGATTACTTCCATTGAAACTGTTATCAAATCTCTTGTAAAAGTTGTGTGTTCAGTCCTACCACACAGACACTGTTATCGAACCCAAAACCTTTATGAAACCGACCACCTCGATATTTGCCACGAGCAAAACCACCTCCAGATCCACCATTTCCACACATCAGAGAAGAATGTTGAAATTGGTTTTAATTTAGTGATGGTGGCAATTAAATTTAATTATTGGATAATTAAATATCAAAATATTAATCTAAGTTTGGAGTAGATAATCGAGACATGTTAAATCACTCAAAATCGAATTTTGGTGAGGGAAAGTGTTGAAATTAACTATTTGAAATGAGATTTGTCAAGTGATGTACGAGTGTGAAGAGTTATTCATCTCATGCACATTGAGAGAGGTGTACATTTAAAGCTAATATAAATATGGTATTGCCATATGGAGCTACTAGTTGCTCACTCATGAAGAAGAGAGATTGTGTAACACACGCGCATTCGGCTCGGCTCGGGCTCAGACTCGAGTTTGAGCATGGACCGTGGTCCTTGACAATTGCATTTTGGGCTGGATTTGGGCGGACTGGGCCGGGCTCTTTTTACGACTCGAAAATAAGATGGTTTCCCAACAAGTCTTAGCTAGTAGAGATCAAACGAGTCTCTATACTAGTAGAGTGTGTGTTTAGCTATTGACCATAGTCTACTGACTTTTGAAATTTAAAGCAGACGTTATGTGTGCTTTGATGAGGTCATTACAAGTGTTGATGATGGTTGTTACACCTGAAAGTCATTTCTCATTTTTAATTTGTTTTAACCCCTAGGTGTGGATGCCTATAAATAGGGAAGTATGCCATGCATTCTAGACACACAATTTTCACAAAATTTTAATTTTGCAAAAACTATTGTTTTCTTTGTATCATTGCATTTGTGTTACAGTTCTCTTTTGTTGGAGTTCGTTGGAGCTTGTGAGTTTGTGGTGCTACTACTTACAAGACGTAAGTCATTTTATTTTTCGAGGCAACACATGGTTCTAATAAGCACTACCTGGAGGTGATTTGCATGTCTTAAGAAGAGAGGATTTCCTAGACTCAACTTATCTTCTTTTCTGTATGAGTAGACATTCTGTCTAGCAGATGTTTTGTGAGTAAACGTGTTGTTTGTTGGGAATAGACGTTTAGAGAGCTGAATTTTGTTGTTGGGAGTAGACGTCCTAATAGCTAACATCAGTTGATGTCTCTGCCTAGTAGACTTCTGTTCAGCAGACCTCAGCTAGCTGACCTCGGAGAGCTGACTTCGAGTTTGTAATAATTTAGAAATTTTATAAGGCATATTTTGTTTCTTTTTTTTAGTAGACATTGCAGGAACATTTCTACTGGAATCATTGTGTGGAACATACACCAACAAGAAATCCTATTTTGCAGAAAGATTGGATGTAAGATTTGTTTGCAATGCAACCATGGAAGCATTGTGATTTTGAATCCTTTAACTCATGCGTTTTCAAATCATATTGTACCTCAGGAAAATTTAGAGATGAAGATTGAGCAGTGAGATAACCACAAATTCAAACTCAACCCTAAACCACCAAGAATATGCAAACTCTACTCATCATAAAAAGTAAGGGTTACAGCAGAATTTAAATCACCAACAATACATTTCATCTTGAGAATGTACTCATTAACAGAAAGATGATCACATTTCTTTGAAGTTTGTAAAGATAACCACAACTGCAGCAACCTAGATTTGGACTTGCTTTGAAAATTTGATTCAAGTGTATGTCAAAACCTCAAGCTAACATGACCAAGCATGCATGCTCTCACTAACATCCAGCTTAGCAACAACTCGTCATTGCGCATCCAAACAACTCATCAGAAATGTTAGATGTAGACGAAGAAGCAGTAAGCACTAATATTTTTTTACCAAAACATTAAGTTAACATACATAGTATATAAATATGTAGTAATGAAATTGAAATTATATATATATATATATATATATATATATATATATATATATATATGTGTGTGTGTTAATTTGTATCATATAGGGCTGAGAAAAAAAAAATTTAAAACAGTCTGAACCGACCGAACCGTTCAAACCTCACCGATATTTGTAAATTTTTCCGATAAACCGTCGGTTAATTTTTTCTAGGGAAACCGTACCGTTCAAACGGTGCAATTCCATTTCCTGTTCAGAACCGCACCGCCAAATATATATATATATATATATATATATATATATATATATATATATATATATAATTCTAACTTTTGTTATTTAATCATGTAGTTATGTGATATAATGAAAACATGTTTTAATATCTCTTAATGTATGAAGTTTATGTGATTTAGAAATGATATCAAGTGGAGTGTCAATGAATTTGGGCTGCTGCTTATATGATCAAATAACATAATTCTGTGAAAAACATTTTAGACTATCATGATTTATCAATACTAAAGTATTGTTGTTTTATATTTGGTTTAATACATGTTATTCTTTCTATTTGGTTAAAAAACCGATCGAACCGCCTGAAAACTGCATAATCAAGTTTAGTCAAAAAAACAGCGGTTTAAATTTGAAAAATTAACCGAACCGCATATGACAAGACAATTTAAATTTACACAAAAAAATGGCAAAACTAAACCATGATAGGGGTATCATATATGTAGTAAACTAGTAATTAATATATATGTTTGATAATTAGTTTAATATACTTTATTTTATTTTAGTCCATTTATAAATATATATGTATGTATTTATAATAATAGGAATATTTTTGTAATGTTACAGTTTAATTTTTTTGTAAAATTTGATAACTAAGTCATAAATTTTGTAGTGAATCCCTGCAGAAAAGTAAAATAAAATAAAAGAAAAAATGTAAAAGAAAAATCAATTAAAGGAAATTTTTGAAAATTACCAAGAAGTTAATGAGTCAAAGAATTGTGAATAAGGCATTATCTAGTTAAAAAGAAAACACCCAAAAGCGCTTTTGTGCCTTAATTACAAAACCACAAGGAAATTTCACATTATTTTTAAACCTCGAGAGATTTCATGCAATTATTCTGATAATTACACATAATAACAATTAATGAATCATTATTTAATTGATAAATGTAGGTAGAAAGCTTTAAATGTCAAATTCTTGCTCATACAATATGCACAGTTAATGATTATTGATAAATATGGATAAATACCTTTAATATTCAAATTCTCAGCCATAAAATATGTACCCTACAATCTTCATATTTGAAATACTTTGATGTCATCAAAATTGTACCCAAAATGACACCACAATATATCTGGAATGCAAAACACATTTCAAACGCATCGTTTAGAGAAGAAAAAATACAGAAGATTCTATGAACAAATGTAAAATGATATTCCCGCCTGCAAGCTATGTGAAATTAAATTTCTTCAATTAACATACCAGAAATTCACGCCATACACACGTCATAAATCTTTTCGAAATGATTATCATTCTATTGATCTAATAGAACAAAATTATAAAGGTCAATTTATTAGCTACAACACAAAATGCAATATTTAAAATATTTCAGATATGCTACATTCTGATAGCTTGTAAATCTCTCCAGATACTGCAGATATGCTACGTACATTGCTAACTACATTCTAACTTGGGAACCTAAATTAGGTTCTGATCAAGGACGAAAATATCGGTTTCGATGGATATATCGGTATCTTCACTTTACGGAAATATTGATGTATATATCGATTTTGGTGGAAATATTGGTCATTTTTTGAAAAAAAAAATGGAAATTTTGAAAAATTTGGAAAATATATCTAGTAGTTTTCAAATAAAATGATATATTTACAATAAATATATAGATAAATTACTATATAAATGTTGTATGTTATGATAACATAAGAAACTTTGTTATGTGATATGAAATAAATGTGTGACTATATGTAAAAGAAATAATTATTTATTTTATGAAAATATGTGTGATATGAATATTGTCATCACTCAAAGATTTTTGATATGACTATCTCCACTTTCGATTCACTAATATATATTCATTCATAATTAAAAAAAAATGAAAAAGGAAAAAAAAAAAAAAGGAAAAAACTGAAAAAAGGGAAAAAAGAAAAAAAAAGAAAAAGCCATATACAATATGAAAATGCGCAATATACCGCTGAATTACACCACGATTTTATGTATATTATCATCGAAATCGAAATATGCACGATATTTACCAATATATATCAACAATATATTACTGATTTTTTGACAAAATAAAATTGAAGCACGATATTATATCAATAGCTTGATTTTCGTGACATTTCAGCGATACATTACCAAAATATCACAATATTTTCATCCAAACCAGGTAACGAGCCATTGTATTATAGATGAGCTGGGAGTAATTTTCACTCCATAAAATCAACTTAATGAAAATATTCTCATTACCGAAAAAATTGTTTTGAAATCACTCACATTTTAAGTGATTTCAAATTTAGTGGCCCAAACCACATGCTTTGTTTTACAAAATTTTCGTACATATTTGATTAAACAGATTTAAAAAGTTAATAAAAATCGTAATCAAAAACAGAAACCTAATAAAACAAAATTTTAAAGTTACAGAGACTTCAAAACAAAACAAAAAACCAGAAACAGCAAAACAAAACATAATGGAAAGTGCAAGTGTGCAACTGCAAGGGCTTAAAAATGCATTTTGCCAAATTTCTACACATCCAACACACAGATGCAACAAAAGGCATTCAGAATTTAGCAAGTCCACTAAAGATAAAATGTCTGGTAAGTTGCTAAATCAAATCCAACTTTTTAACATCCCAAATACCTAAACCAAGCAGAGCAGCAATTAGTGTCTACTTAATTCCTACATTTCAAATTCATTCCTACATCATCTCAACAAATTAAAGAAAAGACAAAAGTGCAGTAAAGAGAAACACAACTTTCTTGAAATGCCCAAACCATGGTTTTTTCAAGAAGTCTTGGAGCACTCGATCACATGGTCTTTAAATTTCTGAAGCTCAGACAAAACCTCTTCCTTGGGCCGGTATAGCAGATCAGTCATCCGCCACAGCTGCAAAAACATAGCAGACCACAGATCATGTCATATTTATTAGCCCAGCTGAAAATTATCATTGTTATAGAACAGTGCACCAGCATACTTGCCACAACAATTTTCACATGATCACACACTCCAATATGGGTATGCCTAAAATATGTGGTGAACAGTATTATGAAGCGTTGTAGTAAAGACCATAGAACACTGTAATACCTGCAGAGTACCACCACCACCACAGAATTCTCCATCATCTGATACACTAACAATGGTCCACGGGTCATATGCATTCCAGTGGAAGTCGACAACCTTATCCCTGTTAACCAAAATAACCACAATTTGAAAAGAAACACTTAACTAAGCATAGTCATTCACAAGCAGTTTAAAAATGCTAAGGGATAACATATCTTTTAGAAAGACAATGATTGGAAATAGGAATTAAGATCAAATTCAGTTTTTTTTGGTATAAAATTAAGAAAAAACTATATTTCTAACGTGGGCCTCCACTTTCATATTTCAATCCCATAACATAGAAGAAGCATATGATAAATCGTTTTCGTTTGATCGATACAAGAATAAGTATGGCGTAACACATGTTTGAGGGCAAAATAATCCACCAACTGCAAAAGTTATTCGTAGATGAGTTATTATATATATGGGTGCATTTATCTAAATTTGGGTTTCAAATCTTACTTGGGCTATTTCATTCAGCAAATTACAAAAGGACGTTTGGGTGAAGGCCATATAAACTAGGTAGTAGAAATTTTTGCTAGCTTCATTTCAGTCTGACACGAACACAACAGAAAATTTGATCTGTGGTAAAACACAGAGTAAAGAGCATAAAAGAATGAATTATATAAAAGAGTAATGATCTATTTGAAATAAAATTACACCAGGAATAATTCCTGTCAGGATCACTACACCATCCCACCTAATAATTCCTGTCAGGATCACTACACCATCCCACCTAATAATTCCTGTCAGGATCACTACACCATCCCACCTAATAGCCGAAAGACAATAGATAACTTTTCTGCCTACTGTGATGCTTGACACTGTCCATTACTTATAAGATACTATTCCTAATAGTATTCCCTAAGATTAAGCTAGTAATTATAGCTGAAGCTTTAAGATAATAATTGTTCCCTAAAATTAAGCTAGTAATATGCTTAGGCCTTAGTTTCATCTTCTTCCCTTCTAGGAGTGTAAACCCAAACAGAAGAGCTCAATTATCTCTATGAATAAGGCATCGATAATCCATAGTTATTAGAGGCATGCGCAAGGCACAGACAGCACTGGATATAGAGCCTCTACAAGCAACAGGCAGGTGTTGTTCATTGGGCGTGTGCCTTTCAGCACCACTTGTACCTTTTTAGGTGTGCCTCCTGCTCACCTCTTGTTTAGACCACCCTCCAACCACAAACACATCTTTAAGATCCCTATAAAGATTTTTAAAGACGTTTTTTCTCGAGGAAAACGTAAGTATTGTGGAAACTTCATTCTGGAGGAAAAATACTTGTTTTTCATTCTTTTCTTGACATTTAATATGGTTCCAACAATTAAAGTGTTGATCTACGCAAAGTATACATGCATTGCATTTTTTTTTTTTTCGCCTCATGTTCAAGAGGCGCAGACCTCAGGCTTGCCTCTAGGATCACCTATGCGCCTCAACTATGTAATAATCATGCTTTCCAGGATACAAAATCACGTAAGTTTGCATCACACAACAATAAGAAAAATGTAAAAAGCGTTAGATCGCCAATTGTATATCATAAACAGAAAAGGCATCCACCTGTGCCCAGCATGTTGGAAAAACAAGCCTGCTGGAGTACTAGGAGATTTGGACCCTGTTTCTTCCTTCTGACCCACCTGCACCCATATAAATAACATTTACATATCTATCACCAAGGTGTAGTAAAGAAGCACTCTTATGATTTAGGATAAGCAAAAAAAAAACGAAGCAAATAACATTATATTTCTACTGGAAAGAGTATCCATAAACCCCACCTTCTCATAGTCCCAGATATTTAACAAGCCATCTTCAGCTGAGCTCCCAAAGACAGAGCACTTGTCAGGTGACCACTGAGATTTGCATAGATTTATTTGGATCATGTAATGGAGACACATCAGACATCCATTATGAAAAGAATACTATGCAATCAGACAAGGAAATGCAATACCTGTACACAGAGAACAGCAGCTTTATGTCCTTCAAATTTATTGACAGGCAAACCAACTCCATCGGATGTTAGATTTCGGCGATCAAACATGCAAACTGTATGATCCGCAGACCTGAAATCACATCATGGAACCAGCAGAGCATGATGAGATCAACATGAAAATGCATTAATCAATCATTATGTAAACTTTTACAGTCACCATAAGAGTATTAAAATTTTGGCATACCCTGTCAAAATATAATTTTCATCATGAGAATTCCAATCTACGCAATGAAGATCAGCATTGTGCGCCTTCTCAACCTAATAATTCAAATAAAATCCTAGGTGATGAAAGCAGCAAACCACTAATAGAGGAAGCTTTACATGGAAACTACTATCAAATAAAGCAAAAATTATCAAATAAAACAACATAACAGAAAGGATTAGGATGAATCAATAAAGCAGAAAATTTATCAAAAAAACATCAGACTATAATCCAAAAATTCTGACCAGCAATGATTTTTCCATATCCCATAGAATTTCAAGATAAAAGAAAAGATCTCAACCATAAGAGAACAGTTTCAAAGATACTCAGATCCCAAAGTCCAGATGTTTTACCATTCATTGAGAAAGATCACATTTATCAAGTTCGGGCCAGACAGCCATCACTCAGATCTTACTAGCAACAGCGACAACAGGTAATGTTGAGTCAACATAAAAGTAAGCAAGAAATGCTAAGTTGGTGCTGTTTAGAGAAACATGCTAAGGGAATTTAAATAATAAAGAGATAAAAATCAAATCTAGAAATCCAGCTATCTGGAAATCAAATTTTCAACAGAAATTGGGTCTAAATTTTACTTGCACTCAACTCAATCCAGACCAGTCAAATTTGATACACTTCAAATCATTTAAAGACATTTGTTGAGAACAAATTCCAGCCTTATCAGAATAACCCAACTCCCAAGTAGTCAGTCTTTAATACAAAATGAAAGCAACAAGTACAAAGACGCCGAGCAATCAAGAAAATATTCATCCTACCTTAACAACAGGGCTGCTTCCGATTCTCGCATCCCACAATATCAAACAAGAATCATCTCCAACACTACAAAATTGCTGAGAGCTACAAAATACAGTATATGTCAGATTAGAAAGGACACATGAGAAAGCAATTAGTAGTAGTACTGCAAATTAAGGAGTAGAAAAAACAGAGTGAAACAAACATGCAATCAAGAGAAGTAAACAAAAAATAAAACAAAGACAAGAGACAAGTTATCTTCAAGCATAACTTTGATGTGCAGATTGTAATATATATGTTAATCCATATAAATAAATTACTTAGCTCCACAATATATTAGAATCAGTGAGTATTACCTTGATGGGCAAAACTGCACATCCTCAACTGTATCAGTGTGGCCTTGGAAAACACCACGAGGACCAACTGTAGAATTATCAGCAGCTTTTGCAATTGAACTAGAAGATTCTGCCAATTGGGATCCATCTGTGGCAAGTGTTGAAACATGATCCTGGATACTCCACAACACCACAGTTTTATCCTTCCCTGTAGGAAAACTCATCATAAGCTTTACCAAGCAAAGATTCCAACAAGGGAGCACTAAGAGACTCATGTCTAACCTCCAGAAAGCACAAAGGGCTCAGCAGGGCACATTGCAAGAGCAAACTCTGCATTGTCTTGGTGTCCAGATAAAACCTGGAAAACACGAAGGATGAATTTCAACTGTGAATCTCATTAATTGTAGAGAACATTACAGAATACTATTACAATGCACAGCATAATTTTCTATCCTCCAGTAATCAAACTAGAGAGTTCTAGATTATCTATTCCAGCAGGAAAAAGCACCTCGGCTCTAACAGCTCTCAGTGAAGAGTCAGAGGTGTTTCTGTGAGGTTATTAAACGAAAGTAAATAATCAATTTGGAAAAACAATATAACAAGACGATACACAAAAAT
Organism: Scutellaria galericulata; assembly: GCA_946896805.1. Taxonomy (NCBI): domain Eukaryota; kingdom Viridiplantae; phylum Streptophyta; class Magnoliopsida; order Lamiales; family Lamiaceae; genus Scutellaria; species Scutellaria galericulata. The sequence goes on from OX335790.1 coordinate 15,483,718, forward strand.
AAATCATGGAAAAAGAACAATCAAGCACCAAATCTGGGCGAGAATCTGAAGCTCCAAGAGCAGCTTGTCGGTTAGGTTGCGACTCAACATCCCAAATAAGAACCTATTATAAAGAAATCAGGAAAATGTTACTGTCGTTGCAATTAAGTAAATCACTACTCTACAGAAGACAGATAAATCTTCAACCAATCACTTACTTCAGGACAATCAGTGTGTGTTGCTATTATATTTTTGTTCTGCGGCAGCTCCCTGATTCTGTTCACCTACAAAATTATGGGGAAAAAATGGGCAATCTGGTACTAATGGTAACAAAAGCAAGAGACCAGGCAACGATATTTATAAAAACAAATAACAAAGTTGTATATTCTAGACATAGAAATAACATGAAAATACGAATATAAATTGCACCCACTCTTTAAGAAGATATTTTTCAGAAATTATATTCATTACAAATATATATATATGTGTGTGTGTGTGTGTGTGTGTGTGAGAGAGAGAGAGAGAGAGAGAGAATCAGTATCATCATAATTATCAAATTGAGCAACCAATAAACTTTTACAACCAAAATATTCAGAGAGACACAAGGTACAAAAAAACAAATAATGGTAGAAAGATAAGGAAATGCTACCGGTCAGGAGGATAATCCTTCACAGGTATCTGTAATTATGTATTGAGTAAAAGAAATTACTTATTGGGAAAGAAGTAGCATATGATTGTGTGGGAAGGTAATCTGCATTACGTATATCCAACAAAATTTCTCTCACCAGATAAGGGATTGATATCAAGAGAAAAAAAGTCATTTCAAGAACTCCTTCATATAATTTTTAAATCTTCAATGTTTAATTTTAGCAATTTTTTGAAGGAGCTCTTAACTTTTCATTATCTTATATCCAAAAATTATGTTGTCTTTACTTACTCAACTACCAGCACAACGCATTTAAAAAAATGAAGGGGCAAACAAAATTGAAAGATAAATTCCATTAGTCCCCAATAATGGCATGTAGGATAATACAAAGAGTGCTGTCACACTGTTTGTTTCATTAAATGTAACTATATAAAGTTGAACATAGACTTTACACATCATATCTAATCTAACAAGAAATTCTGACCTCAGCTTGTCAAAACCTAAAATCAAATGAAATAATCATTTCTTTTATAAGAGAAAAAAAAAACTAATCAATTCGAAACAGAAATATTTGTTAGCTCTATGCACATTGAATCATTGATATCAACGTTTAAAAAAAAAAAAAGTTCCAGTGTCACTGTTTCAAGGAATTTAGCTAATACCTCTCCTGGATGTAAGATAGTTTTGTACTTCTTCACGTACGGTGAACGAGCATCTTCATTAAACTGATAATCAGAAAACATGAAATCAGATCACTGAAAAAGCAGTTGATGCAAGTCTTAATATTTCACACTTTTAAAAAAAGTGATCCAGAGATATACATTGGCTATATGATTTTCTGCAGCAACTCGTGGCTTGACAACCTCGCAATTTGCTATAATCAAAGTGTTTGGCTGTGTATGGTCAGTCTGGTCAAAAACATGAAAGTTATGGATTAGCTCAAGTACAACACATAAGATAAAACAATGTAAGTCAACAGAAAACTGAAATGTACATGCAGTTATATTAGAAAGCTGGAAAAAAGCTGATAGAAATAATAAGTGGAAGATATTACGAAACCCCCCAAATTCTATGCAATCTTTAGGAAATAAAACTATCAAAGATCAAACATTAAAACTACTGCAAAGAGGATGAGGCAGGTGACTAGCAACAAATACAGAAGGTTGACAGAAGGAATTTCTTTCACTTTTGAATTCCATCAGGTAGCAAAACTTGAGTTTTACATCACTACAATGAAATAAAAAGGTTGCATGCATGTCTTCTTTATTTCAGGACAACAAAGGAAATAAGATAAGCTCACTTAAAAACCACACTAAAATTCTGAGAAGACAAATCTAGAAGCAGAAATGGGAAGAAAACAACCCTCAGCCCTCCTTTAGTAATCGTTGACAAGGAAACTTTTTCAGCGCTTGAAGTTTTTGTCATAGAAATAGTCCAAAAGGCAAGCATAATAAATGAACTTCAAAATCAATGGACAATCCTGGTCAGACTAAAGCAGAAATGAAAGACTAGTCAGATGTCAAATTCAATAATGGCATGTGGAACCACGCAGCTACCAAGTTTAGATTCACAAACAACTATTATATATCTGCATCTGTGAGCATGTACGTACATTGAGGCACTGGCGTTTATCAGCTAGTGTGTATAGCTTTGAAGAAAATATAGAATTATACTGATTTGACAATAGGGCAAAGAATCATGTTGGACATCCACAGTAAAAGAAGACAACCACATGATAAATGAACTTAAACCAACATCAATCAAATATACCAATCAAGTTTTCACAGAAAAACAAACACAAAACAAATAAAATCAAGAAGGAAAAAGAAAAAGAGAAAATCCACCTGTTCAGAAAGGTAAAGACGCTGCTTGTTCTTGTAAGCTCCTCTCTCGAGAACGGGACCCCATCTGTAGACATTAAGCACGTTAACAATAAACTAAAAATTAAAATTAAGAAATTCTCTAGTTTAAACGAAGCAAGTCCCAGTTTCGACCAAAAACCCTAGCCAGAAAAATGCGAAAAACAAAAGAAAGCACAGAATTGTACCTGCAGGAGAGAGAGGGCCAAACGAGGTTATGCGAGGCAAGCCAGTCATAAAGCACGGGCACGAGCTGCTTCCAGTGGGCGTAGCTCTCGTCGGCGACAGTGTTCCTCCTCTCGCCGCCGGAACCTCTCATTCTCGACGGTGCTCCGCCGCCACCGCTGGCTTCTCTGTCCTTCTCGGCCTTGGCCTTAGTCGATCCCTTCGGCCTCCCACGCTTCCTCGGTTCGGACAGTGGTGGTGTCGCCTCCATTTTCACTTCCTTGTCGCTTTTCGTTTTTCGAATTCCCCCCTTTTTTTGAGGTTTTACTTTTCTGAGTTGGTGGGTATTTAAAGTAGTCACTGAAGAGTGAGAGTGACGGGAGCAAGGCTCTGTTTGGCTCACTAAATTGTGCTTACTAATAAAATTTTCAATTATGTGTCCTTTTCTCCAATTATAAACCTATTTGTTTTTGTGATTAATATTTAATATTAATGTCACGTTATGTTACATCACAAATTAAAGATGCACTATTTATTTTCAAAACTAGTACTACTCTCTCGCGATGCTCGGTTTATTATTTATTATGACAATATATACGATTTGTAATAATATAATGAAATTGTTATCTGTCACGCCCCAAAATCTTTTGGTCAAAATATCAGAGTTTTTCTTGCGGGCGTGAAGAAAGAAGGGGGAAAAGGCGTGCATGAAATAAAATAGAAATCTTTGGGAAAGAAGAACAGACGATTTTATATATACAAATCCTCGGCGGCTAGCTGAAATAAAACCATTTTACATAGCAGCGGAAAAAAACATTAGGATCCTTTACAAAGAAGAAGAGCTGTTTAATTTTACAATCGGGCAACATATCTTTAAAAAGGTAAAACCGGAAGATGGACTCAGTTGATAGGACTAACAATGCTCCACTCTCCCCCACTCTCAAATCGGGAAACCCATGTACCGGATGTGGAAAGATTCATGTGGGACCATGCCGGCAAGAGACTCAGAATTGTTTCAGGTGTGGAGAACCCGGACATGTTGTGAGGGACTGTCAGAAGTTTAGACGTCCAACAGTGCAAGAGACTCGGAAATGTTTCAGGTGTGGAGAACCTGGACATGTCATGAGAAACTGTCAGCAGTTTAGACGCCCAGCAACTACAACACCGGGGCCGAGGTTAGGGGCGGGCAAGGCTCGGGCTCTTGCGCCCAATCACACAAAGACTGCTGATAAATAGGATACGAACAAGGGACCTTTAGTATTATATATGTAAATACCTTGAAGTATTGTACATGATCTTTTGTATAATGTACGAGCGGCCCATCTTTTGCTTATAAGTATACGATGTCAGTTTGACTTTTGTTAATCAATGGAATCCATGTCCTTTCTTTCCTCGCGATTTGTGCTGATTTTTCTTCACTTATGGTATGTTATAACACCAGATCCGTTGAAGCATAAGAACGATACGTAGTCGCCGAAGCTATGGAAGTTTCTATTCCTTTAGGAAAGATGAGATTTCGCCTTCTTATCAGAAATCGGAAAATGCGAAGTTAAGAATGCACCTTGGATGATCCTTGGTTTGTGATATTAATCTTGGAAAATGTGAGAAGCAAAAGTGTGATCCGGTTAAGAAGGTTCGAGAAGGAATTGGAGAAGCTCAGGATTGACAAAAGTTCAGAACATCAGGGAACTTGCAAGCCGAGTTATTTCCTCGACGAGAAACGGAAAGAACGACGCGACACGGGAATAGGAGGACGAGATTTTGAGAAAGTACCCCGACATACCGTTTCTAGGTATACGTTTGTTTATCTTTCTAAGTACGCGCTCAATTTCGAGGACGAAATTATTTTAAGGGGTAAGGGATGTAGCACCCCGGATCAAAATGAGCATAATTGAATAATTAAATATTTGAACCCCGACTTAATAATTATGTGCGTATGTTTTGACTGTTTAATTTAGTACGTGCGTTTCAGATACTTGGTTAACGCCGGTTTTAGTTTTAGATGGGTATATTTTTCGTGACATGGAACCTAGAATATGATTTTACCAAGAGATTCGTATCGGAAATATGAGAAAATAGAAACAAACTAGAGGTCAATCGGAGACCCGTAGTTCAACTGACGAAGGAAAGGGTAAAATTTTGATAAAAGGTAAAAATAAAAATAATATTTTAATGAAAGGTAAATTGAGATATTTTTGGTAAATAGTAACTTTTCAACGGTAAAAAGGTAAATTCCAAAATCTATAAATAGGAGCTCATAATTTTCAAAACTTATACGTTTTCAAAGCCGACGACCTGAGCGACGCTCGTGACGCGAACACGTAAGTTCTCTTTCTTTTCTTTTCTTTACGTTTTTAATTTCAGTCGTCGCCGGAGCCGCCGCCGCCGGCCAGCAGTGGTGCTGGTGGTGGTGTGTCGGGTGCTGGGTGTGCGTGTCGGGTTGTGCGTCGGGTCGGGTGCCGGGTTGTGCGTCGTGCCGGGTGCCGAGTGTGCGCCGGGTGTCGGGTGCCGGGTCGTGTGTCGGGTGCGTGCCGGGTTCCGGGTGTGCGTCGGGTGCCGGGTCGTGCGTCGGGTGCGTGCTGGGTGCCGGGTGCGTGCTGGGTGCCGGGTGTGCGTCGGGTGCGTGCCGGGTGCCGGGTGTCAGGTGTGCGCCGGGTGCCGGGTGCGCGCGGGCGCGAGCACCGAGGGTCTAGCGTGCGCGGGCGACGAGGACCGGGTGGCTGAGGAAACTCGGCAGCTGCCGGGTGATGCACGAGCCGTCGGGTTCGTTTTCGCCCGACGCCGGGTGCTCGCGTGCCCAGCACACGTGATGCCGTATTTTCGATCCGTCGTATCGTTAGCGAACGTTCTTTCGCCGGGAACCTTAACGGCTTTAATTATACGTTGTTAAGGATCTAAGAAACACCGTAAACGTGTAGGCTACTTGTTGGACTAATCTTGGAAGTTTTGGGTTGTTGGACGTACTGTTCTGTCTACTCACGCGATAACCACTATACGAGGTGGGGGTAAACTCTAAACCCTAATCTTTGTGTTTCCATTAACGAATGCATGAGTGACGATATGAATGGTGAACTTAAGTGTGTTGAGATAAATGCTGTGATTATATGATGTGTTCGGTGAGGGTAACTTCTAAACTCAAGGTGATTACTGTTTTCCCTATTTGATATATGAAAGGTTGAATCTTATTGTCGAACCCTATTTACTGTGAATGTTGTGTGTGTATTGTTTTATTGTGGGGAAGGGACAGGGTGGTCCGTAAGTACACCGTTAGAGAGGGACAGGGTGGTCCGTGAATACACCGCTAGGAAGGGACTGGGTGGTCTGTGAATACACTGCTAGGTATAGGGACTGGGTGGTCCGTGAATACACCGCTAGGAAGGGACAGGGTGGTCCGTGAATACGCCGCTACCTGGAAATGGGCTGGGAAATGGCTAGGTCGTCCGTTAAGAAAACGATTACATGTCATGCCTTATATGTGATGTGTTTATTTGCCGAACGTATATATATGATTGATCTGTGTGTCTGCTTAATAATATTAAAATTTGGAGATTGTATCCACGAGTGTATTCAACGCACTCACCCCCACCTATACTCACACTACAGGAGAAGAAGAGAATTTTGACGCGTAGAGAGAGGGGTGCCCTATCAACTGAGTCCATCTTCCGGTTTTACCTTTTTAAAGATATGTTGCCCGATTGTAAAATTAAACAGCTCTTCTTCTTTGTAAATGATCCTGATGTTTTTTCCGCTGCTATGTAAAATGGTTTTATTTCAGCTAGATGCCGAAGATTTGTATATATAAAATCGTCTGTTCTTCTTTCCCAAAGATTTCTATTTTATATCATGTACGCCTCTTTTCTCTTTCTCTCTTAACGCCCAAAAACGAAAAACTCTGATATTTTGACCGAAAGATTTTGGGGCGTTACAAATGGTATCAGACTTTCGGGTTCACCGCTAGGTATAGGGACTGGGTGGTCTGTGAATACACCGCTAGGATTGGACAGGGTGGTCCGTAAATACACCGCAGCCTGGGAATGGGTTGGGAAATGGCTAGGTCGTCCGTTAAGGAAACGATACATGCTATGTCTTATATGTGATGCGTTTAATTGATGAATTATTGAATATGTTCATTTCGTGAACGGATTATTAATATTAAAACTTGGAGATTATATCCACGAGTGTATTCAACGCACTCACCCCCCAGTTATTCATGGCATCATATTATTGGGTCCTTCTATAGTACACCGTTGTATTAATACACCGATGCTTTCAGTCGTCAGATTTTAAATGATTGCATCCTGACCCTTCATTTATTTTTTACCTTTTTTTACCTATCTTGAGAAATTATTGCAGTAAAAACTAAGAATTCCCCCCAACAACCAAAAGAGCTTGGGCAATGTAGTCTAAATCTACCTTCTTTATTAATTGTATGTAGCATTAATCTGCAACCATAAAACCGTAATCGAATATGTTTGTATTATGTATCTCATTATTACAAATCATTTGAGACCCATATTCGATATGTTTGGGTATTTGTTATGAATCGTCGTTATTAAAATTTCAGATAACCTGCTTCTGAATTGTAATGCTGCATCCACAACCCATGATTGTATCTCTTGTAATGCTGCATCCACAACCCATGATTGTATCTCTAACAAGTTTGGTTGTCTATGATAATTTGAAATACCATAAAGTAATCAACCGGTTTGATTTGTTAGTTTCTCTATGAAACTAATGAGTTTAGTCTTTTCTCTTAATTTCATTATTTATTTTTCAAACTCATCTCATTTTATCCCTTTTTTTTTCCTTATTTAACATTAATACTAATTTTCAATTTCTTATTTCTCTCTTAGTTTCCATTATTTATTTTTCAAACTCATCTCATTTTATGTCCTTTTTTTTTCCTATTTAACATTAATACTAATTTTCAATTTCTTTTCTTCTCTCTTAGTTTCCATATTTTATTTTTCAAAAACTCATCTCATTTTATCCCTTTTTTTTCTATTTAACATTAAAACTAATTTTCAATTTCTTTTCTTCTCTCTTAGTTTCCATTATTATCAATATTATTTGGAAAAATATTTTAAGAGTACTTGGAAAAATATTTTAAGAATTGTGACAAGAATATTTATAAATTATTCAAATTAATCCAAATATTCTTATCAAAATAACGAAACATAATTCACATCACTTGTTGTCTTGTCACCTGAAGATAATTTGAATGGTTTATAAGATGATTGAGATTACTCCATAAAGATGGTTAAGATTACTCCATAAGATCTAGAAGTATATGAAATTCTTAGACAATTCTAAACTTATGTACAATTAAAAAAAATCTTAAAATATTTTTTGCATTATTGATACTTATGTAAAATTAAAAAAATCTTAAAATATTTTTCCAAGTACTATTAATATTAATGGAAATTATGATAATTTCTAAACATATATATATAACTAAAATATTTTTTCCAAGTAGTATTGATAATAATGGAAACTAAGAAAGAAAGAAAAAAATTGAAAATTTAAACTTATATACAATTAAAAAAATTCTTAAAATATTTTTGCAAGTATTATTGATACTTATGTACAATTAAAAAAATTTAAAAATATTTTTTCAAGTACTATTGATATTGATGGAAACTACGACAATTTCTAAACATATATATAAATTAAAAAACTCTTAAAATATTTTTCCAAGTACTATTGATAATAATGGAACTACGAGAGAAAGAAAAAAAAAGTTGAAAATTAATATTAATGTTAAATAGAGGAAAAAAAAGGGGGATAAAATGAGATCAGTTTGAAAAAGATGTGTGGAGATAGAATTTTAGATGAATAAGAAAAAAAGATTTATCTAAAAATGCAATAAAATAAAAAAGAATGTTACACAATAATTGAAACGTAAGAAAAGAAAGAAAAAGGAAAACAAGGCGTGAATTGGCACATAAATATATATATATATATATTATCGGGATAAAATAGATTATTAAATCTATTAATACATATTTGATTTCATAATTAAGTTTAATATTTTTTCTTATGTCTTATACTGGAAGACATTTAATATTCCATCATCACAGTCATTCCATTTTCAAAACTTTATATTTCAAAATTTTCATTGTATTAATATTACAAATCATGAAAACAACATATAATAGAAAATGAAATTGTTAACATCTAATATAACCTAATATGATTAAAAATTATTTTGAAAACCGAAATATAAGTTGCATTTGTGATCATAATTAATTACCATCAAACAAATTTGAAAATAATATGTATATTATATTGTTATGTCTATTAATTAATTATTTGTTGGCATGCATTCAAAATTATTGTTACTTCCATTTTGGTGTTGTGATGTTAATTTGGTAATGTATTGTTAGTAATTAATTATACATGAATTCAAAATTATTGCATCAATTGCATACCATCACCGTTCACAATCGTTGTTGCATCGATTTAAAAATCATTGTTGCATCCTTCTGTGTTGTGTGGTTGATATTTCATCAGATATTGGTTGAATCCTATTTTAGCGGATTGCATATGATTTATGATTTACCACAATCGTTTGATTACAAAGATTAGCCATTTTCAAATTTGGATTTGATTTCAATGGATATTCGTATCTCAAAAATATATGGTTTAGATTTGGATGCAACAATATATCTCAACAAACGAAATGCATGTAATATTACGTATTAATAAATTCAAAATGAACCAAAATTTTTGTGATAATTCATTTACAATTATTTCGATTTATACATACATCATAATTGATTTATAATGATTAAATGCAAGCAAAATAAAATGCAAGCAAAAATGGTCTATTGCAACTTAAGATATAAAATGAGTGTAGGAAGGCCCAACAGTCAAGCCCAGCCCAACACAAAAAAATTACCTTACAGAGAAGTTACCGCAGTAAAAAATACTGGTGTATTAATACAACGGTGTATAATAGAATTACCCCATATTATTTCAAAATTTGTAAAACTCCATGTTTTTTTCTTTTTTGAAAACATCAATATTCAACAACTAAAATTGAAAATAATAATAATAATAATAATAGTTTTTTTTGTTTGTGAGTTTTAATTTCAGAGTAACTAAGAAGTGATTAATTATACTTACTAATATGTTTTGTTCAATTTTTTGTTCCTTTATATTTTAGAATTTGTAAATAATTTTCTTCATTTTTTTAGATGGATTAGTTCGAATTTAGGTTTCAAATTAATTTTACATTTTAAAACAATATTTTCTTAGATTTTTGAAACCATTTTTCAGATTTTTTTAGAACATATTATATTTTTTAAATTTTTTTAGATTAATTATATCTATTTATTTAAAATAATTTTGAATAAATTACCAAATATTTTTATTAAAAAAAGTATTCAGTTTATTGATTTTTATATCTTACACAATTAATATTACATATATATTTGAATTCATTTTTAAATTTTATTTGTTCATTTTAGATTGTTAGACTTAATCTCACAACCTTCTTCTTCTTCTTCTTCTTCTTCTTCTTCTTCTTCTTCTTCTTCTTCTTCTTCTTCTTATTATTATTATTATTATTATTATTATTATTATTATTATTATTATTATTATTATTATTAATTTCAGATTTTATTATTATTTTAATATTTTTATTATAGTTTTCAAAATTTTAAACATTTTACAACTCTTCATAAAATGAAATTTAGATTTTAAAATGATTTTCCACAAATATATATTAAAATTATAAACTAATTTTTAAAATTTTTAATTTTAATTTTGACAATGTTTAAATTTCATTATTTTCAAAATTTAATCATATCATTTAAGATAACTTCTTTTGTTTCATCTCTACTTCTATATATAGATTATAAGATTGCTTATTATGTAAGATATATGTGAAACTTATTCTATAAGATACTTAAAAATTATTAAGTTTTTTTTTTTTTCTATTGGTTGATAGTTTGGGAGGGAAAATGGCAAATGTGTAAAATGTGTCAACTTCTTTCATTTTATATATAGTATAGATAGATAGATAAAATCCACTAAACTAAATTTTCATGAATCTATCAAGTTGCATATCTAAATTTTTCTTAATTGGGTTGGATTCTTTTTATAAACTCTTCATTTTATAACTTGTAAGCTTTTGTAGAAAAATTTACTATATAAATTTTAAGAGCTTATGAATTTTTATAATACATATATGCGTAGAACTACTTCCAAAAAATGGAAACCAGCTATTATTTCCGTTCAAATTTAATCAAAAAAATAGAAAGTAGAAAAAAAAAATTTGTATAAAATGTGTGTGTGCGCCCACGGGAATAATGAGGACAGACATGTAGGCGAAAAGCTATCAAATTTCAGTTACATTTTTTTGTTCTTTTATAAATAAATATTTTCTTCAAATATTTCAAAATACAAAAATGTTTTTCGTTTTCAAATTCATCTTTTATACATGATATATCAAAGATTTCTCAGGTTATGATCATTAATTTGTGTAACGATTATAGAGCTAATCGTAGTTCACAAATACACCAACTCAGATCCACAATCACAGCCCAAAGATCTGACGAAAGTTACAATCGAAACTTGAGATAAAAATGCAACGAAACAAGAACTCAATCACACAGAGATATAACGTGGTTCGGCTCCACCACTGAGCCTACATCCACGGCAGAGAACCAGAGTATGTATTTTATTGAAGATTAGAGAAGAATTACAAAGAAGAAAAAATAGGAAAAAACTCTCTGACTCCTGTTCTAAGCTCTCCTATATATAGATCTTCTAACAATGACGTTAACACTAACTGAGACTAAAACCAAAGGTGCGTGGAATGATGCTAATCAATAGCCCTCTGTCAATTTAACCGATAGCATAACGGAACGTTACGACTTAGCCTGATAGCCAACGGAACTGTACCAGAAAACCCTAACTTCTGTTTACCCAAGTAACTAACTCCCAACAGAACCGAGCTTCAGTTCGCGTCCAATGTAGTTCGCTATCCTTCTTCACGACCTGAGTAACTACCCAACAACCACTTCATAATGCCACGTGTCAGTTCTCGCGTCACTTCCATGTTATCCGAACTATATGCCGGAGTTCGCAGTTCGCAGAAGTTAGCAGCTTACATTTCCAGCTCGCAATCCGCTGCTAACGACTTCAGCTGACAACTGATGTCTTTAGTTCGTCAAGCTCGACCCAGCTTGTCTTCGCCATCAGTTCGCAGTTCAAGTTTTTCTCTTCAATTTGACAACCATATTGCAAGTACAAATATGAATTGTAAAATCAAAATTGTAGGTTTTTTTAGGGTTCAGGGATAAAATGACAATGAAAGTGAAGTTTTTTCTTATGATAGTAGTTACATATCGAAACCCAACAATGATAGTCAATCTAAAATCAGTATTCCAAATTTGGATCGAGTTGATTCAGTCTCAATTCTGAACAAGAATGAACATATAGTTGTTTTCACAGTAATTAACAATTTTATTTCAATAGAGTGAATTAGATTTGGAGATGTATTTCACTTTTCTGGATACTTTGTGAAAATAAAATTGGGTCAATAAATAGACCAAACTCAAGTTAACAAAAGTTACAAAACCAACAAATTTGTTTTTAAATTTTAATTTGTCCAAATTTCAAAATTATTGTCCTTATCCAAAGACCTTTTTTTTTTTTAAAATACATGTACTTGATTGGGTTACCTGCCGAAATCAGAGCACAGCATAATTGGATGCAAATTGAACGCCCAATTATTATTATTATTTCATTTATTTTTCACAACAAATATTATTCCAATTTTAGAAAGCGGAAAATATTGTGATTTCTTTTTTGGTTGGACTCAATGCTTTAGCATAGGCATACGAGCATATATTCTTACCACCTTTCAACAATCACAATTTCAAAGCTTCTGAAAATGAGTAATCTATCTATCTAGTTATCAACGTCGTCCAAAGATTACTTGCTACACTTATGACAAACTACATTGACTAAACTTGTGAAGAGAAAATATGATCCAATTAAATAAGTGTGTGGTAGCACAACATTCAACTTGAAGAATCAGTTAAAATGGTCATAAAATGTATTTAAGGGCAAGAAATTGATTTCATATTTTCTATCATCAGAATGAGTCCAATCATCGACGACCAACATTTGAAACCAAGCTCTTTTAGGGTCACATCACAAGAATGTAAAACTCAGAAAATCTTGTCCTTTTTTGAAGTTAAGACTCAAACATAGACTCCAGAAGAAAGCAGCAAAAACAAAGATCCAAAACCCTGCCAAAGTACACAAGAATTGTTGTCACCAATCAGCACAAGGATTAGACAAATGCAAAATCAGGAAATACTCTGTTGACATACCAAGAAAACAGATGCAAAGGCACCGGTTGCCAGTTCCTTGGCAAGACTGCGATTTTTCCGGGATGAAGTGGCTTCATAACTGCATAAAAGAAGCACAAATAATTAACAAATTTATACGGTACTAGTGTCATTGAGAGAGAGAGAGAGAGAGAGAGAGAGAGAGAGAGAGATTTTCCATAACTAATTGGGGAGGGGATTAAATCTGAGACTTCGCTCAATAGTTATGCACCAACCTACTGCTAGACTAAGCCCGTAAGCACAAAGATAAAGCATTTTGAGGTAACAAGAAGTGAGTAAATTTCGGTGCAATACTACCAAGCCTGATTTGGTAGGAGATGAACATAAGAGCTACAACCCTACGCTTATTGCTAATTTTATTAACACAAGGTTTACGCCTTATAATCCCTAAGGTAGAGACTAAACATTGTTTCATACACATATCCACTGCCTAGATAATTACATGAAATCCAATAGATGGACCTTTTAGTATAACTAGAAAGCATGGGATGCTAGCATTTGGGCAGTCACTTTGGACATTATGAATAATAGGAACAGTTTTAATCTGTTTCAAAGACCTGGATCAGACAATAGAGACAATTTTTAGGCCCAACAAGAAAAAATTTCATCATCACACACAGACAAATATGGAATACCGGTTCCTCTCTCACATCTGCATGTTACTCTTGTATTGCTTCTCCAAAAGAAAATACATTTGGCAATTATTCGATTCGAAAAAGTGAACCAAAAATCCAATTTAATATAAAACAGCTACCCCAACACTATCTTCAATGCTACATCACCACTGCCAGTACTAACCACATAACTTGTGGATTCAAATCAATGTCACACCGTCATATCATGTATTAATGATCACTATCTCTAAGTCTTAGACTACACATTATAGTTGAAGCTCACTAGCCTCCATCCAGTCCACTATATCAACTTCTTTAGGAATACATATCATATCACCTGCAACTCTGCAAGCTAAAAACATCAAGCCATGCAACTTTCTTAAGTATGGTTGGCGACAATAATGTCTCACCCAATGCCCGAAAATTTGATTGGCTAGTGTCTTGCACCAACTCCCTTTAATGGGATAAAAACTAGACGGAAGCTAACTAAAAGGATTAGACAAACCATAGCCCTGTTTGGAATAAACTTTATCCAACAAAATCATGTTCAATACTAGTGATCGACAGGAGAAGAGTTGGAAACACATATCATGTCAAATACACACACACACATATAATCTTGTTATTATCTTTACCAGAAATTAGGTGGGGTACCATGGTGATGAAGGATGCAAGGGAACAATGATGAAGAGGGCAGACGAAAGTTAAAAGATAACAAGCACTAGAACAGCATAGAAAGGGAGAATCAGGATAGCATGGCTCATTTTGATGATATTTTGAAGGAGTTTCTTTCTCCCCTCCCCTGCGAGGGTAGATAAATATTCGGAATACGCTGAATCACAACGATATGAGGCTCATGAAGCTGAAATACAATCATTGCATGTCTTAACACCCCGAAAGAATACCTTATGCAGTCTAAGCTATAAAGAATTCTATATCTATCTTACATGCGTCTCCAAACATGCTTTCTGGGACACACCCACACCCAAAAAAAGCTCAATTTCATGTTCTCATTTCCAATGACATTTATGTATAGAGAAGACCATAAGTAAGATACACACACCACACATGTACGCACACAGACAAAGAGTCATGTAATCAACAAAACCGGTACCCATTCAAACAGTAGGAAATGTAATCAAGAGATTCAAGACTGAACCAATTCAGCTCAAGAAAGGCAATCATCAAAGAAACAAGTCAATGGAAGAGAAGAAAGGACTGGTATGTCATACTATGAGGTGCAACGGGCCTATCTGAGACCATTTTCAACTAGAACCCTAATCACAGAGAGATTGATCTGTATTTCTAACACAGAACAAACTCCTCAAGATAAAAATCTATAGGACACAATTCTAACGCTGCTCAGTTGTGATCAAGCTCATGTAAAAACACAATTAGATAATTAAAACGAAACAAATTAATCTCCTACATGAAAAAACAAACATAATATTAAAAACAAAATAAACTTCAACATACATAAAATCAGATCTAATACGATTTACAAACAAAAACAATTATATAATCTCTACTGTAAATTAGACTTACATGAAGAAAGAGGCGGTGATAAGGAGACCTACGGCGAGCATGAGAACGGTGAGGGCTGGGTACCACGCATCTGGAACTGGGCTTGAGATTGGTTTCACGGATTGAGCCTTTTTTTCAATATTTTTTGAGAAATCAAACGAAGAGAAATTAGAGAAATTTCACAACTTAAATAGATCAAGATTAATAAAATCAGAAAATAAAATAAATTGGGAAGAGATCAGAAAGGAACGAGAAATTTGTCGGTACCATTTCTTGAAGGGTTTATGAGAGAGAATAGATCTTCAGCTCTTCTTCCGTTTACTGTGTTAGTGAGGCTTTAGTTTTTCAACCATGTATTGAAGGCAAAGACACCATCTTCAAATTCAATAACGATTTCTTAATAGCGACGCGCTTTTTGTGGGATTTTTCTATTTTATAATTACGTGGAAATTGCTTTTCATGAGATTTAAAATGGAGTAAATTATATTGTTTTTACCCAAAATACACCCCAATTTCACTTTTGGTACTTTTATCTTCACGAGTTGCAACATTGGTACCTAATATTTAAAAAATCACACTTTTGGTACCTTCTATCAAGTTTCTGTCCAAACTTGACGGAATTTAACTAAGAACATCTCTAGCAGTTTGCACTAAATTTTACACAAAAAAAGAATATTTATATTATTTCTAATTAATAATTTATTTAATCATATTTTTAAAATTTTGTTATAATTGGATAACATATTTACACATATAAACATTATTTAATATATTTTTAACTTTTTATATTTTAAATTTAATAAATTAATATCATTAATTGATTGAAACTCAATGTAAAATGAAAACAAAAATAATAACTTATTTTTATTGAAATGTAAATAGATGTTACATAGTGATAATTTCTAATTTTCTAAATTAGATTACTCTCCCCACAAATGATCAATCAGTGCATTTCGAAGTGCAAAATGAGTACCTGAATCTCTAATTTGTCTAAATCGACACTATAAGAAAAATAGGAAACAACAACCCCCATAGACAACCCTTTTTATGAATTTGTGTAGTCTTTTCGAAATTTACAACCTTTTTTCCGAAAAGACATGTCTTTGTTCAAAAAATTCGACCAAAGACAACGCTTTTTTCATAGGGTTGTTAAATAGCGTATTTTTTTTAAAATAGACAACGCTTTTGTGTAACGCTTTTTTCAAAGGGTTGTCAAATAGCGTATTTTTTTAAAAATAGACAACCCTTTTATGCAACGCTTTTATGCGTTGTCTTTTCATAGTACTTTTTTGTCAATTGACAACCCATTGTGCAACACTTTTTTTATGTGTTGTGTTAATTATAAATTAATTTTTTTATTTAATTAAATTTAAAAAAATTAATTGATTTATAATGTTATCTTATATTATTTGCATTAATATTATCTTATATGAAAAAACTCATAATTTTAAAAACTAGTATTTTTATAAAATATATTAAAAATATGCACAATTTTATAATTATCTTAAAATGAAATTAGATTAAACATTACTAAACATATTAATTAATCATTAATTTTCCAATTATATATATATATATATATTTTGTTAACCTTTTAAAATATATTAAAAACACAAATAATAAAAATTAACAAAAAATATATGATAATATTAATTATTTTTTTAAAATTAAATTTGTAAAGTTTAATTATTTTATGATGTTATCTAATTATATTATCTTATGTTAATTAATCATTAATGTTCCAATTATATATATATATATATATATTGTTAACCTTGTAAAATATATTAAAAATACAAATAATACAAATTAACAAAAAATATGTAATAATATTAATTGTTTTTTAAATAAATTAAATTTGAAAAGTGTAATTATTTTATGATGTTATCTTATATTATCTTATGTTAATTAGTCATTAATCTTCCATATATATATATACATATATTGTTAATCTTTTAAAATATATTAAACATACAAATAATAAAAATTGACAAAAAATATATGATAATAGAAAATTGAAAAATATCAAAAATTGAAATAAAAGAAATGCAAGTAGAATATTATTACATAATGCACCAGTGGTCTAGTGGTTTGAGAATCACTTTGGCACCTGGTTTCGATTCCCAGACAACGCGCAATATTGGTTATAATGATATCATCCATGTATGCTGACGTGTCCTAACGTCGGGTTTGATTCCCAGACAACGCGCAATATTGGTTATAATGAAACAACGCGCAATATTGGTTATAATGATATCATCCATGTATGCTGACGTGTCCTAACGTCGGGTTTGATTCCCAGACAACGCGCAATATTGGTTATAATGATGTCAGCCATATATGCTGACGTGTCCTAACGTCGGGTTTGATTCCCAAACAACGCGCAATATTGGTTATAATGATGTCAGCCATATATGTTGTTGACATGCGATGGTTATAATGATGTCAGCCATATATGCTGACGACGCGCACGTCAACGCGCAATATTGGTTATAATGATGTCAGCCATGTATGCTGACGACGCGCACGTCAACACGCAATATTGGTGTCATGTATGAATATTGGTTATAATGATGTCCGACATGTATGCTGACGACGCGCACGTCAACACGCAATATTGATGCCATGTATGCTGACGTGTCCTGACATCGGGTTCAATTCCCAGACAACGCGCAATATTGGTTATAATGATGTCAGCCATGTATGCTGACGTGTCCTGACGGGGTTCGATTCCCAGTTGACGTGCGATGGTTATAATGATGTCATGGTGCCATGTATGCTGACGTGTCCTGATATCGGGTTCAATTCTCAGACAACGCGCAATATTGGTTATAATGATGTCAGCCATGTATGCTGACGTGTCCTGACGGGGTTCGATTCCCAGACAACGCGCACGTCAGGTTGACGTGTCTTGACGGGGTTCGATTCCCAGTTGACGTGCGATGGTTATAATGATGTTAGCCATATATGCTGATGACGTGCACGTCAACGCGTAATATTGGTGCCATGTATGCTGACGTGCCCTGACATCGGGTTCAATTCCCAGACAACGTGCAATATTGGTTATAATGATGTCAGCCATGTATGCTGACGTGTCCTGACGGGGTTCGATTCCTAGACAACGGGCACGTCAGGTTGACGTGTCTTGACGGGGTTCGATTCCCAGACAACGGGCACGTCAGGTTGACGTGTCCTGACGGGGTTCGATTCCCAGACAACGCGCACGTCGGGTTTGATTCCCAGACAACGCGTAATATTGGTGCCATGTATGCTGACGTGTCCTGATATCGGGTTCAAATCCCAGACAACGCACAATATTGGTTATAATGATGTCAGCCATGTATGCTGACGTGTCCTAACGTTGGGTTTGATTCCCAGACAACGCGCAATATTGGTTATAATGATGTCTGCCATGTATGCTGACGTGTCCTGACATCGAGTGACGTGTCCTAACGTCGGGTTCGATTCCCAGACAACGCGCACGTCGGGTTTGATTCCCAGACAATGCGCAATATTGGTGCCATGTATGCTGACGTGTCCTGACATCGGGTTCGATTCCCAAACAACATGCAATATTGGTTATAATGATATCAGCTATGTATGCTGACGTGTCCTGATTGGTTATAATGATGTCAGCCATATATGCTGACGTGTCCTGATGTCGGGTTTGATTCCCAGACAACGCGCAATATTGATTATAATGATGTCAGTCATGTATGCTGACGTGTCCTGACATCGAGTGACGTGTCCTGACGTCGGATTCGATTCCCAGACAACGCGCACGTCGGGTTTGATTCCCAGACAACGTGTAATATTGGTGCCATGTATGCTGACGTGTCCTGACATCGGGTTCGATTCCCAGACAACGCGCAATATTGGTTATAATGATATCAGCTATGTATGCTGACGTGTCCTGATGTGTTATAATGATGTCAGCCATGTATGCTGACGTGTCCTGACATCGGGTTTGATTCCCAGACAACGCGCAATATTGGTTATAATGATGTCAGCCATGTATGCTGACGTTTCATGACATCGAGTGACGTGTCCTGACGTTGGGTTCGATTCCCAGACAACGCGCAGGTCGGGTTTGATTCCTAGACAACGCGCAATATTGGTGCCATGTATGCTGACGTGTCCTGACATCGGGTTCGATTCCCAGACAACGCGCAATATTGGTTATAATGATATCAGCTATGTATGCTGACGTGTCCTGATGTGTTATAATGATGTCAGCCATGTATGCTGACGTGTCCTGACATCGGGTTTGATTCCCAGACAACGCGCAATATTGGTTATAATGATGTCAGCCATGTATGCTGACGTTTCATGACATCGAGTGACGTGTCCTGACGTTGGGTTCGATTCCCAGACAACGCGCAGGTCGGGTTTGATTCCTAGACAACGCGCAATATTGGTGCCATGTATGCTGACGTGTCCTGACATCGGGTTCGATTCCCAGACAACGCGCAATATTGGTTATAATGATATCAACTATATATGCTGACGTGTCCTGATGATTCGATTCCCAGACAACGCGCACGTCGGGTTTGATTTCCAAACAACATGTAATATTGGTTATAATGATGTCAGACAACGCACAATATTGGGTTTGATTCCTAGACAACGCGCAATATTGGTTATAATGATGTCAGCCATGTATGCTGACGTGTCCTGACATCAGGTTCGATTTCCAAACAACGCACAATATTGGTTATAATAAAGGGTTCAATTCCCAGATAACGCACAATATTGGTTATAATGATATCAGCCATGTATGCTGACGTGTCCTGACATCGGGTTATAATGATGTCAGCCATGTATGCTGATGTGTCCTAACATCGGGTTCGATTCCCAGACAACGCGCAATATTGGTTATAATGATATCAACTATGTATGCTGACGTGTCCTGATGATTCGATTCCTAGACAACGCGCACGTCGGGTTTGATTCCTAGACAATGCGCAATATTGGTTATAATGATGTTAGCCATGTATGCTGACGTGTCCTGACATCGGGTTCGATTCCCAAACAACGTGCAATATTGGTTATAATGATATCAACCATGTATGCTGACGTGTCCTGATGATGTCACGTCGGGTTCGATTCCCAGACAACGCACAATATTGGTTATAATGATGTCAGCCATGTATGCTGACGTATCCTAATGATGTCAGCACTATGATGACGTATCAGTGTTTTGATGACGTCAGCGTCCTATTTAATAGTTAATTTTAAAAAAGACAATATTTTTGTGCAATGGTTTAAAAGTGTTGTCATATCTTAAAAAAGATAACACTTTTGTGCAACGGTTTAAAAGTGTTGTCATATCTTAAAAAAGATAACACTTTTGTGCAACGGTTTAAAAGTGTTGTCGTATCTAGAGAAGACAACGCTTTTAAACCGTTGTTAAATAGCGAAAACATTTTTGCAACGCTGGATACGACATGCTCAAAAACTGGATTTAACAACGTGTTTTCTTGTAATGCGACCAAGAAAATCTTGAAAGCAAGTTGGTTCATTCTTAGCAAATTCGATGTCCGGGGATGACACTTCCAAGCTTTCTTCAATTGAAGCATTAAAATCTCGTTCATCCTCTATTATCATATTATGTATTATTATGCATGCAATCATAATATCTTGCAAATCACTTTTCAACCAAAAACCTGTTGGATTCACCACAATTGCAAATCTGCTTTGAAGAACTCCAAATGCACGTTTCACATCCTTTTTACATGCTTCTTGTTTTTTCGCAAAATATTATTTTTTGGACCACTTGGTGAATGGACAGTTTGCACAAGAGTCGCCTATTTGAGATAAATATTATTAGCTAAATAATATCTCATATTGTATTCATTTCCTTGAATGACATAATGTGCCGGATGAGCATGCATATAGCAAGGTTAGAGAAAAGATAAGATGTCTCGAACACATTAATGTCATTGTTGGATCCTGACATCCCAAAATATGCATGCAATATCCATAGATCATAATCAGCTACAACTTCAAGAATAATTGTTGGAGATCCACTTCGTCCGGAATATTGTCCTGCCCAAGTTGTTGGACAATTTTTCCACTTCCAATGCATACAATCAAGACTACCTAACATTTTTGAAAAATCATGTTGCTTACCGATATAAAGTAGTCTAACAACATCATTAGGAGTGGGTGATCTCAGATATTACTCTCTATATATCTCCACAATTGCACGACAAATTCTCTTAACGCATTCAAGTGTCGTAAACTCTCCAATTTTGATGTATTCATCAGTTGCATCTGCTGGAACTGCATATTTTAGTTGTCGAAATACAACTGTTACTTTTTGGAGTGAAGACAAACCAAGTTTCCCAATTGCATTTCTTCGCTGCACAAAGTAACGATCATGATTAAAAACATCACCAACAATACGAAGAAATAAATTTTGGGACATTCGAAATTGTCAATGAAATTATTCTTCATTGAATGTTGGATTTTCAGAGAAGTAGTCGTTGAAGAGGTTTTGTGCTGCTCTTTCTCAATCACTATAAATTATTCTACGGCCTAAAACTAAGCCTACACTCGTAGAATTGATATTTTGAAGCCTAATAAATTCTTTCATCCTTTTATTATTGTTGTATATTTGTTGGATGAGTATTTCTTGCTTCATATCATAACTAGTCATCCGTTATTGAAACTCTTTATCAAATGAACTTGAAGAATAAGATATATACTGCAAAGGCCCGACGTGATTGAAATCCATTTTTCGATTGTGAGACTAGTAGGATAGAAAAATAATGGATTCGAAAAGAAATGTATAATCAATAGGAAAATGAGGTAGACGACAATGAAGAAATCCATTCTAGCATATGCCATTATATAACCAATAATAATTGAATAAAGAAACCACAATCCATGTGTTTTCAACTATAATCGTTGATAACTAACTCAATCTTTAACTCCCAACCCTTCAAAAAAAAGTTGAAAAAGTAAGGATTTTAAGAAACACAATCCATGTGCTTTCAATTGTAGCCGTTGATAACTCACTCAATCTTTGAATCTCAACCCTTGAAAAAAAAGGTGAACAGGCAAAGACTTTAACAAAGCACAATCCACGTACATTCAATTATAATAGTTGATAACTCATTCAATCTTTTCATCTCAACCTTTCAAAAAAAATGAAGATATATATCAATCATTTTCTTTTAATCCTATCCATTAGATTCTTGTGATATTTTATTGTTCACTAATTTCTTTTAGCTACTCCTGCAGGTGTAGGGTGTAAAAGTGGTGAGTAAGGTCGATCCCACAGAGACTAGCTATCTAGGAACTAACTAACTACTCAAATTCAGTTTCCAACTTTATCTAGGAAAATCAAATCACACAGATTGTAGATTAATTCAATAGAAAAATAGCTAGCGGATAAATTCACTCAAGAATAACAGATATTTAAGATAGGTTTTAGGACATGCTTTCATCTAATTCTCATCAAAACATCACTTTAACCAATTCAAGTTCATTAATCAATCATCCTATATGAGCAATCACAGATGTCAAATTAACAGCTCTCCCAAGTCAGTTAACCGGTTGATTATTATGCAACCAGAGGTATCCCTACTCAATTTGATTGAACATAACAACTCCCAAAAGTACCTATGATTGATTTCCCATCACATAAATTCCTTAATCTCTCGATCTAAGTCTTTTTATGTGTCATGTGTTTATTCTTCCATAATTAAATCTCATCTCCTGAATTTTGATCTAATTACTAAAACATGCTCAGTTACTGGCCACATAACCAAACAAGCAATCAACTTATAAACACACAAATAGGATAAAAGATCATGAACTTTGAATTGAAATTAAAGATCCATCTCAATTCGAATCAAATTACTAATAAGCCCTAGAAACCCTAGAAAATTAACTAGACATGATGATAAACAAACTTATAGACAAGATTGGAAATATCATATCTACTAAGATTCAACAAATGAAGAAAATATTAGAAACTCTATTAGACGATCTCGCGATTCCTCGATCTCTTGAATTCTTCTTCAAATCCTCTCAATGCTTCTCATACTATCCTATTTTTCTCTATGAATCTCTCTCTATTTCTCTACCTATTTCTCTCATTTTCTTTCACTTTTCTTCATGTTGAGTATTTATATTGTATTGGGAATCTTCTAAGTGAAGTAAGAGGTGAAAACACTACAAGAAAACCAAAACTTTTTGAATTCCTGTACACCCAAACACGGTCGTGCTGTATGGCACGGTCAACCGTGCCCTGCCAAGAGGTCACTGGCGTTTTCACGGAGCTGACACGGTCGTGTCCCATCATCCAGAACTCACTGCATACTGGCGCACGGTCGTGCTGCATGGCACGACCAGACCGTGCGCCACCAACTCTTCCACGCGATCTCGTATTTCTATTCTTCATTCCTTAGTCATCAATTACACTTGAAACTTACACTTTTCTCATTAAAATCATGAAACTAAGCACAAACCTGTCAAATGCAACTTATACAATATAATATCATAAATCACCATAAAAACGTATCTAAACATATTTAAATGAATACATAAACATACACAAAAATACGTGAAAAATGACACTTATCATTTATACAAGATCTTCTATAAATAGTGAAGATATACCACACATTCTAAAGCACACATCTCTTAAATCTCTTCATTTACATTATATTCATCTTCTCTCTAAAATGTCGAAGCCACACAATACTAATTATACAAATGCTGAAGATCAACATCTTTTCGGTGTCTATCTTGAAATTTCACAAGATCCAATCATTGGTATAAACCAATCCATAGATCAATTTTGGAAACGTGTTACAGAAAAGTTCAATTCTGATGTGTCAAGCTCTAACATAAATGGGTGTAACCAAAGATCAATACAATGTTGTATACAAATAATTCTCAAAGATACTAGAAAGTTCAATGGTTGTTTGAGTCAGGTTGAGTATATACATCCAAGCAGTGCAAATGAGCTCAATATCGTAAGTAATCATCTATATATTTTACTATTTTATGTGCCATAAACATTTTCTCAATAAATTTCAATATTGTTTGCAGATACGACGAGCAAACGAGTTGTTTCTGCAATAAAACGGTAATAAATAAATGTTTAAATTCGACCATGTGTGGTCTATTTTGAAAGAATATGTGTAAGGTGAAAACACAAGTGGAGTTTTAACATCATTTCCACATGAAGTTGTTAATGAGTCTCATATTTCTCCTGACCCTTCTACACCTTCATTTTCAATCGATTTAAGCGATGAAAACATAAGTGGTGGTTCTTCATCACAACGGCCACAAGGGGTAAAAAAGTCCAAATTTAAAAGAAAACAAAGTGGAGATATGTCTGTTTTTTTAAATACTTTACGAGAATTATTGTCAACTTCGGCCGCAAATAGAGAGCGCGATATTGAGGTGCAAATGCAAAAAGTTGAATTATAAAAGAAAAAAACTGCACAAAAAAAATGATTATAGAAGATAACATACTACTCATCGATTTGGACATGATTGTTGATCCCGTAAAACGTGAGTACTTCCAAGAATAACAACAAATAATTATGCAGAAGATGAGAGAATCTCAAGTACCAAAACCTACTAATATGTTTGATATGTTTTGGCAATTTCCATATTTTGGAGGGTCTAGATTTGGGGCTGGTCTCTCGAATTATTAGGTTTTATTGTTATTTTCAGTAATTTTATGTTTTAATTTCATATATTTTATTCAATTTTCAGTTTTTTTATTTTATTTTCATGTATTTTAATCTATTTTCAGTAATTTTATATTTTATTTTCATGTATTTTAATGTATTTTTAGTAATTTTATGTAATTATTCTCGTCTCTTATATTTTTAATATTCATGTTGAAAAATGACTCATCTTGTGAATTTTAAAATTTTATATTATCATCCATAACATTCAAATTAACTTTTCGTGTTACACTAAACTTTTTATATTACCATCCATGTTAGAATTAATATTTGTATTATATCAAATTTGATAAAACTAATAAATATAAACAACAAAAATAAAAAAGAAAGAAAAGAATAGTGCTGAACAGAACGGCGCCTCATGTAGCGCCGAACTGATCCTATTGACAAAATGGCGCTGAAGATAGCACCTTGCTGGGAGCATAATTGTGGTGGTGGCCGCTATTGTAGAGCGCTGCTGGGCATGCTCTAACCTTAAGCATTTGGAGTGAAAATTGTTCGCATTCTTCCCCAATTTCATTTTGCAACCCTAATTTTTTCATCCTCTTTTCAATCTCCATTATATTTGTAGTTTTTCCTCCAATTTTTAATCACATTCTTTATAAATTAGAATTCTTCAAACCAATTTGAATTCTTTCAACCACACACAGATTCTGCTTGCTCTACGCCACCGCCAATGGCTCTTCACCAATCTCTCCGCCTCTGTCGTGCTATTTCATTCTCAATTTTTCTCTTTTGTCGCTCTCTCCATGCCCAACCCAATCTACTCTCATATTCTTCCAACACCCCGCCCTACTCCTATCATCTCCTTCATCCAATTGGCTCGACCATTCACTTCAACCACTACCTTGTTCCACAAGACCTTCGACATGAAAACCTACAAAATTGGGCCTAACCTCTTTGAAGGATGCGATTACAAACACTAGCTAATCACTATGGATGTCCGCAATTCCAATCCTACTCGTGATAAAATCAATGATACCTATGTCAACACAGTAGCCCAAGTCTTTGAAAGGCCGCATCTTCTTGGCAATGGTGTCCCGTTCCACCTCCAGTCCCTCATACTCCCTCACTCAACTCTTATGCGCCGAGCAACAGAATACCAAAAACCCAACTGCATAATAAACATCACCATCAAAATGCCATACTCTAACCGCATAAGAATATTCACCTCTCTCAGATCCCTCAAAGATCTGAGCATCAAAAAGCTCAATTTCTTTTTGGTAAATAGGGCTAAGATCCCGAGAAATTAGCCCGCAGAAGAGGATGAGGGATATGTGCGTCATGTAGCAAAAATGGTTGAGCTAAGAGTAGAATCCGATGAAGGAAGAGAGAATTGAGAGGGATGAGATCACTAGAAATGCGTAACCGAGAGAATACAATGGCATTTTGAGAGCGATTGTTGGAGCTAGAGAAGCTGCAGAGAGGATGAAGAAGATGAAGTTGAAGAATAAGACAAGAAGGTGAAGGAAAGAGTAAGACCTGATTTTGATGATGGAAGAATTCAAATTCAGAAATAAGGTGAGGGAAAATTGGAGAGAAAACTAATATTATTGCATACGTGCACCTGATACACACAGGAGACTGAGAGAGAAGATAATGTGAAGAGTGATTTCATTAATGATTCAATCTACTCTCAACAACTTCTCTAACCACCTAATTATCTTAATGGCTATACCAATTTATACTATAATAGAGACTAACTCATTATAATCTTTCCAACTTCAAATTGACTTCAGCGGTAAAAAGATATTATTTAAGTTGCACAGTTGCAGTTAATAAATTAAAGAAACAACACATCCAAATTAGTTGTGATTATATCTTCAAATTTTTCTAATTTCATGATTACATCTCCCAATTTCATTTCCCAATTTTTTTATAAACCCTTGTGATACGAGATAAAACTATAAAAAGAAGTGGAGGATCTCAACTTTTAACTCTTTGTTGATGGATTGCTAAAAACTGATATTTTTTTCTCAAAATGTTAGAATATTTATATATTTTCAATGATATATTGAAACTTATTTTTGTTTTTATGTTTGTTAGTGTTGCATTTTTCAATATTTTAGATGGACAAATAAGCATATTGAAACTTGATATATGTACACAACCTTTTTGAATGAAAGAGTTTTTTTTCTTTTTCTTATTTTCAGGTTTTTAAATTATATTTATCATTTAAGGTAAAAATGTTTATTTTTTCTTTATATGGTCAATTTTTCTATTTCGTCATGACATCCAAAATGTCAGGATCGTCCCTGTTAGTCCCTTCAAATGCTAACAAGATTTCTCTAAACTCTTTGAACTAGCTTTCTATCTCGAAGCTATATCTAGATGTTATAAGAACGATATATATTATGATCCATAAGTTGGATTCAAATCCTATAAAATCTAATCTACTACAACAAAGATATTGTCCAAATTGTAAATATGTTGCAACTATGATTCTAGACTTTAAAATATAAAATTATGGGGTAAAAAACTGAATTAAGGAAAAGTGACAAAAGTTAAGTAATAACTTTCAACTTAACTCCGCATAACCTCCCATATATAACCACTCTTTCACCAACTTAAGAATGTAACACATAATGTAGAATTGAAAATTCTATAAAATCGTAAAACATAGTAAATTTTCAAATACTAATCAAAGTATTTTGGTTGTGTTTAGAGGTGACTTTCCCACGTGATTTCTATCCAAACGTAGGAGTAAGAAGGACATGAAAACAAGCTGTGAAACGTAGGAGTAGGAAGAACATGAAAACAGACTGTGATTTCAACCGTATAAAAATCCGATAATACTTGTTTTCTGTTACGAAGGTAACATGCATGTTTCCTTAATGCATAAATAAGTAATATTGAGAAGGCTCTCCACAAAGTCTTGAAGTTCGAACCAACAATGAGAGCTAGAAAATAAAAAAATGTATTTACAAATGCGAGATCAAGCCTTCATGACTCTGATACAACCATATCAAAAAATAAGACATATAAGTATAAATATGCATATAAAACAGAGTTGCACTCATGTGCACTTGATGGACACATACATGCGGGCAGGGAAAAAAATTTCGCGAAATTTCGCTAATTTTGAGTTACCGAAATTAAAATGGAGTTGAATAAATTTCGTCAGCATTTCATCGAAATTTCAGTAAATTTCGATTTCGATTTCGGTTAAGTTATAGTATAAAATGTTTGAAAATTTTGAAATTTCGGTGAAATTTCTGTAAATTTCGTTTCAATTTCGATTTCGGTGAAATTTTTGTTTTTTTACCCCAAATAATTATAATATTTTATAATGAATTACACTAAATTTTTAAGGGAAATGTATTTTGCACATTATAATTATAACGTGTATAACACAATCAAATAATTTTCTTACATATTTATCGTAAATGGCTCACGGATTGAAAAGATGAGATGGCTCATAGAGGGGCATATGAATGGCATATTCATGATTACACTCAAAATCAGTCTAATGTCATGAGTTTGTACCAATATTGTCTAAATTAAGATGGTATGCCAACTTATTCATTTGAAGCTCCTAGAAGTTCTTTTTGGTTATAGTAATAATGTATTCAATTATTTTGAATTTCTCATGTTATTATAACAGACAACATTTTAATAATAGTTAATTTCAATATTGGTTGTAAATATGTCATTTTGTTTGAAATTTTAAGTTGAATATATGTATTAATGTTAGTTATAATATTCTATACAATATCATATCCAAATTCCCAAATTTTAACAAAGTTTCTGACATTTTTCTAAATTTTACCGAAATTTCCACCGAAATCGAAACTTTCACCGAAATTTCCGTAAAATTAATGTATCGAAATTTCTACCGAAATCGAAATTTTCATCCTTGCATGCGGGTCAGGTCTGGGTCGATCCGAATCCGCACTATTTTTTTTTGTCTTTATTTTTATATTATGTTAGTCATATTTTTATGTTATATTCCTTTATGTATATATATCATACCCTTTTGTGTAATACTTTAACTTTAAAAAAATCGATGACTTTTATATTATATTAGTCATACTTTTATGTTATATTAGTCATACTTTTATGTTATATTAGTCATACATTTATGTTATATTAATCCTACCTTTATGTAAAAATATCATACATATGTTAAGGTACAACTAACATTACTAAAGGTATGACTAACATAACTAAAGTATGACTACCACTACTAATGTATAACTAACATAATATAAATATATGACACCTGGGAGCATGTTTGAGCAAATTTGTGCGCGATCTGGTGGAGCGTGCGGGCACATGGCGGCGCGTGATGGGCGGGGTCGACCCGAGTATATGAACCCTAGATCCATGCACTAGGTGCACATGAGTTTTTGTTTATAAAACAAGCTAATTGACTTTCCAATTTAAATTGGAAGAGTTATCAATTCTCTAAGATCCACAAATCTAAATCAAGTAACCATTTTTGAATCAATCAAGAATTATCAATCCACAACTTTGCTACTTTCATAAATTCTCAATTAATTCTTCTTCGATACAAATCCTTTCATTGTCCATATTTACATGATTATCTTCGATACAAGTCTCTTTAAATTTTTAATTTGTTCAACCACATTAAAGTTTACGTAATTTTATAAGTATTCAAACATGAAATAAAAATTATAAAAACAATTTCCACAAAAAGCTGAATAATTTTATCTTCCTGAAGTCTATAATAAAAATGTACAAAAAAACAAAAATAAGATGACATGCAATAATTAGTAGATAACTAAAAATAAAAATTTTAAATTATACATATGAAATTCTAGAAATTACACATATGCAATTTTAAACTAGAAACTAAAATTCTAGGGATTACATATGAAATACTCTAAAATACTCGTCCTAAAAAAGACACTTGAAAATTCACCAATTCTTCACCAAATACTCATTACTCGTTAACATTAGGAATGTTAAAGTCACACAAAACATGATTCATTAATGTCATGAAAGTACTTGTTGTATTTGTTAAACCAAAATGCATAACTAACCACTCATACAAATCATATTTCGTTTTGAAACAAGTTTTCCATTCATCACCCCTAGACAAGAATATGTTGGTTCTCCCATATGAATGGTCACCTCAATCACAAACATATATACATGTATATGTATGTAATAATTAAAGTATATCATATATATCCAACACACAAGGATAAAGTCAAATAAACTATCACAAAAACTCATGTAGCTGTAAAATACATAACGTAGACATTGTACCAGTCATTGTCCTCGCCAGCTCTATACTCTAGATCGTACAAAGACAACAACTCCTCATCCAATTCATGACAAACTAAAATGTGTTTGTGTTTGTTTATGTTTTAAGATGGAAAATTATTGTAATTAATATACTAAACATGTTTTGTCTGGTTTGATTATCAATTTTATTGTTAAATGTGTCATTTATTTTCTAAACATGTCTTTTACACTTCTCAAAATTTAGTATTTTGTATAGCCGTCTTTTCAATTTAGTCTTCAATCATATCTATAAATGACGAGTCTTCGAATCTTGGAGTTTATGCCAGGTCTTCGGATCTTGGAGATGATGTAATTAGCGTATTGGTTAATCTTTTTAGCATAACAATTAATAAGCATTTCCACTAAAATTTTCTTAAATCTTATGTTGCTATGTTTAAACGTTTTCAGATCCAACTTAGAACGAAGCGAATGTGTAGCCGGCTATACAGACTCCTCACTAGAAGCTATATATATATATATATATATATATATATATATATATATATATATATATATATATATTTGTTTTAATCTGTATTATGCAATGGTAGCATGGTAGCTTAGGGTGTGTTTTGGTGATGTAAAAAAGAAAATTGATTGTTCTTTGACTCTTTGTATTATTTACATTTTTATAACAATACTATATATAGTTGATTGTTCTTTGTATTATTTACAAAGAGGGAAAACTGTCAAAATAATAACAATGAAGGGACATAATAATGCGTACAAAATATCAAATAGTTGTAATTATATACAAGTCAACTCAGATTTAAACATATTTGTATGAGTATAAGTCTCTACAAAATGGATAAAATCTTTGAGAACTTGTAAGAATTGCAAAATGGTTAGAAAATAAATAATTACAAGTATTTAGGATATATCCATGATATATTAATGAAATAGTTTAGAGATATTGTTGAAATATGCTCTATAATATTAATTGTTACAAATATTGAGGATATATCGACAATATATCAAAGAAATATTTTCGATTATAACACTCTCTATAATATCAATTGTTTCAAATATTAAACATATATCAAAGAAATATTATGATATTTATTATAGAAATATCAAAAATATATCAATGAATTATTATGATATTTTAAACATCAAATGATCATTGCAATTATTTATCAATAATATAATGATATTTATGATAGAAATATTGAAGATGCATTAATAGATTATTATAATATTTTAAACCTATTAATAGTTTTGTTTTACTTGCATGTACAAAATAGTATATCGAATTTGACTATTTTGCAAGATGACGATTTTGACTAAAATCTATGAGTTGGTACCTATATATGATTCGAAGGTAATAACTCTTAATTGTAGAAGAATTTCCTTCTTCTCGCTAATATTCAGGAATGTCTTATCGCCAATCTTCAGGATTGAGTTGTGGGTAGGGGTAAGATGATCCACCTCCGGCCCTTTCGATGCTAATTCATACACTATTACCAACCCAAAGTTGGTAAATGACCTATTGGAATAAGAAGAAAAATTGGCTACATTGATGATGCTTTTCGAGCCTCAGATGCCTTTGAAGTGCTGTCGTGAGGAGGACAGCGACCTTGCAATCGAACGATTTAATAGCTTCGCCTCCGAGGGGACAACCACATCGTCTGCAGACCTAAAATCACTGAAAACCTTAATTTTCAATTTGCAGACGACCTAAAATCACTGAAAAACCTTAATTTTCAATTATCCCTATTGGGGTGGGAGGATTTTGGTGAAGGCTGACGACGATCGATTTCGACCTTGTCAATGCAGTTAGAGATGCTGTCAAGAAGTAAAAGTGCTTAAAAACGATCAAACATACGAAAGAACATCATTGTAGTGATCTTGATTATCAAAACATCGAAAATTTTGATTTCTATAGAGGAAATCAATTTTTAGAAGCTTGATAATTCACGCTAACGTGGGTGAAAAACATGTTTTATATATATCTCTGGTATACCAACTCTACAAACAATTAAAAAAACAAAATTCAATAAACATTATGCCAACTCTACAAACAATTAAAAAAACAAAATTTAATAAACATTTCAAACTAATCACTTGTGTCGACACTAATTTAATATTGAAATAAGATTTATAAACTCTACAAACAATTAAAAAAATAAAATTCAATAAACATTTCAAACTAATCACATGTGTCCATACTAAATTAATATTGAGATAAGATATATAAAATGTGCAAAATTATTATTAGGACAAGTTTTATCTATCTAATTATTTCTAGTAGTCTCTCCCTAAATTAATATTGGTTTAATATTTCCAACTCGAATGAATTAAGTCTCTACTCACCATTATACTCAATCTCAAACGAATTAATAAAACTTCGTACAATATTGCATAACCTCATATTAATATTGGTTTGTTGGTGTGCATAACCAATATATGTTCTAGAGACAGTATTTTTACGAGATCACCAACATTAAATTAAACATAATTTATAATCAAAATTAAGCATTTTAATGATATTTTATGCAATTTTTTTTATGGGAACAACTGCTACAAATATTCAGGATATTTCGAGGATATATTAAAAAAGAAATTGAGATATTGTTAGAATATCCTCTATGATATAAATTGTTACAAATATTGAGGATATATCAACAATATATCAAAGAAATATGTTCTATTGGAACACCCTCTATAATATCAATTATTTCAAATATTAAGCATATATCAAAGAAATATTATAATATTTATTATAGAAATATCAAAAATATAGCAATGAATTATTATGATATTTTAAACACCGAATGATCACTGCAATTATTTATCAATAATATAATGATCTTTATGATATAAATATTGAAGTTTTATTTTACTTGCATGCACAAAATATTATATCGAATTGGTTATCTTGTAGGATGATAATGTTGACTGGAATCCATATGAGTTGTTGGAACAAATGCAACTCATCTATCCCAAACAAATGTATATGTTTTTTTGAATATTCAGGATTGATGTGTGCACACATCTCTCCAAGGCAGTTGGGAATCTCACAGGAGGAGGAAGAGATGAATCGTTGGTTCACTATTAACGTGCGTGAAAGGTGCATTGAAACATGTTTGACTAAAATGAATAAGTTATATCAGTTTAATGATAACCAAGTATTTTTATCAAATTGATAAATTCAAATTCACTCTACTGAAAAAAATATATGAATAAATTAAAGTTGGGAAAAAGAATGTTTACATATATCTCATTTAAATTTCATTTAATTTTTTCTCCGGATGTTTATATCTAGACACATATAACCACTAATATTGTAAAATTAAAATATAGACAAAAACTTATATACCCCAATGTATTATTATTAATTTGGTATTAATTATATACTCATAAAATATTAGTCGTATACTCAATACTCATAAGATATTAGTTGCATATTCATAAGGTATTACTTGTATAACTGAAATATATGTTTTAATGAAACATATTAGTTGTATATTCATAAGTTATTAATTGTACATACAATAGGTATTAGTTGTTTACCCATAATGTATGTACTTGTATAACTGAAATATATGGTTTAGTGAAATATTACTCAAAATATTTCTTGTTACATGTAATTGTATTAATCGTATTACTTAAATGTATTAGAGTTGGGATTAGAGGCAAACCATACCTCAGGACCGGGGCACACAAACCCTACTCTAAAACATTTATGCCTCATATAGACACTTTAAATTCTGTTTCCACTTTAAAATGCTAGAAGATAGATATTTTCAATGATAAATTGAAACTTATTTTTGTTTTTAGGTTTGTTGGTATTGCATTTTTCCAACATTTTAGATGGACAAAGAAACATATTGATATTTTCAATAATAAATTGAAACTTATTTTTGTTTTTAGGTTTGTTGGTGTTTTTAGATGGACAAGAAAGCATATTGAAACTCGATCTATGTACACAAATTTTTGAATGAAAAAGTTTTTTTCTTCTTTAAACATATATATTTTTTCCGTATGACTCATTTTTTTCGATTTCTTAATGGCCCAAAATGTTTGGGTTGAAGATGACGGTCAAAAACAAACAATTATCTATTACTGGTGTAATAAACCATCTGAGATGACGTAAACCATAGTATACACACAAACAAGAATGAGGAACGAAACAGAATACAATGTCGAGTCACTCCAACCAAATTGAAGCAAACCACTACAAACCTAATAGCAACATGAAAACAAAGACCACACAAACAAAATTACATAAAACCCTGGATCATGATATGAGGGATTAGTTTGATGGAGGCGGAGAGATCATGAATGGAAAAGCAGGCATTGTGGTCGGAAATGAAGGCATTGGAGGTAGCGCCACCTTCGGCATGGTGGCCGGCAATGTGGGCTTTGGTAGTGGTGGCAGAGTGGTGGCCGGAAAGTTTGGCAGTGGCGGCAGCGTGGCCTTAGGCAGTGACGGGATTGTCTGCAACAGGTTGCGCGCCGCACAACTTGCATGGATGCATGAGAATGCGATGATGAGAGATAAAACAAGGTGAAAGTTAGAGGCTGCCATTGAAGATTGATTGAATATTCAAAGAGGGGAATTTTGTAGTACTGTGTTATGATTTAGAAATAGAATTGTGTTACATATTTATAGATGGTGGTTTGATGAGAAAGTCTTGAGTTTGATCAGAGGCAGTTTGGGTTGGTGTGAAGATCATCAACTTATTAGGTTAACTTCTTATGACTAAGGACACTTGTCCTAACAATAAATTATTCTAGTTATGTATTCTAAGATTGTGATCATATTTAGTGTTGATTGTGACAACAAGATGCCATGCACTATTGGTTTCCAAAGAATTGTAATTGTTTTAAGTTAAAATGATCAATCTTTGAGCAATTTTTCAAACATAATCTATATGTATTTGGGGAAAGGAGGAGGCTTATATGGTTTATTCCTTGGCATTTAGTTTTCATATGGAGATAAACATAGAGGTCACATCTTATAATCTTTTACAAATATTGTTAATTTTGGTCCTTATTTAGTTATTCTTAGTTGATTTATGTGAGATGTACGTATGTTTCGATTCTACTAAATTTTATAAGAGTCATCAAATGAATATCCATCCTATTGGATGTATTAGAGGAAAGCTAGCTTTTTTATATAATTAGGTTTTAGAACATAAAATGCATCAATTATTGGTCATTTTGACAATTTTATAGATTAGTTAAACAATTATTAAAAATGTTCTCTACCATAAATATATAGATGTTTTAACCAACTTCCTACTTTTCGGGCAAAAATACACTTTAATTTAACTTAAAAAGATATGATTGATATCAAAATGCAACACCAATTTTATCAATTTTCCACTTTGTATCTAAACCAGAAAACTTTTAAATTGATACACATACTTTTTTACGATGTTTTTACATTGTTACCTGAACTCGATTTTTGATACATTTCCAACCGAAAACAACTTTTGGAATACTTGAAAATGCAAGTCACCTCTAAACATCAACCAAAATAGCTAGTTTTTACATTGTTACCTGAACTCAATTTTTGACACATTTCCAACTGAAAACAACTTCTGGAATACTTGAAAATGCAAGTCACCTCTAAACATCAACCAAAATAGCTAAGTCATACACCAAAGTGACACATCATTCGAAGCCAATTTATAATCATGAATCAATTTCATTATTCATGTTCGATTTGAGCTCAAATCAAATGCAGACCACGAAATTAATTTAAGGTATGATTTGTCTCCATAATGAGGTCATTTTGGCATATGATTCGTGTAATTTTACTGACGTTTGAAGGTTCAACACGATGTATACATAATGTGCACCGATGAAATAAAATACAAGTTCCGGAACACAGTTATAATGTAGAAAATCTATAGCAAGAGTTGCGCTTATATGCAAGAAACGCATTTTCAGCCAAAAAAATATGTGCTCACTACAAGATTCCTCTGTACAACAATGCATCAAGATTACAAAAGAATACCTCACTGATCAACAACTGGTCTGAGTTATAGTGATATCAACACTAATGAGATCCAGGCCATAGCTTGAACATCACCCCATGCTCACTCACACTGCCTCTAGCCAATCGCCTCATCGTTTTCCACAATGGCTTTTCTTTGCCCATTCTCAAAGAACCCGAGCTTGAATGCCTCCTTAAAGACTCACAATCCTTTCTCTCAAATTTTGCAGGAGAACTCAGAAGCTCAGACATGGAAAGATCTCTCTCAAGATCAAGCCGATAGTCATAATCAGAGAGGGTAGATGGAGAAAGCACAGGAGCTGGGAGCAAATCGTCTTGGCTACAGCTTCTAGAAGGCAACTCTCTGACTTCATCAAACTCGCTGCATATCAGTTTTAAGGCCTGAACGACCTCGCCCATGAAGGGTCTGTGTGATACCTCGGGTTGAGCGCACATTGAAGCTATAGCAGCTACTTTTGCTATGCTGTCGAATGGAATATCGGGTGCCACAGATTGGTCGATTATTGATTCTAAGCCTTCTCTACTTGTTAGGAGTGGACGGGCCCATGAAACTAGGTTTTCTTGACCGGGTGGCTGAGACATGTCGACTGGTTTTCTTCCGGTTAGGAGTTCTAGAAGGACCACTCCGTAGCTGTATACGTCGCTTTTTACCAGAAGATGCCCCGTCATTGCATACTCCGGTGCCACATAACTTGCCATGATATATGAGGAAGAGAAGTCAGGACAGAAGCATTCATGTATTCAAGAAAGAAAAGGATAAAAGGCTTAATTGCCACCTTTACTTTAATTGCAATTTTAACCAAACTTTTGGATATAAAATTGCAATTAAAGTAAAAGTCGTGATTTAACCAGCAATTAAGCCAAGATAAGAGTACAAGGATGTACCCGAAGGTCCCCATGACACGTGTTGATATGTGCTTGTTTTCCTCATCTAATGCAGAACGTGCTAAGCCAAAATCAGATACTTTAGGTGTAAAATCATCTTCCAATAAGATGTTGCTGGCTTTGAAGTCCCTATGAATGACACGGGGGCTTGAATCTTCGTGCAGATAAGCTAGAGCTCGAGCAGATCCAAGTGCAATTTTGAGCCGAGCACACCAGTCAAGTGGAGATCTTTCTTTGTCAATGCCTGAAAATAAGCATCACCATAAGAGACTTGCATGGTGAAACAAGTAAGAGATTAGAAGAGTAGAGTATTTATACCATGTAGATGTGATTCCACGCTACCATTTGTTATTAGTTCGTAAACCAAACAGCGAGTGCGATCCTCCTCTACACAAATACCAATCAGCTTGACCAAGTTTCTGTGATGAAGCCGGCTCAGCATCTCAACTTCAGCCAAGAATTCACGACCACTCTGTTGGTCGTATCTTTTGAGTACCTTAATTGCAACTTTTGTCCCATCTTCTAGATCCCCTCTGTATACTCGTCCAAATCCACCTTCACCTAGTACTCTTGTTTCATTGAAGAAATCGGTTGCCTTCTCAATGTCTCTTGAACTGAGAGTTTTTGCAGAGCCAGTATAAACTGCAATGCTTGAGCCCAAGGAGAATGAAGGAGAACTGATCCCACTTCCAACTATAGACACTGCTAGGCCTACATCATGTGCATTATATTTCTTATCAGCAAATATCTCATATTATGAAAAAATTGATATATGATTTATCGAGGCATTTTAACCCCAGAAACAAGGATCAATCATCATTGGGAAAATGTTCTGTCCTCAATCAATGATAAAATCAAGTCTTTAAGGAAATACGGGTTTCAACTGTCTAACGTATGGAAAATCGAGATTTATAGTACTCTCGTAGAAAAAAAAAACATTAAAAACAACTAAAATTCGCGAAGAGTAAAGAAAATATTACCTGATGACTTAGCGAGGGAACGAATGGTAGCTGGGGGAGTGGGGTCCGGTTGGGGGGCGCATTGTTTATATCTGAAGACCAAAACCCATGCAACAGCACACAATAAGATAAGAGCTACAAAACAAGATAAGACTATTGTTGCTAGTATGCTTCCACTAAGCCCACGCTTATGCTGCTTTCCACTAATGTCGACCCCAAGGGGCTGCATAGACCTTGCATTATTGTCATGACCAGGGTATGGCTTACTTGAAACGATGCCAATCGATGATGGAGGCAAAGGTGGAGACGGAGGGAGACCTATCGATTGCAATATGTATACTCAAGGAGTCAGGAAAATATTTATTAAAAAAAAAAGAGACAGTGATTCAAGCTTGGTTATAAAGTACCTGGATATCTCACATATAGTACATCATAGTCACCAAAAATAGAAGTTTTTACGGCGACTTGTTTGTGCCAAAATCTCTGAAATGTTAGATACGCTGTAGTATCATCGAATTTTACTCCAAGGGGTAACAAATCAATAAGAACGATGGTCTTATCAGTGTTTTCTTCAGCTGCATTTGCTCCCATGATGCGCACTTGGCTTTGCTTCATAAATACTCCAGCTGCAAGTTCGGATGCTAGTTCTGAAACTAAAGGAAAAAAGGTGTACAGAGCAACAGAGAGGCCAAGCCCCACTTGTATTGGCAACACGCAGACACATGGAGCTTCCGGTGGTCCATAGGCTAACGGCTCGGTGCATGTCAAGGGTGCACAGTCTGTCAAATTACGCAAGACATTCAGTTTAGGTGATCACATAATGATATATATAGCACAGCAGAAAGAATATCGACCTTTTTGAGGAGGCGGTGGTGGTAGTGCTCGCCACGGGGGAAACTGCGGAATTTTGGGACTTCTATGCGATGGCCCGGAGGGAGATACTTTAGGGTAGACAGACGGAGCTTCAAGTCAAAAAATATAGAATTTAAGTTCAAATAGTACTTGAAGTTCACTTCCCTTATTGTGGAAGGGAGAACAGAGAATTAGTCTTACTTTTAGCGTTCCCAGAGGGATATGCTGGAGAAAGAGCTGTTGGAGGAACTGTCAAGTTCATCTTGGAATTAGTATACATTTGAACAAGAGAAGTAAATGAACTTTGAAGAGAGAGAAGACCTGAAGGTGGAGGAATCACATGTGATGCTGGAGCAGGAGTGGTCTTATGTGGTTGATGTTGTTTTGTCGGAGGAACAGACGCTGTTGACTTGGAAAATTGACGTGGAGGAGGAGCAATATTAGAGTGTTCGACAGGGGTTTTTGAAGGAGGAGCTGAACCAGAAGAAACACAACAGAATTATTACTTGTGTTCCCATTTCTTTTCAGGGATCGTGAGGAAATAGTATCGAATCTCTCAACAAACCTTCAGTAGGAGAATGGCTTACAGGTGTGTGACGATGGGTAGTTCTATTTGTGGGTGCTGAAACTGGCATTAAACCTGGTTTCTTACTCATGCTTGGAGGAGGTGCTAAATTTGGAGAGGGATTTTGCACTGCGAGAAAATGTTATATATGCATGAAATTCATTTACTAGAAACAAATGAGATAACAGTGATAACATTCATACATAATCAAGATGTGGAATGTAAATAAATTCCCTAATTCCCGTGTCAACAATTAACGACATTGTTTATAGTAAAGAGATGGAAGAACTTCGGCTTAATATAGACCAATCTCACTACTCTAGAAACTATTACATTTCACAAAGATGCTTCATACAGTAAATCCCACGAAGATGACTAATGCATTGTCACTCAGAAAGTTTTCTTTTTGCTGTATTCTTAACTTAGGAGAAGAGATTACAACGAGCAATTCAACATAAGCATCAGAAGAAAACAACAAAAGACTAAGGTAATCACTGCTCTAAACTAAAACAAGCACACATCTTCTAAGGTATCACTATCCACAACATAAATCAAGAATAATCCTTTTATCACCTGGAGGACTGGATGGAGGTTCAATCGGAATCGGTTTGACGGGTAGAGGCAATGCTGGATGTGTTGACACATCTGAAACATCATACGAAAAATTCATTACGTGTTCACAATCTGGTAACAGTTAGCAGAAGATATAGCCAAATGAATTTTTTGTAATGTAAGTACAAGTGAAAAAGCAGACCTGGAGGAGGAGAAGGTGGTTCTTTTGGCAAAATCGGGTGGAACGGAGGTGGAGTCTCAGGCATTCCCCTGGGAGCAGGCACAGCTGATACTACACTCCAATTATTTTACATAAGATATAATTATCATAAGTATGAGAAAAAATCCAGCAAAGGGCAGGAAAAAGTTCTCTGCTTTCAAGTACCTGGCGCAACTGCGGATAAAGGAGCATTATTGATGGGTGCAGTAGATTTATCTGGTGACGAACTGTTCGAAGGTGATATCACAGGTGCTGCATATGGAAAATATAAATTAATTCGAACCAATAAAGAGCAACGATATGATACATCCTTGCATTGTACAACTATATACCTGGAGCTTGTACTGTAGATGGAGGTTGTTCTGAGTGCTGTGGGTTCCCTGGAGAAGGAATCGGAGGCATGGATGAGATGGGGCCCGGAATAGATGCTGGCGGTGGAACAAAGGGATTTGGAGGTGACATTGACGGGCCGGGCCATGTGGGAGACAGGGGACCTTTTGCCGTTTCAGGTACAGGTGCAGATCTCAAAGGAGGCATTGCCCCTGAAAAAGAAAGTCATCAACAGATTACATTAAGCTCAAGAGCATGTCAAAAATAATGTATCTTGTAATCGAGGAACATTACCTATTGGTAGAGGTAACGGAGACGGTGCTTTGTTGATGAACACATTCGCATTAGACCCATCGCCTGGATTGAAAAACAATACAAAACAAGCATTGATTGAAAAAGGCAAAGACATACAAAAGCACAAAATAAGCTAACAATAGCAATTAACAGACACATCTATCATAGGAAAATTAACAACAAATTTACTAGTTGCGACTCTGTATATACTTATACCAAACAAAACTCGGTCAACTAAATACATAATTAGGTTGAAAACTACTTATACTAAACTGGAAAATGATAAAAGAAACGCATGTAGTATAACTTCCTATAATTCGGAAGAGTTACAATAACCAGTTACTGAACTTAAGGAAGACATGAGCATAAACCACAGATAGAAATCTAAGTGA
Organism: Scutellaria galericulata; assembly: GCA_946896805.1. NCBI lineage: Eukaryota > Viridiplantae > Streptophyta > Magnoliopsida > Lamiales > Lamiaceae > Scutellaria > Scutellaria galericulata. The sequence continues at coordinate 15,524,858 of OX335790.1, forward strand.
TATACTCTACAAAAATTAACTTCAGCTAGCCAATGAACAATGTAGTTCAGAAAACCTTATATTTATTATATAGAGGTGGCTAATGAGATTAGGTGAAAGAAGAATTACAAAGTATTAGGTATTAATAACTTGTGTGGATCTTCCAAAATGAACAATGCAAAAATGGAACTTAAGCAGAATTGGACAAAGACTCAAGAAAGACCATTCTACAAATTTAACATTGCATTGGATCAGAAGATCATTGCATATTGATTCCCTAAATGTACTCAATTCATAATTCACTGATCATACACTGCCATTGAATCAAGAATGAATCTTATTGAGAAATATGAATTAAATGAGCAACTTTACATTACCCATAACAAAATTTCAAACACGCCCAGGTTCTCAAAACTAAAATTAGCAAATGATTTATCAGGAAATCAACAGTAATTCACATCTAAGAACAATAAACAAAAGAAATGCAAGGATTACCAGCAGATCCTTGAATCACCAAAAAGCAAGCAAAGGCACAGACTTTAAGCACCACAGTCAAAACTTGCAGCATCATTGCCCCAATCTCACATTAGAAAAAACCAATCCAGAAAAATTCTCAGCTATGACACACACACACAGAGAAAGATCCCAAACCCTCTCTCTTCCTCTCTCTCTCAATGTATGAATGAATGAATGAGGCAAACAAACAAAGAAACTGAAGAAAAATGGATGACTTGAAGCAATAACAAAAGGGGTTAGGCTAAAGCTGGAGACCCACAAGCAGAAAGAGTGAGAGGCAAGCAATAGAGTAGAGAGAGAGAGAGAAACACTGGTTTCTTGAAAAGTCCACAAAAGAGTTGGGTGGTGGTGCCATGAAAGGAAGAAGCATGTGCAAAGCAAGAAAGATTGATCCTTTTCTTCTGATTAAAGGGCTTCTGAGAACAAGAGAGGAATAACAACAACACCAAAACCAACAAATTGTTGAGTGAATTCTCGTAGAGATGTGAGTGAGAGATTGGCATGTTCTTGCAGTGCACAACGCAACACAACAAACTACCGTTTCCACTGACATGTGAGCAATTAAATACTGCCTTTGTTGTGTGTATTAAAAGCTAAGCAGGTAACTTTTCTCTTACCAAATGAAAACTAGGAAACAAACAATTCTTCTTACTAAACAGTGATAGTGGTAGCACGCTGGTAATTACTGGTAAATTAATAGTAAAAGAGACAGCAACTCATGCTTTTGTTTTCTCTATTCTAGTCTTCCTCTCTTTTCTCTTCCACCATTAATTTGACCATCCTTTTTTCTCTTCAATAAGTACGAAATAATGGATATTTTCTTTTGGGGTTTGAGAGGATCAGTGAAGATTCAACAAATTTGTGGACAATTGATTAACAATTAATGAAATGGGACCCTAAAAAGAAAGGCTTTTATGGTATCCCATCTATTCAACAAGGGAGATTTTTATTCAGTTTTAGAAAAAATTGAAGGTTTTCTTCTTTTAATTAAAAGTGTCGATTTGACATTCCATTTAAATTGTGTGGATAATCTTCTCTCTACTCAATAATTACTTTATCTTTTCCTTGAAGTATCATCAGAATTCAACCTTTTTTTTTCTACTATATATATTTATCGAAATCTGGTTAATGAATTGTTTTGTTCTTATACTTGCTATGTATTTTCAAGATTTAGAAGGGAAAAACAAAAAAAACAAAAAAAACAAAAAAAGAAGGCAAATTTGAGGGTGTTTATAAATTTTTTTTTTTTTTTAACATTGTGTTTAGGAAGTAGAAGACATGAACTTGTGTGAGATCATTTGACGGATTATTCTTGAAATAAAATTCCAATTTTACAATTACCAACCAGTCAACGTCAAATAGTATAGTTAACTCAATCCTATATTTTATCTACTGGAAAAGTATTACGTATTCGATTAAAAATATTAATTTGAATTTATTACTTGTTATTTCTTTTAAAATTAAGTATTATTTTATTTTTAAACTATGACTTACTATTTATTTATTAAACACTCTAAAAGTATTATTTTTAACATGAAAAATACTAATTTGTTTTTAAAAATGTATTACTTTTGACTTGAAATTATTACAGGTTCCTATATAAAGTAACACTAATTTCTCACAAAATATTATTTATCTACACTTCGGATCTATTTTAGAATGATTAATACTAATAAAACTCAAAACAACTCATGGATCTTAGATTCAAAATAATTGTTTTGGACTTATCATTATTGTCCAACATTATTTGACATAGAACTTACTTTGAATTGTGTTGTAGCTAAACTCATGAAATAGATCGGATTAGGTTTGCAATAATTGATGACACGTTAAAATCAATCCGATTGCTTACAATTATAGTTGTTTGATCCATAAATCAAATCAAGTAATTGAGATTTAACTGACTAAAAAAGAAATTAAATTTTTTTTTTGTAAGATTACTTTATGTTATAATGAGTGGGGACAAAATATCTATAATTAAGAGTCCATACAAATCGAATAGTATGACTTTTATAGTTCATGTCAGTTCATCAAATCAACTTTCGGAGAAACACCAATTACCTACTCGATGATTTAATCATTGTTAAATCCCAATTAAATAAATATACGAACTCTCACAAAATTGGTCATATTTTAATTTACTGAGAGTTGTTAATGGTTATTCAGTCCATCTCAAAATAAATATTATTTTAGAATATTTTTCATGAATTAAGAAAAATAATAAAAAGTTTGATTTACTCTTAAATATAATTATTATGGAAGTATTTTTCTCCTTTCACTTAACCCTCTCTTATCAACCATCTCTAATACATTTAATTTGACCATGTAAATAATGTATGTTATAGGTAAATATATGTTTGAAATCTTAAAATAATATTTATTTTGGGACAATCGTTTTTTTATACATATATTTTGGGAACTGAGGAAGTATTTACTTAGCCTTTTATTTTAAAGGAAAGGAAAATACATCAAGCAAAGTAGGGAAACTAATCTTTTTTACCGCTTTGACAAATGCCTTTTTTTTTTTTTTTGTTGCCATTAAATAAGAAATTATCATTTTTAGTCTGTATCATTTACAAGATTAAAATAATCATAAAAAGTTATTGAATTAAAATATGTTTTCTAATATTTTTTAAGTCAAATTAAAATGGTATTTTTGTTCGAAAAGTAAAAAAGTGCCCAAAAGTTATATTTCTTTATACAAGTGAAGAATAAACATCTTACTAATTCCAAAGTGAGTATAAAATATTTCCAACCCAAAGTACGTAATTTAAAAATTGAAAAAGAAAGTGGTTGTATTAAAATAAATATTAGTATTAATTGGTGTTGAGACTTAATGGGATTAATAATGATAAGCTTGACCAGACAGAGCTCCTTTCTCTCTCTCCCTGGTTTTGAGATGTTGATGTGTGCACGTGTCTTCTGGAGCTGACAACCCACCAAATTTCTACTTTCAAATATTTAATTCATTAATAATTAAAAAAATGAAAAATGAAAAGGAAAATGAGATTCTATTAATCAGCCTATGTAGGCAGGTCCCCTACCATTACCAATACTATTGTTGCTCCTTGCATGGAGAAATTAATGTTACAAGACAAATGCATTCAATCCATTGGGCTTCTTTGCATTCAATTTTAATTAGGTTCACTTTCCTCATTTTAAGTGTTTATGAAATGGATATTCTTACAAGAATTTTGCATTGTAAAGAAATATTGGTGAATTTTTTATGTTGGAAAGTTTTGGTTATATGGGCATCATTATAACAAGAAGCAAAATAATAATAAGAATAAGGAGAAGTTGATTTTTGGACTTGTTATTTTAATTGAAAACATAATTTAGAACAAAAACAATTGTACAACGCTGATTGTTTCAACATAGAACAATCGGTACACAAATTGAATTCAAGAACTTATTTTAGTGTATCATAACAACTTAGGTTAGGCCATTCATGTTGCAGCATAACCTAGCTAACTTAGAATCACATATTTGTTGCAATAGAATTCTATAACAAGTTGGTTTGTTCCTACATATAAAGATCAAAATGTTAGTAAGATAAAGATGCATGAAAAATAAGATTGAGCATTCTTTTTGCAAGACGAGTATGTTTCGTCTAATACTTACACTTGCTAATATAACAATCTCCAACGGTTGATGTTTTTAAGATTGTAACACCCTAAACCTCAAAATTTTGATGAACTCACTGCACCTAACAAAACATCTCCAAAGATACATCGATTAACAATATCTTTAAGATAGTGGTTTTAAGATTGTCAAAGAAAATCCACTTAGGTTAGACATGAGAAAGATTATATATTGATATGTTTGGATGAAAAAATCTTCATTGGTGTGATACCTTTTCGGGAAAGTCCAAAAATAAGTATGTACAAACTAGACCCAAAACGAACAATATCCTAACATATTATTTGTTACAGTGCATTTTGATTGATTTTTTTATGTCCAAAAGTTATTTCGCCAGTAAATTTTTTTCTACATTTTACCATTATTTGTACTAATGTAGATTGGTCCACATTTTACAAACTCAAGATTATGATTAGACAATCAACAGTTCTTCTTCAAACAAAGTCTCACCAAACCTTCTTAGACTCAACATAATATTATTCACACATCCAAATCCAACCATCTCCATGTCTATGAATACCAACAAATATTCAGTACATGTAAGATTTGAATTGTCAATTATGTTCCAATAATGATATGATAATAAGATGTCATTATTTCTTATGTCCATACAAGGGTGGTGTTCAATCAAGTGAATGTACATATTGGATAGAGTCAATTTAAGCTTAAACAAGTTTGAACATGTTGATAACCTTACTAAATTATGTTTAACATTAAAATGATTGGTTGACCCTCATTTGAGATAATGAGATATCCACAATATCATGAATTATGATGGTCATGTGAATCCTAGACAGTTGACCCAAGTGGAGGAACTACACAGATTTAAAATTGATGAATGTTTATGAGATGGTAATTGTATGTTTAAAGAAATAAGTCTAAAAATCCATACATAAAGATTGTTTTAACTATAATGATTTCGAGTCCTCTAATGTGTCTCTAGTTTTGGATTTTTAGTTGTTTTGCAAGCTCAAACATCATTCTCATTTAGTGTCATTTTGTTGTAGATGTGAGCACGATCGATTTGGTTTTGAAACCTTCAGTTCCCAGTTCCAAATGTAAGGGAACCGTAATCGAACCATGTAATATGGTTTTGGTTTTGGATTGAATTAGTGGTTCAATGGTTTTTTTTCCTTTCCTTTTCTTTCCAATTGGAACCCACGGTTTGGTTTGGAACCGACAGTTCCACCAACGGTCAGAATCTGTTTGAATTTCAGTCGTTGATCTCCAAAGATCGGATGATTTGAATCATTGATTAAAAAAAATTCAAGAACTGTTGATACACAAACCCAACTGTTAGACCTCTAATTGTAATCGAACCGTATGAATATCGGATCCAAAACCAAATCAAGTCAATAGTTAAATCGAACCATTGACCATTGTTCATAACCTGAACCGTGAACACGTTTACTATATTGGAACAACCTCATATTACAATTTTCTACTGCTAATTTTGCGTTACTGACACTATTCTTTGGACGTGCTACTGCTAGATGGAACAAAACCCTGATCTTAATTATATTAGAATCATCATAATGAAATTCGTTTTTTTCATTCTTTTGAATTTTTTGTTGTCTTTTGCTGGAATAAGAAATTGTTTTAATAGTTAATTATGAACTATGGTTTGTAGGTGTCACTGTAACCCCATCAAGAATGTGTGCTTTATTAAAAAAAAAAGTTATACTAAAATATTATTCATCACATTTTCTCATTTCTTTCATTTTCTCTATGCTTCCCACATTTTTTTTTATTATTATTTTATTTTCTAAATAATGATCCCTAGCCACCGTGTATATGTCTTGATATATTCACCGCTGAAGTGTAAGGATCAAATCCCTTTAATATTATAATTTGAAATTAATATTTATAATAAATTTATATTACATTAACAATAAATATATTAATATACATCAACAGTGGGAAGGTAATGGACATGTTTATACTCATCCCAATCTGTTTTACAGAATTGCACGTTTTCAAGAAATGGATAATTATCAGATGCACATGATTTTAATCTCTGAACTTTCTTTCAATCATGAAGCAATCATGAATTTAGGATAGATATTTTGATATTCTCAACCTAAACATATAAAGTAAATAACTTATTTCTTTCTAATTGCATATTATTGTAAAACTTAACATATATAGAAAAATAGTGTCCATGCAACTAGAGGTGCACAGATCCGGTCGGATCCGACCTAGATCCAAGCTCAAATTAATTTTTATTTTTTCAATTTATATGATAATTTATATGCTATATTTATATAATCTTTATATACAAACATCGTAACTTTTAAGTGATATTACTTAGACTTTTTTACTATAAAAATTCATGCAGTGTAATAATAATTTAACATTTATGTTATATTAATACAACATTTATGTATAAATATAATAACTTTTATGTTTTAAAGTACTACATAAAGATTATATTATTATAACATAAAAGTTAAATTATTATGATATAAAGTTATATTATTGTGACATAAAGGTTTAAAAGGTATTATATGTTCATAATATAATGTAAAAGTTAAACTAGTATAACATAAATATTAGGCACGTGAGATAAGAGTGTAGGCATGAATATGAGGACGCGTGTGGAACACGTGAATACCCTGAATCGGATTGATCCAGTTGTATGGATTCCTACCTGCATATCTTATGCATAGAAATAATTGTGTATATAGAAACGAAGAGACATGCCAAATTATGTATATGGTTTTTCATAGATTTCTAGGGTCCCTCTCTTGACGAAACAAATCTTGCTGTAGAAATTATTGCACAAAAAAACAAAAACAAAAAAAATTGTGTGTGCAATGGAATACTTCCACGTTGGGCTTCTTATATTTCATATGAAATTCAAATTTATGATACGAAGCCCATGCCCCAATCTTCTTGTCCCCTTCAATAACTATTTATTTAGCATGCCAATCCCAACCCCCCCCCCCCCCCAAAGAAAAAAACAATTAAATTTATGATCCAATACAATGTTCTTAATTCATATTTTAGTGTAAAACCATCTATTTTAGTGCCCCATCCAAAAAGAAAAGGAGTATTCGTTTTTTTTTTTTTTGGCAGTTAAGTTTCAAATATAAAACTCAATTATTATTATTATAATTTTTTTATATAATGCCATTGTAACAGACTTTTCTTAATAGAACTGTATCCTCGTTAAACTGACAAAAACAAATGGAAATATTTCGATTTTGGTCCTATAACTAGGTCCATTAATATTATAGGTTTATAAAATTATAGTTTTCATTTTTTTCTTTTTTCCAATTTTAGTGTTGTGCAATTTTGCAGCAACAAGGTGGTGACTAACTTGGGATTAAATTAAATTTATGTGGTTGGTCCATCTTATTTAATACTTCAATCTCAATTAAATGTTGTTTTAGAGTTTAAATTTAGTTTCTAATTATTTACCTTTTTAATCTTTTATACAAATTTATTCCAAGATTATACCTATTACCATTCATTCAATAAAATTTAGAAATTTCAAATAATACTTTATGTGTAATTAATTTAATTTTCTTTTGAATTTTGGATCCTAACTTCCTTAATTAGTTGAAGATATATTTATCTGATTATTATATTTCTTAATTTATGATAAAAATTATATAACAATACTTAATTGGGATTGGATGGAGTAATTTCACGAAGATGGTTGTTCTATTTCAAATTTAATAATAGAGGATGTTTTGTGATGATTATGATATGAATGTGATGAACGGACCAATCTAGTTGCCCCTTCCTTGTCCCCTTCTATTTCAGGAATTGGGGATTTTGAATTGGTTTTATTCAGAAATTGAGGATTTTGGACTGGTTTATTTAATCACATGCATAACTCGTTCAATTATTTTAACAAAGGAAATAGCCCAAGAGTTCATAATCATATTTGATTAATGATTCATGACTCAACTACTCAAACTGATTCAACTGATGGTTCGACCGGGTAGATAAAATCAACCTGCAATTCTTTCTTTTTACAGTTTTACTTAACATTATTATTTTATGGGTATTATAATTTGTAAATAATATTAGCAAAATAAAAAAATAATAATAACTACAAAAAATAAAAATAAAAAAATCTTTTCTAAATCTAAAAAAAAACTTTTTCAAATTTTATTTCCTCCACCAAAATGAACCAATAGATAATTCCTGATCAAACCGACCAGTCTGGTTCCACTGACATTACTATAAAGTATAAACACCTTGAGATTCTTTATTCTTTTCTTACAAATTACAAATATCCCCTCTATAAGGGCAATTTATAAAATAAAAACTGATGCCAACAAATGTATTTGTTATACAAACTTTGCAAATAGGTCAAATATCAATAATAGTTTTTATAACTATCCCTCAAATTAAACTGCATACCTATAGAAAACAAAGAAGCCAGTCTGTATTTGACAAGTCAAAATTCACAAGAAGCCATAGTTAAAAACAATACAACAAGTCTCGTGGCTTAAAGTACTGCAAAATTGGTATCATTCACCCTCAAGGGAGTGTGTGGGGTTCCTTACCCCCAATAAAGAACAAAATATTAAAAATAACACAACAAGTTCGTTTACTTGCCAGTTCCAATGCTAGAACATGAAATTTGCCACATATCATTAGAATAAATTTAAGGCTTACCTTTTGATGCTCATTTCTAAACATCATGAAATGATTCTTAGTAGCATGAAAATTTTATTCATGGAGTACATGAAAAAAGTAGGATGGATGATTAAAGGATTAAAAAGAAGCAATAGAAGAAAAAACAAGTCTATTATACTAATGAATTTCGATGAGGATGAAAAACAGTGAAAACCTGCTATTCCTGAATCCATCTTCACCAGCCAAAGTGCAAGACCACCACATTGAGAATGAAAAGAACAAATGCTTGCACTTGAGAAGTTGAAAATTCACATCCTTATGATGGTATGCTTTGAATAGCAGCTGAAAGATCGGCCAAGCTCAATCTCACTGATGAAAATCGGTGTGTTTTCATATTAGGGTGTTTGTTTTCTAAGTCTCCAACAGCATTCTCAACTTACTAGATGAACATAAACTGCTATCCTGAAGCAAAAAAGGGGTTCAACAAATGTGGTACATTTGTCCAGCTCATTTTTAATAATGCACAACAGTTGCACAAATGAAATGGCCATGACTACTAGCTCCAGTCTATACATTTAGTACAACAAAAAAAAAAAGGATCATGAAAAGAATACTAAGAGTTCTGTTGTGTTGTACCTTAATTTTAAGAATCAGCTATTTGGATCATACTCCTTAAATTGACTCTTAAAATTCTCGGCCATTTTCGTTTCTTCATCTTTACTGAGCTGGCAATTCCTCCAATCAGCCTTATCAGCCATATTCAACAACCCGGCAAGAACCTATAACAAAAAAAAAAAAAGCAGTTTTTCATGTTGGATTAAGGCCACAAACTAATTTCAAAATTTGGAAATGAATTTGAACTTAAGGAGTTCAGCAAGGAAGGACCACATTTGTTTAAGAAATAACAATAGACACATGCACTTTCACTACCATCATGAATATACATCTGGTTAAGCTTAAGACTCTGTAAAGGAGATTGATATGTCTGCATGAGAATGGTAAAACTGAACCCAAATATCAACTGGAGATAATGACAAATGAACATGACCAAAAAATATGAATACTGCTAACTCCCCTCTGTGCGAAAGCAAACTTTCACACTCATATTTCCTCCTCATGTGGGTTAGATACTTCAGAGGCATAACCAATGACGGTATCTAAAAAGGATTTCTGTCTTGCTTGGTGGGTTTTGCGGCTAGAAAAACATTGTTTGACAGGTAACTAACTACCTTATTAACTTAAAGTATTGGAAACATCTTTGGGTAGTAAAGAACAACCAAATAACCTTTTCTTTACCTAGAATAGTCAAGCAGGACATTCCCCTGGACTACTACAATTACCAGAGAGAGAGAGAGAAATCACAATACAAAGCTTCATCTTAATTGAGTACAGTAGTTTCTGGTTTCAAAGGAGAGAATTCTCAAACCTTTGACCATGTAGGGTTTTAACATGTCAACGGAACAGTATGCACTTATTATGATGCTATGGAAATTATCAGCACAAAAATAGACAATAGAAAAGAAAAGGGAGTGCTTTGTGCAAAAGAAGAGTATCTGTTATCAACAAACATAATGATGTATATTAGTAATATGTTGTAGTATAACCACAATTTTTTCGAGAGCCTTGCAGTGATTTTTTGAGGGTCCCAGTGAGACTGGATTTAGGTGTTAGGTCAAGAGTCCCAACACAACAGGAAAGGTCCAATACACGAACAAAGTAAAGAGGCAACATAATCAGATATACTGACTCTAAATTTCTGAAAACAAACATTTACTATAATGGTTAAAGACAGTTCACCCTGACGACTACCAACCTTGATCTTCATTTCAATTTCATGTTCTTACCTCTCGGCCAAATTGAACAGGAAAGTTTTCTTTTTCCTCAACGATGTGAGACAAAATTGTTCCCCCAGGAAGTTCCACATAAAATAAACTCTGATTTCTATCGAGATGCATACCCAACAATTTACGCCCTTCCAAATTGTCATCATCTGCAATGATCAGAAAATCAACATCACAGATGGAAATTGTTTATGGAAAAAATACACATTAATTAATTGACGATGTAGAGACTTGCAAGTCAAAGCGAGGAAGAACAAAATAAACATGAACGATTGGCAGCACCAATTTTGATGAGAGATGGGCATTCTTATTGTGGTCTGGACATGTCTAAGAGGGTGTTTTGCTAGGCTTATTTGAAAGAGTTTATAAGCTCTTATAGATGTTTAATTTTAGTTTAAAATAAGTTGTTGAAGTGCTTGTATAACTAAGATGGTGAAGCTTATAAGACGTTAATAATGACAATTGTATAATTTAAATGATCAAATTTGAAGGTGTTTAAAGAAATAAGATCTTATTTTAGAAATAAGTTGGGATCCTCTTACTTGTCAAAATAGAACTTATAAGCTCATAACATCTTATTTTAAGATGAAATAATTTCTTATTTTTAAATCTTTACCAACACTTTTGAGGAGCATATAAGCTTTTAAACATCTTATAACATGTTTTAAGGAGCTTATAATCTCATCCAAACACCCTCCAAATAAGTTCTCAAAGATTGTTATCAGCGATATCGCACAAATCTAGTCAGTAAAAACTTAAGTGCAGGTTATTACTAAAATGTGGAATTTTTAAGAAGATAGATTTCTACGTCATAGATCTATAATTCTAAACATTGTATTCATGAAGAAGTCGAAACTTAGAACCGTGTTATCAGCTATATGAAGTGAAACTTTCACAAGCCATCTAATAAGAAGTATTTTATGAACTAACATAATCAGTGATAATGGAGGACTCAGGTAGCAGTTCTAGAGTTCAGCACAGGTAATGACTATCGAATACTTTAAAGAAATGAGAAAAATATTGCAACAAGTATGATTTAAGAACCCATAAACAATAATTAAAAAGACAAGCTATACAGCCTTCAACTCAAATCCCATGACTATATGCCAAAGAGCCAACCAGTCATTGTCAAGAAAATGGAAAAAAGTAAAGGAAAACCTTAAGAGAGAAAAGATTGGAGATTATGAACTGAAATTTACAAAGTTCATATCCACAATTTACCTGTACCACATATTCATAAGTATTAAGATTCAACAATTGATCTTTGCTATAATAAAAAAAATTACAAAAATATACCTCTAATTGATTATTGTGATATTATTAATTTGATTCTGCAGTGATATTCTCCTTTTTTTCTTATTTATCATGCTCACATCACTTATATTAGTAGGTGCTCAATGTAATGTGAAATAAAGAGAGATCAGTTATATAATATTTTGGGTGTTTTTATCCATGGATGTGGTTGAGTAAAGGATTGCTTATCAAATTTTGGACTAGTGACATAACCATGTTGCTGAAAGTATGTTTGAGAGACCCAAACTAATGAATTCTAAATGAATTATAAATGAGTCTGTAACTGTGACAATTATTGTGCCCCAGGAACTAGAACACAGGTAAAAAGTGATTTTCATCTTAAAAGATAGATATTAAGAAATTACAGATTAAAAATAATAACAGAGACAAAGGCAGAGCTGGTGACCCTAACAATCAAATGCCACAAAGATCTGCTGGTGGTCCTAGAGATGCTTGTTACTTACATGACATATTTTGTTCTGAAGAAATTGTGCATGTCCTTGCAAACAAAGAATTTAACATACATAATGATGCAATAGTTATCATAAGAGACATGGGAATGAAAAACGGATTATCATCCTAAATTCCATGTTTTATATTTAAATTTCAGGGGCAGTCAAGAAAATGAGCATATGTTGCCAGAGACTAGAGGCTCAAAGGGAGTTAATGATTTTAAAGTTGATAGTGATCATTTTTCACAATAGTGTGCATATTTTTGTTCGAAGAGTCACTATTTTGTCAAATACGAGACTGTGATAACCAGTTTCAGAAAAGCAACCCATTGTGTCAACCTTGGGATAATTAAATGAAATCTTACATAAGAATCTCTTTTAAGTTCTTATCATGTGACAATCTTGTCCATTCAAGTTCCCACCTACTCTACAGATAAGGCTGATAGCAAACTCAAGGTTTTAATGCCAGCACAAAATCTCAGCACAACCATAAGCCACAACTGTTTAGGCATCTAAAGCATTTAATTATTGGGCAATTAGCAGTTTATAAATATATGTGTGTTTGTGTATATCTGTGTCTGTGCAGAAAATCAAATTTCTTTTGAGAAAAATAATCCTTACTCTTAACAGCTGTAAATGTGATGCCCAACTTCTTGGCAGCCAATTTGAAAATTTGTTCAACAGATGATGCTTTGGATGATGGAATAGGAACAGCCTGCAAAAAGATAAGGTTAATAAAGCCTTCACAATAGAGGAAAGAAGAAAAGCATAATGGAAAAAAGGAACTTGGGATCAGATAGCTGCTCATCCATAAATGGGTAATCAGCTGTAGGTGGCAATATTCACATTGTAATATTGCAAACTCTTTAGGAACTCAACAATAATAGCACGTACCACTTGAAGATGGAAAGTTATCAAAAATTAAAATTAGTAAAAAGCATCACACAGAAAATAAACAGTATCTACTTCACGTACATCAGCAAACATAAAAAGCATCTAATATCAGTAAAGTATGCACACGAACAGAGAGTGGAAACTTTTTCAGCACCTGAAGATTGGCATGAGTTCCACGTTTAGAGACCCACTCAAAGTAAACTACTTCCTTCCCTTGTCTCTTGAAGTAAGCTTGAAGGCTTTTCTGGAATCTGAATAATTCTTTTTCACATTCTGGTGCTAGAGACAGGGTGTTCGGCAAATGTTCGATAGGTATTATCAGCACATGATCTTGGACTAATGGTCCTTTAGCGAGAGCACAATAGCAATATTCGCCTATGCTTGTAATTAGATGTGACTCCACACTGGGGCTTGACATACAAAACCAGCACTCCTTCGACCTGAAACACAATTTTATAAACAAATCAGTTCATATCTAAAGAATTTTAATTTAAAATGAGCCGATTATATTAAAGCCTAACAACACATCCAAAATTCCACCGATGCAATGAGAAAGTGATTTATATTTTACCTGTTAGCGCTTCCAGTCCCTGATCCAGATCTCCTGTTAGGAAATCCTTTACCTTCTTCTTGTAAACTATGCATAAATGTGCAATCTGGGCCCCTTTCACATTGTCCTTTGTTTAGAAAATCAAAGCACACACCCCTTAAAGATTGTTCCCGTGCATCTTCATCATGCCTGAAATGGCAATTCTCGCCTCTTGCACAAGACCCTGAAGAAACAAATTTAAAGCATAACCTATCACCCACACCATCTCCATGCTTCTGCTTTTTCTTAGAGACGTCATACCGCCAATACTGGGAATCAGTAACACTTTCACCAGATCTTTTTATGGCTCCATTTCCAGATCCGAGTTCATCAGAAAATAAATATGGAGATAAAGTAGTGTTTGTCGGTTTTGTGCAGAGTTCAGCAGCAGACATTTTGGATGCTGGAGTAGGCGAAAGTGCATGAATGAATTTCTGAAGCCAAAAATATAATTCATGAGCTAAGCATGAAAAATAATATAAGGAAGCAGAATATTTTAATTGGGATGAAAACTATATTCTTCATGCACTGCAAGATTGGGAATTCGTTCTTGTGCAGCATGTAAGAATGAAGCACATGAATCATAACTCACAATTGAAGATGGCATATGGAAAAAGAGTTAAACCTGTTTTTCTTTATTTCCAACTGAAGCAAGGGCAATAAAACGAGTCACATGGACAGCATCAACGTTAGCATAAGGTTCACGATCATAGTACACACCAAGAGTTCCTGCAATATGGTAGCTATAAAAGAAGCAATCTCTTTAGGAACAAGATTATATCATACAACCAATGAAAAGGTTAAAATAGTGAATGGAAACATAAGAAAGCAATGAACATCATCCTGTCAGAAGATCAGTCAACTGAACTCTCATATTCCTAGAGAAAGTTTGAAAATCTTGCAGCTCGAATGAAGTCTCACTCAAAATGGAGTATTTACCAATCAACTTAAAATTTGGTTATTCGGCCATATTCTTAGAATGAAGATTTTATTTGTAGGCCGATGGTTCCTTTGAGTCTCTTACTTGTCCAGAGTTTATTTTTAGAATTAAATAGTAAGTAGTTTCCTACATAAGATCCATCTTGTTGTAGGCTTATAGTTGATCATAAAGGATACCAGAGTCAGCGATTTTCCGGACAGTGACATGGGTTAATTGTATTCCTACTTCTATCCATCTGTTTCTCTCCTCTATTATCAGAGTTTTTGCAGACACATCAGGACAAATTTCCCTTCAGTTAATAAGTGCTAATAAACAGCTAAGGTTGTTCCACATCACCTACAGTAATTGCAGCTCAAGCATTAAGTCTACTAATGGAAAATCTAAACAAAAACAACTCAAAGATCAATAGGTTTCTTTTGTTTGTAGCGCTGTCAATTCACAGCTTAAAATTCAATCATCAATTAATTAAACATCTAATGATATCTCCAACTACTTATGGAGTCATTCCCCCAACCTAGGATTAAACACCTCACTCTCTACTAATTCAAATATTAAAACAACTACAAAATTATCCAACCACTGCAGGATAACTAGTCTAACCAGAAAGCAATTCAGCTTTTAAGATGATATCTTTATATGGATCTCATGTGTATCCATAATCTTAATACTAGTTATGGAGAAAACTAAATGTAGTATGCTAAGTAAAACAAGAATGCTTGATGGCAACGTTTGAACAAGATTATAATAGAATCAGCATTGCATTAACACAATATTTCCTATATTTGATAGAACTAGCTGGTTTCCAGTAGAATCTATATCTAGATAATTATCATTTGCATGATATTCAAATACAAAAAATTAATTTCAGACTTTACACTTTACTGAAAATAATAAGTTAACAGTTGGATTTTTCAGAAGTACTGATAACTAGTTCATTCACAGTGATCCAAGTTTTTATGCATATATCTGCAAACTTTATGCCAGTACAGATGTTGTGGAAATCCAAACCAAAATCTAGATTTCTTTTCTCAAGAACTCACTAGTTGGTAAAAAACAATTATATTATCATATTCTCATTTGGAAATAAATAGAACTGTCATCACTTTTGCCGCATTTTGGCAACTCAAACTTTGTTTTGCTTCACTTCATTTGCATTGAAATCAAACTGCGAACTCACTTAAGAGTTTGAGCACAATATGGAACCTACATAACAGTGATGACACAGAAGTAATATAGAAATTGTTACCGTGGCTTGATTTCTGCTACTAATTCTGAAATATTTGAATCGCCAATAGATGGATCTGAAATTCCAGAAGGAACACCAGATGCAGCAGCTTTATTTGTGACACCATTGGGCCATTCATTAGTGAAATCCAGTAAAGGAAACAAAAAAAAAAAAAAAAGAACAGAACTGTTGCCCAGCGACAAGAGAAAATGGAGTTTAAAGATGAACTGAAAAAAGAAAGTGGGTAATCATTCATAAACATTAAGCATATAACAAGGATATGTCAAGAATATATCAACAACCCCTGGCTCCTCAATTAATGCCCTTAGTGAATCAATATCATCTTGACTGTATGCACCAAATTGTTGGCTATGAGCAGATCGCCTACCAGATAAGTACGCTACGGACAGACCTATATATGAGTATTTAATATTAGAGCAATATCAGTAGATATTCAGAATACTGTCTATCAAAGTCAACAGATCAGAAAGCATAAATGATCAACATGCTTTCAAAATAAAACAAGTAGTAGCATATCCAGTAGCCACATAAGTATATAAAAACCATAAATTTAAAATACGAGGACCACCGGCTGAGGTAACCAAGCCTTTTTCCTTATATAGGAATCGTCCTAGAGGTTTAATGGACACAAATTCCCTAGGTATATATACACACTATTGTCTTGTCTCGCTTCTGTTTTTAACCCAGGTAAAAAAGTGATAATAGACAGAACAGGAAAAATGGAAAACTTAGAAGAAATGTTGTGCTACTCTATACATAAATGCTTAAATTGAGTAAATTCAACTCAAAAATCTGGTCACATATTTTCCTAGGATCAGTTAAGCTGTGTCAAAGCATTATCTTAATATTTTCCAATACTCATAATAGTTACATCTCTTGCAAAGAGAAGATTTATGTGATACTCAGGGTAAATAATCAATTATAACAACACAAAGAAGTAAATATCAGTAGATGTGAATTATCAAGACTGTAAATGAGTCAAGCTGCTCACTAGCTATTCAGGTTTCGGGCACGAGAATAAGTGTCAATCATTAGTTTTAATGAGCAGGCTCGAGCTTGAAAAAAAAAAATTTGAACCGGAGCTCGAGGCTTCAAGCTTGATGGTATTTGGTTTGTCAGCTCATGAGCCTTCATTTTTGGATTTCACAAATATGTTCTCAAGTGGCTCAGTTAAGAGATCACAAACATTTTTTGATAAATAGCTTCACATGTTTAAATATAGGCTGGAATTCAATTATATATTTAGTGGACAAACTCAAATTAAATTCATTTACCATGAAAAACTAGTTATTTATAAACCGAGCTCAAGGCAATCATGAGCTTTGTAATTTTAAAATGAACCGAGCTTGAGCAGATCGCGGGCTATCTTAAAATGATCCAAGCTCGAGCCAAGCGGTAGCTTACGGAAAACTCAATTGACCTGAGCTTGATGTTATTATTTGGCTTGATTTAGTTCAATTTTAATCCTAATTATGTAGTGACAACGTAAAATATAGCAAAAATACTTCTCTCAAACTTCTTCTCACACGCGCATGCACACTCACACACACACATACAAAACAAACAAACAAACAAACACAGGAATGCTATCTTCCTCCAAAAACTGTTGCTAAACTTTATATCATGTCCAAATGTGTAATATAAGGCCTAACCATAACGATATTA
The DNA here is from genome assembly GCA_946896805.1 of Scutellaria galericulata. Taxonomy (NCBI): domain Eukaryota; kingdom Viridiplantae; phylum Streptophyta; class Magnoliopsida; order Lamiales; family Lamiaceae; genus Scutellaria; species Scutellaria galericulata. The sequence continues at coordinate 15,542,508 of OX335790.1, forward strand.
GATTGTTAAGACTAAACCAACCTATGCCAAATAATTCATCAAGTAGAATTCATGTCCTTATTCTTGAATAATCTACCTTAAAATCTGATAGATTTATGAAAATGCATGAGCACCAGATGGTCAGAAGGTCAGAATGTCATCTGTTCTATAAATTTAAATATTGCAGGTGCCTGCAATTGGAGAGGTATGGGCAAGAAGGCAAAGGTGCTTATGCGAAGTATTCAGCTCCTGTAACAAGATTTTCTAAGTAGTGGGAAATTTAAAATGCTTGAATCACACAGACTATGATCTCCTAGGTTTGGGTATTTTCAGCTGAACAAAATTTGATTGATGCATCATTGTATAATTATCTTTAGCAACTGAAACTCAAGCAAACAACATCAATTATGAAAACTTGAGTACGATTTGCTCTCACTAGTTAATGTTGGTATAGTTGTGATAGTCCTCATGCAAACAAGTTAAGTTTGATACTTGAATCATGTGCATATCAACTTTGTGTTGTTCTTCAATCTATGGAGCCATTCTTCATTATTTGTAATTCAAGCATTTTGGTAATCCAAGTATAGCCAAATGGTTAATGATTCATAGCATCGGTATCTAAACAACGAAACAAAATGGAAAAGACAAAAAAAAAAAATTTCAAGCTCCATCTTTGCCAATGCTGAAGGTATAGTGAAGTCTTCTACAAAATACAAACTGCGGGTAAAGCGTTGTTCCAATTCCAAGACCAACTACCAACGCAGCTACTATTAAGCATTCCCAATTTTATAATAAAAAACTAGATTAATCAAAAATAAACAAGTCCATTCATCAAGCCACTATATTATAGAGTTTTAGTGTCTCGAAGTAACACCACAAACTCAAGAATGATCAAACAACAAACATACGGGAAAAAAAAAAAAAAACATTCCACACAAAAAATAAAAGATATACAAGCTAAATTCATGCTACCGCATTCAAAAAAATTAGTAACACTGATATTTCTGGATTAATTAAGGGAGTTACCTTGTAGCAGGAACTTGCCACTACCTCTCAACCAGTACAAATTCTCACAGACTTTCAACCCATCCATTTTGAACCCTAGGTTGGCCGAATCCTTGGCGGCGGCCGCTAGAACCTTGGCGGCAGCAACGCCGTAATCGCCGATGAAGTAAGTGGGAATGGGGATTTTGGAGCGGCCTTCGATGTAGTCATTGAACTCGTCGAGCTGCTCCGGTGTATCGGGGAAGAACTGGCCCACGCACAGCAGCGCATCGAATGGCCCTGCCGATTTGTTCACCTGAAAATTCGCAGATAATTGAACAACAAAACGTGTGTTCAGTTGGGAAAATGAGTATTCATTTATGGCAATGAAGAGTTTACCGATGAAACGCGTTTGAAGAGTTGGTTGAGGCGGCCGAGGGCGTCGCCGGAGAGTAGGATTCGTGGAGCTGCCATTAGAGTGATGTACTAATGAGCAAGAAGAGCAACAAAGCCTTGGGGAAAAACCTTTTCTTTTTGTCTTTTCATTTATTTCTTATGAATTTTAATGGGAAACGCCAAATAACTTCATGTATCATATATCATTCGTATACTTTAGCAAAAATTTCAAATCAATTCAATGTATAGAGTAAGTCTTGCGTGAGATCATTTTATAAATTTCATTTTGTAAGATGGATCAATTCAATCCGGTCAACGGTAAATGATCTTTGATCAATGTTGATCAATATCGTTGACTCAAAAGTATTACATGATGCACATTAAAATACTACCTCATATATATAAAAAATATTCCCTCCATCCCGTTCAGATTTGCACGTAGGGACAGGTACGGAGGTTAAGAAAAAACTGTTTTTGGGTACGGAGGTTAAGAAAAAGCTGTTTTTTGAGTGTTAATGTTGAATAGTAAAAGACAATTTTATACATTTTATTTGTCATTTTTTAAGTATGCAAATCTGAATGGGACGGACGAAAACGGAAAGTGTGTAAATTTGAGCGGGACGGAGGTAGTATTATATTATACTTTTATATGTATTATGTGATATTTTCAAAAAGAGTATTACATGACATATATAAAAATATTACATGATTTTTATTCTCATAATATAATACTTTCATGTGTACCATGTAATATTTTTATGCATATCATGTAATACTTTTTGAAAGTATCACATGATACACATAAAAGTATTACATGGTGTTTTATTCTCATAATATAATATTTTCATGTGTATAATGTAATATTTTCAAAAGGTATTACATGATGTACACAAAAATATTACATGATGCTTTATTTTTACAATGTGATACTTTCGAAAAGTATTACCTAATGTACATAAAAATATTACATGTTGTTTTATTATTATAATATAATATTTTTATTAGCATGCAATACTTTTATGTGTATAATGTGATATTTTCGAAAATCATTACCTAATGTACATAAAAGTATTATGTGGTGTTTTATTCTTATAATGTAATACTTTCAAATGTAATACTTTCATATGTATCATGTAATATTTTTATGTGTATAATGTGATACTTTCCAAAAGTATTACCTAATGTATATAAAAATATTACATTTGACTTTTGTTGACCATTGACTTTGGCTCATTAACAAGGTGAATATGTAATACCTTAAGAGTATACGACAAATACGTTAAGAGTAAACAATTTATGCCTTAATAGCATACAAACTAATACATTCACTGAAAATCTTAAGATTTCAAATATTTTATCATCTTCTTTCTCAAAATTTATGCAAATCACGATTTCATCATATTTTTCGTCAATTTTTTTGCAAATCATGATTTCATATTATTTGAAATAATTTATTTTCAATGTTTTAAAATTGCTCATAAATAAGAAGGGAAAAAAAACCTCATAAATGGCTTCATGGAAATTTGAAGAAGAATAAGAATAAGAAGATAGATAAGAAGAATAAGAAGAAAAATGTACAAAACAAATAAGAAATAATAACAAATTGATAAGAAACGAGATTAAGAAGAAGAAGGAAAAATAAGAAGAAAAAAAAGAGAGGAAAAAGAAGAAAACAACACTGTTTCTGCATAATATCTTAAGGTAAATGTGTAATACATGAAAAGTAAATATTTGATACTGATACGTGAAGAGTAAATATATGATATCTTCACTGTATATAATCAGATTTGTGTGCGGCGCACACCAACTATGGTGTCCTTGCGTCTGGGAACGACCCACTCACCCAATTGAATTGGGGGCATAAATCTAAAATTCATGCTTTAAGTACATATAAGTTTTTGACATAATATGATAGTAGATCCGTGTCCAGGATACATATAAGTTTTTTGCCATGATATAATAGTATTAATAGTGACCTAAATAGGCTAAATTCATCTTTACAACTTTACTAGTATTCTAATTGGAAACATGATTTAGTGTTCCTTTTTGCACCCTTTATTCCATTACCACCCAAACGCTGTCGTACGATACAGCACAATCTTAAAACTTCGAAACCGCCCTTCTCTCTCACACACACAGAGCGAGCTAGTTCATCAGCAATGGCAGAAAAACCCCAACCAGTTCAGGTTTTGTACTGCGGAGTATGTGGGTTACCCGCTGAGTACTGCGAATTCGGATCCGAGTTCGAGAAATGCAAGCCCTGGTTGATCCAGAACGCACCTGATTTATATCCGGATCTCGTCAGAGGTATTTTGCCCTAAACCTATTCATTAAGGTTAACCTTGTTTTTTTTGAGGTTTTCACTGCTCTAAATATCGGTTCTTTGTTTGCCCTGATTTTCAGAGGCTGGTGCAAAGGACGCTGATAAGGTATCTGATCAGCTTCAGTCCACTTCTATCTCCTCTGATGGTATAATACACACACATCAGTAATTTCTCGTGTTTGTTTCAGATATTATATGGTGTATGATTTACTGTCGTGTTCCTATGCTCTGCTGTGAATGCGATTCTTTGTCCTGTTGTTGTGACATGAAATAATTATTTGGTATTGAATTTGGGAATTCGAACACCGGTTCTTCTGAGCTGCTCATTGGTCACTATTTGAATGTACAATGGAGTTTTCTAATCAATGGAGTATTCAAAATGTGTATACAAACATTATTGGAGAAGAATACGACTGTTTCTTTTGTTTGGAACTTGTATTTTGTTCCTTTGTTCTAATTCTTCAAGAGTTTGCCATTGTTATGGAGAGTCAGTCACATGGTACGCACCCATGAAATGATATGATGAAGTTCTGTTTTTATTTTATAGATTGGACATAAATTATGTTCTGTCTTGTTTGTTAACCAACCTGCCTTGGTTGCAGTAGGTTCTTCAAAACCCAAGGAAGAAGTCAAACGGCTACCAGGTGGGAAGATTAAAAAGAAGGTAATGCTTTGAAAAAAATTAATCTTGAGCTTGAGTAAAGGTATTTGGTTGGCTGAAGTCATTCCTGTCTCCTATAGCATTAAGTACTGTATAATACATTCTGTACTATGTTATGGACATTCATGTAAAGGATGTGCATGTCTCTACTTTTTCATGGAAGCTTCATCTTGTAAGAGAGGATTCCTGCATTTACTGAAAGATCGTATGTTTGAGTTCCCTTATATGGTGAAAGGGAGCCAAAAGAGTCTCAAAGATATGCTGCCTTTGATCCTCTTTTGCCTATGCATGAATAAGATTTTGGTTTGGGGGGTATATAGTTCTCTTTAATTTTTAGAGCAAGGTCATTTTGTAATTTTATTTTTTAATTATTCATTGGATTTTATGTTTGTTAATTCAAAGCACGTACTCAGTAGATCCATATCGACCACATTTTGGATCCATGAAATTAAGAATTTGAAGGATAGAACCAAAGTGGACACAATGATAAGAGGTTGAGATACCAACTTAGTGAAGCCAATAGCAATTATGGCCTATCCATGGATCCTGAATCCTATTGCATTGGCAGGTGTATAAAAAACTTTTCACCTGTATTGAGTGATTGTTGTGACAATTAAAATATTGGTTTACATTGAAACATTGTTTTCTCTGAGTTTTAGCTTATATATTTTCACACATGAACGTATTTTGTAAAGTTGTTTTTAATATCTTACTTGAAGTGGTACTATATCTGTGGTAGTATTATGATGATAAAATTGGACATTGATGCGTAATGGAAGCATTGAATTGCTTTTTACAGGAGAAACAAGAAGTTATTATTGAAAAGATGACTCGTAACAAGCGGAAATGTATAACTACTGTGAAAGGCCTAGAACTTTTCGGTAAGGATGTGTTCTACCTATTTCTGTGTTTCATGATTCTAATATAGTAACAACTCTTCTTTCTTAAATTTAATAAACCTTACTTTCTCATACAACTTTCAGGGGTAAAGCTAAATGATGCATCAAAGAAGCTTGGCAAAAAATTTGCTACTGGAGCCTCTGTTGTTAAGGTAGGTAGCTTTGGTGGTACTGAAACGCTTTAGATGCCAAGTATTTAGAAAGAAAACCATAAACTGATTTGTGCCTCTTCTGTCTGTACTTCCTGCCAGGGTCCCACCGAGAAGGAGCAAATTGATGTTCAAGGAGACATTGCTTATGACATAGTAGAGTTCATCACAGATACCTGGCCAGATGTAATTTCATTTCTTTACAACCATGATCTTATTTGTGTGTTTTTAAAGCTGTCTCCTCTGGTTTCACCTTACAGATCTTTGCAAAAGTACTAACGTCATTGACTGGCTGAATTAGGCCTTTGTCTTATTCTTGTCAAGTTCAGCTTAAAAAAACAGAACATCACATATATTTCTTGTGGAAGATAAATCTTATATATGCATACTTTCTTACCTATTTGCAGTCATTCGCTTGTGCAAACATAAGTCTCATTTTTTGCCTTGATAGTTGATGCTGTCAAACCATTTATAACATATTTCCATTCTTCACTTCTGATTAGATGAAAAGTTTTCATCCTATTGACATTTCTTAATGAAACTACAAATTTGGCAAGCTGATGCTTGGTGTTGCGCCTCTTATGTTAGTTTTTAAATTGTTTACGTAAGGGTCAGACACAGATGGACTTCAGTTGCAGAGTGTTAAAACTTGTACTGGGGGAGTGCTGTACAGATTGCTTGACATTGCTTCTTGTTGTTAATTTTTGCCTAATTAACTCTTAGTTGTTGCAATTAATGAGTGATGATCGCGTGGTAGGTTTCTATACTCGATCCTTTGTACCTTTTGTTGTGGCGAGGGTGGAATATGTGTAAATGAATTGGGTGTATTGAATTTAGACTTTTAGTTTGGAGTAATTCAGAGCAAGTTATCTTTGATGCTACTGTTTGTTTAAATGATGAAGGGTTTTCAAAGATTAGGCTTTAGACTTTAAGTTTGGGGTAATTCAGAGCAAGTTATCTTTGATGCTACTGTTTGTTTAAATGATGAAGGGTTTTCAAAGGTTAGGCTTCATAATTGATGAGGAACTCCAGCCCAAATTAGCAAGTTTAGATTTCTTATTATGCAATTTAGTTTCAATGAGAAATGGTTAGCCTTGAGATTGATAACCCTAAATATCTAACGAACATCCTTATCTGTGACAATTATTTGTTTTGGTGGCTAGGCCATTTTGACACCCACTTTCAGAATTTCTCCAACTTCACTGCAAACCACTTTTGAGTCGTCGGTTTTATTTTGAGTATGCAATGCCTTGGTAGTACATATAGCAGTGTGCATTAAACATTTTTGTTGTAATCCTAGTTAGCTATGAATTAAAGACATGTTACTGATATATATATTTTTGTTCTTTAGGTCCCTGAGACGGCGATTTTCTTTATAGAGGATGGGAAAAAGGTTCCTGCTGCATAGATGTGGAAAGACTACCTTCCTCATTGCATGAACATCACCAGAAGAAATGAGATGCTCACATCGAGATTCCAATCAAAAGTTGATGAACATTTCATACTCATCATGAATGAATGAAATAAGCAATATTGGTTTTGTAGTGGAGGATTGTGTTGATGATGTTTACTTGATTGTATAGTGGGCTGAGATATGTTTCGGACTCTCTGCAGTTAAGACTTTGATATAGATAAAAGATGATTTCTTGCGTTTACATTTCGCTGCTCCCCTCTGAGGACCACGGACGACATTAGCGACATTTCATCGAACAGGTGGTGCTCGAATAGTAGCTTTTAACAGCCTAATTTTTTAAATCGGATTCTGTCGAAAGCCACTGAATGAATGCTCTTTACCCTTTCTCTGTCTCTACATGTGGCGAGCTTAGAAAAAGGATGTGTTTCTAACTTTCTACTACCTAAAATTATTGAATAGACAAGCATACCCCTCCTATTACTCATCTTGATGGGTTAAATTGGTCGAATGGCCCTCCTACTATCTAAAATATACTTATACTGATTGTGTATTTGTTCCTTAAATTGGGAGGAGTTTCAATTTAGTGAGCGTTTTCCAAATTTTTTTTAACTTTGTTTTTTTCTTATTCCACCAAATATTTTATACTTTCTTATCTTCCTTTTTATCTTGCTAATCGAAAACTCCACATTAAACAAGAAAATTTCTTATTATCCATGTTCATCGAAAACTCCACGCTAGACAATAAATTTTTTTTTTCTTATTATGCAGTAATAGAAAATAGAAAACTCTACTCTAAAATGAGAGAATTTATGTTATAAGAAATATAGTTTTGTTGAGAATTTTATAATACATAAGTTCTCACCTTTTCTAATACACCAAAAACACCCTATTTATTAATCTAATGACTATTATTCATCTATTACGGTATGATTGGTATAATGGGATGGGGTCCGAATGGAATTATTATTCTTTACCTTCATTCATATTCCTTTAATTGGTATGTTTTATAAGTAGGAATGATGATTCCCATAGGAATTGGTAATACCATGAATGAGGAATTAGTCATTTCTTCCTACCCATGGTATTATGTATTCATGTCTACAATGGAATGAATGTTTTTTTTTTTTTTAATTAATTTTGATATCACTATTTATCTTATTTTTCACAAGTTAACTTTTTAAAGTTAAATTATTACATAAAATTGTGTAAATAATATTTAATTATTTATAATAAATATAAAATATTAATTAATAATTTAAAATTAATATAAAATAAAAATATAATAATGGCAAAAATGATCTTAAAAATATAAATATAATATGAATATAAATTATGCAAATAATTTTATTTTTGATATAAGATTTATCTAAAGATTTTGTTTTTGTAAATACATACAAATAAGATAAATGAATATTAGTATATATATATATATATATATATATAATAGGTTATAAATAATATATAAATAAATTGTAACTAAAATATTTTTTGGATAATATAAAATAAGATATTATAATTTTGATAGTATAAAATCATATAAAATAATTAATAAAAATATGATAAATATATTATTATTTAACTACTTTAAGAATATGTAAATAATACTAAAATAGTAACCTAATAATAAAAATAAAATATAAAATATAAAATATAAAATTATATGATACCTTAATATTAGTACAGTGATCAATTTTCTATAAAAAATTATTTTTAAATTTAAATTTGAGTGATATAATGAACATGAATATTAAATAAAATTATAGTGGAAGGTAATTTAGTCAAATAAAAATTGATTTAATATTTATACATTTTATTTGTAGTATCAATCATAAAATATGATCATAATGATTATTCCATTCATTTCGTATTTCTTTATAATATCAATCATAAAAATCAGAATTTTTATATCGTTCCTTTCTCATCACCATTTCATTCTTAAGTCCATTCAATTTCGACCTAATTCCATCGTACCAATCATGCCGTTAGAAAATTCTACAATTATTCTACATGATCATTCAAGAACACACCTAGATAGTTATGCAATTTATCTAGATTATTTCTAAAACATGGACTTCTTAATTTCATAACTTGTGCTTGGTAAATATCAGTTGATTATTATTAATTAAATTCACTTTATGTAGAAGCAACACCTCCTCTACTCTATAGAATTAGTTAAATATTATGAATTTATGATGATCAAAGTGCCAACACAAAAACTTATATTATAGTTACGCCTTTTATTATCCATAAATATAACTAATTTTCACAAATTTATATATAAATTATGAAGTATAGATTGTGGTTGGATCTCTCTTACATAACTAGATACGTAAGATAATTTTACGTAATACCTACTCAACTGCTAATACCTTTGATAAGGTACATTTTTTTATATATTCTAATAATCAGAGATAAACAACTAAAATTGAAAAAAAAAAAAACAAAAACAAAAAACAAAACGCTATTTCGCTTCTAACATCACTCAAAAATTACAATTGACCTTTTATTTATTTATTTTTTCTTTTAATATTTACTCATTCTTGTTGTCTTTATTTTTTAATAGTTTATGTGTTGATTTTTTCTTATTTTTCTCAACTCATTGAATAGTAAGTTTTATGTGAGACGATCTCGTGTGAGACCTTATTTTTTTATAGTTTCTGTGTTGATCTTTTCTTATTTTTCTCAACTCATTGAAGAGTAAATTTTATGTGAGACGATCTCATGTGAGACATGTGTGATGGAGTTCATATGAATCAATAATGTGGTTTAACTTATTTAATATGATCAATAATGGTCTCACATTTGGATCAACTCACATTCCACATTCCACACCATATAATTCATATGTTTAAGGGTAATAAGACTTCATTTTACGGTAACTATACGTGAGACCGTTTCATATAAGTTTTTATGTTAATTATAATTGATTTCTATTAACTAGAGTTGAGCTTTGGTTCAATCCAATTTATACCTCAACTCTCGCATTCAAGATTTCAGTATAGTCATTCTTAACATGATTTCCAACCTTAAATTACACCCCCAGTCCTAAAGTACTGAAATTTGAGAATTTGATCAGTAAAGTCAAGAAATATAATACCAAATTCATTACTTCTAGTGACTTACAGGTCTATGTTTATGACAAATGAAAAATTTCTATTCATTAAGGACAAAAAATAGAACCATCAAGCTTACCGAATTGCAGTAGGATTTGTCCATTACATTTTGTAATTTGGGTAAACTTTGTAACTAAAAGAAACATGATAGGAAAATAGACAAAAAAGTTCAACCTTTTCATTTCATTTGTAATAAGATTTTCGAAGAACATTAATTCCTAATTCTAATCAACATAGTTTAATTACTTTAATTAATTATGCAAATGGAATAGTGTTGTATATGTCTGGTACAGTTACACCAAGAATTAATCAATCACATTCTGGGATTTTGGGAAATAGCTAGAATAAGACAATTCAAATTCTCTGTACCCAAAATCCATATCTCAATAATGTACCACATCCCAAAATATGTTATATTGATGTAAAAATAATAACAATTACAATTAACTATTAAATTGGAATTTTTTTTTGTTTATTAAAAAACTACGTAATTTTGATGTGGTACATAAATGTGACAGAGATTTTGATACAAAAGGATCCAAACTGGAATAAAGGTGAAGAAATGTCTACCATACTAAAAATCCAGGGAGGATTGGATACAACACTTTGATCCTTGGTGGAACTTTTTTAAATGCAGATATCAATATGTTTGTGAAAGAAAACGAATATTTCCAATACAACATTTTGCAACCAGCCATCAATGATAAACGCCAAATATCAAGCTTCATAAATTCGCAATTCAAATCTAATATGCAAAATGCTCATAAAAAACTAACAATCATGCAAGTGAAAGAACAACCAACCCAACTATATCTTACTGTATGCATTCCTTTATGAAAGGCAAGATAGCAGAGACTAGCTCATTTTGATGTGAAGTATATCCATGATTAGCTCCTTGTATGATTTTCAGACGGTGATTTGGTATGATCTTGGCAAATTCTTTTGCATCGTCGACTGGGATAACTTCATCACCTGATCCATGCACTGTCAGCACCCTATATTTATATTTCGACAACTCAGTCAGAAACAAGTTGGAAACTATTCATAACAAGGCTTTCATAGTGATAAGCAGAGATTTCTGAATTCTTCGTCTCAACAAATTAACCATGTCCTTTCATATGTGGCCTAAATTTAAGATTTCTACATTTCCAGCTCAGAAAGAAAGGAAGGTAATTTCCGAGTAAAGCTTTTACCTGCAGCTTTCTGCAATTGAAAGACACGCTTCATGCATGTCTGTATTAAGTCGCTCCGTCATGCTTTCTTCTGTGACTCGATAATCCACTTCTCCTATTAAAAGAGAGTATAGTTTATTACTAAAAAGGGCCTCATCATGCAAGTAAAATCCATAATGGTAGTAGAAAATAAAACTTATATTGCTCATATGATTATTAATTTTTTTTTTTGCTTAATGAAACAATCATGTAAATATCCAATAGGAGATGCAACTAAAAGAAGCACATGACATTGATTACCTGTTCTTGTTTTAACATCCACGTATCCATCCTTCTTAAGCCTTTCGAAAATATTCTTACCCAACCTTTCTTCAATTCCTCTTTTGAGATCATAACGGCCAGAAACATTTACCACAGCAGGTATATCATGATATTTGGATGCATACAAGAGGACAACATCTCCAGCTGTGATGTGGAAACAAGAATTCATAGATATTAAATAGAGTGGCATTTTGCCTAAGCAAAACAATCAAAAACGGCTAATTTCATTACAGTATGAGGGGAAAATGGAAAACATGGAGGGGGGCGACAAAATTAACTGAGACTTGTAAGGTTCTATTTTTGGGAGGAGAAAAGTGCAATATTCAGTTTATGGGAATCAAACAATAAACAGCTAGATATAAGTGTCACTTCGTCTCACACAAATGCAATTTGAGGAAAACATAAAATCCTACCCAAAAAACAAAGAAAAGAAAGTAAAAAACAAAGGAGAAACTTGATGGCATGGCAGGCCAGAAGTGAATGAATAATGAGCTATTATAAGATTGCCCAGAATAAGTTACTGGATATATGTTTTGAACAATGGATCGGATATGATTTGAGTAGGGAATCGTTATAGAGAATTTTGCCCACTCACGCCTATAGGATTGAGAAAAGAAATCATTTTCCATATGTCTGATGGTCATTTAAGAATTGTAGTTTATTTCATTCTAAATATATATACCTTTACTATGGCCGAGAACTACAACAGCCGTACGATTTACTCCAGTGAAGTACTCAACCACAGATCTTAAGTCTTCAGCCTCACTAGCATAATTACCAAACTTGAATGAACCTTCACTTTCCCTGAAAAACCAACCAAAAACTCAACTCGAGACATGGAACATAAAATTACAAAATAATAGAGGGATTAACCATATCAGATATTTACAGAGTGATGAAAAACTTTAGCATATTAGAAAGTGTGATATGTAAATTGTAAAGGAAAAAGGACAAGTAAAAAGAGTTCAGGTTCAACCTGGAATATATATCATGCATATATAAGCCCAGCATTCCCAGGTATGTTGCTAGGTGGTCGTATAGTGTTTCACATTATCAATGTTATGTAATGTGTAGTATAGATTAGGTAAAACCTATCCATAAACTTTTGGCACCAATTTCAGTTATGCTCGATGACCTTTAGTTTATATTTCCAATTTTGTTAGGTTTCAAGCCTTAAAGAGGAGATAAATCATTGCTTGAACACAAAGAACTTAAATTGCTGCCATGCTTCCTGGCATTAATGCTCAAAAACGATGAATACTTGCAGAAAAAGGCTTATAAACACATTATAATGGAAGCTTTTATCTAGGTTGAGTTTGGGCCATCCACCGGAATAATAAATACAAAATAAGAAAGCCAAACATATGATATCAAAACTTCTGAAATCCTTTTCCAAAATTTAATTGGCTCTAATTCTCCACCACTGCACTCAACTCAAGGGATCACCACTTGAGGCTTCAGCTTCATTTGTTTTGCATAGCTACTGCTACTCTAGGGATGCCAAAAGTTCTAAGAAGAAAAAGAATGTATCTTCTGTCAGTCTATGAAGAGAATAAAGCGAAAAACATCCCTCCCGCAAGTTTATTTTCGCTTTTGGTAAAAATGCCTATCATTAAAAAAACAGCAGGAGAGAATAACTAATCCATAGACTAGACATCTCACTTTTTAAACTTTTTTAGAACTTTAATTAGGTTAACTCCACTGCACAGTGAACATACTAGACCATCCCAAAAGTCCATTGGTTTTAAAGGACAGGGCAGAAATACAATTGAGAGAAGATTAGCTCTCATTTACAAGCAGAGCATGATAAGCTGGAGGTACTTATGGAAGTACAAAATTGTGTTTTCTCCTCGATACCATACGATTAAATACATAGTTTTATAAATTTTGTCAGTACCAATTCTAAAACAGAACTCCTGATTAAAAATTATATATAATCTTTGACATCAACCAATATGTGATGTTTCTGAAAAGAACATTTTGCTTTAGCAAACAAAAGAGTTATAACAATTCATAATTTATGGAGTCTTGTTTTATTGTTTTGTCCCATTGAACTTTGAAGAAAAATAAACTGGAAGAGCGGTCCTGTAATAACTAGCACTTTCATGGTAAACATTTTATAGCAAAGGAACGGAACAGAATATTAACTTGATAAGAATAAATAAAATTTTCTACATTCTGGGACCAAGTTTTCTATTTCAAACACAAAAAATTATCACTTCATGATGTTTGTCTGCTAAACACTCAAAATATCCGGATGCAATACACTCAGTTAGTCATTTTTACCGCCATCAAAAGTTTCCCCTCTTTAGGTGAACAAACTTTAGGTGAATTATTAAATTTAGAGGTAGGACTCATTCATATTATTCAGGAAAAAACCAAGATCAAGTTCACAAAACTACAGATCCACTCAGGAGAAGCCAAGCGATAACATATGATGAAACAGCCGAAGAGAAACATGACATTTACGGTGTGAAATCTTTCCATGCACCATGGAGATGTGCATTAACATGAATAAAATTGGAAAAAGTAAAGGGGGTTCAGTTGGCTACTGTTAACGGACTGCCACCATCCTATCATGATAAGATAATTATGCATACATGCAGTATATAGTAGTCAATGCAAAAGTTTATTTCAGTACATGGATTCATGCAGAATTAACTGGTCAATATCCTATGTCCGAAGACCTTACCCATTTCCAGAGAAATCAAAGCGAAAAGCACTGATTCCTTCATTCTCTAAAGCAGCAGCAAGATTGACCATGATATTGTACTCCTGCAGATTGACAGAAGCAAGATATAAACTGACCAAGTCATGGATAATTGGTCATGGATAAACTGATTAACTAGCTGCCACTTTGAGCCTAGAACTCAGAAAAAGCTCTTTCTGTGCTTCCCACAAAGGATATAAATCTCTGGGACAAAAATCCAAATACAGGATGGAGCTATATCTCATAAGGCTTCCAAAAGCAATTTCAAACGCCGTTATCAGCATTAAACTAGTCGAGAATGTTTTATTGTTTTCAGTACAAAATCTCCCTAGATTTCTCCAAGTGTGGCATCAGTAATCTGGATTATCAAAGGCTTTTAGTCTTGAGTCACATGTCTTTACTTGATTTCTCTTTATAATAGAAACTCTAAATTAACCATCTAGAATTTTTCTCTTTCCAACATTTTTCCGTTTCTGGAAAACACAGATACTTCTGAGGACCTCTAGGCTTCTGATAATGGCTACTAATTTAGACTTTCATCCTAAAAATACAATTGTCAGAGAACCATATAATGAAAAGGAGACTGCAGACTCCTATGAATACATACATAGACCAACCATGGTTTTAGGCACAAACATACCAAAGTTTAACTATAGAGTATGACTGCATCAGTATTCAACATTTTGAAAATCAAAACTCTCACCGATAAAACCATACTAACATTTCAACGCTATGAATTCAAATGTTTAGGTCTCAGCAAACAAATCTTAGAGCTTTTGTGGACCATTTGTTCCAAAAGTATACATATTAAGTTCAACTATATGATCTTGTAAATATCAAGTTTAACATAAGTAGCCATAACAATCTACATGATGATATTTCTACCAATTAGACATAATATAAATGCACACGGCGCTTAAGTCACTAGAATGCAGCTTAGAACAAGAGAGGAAGCTGCTAAATAATCTCACAATTTCTTTTATGAAAGGAGGAAAAACAAAATTCAGTGAATCACAAAGCCAAAGGAGGCAGTCTACCTTTGTGGATCGAAAACCATGACACAGAACTACAAGTTTTTCTGATCCTGTCTCATGCAACACACCAACAAGCTTTTCACCGCACTTGTTTGGTATCATTATCTTCTGCTGCATAGCTGCTGAAACATTGCAATCAATATGCATTAATAACCACCAGAATACCAAGGAATAACTTCCATACAGAAAGAAAGTAAATTCTGGCATATTAGGAGCCTATGAAACCAAAAAAAAAAAAAGAAAATGTAATTCAAAGACTCGGGTACATTTGATATTACATAAATAGAAAGCAAAGACGGTTGATGTTCTTGCTCTTTGCTTATGTTAAACCGAGAATGCTCATAAAAGTCCTAGTAAATAGTAGCAACACAAACATCAAATAAAGACACCCTGCCATCAACAGAAACCACATTTGCAACATCTCAATCATAGCCACATCACCTCACCTCCCAACCCACCCCCAAATAACCATTTTAATGCAGCATAGGAATGAACTCACATAATTAACCTTAAATTCAATTCAATAACGTGTATACATATATTCCTATTGTATACGAACAATCCCCACTCACAATTCGACAAAGACGGAGCCAAGTGATGAAACATTTGGGCTAAAAAATCAATCTTTCACATTCATCAGTCCTCAATTCACCAAAACAATTGGGTTTTCTCTATCTTAAATAACAGTGACGATCACTAATAAGGAGTTGAAGAGTATTTATTACCAGGGTTCTGAGCTATGACAAGCTTTGTTTTGAATTTGATGGGGTGGGTGGCCGAAGAACAGCGATAGCGAATCTGTTGAAGTGATAAATGGTGTATCAGTGTGTTTTGATTTTGTATTGTTGTTGCGCTTGAGAGTGTGGGATTCCAATAAATTAGCATATCTTCACAGAATCAAGGAAAGTTTTTGATGCTGTGATGCGCGTGAGACACCAAAATTAATAGGAAAAAAAAAATTAAAAAAAAAAAAGAAGAAGAAAAATAAGACATTAAATCACTTCGTCCATTTGTCCAAAAACTACCAACCGTCGATTACGAATAGAAACACACACATGGTGGTGAATTACAAAGGCCGAATATACATTTTATTACAAAGAAGAATAAATAGCAAAAAATAAATAAAAAAATTCAAACATTTGGTGTGCAGTGCTAGTCTATGGTTTCCTGCATGGAGTTTTACAAATTTGATACCTAATTCTATATGGTATCAAAGTAGAATGATTTTAGATCATGGCTAGACAAGCTGCTTGGAATGTTATTATAATAGTGGATCGTCAATGAAAACAACATGATTTGGATTTGTGCAAGATTGTCAATGAGATTCACATACAATCCGACCAATTACATGAATCGGATCATCTTGAAATAATGTTTGTTAGTAATCAACTCAATGGATTAAACTACCTCCATTGGAGCCATGTGATGAAGTTAATTTGTGCTTGGTTCCAAGTCAATATTATGTTTCATTGAGACTATATATGAACAACACAAATAGGTGGAGTATATGGTTACTTTGGATTATGAATCCAATATCCAAGGAAATTGTCGGCACATTGGTTTATATACAGAACAATCCTAAGAAATTATGTGATGAATTGGTTTAAAAGAAATGGTGAAAACAGTGGATCTCTCAAGTATATATCGATTAAGGAAGTATATTGTTATGTTCATATTCTTAAGGTAATTCTTTAGTTTAATTAATATTTGTTTTGGATTGAATAATTCTGAAAGTTTGAATTGAACCGCTTGAATATCCGAATAAATCAAAACAAAAATTAGTTTGGTTTCGGAGAATTATGTTTGGAAAGTTCCAACTTTTGGTTTGGGTGTGAGCTGAATTCTTAGATGAGTGAAAATAAAAACTGTGTCCACTTCTAGATTAGGACCTTGATAGTGATATCAGTTGATATATCTTCAGAATTTGGATCATTCAAACACATGATCTCATGATTTATATGATAAGACATTTCAAAATCAGACTATATATTCAGACACATGTGGTCATTGAGATGATAGCGACTTAGAAAAATCAAATTGTTATCCTCAGATGAATCTATAAACCTTGAATTGAGTTATATAAAAAATAAAAGAAAGAGCTATATAAATATCCTCTGTTCCCAACTTCCAAATAGTGGACATTTGACCATGAATACCTTATTTTATTTTATACTAGAGTAATGCCCGTGCGATGCACAGGATTATATGATAATATCTTTTTTTTTTTAATTTGAAGTAAAGATGAGTTCAATATATGATTTTATACTTATTCATTATTGTTTATATTTTAATTTTATAATGTCTATTGATCATGTGCGATTATTTCATTTGCTATAAATTTATTTGATATTGTTTGCACTCATCCTAAAAATAATATTTTGTTATTGATTCTTCATGAATAAAATTACTTTGTTTCTACTTGCTTGATTCAATAAATATTCGGTGAGATTTATGGATATGTGATTGAAATTGTCATTGGCGATTAATTTTTCCCTTTTGGTTGTAGTTTAATTATAGATCTATGTAGAGATTTTGAATGAATATTTTTTATGTTTTGATCCAACTTCAAATGTATAGATAAGTACACATTGCTCTTAAAGTCCAATATATAGAGAATGAAAAACCTGGATAGTAAAAAGATGGAATCAAAACTCAATTGCAATATGAAACTTTATCATTTTTTTTCCGTTCTTATAGTTACGCTTCTCTTAAATGTTGGATTAAATGCTGGAAAGGTAGGAGAGAGATGAGAAAAAAACATGTTTTGCATAAAAAGCTTGGAGAGGCTGATGTGACATCTTTGGAGGGTGTCACTTGTCAGCGCCAGGAGAGAGCAAACCATCTTTTTATATATATCCTTTTATATATATGATTCTCTGCAATACTTTTCAAGTTTCTAGTTTTCCTCGTTGAAAATTCCCATCCCATGCACCCTTTTCACAAGTACTTTTCAATAGCCATAACACAATCACTCTCTCTCTATATACAGAGAGAGAGAGAGAGAGAATCATATTCATTATTACCTTAAACTCACCAAACAGTTAGCTTCAATGGATTCCATCTTCCACCTCCCTCAAGAAGATCGCGCCGCCTTTCTCCAACACATGATGCACTCTTTTCAATCTAACTACATTTGTCTCTGGTCTTATCACCCCACCTCCCATCCAAGTGACTTATATATATGTATATAATATACACACATGACACATGTAATTGTTGTGATAATTAACCCTGGAATTGATGTGTACATAGCTGTTTGTTATATTTGGATGGATTGTACCAAGAAGAAATCATCTTCAAGCCTTTTCAATGCATATTGTGGATCACTATATTCTGTTGATCACGGGCGTTTACCCGGTTTTGCTTTCAAGAACAACATCCCTTACATGGAAATCAAGTTTGATTATCTTCAAACCCTAGCATCCACCAATGTGTAACTCCAATTCTACCAGGTATTATTAATATATTCTTTCATACACACATAACTCATACAAATTAATAATTGTAGTTTCTTGAATTGTTTGGGGGTTTACATAATTTTGTGGCTTTGTGTTTTCAATCAAACAGGAAGCTGTGATTAAGGTTTGTTGAGAAACAATTTTTCTTTTTCTTTTTAAATTACATTCAATATTGTAATTAAATTTATTTTGCTTTCTTTGTTCAATTATATATAGAGCGTCGTGTTTATGGGGTGCGCCTCCGGAGTTTGAGCTTGGATTCTCAAGAGAGCCTCAAGTAAGAATACTACTCCCTCCGTCCCGTTCAAATTTGCACACTTTCCATTTTCGTCCGTCCCATTCAGATTTGCACACTCCAAAAACGGCAAATAAAATTTACAAAATTGTCCTTTACTATTCAACTTTAACACTACAAAAACAGCTTTTTCTTGAGCTCCGTGCCCAAAAGCAGTTTTTTCTTAACCTCCGTGCCCGTCCCTACGTGCAAATCTGAGCGGGACGGAGGGAGTATATAATATGAGAATTTGGCCAATGTTGGTTTTTCATTCAAAGCAAAATATTAGTATTTTTTGTTGCCTCAAATACTAATAATTTGCAAATTCAATGCCACAAAACGTTATATTTTTCAGGTAAACATAGAAATGGAAATGAGAAATCGGTTCCCTGTGGATTTCTCTACACTAACATCCAATCAAAACCTACTTCCAATTACATCATCTTCATCATTAGGGTTTTTATCAGTTGATGAAAGCATCCAAAACTCACCTTCATTATTCAACATTCCAACAACCACTTCTTTCATTACAGAGACCTCAAGATCAGGAGCTCATCAGAACTCTTGCAAGAAACCCTAAGATCAGATCCAACTCAATCATCAACCACACGTATTTTGGCTCCTATAATTAACCCTAGAAACCATGACCAAGCTGCATTTAGAACTTATAATCGTGCATCTTTAGGCCCCGTTGCAGCAAGAACTCAGAAGCAATGCATGTTTAGAAGAGCAGTTTCGTTCTTCAGAAACTTGAATATGAATAGAGGAATAGAAATACAGATTCAAGAAAATCGGCCTACAACCACACAGTTGCACCACATGATACAAGAAAGAAGAAGAAGAGAAAAGATTAATGAAAACCTCAAAGTTCTAAGAACATTACTCCCTCAAGTATCAAAGGTACAATTCAATCTTGAAATATTATTCTGGCTTCATCATTCATTCATCATGCATGCATCAAAAGATTCAAAACCATCCCTTTTTTTCTTTTTCTTTTTTATTTGAACAGAAGGATAAAGCATCAGTGCTTAGCAGCACAACTAAGTACTTAAGTTCACTGAAATCTCAAGTGGAAGAGCTTAGGAAAAGGAACCATTTATTGGAAACACAGCTTTGGAGTATAGGTGATCATGATCAAGAAATAGGGTTGACTAATTATTCGTCAAGTGTTCATGAAAGAGTAAATGTGGAGATTGCAGAAGTTTCAGCATCAACATCAGAAGTAAAATTGTTGGATGTGAGAGTGAGTTTAAGTTCAGGAGAATGCAGATTGTTCGATTTGGTTATTCGGATTTTGAAGTTGTTGAAACAGCTAAGAAATGTAGATGTATTGTGTGTGGAATCAACTCCAGTACATGGTCTACTCCTAAGATTAAAAGTTGAGGTATGTAATCTACATGATTTTAAATGCACATATTACTTATATATAGTTTTTTAATATTTAAAATGCTGACTTTTTTTTTTTTTTTTGGGTCCAAAATGCAATTTCAAATCCTTAACCAAGGGGTGGTCCTATTTTTGGACCAAAACATGTGTATATTGAGTCTCAAGAGTGTTGTCCTAAGATTATGTTTATTTTTGGGTTAATTACAAATAATCATCCAAACTATACCCATTTTTGTATTTAGATGATTAAACTTTTTCCCATTGTGATTAATCATCTCATCTTTGCAATTTACCATTCGAGACAACCGGATCTTCATTTTCCTCACTTTAGTTGCAATTTTAGTCACTTGTCTCGCACGCCCTTTACTATTAAGGGTATATTTATCTTTTCAATTTTTGCAAGTTGCAATTAACCATCTCAACTCTATGAGAGTTGTAATTACCATCTAAACTTAACGCGAGTTGCAGTTTACCATCTGAGACCCTCAGATTTTCATTTCTGACCAGTTTTAATCATTCACGCATATTACATGTCTTTACTATTGAAAGTATATCTATCTTTTGAAGATTAATTTTAGGGGAAATAAAGGGAGAGAAATAAAAATTCTAGTTATGAATTTTTGAACCTAAAAAACTTCTCAATTGTGTTGTGGTGCAATTGGATTGGAAGAGTATGCTCCAAAATATGGGCAATCTCGTGATTCTAAAAGGATGGGTTTTGAGTTGTGGGTTGAATTGGAAACTGCATTTCAATGTCTGGCCGAACCTATTAGGATTCATTTTCTTTTTTGACGAGGAGTCAAAGCGTAGCCCTCAATTTTTCCAGTGTTCGAAAATGTCAAGCAGTCGATTTTTACTTGCAAGTTCAGTTTTAGAAATTCCATTGAAAGGAACTTGAAATCAAGGTGAATACTTTTTTTTGGATTATTTGAACTGATTAAACTTGATTTTATTAAATTAATTTAAGAGATTAATCTATGACTTGCTTTGATATCATAATGTGATAGGATTGCTTAAATTGAATATTGGGTGTTATCAATTTTGATGCTCAATTATTGGGGAAATATCTTCTTAGAAATGAAAAAGTTACTAAAGTATTTTGACTGATTTTAGTAGTTGGTAAATTAGAGAATAGTTAATTAATCTTATATGATGCATAACCACAATAGTAAAGGACATGCAAGACATGTGTCTAAAATTAGCTGAAAAATGAACATTCGATAGTCTTATATGGTAAATTACAACTCGCGCAAAGTTGAGATGGTAAATGGGCTCATGCAGAGTTGAGATGGTTAGTTGCAACTTGAAAATTTTGAAAAGACAAATATACCCTTAATAGTAAAAGGCGTGCAAGGCACGTGACTAAAATGGCCGGATAATAAAGAACCGATGGTCTCGGATGGTAAATTGCAACTCGCTCAAAGGTGAGATGGTTAGTTGCAACAAAAAAAAAAGTTTAGTTACTTAAGTGCAAAAACGGATATAATTTGAATGATTATTTGTAATTAACCCTAATTTTTGTGCAAAACAAGAGAGTACTTATAGCCCATTGTCACGAACCTGAAAATATTTGGGTCGAATTTTACCAGTTGGTTAGGCTAGCAGTTTCACTCATATCCAAACCCCCATCTCTTATCTCAAGTACTTAACCCACAAAATAATCCCCTTTGTACATAGGATTCTAGGGCATGTAAATTTTTCTATTTAACCAACAAAATAATACCCTTGTACATATGACTCTCTAGAAAGTTGTAGGGCTTGTACATTACATATATTTGTTCTAAAGAATCCTTATAGTGTGTAGGTAATATGTGAGAATTAGTCTAGAAGATCCTTAGAAGGTAAGAACCTAGATAGAGTATGATTCATTTATAATCAATCATCTTCCAACCCTTAGATCAAATGGATCTCCACCATCCATTAGGGATTGTTTAATATAAATAGGCGGATAGATTCATTTGCAATCAACTAATTAACTTTCCTTCCACATTTGAGTAATATACTTTAGTCTAAGGTCTAGGTTGAATTTTTCCCAAAATAATATATATCATTCAAAATTAATAACTTGAATACAACTCAGGACAACATAATAATAATAATAATAATAATAATAATAATAATAATAATTAAGCACAATTACAATAGTTCTCTTTTATTTTGAAATAGTTGTATAATAATTTCATTACTTAAATATTTCATATTACTCAATATTTATTAAAATTCTCATGTAAACGGTGACATTTTGTTAACAAAGTGGAGATCGATCGATGTCATCGAATTTCCAATTAGAAGGGGATTTTGTGCATTTTACCCAATAATTAGGGTTGTGCACTGCTCGTGAAGATTGTCGAATTTGAATTGAAACCCGAATTGAAAAGGCTTCAAATCGAAAACATTCATCGAATATTTTACCTCTCAAAAAAATTGACATAGTTTTAAAGTTTTTTAAATTATACTCATCAAGAATCAAACTCAACTAAACATGACCAAATTGTATGAAACTGAAGGACTATTTTTAAGAATTACTTATATATAAATATATCATTAATTTGTTTTATATCTTGATAGTGAAATAATTATATATTTAATTGAGTTTAATAATATATAATACGAGAAATATTTTAATATTTCATAATATTTTAATAATTTATGATAAATAATAGTAGTTAATAAAATTATTTTGGCCCTATCAAGAAAAATATATTTTTATATTAAAGTTACAAACTCACAATATAGTCATATTTTAATTTTTACTAACCATCAATTTTTTTTTTTTAATTTACTTGATGAAGAGATTATCTCTATACTTAGTTTAACATGAATTATTGATGATAAAAAAAATTTATTCATTATTTTAAAAGAATTTTATGTTTTTGTTTTTTTTATTCAATATTTTAAAAGAATTTCATGTTTTTGTTTTTTTAATTGAGAGAGTTTCACTTATCTGAATTCTTCATCTTGGATTGATCTGTGGGTCAATAGATCCAATATCCTAACTTAATAGATCCAATATCCTAACTTTTGGGTCAATAGATCCAATATGCTCGTTACAGTTCGATTCCACGAATTCAATTTTGAAATTATGCAATGTTCAACTCAAATCCTCGATCCAAAAATTCAATTTTGAAATTCTCTGAAATTTGGAACACAATGGTTTTGAAAAATCTCCAAACTGATCCGAGCTATGAACACCTGACATTGACAATAATAATAATTTGCATTATTTTTTGTGTAAACTCATTTAGAATTATAATTTCATTAGAACTACACATTCATATTAAAATTAAATAATTTTAAAATTAATTAATGTTAGTGGATAAACATATTAAGCGTTGTAGCTGATTTTCGAAAGAAGAATTGGAGATACCCAGCTCTTCAAAATCACAAAATTTTCATGATATACACGACCTCACTTGCAAGGTTTCAATTAACAAGATTGCAAGCATATCAATCATGTACACCAATGTCTACCAATGCACAACATTATATCGAAATTACCGAGCATTACACCCCGACAGCAGTACCGGCCTCTTCATCGGTTGTGTCGGATGAGGTAACCTCGTCAACAGCCTCTCCATCGATAGTCTTCGTTGTAGATTCCGTTTCAGTGTCTGGTTCGACATCTAGAAGCTTCTCTCTTAGTTTCGTCTCGAGTTCATCCCGTATGATCGCATTTTCAGACAGGTATTTCTTGAAAACTTCCTTACCTTGAATGGTCTTGTCGTTTATATAGAAGTATGAGCCAGCCTGTCTTATCAACTTGTGTTTGCATCCCAAGTCGATGAGCTCAGTCTCTCGAGAGATCCCTTTACCAAACTCAAGCTCAAATTGTATGGTTTTAAATGGAGGTGCGTGCTTGTTTTTCACAATCTTTACGGCAACTTGGCTTCCTACAGTCTGCATAGCAAACAGATGAGAGGAAATAGTAAAAGCATATTGCAACTTATAGTTCAAAGGAGAATGCAGAATTGTGTGTTTCACAAAATTTAACTACAATTTTATTGAAACTAACAATATTTCACACATTTTGTCAGCAGAATATAGGAACATTGACAAATGTTCTCGTATGCACGAGTGGGAAATGCAACAGTGTAAAGTAATAGAAATGCCATTCATTCATTGGAATTGAAAAATGACTTTGGAATGCAACAGTGTAAAGTAATAGAAATGCCATTCATTCATTGGAATTGAAAAATGACTTTGGAACATTCGACGTCAAATTTGATGACTGGTAGTTAGAACGGTATTGAAAATGTTGATCCAATATATTGCAAATCTGTATGCACAATATTCATATTCAGGAACCATGGGGAAGACTGCAGTTTTTCAGTTGTTGATTTCAGTATATCCTAGAGATTCTAGCAAGTTGAGATTATTTTTTTACAGAAGAACAAGAATTAAATAAGTCCAACCAAGTGTTGCATAACCAATAACCACCAAGATAACAAATCTAGAATCTATTCAGATGCAATTAAATACTGTTAACTCAGCAACAAAACAAAAACAAAAATTTGATGTGAGTTAAATATCTGAAAAGAATTGAACAAGATCCATCCATACCTCTGTTCCCCTCGTGACCAGCCCTGTTCTCCTAATATTAAGGCGTACAGAAGCATAAAATTTCAGAGCATTCCCCCCACAAGTAACTTCAGTGGGACCGCCAAATCCAAAAGTATTTAGCTTTGCTCGCACCTATAATGAATGGAAACTTATCAGGGAATCAAGATTTGATATGATCTAGGTTCTTTCAAGCAGATCCCAATTTAAATCTTTGATACATGTAGCATTTATCCAGATCCATGACATCCACACTTTTACCTCCACTAGTTATATCCACTACTATAATTTGGCAACACCCATTTGGTTCGATACAGAGTTGCACAGAATTAAAAATTTTAGAGTTGAAACCATGCATCAAAAATTCCTCAATTATATCAGGAGATGCTTAGAACTCAATTTGAAAAGTCATTAGGAAGGTAATTCAACAATTCAGCATAAACAAATATTATTTGATGATCTAATGAAAAATAAACAGTGAGTGTCAAGGAAGTAATAGTAATGGGCCACTTATGTTAGGATGCAACTCTGAATACTTTTACAGAATACAGACATGTGGGCATCCAAAGCTTTCCCATAATCTTTGTCTTTAAATTTAGAGAGCAGCACAAGCAAACAAAATAGTGAAAGTATATAACACATAAACAAGAATTAAAACAGGATCCTTGGTATTATAATGGGTAATCTCACAAAGTATGCAATAGCAGGTAGAAACTCTCACAGGAGGTTAAGTTATCCAAACTAATAGACTAGTCATCAGAATAGGATTTATTTATTTATTTTTGATAATTTTAGACTAATTATTAAATGATCTCCAAAAGGACAAAAGGCATCACCAAGAAAAAAGTATAATATAACATAAATAAAAATATAGGCAAAATACAAAACCAGCATTTACCAAATAAAATTCATAAGGCATTAAAAGTAAGCAATGACTTATATCCAAAAAAAAATATTTAATGCATCAGAATTGTACCTGATTTATAAAAATTAAGATTGTCTGCGAAAGAGACAATGAGTGGCTCAATTTACGAAGTGCCTGACTCATAAGTCTTGCTTGCATTGCCATGTGTGCATCACCCATTTCACCATCAAGTTCACCTTTAGGGACCAGTGCAGCTACCTACAGGGGAAATTCGGAAATCTTTAAAGCAATTAACATAAAACATCAATTTATTTACTCCGGCCCATGAGATGCAGAAAAGATATCATCTTACACTATCAACAACGACGACATCAACTGAACCACTGCGGATTATGGTATCCACCAGACTCAGAGCTTGCTCACCACAATCTGGTTGCGAGAGAAGTAAATTTTGGGTGTTTACTCCAATAGCCTCAGCCAAAGATGGATTAAGAGCATGCTCAGCATCTACAAAGACACAGTAGCCTATACAGGACAAAAGAAAGTAAAAGCATAAGTTCAGTCCACAGGTGATGTCATTTCCACTATAAGCAAGCAATTATTATCTGAAAGAAAACTTCCAACAATATCAGATGTATGCATGCATACACAAATGTATTTGTGCATGCGTATGTGTGCATGAGTGTGTGATGAGCTCATCATAAATTCCATGTATTGCTACTGATAAGTTGTATCTTGCCTAGCAGGGGCCTTTACCATGCTTTACCTCTTTCATTTTTTCTTTCTTGCATGAATTAGTATGCTTGATAAATGAAGCTTAGTTATTGTTGAGAATACTGTATATTCCTTCTATAGGTTGATCAATATATTTCTAGTATAGTAGGCAGATCTTGATTTTTGGTATTGATTGTAACCTTGTCCTTTCTCCCACCATAAATACGTGGGTTCTTTTAGCTTAATGAATATACAATATTCAATCCTTTCTACTCTTATACTACTATACAGCTATTATTTTTAAGCATATAACTAGCCAAGTCACCTGAATTTTTTTTCACTCTTATAAATCCTAGATGATATAGTGGTAACCTTAGTTACCTGGAACACGGGACTTTACATGTCGTGGTACGTAAAATGGAACATTGAACATAATAATTTCTCTTAGGTGTGTTAGGGCAAAGACTTAGTTGGTACACTAATATGGATCATGCTAAACCTTATTTTCTAAATAAGTTCATAAAACTTAAGTTCTTTATACTCACCAGAAACTATAAATGTAAACGTGACAAAACAAAATGCATATTACTTATCAACTCTTCCATTGAAAGCACGCATCTGTGCTTTGGCACAAATGCTTGTATTTGGCTTGTAACATATAATATCAAACAGAAATATTAAATAACAAATAAATAAAATTAGCATTAGAATTATAAAAAAAAAAAGGAGTTATGTTCAATACACAAATCTCACATTATTTTCTAATTCTTAACACCAAATTAAATGTATAAAAAACTCAAATTAATTTTTTCATCACATAATTATGTGGATAGTTCTTATAATACATAAATTGAAATTTTTATGTGTAGACTGCCAACTTAGAAAAACAAATGTAGCTACAAATGTAGTCAAGCCAGCTTTTATACCTGAATAAGATGACCTCATAAGATGTAGATATGGTGAGATTTTAATATCCAGACAGTCTATTGGGTTGGATCAACTACAGAGCTCCACTCATGGTGAAGTCTATGTCTAAAACTATAAGGATTATATTGGAAATCATTTCCTTTGTACTTTTTTATTGAAGTCCAGGGAGGACCTTCTATTTTCCTTACTTCCATTTACTTCATATTTCACATCTCCATTCAACCCAGCTTACCAGCATCCAGTGGATCTAGCTACAGCTAAAGATTTAAAACAAGTTTATGACATATAATCTTTATGCTGTACAACTTGCATCACACATCTCTTCAAGATAAGGAAACAACTGAAAGGAAAAGTAGCATATCTTGCTTCATGGATTAAAATGTGAAAGAGATCACTGATCACCAAAAATTTACTGAATATAATCGAGAGAATCAGTGTACGAAATAATACACTCTCATGCAGACAAAAAAGATAATCAACATGTTGGGCAAGGTATAGGATTGTGAACAATATTGGTCAAGAAACTAGCCTCATATTAGTAGGACATAGACAAAATGACTAACCTCCTTGTTTTTGTGCCTCCGCAATCACATGCAAAGCAAGAGTTGTTTTCCCAGAAGCTTCTGGACCATATATCTCCACAACACGTCCCTGATGGAATGCCAAAATGTTGTAGCTCCAAATAAATACACAGATCAAAGACTATATTATAGCTTGACCAAACTTTTAACAGATACTTAAACATAGAAGCATATTGAATTACAAAAAAAAAACAAGGATTGCAGTTAATTATCAACCCATAACTTCCAAAAAAAAAACTTTGTAATCGAAATGACGGAGTGTCATGATAAGATTGATATAAAAGGAAGCATAACGATGGTAGATAACAATTAATATGTCCAGAAAATAAGCCAAACTCTAATAGCGGACACATGACCATATTCTTCAGTTTCCAAGATTAAAAATCTATAGTTATGCCATGTTCGTCATTCCAATCACCAATTGTTTCTATATCGACAAATTTGGTTTATAGAGTGGCAAATATCTAAAACTACCGCTTTAAAAGCATAAATTCCGTCATATGTTTCATAAGCAAATAGGAAATTGCACCAGTTCATACAAAACAAACTCATATTCTCTTTAACACTCTCTAATATACCTTTGGAAGTCCTCCTATTCCCAGTGCAACATCTAAACCAAATGATCCAGTAGACACCACAGGAGTGTGTCTAGGAGAGACTGATCGACCAAGCCACATAATGGATCCTTTTCCGAATGATTCGGTGATCTGATCCAAAGCTAGCTTCAACGCTAAATCTTTCTTGGACAAATTCTCTTCACCAGAATCACTTGCATCTGATTTTGTTTTCTTTTTACCTAAACAATGATGGAAGTCTGTAAAGTCCACTTACTTAAGAAGCTTTCAAACAGAAGGAATAAAGAATAACTGAAAAGCTCAAAAGAAACAACAAAAAAGAATCCATTCAAGCAGAGAACTACAGAAATCATAGGGAAAAGCTCACTGGTGATACAAAAGTAACAAGGTACACATAAACTCATCATCAACACAAGTATTATAAAAACCCTTAGCAAAGGTAGAACGGAACAGATTATATGCATGATGAGATACTGAAGTAAACACTATCAATCCATCTACTTTGTGACTCAAATATCTGAAAGCCGCAGTCCACTGCCCGTATAAATTGTATCACACATACTCAAGACGTAAACGAACTAATATATTAATTGAAGGTAAGAATATCAAAAATTGGAAAAAGAATTATTGTATAGCTGTAAATGGTGGTGGTACAGAGATGTGGCAAATGCAAGAAGTCAACATGTCATAAAACTTTCAGTACCTTTTGTGGCAAAATTGCGAAGCTGAGTTGACGTTTCCAATAATCCTATCCTAGATTCCTGAAAAACAAGCCAATCTGAATCCCCTTCCTTTGTTTCATTCCTCCAACCCAATATTGAAAAAAGAAGAGAAAAGAAAAGCAATAGGGACACTTTCACGCTCCAGAAAATGTATATATTCTTCTTATGTTTTCAAGAAAAAGAATAAGAATATTTGAATTACACAAATTTAAATTCCCAGTTCAGCTTTCTGACCGAATAACATCCTCCAGGAGAAAGAGGGGATGAACTACAAACACATACTTGCAAAAGGACCACATGCTTACACATCTTTCAGTGAAGAAAATAATAGTAAATAAAAATTAAATAATGCCTTCGCTGAATTAAAAACACTCTAATAATGTTCTAATACCATTTTTAAATGTGAACAACAACAGCAACAACAACAGCGGAAAAACTAAGAGCAAAAAGTGGGAAAACAAAACCTGCAACTGAGGAAACAGAGAGCGTCTCAGAGAAGAAGCGTTTCGAAGAAGCCGCGCCATTTTCGAACCAATATTAGAAATTTAAAAGAGGAAAAAAGGTCCTTGATAGTCACAGTAGACAGTAGACAGTTCAGTGTTCACCAACCCAGGCAACAAAATACTCTTGTAAATTAGAGATTTCCATGCCAATATTTCTCAAACCAGCAAATAATCGAACTTGAATCAACGATTAACATTCTCTTTCGTTTACATTCAAATTTACTCAGAGAATCGAGAAAGGGAGAGAGCCAGAGGGTTTTTAGGGTTTATGATAAATTTTCCCTCCTTTTTCAACTCCTCGCTTTAGAGTTCTCCACCGTGTCGTTGTCGTGTAATATGCATATAATTTTATTTTTTTATAAAATTTCTGTGATTATTAAATGTTATACAGAATTCTTTTTCAGAAAAAAAATTATAATATACCACTTTTCATATAACAAATAAAAAAAATATCGCAACATATAAGCAACTTACCTAAATACCACAAAATATAACAAAATTACCAAAATATCAAAAAAATTGACTGGTCTCCATTTGAATAGTGTTTGATGGGATTGAAAAGTAATTGGAGTCAACTAATTGAAGAGAAATAACTGGGGTTCAACTAACAATCAAATCACACTTTAATAAAATAAGATAAAATAATTGAGTTATGAATTGTTAAACGAAAATTTGGGTTTGAGTTATGAATAATTAAACGAAAATTTGGGTTTAATTGGGTTTGAGTTTTGAATTGTTAAATGAATTTTTCAGTGAATTGTTAAACGAATTTGTTAAAAAATTTGTTAAACGAATTGTTAAATGAATTTGGGTTTTGAATTGTTTCATCGTGAAAAGCCTTTATTAACAAAAATTTTCGTTTAACAGTGTACATTTTATTTTCGTTTATCACAACAATTTATTTACGAAAAATTTGGTTTGAGTTATGAATAGTTAAACGAAAAATTGAGTTTGAGTTATGAATTGTTAAAAGAAAATTTGGGTTTAATTGGGTTTGACTTTTGAATTGTTAAACGAATTTTTCAGCGAATTGTTGAACGAATTTGTTAAAAAAAATTGTTATATTAGCTATTCGTTAATATTTCCTATTTTTAAAATAATTGAATTAGCTGACGAAATGTTAAACGAAATAAAGGCCAATTGAATAGGTATTTTTAAAGAAATAAAGTACCTAATAGGAAATAGGTGCTGTCAACGAATTGTTAAACGAAATAAAGGCCAATTGAATTGTTTAATCGTGAAAAACCTTTATTAACAAAAAATTTCGTATAACAGTGTACATTTTATTTTCGTTTATCACAATAATTTATTTTCGTTTATCACAATAATTTATTTTCGTTTATCACATGAACTGAATCAATAACATGATACCAGCCTTCAATCTCATCAAACACTGTTCAAATGGAGACCGGTCAATTTTTTGTGGTATTTTGGTAACTTTGTTATATTTTGTGATATTTTGGTAAGTTGACTATATTTTATGGTATTTTTGTTATTTGTTATATGAAAAGTGGTCCAGTCGATTATTTCATCTTTTAAATTAATGGTACGTTCTTCCGCACGTGTGTCCAACTTTTTTATTTTCTTTTCTTTTATATCAATGGGCTCGATTGGTTCGTAGGTTGGGTTTGTTTAGGTTGGTTGAGCTTTTCGGGCTTTTACTGTTCATCGAAGACAAAATAGCACTTTTTGGATGATTGGTATGTAGGTTTGTAAAGGTGGGTTTGAGTTAAATTGGTGATTGGTATGCATGGTTAGGGTGTTTGCAAATATGAGTTTAATTGTAATTGAGTGATTGGTATGTTGGTTTAAACTGATTAAATTAGTTAAAAGACTGTTTTGCCCCTGCCCCAAAAAATAATAAAATAATTAATTATGTACAGTAAGGGCAGTTTGGTAATTGAACACTGGTTACTATTCGTACAACATTAAACCCACCAAAATTGGTGGGTTTAGAAAAGGGGAAATAACACACCATAAGCCCACCATAAGCCCGATTTGTAAGCCCGGGCCGGCCCAATTTTTCAGGCCGTAACCTTCATACCAATCACGGGTTTAGGTTGGTTTATAATTCGAAACCAACCTAAACCCGCCAACCAATCGAGCCCTTAGAAAATCACAAAAAGTCATATGTAATTGTTCTAGGAACGTAAATCCACAAAACCAAATTTGTTATCAACAAACCTAACTTATTATGGTAAATGGTAAATTATGGATTGTTGCATTTAGTCATATGTAAATTGGTAAATTATGGATTGTTGTAAAATTATTTGGTAAAAATATAATTTCTTAAAAGTCAATTGGAAATTAAAAATATTAAAGAAAAAATATTTGAGTTCCTATTATTTTACTATTTGATGCCCCTCAGTTTTTATTTATAAAATTAAATTCTTAAGTTTTACTTGAATTAAAATTTGATCTTTAACTGAAATTACCATACATGTTTCAACATGTTCATTTGAGGTCCAGATAGAGAAATTCTATCATATTTATTTGGATATTACCATAACTATAAATAAAAATGTTGGGACAAAACTAGAATGAAATTAAAGAAAAATAAGAGCCAAATATATGCTTCTTAACAATAATCATACCAACTAGCAAAGTAATTATTTTGTAACTGATGATTACATATTTATATCTATATAGATATGTCAAACGAATCGTGGGTCAAGAGTTGGACTAAATTGTTTTACTAATTTAAATCGAAAATTTGCTTATTAAAAAATATGCAACATTCATTAATCACAGATATAAATGACATATTTTTTAAGATTAAAAAAAGAACTCACAAAACTTTGAAAATATAATAAAGTTTGAGGATTTGTCCTCAAGAACAAATATTAAGAGTGGGCATGGGACCTTTTCGAATAGCGACAAAAAAAATTTGGGAAAAATATACAACATTCATTAATCACAGATATAAATGACATATTTTTTAAGATTAAAAAAAGAACTCACAAAATTTTGAAAATATAATAAAGTTGAGGATTTGTCCTCAAGAACAAATATTGAGAGTGGGGATGGGGACCTTTTCGAATAGCGACAAAAAAAATTTGGGTGAAAAAAGAAATTAAGAGAAAGTTAGGGGAGTTGATGGAAAGGAGGGGGGCATAGGGTGCCACTTTGCCGACTGAGAAATGGTACAGATGTCAAGATGAGGCATTTCCTCTTAATTAATTCCACTTTCAACTTTTTTGGCTATCTTTTTGCCAACACACCACTCTTTTTAACACTCATATCCTACATTTTAACACTAATTTTTTCTTCTAATCTTATTTTATTCCTATGTTTCTCATTCTTAATTCCTCAATGCAATATATGAGTAGGGTTAATTATTATTTTCATAAATTTTGAATTATTTTATTTGAATATAAATAAATTATTTTTATTTTGAATTATTAGATAAAAATAAATGCAATTTAACATGTATATATATGTAGCACCGCTTCTCTATATCTTTCCACCGCACTCAGAGTTAGATGCATTGCAAGTCAAAGTCAGTGTAGTACAGTACAGATACTCGAGAGTTTATCTTCAAGGGAAATTCAAAGCTCAGAAATATTAGCAGAAAATGGAGAGAGAATGCGTGGAATTGAAGAAAGAAATGTTAATGAGTGTTAAAGAAGAGGCATTGGATGATGGATGGGCAGGGGTGAATGAAACGGCGCCGTTTCTTCGGAAGACGTATGAGATGGTGGATGACAGTGAAACAGAGTCGATAATATCATGGAGCTCAACAAGGCCTAGTTTCATTGTTTGGGATCTTCACAAATTCTCCACTCATCTCCTCCCTAAATACTTCAAGCACAACAATTTCTCTAGCTTTGTTCGCCAACTCAACACCTATGTAAGCTTCTCTTTTCTTTCTTCTTCATCTTTAGTTATGTTTTTTCCTCTGTATGTTGCTTTTTTTTTTTTTTGACAAAGAAGTTGTCCCTGTAAGTTGTTTGGCTTGGTTATCTGTTTATGAATGTGAATAATTGATTGATTGTTGTTTACAGCGATTCAGGAAGATCGATCCAGATAGGTGGGAATTTGCCAACGAAGGGTTTCAACAAGGGAAGAAGCATTTGCTGAGGCATATCAAAAGGAGGAAGCAAAACACTCACCAAAAACGAGCTTCACATCCTATGGTGGAGGCAGAGCTCGAAAAAATGAGGAGCGATGAGAATGCATTGAGAAGTGAAGTCTCGAAGCTAAGAAAGCAACAAGAGGAAGCACTGCATCATCTGGCCTCCGCTCAAGCACGTTTACACGCTACTGAAACCAAGCAAAAACATATGGTTGTTTTCTTGATGAAATATTTGAAGAATCCCATGATTCTGCAATGTTTAATCGACAAAATCAAAAGGAGAAAGGAGGCACTAAGCACTGGGATCTTGAAAAAGAGGAGGCTCGAGAGCATAATGGATTCCAATTTTGCTAATATTGATCAAGCTGAGGAGGAATTGATCATTGAATCAGAGATTGGAGCATTCTCTTCAGATGAGTCGGGGAACGAAGACAAGGAAACCCCGCCGTCTGACAATTTTGTCTTGTGGGAGAAATTGATGGAAGATGATATGATTTACGAGGAAGATGAAGATGAAGAAGGGGCAGTGAAGAAACGATCTGATATAGTTTCGGAACTGGAGAATCTTATCGCGGAGCCACCACCCTAGCTCCAGGGGTATAATCCTTTGCAACCAGATTCTCTAATTGTGCATTCTCATTAGCTGTCCCTATTTTTCGTTTTGTTTTCTTGTTTAGTTGAATGTACATTCTACTTCCTATTTTGCATGTCTTGGACTAGATTAGTGTTGGATTTGAAATAGGAAACATCTCAATAACACACTACACCACTCTTACATCAAATATATTATATACTTTCATATCAAAATTTACATATGGCTGTTTTGGTCTATTACGGATATAAAGCATCTTTCTAAAAGAAGTGTCTGGGAAACCATATCATCCAAACTGTCGCTTTCTAAAGTGTTCATAACTCACTAAAATACACCCCTAAAGAAATGGGCTACTTTAGTCTCTGTCCAGATTCATACATCTCCTAGAAATTTCCAACCAAATTATATTTAAGTCGATAAAGAGCCACGCGTCAGATGCTTTCCTCATTAAGTAAGTGACAATTGGATGATGCGAGCCGACACCACATATCTTAACAGATTAAATTTATTTCTTAACAACAAATTAATCATTCTCATGGACACAGATCCATTTTGTGGTAATGAAACGACGTCATTTTTATCATTTTCATCTTTCTTTTTGCAATATAGTCGACACCATATTTCATATTGCAATAATTTTGACACCAATGTCTATGAGAAGTCAACTACGAGTCAAGAGTCAAACAAATTTCACAACATTTGAGTGATAACCTATATGTATAAAATTATTGAAATCTGAAGGGTTGAACAGACAAGAGGACATGATACAAAGACATCTTCCTTGGCTCATAATACTAAGAAAAAAAGCAAGTGCTTTTTTTCGTGTGTATGACAGGGCAGAATATAGTCCTAAATTTTTTCTTTCTTCCTACTATGAGTTTTAGCTCTTGAATGGAAGCATACCGTTCGGTTTCAACATTCCCACAGATGATGAAGAAGAGGATGATGAGAAATTAATTGTCCGGTCGAATTCTTCTTTGTCTTCTGTAAAGGCCTTGCTCAAAACTTGATCGATTTCCATTCGTTTTTGCTTCTTCAAAGGGCAATCTTCAGCAGAGCCATTTCCCAGCTGAGCTATCTCTGGATAATCATCCCTGTCCATGATCTTGTTCAGTACAGATGAGCAACGAGGGAAGAAGCGCTTCCCAAGTTCAACTGCCATAACAAGATATAGAGTCGATAAATAAACAAATAATCCTACAAATGTCAGCAAGGTAATATTGGTGTCATCATTTTCAGTAATAAAACTTCCACAATCTATTTCCATCCATATGTTATGTAGCTTTCAAGCACTTATGATGAGTCGTCAACCTAAATGTGAGCACATACATACCAGTTTTGGAGAGGGCTCTCAGCCTTTCCAAATGTTCCTCTTTGATCTTGAAAGGTGCTTCATTCAAGTCCACCTCTGTCCTTTGGGACCCAATAATATTCTTGTTGATTCCATTAAACGGGAATTCAGATGTTCCATCCACTTGAGCGATATCCATGGCAACTTTAGCTTCGATGGGAAATAGGAGTTTCGCCAGTGCAACTGAAAGGTCAATCATCAGTTAATTTCAACCATGATAGTTGAGACGAATTACTCGGCACGTATTAATAGTTACAATACACAAACTTTAAAATGCAACATACAAGTAAACAATTATATAAAGCAAACATGAGACTTTTTTAACTACCAAGTAAGCATTCCTCTTTAACTAATGACAACAGTAACCAGTCAATCTCATCGGCACACTATGGGCCTATGGCCCTTAGATAAATGGCAAATCAGATAATTTAATATATTTCAATTTCCATAATTATCAGTCTTGCTTCACTCAGAAGTGTGTATGTAATACTACGTGCAGAATACATTAAAAACTGCATCACATTTCCAAAAGTGATTCAGTAGGGATGCAGGAATTGTAAATTTGAGATGGAGATTCAGCTTATCTTTAATGTCATCACTGTCTATGATGATGAGACTCACAGATAATGGATGTGCAAAGTTTGAGAAGCCACTAAGCAACATCAAAACATAAACTTGTGGTTAAAACTAATGAGGAAATTACTCATAAATTTGAAGGCCAACACCTTCCCTTGTATTACTTGTATGCGAGTATGAGGAATATACACTGGAAAATACAATACCACACAGTTTGTTGAACTTGTACCTTGCAGGAATACTACTAGGATAGGATGAAATTGCTCCATCAAGAATCTCATCTCTTTCCCTTTCTCCTCTGACTCCATGTGAAATAGATAAATGATAAAAAATGCCCTGAATAAAAGAAAGCCCAAGAGTCCCTATCCTTTAAATTAATGCACTACAAGTCTACAACTACCTACTATGATTAGTTATGTACTTAATATAAAAAAAAAAAATTAAAAAAAAAAAAAGGACTAACCACCCTGAGTCTCTTGAGTATTTACAATCAAATTCTCTTCCTCATTTACCTTCCTTTTCTTGCTTCTCCCTGTCTTTCTGTTCTTTCTCACAACCAACAACCCTATATTCTCTGGTGGAAGCAGCATGACAACCAGACTAGCTCACCCTACCCCCCAACAAACCCTCCACCCACACCCACATCCCATCACCACCACTTATCACAACTTCACAATCCCCAACACACACACACACACATATATCTTCCTAAACCACCTTCATCCAAGTTCCCAACAGGCTACCCCTCAACCTTCCAGTAACCTGCCAATATAAGATTTTTCGAATTGGAACAGTGTCTGATTTTCTCTATACATGACCAAACCATGTTAAACGTCTCTCTTTAATATTATCCTCCATGGGGGCTATACCTGAATTTTATATATATATATATAATATGTGTTACCAGAAACTAATGAGGACCATGGACTTTATGAAAGCAGATCAAACAGTTACTACATAAACAGGCGTCATTTTCACATGTTAAAAAATCACAAAACCCATGCATCAATTTGACTTCTCTGCTACGTTGGTTCATCTTTTTAAAAGCATGAGATTCTTTCAAAAAAAAAAAAAAAATCTTTTTTTCTCATGGGAGTACTTTGTCAGTACCTATTACACAGGGAGATTAACTTGCATCCAACTCCACATATAAAATTGTACTAAAGGACATATCCAAATGATAAAGTGGTTACCTCTATTTTCAAGATAAAGTAACTTTCTTCGTAAATCATCACCAGCTATAGCAAGAGACATTGAAGCCTCTCCTAGCAAGGGATCTCGCCTCTCAGCTTGTTCCAAAATCTCTATGCACAACCGATCCTTAGGAGTAGCTTTTCCTCCTTCCATACTTCTGTAGTAATCAATCGACCTTGTAAGCCTCTTAGAGATCTGAAGGGCTTTTCTGCCATCTGAAGTGAGGTCAGATGGTCTAGCTCCCTTAGTCAACAGAGATACAATGATTTTTGGGTCTTTTCTCATTGCAGCAACATGAAGGACTGTGTATCCCCTTGGATTTCTTTGGTTTATGTCAGCAATCGCTAGGTCAAGAAGTTCTGTCGTGGTCTTTGAGTCACAGTAAGCAACAGCATAATGTAGTGCATATGCATCATCTAGATTGGTATGGGCTTCTTTGAGTAGCATCCTGACTAACTCAACATCATCAGACTCCAATGCTCGGTGTATTCTCTTAACATGTTTGTCAGGGAAAATGCTGCTTTCAGGTGACTGTATTCCAAGTTCTATCCGAGACTCATTTATTTTTTTTATAAGGTGATGGGGTAATGCTTTATCAAGAGTTATGATATCAAGATCTGACTTGACAACAATCTCAATAGACCTTGCAAGCAAACTCTCACACACTGGGCCACACATGTTTGCAACAGTTAAAACAAGCAAAACATCATCTGCTATAGCCTTGTCAAGAATATCCGTCAGGTTCCTCTGCAAGGAAATTATTGATGCAATAAATACGATATGAAGAAAATAGTGACTTCAGATTCTCAATAGAATATCTAAATGTTGCTCTATTATATATATTCACAACAGCATTGTTTTTTGTTGAATATACCTATGTGTAGGATAAATATGTAGAGTTGCCTTCCCGTAAACCATAAGTCGTCCACTTGAAAACTATACATGAGCTTCTATTATCACCTTTTTTGTATCAAAAATCAACTGATCAGCAGTAGTTTACAACTAGAAATAACTATACATGCTCAAACCAAGTGAAATTAGAAGCTCAACGAAATATTAAGCTTCTACATCGTCACCTCCTTCTATATCAAAAGAACTTAATGGTGACAGGTCAAAAGTAATCCATAAGGTCCCACTGCTGAATTTGAAGGTGTCACAACTAGAAACAACTAAAGACGTAAATAACACCAGAAGATGCGCACTCAAACTGGACTCAGAACATAGGTAGTTTGTCTTTATTCCTAGATGAATTTGATTGCTTGCAGATTTTCACAAGGGAGTATTCGCAGAACATAACCCAACGAAATTTTCCTGTCTACTCCAGTTCATCAATAAGAGGAATACAAGAACAACCACAGATAGGTGAGATATTTGCAGTACATTCTGACCATCCATTAGAGGTCAATCAACAAATTCTCACCTAGTTCCAACAAAATTCATGACCAATTTCTTACTCAAAAGGAAAATACTGATACAAGGCTTGTTAAATACCAACTCAGCTCATAGTTATTGTTGCTACACAAAAGTCAAAAGTGTATCCACCCAATAAAGAAGACAAGCTACTCATTTCATAAAACTTGACTAAAGTAATGGAACAGATGCCAATACCTGAAAGCTGGCAACCAGTTCATTGATCTGAAAGACAAAAGAGGCATACAGAACCTCCACCATGAATTCTACCGCGGGCCTACACGCCAAGTGCGAGCACTCATCGTCCACACACACACAGACATCCTTGGGCGAAACCCTAACTTTTCCACTGTAGATATACGCAATTACTGTCGCCAAAGCCTCGTAGCTAACATCATAATCCTTCATCACCTCCTTCAATTCCAACTCTGTATTCTTCTCTCTACTCACAAATAAATTCTTAAAAAAGAGGCTCCGCGCCGACAATATGCACCGGTGGACCGGAATCTTCCTACCGGAGGCGGCGACTAACCGTGCGTCAGCGAAGAAGTCAAAGTCCGGCGGCGATGACGTGTCGAAGAAGATCGATTCGAGGGTATCAGAGAGGCGTTTGAGCGCGGCGACGTCTGGAGGCAATTGATCCGGCGACGGCGGCGATTCATTGGCGACGCCGACGCAGCAAGTGCTGCTGCTGCCTCCGCTGATGTCATTCGAATCGGAAAACGCGGTTCGACAGTCCATCTTGACCGAGTCCTCCATACACAAAAATACATGTATGTATATACACAGAATTGCGGCGCTACACACGTGAATTTCGCCAGGGACTGAATCTATGCAGGTATGTATAGGATGTAGGATGGTACATTCATGTAGAATAATCCTTAATTCACTTCGAAGAGTGGGTTTTGGTAGAGAGAGAAAATGGGAGGTGAGAAGGAGAAATGACTGTACTGCGATGTAAGCAAAATTAAAAAAATGGTAGCTGATGACATCATTACTCTACAGCGATGTGAGCAAATAAAAAATGGTAGATGATGACATCGTTAATTTTCTCAAATGCAAAAATTCTTCAATATTTATCAAAAAAAAATAATAATAATAAATTATTGATGCTTCGGTTTGAATAAAGTTAAATATTCAAGAGGAGTATTCCTGTCCTGTGCACCTGATACATATATGTCAGGATGAGTTCGAGTTTATCCGTATTCATGCATTTTTTTTTTTTTCTGTCTTAAGATTCTCTTCTTCTCCTGTAATGTGAGTACAGGTGGGGGGTGAGTGTGTTGAATACACTCGTGGAATTAATCACCAAGTTTTTAACATTATTAAGCAGATACACAGATCCAACATATATAATAGTTCAGCAATGAGACACAGCACATATAATGCATTTCACATATAATACGGACACATAACTCTAAGAGTACTCATCTAACATATGGTGCTTTTATGGGCCACCAGTCCATTGGTGCTTTTTACGGGCCACCAGTCCATCCAGAACGAGATCATAGACCTCCATTCCGTTGGTGCTTTTTACGGGCCACCAGTCCATCCCAGAACGAGATCATGGACCTCCGTTCTGCTAGTGCTTTTTACGGGCCACCAGTCCATCCCTAACGTATGGTGCTTTTATGGGCCACCAGTCCATCTTAACATATGGTGCTTTTATGGGCCACCAGTCCATCTTAACATGACTTTGGACTTCCGTCCACATATATCATATTCATAATGTATGCACGTACATAGTAATCATAGCAAATAATCACAGCACGTAGAGTTCAACAGTTCATATATCAAATATGGAAAACATTAAACAAATAGAGTTATTAGGGTTCAGAAGTTACCCCCACCTTATTCGGTGGTTACCACGTGAGTCGCTAGTATCAAAGACTTGGTATCTTGATTCCCACTCCAACTGATACCAACCCAATGGATAGCCTACACAATTTTACAAAATTTCTTACATCAGGACTCGGCTGATAGGGCACCCCTCTCTCTACGCGTCAAGATTCTCTTCTTCTCCTGTAGTGTGAGTACAGGTGGGGGGTGAGTGCGTTGAATACACTCGTGGAATTAATCACCAAGTTTTTAACATTATTAAGCAGATACACAGATCCAACATATATAATAGTTCAGCAATGAGACACAGCACATATAATGCATTGCACATATAATACGGACACATAACTCTAAGAGTACTCATCTAACATATGGTGCTTTTATGGGCCACCAGTCCATTGGTGCTTTTTACGGGCCACCAGTCCATCCAGAACGAGATCATAGACCTCCATTCCGTTGGTGCTTTTTACGGGCCACCAGTCCATCCCAGAACGAGATCATGGACCTCCGTTCTGCTAGTGCTTTTTACGGGCCACCAGTCCATCCCTAACGTATGGTGCTTTTATGGGCCACCAGTCCATCTTAACATATGGTGCTTTTATGGGCCACCAGTCCATCTTAACATATGGTGCTTTTATGGGCCACCAGTCCATCTTAACATGACTTTAGACTTCCGTTCACATATATCATATTCATAATGTATGCACGTACATAGTAATCATAGCAAATAATCACAGCACGTAGAGTTCAACAGTTCATATATCAAATATGGAAAACATTAAACAAATAGAGTTATTAGGGTTCAGAAGTTACCCCCACCTTGTTCGGTGGTTACCACGTGAGTCGCTAGTATCAAAGACTTGGTATCTTGATTCCCACTCCAACTGATACCAACCCAATGGATAGCCTACACAATTTTACAAAATTTCTTACATACGTTTATGTTATATTAATTATGCATTTATGTCCAAATATCATACTTTTATTTAATATTTTTAACTCTTAAAAAACCCTAATTTCGCCACAATTTGTACATGTTTACTTTTATGTAATATTATTTATACATTTATATCAAAATAGTCATATTTTTATGTAATATATAAATGTATAACTAATATAATTAAAAGATATATCTAACATAACTAAAATTAAAATGTATGACTGTTATAACTAAAAGGTATAAAAGGATAATATATCTTTTAAAAAAAATGTTAATGTACAGCTAACCTTACAAAAATGTATGACTAACATAACTAAAATGTATGACTAACACTACTAAAATGTATGACTAACATAATATAAATGTATGATATCTGGGAGCATGTTTAGGCGAATTTTTCCGCGACTTGGTGGCATGTGCAGACGCGTGTGGGCGCGTGACGATGTGTGGTGGGTCGGGTCAACTCGAGTGCACGAACCTAGGATCCATGTTGTCACGACCACACTTACTCAACCGAACACATTTTAAATATAACACAATCTAAAAATCTGATATATATATATATATATATTTTTTTTTTTTGACAACATAACATTAAACTCGAGAGCATCAATTTATTCACACAGTACAACCTTGTGCACACAACACCAATTTCGTGCACACAACACCAACCTTGTACATACAACACCAATTTCATACACATAGCACCAACCTCGTGCACATAACATCAATTCATGCACACAACGCCACGTGGCCAACATAAATATGACCCAAAAGTACATTTTCATCCTCTTGTTGT
Source organism: Scutellaria galericulata (assembly GCA_946896805.1). Lineage (NCBI taxonomy): Eukaryota > Viridiplantae > Streptophyta > Magnoliopsida > Lamiales > Lamiaceae > Scutellaria > Scutellaria galericulata. The sequence goes on from OX335790.1 coordinate 15,585,001, forward strand.
CAAAACACATCATTTGATAGGACTCCCAACTTAATTCCAGAATAATCATTCAACTATTAAATTCATTTCATAACAATCATAGAACTCGCAGGTTTTATTTTACGATAGCCACTGAATAACAAAATCAAATCTCGTAAAATACGTAGTATACATGTATCATTAATTAACACAAATAATTTACAAAATATTATTTTATGCTTTGTAGTTATAATAAATTTTTACTTATCTTAATTTCCAAAGCTTTTGGTTGTATAAACCGCTTATTTATCTCTGGAGCTTTCTTACTTCTCTCTTTGTTTTTGTTTTTTTTCCTCCCAAATCCCTATTCTTCTGTCCTCTCTTATTTCCTTTTTTTTTAACCTTTCTTTTTTTTTTTGAACTATGAACAAAGATATATACACACTGAATCCACCGTCTCACCAAAACTTCCCTCCTGAACTTTATTAATATAATTATGTTATTATTAAAGTTATGCAAACACTTGGTGTCAATTTTCATGGTATATATATATATATATATATATATATTTTTTTTTTTTTTGTGGGTACACAACACTAACCATTACATATATATTATAATATTAATCAACTTCTTCTACATATACATACATACACGCGGCTAACCTACATATACCCATATATATTAATATATTACACACAAGTGTATACATTTACATAAAAATTTTAAATTTATTTCCTTTTAAAATTTGTATTTATAATGTATACTACCATTAATTAAATAGTTTACAATGTTCACTCGAACATTATTAGAATTTCAACCAATTATGATAGAGTTTTCTCAACACCAACTATATAAAAGCATATGAATAATTCAATATTTAAAAGAAAATATAACCATGCAAGCTCACAAGTAACACATAAATAACAGAGATGTTATAATGCATGAAATATTTTGACCAATAAGTAGAGGGAAGCTCGGGTATCACATCCTCCCCTCATAAAAATTTCATCCCCGAAATTTCACTTACTTGAAAAGATGTAGGTATTTAGACTTCATTTCATCTTCCCTTTCCCAAATGGCTTCCTCTACTAGTTGATTTCTCCATAACACTTTAACTAATGTAATTACCTTATTCCTGAGTTGTTTTACCTCTCGTAGTAAAATCTCAACTGGTATTTTTTCATAACTTAAATCTGCTTTCAGCTCCGGGAGCTCTTTGTTTAAAACTTGAGATGGGTTTGCGATGTACTTTCTCAGTGTAGCACGTGTAACACATTATGTATTTGAGACATTGATGCAGACAAATCAAGTTTACAAGTGACATCACCAACCCTTTCAATAATAGGTAATGGTCCAACGTACCTTGGACTAAGCTTTCATTTCTTCCCAAAACACATTATACCTTTCATTGGAGACACTTTCAGGAACACTTGATCACCCACTTCAAATTCTAGTTTTCTTCTTCTTTTGTCCGCGTAACTTTTCTGTCGACTTTAAGCAGTCTTCATTCTTTTTCGAATCTGGTCCACTGCTTCACTTATCTCTTGAATCTATCTGAACCCAAAATTTTCTTCTCTCCGACTTCATCCCAATGTACTGGAGATCGACATTTTCTATCATAGAGTGCTTCATACGGAGCTATTCTGATAGTGGATTGGTAACTATTATTATAAGAAAACTCTATCAAAGGTAGAAATTTACTCCACTGACCCTTGAAATCTAACACGTAGGCTCTCAGCATATCTTCCAAAATTTGTATTGCTCGTTTTGATTGTCCATTTGTCTGTGGATGATACGTAGTATTGAAAGATAACTGAGTACCTAATGCTTTGTGTAAGCACTTCCAAAAGGCAAACAAAAATCCGGTGTCCCTATCTGAAACAATAGTAATTGTACGCCATGGAGCCTGGCAATCTCCTGTATATACATTTGAGCATAATAGTCTATATGATATGTGGTACAAATCGGAAGAAAATGAGTTGATTTAGTTAATCGATCCATAATAACCCAGATTGCATTATAACCTTTAACTGTCTTGGGTAAACCTGTGACAAAGTCCATAGTTATATTCTCCCATTTCCACTCCAGAATGAATAAGGGTTGTAACATTCCTGCAAGTCTTTGATGTTCTGCCTTGATTTGCTGACAAGTTAAACACTGTTCTACATACCGCGCAATATCATTCTTCATACCCAGCCACCAGTAATGCAATTTCAAGTCTATATACATTTTAGTGGCTCCTGGATGGACTGAATATGGTGCCGAATGTGCCTCTATGATCACGTTTTCACGAATCTTATCCACATTAGACATATATAATCGATTTATGTATTGAAGTACATTATTCTCCGTTAACTGAAAGTCAGATGGTTCTCCTAAAATGATGTCTTTTTTTACTTTAGCGGAATATTTATCAATCTGTTGCCCTTGATGGATTCTATCCAGCAAAGTAGGTCTGAGTGTTAGCGCTGCAAGTTTTACTTCTACTAGTTTGTGATTAATGATTTCCACATTCATTCTTTGTAGGTCAAGTAGCTCGGGCTTCTAAATTATGGTCATAGCTGTTCGCCATAGTTCAGTTCCGGTTTCGCCTATAGCGATTCGCCAAACCGGCTGTTCGGAACCGAAACCGGCTGTTCGAACCAGATGAACAAGTAATTTTAATATATGCATGAATGATTGTGACTGAATTTTATGATTCAAATTTAAATATAAAAACAAACATATATTATGATTTTAAAATTCAAAATATTATCACATGAATTCCCTCCAAATATAGTCTAATAGCTTAAGTGTAAAAACCAATTTAGCTTACACTAATTAAGCAATGTGGGAAAATATAGGGTCTGTGTAATACGCAAAATTTTATGAAAAATAAAATAAAACTAAACTTAGTAAACTTGAAAAAAATATATTATTTATACAATAAAATTAAATTTATAATTTGTGCAATACATATCATCTAATGTAGGACAAAATTCATTTTTCGTCCTTTCCAAGGGATGTTGTCTGATTTTGGTCCTCTTATTTTTCGATCATCAATTTTAGTCCTCTTATCTCAAGATTTGTCCAATTTTGGTCCTCCTATCTCGATTTTCCGGATAATTCCGGGTGAGTGCACAACACTCGCCCCCATTTTCAACCAATTGATGATTTTACGCTGGTATGGCTTATATTTTCAAACGTATCATTTATTTCCGATTTTATTTTCCATTTGAAATGTCATATCATACGAGCTGCTACAGTAACCGCCGAGCTGCTACAGTAACCCGCCGTCCACCATCACCCTCATCTCCCTAGTCAAACACCATCTTCCACAACCTCTATTCCAAAATCAAAGTTTCAATTCCCCATCACAAACACCAAAATGTCCATTCACAATTTCAACTCCCATCAATTTCCAATCAACCACTCACCTCCATTAATTCAATTCGCATATACCAACATCCAAAACCCCAAGTTTCATCAATTCATAACATTACCCCCATCAATTTCTAGTCAACCACTCACCTCCATTAATTTAATTCGCACAAACCAACATCCAAAACCCCAAGTTTCATCAATTCACAACATTAATTTAAGTGGTGATGAAGGTGGTTTCGCTGGAGGGAGCAAGTGCCGGCGGCCAGAGGAAATGGAGAAATTTTACGAGATGCTGCACAGAAATCTAGAGAGAGGAATAGAAGGCAAATGCAAGTAGAAGGGTTGGCATTGTAGAGAGAGAAAGAAGAATTGTAGTGAGAGATGCTTTGGGTATATTATCTGACAGTGATGGAAGAAGAGTGGAGGCGGCGGCTCGTCGGAGAGGTGTGTTGGAATCTCGTCTGATTTGCTACTGTGTTGAGATTGAAAACAGATAGGAGATGATGGAGAAGATGGAGGCGGATAGGGGTGTGCATGGTGGCATATAATTTGGTAATTATCATGGAAAATAAATTAAATAATTAATGACACGTCTGAAAATAAAGACCACATCAGCGTAAAATCAAGGGCTGGTTGAAATTGGGGACGAGTGTTGTGCACTCACCTGAAATTGGCCGGAAAATTGAGATTTCGGCGAAATCGGACCAAAATTGGACAAATCTTGAGATAGGAGGACTAAAATTGATGATCGGAAAATAAGAGAACCAAAATCGGACAACGTCTCTAGTAAAGGATGAAAAATAAATTTTGTCCTCTAATGTAACATTAAATATAACATAATATGATTAAATAATTATTTAATTGTCAAAATATATGTTGCATTTGTAGAAGAACATAAACAAATTTTTATTTATTATTTTAAAAAGAATATACATTGTTATGTCTATTGTATTATTCAACTCACCCTCCTTTTTTTCAGTTTTTTTTTTGTTAACATCTATAAAAAAAAGCTCAATTTTTCTATTCAATTAAATGATAAAAAGAATTAGAGAAAAACTCATAAATAAATTTCTTAGTTTATTTTTTTAAAAAATATATTCGAAAAAAATTATTCAATTTCATTAATTCTTAAGTTTGATTCATTTTCTATCTGTTTCACCTTTATTTTTTTAGTTTTTTTTTCTTTTTTATTTATTTATATTGTTTCTCTACATTTTTTAATTTAACAAATTTCAAATATAAATAATATCTATTATTGAAGTCTATCATATGTTATTAGATAAATCTAATTAACTTATTGTTTATTATTTAGTAATATTTCTTATCAACATAAAGTTATAAGTCATTAATTAGCCTTATTTAATATGAGAACATTGTAGGCTTGTCAAGTGTCTTTTGTGGTCTTACTTTTATATATATAATAAAGACTAGCATAATGCCCGTGTATACACGGGTTTAATTAATTAATTATCATCTAAATTAATACTAAATATAATGTAATTTTGATTATATTATTTAACTATTGAAATAAAAGGTTTTTAATTATATTTAAGAATAAATAGTATTTTATACATATTGAACTATTTTTTTAAAATTTTATTTGTGGATTTTAAAATTTAGAATAACATCAAATTTCTTTCCAATTAAATGAGAAAAAAAGAAAATCAAAATTTCTCAAATAAATTTCTTATTTATTTTAAAACACATATTGACAAAATCTATTTACTTTTATTAGTAATAAGTATCAATAATCATTTTTAATTAGCTCGCCTTTATTTTATTTTTACTTTTAAGAAAAATATTCTCTTAAAATTTTAAATTAAACAAATTTAAAATATATAAATGATTTTTATATTTGAAGTCTATCATGTGTTATTTTAACAATTTAATTAAAATTTTATCTATTATTTACTAATGCATATTATCAACGTAATTAAATTGATATTATTAAATAACTACATTAATTAGCTTTAAAATTCTATTTATTATACATTTAATTTATAAAATTGAAATAAAATTAATATGAAAAATTGTATGGTTGACATGTGGCATATGTGGTCTTACTTTTATATATATAAAGATTTCAACACAAAAGCTTATAAGAATAGTCAATTTCATGTAGTATTAAATAGAGCATATGGTCCGTGTAATACATAAGAAAAAAAAACTCAATTAAATTTAGCATAAATAGAAAAAAATAATTATTATTTATACAAAAAAATATTTATGATTTTATGCAATACACTTTGTGTAATTCAACATTAAATATAACATTGTTTGATTAATATATAATTTAATTGTTGAAATATATGTTGCATTAGTAGGAGAACATAAATAATTTTTTTATTATTTAAAAAATTGAAATATTGTTATATTCATTATCTTATTCAACCCTCAAATTTTCTTTTTAATCAAATGATAAAAAATGAAAGTCAAAAAAATTTCAAATAAATTTCATAATTTATTTCAAAACACATATTTACAAAAACTATTCAATTTTATTAATTAATAAGTTTGAATAATTAATCTTTTTTTAACAACTCACATTGTCTCACATTTAATGTTTTTTTTTTCTTTTTAAATATAAATGTAAAAACAGAAAGTTTAGAAATTTAATGATTATGAAATGATGAACTATTAAATGACTTTCAATATAAAAATATAACAAAAAATAATAGGCTTTCAACATAAAATATTTCAAAATCTTAGATAATTTTTAAAAAAATATACTAATAAAAAAAAACTAAATATATGTTGAAAATTTTGAAAAATATAATAAATTATGTTTTTTTTAAATCAACAATAAAATATACAACGTGATGATTATATATTGTTATTATTATTATTAAGTTAATAATATTAAATTTAAAATTTTTAAATCAACAAATAAAACTGAAAAAAAAAAAATTAATATGCATAGAATATTATTTATTCGCACATGTTACAAATTTTTTATTTTAATAGTTAAATGATATATTATTCGAAATTACAAGATAATCAATATTTAATATTAACTTAGATGATATTTATAATAAAAGATCATAAATATTTTTTTCAATATAAATATTATTTAATTTTTTTCAATTTTAGTAAATTCTATTATTTAAATATGTGTGATAACTGATTCATGCCCTTATGCTAGTGTGTAATGCATGAACGTGTATTATGTACAACTGCACATACATATTAAAAAAATGTCAAATAGCCAAAATAATCCAAAGTTTTGTGGGTTTTTGTTAAATTGGCCAATTCTTTAATTTTTATCAATTTATCCAAGAATTTAAGAATTAATTATTATTTTAGCCAAATCCAAAATTTAGTCAAAATTGGATGACATCGCTTCTTCCAGCTCTCTTTTCCTTCCACCTCGATCACCATCGCCATCGCTATCTCAATCCCACTCCCTTTCCTCATACCTCCCACCTAAAGAAAAACTCCTCCACCCCCCGACGTCGGAATCCAAATCCATATCCCCTCCTAAAAAGTCTACACCTCTCGCCTAGACACAACAAACCATAGCCCTAATCTAAGTCTACCAAGAGAAAAATTCACGCCACTTTTCAGGCCTTTGTCTCAGCCGACATCACCGCCATAATGCTTACTCATGTGGCCGCCAATGTCAGGCCATCAAGAAGCTCTTGCCGCATGTGTGGAGCCCGAGAGATGGGTGGGAGCCACATGTATAATCAGACGCCTCTAATGTGGATGACTTTCCATTGTCTCCGGCGACAGTGGCCTATTTACTTCGGTGGCTGGCTTTGCGGTCATCGATAGCTTTGAGCGAGTGCGACTACACTGTCGATGAGGTACTCGTCATCAGACACTCGTTTTGAGTGTTTGGCTTTCCTGCCTGAATCACCACCAACGTTGTCGAGTTGCCGCGTTGAAATATTTTGAGAATCCGCCATTAATGTGTGGAAGAAGTGATAAGAATTTAGAAGAATGAATAATCTATGTTTGTGTTTTACTTTGTGTGTGAATATTGGTTTGTGTGTGTATTCTAAATAATTAAAAGGAAAGAAGAAGGCATAAAAGAGATTGGAAGCGCAGGAAACAAGAACATAAGAGAAAGAGATTTTCGGGAAAGCTTAATCACTTTGATTGATAGATCTCACATATATATACAAAAAAAAAAAAAAACAATAGTAATCTACTCCTTTAATTTAGCTAATTACAAGCTAATTAACGCTACTAGAATATTCACAATAATGAAAGATAATTACAAATCAATTAGATAATAACAAAAAGGAATATTTCCTAATACTCCCCCTCAAGTTGGAGAGTGAATGTCGTGAACTCCCAACTTGTTCCTTAGAGACTCGAATTGATCCTTGCCAAGTGCCTTTGTAAAAATGTCCGCCAATTGCAGACGAGTCGGAACATATTGAGGGCGTATTAAACCATCTTTCAACTTCTCACGAACGATGTGACAATCAATCTCTATGTGCTTCGTTCGCTCGTGATATACAGGATTTGCCGCAATATGTAGTGCTGCCTGATTATCACAAAATAAAGTAGCTGGACTTGTGAATGGAACTCGCAAGTCTTGGAGAAGATATTTAAGCCAAGTCAGCTCAAGACATGTATTTGCCATCGCTCTGTATTCAGCTTCTGCTGAAGATCTTGAAACATTTGTCTGCTTTTTTGACTTCCATGATATGAGAGAATTTCCCAGAAAAATGCAATAACCAGAAATAGACCTTCGTGACATACGGCATCCTGCCCAATCCGAGTCACAATAGGCTGTCAAACTTAAATCATTGTTAGCCGGAAATAGTAGTCCCTGCCCCGGCGTTGCTTTGACATAACGGAGTAGTCTGAGAGCCGCATCCCAATGCTGCTTACACGGTTCTTGCATAAACTGGCTCAGTGTCCGTACTGTGTATACTATATCTGGTCTCGTGACAGTTAAGTAGATTAGTCGACCAACTAATCTTCTGTACCTAGTAGGATAATGCAACCGGTCACCTTCTGTTGTGAGTTTCAAATTCTGTTCCATTGGGAACCTTTGAGGACGAGAACCTGTCAAACCAACATCTTGCAATACGTCAAGCGCATATTTGCGCTGTGACATAAATATGCCATCCTTTGAGCGAGAAAATTCAATTCCCAGAAAATATTTCAAATGGCCAAGATCTTTGATAAGAAATTTCCGAAGCAAACTATATTTAAGATTTTGAATTTCTTGAAGATCATTACCCGTCAGAAGTATATCATCAACATATATGAGTATGGCGGTGATAGATGAGCCACGTACCTTTGTGAAAAGTGAATAATCCGCTTTAGACTGAGTATAACCAGCTTTTTGAATTGCAGTAGAAAATGTAGAAAACCAGTTTCGGGAGGCTTGTTTGAGCCCATACAATGATTTATGAAGCCGACACACTGAATTCTCCCCCTGTCGGCGAAGACCCGGAGGCAAGGACATGTAGACTACTTCGTCCAAATTGCCATGCAAGAAGGCGTTTTGGACGTCTAATTGATGCGCATGCCAGTGTCGAGCGGATGCAACCGCAAGTAAACATCGGAGAGTGGTGAGTTTGGCAGTAGGAGAGAATGTTTCACTGTAATCAACTCCTTCTATCTGCGTGTAACCCTTAGCTACCAATCGAGCTTTGTAGCGCTCGATGCTGCCGTCAGATTTATACTTGATTTTATAAACCCAACGACAGCCAATAGGTCTATGTCCAGGTGGAAGAGGCACAATAGACCATGTTTATTTCGTTTAAGTGCCTGTAATTCGGATGCCATTGCCTGCTGCCAATTCGGATCCCGGGCAGCCTGATCATACGAGGAGGGTTCTACCTGGGATGAAATAGAGGCTAAAAAGGCACTATGAGCAGGTGATAAACGAGAAAAAGAAATGTAGTTGGAAAGAGGGTACCGTGTTGCATGGCAGGAACCTGATTCCGGAGTCGCATGACCAGCTAGGGGCGGCATGTAGTAGGTATTATGCCAACCCGGAGGTCGCCTGGATCGATCTGAACGACGCAGAGGAGGCTGGGAATCATCGGTGGAAGTGTCCGCTTGAGCAGAGGAATCAGAGGAGGGTGACGGACTTTGCGATGGAGAGGAAGTGGAAATATCTGGGGACGACGAATGAGGGGAAGACGAAGATGGACTGTCATTCAATGGAAGAGGTGAGGACAAAGAATTGGGTTCGGTAGAAGGCTGGGATGAGGTAGATGTATAGGAAGTATCTTCGGCAGAAAGGTTGGGTAGCAAAGGAGAATGTGACTCCAAAGTAGGCTGTGAGTTGATGGAGAATGGAAAAATATTTTCATGAAACTCTACGTCCCGACTGATAAGGAATTGACCTGTTTGTGGATTGTAAAGTTTATAACCTTTTTGACCTGAAGGATAACCAACAAAAATACACTCAGTGGCTCTTGGATCAAATTTTTGTTTGGGTTGATTGAGGGTAGCGAAACACTGACAGCCGAAAACACGAAGATGGGAAAGGGTTGGCGGATGATTATGTAATTTTTCGTAAGGACTTTTGTTTGAGAGAAGTGGAGATGGAATTCTATTCATCAGGTAGACGGCTGTAAGTATACATTCCCCCCAAAAAGACAATGGTATCTTGGACTGAAAAAATAGTGATCGAGCTATGTTGAGGATATGGCGGTGTTTGCGTTCAACAACCCCATTCTGTTGAGGGGTGTAAACGCATGTTTTTTGAAGCTCAATGCCGTGAGCTTGAAGAAATGGTCGAAGAGGTAGAAACTCCGTTCCATTGTCTACACGAATGGCTTTAACTCTGATTTTGAATTGGGTGTGAACAAATCGGACAAAATTGGTCAATAAATTTTGTGATTCAGATTTATTTTGCATAAGGAAAACCCAAGTACATCTTGTGAAATCATCAACAATTGTTAGAAAGAAACGTTTCCCAGAATGTGTCGGAACCTTATGAGGACCCCATACATCACAATGCAAAAGATCAAAAGCAGAATGTGATTTTATTGAACTCATTGGAAAGGGTTTTCTGGTTTGTTTTGCCAAAGGGCAAACATTACACTTATTGAAATCAGATGCACTACTTTTGAGAGAAAGAGAAGGTGATATTAGTTTAAAACGTGACACTGAAGGGTGGCCTAGGCGCAGGTGCCATAGGTCGGACGAACAGGTGACTTGGAAGGAGACTGGTGTTTTGACAGGATCGACATAATACAGACCACCGTGCCTTTTACCCGAGCCAATCATCTTCCCCGTAACCAAGTCCTGCAAGAAACAATTGTCATTAGAAAAGATGACAGAACAGTTGAGATCTCTAGTTAATTTGTTGATAGAAATCAAATTCAACCGAAAGGAAGGAACACACAACACATTTGATAATTTTAGATTATGGCCGAGATGCACTGTTCCTACGTGTGTGATGGGAGATGTTGCACCATTAGGCAAATTAACACGAAAAGCATGTGGAGGAATTTTTTCGGATAAAAGAGTAACATCCCAGGTTATATGATCAGTTGCCCCACTATCTAAAATCCATGAATTAGAGATAGCAGAATTGACAGAAACATCAGCAAATAAACCTGCTGCATTTGCAAAAATGTCGTTATTACTAGATGAACGATTCTGAGCCAAGACAGAAATGGCCTGGGCTAACTGCTGCAAACTCTCGGTCGATAATGCTGGGGATTGTGAAGGTGGCGCATCAGATTCATTTGCAGCGTCTGCCAGATGAGCTGAGGGATTATTGGATTGGCCATTGTTACGATTGAATTGTCTCTGCTGGGGCCGATTACCTGACCCAGGTTTTAGGCGGCAACGGTCTTCCGTATGACCCCTTTTATCACAAAACTTACAGTGAAATTTGGATGCGTTTTTCACGCCGGACGATTCAACAGTGTCGTCGGACATGATTGTTAAAGTGAAGAAAAATAACAGTAATTAAGAGCACCAGGATCAGTGCTCTGATACCATCTAAATAATTAAAAGGAAAGAAGAAGGCATAAAAGAGATTGGAAGCACAGGAAACAAGAACATAAGAGAAAGAGATTTTCGGGAAAGCTTAATCACTTTGATTGATAGATCTCACATATATATACAAAAAAAAAACAATAGTAATCTACTCCTTTAATTTAGCTAATTACAAGCTAATTAACGCTACTAGAATATTCACAATAATGAAAGATAATTACAAATCAATTAGATAATAACAAAAAGGAATATTTCCTAATATGTATATAAGTGACTGGTGAGTGAGAGGCTGGTGATAGAAGTGCAAAATGATGGCGGTGGAGATGGATTTAGTGGCAATTCAGAGAGTCAGGAAGGAAACGGATCCTCCGATGAATGGGTGGAGATGATGATGGGATGAAAGTAGAGAAGATGACGACAACATCGTATGTGTATGCCATGTCATTCAATTTTTACCAAATTATAGATTTGGCTGAAATAACAAGTAATTATTAAATTCTTGGATAAATTGACAAAAATTAAAGGATTGACCAATTTAACAAAAACCTACAAAGTTTTGGATTATTTTAGCTATTTGGCTATTAAAAAAAGAGTAGGTCTTGTGCGAGACCTTTTCACGAATCCTATTTCGTGAGACGGGTCAAACCGACCTAGTCAACTGTCAAAAATCAACGATCAAAGTCAACGATCAACGCGGTCAACAACTTTGATTCAAAAGTATTGCATGATACACATAAAAGTATTACATGATACTTTTATTTGTATTTTGTGATATTTTCAAAAATTATTATATGATATATATATATAAGTATTACATGATGATTTATTCTCATAATGTAATATTTTCATTTGTACCATGTAATAGTTTTATGTGTATCATGTCATATTTTCAAAAAAGTATTATATGATATACATAAAAGTATTACTTGGTGATACTTTCAAAAAAGTATTATATGATATATGTAAAAGTATTACATGGTGTTTTATTCTCATAATGTAATATTTTTATGTGTATCATATGATACTTTAAAAAATTATTACATGATGTACATAAAAATATTATATGGTACTTTATTTTTATAATGTAATACTTTCATGTGTATCATGTGATACTTTAAAAAATTATTACATGATATATATAAAAATATTACATGATATTTTATTTTTATAATGTAATATTTTTATGTTTTATTTTTATAATGTAATATTTTTATGTATATAATGCGATACTTTCAAAAAATATATTATCTAATATACATAAAAGTAACATTTGACTTTTGTTGACCGAATATTGACTTTGATCATTGACTTTGACCACTAACTATTGACTTTGATTTTGACCTATTGATCGATGATCGGATCAAACCTGATCCGTCTCTCAAAATAGATGCATGAATCCGTTTTACAGAAGACTTTGCCTTTAAAAAAAAAAAAAGAAGGCCCACATTCAAAAATTTTAATCTAAAAATAGAAAGAGCCCATAATATTATATTAGACGAAACAATTGCGTCGGTTGCGGGGTTTGGCGCTTCCACTGAAAATAAATCAAAACAGAATTAAGAGGGAAACTCAAGCGACCACCCATCTCCGATCAAACACCGCCTCCGACGGTAATGTAGATGAATGAACCGACGGCCAAAGAACAGAGAAAAAGGAAAAGCAATCACAAGGTACATTTCTTCCTCTAAATGTTTCAAACTTGATTGACATGCTTTGGTTTGATTGAATCATTCTTATATGTATTCTGCGATTGATGTTTGGAAATGGTTAATGGTTGGAATCGTCGTCTTCACAATTCCAATTTTAGAGCTTTGTTGATTTGTACATTGCCTTCGTTGTTGTACCCTTGGCTGGTCGTGATTTTTTTTTTTCTTTTTGTTTTACTGAAGAAAGGGAAGCGATGGGTTTTTTTTTATTAGTCGTCACATAGAAGAAGAAGGCTGAAATTGAACCAAACTACTTGATACTCGACTCAAGATCATTTATAAAAGTTTGTTTAGATTGATTTGATGGATAAATCAAATAAGTTTGAACATTATTCTTGGTTTGATAGAATTTAAGGCTTGGCTAGAACTTGAACTCGATAAGTATAAAAAACAAAACAAATGTAAATATCAGACTATTCGAGCTTGACTCGTATTTGGTTGGATTAAACTCATTCAAGCTCGACCCTGATCAACCATCAAACAAGCTCATACATAGTTTATGAAGCTCGATGACATTTCAAACAAGTTTGAACAGTCGTCCATTCGGTGCGACTCAATTCATTTACAGCTCTAGTCTAGAGGAGAGTTTGTCAATGTATTTGAGAATTTGATACTCATGCTAGGAAGGTAAAAGTTGTATTCATGAAGATATCAATTCTGGGTTTTACTCTGACTTGATATTGGGGACTTTGTATAAACCTTATTATTAAAGTTGTTTTTCGAGTTTCATTGATTCCATATGCAATCACTGGGATATGGACAAGAGTTGATGTAATTTCAAAGAACCTTATTCTGTATCCTTTGGAACTTTGATGTTCCATTGTATCTTGAGAGATATTTGAGTCATCTCTGGGCCTCTATCTAATTAGTCATTTTGATGGCACTTAGGAGATGCCAGTGATCTTCTAAAATAGAGCTTCCGTTGTGTTTGAAGAATGATGTACTAGTTTTTGATCTGAGACATAGAATCCCGTTTCTTTAGATACTTGGTTTTATGACTTACAACTTTTACCAACACTAATTATCAAGTGGATCACTCTCTAGAATAACTTCAGTTCTCTTTCTCTCCATTTAGAAATTGTCTGAGTTATATCTACTTTTTGGGTTTAAATCAGAGTATTGACCCCCACACTTTGTTACTGAATGGAGCATAGCTAAGTTCTCCATGTACCGTATTCCTTGTATCTGTGGCTGTCACTGTGCAGCAATGTAGTCTCTATAAGGAAGAAAACAGTGTTATGTTGCTCTTTGTAGAATAAGAATTTGAGCCTCGTGGAGTTCAGATTAAGCTGAGCTTGATGAAACCTCTAAATCTACATATGTACTGTGGTAGTGTTAAATGAAGTCTAAACTCTCGATTCCACTTGAAACTTCTTGTATACTAGCAGGTAATTTCAAGAACCCTCAAGGAAATTTCAATCTCTCCTTGGATTATTTTTACCACTTAATATGATACTAGAAATCACCTGATGGGATATATGAATTTGCGCTTGTTCATCACACCCTTTCTCCTTTTACATCCAAATACAAGTCACTGATACTCTCAGCTAACTCTGTTTGAAGTATTCCTATAAGTCATCAACTTTTTTTTTAATGCAACTCATTATCTCTCAATTCTTAAAGTTGGCTGCATTTTGTCCTTCATATTAGCATAATCTCTATGATGACATTGAGATGCTCCCTAGGTGGAAGAGTTTCTGATTTCTAGGGAGAATTTGTGTAGTTATATTGAATACTCAGACAAAATTAGAGTACGCGATGGGATCCTTCTTTGTGGTATGAGTTTTAAGGCATCTCATCTCCATAGTTAGCAAAGGCATGGAAGCATATAAAGCATAAGTACGGAAACATGTTATCGTATTCCTCGTTTTACGTTGCTTTTGCCAAAAACAGACAATTATACTTCTGAACAAGTTAGATATCTGTCTTGGGTAGTGGTCTATACAACCTGCATTACATATAATCTAGTGGACATGAACTTTGGTTCTGCATAGTGATTGGCAGAATAACCTGCAATTCTTGGTGAATGTTAATTTAAAATTTGCATTATTACTTAGCCTTCTGCCAGTTCTTTGGAAAATCTCAGACAAGAAGTCCCAAAAGATTAGAAACTACTTGGTAATGGTGGTAGAGATTGTGGAGGATAAGACTCAGATTGACAGAGAGAGCAGAGACAGTAAAAACACTTTAGGTTAAAATCCTCCAAAATCCATATTCAAACTTGCAAAATCTACTTTTAAGTATAGTATTTCAAATCCATTCAAATTATAACATATTTCAAGCTCACCAATCAAAAATTAGCTCAACATAAAAGTGATGGATTGTAAATTCATATCTATCCAAACATCACTAGTGAATTTGTTAGTATGAATTTCAAATTCATCCACAATTCCTTTGATACAGACAAATGAAAGATAATCACAATCCATTAATTCTTAGAATATTTGGAAAATAATGACGATTTCGTAGGAAACTCTTTTTTTTATTTTTTTATTTCACAAGTCAATCAACCATCTAGAACATCAAAGAAAATTCATATTTATATTGATATAAACCTAAAATCCTGAATGATAAAGATTAAATTAACATAAAAATATTAAAACAATCAAATCTATCTAAATCTCCATCATCCTTCCATCTAAATACAACATAAAATAATTGGAATCTCTTTTGTGACGTTGGTTCCATCTTTTTAATACGAGAAGACTTAATTAATGTAGATAGATTTCTTTTACCTCCACAGATTAAATCATATTGTACAAGTTTGAGACTGTACAGATTAATGATAATTCATGCAATGCATGCAATTTGCATAGATGCCGTTTTAGAAAGAGTCAACTCTTTGATGACATCAAAACGAGGTGGGCTGTCTTTTTCTGCAATTATTTCAAGAGAGTAGCCCATCCCTTCACATTTATAAGTGCAATGGAAAGTAGTTGTATTCTAGGCAATTAGAGCATCTTGGATTATTAGCACATCATTTTAGTGTGGGACCCACATGCCAACATATTAATTAAAAACATTTATTTTTTAAAAACATACATTTACATCAATTTAACACAAATACAATCATTACATGTGGATCTTATTATCTACTAATTTTTATTCTTCTATTTTTATTTAGATCAATTAAAATTAATTACTTAGTGCTTGTATTTTTTTAATCGTGTCAAAATTGTATATTGGATTAATTAATTATGACATTAATAATTTTCAATTCACATTAAAATATAATTAATTATTTAAAAAAAACATATATATAGCTAGCAATTAATTAAAAATAAGCAATTGACATTACAATACATTTCACATACAATTAATATAAATGAACAATTAATTTTTATAAGTTCTCAAATCGTGTCCAAATGTGTTCAACTAAATCTGCTCGAAGTTGGTGATAAATTTGATTATCACAGAGCTCGAAATTCATTTAAAGAAAATTTTGAAATTCTTGGGGTGATCCTAGGACGGGTTGTGCATGCTCATCCCGTTCGTCATTGTACCAATTTGTGACTAAATCTCCCTCATTCTCAACAATCATGTTGTGCGAAATAATACATGTTAACATTATATGTCTTAACCTTTTCTTATACCAAAAACGAGTTGGTGCTCTAACAATTGCCCATCGTGATTGGAATACTCCAAATACCCGTTCGACATCTTTTCTTGTTGATTCTTGTTTTTCCTTAAACAATCGTCTTTTCACATCCTCTGAACAAAGGGAAAACCTTTACAAAACTCGCCCACTCCGAATAGATTCCATTTGTTAGATAATATCCCATTTTATATAATGAACAATTCATAATAAAGTCAGTCCTCGGTGCATATCCATGTAAGACATTGTTGAATAAATCAGATTCATACAACTCATTTATATCATTTCGTGAGCCTGCCACCCCAAAAAATGCATGTCATATCCACAAGTCTTGAGATGCGATCGTTTCGAGCACGATTGTGGGGTTTCGAGCACGATTGTGGGTGATCCATGACCTCGTGTGAACTGACCTTTCCAAGCCACCGGATAATTTTTTCATTCCCAATGCATGCAACAAGACTTCCCAACATGCCCAGAAAGCTATATCGCTCCTCGTGCATTTGGACAAGTCGTTGAATGTCATAAACATTCGTTTTCTCAAGTATTGATCACCAAATATTTCAATCATACATTGACAAAATTTAAAAAGACATTTGATGACAGTAGACCCACCCATTCGTAAGTACTCATCCAATTAGTCGGCGGAAACTCCATAAGCAAATTGACAGATGGCCGTTGTGCATTTCAATAGTGGTGACAACCCTAACCTTCCCAAAGCATCCGACCTTTGTTGAAAATATGGAGAATGTTCCTGAATTGCATCAATAATACAAAGGAATAAATGTATTCGCATTTGAAATTGTCTTCAAAATATATCTTCATGATATACTAAAGTTTCAGAGAAGTAATCATTAAATAGTCTTATATGTTCGGCTTCACGATTCCGTTGTATGAATCATCTTCGTCGCCGCTCTTCTAATCTTTGATATGTGTCAAGTATTTGTTGGTCGGTAATAAGTATTATAGACATCATTTCTTCTCCCGGAGACGTAGGCATTTCGTATTCATTCGAATCAACTTCAAACTCGTCAGATGAATTTTGATTAAAGCTATTCACACTTGAAGACATGTTGGATAGAAAGAGGGAGGAATTGTGTTGCAAAATATTGAATTAGGTATACCATCTTTTTATTTATAGTGGATATATGTACGTAACTTTTGTTTCCATTCACATATTTGAAAATTAGGTATATCATTTTTTATTTAAACAACCACTATACATTGCTACCATGTGACTTCACTGCTATGGAAAGTGAAATTTGGTACATATGACTTCACTTGCAATAAATTTCTAAAATCCAAAATCTGTCTCAAATCCGATCTCACCTGAGTTATGACTTCCAGCCTCTTTCGGATAGACTTTTAGGTCGAATTTAACTTTTACTTCTTGAAAGTTGTAGTCCTTAAAGTTAGCTATCTAATGCCACCAATTTTAGCCAAATATCATTTTTCTACACCAAATTATGTGCAATTTACTGAAAACTTGACATAATAGACATTGACTTTCAAACATATTTTAATTTTCTGCTCTCTTAGAGATAGAATTGGAGAAAACATTCAACATGAAAGTTGTAGAACTCCCTCTTAGCTTTTGAACAAGATAAGATTCATTAAATTTGGACCTTTATAGCTTGAGATATAAATTTTCTCCCAAAACTACGTATTTTCGACTTCATGTCTCGACTCAAACTTGACATTTAATTTGTGTGGGCTTTCATTTTGTATCTAAAATCTACCAATTTAATTTAAAAATCTAACTGAGGATAGTAGACAAACAACAAACATGCCTAAATAGCTTTAAAAATAACAATAAACAGACATATGAACAAATAATACATTAAAATTAGTCAAGGTACAAACTAGTGCAAGCAATACTGATTACTACGAATTAGTACAACCACTAATTGTTACAAATAATTATATGGAAACTACGTTTAACTAATTTTTACTTATTTTGAGAATTTCATTTCTCCATAATCACATTACAATATTGTTGGTGGAACTTTAATGGTTGGGCATTCATAGTGGAAGTATTCTTATTCATAATCTCATATTCATTTGCAAGATTTATGCGGTTTTGTGATTCAATTTCTGTTATTCTTAGCTCATTCTCTTGCGATTTCATTTTCTTGTATGCATTAAAATTCTCATACATAGATCCGAATTTTTGCGTCATCTCGGAAAGATTAGTACTTGTAGTTGCCTTTTTTTTCTTTTCTCTCTGTCGTTTTTTGTCCAATTGGACGGACATCCTCTTCATTAAGAACAATATTTGGGCTTCTTTCGTCCCAACTCGTGGTGTGGTTTGCTCTATCATCTAATACTCTTGATTTCTTTGTGCCGCTAGAATGATCGGTAGATTGTGGAGAAAATATTGGTTGATCTTTAATGATTCTCCAAACATGCTCCAAATTGAATGCTACACCACCATTTTCTTGAAGATATTTCTCATATGAAAATCGGAGTGTGTCCTCATCACTGTGACCGCTTCAATATTGGTTATAAATCGAATTATAATTTGCATTGAAACGACTACACTTTTTTTGAATGGTGTTGTGCCAATGTGACCTTACCATACTAGCAGTTCTAGTTGGTATACCATTCGGCTTATATTGGTTGTAGTAACTTGCCACATGTGTCCAAAATGCATCATCATTTTGGTCATTGCCAATGATTGGGTCGGTTGAAATTGTTACCCATGACCAGACAAGCACCTCATTCTCGGCTATGGGCCATGAAACTTGCCTTCTTCTGCCATCATTCATTGGATTTGATTGAGAAACATTTGAATCATTTTCAAAATTACCAAATAGTGAAGAATTTTGCATAAAATTTGGATTATCACCAAATGTTTTGTGTTGAGCAGAAGAAGAATTGAATAGAGAGTTCCTTGAATTGAGTGTTGTTGGTGAATTTGGGTCCGATGGTGTTTCACTAAAAGTATTCGAAGCACTCCACCAATTGTTGGTCATTTAAAAAGTCGAATTTCTTAGATAATAATTGAGTTTGAGTGGATGATCATTGTGACAATTCACTCACACATTTATATAGATTTTATATAGTGAATTGATAGTAAAATTCAAAAGAATGGTGGTTACTATCCACCATTTTTATGAATTGGAAATTAGGTGTATCTACAATTTCACTTAAGAAAGTGAAGTAATAAATTTGACCAATTGAATTACCTTTTGTAGTTTGAACAACCATTCAATTTCTACCAAAAGTAAATCTATATCAAGTATAGTAAAAAATATTTTGATCAAATTGATGAAGATAATTAGATTTAAAATAATAAAGTTTGAAAGATTCATTTCATTATATTTATCAAAACTTACATTTTAGTGGTCTAAGTTGAAAACATTTAACTAAAACACTTGCCCAAATTATTGATTAAAAAGTAATATATAATTACTTAGTTTAAATAAAAGGACCATATTGATAGTAAAATTCAATTCTAAGTAATGGTGGTTACTATCTACCATTCTTATTCTATTATTTATATCAATTCAAATTAATTTTTTATTTGTTGTATTAATTTTTAGTGCAAATTGTATAGAGAATTTATTAATTATAACATTAAAAAAATTCAACTCAGTATAAATAACACAAAAATGATAAATTGTTTGTATAGGAAAGAAAAGAAAAGAATTTGTTTGTATAGAAAAAGTAAAGAAAATAAATATATTGAGATGAGGGAAAAAAGAAAAATTAATTAATTGAAAAGGAGAGAGAGAGTGCAGCGCCACACAACTACGCGCCCTCTAAGCGTGTGTAATACACGCACTTGTCCTATTAGTCGAATTTTAGATCACATTAATTACACACACAATCCAATCATTAGCTAATAATTAAAAATGACACAAGAATATCATTATTACAGCTTAATACACCCATAATTTCACAAAAACACACTTTATAAGAGCATCTACATTGATTAATTATAGAGCATTTTTAATTAAAACAAAAGGAGTGTTAATTAATGTAGGTGTGTTATAAAATGTGTTTTTATGAAATTATGGATGTATTAAGTTGTAATAATGACATTCTTGTGCCATTTTTAATTATTAGCTAATGATTGGATTGAGTGTGTAATTAATGTGATCTAAAATTCGACTAATAGGACAAGTGTGTGTATTACACGCGCTCAGAGGGCGCGTAGTTGTGTGTCGTTGTTCTCTCTCTCTCTTTCTCCTCTTTAATTAATTAATTTTTTTCCCTCATCTCAATATATTTATTTTCTTTACTTTTTCTATACAAACAAATTCTTTTCTTTCGTATACAAACAATTTATCATTTTTGTGTTATTTATACATTTTAATGTGAGTTGAATTTTTTTAATGTCATAATTAATAAATTCTCAATACAATTTGCACTAAAAATTAATACAACAAATAAAGAATTAATTTGAATTGATATAAATAATAGAATAAGAATGGTAGATAGTAACCACCATTACTTAGAATTTTACTATCAATATGGTTCTTTTATTTAAACTAACTAATTATATATTACTTTTTAATCAATCATTTGGGCAAATGTTTTAGTTAAATGTTTTCAACTTAGACCACTAAAATGTAAGTTCTGATAAATATAATGAAATGAATCTTTCAAGCTTCATTATTATTTTAAATCTAATTATCTTCATCAATTGGATCAAAATAATTTTTACTATACTTGGTATAGATTTACTTTTGGTAGAAATTGAATGGTTGTTCAAACTACAAAAGGTAATTTATTTGGTCAAATTTATTACTTCACTTTTTCAAGTGAAATTGTAGATACACCTAATTTCCAATTCATAAAAGTTTTTGCCTTCATGAGTAACACTTCCGTGCAACTGGTGCACAGAGTTGCATGGAAAACATTTATGTTATAAAGGTAATATCTTTATGTACAAATATTTGTATCTTTTAAAATGAACATGCATAAATGTGTTACATTTATAATATGTGTGCAATCCGTGCAACTGGTGCATAGAAGCTTTTGCCTTCATAAAAATGGTGGATAGTAATCACCATTACTTTGAATTTTACTACCAATTCACTATATAAAATCTATATAAATATGTGAGTGAATTGTGACAATGATCATCCACTCAAACTCAATCATTATCTAAGAAATTCGACTTAAATGGCCGACAATTGGTGGAGTGCTTTGAATACTTTTGGTGCAACACCATCGGACCTAAATTCACCAACACCACCCAATTCAAGGAACTCCTTATTCAATTTTTCTTCTGCTCAACACAAAACATTTGGTGATAATCTAAATTTTATGCAAAATTCTTCACTATTTGGTAATTTTGAAAATGATTCAAATGTTCCTCAATCAAATCCAATGAATGATGGTGGAAGAAGGCGAGTTTCATGGTCTGAGGATGAGGTGCTTGCCCAATCATCGGTAACAATTTCAACCGACCCAATCATTGACAATGACCAAAAGGGGATGCATTTTGGACACGTGTGGCGAGTTACTACAACCAATATAATCCGAATGGTACACCAACTAGAACGGCTAGTATGGTAAGGTCACATTGGCACAACACCATTCAAAAGAAGTGTAGTCGTTTCAATGTAAATTACAATTCGATTTATAACCAATATTGAAACGGTCACAGTGGTGAGGACATACTTCGGTTCTCATATGAGAAATATCTTCAAGAAAATGGTGGTGTAGCATTCAATTTGGAGAATCCTTAAAGATCAACCAATATTTTCTCCACAATCTACCGCTAGCGGCACAAAGAAATCAAGAATATCGAATGATGGAGCAAGCCACACCACGAGTTAGGGCGAAAGAAGCCTAGATATTGATCTTAATGAAGAGGATGTTCGTCCAATTGGACAAAAAACGGCAGAGAGAAAAGAAAAAAAAAGCAATTACAAGTACTAATCTTTCCGAGATGACGTAAAAATTCAGATTTATGTATAAGAATTTTAATGCGTACAAGGATATGAAATCGCAAGAGAAGGAGCTAAGAATGACAGAGATTGAATCACAAAACCGCGCAAATCTTGCAAAGCAATATGAGATTATGAATAAAGACACTTCTATTATGAATGCTCAACAATTAAAGTTCACCAATAATATTGTAATGTGATTATGGTGAAATAAAATTCTCAAAATTAGTTTAACGTAGTTTCCATATAATTATTTGTAGCAATTAGTAGTTGTACTAATTCGTACTAGTTTGTACCTTGACTAATTTTAATATATTATTTGTTCATATGTATGTCTATTGTTATTTTTAAAGCTATTTAGGCATGTTTGTCTACTATCCTTAGTTAGATTTTTGAATTAAATTGTTAGATTTTAGATACAAAATGGAAGCCCACACAAATTAAATGTTAAGTTTGAGTCGAGACATGAAGTCAAAAATACACAGTTTTGGGAGAAAATTTATATCTCAAGCTATAAAGGTCCAAATTTAATGAATCTTATCTTGTTCAAAAGCTAAGAGGGAGTTCTACAACTTTCATGTTGGATGTTTTCTCCAATTCTGTCTCTAAGAGAGCAGAAAGTTAAAATATGTTTGAAGGTCAATGAAAAAATAAGGTTAATTTCCACTATGTCAGGTTTTCAGTAAATTGCACATAACTTGGTGTAGAAAATGATATTTGGCTAAAATTGGTGGCATTAGATAGCTAACTTTAAGGACTACAACTTTCAAGAAGAAGTAAAAGTCAAATTCGACCTAAAAGTCAGACTCACGAAATGATATAAATGTGTTGTATGAATCTGATTTATTCAATAATGTCTTACATGGATATGCAGCACCAAGGACTGACTTTATTGTGAATTGTTCACTATATAAAATGGGATATTATCTAACATATGGAATCTATTCGGAGTGAGCGACTTTTGTAAAGGTTTTCCCTTGTCCAGAGGATGCGAAAAGACGATTTTTTAAGAATCAGCAAGAAAGGATGTTGAACGGGCATTTGGAGTACTCCAATCACGATGGACAATTGTTAGAGGACCAACTTGTTTTTTGTATAAGAAAAGGTTAAGACATATAATGTTATCATGTATTATTTTGCACAACGATAAACGCAATGAGCCTGCACAACCCGTCCAAGGATATCACCTAAAGAATTTTGAAATTTTCTTCAAATGAATTTCGAGTTCCGTGATAATCAAATTCATCACCAATTTCGAGCGGATTTAGTTGAACATATTTGGACACAAATTGAGAACTTGTAAAAATTAATTGTTCATTTATATTAATTGTATGTCAAATGTATTGTAATGTCAATTGCTTATTTTTAATTAATTGCTAGCTATATATATATATGTGTGTGTGTCTTTTTTTATATAATTAATCCAAAAAAATACAAAGCTTTGGAGTAAATATTAATTATATTTTAATGTGAATTGAAAATTATTAATGTCATAATTAATTAATCCAATATACAATTTTGACACGATTAAAAAAATACAAGCAATAAATAATTAATTTAAATTGATATAAATAAAAATAATAGAATAAAAATTAGTGGATAATGAGATCCACATATAATGATTGTATTTGTGTTAAATTGATATAGATGTGTGTTTTTAAAAAATAAATATTTTTAATTAGTGTGTTGGTATGTGAATCTCACACTAAAATGTTGTGTTAATAATCCACTAATATGGATGCTCTAATTAATCAATGTGGATGCTCTTAGTAATTGTTAATTAACAATAATTGCACATCGTTGACAATCTTTCAAATCATCAAACTTATTTAAAGATGCTAGTGGCCTACTGGGCCTCATAGACAGCTACGTTTACATAGATTTGCCAATCATAACAGATTAACAAAATTTGGAATTTGTACATCTATACCCCACATTTATCAATCTTTTATTATTATTATTATATGCTGAAAAACTGAAACATGTATGTACAATACATTTGAAATTAGAACTAAAATTAGTACAGTTTCAGTAACCAAGACTTGCTTTAAAATATTATATAAAATTATTATCATCACATAACTTACATAACGAAGGAGAGATTATATTGTATTTACAATACATTTGAAGAAACTTTTATTCTTACTTTATTAATTTCATACAAATTCTTACCCCATTCGAATAATCAAGAATTTAATTTGACTTTTGTTCTACACAAAATCAAATAAATTTTTCATTCTTTATTATTATAGGTTTTTTTTTTCTCAAACACAAAAATTGACCGTCTCACTCACGGATATAAGTCCATGAGATGGGACCTACCACCTATTTCTCAAATTCATTTTTACAAATTAAATTCTGATTTTTTTTGATTATGGGACGTGAGTTGATCATAATTAGATGGGCAAAATGGTTTCATGAGAGTTATTTTTGATCATTTTCAAAACACAATAAAACAACTCCAAACTTTTCTGAATTTATTTATATTTCTTTTTTGTCCTTTTTCTTTTATTTTTTTTCCTTTGGGATACACACACTCTTTCTTCTTCTTTACCTATGAGATTGTATATTTAGGGTCAACATTGATAACTAGTGTGAAATCTAGAGATAATTTATTCTGATTGAATACAAAACAATTACTTGACAGTTAACATAATGATTATTATATCATTAAAATGTATTTATGGCCATGGGAGGGCTGCGACTTTGAAGTTCTGATTTTGAAATTAAAGTAACGATTAATCGATTATTTTTATACCATTCTGTTGGCCAACTTGATCAATAATATGTGTTGATATACTTTTATATATATATATATATATACAGAGAGAGAGAGAGAGAGAGAGAGAGAGAGAGAGAGAGTTTGACTTGTCCAATGAGTTTCATTTCCTTCAACAGGGTCTATCCAAATCCATAAACTCTTCTCTTTTTAAAATCAAATGTGTTTGGGATGAAACTCATGAAACTTAATTGTAAAATCGTTTCACCCAAATTTTTGTTTTAATTAATGGAGTGTAAGTTTGAAATTTCAGGATTTTTCGGACCTCAATATTGTTTATTTTTAATATATGTCACATATTATGCTTTAAGTATTATACTATAATTTGCACATAAAAATCATACACAGGTTGTATCTACATCTTATAATTGTATTTGTAACCTAAAAAAATCTCGTAGTTTGTGAAGTACAGCAGAATTAATTATTAATTAGTACATGGACGTATTTAATCCATAGCATGTTCTACGTAATCAGCACACTATATTGTTGTACCTGTTCTATAAACCCGAGCTGATATTGAGAATACAGCGAGCCAAAGTAGAATAAAACGTTGGTCGGTCAACCGAGTCGGAGCCGATCCGACCAGAATAATTAATCTGGAAATCAGCATCAGACATTCACCAATCCGACCAAAAATTTGGTCTAGCCGACCAGTAAAATAGGCCGAGACCCCGCAAAACCCGAGATGTCTGACCCAACCAATATGACTCATCCAGTAGACCCGATCAGATGATCCGTGTAAGAAGAGCAGACAAGACTTGCTCCGAGAAATCTTCAAGAAAGGAAACAAATCAAGGCCAAATCTTATTCCATTTAGATAGGATTCAATCTTTTCTTCCCTTGTATACGCCCTAAGATCAAGGGATTTTATTCTTATTTTCCAAGTTTCATATCTTGGAATTAGTCTATAAATAGGGTCATAAACCTCGTAAAAGTGATTGGGAATTCATTGTATTAAAGCAATTAGAGAGATTTTCCTCTCAGTACTTATATATAAAAACGTTCTGGCCGGCCAAAGTCGACCGACCAGAATCAGCCTAGCAAACTTATTCAAGTAGGCACCAGAATCAGCCTAGCAAGCCTAGCAAACTTATTCAAGTAGGCACCAGAATCAGCCTAGCAAACTTGTTCGAGTAGGCACCGGGCCATTTTCTCTTATTTTATTTGACTTTCATATTTCTTGTTCGGTTCGGTTTATTCAGGCCGGATCGGGGTTTATTGGGTGTTTGGCTAGGATTTTGTACTCTACAAAATCTGACGTCAACATATATAATATAATATCTAATAAAAAAAAAATGAACTAGAATATAAATATAAAAAATTGGTTATCTATCTCATGGACTCTGATTAGGCTATATGAAAAGTCAAATATGGGTCGAAGCCACTCATATTCATTATCGAGGTATATTATAGTATTCAATTGTGAATGTTTTCAATTTACTGAAACTTAGAATGCATGTGCACTAAAATATAGAAGATATATCTGCTTTAGGAAATTACTAAGCTTATTAATTTAATTTTTCTTTACATCTAAAAATAGTTTTTGGTCAGATTTGCATCTAAACACAAATAATAAAATCATTTTTTTCCAAACACAAAAATTCATATGCGTTGAAAAAACACATACTTATAAAGGTAAAACGTATATTTATAACTGTAAAATGTATAATTATATAACTCATATTTAAGAATAAAAACACATATTTATAAACATATTTATAAAGGTAAAACGTATATTTATAACTGTAAAATGCATAATTATATAACTCATATTTAAGAATAAAAACACATATTTATAGTTGTATCGTATATACTTATACTTGTAAAACGCATATGTCAATTCGATCATAAGTGAGATCTCAAGGCAACAACTGTTTTCTAAATAAATAAAAAACTCAAAAATAGCATGTATATAGTAATACTAGGGGTGGTCTTTTTTTTTTTTTTAATAACTTTTTATTATATAAGAAAAACTGTTTAGTGGCTTACAGTCTACAGCGTAATGCCAAATGAAAAAGACAAAGAAAGTCGCTACCCAAAAAAGAAAAGAAATATATTTTTTTTCTTTTTCCGTCTTGGCGCGTTTAGAAAGTAGACAAATCGTAAGCTTACTATCATAAAACTATTATTTTTGCTAATTAATAATTAATTAAACTATTCAAGACTAAATTTTTACAACATAATTTTTTTCTAATTGCTGCTTCTTTTGACTATTGCTTCTTCATGTATTTACAAGTTATCTTTCGTTGACCACCCCCCTCACCATTGTGTGTGTGTGCATATTCATTTATTTGGCATCGAGTTTTATACCCATTATACATGAAGAAATATGATATATTGTTTTGAACAATTTTTGGCCTGTCATCTTTTCAAAGTTTTAAGATCAGTTGATAAATCATATAAGTAAAATTTTGTTTTCTTGTGGAATACATATGAAGGGTATTTTTACATATTTACTCTATTTATTTCTTGGGATTGTTTTTCATATTTTTCTTGTGAGTTGAGGGATTTAAGGAAGATATAGTATTAAAAACAAAAGTTTTCCAGCTCAACTGAAAATGATGCTTCAAAAAAAACAAACTTTGAATGCATCAAAACTTGTGCTTTGAAAATTACTAGTAGTTGAAACTAATGGTTTGAATCAACCCGCCACTAGTTTACATTCCCATTGAGAAGAAAGCATTCGGAACTTTCCCAGTTTATAATCTCGTACGTGATTCAATTCAAAATCCTGTATAGTCTCTCCTGAACACATGTTATCAATATCTTTTGATATTTTAAACTCAAGTATTTTATGTTATTTTCAAGATTTCAAAAGAATAAGGCATATATATAAGCTGAAGGTGGTGATCATAATCACAAATACATTTCAACCCCATTTTCCTTCATTACAAGAAGCTTATTCATATCATTGCATTCTTTTCAGAAACCAAGTCTCTTTGATTTGAGAAATCAATCAATGACTTTACGAACCAATAGCTTTAGAGAAAGAGATTCTGCAGGGACCTCCATGGCAAAAGGATGCAACAAAAATATATTGCAGTTGAGGAGCTACCAACCTCTGAATTTAAAGCTTGAACCTTCACCTTCATTCAAGTCCTTAGTTCAAAACTTTCAAGAATCGGGTTTCGAAGATTCCAACGGTTGTTCTGAGGAGTTAGTTAATTCAGCCTCGCTCCCAGATCCAGCTATAATGTTTTCTCCACGGCCCGTTAGTGAGCTTGATGCTGCTGCTGTGACACTGCAAAAGGTGTATAAGAGTTATCGGACTCGAAGAAACCTTGCAGATTGTGCTGTTGTGGTTGAAGAGCTATGGTTTGTTTTCTATTTGATGTTGCTTTTGTTGTCTCCAATCTAATTGATGTTTTCTGTTAGTTGAATTATCCTAATTGTTTGTTTTTGAATTGCATAGGTGGAAGGCTTTGGACTTTGCAGCTCTCAAGAGGAGCTCTGTATCATTCTTCAGTGTTGAGAAACATGAAACTGCTGTTTCTAAGTGGGCTAGAGCAAGAACCAGAGCAGCCAAGGTTAATATCTAACATCCCTTTTAAATCCGAACGATTTTAAAGTGGGCCCCTTCTGATGGTCTCATATAAGTTTTTGTGTGGAACTAATGATGGAATATGTTGCAGGTCGGAAAGGGGTTGTCTAAGGATGAGAAGGCCCAAAAACTTGCTCTACAGCATTGGCTTGAAGCAGTAAGTTAGAAAGCTTTTTACTAAATTCTTCTGTGATTATATATTGTGTGATCTGTTGGACAAGATTGTCTCAAAGCTTGCTTCTTTTGGCTTTTGATCTTTTGACTAAATTCTATTCTTTCTATAGATTGATCCTCGCCATAGATATGGGCACAACTTACATCTCTATTATGAAGTCTGGTTCAAAAGTGAAAGTTCGCAACCATTTTTTTACTGGTGAGTACCCAACTATAGTACTATTTTATTGTATGTAACCATTTTGCCTGTTTAATTGTGATCGATTTTGTCTGATCTTGTTCGTTATTTATATTGGGAAGGTTGGATGTTGGAGACGGAAAAGAAATAAATCTTGAGAAGTGCCCCAGGACCAAAATGCAACGACAATGCATCAAATATCTAGGACCTGTAAGTCGCAATAAAATCAATTTCTACTTATCAATAATGCATTCATAATTCATTGCAATTTACCTTATGTTGCTTGTTTTAACAGAAAGAGAGAGAGTCATACGAAGTAGTGGTTGAAAATGGGAAGCTTAAATACAAAGAAAGTGGTGATTTAGTCGATACCATTGAGGGCACAAAATGGATATTCGTTCTTAGCACGATGAGAACTTTGTACATCGGACAGAAGCAAAAGGGATTGTTCCAACACTCGAGTTTCCTAGCTGGCGGCGCCATTACAGCCGCTGGTAGATTGGTTGCTCGTGGTGGTGTTCTTGAGGCCATTTGGCCTTATAGTGGTCACTATCTCCCAACAGAAGAGAACTTCAACGAGTTCATAAGCTTCCTCGAGGATCATTTTGTCAATCTTGACAATGTTAAGGTAATTGTTTGACACATTTGAAAAAACATATTCGACTAATAATCTTGCACACAATTTGATGATTATCCGGTTTTTTTTTTTTCAGAGGTGTGCGACTGATGATGATTGTCCTCCTCTCAGCAAGGAGGACACCATCACAGACGAGGAAAATGTTCCGAGTGATTCAAGAACAAATCACTCGGAAGATTATGCCTCGTCTGATAAAGATGATCATAAGGATAAGAATAAGGTGGTATATGACTTGAGTAAGCGAATGTCTAGGAAATGGAGCACTGGAACGGGGCCTCGTATTGGGTGCGTGAGAGAGTACCCTACGGAGCTACAATTCCGAGCACTTGAACATGTTAAGCTTTCTCCTAGGGTGTCATTCGGACCACCATTCGCCGACTATGGTCCAATCCCATCGCCTCGTCCTAGTCCGAGGGTTCGATTATCTCCTAGTGTTGCATACATGGGACTACCTAGTCCCAGGACCCCAGCTGCCAAAGCTAACTGAGCTTGCTAAAAGTTGGAAAACGAACTCCAAATCTTCATTCTTTCCTTCTTTTTTCCTGTTTTTGGGTCTTTATGGGCTATTCATCATTGTTTTATTGTTACATTTCTTTCTTTTGTAAATGTGTGAATATGTTGTAGGTTTATTCTTTAGTTTTCATCAACATCTGCCAATCTAGGTTGTTGATTTTGTTTTAGCTATTGTAATTGTAGAGAAAATGTGTGTCTCAATTTGAACACAATATATTGATTCATACAGATGAAACCGTATAGTGGGATTAAGGCTTAGTTTATTCTTGTTAACATAAAAAAATTTTCAACATAATTGATACGAGGATTCCATTGTTTTGGTATTGACTCTGTAGATTTTGTCTATTTTTGTAGCACAAAGCTGCACAATTGATGAACCCTTTGACCATGACCATCAAATCATGATGCTATATTAAGTTATGAATTGTTGAGCTATCTCCTTTACAACGGAAATATGTATGTTTCTTCTAAAGGATTCTTGTTTTTACTTTTTTTCCACATTCTCTTGAATATGGGTTATTCATTTTTGTAATTTAAAGAATTATTATTACATAATATCTCACTAACTACACAATAAACTGAATGTATATTTAGTTGATACTAACTTCCTAAATTCACACAGAATTATTTATTCCATTTAGTGACAGACATAAACTTCAAGAAAAGGACAAAATATGAATATTGTCAAGCATGAGTTTATAATGAAATAATAATAAAAAGGAGAATTTCCATTTATTATTAAGTGTATTTTTTATCTTCTACATACAATAACAAACACTAATACTTACACTACTCACTTCGAACACAATTTAATGGAATTTCCAAATTCCAAGTGTTTTCATGTCGTATAGTCATTTACAATAACTTAGGTGAAATGGAGCTACAAACCCATTTGTTATAGCTACTACTTTTATTGATTTACTTTATTCTAATCAAAATTTTGTCTCCAAAAGTATAATTATTACATAGGGTTAAATACAAAAAACAACCTAAACTATTGGCTTTTTTTCTATTTTGCAAAACTTTTTTTTTTTAATCAAATCGCAATTTTTGAATCATTTTTCGACAAAAAAAGTGAACACATGACGCGCACATCTACTTCATATAAGGGTCACCTTTAATTAAAAGATTATAAAAATACCCTTATGTTTTCGGCTTGCGGGTCACATGTTCTCGTTTTCATCGAAAAATGGTTCAAAAATTGCAATTTGATAAATTTTAATAGTTCAGGTTGCAATTTGATAAAAAAAAGATTTAAATTGCAAAATAAAAAAGCCAATAGTTTAAATTGTTTTTTGCATTTAACCCCATTAGATATTAACTCGTCAAAATTGGCCAAGTTGAACCCTCGAGCTATTTGGACCAAGCTAAAATAGCATTAGCAAAACCATGTCATTGAATAGGAATTCCAAGTCAAATCATTTTTCAATCTTTTACGGCATGATTGATATGATGAAATGGAATTAGATGGGATTTGAATGAATTTAAGAATGGAATGATGATTGGAAATGAATGATATAAAAATATTTATTCTTATGATTGATATCACAAATGAATAGGAAATGAATGAAATAATAATTATCATTGTATTTTATAATTGATTACTGCAAATAAAATGTAGAAATATTAAATCAATCTTTATTTGACCAAATTACCTTCAACTATAATCTTATTTTAAAATTCTTGAATTCCATATATTACTCAAATTTCATTATTTAGCATGTTTAAATTTTAAAAAAAATCTTTTTATGAAAAATTAATCATTACACTAATATTAAGGTATATTTTATTAAAATATTTTAATTTTAATTTTATTATTAATTTACTAATTTTGTATTATTTACATATTCTTAAAGTAGTTAAATTATTTTATATTTATCATAATATTTATTAATTATTTATATCTTTTATATTATTATAATAATATTTTATATTATCTAAAAAATATTTTAGTTAGTTACAATTTATTTATATTTTTCAACATATATTATTATTTATTCTAATATTCATATATCTTATTTGTATATATTTCCAAAAAAAAAATATTTAGAAAAATCTTATGCTAGAACTAAAATTATTTGTATTATTAATATTATACTCATACTATATTTATGTTATTAAGATTTTTACATTCATTTATTATTTTTATACTATTGATGTATTTAATTGTTTTCTTTTTTTGATATTTTATAAATAATTTAATATTATTTTCACAATTTTATATAATAATTTAATTTTGGGAATTTAATTTGTAAAAAAAAAAAAAATAATGATGAAATTGTCAAAATTAATTAAAAAAAAGTTCATTCCTTAGAAGCTTGGAATACATAATACACAGGAGTATATTACCTTCATTAATTATATTTGTTGTTAATCCAAGTACATCAGTTTCATCAGGCATGACATCTGGAAGAGAAGTATTGTAATACCGTTAGAACATTTTTCTAACACCTATAGAATAAATATATAATACCATAATTCTACTTTCATATACTCAAACCTTTAATTTTGTAATACTTTTAGAACATATAACTAGTAGATGTAAAATATTTTTATAATAGCATAAATGTATTACATACATGCAGTTCAAGTATGTAATTTTGTAATATTTGTGGAGTCTATATCTAATACCATTAGTTCATACATAAAATACCTTTAGAGCAATTTTCTAACACCTATAGAACAAATGTTTAATACCACAACTCTAATTTCATATACCATGTATCTATTAATTACATATCATTCAAACCTTTAAATATTTTCAAAAGTACTTTAACAACTCAAAACTCATATTCTGAATTAAACTGAATAAACAAAAAATGAATATCTTATAGGATTTTCATAATACTTTAAAGCATAAACAGTCAAAATCAGAGTGTATTACCTTTATTAATTGTATTTGTTGTTAATCCAAGTACACAACCATTTACATCAGTTTCCTCAGGCATGACATTTGGAAGAGAAATATTATAATACCTTTAGAGCAGTTTTCTAACACTTATAGAACAAATGTATAATACCACAATTCTAATACCGGTGGAGTCTATATCTAATACCATTAGTTTATATATATATAATACATTCAAAGTATTTTTATATTATCATAAAGAAGTTACATATATATCATTCAAGTATGTTATTTTGGAATACTTGTAGAACATATATTTTAATACCTTTAGATCATATATGAACTGTAAATTCCCAAACTAATAGATTACACGTTTTAAAAATTTGAAAATAAATTAAGAGATCAAGAGTTTGAAACCAACCTTATCGCAGTTGGGGATCAGTTCCTGGATATTGTACACTTTCTCCCTGAGATTCTGCCTCCGTAACCGTTGATGCACAAATTTGAAGAAATTGAATTGCAGAAATTCAGTTTTCGAATCTAAATTAACGAGAATCACATAGAAAAGCTTCAATGTAGGTAATAATTTTCAGATCAAACATATAAATCCATCTCCATCTCTCTCGAACAAACCTAAAAATGAGAAACCCCCAATTTTCAGATCGAAAAAGCTGACTACTACATAAATTACAGTGAAGATTATAAATTGAGAAGAGATTGTGTATGAATTTGGGAAGAAATCACAGATTCTCTCTCAGCTCTCAGCTCTCTATCTCATAGCTTAGGTTAAAATCTTTATAAAAAAAAAGCTATATATATTACGGGTCGGAGCGGGGCGGGGGAATGGATCCCCAGGGTACAAGAGTGCTGTCCATATATATATATATATATATATGTAAATTTTTTGCATTTTTCATGCTGTTGTTTGCCTTGTATTCTAATTGAATTTGTTTAGTTAATAATTAAGATCTTTAAATCGATAACAAACACCATCCTTACATTTTATTAGTTTAGACAACATTGAAACTATTATAATTGTGGTACTATGATAAATATTGAAACTATTGAGATTCGACTTTACTCATCAAGTCAATTCACTAAACTATGCACTTTCTAGTAGTACCTAAAAGGTTTTAGTGAACACAAATCATATAATTTTGCTTAAATTTTACATAGTTTCATTCCCTCATTAAAAACTTTCAACTATCTTTATAGTGTGCTCAATTTTATCAAATCTCTTATATTTTTTTTACACCTAAAAATAATTTAGTACATGACCATTTTAACACCTTTTCTTATTAAATATTTTGAATCATCAAATTTAGATCATGATTTGTTTTTTAAGTCCATCAGAGAGATTAGGAGATTCGAATCCGAGACTTCATCCAAATTTATATTAATAATTAACTCATCTATAGAGCTTTAAATTGATTCCTATATTTAACTATTGTTTTCTTAGAAGAAAGAATAATTGTAGTGAGTTTTCTTTTTCTCCAATTTTTTCTTTGAAACCATCCTTTTATAATTGAATTGCAATAAAATAGAAGAGTGACACTTGCGTGCCCCTAGGATCTGTGCCCCCGACCCGCCCCAACCCGCTCTGACCCGCACACATATATATATTTATATATTTTCACGCATATACTGTTGAGGTATTACACATTTGTTCTATAGGTATTACAAACATGAACTAAATGTATTTGATACCTGAAAAGTATATGTGTGATACCTTTAAATTTGTGAGGTATGCGCGACGGGTGTGGGCGCATGAGCGCGCGGTGTGGGAGCGCACGGTGTGGGAGCGCAACATGGGCACGCGCAGTTTTGAGGTATCATACATTTGTTTTATAGATATTACATATATGTGATACCTGAAGAGTATATGTGTGATACCTTTAGACTTGTGAAGTGCGCGCGGCGGGTGTGGGTGATGTGGGTGCGCCACGTGTGCGTAACATGGTGCATGAGCGCGCGGTTTTGAGGTATCACACATTTGTTCTATAGTATTACAAACATGAACTAAAGATATTTGATACTTGAAGAGTATATGTATCATACCTTTAAAATAAATATGTAATATCAATATGTGCAGACGCGTGGACACACAGCAAAGATGCGTGGATGCGCGTGGGAGCGGCCCACGCGCTGGATCGGGTTGAGATATGATTTTTTGTCAAAATAGAATCACGTGAGGCGTTGCCAGGTTGGACAAAAAAGACGTCACGTGAGTCACGTGATGACTGCCCCCGCACGCGGACTTAATCCATCCAATCCGTTGGCAGGAATCAGAACATTTCGCCACTCCAGCGCGTGCTCTTCAACGCCCATGCTTTTATTTTCCATCAAAACATGGAATCCTATTTTAATTTATTTTATATATTTGGCAACAGCGTTGCTATTGAAGAATTTTCCCTTTTTCTTCTCTCTACTCATCTGCTTTGAACCTAACCCTAGTCCACCAGGACGATTTTAAAGAGGGAATTTATTTCATTAATCACTCCATCTTCTTAGATCCAAGCAACGGTCCAGATCTCTGTGTTGATTTTCTAGGGTTTTCATTGCCGATGAATTTGGTGTGCTGAGTGGCAAAATATCTAGGTTTTTATGTCGATGGAGCCGCGAGTTGGAAACAAGTATCGATTAGGTCGTAAGATAGGCAGTGGATCCTTTGGAGAGATCTATCTTGGTAAAATTTCCGAGTTTTTTCGAATAAATTTCTGTTCTTTGTTTCTGGGTGTAACTTCCAGTGTAATTTTCTCTGGGTTAGTACTAATTGTTGGTTTTTTGTTGGGTAACAGGGACTAATATTCAGACCAATGAGGAGGTTGCAATTAAGCTCGTGAGTTCTGCTCTTTCTACTCATTTTTGTTTTCTTTGGAATCGCCTCTTCTTTTTGTTGTTTGAGTTCTGTGCGATTTAATGGTTGGTAGATGTAATTTTTACATTAGGCTGAACTTGACCAGTGATATCAATAGTTTTAATTATCTTCCATTTCGTGAAATTTAATTTTTTGTGTTTGTTGTTTGGTTTACTTTTGTGTTTTATTAAGAATTGACTTGAATTTGATGGAAGACAAGTTTTAGTGTCCTTCAGCTTGAATAATTCGCCCTCCTTCCTATAAATTTCCCAACTATGGTTGGCTACACATTTTTCTCAGTAAGTGGTTTGTTATGGATGGAGTTAATTGTATGATATGGCAACTGTCAAGACTCCACTGAGTTTTTTAGCAATGAATCGAAGTGAATTTTGCCTCTCCTATTCTTGGCATTGTGACTTTTGCTGTTTTATCACTAGTTTTACTTGTGCGAAATATCTTTGGTGCTGGTAAAACTTAATTGATTTGAGCAGTATTCTCTCAATTTGTTAGGTAGATATAAAGATTAAATTCACCTTTGGTTGCTGTGGTGACTTGCAGAGTGTTAGTGAGCCTTTTTTCTTTTTTTTTTTGGTTCCTTAACCAAGAACTAAGTGAAATCTTGCCAAATTCTCATGTAGTACCTGATCTTGCCCCTTATTCAATATTGATCATGTTCGCACACACTCTCATTTCTTACATTATTACTAGTTTGGCCTTTTTGCCGTTCCCTTCTCCCTTCAAAGGACTATATTTTCTATATTTCTAGAATGACATCTTTTTTGATTGGTGATGATGACATTTATAGGACATGCGAGTTGCAAATTTTCAGTTTGTGAACTTCTCTTATAAGGCTCATTGGTGAAAGGTGAAACATGTAAATTCTAGTATTGTTGCATAAAGAACTTGAATTTGATTTTTGTTAGAACAAGTTGGAATTAAGTTTGCAAGTATTCATGTCTTTTGTGTTTTATTAGTTCAGTGAAATGCATGCTCATCGAGCACCCATTGCCCAAATTTTAAGTCAGATTCTGCCAGGAACACAAGAATAGGATTTGCTTTAGATCTCACTAATCATTGGGAATGTGTTGTGTCCTATAGACTGTTGGGACATTTTGATTCATGGGTATCACAGCTGCAGTCTATGCATGACCGAAGCCTTATATATCTTACTTATTAAGCTGCCCAACATACTTCTTTGTGAAGATTTGTGGTTAAGAACTACTAAAATATACAGAAGCAAATTGATCTACAAAATTCTGCTTTCTGTTTGAGAGAAATGTTGAAGGTTTAGGTTTGACTTTTGAGTGAAGCTATCTTCTCTGCAGTAGCTTGTATGCCGTTAGTTTTTGAGTAATTTTGTATGTATACATCATAGTCTTTGTTGTTTGTCTTCCTATTTCTGGTTGATCAAATGGCCAACATGACTTTATGTAGATACAATTGATATTGAAGTGTCATCTTTTCTGTGGATAAAGAAAGTCACCGCTCTTATTGTGGCCTGCAATGTACTTTTGTGGTAGCAACAAGTGTATTTTATCCTGGAAAAAATTTGTACTCTGAGCTTTGTTCTTTCTCCTACTGCATTTATGCATGGTATTATCTAAAAAATGTTTTTACTCTAAAATACCAGTAATCATAATTTAAACCCAAAATTTGGTGAATATGGATGAAGATGTCTTGGACACCTAATTAATTGCATGGATAATGGTTTGGAAACTTGATGTTTGAAACTTTTATTGGATGGTCATCAATTAGCAGCTGGAATTGCTTTTATAAACTGTTTCACAATGTTTTGCCATCTTATAATCCAGGGAGTAATGTTTAGGAAAATATTGTGCTTGCTGAACGTGTGTTGTACTTGCGATTACTAAAATTATTTTGACGAAATCTTTTGACAAGTCTACCACTTCAGGCCGCCTTTTTTGACACTTCATTTGATGTTTTCAGGAAAACGTGAAGACAAAACATCCTCAATTGCTGTACGAGTCGAAGTTGTACAGAATTTTACAGGGCGGAAGTAATGATTCGATCAAAATATTATCTTAATTTTTTGTTTAATGACAAAATTCCTATTTCTTTCATGAACTTTAATCTTGCCCTCAAAATTGCAGCTGGGATACCAAATGTAAGATGGTTTGGTGTGGAAGGAGACTACAATGTTCTAGTCATGGACTTACTTGGACCCAGTCTTGAAGATCTATTCAATTTTTGCAGTAGGAAACTCTCTCTGAAGACAGTTCTCATGCTTGCTGATCAGATGGTCATTATTTTCATATTTTACCTTAATTTTGTTTGCAATGGCATAACTAATAGGGAAAACATATGTTTTTCTCAGCATCAGTTGTACATGGATTCCTTAGTTATAAGCTTCGCCTAATTGTTATGTCAGATCAATCGTGTTGAATTTGTCCACTCAAAATCATTTTTACATCGAGATATCAAGCCGGATAATTTCCTGATGGGCTTGGGACGGCGTGCCAATCAAGTATGCATCTTGTCATTTTTTGTGTAATGATAATAGCTAAATTTATGTGCTGATGCAGTATGTTTTCTCTGATGTTACTATTAGGTTTACATCATTGATTTCGGTCTGGCGAAGAAATTTAGAGATAGTTCAACTCACCAACATATTCCTTACAGGTGAGATGAACGTCAGTTATCACATCATTGATTGATCTGCAAATTTCAGAAGATAGATATTCTTGTGATTCATGGTCAAATTCGCAATGAGATATGATTTCATGGGATTTGATTGTTATTCTTAAGTTACTTGAGATTGTGTGATGCACATGTCTATTATTCATCATTGATGATTTGATTTAAAAGTTGTTATAATGGATTCTGAAGAGAGGTTAAAGTTAGCATACCAGAAATCTTGATTCTTAAGGTAATAATCTACCAAAATCTTTTTAGGAAATAATTTACAGAATGTTAATTAGGAGGTAATAATTTACAACTGTCTACAGCCGCAAAAATGATTTGCGCATCCCCACTCCACCAAACCCCCCCCCCCCCCAAAAAAAAAAAACTATTTATGTGTGTGTCTTAAAAAGGAAACAGATAAAAGATGAAGTGGAAAAGTAAGCAAAATTAGGGAATAAAAAAACGCCTTCTCGCCGGGACTTACCCGCATATGAACACGAGTTCTATAGTAATATATTAGCTTATATTTATCATGA
The DNA here is from genome assembly GCA_946896805.1 of Scutellaria galericulata. NCBI lineage: Eukaryota > Viridiplantae > Streptophyta > Magnoliopsida > Lamiales > Lamiaceae > Scutellaria > Scutellaria galericulata. The sequence continues at coordinate 15,624,158 of OX335790.1, forward strand.
TGTCTTGTGTAAGTGTTTATATTATGATCTTCCACAGAATAAATCCAGTGACACTTCATCAGATTTCCGTGTAAATGTTTACCTAGATTTACATTCCATTCCATCTCACATGTGCTTGTGGATTACTCTGACCTCATATTCTCTTGTGGATTACTCTGATCTCGTATTCTCTTGTGGATTACTCTGATCTCATATTCTCTTGTGGATTACTCTGTTCTTGTGTTCTCTTGTGGATTACTCTGATCTTGCATTCTCTTGTGGATTACACTGTTCTGACTTAATGTTAACACTTGAGGATCTGGGATGAAGTCTTTTGCTGCCTTCTTTTACATATGAATCTTAGTATTTCTGGAGGTTTGATAGGTTGAATTCGAATCTAGGGAAAACAAAAACTTGACTGGAACTGCTCGATACGCCAGTATGAATACTCACCTGGGTATAGGTACGTTTTCATTTTGCCATCTATTTTTGTAAAACTTGCTTCCTACACTTGAACTTACTATATTGAGATGAGATGTTGGTGTTGGCTGTAGAACAAAGCAGGAGAGATGATTTGGAGTCTCTTGGATTTGTACTGATGTACTTCCTAAGAGGAAGGTAGCTACTTCATCTTATTTTAGTTTCTACTGCTTTATTAAGCTTTGTGATTTGACATATATTCCGTACAGCCTTCCTTGGCAGGGACTAAAAGCAGGAACTAAGAAACAGAAATATGAGAAAATTAGTGAGAAAAAGGTTTCAACATCTATTGAGGTAACTTTGTACTGGAATGTCATGTTTGTGTGTGCGTGCTTTCTGTGGAAGCATAATTGCTGACATACAATCTTTTCAGGCTTTGTGCCGGGGCTATCCAACTGAGTTTGCATCATATTTCCATTATTGTCGTTCACTTCGTTTTGAGGATAAGCCAGATTATGCTTATCTTAAGAGAATATTCCGTGATCTCTTCATTCGAGAAGGTTTGGATATTGTTTGCTCTAGTTTCGCTAGTGAATTGCTTTCTATATTACAATTCATTGAGCAGAAATACGAGTTGATATAACATTTGTTGTTTTTTGTATAGGTTTCCAATTTGACTATGTTTTTGATTGGACTATTTTGAAGTACCAGCAGTCTCAAATGGGTGCTCCTTCTCGGGCTCTTGTAAGTGATAAAACCTGGAATTCTCAAAGTTTAATGTCCCAATTTATGGACTTTGTGTTTGTTTGTTACAGGGCACTAATGCTGGGACGAGTTCAGCTCTGCCCCCAGCAATTCCCAATGGTGAACGGCTGCCAGGTATTTCCCAGTATATTGACCATTTAGTTTTTTATGTTCTTAATTAGATAATGGTAGACTGCTAATAGCTGTTTAATGTTCATATTTTCCTTCCTTCTCCCTATGTGGACTTTTAACTATATCACATCTATGGTTTTTGTCTCACTCTGTGTGACCTCTGTTTGATCTATGATTGTAAGATCTCTACCTGTTAACTTGCAGGTGAGGAGGAGGGGAGGCTAGTTGGCACTTCTTCAGCAGATCCTTCAAGAAGAAGATCTGGACAACTTTTAAATGTCGGAAGCTTATCTAGACAAAAAAGTCCAGTTGCAAATGATTCAGCAAGCAAGGAGGCTATGGTGAGCCGTGAATTTAGTCAGAATTACCTTAGAACTTTGTTTTATCTTATTCTTTTTCGTGGGGAAGCATTTGGAGGCTGGGTAAAGTATCTGGTTGTTGCGCCTTTAACTTTATGGGTGGTCAATGCAGGTCATTTTCTGAATCTTTTGATACATCTTAACCTCCACTTAATCGAATGTTGGAGGAGTTTGAAAGAATTTTGAACTCAGAATACTTTCTGAAAGAAGCTTTAGTTTGTGTTATATACTCTTATGAAATGTGAAAAAAAATATATTTTGGCAACTTCAAGTTAGTTTTCCTTAGAGAAAAGTTAGAAAAACTGAATTAGACATCCTAAGTTGAGATGCCAGACTTGATTCTAGTACACTCATTTCAGGACCATTATAGGATTTTGTTCCAAACTGTGTTATTGTGGTAACTTTTCATAATTCCATTATTTTATTACTATCTAACTTCTTGCGGAACATGAATGGCTTTCTTGTTATTAGGATAAAATCTACATGCTGATACATTTCGTAATTTGTTGCAGCTCTCCACTTCCACTATCTTTGGAAGGTCAAGTGGATCACTGAGACGTCCTGCTGTTTCTGGAAGCCGTGAAACTTTCACAATTGTTAATGATTCAGATGCTCCTCGTTGTCACACCCCTGAGGCTAGTCAAGCTTCTGTAAACAAAATATCAAGTGTGCCAAGAACCTCACCATTTGGTGGATCCTCCGACGTAAAGCATACTTCTGGGAGGAATAATTCTAGCTCAAAGAATTATGATTCCACAATCAAAGGTATTGAGAGTTTGCATTTTGATGATGAAGAAAGGTTTCATTGAATGAATATATTTCTGTAAATCATCAAATTTGTGTGATAAAACACGAGGGAGAAGTAACAATCATGGTAAGTCTGTTGGAGATGTTCAAATTCAAGAGATGAGTTCGTGCTTCCATCTCATGAAAATAGATATAACTGATAAAAACTCGAGTGGATTGTAGGGTCGTAAAAGTCGTGTCCATTCGAGTTGTGGTGTGCTGGTCTTTTATTCCATGTGTGCCCTTCTTTTCTTCGGGTATACTTGTGCCTAGTCTCGAATGTCCTGTGTAAAATTGGCCACTGTAATCTTTGGCTTTTTCACAATTATTTACCAATCCAGAATATTTCCGGTAATTGGCTACTATTATTTGCATTTTTATTGTAACCTTGTTCAAGAATATCTTTGTTTAGTTTAGATGATGAGGTGTTTTAACTGCGTGGCTTGACCCCATTAATTAATTAAGTGGAACTCGAATTTGAGCAAACATAAACATGACTAATCTAAGGCTCCATTCGGATAAATTGATTTGAAATCCTCCAAAATTAGTTCAAAATGAAAGTAATGGATTTCAAATCCATATTTATCCAAACAGTGGATTTACTATCATGAATTTCACACTTCTCAAATATACCTATCTAAATGGAGCTTAATTGCTTTTAGATAACTATGCTTTGTTATATGTAACTTTTTGATGTGTATTAAGTACAACTTAAAGTCGATTGGAAACTCGTATAAAAATAGTTCCATTTTGGTTTGTGTCATGCCATGTGGATGGATCAAATTTCTTTCTTCGGATCATTTTGACATGAATACCATTGGGTGAAAATCGTTGGAGCAGAAAATGTGATGGTTCAAACCAAATGGACATGTCTTCTGGAGTTCTGGTAGACACATAATCATGGCACCATTTATAAGTTCCTCGATATTGTGGGACGTGGATTAGAAATTAGAATGTACCTTCTCCTGTTTCTAGCTGTAATAAAATTAAAAAAAAAAAAAAAACAGAAAAATCAACATCCAACCAACTCCACAAGCCTTGTAGTTCAAGCAATACTTAACCATTTTAAAGACAAATATTGTGATGACAAGGATTTGAACTGGATCACACAAGTATTTTAGTATTTATTGTCTTTCTAAAGACAAATAAAATATTGTGATAACAAGGATTTGAACCGGATCACACAAGTATTTTAGTATTTATTGTCTTTTTAAAGACAAATATTGTGATGACAAGAATTTGAATAGACCACACAAGTATTTTAATATTTATTGTCTCCCTCGCTTACACTCCACCTAGCTAATAAAAAAAGTTGTCTCCCTCCCACTCCCCTTGGCTCATTAAAAAAAAACTGGCTATTGCATAATTGATGTTCCACACATGTTAAACTCGCTTCGATAACTATTTGTTAATATTTGTGAATATTAAGCTTGAAGTTCCATCTTATGAAATGTAATTCGCAAAACTGTTTAATCTATAAGTTTGTGTGGACATTTTACACTAGTTCTTATATGGCATGTCCATCTCATAATTGCATCTTTTCCATGCACAAAAAAGAAGGAAATAAAATCATTTTTCCGATGTTTTTGGTTCAAGACCCAGTCCCACATCTTTCTAAAGCTCTCTCTTAGATGGATTATTTGCCAACTGATGCCTTAATATGTTGCCTTTCATATTTATTCCCTTGTATGCTATCTTTGACCCTCAACTTTGAGAGGAAAAGTACCAAAAATAGTGCACAAGGTATCATTATTTGATGTGGGGAAAATATTGTCTTCTAGGACCAAACATAGTGTTAGTCTCATATAATCAGGTCCATTTAACATGATCATACCAGACAACTTCAGTACTGATGCATCTAGATCGCATACATACATAGAAGCAGCACTATAACCATGAGTCTATCAAACTAAATGTGACTTCATAGATTCTCACCCCTACTGTTCTAGTGAAAGTGAATTCATAAAAGGCCAGCTATGAACACCAAAAACCGAATGAGAAGACAACTCTCAACTTCTTGGAAGACCCTTCTATTGCTTTTATTGGCATCCATACATGTATGAAGTCTTGCTATAGAGAAGACTAAGCTAAAAACAAACATTTGACAGCATTATAACTTGTTGACATTTAATGTTGTCTCTATCGTATCAATGCAAAAGCCAACCGATCTTCCCATAGCCATTGCCTCTGCTAGCCCAGACTGAGCTTCACTATGATGAGATAATATCAACACTACAGCCTCTACAGCCTGCCTTGTCTCAGAATCAACCTCATGTTCAGTGAAACCCAACCACTTAAGTACTCTGTCCAACTGCCTCGTAGTTAATAAGACTCCAATTAGCAACACATATCTAATTGACAAGCATGCATTACCAGATGTTTAAACTGACCTTTGAAACATCTGAGTGTAGTAACTGTGAGTATCCAAATAGCAGATGTTCTGCCGCCAAGCCTCCGAGTGTCACACATGAAAACTTTTTTAGAGTCTGTTATGGGATTTCAACATTAAAACAATTGGATTCAGTCAAACTAAAGCAGAAGTATAATGATCTAGAAATAAATTTGTAGAGAGGTTTAAAAAGATGAACAAAATTAAAGCCTACTTAACATTTGTTCAATTGAAAAATGGATAACATAACTCTTACAGAACAGTATTATACGGACAGTTAATTTTGATGATTATGACTTATGAGGCTCAAATCCACTAAAAGAGTGTTCATTCCATTTGATGCCCTCTAGGAACAAACAATGCAACTATTAAATACTCAATAATTTGCAATCTTTTAACACTGCTAATAATCATTGGCCACTGAAACCTTTAGCAAATGATAGAACTAAACTCAAATGAACAGAAGTCAAGAAAGAGCATAGACTAAGTTTTGTTGAGTTCTCTTTTTCTCTTGTTTGTCAAGGGAATGCCTGAATTACATTGTAATTTTTCTTCATTCCCAGTGATAAATTATGCTTCATTAAGATTTAAGGGGAAAAAAAGAAGAAAGCAAAACGGACCACCTTAAAGACTCAAATATGGAAACATGTGCTAAATGTCGTAAAATCATATTAACTTATTTCCCCAAATTAATAATTCCCTTCTCAACCAACAAATGTGAAAATTCATACACTAACAATTCATCAATTTCCAAAATTAATATTTGTGGAGGCACATCACTCATGTAATGCACAGCAGACCATTTATAGATTCCCCAATCATCACAATTTTAAAATTAGAATTGGCATGAACTTGTATCCCAAGGCTCAAGTTCTGTTGCATTACTTTTGTACTATGTATAGGCCCTCCCCCAGATCAACCTCCAAATACAAATATCCATCAACATTTCCGAAAGAAATAAGAAAAGCATAACTACAAGGATATCTCACCTCATTATTAAGCTTCCCTCTGGAGAAATTATTATTAGACATGATATCTGAACCAACCTGTGAATAATATTGAACAATTATAATGAGTAAGATGATGGATAAAGCAACAAAGTGATCCAAACTTATGTCTTCCTTTTTTTCATTTATCCACATTAAAGTTGCCTCAGATCAGCATTTTCTTGAAAGGCTGTTGGATATTGTAAAGAGGTTATAATGGTAATGGTAAATCATAAGATGCAGCCAATTGTGTCAATGGTAACCACCCTATACAAGCTGCATAAAGCATCAAGTCATTGAGTTGGTCTACGATTGAGTAATTGCATAGAGTTTGGGCTTGAAGGAGGAATAATCTATTCACATACTTGTTTTTCAAGTTCCAATCTAGGATATGGTAACATAATACAAAAATTTTGGATTTAAAACACTTGCTTAAAAAAATTCCATAATTTGTTACAGTATTTCATTTGCAGCAATTGTGTGAATGAAATCGTCAGAATAATCACCATCAAAGCCCATTACTTTTATTTGTGTGATTACATGGATAGTGGTTTTCATGTTGCATGATCTTCCCGCATACTAACAATTAATCGAAGATCTAGAATGTCTTTCGTTGCATGATGAAATGCTTTTAATAAATTATAATAGTCTAGCAAACAAAGTTAGCAAAGTTAGCAAACAAACACTTACATGCTCGCTCAGTCATCCAGAATTGCTGACAAATGCTTGCCTAATTGAGTGTCTATAACTGGTTAGGCTTAAAAATGGTTGAACTTAAAACATCTGTGTAAATCATGTAGTGAACTTGATTAGCCATAAGTTGGAATTATTATCTAAAATATTAAACGCATTTCTTTTCTAATACAAAAAAGCCTTCCACTTTCTTGCTTTGCATCATTAAAAAAAAGGAGTCTAATAAAATGACGCACTCAAAGAAATAAAGATTTTATATATACTGCAAACGATTTATATTGCTAAGAACAGTAATGATGTTGCTTCTCAAATGGCGTGAATCTTCAAACATGTCATCCATAATTCAAGCATTCTTTCAATTCAATAAAGAGTTCCATTTTAAAAGTGAAAACCAAATTTTAAATTTTTTGCAAATTATTATAAACCAAGAGTAACAACCACTTACTCTTCTAAGAAATTCAAAGCCAACAAACTCCACCTTCCCACGAGCAAAGTTGTCCTGCCTTAGATCCTCCACACTCGGTATTTTGTATCTCCTGGGAAAGATCCCAAGCATGTATCCAACCAGAAAGTGACCAGCTTCATGCTGCAAAACATTAAATTTCTGAAGAATTTCATGTCGAAGATCAATGATGCCACAAACTAGTATATAATTGAACTGTTATAAATAGGTTAAACTTAATATGAAACGCTCAAGGAATATACATCAAGGAAACCAATTATCCTGGAAAAATGCAACTAAACCTCCCTTAGACCGTGCTATACTAAAATATTCAAGGCCAACATATACATGGAGCAACAACAGACTTGATTCCATATCTATGCCAAAGTGCAGAATGATCTATGATGTATTTTTGTTCTTCTGATTCATTCTACAGAACATGCCATCTTCAACTACTTTCAAGAAAAACACCTCTTTCAATTTGTTACATCAAAGAGAGAGAGGTTTAATGTTCTCAAATTACTCTCACATAATATTCATGTCAGTAATTATCATTTGCAGACTGCAGTATAGGTTAAGAGCTTATTAGTTTTTATATTTCTACCTCAAACAATGAATCCTTTTTAGTTTTATTTTGGGAACTTTGTTCTACGTAATCTTTGTATATTTCAAACTCTAACGAAGAAACCTCTACAAAGCCTTTTACAGAATTTTAAAACAACTTTTAAACATACATGTGTTTAATATATATTTTCTCTATTAAGTTGGGATTTCTGTTACTTTTACGAGATGTATTGATATTAACAGCAAATGTATGTCAACCTTTGGAATGCCACAATGTTATAGGTCACACAAAATAATATAGAGAGATATTAGAGAACACCTAGCATAGGTTCATCAACTCCCAATGAATACAAAGTTACCGTCATTATGTTATGAGTTAACACATCTTCTTTGCTCAATTTGATATTTTCATCTTAACATCCTGTTTTCGGTAGAATTCATTTACGTTTCAATTGATAAACAGGCTGACATTATCTCATCCATTCAAATTATATGGCATATCCCAAAGGCATTTGTAAAAAATACAAGCCTTTTTCATTCAACTTACAATCAATCTAACAACTAATCCAGTTAATTACAATCAATCAATTAATCAGTTAGATGAATTGGTAAAACTTTTCTCCTTGATATATGTTTACCTCCAAAAAGAGAAACTGTTTCCAAACTGAATGAAATGGCTAGTAACATAACCGCTTACTTGCATACACATCAGACGATCTTCGTATATATAATTATCACTCTCCGCATCCATCATTTTGTCGAAATCTTCTTGTGAGATCTACAAACGTTTATTGTTTTACAGATTAGCAAAACAATAAGGAAATTGAACACATTTAAGCGGTGGAAATAAATAGTATTAAAAGCAACCTCTTTGTTCTAGCTAGCACATAGGACATTTTCTAAAAGTACTATTTATAAGGCTTGTAAACCTTTTAATTCTAATCATAGCATGAAACAAAAGAAAACTCCTACGAACAATTCCAACCAATAACTCCTTTAAAGCGCACTAAACATGTTAGAAGCAAGGGAGTATCACACAATCAATCAAGAAAACCCAAAGGAAGAATCCATCATAGCCAAAAGACAATCCAAAATATTTCTGCGCAAACCTAAAACAGAGTTTACACCAAGTATTTATAGATCCACATTAAGCCCGTATTAGGCCCACTAATAATAAATCTAATAAAAATTATTAAGGCCCGACAGCCTTTCTTCCTTTTCTCTCGCTTGTGATATGTAACAAAACATCTCAGCTAGATAAAAGTGCAAATACATGGGGAATATCAGGAAAATATTAAAATATAGTTCGTCAATGTATACATTGCCAACTCAAGCTCTAAGAAATCAACTAAACCCAAAAAAATTGTCACATGCCTTTCATCTTTGCAAGTCAAGCCTGAATTAATAACTGCAATATTCAGTAATAACAACATAAACCAATATCCAAGAAGACAAGACCTTATGGGGCCAATGAAAGTAGATGGAAAAAATGGTATCAGGAAGACGACTACAGACAATTTGACTGCAGATGGCTATATAATCCTCCTCTCCTAAAGTTACTCAAGGGCAAGCAAACAATGAAGACAACAATGTAGATATGTCGTTCCCACAATACAATACCATTCTCTCTTATACGTTGCAAGAAGTTGCCAGTTCTACAATTTTTTCAAGGTTATTGTTCCGTACAAATTATTATATTAATTTCCCAATGCACCCAAAGAAAGAAAGAAAGACTGCAGTTTGATACCTCCCCTGCTTCTTCCTCCTGCAGCTGTAGGCTATGTTTAATGGAATTAAGGATCGCATCAACTACTGACTGCAATGATGATATCTCCTTCTCCCCAGCAAACCTTAAATCATCCATGAATGGCACTCTTCTAGGGACCTATAATATTGAAATCTGCAAACAAATAAGTTTTTCAAATATTGTACACGCATGAACTTCATTGCTCTTCGAAGTATTTCAATTATTCACAAAATTCTAGAAGTTCTTATTCTGTTTGAATTGAAGCTCAAATTATCATTCAAGTTTGAGCGAAATAATTGGCTCAAGCATCACAAGATAAAATAGCAATCGAAAAAATGAGAAATTATGTAAGTATACCTTTGGTGCGGCGGAGCCGAAGCCGCGGAGGAGATCGGCTGGATGAGTCTTCAACTGCTTTACCAGAGACATCGCCGCCTTACAATTCCCCTTCTCCAATTCCCTGTCCACCCTCCTCAACGCTCTACGACGTCGTACCGCTGCTTCTCCTTCCTTCGCCGTCGCCGCCCATACTCGACAATTGTGGATTTGAGACGGCGGCGCTGATAAAAGCTCTCTAACGGAGGAAACATACACTTCCATTTCTATTTCTCGATTACGTAAGTAAAAGAGTGGGAAGCTCATATAGCCTATAGGACCCCGATACGACACCGTTCCGCGCATCACGTTATCCTCTGAGAAACGACCTCATATCTTGTGTGGCTAAAATAAATGGAAATAAAACTGAAAAGAGAAAAGTAGGTACTGTTCCATAGCTTTGGAGCTTCTAGGAAATGGGAAGCCGTATACTGGTGTACGGAAGCGGCCCGCTGTCCATACCCCGCCGGTGTTGCAGAATAATCGGTGAATTGGCGGCGGCTGGCGGCGGCGGCGGAAGGTGGCAAGTATTGGAGCAAGTTGACAAGGAACTGAGCAGAGGTAATGAGAGGGCTGCTTTGAGTCTTGTCAAGGATTTGCAAGCCAATTCCGGCGCCCTCCGCTGCTTCGGCGCCGCTCGTCAGGTTCACACACACAATCACTCACTAACCGTGTGTGGTTTTTCCATTAATGAAATCTTGAGATGTTTTCCATGTTAAGAAACGGCCAAGATTGGTTGCAGATTCCTCAGAGGCTCTACACTCTAGATGAGCTGAAATTGAATGGAATCGAAACTGCTTCTCTTTTATCACCGGTTGATACCACACTCGGTTCTATAGAGAGAACCATTCAAGGTGCTGCTCTTTTGGGAGGAATTGCTGCATCAAACTTGCTTCATTTAAGCCCTCAACAGATCTTCTTCTCGTCTCTTGGATTGCTCTTTCTCTGGACCTTGGATGCGGTATTCTTATCTAAACAATGATTTGCGACTTTGTGATTGTTTTGATGTTTAGTTAGTTGTTACCTGGCTCTTCGTTTCGATCATATATGGGATTTATTATGATCTTCACATCAACTTGTAATTAGAACTTGAATTGAGTGGAAACCTTACTAGACACACAACAATTACAGAGAATATCATGAATAAAGGTAGTCTTGGTGAAAGGAAGCAATTACAGAGATGAAGTAATCCTCCCACTCAATACAATACTGGTTTCTTCTTGTTCACTATGTCCACTTAAGAGGCATGATAAATGATTATATTTTGCATATTGCATTCACATTTTTTGTGCAAGATTGCTTATTGTTTGTCTCCGTGCACATATATTAAACTTAAAAGGCGTAATCATAATTCATAAGTAACAAAGCTAAACATCATGAGTTATCTTCTTGCACAATCATAGACCACTGTGTTTATTTGTGTATCATTCGATATGGTTCCTTACATTTAAGAGATAATACATGTTGATGATCACCTATAATTTACTATTTTGTTTTGAAGATCGTCCTTAGGTTTCTTTCAACGGTGGGATCAGTTTCTTGGTTCTGGATACACTTGGCCACTCATTTAGCCAGAAGTACCATAGCAGGGTTGCTCAAGTAAGGTTCTAGCTATCCTTATCCATCCACCTCACAGTAAAAAGTGTGGATTTGATTCTTTTTCTATGCACTGAATTCTTCTTTTCTTAATTGTTGTGCTCATATGGCTCAGCATGAGGCAGGCCATTTCTTAATTGCGTATTTGCTTGGAATCCTACCAAAGAGCTATACACTAACCAGCTTGGAAGCTCTGAAGAAGGAAGGATCACTCAATGTTCAAGCTGGGACTGCATTTGTCGACTTCGAATTTCTTGAGGAAGTGGGTTCACATTCTTGGACTTGACTTTTCCACCGATTCAATATCAATTCAAAAAACAAAGCAACTGATTCATCTATCAAAAAATACCATGCATATACATACTGCACGCTTGGGCCAATTCTTTATCGTTTGATTTGTATCTGTTCTTCAATGCCAGGTCAGCAAAGGAAAAGTATCTGCCAGTGTAGGTTCTCTTGATGATCTTTTATTTATCAGAACTTGAAACCACTGATAATAAGTGAGATGCTTCTTTGCAGACACTAAACAAGTTCTCATGTATAGCACTAGCAGGTGTCACAACTGAGTATCTTCTCTTCGGCACTGCAGAAGGAGGTCTTTCAGATATTAGCACGGTATTATTTCTCTTCAACTCTTTCAATTATATGCAGAATCTTGATAATGAATCTTCATTATCCTGATAAATACATTTCTTTTCTTTGTAAGTACTACTAAGCATGAAAGATGATCATCTCTGATGTTTTGTTGTTCACAGTTGGATGGATTACTTAAGAGCTTAGGCTTTACTCAAAAGAAGACTGATGCTCAAGTGAGATGGGCTGTTCTGAATACCATTCTGCTTCTTCGTCGCCATGAAAAAACTCGAGCAACGCTTGCAAATGCCATGTCTGAGGGAAAATCTGTTGGCTCTTGCATAGATATAATTGAGGAGACCATTGATATTGCAGAGTTGTAGTTGGAATGAAACTATTCAACTGCTAGTTTATTTTGAATTTTTAAGTACATGCATAGGTATTACATGTTTCATTCTTCATTTAGTTATGTATTTGTTGCTCTGATCTCTTTGATTTTCTGTATGCTCAAATAGAGACAGAAAAACTCATAATCTCCATTGATATGGAAATATGCTTCTGCAGTGCTACCCATGTTTAAATTTTCTCAGCTGAATGTTGAAATGTTGAATTGCATATAAATAAATAAAAATGGTTTATTCATTTGCAAATTTGACCAAACTTTTAGGACTTGGTTAAGGATTAAAAAAAAAAAAAACACGACCCTAGCTAACACCTTACAAATTGAATTATCGATCAACTTTTTGGTGAATGCAAGTTGATGTGTTCCACACTTGCACAACTCATCAGTTAACTAACGAGAAAAGTATGACGGATGAATTGTAATTAGTGAAATGACATATCATCATTTGAATATCCAAAAGTTGATCAATTACTCGAGTTGTAATCAAGGACAAAAATATCGGTATCCGTAAAAATATCGGTATCTTGATTTTACGGAAATATCGACGGATATATCGATTTTGGTGGAAATATCGATTTTTTATGCAAAAAATTTAAAAACTTTGTAAAAAAAATTGAAAAATATATCTAGTACTTTATATAATATTATAAGTAGTTTTACACCTTAGTATATGTTTTTTGTCACTGGTTATAACACCTTAGTAGTTTTATCAATGGAATTTATATATATATATATATAAAAGCAAAAAAACTTAGGCTTGTTCCTTCTCAAAGCCCAAACCCCATTTTATTTCCAACCCAAACCGAACCCACTTACAAACCCGAGCCCAAACCCATTATAGCAGCCTTGTCACACACTACACTCTCTCTCTTCTTAAGAAATGGACACCTCTCATGGACTTTTTCCCAATTGGCAAACCACTATCACTCAAGTAAGGGAGAATGGGAAAGGAAGCCCACGAACATACACCCTATCTCTCTCCCCCAAAAACCACCACCTCCACCGACCGGTAAAGCTCCGCCGCCGTTGAAGTTTCCGGCAAGGTAACCGGTTCGCATTGTAAGGCTCGCCAAACCCATCACGGATACGGGCTCGGATCTTCTTTACGATGGCAAGGCGGCGGCACCGACCGCCGTCGTCTCTCTCTCACTCACTCCCTGCATCTCTCTTTCTGTATCTCCCTTTTTGTCTCTCACGCTCTCCCTCTCTCTCTCACTCCCTGCATCTCTCTCTGCCATTTATTGGCGATTTTTGGGCGATAAATCGCCTATTTCTTGGCGATAATTCGCCCATTTTTTTTAAAAAAACACCACTGTTTTCTGACTTTGAAAAATCGACGATTTTTTGCAGATTTTTTGGCGATTCTGGGACGAAAAAATATGACCCGCGATATCTATGTCGACCTCCTCCATTTTTCGAGAAATCGCTGGCATATCGCCGATTTCTCACGATTTTTTTGTCACTGGTTGTAATACATAATGAAAAGGGTGGGACTCTTAACATAACCCAAAATTTAAATGCTTTAATTTAAAAAATACAAAAATTATTAATTTCCAATATAACCCTTAAATTTTTTTTTTATTTTTTTTTTGTTTTTGAAAAACCCTCCTATCCAATCCTCTTCCTTCCGTCAGTCTCTTCTCCTTTTTTTTTTTTTAATATATTCTTTCTTCCTTGAATTTTTGAGAAATAACACAACAATATAATTTCTTGGGTTGATTAACTAGCTACGTAAATATCGTATGAAAAATGTATAAAAATTGTGTAAAAAATATAAAAAAATCAATAAAACAGAATAGTTTCGTTTGATTCTGGTAGGTCGAACACATAAAGGTGTATTCGGCCACCAGGGGTCGAACAAGTCATAGTGTATTTGGTGCCTAATGGTCAAACACACTATGATATGTTCACACACTATGATATGTTTGACGCCTGGTGGCCAAACACATCTCTATATGTTCGGCCTACTAGGATCGAACAGAAATGTTTCGTTTTATCAAAATTTTAAGTTTTTTTACATGATTTCTACACAATTATTACATAATATTTATGTATTTAGTGAACCTGTGAAATGATTTTCATTATAGTGCCGTATTATTCTTAAAAAATTGAAGAAGAAAAGGGAAAAAAAAGAAAGAAAGAGAGAATAGTTGAAAAGAGGGAGGGTTTTGATTTTTTAATTTTTAAAGGGTAATTTGGGTATTTATGTTTTTGCATTTTTTTAATTAAAAACTAAAAACATGGGGTGTCCACCCTAATTAAAATTGTGTCCTCTTTTACCAAATCCCAAAACTTCGGTTAAATTTTGCAGTCAAGCAAATGTTAAGATTTTATTTGCAGTTAAATCAAGTTGAAATGATCCCCCTTTCAAATACCAATATTATTTAAAAAATATTTGTTTGTGCATGCTGGCATTTGATATATTTGATATATGAGTTTGAGAAAGAGATTTGAAATTCATGATAACAATCTTACAATAATGTTTGGATGGATATTGAATTGAAATCCATCACTTTAATTCTAATTTATGAGTCATTTGGGAGGATTTGAAATCACTGTCCAAAAAGAACCTAATGTTTTTTAATAATAATAATAATAATAAGTTTTTTTTTTCTTCTATTTCAATTTTAGAACTTTTTTTTTCTTCGTTTGTATTTTTTTCTTACTCTTTTCTTTTTCCTATTTATTCAAACTTTTACCCATGAAATAAATAATTGTTTTTTTTATTCTTCTATTCCAATTTTTGTAAAGATAAAAAAACATCAATTTTTGTAGAGATCCATCATTTAAATATATCATTTTTTGTAGAGACACAACTTATTTATGAAGAAATAAATCAAGCCCCATCATAAAAGAGTAGGTCTTACGTGAAACCGTCACACGGATCTTATTATATGAAACAGATCAATCCATAACCCACACTTAACAATTCATATTAGAATTTGTGAAAATGAGTTTAATTTATAGGTAATAGAGATCCTTCTCACGGAAACTATCCTTGATACCGTCTCACGTGAGTTTTTGTGATCATAAAATTAGTGTTAAAATTAGTGTTGATTAGTGATGTCATTTGATACATATGGCAGACGGTGATTAATTTGGAATAAGAGAAAACATATTTTATAAATGGAAGGAATTTATATTTTATATAAAAGGCTATTTAATAATTTCTGAATTTTATATAAAAGGCTATTTTATAATTTGAAGATCATACTAGTCTCCTATAAAATATGTTAAAATATGATCTCACTCCCCATATTTTATATTTCTGATCTTCTTCTTAATATATAAAAGGGTAGTATGATCCTTAAATTAATTTTATTTTCGATTACATGTTAACAGCTAAGTATACAAATGGAAGTTTTCTCCTAATCCTATTACAAAATTAATACAAAATTTAACCAATAACTAATTACGACTACTGGAAACTCTAACATACACACACGGTTGGAGTATAAGGTAATTCTCCTATTTCTATTAAAACTCTGTTAATTCATCTCCTATTCCTTTACTAAATCCAACTTCATCCCTCTATTCTATATATATGTTGAATGAATACCAGATGAGTTATTAGAGAAAAGAAAGAGACGAGTAATTAGAGAAAATAAAGAGAAGAGTTATTAGAGAAAAGTGAGTTAAGAAAAGAAAATCACAAAGCATGTTGGAAAACAGTACTCAACAATAGGCAATTAGCCTGTCAAACAGATGCAAAACAAACAAATAAGAAATAAAATAACGTGACTTATAAATGTCCTATACTATTACAAAGAAGCTGTAAGTCGAGTCGAGAAAAGACTCTCTTTCCCCTAACAACTTGTTCATTTGATCTCGATTTAATTCTTTCGTCAAAGGATCGATCAAATTATCCTTAGACTTTACGTAGTCAATCGACATTACGCCGGTCGAGATCAATTGCCTCACGGTATTATGTCGACGACGTATATGTCTCGACTTACCGTTGTACATGTTATTCATCGCCCTACCTATGGTAGCTTGGCAATCACAATATACCATCACGATCGAAACCGGCTAACTCTAACATGAAATATCCTCAAGAAAATTACGAAACCGCTTGGCCTCTTCTCCCGCCTTATCCAAGGCTATAAATTTGGATTCCATGGTGGAATGAGCTATGCACGTTTGTTTTATGGACTTCCATGACACGACTCCACCACCTGTAGTGAAAACGTATCCACTCGTGGAAAATGAATTATTCATGTCCGAAATATAATTTGCATCACTGTACCCTTCAAGCACGGCGGGGTATCTCGAGTAATGCAAACTATAGTCAAGAGTATACTTTAAATATTTCAAGACTCTCACGAGAGCTTTCCAATACTTGTTACTTGGATTACTTGTGAATCTACTCAACTTGTTCACCGAGCATGCAAGGTCGGGCCTCGTATAATTTATTATGTACATTAGGCTTCCTATAACCCTCGTGTATTCAACTTGAGCTACAGGTTCACCTCAATTTTTACTCAAGTGTATGTTGAGCACTGAAGCTATTTTGGCGATTGGATCGTCATAAGCATTGAATTTCCTTAGCACTTTCTCAACATAGTGAGATTGCGCTAGTGCTATTTCTTCAGACCTTAAAATTTTAATTCCAAGAATCACGTCCGCTACACCCATATCTTTCATGTCGAAATTTCGTTTCAACATGTGCTTTGTTTCAACTATGACTTTATGGTCGCTACCCATGATTAACATGTCATCTACGTAAAGACACACAATGACATAAGTCTCGAGTGTGCCCTTAATATAGATACATTTATCACACTCGTTGATCTTGAAGCCATTTGACAACATAGTGTTGTCAAATTTAACGCGTCATTGCTTCAGCGCTTACTTAAGTCCATACAAAGACCAAACAAGTTTACACACTTTCTTCTCATGTCCAGGTGCTAAGAACCCTTCGGGTTGATCTATATAAATCTCTTCTTCTAGCTCACCATTTAGGAATGTCGTTTTTACATCCATTTGGTGAATTTTAAGATTGTGCAAAACAGCAATCGATAGAAGCACACGTACCAACGTAATCCTCGTCATAGGCGAATACATGGCTACTAGACGAGCTTTATACTTGTCTATACTTCCATCAGCCTTATATTTTCTTTTTAGAATCCATTTGCATCATAAGGTTTTACAACCTGGAGAAAAGTCAACTACCTCCCACGTGTTGTTTTGCATAATAGAATCGATCTCACTATTGATATCTTCTCTTTAAAGTGGAGCATCAGGGCTCGATAGAGCTTCCTTGATCAACCTCGACTCGTCATCCAATAAATAAGTGATGAAATCGGGATCGAAATTCTTAGCAATTTTCGCTATTTTGCTAATTTTAGGTTCCTTTTCTAAAAGACTAGAACTACTTGTAGCATCATCTAAGACTCTTTTATTTGAGCTTGTTTCTATTCTTTCTTTACAAGGATACATGTTTTCAAATAATATAGCATTTCTTGATTCTATCACCCTTCCTTCCGTCATGTCGGGTACTTCCGACTTATGGATTAGGAAACGATAAGCACTACTATTTAGTGTATAACCCACAAATATACAATGGATTGCCTTAGGACCGATTTTTACTTGCTTTGGAGGTGGTACCTCCACTTTAGCCAAACACCCCCATACTTTAAGGTATTTATACGACGGTTTACGTCATTTCCACATTTCGTAGGGAGTTTCATTCTTTCATTTCAAAGGAATCTTATTAAGAATGTAATTTTCCGTTAAAATGGCTTCTCCCACAGGTTCTGTGGTAACCCCAAGCTAATAAGCATGACATTCATCATCTCCTTTAGAGTATGATTTTTGTGTTCGGCCACGCCATTTGATTGAGGTGAGTAAGGAGCCGTTGTTTGGTGAATTAGGCCACTTTGTACACAACTTCTCAAACGGTGCCACATACTCTCCACCTCTATCACTTCTTATCGCTTTGATCTTGCTATTGATTCTCTATCTCATTCTTGTAATTCTTGAAAGCTTCTATAGCTTCGTCTTTACTTTTCAAGAGGTAGATATAACAATACTTTGTGCAATCATCTATGAAAGTAATAAAATATTTTTTCATACCTCTAGTTTGCACAAACTTCAAATCACATACGTCGGTGTGAATTAATTCTAGAGGTTTTGTGCTCCTTTCAACATTATGGGAAGGTAGCTTAGCCATTTTGGCTTCAACACACACTTCACATTTTTTGTGTGTGATAATTTCATCGACTTTTAGCAAGTCCAATGTTACTAACATTTTTATAGCATTCACATTTACATGTCCTAATCTATTAT
Source organism: Scutellaria galericulata (assembly GCA_946896805.1). Taxonomy (NCBI): domain Eukaryota; kingdom Viridiplantae; phylum Streptophyta; class Magnoliopsida; order Lamiales; family Lamiaceae; genus Scutellaria; species Scutellaria galericulata. Next base: position 15,642,634 of record OX335790.1, read on the forward strand.
GCCATAAATCACAATACTCAACAATATAAAAGGAAGTTGTTGTATTTTCATTATTCATTTTGGGTACAACTTGGTGCTTGACCATTACATTTATTTTAAATAGATCATTGGCCAAGTAATCTTTACCAAAAAATACACCATGCTTCGTAAGAATGAACTTTTCAACCTCAAAGACGAGCTTGAAGCAATGACTTACAAGTAATGAACCACTAACTATGTTCTTACGGATGTCCAGGACATGCAGCACATCCTTCAACGTGAGCTGTTTGCCCGAAGTGAGCTTTAGAACCACGTTTCCCACTCTAACCACCTCGGATAAAGCTTGATTGCCTGCGTGGAGCTTTCTTCCACTTACGACCTTGTAGGAGGAAAAGACCTCCCTATCTGAGCAGACATGATAAGTGGCTCTTGTGTCCACAAATCATTCATTTGAGTTATCCACCATGTTGGCTTCAAACACCACGACACAAAGATCCTATGCAAGAATTACACGGTGGATAAAGAATTTGTCATTTCGGAAACTTAGATCAATGTCATAAAGAATTGCAGTAGCACAAAAATACTTTACAATAAATTTCGGATACTTGCAGTAACAAAGTAGTACTTTGAGTTAACAAACTTTGGATCAATGTCATAAAGAAATCGGTATTTGGACATTTGAGTCAACAAACTTCGAATTGTCGGGGAGAAATCGGATCGAGATATAGTGTCTAATAATTCATAATATACACCACTTCCTCAAAATTAATATGTTCATCTAACATATGATTTTCTTATCCACCACTCCCTCAAAATTACAATACTTCTAACCAAAAAAAAAAGAGTGAATTTTTTTTAACCAATTCCATTTTAAACGGTTCGGTTCTTCCAATTTTGGCTTGCACGACTTTATTAACAAATTGAATCTTCTATTACATTTGGTGTTACGTTTCATGTTTAATAACATTTATTATATGACATATGTTAAATAGTTATGGAATAAAAAATGTAACATCAATTATAATAGAAGATCTCATATGCTTTACTAAAGAGGTTCACAAGCAAATATTATTATTAATTGATTTTAACTGAATACCAAATCAATTTTTCGTATTTAGCTTCCGCGACTCTATTATATAAACATTATACATTATGTTACATGGATAAAATGGTAATGTTATGAGTTTGTTTAGAAGTTTGATAATATTAAATGTTTTAAAGTGGGTGTATTTAATAATTGAGGAATGTTTAATAATGAGTAGGGTGTATCTAAGATTATTTGTATAATTTGTTTTTAATACTGAAAGATGTATGTAATATTATAGGGGCTTCCAACAAAGTTATGAATATTTATAAAATTATAATAAATGAAGATATAATAAAAAAAATCTCAAAACTGAAATATAAGATTTTTTTTTCAATAATCAAATAATTCAAACAAATTTTAGTGTAGAACAAACATTTATATCGAAACATTATGGTAACCAATTTGTTTGTAATTAACTATGTGTGAGCTTGACTGAAGGCTGACGTACAAATGCAAAGTCAAAAACCTTTTTCAACCAACTCTAAATCCCCTCAAATCCTCATCTAATTTTTCCTATTCATCCCTCAAAACAATCCTCCTCTCCCAAAACCCAATTCAATTTCATTGCATTCCATCCGATTTCTATCCATTTTTTTTCAAGAATTCTTGATGGCAGTTCAATGGCTTCTCGTGTGCCACGGATTGGTGACGCTGTTAGTAATGGTGTCATTCCTCTGCGGGCAGTGGCCGATTTTCCAGGGCACCGTCATTCAGCGCATCCACTTCTTCATCACCTTCGGTGCCTACGACTATTTTCGGTATTTTTATTTATTTTTTGTTTTTTTGCGATTTAGTGATTTGCAATTTGTTGCTGTGTGGTTTAATCTAATCTGTAATTAGTGGTGGTGGCGCAGGCGTTTTGTTCATTTTGCTTGTGGTTCTAGAGGCATGGATGCGCTTCTCTCTGTTGAGTACTATTGTTGTGATCGACCTAACCCAATTATACAGGTATTTTTTGCAATTATTTTATGTGGATTTTGAAAGTTTGAGTTTATGTCTTTTGTTTTGTTAAGGTTGTGATGATGTTTGTAGCTATGGGGTTTTGTGAACTATGTATGAGCTTAATTTTTTGTTTTTGCATTTCGTTTGTTATCTGTATACAAGGTCATTGCTCCTATCCTCCCTCAGGAAGAGATTTGTATAGCTGCAAGTGATTTTTTGTAACATGAATGAGTTTATGATTTGGTTTTCCATACGTCAGCTGATAAGGCAATATCAGAATTTGTTGTTCCAATTTGAGGAGGAACGAATCTCGGAGAAATTAAGATAAATAGGGGAATTGTTTTTGGCAGACTCAGAATGCCTTTTTCATTAATCAAATGAGATATAAATACACGTAGAAACTGACCCACTACTATCTAACAGATAAACTGAAGAACATGTAAACAAATGCAACAAACTAAGGCAAAAACGTGCCAACAACAATCGGAAAATGCGCCTATACTAAGAATAAATAAGTCCACTACTTGCTTGACTGAGTCAACTGCTTGCATCCACTTTTCTAGTTTACTTGGCCAATTATCACATGTGGAAATCTTTCATCCAAACTGGTTGCTGCACAACTCTAATGGGCCTTTTTGCTTGGGCTGGAATTTCAAAATTTGGGCCATAAGTTCTGCCACCATTACTTGGATCATCAATTTGGCCAAACGAACTTGGATGACTTTGAATTCTATCATCAGCTATGTGCCAAATGCCACCAAGAATAGAATTAAATTTCCAAATTATGTATTGGAGAACAGTGTGTAGTGATAAATGGCAACTTGATTTTAAGCAACTCTTTTTAGAATGTATTTACGTAACATATTTTAAATTTGATGTACTCATAAGCATTTTTTTCTCTTTCATGCAGTTGATATATTTGTTAATAGTTGGAGCAACTTATTACTTCATAGCAACTTCATCCTTCATCTACATTCCAGGGTATTATTTGAGTGAAGCACACAGGTATTTTCCGTATTTGTATGGTTGTTGATTGTGCACTTAGGATGTATATTTGTTACTTTACTTGAAAATTATGTATTACCAGGTACACGAGCTTCTTGGCAGTTGGAGTGGGTATTCTCCTCTTTCTATTGACTAGCTTTTCTGATCCAGGGGTTGTGAATTCTGCCAATGTGTCTCAATACCTCTCTGCTTATCCCTATGATAACATTATCTTCTCAGAGAAAGAATGTTCTACCTGCAAAATCCCTAAGTAAGCTCATTGTTCTTCTTGTCAGAAATTGAAAACTCTTCTAACAAAATTACAAACTGGATTTAATTTGCTGCTTGCATTATCAGACCTGCTAGGTCAAAGCATTGCAGCATATGCGATCGCTGCGTTGCCCGGTTTGATCATCATTGTGCATGGATGGTATGTTCAGCAACTTCCTTTCTGATTTCCGATGACAATTACACTGTTTCTTATTCAGATAATGTCATTTATCTTCTTTGAAGAACAATTGCATTGGAGAGAGAAACACAAGATTCTTCATGGCGTTTATTATTTGGTGAGTAATAAACTTAGACAGGAAAAGTTTAATTAGTCTCCCTACCTTTGGCATTGTTTAGAACATTGTTCAAAGGAGAAATGACTCATTTGGCTACAAAGACTGTGCATGCCGGATAGTCCTTTTATTATAGTCATACAAATCATTAATCTGCAGGGGAACCAATGAATGTTATTAGGACCAAATGCTAAGATGCAGAGCTACATCATCTACAGAAAGTTAAAATGTTTGAGGTGAAGATGTTAAGGTAGAATATATTAAAACAAGAAAGAATACCAGAAATGAATATGTATGTCTGTTGGGTTCAGCTCCATGACAAAAGGTTGTGGGAAGCTTAATTTGAGATGGTTGGGTTGTCGTTCTAAGACTTTAGATGGGTCTGGTATAAGTTAATCAGTGGGCCCATATTGAAGAGCGTCATTTGACCTCAGTGGATAGCAAACTAGACACTTCTTCTACTATCCGTATGTTTCAGATGGGGATCTCCAAAGATGAAAATGTAGGACATGAAAGATCGCTGTGACATGATTAAGAGGCTTTTGGGTTGGATCTTCGATTGTCCTTAAACTCCTTCTAAATCCTATGCAGGCATTTTCTCATCTGCATTTATGGAGTTGTCGCACTTGCATTGATTCTTGCTGGTAGGCTTAAAGAATTAGAAGTTGTACACATTCTAACAGGTTGGTGCAATTTCATCACTATCTTTTTTCTTTTGGATATGTCTAATAGGTTAAATGAATCACTCTCTCTTTTGATTGGTATTGCAGCTTATTATGGCATTGAAAATTCTTTCGGAAAGTTGGCTCCACTTGTTTTGCAGGTAATTGGATTTAATTTACCTCAGTTTGAGGCACAGAGGTGTCACCTTTTATGCCAAGCTTGACCATGGAACCGTGCATCAATTCTTTTCTGCTCTTTTGTTTTGCGAAAAAAGATGTAAATCTTTTTACACAAGTTCTGATGCCAGTAGCTAATCAATACCTAATCAATACCTCACACTCTTGTTTCTTTTTTAACTTATTGTAACATTGGCCCAAAAAACCTTTGCAAGTAGTCAAAGTCATACTTTTTTCTCCTCAAATTGTTACTTTACCAAACAAGAATTTAATCCCTAAAAGGTGTCCTGGCCCAGGAGAGATCATGACTGCAATTTCATGAGGAAATTTTCCATTCTAAATTTACCAACTGTAGGGCCAAGACCCTCTTCTCCAATTAGCAGGAATTGTGGGATGACTTTTCCTTTGTATTTATTTTGGTGGTTAAAAATCTTGGATTAATGGGATTAGGTGGTCCTTTCTTGATAAAGCAGTGAACTTGTGTTGCATAGTTTGGCCAAAGACATAGGTATACTTGTGAGTGTGATCATTTTGTCACGCCCTCCAGGAATAAGCATTTTGCCAGACTTGTGTTTAATGCATATAACATACAAATTCCTTGTATGTTGCTTGCAGATTAGTATCCGATAATTAGAATCTAGTAGATCATGATTTTCACTTTATGAGAAAATTTTCACTTCTAAATTTGCTCACATTTACATCTAGAATAAGATGGTAGGTGGTCTGTCTGGGTTGGATTTGTGAAAATATAGGACTCCGACCCAACTCAAAGTTGATCCCCACTGGTTGAGCTGCTAGATAATTATCTTAAGTTGAAGTACTTAAAATTATTTCCAGATTCTAATAAACAGAATATACCAACACTAAGATTAATATATCATCATAATCATAACTTTCTACCCAAGGAAATACTACTAACAAAGAACTTACTGAATGTGAGTTGCTAATTATTCTACAAATAATATGTGCATGTTTTAACTTTCAATACATTACTAATTACTCATATTTATAGGAATACGATAGAATTTTTCTGTATGAAATTTTGTGTAATATACACACATATACATTCAATTATAATACATGAGTACATATATAATAAATAGATATATCATATATGATGGGATGGGTTTGAGGCACAAAAATATGAGACCAGTCCCACAACCATTTGTGATCTCACCCCCCTAATGGGTTTGATATGTACCAATTACCATCCAGAGGCTAGAGGAACCCTGGGAAAGATTTCATTTTCATTTATTTTGGGTTGTCAATCTTCAGTTAATGCCTCTTGATCTTATCAAAAACTTCATGCCTCTTGATAATAAGCATCTGATTTTATGATTTTGTGGCAGTGGTTGTTGAACTCCTATAATACGCAAATCCTTATTATGGTGTTCCTTGCTGTGATTTCTCTACTGTTAGCTGGTTTTTTCACGTACCATGCTAAACTCTGTCTCACAAACACTACCACAAATGAGGTACTTCTCTTTGCATTTGTTACTTTTCATAAGTGTGAATGATATATCTTCCACTATCTGGTTTCTGATTGTCTTGGTCCTGTTGTCAACTGTAATCAATGTTTCATGGAAGTATAGAATAATATGATTGCCCCACCTGGACAGACACATAAACCTAATAACATGTGTATGTGTGTGTGTATTGTTGAAGAAGAAGAAGAAACAAAATGGAAGGTGTTGATGGAAATCTATGTTAAAATTGGTCCATACCTTTTTAAACTGCAGAGCTTTAAATGGCACGAGTACCTGAGCTGGCAGAGAAAAGTAAATGAGGCAAAGGCAAGTGCAGCAGCTCTCAAAGCTAGTTTAGGTGAACTAAATGAAGAAAAGAAGCCTCGAGAGAGCAAATGGAAGACATTCTTCAGAAGATCTCGTCTAGAAGAAGTAGAATTGGTTAAGAACAACAAATATGACAAGGGGTTTCTCCACAACATTTACGAGATTGTTGTTCCCCTGTCAACAAGGCGATCATTTTTACTTAATAAATCAAAATCAGGTTAAGGTGCGCATCCTCATGCTTCTTCATTTCCAAAAGCTTATGACTCGACATATTTAGTGTATCTTGATTTTCTTGATAGCTAGGCCAGTCTATTCTATCCACTTGATGCATTTGTATTTTCGCTCTACTATGCTAGGAGATGATTATTCATGAGGCAGTGTGATTGTCACTTGAGTGAGATAGATTGAGCAGGAAAAAAAAAAGAGATTTTTTTTGGATTATTAACAGAAATGTTGTAGATATCACCCTTCCTAGTTAGGAGCTTCAATTTAGCTTGTCCAAGGATGTAAATTTGCATCAATGCACTTAAAAATGTACATGGATTTGTACTTGATTTTGCAATATTATAGCTAGCAAGTTGAGTTCATCTGTGCAAACTATCAATAATCCATGTAAAAGTTGAACCGTTTTATTTCATGTACTGGTGGTATAGTGTAATACTTGATGCTATAATATTGATTTCATTTGTGATTTTTTTGTATGAATCCTCTAACAATGTTGCCATAATGCCATCTTATATTGTTGAATTGCAACGACACATGCTACTTTATTTGCTCCGTATACTAGCCTCTTCAAACCGGGCTTATTGTTATTGTTTTGATGATCTGCATTTGGACGGAAGGATTAAAGGATGGATTTGAATTTTGCACTAGCAAATCATTGATAATTGATCATTTGATTGGATTAATATGAATTTGAAATTCATTTATCTCTATTTGAAGTAATTTTGAATTTTTGGTGTGAATTTGAAACCTATCTTTCTTGGCCAAATTTCTAGGATAGTTTTAATTATATGTGCATCAAACAACTGACTAGGAAAGTAAATACTAAATCTGGATATTCTATCACATAAGACATTATATATGGTTCATATTATAAGTAAAGTTTATTTTATTTGTTTTGTTTTATTCAAATTTAAATTCCACGAGGTGCACTTATATGGATCATTTAGGGTGAAATATACAGCTGTAAAGGTATTAAATTTTAACCATTGCAAAGGAACGCCACTTATGCATTAATCAAAGTACAATAGAAGATTCCATGTTATCATATTAAATTTTCTTAATTAAACTTAATTGAATTTTGGTGTGACACCGCCAAAATACTGCCATTATTTTTTACTATTACTTTAAAAATAGGAGTAGCATAGGACTTGTGAGTATCTGATGCACACATACATTCGGGGTGGGTTTGAGAGCGGGTTGATCCCGATTCGAACACTTTACTTTTTTTTTTTTTTGACCTTGACATCTATGTTAGGTTAGTTATACCTTTATATTATATTAGTTATACTTTTATATTATATTAGTCATACATTTATGTCCAAATATCATACTTTTATTTAACACTTTTAACTCTAAAAAAACCCTAATTTCGCAATTTGTACATGTTTACCTTTATGTGATAATACGCATACATTTATGTGATATTACTTATACTTTTATATAAACATAGTCATACCTTTATGTAATATATAAAAGTATAACTAACATAACTAAAAGGTATATCTAATATAACTAAAAGATATGACTGCTCTAACTAAAATGAATGAAAGATTAATATATCTATCTAAAAAATATGCTAAGGTACAACTAACCTTACAAAATGTATGACTAACATAACTAAAATGTATAACTAACACTATTAAAATGTATAGTTACCACAATATAAATGTATAGTACCTGGAAGCATGTTTGGGAGGATTTTATCCGCAACCTAATGACACGTGGTGGGCCGGGTCAACCCGAGTGCACGGATGTAGGGTCCATGCACCAGGTGTACAAAAGTTTTTGTCAAAAAATAATCAATATCAACACATGAGTGACAATATTATCTTACATGTTCAAAACTTATACATCAAAAAATCATCACATGTTTTCATATCTGTAATGAGTGGCAATGTATTAACTAATAACATTATATTAATATATATTTTAAACAAAAAAATATGTAAAAATAATACACCAAAATCTAAGTAAATTAAACTTTGAAATAAGTGCTAATTAATCAAATTATGAATATATTAAAATGTTAAAGTAAATCAATTAAATCCATAATATTTTAAATATTTATTTCATAATGAAATCTACACATTTTCAAGAGTACAAATACAATGGAGTAAAAGTTTGTTGTTGAGAGATAAAGTGAGTCAAATAAGAATATAATGGAGTAAAAAAAATTAGGAGAAAGTAAACTGACACTCAATGAGAATGGAACGAGTAAAAAGAATTTACATTATGAATTAATTCTGTTTATTAGATAATTCATTATTTTCTTGAAAATAGTTTCAAAACTATTGTAATAAAATCTATTATTACATAATCTATTATACTAACTCTAATTTCAATCTTGATAAAAAAAAATTGCATTTTTTATGGAAAACAATTATAATTAATTTTATTAATACTCTAATGGAATTCACAGTTTTAGATTGTGATGACTAGGATTACACAAGTTTTTCTAGTTTTAATCTCCTCCCTTCCACTCCCTCTAGCCTATTAAAAAAAAAAGGATAAATGATTCTTCAAATTCTTCCAAACATGAATAATGAGAAGAAAATATCTATACACAATAAGTGATTCACAATATCTATACATGAGTGTAATGAGAGGTGACAATTCATTCATTCGATCAAAATAACACAACTTTTCGAACCAACGGATGGTGTTTGACTGTCTGAGTTGATCGGATCGGCTTAACCCTATCTTAAATTAATTATTTAGAAACTCACATTTTAAATTTTTAATTACTTTTAGAACATATTAGTTCAAGTCGATGAACCACTTCGAACACTAACACATTAGGCTTAGTCAAATGGACCAAACATTTCATGCTAACTCAAATATTGTCATGTTAACTCATATTATTTCTCGAACTATTTGAGTCGTTCCATAGATTGGGTCAAAATTGTCAGCTCTAATCATAACAAAATGAATTGTACAAAATATAATTGATTTTGTGACTTAGAGTTGTCTTAGTTGCATTTTTTTTAAGAGTAGAGTTGCCAATAAATAGAATAGAAAAATTCCAAAAATGGAAAAAAATAGATAAAAAAACAAAACATATTGTTCGATGTTTCTTATGGCAAGAAGAGAGGCAATAAGCAAATACAAACCTAACTTTCTATGATACACAAACGCCATATCAAATTCTACTTCATAAACCCTAAACCCCTGACACCCTGCTTCTCCGCCGATCATTTCAAGGTTCGATTTACGCTTTTTCTTATTCTGTTAAAATTGAATCTGTAATAATCTGAAATGTATAATTCAATGCTGCTTTTTCTTTAACTAGATTCTTTTCAAAATTTCAGCTGATTTAGGTTGCTGTTTTGCGCCATTTTTTAACTGTTTGTGTTTGACGGAAATTAAGGAAGAATTAGCAGTGGAGCCTTTTGATTTTTGTTTTGTCCCTCAATATGTGGAGCTCGTTGCTGCTTTGTCTTGCTTTATCGAATTGAAGTTGTGCTTGCTTGGTTTATTACTTGTAATCTTGAGTTTTAAATGAGTTTCTTTATTGCATGCCGTTTATCCGTTTACTATAGAGAGCATATGAATTTCAGTAACCAACTGCTAATAGCTGTATGTGGGTGATGTGTTAATGCTAAAATGTTGTATATAAAAGGAAAACCAGGAAAGCAGGTTGGTTGAAATGCCTTGTAAATTAATCTGTGAACATGCTTATCTTTTTCTGAGGTATGGATTTGATTATAAGAAAAATGGACCAAAATAATTGAAACTAGCATTTCTTGGGCTCAAAAGAATGAGCTGTTCATCAAAGCTACACAGAGAATCCAATAGAAGATATTGATTCACATGTCTTTAGTTACATGCTTGAATATCATTTATCTATGAAGTGAGGACTGAGGACCCCTACAATAGGCACTAGAATGAGTACATATTATAAAAGCTACATGAAACTGCAATTGATTTTTAAATTTTCCCAAATTACTTAAAGGTATTTTCTCCATCTCTGAATCCACTTGGGGGCTTATGCTTTCCTAGTCTTCCATTCAGTTTTATATTAATATCTTTAAACGTCATTATTCATCCCATTTTTTCTTTTCTTTCTCCTTCAACAGGATTATATTTCTCTTGTTTATCCCCCAACTTCCTCTTTCATGCAATAAGATCCAGATAGACCATATAGACATGACTCTAGAGTGACATAGTGTTGAATACTGAACTATGAAACAGTAGTGTCAAGTAGAAATTATCATTGATTTTTTTAGGTGTGATAATGTTCCAACGTTCTTTGGTTAGAAGGAGTACAATGATGATTGGCTGCTATACATGTGAAATGACAAGCTCATACTGAACACTTCTCTGATCTAAATCCTACTGTGCAAATTTGACCTTACTGGTGTTCTCACCCGGAAAAAGGATAAATATCTGAAATAGGAGAAGAAAAGCAGTAAATAAACATTGGAGAGTTGGTCTTGTCATATTTGTTCTACACACTTTTAGTGTGAAAAGTGATCTCTGTCACTTCTATATCTTTTGAAATATATGTGTAAATCAAATTTTTTTCACTGGTTGGTATTTTTTTGTTTAATGGTATCCTTTATGCCTCTAAAAGATCCTTCTTTAAATTTGCTCCACAGGCTGACTTAATTAGTGGCCCTCATCAGAAGAAATTGATCCCCCTGAACTTTATGGATGAATGACTTTTGATGAAGGATGAAGTAGGAGAATCTATCTATGTTATAAAAGTTCATTGTCCTGTTGTATAATTTAGGGAACAGGAATGGCCTATATAGTTCTACCTCAAAAATCTCTGATTGAGGTTCATAATTTGCAAAGGCTGAACTCAGTCTCCAATCAAGCAGACCTCAACCGTGCAACCTGTCATTATTCTCATTCAAGGGATTCGGTTTTATCTAGCCATTTACTTGTGGGAAATCACAAAGCTCAAACTTACCTGCAATGGTCTGGTACAAGAGCAACAGCTTCTTTGTTAAGGTGTAAAGGGCAGAAAATGGATGTTTGCGTTAGTAGGACTGGTGAAAGTAGCGAACAAGAGTCGGGATTGGACAGATACAAGATGGGCGCTGAGAAAAATTTCAATGGCAAAACCCATTCAAGCAAATACTCTCAGCCTTCAAAGTTTTCTTTGAATCGGCCATACATTGAAAATGATGAGAAGACTAACAATGAAATTTTCAAAAGTTTTTGCAGCCGGGGGAAATTAGTTGAAGCAGTAAAGATAGTAGATGTGATGACTCGTAGAAGCCAAATTCCAGATTTCCCCTCCTGCATAAATTTGATCAGAGGGCTCATCAATTCTAAACAAATAGACAAGGCTGCTAAGGTTCTCCAGTTAGTGGTGATGAGCGGTGGGGTTCCTGATGTTATAACCTATAACATGTTAATTGGTGGTCTTTGTAAGAAAAGGCTTCTGAATGCTGCTGTAGATGTCTTAGATCTCATGAGCTGGAGTGGTTGTCCCCCAGATACTATTAGTTTTAACACAATAATACGAGCCATGTTCGATTTTGGTAGGTTTGATGATGCCATCCAATTTTGGAAAGACCAGCTGAGAAAGGGATGCCCTCCTTATGTAATAACTTACACAATCCTCATTGAGTTAATCTGTGAACATATCGGAGTGAGACGAGCTCTGGAAATCATGGATGATCTGGCTGTTGAGGGATGTTATCCTGATCTGATAACCTACAACTCAATGATTAGTCTTTCTTGTAAACATGGGAATTGCAAAGACACCACATTGATTGTCGGCAATCTTCTCTCACGTGGAATGAAACCCAATACTATAACGTACAACACTCTTCTCCACTCTATTTCTGTGTATGGTTGTTGGAACGGATTAGATGAGATAATCCTTTACATGAAAGAAACATCAAACCCTCCTACAGTTGTAACGTATAATATCTTAATTAATGGTCTATGCAAGCAGGGTCTGCTCGATCGTGCTATTGACTACCTCGATCAGATGGTTTTACACAACTGTTCTCCTGATATAGTTACCTATAATACCCTCATACGCGCACTTTGTAAGGAGGCGATGATAGATGAAGCTATTGAGGTTCTTCACTGCTTAGGCAATGCAAATTGTGGTCCCACCAGAGTCACTTACAATATTGTGATTGATGGATTGGCAAAGCAGGGTTTGATGGAGAAAGCAATGGAAATTTACAAGAACATGGTAAAGTACGGGCCTGGTCCTGATGATATCACCTATCGATGTCTACTTTGGGGGTTCTGTAGGTCTGATCTGGTCGAAGAAGCTGTAAAATTTCTAAACATGATAGGTAATAGTGGCAGGCGTGGCGTAAGAGATAACTGTTATAGATTCATAATTCATCGATTATGCCAAAAGAAGGAAGTTGATACTGCTGTTAAAGTCATAGAAATGTTAACTTCAGGTAGAAAAAAGTATGATCCGGCTTTTTGTTCCATTGTTGTACTAGGAATACATTCTGCAGGTATGATTGATGAAGCTACAGAGTTACGAAAGAAGTTGACAGAGAAAAAGCTTTTCAAAGAACAGCCTTTGTTGGGTTGAACATCTAGTTTCGAGCTTTGAGCGTCTCATTGTCATCTGCACTGTATCAGCGGGCCAAAGCGCCATGGATTATGAGGTTTTTACCATCTCTTTTTGTTTTTTAGGAAGTTTGATTGTGTACAGAGACAGAACAACATAATTTACAGTTTTTTTAGAATGATTTTGGATGAGCTTTCTTTCTGTTTCACTTTGTTCTGAGCAAGTATCTTTAAATTTTAGATTCTTCTTTGAAATTTAAACATAATATTCTCTCTGTTTGTTTGTGTTCAGATTTGCTGCTGAATTGGTTTCATCTCTTTTAAACTCATTTATAGGACTTGCCTTCTAGTTTGCGTAGCTACTCAAATTTTGTGGTTAAGTATTCCTTTTTATTTATTTATTATTTGTAAATCTTGTAATTTGAAATGATTCAGCAATTTTTTTTTTTTTTTCAAAATCAAATTAAATAGAGTAATTAAGACAAGAAAGTCATCGTGATTCAGAAATGACCAATCGAGGTATCACTTTGCTAAGTTAAATAAACCACGAACATTGAGCAACAACAAATTCCACAAGAAATTCGAAATAAAACAGGTCAACTTGAATTTATTTAAATCGAATGGAGAATTCGTAGTACAATGTCTAATTTCTATCATCTAATTCTTCTAATCAAAACTGATCTTTTGTGAAGTCAACTTCAATACATTGTTTCGAGGGGATTTAGAAATAACATCGCATTCCCAAATTAAACATTCAGAAAAAAACACTTCAGAATCCACTTAGACAAAATCTTGAATGGTTGAGGATTCCGGCTTGAATTTTTCTCAACTTGTTGATTTGTGGTGTATTTCTGAATAGTGAAGATGACCTATTTTTATAGAGTAAGTCTATTTTTATTGCATTGCATAAGATATGTCAACCCACAATCCAATTACCCACAATCCAAACTCTACAATTCACATGTTTGTGGGTGATGGAGCATCCAATCACCCACAACCCAAACCTTACAATTCACTAAAATTCACATGTTGTTTGTGGGTGATTTGTGGGTGAACAACCCAAACCTTACAATTCACTAAAATTCACATCAATTCACTAAAATTCACATGTTGTTTGTGGGTGATTTGTGGGTGATGGAGCATCCAATCACCCACAACCCAAACCTCACAATTCACTAAAATTCACATGTTGTTTGTGGATGATGGAACTCCGTCTCACAATAACTATCTGTGAAACCGTCTCACATGAGTTTTTATGATTTTTATAGTCATCCAACAACTCGTGTTCTACTAAATCTTGCTTTTCTCATGTTTAGGAAAAGAAAATTTGCTTCTGTATCCACTATAGACATCGTTTAATATGCTTATAGCTGATGTAACAAACTCAAAACGAGAATGCTTTCAAGATCATTATAACCTCAAATTAACTCCTTTTGTATCATATCAGTGGTAATACTCATGGTAGATAGGATATCATTTCCTATGAGAAACAAACTAACTTAATAATGGTGTACCATGAAAATTACATTAATAACAAATAAATGCTACCAATACTCAAGATTACAAACGAAAGTTGCAGGTACTCTCTCTCTCTCTAGTCAAGATAAATTTTGATATCAATACCACTGTCAATAAGAGACTGAACAACCGCCCTAATTTTCCCTTCAAATTTATCCCTCTCCCTAGGAGTATAAGCAGCCGTATACACATCGGCTTCTCTCGCCCTATCAGCCAAAATCTGACCTATTGCCAAACAAGCAGGTATATCCGATCGTGATTTCAGTGCAGCTTTAATATCTTTGGAGTTGGTACCAGCAACTGCGACCTGCTTGCATGTCACTCTGTGGGTGATAGAAGCAGAGACGAAGCGTTTTGAAATGAAGACGTCCAGTGTAAATGGTTCCATGTAAGCAATAGTCCGTTGTTTGAAAGACACATGCTTGTTTGGGTTTTTTGACTTCTTCTCTTTCTGATACGTGTATGGCCGGCTATTATCATCATCCAGGAAATCTTCTACACCGAAAAAGCTTCTTGGTGCCAAACTAGGCTGTGAGAATAAATAGAGAAAGATAAGAACAAAAATGGAAAAATAATTTTGAGTCTCATTGCTCAAGCAAACTCACTTCCCAGCAATAAAATCAAATAAAATCCAGAGCTAATTATATTCTTAACTTTCAGCCTATTCATTTAAAAAACTCCTGTAAATCTGTTTCGAATAGTGAATTGATGTATTGATAAATGAAAAATAACAAACTCACCTGAGCAGAATGAAAACCGCTATTCTGCGATAAGGATCTTATCTCACATACTCCACTCACATGGGCACGTAATTTGCGACATGCGAGTCTCAACATAATAAAACCACCTAATCATAATACCAAAAAAGAAGAGTCAAAACAAAAAAAAAATGTACAAGATAACAATATTTGCACTCCCAGGCCTACGCTGACACTGTCCCTCACCCCAAAACATAAAAAAAGAGTACACATCAAAGGAATTCTTGTGCCAAGCAGAAACACGATTACAATTGTGTGAGGCATTAAACTGCAAGCGTCACATGTTAACCAACTAAACTATTATTTTGCATTCAATCATACCGGCATGAACTTATACACTTACAAATAAAAGGGATAATAAAAAATGCAATTATGCAAGGTCTACAAGGCAAGTTTTTCATTGATCCACTTTTTATCTCTTACAACTTACAAACACAGTACAGATCAGTGGGTGAGTTAACATTAGGAGTTATGCTCCCAATCTTTACCTTATACTTAAAAGCCTGTCCCTAGAAAATCAGTTTACACATACTTAGTTGATCTCGTCCATTTCTTCGGGTAATAACCTAAGAGATTAGAATGATTTCCATTTTGCATTCCAAGAAATATGACTAAAGTTCTGAAACTAGATAAGAAAGAAAAGGTAAATTCCTTCAAACAAACAATAGATGGAATGAATGAAATTCAAGGTATACACACCAAGAGAGCCAATTAAAACTAATGAAAGAGAGATTGTTCATCTTTGTTAGTGTTTCTGCAACTCTTTTTTCTTCGTAGATTCTTTAAGTGTGGGTGAGCTTTTGTAATCCTGTGTATCTTGATTGGAAATAAGCATTTCTCTTGCTGCTCCCGTGGATGTAGGATCATCTTGATCCGAACCACGTATATCTTGGTGTCTTCGCATTTAGTTTCAGTTTTAGATCATTCTTATTGCACGAGTTAAGCATGAAATATTGTTAGATTCACAACATAAGTAGTTTCGTTCAGAACCATCTCCTTGCTCAGTTATTGGAGAGTTAAATATATAATATGTTTCCCTTCACATGTAGAGATGTTGTAACTTATAAATGTACTTGTATTTTGCAGCTTAGTAGATCACCTATTGTAAGTTTATAAAGCTATAAACCCTTCTGTTTCAGCATATGCCTTTTTTTTCTCAAAATATGATCTATAAAGGAGAGAATAAGAATTAAGATGTGGAGATAATTTATAAACAAAATAGCATAACAAAATCTATGAAGACAAATTACTAAACTACAAAATTTGGATTAGTTTATTTTAAGTTGCGTAGTTAATTACCATTCACAACTTTTGATCACTGACCAAGCATTACATTATCTTGCAGCTACTTCAATCTACTTCTTCAGAACTCATTTAACATATTAATGTGTTTATATTATACATAGCCATGACAAAGCCTTATGTCTACTCATCACATACTAATTTACTGCAGATGATGGATGGAGCAAAACCACTAAAATGATGACTATTAAGTATATCCTCTACCAAATCCTCTAAGAACAACGGTGGAACAATATCATTCCCTCTGTTGTGTTGAGAATTGAGAGAGAGAGAGAGTGACAGAGTACCAGCTAATGCTTCCAAAAGCCTACTTTTGAAAGATGAGAGAATGGTTTTAAGACAAAAAGTGGAGTGATTCAGTGATTAATGTGTATGGAAAACTTGAAATCTATGAAAGATAACAAGTGGAGCAGAATTTTCATTTTTAAAAACCATTCTTTCTCGAGGATTATGTAACGTAATTGTCAGCTTACACAATAATAATCAAGTCCTATTAAGAATAAGTATATCAGAAAAGATTTGGGAAAAAGTCATTCAATAGTTATGTTCAGGCTATCTGTTATCATTTGCTACAAGTTTAGGTACATTTACCCCTTTAAAGATATGTAAATCATAACATCAACAACATTTTTGAAACATTTTGGCAGAATCATACAACATATCAGCTAAACATTGCAAAAAGAATCAAGTCACTTGCTAAGAAGCAAATTTTAGCAAAACAACCTATCTATGAAATATTCCAATCCTTCTTCATACCTGGTCCTTTTTAGGAGCGTTAGAGGCAATCCAGTAAGTTCAAATATGCGAAGGAGTTGGGGCAAATTCACAGCAAGCCTCAATCCTTTGAGGAGGGCGATTAATCTTCCATTTTAGGTCTGAAGCGTGTATCCGGTTTTTCTTAGATGGGGTTGAGAAGAAGCAGGTTTGGGATTCAGATTTAAGATAGTGGCGCTAAGAAGATTCAATGGTGGAAGAGATTTACTTGCAGAGGTGGGTGAAGAAGACAACTTCGTACACGGCTAGGGCTTGTTCCGCCATTTGAGGGAGATTTGTGTTATATCCAATGACAGTTGTGTAAAAACATGGAAAACTAAGGACATATATGTCATTTCACATACAAATGCATTATGGGAAGTATGACAAGTACACTATTGGGCCAAGATTAAAGCCACCACTTTTGGTGGGTTTATAAACCAAGCCCTAAAAAAGGCTAAACCCAAAGTTAAAACCCGGCCCGAAGAAATATCTGTGTTTCAAACCCACCAACCAAACATGTGTTTAGGTTAGGTTAATAAACTCAATCCAACCTAAACCCATGAACCAGACACCCCTTTATTTTCTTATAAAATCTCGTATATTACACGTGACCTATACTGGTGTATCCATAAAAATCTTTTCCATGTCAATTTTTTGGATTTGTTGTATATGTGAGTGAACTAATACTTCATTAATTTCAAAATAAACGTTGTTTTGGAGTTTATGTGATAAGTTAAAGATCATACAAATTAGACAAATATACCATTTACTAATTAAGGAATTTATAATTCTAAATTGGAAAGAGAATTAAACTAATTTCATAGAAAGTATCATATAAAATCCCTAAATTTTGACTAATGTATATTAATAGAGATAATTTGAAAAAAAATTGTATAAAAATTTAAAACGACAATTATTTTAAAACAAATAGAGTACTACTATATACATTATCAATTTTATTAACTATCCCTTTAGAAAGTGAAAAAAACTTTTATGCACACAGATCCATGCACCTGACCCGACTCGGCCCAAGATCCGACCCGGTCTAGAGAAATATAAATACTCTTTTTTGTTTCACTTTGAAAGTTGAGTAGTTCTTTGCGCTTCGTTCTCTCTCATTTTTATCTTTATTTCGACTTCGTGGTGCTTGGTTTTTGCTTTCTTCTCTCTTTTACTTTGATTTTGTGGGTAGTTTGTGTGTATTTCAGTTAGTGTGTGGTTATTTTCAATTTCCAAACGCTTCTTCAATTTTTAGACGGTTCGTGTTCGCAAATAGGTTGTTATTCGATTTTATTGCGTATTTTATTTTGAATTTTTTCTTTATGATGTTTGTTTGTTTGATTTGTAATTTTATTTCTCTTTGCTTGTGGTATTGGAACCATAGGTTTGAATCTGATTTATGTTTTTTGTTAGTTAACTTATTGTTTTGTATTATGTTTTTTTGCAGTGTTTTTGGAATTAGTTTTTTCATCTTTTATTTTGCATTTCATTTTTGTTCTCAACATTTGGATTGAAAACCTTAATTTTATGATTTTTTTTTTTGTGTATTTTTGATATTATTTGACATTTTGCTTTATTTTGACACTAAACTCATCTCTACATGTGTTTAGATGGCTTTGAAGAAAGAGGTTGATGTTATTCATGATAGACAAGTTGTGAGCAAGAGATCCAAGAGGGCTTTTGATACTCCTTTTGTGGATAAGGATAGGTATATATTTTGTTTATTGTTTGATATTCTCTTGTGTAATGCATGTTATGTGTAGTGCATTGCTTTGGATGAGTATCTCTGTAATTTTTATATTTTTGCATGTGTTTTTGTTTTCTGTTTATAAAAGGTATGTCTATTATTTATAAAAGGTATGTTTAATGTAACATAAAAGTGTGTTTAAAGTACAGTTATGTATGACTAAAGTAATGCAAATGTATGTGAATGTTATATAAAAGGTATGCTTAGTGTAACATACATGTATGATTAAAGCACAAATAAGGTATGACTAAAGTAATGTAAATGTATGTGAATCTTATACGAAGGTATGTTTAGTGTAACATAAAGGTATGTCTATTTTATGTAAAAGGTGTGTTTAGTGTAATATAAATGTATGTTTTGTGTATCCGTGTTTTCTATTTTGGTTTTATTATCTGTGCAGTGTTTGTATTTATATTGGTTTCATGTGTTTTTTAATTAGTGATTGAGATATTGTGTTTTCATTTGAAGTTTGATTTATACACCGTGTAGACCAAATGGTGTTGTAGAATTGGTACGATGCTTGAGTGATAGGCAGAAGGCTGATGTGTTAAGTATAGGGTTTGGATGATTATTACGAATGTCTTTGACTAGGGTTAACAAGATGATAAATACATGGTTAGTTAATCGTTTTAATGGTGGCAATAGGATGTTAACTATAGATAGTCATTGTAGTTGTGATGATTAGGATTAAACGAAGTATAATTTGACGATTAAATATTTAAACCCTAATTATTTGGTTTATTTTATGTGCGTTTCAGAAAAAAATTAGTTATATGTATGTTTTAATTTAAGTTTAATTCATTTGGAAATTTCATGAAGTGAAAAGTCGATAAAATAATTCATAAGTTGAACGAGATTAACGTGAACGAAAAATGGGACGAAACGCCAAAAGAATGGCCAAAATCGGAGCCCGATTGATGCCCCAAATTAAATAATATCATAAAGGAGTATAATATAAGGTTTATATTTTATAATATAAAGTTTGAAGGCTTGTTTTTCTACCTTAGTATAAAAGGAATTATAACATGTAGTATATGGTGAATCTTATGTAATTTTTAACCCAAGGTAAAAAAATTCTACATCCTGTCTCTTCTCTATCTTTTCCAGCAACTGGTCGGTTGGAGCTTCACCGTCGTCGTAGCCGGTGACACCACCGTTGCCGGAATTTCATCCGATCCGAAACGTATCGTAACCTATGCCATTTTGAAGCTCTCACCGAGCCTGTTCTGATTCCGGGCTCAAATCAGCCATCCGACATCGCGTTCGTCTGCAATTGGCCGAAGAAGTCATCACCGTTGCCTCTCTTATTTTTCCATTTTTGGAATTTTTTTATTATATTTGGGTGATTCTATACACACTCCATAACTTACTAAACACACCACATTTCTATACAAATAAAAGATATAAAAACATAAATTTTGGGGTGTATTTAGTAAATTATGGGGTGTGTATAGAAACACCCATTATATAGACAATTCTACTCTTGAAAAAAAATGCAACTAAGACAACTTTAAGTCACAAAATCAATTATATTTTGTATAATTCATATTGTTACGATTAGAGTTGACAATTTTGACCCAATCTATGGAACGACTCATATAGTTCGAGAAATAATTCGAGTTAACATGACAATATTTGAGTTAGCATGAAATGTTTGGTCCATTTGACTAAGCCTAATGCGTTAGTGTTCGAAGTGGTTCATCGACTTGAACTAATATGTTCTAAAAGTATTTAAAATTTTAAAACTTGAGTTGCTAAATAATTAATTTAAGATAGGGTTAGGCTGACCCGACCAACCCAAACAATCAAACACCATCCGTTGGCTCGAAAAGTTGTGTTATTTTGATCGAATGACTGAATTATCACCTCTCATTACAATCATGTATAGATATATTATCACTTATTGTATATTGATATTTTTTTTCTCATTATTCATGTTTGGAAGAATTAAAGAATCGTTTATCTAGAGGAAGTGGAAGGGAGGCGATTAAAATTAGAAAAAATTGCATGATTCAGGATTCGAACCCTAGTTATCACAATCTAAAACTGTGAATTCCATTAGAGTATAAAATTAATTATAATTGTTTTCCATAAAAAATGCAATTTTTTTTATCAAGATTGAAATTAAAGTTAGTATAATAGATTATGTAATAATAGATTTTATTACAATAGTTTTCAAACAATTTTCAAGAAAATAATGAATTATCTAATATACATAATTAATTCATAATGTAAATTCTTTTTAACCGTTCCATTCTCATTGAGTGTCAGTTTACTTTCTCCTAATTTTTGTACGGGACCTCAACCCAATTTACCACAAAAAATATAAAGTATAATAAAAAATATCACAAAAAATAAAATTGGCATTTTTATACCTATGTAGTTTTAATTATTAAAGGGGGATTAATAAGAATATTGAACGGGGATTAACCTTGGATTATTAAATTATGTTGTTTTAATTAATAAACGTAGATTATTAACCGGAGATTATTACAATTACTAAACGGAGGATTGGGAAATAATTATTAAAATTTTTAGAGAGATTTTGTTCCTCAAAATGTTGTATGATAATTTCTAACTGAAATTATCAACCTTACATACATGTGTTGATTGAATAAATAGGAAAATTACATGTGAATTCACAATAATTAACATTAAATATTGACAACAACAAAAAACAAAAAATTATGGGTGAATTCATAGTAACATTTTCGAAAAAAAAAACAAAAAATTTGGTGTACATATTAATTTGCATGTCCACAAAAAAAATAATTTTCGAACAAGAAATTTGCATGTCCACAAATTATTACTTGCATGGACAAATCAAATCAACACAATAATAAAAAAATAATACTTGTCATTTCAATTCTCACCCCTATTTGACTCCGACCAGAAATGTAGTAGAAAATGACCAACTATTATATTTTGTGGTAGAAAGTGGTCCACTATTATATTTCATGGTAAATTGGATAATTAATTATATTTTTTATGGTATTATGGGATATTTCCTCATTTTGTTACTCCATTATATTCTTATTTGACTCACTTTATCTCTCAACAACAAACTTTTGCTCCATTGTATTTGTACTCTTGAAAATGTGTAGATTTCATTATGAAATATATATTTAAAATATTATGGATTTAATTGATTTACTTTAACATTTTAATATATTCATAATTTGATTAATTAGCATTTATTTCAAAGTTTAATTTACTTAGATTTTGGTATTTTTTCCATATTTTTTTATTTAAAATATATATCAATATAATGTTATTAGTTAATACATTGCCACTCATTACATATATGAAAACATGTGATGATTTTTTGATATATAAGTTTTGAACATGTAAGATATTGTCACTCATGTCTTGATATTGATTATTTTTAGGCAAAAAAATTTATGCACTTGACGCACGGACCCTAAATCCATGTGCTCGGGTCGATCCGGCCTGCCACGCGTCATTAGGTCACAGACTAAATCCACCCAAACAAGTTTACAGGTGACAGACCTTTATATTATGTTAACTATATATTTTAGTAATGTTATTTATACATTTTAATTATATTAGTCATACCTTTTGTAAGGTTAGTTGTATTTTAGCATTTTTTTTAGATAGATATATTAACCTTCCATTCCTTTTAGTTACAACAGTTATACCTTTTAGTTATGTTAGTTATATATTTATATATTACATAAAGGTATGACTATGTTTATATAAATATATGAGTATTATTATATAAAGGTAAGCATGTACAAATTGTTGCGAAATTGAGGTTTTTTAATATTAAAACTCTTAAATAAAGATATGATATTTGGACATAAATGTATGACTAATATAATATAAAAATATGACTAACATAACATAGATGTTAAGGTATAAAAAAAAAATATTCTAATGCGAATCAACCCACTCTTGAACCCGACCGATTGCATGTGTGCATTAAGTACTCATGAGTCCTGTGCTACTCCTATTTTTAAAGTAATAGTAAAAAATAATGGCAGTATTTTGGCGGTGTCATACCGAAATTCAATTAAGTTTAATTAAGATATCTGAGCTATAAGAAAATTTAATATGATAACATGGAATCTTCTATTCTACTTTGATTAAAGCATAAGTGGCGTTCCTTTGCAATGGTTAAAATTTAATACCTTTACAGCTGTATATTTCACCCTAAATGATCCATATAAGTGCACCTCGTGGAATTTGAATTTAAATAAAGCATAACAAATAAAATAAACTTTACATATAATATGAACCATATATAATGTCATATGTGATAGAATATCCAGATTTAGTGTTTACTTTCCTAGTCAGTTGTTTGATGCACATATAATTAAAACTATCCTAGAAATTTGGCCAAGAAAGATAGGTTTCAAATTCACACCAAAAATTCAAAATTACTTCAAATAGAGATAAATGAATTTCAAATTCATATCAATCCAATCAAATGATCAATTATCAATGATTAGCTAGTGCAAAATTCAAATCCATCCCTTAATCCTTCCGTCCAAATGCAGATCATCCAAACAATAACAATAAGCCCGGTTTGAAGAGGCTAGTATACGGAGCAAATAAAGTATCATATGTTGTTGCGATTCAACAATATAAGATGGCATTATGGCAACATTGTTAGAGGATTCACACATAAAAATCACAGATGAAATCAGCATTATAGCATCAAGTATTACACTATACCACCAGTACATGAAATAAAACGGTTCAACTTTTACATGGATTATTGATAGTTTGCACAGATGAACTCAACTTGCTAGCTATAATATTGCAAAATCAAGTACAAATCCATGTACATTTTTAAGTGCATTGATGCAAATCTACATCCTTGGACAAGCTAAATTGAAGCTCCTAACTAGGAAGGGTGATATCTACAACATTTCTGTTAATTATCCAAAAAAAATCTCTTTTTTTTTTTTTTTCTGCTCAATCTATCTCACTCAAGTGACAATCACACTGCCTCATGAATAATCATCTCCTAGCATAGTAGAACGAAAATACAAATGCATCAAGTGGATAGAATAGACTGGCCTAGCTATCAAGAAAATCAAGTAAGCTTTTAGAAATGAGGAAGCATGAGGATGCACACCTTAACCTGATTTTGATTTACTAAGTAAAAATGATCGCCTTGTTGACAGGGGAACAACAATCTCGTAAATGTTGTGGAGAAACCCCTTGTCATATTTGTTGTTCTTAACCAATTCTACTTCTTCTAGACGAGATCTTCTGAAGAATATCTTCCATTTGCTCTCTTGAGGCTTCTTTTCTTCATTTAGTTCACCTAAATTAGCTTTGAGAGCTGCTGCACTTGCCTTTGCCTCATTTACTTTTCTCTGCCAGCTCAGGTACTCGTGCCATTTAAAGCTCTGCAGTTTATAAAGGTATGGACCAATTTTAGCATAGATTTCCATCAACACCTTCCATTTTTGTTTCTTCTTCTTCTTCAACAACACACACACACACACGTTATTAGGTTTATGTGTCTGTCCAGGTGGGACAATCATATTATTCTATACTTCCATGAAACATTGATTACAGTTGACAACAGGACCAAGACAATTAGAAACCAGATAGTGGGAGATATATCATTCACACTTATGAAAAGTAACAAGAAAACAAATGCAAAGAGAAGTACCTCATTTGTGGTAGTGTTTGTGAGACAGAGTTTAGCATGGTACGTGAAGAAACCAGCTAACAGTAGAGAAATCACAGCAAGGAACACCATAATAAGGATTTGCGTATTATAGGAGTTCAACAACCATTGCCACAAAATCGTAAAATCAGATGCTTATTACCAAGAGGCATGAAGTTTTTGATAAGATCATTAACTGAAGATTGACGATCCAAAAATAAATGAAAATGAAATCTTTCCCAGGGTTCCTCTAGCCTCAGGATGGTAATTGGTACATATCAAACCCATTAGGGCGGTGAGATCACAAATGGTTGTGAGGCTGGTCTCATATTTTTGTGCCTCAAACCCATCCCATCATATATGATATATCTATTTATTATATATGTACTCATGTATTATAATTGAATGTATATGTGTGTATATTACACAAAATTTCATACAGAAAAATTCTATCGTATTCCTATAAATATGAGTAATTAGTAATGTATTGAAAGTTAAAACATTTATATATTATTTGTAGAATAATTAGCACTCACATTCAGTAAGTTCTTTATTAGTAGTATTTCCTTGGGTAGAAAGTTATGATTATGATGATATCTTAATCTTAGTGTTGGTATATTCCGTTTATTAGAATCTGGAAATAATTTTTAAGTACTTCAACTTAAGATAATTATCTAGCAGCTCAACCAGTGGGGATCAACTTTGAGTTGGGTGGTTGGAGTCCTAGATTTTCACGAATCCAACCCAGACAGACCACCTACCACCTTATTCTAGATGTAAATGTGAGCAAATTTAGAAGTGAAAATTCTCATAAAATGAAAATCATGATCTACTAGATTCTAATTATCTGATACTAATCTGCAAGCAACATACAAGGACTTTGTATGTTATATGCATTAAACACAAGTCTGGCAAAATGCTTATTCCTGGAGGGCATGACAAAATGATCACACTCACAAGTATCTTTGGCCAAACTATGCAACACAAGTTCACTGCTTTATCAAGAAAGGACCACCTAATCCCATTAATCCAAGATTTTTAACCACCAAAATAAATACAAAGGAAAAGTCATCCCACAATTCCTGCTAATTGGAGAAGAGGGTCTTGGCCCTACAGTTGGCAAATTTAGAATGGAAAATTTCCTCATGAAATTGCAGTCATGATCTCTCCTGGGCCAGGACACCTTTTAGGGATTAAATTGTTGATTGGTAAAGTATCAATGAGAAGAAAAAAGTATGACTTAGACTACTTGCAAAGGTTTTTTGGGAGGGCCAATGTTACAATAATTTAAAAAAGAAACAAGAGTGTGAGGTATTGATTAGCTACTGGCATCAGAACTTGTGTAAAGAGATTTACATCTTTTTTCGCAAAACAAAAGAGCAGAAAATAATTGATGCATCGGTTCCATGGTCAAGCTTGGCATGAAGGTGACACCTCTGTGCCTCAAACTGAGGTAAATTAAATCCAATTACCTGTAAAACAAGTGGAGCCAACTTTCCGAAAGAATTTTCAATGCCATAATAAGCTGCAATACTAATCAAAAGAGAGAGAGAGAGAGAGAGAGAGAGTGATTCATTTAACCTATTAGACATATCCAAAAGAAAAAAAGATAGTGATGAAATTGCACCAACCTGTTAGAATGTGGACAACTTCTAATTCTTTAAGCCTACCAGCAAGAATCAATGCAAGTGCGACAACTCCATAAATGCAGATGAGAAAATGCCTGCATAGGAATTTAGAAGGAGTTTAAGGACAATCAAAGATCCAATCCAAAAGCCTCTTAATCATGTTGCAGCGATCTTTCATGTCTGTTAGTGTTATTTTTTAACACTAATTAATTTTGCCTTTTCTTTGGTATTTTATTACCATATTTAATTTTAATATATTGAGATATTTGATAGTATATTTTTATACTATAAGATATTTAATATATTTGCTTGATTTGGTTGTTGAATTTATTTGGGTTTGTTATCCAAGAGTTTGGACAAGTCAAAGAAGTATGAAGAGTATTGAACTAGCCAAAAGAGTGAAAAGTATGGGAGAAGTCAAAGAATAGTGAAAAGTATGAGAGAAGTCAAAGAATAGTGAAAAGTATGGGAGAAGCCAAAGAATAGTGTAGAGTATGGAACAAGTCATGGAAGATGGATAAAGATCTTGGACCAAGTTGCACCAGAAGTGAGAGTCTGAAAAAAGAGCACTATCCAGACTGCAGATCGAGAAGAACACCAAGAGAGATCCAAGAGAAAAATATAGAGTGTTCCAAGTGAGATACAAGGGCAGTTTTCAGAGCAATTGAATGTTGAAACATTAGTGACAACATTCTGTTTGATAGAGTCTTTTCTTCATTAGATTCTAGTTGAATTGCTTTGTAAACCCTATAAGAGGGTTTTAACATTCTTTGAGAGTCGGGAGATTATCATAGAGTGTTTGGTTTCGTTTCAAAGAGATTCTTTCAAAAGATCTCTTTGTACGTGTTTTTGTAATTACTCTTGTAGTAATATATCTTTTGCCCTGCTGGCGTTCCACAAGTATATTTATATACTTGTGGATATATCTTCCTGTCCTTGTTCGTTTTTTTATTCCGCTGCAAATTCTGATTATTCTAAGTGTATGAATGTTTTGGTAAATGTTGTGACATCTGGAACAACATTATCAATCTGTTCATTTTGTTTTTAAGTCTTGCAGGAGTTTCTGACCCACCAATCCTTTCAATTGGCATCAAGAGCCTGTATCACTCGACTTCGTACGTGAGAGGATCCTGTTTTAATCTTGCAAGACATGGATTGGTGTAATCCGCAAGGGAAGTTGCCCGTGCTTGATGGATCAAACTACGCCTATTGGAAGATTCGTGTACGGTCCCAAATCAAGTCCATTGATACAAATGCTTGGGACGTTGTTTTGGATGGGTTTACTCATCCTATGAAGGTTCATGAACAAGATGGAGATGTTGTTTCCAAACCTAGAGGAGAATGGACTATTGCCGAAATTGCTGCTGCAAACTACAATGATAAAGCTCTCAACATCATCCATGGTTCTGTAGATCTCCGTGTTTTCAAACTCATCCAAAATTGTACTTCAGCAAAGGAGGCTTGGGATATCCTTCAAAGGCATTACGAAGGAGATAGCACCGTAAGAGAGACAAAATTGCGAACTCTAATGTCTCAATTCGAAACCATGCGAATGGAAGAAAATGAGGACATTAGTTCCTATTTTGAGAAACTACGGGACATCTCAAATCAGTTCGTGGTGCTCGGAGACTCAATAACGCACAAGAATTTGGTGTCCAAAGCCATTCGTACTTTGACACCAAAGTACAACATGAAGGTGTGTGCTATTGAAGAAGCTCACAACCTTGCCAAGATGGATTTTGATACTCTCCAAAGCATCTTGCAATCATACGAGCTTAATCTGAAAAATCAAGAAGGAGGCTCGAAGGGAAAAAACATTGCTTTTCAAGCACAAACTGATGATGAAAGCGATGAAGATGATGAGCCATTGGAGGAAGTCACTGAAGCACACAATGTGGCAATGCTAACCAAGAAGTTCAATTCGATGGTAAGGAAGTTCAACAAAAAGAAATTTCATCCGAAAGGGAAGAATTTCCAAAACAAGAATGTCGCTCAACCTTCGTGGAAGCCAACTGGTACACCTGCCCAACTCCAATCTAATCCCAGAAGAGCAGGATCTGAACATGGAAGATTTGATCCGAAGCATCTTGAAAGTATTCAATGCCATGCTTGCTCGGGATGGGGACATTATGCAAATGAATGTGCCAATACTCTTCGGAAGTATGGGATAAAGAACCACTGGGTTTCCATGAGCGATGATGAAGATGAGGATGACCTTGAAGAAAGTCAGAACCAGTCTTTGATGCTTGCAACAATTTGCGAACAGAATGACCAAACTTTTCATGTTGCAGATGATGTGGCCACATTGATCGACACATCTGACAGGTACGATTTATTTAATTTTAATTTTTCTAACGTAACCTGCTTGAATGTTGTGGATACAGTGGATACAGATTCTCTTCCAGATGATGAAGAATTGGATAGGGATGAAGTTCTTGAAGAACTCCAAGAACTTTACAAATCCTTACTTAAAGATTGGAAGAAGCAATGCAAAAAAGTTGAAGTCTTTTCCAAAGAAAATGATATCATGAGGGGATCTTTAGCAAAGATAGAAACAGCCCTCATTAAGAAGGAGATAGAGCTTGATAAAGTTCAAACCAAATTGAATGATGCAGAGGCCACTATTGCCAAATGGACCAGTAGTTCAATGAAAGTCAATGAAGTCTTGAACGAAGGAAAAACTGATAGAGCAGGTATCGGGTTTAAATCAAAAGAATCTGTTTTTCCAAACCTCTTTGGTGAAAATCTTGTTAAAACTACCTTTGTGAAAGAAAAGTCTAAAAATGTTGGTGAATCTTCTAACCCAGGTCGTAGGAAAAGGAAATTTGTTTGCCATTACTGTTTTTGTGAAGGGCATATAAAACCATTTTGTTTCAAATTGAAAAGAGATATGTCCAGTAATGAAATGTTGTCTGAAATGTTACCCAACATTTCGAACAACATTTTTGACAAACCAAGAAAAATTGTTGTGAAACAAGTTTGGATTCCAAAAGCTCCTTTTGTTTGCAATGTTGTTTATACTGCTTTGAGGACTAATCTTGCAGGTTCGTGGTATTTTGATAGTGGTTGTTCACGTCATATGACGGGAACAAAAAGGTACTTAAAAGATTTTGAACCACTTACCGAAGGTTATGTTACTTATGGAGGAGGAGCTAAAGGTAAAATCTTAGGGAGAGGAACTCTTGATGTTCCAGGTTTTCCAAGTCTGAAAAGTGTCTTATTGGTTGATGGTCTTATGGCTAATTTAATTAGCATAAGTCAACTTTGTGATGATGACTTGGAGGTAAAGTTTAATAAAAATTCATGTGAAGTTTTTGATAAATCTAACACTTGTGTTATGGCAGGAACAAGGTCTCAAGATAATTGTTATCTTGTTGGTAACAAAGTCACTTGTAACAAGGTCCAATTTGATGACACAATTCTGTGGCATCAAAAATTGGGACATGTAAATTTTCGTACCTTACACAAGTTGATGAAGTTTGGAGCAGTAAAAGGTTTGCCTGATCTCAATTACAAAAGTAAAGTGGTCTGTGGAGACTGCCAGAAAGGTAAGCAAACTCGTGTTCCACACAATGTTGTCACATCTGGGGGAACATTCACAGGTACTGTTCACTGCTTTGATCTTTTACATATGGATCTTATGGGTCCAGTTGAAGTAGAAAGCCTTGGAGGTAAGAGGTACTCCTATGTAGTTGTTGATGATTTTTCAAGGTTCACTTGGATTTTCTTTTTACGTGAAAAATCAGAAACTTTCTCTTACTTTAAAATGCTTTTTACTCAAATCAAAACCTCTTTCTCCTCAAAAGTTTTGAGAATTAGGTCTGATCATGGAAAAGAATTTGAAAACAGTTACTTTGCTGATTTTTGTGTAAAGAAAGGGATTTTTCATGAGTTTTCGGCTCCTAAAACACCTCAACAAAATGGAGTTGCCGAAAGAAAGAATAGAACTTTGCAAGAAATGGCTAGAGTCATGTTGATTTCTAAAAAACTGTCAAAAAGGTTTTGGGCCGAGGCATTGAACACCGCATGTTATATAGGAAATAGAGTTTACATTAGGCCCGGTTGCAAAATTACACCTTATGAAATTTTAAAAGGAAGAAAACCAAGTTTGAAACATTTTCATGTTTTTGGGTGTGTTTGCTATGTGCTTAATGACAGAGATAATCTTGCCAAGTTCGATTCGAAGAGTGACAAAGCTGTCTTCCTTGGATATTCCTCAAATAGCCATGCTTATCGTGTATACAATTTAAGAGTAAGGAATATTCAGGAATCTGTAAACATAGTGTTTGATGACTGTTCTGATCTTGCAGGAAAGACATATGAAGATATGGTGATGGATCTGATTGAGAAACCGTCTGTTCCTGAAGATGCAGAAAGTGGTAGATCTGATGTTGTACCTGATGTTGCAACAATTGGAGAAACATCTGGTGTCAACAGTGAATCTGATGAAAATGAGGATGAAATTCATGATCCTGTAAGGAGAGATCCGCCTGCTCGGATTAGAAAAGATCACCCTACAAGCCAGGTGATAGGGGAAGTACAAGAAGGCATTCGAACACGAAGGAAGGAACCGGTTAATTATAAAGACATGGTCAGGTATGTGTGTATGACTACCACATACGATGAGGTAAGGAATTATTGTTTTGTGTCTTTGTTTGAACCTAAAAATGTGTTAGAAGCTTTGAAAGATGATTTTTGGATTCAAGCTATGCAAGAGGAGCTTGAACAATTCACTCGAAATGAGGTGTGGACTCTCGTTCCTAGACCTTCCAATACCAATGTAATTGGTACTAAATGGATTTTTAAGAATAAAACTGATGACTCGGGTAATGTTGTTCGTAACAAAGCTCGTCTTGTAGCTCAAGGCTATACACAAGTCGAAGGTATCGACTTTGACGAAACCTTCGCACCTGTGGCTAGAATTGAGTCTATAAGGCTTTTACTTGCTATAGCATGCTATCTAAAAATCACCTTATATCAAATGGATGTTAAGGGAGCCTTCTTATATGGTTATTTGGATGAGGAAGTATACGTTGAACAACCTAAAGGTTTCGAAGATCCTTTCCATCCTAACCATGTGTTCAAGCTTGACAAAGCCTTATATGGTTTGAAACAAGCCCCTCGAGCATGGTACGGTAGGTTGACAAATTTCTTACTTGATTTTGGATTCATTAGAGGTGAGGCCGATCAAACTCTGTTTATTAAAAGGAATAATAATGATATAATCATTGCACAAATTTATGTTGATGATATAGTATTTGGATCTAACTTGCAACAAAGTTTGGATTCTTTTGTTAATGCTATGAAATCGACGTTTGATATGAGTATGATTGGAGAACTCACTTATTTCTTGGGCTTACTGGTGAAACAATCTAATGAAGGCATTTTCATTTCCCAGAGCAAATACGCAAGGAACTTAGTGAAAAAATTCGGACTTGAAAGTGCTAAGCATATGAGGATACCGATGGGGTCTACACAGAAAATATCAAAAGATGATGTTGCCGTAGATGTTGACACAACGCTGTACCGTTCAATGATAGGTAGCTTGCTGTATCTTACTTAAAGTCAACCTGATATTATGTTTAGTGTTTGTGTCTGTGCCCGTTATCAATCTTGTCCTAAAACATCTCACTTACATGCTGTTAAGAGAATCATAAAGTACGTAGCAGGTACATGTGATTTAGGTATATGGTTCTCTAAAGATACTAATCCTAACCTTGTAGGATATAGTGATTCCGATTGGGCTGGAGATGTGAATGATAGGAAAAGTACTAGTGGAGGATGTTTTTATCTTGGAAATAATTTGGTCTCATGGTATAGTCGTAAGCAAAATTGTGTGTCTCTTTCGACTGCTGAATCTGAATATGTGGCAGCCGGAAGTTGTTGCTCTCAATTAATTTGGTTACAACACATGCTTAATGACTATGGAATTAAATGTGATAATTTGACTATGTATTGTGATAACATGAGTGCCATTAATATTTCAAAGAATCCTGTTCAACATTCAAGAACAAAACATATAGACATTCGACATCATTTTATTAGAGATTTAGTTGAGAAAGGTCTTGTCCAACTTGAGTATGTATCCACTGATAATCAGCTTGCTGATATTTTTACCAAAGCCTTAGATTTTGAGAGATTTTCGTCCTTGAAAAGCTCTCTTGGTTTGTGTGTGATCTGATTGCATATTTACAGTTTACGGATGTTGTTCCTAATGTTGCCACAATCTGAAAAACATCCATTGTTCAGGCTTTCTGTCTAGGGTTTTTAGGCATATGTTTGCTTGTGTGTTTTCTAGATAATGTGTGACTCTTTATAGACATTTGTCCTAACAATTCCATAAATTCAGTTAATGGCTCATTTTAAAGTGTACCTTGCTTAAAATTTTGATAAAAATCACGAAGCACTTGGAGCACGGCGTTCGCGGCGACGATGCTTTTCAGGCAGCCTAGTGATTGCTTAAAAAGGGTGTGTGACCTATACTGAGTAACTCGGGGCACGACACTCGCTATGACGATGCTTCCTTGTAAAAAGGTGTAGGAGATACCACATCCCACGATAAAAAGTTAATCTCTCAACTGAGTAACCAGAGGCACGACACTCGCTATGACGATGCTATCTTTTCAAAAGGTTGGTAGAGATTAACATGTGCAAATTGTTGTTTATGGTACACTGTGTTATGTTTTGAGCCTGCTTAATAATTTAAAGGAATTGTTTTTACAATTGTGTCAACATTGCGAAACACAAAATCTGGAAATTTTACATGCGATTTATTTTCTGTATTTAGGCATCCCTAGATTTTTTTTTTGGATACAATTTTTGAGTTGGATAAGTCGTCTCCTAATATTTCTGATCTTATGATTTCTCTTTCTCTCTGTTTTGGATCATTTTTGTTGAGGATCTTAAGGGTTTTAGTTTCTTAAGTGCTTCCTTAAATTCACGGTTCTCCATGTCTTATCAAATCACTCATACTCTCTCTCATCTCTTCTATGATACACTCATCTTTACATGCTCCAAAAATCCCCAAATTTCTCTCCAAACCTAACCATGGCAGATTGGAAGACTGATTAAAATCAGAGATACATTCTTTTGTCTCTTTCTGCTCACAAAGGGGGAGATAGGTTGAAGAGGAAGCTGATGATACAGAAAAAGCTAGTTCTAACTTGTGGTTATCTTTTACTTGTTCGAAATCTATTGCATGTTAGTATGTATGATATTTTGTTGGATGCAATTGATGTTTTCTTGCAGGTTTTCAGGGGGAGAATATTTAAATATGGTTTTGAGCAGAAAAGCCAAAAAGGGGGAGATTGTTAGTGTTATTTTTTAACACTAATTAATTTTGCCTTTTCTTTGGTATTTTATTACCATATTTAATTTTAATATATTGAGATATTTGATAGTATATTTTTATACTATAAGATATTTAATATATTTGCTTGATTTGGTTGTTGAATTTATTTGGGTTTGTTATCCAAGAGTTTGGACAAGTCAAAGAAGTATGAAGAGTATTGAACTAGCCAAAAGAGTGAAAAGTATGGGAGAAGTCAAAGAATAGTGAAAAGTATGAGAGAAGTCAAAGAATAGTGAAAAGTATGGGAGAAGCCAAAGAATAGTGTAGAGTATGGAACAAGTCATGGAAGATGGATAAAGATCTTGGACCAAGTTGCACCAGAAGTGAGAGTCTGAAAAAAGAGCACTATCCAGACTGCAGATCGAGAAGAACACCAAGAGAGATCCAAGAGAAAAATATAGAGTGTTCCAAGTGAGATACAAGGGCAGTTTTCAGAGCAATTGAATGTTGAAACATTAGTGACAACATTCTATTTGATAGAGTCTTTTCTTCATTAGATTCTAGTTGAATTGCTTTGTAAACCCTATAAGAGGGTTTTAACATTCTTTGAGAGTCGGGAGATTATCATAGAGTGTTTGGTTTCGTTTCAAAGAGATTCTTTCAAAAGATCTCTTTGTACGTGTTTTTGTAATTACTCTTGTAGTAATATATCTTTTGCCCTGCTGGCGTTCCACAAGTATATTTATATACTTGTGGATATATCTTCCTGTCCTTGTTCGTTTTTTTATTCCGCTGCAAATTCTGATTATTCTAAGTGTATGAATGTTTTGGTAAATGTTGTGACATCTGGAACAATATTATCAATCTGTTCATTTTGTTTTTAAGTCTTGCAGGAGTTTCTGACCCACCAATCCTTTCAATGTCCTACATTTTCATCTTTGGAGATCCCCATCTGAAACATACGGATAGTAGAAGAAGTGTCTAGTTTGCTATCCACTGAGGTCAAATGACGCTCTTCAATATGGGCCCACTGATTAACTTATACCAGACCCATCTAAAGTCTTAGAACGACAACCCAACCATCTCAAATTAAGCTTCCCATAACCTTTTGTCATGGAGCTGAACCCAACAGACATACATATTCATTTCTGGTATTCTTTCTTGTTTTAATATATTCTACCTTAACATCTTCACCTCAAACATTTTAACTTTCTGTAGATGATGTAGCTCTGCATCTTAGCATTTGGTCCTAATAACATTCATTGGTTCCCCTGCAGATTAATGATTTGTATGACTATAATAAAAGGACTATCCGGCATGCACAGTCTTTGTAGCCAAATGAGTCATTTCTCCTTTGAACAATGTTCTAAACAATGCCAAAGGTAGGGAGACTAATTAAACTTTTCCTGTCTAAGTTTATTACTCACCAAATAATAAACGCCATGAAGAATCTTGTGTTTCTCTCTCCAATGCAATTGTTCTTCAAAGAAGATAAATGACATTATCTGAATAAGAAACAGTGTAATTGTCATCGGAAATCAGAAAGGAAGTTGCTGAACATACCATCCATGCACAATGATGATCAAACCGGGCAACACAGCGATCGCATATGCTGCAATGCTTTGACCTAGCAGGTCTGATAATGCAAGCAGCAAATTAAATCCAGTTTGTAATTTTGTTAGAAGAGTTTTCAATTTCTGACAAGAAGAACAATGAGCTTACTTAGGGATTTTGCAGGTAGAACATTCTTTCTCTGAGAAGATAATGTTATCATAGGGATAAGCAGAGAGGTATTGAGACACATTGGCAGAATTCACAACCCCTGGATCAGAAAAGCTAGTCAATAGAAAGAGGAGAATACCCACTCCAACTGCCAAGAAGCTCGTGTACCTGGTAATACATAATTTTCAAGTAAAGTAACAAATATACATCCTAAGTGCACAATCAACAACCATACAAATACGGAAAATACCTGTGTGCTTCACTCAAATAATACCCTGGAATGTAGATGAAGGATGAAGTTGCTATGAAGTAATAAGTTGCTCCAACTATTAACAAATATATCAACTGCATGAAAGAGAAAAAAATGCTTATGAGTACATCAAATTTAAAATATGTTACGTAAATACATTCTAAAAAGAGTTGCTTAAAATCAAGTTGCCATTTATCACTACACACTGTTCTCCAATACATAATTTGGAAATTTAATTCTATTCTTGGTGGCATTTGGCACATAGCTGATGATAGAATTCAAAGTCATCCAAGTTAGTTTGGCCCAATTGATGATCCAAGTAATGGTGGCAGAACTTATGGCCCAAATATTGAAATTCCAGCCCAAGCAAAAAGGCCCATTAGAGTTGTGCAGCAACCAGTTTGGATGAAAGATTTCCACATGTGATAATTGGCCAAGTAAACTAGAAAAGTGGATGCAAGCAGTTGACTCAGTCAAGCAAGTAGTGGACTTCTTTATTCTTAGTATAGGCACATTTTCCGATTGTTAGTTGGAACGTTTTTGCCTTAGTTTGTTGCATTTGTTTACATGTTCTTCAGTTTATCTGTTAGATTGTAGTGGGTCAGTTTCTACGTGTATTTATATCTCATTTGATTAATGAAAAAGGCATTCTGAGTCTGCCAAAAAATTTCCCCTATTTATCTTAATTTCTCGGAGATTCGTTCCTCCTCGAATTGGAACAACAAATTCTGATATTGCCTTATCAGCTGAGGTATGGAAAACCAAATCATAAACTCATTCATGTTACAAAAAATCACTTGCAGCTATAAAAATCTCTTCCTGAGGGAGGATAGGAGCAATGACCTCGTATACAGATAACAAACGAAATGCAAAAACGAAAAATTTAAGCTCATACATAGTTCACAAAACCCCATAGCTACAAACATCATCACAACCTTAACAAAACAAAAGACATAAACTCAAACTTTCAAAATCCACATAAAATAATTTCAAAATCCACATAAAACTCGAACACTTAGAAGCATGTTCGGCCATCTTGGCCGAACACCTTGAAGCCCGTTCGGCCATCTTAACTGAACGGAACTAGTTCAACAACCCTAGGGGTAAAATTGGAATTTTTTTTTAAAAATTGGTGTTGTGCTCTTAGAAATGGGAGTTGTGCTTATAGTCCCTCCCTAGTTAATTACAGACAAATTGGTTACCGTAATGTTTCGAAATAAATGTGTATTCTACACAGTAAAATTTGTTTGAATTATTTGATTATCGAAAAACAAATCTTTTATTTCAGTTTTGAGATTTTTTCTTATTATTTCATTAATTAATTATAATTTTATAAATATTTATAACTTTGTTGGAAGCCCCTATAATATTGCATACATCTTTTAGTATTAAAAACAAATTATACAAATAATCTTAGGTACACGTACCCTACTCATTATTAAACATTCCTCAATTATTAAATACACCCACTTTAAAACATTTAACATTATCAAACTTTTAAACAAACTCATAACATTACCATTTTATCCATGTAACATAATGTGTAGTGTTCATATGATAGAGTAGTGCAAGCTAAAAACGAAAAATTGATTTGGTATATATTCAGTTAAAATCAATTAATAATAGAGTTGGTCTTGTGTGCACTTGGTGTACATGCAATCCGGGTTGACCCGGTTTTTGACCCGGATCCGCGTGTTTTTGAATTTTCCTTTTTTTTTTTTGCTTCAGGTTGTGACCTTTATGTTGTAAATGTGTGACCTTTATGTTATAAATGTATGACCTTTATGTACAACTATCATGACCTTTAGAGACTGTAACTTAGAAAAAAAATGAAGATTTTCAATATAATTTGAACTTTACACCTTTATATGATATTAATGCGACCTTTATGTTATATTATGTCACCTTTATGTACAAATATTCTGACCTTTATATAATATATAAAGATTCATAAATGTCAGAATATCTGTACATAAAGGTGACATAATATAATATAAAAGGTCACATTAATATCACATAAAGGTACATCGTGCAAATTGTGTTAAAAATCTTCATTTTTTCCTAAGTTACAGTGCATAAAGGTAGAGACAGTTGTACATAAAGGTCACACATTTATAACGTAAAGGTCATACATTTATAACATAAAGGTCAGGACAAAAATCTGGAAAAAAAAAAAAAAAAAAAAAAAAAAAACTCGCGGATCCGGGTCGGATCGACCCGGATTGCACGGATCTTAGATCCGTGCACCTGGTGCACAGGAGTGTTTGCCTTAATAATAATACTTGTGATCATCCTTAGTAGAGCACATGAAATCTTTTATTATATTTGGGAGTTGGGCTGCTGTGCACAAGTTGCACGGATCTAACAGTTTCTGATCCGGCCCAATACAGTCATGACCTGACCCAATACAGGCCTGACCCAATTTCTTATGTATTAACAATGTCCTTTTTCCCTTAGCTACGTGATTTCTTCCCCCTGGTCGCGATTCCATCGAGTTTCTTCCATCAAATTTCTTCCCTTAGGTTGTGATTCCATGGACCGCAGTTAACAATACTTCATATCAATCAATCAATCTTCATGGAAATTGCAGACGAAATCGCATTTGGTAAATTAATAATTCATCTACTAAATTCCAAACTTTTCAATTCGAAAACTTTAACTGATATGGTGTTCTATAATAGGTGAAATTATATCCAACCTTCAACTTGTTGAGCTATCTGATGAAGAAGATGAATTTGCGAGTGCAACTGATACAATTTATGGAACCAGCTCTACTAAAGGTACACTCAGACATAATCTTCTTCAGACAATATAGTATAGATAATGAAACATAATGGTTATCTTATGAAAACTTAAAGGTATAGTTAACTATATGTGAAGGTCTCCGTATTTAAAGAAACTGAATATAAATACAACAAACTTCCATCACC
This sequence comes from Scutellaria galericulata, assembly GCA_946896805.1. Lineage (NCBI taxonomy): Eukaryota > Viridiplantae > Streptophyta > Magnoliopsida > Lamiales > Lamiaceae > Scutellaria > Scutellaria galericulata. Next base: position 15,681,093 of record OX335790.1, read on the forward strand.
AAACTTTTGTGTTTGTATATCAATGATTGATATGCAAAATTACTGATAGTTTGGTGATGTTATTGCAAATACCTCTTATATAAAATATAAAATCAAATTTTGCGCTACCAAGTTGAATAGAATTGGGGAAGAAAAGACAGATCGTTGGTTAAACGATTTCCAGTAATTGCAACGGAGGTCGTCGGAGTCCATCAGCAAAAACAAAGACGTAAGTACAATCTGCAGTAAGAATTTCGAATTTTAACTTCAATTTTTATATTCTCATGAATTTTAATAAAGAAAGAGTAAAATCAAAGTTTGAGTTCTTCACCGGAGGCCAAAAACTAGGGCAACGATCTTGTGTGCCATTGTAAATCCATATTTTTATAATGGTATTTGGGTTAATAATGTGAGCTTGTAGGGCATTTTATATAATTGTGTTTTTATATTTGTGAATCCATGGTTTAATTCTTGTAAGATTCTAGGCTTTTTCCCCTTGAAAAAGAGTAAATTTAACTTTCAAAAAGCATTAGGTATTGAAATAGGAGACTGAAGGAAGGAAGAATTCTAATCTTTGTGCTTCATACTTTTGATGTTTCAATCAGAGTATCTTACCGAATTTATCTTTTGTTTTTTTAGGTTATTTCTCATTTTTTTTAATTCTAAATCAGAAGAGGAGATGTTTAAGAACACGTTTCAATCTGGGTTTCTTTCCATCCTTTATAGCCTTGGGTACGGATATATATATATATATATATATATATATATATATATTGGAGATTTGTTTTCAGGCATGCTCTTTGATTGATTTATGGTTGAAGCTTCTTTTGAGGTTTGTTTTTTAATAAATTGTTATTGACAATTGTTTTTTTTTTCTTGGATTATTTAAAGAAACTGAATGTCTTGTATGTATATAGTTGACTTATTTTAGTTCTGTTTATTCTGGTATGCTAAAGAATACATGATGGTCATCTTATGAAAACGTGAAGGTATAGTTAACTATATGTGAAGGTCTCATTTAAAGAAACTAAATGTCTTGTATGTATATAGTTGACTTATTTTGGTTCTGTTTATTCTGGTATGCTTAATAATACATGAGGTCATCTTATGAACACGTGAAGGTATACTTAACTAAACCTAAAGGTCTCCCTATTTTTTTCCAGATGACACCATTTAATTAAATGATCTCACTGGTTCTCTAGTTGGATTAACAAGGGAAACGGTTGATGACATGTATAAAATCTACTGTAAGCATGCTCGATTAATTGGATTTAGTGTTCGCAAGTCTAATAGTAGATATGCTACTGGAGAAAGATCTAATGTGCTGTTAGCTAAGCTTTTTGTATGCTCTTGTGCTGGACTGAAGACATCACATGTCACAAAAGCCAAGAGAAAAAAAATAGGAATTACAAGAACAGGTTGTGATGCATTCATGAGTGTGAAAATGAATGATGAAGGGCTATATGAGGTGGTTAAACATGTCTTGTCACATAATCATCCTCTAACTAGAACTGAATGGAACCATCTATACCGTTCGGAGAGAAGAATAACTGATAAAAAAGGTAAAGCAATAGAGAACATGATCTCGGCAGGAATGACTGCAACTAACTCTTACCGTTTTATGATTCATGATGCTGGAGGTGAAGAGATTGTAGGACATACCAAAAAAGATCATTTGAATTTTGTCAATCGTATTAAAATGAAGGTCATTGAAGGTGCGGATGCTCAAACAGTTATTGACATGATTCAAAAACAACAAGATGACAGTGATGACTTTTACTATAAGGTTAGATTGGATGACGAGAGAAGATTGAGCAATATCTTTTGAAGAGATTCAATGATGAAGGAAGATTACAAGCTATATGGTGATGTTGTTGTTTTTGACACAACATATAAAACTAACAAGTTAAATCTAATTTGTGCTCCATTTGTTGGTGTAAATAATCATTGGAGGAATATTATGTTTGGTTGTGCGTTTCTGGCTGATGAAAAAACAGAATCCTTTGAATGGCTATTTCAAGTATTTAAGAAATCAATGAGAGAAAAATGTCTAATAACAGTATTCACTGACTAAGATTTTACAATTTCAAATGCTTTTATTGAGAAGGTAAACAACTTATATGGTATACTTAAATGTGTTAAAAGGTATTCTTATTCTGACTATTATGTCTTATATCTTATAGGTTTTTCCATCAACGAGGCATCGTCTTTGCCTATGGCACCTCCAGCAAAATGCAGTCAGCAGGTTCGCACAACTCAAAAGTGATAATACATTTAAAGATTCATTCAACAAATGTTTGGCGGGGTGTGTTGATGAGAACGAATTTGAGGATTGTTGGAAAAAATGATATCTACATACAAATTGGATGACCATCCTTGGTTTGCAAGGTTATACAACTTAAATCAAAAGTGGTGCACTGCATTGGATAAGGATTTCTTTTTAGTGGGGATTCGATCTTCACAAAGAAGTGAAAGTACAAATCACGTCATCTCGTTCAATGTCAAGAAGACTACGAGCTTAACTGAATTTCACACAGCTTTCAAGGAAACAATAAACAATTGGAGGAGCCGAGAACGTCAAGATGAGTTCCAGTCTTCAAGATGCATTCCCGAGTCAATTCTACCAATAATTGGATTGTTGAAGCATGCTTCCGAGGTATATACACTACCATTTTTCAGACATTTCGAGGAAGAGTTTATCAAATGTATTTCTGCTAAAACCACAGTTGTTGAAATTCAAGACAACCTTGTCATTTATGATGTTTCACCACTTAGTATTGAACACAATATCAATCGTGTGATATTTGACAACAAAATGAACTTGATTGTTTGCACTTGTAAGAAGTTTGAAGAGTATGGTATGATGTGTTACCACTCATTGAGAATACTTCATATCAACTCTATAGAAAGGATACCAGATCCTTATATACAAAAAAGATGGACAAAAGAAGCAAAATCACATATATGGGACACTGTGGAGGCTACTACTACCAGTGGCACAAACAAGTCTCGTGATTGTGTTCTGTGGAGACATGAAATGGCTAGAAAATATTATAATCTCATTTTGCAATGTGAAGATAATGAGGATGCAAGGAGGATACTCGAATAAGCTTATGACAGAGTTTCTTCAAATGTTAATGGAATCATTTCAACAAATTCAGCAGATCTTGGCTCGTCAAAATCATCTAACATTGTGCTCGATCTTGCTTGCTCGGTTACAAAGGGACGAAGACAAAGAATTAAGGGTCACTTTCAGAAAAAGAGCAATCAGAAATGAAAAACAATAACAAAGGAATTTGGTTCTAAAACACCAAATGTTCACTTGTTTTAGTATGTGTGACCTTTTACTTATGATAAGAATACCATTGTATTGTATTAGACAAACCATTACATTGTGTTAGTGATACCAGCAATACCATAAGACATTTATTTTAGTATGTGACCTTTTACTTATGATAATGATACCATTGAATTGTATTAGTCTTACCTTTACGTAATGATAAGCATACCATTAATTATTATAGGCATACTGTGTATATGTCATACATATACTTTGTAATTATAATAAGAATACCTTATATTCGTCAGAAGTATACCATAAAGTTATGATAAGAATATCTTTACTTTTAAAAAACATAATGTAACATTATTTTATTCATCACATTTTTATTATGATAAGCATACATTTTATTCTAATAGACATACCATTCGTTCGTTTTAGTATGAGTGACCTTTTACTTCTGATAAGAATACCATTGTATTGTATTAGACAAACCATTACATTGTGTTAGTGATACCAACAATACCATAAGACATTTATTTTAGTATGTGACCTTTTACTTATGATAACAATACCATTGAATTGTATTAGTGATCTTACCATTACGTAATGATAAGCATACCATTAATTATTATAGGCATACTGTGTATATGTCATACACATACTTTGTAATTATAATAAGAATACCTTATATTCGTAAGAAGTATACCATAAAGTTATGATAAGAATACATTTACTTATAACAATATACCTTTACTTTTAAAAAACATACTGTAACATTATTTTATTCATCACATTTGCATTATGATAAGCATGCCTTTAATTCTAATAGACATACCATTCGTTTTCATAAGCATACCAGTATAAAAAATTATAATAAAGATTAACATACTTAAAATGTATGTAACCAAACCATCACATAATGTATAGCCAAATACCATCACACCTATACGTACATATCTATAGCCAAAAACCATTGAAAATGTATGTAAAGCCACCAATATATAACTCCAAAACCAACAAACAGTGTATATACTACACAACATAAATCTCTCATTTTCTTCCTCTCGTATATGTCCTTCCAGGTTCAATGATAGCTTTCGTCTTTCTTTTCTAGAAATTCTGATTTCTTTTTTCCTCCATCATCTTGGCTTTCATGTCAGGTTTAGCAATGTAAAAGGCATGGATTTTTCTTATGACGTCTCGCCTCACTTGATTGAGGTCTGAAAGCACAAGTATAGCACAAATTTCAGCACGAAGTCCACGACGTATAGTAGCCTTCAAAACAAATAAAATAAAAAATTATTAGATATAATAAATAATAAAATCATAATAGATTATTCTGAAATGCACATGCATACCTTCGTCATATCAGGATTCGAGTACAGTACACCATCAAAAAATTTGACATGGTGCATCATATAAACACCACAATCAAGATCTTTGTTTGTGGTTTTCCATTTGAACAACATATTTTCAAATTCATAATTCAGAATCTCCTCAACTTTTATATGTTTTCTACTTTGCAAAAACCTCGACATCTGTACTTTCTACAAAAACAATTACGAAAACAAAAAATAAAATATTACATCACTTAAACATACCTAAAAATATTACCATACTTTTCTTTAAGAACTTACCAGAATCTCTGCACACTTGAAAAAATCATTTTCTGAATTTGGATACTTCCTATTATCCAAATACCGTATCTTCTTCTCAATAAAGTTGATGGCTATAACAGTATAATGAAAATTGAAACAAAATGGAACAAAGATCTACATTGAAAAAACAAATCAATGATCAGATATTATAAATGTTTACTTAACTGAACATGAAGGTATTCTTAAAGTCACATGTATGTATGCTTAACTAAACATAAATGTATACTTAACAGTACATAAAGATACATACCATCTCAGCACTGGCTAGTGTATCCTTATTCGAAGCCATCCACAACTCAAAAGTATTCCTCATGCAGCCCTCATTCTCCTTAACATCACCAACACCTTCTACAATATTTTTCAAATTTCCCTAATAACAAAAAATAACCATTGTTAAAACAAATCACCATAATGTAATATATTAAAAAAAACAGAAGATATAAAAACATACATAATGTTCCAAGTTAAACACAAATCTCTTTCGTCTCTCTTGGCATCCATAGTCAGCATTCACAAGCAAAAACCAAGCGGTTAACACAGACTGATAAATTTCAACCTTTGGGGACAACGACAAAAAATCCTCCTTAGTGATAAAATTGTAGTAACCATTCTTCACCAGCTCTTCACTGCTAACATAAAAAAAACATTAGGACATAAATTATTCATCAAACAATAAAAGAGCTTAAAACAAAAACTACGTACTTTTCATTGTTGTTTGACTCATCTTTAAACAGACAATAGTCAACAACTTCTTTCTGAATTTGACTCAAATTGCTCAAAAATTTGTTGGAATAAACCATGAAATCAGACACATAGCCAACATCATTAGTGATGTTCCAGAATGGCTCTTGCTTCATAGCATCGGTGACATCTTCATCAGTACCACCTCCCTCAACTGCTGTTGTTCGTTCCTCATTCAAATTGAATTGAATACCTTGATCCTCAGGTGTAAGCAACTCAAAAGAAGGCATCTCTGGAGCAAGCTTCTTCATCGACAAAAAAATTGCAACTACACTATCAATGTAGTTGTGCAAATCTACATTGGAGAAGAAAGCTTGGGTACTCGATTGCCCTTGAGAATCAGAAACTTCAGCATCAGTTGAGGCGGATTCTTTATCCTCCATACTTCTTTTCACACCAAAAAGTTTTTCCATATGGTAATTTGTCACCACAGAAACATCTCTTTTAAATAAAAGAAATGATTTATGAGTATCCTGTACAGTAACATAAAAGAATAAAATTAAAGGTATGTCTACTATAACATAATGGTATGACTAATGAAACAGGGAGGTCTGTGTACTGTAACGTAAGTTAAACATAAACGTATGTCTAATGATACAAAAAGTATGTCTACTCAAACATGAATGTATACATAATGCAACATGAAGGTATACCTAATGAAACATGAAGGTATAAATAAAGATACTTACATCCTTGGCCATTTTGTTGATTTCATCATCATCAGGTTCACCCTCCGGCAATGAAAACTTGATGAATTTAGAACCACCAACATTTTTCTCACCAGCATCATCAACATCTTTCCCACCAGCATTAGCAACAACACCATCATTGTTTTCATCAGCAGCAGCAGCGACAGCATCACCATCGTTCCTCTCAGCAGCAGCACAATCGCCTTTCGCACTAGAAACACCAGCACCATCATCTCTCAAACGTCCTCTCATAGATAATGGATAGACATTCAACAACATCTCGGCATCACCATAAGGCCCAGAACATGCCTCCTCATCGCATCTTCTGTCCATTTTCTCGTTTGTCCAGTGTTGTATCAATGGTATAATACAAGACTCTTTAATACCGTGCCACTTCAATCTATGTAAATATGACATTTGCAAGACCAAAACACAACAATTCAAATTATTTGTCTTGCCACAGTGAAAACTAGTGACAGACTCACAAATCCTTTCTAGTACATATGTACACCAATCAAATTTCGAAATGTTCTTTACATCTACCAAACTTTTCAATATCCCCATACACAGCAGTCTATTAGAAGTTGGAACAAAGAAAACATTCATAACATACAAAACAAAAATTCTTTTAAAATCATCTCTCCCATCAACTAAAACACCAGTCATCACATCGTGCAACACCTTCAAAAGTGTTCTTTGCTCAATGTTATATCTAGCCTTGTACATTTCTAATAATTCTTTTTCATCCTCACCCTTCACAAGCTTAACAACATTCTAATTTCCCCGTGGAATCATAAAAATATCATACACATCATCAGTAGTTATAGCAAAGCTACGATTTCTATCAATAGTTAGCATCCTACTCCCACCATTAAAATGATTAACCAACCATGTATTCATCATTTTATTTACCCTACACAAACACATTCTCAACAAACCTCCAAAACCTATAATCATCACGTCCACCAGAAATTCTGCCTATCAGTTAAACGTCGCACCAACTCTACAACACCACTTGGTCTGCATGGTGTATAAATCAAACTGAAAACCAATACAAACACAATATCCAGTCACTAATTACAAAACATATAAACCAATATAAATACAAACAAAATACAAATCATACAACCAAAACATACCTTAATGTTACACTGAACATACATTTTACATAAAATAAACATACCATTTATATAACATTCGCATACCATGAATTATTTTACTCATACTTAACTGCACTTTAACCATACCATTATGATACATTAAACATACCTATTATACACAATAGACATACTTTTTACAAACAGAAAACAGAGATACATATGCAATTATATAAACAGAGATACACATGCATATAAATATACTCATCCACAGCCATGCACTACAAACAAAATGCATTACACAAGGGATATCAAACAAAAACCAAAATATATATCTATCTTTATCAACGCAAGAAGTATCAAAAGCCCTCCTAGATCTCTTCCTGACAACCTTTTTATCAAGAATAACTGCAACATCTTTGTTCGAAGCCATCTAAACATAGAGAATTACAGAGATAAAATGTCAAAAATATAGCAAATAATAAATGACAAAATGTCAAATAATACAGAAAAAATTATAAAATTAGGGTTTAATCCAAATGTTGTGCATAAAAACGAAATACAAAACACAACATGAACAAACTAAACTAAAAACTACATACACTGCATAAACGAAAAAAAATAGTGAAATTAGGGTTCCAAAACAAGGAAATAGAAACAAAGAACTAAAAATTGAAACCAAATACACAAAGCAAACATCATACACAAAAAAAATCAAAACCAAATACAAACAAAATCGAAGAATACCTGCGCCAAATAAAAAAGCTTCAAAACTCGAACAACCGCCTCTGATAATCGAAAATCACCACAAACTAACCACGAACTACTTACGAAATCGAAGTCGAAGTGAAACAAAAATGAAAAAATTGAAGAAAACACCACGAAAAACAACCACGAAGAACACGTTCGAGAGAGAGAAAAACCAGCGCGAAGTGTTGCTCTTCAGTTTTCAAAACACAGACTTAAAACAAAACAAAATTATATTTACTGGGCTGGGTCGGATGCTGGGCCGGGTCGGATAGTGTTGCATGGATATGTGATCCATGCAATTTGTGTATGCAAGTTTTTGTGTATATTTGGTGTTATATTTTCTATTCCAAAATAATCACCACACACCAAGTGTATTCAACGACATCACTATTTAACACATGTCATATAATAAATGTTATTAAACATAAAACATAAATCAAATGTAATAAATAATTCGATCCGTTAATAGAGTCGTGCATGCCAAAATTGAAAAAAATCGAACGTTTAAAATGGAATTGGTTAAACCATTTTCACTCTATTTTTTTATTTTTTTGTTAGAAGTATTGTAATTTTGAGGGAGTGGTGGATAAGAAGAATCATATGTTAGACGAACATATTAATTTTGAGGAATTGGTGTATTATATAAATTATCACTATATCTCGATCCGATTTCTCTCTGATAATTTGGAGTTTGTTGACTCAAATGTCCAAATCCCGACTTGTTTATGACATTGATCCAAAATTTGTTAACTCAAAGTACTATTCTGTTACTGCAAGTATTCGAATTTTGTTGTAAAGTATTTTTGTGATACTGCAATTCTTTATGACATTGATCTAAGTTTCCGAAATGACAAATTTTTTATCAACTGTGTAATTCTTGTATAGGATCTTTGTGTCGTGGTGTTTGAAGCCAACATCGTGGATAACCCAAGGGAATGGTTCATGGACACGAGAGCCACTTGTCATGTCAGTTCAGATAGAGAGGTTTTTTCCTCATACAAAGTCGTGAGTGGAAGAAAGCTCCACACGGACAATCAAGCTTCATCCGAGGTAGTTGGAATGAGAAACGTGGTTTTAAAGCTCACTTCGAGCAAACAACTCACGTTGAAGGATGTGTTGTATGTCCCGGATATCCGAAAGAACATAGTTAGTGATTCATCTTGTAAGTCATGACTTCAAGCTCGTCTTCGAGGCTGAAAAGTTCATTTTTACAAAGCATAGTGTATTTTTTGGTAGAGGTTACTTGACCAATGATCTATTTAAAATAAATATAATGGCCAAGTACCAAGTTGTACCCAAAATGAATAATAAAAATGCAACAACTTTCTCTTATATTGTTGAGTGTTGTGATTTATGGCATAATAGATTAGCACATGTAAATTTAAATGCTATAAAAAGATTAGTAACATTGGACTTGCTAAAATTTGATTAAATTAACACACAAAAGAAATGTGAAGTGCGTGTTAAAGGCAAAATGGCTAAGCTACCTTTCCATAATGTTGAAAAGAGCACAAAACCTCTAGAATTAATTCACACCAACGTGTGTGATTTGAAGTTTGTGCAAACTAGAGGTGGGAAAAAGTATTTTATTACTTTCATAGATGATTGCACAAAGTATTGTTATGTCTACCTCTTGAAAAGTAAAGACGAAACTATAGAAGCTTTCAAGAATTACAAGAATGAGATAGAGAATCGGTTAAATAGTAAGATCAAAGCTATAAGAAGTGATAGAGGTGGAGAGTACGTGGCACTGTTTGAGGAGTCGTGTTCACAAAGTGGCATAACTTACCAAACAATGGCTCCCTACTCATCTCAATCAAATAGCGTAGCTGAACACAAAAATCGTACTGTAAAAGAGATGATGAATGTCATGTTTATTAACTCGGGATTACCACATAACCTGTGGGGGAAGTGTGGGGGAAGCCGTTTTAACGGAAAATTACATACTTAATACGATTCATTTGAAAGGAAAGGATGAAACCTCCTACAAAATATGGAAATGACGTAAACCGTCGTATAAATACCTCAAAATGTGGGGATGTTTGGTTAAAGTGGAGGTAACACCTTTAAAGCAAGTAAAAATTTGTCCTAAGATGATCCATTGTATATTTGTGGGTTATGCACTAAATAATAGTGTTTATCTTTTCCTAATCCATAAGTCGGAAGTACGCGACATGATAGATGGAGCGGTGATAGAATCAAGAAATGTTATATTTTTTGAAAACGTGTATCCTTGTAAAGAAATGATAGAAACAAACTCAAATAAAAGAGTTTTAGATCAAGCTACAAGTAATTTTAGAAACGAAAATGGTTAAACGTGGGTTATGCCCATAACCCACGTTTAACCCTATATAATTCGAAAAAAATAGAGTTAACGTGGGTTAAACGCATAACCTACGTTTAACCCTAATTAATTCGAAAAAAATATAGGGTTAAACGTGGGTTATGCCCATAACCCATGTTTAACCCCAATTAATTCGAAAAAATATAGGGTTAAACGTGGGTTATGGGCATAACCCACGTTTAACCCTATTATTTTCTAATTATATAGGGTTACACGTGGGATTGACACAAGTAAATGGAATTACATTGTATCTTATTTAATTAATGGAATTCACGTTTAGTTGACACAATTAATTTTCTTCCACATATCCCATCAACTCACTATTCCAATGAAGACTTAGTCAAGATTTGTGGTATTTTGTCAAATTTCTTATAATTTGTGGTATATCTAAAAGTAATTATATTTTGTGGTAAAAAATCATATCCTTATTTCAAATATGGTACAGTGGCCGATTTTCTCTTAATAATTATGATACTTTTGATAGTTCAAGAGTTGACTTTTGGGCTAACAATTGGATTCATTGTCTTGTTATATTTCTTAATTTAAACTACGAAAAAAACATCAAATTCAGAAAATTTTAGGAAGGTTTGATTTACTTTTCAAATCAAATTTCCAATTTTCAATAATTTCAACATTGAGATTTTATTGATTCTTGTGTGAGGAAAAAAGAAAAAGGAACAAGTGCAGATTCATATTTGAAAATTTTGGTTAGAAATTATATTTTATTTGGATAGTGTATAAGTGTTAGGTCCATTAGATGGCAACTTTTGAAATTTATTATATTAGATTAGATTTGTTTGATAGTGATTTGATTATTGTGGATTTAATATCATGACGATGTTTGAAACTTATGTAATATTAAATCTCCTATAGTACCTTTTCAAATGCAACGAGATTCAAGTATTTTTTTACAGATATAAATTTTCAACTATAAATACGTGTTTTATAAGTATGTTTATTACAGTATGATTATGAGTTTATTCAAATATGATTGTTACAGCTATAAGTACGTCTCAAGTATGTTTTTTTCCAGTTGTAAGTACGTTTTTTTCTATTATAAATGCAACCGTCTTATGTAAGGTCTTACGTGAGATCGTCTCACATAAATTTTTGCGATATTAAATTGATTTGACAGAGGCGGGCCTCTAGGAAGATCGAAATTATTCCCATCATCATGAAAAAACGTAAAACAAACATGATTTTAATTAGAATTTCACATAGTATACAATACTGAGAGGATGATTTTGAAATGAAAAACTAACATCTAGCCCTTCATTTTCTTCCTTAATGTACTACAAAAACATCAGTGTCTTTTTTTTTTTGGTTAAAGAGTTACCAAACAAATATAGATACATAAATTATTATTAGACCAAAAAAAATATACAATTTTTTTGGGACCAAAGTCTATTGACTCATTCATGACAATGGAGAACTGTCTAAGGAGATTATAACCATGAAATAGTTTCATATACAGTTTTGTGTTCTTTCTTTTTTGTTATTCTCACAATCTTTAAGAAGATTTAAAAATAAAAAATGAAAATAAAAAATCGTACCCTTCTCTTATGGTGCTCTCAAACCCACAAGGAAATCATCATCATTCCTCCTGTTTTCTCAACTATGTGGATTAATTTATATTTATGATGTGTATAATTTTGTATTAAAAATCTGGAACAAGACTATTTAATTTTCGCATGGACTTTTAAGCAACTTTAACAATAAAATTATCCCAAAATCTTCCAAGCTATTCATCATGTGTGGAGAATATGACGATATTGTTCAACTAATTTTCAATTTTCGATCATTTTCAAGCAATTTTGTTACTTATGGAATGAAATTGTAGTAATAATCATTTCTATGGGATTTTTAAAAAAAGTAAACTATTATGAAACAATAAAAATGATTTTTTTTTTCTAATCAGCACTGCAGGTTGTTTTCATTTATCATCGATATCGAATGTGAACTCTCTTTGATCTTATTTCACATTTTGAGTTATTTGTATGGGTGTAAAACTATTTTAATTTGTCTAAATTTGAAGCCATTCATTTTAATCTTAAGATAATCTAATATCACTTGATGGATATTTCATTATAGATTTCTTAAATCAAAATTCAACTTCTCAATTATGTTTGGATTGAGGATGTGATCTCATAAGATAACTGGGTAAATGATTTACTACACACGAGGATTATAAAAATCAATCAAAACACAACTCAAAATATCAAAATTATAAATTAATTCCAAATTCTTCATAAGATTTGATAAAAATAATGATTTTTTTATTGAATTTTATATTTATTTCTCATAAGTGTAATCTCAACCTTACATGACTTTAGAAATTTTCTTCAACAACGAATTAACCAATGTTCTTTGAAGTTCTTCAAACATGTTAGTATTAAAGAAAAAAAAAACAGTTTTTATTTCGTAATTATTGGAATCTTTTTGGCAACGATTGAGGCAGAAAATTCTAGAGCTAGGACCACGAACGTAAATATAAGACAAAAATAAAAACTCCTGTGAAATTGGTGCACGGATTTAGGATCCGTGCAATTCGGGTCGACCCGACCTGGTACAGTATTCCACTCGCCGACACGATTATCCACGCACCAGCACGCGCCTGGAAGAGGGCGCAACATACTTAGTGTAGTTTCTGCAGTTTTCTGGAAAATATGTGTACTTTTTAGTTATGACTTTCATATTTTTATGTTATGATCAATTTCATACCTTTATGCTATGATCTTCATACCTTTACACTTTCTGTCAAAATTTCATACTCTTTTAGCTATGCTATTTATACTTTTTAGTTATGCGTATCAAACCTTTTAAGTTAAGCGTATTAGATCTTTTAGTTATGGTAATATTACCTTTATGTTATATCTTAGTAAATAAGGTAAAACTTTTACATGATACAACTAATATCTTTATGACTTTATGTAATACAATTGATATCTTTATGCAATATAACTAATATATTCCAGTAAACATGGAAATATACAACCATTTTTAATTAAAATAAAATAATACCTTTATATTAATATAGTAATACTTTTATGTTAAATGATTTATACCTTTATATGATATAAATAATACCTTTACATTATATTCCAATGAAATAGACAATACCTTTATGAAAATGAAGTAATACTTTTATGTGAAACAACTAATACCTTTATTCATTAAAACTTATACTTTTATGTGATACAATTAATATATTTCAATAAAGTAATAAAATCACTTTCAAAGTAAAATAAAATAAAACCTTTAAGTAAATACACTAATACTTTACGTTATGTGGTTAATACCTTTATAGGATATAAATAATACCCTTATGTTTTATTTCAAGTAATAACCTTAAGTAAATGGTGTAAGACCTTTACGTAGTGTAGTTAATACCTTTATGTAGTGTAGTTAATACCTCTTTATGTGTTACAAGTAATACACTTTCTTCTATTTTAGGCAATACCTTTATGTATTACAAATGTTATCTTTCAATTATATAATGATAACCTTTATATTATAAGTATTATACCTTTATGAGATATATTTCTTAACCTCACTTATTTCAGAAATTGTATCAAATCCATCAACAAACCCATCAACAAATCCATCTTTATCCGTAGAACTTAAGTATTTCATTTGTATTTGAACAATCACATGTTATAGAACATTAAGAATACAAAATCTGAAATAATTTCATATTTTTCAAACTAATAAAGATGGATTATGTTTTCGCATGATTTTCTGAAATTTTCATCTTCATCTTTCATGTTTCTTGTCTACAATTCATGGAGAAAAGGCGAAGAGAAGTGCGAAGATGGAGAAGAAGAAGAAGGTTTTCAAATTGGAAGTTGAGGGAAGAAGAAGAATTAAGTGCAAAATGGAGAATGAGAAGTTTCAGATGAAGTTGAGAGAAGGGCGAGAAGATGGAGAAGAAGCAGAGAGCAATGGAGAAGAACCAGATAGAAGAAAGGTTAAGGTAAAAATAATAATAATAATATATTACTTGAAGAAGAAGCAGAGAGAAGAAGATGAGACGTAGAAGAGAGGCGCAAAGAATATAATAAAGGCGCATAAGAGAGGGATAGTATGAAAGTGATGAAGAAAAAAAAAATTATATATACTTTTCATATGGATCCGAATCCGGAGCGGGGCATCCCAGTTGCACGGATTTAGATCCATGCAACTGGTGTATGGGAGACTTACTCTAAGACAAATGACTTGGCAAAATAAATGAGTTCATGGACGATCATATTTCGCATCTTAAAAAAAAAAAAAAAAAATTCTAATGGACAATCATGCTCAATTAATTTTACTTGCATAATTTATTTATTTTATTTAAACTTTGAGAAAAAGTACAATTTTGGAAAGCCTCGCATAGGAAATTTAAAAATGTTGATTATCTGCTATAAATTTCTTCTACCATTTGAGACCAACACAAAATCACATCAACGTTAATTTGTTAGTGAATGTGTATCTTAGATGGTGAAAGTGAATTTGATGGTGAAAGAAACAGAGAATATAGTTTTGTTCATTTTTATTTTATTATTCTTCCTCAACCATAGGCACACATCTCTGTAGAAATTAAGGAAGAATATCATAAGATGTAGAGAAAATATGGATAAATGTATCCTTTTGCTGAAATATATTATATAAATGTATTAATTGTATTATATAAATGTATTACTTGTATAATGTACATAAATGTATTAGTTCATTTTATTGAAATATAGTGTTAGGGTATATATTACTCAAAGATATTAAATATAGTGTCAAAAAAAAAAACTCTATTTACTTATAGGTATTACCTTATTTTACTTTTAAACTAATTTTATTATCTTACTAAAATATATTAATTGTATCATATAAAAATATTAATTGAACTAAATAAATGTAGTAATTCATTTACGTAAAGTATTGCCACATTTTACTGACATAAAATATAAGAATATTACTCACATAATTTAAAGATATTACTTATATAGATACAAATTATAAGTTTATCAAAACACAGACATATATACAAGGGATTGTGGAAGCTAACAACTAATACTCACGTAAAAATGGGTCGGGTCGAATTCGTGAACCAATTGGTTGAAAGTTTTTGTGTAACTCATAACATAATTTTATTAAAAACCAATATATATATATATATATATATATATATATATATAATTAGTTATATTTATAAAATAATTAATATGAATCTAGACTGTTCCTTTTATAAAGTGGGTACCCACTGTTTAAATCCAATTAAATAATCAATATCCAAATATATATAAATGACAAATGCAATTAACTTTTGGAATAAAGAATAGTACGTATCTTTCTGATCCGCCGTTTCTCCAACTACTTTTGTATCAATTTGTTGATGTGAAGTGTATTTTATTTATTTATAGAATTCGTGATATATATCACTCAGTGTAAAACAATGCTGAATATCGTGAGAAATCAATGCATGTATAATGTTTTCCTGTCAAAATATAGGAAATGAATATACATATATATATATATATATATATATATATATATATATATATATATATATATTGACCTTGAAGTTATGTATGATTGAATAACCATATATATGGTTGTTTGAATTATAAAGTTTAGTTCCACAAGTATGTATATATCAAAACATTATGTTAAATGGAAAATTATAATTAATGGCAAATTTCCAAGTTACAAAGTTTCTTCTTGTTGTGAATATATCGGTTTAATTTTAATAAATTACTACAAATACAACGGTCATAAATCAGAATACAAAGAAGAAATCTTCTTTATATGAAGCCTAACAAACTAAGGACATAACAAGTCCAATCCTAATAAAATCATGAATTTCATTTTGTGAGATGAGTTAAGATTCCTCACAAAATCACAATTCATAATTCTTAAAATAAAGATTCCCTCGTAAAAACGACACAACAACAAAAATAAACATTTGTGATGCATTTTTTTTTTAAATAACACAAGTTGTCACAAAAAGTCTATTTTTTGTGACAACATATTATTGTAAAAATTGATAATATAAATTGACAATAAACTATCATAGAAAACAATTAAAAAATAACTAAAAAAATTATTTGTGACAACATGATTGTTATTGCAGCTAATGTATTAGCGATAACAATATTGTCGCAAAAAGATTATTTGTGAGATGACTTTTGAAACAATGATTTTGTGATAAATTTTTGTCGTAAAATGTATTTGCACTGAGAAACTTTTTTGTTGCAGTGCGAATTTGAGTAGTTCGTAAAATATACATTTGTAAGATAATCTCATATAATTTTTTATCATATGAAAACTATACAAGAGTTGTGATATCAACTAATTATTTCAGATTTCGTCTTCCAAAATGAATCCTCCCCATTTTCTATTACATTTAGAATTTATGTCGTATTTTATTGCATTAATATATGCACTATGTGTTATTTAGTAATGATATCTAATATATATGGCGTGTGATGATTACTTTATAATATAAAGTAGAATAAAGTACTATAATAGAAAAACTGATGTTCCATATAACGGACTTAATATTTCGTAGAATTCTTTAAGTGTAAGATATAATTCAACTCAAATAAGCTATATATAATAATAACTCTTTTCCTATGCAACACTCAAGAACTCACCCCCAAAATAGGCAATATTTTAAGAAGTGGTTAATCCTCAATTTCAAAATAGATTTTGGTTCAATTTATCAATCACTTTTTTTTTATTATAAGAAGAGTTGGATGCATGACTTTTTTCTAACCTCATCCTTCTTGTTTTTTTAATACATTTTGTATTTGGTATTATATATTAACTGTCTCTATAAATATTAGGTAATATAATAATTCTCTACACATATTATATGTATATATATATATATATATATATCAAATGTTAATGTTTAATCTTTGTAAAACAATGTTAAATGAAAAATATTTTAAACAATGAATACTATATGTTTAGCTAATTTAGCAAAAGCACCCAAATATTGTTAAAGCTGATAGAAGGGAAATAGATAAACTTAGCAACCAGCTTCCTGCTTGGCTCCAGTACAGCCCTAATTAATAATTATTGCTTAAAATGGGGCTCTTCTTCTAATCATTAATTTAAACATAGGTTCTTAAAATAATAATAATAATTAAATAACAATGCTTTCTATTAATTGCTTAATTATTGCTTAAAATAAGGCTTTTCGTCTAATCATTATTGTAAACGTATGGCTCTTAAACTAATAATTTAGTAACAACGCTTTCGAATCAATTTCATATTCTTTTCTACCCAAAATGATTAATTGATTGAAACAGTTCACTGTTTTATTTATGATGATATCTACACACACACACATATATATATATATAATATTTGATTTTATAAGAATCCAATATTGACTATTTCTAATCATTTTTTTCTCTTCGCATGATATACATAGACTTAGGGGTGGAAATCGGACGGATCGAATCGGAAATAGGGTGTTTCGGAAAAATTCCAAAAAATTTCGGAAATGAAAAACCAATTCCAATTTCCATCCAAAAATTTTCGGAAATGTGAAATCCCATCCGGTTTCGGAATTTTCGGAATTTTCGGAAATTTTCGGAAATTTTCGGAATTTTTCGGAATTTTTCGGAATTTTTTTCGGAAATTTTTGGAATTTTTTTCAAAAATTTCGGAAATTAAAAAATTCAGAAATTTTCAGAATTAATTAGTTGGTCTTTTAGCTATATATAGCCTTTTCTAATATCCTAAGAAATAATACGACCTCGAATCTGATATTCCAAGCATTTAACATCAATATAATATCTACCAAAGACATGGGAGATTAATTATTCTGCTGATGTGCTATATAAATAGTTATAAAATAAAATTATAAAATAAATAGTTATAAAATAAAATTATAGTTATAGTTATAAAATAAAATTATAAATAGTATATAAATACTATATTAAATTTTTTTACTTTTTTCACTTTTAGTTTTTGAGTCATATTTTATATTTAATATATACTATAGTATATAGTATAAAATAAAACTATAAAATTTATATGAATAGTATATAGTATATAGTATAAAATAAAATTAAAAAATTTATATGAATAGTATATAATATATAATATAAAATAAAACTATAAAACTATATTATAAACTATTATCATTTTGTAAGTAATTATACTTATTAATTCATATTTATTAAGTTATTTTTCTTTTAGGAAGCTCAAATCAAATGAATATTTGAATCTATATTATGATTTATGATAATGCTTTGTTCGAAATCCTTCGATATTTAAAATACTTGTTTTATAATTTGTATAATTTTCTTTGTCATTATTCCTATTATATAAAATATTATCATTTTTAATGAAATTTATGATATATTTACCTTTGAAATTAGATATTCACTTTATTTTATATAATATATAGTATATAGTGTTCTTATATAGCATATAATATATAGTATATAGTATATAATATATGGTATATAGTATAAAGTATTCTATTATAGCATATAGTATATAGTATGTAGTATATAGTATGCAGTATATAATATAGTATAATTCTAAAACTACAGTATAAACTACAGTATATAGTATAAAATGTACTATATACATATAGTATATAGTATATATAGCATAAAGTATATAATATATAGTATATAGTATTCTTCTATAGCATATAGTATATAGTATGTAGTATATAATATAATATAATTAAAAAACTAAAGTATAAACTATAATATATAGTATATATTATAAAATAATATTAAACAACTACAGATACTACAATATAAACTATAGTATATAGTATATATTATAAAATAAAACTATAGTATAAACTATACTATATACATATAGTATATAATATATTTATATACTATCATATAGTATAAAGTATATAAAATATATTATATAGTATATAGTATTATAAAGTATATTATAATATGTATGTTTATATTTACACACAGTATAAAGTATATAAAATATATTATATAGTATATAGTATTATAGTATTCGATTCTCAAATGCCTCTACTAACTCTACATTTTATCATTTTGTAAGTAATTATACTTATTAATTCATATTTATTAAGTTATTTTTCTTTTAGGAAGCTCAAAACAAATGAATATTTAAATCTATATTATTATTTATGATAATGTTTTGTTTGAAATCCTTCAATATTTAAAATACTTGTTTTATAATTTGTATAATTTTCTTTGTCATTATTCCTATTATATATAATGTTATCATTTTTAATGAAATTTATGATATATTTACCTTTAAAATTAGATATTCACTTTTTATTTTATATAATATATTGTATTCTTATATAGCATATAATATATAGTATATAGTATATAATATATGGTATATAGTATATAGTATTCTTCTATAGCATATAGTATAAAGTATATAGTATATAGTATGTAGTATATAGTATGTAGTATGTAGTATATATTATGCAGTATATAATATAGTATAATTAAAAAACTACAGTATAAACTATAGTATATAGTATAAAATAAAACTATAGTATAAACTGTACTATATACATATAGTATATAGTATATAGCATAAAGTATATAATATTATTCTATAGCATATAGTATATAGTATAATTAAAAAACTATACTATAAACTATAATATATAGTATATATTATAAAATAATACTAAAAACTACAGTATAAACTATAGTATATAGTATATATTATAAAATAATACTAAAAAATTACAGTATAAACTATAGTATATAGTATATATTATAAAATAATACAAAAAAAACTACAATATAACTATAGTATATAGTATAAAATAAAACTATAGTATAAACTATACAATATACATATAGTATAAAGTATATAAAATATATTATATAGTATATAGTATTATAAAGTATACTATACTATGTATATTTATATTTACATATAGTAAATGTATATAAAATATATTATATAGTATATAGTATTATAAAGTATACTATAATATGTATATTAATATTTACATATAGTAAATGTATATAAAATATATTATATAGTATAAAATGTTTGAATTATTTACAACAATTACTATTGGTTTGATGGTAAGTTTCGTGCTTTGAGTGTGAGAGGTCTCGTGTTCGATTCTCAAATGTCTCTACTCACTCTACATTTTATAATTTCGGAAATCGGAAATTCGGATCGGAAATCGGATCGGAAATCGGAATTTCCGAAAATTGCATTTCGGAAATATTTCGGATCGGATTTCGGAATTTCCAAAACTTTTAAAACTATTTCCGATTTCCATCCGAAAATTTTCGGAAAAATCGGATGTCGGAATTTCGGATTTCGGATTAAAAAAATTCGTTCCAAAATCGGAAAATTTCAGATCGGATTCGGCGGATATCGGATATTCCGTTCCAATTTCCACCCCTACATAGACTGCATTAATGATAATAAATAAAACATAGCAAAAATACACGACATGGTTGTATAAGTCAAGTAAAAAATTCATTTTTCGTCCTTCCCTAAAGACATCCGATTTTAGTCCTCTTATTTTCCGATCATCAATTTTAGTTCGATTTGTCCAATTTTGATCCTCCTATCTCGATTTTCCATCAATTTTGGGCGAGTGCACCCCAATATTCGCATGTAATTGACCGAAAAATCAAGATAGGAGGACTAAAATTGAACACATATATGGAGATAAAAAAACTAAAATTGATTATAAAAAAATAAGAGGATCAAAGTCGGACAACGTCCCTGAAAAAGAATGAAAAATGAATTTTATTCTATTCGTCAGAATGGGTTTAGACTTATTATTGTGAAGATCTTTAAAAATATGACTTAAAATGATTAAACGTTATTTTACGACACGAAATCCCTTCTATTATTCAATGATTAGTTTTGTATATGAGATCTTATATTTCAATATATCTTTCATTCGATATTTTAAATAATTAGTATACACTATGTACAGTAAATAACATTAATGTATATATAATGACGTGCGCTGATTTGAATTTAGTTGGGACCTCAATTAATATAAAAATAATTAATATACAACAAATTCTAAAAACAATTTGATAAAATCAATAATGAGTAGGTTTCTTGTGAGACCGTCTCACGGATCGCCTTCCATGAAACGGATCTATTTATTAACCCAAACCAAATCAAAAGCCCAACCCAAATATAAAACAACTAAAGCTCAACCCAAACAGCAATCCAATTATACAGCAAACCAACAGCAAGCCAAATTATACAGCAATCTTTCCCGTCGCATGCACCAGAAAGAAACGCCACACGTCGCACGCAGCAGACCGTTGGCTCATCGCACGCAGACCGTTGGCTCATCACACACCGTCACACCATCGACCAGCGAGAAGAGCAGCGTCATTCAGGTGAGATTTCAGCTTCAATTACTTGAACATGATGGCTTTAGTAAATTAGACTTTTCCCCAATCTTAATTTGATTTTATTGTTCAGAACATGGAGAGTTGATGATTGCATGTACAATTAGTGGTCAAAATCATATTCTACAATGGAGGAAACTGATGTAGTTCAATATATTGGAGGTAAATCATTCTAAAAATTATACTTGAATACAGAGTACTACTTGAATCACATACTTATAACCCGAACTCTCATACTTATAGCATAAAGTTTCATACTTATGTCAACAGATTCTTATACTTAAGTATAAGATAAAAATTCACATACTTATGGTACGAAATCTCATACTTATGGTACGAAATCTCATACTCAAGCATGTAACAGTTGTACATGTATTAATACTTAAATATAAGATAAAAAAATTTCATACTTATGGTACAAAATCTCATACTCAAGCATGTAACAGTTGTACATGTATTAATACTTAAATATAAGATAAAAAATTTCATACTTATGGTACGAAATCTCATACTTATGGTACGAAATCTCATACTCAAGCATGTAACAGTTGTACATGTATTAATACTTAAATATAAGATAACTAATTTCATACTTATGGTATGAAATCTCATACTTATGGTACTAAATCTCATACTTATCAATTTTACAGTTGTACATATACTTAAATTTAAGATAAAAATTCATATACTGATAACCAGAAATCTCATACTTATAGCAAGAAATCTCATACTTATGGTACGAAATCTCATACTCAAGCATGTAACAGTTGTACATATATTAATACTTAAATATAAGATAAAAAATTTCATACTTATGGTACAAAATCTCATACTTATGTCAACAAATTACATACTCATCAATGTAACAGTTGTACACATACTTATACTTAAGTACGTATAAGATAAAAATTCACATACTTATGGCATGAAATCTCATACTTATGTCAACAAATTACATACTCAACCATGTAACAGTTGTACATGTATTAATACTTCAATATAAGATTAAAAAAATTGCATACTTATGGTACGAAATCTCATACTTATGTCAACAAATTATGTCAACATATTTAAGGTTGGCATGCAAATTGGTTGGTCAAATGCTTGGAGTTTAGGTGCGACGGTGCAACAAATTATATTTAAGGAGGGCATGCAACAACAATTCTTGTGCGGCGGTGCGGCATAATTGATTTGGGCCGGTGGGTATATAAGGCTTGTGGGTATATTAGGCTTTTAGGTTGGGTTGGACTTTAATTTTAGTTTTAATTGGCTTAGGCTTTATTTTGGGTTGAGTCAAATAGATCCGTCTCACGGAAGAGGATCCGTGAGACGGTCTCACGTGAGTCTTTGCGATCAATAATTACATTGTAAAATAACAACATTGATCTAAATTTAGTAACTTAATAACATCTCTTAACATGAGAAACAATATCAATATCAACTTCACCCCAATTACAACATTTCTCCACTATTTCTTCATATATATTTTAAAAGAGTTACATACTAATTTCATTTCTAATATTACTAAAAATACATCCTTAGGAATTGAATGCAAATTAAAGAAATGGAGAGAGATAGAGAGCACATCATTGGGAAGAAGTAGCTACCGTGAGTCTTGTCTGTCTGCGGCCTAAGGTTTAACTCTCCCTCTTTCACCCCAGATATGCTGGGTTGACTTGAAGACTCGGGTTATGACACCGGAGCTTCAACATTCGTTACAGTTTGTACATCCTCAAGGAATGCATCACCTGTAACACTTGTGATTATGGTATTTGAATCCATAACCTCCGGGTTAGAGTTCCGTTCTCAAATCGCTCTTTTTTGCACCGTGGGAGATGCAGCCTGGAGGAGAGGCTTATGCAACGCTTAGAACAATTGTCCATGAGCGTAATGGCATGCTCATATTAGACCAGAAACAGATTTCTAATCTTCTCATTGAAGTCGTCCAGCGACTTCGGCATGAGACATAACGTCCTAAATTCTCGTTCAAGACTCTCCAGGTTTTCCCTGAGATATCTAACTCGTTTAAGAACCTCATCAGCAACGCGTCCTTCCATCTCGTATTAAGAAATCTGCAAGAATATTCTCATGAGATTTCACAATGATAATATCATAATTATAATATTGGCATTCTACTTGTCATCTAAGTAATCTAGTCTTTTCTGGTTTAGATTCAATTTTATTTTTCAGAAAGGTCTTGACACTCGAATTATCAATTTTTAAAGTAAACTTCTTAGCCAGAAGAAATAGAGGTCATTTCTTGAAAGCCTTTCTGACTGCGAAGAATTCTTTCTCGTTGATATGTCATCGATTTGCTTCTCCGTCTGTGAACAGACCGCTACAATATCTGCATGGCACTTCTCCATTTGGTGTGGCTTTCATAAGGACTGTTGCCCACCAATGATCACTGACATCTGTATACAGAACCAGTTCATCCTCGTCTTGAGGTATAGCAAGCTTCGGAAGCTGTTTACAAACTTCCTTAAGTTACTTTATCCCTTCTCGATGTTCATCTTCCCATTTGAATAATACATCCTTCTTAAGTAATGAGCTGAACACCTTCCTAAGAAAATGTTTAATTGTTGATGAACATTCCAGCAAAATTAACAATTTCGAGAAAACTGTGAAGTTGTTTCTTGTCTTTAAGATCATCTGGAAATCCTTGTATCTTTTCTACTATATGACTTTGTAGAATGATTCTAGATTCGTCGATTTCAATTTCGAGGAATTCAATCTGTCTCGTAGCAATTACTGTCTTCTTTTTAGAAAGCACTAATCCCTCTTTGTGACAAACATCTGAAAATATCTCCAAATGTTTGAGATGTTCCTTCACATTCTTTGATGTGATGAGAATATCATCGATGTATACGAACATGAAGTTGAAATAATCCTTGAACAAATTATCCATCTTTCTTTGATATATCTGGGTTGCATTTGCCAATCTCATAGGCATCACGTTCCAGACATAGTGTCCTTGTGGTGTGGAGAAAGTTGTGAACTTCTTACTTTCTTCCTCTATCTTGATCTGGTAGAATCCAGACTTGCAATCGAACTTTGAGAATATCTTGGCACCTTTAATACAGTTAACCAAATGTTCTCTACTCGGGATGTAATATCCATCAAACTCCAGAATGTTATTAATCCCTTTATAATAAATAACAAGTCTAGGTTTACCTATTTTGATTTCTCCATGATTCCTCACAAGGAACCTCGAGCTGCTATATGGAGAAACTCCTAGTGAAATCAACTTAAGGTCCAGATGTTCCTTAAGTATCTTCTGCATATCCTCACGATTATTTTGATTCATAAGGATTGGTTTGAGTCTCATGAACTCATGTTCCTTTCCAGGTTTAACCTTTAAGGATGCTTTAAGCTCGTTCATAACCCACCATGCTAATGGATCTTCATTGTAATTCCTTTGGATCATTTTCTTGAAATTCTCGAGTGATATTTGTTCTTTAATGGTAACATCACTTTGTGGATTCTCCAATAGGGCTTTTCACAATTCTGCAATAGCCTCTGGGGGAACTCGTTCTTCTCCTTGTATTCTGAATGAATATAAATTATTATCCCATCTCTTAGTATCTTTTTGTTTCGAACCAAATTGTCGAAAGGATAATAAGGCATCACCAAATCTTTTTTTATCCGCCATTTTTCGATGTCGAAGTTTGGCTTCATCACCACGCTTGCTGCGAAAATAAAAATACATTTTTCTGTAAAATGCTTCCTGCAGTCTCTGGACAATAATCTCATGATCACATAGTGTTGTGAAAATAAGCCTTCTTATCTAATGTTCTTGTGTAAATCGCTTGAATGTTTGTAGGAAATTATTTCCTAACAAAGCATCTGCTCATGTATCATGAAAATAGATTGGTGGCATCTTTACTTTGTACCACGGGGTACCGCCTGCGCCTCCGATTATAATTTCTGCTTGTTTGATTCCTCGATTAAGGATAAGAATCTTTTTGGAGAAATCTTGTCCTACAATGGTTGATAGATCTTCTCCACATTCTTTGGGAAAAACCTCTTGTTTTGCAGTACAAATTCCTGCTCCTAAATCAATATTAGCTGCGAAATATTTAGTCTTGTATTCAACATATAACATTCCGATTGAAATGTATATGGAGAATGGACTAGTGGTCATCTGATTCTGTATCTTTTATCAGCCACTGTAAACAGAGACGGAGGTAGGATTTTTACTCAGGGGGGCCCGACTAACAACTGGTGGTATTTTTTCATAAAATTGCTCCATTATCTAAAAAATTTCAAAATAATAAGTAATTTGATCTAAAAAGAAGCATAAAATAACAAATAATAATAATAATTTCTCTCTAATCAGGATTTTTAATAGATAGATGTTTTTTACTCACAAACAATATTGTCGGCTATTTATGATTTTTTTTTGATTTTATATTTTATTACATAAACACAAGTCACAATCATACATAGGGTGATATCATATTCTGTAGTCGTTTTGATAATTTTAAGAGTATTAATTATACATTACTTTTAACTTTTTGATGACATGTACATGATTTAGACAAACCCTAAATCCACAAAAAAATGAAAATAGGAATAAATTAAAAATAAATTAATGGTAAGACAAAAGAAAAATAAAGAATACAATAAAAAACTAAAAGTAAAATATATTATATATACATTGAAGATGGTGGTGGGTCTCACATGGGGTCCCCACTACCCCACTTACCTATGAAGCTGCGCAGCTGTAGGAGAGAAGAGAAAGAAGAATGCCAAATTTCCAATTGAATTTGAAGTAGGCTGCTTACTTTCTGCATATATATAAATTTTTTTAAATTAAAGGGTATACGTAAAAAGACTATTAAACCCCTATTTTTTTACAAAATTTCAGGGGGGCCCAATGCCCCCTTGGACCCCATGTCCCTCCGCCCCTGACTGTAAACTCCATTCCATCTTGTAATCTTTCCCAAGACTTATGATCCTCAAGAAAGTCGATACCCAGTATTAATTATTCTGGGATCCTTCCTGCAACTCCTGTGATAGTCAGTTCAATTTCACCCATCTTTAGGCTTCCTTGAAATCTTCCGACTATCGGTTGTTGGAGATAATATAGAACATCATAAGGAAAAATATTATCCTTCTATGTGATGTCAAATATTACTTCATCTTCTCTCCAGCCTTCTGGACATTTCAGCTCTCCTTGTGTTTTGAATACACCTGGGATTCGCTGAATTGTACTAGGCCTTCTCTCTTCCCAACGACTGCTGCTTATCAGTCTGTCTTGTTGGAAAGACATCTCCTTGTCTTCATTCTGAGGCTTTGACTCTTGTTGAAGACAGATTTCTCTTGAATTCTCATATCGATCTCCTTTATAGTTGGAGACTCAATGAGTTTTGGTAAAACCACCCTGACAAAGATTTTTGAGACTTCAATAAATTCCTTTCTCAAGAATATATCTGAATGATGTGTATTCGAGAGAGCATAGGAAATCTTATAGGTGATCGAGTAGGGTCTGTTCCCTTCTTTCATCAAATCATCTCTTTTGAAATCTTGATGAAGGGTTAAGACTTTGTTGAAATCTCGATCTCCCAGATTGTATGCAATTCG
This sequence comes from Scutellaria galericulata, assembly GCA_946896805.1. NCBI lineage: Eukaryota > Viridiplantae > Streptophyta > Magnoliopsida > Lamiales > Lamiaceae > Scutellaria > Scutellaria galericulata. The sequence continues at coordinate 15,708,580 of OX335790.1, forward strand.
AGGATAGACATTGAATGCCAATTTCCCTGCATACAAATTTCATGTGACAGGCCCAAGGCATGAATCCTTGAGATTCGAGATTCGCTTGTCAAAAATCGTAAGATTGAGTGGCGAATCAATTCATTCCTTGAAGGTTGCCTTAATAATAACTCTTATAGCTCCGATGTGAATCCATGAGAGTGTATTTACAACTTCTCTCTTGACTTTGCTTCTGATCTCCTGAACCTCTCGGTAAGGGATCAACTGCATCTCGATTAGGTTATTTGTGAATTCTATTGGGATGACAAATTCTCTAGTAGTAACCCTATGGATAATTTGGTGTTTTCTATTACGAAGCCCAAACTTATCCAATGTCTTCTTCATAGCTCCGATGGTAAAACCATCATACATCTGAAGCTGTGGATCCTCTTTTATAATCCTCATTAGAGTTTTATGAGAGACTGTTGTGTGAGAGAGGAATCCTGACATATCCTCTCTTGTTGTTTGAAGAATTTCTTCTTCACTCCGATTCTGATGTGGATTCACTTCCATCATCCGAATAGATCTCTTCTTCATATATGCTTTCATCTGAGGGTAAATCCTCAAATTGATAAACTTGTATAAGATCTTGGTAATAGACAACTTCTTTAAATTCTGGTGTTGTTTCGAACTGTCTTAGACTTCTCTTTTGGTAGTCTGATCAATCCGTTGAGATATGCCCTCTTGCTCCGCAAGTCCAACAATTACAGTCTTTAAAACTTTCATTAGCTCGGGTGTGAACACGCTTTAGAGTCCTTCTTCCTGTGGTTCTGCTGGTACTTCCTTGGTTTGAGCCTGATGAAGAGGCTCTACTCCTGCTTGGTGCTGGACTTTGCCCTGACTTATAACTTCGGGCTTTTTGTTTAAACCACATCCTTCTAGGTCTCCATGAAGACCCACGACTACCTCTTCTGTTGCTACTTCCACAGTTGTAAGGATGGCTTCTCTGCTTCCTTCTTTTGTGCCTCTGTGGTTAACCTCTTACGATTGTTAGGATGTCATTTTCTTCGCAACATAGGGGAACCATTTTATTGATTCCTCATAGTCTCTTGTAGTTCTTGTAGAGTGCTGTCTGATGGCACCATTCAGATAGCTTGGCTTTCAAGAATGACATCCTTCTGGCTACTATATCCAAATCGTCTGCACTCTTGTATTCCCTAATGAGCATTTCTCTCCAAGGACTTGGTATCTTCGTAAAGAAAAGTTGCAAAGCTTCTTTGTCATCCACCTTAGACTTCCATCGGTACTCGGTGAATAATTTGATGTATTCGTTAATATGATAAATATCATGTAACTCGAGGCAGTAGAGGGCTTGTTTGTATCTTTTTCTTTTTTCTTCTTCCAATCTCTCAAAATAGCCTATGCCGATAAAATGGATTTTGAATAATTTTGTCATATTATCGACAATTCCTTTCAATGACTCGCCAGAGGTAACGTTGTCCCTCATTTCAAGTGCGGTCATATCCCTCGCGATCTTTACAGATCCTTCCAGACTCATTTCTAGGAGTAAAATGAATCATTCCTTTATAAGATCAAGGGTTCCTGCTGCTATCCTCATCGCCGATGCCCAATCATCGATAAGGACATCTCGATTTTTAAAATCTGGAATATCCATAAGGCAACTTTCCATAAGGCGTATTGAGAAGATCTGGCCTTCTGGAACGTTGTCGAGTTCCCGAAACAATAGGATCTTCTCTCGTGGTAAAATCTCCAGCGTGTGGCATTGGTTCATCCATATGATGTGAACCTGAACTTTCTGCCACGTTGGGATCTACTGGTGGTTGTAGAGGTGGTCTTTGGTGTTGGTCACGAGTAACCAAAGTTGAACCATCTCTTGCATTCATCTTTATATCCACAATACCTAATCCTGCAAAGGACTCGGTAAGTTTGTGTAGATCTTCGAGATTCATCATCTCCATATCCATCACCTTTTAATTTATGATGGATTTTCCTTTGATGATAGTAATAAGTTTTTCATCTCGGGTCATTTGCCGTATGACTTCAGTTGGTTTCCCTTTTTGGTGTAAATAGGGAACTGTTCCGAAATCTATACGTTTCCTTCCTCCTGAAAGACTTGGTCTGTCCTCCAGATTCTTGACTCTTCTTTGAATATCATGAAGGATTTCAAGAGTTTCCTTCTGATATTTTACCATCGTCTTCATCTGGTTTTGGATCTGATAGTCTTGTGTTGGTAGATGATTATGGCGGTTACCATAATTCTGCACCGTCTTCTGGATTTCTCTAAGATCCTGCGAGAGCTTAGATGTATCCGGAAGTATCTCGTTCCATTCAGGTTCTCCTTCTGTCATCAATGATTTTGATGAACTATTTCCTGAATGGTTATCAGTTCGGTATATAATATCTGGTTAACCGAAAGGAAACCCATTTAATATGTCGCTCGTCTATTGCATTGCCTTAAGGTTTCAATGTCGGCTCCTACATTCTCTTGATCAACTTATTGGTTCTGCCAATATATGATATTGTCTTGGTGTTCTCGTTCATACATCGTCAAAATTTGACGATATCTCCTGTTGGGTAAGCATCTTTCCAGATCCATATTTCACGAGAAATTCTTCTCACCAAAGGTTAATTACACAAATATAATAAATATAACTTAAAAGTTCTTAATAAAACTAGGCTCTGATACCATTTTCGAGTGATCAGTTAAATTTCAATTTTCCGAATGAATTTGTACGTGACATTGTTACTCATTCTAGACCACTGTTTTTTAGACAGTATTAGCACGAGAAAAGTATTCCAGTCTATATACTTATTTCGGAAGAAAATCAATTTTTAAAGAATTCGGATCCAATCAATATTTGGAATGGAAAAATGTAAAAGACACATGAATTGGAATTAGCAAAAAGATGCTTGGAAATGGCCTAAATTGATTTTAAAAGTAGATCCAAGGGTATAATTGAAAAGATTTGAGATTTTAAAATATATTGGGGTGTGGTTGGAAATTTATGGGGGTGTGGATAGTTCATCCCTTATATTTTTGTATTTTAGTTTAGGGCTTTCAAAGTCTGATTCTCACTTCACTTAACATTATTTCTTCCCCACTTGAACTAATACTACTCTTCATTCTTTTTTCATTGTTTTTTTCTTTCTTTCTTGATTCAAAACTTGAAACATTGCTCTCAACTACTCAATCAGGTATTCTTCATTTTGTTTGAATTTAATTCGTATCAATTTCTATGTTGTCAAATTCTTTTTTTTTTTTTGTGATTATGCTTTCTTCTTTCCTGGTGACTGACGCCAGAGTGATTCCTCTTTGGGTTTCATTCTTGTTATGGCTTTTTTTTTTGGATTCACGAATGTGCTTGAATGTACGAAGATGTTGTTGGATTGACTCCAGATTTCTATGTTAATTCCGCTGTGTTTGAAATGTTTCAAATTTTTGAAATAGAAGTTCCGCTTTCCATCTTCCAAAAACTAGGATTAAATGTTTTCCCTTTACTCTGAATGTGGTGTGTTCTTCGATTATTAAATAGAGGGCGAGGATGTTCATCGTTTTTCTTTTCTATTTGAAAATTGTGTGTGGACTTTGGATTATGAGTCCATTGTGCTTTTTCTTGGGTTGAATATATTCCCTTTCACCTCTGTTCAGATGATCCTGTGAGTTTGATAAATGTTGTTTCAGTCTGGTTCATGGTCGCATTTGTTATAGCATTGTTTTTTTCCTGCATAAAGACCCTCTATTTTTGTTCGAATGTTGGATTTCTTGATGACCTGTGTGTGCTTGTTGCAATTTCAATTATCTGAAGTGATAAAGGGAACTTTAAATTGCTAGCTATTTTGTCAGTGCCACTCATCCTCATCATCGTCTCGGGTTGACTCGTTATGTAAAAACCTAAATTTTTTGTTTTACTTCCACATCTTGTGTACGCGCTGATAACATGTATCTCATGTTTGGTACATTTTTCTTTCATTAGTTTTAATTGGCTCTCTTGGTGTGTATACCTTGAATTTCATTCATTCCATCTATTGTTTGTTTGAAGGAATTTACCTTTTCTTTTTTATCTAGTTTCAGAACTTTAATCATATTTCTAGGAATGCAAAATGGAAATCATTCTAATCTCTTAGGTTATTACCCGAAGAAATGGACGAGATCAATTGTTGTGTTGTTGTTGTTGTTGTTGTGGTTGTCGTTGTTGTTGTTGTGGTTGTCGTGATTGTTGTGGTTGTTGTTTGTTGTTGTTGTTGTGCAACAACGACCACAACAACAACAACAAACAACAACCACAACAACAACAATTGTAATTGCAACAACAACAACCACAACAACAACAACAACCTCAACAAAAACCACAGCAACAACAACAACAACAAACAACAACAACCACAACAACAAGAAGTTGTTGTTGTTGTTGTTGTTGTGGTTGTTGTTGTTTGTTGTTGTTGTTGCTGCTGCTGTTATCTCAAAAGATAAATGTATATATGCGATTTTGTTTTCGAGGAGAAATATATATACACACACAATATATATGTATATATGGAGAAATTAATTTAATATTCGGCTCCATGAAGAAAAAAATTTATCGTGTTTTTTTCTTTTTCTTTTTATCGTTAATGATGACGGGTTTATATTGGTCAATTGCCACATGTCATTAGACTCTCACCAAATTTTTGGTACTGACCAACTAATTATCTTCCCTTTACAAATATAAGCAAGTTTTATGATGAAATCTAATGTACGTAAAAATTCAACTTATAATCCTCATTTTACAATTCACATATAAATTTATAAAAATTAATTTTATTTGTAAATAGAATCTGTCTCATAGTAATCATATGTGAAACCATCTTATATAAATTTTTGTGTTCGAATCATTGATTCACTGCCTTAATTAATAATTTAAGCCATCTAATTTTCACATATCTATACTAATATAAATATCATTTAATGAGAAAAATATTAATATCATTTACCGATATATTTTAATGATGAAAATGTTATTAAGTATTCAAGTTTAAAATACATGATTGACTATCTGTCATTTTCAATGTTAAGTAATATTAAAAATGTCTTTTTTTTTAAATTCAATTTATTTTAAAATGAAGGTTGAAAATACATAATTCACATTGTTTGCATCAAGTTCTTAAGTAAAATTTTCATTTTTTGTGTATTGTTTCTAATATATATATATATATATATATATATATATATATATATATTTATTTATTTATTTATTTAAGTAATTGAGTTTAATTTGAAATTCATAATTGATACTTTTAATGTTATTAATTACAAATTGTCCAATTGGATATATATAATAAACATGATTATTATGAATTAGAAAGATATTTAATATATAGTTAAGAAAATTCATATTTTTTTAATTGTTAAATATTTTTTATCTTCAAAATACTTATAATTAGTTACACTGTATTATTAAATAGTTAATATTAACTACATATTATATAACAAATCATGCAATGCACGAGGAGAACTACTAATTCCTAGCAATTATTGCTATTGGAGGTTTATATTTGATTGTTTCTTTTGTGTAAGTTTTGGTTTATAGATATTGAAACAGTGTGTGCGAAATATGAAAAAACAGTTGGTTTGGTCCCTCGAGGAAGAGAGACCGGAAATTGAACTGTGTTTCAATTATCCTTATAACCTAATGGAAATCTCTAGCTTTGACCTCGTATTAAAGTTTTGAGAGAAACAAAAATTTCGATTTATACATGGTGTCTTTTGTTCTTGGTGGTAGAAAAACTATATACTATTATTTAACATTACTTTTGAATGTTTTAGAAACTTATCAGAAAATGAAGAATCTAAAACTTATAAGTATTTGGTCCAAAACATTACAAAATAGGTTTAATATAATGATAATATTGTACGACAATGTATTAATTAGATGATTGTTTTAAGAGTAACTCTCTTGTGAATAGATTGTACGAATCAACCCGATCCGTGATCCAAGACCCACATATAAATAAACTTTTTACTTTTTATTTATTTTGAAACAGTAGTTGTGCTTCTCAAGATCCACAACAACAATGTCTTTCCTCCTCCGGATCCACAAATGTGGAAAACTTATCTTGATCCACAACGCTTCCTTTTCCTCTTCTCCAAATAGCGATATGTATATCTTCTACAACGGTTCATTCTTATCCTCTTCAAATCACGATTTGTTCTCTTCTTCTCCTCTTATTCACAACATATGTTTCTCTTCTTCTTCTTCTTCTTCTTCTTCTTCTTCTTCTTCTTCTTCTTCTTCTTATTCTTCTTCTTCTCCATCTTCTTCCTCGCGACTCCATATTCTGTTACAAATATTTTAAGAATTAGAAACCAATTATTTCAACAAGATTAACATGATAATAATTTGTTGGAAATTTGAGAAAATATGGATTAATAACATAAAGGTATCAGACGTATTTCATAAAGGTATGAGTTGTAACACATAAAGATATTACATCATTCACATAAAGGTATTATCTCATTTTATTGAAATAGAACATAACAATATTACTTTATCATGTAAAGGTAATAACCAGTGCATTTACTTAAAGGTATTACCTCATTATACCTAAAAAATGATTTTATTACTCTAATGAAATATATTAATTGTTCATATAAAGGTTATGGATTGTATCACATAAAAGTATTGCCTCATTTTACAGAAATATAATATAAAGGTAGTTTTTGTTTCATATAAATGATTAACCATATAACATAAAGATATTACTACATATAGTTAAAGGTATTACTACTTTTATTTAAGGGTACTGCCTTATTTATTGATATAACGTAAGGGTAGTATCAATACAACTAAAAGGTACGAGACACATAACTAAAAGGTATGAATCACACAACTAAAAGGTATGACATATTTCACAAAATTGAGAGGACGTGTGTGCAAATATAGAGACACGTGGGGTGCATGAATGCACCTAGGGATGCATGAAAACGGATCAGGTTGAGTTGCATGGACCATAAATTCGTACACCAATTGTATAAAAGTTTTTGTGTTGTCTTAAGGATTATTGACATTAATAACAAAGAAATTTGAATAAGAATAATACTCAAGATATAATATTTTTTTCAAAGGTATAAGAATAGGGTCGTGCCCCCGACCCGAATCGAGTCGTCCCACCTATTATTATTATTATTATTATTATTATTATTATTATATATCTTTTTTTCTTTTTTCAATAGCTCTTCCCTCTTGGAAAATGTTGTCCTACTTTTCTTCTGTAGAGACATTCAGCGTTGTTCTCTTTTTCACCATGACTCCACTCTTCTCATTTTTCTTCTTCATCATGATTTCATTGACGTCTGTGGTTGTCCTTCTCTTCTTCACCATGGCTACACTCTCCTCCTCTTCATCTCAGTTTTATTAATATGGTTTCGTCTTCTTCTTTTCTATTTTCTTCGTCTCCTTCTTCGACTCATTGATTTCATGTTACAATGACACATTTTGGGTATATATATGGATACTACATTTTAATTGTATGAGTAATACCTTACATTTCAACAAAACGAGTAATATCTTCTAGTAAAATTAAGTAAAATATCTTTAAGATTAATAAGTAATATATCATTAGATACAACAAGTAATACATCAATAAAACAAGATATAAGTAATACTTTTACATATAACAAGTAATACTTTCGGTAAAACAACTAATGCATTTTAGATTTTGAAAAAAGTAATACATTTAGATAAAATAAGTAATATCTTACATATAACAAGTAATACCTTTCAGTAAAAACAAAACAATACATTTAGATAAAACATGTAAAACTTGTAAAACTAAGTAATACATTTATATAAAACAAGTAATAAATTTTGATAAAACAAGTAATTCCTTTATATATAACAAGTAATACCTCTTGATAAAACAAGTAATATCTTTCACTAAAATAAAACAATACCCTTAGAATAAACAAGTAATACCTTTGAGATAAACAATTAATAACTTTACATATACAAGTAATACATTTTGGTAAAAGACGTAATACATTTCATGTAAATGATTAATACATTTTAGGTTAACAAGTAATAGCTTTCAAATAAACATATATTTTAGTTATACAAGTAATAATATTTGAATATACAAGTAATCCATTTTGAATAAACAACTAATATCTTTCAATGATGGATGCACACATATTTAAGTGGATGCGGGTGCGCACGAAATAACGTGTCGGAATAAATGGAAGCCGTCCACAGATGGAATGGATATTGTATATAATTTTTTGTCAAGATATAATATCATTATTAGTTTATTTTGATAACTCTTCATGACCAAAAAAAATCATAAAAATCTTTTGATAATTTTAGGACTAGTATCACAATACGTCAATACCAATAGAAATTCACACTAAATTAATCAATTACTCAGTGATCTTAAAATATAAACAAATAAGAAAATATAATAAAATTATAAATCAATCTCATACGGTAACAGATTGTCCCCGAGTCAACATCATTTTTTTGTCAAATAATCAACATAGTAATCAAATTACCAAAACCAATTTGTCAACGTTGACCGGATACTCAAACCAATTTATGTTGGATAAAAATTTCGTTAAATTTAAAGTTATCGAAATAAAAATGGGGTTATAAATCTTTCGTCAATATTTCACCAAAATTTCGGTATATTTTGATTTTGATTTCGGTGAGATCATAGTAGAAAATGTTTGAAAATACCGAAGTTTCGGTGAAATTTAGGTAATTGTCGTGTCAATTTCGGTTCGATGAAATCTTAGAAATGTTTTTACCCCAAATAATTATAATATAATTTTATAAGAACTGCACCAATTTTTAAGAAAATAAATGTATTTTGTACCCAAATAATATTATAATTTGCATATTATAATTGTAATGTGTATAATACAATCAAATAATTTCCTTAGATGATGGTTGCACTCCCACCCTAAAATACTCCAAATGAAAGTAATTGCCTCAAATGATTCATTGATACAAGTAATTGAACCTCATATGAGTTCATTTTTAGTATTGGTAACAATATATTTAATTATTTTAAATTTCTCAGGTTATTATTCTAGACACCATTTATATAATAGTTAATTCTTATATTTGTTGTAAATATGTCATTTTGTTTGAAATTTTAAGCTAAATATATGTATTAATATTAGTTATAATATTATGTATAATACCATGCCCAAATTCCCAAATTTTAATAAAGTTTCCATCATTTTTCTAAATTGTAACGAAATTTCCATCGAAATTGAAATTTTCACCTAAATTTCTGTAAAATCAAAATACCAATTTTTCTACGGAAATCAAAATGTCCGTCCTTATCCACACCAACTACTATGCTGACCATCAAACAAAATTATAAATCCCCCTTTTTTCTTTACTCAACTTTTAAAAATACATTAACAAATGTTTTCGCATCCTCATTTTAATCTTATTAGGATATATTGTACAAATTATAGAATAAGACAAGTGGAAATATGTCTTTCTATCTAATATTCATAAAATAAAAAACAAATTTTTTTACCAACTTTATAACAAAAAAAGTTTTTACCCAATTCTTTTTAAATGCCTTAAATGCCCCTTTATCAAATTAAATAAATAAATCTAATCATAATCAATCAATCCAAAACAAAAGTTAAAAGAGAAAAGAAAAACCCAAAATTGCGCATCTCTAAGCATTGAATCTCATCGAGCTCTGAAGCAAACCTCAGCGCCCACATCCTCCGGCCATCTTTTGTTGGTCGTTGTCCTTCTGATCAATTCACATTGTGGCCACCACCGCATCTTTAGTGGCTAATAGACTCCATGCAAAAGGCTTTGATCGAACTGAAAATCCACATCAACATGACTGATCATTAACTTCATAAATTCAGGAAATTTTGGAAGAAGTGTGGAAAATTTGAGGAATTTTTCAAATTGAATTCAAAGCTCTTATTTTCGGTAAATATTTCAAAAAAAAAAAAATTTGAAAAAATTAAGATCTGCTAGATGAACTATGGTGGTACCATCCAGATCATGTGACGTAAGATTAAAAAAAATGGAATAAATCACAATTATGATAGATCTCGTGATGTAAGATTTTTTAAAAATAATAATAATAATAAATCTCGATTATGATAGATCTTGATGGTAACACTATCATGATCTAAGATTTTTAATAAATGGAATAAATTACGATGTTGCTAGATCTTGATGGTATTCTGGATTGCTTTTGTGTAACTCAGGTTCAATACTAATCCTCACAATCTGCACTTTTATAAAGATATCACTTGAGTTACAAAACTCGTGGTATTATTGAGTATTTGTAGAAAGGGTCCGACTATACACACTCCACATCTTTTAAACACACCCCATTTTCTAAACACACCCTAAAATAAATCTATTTTACTTAAAATATTCTAAACACACCCCACCACATTACAATTATACCATTTATAATAAAAATTAATAAAAAATCCTCCAAAAAAGAATTTCTCTTCTTGCTATGAACTCACCCAATTTATTTCTTTCTTTTTTTACTTTTTTTTTTCCTTTCTTTTTTCAAAATTGTTGATGAAAGAACTATGTCCATCCATCAAAAATCATTGTTTTATACATATTTTGAAGCTAAAATGACGAGATTTGTATGAAAATATAGCTAAAAAAGTCGAAAAATCAAAATTTTTCGATTGGTTTGTTCGACCCTGGTTGGTCGAACACATAGCAGTGTATTCGACCACCAGTGGTCGAACACACAGTATAATGTTCTACCGCCAGTAGTTGAACATACAGTGTAACGTTCTACCTATGGTTGAACATATAGTGTAGCGTTCTACCTATGGTCGAACATCTTTAACAGCGTTCGACTTGTAGAGGTCGAACACAGTGTAATGTTCAACCTGTACAGGTCGAACGACGTGTTTTCAGCAAAAAAAAAAAATTGATTAACGTTTCTTTTTTTCGAAATATTTAACTACACTATAAAATTATAAAAATGCATGAAAAAACTTGAATTAAACATTCCAAACATCTTTCATCTATCACTTAGATTATTATTTTCATAAATCAAGATTTTTTTTTTTTTTTTCTTAACTTAGGATTTGAGAAATATGGAAAAGAAGATGTGAAGAAGGGAAAAATATATTTTTTATTTAAAAATAAGGGTAGTCTTTTTATTTTTATTTACTTTTCATTTATTTATTATGGGGTGTGTTTAGAAGATAGTGGGGTGTGTATAGCCGAGCCTTGTAGAAATTTGTGATTTGTATGGTGTTTTCCAAATTTTATTTGTAGATGTTCCAACACTATTTTTCATGAATTATTTTTGTATTGGTGAACTCTTTAGTCTTCGCTATGTATCTTTAAGGAATTCTTAAATGCATAATTTTTTTTATATATTATTGTTGTTTGGTTTCATATAATTTCAAAATGGTAGGATATCCACTTAAAATACCTATATCCACTTAAATCATGTGCAATAATCAAGTGTTGGGCAAGTACAAATAGTATAAAATTAGTGATAATTAGGATTGGTATAAACTTAATAGGATAATATAATATATTTATAAGATTAGGGTATGAGTATCCCTAAATGAGAGGGCACATATACCCGCTACTATTAGGTTGTGTTTAGATAGAGTGGTTTGAAATTTAAATTTTAAAATAGATGGATTTTGAGTGACGGATTTCAAATCCACGTTTATCCAAACACCATCAATGGATTTGCTACTATGGATTTCAAATCTCTCCTCAAATCCACACATCCAATAGACCCTCAGAGAACAAGAAAAACCAATAGAAATGGAAAAGCATAAAACAGAACAACCTCAACACTAGAACAACAGCTACAAGGTAACATTAATCCAAAGATGTGAAAAATAAGTTACTCCTAAGACCACCACTATGCAATGAACATTCTAACCAAACATCCTTTGAAACTACTACATATTACCTGAAACAGAAGTTGGATAAAGCTCACAAAAGGTTCTCAGATGATGTGAATGTGATCACCATGTTTCTGCTCAGTGAGCTGGAAACTAGGAATCGAATATACACCAAAGCACAGCATTGAACACAGACCACAGAAAGTGCGTTCAGGCTGAGCTCTTCATACATTAACAAGTTCATCTTGCAACTCATACAGAGATGCCAAAAGTTGCTACTCTTTACTATGGATGAATTCTGGATCCTGAGTTGCTTTGCTGAAAAGACATAATTACATGGCTAACTGTAAATATTCAAGACTACTTGCTTTTCATGAACATATTGCTGCCTGGTCTTCATTTGCTATATTTATAATGGTACAAAAAACTCTGGATGATCTATGAAGTTCGGATACCTACTCAACAATCCCCATCAGATCCACAAAACTCCTTTGGAGCAGTATTCTCAGGTTTCACAAAGTTGCACTATTATATACCTGACTGTGATGGAGCACAATGAACTCCAGGATCGGTATTATTTCCCATCTTTGCTTTGCCAGGGTAATACAAGTCATCAGGATTCAGAGGTAGGGCAGCAGGATCAAGTTCAAAACAGCCCACTGGCACTCCTACTCTCTCTGAGCCAGTCATTTTGAAACAAGAAACGCGGTGGGAGAATCTGTACAGTTCGTTTGGCCTGATCATAAAGGAGTCATTCCCACTTTGGCTACTTCTTTGAAAAAGGCTAACAAATCCTTTGATTTTATCCAAGTAACAAACTCTCGTGCCAGCAACTGCATCAAAATTTGATAGCACCTCCACTACTTCATATTTATACTGTCTATCATTTTCAGGCTTGGAGCTCCAGCTCAAATCCCAGTCCTTGAAAAGAGCCCAAACCTCACCTTCTCTCGGATGTATGACTAAAGAACCTTTCTTACCTTTTTCACAGTTTACTTCCTGAGCAAATGTAAGGTGTAGTGATGTTTTCTCAGTTTTTCCAAGCTTAAAACTGCCACAACCAACAGGTAACTCCTCATCTAACCATTTCTTCTGCGCATCATCTGCAGGATCAGCTTCTAACCATGTGATGCATAGTTCAAATGGAGAAGCACTTACCTTCTTCACCTTAGCATAGAATCTTGGCATGCCATCAACCGAGTCATAACAAGCCCAGAACTGATTAACAGCAAAAGAACTTACATTTCGAGCCTTTTCAAAATCATTAAATTCTGGATCATCACATTGACAAATGTCCTTAACTGAATCGCAGCCAGAAGGTAAATCTTGGTCAGAGTCAGTTTCAATTTCAATGGGATCAGCACCAACATCTGACATACCACCAGTTTCTCTTCTTGACTTGACTCCTTTATCACGGTCAGCTTCCTTGTCCTGCAAGTTTTCTTCAGGGTAAACAGTTCCCATTAGTTTACTTTTTGACTTGGAATAATTTACATCAGTGGGCAAGCCATTTTCATTATCATGTTTAGTAGGTTCACCATCCAAACCATCCTTTTGCCTGTTTCCGTTACGCTCTGATAATTTGCTTCCTTGTGATGTCTTGAGAGACCTATGAAAATCATCATAATCATCATCACCTTCCTTATAGGAGATATTTTGCCTTCTCCGAGATGATCTCCGCAGAAAATGGGCATTACTAGTTCCAGAATTCAATTTGGTCGCAGAATTGTAATTCTCCTCAATGGTCACGTCTTCTAGGTCAGTTCCACTGGAGGTGTCATCACTCTCACTAGATTCTATTACAACCCTTCTGCCCCTCTTCCTTTTATTTTTGAGGTCACCTGTTCTTTTATTATTTGTGTTATAGCTACCTGTTTCTTTGGCTTTCACCCCACTGTCTCTTGCAGCCTTACCTTTGAAAATACTCTCTGTCCGAAAACCTGGTTCGGGTCGAATTGTTTGTCTGCTGGCAGTCCACTGAGATCCCACATGTGATGCTGAAGAGCCTGTTCCATTTTGTACGCCCATGGTAGATCTACCCTGATTTGTAACCCCTTTTCCTTGAAAACCAGAAAATTGACTCATACTGGGTTTTGGAGGCACTTTTTGAGTGCTTTCTGGGGCCCGAGCACCTATGTCATAACCCATGAAATTTTTTAAGCATTTCTGGCAGCGCAAAGTTGTGTTCACAAATTTTCTATCAAACTGATATTTTATAAAGCAAAACGGGCAACTTGTGCAGAATACTTCCTGCTTGCCAGAGAAGCTTGTCTGTGTGGTTTGATGTTGATGCAGACTGTCAAAGCCATTATAAACTTTTTCCTGAGCTCCAAATTGCTTGTTGAATTGTGAACTTCTATTCATGTGATGAGGTGCAGGAACTACTGGGGCATATCTAACCGTTACTCTGATCTTACTGTCATATAAAGACTTCTTCGTGGGGTCTGAAAGCACTGCATTGGCTTCACAAATCAACTTAAAAGCAGCCTCTGCACCAGGAAATCTGTTCTTATCAGGATGGAGAATAAGAGCAAGCCGCCGGTATTGTTTCTTAATTACCATCTCATCAGCAAACTTTTCAACTTGCAGGATCCCATACCAGTCCTTGTCAGATCCCGGCATTGGCTTTTGAGCTGAACAATGAACATCACAGATGCTTAACAGCTGGGTAATATTCTCAAGTTCAGGGTAGAGATTCTGTGCTTTCAATGCAACTTTTCGAGCCCCATCAAAGTCATTACTTTTCATCTTATCCTCAGCAATGAGCTTGGCCCGGACAGCCTCATCTTTGTTGCATTCCATCATAAGTAGTGAAGTTCCTCAAGTGTATTAACAAGCAAAATGGAGTGTGCTCTTCCTGTTCACACCATATATCTTTTGTGCTTGAACTCTGCAATCACATGAACAAAAACATTTTCCCCAAAAGATTAATTTAAAATTCAGCACCAACAATAGTCTTTTTCTGAAACACAATTTCAATCAATCACAATAAAATGTAAAAAAATGGTACAAGTAGCATTCCTATATCAAATATAAAAGAAAAATAATAGAATTCTACACCAAAATTTACCTTGAGGCCTTAAATGCTGTTTCCCTAATAAGACGGATGAAGCAGCCACAGCACACTTAGTCTTCAAGATAGGGCAGCCAACAGTGAACATAGAACTATCAGTATCTAAGATCTGAACCCCAAAGCAGAATCTAACACAACAAACAAATATGAGCACTGAGAAAAATGAAAATAAAAATAATACAGTCATGCATTTTCATCTTGCAGTTTACGATAAGACATGTTCAGTCAAAATGAAACATATCTATAGTTCAAACCTTCTTAAAAAGAAGCAGGGAACAATATCAAGAAGAATAATAATCTGTTCAAATGAAACTTCCAACCTATCTTGCTTGAAAGTTAAAGCATTTGATGTATTTACTAGTTACACACTCATTTTTACCCAAGAAGCTAGCAAGAATTCCATCAAGTAAAGTTGATATATAAATTGAATTTAACAATAACACAAATCTCCAAATCCAAACAATAATAAACTTCAAAAGAAATGCAAATAAAAATGATATGCATGCTACAACAAAGTTGTGTCCCAACTTCCTTTCTTACATTTAAAGATTTTCCGTATCTGCTCACTTATATTTAGGGTATTTGTCTTCTCACCACTAAACAAAGAAAAAAATTAATACTTCAATATCCAGTCAAATAGTCAAATTAATGCTTTGAAGGATGACTACGACTTGATAGCCAGATAACATTAGAGCTAAGTTCACAAGATATATTCCAAACCTACTTCTGCTGGAGATCACAAAATGATAGTATTAGCCTGTGAATAAAAAACAACTATACCAAGAAGCCAAACAAAAGATGAAAGTACATATCATGTGCAGGTCATGAGCGCATGAGTCCAAAACTTATTATGGTTTCCCATATCTAGGTGTCAACTATGAATTCATGCTAAAGACAATGGAGAAAATAAAATAATACTGAACCACTTTAAACAATCAAAAGTTGAGACATTTAAAAAAAAAAAAAAAAAAAAAAGAAGAGTGCAGAGGACGGCCAATCTACATATGGCTCACAAAATAACAAATCTTCTGAGCAACACAAACTTTAGGCGGTCTATGTTATGAAGAAGTGTCTCTGACATGTCACCGAAAGTTTTTCGGAGTTATAAATGCTACAAGACACCCTAAACAAGCAAATTCAAGAAGACACCAAAAGGCTAATGATTAGGTGAGATCTGAAAGACTTCCACTACATGCATAACCAGGTCATAAATAAGTCAACACCAATACTTAGAAGGGAACTTTTCTACCCACAAAATTAAGTAAAATGGAGAAAGTTAATAAATGTCATGATGAACCAGAATGGAAAAACATTTGATCTCAACAATACTGCATTAAGTATGGTAACAAGCTTACTAGATTTGCTCAATAGAAATAAATGCGAGCATAAAAAAACAAAAAAAAATAAAAAAAATCAACCGAACAGAGCAATACTCTAAATTCAAATCAATATGGTAAAGAAAACCATCGAAATTCCTCTTATTCAAATCCCCAAAACCATAAATTGACCTTCCATTTCCGGAAAATGGCATTCGCCACTAATGATCCAAAACCCAGAGAATTGCACAATTAATAGATAATCGAAGTCAATTAATAGCAGATCAAAGAGGAATTGCCAAAAAAGAAAAAAAAAAAACCCTAGCAATGAACAAGACTATGAATCCACACACACACACACACACAAAACACCGCTAAACAATACAATTTAAGCCAAAACCGAAATTTGCAGCTCCAAATTTCCAGATAAAATGCAAAACCGCCAACTAAAACACGAACATGCAGATACAACTTACCCACAGCTTTTCAGAGAAGAGAGAGAAAGAGCGGTTTGAAAATGTTGAGATAGAGACAAAGTAGGATGGGTATGAGTGTGTAGTGAAAATTAGCAGCAAAAGGGAGGGAAGAAAGTGGGGGGATTTTAAAGAGACTGAAAATTTTGGGGGAAGCAGAAGAAAGAGAGAAGGGACCCTGAATTCCTTTGAATTTTCATTTGCCCCAAAAAAACTATCTGTATTTCATTTGGAAGGTGAAAAGGCAGTTTTGTAACCTAAACACTCTAGAATAGGGCACCAATATGCTTGGGCTTTGGGCTTGGATCAACTTTGATTGGATTGTCTAGGCCCAATGGGCCTTGAGTTTTTACAATTTCGGACCGGTCAGTTCAATCGAGAACGTGTCGCTAGTATAGAACGAGCACAATAAATGGTTCATTATGGGAAATTATACGAACTGTGTCTTTGTAATTTCAAAAACGAGGTTTATAAAAATCTCAATTCAGTTCGTTGGATGACTTATGGATGATGATTTGTTGGTTTGTTTAAGAAACCCGTCGCATCTGAGTCACATCATGTTGGAAGCCGATGTGCTTGTCGTATCACAACTTTAATATCACCTAGTAAAAACTAAAAAAGAAACTAATATAAAAAGAGAGATGACATGTTATTTCACTGGTAAAAACATCATTGTACTCGTACAAATATAAAATATTTTTCCTACTTTAGAGTTTAGATCTATATTGTACGGGTAACCTCAATCATTTTCAAAAGAATCCTATTAATCAACTTCAACATCATAAAAATTGAAGTTTAAATGAGAAATTGAAACGAAGATTGAAGAATCCTAGCAATACAATAGGTCAATAGTGTGTTTCATATATGAAATTTTTAATCATAAATGTTCAAACATTTGTGTTGTCCATTTAAAATGGCGTCCAATACGATAGCTTCATTAGACAAGTCAAAAAAAAGATTTGAAAGTCATCATATGTCTAATTGCAAAGTTATAAACTTTCATGATGAATGAAACTGCAAAACTTAAAAACGTGTGCTCAAATTGCTAAAACATGAATAGTTTGGTAAAAAGAAAAAAAATCTTTGGTAAATAATCCTATAATAAATGATGTGAAATCGCTTAGGATCACTTTAAACTTGACAACATTAAGGAACCATGAAATTAGTAGTTTAGATATAACAGAAAAGGTTGCAATATACCTCTAATTTATATTCTAGAGTGATCCTTCTACGAGATCATCTTACAGATTCAATTCCGTGAGATGGGTCAATCCGATTTGGTCAACAGTCAACAACCAAACTCAAAAGTAAATGATCAACGGTCGGTCAACGCCGGTTAATGATCGGTCAATGTCGTTGACTAAAAAGTATTACATGATACACATAAAAGTATTAATTCATATTCATAAAAGTATTACACGATATTTTTAGGTGTGTCATGTGATACTTTCAAAAAAATGTTACATGATATATATAAAAGTATTACATGGACTTTATTTCTCATAATGTAATATTTTCATGTGTATCATTTTGAAAGTATCACATGATACGCATAAAAGTATTACATGATATTTTAATCTCATAATATAATATTTTTTATGTGTATCATGTGATACTTTAAAAAATGTTACATAATATATATAAAAGTATTACATTATGATAATAAAATTATTACTTATCAAACAACATTTTCTCAAATTAATGATTGTTTTGAAGTTATAGAACAAAAGTAATATTCATTACATATAATAGTATTAGCTTGTACAAACAAAAGTATTAAATAATATTATTAAACATAATTTTGCAAAAGTATTACATGTTATACATAAAAGTATCACATAATAATAACAGTATTACTTATCAAATCACAATCGAATCAATCATGGTTTAAAATGTTGAAAGCAAACGTATTTTATGATACGCATAAAAGTATTATACGAATAAAAATTTACATGATTGTACATACAAAAGGATTGCATAGTATTACTTGTCAAGTTATAATTTTTCAAAAGTATTAATTAACTTATATATATATATATATATATATATAACATATATTATATAATATAAAAATATAACATAGTATACATAAAAGTATTGTCTTTGATTTTTGTTGTCCGGGTGTTGACTTTGATCATTGATCGTTGATTTTGACCGTTAACTTTAACCTTTTGATTGTTGATCGGATCATTGACGGGGTCAAATCCGACCCATCTCACAAAATGGGATTTGTGAAACCGTGTCGGTGTTGCGCATGACTTTACCTATATTTTATGGCACAATGAGTTAGTTTTGGATACAAATAATTGATTACCAAACTTTATTTTTATTCAAGTGCTTTTGGGAAGGTTAAACACTGGTTACAAAATAAAGAGATTTTATTTCATAATTAATAAAAATTAATAAGTAATTTCATTCTCAGAAAAATTCCTATACATTTTGTTGTAGTTATCAAGTGGGTGGATCTGATCAAAGTTAGTCTAGACTTGTTTGGAAATTGTTTGGAAACTGTCAGGGTGTTTGGGTGAGTTTATAAACTCCTTAAAAGTATTTGATAAAGTTTTAAAAATTAGATTTTATTTCATCTTAAAATAAGATGTTATGAGTTTATAATCTTTTTTTTGAAAAGTATGAGGATCTCAACTTATTTTCAAAATAAGATCTTATTTTTTTATAAACACCTCCAAATTTCGATCATTGAAATTACACAATCGTCATTACTAACATTTTATAAACTACATCATCTTATTTATCCAACATTTCAATAATTTATTTTAAACTAAAAATAAACATCTTATAAAATGTAAGAGCTTATAAGTTCTTTCAAATAAACTTCACCAAACAACCTCTAATTGATTTGTCTTATACTCACTAATTGAGAGGTTGATCAAGTTAGAAGGTGTTTGAATAAACTTTTTTATATCATAAACTGAGGACATTGTGGTATATTTTGACACAAGAAAAAATTTGATTTCATTTATGATAAATCCTTGATGGTAAACTAAACATATATAGATAATAGATAAGATTTGTCATATCCATGATATAGCCACTTTATCATGTGCAAATCACATTGGATGTCAAAGAAAATAGTTAAAGTTTAATATCCTATTGTAGGAACTAAACAAAGCCTTAGATAGCAATACACATCACAAAAGGAGAAACAAACACCCCAACTAATTATTAGAAGGCAAAAACTCACGTGCAACTGTCGCATCGTGCAATGGGACCGCGCACGGTTGTATTCTGGAGTACGGTTGACCGTGCGCCACAACAGTGTACAAATATGTCATTTTCGACTCTAAGTATGTGATTTTCAACTCTAAGTATGTGATTTTTTTTTCGCGCACAGTCGTATTGTGGAGCACGGTTCGACTGCACGACAATACACGGCATACTTACTATGAACACATAAATGCGTCCAAAAATACCAAATGACAAATACAAAAAATACAATAATATTTTTTAAGTTAAAGTATAAATACATATTTTTGTAATACATACTATTTTATTTATTTTATAAAAGATAACAAAACTACAAAATTCATTAGTAAATGTTGCAATAAAGAATCCGTCCTTTATTAAACAAAAACGTTTGTATTCAATAATTAAATATTATAAAAAATCAAATAACTAATTTTTTAAAGTGTAAAGTCAAAATTTGGAAATTTTTGTGTAAGGTTTCCATTTTGGGATTTGTGCAATTTTCGTATATTTATCAAAGTATAATTTGGGATTTGTAAATTTGCGTGTATTTATTAAATTTTTAATATTCGTTTACCAATAAAATGTATTTTTTGTATAGGCCTTAATTTTGGAATTTTCGAGTAAAGTCCAAACTTTGGAATTTTCGTGTAAGGGCATAAATTATGTTTTTTTTTGTTTAACACCAAAATTTTGGAAAATTTCGTGTAGGGCTACATTTTATAAATTTCGTGTAAGGTTAAACATCAGCCCTAAATTTCGTGTAGGGCTAAATTTTATTAATTTCGTGTAAGGTTAAACGTAAGCCTAAATTATGTGTAAGGCTAAAATTTATAAATTTCGTGTAAGGTTAAACATCAGGCCTAAATTTCGTGTAGGTCGAAATCTTGTAAATTTCGTGTAAGGCAAACAATCAGTGAATTTTCGTGTAAGCCTCAAACTCTGGGAATTTTCGTGAAAGACGAAAATGACAAAAAAAGAGAATTTTCATGTAAGGCTCAACATGGAATTTTCGTGTAAGGTACAAGATGGAATTTTCGTGTAAGACTGACAATGGTAAATTTCGTGTATGACTGAAAATGAGAATTTTCGTGTAAGCCTAAATATACTCCTTACACGAAATTAAATAATGCACTCTCGAATTCGTCTAAGTCTTAATACAGTCCAACATAACTCAAATCCAACAAAATCGAACACGAAATTACATGAAATAGATTACAACATAACTCAAATTTATTCAAACAAAATTGAACCAAACACCCATAAACACATTTCGTGTAAGGAATTTAAACAATTCAAATTTCGTGTAAGGTTTGAAAACTAACCTGTTCTGGAGAAAGCCCCAAATCCATTTAGTGTACAGCAGCAGCAGTAGAAAATTTGTGTGCGGCGGTGGAAATTTCGTGTGCGGCCAGATAATTCGTGGATCGATGGCAGCAGCGACTGTAGTGGCGAGAAGAATGACTTACATGAATTTTTTTTTTTTCAAAATGAACAAAACAAACCCTAATTTCTTTCTTTTTTGAATTTGACTACATTCAAGTTGGGCCATAATTATTTCAAATTAGTTACACATGGGGTGTGGGTATATTGCAAAATGTGTAGTTTGGGGTATTATTTTAAGGAATTGGGTGGTTTTGGATATAAATAAATTTAGGTGTGTAAAAATGGCTCTCCTTATTTGTATTTGTGTAGTTTTGGGTGATGTCCCTATAAATTTATATATAGATACTTACTTGAAAGTTCTAAGTTCGGTTCAATTCGGTTTGTCATAAAAAATTATCAAAATGGTTCGGTTTTGATAAAATTAAATAATCAACGATTATTTATCGATTCGGAAGTGTTTCGATTCGAATTTCTCCACGATTCGGTTGTCTCTAGAATCCATTTTCACCAATAAGCAGAGGGAATAAGTCAAACTCCAAATCTGCCATTTTACCGTTCTTCACGAATTAAATCATGCAAGCATGATTGGAAGTTTTGCATGTCTAACAGGAATTTGAACTGTTACGTACCACTAAGTGGCATTGACACCCTCCACGCACCAAGCAATTCCGGAAATTGGCTGCCTCCAACGCATTAAATTTGAAAAGGTTTAGAAGTTGCTGGAAAAAAACAGAACTTTAATGAAATCATCGGCCTCGAGACTCGCATTTTAGAGCATACAAATTAAATATATCATGAGAATTTAAAAATACATATTTGCTAAAAATGCAATTATTTTTTTTAGGATACAAATAAATTTATCTCATTTAATATTTATAAACATATTAAAATATCAACTATGGATCGGCCTGTTAAGAAAGTATATATATCTTGAACACTCAAAAATGATTTGACCTACACTTGAGTTAGTTGCCTAAAATGTTTGTTGGAGCTTCTAGTTTTGCATAGGGATGGAAATGGGGCCGGGGCGGGTAGTTGACTGTCCAGACCCGCCCTGTGCAATTACCCACGGACCCACCCCGCCCCATTCTCATAATTTTTTTTTTTAAATTTTAGCAATTTCAAGTAAATTTAATTAAAATCATTAATTTGTTAATCATAAATATAATTCTTATAGTTTTGGGAGTGGAAGGGGACAAGTGAACAATAGTTGCACCTCTAGTATAGAGAAAAGAGAATAAATTAGGTCAAAATGTCATTTAATTAAATATATAATGTGATTTATATAATATTATATATATAATTATTTAAGAGTGCGGGGCGGGGTGGGGTCGGGTGGGATGGGGCCTAACAAGTGCCTGGACCCGCCCTGTTCGCGGGTCAGGGCGGACCCCACCCCATTTCTTACACGGGTGGGTAAAACCCACCCTAAACATCGTGGGGCAGAGCGAGTACCCACAAATCGGGTTGATATTGCCATCCCTAGTTTTGCAGTGCTGTTAATTTGGAGACGTAATTTGTTTTACATTTGAAAATGTCATATTATTCCATGAACTTTGGTTATGATGCATGTGTTCATTTTTTTGAGAAAATATCTCATTAATTCAACGTTTTCGTTGTTCCTTTATCGTTCTGCATACAATATTATTGTTTGTAGCAATGCTCGAGTGATAATTTGAAAGCATCTCGAAGGGTCTCTAAAGTTCAAGAAAGAAGTTGATTTGCTATTTGTCGTAACATTTTTTACATCTAGTAATTGGCATTCTTTGAACCAATACAATTTAACATGATTTCATGTTTCAAATTTTACTATTGTGATGTGATTGCGACTACTCAAGTTATAATTAGTTCTTTTATGTTTGTAAAAAGTATAATAAATAAGTGAAATAAGAAACAACATTCTTTTGCTATATGTATGTTCTACACATGTCCAATTTGTCATCCCAAGATAATCTTCTAGTGAATATTAAAGAGATTATTATAAATCTGATCTTCTGATATTATTCGAAGAATAATTTTATAAGATATATATGATTTTGATGGACAACAATAAAATAAATAAAAGGTGAAAAACACGTGTGCTCTTCGATCGGTAGGCTGTAGAGCTAAAATGCAAGTGGTTGAACTCTAAAATTCTTTAGATAAGACAATATATATAAGCTATGACAAAATTTGAAATTTGTTATATAAAAGGTTCTATGTAATAATGTAAATACGCAATCATCATGTGAAATATTTATACTGTTGAATGGAGATAAGGGTTCATTTCCAAGAACTCAATGAGTTGTTAAAAAAAAAGATATTGTTCAGATTTGAGGTCCCAACTCCCAAGCATACAACTATTTTTGTCTTATTACCAATTTTTATTTGGGTTAATTAAATATAAAATCACAAATTTATTAGGGTCGATTTTCATTTACACCATGAACTTTGAATGTTAATATAATAAATATTAAATTTAATATTCGTATCAATTCAAGACATAGTTAAGTTTTTCATACTCCAATAACTAACGTGGAGCTCAAAATATATAAATCAATCAGTCATCAACCCAAAATAAGCGAGAAAAAGACATTGGATTTGCATACTTAGGAAGAATTCCTCGCAGGTTATACTATAGCGCATACTACTGCTTTCTCATTAGTTTAGTACATTGTTTTTCTTCCTCATTTTAACTTCAATATTTATGAAGTAAAAAACATATTTTCACATTATGTAATGTTAAATTCAGAAATCTTATCACATAAAGACATCAACATTCATTTAGAAAAAACCTCAAGAAAAGGACAACATGTAAGATATCCAACACTCTTTTTTTTAGAGTCAATGACTCCATACCTCAATCTTTGTTTATCAAACATTAGTTCCAAAATGCCAAAAATAGAAAGATCTATATGAAGAAAAACAAAATAGCTAGTCCTATTCGTCACATTTTTCTTACAAACAAGTACCTCCAATCATGTTTTTTCTCATTAAATCTGAAAATTTCATAAACCTTTTCATCCTTCTATACCTTAAGCTCAAAAATCACATGCTTAGAACTGAACAAAAAATGGACTCAACATTCATTTAACTCTAGTAGGAAGAGAAAAGAAGTATAACAATCACAATTTCTTCAAATCAAAGAATCTTATACGCATTACAATGCAATGTGTAAATCTTAAAAAGTCAAGATCTTCCATTTTTCATACATCCTCCATTGCAATATGCATACATCTTCCATTTTTCATGTTTTAAAAAGTCAAGATCTCAAGGAGAGGGGGAGAGAGAGATTTACCTCAAGTGTAGTATTGTGTGTGTCAAAAGAGGGTGAAAAAGAGTGTAGAGAGGCCCACCGGTTCTTCCTTTTCATTCCATCTTTCTTATGACTTTGAGATGTGTAAGGTTCCTTAATGCTATGGAGCAAAACATGGAGATGTAGGGAGTTGAGAGAAAATTTGGGGGGGGGGGGGGGAAGAGATGTTCATTGGGTATTTTAAATCCAATATTTAGATGTGATGTGTATTCTTGGCATAACATACCCCTCAATCTCACTTAAGAGTGGACAACTCTCTCTCCTCTCCTCTCCCACTCTCAATCTCCCTCCCTCTCTCTCTCTTTGCTTCCTCATTATTCTACACTTTTCTCACTCTTTCTCGACACAAACACAACACACCACTATACTTGAGGTAAAATTCATTCTTTGCTTCATATCTTGACTTTTAACGCATAGAAGTGTAAGATAATATGCATATAGGTATTTGAATGCATTGCATGTAAAAGATGCTTTTCATTTGAAGAAAATATGTTTATTATGCTAGTTCTCTCTTTCTACTAGAAAGATATGAAGGTTGAGTTCATTCTTGTACTAAGCATGTGATTTTTGAGCTAAGATAAGAAATGATGAAAATTTTCTGAAATTTCAGATATTATAGAAAAAGGATGATTGGAGTTCTTGTTCTTAAGAAAAATATAATGTGTTGGTGGAAGAATGTGACAAGTAGAAGTAGGTTATCTTGTCTTTCCTTAACTATTCTCATGGATCTTACTATTTTTGTCTCTAACATTCTAGAATTTAAGATTGAAGTATATAAAAGAATAGAAAAGAGTGTTAGATATCTTACATGTTAAGTACAAGTGACATTATGTCATTTTCTAGAGGTTTTTCCCTAAATGAATGTTGTACCTTTAAGTGAAAAGATTTATGCAATTTGACATTACAAAATGTGAAAATATGTTTATTATTTCATAAAGACTGAAGTTGAAATGTGGAAGAAAAAGGATTTCCAACACTAGGGATGACAATGGGCCGAGTTCAAACCCGGACCCGCCACAAACCTGCCCCACTCGGGGCGGGTAAAAACCCGGTCAAACGGGTCCCGAGGCGGGTTTGGACCCGGTCAAACGGGTCTACCCCGGGTCCGGGGCAGGTCCTGGTATTAGTCGAACCCGTCCCGTTTAAAAATATATATATATATATATTATTAATTATATATATCTACACCATCCGTTTGTCCTTCATTAATTGATGAAGAAGAAGACGAACTCGAAGAATGTATCACTTGAGAAATGAAACATTTGTGTTATGTTTTTAATTCTATTATGTAATTTTGCATTGAACATTATATGTATGATTTTAAGATTTTAAGACATGTTGGGATTGTGTTTAAATATTTGAATTGTATGACTATAACATGGATGAATTTTTTTTCATGTAGTTTAAGTGATTAAGATTCATATATATATTGTATAATGTTTCGAATAGACATTATTTCAGGGAAAACAAAAGAAAAATAGGAAAAAAACACAAATTTTTTTTTTAAATTAAAACGGGTCGGGACGGGTTACCCGTCGGGTTCACGAGGCGGGTTTTGGCGGGTTTTTTGGCGGGGCGGGGCGGATCCCAGGTCTAAATTTTTTTTGGCGGGGCGAGTCCTGGACAGGCCAAACCCGTCCCAGACCCGCCCCGTTGCCATCCCTATCCAACACTGTGTGAAAAATCCCAGACCCGCCCCGTTGCCATCCCTATCCAACACTGTGTGAAAAAGTTAAGTAAAGGGATTCAAACACACAATAATACTCAAATTTTGCTAAATAAAACTCAGAATTGCGAGATGCAATCCTGCCCAAGCAAAAAGTTGTTCCTAACTCAAAGATTAGGACCCAAGCCGAAGCCGTACTAATACAATATTCCCCGACCCTCCCCTAAAATGATTAGGGTACTTAAATATTAGTTATTAACCCTAACTGAACCCTAACTGAAAGCCCACGGGCCAAAGACTCCTATTAACTTAAAAGACTTAAACAGATAAAATCCAATAATTGAAATAACATAAAAGAAAAGCAGAAAGCATGACAGCAAAATGTTGTGTATCAACTCCTCCCTCCTTCAAAACAGCCTTGTCCTCAAGGCGGAAAAAATTTGAAAACTTGATCCTAGGATTTCTCATCCACCTCCCATCTGTCAGGAGGCTCGAAATTTTGTTCAAAAAATGACCCATCCTCCTCATCATCTAAGACAATAATGACTTGCAAAGACTTTTTGGTATATCGGTGTCCTCGAAAATATTTCTCGTCACACCGAGAACATTGCCCGGCTGCCCGCTTTGCCAGATACTCTGTGTGGGTGATTTGGCGGGATGGTGTACTTCCCGCCATACCCACACTCGACCCCTTGCCACTACTTGCCCTTGAGTTGGTCGAGAATGTGCTCCCTACAGATATACCTAGTTGCGTTTAACCCTAAAAGTTTTTGGGTATATCACGAGTATTCAACGAGTTCGATGTCTCATGATATTTAATCGCGCTTGGTTGATTCTTGTGATTCAATTCTTGACCCTGTGCGTCCCCCTAACCACAAACTATATTAATCTCGCGCTCAATTTCACAGGACAAATGGATCATATCAAATAAATCCTTTGCCTCACAAGAACAAATTCGGAGACGAATATAACCCCGTAAACCATGCAGGAACATTCTGAGGTAGTAATGATCAACCAATCTTGGAACATGCACAAGTCTTGAAATAAATTGATTCACGTATTTGCTCACAGTCCCAGTTTGTCGTGTGTACATCAAAGCCTCAAACATATTGGCCATCATGTCTTGACCATACATTCAAAGCATCTCGAGTTTTAGTTGAGCCCATGAAAGTCGAGGAAATTTCAACTTCATCTATTAATACCAATACAGGGCATCCCCCTCCATATCAACCAAGGCCACTGATAGAGTGAAGACGATAGGGTTAGCAGAAATATATAGATAAATCCTCGAAACGAGGCCATAGGGAATAAATCTCTGCCACAACCAAAGTTGCCCAACAATAATGATCAAAAGATAACCCTAACTCTAATGAGACTCATACTTAAATAGACTCAAACCTAAACCCTAACTTAAGCCCCAAGTTAAACCCTAACTTAACCCCCAAATCATAAGGCCCATGGCTATTTATTTAATCTAGACTAATTAAAAGACTCAACATAAATTAAAGACTAACAATAATAATAAAAGACAATTAATAAAGATGTGTATCAATTCTCCCGCTATCCAAACAGCCTTGTCCTCAAGGCTGGAGTAATGGATCATACATATCCTCTTGACCGTCCGTGCTATTGGGTTCTTCTCCGTCGCACTCCAAAATTACTACCAAGGACTTAGATGGACATTTATGCAGGGGGGCCATAGGGCTGACTACACCTATAGCACTTTCCCTTCGCCCGATAATCTCTAACCTCTTCCGCCGTGAGATGGTGGATGTTACGGTCAGGTGATGGGCCCGACGACCTTGTCAAAGAATTCTGAGAGTGTCCCGGGCCTGAGGTGTTTAGGTACGGGCTTGACTCCTGTAACAAACCGCCCTTAAACTGAGATGTCGGGGGTCGAGAATAGGATCCCTGCCTGAATGTGGAGCGGGGCGGGGCCGCCGGGGGCCTATGCCTGCACAATCCGCCGAGCAGCTCTAATTGCTGTGAATACATCCATCATCTCGAAATCAGGGATTCAATCCCGAATTGAAGCCTGTAAGCCCCCTAAAAACATTCCCAAATACTATTCTAAAGGAAGCGATGGTAATTGGGCCACTCGCTCCTCGTAGAGTGCCAAATAGTCCTCTAGAGATCCCGTTTGGCTAGTGGCGTGCATTGCTTCGTAAGCGTTAATAGCAGAATAATCACTGAAACGCTCAATCAGTTCCCATGTAAACTGCTCCCAAGGAATATCAGCTACACGATGAAGAACCCACTGTGCCTAAAACATAGCCTGGCCGGACATAGCGATCAGGGCCAATTGAACTCGCTCGTCGACCGGGGTGTGGTGTACCAAGAAGTATTGCTCAGCCTGGGCCAACCAAGCAATTGGGTCAGTGTCGTCGAATAAGGGAAGCTCCATCCAAGGCAACGTAGGCAGGAGGTCCACGTTGATTCCCGAAGGTAGAGGAATTGCGCCCGACAGTGGCGACTGTAGGGGCTGAAAGCCAGCCCCTGGGGGCTTGGGATTCTGCGACACATCCGCGTTGGCGGAGCTGGAGGAACCAACGGACGCACCCGACACCAAGGAGGCCATGACGGACGGCGCTGCAGGCGGCACAGCGGCTGGTTGAGCCTGGCTAAGGGCTTCGTTGACGGAGAAGGACAATGCCTCCAATTTCGCCATGATGGCGCTAAGCATGGTGTCATGTTCAGTGAAACGCTTATCCACCAAAGCCTTGGATTCAGCGAATGCCCCCTGAAACTCACCTATCACCTTCTCCATCTGGTCACATCTCTCCTTCACAAAAGTCATCGTGAAAGTGATCCGACAGGTCGGACCAATTGATAGAGTGAAGATGATAGGGTTAACGGAAATATATAGATAAATCCTCAAAACAAGGCCACAGGGAATAAATCTCTGCCACAACCAAAGTTGCCCGACAATAATGATCAAAAGATAAGCCTAACTCTAATGAGACTCATACTTAAATAGACCCAAACCTAAACCCTAACTTAACCCCCAAGTCATAAGGCACATGGCTATTTATTTAATCTAGACTAATTAAAAGACTCAACATAAATTAAAGACTAACAATAATAATAAAAGACAATTAATAATGATGCGTATCAGCCACGTTTACCTCGTTCTCTGGTGTGCCGTGTAATTAGAAGTATTGCTCTGCTCGAGCAATCCAGGCCTCAAGGCCACCCCCATCGAACATGGGTAGACTTAAGCGTATCGCAGACGAATAAGCTTCTTGCACAAACGGGTGATCAGAGTGGGGCGTTGGAAAATTCTCAAATTCCAACCCTTGTTCCTCCAGAAGCATGAACCCTAGATTAACTCCCCCAAATCCCGATTCCCCCGCATCCTGGACTGAGAACTGCGGCACTCGAATTCCTACCGAATCGTCGGCATAGGCGAGACTCTTTTCGTAGCCGCCAATCCCCTATCCTGTTGCAGCAACTCTACCATATGACTCAGCTTATCCAATTTCCCCTCCAAGTCATCAATCTTCTCCAACTTAGGGCGCCAAAGATTCAGTTCAGTGCGGATGGGGTTGATTCCCTTCTCTAATGTGTCCACGCGGTCCTTCATCTCCA
Organism: Scutellaria galericulata; assembly: GCA_946896805.1. Lineage (NCBI taxonomy): Eukaryota > Viridiplantae > Streptophyta > Magnoliopsida > Lamiales > Lamiaceae > Scutellaria > Scutellaria galericulata. The sequence goes on from OX335790.1 coordinate 15,738,423, forward strand.
AGCGAGTATCGTTCCGCATTTTGGTGATCAATCGATCCGGTAGGTCGGACCAAATTGTTAGAGTAAAGGGATTCAAACACAATAAAACTCAAATTTTGATAGATAAAACTCAGAATTGCGAAATGCAATCCCGCCCAAGCAAAAAGTCGTTCCTAACTCAAAGATTAGGACCCAAGCCGAAGCCATACCAAATCCAATACTCCTTAACCCTCCTAAAATGCTTAGGGTGCTTAAATACTAGTTCTTAACCCAAACTGAACCCTAGCTGAAAGCCCACGGGCCAAAGACTCCTATTAACTTAAAAGACCTAAACAGATAAAATCCAATAATTGATATAACATAAAAGAAAAACAGAAAGCAACGCTGACAGCAGAATGTTGCATATCAGAAAATCACCTAGAATTGTCAAAAACTAGATCAAACTGTTAATCTAATTACCAGCCCTTTTGATGATAAAATTTTAAATATTAAAAATGATTAAGATGTATAGTAAAGATTGGAGAGCTCTAAAGTTAAATATCCAGACGAAATCAACAATCTAACCTCGATTATGGACCATTAAGCTGAAAAACAATGGACTGTGAACAATGAACGGTTTGGACTATAACCTACATGTATATGATCTGATAAGTTATTAATAAGACTTAAATGGTAATTAAAATAAGTATGATAGCAATACAAGTTATAGGCATTACTTTCTCTTCGTAACTGGTTTTGGTTTTTTTTTTTTTTTTTTTTTTTTTGTGCTATGTTTTCTTTCTATAAGTTAGGCTTGTTTATAGTTAAAATTCCTTTTCATTCTTAAGAATTCTAAATAAAGGAACCTACATTAATACGTGTAATAATTTGGAAATTAGATATTTATATACTATATTATTTAATAGAGATATATATTTCATTCATAATTTCTGAAACTATTTGTATTAAAATTTCTTCAGATAGGTTCTAAGCATTAATGCGATCAATGTGTTAGGGATTAATAAATATTGTGAGTCTAGATTTTAGAAATAGGAATCCCTAAATGATTGATAGTATTAACACTAAAAAACTGGGTACCTAATTCAACAAACTTAAATATTTATTCTTAATTTGAAATCTAATTCCAAAAGCGTATAATTAAATCCTAATTCACGAAAAATTTATCATGTGTTTTGATTTTACTTATATAAGAGTTCAGGTATTACAAAGTCACACATAAGGAGGCAACCTAGAAAATGATTGATGCATCATTATACAAGTGGAGACTACTAGATATGAAGCAGTACAAAGATTTTATTGATTATGAGAGAGACCGTATACAGCATAGGGTATGTGATTTATGGTGTAAAGGTGGTTAACAATGTGGTTGTCAAGACAATATGGTTATGAACAATATATTAGGGATGTGGAGAAGCAAGATGTGCATATATACATGATCCTATGAATGGTCTGAAGAACCCTAACATCATCAACTAATGTTTATGTCTCTCAACACTAAAAATCCTCCTTATTTTGTTCGTCTAAACTACAGGTTTTCTTCATCAAAGAGCTTCCACGTTTTAAACTATATTTTTATTCTTGTAAAAATTCATTTAGCACTTTACCCCATGTATTATTTTCAAATAATTGGATTGCCTTACCAAAATGTTAATATTCTAGAATTAACAGATTTTTAAATATTTTTTAGAGTTTTTTTTAATCTAGTTTAATTACTTAACAATCAACATTATTTCAAATGAAGAAGAAAAGGTTACACACTCAACATTAATCTTGACAAGAACCTTATTACCATATAGTGGCTTCACTAGCTAAAATTTATTTATAACAGTAATTCATCATATATAATTATATAAATGATATGCATTATATTCTCAAATAAAATTCCATTAAAGGGCATAAAGTCTGATAATATTCTGATTATTAGTTAATCAAATTAGTATTAACCTAATAGAAACTACATTAAAAATAGGGTAAAAAACACTTAACCATCCGAACTATAGCCCGTTTTGCATTTTCTTGTAAAAACTTTTTTTCGTTGCACTATCCCTATTAAACTTTGCGAGATTTGCACATTCCAGTAAAATGACACTTTCCAGCTATTTTTTCCGGCGTACATGAAACGCTATCGTTATAATTAAGGGCAAAACAGACTTTTACTATTAAGTCACACGTGAGTGACACACGTTTACTGGGATGTACGCCGGAAAAAATAGCCGGAAAGTAGCATTTTACTGAAATGTGCAAATCTTGCAAAGTTTAATAGGGACAGTGCAACGAAAAAAAGTTTTTACAAGAAATTGCAAAACGGGCTATAATTCGGATGGTTAAGTGTTTTTTACCCTTAAAAATACTAAGAAGTCATGTATAACACTAAAATAATCTTGACAAGAACCATACATACATATATACATATAGGCTTCGCTATCTAAAGTATTATTTATAATAGTAATTCATCATATATAAATGATATGCATTATATTCTCGAATAAAGTTCCATTAAAAAGTCTCATAATATTATGATTATTAGTTAAACAAAATTAGTATTAACTTAATTGAAACTACATTAAAGAAACTAAGGAATCATGTATAACACTAAAATAACTATTTTTGAATTTGACATATTTTCCACTACCCAGGTAGCTCATTTCTTTTCACCTCAACTCAATTTCCAAACAGTGTTGAGAGAGAGAAACAAAATTTAAACAAAAAAATCAAGTAGCAACTTTTAATTAATAGCTAGAGTCTGAGAATGGGAGAACACAGAAAACATCAGCTCTGTGACATAAATCATTCAAGGAAAGGGGGTCAAGATTTAGCTGATCCCAAATTCAAAGGCAGCACAAAACTATTCAGCTATCCATCAAGAAAATATCAAATCAGACCCGAATAGATGTCAACAGTCATTGATTACCTTTCATGATTGAAGCACAACTGATACTCAACTTATAGCCTGCTACAGCGGAATGTACACAAATGGCTCCCGAATTGTGAGATAATGTCTACAAGGGCTCCATAACCAGAAACAGCTGTTACCTGCGAAAGAAAACAAGTATGTGCAAGGAGAAGCGAGTAAATTTAGGCCTAAAAAAGAGCATAAGAAAAAAGTTAAAACTGGAAATTAGGGCAAGATCATGTATTAAAAGAGTACATACCCCTGAAGGATGCAAAGAAATAGAGAATGCAGATTGAGGAGCACATTGAATCTGTGAAATAATATCTCCATTCATGTTTAATCGTGTCAGAAATCGTTCTGCTCCAACAGCTAGAATCTGAGAAAATGGCATCATGCATAAGGTAGAAGGACCAAAAAGGAAAAAATGAACAAGAACCAAGTTCTTGAAAACAGGATCATATTTGGGCATTTGACCATGCTAAAAGGTATTTATGAGTTCCACAAGTAAAACATTTCAAAAAACAACAGATCAGATGCACACAGAACAGGCTCAAACTTTGGATAATCATAAAACTACAATGCAACTCGTCCTTACTCATACCATAAAAAAAAGAGTATACAAGAAAAAAAAAAACCTGCATAGATGATGGAGATCTAATTTCATGAATAGAAAATGTCATTTTAGAGCACTAAAAATTTAACAGGCTTTACATGATCATGGTCTTTAAAGATCAAGAAGAAATGTTATATTTTAACCTTTTTTTTGGAGAGAGGGTGGGAGGATATTTGGATTATTATATTAAATGTTGAACTTTGGATGTAAAAGTACAGCCAGGTAAAAACCCCATCATATACATATCAAGAAATCAATATGACAATTAAAAGCAGTCGTGCTTCAACAGATATCCTTTTAAAGTAAATAGTTGAATATATAAACATTGGCCTATGAATTCATTATGAACTCCAAGCTCAAAGAAAAATCTATCGTTGTATAAAGATATGAAAGAACTCACTTGATTTTCATCAAATAGAACATCCTGTACAGAAGAACGAGTTCTTGCCGTTGATACGCATTCACGAGCAGGAAGATTCCAAAGTGACAATGACTGGCCCTTTCCACAAACCTGTGAAAGTACACATGGGACGAATATAATGGAATATGTGGTGATTAATACTGCATATTCACCAGCACACGTTCCTACTTTGTAATCCTTACTGCAGTAGTATATAGGAAATTATACATAAAATTTAGTTAAAACAACTCATTTAGCTGGTTGCAGAAAAATAAATAAAACAACTATTTCTCTACGAAGTACTTTCAAATTGTATTCTCTACAGATCTAGTTGATGAAGGTATGTGCTCAAGTAATGATATACTACCATGCTTTACAACTGAATTTCGAACATATAGCAGTTCAACAAAAGAAATTGGTCAATAATGATTATTCAGCCCGTAATCTCTTACCAACCAACTCTCACTTGAATCAAGAGCAATGCAGCTGACACTAGGATAAGATACTTTCGTGCTATCCTTTTCAGGATTTATAACTTGAATGCATTTTCCACTTTTGCAATCTACACATGTAACTCAAACAAACCAAATCAGTTGATAACCAAAATGAGATCAACATGACTCATAACTACACATGCAAACTGCAAGAAACACACAAGATGGTAAGTTTGCAAGTCAGACAGATATTAAGTACCCCATATGCGTGCCGTGCCATCTTCTGAACCGGTGATAATCTGAAATACAACAAAACAAAGGAATAAGAAACTTCAGCAGCAATAATTGATTGAAGACAAACCTTAGTCCATACAAAGTCTTCCCTTCCTCCTTTCCAAAGTAAATATTTTATTTGAAAACACTCATAGGTTCATTCCATGAGTCTGTAGCACAAATATACTTTTATGCTTTTCAAAAGCTTCATTTACTCGAATAACAAAAGTCATCCGGCGCTCAAATTTAACCACTTTCTTTTCTCTTTCTTTATTATTTTCATTTGAGTTGAGGTTGAGGAGCTCCTGATACAAGGTCAAAGGTGCGCAACCGGGATTGCATGTTTAATTGTTTTATTTTGATTGGTCCTTTATTTGTTATTTAATATTTAATTGTTGAGTTGTTAGTAGGCTGTGGGCTCTTTCATGGGCTTCGTATATTAATTGTTGAGTTGTTAGTTAGGTCAACCTGTTTAGGATTTGGAGTCTTGATAGTATCAGCGCCTGGCGCTTGGGCAGAAGGGATTCTCCTTCTGATTGTCCTTGTTCGTTGAGTACCGTCTATTAGTTTCATGTAGCATTTGAGTTCTAGTTATTGGTCTCCTTTACTCTAATAACTCCTCAGATTATCTTTTGAAAATTAAGAAAAGGAATTAGGTTAACAACTTAAAGTAGTTTTGATCTGTGTTGAAAGTTTTAAAATAAAAACAAATCTGAAAAAAAAGCAAAAACAATCAAAAGGAGAGCTAAAACCAATTCTAGAATGGTTTAACATTAGGTCTTTAGAATGTTTGATGTAAAGGCATACCAAGAAGAACAGAGAAAAATCTGACCTGATTGCTCAAACTGCAGAAAACGATACAGTGTAAATAGTTTGAATGCCCATTAAAAACCATCTTGGTCTGGCACTTCTCCTGATCATCAAGGAACAAATAACTACAAACTTCAGCTATTTTAACTGTCGTTCAGGTTTAATTTCAGTCAAGCTAAGAAAATTGGCATACATCAATCACCTTGATCAATTACATACCATATCCCAACAATATGCACGAGAATCACCAGCTGCGGCATATATGGATCCACTCTACAACCAATTTGAGAAATCTATGTGAATATGTATTGAGCATGACAACTGAAGTATGAGAAAGGCAGGTGATAGGTAAGCAGACAAATTAACATAATGAGCTACTAATATCTAGGAGATCAGAAAGCACGAGATGAGTATTTTAATTCCTCATTCCTATAAATCAAGATTAGCAGGAATTTAGCAGCAATATGAGCATAATTTTGCTCTTCAAAGCATCCAACATGATGAAACAATAACTTCAAGAACAGCTAAATTTTAAAGTGACAGAACAAATTAGATACATTAAACTCATTTCTAAGTTGACAGAACAATCTATATCAGAGATTAAGATTTCACTCTGTTATCTTCTCTTGAATCACAAATATTTATTTAATTCCAGTCTCGATAGAACATTAATGACTAGACTAAACATGTTAAAGCAAGCATCCATAATAAGATTAAGACATTTGGTATTAGAGCTCAATATGCAGTTTACTCTAGAAAAGCAGCAAAAGAATTCAAACCTGAGAGTCAACTGCAATGGCATTATTTTCCGGAATTGGAGAGAGTGCCCCCCAAGGACCTCTGCAAGAGTAAAACATAACAAAGGATAGTTTACAATAAAGAAAATTTAAAAGAAAAAAGGTTAAACATCCAAGGCTAGTGGATCGTATAGACAATACATTAAGATTCTGTTTACTTCAATTGATAAACCTGGAAAGGGATCAATAATCCAATCTTCCAGATGTTTACTGTGAATGACAGCAATTTATGATTTAACATGGGAGCCTGTGATTATTTGTAATTTGGGACTAAGTGGTTGATAATTCAACCCACCTGTCCCCCTTGGATAAAAGTTATCCCCATGGATTATTTAATTTTGAGATTACATATTTTGTTCTAATTCATTTGTTTATTTATTTATTTTAGTAATTGGATCTTTATCCAAATTTAATAATTTGAAGTAAACACAGAAAAGGAGCCTAGAAGAACGTAACATAGTAGATATAGTAGAAATAAAATGAAAATTAATCCTCAACATGAATAAATATAGTAGAAAGACAGCCTAACCTCTACTTAACGCCAAGTTTATGTGACATAGGTTAACCGTGGCAATAATCCATTGAATATTATCCTAAACTATTCAGACAACAAAAATCTTTAGCATCAAAACTATGGAGTCTGTATGTCATGCCATCTCATTCCATGATAAGGTTATATATACTCAGGGATCAATCATAATCATACTTGTGGAGAAGTAAATACGATTTTAAAGAATCCAGTGCATCAGAATAGGACCCGTCATGCAAAGCATCTAAACTCAACTCTGGATTGAACCAAATACAAACAAAAGCTTTCCTCAGATAACATTTCATCTCAAAATTAATTTCAAACAGGATAACTAACTTATGTTGAGGATTCACCAAGTCAAGTACTGGCTTCATGTTGCCTCCTGCAAATACAAATGAGTGAAATTTTACAAACAATAAGACAAACCAGCGTCAAACAAAGATGTTAAAGGTCAATACAGTTTGATGGTTAAATGAGCAATTGAAGCAGGAAATTCTTAATTCTGAGAAGAATATCCAACATATGTAAGCATCAGTGCTAATATCTAATGGAAAAATAGGATAAGCAACTATACAGCATATAAGAGAAAAGCAACTTCATATAGTTTTCACAGAAAAACCACAGTTTTTGCAACATTAGATGCACTGTGAAATCTAAGTAAATAAATGCTAAGTTTCCACACACTAACCGTAACCTCAAGCAGTTTGAGATTTTGGTGAAAGAATAGACAGAAGAACGCATTGAAGTTACTATACTACTAAGCTTCACAGGCCACAATATAACTATTCAAAGAACATTAAACAGAGAATTTATTTTGATCACAAATGCAGATTACCTTGCATAGATACCTCACTTTCTAAAATTTCTTTCCAGTTCCATCCTCGAATCCGACCATCATCACCACAACTAGAGAACAGCACAACAGTCAACAAACATTTTAATAGATAAAATTTTCGGAGATAAAAATTGCCTAACACCAAAATTGTCAACCATTCTTTCAAAAATCAATACTTAGTATGCACCAAAAAAGACTAAGCAATCAAGATACTAAATTAATACCTCAATAACAAAGAATCATCATAAAACTTAACATCATAAGCCGGTCCATCATGCCCTTGAACCAAGAACTGTGGTTCCGCCACTATCCAACTTCAAAAAAACAGAAGAATAATTTCCAAAACGCAGAAACAATTGACAGAATAATAGCATGCAACTAGAAATATAAAATATAACAAACTCACTTTTGACCCCTCGCACTTCCACAACCCATCTCCTGCCACCAAAGAAGCCGACCAAGAAGTTCAGAATAAAACTCAGTCCAGTTAATACATAAGCATAAACCAATAAATATATAAGGCAAAAACTTACAAGGCACGACGCAATGGAGTAAGAAGCGACGGCGCCGTCGCTTGAGGCGGTGACGATGTGGTCGGAATTCGGGTTGGGGCTAGGGTTTGGTGCGAAGGCGGTGCGGAAAACGGTACGGGCAAGAGTTTCTCTCTCTTGTAAAATGGCGTCTCTGTAAAAATCTTCATCCCAATTTCTGCAATCCATTTGCTCTACTCCCATTTCCACCCTTTTCTGGTTCGCGAAGAATCGGAGTGAGATGGGTCTGGTGGGAGAATTGGCGCCGGTGAAGTCTCAAGTGGAGCGACGGCGTTGCTGCTTCTTTTGTGCACCGTTGTGCTTTAAACGTCTCTCTCTTCTTGGATTCAATTGTTATATAATTAGTTGCAATTTAAATAATTGCAATTTAAATAAACACGTGTGTAAATTTAAATTACTTGACAAGTAACTATACCTGGCAAAAACTTTTATGCACAAGTTGCACGGATCCAAATCTGTACACAACAATATTGTTATATTATATGAAATAATATTGTTATATTATATGAGTGATACTGTTTTATATGAAGTAATACTGTTATATTATATGAGTGATACTGTTATATTATATGAATTAACTAGTATAAGTCCCGTGCAATGCACGAATATATAAATTTCACTATTTATATATTTTAATATGAAAATGTTGAACACGAAAAATAATAATTTTTTTGGAGAATTTCAGTCTGATTTGTTACTTCTGTGACTCACGACCATAAAATTTAAATATTTCGAGTTTGATGTAAAAATTTTAATTTACAAAAAAAAAAAATTAAGTTCTCATAATATTTCAATCTCATTTGGTATACTTGTGTCTGTGTGATGTATGGACAAATAAATTTGAAGTGTTTGTAATTTTTTGATATAAAAATGTTGTTCATGAAAAATAATATAATTTTTCAAAGTGTTTTCAATTTAACCTACTATCCATATAATTTACAAATTTAAATATCTTTTATTTTCATCATACGTTGTCGTCACTATTGGCCTGAAACAAACTTATGCAAATTTATGTTCAATAATTTATTTATAATGAGTATAAAATGGTGATATTATTGAGCATTATAATCAAATCTTGATAATATTTCAACCTCATTTGATATTCGTGTGATGTAGTGAATAAATTTCATGTGTTAGTAATTTTTTGATATAAAAATGATGATCATGAAAAATCATATAGTTTTTCAAAGTAATTTCAATTTAATCTACTATTCATGTAATTCATCTAAATATTTATTATTTTCATCATATGTTGTTTAGCTATTTTAGTACTTGTTTTTGTCACAATTGGCCTAGAAAATACTTGTGCAAATATATGTTCAACAACTTATTCATAATGAGCTTAAAATATTGATATTATTGTATATTACCCCAAAATAAAATTTCTAAATTTAATATACCATAAAAAAATCTGTATAATTATTTTTTTCAGATATCTTAAAATCAAAATTAGTAAGTACCCCGGTTCAGAAGAGGCGGTTTTTTATCTATTAGAAAAATCATATTGGATGGTAAACATTTCAAAATTTGATAAATCTAAAACCATGAAACTATATTACAACATAAACTAAATATATTTTATTATTGTTCTGTGAACTTCATGCTACCATGATAGTGAAATTTCATATTTTTATTTACTTTTTAATTAAGGAGGAAACATTATTTATTCTTACAACAAAAAAATTGATAAATTCGCTAATTTTTTCGTGGATATATAAAATGATTTAGATTAAGGTACACATTTTTATTTACGACTTTTCATGACATGATATTATTACCATATATACACAAATCATACTAACTTTATAACATATCAAATACGATCATATTTTTTTCTTCAATGTTCATATACATACAAAATGATTTTCATACCATGAATATACATAAATTATGAAAAACTAACTATTTACAATTTATAAATTTATAAAATAATAAATATTTGTATTTCTACTTTAAAAAGTAGAAATGAGGTTAGTTGGTTTTTATATAGATGACAGTGAAATTTCATAATAAAAAATTTAAAATATTTAAAATATATATGTAAAAATTCTTCATCTATGTATTATCACTCTTATAAATAGCATCGACTATCTATTTTTCATGATTAATAATGAAGATATATTTATATAATTTAGCATTATGAAATAGAACATATTTTTTATTTTTTTAATAAGTATAAGTATAAATGATATGTTTTTTTAAATTATTTTTATACTTAATTTGTAGTTTTTAATAGAAAGTATATGAATTCATAAATTTTATACTTGCTAAATGTTATTGTGTGCAATAATATATCATATGTATATTTTTTTTATTATATTCAAGATATATTACAAATATTTATGATTTTTAATAAGAACTAATATAGTATAATAAAATAAAATTATATAAACACCATGTTATATTATTAACATTATTATATAGAAGATATATAAAAATTGGAGTATTGTATACGACATATTTATCAAATAAAATTGTGTGATGTTTATAATAATTTTACAATACATATTTCAAATATAGTAAATAAATAGTTAATTTACGTTGTTTTATATATGTGGTTGACTTGATTAATAACTCACTTCTTGGTCTTCGACCCCCAGTCACTACAAACGCCCCCAATCAATGCAATGATATATTTATTAAGGTGGTATATGTGTATGTGGGATACAACATTAGAGATAAAAAAAAATACTTTGATGATCTATAGTTCTTGAAATTTGATCATTATGTTATTTTAATTTATTCAACAAACATATATTTAAGCTTTGATTATATCAACAATTAAAAAAAGTTATTAGATGGGATCATATTAACATTCATATACCATATATAGATAATAATTTTCAACATTTTGTCAATATTATAAATGATATTATTACCATATATATAAATCATGTTTAATACAATAAAATTAATAGTTTATAATTTATAAATTATGAAATAATATGTATTTCTATTTTTGGGAGGTGGAAATAGGCGGGAAAATTTTAGCATTTTTATTTTGAGGGGGTAATTGTTATTATATATATATAGATACGGTTATATTATATGAATGATACTGTTATATTAATATAACAGTATCACTTATATAATATAACAGTATTGTTGCATCTTGTGCACGGGAGTGTCACTCTACTTTATTAAGGTAAGTTATATGAAAGATTGTGAAAGAGTATCAAATGACCGTTTGTTGCATAATTATTACAGGAAAAAAAATGACTTTATAAACAGATGCTTTTTTTTTTTTTTTGACAATAACAAATGCATTGTTAATGATTGGCTTTTACAACAAATGCAAAAATCTGATGCGTAATATATTATCTCATATTGAAGCAAAGAAAATATATACTGAAATTTTATCAGCAAATTTCAATATATATGTCTGAAATTTTAAAATTTTAATAATATCTATCATTTCAAAAGTGCAGTAAAAGCAAACATACTAATGGTAATATTTATTATATATATATATATACACTATTTAATATTAAAAAAAGTGTTATTAATATATATTTATATGAATATGTTAAAATGAAAAGAAATAAATATAAAATGAAAATATGATTAATGATTATGAATTTATAGTCGGTCATGAAAAGTTGTAGAAATGGTTTTACTATTGTTAATAAAAGTTTGTAAAAGTGATAAGTTTTTTTTTCTTATTTTTGACATGCATCATATCAAAAATGGTTAAATGCGAAAATCAACTTTAAATATAACTGTTTTTCAATTCACAAGGTATCACGGATAATTACCGTGAAACAAAGCTCCATCACCTACAAACAACACGTGAGATGGAGCCCTATCACCTACAAATAACGTGTGAATTGTAAGGTCTCACCTACAAATAACATGTGAATTGTAAGGTTTGGATTATAGATGATTGGATTATGGAATGTGTGAATTGTAAGGTCTCACCTACAAACAACATGTGAATTGTAAGGTTTGGATTATAGATGATTGAATTATGGGTTGACCTGTCTCATGTAATATAATATAAAATTCGTGACACTGTCTCACAAGAAACTCACTCTTTTCAGTTTAAAATTGCAATTTAAATGTTTTCTTTTTAATCTGATTGTAACCTTAAATCTAGAAGCTTTTCAAAATGCAACCTAATTTTTTTTTTCCAATAATTTTCCCAACGAAATGCATAAAATAATACATGATTTTCATAAGAATAAATTTGTCATTTCAAATTTTAAAAAAAATCGTAATTTGTTTAGATTGCAAATTAAAAAACGCTCATATTGATGGTCGGGGTGCGGATAGTGGAGACAGTGGTAGGCGAGCTTGGGTATTTTTAGGGTGTGAGCGTGGTGGTAAGTATCGTCCATCAAAGACAAAAGTAGGCACTTCTAGCGATGTTGAGAAGAAGTCATTGAAAGGACGAAATACTGGCACGAAGAAGTGTGATTGTCTTTTTATGCTGAAAGGAGTACAGTTGAAAGAGACTGGCCAATGGTGCTTGATTGTTCAATGTGGATCGCATAATCACCTAATGGGGGTGAACTTGGTCGGACACTCATTTGCAGGTCGACTAACAAGTGTTGAAGATCAACTTGTTCGTGACTTATATATGAACAATACCAAATCGAATGACATATTGAGTACTGTCAAACTTTCATTTCCGGAGAATGAGTCGACCTTGAAGACCATTTATAATGCTCGACAAAAGCATAGAGTTGTCGAGCATGGAGGCCGTACTCAATTATAATTTTTATTGGGAAAATTGGAGCAGGAGAAGTACTACTACTTGACCAGGAAATGTGGTCAAACGGATAGTGTTACCGATCTGTTTTATGCTCATCCGACATTCGTGGAGTTGTTACGTGCATTTCCTTGCGTGTCATAGATGGATTGTACCTATAAGACGAATATGTATAGGATGTCACTGTTGGAAGTAGTTGGTGTCACATCTACAAACTTAACTTTCTCAGTTGCGTTTGTGTATCTCCCACGAGCGTGAGGACAACTACAGATGGGCGTTAACTACGTTGAAAGGATTGTTCAATAAAGGATGCACACTGAAGGTCATTTTAATCGATCGAGAGTTAGGGCTCATGAATGATATCTCGGTTACGTTCCCCGACTCGAAGTTGTTGCTGTATCGGTGGCATATCAACAAAAATGTCCTGACCAATTGCAAGCCGATTCTCGGCTGGAATGAGAACAATTCAACCATTCTTGGAATGTGTTGGTATTAGCCGAGGATGAACACAGATTCAATGAGTTGGCTAAGAGACTTGAAACTGACTACAGAGAATATCCTAAGGCTGTTAATTATGTCATGAAGAACTGTATCCACCCGTATAAAGAGAAGTTTGTCTCCTGCTGGACTGACAATATCATGCATTTTGATAACACTTCTACTAGCAGGTAGAATCTTTTATAGATGAATAACTACAATTATTGAAGTTTTGTGTTATGATTTATGTGACTTACGTAATTTTTTTCTTCATAAGGCGGAGAGTGCACACGCCAAACTGAAAAAACAATTGGGATCGTGTCAAGGAAATTTTGAGACGTCATGGGAAAGAATCCATCATCTCCTCATCACGTCGCATACGAATGTGAAGGCCTCTTTCGAACAAAGTCTTCATGTGGCTCCACATAGGTATGCTTCTCCTTTGTTCAAGAACATTCGAGGATTGGTGTCTCATCATGCACTTAGTAAGATGTTTCAGGATATGAGTGGCGTGGATAGTTGTGGTGTAGATCCTCTCATTTGTGGTTGTGTGTTGAGGAGGACATGTGGCTTGTCTTGTTCCCACGAACTTGGGGAGTTGATTAGGGATGGACAAGTTGTCCAACTTGATATGATTGACTACTTCTGGAGAAAGTTGGATTGCGAACCTGCAATGTGTGAAGACTCGGTGAATGTTGATGTTGGCAATCGTTGGAATGAAACAGTCGGTGATATCAACGGCATGTTCGGTTCGGCCTCGGAGTCTCAGAAATTGTTGATGCTTAAAAGACTTCGGGAGATATCCATCCCGTCAACAAGCTCGCTACAAGATCCCCAGATGATCACACGTCCCCGTGGTAGGCCTAGTAAAGCGAAGTTAGAAAAAGAGTCGTCGACAAAACGTGATCCTAGTAAGTTTGAATACGTTGAATCGTTTCACGACAGTTGCCCTTCACCTGTCGACTCAAATACTTACATAGCTGACTCCGCAAAGGCCAAGCCCTTGTTCTCGGCCTTGAAGAGGAAAATGGTTCCAATAAGGTGAAAATCTGTTCGCAAAGGTGGTGATGAAGTCTTCGTTGAACAACTACCCCCTATCATGCGAGGCCACGTCTTGGGTATAAAAAATCCATTGGGAGACAGCCACTGTGGTTTCAGATGCATAGCCCACGGACTCAGATTGGGAGAGAACTCATGGGCACAAGTTCGTAGTGATCTAATAGAGGAGATAACAAATTTTGGATGGTTATACAAGAATATCATCGGTATGCACGACCGGATTGAACAGATAACTACGAACTTGACTTGCTACGAAAAGCCTGTTTACCAGATCAATTATTGGTGGGCATTCCCTGAAATGGCCTAGTTGGCCGCCAATGCTTACAACATGGTCATTGTACACCTCTCCAGAAACCTGTTGGTAACTGTTCTACCCATGAGGACACAAATACCAACGAAGCCTCGACTTATATGCATGGCCCTAGTTGCCAACGATCATTACGTTCACGTAAATTACTATGGTTTTTTGTTTTGTTTTACTTGATGATCAATTATATAGTGTGCCTCTTACATAGAATGTATTTGCATTGTTTGTAGGTGAAATTGGCTGACGACGCTCCATTACCTCTAATTATTGATCGGTGGTTCGAAACTCGGCTACCACATGCAAACGGGTGGTCTGAATATTTTAAAAGACGAATCATGGATTATGCTCTTCAAAGTCGTAGTGAAAGCTCGTCGATGGGTATTGCGTCAATTGACATAGATGATGACTAGATTTATAGAAACATTTGTTGTGTTGTATGAAACAATATTTGATTGAATTTTGTCTTGGAATATTGATCGATGGATGTTTGAACAATGGTTGCTATATAGTTTGTGAATACAGGTTTTCATCATATCTTGTTCTGTTGGACTAGTGTGCAATATAGAAGTTAAAATTAAGAGATTTTTCATCTGTTCGACCAACACAGGCCGAATATTCTCCATGGTGTTCGACCAATAACCGAACATATTAACATTGTTCGAACAATTACCGAAAGAATTTGATCATATAAAACTCAAAATTTCTACTGTTCGACCAACACTGGACGAACACTCTGCACTATGTTCGACCAATCTTTGAACGTTGTGAATAATGTTCGACTAGTGTTGGTCGAACAACCTCAAATATGTTCGAACACTATCGATCGAACAAACCTAAAAACGTCTGGAAAATGGATAAAGATGTTTAATTTATTGGGTTTGAGTATAAAAAAACATACTATATTTTGATCCCATGCGAATATCGTGCTAACATGTGGGGATTTGAATGGATAAAACAATGACCGAGTTTTGTTAAATAACAAATAACAAAAATTTCATAAAAAAACAAGCCGAGTCAAATAACAAATAACAAAAACTGAAAATATTTTGTTAAATAGATCACAAGCCAGCAAGTACATGATCAAATTTTTAACCTCTACAACCCCGACGAGATGTCCTAAATGAGGCCCGTCGTGACAACTCAGGTTGATCCTTGTTGTCGATCCTCAATGCACGATAGGCCCCAACGATATCTGTAATGTAAACGTTTGCATCAAGTGCCTCTATGTTGTTTAGCCACTGCTGGTAAAACGGCTCCAAATGTCGAACAGTCGTTCCAATCATCTCCCACGGTTGTGGCCCCCGAGGTCGAGGAGGTGGAGCACGTTGTTCGGCAATTAATTTTGAGTTTTGGATCCTCGGATGCGAGACCAAGTTGTATCATTCCATGTAGTCATCCGAGCACTCCCATTCCGGACTAGCACGTCTCCCTCGACTATCCGGCGCAAGGACATAGTTCCTCCAAACTCGAAAAAACGCTTTGAGGGCATCCCAAGTAATTGAGTATTGCTTGCCATTCTTTCCCCGTCGAGCAATCAAGGGCACGAGTGGTTCATCAGAAATGCGTTGGACGAAGCCAAATTGGCGAAGCACACGATCAGGATGATACGGCTCCACCGTGTTGAAGGATCGTATACACCCTTGATAGAAAGTGACTTCATCCATTGGATGGTGATTCCTCACGTCACTATAGGGCATCCAATTAACCTATATATTACCAACAAATATCATAACTATTTGGTTATTCATAACTCAAGGGAAAAACAAAAATGAACTTTCAAACTATTAAATACTCACGTCCGTTGCCGACATGTTGTCCAAGACTTCTCGAATAGACAACAACCGATCAAGATTTCCCTCGGCATGGGATCGGTTTCTCCATTTATTTGCCAACGGCTCATGCGGTTGATAGTTCACATTGTGTGTTGGCCTGAAGACTGAGAAGTACTCGTATATCCAACCCTGAAACAATTAAGAGGTTGAACGGTTTAATAACTCAATTTAAGTACAAAATGCAACAAATTGCAACAAATGAAATCAATTGTACCTCGAGAATGGTCAAGTAAACACTCATCTGTCGAACCCCTGTTCAAGAGGCAAGTCCGAGCTGTCGATACAAATACGCTAAGATAGCTGCTCCTCACGTATATGTATGGACGCGGTCTAGACGGTCCAGAAGTCGAAGGATCTTCGTATCAGCCCTCGTTCCAGTCTTGTCAGAAAAGATCGTGCATCCCAACACAAACCATAGATATGCCCGAGAAGAAGAGGTCAATGTGTCTGCATCGTCTGAGGATGTTTGCCCTTTAAACCGAGACCAGAGCCACTCAAATTTGACGCTGCTTCCTCTAAGACTAGAAAGGGCTTCCAATGCAACTCTCTCATCGACTCCTAACAACCTTCTCATCACGACATGGCCAAGTTCAGGTCTATTCTTAGTTGTAGGTAACATGACCGTATGCCCACTCATCGGGAGGCCGGTGATACAACGTACATCATCCAAGGTGATGGTCATCTCACCCCATGACATGTGAAACGTGTTGGTCTCCGGTTGCCAACGCTCCACGAAAGCACAAATGAGGTTTTTGTTGGGCGTCTTATACTACAACCATCTCAAATTTGGAATTTTCGAACACCTCATCATTAAGCCCTTGAAATCGTCGCTAACTACATTGAAATTCCATGTCTCCATTTTAGTCGTGTGACACCAACACTTCAGAATCGGCCTCTCATCCCCATACTAAATATCATACGCAACGTGTTTTTGAAACTCGGTATGAGTGTCTAATCAACAGGCCCTCCGGGACATGCCTCCGTCAAAAGCTCACCCTCTTCCGATGCATCCCCTTGTGCGTCCCCTTCAACCTCATCAGTTTCCATTTCAAGTTCGGCCTCTTCACCTGCCTCTGTCAAAAGCTCACCCTCCTCCGATGCATCCCTTTGTGCGTCCCCTTCAACCTCATCAGTTTCCATTTCAGGTTCGGCTGCCTCCTCACCTGCCGACTCTTCTTCCTCGGCTTCCGGATCGACATATTCAATTATTTCAAGACCGGGTGCAGGTGCAATCGGTTCATGTTCCGCAGGAGCATCTATCTCCTCGTTTCTACGTCTTCTGTTCGAGGCAGTAGGTCTCATCCTTCCATAAACTCTAGGTCCTGCAATATTTATCAAACTTGAGTGAGTGAAAGATATAACAGAAATTGACAAGACTTGATGTGACTGTACTAGCATTGTTCGACCAGCATAATTCGAACATAACAATCATGTTCGACTTCTAGTCGAACGAATAACAAGATGTTCGGCCATGTGTCGACCAAAGCATAGGACGTTCGACCAATGGTCGAACATATCTCAAATGTTCGAACAGCATTCGAACATTAAAGGTAACGTTCGACTGTTAGTCGAACACTATACTACAAGTTCGGCGTACCAGAGCCGAACTGACTCGTCCAGAACCGCAAAATTTCGGTCGCGATTTCATTTTCCATCCAAAATTCAGGCATAAATCTACAACATCTACACATGTTTTCAAATAAAATACATCCTAAACATGATTCCTAAACAATGTTGCTCAAATTCAAACAATAAAAACAACAAATTTGAACGAAGTGGAGATTTAAACTTTGGAAAAAAGAATTGCAAACTTACTTGGAACTTCATCTTGGATGTAAGGATCCATTGTACGAAGATGCTTGGTTGAATGTGATAAAACGTGTTCGAACTTAGACCGAACGATTTAGTCGAACAAATCCGGGTTGAGAGTTAGGGTTCTTGGATTGAAATGGGTTAGTGCGTTTGATTTGGGTGTGAATGATTTTTGGGGTTTGTTTGGTTAATGTGGGTGTGTTGAGTAAATTTATTTAATTTAGGGTGAAAGGGTATTATTGTAGAGTATTGGGGTGTGTTTAGATATTACTAAATGATGTTGATTTAAATGTGTGTGTTTAGAATATGGGGTGTGTTTAGGAGATCCCGGGGTGCGGATAGCCGGGCCCTTGTTTTTATCCTTCAATTGATGATGTTACTTGCAATGTAAAGTGTATACGTGTATGTAACCGCTTAATTTTTGATAATAATCAACACAACATGAATCCAAATAATGTTATACAAACTGAGATAAGAAAAATAGAACTATGGTTTAGTGACTACTGACCTAACTCCTTGTGGTGATTCTTGTTGCAATTACCAAAATTCAAAAAATTAAATTAAAATGAGCAAACCCATAGCAAGATTGATGATAATTTGTTCCAAATGCCTAGTCAATGCACACAATAATCTATACGATTCTTGTGTTCGAGGTAGATAATAAGATTATCAATTTATCATGTGCATAAGTAGACATTTGGAACAAATTATCAGCAATCTTGCTAATCAACTCGACCTACTTGCAGTTCAAAAACTCGAACTCAAGCTTGAAAAATTAAACTAATAAGTAGTACGATATCAGATACACAAGTTTTCATCGTTTCCATAGACAAAACAACCTTTATATACAAATTTCTCAAAGGGATTAATATCTTTCATAAAATTCATACAATAGATCCTATGCCAACAAAAGAATTTCACCATGCGCACCTGAAAGGAGAAGAAAAATCGACGGTAGATGCATCAATTATTACGAAAATCAAACTACAAATATAATTCTTCTGCAGCAAAACAAGTAAACACAAAACAAGAAAGAAGGTAGAGTTTGCAGGGTGTTACTTTGATCAAAACAATCTGTAGCAAACTGGAGGAGTGATTCCATGTCTTCAGCCATCGTAGAAACTCTTTCCGCCTCTTTCACAGCTTCAGCAGCCACAAACGATTTGTTTTCAGCTTCTGCGATTTTGTAAGCGGCAGATACTGCTGCTTCCTCGACTGTATCTCCCAGATACCCGATGCTCTGAACTTGTCTTGGCTGCAATTCTTTCGGCCTCATGGGGGGGCTTCTTGTGTCTATTTGTGCTTTACTTTTCATTCTGTAGCAATTTTGAACCTGCAATTGAAGCAAAAGATTAGAATGAGGTTTTCTGTTTTTCATGTATAGTGGAGATTATCCGAGAAGGTAAGACTGCATTGTATACATTCCATGTCCAACTCTTACAGGCTTCTAGATCTTTTAAGACATTTGATGATGTACAATAAGAAAAGATAAGTTCAACAACAACAAACCAAGCCTGAATTCCACCATATGGGGATCGGCAAAAAACTAAGAAAAAGTATACTTTAAAAATCTCGATATGAACAGCTGCATGATCGTCGTTTTTCAGAAAGCCAAGGGAAACTAAAGTACCTAATTCCATGAGAAGAAAGTGTTGTGACGGAATGATGAAATCATTAACAACTTAGTGTTGAGCTATTACCCTCAAGTCTTCAAGTAAGTCACGTTAATGTTGTCTACGAAATGTTTTAATTACATTTATGATCAAGGTAGGTGCCTGTTTAGCTGCAGTGCGCTGAAGGCTCTAGTTCAAAAACTATTTTCATGACTAACTAGAAAAATCACAACCAAATTTAACCAAACAGGGTTATAGGACATTCAGTAAAAATATGCAATAAGATGAAGCATATCATAAAATCTTATATCAAGATATTAAATTCATTTTTTAATAAGTTGGAGAGCCAAATACTAAACTCTTCCACCAGATCATCATTCAAATGCACAAGTAATATACAAAGAGCAGAGAAAAGTGTCTCAACGTGGCTGTTTTTCTTTAACATCTATGGAGGATAGATAATTTGACGTCCATCTAACATATATAACTTTCAGTCAGCTATTAATACAACAAATTGAAAAGCCCTTACCTGCAAACCTTCTCAGAAGAAAAATAAAAAGATCTACATGCAAATAATAAACTGGAAACAAGTTTCCAGAAAAAGCAGACTGTCGGTTAAAAGTACAATTCCAATCGCAATTAAACTCTGTCAACTAGCATTCAAAAGATAAAGAAAAGATAACTAATAATAAGTTACAAAATGCAGAATTCACCTTTTCAAGTTTATCTTGTTGCACAAGCCTCCTTAATCTAGAACTCAATGCCCTTTTGAAATTTTGTGGCACCTCCTGCCTTTGCTGCATAAAATATAACGGAGCATAAAATATGAGTTTTACTTTCTAGAACTTAGCAATATTTAAGCATAAACTGACGCTATCAAGGTGGTCAGCATAAGAAAACTTACACCTTTAGATAACAAAGTAGTAGGGAAAATCAAGATTTCATGAGTGTTGACTACAATAATCTGAATCAATGCTTACTAATTGACCAAAAAAGCTTTTCATACCTCCAGCTAAAAAGTTAAAAAAAAAAAAAAAAAGCCATAAAAGCTCCAATAAATGAAGATGCAGATGCAGAACTCATTATCGAAACTATGGTTGGATTGAGTCAGGTATTTTTCTCAGTTTTTTCCTCAAACCTATACCCTCTCCCGACACAGAACAGGTGAGTTGTAACCATTAACAATAAGAACCATCATATTAAAATTATTAAAAGCTAATTTCATTGCTTTACATCAAAAAATATACCTGGGTGAGTATAAATCAAAAACCCATTATAAACAATGAAACCTGACCTGTCAGACTGAATCTGGTACATGTCAGAACTTGGTCACTTAAGAGTAAAAAAAGTCGTTACTCATATATATGGACCATTTTTGACAAACAACATGAATAGGATATATCAGTTTTTGTTAGCTGGAAAGAGCAACAGAACAGAAGAAACTATGCAAAACAGGTCACAAAAACATTGGTTAAAATATAAGATACTCAGATCATACCTAGTCTGCATTAAAATTAAGCAGGTAATAGAGAAACTATAACAGAATCTGTGACATGCTATAATCGGTGAAGATACAATATTGAGTCTGCTTATGAGGCCAAGTAATCACATGCAAGCTGAAGGATATAAACATCAGGGTCATCAGTTAACCATTCAAAAGAGAAGGCAAAAGATTTGGTTTGAATGGAAGACCTAATTCATCACATGGGCACAACAACAATAAGAACTAATTGTCATCTGACATGTGCTCTAATACTTCTAAAGATGTTTCAGTTATTGTATGCACTCTCAAACTGTAAATGCAGAACTTTAATTACAGACTCAAACTAATTCATACTTGCAAGTTGCAACCAGTTATATCAATGCATATCATAGAAATCAAATCAGTGAACAAAACATGAAAGACAAACCTCAATAAAGGTAGCAATTGCACTACAATCTGATCCATTTGGCTCTTTCAGAGTAGCCAATGCCTCATATATCATTGCATTGTACCTGAGAAGAAGCAATTACTTCAAGCATTAAATAAGAAGGGAAAACACACACACACACACACACACAGCCAGACATAGGATATCATAAGATGGCCTATCCTGATATATATCTACTGGCTTTACAACAAGAAAACACCAAAATGAAATACCAATGCTACTGCCAAACACATTCTCCAAAGCTAATTAACCTGTATCACAATCTAGTCCTACAACCAAACTTATATTCCCATCAGCCACTGTGACAACTATGTGACCAATCAATTACCAGTCATTATCATAGTCCAACCACTCCTGTACCATCCTACAAGTCACCACTGCCAGAGAAAGGAGAAAACATTGTAACTGATCCCTGTTTATACGTCCACCAAGCACTAAAACAGAAAATGAAGTATTATAGCTACCTTGACTATGCACATAAAAGTGTCTCGCTAAAGGTAATTATTCAGTTATAGTCAACTATATCAAGTACTGTCTGTATTTATTCAAAATAACTCCAGCTGCACTATAATGGGTTATTGACTCAAAAAAGAATCCAAGGACATTGCTTCAAAGACCAACAGTAATTTCAACTAATCCATGGCCCCAGCAAACTTAACCACAACTATGTGGCTGTAATATAAGAACAATTGCAAGAGCTCAATGATTTCTCAATGAAATGATAAATTTCCTTCCCCAAATGTAATTCCCCAGTGATAAATGGCTCTATTAGTTAACTCATAAACATTAAGTCATACCAGTAAGGCAGTAACATAGCTTGAAGCTTGAGGTAATTGGATAATAGAATGATGAAGCATTTAAAATAAAGAATAACCTATTCCCAATTTAAGGTGAGTATCAAGTGATATTGTTTTCATTTCAAATAAAAGTACATGCACATATATAATACAGTGTGTCTAAGTTGGTAAACAATTGCCTCTAATGGTTGTTGGTATTAAAGGGTCTTCTAAATCGTGGTTGATAAAAGGATTGTTATTGAAATAAGATTGTCACTGAAGCCAACCAACGAAACCAAACTTTAAGTTTATACAGTTGAATCTATGAAAGAATCTAATACGAGTATACAACATTTCCTTTGTAAATAAGCAACATCAATTAGATAAGATTTTCATGTTCTGAATTATCAAATAGTAATGAATTTCTTCTGATGTTCACAACAGAAAGTTGTGTTATGCCTGCCTATTACAAGGCTCAAACACCCAGCAGATAGAGATATACATAACCCGGGCAAGATTGTGGAACATCTTCGCAAATGAAATTAGCAGCTTCTAAAAAATACCTGATTGTACAAAATGAACCAAGATTCAGCGAAGAAACGCAGAAGAAACCATGAGGCGTGGGACATGGAAGAGTGAGGGGAGAAGAAATGCAGCGTGGGACATGGAAGAGAGAACAAAGAAGAAATGCCTAAGAATAAGAAACGTTCGAGAGTGGGACGTGGGAGAGAGGATAAGCAACTACCATAAAACAAAAACCTATTCTCCTGATGCCAACTTGTGGCATACTTCAAGATAACTAAATTTCTAATGTTCACTCTTCATCCATTTTTCACAGCCTTATTCCTGCACCATTTCTCCTTTTCTCAGGGGTGTAAGCGAAAAATATTACAGATTCTGGATGGTCCGGGGGGAGGGGTTCCAATTGAAATAAAATCAAGTCAATTACCTAAGAAAACCAATAAAAAATCCCTCCTTGCACTCATTTTACGTCTAAATTTGACCATTGCTTATGATAATAAATTGTAAAGAAAGTGTGTATACCTGTCTAATCCATCATAAGAAAATTGTATGTCAGATATCTTTTACTGGAATTGAGTGTTTAGATTTTGATGATGTCAAAAGAACTGTTACTTTAACTTCCCATTATCTATTTGATAGGAATCATGTAAAGGCTAAATTCAACCACACATAAATGCATCTAAGAAATCAAGAAACAGTGGCATCAGAAGATGCAAATGAGCAGAGATCAAAACAACCAAGTAAGTGTAGACCAGCAGAAAAGTCAACAACAAATGAATAAGGCCAAAAGGAACCAACTAAGTCTAGGCACAAGTTGCTTGAATGCACAAGAATGTTTCAACAGTACAATAAAAAATGAAATTAATATAACATGAGGAACATTTGATATTGTTGTCAGAGGCTCTTTAAATGATATATGGACTATAGAGAGCATTTTAACACCCAAAGATTGTTGTCAGAGGCTCTTTAAATGATATATGGACTATGGAGAGCATTTTAACACCCAAAGCATTTAATCAGACAAGAAAGAAGAGAAAAGGCAAGCCAACATGATAAAATATGAGACACAATGTTCGAAATTTGAAAAATGAAGCTAAGTCAATTCACCTAGAAGGTACACTAGAAAAGAGTTAGCAGACTTAAGTTGCACAAGAAAGGAAAGGTATCTGGTGTATTACACTCAAGACAAATTCATTCATTGGCAAGCTTTAAGAAGACAAGAAGAAGTTACCAAAACAAAGCACAAACTGAGCATACAAGCAACTCAAATTGTTCACAAAGTTCCTTAGAAACTCCAACTTAAGAAAAATAATAGAAAAAAAAAAAAGGAAAAGTAAGACTCGACACTCACCACCACAAGTTGAATGCATTAAGAATTGTACACAACATCTTCACCATCAACAACCAAGGAGATGGTGAACACCTTTCAATCCAATTTTTAAAATCAAGCTATAGAATTAACAATGAACCTATCTGGAAAGCTAGTGAACTGTGAACTATGTGAGGAGCTGTAAAAATCATAGTGTGCATAATCAGGAAAAGTGTGTGAAGTACTGCCGGGACACCAAGTGGAGGATGGCACCGAATCAGAGTGAGGTGTTTTACCCTGCAGACTTCTGTGGAGGGTCGTGGAACTTTACTAGTATCAAGAAAGTGAAATAATGGTTATAGAGTGACTCTAGTGGATTGTCCCCAATTTGAGAGAAAGTGGATGGAGGAGGCTTTACTCCACCTTTAAACTACTATAAAAGTATCTCTCTCTTTACCAATTGTGTACTACAATATTTACTGTGTTCTCACACGATTTAATATTTTAAAGCCAAGCTGCATAAAAATAATGAAAAAACAAGATCACCATACTACAAGTGTACAAGATGACCAGTGTTACTGCATGTGCAACAACACAACAATATCAAAAAACTCATAACTAGTCATATCTAAACTATTACAGCCCCATTGGATTTGTACAACTGCTTGAGGTTAAGCAGATCACCATAGTACAGGATGACCAAGGTTAATAATATAAAACTATAGAGAAAAAGATAGCACTACATCAATATGAAATCATTGCAAACCTCAATTCTGAATACAGGAAAGCAGTGCATACTTACTTGGCAGCATTATTTCCTTCAGGCAAGAGCTTGGAAGAATCAAACATAACTACATCTGTTGACGCATCTTGAGAAGATGGAGTGATGGCATTGGAAGCAGAGGTCTGCGCAATGGGAAGTGGAGTTGCAGGGGCATCAGAAGTATTTGCCTTTGCTTTTGGTGCCTTTGATTTATCTCTAGGCCCTCCTTGGCCACTTGCTACACTCAAATTCCGCCATTTATCCTGCATAAGCAACCAGTAAGAGATATATGATTTCTTGTTTAGTAGTGTATAATTTAATTTGTTGTCACCATATTGTATCAGTAGCTCAGCATCCACAAAGTCGGTAAGCGTGTTTCAATAAGAACATATATATGGATGTGGTGTACCAAACCTCTCATCCAAGTGTGAGGAAAATTGAAGGAATAAACTATATTGTGTTAAAGTGTGCATGGAATGTTGAAACGAGCTTTTCTAGTCTCATCTACAAAACTGATGGGAATTTCTCCATTTAATATGAACAAAGCAATACAATTTGGTTAAAGGCCTGGAAGGAAAATCAGAAAATTAAAATTATATACAACAACAACGATAAACTAAGCCCATATCCCACCATATGGGGTTCGGTATCATGTCTTGTTATCTTGTTCGGGTACACCATATACTCAACAACAACATCTAACTAAGTCTTATAAAATCTTTTAAGCTCTTACGTAGTTGCTGAAATTTTTGGATAAATAAGATGAGGGAGCTTATAAAAATTATAGTAATGACAATTGTGCAACTTAATTGATGAGGTTTAATGGAGTTTGTTAAGAATAAGATATTACATTTAAAGATTTACAAAAACATTCTTGTGGAGCTTATAAGCTTTTAAACATCTTATAAAATGTTTTAAGCAACTTATAAGTTCAGCCAAACCCAGTCTCTCTATGTGGGACAACTACATTGGATCATTCATCATTATAAAAAAACCGACAATAAAAAATATGTAAATTATTAAATTTAATTTGTCTCCACTCTCCACTAATTATCAATTTTGTCCTATTAGCAAGAACCACCGCAAGAAACTGCAGAATACAAATGCAGTTCTCTTATCCATATACCCTCAGTAGCATCATGTCTAATCCACCAATGCATACACAATTACAAGAAATAAAACGACTAGGTAAAGATTTAAAAAACAATATAATATAATAATTAACTGGTAAACTACGTAAACACAAAAAAACCTAAATGTATAAACGCACCTTGAGATCAATGTTGGAGCGAGCATAGAGAAGGTGGTTAAATTCAGGGTCTCTCTGGATATTTTTCCACTTTCCGGCCCCGTGCTTCGCCACGCCGGCGCGCAGGGCTTCTTCCTCTTCCGATGTCCACTTCTGCTTCGGATTACCCATATCTTAATTCCGGCCTCAACGGCGAATCTCCGCCGACGCCGACGCTGCTCGTCAGATTAATCGTTCTAAGGGTTTATCCAACCCAATGAATCTTTTGGGGTATATCTCTGAAGGAATCGTGTGAATCTGTGAATATGTATTGCGGCGGCGTTTCTGATAAAGGGAGATTCTTTGCGGAAATTTGAGAATTTGAAGTATGGTCGGGCCAAAAGAGACTCTACAACTGTGCCTTTAACGTTGCTGGTTTTTTTTTTTTTTCCTTTTTATTTTATTTAAATGATCTAAGTCAACACAAACTTCATTTACAAGGTCCACCCATATTATATGGGTGGGACTATCCGCATCCCAAACTTTTCTAACCACACCCCAATTTTAATATCTATATCTTAAATTATTTCTAAACACACCCCAAACATTTCCAATTTTACCCTTTGACCCAAAAAACAAACAAAACCAAAGTTAAAAAAAAAAAAAAAAAAAAACTAACCCTAAATTGCAGTTCGAAAAAAAAAAACGAAAGGGAGAAGAAAATTGTTTGACAAATTCTATCAAATTCGACTTGAGAAATCGAACAACTGCAATGGACACTCGAAGAGATTGTGATACTTCGTTCCCATGTTCGTTTTTGAAGTCAAACCACAGTTTTTTGAGTTTTTTGAATCTTGAATAGAAGTTATAATAATTACATTGATTTATGGGTAAAAATCGAACCAATTAGTATGTCTTATGGTTTGAGCATATAATTGTAGTCTATTGTTGGAAAATTTAACATATTGGATGCTGAAAAACTTAGAAATTTCGAACAAAAACTCGAGAAGTGTTCGACTCTGGTTCTTCGAGCGATGTATTGTGTGTTCGATTTTAAAATTCGAACAATGTGTTGTGTGTTCGATTTTAGACTGTTCAACATCCAAAAATCGAACATTACTAAGACTGTTCAACATCCAAAATCGAACATTACTAAAATTGTTCAACATCCAAAAATCGAACATTTCTAGGAATGTTCAACACTAAAAATCGAACATACATAAGAGTGTTCGAACATTGATGTTCGAACACCAATAGATAAGTTCGAATTTTTAAGTCGAACACTCTTCATACCGTTCGACTATTCCAGGTCGAACGGGACTATTCCAGCGGGATTTTCTACTTTTCAAACAAAAACTCGATTTTTTGTAATACACTACTAAAAACTATTAAAAATGTAGTAGAAATCTTATATTGCTCGCTTCAAATGTATCTTCCCATTTCATAGACATTTTTGTAGAGAATATTGGTTGGGTGATATTCTTAGGGTTTATGGTTTAACAAAGGAGAAAAAAAAAATTGTGGTATGGAGAAAAAGAGTTTATGCAATATGAATGAGAAGAAGAGTGGGAATGGGGTGTGTTTAGAAATTATGGGGTATCATTAGTATTTGAAATTATATGTGGGGTGTGGTCAAAGGGTATTATAGACATTTAATATATAATTACTTTTGATTTATTTAATTATGGGGTGTGGTTAGAAAAGCTTGGGGTGTGGATAGTCCCACCCTTATAATATTTTGTTCAAATAGTCATTTTCTCCAAAATATGAAGTTTCTTGAAATAAATATAGATTAAAAGTTTTATATATTTAAAAAAAAACTATAAACTGAGAGTCTTATTTAAAATAAAAATAAATTGAGGGTTTTGTTTAAAATAGAGGACTGGTATTCTCATCTTAACGACATTAATGTTAACATACATATCGTTATGTAACTACAATCACCTCATTATTCAAACTTCATATGAATTTGGACCTCTCATTTCTCGAAGATCACACATTTGCTTCGTTAGGACATATAGAACTCGTAAAAGTCTTATGTCATGTATGATGTTTTCATATACAACGCTCGAAACTAGTTGAGAGGTCTTATGTTATGTATAATGTTTCCATATACAACGCTCGCATGATGGTGCTGTAAATTTTCAGTAATATAGATTTATTTATTATATGGCTAAGACGCTGAAAATATATCATAATATGTTCAAGATTGATCGATGAGAGTTTTTTAACAAGTTTAAAAAATGATTTAGAGTCGTTTACACAAAACAAATGTTAATATCTTATAGCAACGATATTCAAAAAATACCTGTGATTCTTGAGCTCTCATTTATTCCCGTTCACATATTAGCTTCGTAGCGGCATCTTACACCCATGAAAACAAGATGCAATACCATATAGAACTAGTTGAGAGGTCATCTGATGCCCATTATTTGTGCTTCTGTATACAACTTTATAGTGTGATGATAAATATAAATAATCCAAATTTATTCATTATATGGCCAAAAAGTTAAAATATTTGTTGATATGTTCAAAATCGATTGGTGGGGCTTCTTTAACAGACTAATAAATGATTTAGAGTTGTCTAGAAACGTAACGATATGAGCATAATTATAACTATAGTCATGTTGCAATTCGAAATTCAAGTGATGGAGCTCTCATTTCTCCTGGATCACACATTGGGTTTGTTACATCATCTTATACCGCTTACACATGATGCATGGACTTGAGATGTCTTATGTCACTATCAACATACAATTTTTATGTGAAAATGCTATTGATCTTCAATAATCCAAATTTATAAACAAACAAGCATCATATAATTTTGGAAAATATATAAGATTCATGTCAATTACTTTTGAATTTGATGCTCCAAAAACTTGTTCGAGGCCTATTTCTATTATACCATAAGTGTACGATGTCAACTATAGATAGGATGAGTAAGGTCAATCCCACAAAGACTAGTGAATTAGAACAAAGTTAACTACCTAATTAATTTATCTAATTTTATTTAGGTGACCAAATTGAGAATTGATTATTAATTACCCTAAATTAAAACAAATAAACAAATCAAAAATCAAACAAACAAGTATCAAGAAAATTCAAGATTCAAAAAGATCGTATTTCATTCTAACTTCAATCAAGTTTACTAGTCTAGCAAAATCATATTCAAATCCAAATTATCTTATGTGAGCAATCACGATTATAGATTAATATCTCTCTCTCGAGCAACTTAACCTGTAAATTGATTATTAATGTAAGTATCTCTACCTCATAGTTAATAACCATTTCCCAAAAGCTCCTACGATCGTATTTGCACCTCAATTATTACCAATCTCTCAATCTAGTAATTACTTAAGTCATGCATTCTCAAATCTATAACTATACATCATCTCTCAATCTCAACCTAATTAATTAAAACATGCATAAATTTGATCAGGATTTATACATGGAATAAGCACGAAGAAGATATTATGGATTAGAAGGAAAGATTAAAACTAGAAATTTAACAAAATATCTATAAAATTACTCGTGTGCTCTAAGATCATGAGATCCCTAGCCAACAATCATGTTCGTAAAGCAAAATATATTATAAAATAACATGATAAAAAACTAGAAACAAAATCAAAGAAAGCAATTCATGTTTGTGTTGTTTTCTCTTTAATCTGGAATCTTCAATTCATTTCTTTCTTACTTGTTCTCAAGATGTATTTTTGTGTATATAGATGTTCATCTGTCTTGAATGACTTCCGAAGTCCCTATTTATAGTTGAAAAGTGAAAATCGGACTTGGGTAGGAGTTCTAGTTGAAAAGGAGTCCAATTTGAGTAGGAACCCCGTGACCCGACCATTTTTGACCCGGGTGGACACAAGTCTTGACTTCCAACCGCATTTTGACCCTTTTATGAGCCAAATTTGACTTTGGTTTCTTCATCAAGATTGATGAGAGTTGTAACCCTTGAAGTTAACTATCCAATGCCACTAATTTCAGTTTAATATCAATTTTATACACCAAGTTGTGATCAAAATACTCAAACTCGGTCAAGATGAAAATCAGGATATCTTTGTACAACTTTCGCCTTCTTGCAATATTCTGCTTTCTTGGAGTCAAAATTAGGAAAAATGTTCAACGTAAAAGTTGTAGGATGACTTTCCAACAAGACAAGAATCATAAAATTTGGACTGTAGATTACGAGATATCTTCGATTCGTTTTGATTCAAATTGCATGTATCATAGATCCATACACTTAGTGCATATAAATTTTTGTGTTAGTAATACATTTTTAGTGACTTGAAATCTCATAATTTAGTAATATAGGATTAGAAATATATTTAGAAAATCTGGTAAAGCCAATCATTTTTACACATGTTAGTTCATTACCCTTTTTTACCTTAGCCGGCACACCCCATTGCATCAGAGAAGAATCTAGGATTTTGTTATAAGGAAACGACTTTTTTTTTTTAAATTTAAAACATAAAATAGATTGAAGGTTAAAATTTATGTAGTAGATAATTTTTTACAATGTAAGCAGACGAATCCTTATAAATTAACGATAAAAATAAAAATTTCAAATTTTCAAATTAATAGAATAATTGCAAATATATAAAATAAATGTTTGTATTTTTAAATAAATGTTTGTATCAGTTCATAATAGCTTCTTTAATTTTTTTTAATGGAAATATACTATATAAGTCAGTAAGTTTTGTATGATAGGTATAGAACAAGGAAAAAAAATTTGCAAAATTTCACTGAAATTTTGATAAATTTCGATAAATTTCTTTTTGATTTTTCGATTTGGTAAAATTTTAGTAATTTTTTTTTACCCCAAATAATATTATAATTTGCACATTATAATTGTAACATGAATAATACAATCAAATAATTTCATGATTACATTCAAAATCAATATAATGTCATGAGTCGGTACCAATATTGTCTAAATTAAGATGACATGTCAACTTATTTATTTGAACCTCATAGAAGTTCATTTTAGTACCAATAATAGTGTATTTAATTATTTTGAATTTCTCATGTTATTATACTAGAATATGATAGTTAATTCTTATATTTGTTGTAAATATGTCATTTTGTTTGAAATTTTAAGTTGAATATATGTATAATATTAGTTATAGTATTCTGTATAATATCATATCCAAATTCCCAATTTTAGTAAAGTTTCCATCATTTTTTCTAAATTTTATCGAAATTTTCATTGAAATTTCCGTAAAATCAATACCAAAATTTTCGTCCTTTAAAATATTCAAACTTACTCAATATACTCGGATGACAAATGAAGGGTTGTAAATGCAATCAACATCCTCTATATCATATTGACATTTCATTTAATGTTTCAAAATAACTACTTTGCACCAAATACAAAGATGACATAAGATTATATTTATCAGTGACACCAACCAAACCCAACATTTTAATAAAATATTCACTTCTCTCTCATCAACAAACACAACCTACAGCCTAACTCAACCCAATCCAACCTTCTATATTTACACATATAAGACTATATTTATCAATGACACCAACCCAATCCAATCTTTTAATAAAATATTCATTTCCCTCTCATCCACATACACAACCTACAACTCAACTTCCATTCTTTTACCAAAATATTGTCTAATATATAGAAAAATATTACATAATATACATAAAAATATTGTATAAATTTTATGACCGACCCGTCTCACTGATTGCCTATGGTGACACCAAGGCGGGTGTCACCAATGAAGATAGTCTAACATAAATTAGAGCACCCACAATGCATGCCTCTTTTTTGATTTAGATCCCACTTAAATGGATTTGGTGCATTGTGTGTGTAGGATGGAATCCATGGTGGAGGAGAGAGAAGGTTTTGGATCCAAAGGTTTGGATCCAAAAAAGGAAAAAAAAAAAAAAGATTCGGAGCCAGTGCGTGAATCACATGCCAGATTGTGATTGGCGCGTGATTCACACGCGCTCCGCAGGAGAGTGAAGGGACCCGGCAGCTAGGTCCCAGTTTGTAGGCGGTGGATTTAATTTTATTTTGTTTTTTTCTTTTTTTCTATTTCTTATTTTGAAACCAATTATATCCACTAATATTATCCTTATTCACTAATTATCCTCTAATCCACTAATTATCCTATCGAGATTATGAAAGTTATTTTGTATTAATTTTTTTTGTTCATTCTTTATTTAATATAAATTTGCCAATTAATCCTAATATTTTTTTTAATTAAGGTAATAAAAGCAAATCATGACTTTTATTATTTTTTTATTCTCTTTCCATTAATTATTAAGATTGCTGATAATTTGCATTTTTTTTCTTTTATTTTATTCAACTTTGTATGAATTTCATTCAACCTATAAAATTTGTACATTTTAAAAATATTTTTAACCACAATATAAAAATAGGATTTCAAAAAAATTGAAACTCAAATTATAACATAAATTTTGAGTATATCCCAAAAGCAAGATTATATTGCACATTGGATTCCATCTTTAAGAAAGGTTCAATTATACTTTTAACTTGTAGTAGCATTGTGTTGTCAATTCAATATTTTTTAACATTTAATAGCATTGTGTTGTCAATTCAATATTTTCTAACATTTAATCAAATAATGTTGTCAATTCTCTGCAAAAGTTTAATTGAATTCTCTGTAAAAGTTTAATTGCATAGTGTTGTCAATTCTCTGCAAAATTTTAATTGAATTTGAATATGTTGACCAACATTTTTGTATTCAAAATTGTAATGATCCCACGTTTTTACTTCTATAAATAAACCATGGCTTTTACAAGAAAATATACTTCTCCACATCCCTTCTCTACTTTGTCTTGTACACTTTCCTTTTCAATTTGTAGTACTTGTCTTATTGAAATTTTTGCAGAAATGAATGCAAATACTAGGAAAATGTTACAAGATTTCTTAGATTCTCAAAATGTGGAAGCTGCAAATGATACTCCCCAAAATTCTATTTTCATTCCCTCAGCATTATTCTCAAAATTCGCCAGGTGTTGGAAGTATGATGAATTATACAAACAATTCTCTCAAAGTGTCATTTATACCGGAGTTTTGGAGGGGACATGGATATTTTAATCCAGGTGCAACAAGTCAGCCTTTAAGGCCTGAAATGGAGACATAACTGATCACACCATGTTATGTCCCGAAAACTCAATTTTCTGATCGGGATTCAACACACAACGAGGATACTATCGATAAATCAAAGACCGGTGTTGAAGGTCGTCGAAAGCGTCCAAATTGGAGCAGGGACGAGGATGTGCTCCTAGCGAAATCTTTGGTGACAGTCAGCGATGATCCAATCACCGGTAATGATCAAAAGACGACGACATATTGGGTACGTATTGCTCAATATTATAATGAAAATAAGCCCAATGAATTTATCTATCAAGCACACACTGTGTTAAGATCACATTGGCATAATATGATTTGTCTTAAAGTGAATCGCTTCAATGCCGACTATAATCAAATATATTGTTTGCATCGAAGCGGTCACAGTGATGAAGATATTTTGCATCTCGCCTATCAAAAGTATCGTGATGAAAATAATGGTGTTACGTTTAATTTGGAGCACATGTGGAGGATCATGAAGGATCGACCACAATTTACTCCACAATCCTCTGGTCATTATGTTGGTACAAAGAAAGCGATAACTGACTCTTCTGGAGCAAGCAAGACTTCGTCCAATCAAGACACCCATATTGATTTGGGATCAAATGAAGATGAGGTCCATCCAATCGGTCAGAAGACAGCAAAACGAAAAGGAAAAGGGAAGAGCCATGCAACAACATCTGTCATCCATGAATTAAAAACGGAGTACACCAAGATGGTGGATGAATTATCGTCATTTACCACTGTGAGAAAACAAGACGTGGAAAATGAAAGTAAGAAAATTCGTATGAGGGAGTATAAGATTCTTGTTAAAGACACAAGTCATTACACCCCCGAACAACTTCTCTACCATCAACAAATTTGTGAGGAAATCAAAGCCAAGTGGCGTGGCTAAATATGTTTAATCAAACAGATTTTGTCAATTTGTATTTTCTATTATGCATTTTCAATTAGTTTTAGTGTGAGGAAAATGTAATATGTTTCTTAATATTATTGATTTAGTATTAATTTATTTCAAGTCAATGGATATTATAAGAACTTCATAAAAATCCTCACATGCACTCTGTAAAAATTGTCTCTCACATACACTCTGTAAAAGCTGATCACACCATTATTACATGAATCACATGCACATAGTATCAAAATAATGTAACAATCAATTATGAGGGAGTCACATGCACACAGTATTCACACTTTATGAGGGAGTCACATACAATAATAAATACAAGAGACTCTATTCACACTTTCACATGCAACAATAAATACAAGAGGCCAATTATCACTTTCACATGCAACAATAAATACAAGAGACTCTATTCACACTTTCACATTCGCAATACAACACAACACAATTGAAAAAAATGTCCACATATTCTAACAACTCAGATTCTAGCGATTCAAGTGATATGGAAGCTGATTCACGAGCTAATGATCGAGAGATGAAATTGATTTCAAGGATAGTTCGACGAAGCAACGAAATCCTTTAAATATGTGTATAAGAAAATAAGATGCGACAAAGAAGAAGGTATATTAGACGAGATTGTGAAGCCGGACATGAAATGTTAGTCAATGATTATTTCTCTGAAGTCCCTGTGTATCATGAAAATCTGTTTCGTAGACGATTTCGAATGCGAAGAGAATTATTCATTCGCATCGTGAATGCACTAGAAAATCACTCAACATTTTTTCAATCAAGAACTGATGCTATGGGAAGAGCCAGTTTATCACCATTACAAAAA
Organism: Scutellaria galericulata; assembly: GCA_946896805.1. Lineage (NCBI taxonomy): Eukaryota > Viridiplantae > Streptophyta > Magnoliopsida > Lamiales > Lamiaceae > Scutellaria > Scutellaria galericulata. Next base: position 15,773,736 of record OX335790.1, read on the forward strand.
TGCACAACTTTATTCGTCAATTGGCGTATGGAGTTCTAGCGAACTACCTCGATGAGTACTTACGAATGGGTGAGTCAACCTCTATCAAGTGTCTTTTCAGTTTCTGTCAGGTTGTTAATCAAATTTTTGGTGATCAATACTTGAGGAGGCCAACTGTTGACGATACACATCGTCTTCTCCAAATGCATGAGGAGAGACATGGCTTCCCAGGTATGTTGGGAAGTCTTGATTGTATGCATTGGGAGTAGAAAAATTTTCCAGTTGCTTGGAAATGCCAATTTTCAAGAGGACACGAGTCTCCTACAATTATCCTTGAAACAGTCGCATCTCAAGATCTATGGATATGACATGCATTTTTTGGTGTTGCACGCTCACGCAATGATATTAATGTATTGTATGAATCACCTTTGTTCAACAATGTGTTGCAAGGAAATACACCGGAGGTTAATTTTACGGTGAATAACACAACTTATACGAAAGGGTATTATTTAACAGATGAAATCTATTCAGAATGGGCTACTTTCGTTAAAGCATTTCCATGCCCACAGGATCCTAAGAGAAGATTGTTCAAAGAAAAACAAGAGGCTGCAAGAAAAGATGTTGAACAAGCATTTGGGGTGCTTCAAGCTCGATGGGCAATTGTGAGAGGTCCAGCACGATTTTGGTATAGGAAAAAACTTAAAGAAATCATATTGACTTGTGTTATTTTACATAACATGATTGTTGAAGACGAGGGAAATATGGTTACAAATTGGTACAATGACGAATGTGATAATCCCGCAGAACACAATGGAGGCCCAACTCGAGAATTTCAAGAATTTCTCCAAATTAATACGGAGATACGTGATACTCAAGTGCATCACCAACTTCGTGCAGACTTAATTGAGCATATTTGGGAACACTTTGATGTCTCGATGTAAAATTAAAATGCATAATTTGTATCCGTTCGATTATCCTACTTTTAATTTTATGTTTTTATGTACTTCATTTCAGTATTTATGAAAATGAAATAAATTTGTTTAAATAATTTATTTTAATATTATAATTTTATTTACTTCAAAAAATATTTAAATTAATTTGTGGTATCAAAAATAAAAAATTATAACATAAATCAAATATATAAATTAGGAGAGAGAAGATTGAGTGGAGATGTGATCCATCAAATAGTGAAATTGGATTTAATGGATTGTGGGTGTGGATTTAAATTGATGAATTGTTGATGTGGAGGAGAGAGAATGCACTTTTTAATTAAATAGATTGTATTTTAAGGGTGAGAGTTGTGGATGCTCTTAAAAACAATAGAATACATGATGAAACATTAAATTAAAATAAAAGATTCAGTTTGTTGCAAATCATACTAGAGAGGATCGCTCAATTTATTTCCAAATTAATCAGACATAGGTTTGGAATTGAGCTGTTAAAATAAAATAAAATTAATTTTAAAGTCAATTATTGGTATTTTAAGTTGAAAAAGAAAAGGAAACTAGTTCAGCAAATGGCCTCCGTCCACGTGGCAAAGAGGGAATAGCCGTTGAACACATCAGCAGAACTTCCCTCTCTCCCTATCCGCTAAGCTTCCCCCATAGCCAGAGAGCTTCCCCTCGTCATCCCCACCGTCTCTACAGTTCCTCCCTCCAGTTCCTGCAGTTCTCTCGTTGCATTCCCTCGCTCTAACCCAGGAAATGACCCCAACCTTCTCTCTCTAACAAACTTCGTTAAAAAAACACACACAAAAACAACAGCGTACAAAGTAAAATGGAGAGTTTAGCAGCACGAAACTTGGCCGCAATGGCGATCTCTGTTTACCCTGTGAGAAGTCGTACTCGGAAAAAGAGGCTCAGAAAGGAAATGAGTTTTCCCACACACACACACAGTTGGTGCGTAGCGGCGTCGTTTCGTGTTCGTTGTCAGGGAGCGAGCGGCGGCGGCGAGAGCTGTTTGGCTTTGCCGGTGAAGGAGGATTTCTCCGATGAGGAAGATTACGTGAAAGCTGGTGGCTCTGAGCTCTTGTTTGTTCAAATGCAGCGGCAGAAGTCCATGGATCAGCAGTCTAAGCTTTCGGATAAGGTCATTTTTCGTTCTCATTTTCAACTTTGTCTATTTTTTATTTTTTAAAATTTTTTTTTTTTTTTTGAATTTTGACTGGCCTGTTCTTGTTAATGAATTATTGGTCTCATGCATACATTACATTATATATGAAGAGATGTGATCGATTAGTTGCTGAAATGGCTTGCATTCTGCTCAAGAAAATCTGAGTTATCGTGTGAAAATTGTGGATAAGTAGTGAGAAAAAGATCAATATACTTAAAAAAATTGTTTGTGCTTGAAAGAGCGAAAACTGCAGGCCTTTTAACCCGCTGTATCTCCATTTCCTTTGCTCCCTTCAAATGAACAGGATGTACATAACTATTTGTAATAAGATCAAACTTGTTTTTAGTGCATTTGGTTAATGAAATGCAACATTAGATGCCTGAAATTTAATCAACTACGTTTTAATGTGGATGAAAATTCTATGCATGAGAATCCTGCATGTGCTTCATTGAGATGGGAACAATTCAGATGTTCCATGACGGTTTCGTTTGTTATGTGCCTCTACATGTTCAATTGAGTTTGCACATAGTCAGGAAAGTATTGCTTGCTTAATTGAGGGGTGCTTGGTAATTTAAATGGGAATAGGTATGATGTTAGTTAGGAATGAATTTCATTAGCCTCTTGCATTGCATGAGTACTTTGATTCTTGGAATATTTTCAAGTTTGAAGTTAACCATTCACCTCAAAATTGCTCTCTAGAGGGATATCCTGCCTCTGCTCATAGTAATGACAATTATTGCCAGATAGATACTAAAGGGACATGCAACATATTTCAAGTTTTGAACAGTGGTCTCAATTATTATATGTACGGATCTTGAAAATTTGAATTAAACAATCCATGGTTTAATAATCAAAAATAGTTTTGAACAAGACTGTTCCGTCGAAGTCATGATTTTCAACTTTCAATCTTGAAGCCCTGGTTTAATGGCCTCAACCTTTGAAAGAATGTCCCAGGCCTTGATTATATGGTATCGAGCTTCTCTTGAATTCAAAGAGGCATTGTCATCTTATGAATATTCACATCTTGATTTGAATAAATAATTACTCCCACTTAATGAAAATATGAGCACTTTTTGGTAAACTTCACATCGATGTGGTTATAAAAAAGAGGATATGGTGTATATAAAGATATGAAGAATATAAAGATATGAAGAAGCACTATCATCATATTGGGTAATAAAATCTGCAGAGGTCTATTTGATCAGTTGTTGGCTATGGTGGCTATGGATATTGACTTCGTAAGTTTAAATCAGTAAAACTTATGTGTCAATTATCTTCTGCCTATTCCTTTACTTCTTCTTAGTTTATAGTGTTGGTTTTAATATGATAACATTAATTCTTAAGAGGCCTAGCATGACGTTGAGTGATGGAGTCTTTGAAAGATTCAACATATTATGAAGGATCTTGAACTTTTGTGCCATTTGATTAGCTCGGTTTGCTCGTACATCATTCTATATATTATCTAAGGGAGAGGTATATAAATGAGTAGAATGATGAAGCACCTTCATCTAACATAATCTGGTGTTTCTCTTATAATCACTAATTGTGTGTACAAGTATGAGAACAGAACTCTGTCGCTTTCTCTCTTAGTCTGTGAAGGTAAAACTCCTCCTTTTAAAAAGTATCCTTATTCAAAAGAAATTAGTGCCACTTTTGTACTTTTTGGCCCTGTAATGCTTCTCATGCAATCGGATAAGAAAATGAAAATCATGAGTCCAATGTCAGTGCAACTCAATCTTGAACCTTGACTAAAAAAGTTTCAAATGTATAATGAGGTGCATGAAAACTAAAAACTTTTATACTGATTATTCCAAGATCCTTATGATATCATAAACTTTGAGCAACCTCATGCTTGCAGTTACCAAGAATACTAATTGGAGATAATATACTGGATTTGGTGGTGATCGGCTGCGGACCTGCAGGGCTAGCTCTTGCAGCTGAGTCAGCTAAGCTAGGTTTAAATGTTGGGCTTATTGGCCCTGATCTTCCTTTCACAAATAACTATGGCGTGTGGGAAGATGAATTCAAAGGTAATCATCGTGATGTGATTCCTTTTATTTTATTTTCCTATCTAGTGATTTGGAGCATGCAGGATTACATAATAAATGTGATCTTTTTAGAGCGATTCCTGCAAAATTATATCACAAGTCTTGCACATAGTTAGTAAAGTGCTTATTTTACATGTGTTGTTTCTGAGGCATGCCTAATTATTTACTTTATCCTCTTCATGAAGATGAAAGTGTTTTAAAGCTCTATAACTTCTTTTTACCTGTGTTATATAGTTGACGTAATAGAAGCTTCTTTTTGCCATAATTTCAGATTTAGGTCTTGAACGTTGCATTGAACATGTCTGGAGGGACACCATTGTATATATAGATGATAGTGACCCTATTTTCATTGGTCGTGCATATGGACGTGTTAGTCGCCATTTACTCCATGAAGAGTTACTCAAAAGGTAATATTGAGAAATATTAAGCAGAATCTCATGCACTTGTTTTAACTTACTTTTATGTTTCACCTTGGCAGACTGACTAGATAGATCACACTTATAGATTCGTAACTTATAATATCACACTTATAGATTCGTAACGTATAATAATTTTTCCTAGGTGTGTCGAGTCAGGTGTATCATATCTTAGCACAAAAGTGGAAAGGATTATTGAAGCTTCAAGTGGCCATAGACTTGTAGAATGTGAAGACAATATTGTGATTCCCTGCAGGTGTGCTTATCTTTTCTCTCTCAAGTTACTCTTCATAAACAACTTAGTTCTCTCATTTGCTTATGGCCTCGGATTTACACTTACACAGGCTTGCCACTGTAGCATCAGGAGCAGCCTCAGGAAAACTTCTAGAGTACGAGGTTGGAGGTCCGAGGGTTTCAGTTCAAACAGCCTATGGTGTTGAGGTTGAGGTAAGATTGTACATAAAGGTCAAACATATCAAAACTTGTTTCATTTTAATCTTCAAATCCTTGAACATTGTGGTCATGGTTTTGTGTTACATTAGGTGGAAAACAATCCATATGACCCGAGCCTGATGGTTTTCATGGATTACAGAGACTTCATGAAACATAAAGTCCAATGCTTAGAAGCAGAATATCCAACATTTCTTTATGCCATGCCCATGTCCCCAACAAGAGTGTTCTTTGAGGTTTGATCAAACCGTTATTACATATAATTACGTACACTACAAGAATATTATGACTCAAACCAACACAACTGCCTAGCAGGAAACCTGTTTAGCATCAAAAGATGCCATGCCTTTTGAGCTACTGAAAAACAAACTCATGTCAAGATTGGAGATGATGGGAGTCCGTATCCTGACAACATACGAAGAGGTACTTTCCTAGCTAAAACCTTTTAGTGGGACATGCATTTTGATGTCATTTTTCTTATTTCTTGCTATATAATTTATATAGGAGTGGTCTTATATTCCTGTTGGTGGTTCCTTACCCAACACTGAGCAGAAGAACCTCGCCTTTGGTGCTGCTGCTAGCATGGTCCATCCAGCCACAGGTACTTTCAAAATAAATGGCACCACCTTGATCACCATTGCTTGAATCAAGAAGCTCATAATAGCATATTCATTCTGAAACAGGCTACTCAGTTGTTAGATCACTCTCTGAAGCTCCAAACTATGCATCTGTTATTGCAAACATTTTGAAACAATCCCATGTCCAAAACATGCTAGTCAGCTCAAGAATCTCAGACAATATCTCAATGCAAGGTAAAGAAAGATACACATAATTCTTGATTGATTGCTTTCATATTATGACAAATACATGCAAATTCATGTCTTTGTTCAGCATGGAACGCTCTTTGGCCACAAGAGAGGAAAAGACAACGAGCATTTTTCCTCTTCGGATTAGCACTCATACTACAACTGGATATTGAGGGCATCAGAACATTCTTTCACTCATTCTTTCGTTTGCCTAAATGGTACTTCCAAAAACACATCCTTTCCACCATTACTATGCTTTGTAAAGATGTTATTACAAGAAGAGATCACTTTTAACGACATTGTTAATCTCGTACAGGATGTCACAGGGATTCCTTGGATCAACTCTGTCATCAGCAGACCTACTATTGTTTGCCTTGTACATGTTTGTGATTGCTCCCAATGACATGAGAAAAAACCTCATTAACCATCTGATATCTGATCCTACAGGGGCAATTATGGTAAAGACTTATCTTACGATATAGATAACTTGGTTTTAGTCGAAAATTCCACATGTTTCTGTCTGATATCCCACTTCAGATTGTGCATGTTTTGTCTTATCATATGTATATATAAGTTTTCAGTGTAGTTCAGTTACTTACCCCATATATATATACTAGTTGAGAACACGTGCGTTGCATGTGGAGAGATAAATTTTTGAAACCTATTATTTGGTTGATTTTGTGGTTTTTTTCCCCTTCACTTGTTCTTTGGGTTTAATACACCAAACCCCCCTATGATATGGAAAATTTGCGTCACTCCCCCTCTATTTTTAAAATGGTAAGGGTTGAGAACACGTGCGTTGCATGTGGAGAGATAAATTTTTGAAACCTATTATTTGGTTGATTTTGTGGTTTTTTTCCCCTTCACTTGTTCTTTGGGTTTAATACACCAAACCCCCCTATGATATGGAAAATTTGCGTCACTCCCCCTCTATTTTTAAAATGGTAAGGATTACACGTGTGTTAACAAAAAGTCAGCACGTTTTCCCTAAAATCATTAGAAATAACGGTAGTGTACTGCATACGCCTTAAGTGCGAAAGTTGTTGATTTTTTTACCAATTTTTAAGTGTTAAATGCTATTCTATCCTTACTTTTTATCTATAAATTGCACCATACCCCCTGTTCACAATAAAGTTTTTAATTTAATACTATTTTATTTATTCTCTTTTTTTTTTTTGTTCAATTTTTGGAATTTTACTTTATTTAATAGAATCTTTCTTTTACTCCAAAATTTTTACTTTATTTAATTTAATTATTTCTATTATTACTATATATATATATATATATATATATTTGAATATTATACAATCTTAATTTTAAAATGAATTTATGCTCAAACTAATTTTCATTTGATTAAAATTTTCTTTTAAATTTTGTATACATATAATTTATTTTTTAATTAATTTTAAAATCAATAAAATAAATCTTTGAAAAAATAATATAAAAAAATTAGGATTTAAATTATTTAAAAAATTAAAATTCAAAGATTGATCAAATCTTCAAAAATCTAACATTTGTGGAAATTATCAAATAAGAAAAATTATAAATTTATCCCAATATAAGATTAAAAAAGAAAAACCATAGATCTGAAATTCTTTCGAAAAAGAGATACAATTTCACATTCACAGAAAAATAACACTACTGTACACATGGACATCATTAACAGAAATTACATAAAAACTAGTAGTTGTCCCTGTGCGTTGCACGGTTATATAATATGTAGTAAATATCAAGTATTTGATAATATTATGTAACTAATTATAAATATTTTGAAGATATAAAGTATTTAACAATTAAAAAAATATGAATTTACTAAACTATATATTAAATATTAAACATAGTATGTAGAATATTTAATTATTAAAAAGATAAAATTTACATAACTATATATTACCTTATATACTTATATTTTTTAATATTAAAGAAATAATAAATATGTGATAATTATCAATTACTTGATTACAAGATGTAATCAATTATATGCACACCGAATATTAGAGTATAATTAGAAAAATAAAATTTAAATAACTATACTTATATTACTTTCATTTTACATATGATTGTATTCATTAATTTCAAACAATTGGATTAGAAATAAAACAAAAAAAATATAATTATAACTCAATAAATTGATTGAGAAGTCTATAAATTAATCTAAACATAGAACAAAAATATAAATGTACTAAGTTAAATAATTATAAAAATAACAAAGAGCCATATAAAAATAGAAACAAAACCATAAATAATTATTTTCATTGATTAGTTTGGAGAAATAAAACAATATATATTAGTGTGCTAATATGAAAAAGAATATTTTCTATAATAAATTTCCTATTAAAATTGTATATGACAAAAGCTTGTGCCATAATTACACCAAAGAGATAGAAAAAAAAGAAAAAGATATCCGTGATATTTTTTAGAGGAAAAATGGCAAAAATGTAAATATTTCCAACTTCTTTGCTTTTATATAAGTATAGATAATATATCCCCAAAACTACCAGATACGAGACTGATTTTCAAGAAATTATAGTCTTGGTTCAATAGAGTAACAAGAAATGTAGTCAACGGAGATGAATGGATAGTTGACTGCAACAAGCTCTACATCGTCTCTTTGAAGAGCGACTCTTGCCACCAATTGTCCAATTCTTCCAAACCCTTCATTAAACAACAAATAAGCAGGGTCGAGAAAGATGGTGGTGGGACTCGCCGGAGATGAAAATTGGAGGTGGTTGTCAGTGGTGTAGAGTTGTGGTGGTGAAGATGGGGCAGCGCTGCGTTCGCGTTGTTGTTAGAGGAGAAGATGGCAGACGATGGAACAGGGGTGAGGTGTTTTGCCTGAGAGGTGGCGGCTGTGAATCTTGCCGGAGGTGAAATCAGAGAGGACGACGATGGATGAAGTTGGAGATGGTGGTGGTGTTGTTATTGGTGGTGTGGATGAGCGGATGAAGAGAAGAGAGAGACCACCGGAATCACGCACCTCCACCGGTATATACACTCGATTTTTAGTGAAATGGGAAGAAATAGGATGAGATTTGGAAAGAAACAGGAAGTATTTTGGGTGAAATTGGATGGAATGAGATGAGAATCGGAAAACTCTAATTTTTCCTCTCTCTCGCTACTGTGAAAAGTTTGGTTAGTATTGGGGGTATAACGGGAAGTTGATGCTAAAATTTAACACCATTAACTACGGTTCTAAAAAATGGGACGTGTGCTGACTTTTTGTTAACACACGTGTAATCCTTGCCATTTTGAAAATAAAGGGGGGAGCGACACAGATTTTCAATATCATAGGGGGGTTTGGTGCATTAAACTCCTTGTTCTTTAATATTTGTTGAAGTGTATTCAAATTACTTAACATTTGATTATTATAAATTAATGTTTTTTTAATTTAAAATAGGTATTATAACAACAATAGTTTATTAAGAAAACTATCATGAGATCCTCGAAACTGTGTGTAGTTAAGTATGAGTATAATGCAATGCGAAATCTAAATATATCGAAAATATTATTTTGAGAGTCATCAAAAAAATGTTAAAAAATATTATTATATTCGATTATAAATTCTAATTCCTCTATTCTTATAAATTAAAATATTAAAAAATAATAATAAGTATCGAATTTCGAAAATGAAAGATTATAATTCTAATTTGGACACTAACGAAACCTTATTTGATCTTCTTTTCTATCTTAGTATTTTTTTCTTCGTGATTTGGTTAATAAATCTTTGATTGTATTACTTCTTGATCACCGGATACGTGGATGCATACCTTGTTTTTTGTCTTCTTAATTTTTTTTTCTTCTGTTCATCATTTGTTTGTTTTATAATTCTACAGGGGATTGTTTTATATTGATGTTGAGTTTCATTACGTCATCAAAATATATTAATTCGGATTGTATTCATTTTATCACCATCATTTTGGGTTATATTAACTAACACTCTATCATGACCTATGTAAATATACTTGTAACCACAACCGTCACCCCGAGCATATCTCAACATTGATGTTACATTTATATTTGGACAACAAATATGGATTCTAAGGAACCACCTGTTAATCTATTCAATTCAGCACTGTAAATTTGAACAACCACTTCATTTTTTCATCTACTGTAAATTGGATAACTATCTTTACCTTGTATAGTGCTTTCACAAAAAAGATCTCGGATATTGACATTTGTACTTACCTATAAATAAGAGTGGAAATAAGTCATTAAAAGTTGATGAGGTATAAACAAAATAAACATAAAGAATGACGTAAAATTTTATAACATTAACATTTGATTACTAACATGTTAACAATGGAACATTAGAGACGGACATCATCCGTACATGCATGATGCACCTCTAATTATATATAATATTAATGGATCTTCAATTCCATATTAGAGATGAAAATCCAATCAATAGAGATAATAAATCTCTACAAATTAGAGACTGGACTAATGATTTCTTAGAATCTGTCACTAATATAGTTTGATACAAATATTTTACTAAGTTTCTAAATTTTTTTTGGATAATGACATTTGCACTTATCTCTCAACATACATGAATTTTTCGATTTTTTTTCACCACACGGTTTATGTAACATGTGTTTATTCACCAATTCATATATCTGATGATTATTTTCTTCATTAGGAATTCATCACATATAAACTTATCAAACTAGTCAGCTGTGTGAATTTTATATTCGTCCTTTAGAATTATAAGTAGATGAGCATGTGGTAGTCCCCTTTTCTGAAATTCAACCACATGAACATGTGCAACAACTTTTCAAAATATTTGGTTCTTAAATAATTGATCTTTCAAGTCATGCAATTTTGCTTGGAAAACTCTCACAGCTAAATCTTGAAGATCTTGAACTTTTTGATTTTCATATAAATTTTCTTGTATTTCTATCCAATCAGGATTGCAAATCTTGGTGATAAATAGATCTAGTTTTCCATATCTTTGGATTAAGCAAATGTATCAAAATATCTCTGTCGCATATCACTCAGACCACCAATAAATGATGCAGGAAGAAAATTTCTCAACCCAATATGTTTAAAGAATATTAAAAAAATATACCTTTAGAATTACTTAAATTCACTTGAACTTGTAAATTACATGTTGCTTGTCTCTTTTCACGATTCTACAAAACATGTTCCTTATATATATTTTTTTCTTAGCATCATTAAGGTTACATATTTTCTCTTTTGTTCAACAAGTTTCCTTTGACGCCATTTATATTTGAAATCGGTTGTTCAAACATACAATCATTCAAAAAACATTAAATATAAAATGAGAACACAAACAAATAATAATAATGCAATCATTCAAAAAAGAATTAAATGTAAAATGAAAACGCAACCAAATAAAAGTAATACAATCATTCAAAAAAGAATTAAATATAAAATAAAAATGCAATCAAATAATAAAGAAAGTTAAATAGTCTTCCTCAATTTCTTTATTTTTCATCTTTTTTTGCTTTTTTAATGTTAAATCTTTTATTTTATTGAGGAATGTAATGTCAACACAATGATGAACATTCCACGAATTTGTTACATGTATGGAAATCGTGTGAAAATTGTATGAAAAAACGTAAAAAGATGATCAAATCTGAATAGTTTCGTTCGGCCTTGGTTGGCCGAACATGTAGAATCACGTTAGTTCATCTTGACCGAATATGTAGCAGTATGTTCGGCCATTATAACCGCACATAACTAGTAGAGTTTGTTTTAAGGGTAAAATTGATATTATTTATTTTTAAAATTTTTTAAATTAAAAAATGTATGAATTGAGGTGTACTTAGAAAATGATGGGTTGTCTTCAATCCCATTAATATATATATATATATATATATATATATATATATATATATATATATATATTAAGAGAACTGTATATACTAAATGAGGTGTATTAAGGACCTTTTCTAATAAAATATGTGCACACATTTCTATAGTCAATACGCTCATTAATTTCACAATCAAAGTTCTTTTTCCTAAAATGATAATAAAAATAAAAGGAGAGAAACGCAGCAGATTCATGCACTCAAATCTACTCAAATTAAAAAAAAAAAAAAAAAAGTCACCCGCCAAAGAACTTACCAGATTGCATCTCCACCGTCCATCTCCAACTACCAGGCCCCACTTCCTCCCTCTTAAATTTCAACTTTCACACAGTCAACACGATACAAATAAATTTCGATTTTAGTACTATGTCAAAGGTCACCAGCGGCGGTGTTGCTCCGGCGATGGGGACGGTGGCCGTGGCTGTGAAGAGCGCGGGGGGAACGGGTAGCCGGCGGGCGGTGCGGTGGGCGGTGGAGAATTTGATGCATAAAGCAGATTGTTTGGTTCTCGTTCATGTTATGCCCATCATCACTTCCATTCCCACTCCGTGTATGTTACTTTCTTCCCTCCTATCTCTGTTTCATTATGCACATAGACACACGGCCTGGTGTGTGTAATTGAAGCTGATTATGGAAGGCTGCTGTAACTCTACTAGGATTGCATATGGAACTAATCGGAGCATTTGTGGAATTTTTTTTTTTTGTGCTGTATTTCGAGTTAATAATATTTGATTTTGATTCGAAAAACATTTCTGTTGGTCTTCATGATTTCATTGATGTAATCCCTAAATTGCTGAGTATTCGATGTTAGGTTGTTTTGTATGCCTGACTTTGTAGTAATCAGTTTTGATGACCGAAAACGTTGCTTAGAAATCATATTTATTAGTTGATGTTAAGCCTTAAATCTACCTGTAAATCATGGCATGCTTGTTCAATTCTGATTGTAACTGAGATTAAAATAAATAAATAAAATGTAGTAGGTTGCTCGGCTTCTATTTTTCTAAAACTTTATATCTTGAACCTTGAAATTGCAACTGTATTCAAGATATTTATCCGCGTAAATTTGATGCAAATGAGATTTTTCTTCGAGAACCATTTGGGTCTAAGTGGAATGCTTTGAAATTCCAAAACTGACGATTTTCCATAGAGCGGTTTAATAAAGAAGGTATAGATATAAAGAATTTAAATGAGCTTGCCTGAAGCTGTGACAATTTAGCCATTTTATATTGAGATATAGTGTTGCCCTTCCCTTTTACTCTTTTCATTTTCGACATTTAGAGATTGACAAGGACATAAATCTGTAAATTAAAAAAAGGCAATTATGTTGCTTCTCCCTCCCTGGTAGCCTTTTTTTTTTTTTAATTGTTTTTTTGTTTGATCCATTTATCTTTCAGCACGTAACCATAATAAGGCTCCCCACTGAATGCTTGCTGGTTTATTTTTTAGCTTGATAAATACATTGAGGTTTCTATCTACATAATCGGTATCATATATTTGACCCTCATTATAAAATCATTATCTAGCTGCTACATTTGTTAATGTGTACTTTTATCCCATGTATTTAGCAGCAGGTAGTAGCATACCCGTCAAGGAGCTAGATGCAAGTGTGAGAGAAATTTATATTAAAGATATGCGGGCTAAATATGAGGAAAAACTTTTAACTTTTAAGAATCTATATAGGTCACCAAAGGTGAGTTTTTCTTCTCAGTCTATGTCTTATTGAATTTTTCCCCTTGTTATTTGATCTTAAAATATGCTAAACCAATCTAGATTGAGACCTTGTTACTGGAAGGAGACAATCCTGCATTTGCTCTTCTAAAGTTTATATCTAAATCAGGACCGACAAGCTTAGTGCTGGGCTCTTGCTCCTCCAATAACCTTTTGAGGTGAAGTTAAGACTAAGCACTTCTGTTGATATTACATGTTCTGTGTGGCTTCTGATGTTCCTTTGAATTCAAACTAATATGTCTTCGTGGAATATTTTTATTTTATGCCTGATAGAGAGGATCATGTCATGTTCATACTTTCTTTATATTAAATTCAAGATAATCATCCTGACTTTTGGAGGGGGAAAAACCCAAAAATTCGTAGACTGCAAGTTGAAGTTTCTATGCAAATATATTTCAAGTAAAATATGGCATCTTGTATGCTAAAATATTTGCAATGTAATATTTCAAAAATGTCTTTTACTGATGTATCACTATTTTATTTCTTAGGAAGCCCAAGGATTATGAGGTGCCGTCAATAGTTCTCAAACATGCTCCTGACACCTGCGACATCTATGTGGTCTCTGCAGATAAACTCGTATCAAATTCTTTGAACTCTAAGTTATATTCTGGTATGTTGATAAATAAATTACGTTTCTTTGATTGTTTGACTAGCTTAGGTTATCGTAACTGGTTTCGTTTTGCACTTAACAGGGAGGGAGCGTGAATCTCGTACATTTAGTGAACAAGAATCCCGCCTTTCTTCTTCATCAACGGAGTCCATTTATCATAACCACCTCTCGGATGTTAGTCATCCACATTCTCAGGCGCAGACACCAACATTTTCTCCTATGTATTCTGGAGCTGTATCTTATCAAGCCCCTGAAGAGAGTCTGTCAGATATGTCTAGAAATAACGGATCCCCATCCATTTCTTCTACATACCCAGAGCAGGTGATTGCCTTCAAGAGTGAAACTTGTTTTTATCATACATTTAGTTCCACAACTGAACTTTAACTTCCAAAGAGTTCTGTCCTTCAGAAAACCATGGCTACATACTAAACTTGAGTTTTGACTTAATTAATATATGCCTTTTGCCTCTGTTTTGCAGTCGGACGTTCAGGCTGAAATAGAACAACTGCATGTAGAGTTGGAGAATACCCTAACAATGTATAATCGTGCTTGTGAAGACCTGGTCCTTGCACAAAGCAAGGTTCTAGCTTAACCACTTTACTATCTAGCAAAATTTTAAATTCACATTTTTTGAGGGTGATAATAGCATATTTCTTATTTCAACTCCTATTGGATATTAGTTCGTAAAAACAAAATCGAGTCAAAATCATGTTTCCCATGCAAAGATGAATTCAAAAGATGATGGCTATCCTACTCTATGATTTCCATATCGGTCTTGCAGCCAGTTTTGGCCTCACTTCACATGTAACATGTGATGCAAATTAGATTATCTAGAAATCAGGAATGAAGATATTTAGGATTGGGGCTTTATGTTTCAGGTCCAGTTGCTTTCTTCTGAATGCATACAAGAAGCACAGAGAGTAAAAGCAGCAGAGCAAAGAGAACATACTTTAAGGAATATTGCTGCTCTAGAGAGAAAGAAATATCTGGAAGCTGAGAAGGAGGTTGAGCTGGCCAAAGATCTGCTAGCTAAGGAAACATATGAAAGGAAGATGGCAGAACTGAATGCCCAAAAAGAGTCTCTAGAGAAAAACAGAATTGTCGACGCACTATTGTCTAACGATGGACGTTATAGAAGGTACACGAGAGATGACATTCAGATGGCAACTGATTCCTTTGAAGAGGATAAATTGATTGGTGAAGGGGCGTATGGTAAAGTTTACAAGTGCACCCTTGATCATACCTTAGTCGCTGTTAAAACTCTTCGTCCTGACGCTTCTGAAAGAAAGGAGGAGTTTCTAAGAGAGGTATGACCTTCATTTATCCTATTGACTGGGCCTTTTCCAATTCTACACAGCTTACTCTTTGAGTTACCAGCACATCTCACCAACTTCAAACAGGTGATTTTTATGCATCATGAAAGCAGAATTTGTCATAATCTGATAGCAGAGACACTGCTCTGTGCTAGTGAAATTGGAGAAATGCGTAGAGCCTCTATACATATATACATAGTAAGAACTGAAGACAGCTCATGCACTAGTAGATAATCAGGGCACAGAGACATCCATCCATATCTTTTTAGTCACTTCCTAAATGAATCGTAGTTGTTTCTTGATCAGTTGATTTAATTGACAATTGCAGAATCCATTTATGATGGATATAGTCTTGTCCACAAACTATAGGCTATGGCTGAAGTTGGTACTGATAGTATTGTAAATTAGAATCGGAGATGTTCACTATTTTAGGGAACTATACGGATATTAAAACATACACCTAATAGTTTAAAATTCGTATTTGTATGATAGTTACTTTCTGTCACCACATAACAGCACTCATATGTTCATATCTTTCATTCAAATTTTGTTATATCTACAGACTTTTGATAATATTTACTGTGAAACATATGCAGGTAGAAGTTCTTAGTCAATTACGCCATCCTCACATTGTTTTGTTACTTGGAGCCTGTCCCGAAATCGGCTGTCTCGTTTACGAGTACATGGAGAATGGAAACCTGGAAGATCACATCCTGCATAGACGAGGCAGATCTCTCTCTTGGCCTGTTAGATTCCGAATAGCATTTGAAGTAGCTTGTGGACTTGCTTTTCTGCACCACTCAAAGCCAGAGCCTATAGTTCATCGAGATCTAAAACCTGGTAACATTTTGCTTGACAAATATTACGTGAGCAAAATAGGCGATGTGGGCCTGGCAAAAATCATTTCCGATTTGATCCCCGACAGTATAACAGAATATAGAGATTCTGTTATAGCAGGGACTCTCTTCTACATGGATCCCGAGTATCAACGAACTGGAACTCTCCGACCAAAATCAGATCTCTATTCTTTCGGAGTAATAATCCTCCAGTTGTTGGCCGGACGTCATCCCAAAGGGCTTATATTGAAGTTTGAAAATGCTATAAGCAATGGAACTTTCTCAGACGTTCTTGATAAGTCGATAGCAGATTGGCCAGTAGGTGAAGCAACAGAACTAGCAGAGATAGCATTGAGATGCTGTAAACTTAGATGTAGAGATCGGCCAGAGCTTGAAACCGAAGTATTGCCAGTTCTGAGTAGACTTGCTGAATTTGCTGAGAGAGAGCTTAGAGATGCTCCTAAGCACTATCACTGCCCAATCCTTCAGGTGCAATATCATAACATACACAAAATTCATGATCTTAACAAACAATCTAAGTTCTTATAGTTTGCACATTTGACTTTGCTTTTCCATTGTACCGTACAATTAAATGCAGGAAATAATGGAGAATCCCCACATAGCAGCTGATGGCTTTACGTACGAGCATTATGCGATAAAAGCATGGCTTGATGGACACGATGTATCTCCGGTGACAAAACAAAAACTACTACACAAGATGCTAATACCGAATCATATGATACGTTCTGCTATTCAGGATTGGAGAAAACACATAAGACCAGCTTGAATATGAAAACACTTGCTTTTCCGATATCATTGATTCACTATTGCTCGACTACATACATGTTCTTAAAGCATTTCAAATGTGTATTTTGTTTGCTTAGCTGATAGACTAGGCTCAGAACATGGTTTTACAGCATGGATTGCTGCTATGATTGGAACTGTATATAATGTGGTGTTGGTTTTGATCATATATATATCGTTTAGCATTCGGAAAAGTGCTAGATAAGACGAGTTTTTTACTATTCTAAGAACTGTACACAGCAGATGAATATGCTATAATTTATTTTCTGTTGATGTTTTTTTATTTTTTTCTAAACCATTTATTATATGACGTTAGTGAGTTTGTGATTTATTGTTTGTATGAATATGAGTCCACTAAATATAATATTTTTCTGAAACTATGAGTCGAGCTTTTTATAAATTGGGAAAGAGATGGGAGAATGATTGAAGCCCAAACTCCATAAGTGGGAAGTAATTGATTCATTTCTAACCTAATTGCATGATTTTAAGACTTCAGCAGTAAAAGGAATCTGCTGTAGGGTTTAAAACTTTAGCACTAAGAGAAAACTTCTTATAATATTTTGTAGTTTTATTTACAAAATTTATTTTTATCTTATCAAAGTTATCTATGCTTATAATTTTGTAATTTTTTTTGAAGGATATTTTGTAACTTATTAGCACATGAATGGTAGATTTCATGTATATATAAAGATTCAGAACTAGAATCCTATACTTAATAATATAACTATGTATAATAATATAATCCAAAATTTATATATATTTTAAAAAGGAAGAAAAAGGTTGAAATTCAAAAAAAGGAAGGGCATGAAATCTAACAATTTGTTGAAATTCATACATCAATTGCCAAACTAAACCGTGACTACTTGAAATTCTCAAGTTTAATGCTAATGTGGTAAAAATTTGGGTGAGTATATTTTAGGAGATAACTCACTGAATTCATTCAATCTTATTATCTTTATTGTTGATGTGTGAATTTGAGTGAGCCGACTTAGTCAAATAATCAATGTGAAATAAGTAAAGTAAAGAAAATTAAAAACGTGAAAATCGTGATCTGTTAATTTTGATCGAACGAACTACATATTTGTTTTTATTACTGGAAAATTCAATATTACTCTAGGATAGTATGAAGTTTGAAGCCTTTTTTTTCCTCTCAATAAAACTTTATTTATAGCATGTATAAGGTTACAAGTACGAAAAATTATTGATTACATTTAAATGATGCATGTTTAGATCCTTAAGTCAAACTCATTAACTTATGATTTATAACTGATATTTGACTTTCCTTTGTGTTTCTTTGAACTTGACTTACTTCATTGATGAATTTCCATGATTTGTAGTGATTGGTGAAGGTTAATTCTTGATTTGAGTTTTATGCTTACGGTCGAAATTACTGACTATTTCATAATTATGATCATTTCGCTCATACTCTTTTAGTATAGATATTGTTCAATCAATAACACCACTTATTTTTCTTCTGTCTCACTAATCAGGGTCCATGATAACATTCTCATAAAAAAAGTACATCAACTTATATAAGTGAGATTGACAGGAACGTGCACTATATATAAGCACAATAATGAAAATTGAAGATATTGTTTTTGCACACGTTTTTCTGGATGATTTTTTTTTTTTTTAAGAGAAAAGTTTTTGTGGAATTTAAACGTGCTGGTTTTGAATTCATGAGTATACGACAAAGGAAGCCATGAAGCATCATAATCATAATTATATTAAGAGTGAGACTCTTGTCCACCCGCGTTGATTGCATATATATATATATATATATATATATATATATATATATTTTTTTTTTTTTTTCCTTCCCTTCATAGTCGCGACAGCTCCTCACTCATCTCCGGAAATTCTTCTCTATTTCTTCTCCAATATTTTTTTCTATTTCTTCTTCAATTTCTACTATATTCTGGGTTCTTTTCTTCCTAAAATCTAGGTTACTTTTGTCTTGTGTCACGACCACATTTCTAATATAGCCAGACATGTAATATATTTTTGTTGGGTCCCAAGTGGTGTCCGAGGTTCAGAGGGGAGGTGAATGAACCTTGGTCGATTTTGAAAATCTGTTAAAATTTTACTGTTCTGCGAGTTATTTGAATTTGCAGAGCCAGTCAGTTACTGCTTATAGCACTAGGATGCAGTGCTGCACGCTGTAACCTAGAGTTTTATACGCAGCGGAAAAATAAAGGTCTTAAGACACAAGACTGGTTTTCTCAAATATGATCTTTTACAAAACATTTTATGCTTATGACATAGAAAGATATAGAAGATAAAGCGCAGATAAGAAAGCGATAAAACACTTATGGCTTATAGTGGTTCGAAGGTGGTGTAACCCTTCTACGTCCACTCTACTGCTACCTCGAGCAGGAACTTCGTTAAGCAAGATTGATTTACAGGACGCTCCTAACAATCTATCAACTTACAAAGTTAACCACCTACTAGAGTCCAATGTCCACACAGCTTCTGCGAACTCTAAAGGCTAACCCACACAGGGTTCCACACTCCCACACAGGGAAGTTGCCTAACACCTAGACAACCATATAAACATCAAGGATTTCTCCTATCAACTGTTCGACACTTAAAACAACCTACGCACACAACAACAAGGTTAAAAAGAAAATAAAACTTCAACTGTTGAGAAGTAGTCTTGATCTTGGGTAGCTCCTTTGTTGTTGTAGACTGCTCCTAGAAGGTTGAGTGGCTGAACATGTGAACGCTTAAAAACTTTGGATGATATGTGAGTTTCCCCTCAACTTTGTCCAGTAAATTCTTCAATCAGCCACACCTTCTATTTATACATCTTGAGAATATATCCGTTGGGGAAAGTATCCGTTGAAGGAAAACACTTCCCTATATTGAGTGTGAACTACGATTTCTCAAGATTTCCTCTATGACCGCATTAAATGCTTCTTGATTTTTTCTCTATGTAGCATTTAATGCGATTGTTGCGGCTTGCAGCTTTTCGCAGCGCGTCAGTCCACGTGGCGTCTCGTCATTGGCTCCGTGTCTGCAACTTTGATCTTATCTGGAACGACTCTATTTAATCTTGCTTGGATACTACTTCAGTTGACTGTTTGAGTAGAAAGCTTCGCGCTGTATCCTAGGTCTGCTTGCAGCAGTTTGTCCTCTACCGTGCTGCTGTAACTTAGACCTTCTTGCAGAGTCTTCGTACAATACTGCTATATCCTTTCTTGCAGTATGCTGTATGTCGTTCTTTCTTACTTCGCTGCAGTGCTGCAACTGCTTTCTTGCAGCAGCTACTTGCCGCCCTTTCACACGCAGCTTCCTCAGTAACCTTTGCTTCTGTAACCTGGATAGGTTCTTTTGAGCTTGCAGCAGCAGCAACATCAACCTCCTCATAAGGTGTCTCTAACTGTTTAGTGGTTACCTCAGTTTTACCTCTACTTCTCCTCGAGCATCCTCTAAGGGTATTGTCCCAACAGCCGCCCCTTCAGAGGTCTTCTAATCCTCAAAGAGTGTTGTCTGAACAACAGCCTCGCCTGAGGTCATCAGCAAGGACCCCGTCTCCTCGGCCAGTCCTGTAACCTCAACAGTCTTTGCTGCAAGTATGGGTTCTTGCAGCTCCTGTTGGTTTCTTGCAACAGTAATTTGCTTTCTGAATTCTTCTATCAGAATAGCTTTCTTGCAGCCTGTTGACAACTTCTTTCAGTATCCTGTCTCCTTCTAACTAATGATACTTTTTCTAGCTTGCTGTCCCCTACAACATGCTGATCCTTAGAAGTGTACTTACTTCTTCTAAGGTTGGTTTTCCTTGAATCTTGGAAAACCATTACATGATCTTTCCTTCAGTATCGTTAAGCTTGTGATCATGTAATGTAGAAACTAGGTATCAAAACCTTAAACAAACTGTTCTTTTCTTACTGTGTTATTGTGTTTTGTCTTATCAAGATAACGACTAAAATATCCTAACAATTTTCATATTAAAAGATCTGTAATTGAGTGTGTGTATTTTTTTTAAAAAACATAATAACATATATAACCTTCCTTAGATATGAAAACGATTTAAGATTATAGCATGTTTCAAAACATGTATGATAGTTTAAGCCACACTTGACTTTATATATACATATTTAAACATATCAGAGTACGAGAACAAAGAAGTTAAGATACGTTATCAAAATATATCATTTAAAGCAAAATAAGCCCATAGCATAACCCAACAGGTCGTTACTCATGTACACCATCTCCTGAACCCGTAGGAACTCAACAACACAGTCAGTAAATCCATGGGCTTATACATCAGCAAGTTCACTTACAATGTATGAATTATATGAACTAATAAGCCCAGTAAGCAGAAATTATGAGCATATCATTAATGATATGAAATGATATCAATGATGCATGCTAATGAGTGAAAAACATTTCTTTACAAAATCATTTTCCTTCATTGGGCCCCTTGACCACCTCGCTACTAAGCATCAGATAGAGTTTAATATAATATCATTCATCATTATAGCCATATTCATGTCTCACATGCCACTGGCTGAACGAATCAAGCCGTATTCATATCTCACATGCCACTGGCTAAGCATATAGTAATGATAGTCGTAACCATGTCTCATAGGCCCCCGGCTGAGCAAATCAAGCCGTAACCATGTCTCATAGGCCCCCAACTACCCATATAATATATCATAAGCATGATTACATGCCTCGATGCTAGTAGTGGTCAATAAAATACTTTTTATCTTGAAATCATGTCTTGTATGCAGAATGCAATAACTTCCATCATTTACGTATACACGAGTTGATGCTCGTAATTGATATTCGTAATGCATCACATATATCTCCACATAACATCACTCAAACACGTCATTCTCAAGGAGATATAAAATCACATAATATCACTTAATCAATATACATATATATCATGAAATACTATGTTCATATATTGTAGTTGCAAATGAATTTCTACTTACCTTTCTTCCTCGTGGAAATTCCTTGCCTCTTGCGTTATCAAGATTAATCTAAAATAAGAAGTTTAATATTTTTATTAAGCTTTTGAAATCGATTGGAGAAAGTTTCAAGGATTAAAATATTTTCTATTGAACTTACTCAAGAATAGGCTTTCCAAATCAATTTAGCTTGCAGATAAATTCATCCCCAAAATCTCACAAAAATCCTCTTATTAATTATCGATAACAATTAACAATTTAACACTAAAACGACAATTTAGCAAATTGAATAACACAATTTATTGATTTTATTCCAAAAGATACAATATAAGACATAAAAATGAGTTAGAGAAATTTGTTTATACTTTCAACTAAATAATGAAATAGTATTGCAAATAATTCATAATGTCTACAGCAACAACGCTTCAGTTCATTAAATATATATGTATACATCCTTAATCAGCTTTAGTAGTTAGATTAGAGTTTATACTTAACTAATCATTTTTAAAATATATACTTTCAGTTACACCATGCAAATAAATTAGAGAAATAATTAGCGTAGCTTTAATTAGTTTCATTAGTTGAAAACAAAATTCACACTTAAATAATTATTTACGTTTAACAAATAATTAGTCTGATTCCATTAACATACATGCATATAATCTAAATGATGTGGAATTTGAATTTATAACTCATTATCATAAATTACCTCACGTTTTTCTGTTGTTCTTTTCTCGTCCTTTCTTCTTTATTTGTTTTGTTTTGTGTGTTTTTTTATATGACTAATCTAAATACGTGAGTCACCATTAAATGGACACCTGTCTTATCTTTCCTCATTGCTTAATTAAGATTCACCACCTTTATTAAATCTCTTGCTTTTGTTTTTTGTTTTTTATTAATATATGGAGTACATACATATGTATATCCAAGTGCACTAACACACGCATACAAGAGACATAAATTGAGAGACATTTGTATATAATCTATACATTTATATTGATGAACTTTATTATTATTATATAATATACTAATAAAACACTCTATATACATTTATATAAATAATACACGGCTTGCCATACATCATAATACTAATAAACTTGATTGTGTATATATATATATATACACATATATATTAAATTTTAAAATTCATTATCCATCCATAATTTATACATAATTTCTACCACCATTAATCAATAATTTACATTACTATCATTTATGTTTTATTTTAACTATAAAAAAAATCTCATTATATTTTACATAGTAAAAGTTTAATTCGGGGTGTTACACCCTTCCCTCCTTCAAGAAATTTCGTCCTCGAAATTTAGGAAGATTACCAATCTAAGACACACGCAAGTGTTTGTCTAGAATCCCCTTTTTATTTGGTTCATGCTATTTTCTCTCTACTATATCACTTCTTCTTTAAACATGCTCGCCGACAATATTACTTTCAAAGATATCTTGATGTTGCCTTTAAATCCCAACATTCTTATACCTCTTTTCTATTTACAAGTTCTAATCACCCCAAGTTGTTTCGATAATTTCGACCATTTCTCAATTACTCTTGCACTTCATTATCAAACCCAAATAATTCTCTTTATTCAAATATCTTTTCATTCACTTTTAAAAATATTACCTCATGTAGTAGACCTAGCTATCACTCTCAATTATTTGATATAATCTTTCATACTCGAGTCATTAGTACTACGTTCACCTCTACTCATACCCCCAGCGCCAGACAATCCTAATCATTCCTTATTTCAGCCCTTTCAATCTTATGGTTAATTCATTCACTTCACATCGACACTTCGACGTCTAAGACTTAAGGATTCTCTTACCTTCCCATATAATTTGTCCTGATTATTTATTACTATTACTAGTATCATTATTTCATTATTTCTCTCTTCTTTTTTTTCAACCATGTTTGTTTTCAACCAAATTAACTTACCTCATCCTTATGTATTAACTCACCTCATTTCTTTAATTATTATTTATCATAAGTTAAAGAAGATGTGCAACCTAAAATTACATAATTTACTTTTGGCTACTTCATTCAATATCTATTATTCATTTAAAGTTTACTATTCTAATAATCAAAATTTGTTCTAAGTCACTTTTACATACATTGATCATTATTACATTGTCCTCATGTCAGTATTTGATTATTATGATATCTCAATGTGGTTTGCCCAATTATTTGGCTTGCTCTATTATAACTGATAACTTAGTCACATATAGATATGTGTTTACACATATTTTGATGTCTTAAATACTATAATGTCAGCTTAATTCCTTCTGCAAGTTTAACAGTATTACTTTATTACATAAATTATCAATAATTGTTTTACCTAGTTCAAACTATTACTAATGTCCTTATATATTGTATTTATTATAGTTTATCTCATATCAAGTTATAAAATTTTCTTGTATAATAGAAAACACATAATATGGAAAATTTACATACTAATAACAAATTGGATGTGGACTTTACTCAACATGATTCTTTTAACAGGATAATTAACATAATTTACAAAATATAGTATATTCATATTAATCTGAAATTTACAATAAGATTTTCTTTCCTTAAGTGCTAATTAAGTTACATATTTGAGCAAAAATATCATACTAAAAGCTATTTTCAATCCTCCATAATAGACACAAAATATTACACTAAAAACTAGTTTCAACCCTTCATAGTAAATGCCCAAAAAACAAAAACTACTTTTAATCTTCTATAGTAGAAATGTCACTTTGTTCTTCCTGTTCCTTAGGATCCTATTCTTCCTGTTCCTCAGGATCCTCTTCTTCTTCTTCTACCACGATGGGTGCTTCTGGCACATGATGTGCTTCTTGATTACCTCGTACTACCTCTAAATCTGGAATTACCATTGCTAGATCAAGGAAATGGGTTCTAATTGCAGAAATTTGATGATTATGGGTTACCTCTATTTCCTCATGTACTTGAATGTCATGATCCCAAGCATTTTGTGTATATTGTATTAGTCGTTCTAATTTCTCAATTTGATCTTGAAGGATAGACACTCGTGCCTCCAAGTGGTGAACTCGTTCTCTTAAATGTTGGTTATACCTATATAGCTCCTCACTCGCTTCCACTAGTCTGTGAATGTCCATGCCGGAATTATGTTTATGTTAACCTATTACACTAAAATATATACTTTTGTTAGGTAACAAATATCTACCATTTATATAACTATTCCAATGTAACCTCGTTAATTATTTGTATTACTTCGTCTAGGAAAGAAAATTAGTAAAAACGGTGACTCTTGCCTATTATATTGTTATAATTTATAATGAAAGGATAAATAATATTTTCCAGGATTTTAGTTAAGGCAACACATCATAATGTTCATGCCTAATTCTATAAATTGATTTCTCTCTCTCTCTCTCTATATCATAACATAATATTATTTAATATTATTAAATATATGACAAACTTGTATCAGTATTATAACTATTATATTTTTAAGTAGAACAATGTGTCATACTGCTTTATTGATGTAGGGTTGATATTATTATTAATTTCAGATTTCTGAAATTCTAAATGACACAAGAATGGTGAGTCCACCTTCTCTATTTTTTTTAGACATCGAGTTTATTTCTCCATTAGTTCATAAGAATCTAAAACTAATATAAGATAAATTAACTATTATGTATGCAAACCTTGAGATTCTGTTTATTATGAGATCTTCAACATCATTCTATTCCTGAAGATTAAAATATGTGAAGTCCATTCGAAGCAACTATATTATTCTAGCTATCATCACTTTTTATGAAAGCTATATCTTGCTTTAGTGTCTATGTGATATTAGAGCACTTCGAGAAACATTATACTCAACCAATAACATTATTCTATAAATCAATTAATAACCTCAATAAATTTCTTTGTCATTCGTTTATCATCACATCATAATATTGTCATGTATGATAACATATACCCAACATACATATACTTACCATAAATGTACATCATAAGCAAAAACATCATGAAACATATTACAAATATCCACACATTGTCCCTATAGACCTCAAACATTAGTCGTGGCTTTACGTATCACACCCGTGTACTAGAGAGAACACACACTGACTCATCTTTTTATAGACATGGGTCCATGCTAGTCTCATCCCTATGTAACCCAACGACTTGGCAAAACATACACACTAACTCATCCAACACATAGTGGCTAGTGGCAGTGTTCATTGATTCAAATAAAGCTCATAGATAGCATAACATAATATAATCTACCACACAACACTGCACCAACTTCTGCAAATGGCCATTTACACACATGAGCTCATGCTGCTACAGTCAGCGGCTCAATGGTGGAGTCCAGCAAATAGTGTGTCGATAACAATGACATCAAACAACAAAAAGATCATAGTTCATTAAAACGATTTAACAAGAAACTATGGATAAGCACAACTCTTTCCTCATATGGAACCCTGTTATATTGAAACATGTTCTCTATAGTTCTCAGCTGGTCTCCGGCATCAGTGGGATCTATCTCCTCCATTACATAATTACATGTTTCAATTATATGTAATTTATGAGAAATATATTTGAGGTATTAGTAATTTGTTCTATAGGTATAAGACATGTCTTCGAGAGATATTACATAATCTTATGCTTCAATAAAATGTCATCTATGGAAAATATTTTTGAGGTATTACAGAATTATTGTATAGGTATTAGACACATGCTCTAAAGGTATTACAAATTTTACTGACATTCTTGAGACAACTGATTTAAGTGGCTCTCTACTTGAATTAACAAGATATATAATTGAGGAGATATATGAGCTATATTGCAGCTCGTGCATTGGGATTTTTCTGTTCGCAAATCAACTACTAGATATTCCATAGATGAAAAACCTATAGAGATAGGAAAAATTTTTGTATGCTCTTGTAAAGAACTAAAGAAGCAGGGGACTGGTTCAACAAAAAATAGAAAAAATGGCCATAAAAAACAGAAAAAAATGGCCAATCACTAAAATAAACTGTAATGCTTTGACGAGGGTGGGGATGAATGATAAATGATTGTTTGAAGTGGTAGACCATGTAGTGTTACATAATCATCTACGACCAATCACTAGAATAAACTGTAATGCTTTGATGAGGGTGAGGATGAATAATAAATGATTGTTTGAAGTGGTAGACCATGTAGTGTTACATAATCATCTACTAACAAGAGCATAATTTAATCATCTTCATCGTTTAGAAAGAAAAATTGATGAGGGAAAAAGGAAGGCAATTGAGGACATGGTATCTTTAGGTTTGACTGTAGCAAAATTTTATCGATACATGATACACGATGCTGGATGTGAGGAAATTCTTGGTCACACACAAAAAGATCACATGAATTTTGTGAATTGATTGAAAATGAAAGCAATAGAAGGTAGAGATGCACAAACTGTCATTAATATGATACAAGAAGAATAAGTGAATGAAAAAGACTTTTTCTATAGAGTTCAATTGGATGGTGAAGGTAGACTAAGTAACATTTTTTGGAGACTCAATGATGAATGATGATTATCAAATATATGAAGATGTCATGGTGTTTGAAAAAACTTATAGAACTAACAAGTACAATCTAATTTGTGGTCCATTGTTGGTATTAACAATTATCGAAGAAACGTCATGTTTGATTATGTATTCTTGACTGATGAAAAAACAGAGACATTTGAGTGGCTTTTCAAAGTATTCAAGAAGTCAATGGGGGTGGAAATGTCCTGTAACATTGTTCATAGAACAAGATCTAGCTATTGGAAATGCAATAGAAAATGTATTACTCTGATAATTTGACACTTAGTACCTAATATTACATAGTTTAATATCTTAACAGAAACAATTTGGGAAAAACTCAATTTTCGTCCTATAACTTTGGCCTTGTTCAATTTTGGTCCGGTATCTTTTCACTTTCCAATTTTAGTCATCTAACTCCTTAATTTGTCTAATTTAGGTTCGATTTTAGGCACTTCAGCAAATCCTGTGGCCACGTAAGCAAATTTACCTATGTGGCCACCAGATTTGCCTACGTGGCCACCGGATTTGTTGACGTGCCTAAAATCGGACTTAAATTGGATAAAATTAGAAGTTAAAAGACTGAAATTGGAAAGTGAAAAGTTACTGGACCAAAATTGAACAAAGCCAAAGTTACAGGACGAAAATTGAGTTTTTCCCTAAATGAATTGATATCTCCGACAATGTCTACACATCAATCTGAAACATCAAATCAATCAAATGTTGTCCTTGATCCAACCCGTTCAATTACAAAAGGACGACGACAGAGGATTAAAGGTCATTTTGAAAGAACAAGAAGACCAAAGAAGTTAGTTCAAATTCAACAACAACAAAGGAATTAGGTTCGAAAACACCTAATATTAGATTATTTTAGTTTAATCCTAACATTGTAATTCCAGAATTCTATTAAGTTATTATTGTTTAAACATTTTCATCATATACATATTTTTAGATTTCTAAGTATCTAATACAACTAATATCAATACTTGAAATGGAAATGTGTAATACCTATAGGATACTTATGTAATACTTGAAAGCAATATGTGTAGTACCTATATGTACATATGTAACACCTGAAAGGAATATGCGTAGTATCTACAAGGTACATATGTAACACCTGAAAGGAATATGTGTAGTACCTATAAGGAACTTGTGTAATACCTGAAAGAGATATGTGTAATACTTATATGGTACTTATAGAATACCTGAAAGGAATATGTGTAATACCTATATGTAGGAATATGTGTAATCCCTATAAGTAACTTATGTAATACTTAAAAGGAATATGTGTAATACCTATAATGTATTTGTGAATAAACTCCAACAACTATGTTAATTTATATGATTTCTAAAATTGTAATTCTAGAATACTATTAACAGGTTTAATGAATATTATGTTATAAATTATCTAACTATGAAAATACCTTTAAGTTAATTATGTAATACATTAAAGTTAAATTAGAAATACATTTAATTATGTATTCAGTACCTTCAAATGTATGTATGTATATAAGTAATCATGAGATATCTTTAACGTATTAGTGTAATACCTTAACGATTCATATGTAATACCTTTGATATAAACATTATTATCTTCAATTGCAATCAACTAGTACCTTCGCGTATTAGCCTGTAACAAAAACAAGTTTTATATGTAATTATCTCCTTCCGTTTTACTCTATAACAATATCATTATGTTCTTAAAAATGTGATATCTTAAAGGTGAATATATAATACCTTAACAATATTTATCTAATATTTTTCATTACTGAATAGTACATGTAAAACAAAAAATTTCATATTGTTTTCAATTCAACTACCAAGCATTAAAAATAAGATTATTCTTTGAAACCAAGTTACTAAATCATTTTCGAGTTTCATCATTTTCCCACTCTTTTTGTTCGTCCCTTGTATGACTTTTGAATATCCAATTTTTTCTTCTTGAATAGTTCATCCTTACCTATTGTTTTATTTTTCTTTGCTTCTCTCTGGCTTCGCTTGATAAAAATTAAAAACCTTTTTTAGCACAATCTCACTCACCTCGTTCACTTGTGACAACACAATTGTTGCACATATTTCAGCTCAGAGTACTCACCTTATTGTAGCCTGAAAAAAGTATAATCATTGCAAACAACAACATGATGTATATAAATTAATTAAAATACAGGAAAAAATAAAATAAAACACATTTGTCAAATCTGGAGTAGTATAAATGACTCCATAAAAATGCTTAATGTGATGCATCATGTATACACCACAATCTAAATTTACAGTTGTTCTTTGCCATTGAAACACCACATTTTCAAAATTATAATTGACCATCTCTTCCACTGTGTTCTCTTTTTTATCAGTTAAAAATTTCAACATTTGAACTCTCTGAAACATCATTTAATGAAAAACAAACAAATGTTATAATAAGACTCATAAAAAAAACATAATTTATTTCAAAACGATATTTCAAAAGAACTTACCAATATTTCAGTAGCTTGAAAAAATACATTGTTTTCATTATCTCCATACTTTCTGTTGTCTAAATACTGAAATTTCTTATCAGACTTATTGAAAACAACAGCAGCATAGTGATCATCAAGACAAAATGGGATAGAAATATGCAATTTCAATGAATAAAAAGTTACACTAAAATGTAATTTTTGTAATAAAATATATATGAATTGCTATAAAAAAATTACCATTTCAACAGCATCAAGTGTTTTTGTTATGCACATTCATCCATATTTTAAAACTGGATCTTATATATCTTGAATTCTCTTCAGCATCACCCTCATTATATATGACCTTAGACAAAACATCCTACAAAAAATAAAACAAAATACAATAAACAACTTACAAGAAAAAAAATTGTATAGTAAATAAAATTTATTTTAAACTTACACTATGTTCCAAGTTGAACACAAACCCACTTATTTTATCTCCATCATTTCCACCATCATTTACAAGCAAGCACCAGGCAGTACAAATAGATTAAATTACTGTAGTCCTAGGAAATAACGAAGCCATGTCCTCTCTTGTCACGAAATTGAAGCATCCATTTCCAAACAATTTTTTCTTGAAAATAAAAATACTCAATGATAAATAATAGATACTCTAATGGTGTTTAAGTAGTACTTTAACTGTATATATATTATACCTGAAAGGTCAACAACTGATACCTGAAAGGTATTCAACAGATACCTTGAATGTATACATGTGATACTTGAAGGGTAGTGTTGGATCCCAAGTGGTAGTCAGAGGTTCAAAGGAGGGGTGAATGAACCTCTATCGATTTTCACAAAATCTTTTCAAAACTCTTTTTATAAACAGGTTCCTGATTCCAAAGAGAAACAGCAACCTGACTCGAGTCAGTAACCTGGCACGATGCTGATCAGGTTCCTATCTCGAATCACAGTACGCAGCGGATTAAACTAAGATAGAGTTTTCTGTTTTGCAAACACGTTTTCTTTTCGCAATATGATTTTAGCAAGGTTGTTTTGACCAGTATGCTTATGATAGATGCAACATGATAGATATGCGATAAACATAACAATGTATGCAATTAAATCAAATAAACACTTATGGCTTATAGTGGTACGAAGGTGGTGTAATCCTTCTACGTCCATTCTATTCCACACAGGAGGAACTTTGTTAGGAGAGATCGAATTATAGGCCGAGCCTTACAAACTACTTCCTCAACAAAGACGTCTACTAGAATCCTCTGATTCCTAGACTCCCACACAGGGAACAAACTCCCACACAGGAAAACTTAGCAAGGATCTAATCCTATCAACTAAGTTACACCAAACACAACCTAGCGCACACAGCACAAATGATTAAAAGAAAATAAAAGGTTCTTCAACTGGTATGGAGCAATCTTGATCTATGAAGTCCTATGACTGTTGTATGTTGCTCCTTAAAGGTTGTGTGGCCTGAACAGACATGAGCTTTGAGGGGCTCTGGAGTATTTTTGATTTTCCTCTCAACACTGTTCAACACTTTGTTAGTTCAACCACACATTCAATTTATAGATCTTGAGAATATATCCGTTGGAAATGTATCCGTTGAAGGTGAACACTTTCCTGTTCTGAATCGAAGCTTCTGTTCTCCAAGATCTTCTTTGTGTTCGCATTAAATGCTTCTGAAATTTTCCTGACATGTGCATTTAATGCGCCCACACTATTTGACTTTTTATGCAACTGTTAGCTAGTCTGGTTGCTAGATAGCTTTCTTCCCGTTTAAGTTGCATGGACTTCTTCGCACTGCATGGATGAGAGTAGCACTTGTCTTTCTGTAAGAGATCCGTTGGCTACTCTCTATTTCCTCTGTAGACTGTAGCTCGCTCTTCCTTGCTAGCATGATTTCAGGATGCTGTTCTATTCTGCTTTCTATTTGCTGCCAGGATTCTGTTTCATTCTCTTCAGCTTTTTGTCCTGCGTCAGCTTTCTGTTTCAGCATCCTGTTTCTGTTTCATCCATCTTTTCTGCTACAACATCTTGCTGTTTCTTCCATGTTTGCTGCTCTTAGAAGATAACTTTTTGTTTCTTCTAAGGCTGGTTTTCCTTATTATTTGGAAAACCATTACATGATCTCATCTATTTTTCTGATCATGTAATACGTGGAAACTCACTTCAGCAAACTATGTTTTCTTATTTTGCAACATGTTATGTCTTCTTAAGATAACTTTAGAAATATCCCAACAAGTACTCCACAGATACCTTGAAGGTATACATGTAATACCTGAAAAAGGTAAACAATTGATACATGAAAGGTATTCAGCAGATACATTGAAGGTATACATGTGATACCTAAAAAGTCAACAACTGATACTTAAAAAGTATTAAGTAGATACCTTGAAGGTATATATGTGATACTTAAAAGGTCAATAACTAATACCGGAAAGGTATTCAGCACATACCTTGAAGGTATCACATCATACATCAAATGAATGAATATCATACTTATAATTATATATAAAAAATACATGGAACTTAAATTCATATAACTTAAACTTACTCTTGAATGCCATCCGATTCACCATTATAGAAACAATAATCCACAATCTCTTTGTGTTTTTTATCCATAGAACCCAAATATTGTTTCGAATAAACCAAAAAATCAGATAAGTATCCAATATCTTCTGTAATACTCCAAAACTCACCATTGTCCTCCTCCACGTCATTCTTGCTCTTTGAACAGACTGACATTATAGCATCACTCAATTCTCTATTTAGAGATATTTCTTTATCAGATAAATCTTCATCTTCATCTTCAGCAGGTTCTTCATTTTGAGGGGGAGTTTTATTGAATTGAGGTGGGTCTGGTGTTAGAAGTTCAAATGATGGCATCTCTGAGGCCAATTTGTTCATAGTCATAAAGTGCTCAACAACTTCATCAATGAATTTGTGAAGCTTCTCATCGGAAAAGAACTTTTGTGACAACTCAAACATTTCTGGAGTTGATGAACTACATTCTTGTTTCTTCTTGATTATATTCTTCATGTTTAACAGCTTCATTATATGATAATTGGAAACAATTGAAATGTCTCTTTGATAACATAGAAAGACTTCATGTATTTCTTGCAAAATAAAATTGAAAACATGTCTATCTGTCATAATACTATCATAATATAAAAATTTATCAAAATACTTAACACTATTCAACTGATACATTGAATGTAGATAGCTGATACCTGAAATTCAATTGATACCTCAAAGGTATTCAGAAGATACCGCCAAGGTATCACATGTCATACCTTATCAAAATACATATATGTAATACTTTAATAATTTTAATTAATAATATAATTAAAAAAACTTACATCTTTTGCAATCCTTTTAATTTCATCATCATCCAACTGTCTTTTTGGTAGATCGAATTTTATGCATTTTGAAGATTTTTGAACCTCACCACGATTTTCCTCATCATGTTCAACTTCTTCAACAAAATCACCATCTACATTAACACCAACAACCTTACCCATTGACGACACCGGGTAGACATTCAGCACAAGCTCACCTTCCTCATATTTTCCGGTAGCAACCTCTTCAGAACATCTCTTAAAAATTTTCTCATCAGTCCAATGCTGAATGAGAGGTAATGACCTAGGTTCTTCAACTCCTTGTTATTTTACTCTTTGTAAATACAGAATTTGCAATAAAATGATACAACCACTTACGCATCTTGACTTGTCATCTTTAAATGCCCCAACAGACTTATATAACTTGTCCAAAACATATGAGCACCAACCTAGTTTTGGAATTCTATTAACATCAATAATGGACTTTATAACAGTCATACTTATCAATCTATTTGAAAAAGGTGTAAGAAAAGAACACATAGCATACAAGATAAAAATCCTCTTAAAATCATCACTCCCATCAGCCAATTGTTTCATTACATTAACCAAAACCCTTAAAGGAACTCTAGAACCAATACCGTACATCTCATAAAACCTCTCACACAACGGAGATGTTTCATCACTCCTACTATATGTTTCTATAATATGATCTTCATTCCTCAGTATCATAAAAACATTTAATACGTCGTCTACCATCACAGTAAATTGACGATATCGGTCAATGGTAACCATCATACTAGAATTATTGAAATTACTCACCAACCAACTTAACATCTTCTTGTTGGACTTAGTCAACTTCAAATATAAAAGACCACCAAACCCAATACTCCTAACATCATCTTTTTGTTTATCAGTCAAAGATTGAACAAGCTT
This sequence comes from Scutellaria galericulata, assembly GCA_946896805.1. Taxonomy (NCBI): domain Eukaryota; kingdom Viridiplantae; phylum Streptophyta; class Magnoliopsida; order Lamiales; family Lamiaceae; genus Scutellaria; species Scutellaria galericulata. Next base: position 15,807,850 of record OX335790.1, read on the forward strand.
AGCAAGACCATTTGGTCTGCATTGACTCACAAAAATGCTGCTAAGATAGATTTAAAAAAATATATAAAAACACTAACATACATATACAAAAATGCATATCAAACATATAAGATATTTATGTAATAACACAAATAATGCATAAACAAAAATACCTATTTATTTCCACAGAAGCCTTTTCTTTTGCTTTCACAGCCACCACAATTTTTTTCTTATTCAGCGACTTTTGACTAAAAAAATATAACATAATATACATAAAGTAATTAAAAAACAAAAAAACATAATCATAACAAATAATTTCCAAAACATATAAGTAATACTCTTATACATACATATGATGCAATAAGGTATTCATTTGATAATTTAAAAGCATGTGATACCTCTAAGACAAATATGTGATACCTTAAGTGAACACATGTGATACATTAAGTGTGTTTATCTGATACTTTAAACTCATATGTGTTTGTGATACATCTCAGATATTGATATGATACCTTAAATGAATACTTGTAATATCTCAAGCATATTCATGTGATACCTTAAAACACCTAACATCAAATCAAAACTAAACAACATATAAAAAATATGAAAACTTTGAGATATAATAATACAACCACTTTAAAAGATTCAAAACTTATCAACTTCAATACCTAGAAAGAGCAACTAAACCCCCATTACTTGATTTATACGCAACAACAACAACTACATTTTCACTACATAAAAAATAACCAAAAATATGAGAAGTCCAACATAACAAAACAGTACAAAAGGTCATTCCAACAAGTAAAAAAATACATGTATATAAATACCTATTCATATTCCCAACATCTTTTTGCTTTTGTAACGCCCGGGATGAAATGATGCATAATTGGCTAATTAAAATAATCTAACCCCTAATTATATGATTTAATTATGTGTGTTTCAGATTAATCGGAATGATGCATGATTTAATTAATCGAACGTACGTTTGAATTTATTGAAAACATAATTAATTCAACGAGCATATGTTTATATTTATCGAAAGCATAATTGAATCGTGCATATAGATAATGGCATGATAGCAAGGTTCATATTTGAAAAATGAAGAGAACGAAACGAAAATCAGGCTAATCGGAGGCCCGAGGCCCAATTGGGACCCAAACCCATGTCTCAAGTAGATTGGAGGAAGGTTAAAGTGTAACATACAAAGAAAATTAACCACACTTTGCAAAAATTCACCAAGGTAAAAATGCTCTCTCTCTCACCCTCTATTTTCCGGAGGTCGACGGTCGAAGTGCCGCCGCGTCGGAGGTGGCGCCGTCGCCGTAGCGGCCACCTCCTCCCCCATTTTCACTCATTTTATACCAAAATGTAGCCCTCACCGAGCCCATCACGGATCTGGGCTCGGTTCGTTGAACCGCCGCCTCCTCCGTCGGAAATCGGCCGGAGAAACGGCGGCAAACCCTCTATCTCCTCCCTCTTTCTCTCTCCTCATCTCTACTTCTTTTCTTCTCCGTTTGGGGCCGATTTATATGCCAAATCGAAGCTCTTGCCGAGCCCATCACGAATCCGGGCTCGGATCGTCGATCGGCCATCTCCTTCTCTTCCAACAATCACCGGTCAAAGTTCCGGCGAAAAACCTTTCTCGCTCCCTTCTATTTCCTCTCTCTCTCCCTCGTTGTCTCTCCTTTTGCCGCCGTTGTTGGGTGTCGTGTGTGTTGGGTTGGGCGGCGCCTTATCGTGCCGCCGGGATTGGAGTCGCCGCGGTAGTGCATGTGCGTGTGTGTGAGTGTGTACGTGGGCGGCGCTTCTAGCGCTGTCGTGAGTCGTCATGGCCGGCGCGAGGTGTGCTGGTGAGTGTGTATGTGTGTTCGGGTGTTGACCGACGACGAGGTGTCGCCGGCGGTGGCTTGCAGGTGGCGGTGGAAATGAGGCTGACGGGGGAAGAGTGTTGGGGAGGCAGGGGTCTCCTTGCAATTTTCAAACTCCCAGGGACCTTTTCGTAAACCCTAAGAAAGTTTAGGATCTTTACAGTTTAGTCCCCCAACTCTCAAATTTTACATTTTGGTCCTCCAACTTTTGAAAACTATATTTGTACCCCAGAAGTTTACAAGTCTTTGCTTTTCACCCCTAAAACTTTTGGATATTGCGTTTCGACCCCCCAAAGTTCCAGAAATTTCATTTTCACCCCTAGACTTCTTTGATATTACAGAAATGCCCCTGGTCAAAGTCAACCTTGACCAGAATATACGAAACTGCCCCTGAACCCTAAAATGCTTCGTTTTAACTCGTATCTCGTCCGTTTAAGCTTATTCTTTCGCCTATCGAACTGTAATCGAACCCTCTTCGTTATGTGATCAAGCTTTAAGCTTTTGGAATCATTTTTCTTTCTATCATCGTTTCTTTTCCGAGAGAGTCCTTTAAAAGTATAAGATATGATCATAATAAGAAACTAATAGATTACGTTTACATGTATAGGCTTTCACATTTAGAGACGAACGTAGATTTAAAGTGCAAGTCACGTGGAAAAACACCACCGAACAAGGTGGGGGTAAGCTCTATACTTTACGACTATGTTATATTTATATGAGTATAATTAATGATAGATGAATATTTGATTATGAACTTGGCATGATGAAGCGAATTATGTATGCTATACTATTACGAACACATGATAGTGATTTAACCTCCAGATGCATTGTTGTGTGAATTATATGATGTGATTAATTATCGTGAATACATGTACATGTTGTATAATTCTAGCATGATGAGTTTTTGGATTGGGTCGTCCGTAAACGTACCGATATTTGTCTTGGATTGGGTCGTTCATAAACGTACCGATATCTGTTTTTGGTCTAGGTCATCCGTAAATGTACCGGTGGGAGAAAATCTCGTATCGAAGAGGTAAGATGGGCTGCTCCCACACCTTCGGGACTAGGTCATCCGTTAATGTACTGAATTACGTGATGTGCATTGTAAGTGATGTGTTTAACTATTGTTCTGTTTTATGGTTGCTTAATATGAATGTAAACTTACTAATGAATTTAATTGTACGAATTTATCCTCACGAGTGTATTCAACGCACTCACCCCTATCTGTACTCACACTACATGAAATGACAGGAATTAAGATAAGCGCAGAGAGGGAGATGCCATATCTAGTTCCCTTTTTGTTTTTGTTCAAAATTGATGTTGAAACGATAGTTATATTACACGTTTGTAAAACTACACTGGTTCTGTTCGAAGGATCATGTTTGTATTCCGCTTCTAAGTTCTAAATGCTTTCTTCTAGTGATCTGTTGATGGATTTGCATATGCAAGTTTGTAAGTTTTAACTGAACACAGAAATCTTTGATTTGTATATCGTTTTAAACCCTTACTCTTTTTGAATCTAAAATTTTAAAATGCATGTTTCTTTCCCTCTTTTCCTGCACGCCCACAAGAAAAAATTTGATATTTTAAAATATGAAAAAAAGGAGAAAAAAAACGGGGCGTGACAGCTTTGCCTTCTCAACCTCCAGGTGTTTCTTGTTCATCTACTTTTGACTAAAAATCAAAATATAATATACATAAGGAAATAAAAAAAAACAAAATCATAACATATAATTTCCAAAACATATAAGTAATAATCTTATACATACATATGATGCAATAAGGTATTCATCTGATAATTTAAAAGCATGTGATACCTCTAAGATAAATATGTGATACCTTAAGTGAATACATGTGATATCTTAAGTGAATATATGTAATACCTCAAGCATGTTCATGTAATACCTTAAAAAAATATTAATGTGACACCTAAGCAGTGCAAGACAAAATACCTATCAACTGTAACAACTGTCTTTTCCTTTTCCAACTTCTTCTTCACAACCAGCTCTTTTTGCAAATTTACCAGAATTTCATCCTTAAATCTCTTACGTGCAGTCCTATCATCATCGAGTATTACCAATTTCGTCTTCTTTCCAGCAAAATTTCGTGTATCCATTATCCTAACACTGACAAAAATCACACTTATACATTCATAAATTTGCAATTATATGTTGGTTAATAAGGTTTCAAGTGTTAATGCACAGAAAAACATAATCAAAATTGTGAAACTAACACTGACTTCTCTTAAAATTGACAAAATCAAACATGCAACTAACAAAAAAACCATAAACTAATAACAAACAACTAATCATGCAAAAAAAACTAAAAAATTGCAAAAGCACAAAAAAAAACCTAAAAATTCAAACACACACATACAACCACACAAAAATCGAAATACATAGGGAACAAAATGAAAGTAAAATACAAACACAACTATATTATAGAAACTAAAACACTATCTATGAAAAAAAATGCAAAATAAATTATATACCCACCAACAATGTTTGAAGCGAAATCTTCGAAAATATCGAAAAGCTTCAACAATATAGCAAACAAAACATTGTGAAATGAAAAAATGAACAAAAAATCAACCAAAAAACGCAGAAGAAAACCGTTCAAAAGGAGGAAGAAGCTGAGTAAACTGGAGGAGAAAGCCGCGAGAGAGAGAGAGAGGGAGAGAGGAAAAGAGAAATGAAATAAAAAATTTATATATATATATATATATATATATATATATATATATATCAACCCATTTTTTGACCGGGTCGGAAGGAGGACATGGATCATACTGGGGCATATAAGTTTTGGCGTTATATTAATATTGAATTGACTATTAATCAATTAATTATTGAGGATTTAAAATGATAAAAGGACTAAAAATTCATATCTATACATTATTCAGAATTTAGTGTCCTGGTTTTTAAATAAAATTCTAAATTGATATTTAATGATATCAGAATATTTATTTTAAAGCCTTGATCAAAATAACAAGATATCACAATTTTTTAGAATTTTTTCTAGTAATTCTTAGGGGATTAAAAGGATTAGATGACCAAAAATGCATATATGTATAGTCGTTTTCTTAAATAATTGAAGATATATAATAATCAAAGGTCAAGCTCCTTCTCGAGTGAAAAAAAAAGGGTCAAGCTCACGTAGTCAAACTGATAACATAACTATGTAAAGCGCGTTCTTAATACATTTTTTTATTATGCATTTGGTATTTATTTCATTTTTAATTACTTAATCGTCACATTATACTTGTGATGAAAAATAAGATTGACCCTCTATTAAATAATAGCAATAATTAATAACTACATTTGACTAATCTATATCATTAAACAAATAGCATGGACTAGATCAGCATTAAGTGCAAATTATACTACTACTATTACTATTATTATTAGTATTATTATTATGTGGATCAAAGTAATATAAGTGTGGGACAATCCACACCCATCAATTTCTATACACATCTCACAATTAAAAAAATAAAATCAAATAAAGTTTTAAAAAACCAACATTCCTATTATACCCTTTAGGAAATAGAAAACACAAAAATGATTCTAAAACATTCTTCTTCCTTCCCTCTCTCTAATTCATCTCTTTCTCTTCTTGTAATACAATGGAATTTTAGTATAACGATAAAATATTTTATGGGTCAGTTAAATGTGAAAATAGTAAGAATACTATGAATACTGAAAATTGACAATACACGAAAGTTAAACTCTGTTCAATTCTTGTCAACCAAACACCATATATCGAACGTGTTATGTTGTATTCGGTTTTGGTGGTCGAACATACTCCTTCGTGTTTGACCGATCAGACGAACAAAATTTTTGAATATAAAATCGTGTTTTCTTCTACAATTTTTTTCGATTGAACTTAAAAAATTTAATATTCTATTGAGATTCTTTTCTTCACAAAATAAATCTAGAATAATAACATATTGTGATGTTAGGATTTAAGACGAAAGAGAAACATGAAGAACAAAACGAAAGATAGGAGGAAGAGGAGTATTTTTATTTGATTCAAATATAGGGATATTTTAATCATTTAAATTTTATATATTATTAAATGATGAGGTGGGGTTTAAAGGATAGGGGGTGGATAGTGCCACCAATTGATAATTCAAAGGATTTATGAAGTCAGGAATAAATAGTAGACTACGCCACGTGGATTATAATCATTATATTTAATTGGAATTTCCTCGTCGCTTCTGAAAATAGCGAAACGTGCTTTATTACAAACCCTGAAGCGCGTAAATCAAAACGCTCCGTCAAAATCCCTTTCTCTCTCCTCGAACCTTCCCACCGCGTCAACTCTCATTCTTCACCGCGTCTCTCTCATCCATCCCCATATATATATATCCCAATCTCATTCATCTCTCTCTTCACTCTCATTCTCTTCCATTCTCACAACACTTCACTGCTTCACTCCCATGGAGATCTCACCTTTTCCTTTCATGGAAGACTACTCATCTTCCTTCTCCTTCGCTCAGGATTCTCAATCTACTCTTCTCTCCTTTTCCAATGCTAAAAAGCGCGAACGATTTGACGATTTCGAGAATGAGGATTCTTCTGTTCATGATTTGCTCTCGAAATTGCTCGCATTTGACGACGAGGAGAAATCGGCGTGTTTGATTCAGCAGCAATCTCCAATTTCCATGGAGTCAAATTACAATCAGAGCAATCAGCAATCGATTGACAGTGGCGGTTCTCATTTTAACGGCTATTCCACTTTCACTTCCCCTCAATCGAAACGACCGCGTTTCGACACTGCTTCAACGACGTCGGATGAGTCTAGCACAGGCGCGAACGGCGGACCGCAGCGGCGGCTGTGGGTGAAGAGCCGGTCGAAGGCGTGGTGGGACCTAGTCAACAGCCCTGATTTTCCCGAAGAGGAGTTTAAGAAAGCATTCAGAATGAGCAAATCGACATTCGATATGATCTGCGAGGAGCTCGAATCGGTCATCACCAAAAAGGACACAATGCTCCGGCAAGCGATTCCGGTCCGGCAACGAGTCGCCGTCTGCATATGGAGACTAGCCACCGGCGAGGCTCTCCGCGAAGTGTCTAAGAAATTCGGATTAGGGATTTCAACCTGCCATAAATTGGTACTCGAGGTCTGTACAGCCATAAGAACAGTGCTAATGCCGAAATTCCTGCAATGGCCGGACGAGAATCGGACGGCCGAGATCAAACGCGAGTTCGAATCGTTTTCCGGAATTCCAGATATATGTGGAACAATGTACACCACTCACGTTCCCATAATCGCCCCCAAAGCAAGCGTGGGAGCCTACTTCAACAAGAGGCACACGGAGAGGAACCAGAAGACATCATATTCGATCACCGTGCAAGGCGTGGTTGATCCGAGGGGGGTATTCACGGACATTTGCATTGGCTGGCCCGGGTCGATGAGCGACGAGCAGGTGCTGGAGAAATCGGCCATTTACAATCGGGCAAAGATGGGAGCGATGAGGGATGTGAGGGTGGTTGGGAACTCAGGGCAGCCATTGATGGACTGGCTTCTGGTGCCATATAGCAACCAGAATCTGACGTGGAAGCAGCATGGGTTGAATGAGAAGATAGAGGAGGTTCAGAGGGTGGGAAAGAAGGCGTTCATGAGGTTGAAAGCGAGGTGGAGGTGTTTGCAGAAGAGAACAGAGATGAAGCTGCAGGATTTGCCAGTGGTTCTTGGGGCTTGCTGTGTTTTGCACAATGTGTGTGAGATGAGGAATGAGGGGTTTGGTGAGGAGCTGAGGTTTGAGCTCTTTGATGATGAGATGGTTGCGGAGAACAGTGTGAGGTCTGTTAATGCCTTGCATGTTAGGGATCAGATTGCTCATAATCTCTTGCATCACAATCTTGTATTGTGATGTACATTGTTGTACGTATAGGAAATTGATCAAGTCTTTCATGTGAATTAATGGATACGAGGCATTCTTTGAATTCTTGTGGAGTGTTGGTTAATTTAGATGATTCATTTGATGAATTAGGTCCACATGTTCTGTGATATATTTACACTTAGAAACTTTGGAGAATTTCAAAATGAATTTTCGAAACCAAAGCAAATGCAAAATTTGTAGACATGAACGAAAACAAATTTTGGTTTGGTTTAGTTTGAATATTGGGTCTATTGGCCCAAATCGGTTCAGGACAGAGATTCGGAGAAAAGAGAGTTTCAATTAAAAAATATATATATCATATTAAATGAAATACACCAAATTAGAAAAAACAAAAATCTGAACAACTAATAATTATTATGGATTATCATTAAATATTAGTTTTTTCTTTGAAATTTTAAATTATTTGTAGTATTATATAATATTAACTTTATTAAATATATAATTATTTCAATATTAAGATATAAACAAAAATGAACGATAAATATTAAGATATAATTATTTGGTTTGGTCCAAGAAAAATCAAATAGTCAACAAATATTTTTCATTCAAATCTACCTACTAGACCCGTGCACAACTCTAAACATGACATTCTATATTTATAACAGATAATTGTGATTATATGTCAAATCATCCAATACATTTCAAAATAATTAGGTAATTATCTTTTTTTCTGCATTTTCAATTGGATAACTCATCATTCTCTATGTTCTTATAGTCCATGAAGCTTCACATATAATTTTTTATTTCACTTCATGTTACAATTTATATTTCAAACTAATCACCACACGTCTGTGTATCATACAACATCATTAATTAACATGTGGTGTGCATTAAATATTATGAAATATGAGATGTAATATTAAATGTAATAAAAGATTCAGATCATTAAAACTTAGCTATTGATTTTATCGAGCAGCGTCAAAAAGTATGTTAAGTTTGATAAAGAATTGAAGATAAGTGAAAGGTGAGTCTGTTCCAAATCCAATCCAAGGTATGTCTGGTTTTATGGAAGCAATGTGCTAATAAGATGCCAACTAGGTTGATTAAGACATGATTTGAATTTTCAAGTTTTAGCATTAGCACTAAGTTGACTAACTCCAGGTTGAGTCTCAGACTGTGGGCCGCTACTCAATGCTTGGTATTGGAACATACTATGATACTACTAATGATCAAAGGAGAAACTTCCCAATATCTTTACTTGGGAGTCATATGATGACTATTAAAACCATATTTTTGACACCACGATAATTATGTAGTAGTGTTGTGCACGGATGTTGGATAATTGAAATTCAAATGAAAAAGATTTGAATTCAAAATATATGATTTTAACTAAGTCACACTGTCTCACGGATCTCCTTACATGAGATTGATCTATTTGACCCGCGACCCTAACCCATAACCATAGCCCAACCCAAAATTAAGTCAAATCTCATCCAATTTTGAGCCAAATCTAAAAACTCCAGATTTTGTTGATCAAAAAACTAAGCAGATAAGAAGAGAATAGCCTCTGTTGCACATTCACCCACAATCCACAACCCCGCCGCACCGTCGCACCTCCCCGCGGCACCGTTGCACCTCTTCATTGCACCTCCCCATCGCACCTCCCAGACCCACAACAACAACTCAGTCCACAACAATAGAAACTGATACCCATAGTATTTGGGGCGGGTGCGATTCAGGTCGGATTGGTCTTGTGCAGGGTGTTGTTTATGGGTGTTGATAGAGTGTACGAGAGTGTTCACGAATATGAAAATTCCTGTTTGGGTTGGGCGCTACTTCTTGCTTTTGCCAATTTTTGCTTGTTTACAACTAAGAATCTTTCATTCTCTCTTTCTTGAGCTTGTTGATGATCTTGTAGATAGATGTATTTTAACACGTGTTATATCTTCAAAAATTCCTTTTAATTTTGATCAAAAAAATTTCTGAAAAATAATATTTAAGATAATGTTATGCATTTTAATTAGTAAATTAATTTACTATAACAATATAATTATTAATAATAAACATATATTTATAACTGTAAAACTCATACTTATAGTTGTAAAATATATACTTATATAAAATGTTTACTTATATAGTAATATATATATATATATATATATATAATTTTTAAGAATAAATACATACTTACAGTTGTAAAATATATATTTATATGAAACACTCACTTATATAGCAACATTACTATTTCAGAATAAAATGCATACCTATAATTGTAAAATGCATGCTTATATAAAACACTTACGTATATAGCAACATAACAACTAGAATAAAATGTATACTTATAGCTGTAAAACACATACTTATATAAAACACTTACCTATATAACAACATATAACCATTAAGAATAAAACACATACTTATAGTTATAAAATGCATACTTATAGTTATAAAACACATATTTATGGTTGTAAAAATGCATACTATGCATACTTATAGTTATAAAATGCATACTTATAGTTATAAAATGCATATTTATGGTTGTAAAAATGCATACTATGCATACTTATAATTGTAAAATGCATACTTATAACTATAAAACACATACTTACATAACAACATAACTATTCAAAATAAAACATATACTTATGATTGTAAAATGCATACTCATAACTATAAAAAAAACATACTTATATAGCAACATAACTATTAAGAATAAAACGCATACCTATAGTTGTAAAATGCACACTTATAGTTATAAAACATATACTTGTAGTTGTAAAATACATACTTATAATTATAAAACGCATACATATAACTGTAAAACGCATACTCGTAGTTGTAAAACACATACTTATATAAAACGTTTACTTATATAGCAACATAACTATTAAAAATAAAACACATACTTATGTGTAAAACGCATATTTATAGAAACACTTACTCATATAACAATATAATTATTAAGAATAAAACATATACTTAGCTGTAAAACAAGAATTGAAAAATCATAAAACATATAAGCAAATACAACAAGAAAAGAAGAAAGTGTTGAAAACATTTTATTCAAATCATCATCATATTTCAAGAAAAAACAATAGGCAACTGCAATATTCCCTGCCAATATAATCTTTGAGTATGCAAACAACAATACATCAAATGCATTCAACAAAAGCAACTAATAGACTTATTCTTCTTCTCTTAATATGCACCTTAATATGCATATTCCAGAGAGAACTACATGCTTTCTCAATCATAGACTTTCTCCCAGCCATCAACTACATCACCTTACATGTTATAGTCATACAAAATGCACAATAGTGGCGACAAAATAATGAATAGTAACATTGCAGAAACACCAAATCCATTATAGAAGAAATCAAAATAATAGAAGAAAGAATCAGCAATTATGGCTAGTGCCACCTTAGGCAGTGAATGAACAATTTTCTTGAATCTTGTTCTCTTAATATTTTTTTGCTTCTGCTTCTATTTCAGTTACTACAATTTTAATTTTTGCTAAATAACCCCAAATACGCCTGGAAAAACACCAGTATTATCCTGATTCCTTGACGCAACTTTACATTCAAATTTCTGCTCTCTCAACTGAAATGCAGATGAATGAGTATTTATAAAGAGGACTATGGATCAGTAGATGTGAGTGAGAAGTGGGGAGATGGAGATGTGGACAATGGATAGTACCACGAAGTTTTCCAAACATGAAAACGAGTTGTATGGCTATTTGCGTGCACCGCCAAATTGCCCCAACATCTAATTGAGGATTATTCTCAAACACTTGGAGGTGTGGTGTGAGAAATTGGAGGTTGATTCCCCTGAGGATTCTTTGCCCCCAACATATAATTGTAAGATTTTTTGCAGACCCATACCCCCAATTGCCTTAGATTCTCCTGCATCCAAAAATCAATCAAGCAACTTAGTTCATTGCTGGATTTCATTTTCTTCTCACTCGCTACCACATATCCGACAAGCATCTGAACAAGTCTCCCAACCACATTTTAGTAGTCAACTTATATCATCATCACTCACTGCATATGCTACTTTCTCATTCGGTGTGTGCGACAGCGACAGTTGGAGCGGCAGCGACGATTGATGGTGAATGTGGCAGCGGTTGACAATGGGTGTGACGGTGTGTGCAACGGACTGGTGTTGGTGCAATAAACTGTGCGAAAAATCAGGGAGAAAAAAATGTTTACCCTTCGGCTCAGATTTGTTTAGGGTATGTAGGTATTGAGCCTACTATGTTTAGGTTTCATTTGGGTTCTAACTTAATTTTGGGATGGGCTATGATTGTGGGGTAGGGTCATGGATCAAATTAGATCCGTCTCACGTAAGAAGATCCGTGAAACAGTCTCATATAAGTTTTTGCATATATTTTTTTATATGATTTTAAAAAAATTCGAATTATTCACACTAAGGATGAAACAGAACCGAATCCTATAACTAGGGGTGAGAATAGTCCAGATAGTGGACTAGGACCTAACCTATTGATGGTCTAATTCAACCCTACCTTTTTAGTAAATGAGTTAGATTACGACTTTAAATCAAACCTATTTATTAATATAAGTTAGGTTCGTGCTTTAAAAAAAATCTTTATTTGCCGAAACAAAATTGAATCATATAACTAGGGATGAGAATAGTCTAAATAGTGGCCTATGACCTAATCTGTTATTGACCTAATTTAGTCCAACTTTTTTAGTAAATGAGTCAGATTAAAACCTTTTATCAAATTTATTTATGAATATAAACTAGGTTCGTGCTTTAAAAAAAGTTTAATAGGCCGGCCTAGTTATAATATTTATATGAATCTATATAGTATATTTGTTATTATTACAATTGTATATATTTGCAGCTTAATTTATGTTTTATATTGTTTTCATGTTTCTCGATGTAATTCTAAGTTTAAATAAGAAATTCATGCTAAATAAGTTTGTAGGCTTTTAATAAGTTTTTTACATTTCAGGTTTAAGACGAACAACAAAAAATTTAGCTTAATCTGGCCTACTCCCACCCCTACCTATAACCGATTTAATTATTTAATAATTGTCGGGTATTATGCGTATATATATACACACACGGTTATACATCAAATCAAACATGAATGCCAAAAGGCTTAATTGAAAAAAAAATATTTCAAATTTTACATAATTTTCCTATCATAGTATATTGTTTTAAAATTATCAATTTAATTATAATTAGATCAGTTAATTTCAATTTTATCAAGTTTATGGATTTTGTCAAATTAAATTCTATTATTGTGTTGTGATGTGGATGTCATGTTAATAATAGTTAAATGATACACCACTTAACATTAACTAGGACTGATTAACCCTACGTGGACCAACCCACCTTAACCTAAATAAATAAATAAAATGATGAAAACAACGTAATACAAAAAAAAAAAAAAACATGTACCAATCTTTTTTGTTCTTTGATCTTGATTCTACTTAAGATGAACCTCGTTTAATCGTGTGTGTCATCTAATGTTGATACATGATTTATTGATGTGTTGCGTTGTTTTTATCATTTTTTTTCTCTTTACTAAATTTGTTTAGGTTAAAGTAAGTTAACTTACAATTAATTAGATTTGGTTAATTTAAAGTGATATATCATTTACATATTATTTACGTGATATCCACATCATCACATGATCAGATTTTAAGAAATACCATAAATTAGCTAAAATTGAAATCAGTTAATCAAATCATAGTTAAAATTGATAATTTTATAACAATTGATTAAAGGTAGAAAACACTGCAAAATTTTGTAATTTTTTTTAATTAAGCCTCACGAAAATGCTTATTGGCCTTTATATTCTATTCTTGCAAGTTATTTCTCGACCACTTGAGATCTTCTATTACAAGACTTGGTGTTACATCTTCTATTTCAACATAATCACTAGACATCATGTGTATTAAATATCATAAAATATGAGATGTTATACTATAATATATAACACCAAATATAATAAAGGACTCAATCATTCCACAAGCTGTGTACCTCATTCTACGTGCAAATGGTTGTACAATTATTTTCCTTCCTTATCTAGACAAAGTTTAAAAACAATGCAAATATTTTTATTCAATCATTCATGAGTCTAAACCCATGCAAGTCGACCCAATCCATTTTCACATATTTCCACATATATCCATGCGTCATTCTGTTCACATCACATCCTAAAATTTTTTTTTTATGCATTTGTAATTTCAACCAGAAGAATGATTCATTTGGATCACCGAACTTTTTCAGCCCAAAAACTAAGAATCAATGGAGTCCGAGCGGCCGGTGAGCGAGTGGTTAGTGGTCAATAGCGCCCTAGTTGATGGCATTCCTCTCTGTCGAGGCTCGGCCAGTTGCTTCAATGATTTTGGACAACCCTTACAACATTCATAAATTGTTGTTTCAATATATACTTTCTAGTTTAACAAAATAAAATTATAAATTTTACATTATTTTGGAATTTGTATCACCGTAGTTTTTCCGCGATATATGTGCCCGACTAATTTGTGGTATTGACATATAAACTATGGACTTAAACCTAAAATATACTAGGTCATAATCTTTGAAACAGCAGGACCTACAAAACTTGCTAATCAAGGTAAAAGTAACAACAAAATTCCATATCACTACCTACAACTTAAATAATTTATTAAATTGCATTGAGAGGAAATATTTGGACATAGATTAAAAATATATAATGATCTGATTATTTGAATTGATTCATTCTAGAATGGATTTCCCCCTAGCCTCTTTACAAATAAAACATTTGGATTATACACCAGACAATTTCCTATATTTGATTATTTTTACTTCTCCCAATTCAAATTGGTTTGTATGAAAAATTATAAAGTTTGAAAGTTAATTTATGCTAAATAAATGATTGACATAAATTAGAAGTTCTGTGATTAACTAAGAATGCACTTAGAGAGATATTTTTTCAAATTACTAATTCCATATTGACTAGATTTAAATAAAATCCAAATAATAATAATATTATTATTTTTATTATTTACAAAATAGTAGTTCAAAATACAGAGGTAAAAATCCTTAAATAAATTAAAAATTTTAACAACCTTATTAAATATAAAGTTTATACTCCAAAATCCATAAACCAAATGAAGCCTAAATAAATTTTGGAAACGAGGATTTATTGATTTAAGGCCACCAATATTCGGGGGTGAATACATAAAACCCTTAAAATATGGGGGCTCGTTGTAAATAAGGGTTTCCGCAGGCATCTGAATGAAAATAAAGAAAATTATTAATTAATTACCACCATAATTAGATTCCTCGGAATCGGTTCAAAGTCTCAAAATCCTCAGTTGTTTTCCTAATCTCATCTTCCTCGTTGCGTAAAATTGAAAAATTTCTGATACCAATGGCACCGCCGCCCTCGGATCCGTCGAACCAGTGAGTACTCTCTCTCTCAATACCGCATTAATTGAATTCGTGTTTTTTATTGTATTTCTTGTCAAGGGATGATGCTATGAGGAGGCGAAAGAAAAGCGCGCCATTTAAATTCTTGGTTCCTCTAATCTATGCTCCTGTTCTTCCTCTCAGTAAGTTACTTTTATCTTGTCCTTCCGAGAATCATCGTCTCAGCATAATTCGTCGATTTTTTATGTATATTTTTGCTCAACAGTTAGGCTTTCTCTCCGGCATAGACCTGTTTTGAGGGATCGGTTATTTACTGCGGTGTTGGCCGGAGCATTCGTTCATGGAATGTACTTGGTGTATCCTTTTTATTACTTTTTTAACCTCGGTAGAATTTATGTATGATGCAATTGAAGTCTTCTGTCTCCATATGATTGATTTTGATAGAATGGATAGAATGTTTGGTGTTTTGAATGATTTTCATGATGACTAGTATTTAATTGGTTTGACCATCATAAAATGGTGAAGCATGATTCATTACCTATAAGCACTCCAGTTGATGAAGGATATCAAGCATTCACTTCCCCTCCTAGCACAATTGCTTAGTGTAGAACTTGTCTTAAACGTTGATAATTCTGAAGACTAGGAAACATTATTGTTGTAGAGACGAAAACATGTAAAAGGACGCTAATTCTTTCTATAAGAACTTTGTGTTGACATTTGCAAGATGAGTTAGTATTGACACACTTCCTTTTTGTGTATAACATATACTCACTCTTTTTGGAAAAAGTTGGTTCTATTGCTACTAGTGAAGCTTTAGAACTGGTCTTCATAACTCAGCCGGTGGACTACTAAATAAGGGAAGCAGTGAGTCCCTTGAGCAATCGGTTACTTCGTTCCTTTCATCAATTGGATTGCTTGTAGCTAGCAAATTATTCTGTTTCATAACATGAGCTGAATTTTCCGTGGTTGTTTCATAACTATATATGCAAGTTTTAACTTCTGCTATGTTTGTCCCAGTGTTATAGTGACCCCAAAGTAGTTGTAGATTTAGTTACATTTTAAGCAATCGTCTGATTATTGCTAATTTAGTAAGTGGTTTCAAGGTAAATTGAGGAATGAAAAACCCTGATGATGTACTGAGTTAAAACCTTGAACTCGTGTCCTTTATTTTTATTACATGGTTATGCTGTTATGTTTACATGTAAAGTGAGCTTGAATGGCTATCATGGTCTCTTTGTGTTTGTAACAGCCTGTAAAAGTATTGAGATGTGTTTGTATGTATTATCTCTTTAAAACACTTGAAATTATTAGCTAAAATATGTAACATAACTAACTGCATAATGGGTCGGTTATTTCTATATGATAAACTATATTTCTTGGTTTTAAATGTGTAGCATATCACCTAAGCTTTTCTTTGAAAGTTTGTTAACCAGCCCTTTCTGCATAAACTTAATTTTCTTTAAAAACTTTTTATTTTTCTGCATGATTCTTCTTGTTGATTGAACCTGTTGGGCTTTAAGTGGTCTAGAGCCTGGGTGATGAAGAACTGGTTTGTCAGAATCACAAAGAAGTAATTTTTAGAGGCGAGACAGACAAAAGTTACACACATTTAAAAATGTTAAAATAAAGAGAGAGAAGGCAAGCAATCAAGCAATATAGTTAAGAACTATAGGATCTTACCTAGGGTTTATTGTGATCTGAAGACTTTAGTGATGAAGACCTGATCCTTCTCTAGATTTGTCGTATATTTACTTTATGAGATAATTTTTGGAATTAAGGGAACTTAGGAGCATTCTTGTTCAGGCCCTATCATTCCAACAACCCTTTTCTATTGATTATTCATGTTCATGTAGATTGTTTGCAATGGTAATGCACAAGCTCGGACTTCCTTTACTGTCCATACTCTTGTGAGAGCCATAATACTTAATAGTTGGACATTAATAATCAGAAGTAATTAAATTTCCTAAAGGTATAGAAGTCTCAATTTTTTGTAGCAATTGATTGCCTTTCCTTTATCTGAAATGTGTGGTAGAATTTTTTTTCTCAATCTTTTGGACATGTGGATTTCTTTAGGTGGTTTCACATTTCCATTCATTTCATGATAAATTAGTTATTGTTTTATGTTGTTCTTCCTTATGAACATGTAGAACTGATATATACGATGCCGAGAGCAAGTGATTTGGTGCTTGTGAGGATGGAATAAATTGACTTCATGCTCGGTAACAAGGTTTGGATTTCTGAATACCTCACATAGTTAAGTATGACGTTTTTTGATAAATACTGAGTAGTTTCTTTTACCACTTGCAGCTATGGTTTTTGTGACTTCTAAAGCTTCACATATTGAAAAATTGATATCTGCTATTTTGTTTGTAATATTGAGGATAAGTATTCATTTCTCTCAAAACATTTATTCCATTATTTCGGGGCTAAATAAGACATCAATTTTTTGTTGAGAACACTTGGTGAAAATCCGTAGCTTCATGTTTCTTTGATGCCTATAGTTTTTGAACATTTGGGTGGAAATTATTGTATGAGAATGCTCAAAGATGGCTTGATGTCCTTATGCTTTGTAATTAAACCAGATTATTCACTCATTATTGTTTTTATGTGAGAATATATAAGAGATGTTTTTATGTTATATGAACATGGAAAGAGATATGTGGGTGATTTTACACGAATTTGTTGGACTAGATGGTTTACCTCCATTCAAACTCACATTTTTTAGGTCCTGAGTATTTAAGCCTATATCAACCTTACATCTCTTAGCCATAGTTAATTAAATTCATATGTCTATATCAACCTCACATCTCTTAGCCGTAGTTAATTAAATTCATATAAGACCCACATGTTTTTTAGCTCAAGTACTTAGCAATGTGTACATTAGCCACATCATTATAAGGTGTACATAAGTGAGAAAGTTGTGTACACAGTATAGAAGTGTACATAAGCCACATCTCACAAGCCACATACATAAGCGAGAAAGTTTTGTACAAGAGTATGGAGAAATTAACATAACCCACACAGATGTGTAGGGAGAGTTCTAGAGGCTTCTTCCAATCATTCATTTGAATAGATACCACCATCCATCCATTAGGAGGTGACCTAGTATAGATTATAGGATTCAACAAATATTACTCCCATAAGTTTTCATTGGTTTGAATAGATGTCATCATCCATTCATTAGGAGGTGATCTAGTATAAATCTTAGGATTCAACCAACATACCTCCCACTAGTTTTCTAGTGTATGAGTGTCAATGATCTTCTAGAAGTAGTCTAGAATTGGAATTGTAGAGTTGTAGTGTATATAGTCTAAAATCGAAATTTTAGGGAGGTGTCTAGAGTATATGATCTTTTATAAGTATTGTATAATTGGAATTTTTGGAGACTTCTAGACAGCTTTTGCCAATCATTGGATTGAGCACCATATGTCCGTTAGAGTTGGCATGGTATGAGTTTGAGTGATGAGTATACCATCAAAGATTATTAGAGCAGCTTCTAAACATAGACGCAGCTTCTAAACATAGATGATTGACACACATGATTGATTACTGAAATATAGCAAGGATATTGGCAATATGATTCTCTAGAAAGTATCATTAAGTATATATGATATGATTCACTAGAAATCATGTGATACATTAGTCAACATCAAACTTACCTTTGGCAACTCAAGTACTTGGTCCACATTGAATTTGTATTACCTGGAAGAGGGAGTCTTGTGTGAGACTCTCGTGAATCTCATTCCTTGAAATGGATCAATCCGATCCGATTAATAGTCAATATCAAAAGTCAATGGTCAACGCCGGTTAATGGTCGGTCAACGTTATTGACCAAAAAGTATTATATGATATATATATATATAAAAGTATTACACGGTGTTTTATTCTCATAATGTATTATTTTTATACTTATAACATAATACTTTTATGTGTATCATGTGATATTTTCAAATAGTATTACGTGGTACATATATAAGTATTACATGGTACACATAAAAGTATAACATTATGATAATAAAAATGGGTAAAATGCATTGAACCCCTTTCTGTTTTGGAAATTTTACTTAGGTCCCTTTTTTGTTATCAAAATAACAATGTTTACACGTGATAAAAAAAATCGGTGCGTAATCCCCAAAATCGTCAAACATAACAAGAGTGTAATGCACTCGCATAATATGTGAATTGTGGTGGATTTTTAACCCTTTTTAATGTTGTATATTGATTGTAATATCCTTTGTTTTGTAATAATATGATATGCATTGATTTTCATCTACTTCCTTATTCTCCGGCCACCAAACTGCCGTCATACTGCTACCGAACCACCGCCGACGAATGTCAAAAGTTTCCCTTTTTCTTGTCAAACTTCACCAAATGAATCCAATTCTACCCACTAATAGTTTTTCTTCCAAATTTTCAAAAAAAAAAAAAAAACATTGTTAAAAAGAAACAAAAAGTAAATATCACCATTTTTTTTTCTGCGCTGAGCACGGTTGTGGTTCTGCAAGGCCTCTGCAATTTCTTTCATTTTTTATTTTTTTTTGATAATTTTTTTAATTAAAGTATAATTCTATAATTCTATTTTAAGAACATAACGGGAAATTCATGACAAAAAATGAAACGTGTGTCAAGTTTTTGATATCCCATGTGTAAGTGGTGCCTTTCTTTTAGTAGAGGAGGGACTGATGCCGAATTTCCAAAACTTGAGGGGGGTTTCATGCATTTTACCCTAATAAAAATATTATTCATCAAATTACAATTTCTCAAATTAGTCATTGATTTGAAGGTATTGAACCAAAAGTAGTACTCATTGCATATTATAGTATTACCTTATACAAATACAAATATTACATAGATTTATTGAATTATAATTTTTCAAAAGTATTGCATGTTATACTTAAAAAATCATATTATAATAATAAAAGTATTAATTATCAAAATACAATTTCCCAAATTAATCGTGGTTTAGAATCTCGAAAGCAAACGTATTCCATGATACACATGAAAATATTACATAGTACAAATAAAAATATTACAAGATACACACAATAATATTGCATAGTATTACTTATCAAATAAAAAATTTCTCAAAATTATTTATTAACTTATTCACATAAAATATATTATAATAATATGAAAGTATAACCTAATATACATAAAAATAATACATTTAACTTTGTTGACCGAGTGTTGACTTTAATAATTGATCGTTGACTGTTGACTTTAATTCATTAACCGTTGATCGGGTCAAACCCTACGCATCTCACAGAATAAAATTTTTAACACTGTCTTGCATAAGACTTTGCCAACCTAAAATTAGCCCACACTTTTTTACTCATTCTAAACTTAAATACATCAAACCATCTATCAAACCCATATTTACCCACACCAAACCATGTATTAGACTCCACCTTGAATTCGTATAACCTAGAATAGAATAAGCCCACATTTATTAATCCACATCAAAATTTCTTACCTCAGCTATTTAAATATATCAAACCATCTATTAAATCCACATTTACCCGCACCAAAGCATGTATCGAACCACATTTCTTAGCTTATGTACTTAGCAGCTACATATGATTGTCTTAATTCAAAATACTTACTGCCAGTTGCCAAATTCTCTCAAAAGTCATCATCGTTAGGTATTATTCTTTAGAACGTCGTATGAACATCAAACTCAAAAGTCGATCACCTATATGTTATTTTCTAAGTGATCAGAGTACCAAGAGTCCGATTCTCTTGAAAATCGTCACTTTTGTATATTATTCTCTAGAAATGCGTAAGAACATCAAACTTGAAAGTTGTATATTATTCTCTAAAAATGCGTATGAACATCAAACTTGAAAGTCGTCACCGTTATATATTATTCTCTAAAAATGCGTATGAACATCAAACTTGAAAGTCGTCACCGTTATATATTATTCTCTAAAAAATAGTATGAACATCAAATTTGAAAGTCGACACTGTTCTATGAACATCACATTCGAAAGTCATCACTGTTGCATATTATTCTCTAGAATATCTTATCATCATCAAAGAGCATGTCAAAGTGCCACCCTTAGCTAAGAGTCAAGCTAAGTCGTAAGTCATAGCTCAAGTGTTAGCCCATATCAAAGTTTCAGACAGTGTGTGTGGAATCAGGTTGTAGCACATATCAAAGTTTCAGGTTCGAACCAGATCTATGATTAAACCGCTCTAACCACCAGTTTAAGGTTCAACCGGTTGGATCGGTTAAAAGAAATCTAAGAATAATTTTCTGAAATTTTGTTATATTATGTAATTTCTAAATTGATGATGATGGAAAATCTTTTTAGTAATAATGATAATAATAATGACAAATCAAAAATATTCATTAATAAAGTATAATATAGTATTCAAAATAGTACATAACATATAAATATATATATATATATATATATATATATATATATATAGATAAAATAGAATATTAAAACTATATTTTCTCAATTATTAACAATTTTAGCGCAATTTGTATCGATATATCTTTATGTTTTATTATAAATTATACATTTATACCAACTTAATTATATATTCATGTAATATTACTTATATATTTATATCAACATAAATGTTATATTATTATTATCGTAAAGGTTCACCTAATATAACATAAAAGTTTAAACAAGGTATTACATGTTTGTATAATATAATGTGAATGTATGAATGTTATAATATAAATGTATGAATGTTATAACTAAAATATATATATATTTTCAAAATATGAACATGCGGGAGAGTGTGTAAGCTCACACACTTAGGCACGTGGAAGCGTGTGCCAGTGTGTGGAAGGTGGTTTTGAGTCAACCCGGATTGTAGTGAATTTATAGACAATACACCAGTTTCATAGATGTATTTGTGCATAAATAATACTTGCCTAGTAGTAGTTATTACACAATTTTTTAAGTTTAATTTAAAAATAAAAAATAACAAGAAAATCAAATAAATTGGCTCTACCAGTTTTTTGGCCCGTTTGCCTAGTTTTGACTGGTCAACCCGACTAAATGGGTTTTTAGGTGAGGAACTGGATGAGGGATCCGATTTGCAGTTGGATCGATTGGTTTGGTTCGATCCGGTCCCACAAACTCGTTTTATGAGGTATAAATGATTCTTTAGAAAGTTGTCACCATATATATTACGAATAGTTACGAATTCATATTATTTTCTAAAAATTCTTACCTAGCAATGACCAACGTATTCCTTATCACTAACATGAAATCGATAAAAATTGACAATAAATAATAAAATTGAAATAGAGAACGACAGCATGTTTTTCGAGCAAATTTCCATTACCTATTTTGAAATCATTAACATGAAATTAATGAAAGTTGACAATAAATAACAAAATTTAAAATATCTTCTTGTATTACTAATACAAGAAAAAATAATATACCATGGTATTGTTTAAAAATAATAACTTTTAACATCTTATAAAGATTTGATTATATATTAAGCTTGAATTTTCCTCTTGAGGTAATAAAATTGAGATAAAGAATGACAACATTGGAACAAACTTCCATTACCTATTTCGAAATCATCAACATGAAATTGATGATAGTTTGACAATAAATAATAAAGTTCAAATAAAATTTCGATGAAAGTTGACAATAAATGATAAAAAAAAAAAGTGATTATATTACTAATATAAGTAAAAACAATATATCACATATGATGTAAAATAATAATGAGTAACAAGTGCTAATTATTTCTAATAAAGATTTCAATTTTAAGCTTGAATTTTCCTGTTGAGATATTTTTATGGAGTTCAATATTATGATTTACTATTCTCTTAATTATTTATTATTCTCTTCATTATTATGTTTTTATGCATTCTCAGTCTATAATGTGGGTTATTAAAGAATATGGTAAATTATGTAAATAGTTCATTGATATCTTCAAAAAATTAGATATCTTTCAATCAATTCTGATTTGTCCGTAATCAAATCAACTTCTTCTCCGATGAAATGACCTGCAAAAACGTAAAACACCGGGGGTTTTTCCCGGCGAAGGGACTCCAACGCTCAAGTTAGTAAATTGAATGTTGCAAGTATGTTTGAATATAAAGTGTGCTTAAGAAAATAGAGAAAGGAACATAGTGAATATATATATACTTCCTGAAATTAGCAGTTGGTGCTATCCGAAAAAGGTGGGAACGTGGGAAGTGGCTTAGTGGTCCACATAATGGGCAGTTATATGCTTTTAAATCAGTTCGCTTCATTCAATCGAAACCAGTTCGCTATCTCAGTTCGAAATCAAATAATCTCGTACTTCAGTAAGATACTAGCTGCGAGCTCTTACCGAGGAGAAAACAGTTCGTCTTAAAAATGTCACAATATAGTTCGCTTATTGTAACACGATTTATGTTCGCTTCTACTTACGCTGTTCGCACTAGCGGTTCAGTCTTGACCTGAGCTCTGAGAAAATCCGGTTCACCACAGTTCGACCACATCGGGTACTCCCCCCTTGGAAGTGCATGTTTACATGCGCTAGTTGGCACCACTTACGCCGAACATCAAATGATCCTTCTAGAAGCAAGATGTCTTCTCAATCGTCTGTCACGTGTCCATCGGCACATTTCCCTAAGCGCCTTTTCACATCCACCGTTAGATCACTTCATATCCGAAGGCCGAGAATTCGGGACTTTTCAATTTTTCCCCCCCAAATTCAAGGGTCGTCTTCTTCCTATATATATTACCTTCTCTTCTCCAAAAAACCCTTCTGCAAAATTACTGTACAATCACATACAAGCAAGGGCTTTTCTTCTTCAATCTCTAGGACTCCTCGAACAAACCAGGTACCATCTTCCTTCCTTCTTCTTTTCATTTTCAATGGCATCCTCTACCTCTTTAACCCATTTGAGGGACGAAAGTGAATCAGAAGAGGGATTCACTCAACTTCCTATACGCCCTTTTTCTAAACCCTCAAACCCTAGATCTTCCTCCTCTGGCCGCCAAAATCCTTCCAATCCTCCAAAAATATCTCGCAAAAAAACCGTAGATACCGTTTTTTCGGCGACCAAAGCTACTCTAACCCATGTCATTTTATTGAGTTCGTTTTTAGTAGATGGGTATTCAGTAATTATTCCCAACTCGAAAGAGCGACCTTATCAGGCCCCAGATGATTGTCAAACCTGGTTTCTAAAGCACATATCTCTGGGTCTTGTCCCTTCTGTTCATCCTTTTTTCCACACTATTAGTTCGGCCTTCGTGATCTGTCCGAACCAACTCCATCCCAACTCAATTAGCTACATAGTCTCTTTCTATATGGTGTGTAAATAGATGGGTGTCGAACCCACTGCTGACAGATTTCAATCTTGTTTTATGTTAAAACGAACTAATCCTTATCGATTTTATCTAAGTCCTCGTAGCGGGGATAGATGAGCTCAATTTTTGTCCCTTGGAGATGAGAAAATCCCTCATTGGGAAAAATTTTATCTTTTTATTCGTGCTCCAGCGAGCCGGCCTTTTAACTTACCTCCTTGGGTTGATCATCCCCTTCACACAAGTTCCGCTTCTCCGGGAGATTCCCAAATTAGGCTCTTGAATTCTATATTCCAGAAGGGGTGGTTCGACATTGTACAGTTGAGCTCGTGTGAATCTCTACTTGCTTTTTGGGGGTTTTATCCGAACAGCCAGATTCCTTCCCGATTCAATCTAGGTTAAAGAGAGATCTGCAAAAATTTCTTTTTTTCCTTTTTTTTTATATATATACTAAAGTAGTACCTTGATTGATCTCTTTTTCCTATAGATAGCACCATGGCCATGTTCTTCAATTTCGCAAGTGAGGTTGCTAAAGAGGATCGAACCCCTATCATCCCCGTCGAACATGCTGTGGACAAGGAGCGAGCTTCAGAGTTCCGAACTGCTGAGGAAAAACGACTCGTTGAGTTGTCCAAGCGAACTCCAAAACCCACTGAGGAGATCGTTCAACAAGGAGGGAGCGACCTTCTTCAGAGTTCCAAATTTCCTATTCCCCCTGTCAACATCTCTGCAACCCTTCATTTGACAAAAACCAAACCTACTCTTCAAGCGACCAAACCCATCGAGCTATCTGAAGGGGCAGATGAGGGAACTCCAGGAGCCGCAGTTCCCTCATCAAAGAAGAAAAGAGGTTCTTCCAGTTCGAATAGGGCTCCCAGCAAAAAACGCCATATTACAGAGAAGCGCCAAACTGAAGCAGAAAACCTTCCGGAAGCTTCCGCGGGGAAAACTACCATACAGGAACTGGATGCCGAAGAGAGGGATTTAACCCTGAATATAACTCGAGGTGAGAAGTTGGTGAATTATCTAAAGAACTTCGGCAGGACAGCGTTACGCCGCCGAAGTCAAATTCGGAAGCAGCGCGATCAGTTGAAGGAAATGGAGGAGGAGAAGACAACTTTAATTGCAGATGTGCGCGCTAATGCCGGTAAAGCCGAGACTTTATCTGCCATGTTGGACGAGAGTGAACTGCAACTGGGGTATACACGATCCGAATTGGCGAGGAAAGATGAGTTATTGCTCACTAAGGAAATGGAAGCAGTGGAGAGGCAAAAAGCTTTGAAAGCAGCGGAGGCAGATGCGATATTCTGGAAGGCGGAGTTTGAGCGAGAAAATAATTCCCGAGCCGAATTTGGTGAGGCCAAAAGGAATGAGGGCTTTCATCAATTTGTTCGAAGTTCAGAACTGGGACTTATAGTGGAGGGGTTTCGCGAGAGATTTGTCCATCACTTGTGGAACTCGGTCCTCTTTCTTTCCAAAGCCGCCCCCATGGCCGAAGCATATTTCAAAGAAGGGGTTCGCTTGTGTGAAGAAGAATTGAAAGAGACTTCGCCTGACTCTGAAGTCCATTTCAATCTTCTCGCTCTGGGCCAGAAAGTCTTAAAATCCTTCCCCTTCCCTCCAGGCTGGAAAGGGAATCTGAGTGAAGGAGTGGATGATGAATGGTGGTCTGGATATTTGGAAGAAGCCATACATGAAGTGATGAACCCAAAATTTCTTCCAAGTACCAGTTCGACACCACCTCCTCCTATTCTTTCAGCTGCTTCTGGTTCCGCTATGGATCTGCCTGAAGAAATGTTCGCTCCTCCACTATCTCTTTCGGTCATTGATCCAAACTCCGAACCAGCTCCCTCTGTTAATCCCTTAGATCCTTGATAATGTAGTTAGAACATATGTAATAGGTATTTGACATAGTTTTGACACTCATCCTTGTAAGAAAAATCTCATAATTCTATGCTACATATTTCAATGTCGCTTCTTTATATTTACTTGATGATGTTCGATTTTTGAAAGAACTTAAAGTTCTTCGATTTGATTACTAAATTCTGAGCACTGTCAACTCACTTGAGAATGAGTACTGAGGGAACTCTTTCAATTCGCTTAATTGTAAGTTCCAAGAGAACTCTTCCATTCGCTTAATCATAAGTTCCGAGGGAACTCTTCAATTCACTTAATCATAAGTTCCGAGGGAACTCTTCAATTCGCTTAATCATAAGTTCCGAGGGAACTCTTCAATTCGCTAAATCATAAGTTCCGAGGGAACTCTTCAATTCGCTAAATCATAAGTTCCGAGGGAACTCTTCAATTCGCTTGATCATAAGTTCCGAGGGAACTCTTCAATTCACTAAATCATAAGTTCCGAGGGAACTCTTCAATTCGCTTAATCATAAGTTCCGAGGGAACTCTTCAATTCGCTTGATCATAAGTTCCGAGGGAACTCTTCAATTCGCTTGATCATAAGTTCCGAGGGAACTCTTCAATTCGCTTGATCATAAGTTCCGAGGGAACTCTTCAATTTGCTTAATCATAAGTTCCGAGGGAACTTCAATTCGCTTAATCATATGAAATCAACAAAATGTAGAGACACCGGAATTTAACGTGGTTCGGTCAATTCGACCTACATCCACGGAGAGGACAAATACTTATCATTCCATAATATCAACAAGAATAAAAAAGAAAATCACATACAAGAACAATTTCATGTGTAAAATTTCTTCAAATGGGCTATATGCCATGGCCTTGGTAGCACCTTGCCATTCCGATCTGTTAATTCATACGATCCACCAGGCAAAACGTTCGAAATAGTGTAAGGTCCTTCCCAAATGGCATCCAATTTCCCAATCTCCACTAAGACATTAGATTGCCTTAATACCATATCGCCAACTTGAAATTCCCTCTTCCGGATCTTTTTATTAAAAGCGGCCTGGACCCGTCTCTTATAAAGCTCATGACGAACTCTAGCTTCGTCTCTGATTTCGTCTAAAAACAATAGATCGGTTCGAATCAACTCATCGTTCTCCTGGGGTTCGAAATTAGTAATTCTCAAGGCTTCTCCTTGAATTTCCGCAGGAACAACTGCCTCCATTCCGAACGCCAGACTGAAAGGTGTCTCTCCAGTAGTCGATCTAGAAGTAGTTCGATACGCCCATAACACAGATGGAAGTTCGTCAACCCAATTGGATTTTTCAAACTCAAGCCGTTTCTTTATTCCGTCCACAAGGATACGATTAACAACCTCCACTTGACCATTCGCCTGGGGGTGAGCTACAGGAGTGAAAATTTGCAATATCTTCATTTCTTCACACCATTCTGTGATCCTTTTTCCCCGAAATTGAGCTCCGTTATCCGACACTAAAATCCTTGGTAAGCCGAACCGACAACAAATGTTTTTCCATATGAAATGAATCATATCACTTTCCATAATTTTAACCAAGGGTTCAGCTTCTACCCACTTAGTGAAATAATCAACGGCTACCACCAGGAACTGCTTACTTCCCCTTGTTTTGACAAATGGTCCAACTATATCGATTCCCCATCTAGCAAACGGGCAAGGCGAACATACAGTACGCATATCTGTGGCTGGCACATGAATTCGCCATCCATGTTTTTGGCATGCCTCACATTTCCGAACTAATTCTTCAGCATCTTTTTTCATTGTGGGCCAATAGAACCCAGCTCGCCCAACTTTCCGAGCTAATGCCCTTGCTCCTGTGTGTTCGGCACATCCCCCTTCGTGTGCTTCTTTTAGAACTTTTATCCCTTCGTCTTGAGATAGACATCTCGCATCTGTTGGTAAAAAAGTTTTTCTATATAAAATTCCTTCAATAACATAATAGAATCGCATCTGTTTCTCCAATTTCTCCAGTTCTTTCACTGTTCCTTCATTTTTTCCTTCAAGAAACTTCAGTAAAGGAGTTCGCCAGTCGGACTCTACCTTGTCAATACTCATTACCTCCTTCTCCTTTCCTACTCCCATAACGGTAATACTCCTTCTCGAACAATCTTTTAACGAGCTTCCTATCTTCGCCATAAAATCTGCTTTCTGATTTTCACTTCGAGGAATCTGCTCAATCTGGAGCTTTTCAAATTTTTTCTCCATATCTTTCACCTTTTGAACATAAGAAATCATGCGCTTCTCTTTAACTTCACACTGATTCTGAAGTTGCTGCGTTACCAACTGCGAATCAGATTTAACGATTACGCTACGAGCTCCAACTTGCTCAGCTATTCTCAATCCCTGTAAAAAAGCTTCGTATTCAGCCTCATTGTTAGATGCTCGAAATTGAAATTTTAAAGCGAACTCCAACTCATCCTTCTGGGGGCTGATCAACAATATTCCAGCTCCCGCTCCTTGACGAGATGATGATCCATCAACATACAGCTCCCATTCTGTTTTTTCTTGTATTCTAGTTGTTTCTTGAATAAAGTCCGCTAGGGCTTGCCCTTTGATAGCTGTACGAGGTTCGTACCTGATATCAAACTGCCCTAACTCCACAGCCCACTTGATCAATCTTCCCGACGCCTCAGGTTTTCCCAGAACTACACTCAAAAGATGATCTGTTCGCACTATTACCTCATATCCCAAGAAGTATGGCCTCAACCTCCTCGCCATAATAACCAAAGCATAGGCTACTTTTTCTACTTCAGTGTACCAAACTTCTGCTCCATGTAAAACTCTACTGACAAAATATACTGGGAACTGATCTCTTCCTTCTTCTCGAACCAATACCGAACTAACTGATTCCTTTCCGACCGTCAAATATGTTATCAATTTACTTCCCTTAACTGGCTGTTTCAACAAAGGAAGCGATGATAGAAATTCCTTCAAATCTTCAAAGGCACTTTGGCATTCCGCATCCCATCCGAACTACCCATTTTTCCTTAATATCTTGAAGAAAGGTAATCCTTTATCTGCCAACTTGGATATGAACCTGCTCAAGGCCACGATGCGACCAGTCAGCATTTGTACTTCTTTTATTGTTCGAGGAGGTGACATCTCCTGTATAGCTCGTATCTTGTTGGGATTAACTTCTATTCCTCGTTCAGTGACCATATAACCCAAAAATTTTCCTGCCTTGACACCAAATGAACATTTTGCTGGATTCAAACGCATCCCATGTTTCTGAATAGTCATCATGGTTTCCTTTAGATCTTCGGCGTGTGTGCTTGCTTGTTTGCTCTTTACCAGCATATCATCCACATAAGCTTCCATATTTCACCCCAACTGGCTTTTGAATGCTTCATCTACCATTCTCTGATAAGTAGCTCCTGCATTTTTCAATCCAAATGGCATTACTGTATAGCAATATGTACCTGAAGAGGTGATGAAGGCCACATTGGGCTTGTCCTCTGGATGCAACAAGATTTGATGATATCTCTGAGCTGCATCCATCATACTGAGTAGTTCGCATCCAGCAGTGGAGTCCACCAACTTATTAATTCGAGGTAAAGGATAATGATCTTTGGGGCAGGCTTTATTCAAATCCCTGAAGTCAATACACATTCGCCATTTATTTCCGGGCTTCGGCACTAGCACCACGTTAGCCAACTAGCGAGGATACTGAATCATCTCAATATGCCCTATCTCCAGCAGCTTCTTTACTTCCCCTTCAATGACCTCGTTTTGTTGATCACCGAAGTGCCTCAGTTTTTGCTTAATTGGTCGAACATCAGGCTTGATGTTCAACCTATGAACTGCCAATTCTGGATCTATGCCTTTCATGTCCTCTGACTTCCATGCAAATAGATCCACATTCTCCTTCAGCACCTTCATCATCTCCTCTCTAATCTACCCTTGTAACTGACTTCCTAGACGAACTACATGTCCAGGTTGTTCGGGTATCAATTCGATACTCATCAATTCTCCTTCCTCGAACTCAGCTGTATTTGGCTCATCTCCTGTCTTTTGACTTTTATCTCGACCTCGATCCATATCATCTCTTTGTTCGCCACTACGTTTCCGACTTTTGGAATGGCGAACTGCAACAACATAACATCGTCGGGCAATCTGTTGATCGCCATGAGCCACTCCAACTCCAACTGCATGTCCCTCTTCATCCTCCACGGGGAACTTCATCATCAGATGTGCAGGAGAAATGACAGCTGCATAAGTGCTTAGTGAGGGACGACCCAAAATTACGTTATATTGTGAGGGGGCATCCACCAGTAAGAAGGTTATGGTCTTATTCTGCCTCTATTCTTCATCTCCCAAAACCATAGGCAGTTGAACTTTCCCATAGACCGTAACTACTTCACCTGCAAAACCATAAAGTGAGGTTTCCACAGATTTTACCTCGACTGTAGACCTCATCTTCTTAAAACAATCCATGAACATGATGTCAACCGAACTTCCAGTATCCACAAACACCCGCTCAACATTGAAACCTCCTATCTCAGCGACAATCACCATCGCATCAAATTGAGGACTCTGAATAGCCACCCGATCTCGAGCTCCGAACTCAATCGCTACATTATCAAAAATTGAGTGAACCATATTCTGTTGTTGGCGAACAGAATTGAGTCTCGCTTTCCGAGCTCTGTTGGAATCTCAATCTGTTGGCCCACCCATGATCATATGAATTGTAGGCCTTTCCTCTCGTTCAGGTCGATTCCGAGGCGGAAGAGGCGGTGGTGGAGGTAACTCTTGTCGTTCTGGCCTTCTCTCTCTTCTAAATTCCTCTCTGTGGTTCCTCTGTTCCTGGTTCGGTTGAGCTCGTCGAACAAATCGAGCTAACCTGTTCTCCCTTATCAATCTCTCCAACTCATCACGTAAATGTAAGCATTCATCAGTTCCATGCCCATATTCATTGTGAAACCTGCAAAGTTTTCCATTACCAAAAGTGGGCGGCTTCTTTGGATTGGTACTCCAAGTAGCAGGCCATTTTAATTGGGGCAAATCTCATATTTCCATCAATACTTGACCTGGAGCCATGGTCAAGGGAGTATACTGATCATATCTCCTCCATGTCCTACTTTCTCGCAACGGCGGAGGTGCAAATCTTGTTCGAGGATCTACAACTTCTCTCTTCCTCGCAACCTCATGGTCTTGCGATCTGACCATCCGACTGGAACCCTCACCCTTCTTGATCCGAACTGCTTCTTCCAAATTAGTATACTTTGTAGATCGTTGCAACAAATCATCAAAATTCACAAGGGTTTTCTTCACCAAAGAGGTATGAAGATCTCCCTCCTTCAAACCTTGGATAAAGGCACTAACAATCATGTCGTCTGAAGCATCAGGGGCTTCTAATGTGGCGGCCGTAAATCGTTTAACGTAACTTCTTATCGTCTCATCTCCTCTCTGCTTCACCCCAAACAAGGTCTGATTGGACTGTCTCTACCTTCTCGAACTAGCGAACTGATGCAAGAAAAGTTCAGATAATTGCCCAAAGTCATGTATCATTCCATCACGCAATTGACTAAACCAAGTTTGAGCCGCCTTGGTAAGAGTAGTAGCGAACACCCTACATTTGATACCCTCAGAATATCGATGCAAAAGGGCGGTATTCTCAAATCTGCACAAGTGATCCCAGGGATCTGTAGTGCCATCATAGTCAAAGTTAACTGACCGAAATGAAGCTGGCAATTCATCCTCCATAACTTCTTCAGAGAAAGGATTTCCCCTTGTCCTTTTCGGAACTCGTCGAACAATTTTTTGAACTTCTCGCAACTCCTTTCTTAAATCATCCATCTATTCAGACAATTGTACATGCTCTCGCTTCTGGCCACGAGGATGATTAAACTGACTTTCCTGCTCACCCGTTCAAGATTTGTCATCATCCGATTCCTTTCTGACATGCATATCAGTGTTACCTTGCTGTGATTCGACCTTCTGTCTATTTAAAGCTTTTTGAACAACAACCTCCATCATATTCTCCAATTGCTCATGTGTCAAAATCACAGTACCAGGAGGGTTTTTTGGTGCAGAATTCTGACCACTTTCCTCGTCGTCATGTCTCTTTGATGTTTCTCCCACTTCTAGTCTTCTTCGTGATCCTCTGGTGTTCACCATCTTTGGTTATTCTCAACGTCTTGCTCAAGTTCTTTCTTCCCACAGACGGCGCCAATTGATTTGTCCGTAATCAAATCAACTTCTTCTCCGATAAAATAACCTGCAAAAACGTAAAACACCGGGGGGTTTTTCCCGGCGAAGGGACTCCGACGCTCAAGTTAGTAAATTGAATGTTGCAAGTATGTTTGAATATAAAGTGTGCTTAAGAAAATAGAGAAAGGAACCTAATGAATATATATATACTTCCTGAAATTAGCAGTTGGTGCTATCCGAAAAAGGTGGGAACGTGGGAAGTGGCTTAGTGGTCCACATAATGGGCAGTTATATGCTTTTAAATCAGTTCGCTTCATTCAACCGAAACCAGTTCGCTATCTCAGTTCGAAATCAAATAATCTCGTACTTCAGTAAGATACTAGCTGCGAGCTCTTACCGAGGAGAAAACAGTTCGTCTTAAACCATGTCACAATATAGTTCGCTTATTGTAACACGATTTATGTTCGCTTCTACTTACGCTGTTCGCACTAGCGGTTCAGTCTTGACCTGAGCTCTGAGAAAATCCGGTTCGCCACGGTTCGACCACATCAAATTCATATATTATTTATATAACTTTTCATTTTAGATATACCAAAAGTGTCATTTGTCCATCCTTAGTATTTAAAAAAAAAAAAAAACATCATAAAGTGATAGGGTGTTTTTTTTTTCAAAATCAATTATAATTTCAATTGAAATAACTATTCCATTTAAAATTTCTTTTTATGTATTACATGAACATGAGTGTTTCCCGCTGGGAAATGAGACTCGCCTAGGGGTGGAAATCGGACGGATCGAATCGGAAATAGGGTGTTTCGGAAAAATTCCAAAAAATTTCGGAAATGAAAAACCAATTCCAATTTCCATCCAAAAAGTTTCGGAAATGTGAAATCCCATCCGGTTTCGGAATTTTCGGAAATTTTTCGGAAATTTTCGGAAATTTTCGGAATTTTTCCGGAAATTTTCGGAATTTTTTCAGAATTTTTCGGAATTTTTTTCGGAAATTTTCGGAATTTTTTTCAGAAATTTCGGAAATTAAAAAATTCAGAAATTCAGAAATTTTCAGAATTAATTAGTTGGTCTTTTAGCTATATATAGCCTTTTCTAATATCCTAAGAAATAATACGACCTCGAATCTGATATTCTAAGCATTTAACATCAATATAATATCTACCAAAGACATGGGAGATTAATTATTCTGCTGATGTGCTATATAAATAGTTATAAAATAAAATTATAAAATAAATAGTTATAAAATAAAATTATAGTTATAGTTATAAAATAAAATTATAAATACTATATAAATACTATATTAAATTTTTTTACTTTTTTCACTTTTAGTTTTTGAGTCATATTTTATATTTAATATATACTATAGTATATAGTGTAAAATAAAACTATAAAATTTATATGAATAGTATATAGTATAAAATAAAATTAAAAAATTTATATGAATAGTATATAATATATAATATAAAATAAAACTATAAAACTATATTATAAACTATTATCATTTTGTAAGTAATTATACTTATTAATTCATATTTATTAAGTTATTTTTCTTTTAGGAAGCTCAAATCAAATGAATATTTGAATCTATATTATGATTTATGATAATGCTTTGTTCGAAATCCTTCGATATTTAAAATACTTGTTTTATAATTTGTATAATTTTCTTTGTCATTATTCCTATTATATAAAATGTTATCATTTTTAATGAAATTTATGATATATTTACCTTTGAAATTAGATATTCACTTTATTTTATATAATATATAGTATATAGTGTTCTTATATAGCATATAATATATAGTATATAATATATAGTATATAGTATATAATATATGGTATATAGTATAAAGTATTCTATTATAGCATATAGTATATAGTATGTAGTATATAGTATGCAGTATATAATATAGTATAATTCTAAAACTACAGTATAAACTACAGTATATAGTATAAAATAAAACTATAGTATAAAATGTACTATATACATATAGTATATAGTATATATAGCATAAAGTATATAATATATAGTATATAGTATTCTTCTATAGCATATAGTATATAGTATGTAGTATATAATATAATATAATTAAAAAACTAAAGTATAAACTATAATATATAGTATATATTATAAAATAATATTAAACAACTACAGATACTACAATATAAACTATAGTATATAGTATATATTATAAAATAAAACTATAGTATAAACTATACTATATACATATAGTATATAATATATTTATATACTATCATATAGTATAAAGTATATAAAATATATTATATAGTATATAGTATTATAAAGTATATTATAATATGTATGTTTATATTTACACAGTATAAAGTATATAAAATATATTATATAGTATATAGTATTATAGTATTCGATTCTCAAATGCCTCTACTAACTCTACATTTTATCATTTTGTAAGTAATTATACTTATTAATTCATATTTATTAAGTTATTTTTCTTTTAGGAAGCTCAAAACAAATGAATATTTAAATCTATATTATTATTTATGATAATGCTTTGTTTGAAATCCTTCAATATTTAAAATACTTGTTTTATAATTTGTATAATTTTCTTTGTCATTATTCCTATTATATATAATGTTATCATTTTTAATGAAATTTATGATATATTTACCTTTAAAATTAGATATTCACTTTTTATTTTATATAATATATTGTATTCTTATATAGCATATAATATATAGTATATAGTATATAATATATGGTATATAGTATATAGTATTCTTCTATAGCATATAGTATAAAGTATATAGTATATAGTATGTAGTATATAGTATGTAGTATGTAGTATGTAGTATGTAGTATATATTATGCAGTATATAATATAGTATAATTAAAAAACTACAGTATAAACTATAGTATATAGTATAAAATAAAACTATAGTATAAACTGTACTATATACATATAGTATATAGTATATAGCATAAAGTATATAATATTATTCTATAGCATATAGTATATAGTATAATTAAAAAACTATACTATAAACTATAATATATAGTATATATTATAAAATAATACTAGAAACTACAGTATAAACTATAGTATATAGTATATATTATAAAATAATACTAAAAAATTACAGTATAAACTATAGTATATAGTATATATTATAAAATAATACAAAAAAAACTACAATATAACTATAGTATATAGTATAAAATAAAACTATAGTATAAACTATACAATATACATATAGTATAAAGTATATAAAATATATTATATAGTATATAGTATTATAAAGTATACTATACTATGTATATTTATATTTACATATAGTAAATGTATATAAAATATATTATATAGTATATAGTATTATAAAGTATACTATAATATGTATATTAATATTTACATATAGTAAATGTATATAAAATATATTATATAGTATAAAATGTTTGAATTATTTACAACAATTACTATTGGTTTGATGGTAAGTTTCGTGCTTTGAGTGTGAGAGGTCTCGTGTTCGATTCTCAAATGTCTCTACTCACTCTACATTTTATAATTTCGGAAATCGGAAATTCGGATCGGAAATCGGATCGGAATTTCGGATCGGATCGGAAATCGGAATTTTCGAAAATAGCATTTCGGAAATATTTCGGATCGGATTTCGGAATTTCCAAAACTTTTAAAACTATTTCCGATTTCCATCCGAAAATTTTCGGAAAAATCGGATGTCGGAATTTCGGATTTCGGATTAAAAAAATTCGTTCCAAAATCGGAAAATTTCGGATCGGATTCGGCGGATATCGGATATTCCGTTCCAATTTCCACCCCTAGACTCGCCCCTTGTTTGCAGAACTAATGCGTCATCATTACTTTCCTTTTCCTTATCCCCATTTTGTTCTTTTGCCACGATTTTATGGATATATTCAGATTTATTTTTAATTTGCATTATTTTTTGGTCACCATTGTTTGGATTTACACCACAGTCAAAATTAAGGAAATAAAATTACATTTCATTATTACAGTAATTATGTTAATTACATTTTATTCTTAAGAATTTTGACTATCGAAATATATAAACATCATATAATTTGCAGTGTTGTTTAGATTTTACTTTATAATTATTCTGTGACATTTTATTATTTGAATATATAATATAATTCGCGCGGATAGTAATTACTAATTATAGTGTAATTTCGAACATCATTTTAGTAGCTTACAACTTTCAAATACATTATCATATTTGCGTTTGCGTATTTTTACGATATTAATGGGATTATCGTTTCCAAATTTTCAAATTAAGTATTAGGTTGATTTTTGGGTTGATTATATAGATATATATTGACTAAATTTCTGGGTTATGGTTTCCAAATATTTAGATTGAATATTAGGGTAAGTGTATTAATTTACCTTTTCCTGATAAGATCGATAGCAATACATGCAGGGGCGGAGCTAGATCAAAAATATTGAGGGGCTGATTGATTTTGCGGGATTTTTGAGGGGACTAATCAATATTTTAACACTAAAAATATAAAAAATTCCAAAAGATCTATATAAATAATTAATTTTTTTTAAATGTTTGGGGCTAAAGCCCCCTGGTGTGGCATGAGGCTCCACCCCTAATACATGTTTTTGACAAGATTCAAGTTACATGCTTAAAAGTATTTTAGACAAATGTTTTTTGCACCAGGTATACGGATTCTAAATCTGCGTAATTGGGTATACCGATCCAGGGGTGTATTTCACACGTCCCACGCGTCCAAGCCCTAGCTCAAATCCTAGTTTCGCAGTTATATTGGCCTAACATTTTAGTTTGACGTACCTAACATTTTAGTTATGTTCGCATAACCTTTTGTACTGTATGATAAACCTATAATACCTTTCAAAACTTTTATGTTGTAGTAATATAATCTCCATGCATAATAATTTAACATTTTCGTTAAAATAATATAACTTTATGTTATTTTTTAACTACATAAATGTTATAATATTTGTACATAAATGTTATATTAATATAACATAAAGGTTAAATTATTACTCCCTCCGTCCCGTGATAAGTGTCACACTTTCCATTTTTGGACGTCCCAAAATAAATGTCACATTTTACACTTACTAAAAATGAACATTATAATAATAATATATCTCACTACATCTCTCCCCCCACTTACATTATAATAATATATCTCACTACATCTCTCTCCTCCCACTTACATTATAATAATATATCTCACTACCTCTCTCCCCCCACTTACATTATAATAATATATCTCACTACTCCTCTCTCCTCCCACTTACATTATAATAATATATCACACTACCTCTCTCCCCCCACTCACATTTAAATACAATAATTCTTAAAAATAGGACCGAACAGTAAATGTGACACTTATCACGAAATGGAGGGAGTATAACATAAATGTTAAGCCATACTATATGAATTTTTATAGTGAAAAAAGTGTAAGTAATATCACTTAAAAGTTATGATATATGTATGTAAATAGTATACTAATATAACATAAATGTTATATTCGGTCAATATAAAGGTTATATAACTTTTAATTATGTTTTTTAAACTGAGAAGAGTCTAAGTAATTTTACTTAAAGGTTATGATATTTGTACATAAAAGTTATACTCGGTAACATAAATGTTATATTCGATAATTATAAAGGTTATATCATAAATTTAAAAAAAATAAAAAACCTAAGTGCGGATCTGGGTTGGACCCAACCCGACCTGCGCTCCCAATTACATGGATCATGATCCATACACTTGGTGCACACAAACACTACTCAATATTTTTTATAATTTGCTATTGAGTGTTGTGAGCATGGGCTCATTTTTATATTTTATTTCTATATTTCTTGCAAAGCAAAACTCAATTAGATATGTTAATTAAATATTACTATGAAAATGTACATTTTTTTAATATGTCTTTAAACGGGAAAATCCTTACCTTTTCATTTTGTAACCGATTCTGAGTTATGTTTCCTTTTAAAATTATTTAATCACTTTTGATGCATTTTCAAAATTTCTAATTACAAAAATAGGATAACAGTGATATTTCGATATGAAATAAATGTATATATATATTATGATGATCTATAATTAATAGATAATAGAATATCAATAAGGTAGAAATATAAGTGCACTCATATATTAGAAAAATATATAACTATAATGCCTATATTTAAGCATATAAATTTTGAATATTTAAATATTCAGAAAAATATCCCGTATATAATTACGAATTTGTGGAATCAGTCAATGATATTCATATACAAGTATACAGCTAATTAGAATATTTTTCTTTTTATTTTTTTAAATTCTAAAATGTAAAAATTTCTTCGTTCTTAATCTATGGGTAAAATAGGTACTAAACATTTTTTATGGCTTCAATTTGATATCAATATTCCATAGAGTAATGTTTCTATGCATCAGTTGCATCATGCAATCCGCGCTCAAATTTTTTTATTTTTTTTCAATTTATGCGGTAATATTTATATTATTTTAGTATAATTTTTATGTACAAATATCACAACTTTTAAATGATAGTACTTAGACTTTTCTCAATATGAAAATTCATTTAGTATAGTTGTACCTTTATATTATATTAATATAATTTTTATGTACAAATATAATAAACTTAATGTTTTAAAGTACTACATAAAAATTATATTATTATAAGATAAATGTTATAATATTATAACATAAAAGTTTTAAAAGGTATTTACTATTATATATCTGTAATATAATGTAAAAGTTATATTAGCATAACATAAAGGTTACACCAACATAATAGAAATGCTACGTTGAAAGGTTAAACACGCAGGATAAAATGCGGGCGCAAATATGGAAACATGGGAGCGCGCGTGTGGACACATGAGCACGCATCCGAAGCGTGAAAATCACCATCTGAGTCATATGACCCGTGCACATAAATATTTATGTATTTCATATATATATTAATTGATGATATGTATAAGATAAACATATCTGTTTTTTTTTTTTAAATTCTAAAACATAAATAGTGATGTTTCCTCAATCATGAATTTATGTATCATCAAATTATTGTTTTATCTTATACATTGTCTGTAATTGTTCATTATACTTTAATGTTATATCCCTTTAAAAAAATATAAATAAAGATGGTAAACTAAAACACATAAAATTACAAATTGGAAACAAGAATGAGCCAAACACATTAATAAAAATGTTCCAACAAATTTAAATTTATTTTGGGGTTTGAAAAACTTGAAATAAAATACTTCAACAATACAATTCACAAAAAAATTAAAATCCATCACCACACAAAAACTCTATTTTAAATGTGACCCTATTTCCATATTAATTATTCTTGCATCA
The DNA here is from genome assembly GCA_946896805.1 of Scutellaria galericulata. Taxonomy (NCBI): domain Eukaryota; kingdom Viridiplantae; phylum Streptophyta; class Magnoliopsida; order Lamiales; family Lamiaceae; genus Scutellaria; species Scutellaria galericulata. Next base: position 15,847,609 of record OX335790.1, read on the forward strand.
TTCAACCCCCCTTTTTTTCATTTCAAAATGTGATAATGTGATTTATGAAATTGAAAAAACTATATGGTAGATATTATTCTGAATTGAAAGAATTATTATTTTATTTTTAAATTTCTTTTATTACAGAATATATTAACATAATTGTAATTTGTTTTATGCTCATCCCAACTTTCTTGCATCCACATCCCAAAATCTCCTTTTTATCATCACTTTCCTTTTCCTTATCCCCATTTTGTTTCTTTTTGCCATGATTTTATGGATTCAGATTTTTTAAATTTGCATTTTTTTTGGTCACCATTGTTTGGATTTACTCACAGTCAAAATTAAGGAAATAAAGTCACATTTCATTATTACAGTAATTATGTAATTTACTTTTTAATTCTCAAGAATTTTGACTATCAAATTATATAAACATCATATAATTTGGGTAGTAAATTACTATAAAAAAATTGTATTAATAATGTTTAAAAAAATTAGGAAAAAAAAAGAAAAAAAAATTCACGTTTTTAATCACACTTTTCCCATAATAATCTGCAATCGTCACGATTCCCATCAGCAAAATTAGCAAATGAAATATGAAAAAGCGGGTGGGTCCCACTCCCCCCTGGTGGGCCCATCGTAATCCCAATAGTATTGACCGTTGATTTCTATATTATACGTTGATTGTGTGTGTGGATATGAAATAAATAATTTACGAAATTTAACTTTTGGACTAATTTTTTTAGCGCACATTAAATTTGTTGCTTTTTATTAAATTTTTTCTTGACTAAAATTTGTTACTTTTTTCTTTGAAGAGATTTAGGCAATATTATTTAGGAGCAGCTTTTAAATAAAATGACAATGCGTCAAACAAATTGATCCTTCCCCATCGTCCCCAAACTCCATCTTCTCTCTAAATTTTCACGCACTAGCACACACACTAATCCCTTGCTATCTCTCTTCTACATTGAACCACCACCACCGCCCCATATATGCAATCACAAATGGCGGAGGAGGTGGTTATGATGGAGGTGAATGAGGAGGATCGCGGCGGTGAAGTGGTGGAGGTGGCGGAGGAAATTAAGAAGGAGGAGCAGCTGGGATCGAAATTGACGCTTGAACGTGTCGCCGCTGCTAAGAAATTCATCGAGAATCATTACAAAAACCAAATGAAGGACATGCAGCAACGCAGAAGAAGGTGATATATATGTATATGCATATGTGTATGTATGTATATGCGCATGCATGTGTATAGTAATTGTGTATGTGTATGTATATCACCTCAATTTTCTGTTTATCCCCTTTTACACGCCATCGATACTCGAAATTACTACGCGCGCGCGTGTGTGTATAGGCGTTTCCAGATGAGTTGAGAAGGCTTTTATTTTTATTAAATTATACAGCCATGCATATAATTAAATGTTTGTGATGAATTTGAATGGATTTTGATTCGAAAATGATTTTCATTCTGAGTTCATAGGGTTTAATTAGGCTTTTTTTTTTCTTTTTTTTTTTCTGTATTTTTGTGGGTTTATTTAATGTGATGTCGTCAAACATTCCGTTCGTCAGCTTTCCATTGATGTATTTAATTATGTGATGAACTAAATTCCTAATAATTTATTCGAGATGTTCGTCTTAAAATTAAATTCCCTCTTCTGCAAATTGGAATATCAAAATTAAAGCTTGGGGATTTAGAGATGAAAAAAGACAAAGTTCTGCTACTTTTATTTTTGTATCTATTCTGCAGAATGCGAACACTCACTACCGAATAACACACACTTTGAAGTAGAAGCTACCTCACCATGATCCAACTCGAACTCATTTTCACAAGTTAATCTTTATTTTATGGTTTATGGGTTGATTCATCTCATTGAATAAAATCGGTGATTCATATTCATAAGTATTTTGGGTAATTTACAGGCGTGAAGTGTTGGAAAAGGCATTAGCAAATTCAGGTGTACCAGAGGAAGAGCAGATGGGCTATATCAAGGATTTGGAGCGCAGAGAGACAGAGTATATGCGGCTTAAGAGGCACAAGATTTCCGTTAACGATTTCGACCTCTTAACTATCATAGGAAGAGGAGCCTTTGGAGAGGTTGACATTTCCATGCTTCTCAAAATTATATAACTGATTTTACTTGCTTAATCATATAATTTATTTATATTAATCAACTTGTCACATTGTTTGTCTTTATTTCCCTTTTGTATAATTCTTAATTAATTTCCTTTGTCTTTATCTGTTGCATAAACCTCATTAATTATGTCTTCTAAGCTTACTAGACTTGGCAACATATGTAGAAGGTAGTGTGTTGTATTCTGTATTAATGCATTTGCTGGTTCTTAATGTTGTCACAGGTTAGACTGTGTCGGGAGAAAAAGACGGGGGATGTATACGCAATGAAGAAGTTGAAAAAATCAGAAATGCTTAGAAGAGGACAGGTCTGTTCCGATTGATGTATACCTTGTTCTTTAAAGATTATAATTGTGTTATGCTTGAACACTGTAGAATTCATAAATTTCATATGGTAACACCAATCATCCTCACACTTAACGATCTCTCTTTGGAAACTGATTAATGGTAGGATTTAAATGTTATAATTACAATAAAAAAACATCAAATTTATTCATAGTCGCCATAGTGTAATTTGCATCTTGCTCAGCCCCCCCCTCTAGATTTTACTTGTTCAAAAGTAAGAAAATTATTGTCCCTTTTAAGTCTACTAAAATGTTACTGGCTGAATTTTGATGACAGCGGTAGAATTGAAAATTGCAGAAACAGAATAACACATTATGCCCGCACATCTTTATGAGTAAGAAACTAAATAAAATGTACAACTATAGTTTCCATGGTATCCGGTTAGATGCTTTTCTCTGCTGAAAATTATTCAGGTTTGGATTGTTGTCCCCCTATTAGACTTGAGTCAGTTGTACTCAGATGCTTTTACTAGACTTTGCACCCATAAGTTATTAAAAGGAATGAGCCAAATAAATCAAGCAGTATGGTAACAACATTTGCTGATTTTCCATCTTGATACTTATACTTCCTTTACTATATCAAATTTTTATAATACTGGAGTCCGGTTGGCTTCTTTTCTGGAAATTTTATCATTAATAGCTTGGAAAAATGTACTTACTTTGGTGATTTTATCTGCCTGTTATAGGTTGAACATGTCAAAGCTGAAAGAAATTTGCTAGCTGAAGTTGCCAGCCACTACATTGTCAAACTTTATTGTTCGTTTCAAGATGCAGAATACTTGTATCTTGTAATGGAATACCTACCTGGTGGAGACATAATGACTTTGCTGATGAGAGAGGACACCTTAACCGAAACTGTTGCTAGGTTTTATATTGCAGAGTGTGTATTGGCAATAGAATCCATTCACAAGCATAACTACATCCACAGGTCAATGATAAAATACTTTTGACGAAGACACACAGTTTTATAAATGTACAAAGTTCTCACAATACCTACGTGCTCCTTGCCTTCCTCATTTCTTTTTGCAGGGATATTAAACCGGACAACCTTTTGTTGGATAAAAATGGTCACATGAAGCTTTCTGATTTCGGCCTCTGCAAGCCTCTAGATTACACAAATCTATCTCCCCTAGATGGAAAGGAACCAATGACAGAAGATAATTTAAGGAGATTGGGTGATGCTGATGGAGGCTTGCCTGATAAGGAAGACGAAAGCCATTGGAAGAGTGCTCTTGAGCAAAGGCAACATTGGCAAATCAACAGGAGGACAAAGGTGAAGGTTATCTTTCTCATCATATAATTATACCTGCAATTCGTGCATATAACTTTGACTGATAAGCTCTGAAGGTACAAATAGATATGTAAATCCACAAATACTTCTGAAAACATTGAATATTTCCTTATTGGGAATTTTGTTATATGGTGTTAATTTCTTCAATCATTACAGGCGTTTTCAACTGTCGGCACGCCTGATTACATTGCTCCTGAAGTTCTATTGAAGAAAGGCTATGGGATCGAGTGTGATTGGTTAGTGTTTTAGCATTAAACTAAGAGAGAAATAAGTTTTCAGATTTGTTATAAATGAGTTGGGAATTATTTGTATCTTGAATTTTATTCATATGAATGCTCTTGCGCTTGCAGGTGGTCGCTAGGTGCTATTATGTATGAGATGCTTGTTGGTTACCCCCCATTCTACTCTGATGATTCATTAACAACATGCAAAAAGGTACCTTTATCAATATTGTGGGTACATTAAACCTTCATGAACACAACACACACACACACACACAGAAAAAAAAGGATGCTGAGTATGCATGTGTTTGTAGTACTTCAAGATCATTACGAGCCCATATTTTGAACCAGTTTAAAACGGGGGAGGGGGATTTAGTAGCAGTGGGTGATGGTATTCCAATGTTAGATATATGGCTTCCAAAAGACTTCATTTGGCTTGTATCCATACTTGAGCCTCAATATTTTCTTTCCATATTTCTGTTGGAGCTACTTTTGTTAGTTCCCACCTAAATATCTATGAATATGTGCTTCTTTCTTCTGTTAAATTGATGATCTACTGCATAATGTAAACCAGATTGTTCATTGGAAAAATCAGCTAAAGTTTCCACCTGAAGCAAGGTTAACTCCTGAAGCGAAGGATCTGATATGTAGGTTTCTCTGTGATGTTCCGGACAGAATTGGTTCTAATGGAGCCGACGAAATAAAGGTGTTTTTTCTTAATTACCATGTTCTCATATTTATTGAAATGACCTTATTTATAAGACTTTTTTTTTTTTTTCAGGCTCATCCATGGTTCAAAGATATTAACTGGGACATGCTTTATGAGATAGAAGCAGCATATAAACCGGAGGTGAATGGGGAACTGGATACTCAGAATTTTATGAAATATGATGAGGTATCATATCATTTATTTTATATCATCTTTTGAGTCTTTTGGTCGCCTTTTGTTACATTATATTCAAACCTGGTGTAGTTTTAGGATTATTTATTTGAATCTCCTATTCACATGGATTATATTGATCAGAGTTCAGTAGTTCCAAACTTTCAAAACAATACTTGGAATAATAGTAACTCCTATTAATGATTTAGAGTATTCAAGATGATAAACCACCTATAACATGTTAGATGTCTATCTACAACCTGAATCTTTCCTGAATGTGATAAATGTAGTGTTGCTCTTTTTATTAAAGATATATGCTGATATTGATATATTTGGAGGTGTAACTGAAAAACATTTCCATTTAGGAGAACAAACTTGATATATTAAACATACAAATATAAGTACACATTAGTTTTATGTATTTATTTTTTTATGCACTATATTTCTGGTGTCTTAGATGTTCTCATTTTCCGTAAGTCTTGCATCAGCAAACATGTTTGCATCATTACTTCTCGAGGTATAAAAACTTGATATGATTAATGTGTGTTGGATGGTTGATCTAGACTACTTTTCAGCGTCCAGACTCGGTATCCTTACTTTTCATTGACGAACCAACCACATCTTCCATTCCATGGCCCTTGCTTGTTAGTAAATGGATTTTCCTCTTCTTTCATTATCCATTGCCACCAAATCAGTATCTCTGTACAACTAGGATTTTGTCTCTGTCAAAAAGAAAAAGAATGCACGCGCGTTCACACACACACACTCATACATACCAGAAATTCTCGCATTATCTAAACCTTGTTTACAAAAAGCTTTCTTGGATTTATGTTTTATTATCTTCTTGACATGCAATCATTAATTATCATGTTAAAGTATATCTTCAAAATTCTAAACCTACCAAATAAGATGTCAATATCCATTTTCAAATTCAGTTGATTAAGAAAATTCTGGTGCTAATCTGCTAATATATTAATAAATCTTGTACATGAAAGCACACATCTGCACTCGAACTTTGTCAGATACATATTTCTTCCTTTCTTCCAATTATACACGGTTCTAGAATGAACCATCAGTACTTCTGATTTCCTACCATCGGATTTCTCTTGAAATCCAAATAAGCACTTCCCCCCTTCAAGAAATAGTATTATTTCTGATCAAAGCAGTTTAACATGTTTTACTTATAAATGTACATGTTTTCATCAGGACAAAACAATAAAGTTATTAAAACTTCATTTCCTTCACCTAAAAAAAACACTGTTCTTCATCTTTTACGGTCACGAAATTAACTTGAATCTATCATTTATAACTATTTGTCACAATTTTTGTGTATAACTATTTGTCGCAGTTTTACGGATCTTTAGTAACACATACATATTTGTGTAAAAATCTAATAAAGGAAGAAACTCTAACTTTTATTATCCCCAAGTTCGTTGGATCTATAATAGATATAAATAAATAATTAACTATATCTGTTGTATGATGTGTGAAAGGATCTTTGTAGATTTCATGTTTAGAAAGTCCTGTACTTAGTTTTCTTAGTTAACTTGTGAACCAATCAAATTGTGAGCTTCATATGAAAATATTTTCTTCCAAATTTTTCCTGATTTTATCACAAATAATAAAAATATCACAAAAGGAGAACTGAATAGAGGTGATATTATTGGGGCATTAAAATCAATATGTAGGGAGGTTAATTTCTCCTATAATATTATGCAACACATTAGATATGTAAAAAGACTCCCTTAATTTTTTGTTACCTTAGTTATGACTTGGTTTATTGAATGGCCATTGAATCTTTAACTGGATCTCCTTTTGTCCATTATTATATCCATGCAGTATTGAAGACGCGTAAGTTTTCATGAATTAGTATCAATAATGAGCCAATCAACAAAATCTCAACCATAACTTAACACGGTCAAATCTTTCATTAATTTTATCTTGACCAGCCATGTCTTCTTTGGCAGTTAAATAATTAATGGTTTACATATCATGCTTGGATTGTTTCATAAAATGGCTATAAATGAGTATGTACTTGGATAGGCAACAATTACAACAATAGCATGGGAGCCATCAAAGTAACTGAATATTACGAGTAATTTTTTTCTGCCTATAACTCACAGGAGGTATTTTTGAAAGTTGATCAATTAATAATAGATTTTGATATCATAGGATGTTTACTTCCTTTTGATATATGGAGGCTTCCTTTCTTTCTATGGCCTGTGTTTGATATTTATCAGAATTTTAATTTGTCATGGGAACTATTGCTGTGGTAATTGTATTTAGTTTACCACGTTTTTAATTTATCTTTCATCTAACAATAGCAGGTGGAACCACAGCCAGTGCAGCCTAACCCTGGGGTTTGGAAGAAGGTCCGTTCTTATATTTTCATTATAAGAAGATAAGATTTATGTGTTATTATTTTAAACTTTAAATTCCAAATGGTATCACAAAGGAAAGAGTGTGGAGAATGGATTACTATCCCTATATGAAGCATCTTGAATTGAGTAGGCATTACTTTTTTAATGGAGCTTTCTCGTACTTTATCAAACGTATCAGTTACGTTTTGTCTATCTATGCTTCATATTAGTTTTAGCACATTAGCACATTAGCACATTTCTGTTTTCTTGTTTGTGGTCTGTAGCGAAGGGGCCTTCTTTCTAGTATTCCAAATAACAGCTGTCCTTCATGCAACTTGCATCTTTATTACATGAACTTTGGGAACCTTACATTTTAACATACATGTTATGACCTAGGGATCTGGATTGGGGGAATCAACTCGAAAAATTGTGTCTATGAATTGGTTATTAGTCCTGTCATGATTCTTTGAGCGACCTATGGCTGTAAAGAACTGATCAAAGCTCATTTAAGGGAGCTTGAGACTTGGGACTCATTAGAGAGAGACCAAATTTATGGAACAATATTCACTTCTCATGATCTCTTGAAAGATGAACAAGCTTCATGAAACTTGGTCAGCCTAGTGGTGAGGATATGTCCCTGAGATCATCAATGTCTAGCCAAAATAACTTTTTGCGAACATCTCATCTCATCTCAATTGAAGCATAACCTTTAGCTCTATGGTCCACCATTTCTGCTTGGGATAACTTTTTGATGGAGAAGCTGTATTGTCCATTTCAGAATTGCGCTCAAGTTTGACAGTTACAATTGAGGTATTCTGCCTCTTTGTTGCTCCAAGTACTATTCTGCGATGCATAGGCTGCCTTAGCCAATAGATTTTTCTTTCCGAAGGGGAGGGCTAGGTACATCGCTTGAGATAAAGTTGGGGGGGGGGGGGGGGGAGGTTTGCAATTCCACATCTATCCTAATGGAGTCCTCACCTCTCGGTCCAACATATTGACCTTGAGAGCATTAGTGATTCCTATAAATGATGTTGATTATCTTCCACTTCCCAAATGCTTCAAGTTCAACAATTCTCTTAAGGGACTACTTCTTTAAAGGTGGTCCAAACCAAAGGGTGCAGTTCTCTTTAAACACTCACCATGTTGTGTTAGACTCTTGTTGCTCTAATCGGAAGTACTGTAGTTTAGCCTCATCGACCATATGAAAGCTGCCTATTATGGATAAGACACAATTAAGCTTGATATTGGCCTGATTTTTGGAAGCATAATCGTAGGAAATCTTACATTGATCATCTTCCAAAGGACCATCTTTGTTAGTGATCCCAGGAATAGTCAAGCATTATAGGGTCTTCCGTAAGGGGTCTGGAGCAGTTTCCTTCGTCAAATCCTCACCTCCAAATCCCAAACACTTATCAAAAACTTTCTTGAAGACTTAAGTTCAATGGGAGAAGTGGTCCCAGAAAATGGGTATCCGATCCTTATAGACTAACGGAAAAGTACAACCTTAATCTATCCTTGGGCATGGACACTGCCGTTTGCTAAGATGTATATCACATCGTGAGCAATTCGGGATCCTCATTTTGGTTAACCGGCCGTGGACGCATACAATCAGGAAAAAGGATCTTATTGAGAAATTGATGGAGCTAGAATAGAAAATATTAATTCCTCCGCCAATCTCCGTTCGGCCTGAGGAAACCATTGCATAACTCTTTTATGTTTTGGGAGGCCTATGACCCATTCAAACTGTCTAAAATACCACCACACAAGAAAAGCTACTAGTAGATAGCTAGTAGTAGATCCTATTCCTCATTGAGTTTTTGGCATTTTAACTATTTTCTACCAGCCAGTGGGCAATAATTTATGGCAGCAATTCCTTAATGGTGACCGCCTTAATTCTAGATTTCCTTACCATGTAACCCATGTAATCTCTATATAAAGAGATCATGAGTTGTAAATATCTTAAGCTGAAAAATTAAAATGATTCCTAGGACATCTCTTACAAGCTCAATCAATCCTTTTCAACATTAGTCACTCAAAGAAAAGTAGCAACAAAAACAATTTGTTCTATAAATCTCATGTTATACGATCATGGTCAAATAGTCATAACACCACCAAACATAGTTTGTCCACCGTTGATTTACTTTGGTTGTCAAATTTTTCTTCATACTAATGCAACCATATAAGTGAGTCCTTTGATCCTATACTATCCATAGTTGTTAGAGGTGCAAGGCGCACAGTGGCACATAGGTGATCCTACGCCCGATGCATGCCTCTTGAACATGAGGCTTAAAACAAAAACAATAGATAAAAATATCTAAAAATATGAAATGTGTGTATACTTTGCAAAAATTGATACTTTAAATTGTTGGAACCATATTAAATGTCAAGAAAAGAATGAAACCATGTATTTGTTCCTCTCAAAATGAAGTTCTAACCATTCTTATATTTTCCTCAAGAAAAAAATACCTTTTAAAATTCTAAAAAGGATCTTAAAAACGTGTTTGGGTTGGAGGGTGGCGTGTGAACAAAAGGCGTGCTGACACAAAGGAGCACCTAATAAGGTGCAAGAGGCGTTGAAATGTGCACGCCCATTAACAACGCCCCTACTCTTGCTTGTAGAGGCGCTACAACTTCCGCACTATGCGCCTTGTGCCTCAACAACTATGATATCATCCCATGTTTTTGGTAATCGCTCGTCGTATGCATGCTCGAATTGATGTTGTTGCATGTTGACCTTCCTTATCATATGTTCGTTGAGAGTAACAAGGGCAAGACCTCATACTTTGATCCTTATCACATGCCAATATTGGCACTAAGCCACTAAATGTACGTAAAATGTGCTCGTTATTCCAACAACTATTCAAAGTTCCTAGAGCTCCTTCCATCAAAAATTAAAGAAGTCAAATGAAAAGTTTTCTAATTTCACGTCTTAACTTATACGAAATGAGTGCATTATAGTTTCTAAGAACTCGACAGCCATTACATATGATTAACTGCCCACACTTACGCCATGCAAGATTCAATTGCCCTTATTTCTCCTTCCATGGAATTATGAGCTTCTTGAATTAGGGCGTCACATGTGGTTTTACCCGATTCTTCCATAGTTTTTGGCTTTGGTGCCAAGTTGTTATGACTACGAGACTAGGATATTACGGTAGGGTGATCAACTTGAAAGTCTATATATATGAATGAATTGTTGCTTTTGTTGCAGTTGTTTGAGCAACCTATGGAGGTAATTAACTAATCAAAGCTTATTAAAGGAGCTTCAACCTTACAACTCAATAAAGAGACCCAATTTTAGAGCACATGAATAACGTTATACTTAGCTTTATTCAATTCCCATGATCTCTTTATGTAGAGATTAAAGGATGAAGAAGAAGAAAAAAGGGTGGCTTTTCTTATTAATGTATCCACCAAATTATGTCTAGATATAAATAACTTCTTATAAATGGGCTAAAATGCCCTTATGTATAACAAATGAAAATTATAACACATCCACCAACATTTTAAACACTAATTATTTTCATATTGAATCATATAACTATCACAAGCAGCGGAGGTGATTGTTTTGCTAACTGGTCAACCTTGGATGGAACGATACTACTAATGTTCGGTGCAAAGTCTCTGCACGCGATAGACATGTTCAACCAGAACATGTCGAATATGGTAAATATGTTCGACCAAAAGTTGTTGAACATAGTACAATTAATTGTTTGGCCTGATCTGGTAGGGCGCTATCACAAAGTTCGCTAGCTATTTGTCGAGTTTGGAAATCTAGGAATGAGGGGTGAGCGTTTGACTTCTGAAATTTGGGAAGGAGTGAGAGGCGTTCGTTGTCTAAAATATGATGGAGAAAGAGCGTTCGACTATAATATGATGGAGAAAGGGTGGTCGACTATAAAATATGATGGAGAAAGGGTGTTCGACTATAAAACATAGGGGATGTCATTCAACTTGGAATATATATATATATATATATATGTTTTTAATACATAAGGACATAATAGGTAGTTTAAGGGGCATATTGAGTAAAAAAAAAAGAGATTAAGATAGCTAGTATTAAGGACTGCTGCCCTAAATTATCGCATAATGCAAGCGGAAAAACACTTCCATACTAAGAATAAAGCTGCCACAAAATAAGCTCAAATTTAATTTGAACCAAGCCAGTGGTTTCCTAAAATAATGCTTCAAAGTATCATGCTAAAATCAAGTAGCTTGATTTTACAGGATAATATATGCATATTTATCAAAACATGTGTATGCATAGTTACGTAATAAATTGTATAGTCTAAAGTTTTGATCAGCTAGATCTTTCTTCAACAAGTTGGTTTTGAATGAATTTCGTGTCTTGGTCTTAAGTTTTGGTTTCATATCTATAATTGATTGGCAATATCATGTTTGCTCTTCCTCTTTAGCTTCTGTCATTTTATCCATGAAAACTGCAGTTTAAGTTCCCATCTTGAATACTCACTGATTAATCTGTTTTCTTTAATTTTGTAGCAGTTGCGCAACCCGAAAGATCTGAGTTTTGTTGGTTACACATACAGAAACTTCAAGACCATAAAAGGGCTAAGTAAGTCTTTCCGTAACCTGCTTTCACTTTTTCTAGTCTCATATCATACATTTTCTTCGGTGATCCACATAATATCATCTATTATATCAGTTACTTTTTCTGGCATACTATAGTTTCTGTTGAATAATCTCACGCAGGAGTGAGAATAAGGTATGTTAGCATTGTCCATAATTGAGAGCATAGCATTGAAATTTTTTCATATGAACTTTGTCAAGTCTGAGGCGTGTATAGAAAACTATTTTTCTTATCCTATAGTGAATTTTAGATATTAAGTTGAACATTGTTGCTTTGGCTTATTTATTGATATTGGTCGAGAGCTAATTGCAGTCTATCTATATCTCTCCTGCATGCTTATGTACGCGTGAGTTACATATCTAGACTTAAATGTGCAGCATAATGTGCTTTATGCAATGTTCTCTATTCCATTATTATTACCTTTCTATTGTAGCATTTTGTGTGAAAACTTTGATTGGCTGTTTGCTGGTTTTAGTGTCTGAAGGCAAGTTCAAACTCATCATATTCACGATTTCACTGGACTTGCAAATTTTATATGGATTGCTTACTTTAGTTGACTCTGTGCCTTCGTTTCACCATAGAGAATATAAAAGGGAAAAAAACTAACTGAATCCCATTCATTTGCAGCTTGTTGTTTTATCTTTCTATACTGTTGTCATACCTGTCTTTGCAATGTTTAATGGTAGAAAATTGGACAAATTATGTCATTTCCTATTTGTTGTACTGTCAAAACTTTTGAATAAATATCAAATGCCTTTTTTAAGAAGTTGAACCATAAAATCAGCCTCATAGCAGAAAGGAATTCCTATAATGATCTAAACTTCTGTAGGAAATCTGGTTGCGATGAGGTTTTAGACTCTTTTGCTGTCTGGTCTAGATAATGGGCATGTTGATTTTTCGGAGTATTGATCATTAGACAAGATTTTGTAGTTTGAATGACATCTCTTCATTGTAATATCATGTACCTGATGAACAAAACTATTAATGTTGAGTATCTCCTACTATGATTCTCGTTGGTCAAGTACTATCACTCTTAAGTCATATGTCTTAACTTCTACTAAGTTCATGTTCAACTAAGTTGTAAGATACGTACATATAGTGTCATACATTTGTTGTTCAGGTTTTTGGTTATCTTCTGAATTGGCAGATTTCCTGTTTTTTTTTTTTTCCTTTTAGTAGAATGACAGACAAAGTTAATCATTGTTTAAGGGAAGCATTTTAATATCAATCCATGTATTTTTAATACCTTGTCTCTAAATCCTATCATGTTACTCGTGTTTGCTGTTTGCATGCTTCATGCTTCTTCATTCTGATGGTTCTGAGGTTTTGTTTTGAGCTTGATGAAACCATCAAAAAATGTTCCCTAAACTTATGTAGAAATGTGTGGTTCCAAGTTGATGATGACTAGGTTCAGAGATAGGATTTTCATCATATTCTGCTGAATTGAAACAGAACCATAATGGCCCTAGGATATAATATCTCTCACTATATAACGTTTTTCGTATAAACCTACTTTATCACAGTATCACATACTCGTGTGACTAGGTCTACATATCAAAAACTGAATAAGTGTAAATTTGGTGGATGTGGTACAAAATAGTTATATTAACTTATGTTCTGGTTTTTTTAGCTCTTACGAAGGTGGTTAGCCAGTCATTTCCAACCAATCCTTCATACTAAATTTGACTGCCTTTATCTGTTGTCCAAGTGCTCCATCTTATTTTTTCTGAGCTTGTACAGATGTGCATTACGATCAACTGTATTTATAAATACTTTATGCTTCCTAAAATTAGATTGTGTTTTATTCTATTCAAATACAGCAAGTCATTAACATAATTAAATGTGTTTTCAAAGTTTTACGATAAAGTTCTGAGCACAATAGAACATTTCTTCACATTTCAGTTCCATTTCTAATCACTGATTCACTTAGAACATAACCTGTAACTAAATTATTTTATTGGAAATTCACTTCACACAATCCTCCCAGAGACCTCAATATGTATATATGTATAGACAGGCATTTTTTATTTCCCCTATTTTTGTACTTCAACTCTGTTCAAGCAAATGCCTAATTTGGATAGCATGCGTCGTTTTTCCCCCTCATTTCTCTTTTCTTTTGAGGGTCTACTGAAGATTTTTAACAGAGCTTCAGAACTGGGACATACAAGTTATACTTTCTAAATCACTCATGTAATGATTCGTTCTCGTTCTATTTGTATATATAATTTTGGTTATTGCATGCTGCAATGATATATCACTCTTCTTTATCAAATAATGTTCACCTCAATTTTTATCTGCTTAAAATCAACTAAAATTGTTTATTGTGAGATCTGACAATGTTTTTATTTTTCAATTTTTTTGGTTTGTGCAAATTAGTGAGATCTGACTATGTTTTTTTGAAACTTTTTCTCGATGAAGACAACAGAAAGGGCATTTCACCTGATCGCATATCTATCGATTCTATCCAGAGTAAGTTCTCCTTCACTAACTACATTTTCTTTCCAACTTGCACTGAATCGCAATTCTCTAAAAGTAGCTGAAATGCTTTGCAGGTGATTCCGGAGTGGATTATTCAGACAAGGAGCCCACATTCGATAAAGAGCAAGTCCATATGCGTACTGCATCAGCAGATAATCTTTCTCATTGACCCTAAATTGCTACTTACAAAGCATCTGTTGTAAGTTGTAAGATTTCAATCGTCTTCTGCTCAGTGTCTGCATGCGTAGCGATACTAGGAATCGAACAACCTGGGAAGCATACTTTTAGTACAAAGGAACTTCCCCATTTTTAGTTAGAGCTATGCCATTTCAGATATTATATTATTACAGAACATAGTTTTTTAAGGTTGGCAGATCCAGAGAATGAACTTGCTACTGTGATTGCTGCCCTAAATAGATTGGTTTCTATGTTCCTGACAATTGCAGGTTTTCAATTGTTATCTGTTTGGATTTTAAAAGGTGTTGTCTTTTCTTCTTTTTTTTTTTTTTTTTTTGGTCTTTTCGTTTTTAATTACTCAATTTTTTGCTTACGTTTGACTAATTTAAGATTAACAACCTATTCCTCGTGAAGTTGCTACCATGTCGCGGGGCAGATGTTGTGTTTTCTTGAATTAGTGTTTTGTCATATGCCTTTTTTACAGGTTTGTTGTTTCTTGAATGAAGCATGGTTATTATTATTATTTTTTTAATTAATAGTAAAGTTCCAATGTCTTAAAGTGGATTTTTCCTTGAGAAAAGCATAAAGGGTTGTCTATGTGAAATCACGTTTTGAAGGTGGGATTAAAATGATGTTTGCTTTCAATAGATTTAAATTGTAGTTTGTGCATGAGTTGCTTTTGAAGTATAAAATATCTTAAATTTGATTTTTAAAAATAAATAAAGTAGTGAAGTTTCTAAATTATATTAAGTTTGTAGAGCACTTGAGATGTTGATAATGATAATGTTTCAATTAGGTGGTTTCAAATTTCAATGCGAGTGTGAACGGAACTAGAATTCGATATAGGGGATTGTGATTGGATGTAAATGGTCGACTAAGTTTGATAGCTATAAAATTTTATTCTAAGTTTTTAGAAGAAAAATAATGAAGTTGATATTTTTCTTTGATATAAGACAATTTAGTTATACAAAATGTGAAAACTTAGAATTAAAAAGTTATATTAAACTTTTAAAACATTATTTATTTATATATTATCAACTTATAATTTTTTAAGAGGATGTTGACACAAGTTTATGCAAAACATTTCAGGGAAATTAACAAAATATCCTATAATTTTGAATTATTGATTGAAATAACCATATAATTTTATACAAAAATTCATATGAGATTGAGTTTTTTATAGTCTAATGTGGGATCGAAATAGATCATATTGAATGGATTGATCCATCTTATTATCCATATGAATACATAAGATCTCACGTGAGACCGTCTCACGTTAGACCTACTCATAATTTTATAAGCATATGGTTATTATATCTCTAACTACGAGTACCCCACCTCCCTCCTCTTCTCATTCGCTTCGTTTTATTTTCTTCTTCATATTGCACTCTTCTTTTCTTTCTCCTTTTCTTCTCCTCAATCTTCTTGGTATGGTCTTCTTCTTTTCTATCTTCATATCTTTCTTCTTTAACTAACGATTCAATGTGGCTTATTTTTTGAATCACGAAATCATGTATTTTGATTTCTTCTTCTTCTTCTTCTTCTTCATCTTCGTAGATTATTTGTTTCATTTGGGTTATTGATTATTATGGCAGCTATGTCATTCATCTTCGTCTGCTTCTTTGATTTCATGAAATTATTTGTAGAAAATTTGAGGAAGAAGATGATTTCGATTTCATGAAATTATTTCTAATAATTTTGAGGAAGAAGATGATGAAAATTACAAATTTGAATTTTAAGATTTTAACTTATATTCTACAATACAATGATGTATTTTGAGTATATAAGTAATATTTTTCATTTGTACGGGTAATATGTTTCATATATATGTGTAATACCTTACATTTCAATTACTTGTAATATAAAATTTAAAATTTTAAACTTGTACTCTACAGTAAATTGATACATTTTGAGTATATAATTAATACCTTTTAATTATACGAGTAATACCTTACATTTCAATAACTTGTAAAATAAAGTAATATCTTTAGATAAAACAAGTAATATATCTCAATAAAACAAGTGTTGAAATATTTCTGAGGTTATCTTAATATGACAGAACAAGTTGCTAATAAGAAAATATAGTTTGCTAGAGTAAGTTTCCACGAATTACATGATCAGATAAATAGTTAAGATCATGTAATGGTTTTCCAAATTATAAGGAAAACCAATCTTAGAAGAAACGGGAACTTATCTTCTAAGAGCAGCAAGGATGGAAGAAACAACAAGATGTTGCAGCAGAAAAGATGGATGAAACAGAAAAAGGATGCTGAAATAGAAAGCTTACGCAGGACAGAAAGCTGAAGAGAAGGAAATAGAATCCTAGCAGCAAACAGAAAGCGGAATAAAACAGCATCCTGAAAGAAGCAAGCAAGGAAGAGCGAGCTATAGCAATCTACAAAGGAAATAGGAAATAGCCAACGGATCTCTTGCAGAAAGACAAGTGTCACTCCTATCCATGCAGTACGAAGAAGACCATGCAACTCAAACGAGAAGAAAGCTATCTGGCAACCAGACTAGCTAGGCGTTGCATAAAAGTCAAAGATTGTGGGCGCATTAAATGCACATGTCAGGAACATCTCAGAAGCATTTAATGCGAACACAAAGAAGATCTTGGAGATCAAAAGCTGCAATTCAAAAAGGGAAAGTGTTCATCTTCAACGGATACATTTCCAATGGACATATTCTCAAGATCTATAAATTGAAAGTGTGGTTGAACTAACAAAGGTGCTGAACAGTGTTGAGAGGAAAATCAGAAATACTCCAGAGCTCCTCAAAAGCTCATGTCTGTTCAAGCCACACAACCTTCAAGGAGCAACATACAACAGTCATAGGACTTCATTGATCAAGATTGCTCCACACCAATTGAAGAACCTTTTTATTTCTTTTAACCATTTGTGTTGTGTGCGCTAGGTTGTGTTTGATGTAACTTAGTTGATAGGATTATATCCTTGTTGAGTAATAGTCTTATGTAGACTATTTGCCCTATGTGGGATTTGTACCCTGTGTGGGTTGTAACTTAAGAATCTAGGATTCTGTAGGTATAGCTTGTTAGGAAGAGGTTTGTAGAATCGAGACTTATAAATCAAACTGGTCTAACGAAGTTCCTCCTCAATGAAGGAGTAGAGTGGACGTAGAAGGATTACACCATCTTCGAACCACTATAAGCCATAAGTGTTTATTTGTTTTGACTGCATATTGTGTTTTGTTTATTGCATATCTATCTTGTTGCACCTGTCATAAGCATATTCGTCAAAAATACTTTGCTAAAATCATATTGCGAAAAGAAAAACATGTTTGCAAAACAGGAAACTCTATCTTAGTTTAATACGCTGTGTACTGTGATTCGAGATAGGAACCTGATCAGCATTGTGTCAGGTTACTGACTCGAGTCGGGTTGTTGTTTCTCTTTGGAATCAGGAACCTGTTCGTTAAAAAGAGTTTTAAAAAGATTTTGTGAAAATCGGTAGATGTTCATTCACCCCCTCTGAACCTCTGACCACCATTTGGACCCAACAACAAGTAATACATTTGAGATAAACAAATAATCTATACTATATATAAAATGGGAGAAGTTGACAAATTTTACTAATTTGTCATTTTCCCTCCCAAACTATCAACCAATAGAAAAAAAACAAAAAAAAATTAAATAACTTTTAAGTATCATATAGAATAAGCTTCACATATATCTTACATAATAAACTAACTTATAATTTATATATAAGAGTAGAGATAGAAACAAAAGAAGCTATGTTAAATGATATGATTATATTTTAATAATATGATAATATTTTGAAAATAATGAAATTTAACCATTTTCAAAAATTAAAATTTTGAAATTAGTTTATAATTTTAATATATAAATGTTGAAAATTGATTTAAAATCTAAGTTTCATTTTATGAAGGGTTGTAAAATGTTTAAAAAAAATTGAAAACTATTATAAGAACATTAAAATAATAATAAAATCTTAAATTAAGAAGAAGAAGAAGAAGAAGAAGAAGGTTGTATGATTAAGTCTAGCGATCTAAAATCAACGAGTAAAATTTAAAAATTAATTCAAATATATATGTAATATTAATTGTGTAAGATATAAAAATCAATAAATTTAATGCAATTTTAATAAAAATATTTGGTAATTTATTTAAAATTATTTCAAATAAATAGATATAATTAATCTAAAATTTGTTCTAAAAAGTATAATATGTTCTAAAAAAATATAAAAAATGGTTTTGAAAATCTAAGAAAATATTGTTTTAAAATGTAAAAATTAATTTGAAACCTAAAGTTTTTAAATATAAACTAAATTTGGGAATAAATATAATATTTTTTTGAACAAATCCATTTAAAAACAATGCAGAAAATTATTTACAAATTTTAAAAATAATTCTAAGATATAAAGGAACAAAAATATTAACAAAACATATTAGTAAGCATAATTAAAAACTTCTTAATTATTCAAAAATTAAATCTTACAAACACAAAACTATTATTATTATTATTATTATTATTATTATTATTATTATTATTATTATTATTATTATTATTATTTACTATGTTCAATTTTATTTTCAGATTTAATTGTTGAATATTGATGTTTAAAAAAAACACGAATTTTGACATATTTCAAAATAATAAGATGTCATGAATAACCTTTTAATATACCAAATTTATTATATTATTGCAAATCATATATATTGTCATAATAAACTGCGCATTTTGCGGATGTACTACATTTATTTTAGAAAAATTAGTTGATCGCTATCAAGAATCTAAATATTATTTGAAAGATTTCTTTTCCAAAAATTTTAAAATATTATTTAATATATTACATATCTATTATAAAATCGTAAATTATACTTTACAAAATTATAAATATGAAATTATAAAGACAATAAACAAAATTATGAATAAATATAATAATTCTTATTTTAAAAAATATAAAATAAAAACTTCGATTATTTGTGAATAAATTTGGTATAACTTTTTGGCCTATTTAATTTAGTCCAAGTAGAATAAGTATTATTTAAGTCCAATTTTCAATGTTTTTTTTTTATTAATTTCAATAGATATCAAGTGATTTTGGGGTATTTGATGGGTTAACACAAGCAAAAACACACACACATATATATATATATATATATACATATATATATATATATATATATATATAAATTCGGAATAATTGAGTTATTTGTGTTTGTTGAGTTAGAAATTTCAAAAAATATTGAAAGGAATATATATTCTACATAAAAAAAGAACCATTACATTATGTTTTACAAATCCAAATTATCAAATATTTTATAACAAACTGTGCAACACACGAGTGCACTGCTAGAATCCTAAAATCATAAATGAAAGAAGGAATAGTTGATTTGATGCATTTATTTATATGTGGCATTAAAATTCAAAGGATCAACTAATATAATTGAAAATTAGTTTAATGAATATAAATATATAATAAAATAAATAAATGTTTATTTAAAAGATTGTAAACTATACTGAAATATCTAAAAATCAAAAACAATTTTAACAATAAATTTCATTTAAAATAATTTTAAAAAATTTAAAAGTTATATTATTACAAATTATATATATTACCACAATACTAATAAACTGTGCATCGCACGGGAGTACTGCTAGTAATATTTTAACATATAACAAGTAATACTTTGGGTAAACAAAGTAACACATTTTAGATAAATAAGTAATACATTTAAACTTTTAAGATAAACAAGTAATACTTTTACATATAACAATTAATACCCTTCAGTAAAATAAATAAAATCTTTCACTTAAATAAAATAATACCTTTAGATAAAACAAGTAATACATTTTGATAAAATAATAATTACTTTTGAGATAATCAAGTAATACATTTATATAACAAAGTAAAATAAATTAATACCTTTAAATAAAACAAGTAATACATTTCGATAAAACAAGTAATATTGTTGAAATAAGCAAATAATAATTTTACATATAGAAACAATACATTTGAAATAAACAAGAAATACTTTTAATTCAATAAAACAAGTAATGCATTTCGGTAAAGTAAGTAATACCTTTCATGAAAATAAATAATACTTTTATTAATACAAATAATACCTTTCAAGTTAAAAAGTAATATCTTTCAGGTAAATATATATTTTTTTATTACTACCAATATAATTTATGTTCATACACGCTAATTCGAAAATCTCATACATTAATAAAGATTGAGTAGTATTATGAGATCATCTTACGGAATTAATTATGTGAGATAGATCAATACACAATTTATATAGCTTACAATTCAAATTAACAGGAAACAAACAAGGATAAGAATTAGAAGTACAAGTTAACAAAAAAGAAACAAGGATAAGAAGTAGAAGTATATATGTGTACTATGCTGATCACTCATATCATGAACTAGGAGTATATATGTGTAATATGCTTAGAAGTGGAAGAATCAATTCTATGAACAAGTTAACATAAAAGAAATAATATCTATCATATATGCTTAGAAGTGAAAGTAGCAACTATATGAACAACTTAACATAAAAGAAACAATATCATAATATTAACATGTTAAATAGAAAAGAAATAATGGTTAGAAGTGGAAGTATTTGTCATATGAACAAATTAATCCAAAAGAAAGTAGAAGTATATATGTTACTGAAGTATTGAGGATTTTGAGGATTAAAGAAAATAAATATATATGGTATAAAGAAAATTAACACAAAAGAAAGTAGAAGTATATATGTTACTGAAATATTGAGAATTTTGAAGATCAAAGAAAATAAATATGTATGGTATAAAGAAAGAATGTAGAAGTATATATGTTACTGAAGTATTGAGGATTTTGAAGATTAAAGAAAATAAATGTATATGGTATAAAGAAGATTACTGTATTAAGGATTTGAAGATAACTGTAGAAGAAATAATATTATAAATAAGTTAAACAAAAAAGAAATGATAAACTAGTTAACATGCATTAGGGAATGCACATCAAATCCATGGTGTCACCAAGAGAATGCGCATTAAATCCATAAGTCCTGCTCAATTCGATATCATCAAGGATCACCACATTAAATCCATGAGTCCTATTTAATTGGATATTATCAAGGATCATCAAGAGAATTGATGTGTTTCTATTTGTATATATTTTATCATCATAATTATTTTTGATTATAGTTCATTTAATTTGTGCTTTAATTGATTTAATTATTATTGTTATTTAATTTGTAGGAATGGACATTTAATGGGCTTTGAGGAAAATTGAGCTTAAAATGATCAAATTATGTTTAAGTTGTGAAGATGGACTTAATGAGATTGAAGGGACCACATCAAATGCTTAAGTGGTTTGAAGGGAAAGAAAGAGCAAAGAAGAGATTTATCTCTTATATTTTGTAATGAACTTTTTTGTCCTGGTTTTAGTTTCTTAAGTTTTAATTAGGGGTAGAAAATATATTTTTATGTAATCTCTCCCCCCTCTTTCTCTCTCTTGGGCCAAAACTCATGATCATTCTCTCATTCTCTACATACACACATTTTAATTTTTTCTCTCTCTAGTTTTTCTCTCAATTTCAAGAAGAATGTTGAAGATTACATGAGAGATGATTAATCAAAACATGAGTGGCTAAATTCTCTCTCTAATTCAAGGGTTGTTTAATTCAATTGCTATCACCGTGAGGTTTTGTGCTTAATTTGATTTCTTACTTTATTTCAAGTATTTGTTAATTCATGATCTAATTTCATATAGTGATATATAGTTTGGGTTCATCTGACAATTCGATTTAAATTATATATTGTTAATGCTATAATTTAAAATTATACGAGTCAACATGAGCTATCTTTAATAATGAAAGTAAATTTATTTCTTTTTTCTTTTTTTGACAATTAGAATCCAAGTTAAGTATTAAAGTTCTCTTTTATATGTTGTTAGGACGTATGATTGTTGAATGAGTGATATTTAGTAGCAATAGGTTGATTATGTTTTTGCTGTGATTGTGTAATTGCCTAATGAATTAACGGGACTAACGGAACCATAGGCTTAGTAATTACAGCTATCTCGATTTTGCTGGGATTGTATAATTGCCTAATGAATTAACGGGATTAACAGAACCATAGGCTTAGTAATTGCAGCTATCTCGATTATTGGGTTTTAGGTTTCAGTTTAGGTTTAACTATTTTCATAAGAGCTTAATGCAGTTGTTAATTAATTTGGATCGCGACCAATTTAGTTAATGGCTAGTTTTGATTGGTGGGTGGGTTTGATCAATTAAATTGAGAAAACAATTTGGATCACGACCAATTTAGTTAATGGCTAGTTTTGATTGGATGTTGGGTTTGATCAATTAAATTGAGAAAACATGGACTTTTCTACGGATTCGTATTTACTCTAAGGTTAAATGCTTGAATGTGCAAGATGATGTTTGTAGCCTGTGTTTAGTTTAAGGTTAAATGTTTGAATGTCTAAGATTAAATGATTGAATGTGCAAGATGATGTTTGTAGTCTGTGTTTAGTCTAAGGTTAAATGCTTGAATGTGCAAGATGATGTTTATGCTTGAATGTTTAAGGTTAAATGCTTGAATGTGCAAGATGATGTTTGTAGTCTGTGTTTAGTTTAAGGTTAAATGCTTGAATGTCTAAGGTTAAATGCTTGAATGTGCAAGATGATGTTTGTAGTCTGTGTTTAGTTTAAGGTTAAATGCTTGAATGTGCAAGATGATGTTTGTAGCCTATGATCAGTGACGCAATCGAATGTCGACACTCTTGAATCGGAGTCTTTTTCTCCTCTTTATTTTCATCATTTTTTGCTTGTCTACTCTTATCTCTATTTGCTTGCTTAGTTTAGTGTAGTTTCATTAGTTTACTAGATAATCAAAAACCCCATTGGTTCGTTTATGCTCAAGAAAATTAGTTTATGCTCAAGAGAATTAAGCCATATTCCCTGTTGATCGACCTGCTTTCCGTTATACTCATGCATTTGCTCATTCGAAGTAGGTTTTAATCTTTGGTTTGACAAGCCAATCAAGAATGTGCTTAATTCGATATTATCAAAGATCAACAAGAGAATGCACGTTAAATCTGTGAGTCTTGCTTAATTTGATATCATCAAGAATCATGTGTGAGTCCTACTTAATTCGATATCATCAAGAATCACCAAGAGAATGCACGTTAAATATGTGAGTCTTGCTTAATTCGATATCATCAAGAATCATTTGTAAGTCCTGTTTAATTCAATATCATTAAGAATCACCAAGACACACCAAGAGATCGATATCATTAAGAATCACCAAGAAAATGCACATGGTGTGTCACCAAGAGATCGATATCATTAAGAATCACCAAGAGAATGCACATGGTGTGTCACTAAGAGAATGCACATCTGCTTAATTCGATATCATTAAGAATCACCAATATCATCAAGAATCACCAAGAGAATGCACAATGTTGTGTCACCAAGAGGCACATTAAATCCGTGAGTCCTGCTTAATTCATCATCAAGTCCATCATCAAGTCAAGAATGCACATTAAATCCGTGAGTCCTGCTTAATTCATCATCAAGGATCACCAAGAGAATGCACAATGCATCACCAAGAAAATGCACAATGCATATTAGATTCGTCCGTGAGTCCTGCTTAATTCATCATCAAGTCCATCATCAAGTCAAGAATGCACATTAAATCCGTGAGTCCTGCTTAATTCATCATCAAGGATCACCAAGAGAATGCACAATGCATCACCAAGAAAATGCACAATGCATATTAGATTCGTCGTGGAGTCCTGCTTAATTCGATATCATCAAGGATTACAGTTGAATAGAAGAAGCAAAACTTAAAAACATCAACATCACAATTCAGAAGCAAAACTTAAAAACATCAACATCACAATTCAGTAATGCACATGAAATTCATGCAATCCTTAATTTCAGAGATATTTCGATTAACATTGATTGAATATGATCAATAAAAAAAAAACCAAATTTTTTACAAATTTTTTTGATGATTGATTGATGATTTATCACAACAATCACATATTTAACATTATAAGAAGGAAACTTGATAACATCAACGATGAAACTTGAAAACACATATTTAACATTATAAGAAGGAAACTTGATAACATCAACGATGAAACTTGAAAACATCACCATGACAGTTTAGTAGGATTGATTGAATTTATTGAGAATCCTCTTTATAATTGGGATTTCTTAGCGATTTTATAAGGATAGAATTAATTGGACTATCAAGACATGATTGCTTGAGATTTATCCTGCAATATCCATGATTGATTTAGATTTATCCTCTGCGGATTTTGAGATTGATTGAAGATTTATCACTCTGATTATTTTGATTTGATTATTGAGGATTTCTTTAAAACTTTAACCCACATGTAAATATTAGAAGTTTCATCTCCAACGATATATTAAATAAATAAAAGTTGAAAACCATAACAAATATATAATATAGATTGTCAACTAAGTTTATGACCAACACAATCGTGCTTTCTTTTTCATTAATTTCAACTCCGCCCAACTCAATCAAGTTGCATGATTAGGTTTCATAATGGAGAAAATTATGTCCATATTTTCTGTTGCCTATGAATATTAATCATAAATGTAATATTTATTGAAAAATGAAATAAAATTATTATTATTATTACTTTTCATCATTAATATAAATAAAACCGTGCTAAAAATAATATGTAGTAAGTTTTCCACCCAATATATTTTCTAAAAATAGATGGTATCATTTAGAAAAAAAAAAAAAAAAGGCGCTTCTTGCTGGGCGGAATTAGGGCAACGAAAAGGGGTAAAGAGTTGAGACCAAATTCCTCTTTTTTTTCTTTTTTGCTTTTGGTATTTCTTTCAAGGACTTTCATCAAAATTTCAAATTATGTTAATTTTTCATTTCAAATCCATTTTAATGCATAAAATATAAAATTAATTCATATTTCACGAGCTTAAGCTTGACATAATATATATATATATATATATATATATATATAATGTAAATGCTTTATATATTACTCCAATGAAATTGCTAAACAACCAAATTTTAGTATTTTGGGCATCATGAATCTTTTTAAGAACAGAAAAATAGTCAAATTATTTGAAACTCAGAGTCAGAGATTAGTTGGTGGCAATATTAACTCATTCATAATTCACACTTTGTAATAAAAAGTACTTTTTCCTCAACACTGCATCACAGTCTCTATTTATTATGTTAATTAATTACATGAAATAACAAATATATATATATATATATATATATATATATATATATATATTGTTGGAAATTGGAAGAGAATGTTGGTTTTGACCAAACTTTGACCAATTTTTAATGTTGATTCCATTTTAAATAAATGGAAATAAGTTGCTAAATCGGAATCTACATTCTGTGTAGATGAATGTAGTGTATTTACTTTTGAATTTCCAATTTCGGGTGAATGAGAAATTAATACACAAAATTGGCAACTTGGATCCTTCTTGTGAAGGAAAATTGAAAGAAGATGAACTTGTTCCACATTGGAAAATTGGTAGGAAAATGTTCACTTTATTAATAGGAGCACATGTATAAGAAATAATCATGTATGCTCCTTTATGGTGGAACCTAGTGCCATTTTTTGGACCTAGTTGGCTAAGCACACACGCACCATCCGAACCGCACGTGGCACCCGGGTTGGGTTTGGACCGGACCGAATCGGGTCGCGGGTCATGGACCGGGTCGCAGGTCGGGTCATGGACCGGGCCGGGTCGGATGTGACCAAGTAGTGTGGCCCTTGGGTGTGAAAGGGTGTTGCCAGTGACCCTTGGGTCCAAATGGTTTGTCCCTTGTAAAGAGGTGTGAACACACCTCTTGGGTCCAAGGGTGGTGTCCATTGTGGGAAGGGACACATCTCTTTACTCCTATAAATAGGAGGCCCCCTCATTTCATTTGATTCATTCTAATTCCGAAATATATTCAGAAATCAACGACATTAGTCATTGTCTAGAAAGTCCCGAGTATTGAGTAAATTCCGAAATATATTCAGAAAT
Organism: Scutellaria galericulata; assembly: GCA_946896805.1. Lineage (NCBI taxonomy): Eukaryota > Viridiplantae > Streptophyta > Magnoliopsida > Lamiales > Lamiaceae > Scutellaria > Scutellaria galericulata. The sequence continues at coordinate 15,874,082 of OX335790.1, forward strand.
CAACGACATTAGTCATTGTCTAGAAAGTCCCGAGTATTGAGTAAAGTTCGCCGATAGCTTTTGGATTGTTGTGCTGTAATCCTTAAGCTCGAAGTCGTTGTATCTAATCCTTAAGCTCGAAGTCGTTGTATCTTAGGGACGATTGTCGTTAACCGTGAACACGACATTAGTCATTGTCTAGAAAGTCCCGAGTATTGAGTAAAGTTCGCCGATAGTCGTTAACCGTGAACACGACATTAGTCATTGTCTAGAAAGTCCCGAGTATTGAGTAAAGTTCGCCGATAGCTTTTGGATTGTTGTGCTGTAATCCTTAAGCTCGAAGTCGTTGTATCTTGGGGACGATTGCCGTTAACCGTGAACACTTGGATACGGGGCAATATCGTCTTACGGAGAAAGAGCCTAACTCTTGCCTCGACTTAACCCCGTCTTACGGAGAAAGAGCCTATCTCTTGCCTCGACTTAACCCCGTAACTGTGCATCTTTTCAATACGCCTAACCACTTATTTTCCAACATATATATATATATATATATATATATATATATATATATATTAAAAATAACAAATTCTACTACAGCTCAAATATTTTCTTCGTCCCTTTCGTTCGCAAAGTAAGAGTAAAGAAAGAAGTGAAATCCTCAAACCCATCTCTAATAGAAAGGTTTAGGTAATCCATACTTGTCTTCATCTCCTATAAGGCTTCGTTTACTTTGGGATACTTTAGAATAGTGATATTTTATCTACCTTTATTTAATATTTATTTTGATGGAAAAAAAAAAAATCAGGTTATCCTTCCAACCTGGGATAAAAATGTCAAAATTCGGATAATACCATGGATAATAATCCAGGTCCTAGGATAGTTACCAAAAATTTGGGATAGAAATGTTATGGGATAACATTAAGAAATAACATTTCTATCCCTAATAAACATTAAACATTTACATAAAATGGACATTTAGGTAATATTATTAGTATCCTAACCTTCATATATTACCTAATAAACAATGGATAATGATAGTTAATATCTTTATCCAAATATTATATGTTAAGGGTAAAAATTGGAATTGAATAACAATTTATATCTTATCTTATGAAGTAATCTTACTACCTAGATAATTACCATATCTCTTATTTGCTAAAGTAAACATAGCCTAAAAGAGCTCAACTTATTTTTAGTAGAACTAAATTAGTTAGATCTTTGAACTCTAACAAAATCTTAATTAAGCCTAATATCGAGCATTTTCTTTTATATAATATATATATATATATATATATATATATATATATATATAAAAGTTAAGCCTAATACCGAACATTTACTTTGTTTTTTTATATGAGTAAGTTTTATGACTTATTTTAGTAGTTAGATCTTTGAACTCTAACAAAATCTTAATTAAGCCTAATATCGAACCTTTTTTTTTTTATATGAGTAAGTTAAGCCTAATACCGAACATTTACTTTTTTTTCTTATATGAGTAAGTTTTATGGGAGACCATTACGTGAGATGAATCGATCCATAACTCATATTTCAAATTCACATATAAATTTGTGAAAATGAGTTTTGTTTGTAAACAATGAGGATCCGTCTCACGAGTCACGATAACTATCCGTGGACCTCACGTCTCATATAAGTTTTTTGTATTTTTAAATTGGAAAATTCATCTTCTTCAACAAATTGAGATTATAAAGGAAAAATGATTAAGTCATTGACCTCTCGTTTCTAGTAAAGAAAAAGGTTAGATACTAATTCTCCTAATAAGGATTAACAATTCTTTCAAATCTAACTTGAATCATAATTTATTTAACTATATATACATAAATACATATATATCCTAATTTCATGATGATGATATTTATTTAAAATTTGATAATTGAAAAGATAAAAAAGATGGAGATAGAAGCTAGGTAGTGGGAGAAGAATAAGACGAAGGGTCATTTTCAAGAAATAGATGGGAGTTTAGAGTTAGAGATTTGGGACCTAACAAAGAGGCAGGCAGATTATATGCAAGATACCATTTATTTGTTTGCAACACTTTTGTTTTGTTGGAAAGTGGAATTACTACTTTATAATTGCATGTTTTATAATTTCTTTATCCTTTTCAATAACCCGGTTTTAGGTGATTGACAACTCTGACTACTTTAAATTGTTGTTACGTAAATTATGAGATGTGTTTGAATAACTTAGATCATTGATATCACTACTAATATTTATTGATTATCTATAGACGGGAGCATTTCTTTATCGTTATTATTATTAAAGAACTTACATTTCTTCTAAATTGTAACCTCTTATTCTCTTAAACCTTGTTACAAAAGCATCTTCACAAACTTCTATTTTATTTCGATTTTATTTATTTCTTATTTCCTATCTATTTTTTGGGGTTTTCTTACTTAGGTTCATTCCATGTGCGGGCCTTGCATTACAAGGTTGGGTTGATATTAAATATACTAATATATTGTATTTTTATTTACATTTTGAATTTTTAATTAATTTTTGTTTAATTGTGGTTTATATGAAAATCACATTATGAGTTTAGCATATTTTGCAAAATTATTTGATGAAGCTATTACAAAATATAACTACTTTATAAAATAAGAAATATATATGGAATTGTTAGTTTCTTAAAGGTCTTCAGTATTTGCAATAAAAGTATAAAATTTAAGATCGAGTGTGTTGTTGATTAATGTTATCAACTTTTTGATAAAAAATACCAAAGAGAGAAAAAAAAATGATAATAAAATGTTGTTTTATAATAGATTTGTAAAATGATAATAAAATGTTGTTTTATAATAGATTTGTCACCGTGGTATGAATAACAAACTATATATAATAACTAGCATATGATCCATTTAATAATAACTAAGATTTATAAAAATTGACAACTTAGTTGGAGTATATATAATAACTAGCATATGATTAATTTAATAATAACTAAGATTTATAAAAATTGGCAACTTAGTTGGAGTCATTCTTTGGATACGTGAGACAGTTATCCTTTTGAGATTGATTGAGGATCTCCTCTTGATTATTTTGATTTTGATCCTTTGATTTTTTTTAAGGATCAATGACGTTAGATTTTTTTAAGGGTTGATTGAGGATTTCTTAACCTGTTTGCCCATTTTAAGGGTTGATTGAGGATTTCTTAACCAGCTTGCCCATATTTGTTTATACCTTTAATCAACTGCTATTTTTCATCACTTTCATCGGTATTAAGGGCAAAGCTGTGATCCACCTACTAACCGTGACCCCCAGAGGGGAAACCGAAGGATACAACAAAGTTGAACCTGAAGGAGCTGAGGAACATAGCGAAGGATACAATGCTGCCTACTGATAGGAAGATCGTCGTGCTCCTCACATTAATCTCGTGCGCCCTCCACATCGCCCCTCCACAAACCTCCACAAACGGTCCGGTTTGTAGAAAATCTGGAGGAGGTTAATTCATATGCGTGGTGAGCAGCGCTGCTGGCCTTCCTTCTGTTGGCCTTCCTGTACCATGGAGTCCAGAGATGGAAGGCTGAGGTAAATCCTAAAAAAAAGCATTCATGAATATGAATGATTATTGAGCATTGGATCAATGACATTAGATTTTGTAAGGATTGATTGAGATTCATGAATATCTCCACAAACCTCCACAAACGGTCCGGTTTGTAGAAAATCTGGAGGAGGTTAATTCATATGCGTGGTGAGCAGCGCTGCTGGCCTTCCTTCTGTTGGCCTTCCTGTACCATGGAGTCCAGAGATGGAAGGCTGAGGTAAATCCTAAAAAAAGCATTCATGAATATGAATGATTATTGAGCATTGGATCAATGACATTAGATTTTGTAAGATTGATTGAGATTCATGAATATCTCCACAAACCTCCACAAACGGTCCGGTTTGTAGAAAATCTGGAGGAGATTAATTCATATGCGTGGTGAGCAGCGCTGCTGGCCTTCCTTCTGTTGGCCTTCCTGTACCATGGAGTCCAGAGATGGAAGGCTGAGGTAAATCCTAAAAAAAAGCATTCATGAATATGAATGATTATTGAGCATTGGATCAATGACATTAGATTTTGTAAGGATTGATTGAGATTCATGAATATCTCCACAAACCTCCACAAACGGTCCGGTTTGTAGAAAATTTGGAGGAGGTTAATTCATATGCTGCTGGCCTTCCTTCTGTTGGCCTTCCTGTACCATGGAGTCCAGAGATGGAAGGCTGAGGTAAATCCTAAAAAAAGCATTCATGAATATGAATGATTATTGAGCATTGGATCAATGACATTAGATTTTGTAAGGATTGATTGAGATTCATGAATATCTCCACAAACCTCCACAAACGGTCCGGTTTGTAGAAAATCTGGAGGAGGTTAATTCATATGCGTGGTGAGCAGCGCTGCTGGCCTTCCTTCTGTTGGCCTTCCTGTACCATGGAGTCCAGAGATGGAAGGCTGAGGTAAATCCTAAAAAAAAAGCATTCATGAATATGAATGATTATTGAGCATTGGATCAATGACATTAGATTTTGTAAGGATTGATTGAGATTCATGAATATAATGATTATTAAGCATTTTTTGAAACATCATGTTAGAGGGCAGTCTCTTCAAATCTACTGGCATTTGTTGTTTAATGAGAATGTGAAGAAGATATCTCAATAGCTATTGATGTTCATTCCTTGTCTTATTGGTAACTTACTAAAAAGCTGACACCACTTATTAACAACTTATTGCACTCATAGTACAAGTTGAAGGTTACAAGGTTCAATCATCTTTGTGTATTGAATACCTCATGATCGGAATAATATTATGACGTGCAATCTCGTTTATATGACCTTTATAGGTATCCTCTGCCTTTTCGTGCACCATTATACAATTACATATTTAGAAGTGGAGAACAATGTTATGGTAAATAAACCTTGATCGAATTCTTTGACTTTGAATCAACATACTTATCCAAGTGATGTGTTTAAATCTTTATAATAAACAGAATTCCGATGATTATAAACTAGCTCAAATGGAAATGGCTTGATTAAAACTTATTTCTTCTTTTTCCTCCTCTCATATACGATAAGATCATACCCGGCATACTTCCTCCCGTGCCTTCATCCTCCTCTCATATACAAGATCATACCCGCCGGCATGACTTCCTCCCGTGTGTTCATTCTCATAATTCTACAAGATCATACCCGGCCCCGTGCGTTCATTCTCATAATTCGGCACCTTCATATACAAGATCATACCCGCCGGCATGACTTCCTCCCGTGTGTTCATTCTCATAATTCTACGAGATCATACCCGGCCCCGTGCGTTCATTCTCATAATTCGGCACCTTCGAGGAGGGCAATCTATATACAATAAGATCATACAATGAAGACTTCCTCCCGTGCCTTATACAATGAAGACTAGAGCCGTACCTTCATCCTCATAATTCGGCACTTTCGGGAAGGGCAATCCGCTAACAAAGTGAATCACAATGAAGCAAATGTAATTAAATAATAAGCTAGAATTGATAAGAAATTATTGGAAAATAATTGAAGATTTATTTGATGATTATTATGATTATCATTCATATTATTTTCATGATTATTTCTAATTATTGAGGATTCATTGATATTTATTTTATTGATTATTTCTAATTATTAAGGATTTATTAAGAATTTATTTTGGTGATTATCGAGGATTGATTGAGATTTACTCTCTGATTATTGAGATTTGAGGATTTATTAACAATTTATTTCTGTTGATTATTGAATATTAATTGAAATTTATTTTCTGATTATTGAGATTTCTCAAGGACTGAATTTTTTGAAATTGATCGAGGATTTATCTTCCTATTATTTTGATTTAATTAATGAGGATTTCTTTGAAACTTTACTAGGTTTGATTAGCCGCCAATAATAATTATTATATTTTTACATTTATTCAATGACAATCATTTTGATGCCTATCAAAATAAATATTGATGTAGTGTTAGCAAAATTTCTTAACATTTTGCCAAGTATAGTTAAAACGCATAGGACTGAATTTTTTGAAATTGATAGAGGATTTATCTTCCCTATTATTTTGATTTGATTAATGAGGATTTATTTGAAACATTACTAGGTTCAATTAGCCTTCAATAATAATTATGATACTTTTACATTTACTCGATGACAATCATTTTGATGCCTTGATCAAAATAAATATTGATGCTGTGTTAGCCAAATTCCTCAACATTTCGTTAGAGTCGCAGCCAATAAGAAGCCTTGAAATGGAGATCAAGAATAATTTTTTCTTTGCATCTGAATTGGCAGTTTTCTATTAGAATATTAGCTTCGTTTATTGATCATTTTCGATCATTCTTGTTGCTATATTCTCATTCTCTTACAGTATGATTGGTATGAGGGAATGGAATCATCATTCTTACCTTCATTCATATTCTTTTGATTGGTATGTTTTATAAGTAGGAATAATGATTCTCACATGGAATTGTTATTACCATTCATTCATATCCACATAGTATTATGTATTCCCGTCTTCAAGGAAATTAACGTTGTTTTTATTAATTTTGTCTATTATCATTATTTATTTTATATTTTTACAAATTAACTTTCTAAATTTAAATTATTATATAAAATTTTGTAAATAATATAAAATTATTTATAAAAATAAAAAAAATTAATAATTTAAAATTAATATAAAATAAAAATAGCAAAAAAATAATAAAAACTAAATATATAAATAGTATAAAAATAATTAGTACATATAAAAATCTAAAAAACATAAAGATAATATGTATATAATTTTAATAATACAAATAATTAAAATTCTGATATAAGATTTATCTATAAATTATATATATATATATATATATATATATATATATATATTGTTGTGAAATATTAAAAAAATATATAAAAGAATATTAGTATAGATAATAGGTTATAGTTAAATTGTAATTAAAATATTTTTTAGATAATATAAAATAATTAATAAAAGATATGATAAATATATTATTATTATTATTTAACTACTTTAAATATATGTAAATAATACAAAAATAGTAAATTAATAGTAAATTTTAAAAAATAAAATATATAATATAATATACCTTAATATTAGTACAATGATTAATTTTCTATAAAAAGAATTATCTTTAAATTTAAATATGCAAAATAATTTTAATTTGAGTGATATATTGAATATTCACATTAAATAAAATTATAGTGGAAGGTAATTTGGCCAAATAAAGATTGATTTAATATTTATACATTTTATTTGTAGTTATCAATCATAAAATATAATCATAATGATTATTTCATTCATTTCATATTCCTTTGTGATACCAATGCATTTTTATACCATTTTTTTCCCATCGTCAATCCATTCTTGAGTTCATTCAATTCCCACGTAATTTCATTCAATCATATCAATCATGTCGTAAAGGGTTGGTTTCATTATTGAGTTTAGCATTGTAAAGATAGAAAGAAATTATCTATAAGATAACCTGTTAGTTAGTTTTGAGAGTTTCAGATTTACAATCTTGTAATTTTTTATTTCTGATCTTGTTCATTGAATAAAAGACCCCCACCTCGTGTTCTGTGGACGTAGACCTTTTACGCCGAACCATCGTACATCTCTATGTGATTTGTGTTCATTCTTGTTGTGGTTTGATTGAGATCGGATTTGGGATCGATCTTGTTTGAGTTAAAGACTTGTGTGTTGTTGAGTTTTTTGGAGAATTCCCTGACAAATATAATACATGAGAAATAAATAGCACATCAGAACCCAGTGAACATTCATTTGAGATCGAAATCTCCAAGCATGTGATGATGATCCATATGAGAATTTTGTTAAGGACAAACTTTGGTAATTATTTACTACCTGATTAAATAAATAAAAATGGAGAATGAAAAACTTCCATAGTACTAGATAATGATGGTTTAATATAATAGACATTTTTCGCAGCAAAGTTGAACTCCCTATGGAACCTTAGATCGAGGTATTGTTTTTGTAATAAATATCATATGCAAGAGAACAAATAAATAGAGATAATTATGTCCATATTTTGGGTAGGTGATGTAACGCATACGATCCGAATCTCAAACACGTACCAACTCCGTTGATTCAAATATAGAGAAGAAGTATCAGTTTATTCAAATCATTCAAAAGTCCCCTTATTACATTGTTTTCTTCCCTTATATAAACATATATCATTTATTATTCAAATGAAATTGCTAAATAACCAAATTTTAGTATTTTGGACATCATGAATCTATTTAAGTACCCAAAAATAATCAAATTATTTGAAACTCAGAGTCAGAGATTAGTTGGTGGAAATAACTAATTCATAATTCATACTTTGTAATAAAAAGTACTCTTTCCACAACACTTCATCACAATCTCTATTTATTCTGTTAAACTTACATGAATATTTGTAAAAATAACAAATTTTACTACAGCTTAGGTATTTTAATTGCTTTTGATGGTTTGAGTTAAAATAAAAGAAATGGTTGTCCCTCATCGATTTTGTGAACAAAGGGGGAGAGGTCCTTAAGGCTATTTAAAGAGTTTAGGTGTCTTTGTCACAAGTGTGCTCTAATGGGCTCCAATCAATACACTTTAGTCTTGTGTTTGATTCTAGTTAAAAAAATTTCTTATTTTGTCTTTTGGAGAGTGGTGTAAGAAGGGAGAGAGACATTCAAGGCTTGTAAGAGTGTGGGAGTGTTGGGCGCGAAAGAAGGGAATATTGTGTGATTGGAATAATTTTTCACATAGTGATATTTCTTTCGTGGGTCGTGGTTTTTCTCCAATTTGGAAGTTTACCACATAAATTCTTATATTGGAGATTGTTGTTTTGTTTCTTCATTTTATTTCTCGTTTGTTTTATTTTTCCTAAAGATAAAGGAGGATTTTACTTTCCAACAGTTTTCCCTCTCGATCGAAAAGTAAAGAGTAAAGAAAGAAGTAAAATCCTCAAATTAACCCAACGCTAATAGAAAAGGCTAGGGATCCATACTTGTCTTAAACTTATTTCAATAAAACTAAAGTTAGATCTTTGAACTCTAACAAAATCTTAATTAAGCTTAATATAAAACTTATTTTTTATATTAGGAAGTTCATCTTCTTCAGCAAATTGAGATAATATAAAGGAAAAATGATTCTAGTAAAGAAGGTTAGTTACTAATTCTCCTAATAAGGATTAATAATTCACTCAAATCAACTTGAATCATGATTTATGTAACCATCCTAATTTCATGATGATAATAAGTAGTTGATAATTGAAAAGATAAAAAGGATGGAGATGAAGTTAGGTGGTGGGAGAAGAATAAGATGATGGGTCATTTTCGATAAAGTGATGGGGGTTGAGATTTGGGACCTAACAAAGAGGCAGGCAGATTATATGCCAGATGCCATTTATTTATTTGTTTGCAACATTTTTGTTTTGTTGGAAAGTGGATTACTACTTTATACTTACATGTTTTATAATTTCTTTATCCTTTTTTATAACCCAATTTTTGGTAATTAACTACTTAAAAATGTTATGTAAATTATGAGATGTGTTTGAATAATTTAAATCACTAGTATCACTATCAATATATATTGATTATCTATAACTGGGAGCATTTCTTTATCATTATTATTATTATTAAAGGACTCACATTTCTTCTAAATTGTAATATCTTATTCTCTTAGAGTTAGTTTATGTGAGACCGTCTCATAGATCTTGTTGCTTGAGATGAGTAAACCTACATTTCACAATTTATATATGAATTTATATAAATGGGTTATGTTTATGAATAATAAAGATCCGTCTTACGAAAATATCCGTGAAACTATCTTATATAAGTTTTTGTAATTTTCTTATACCTTGTTACAAAAGCATCTTCATTAACTTCTATTTAATTTTCGTTGTTATTTCATTCTTATTTCCTATCTATCTTTTGGGGTTTTCTTACTTGGGTTAATTCCACGTTTGGGCATTACGTACGAGGCTGAGTTAGTATTAAATACACATGTTTAACCGTTGTATGAATAACAATACTATATATATATGACTCATATGTTGGTTACAAGACACTCGATAATGGGCAGAATTCGAGGAACAAAAGAAAACAAACAAACGGAAAAAACGTGATTTATAAATAAGCTTACAATATTACAACATGATGCAGCAGTAAGTCGTGTCGAGAAAAGGTCCTCCTTCTTTAAAACGAGATACTACTCATTGGATCGTGCTATCGTCTCCCAAATATAAAACGACTTCGTTTTTTGAAAGGTTGCACCATGATTCTCGAGAGCTCTAACGAACTTTAATGTTTTGAGAACTGAGTCTTGATGCAAATGAAAAGATTATGCAGATTTTCGAATGGTGTGTCAAAACTTTTCTATCAGTATCACGAGCTTTGTAGCTAAAATGGTATCACACTTTTATAAATATTTTTATAATTGTGCAAATTGATCAAAGTTTAAAACTGAATCATACAAGTTATCTAGTTTTTATTGTCTCCATCCCTTCTACTTTCCTAACTCATTAAAAAACAAAAAAAAAGTTGTTTTTCCAATAAGTGTACATATGTATATATATTGGAAATAGAGCCCTACATTTTAGAAAAGATGTCACACTCATTATAAAGATATTTCATAATCAGAAATTAAGTTTGCCTGTAAGAAACCAATTTAAATTGGTTTCATTGAACAAGCAAGCTGACTAATTTAGCTTCTCATTTGTGCTTTTCTAACGGCAATTAGGTTATTCTATGCTACAATTGTTTCACAATTCATTACAAATATGACATGTTCAATATGAAATTATTTCATAATTTTTTTTTTAAAATTGTACTTTAAAATACACATTATTTTTTCAACAGAGTTTGGTATATAATCAACCACATCACTAATGGCATATAATATTAAATCAACAATATCATTATATCAATAAGATGCGTATACCTATGTAGGGGTGGCATACCGTACCGTACCGAAAATACCGATACCGTACCGTACCGAAATTTTCGGTATGCAAAAATGCATACCGATACCGTACCGAAATTTTCGGTATACCGAAAATTCGGTATGCTAAAAATCCTTACCGTATACCGTGCCGAGATTTCAGTATACCATACCATACCGAAATCTCGGTATCATACCGTTCATTTTGAACATACTGTACCGAATTATACCGGTATACCGATTTTCATACCGAAATTATTTATAAAAAAAATCTGTCCCAAATATGAATAACAAAAAATTAAAGCAATTCTTGTTCCAAAAGTCCAACACAATTACACAACAAATGAATAACAAAATATTAAAGCAAATTCTTGTTCCAAAAGTCCAACACAAGTTACACAACAAATGAATAACAAAATATAAAAGCAATTCTTGTTCCAAAAGTCCAACACAATTCTTGTTACACAACAATACGATTCATTTTCAAACATCATCTCAAAAATCCTGCAAAAATAGATTAAAATAATTAATTATATAATTAATTTTCGGTAGGTATATTTTCGGTATATACCAAAATACCGACTTTCCAGATTTTAATACCGATACCGTACCGAAATATTCGGTACGGTAAGCATACTGTACCGAAAATTTCGGTATACCGAAATATTCGGTACGGTAAGCATACCGTACCGAAATTTCGGTATTTTTTGGTATGGTAAGTTCGGTATACCGATATTTTCGGTATTTCGTCCACCCCTATGAGGCTATGCCTATGACTATAAGCTAGCTAGTCTTTAAGAAAACTAATTAGAGCTCAAATTAATTCATAGTATATGCCCAAAGAATTGTGTGAGATGTCTACGTTCTATATATGATCACGAGCCCACTATTACTTTTCTAATTTTTAGGGTTCTAATTTATTTTCTAAACTTAAACTTAAGTGAATATACTTTAAAATACCGTATCACCAAATACTTGTTTTAAAATATGAACTTTTCTACTCGAATAGTTTTCATGAAATCAAAGCTCAATCATATCCATTAAAGTAGCACATTAATGCTTACCTATTTGTCAGAGTTGCTAACTAGTAACAAAATCAATTAAAATGTTGATATATAATAAGCTAGCACAATCAGTTTCTATCAAGTTTTATGTTATGACAGATTTAAATTTTTGATGAAATGTCCATGTTAGCACGTTATTCATATTAGTACATTGAAAGTCGTTTCATCTCTACAAACGGTGTTCAATTCCTATATAATCGTGTTCAATTTCATATTTCAATATTTGTAATATATACTATATTTTAATGATATCAAATAATGATAATCGAAAAATAAGAGATATAAATACTATTTTTTTTAATGGATGATATCGAATAATGCAAGTGTCACCATATTTGGACGTTATCCCCCACATTCCACAAATAATTCAAAGAAATTGACCCCATGCCATTAACTTCCATTCATGATTACTATTGTTGTATGTCTTTTCCTCTCTTTTGTTCCCTCAAAGGCGATTGACAAAACCACAACATTTTCATGTTATTGTCAATGACCAATTAATTTTACGTTTTGTTTTGTTTTGTTTTATTATTATTATTTTTTCATTGTAAGTAGTATTAGCAGTGTATCAAAAAAAAATTAAGATTAATGGAATGTAACAATAATTTAAGACAAATAATATATAAGTTTGGAAATCCAATATATATACTACTCACATATATATTCAAGAGATTAGTCAATTCCAGTACCCCCTATAGTATTAGCTATTCTCGAACCATTTAAGATTAATAATGTTAATAATAATAGTAGTATTAATTTGTTATTATTTATTATTATAATAATTATTAAATAAAGAAGGTAATAATATTAATTAAAAAATAATAACATGAGAACAATTACAAATATTAAATAATAAGCAAATAATTATAGATATTAATACTTTTTATCAATACTAATTATTAATTAATAGTATAAATGCATAATAAAAATAAATAATAATGTGAATGCGAATTTAATATGAATAGTAATCAAGCATAATGACAATAATAATTAATATTATTAATTATTAATTATCAAAATAAAAAACTATATTATTAATCATTAATAGAAATTAATATATGATTAATAATATTAATAATAATAAATTATAATAAAAATAACGACAGATCATTACTATTATATTAGTTAATATATAAAATTTACTGGATATTGGCACATAACTCGCATGTGATCCTTGCACTTGAAAATTTACAGCCACTTTAGATGATACAACACATTTTAAAGATTTTGATATGTAAATTTTTAATAGAAAAGGAACAGATGATTTTCCAAGTAAGCTTGGAACGCGTTCAATTTATAATGAAAAATGCAAATCAATTTCCCCATAATGTCTGCTATGTGCTAATAATATGTTTGTCATCATTATCAAAAATAATAAAAAATTATGATAAATTAATTGTAGTTATTTTGATATAAGTTCTTATTGCGATCGAGTTTCGTTATCTAATGGAATGAAGTAGAATTAGCCTTTATTTATCCTTTTGAATTGTAATAAGTAACCATGATTAATATTATGATATTGTACTCAAGTTGGATAAAAAAATAATTTAACCTACTTGAATATTGCTCATATTTCTCATTACTATTACTATTCATGACTTGTCACGTTTTATCTTTCAAAATATCTCTATTTGATATGAAAGTTATAAAATTAACTTATCCGTCTAACAAGTCAAACTAGACAATAATTTTAATATGATCTAATCACATAAAATAATCTCTCTCTTATTTTATTATTTAATTATTTCAAGAAATTCGTATTCATTCATATCCATGTATAAATAAATCAAGACACTAAATTTAAAGCAATTCAATAAAAACTACAGTACAATCTTACGTACCAAATCATCCCTAACTTCATCATTAATAATGGAATATTTAGTAACATTACACGAAATTTTTTCCCAAATTTGAAAAATCTGTAAACTTCAAACATTCTTTTCTGGCTAATCCAAACATCCATTCTATTTTTGTAAACATAATTTTTTTGATTCTTACCTCAAGTTCAAGTTCATGAATGTTTTTCTTCATCTACATATTTCATCTATATTATTATAGGAATAATTTCAATTTTGATCATATATATAAAATATTTTTTTATTTTTTTTACAGCCAAGTATCTGATTTTCAATTTGATTTTTTTTTTTCAATTTCAATCTAATTTTAATCGGAATTTTTGAAATTGCTGACGTGGCCGTCGAAATTTCCGACCAATATTGTTCTTTCCTGAATTTTTGTTCAATCTAAGAAATAACTCTTCTAATCAATAGATTTTTCTCGGTTCCAAAGTTATTAAGTTACAAACCTTCATTGTATAACTTTAATTAATTAAGTGGCATTCTAATCTTTTATTATTACTCAAAAGAAATTACATTTTGCAAATACAAAATATTTATATAATTCAGTTCTTAGAGAAGGTGGAGTACTTGGTAGTTGAATTGAAATTTAACAAACAATAATGGCAATAATTTCAAGATATATTTAATGGAAGAAAAGAATATATGGTCTCCTACAAAATAAATTCCACAAGGAAGAAACAACTTTACTAATTTCACGGCACACATATATATAGAATGTGACACCTCAACTCCTAATTTTCTATAAACCAATAAGGAAGAAAAATACTGGCACAAGCGTGGAGTGATTCTATTGGCCACTGAGTCACAATTATTACTAAATATTCAACACATTTTCATTTATATTTTAAAAATTAAAAAAAAAAATCGCATTCGTTGAACCGAAAGGGAGGATTGATGAAAGAGGTCAGCGTAGGACACCTGGTTCGACACATGTCAGTCAGGTGGGCCCCACATCCAAAGGGTTGGTCTGTCTGATTGCAAAAATCTTTTCTTTTTTCTCTTTTTTGCATTCATTTTTGGGGAACTTTCCTTTGCTCGACACATATTAGTGTTTTGTTTTTCTTGGAGTCCTTTTTCTTTTTTCTTGATTCAAAAAGAAATTTTTTAAAAAGGGGTTGTTTTGAGGCATGAGTTGTCACAAATAGCACTGTTTTGAGACGGTAAGCAACTTACCTTACTTGTTTGATTGAGTAATTGTTTATATTTTGGGCCCAAACACACCCCCATAATAAATAAATGAAAAGTAAATAAAAATAAAAAGTAAAATACCCTTATTTTTAAATAAAAAATATATTTTTCCCTTCTTCTACATCTTCTTTTTCATATTTCTCAAACCCTAAGTTAAGGAAAAAAAAAACAAATCTTAATTTATGAAAATAATAATTAAAGTGATAGATGGAAGATGTTTGGAATGTTTAATTCAAGATTTTTTATGTATTTTTATAATTTTATATAGTGTAGTTAAATATTTTGAAAAATAGAGATGTTAATCAATTTTTTTTTTTTTTGCTGAAAACAAACTATGTATTCGACCCCTACAAGTCAAATGCTCTTAAAGATGTTCGACTATAGGTAGAGAACGCTACACTATATATTTGACCATAGGTAGAACGCTACACCGTGTGTTCGACCACTGATGGTAGAACATTACACTATGTGTTCGACCACTGATGGTCAAATACACTGCTATGTATTCGATCAACCAGGGTCGAGCAAAACATTCAAAAAATTTCGATTTTTGCTTTTTTTTACTATATTTTCATACAAACCTCGTCGTTTTAGCTTCAAAATATGTATAAAACAATGATTTTTTATGGATGGAAATAGTTCCATCATCAACAATTTTAGAAAAAGAAAGGAAAAAAAAAGTAAAAAAGAAAGAAAAAAATTGCGTGAGTTCACAGCAAAAAGGGGAATTCTTTTTTGGAGGATTTTTTATTAATTTTTATTATAAAGGGTATAATTGTAATGTTGTGTAGTGTGTTTAGAATATTTTAAGTAAAATAAATTTATTTTAGGGCGTGTTTAGAAGATTTGGATTGTGTATAGTCGGATTCTTATATTTTTTTGGGATAATAAGTATGGTTTTTATAATATTTTAAAGAATGTGGTTTTGTGTAGACTTGCATGTGTAGTTGTATCAAGAACTGACTTTTTTGATTGCAAAATTGATAGGTGTCCCTTCGGTGCTGTTTCACTATAATTTTGACTGTGGACTTGGGTTTCTGGGTTGACATCTGGTCATCAAACCCTTGATTTTTTAACACTTGGAGATCCCATTTTATATGCACAGGTTTTATGGGATTTTGTTATTCACTTTATTGAGAGAGAGAGAGAGAGAGAGAGAGAGAGAGTTTCTTGAAGGGCTACATTCTTGATTTATCACTTGTAAGTTTTGCATTTGCTAGATTTCTTCTGAAGCATGTGTGTTTAATTTATATCTTCTTATTTTTGGTGGGTGTTTTAATGAACAAAATCCCATGCTTTTAATGAGGTAAATATGCAATCTTGATTAGAATTGCTGATGAGATATAGACAAGGAATATAACAATAGAGATGACGAAGATGCTGCGTGTCAAGTGTGTGAGAATTTTGAATTTTCTTGCATGATTTATGGATATTGATTCCCCTTTTTAATGGATGTTTAGATTCATATTCCATTATACTGATAAACCCAATAAGAATTACTTCTCTTAGGTCATTGATTCTTTTTGCTGATTTTGTTTAAAAAAACCCTTTATCTGAATTAGGGCAAGTTTGGACATGGAATTGAGACTACTGTGTAGAGAGAGTTGATGACATTTCTGCAAAATTCACACAAAGATTGATTGATGGATGAAATATCTCCACTTATTGCTCTTCCATTTAAGCTGGGAAATTTGATCATTGAAGAATCTGTGTTTGCAACTTGTGTTGATATTGTTGGGATTGAGCTTATAGCAAACACCACTAAGACTCTTTTCTCTGAACCATCTATGACAAAAGTTAACCTTGAGAATAGACTTTCTTCATGTGTTCTTCCTCAGAATGGAGTTGCTTTCAAAGTCGAGTCGAATCACGATAAGTCTAGGGATTGTAGTGAAGACAATAATAGCTTGTTGAGGAGTAGCTCTCCGATCTTTAGCCCTAGTATTAACCACGAACTCAACGGAGATGATCCAATGAAATCAGAGTTGTGGGCTTCTCTAGAAGAGAGTGGTGAGGCTAAAAGGACTTCCATTGTTGAGGTTTCCGAAGAAATCAAGATAAACAAGCCAATTATTCCTTCCAATTTGCCACCTCTATGGGGCTTGACTTCGATTCGTGGAAGGAGAACAGAGATGGAAGATTCGGCCGTTGCTTTACCGCAATTCTTGAAGATTCCCTCTTTTATGTTGCGCGAAAGCGCAGTTGCTAGCTCCGTAAATCAAGATTCGACTGCTCATTTGTTTGGAGTTTATGATGGACATGGTGGTCATCAGGTAAAGATTCAATGACAGTTATTTGTCCTAATATTTCTTGTTTTCAGTTTAGCATTATGTAATGATAGAACTTGTGGGGTGCATAGGTTGCCGATTATTGTCAAGAGCATCTGCATCTAGCTTTAGCTGAGGAGATCGGCATTGCTAAAGAAGAATCGAACGTTGAAATCGAACATGACTTGAAGGAGAAGTGGTTGGACATCTTTCAGAGATGCTTTCATCGATTGGACGATGAAGTCGGAGGTTTCCCCGGAGTTGTTGATGATATTGCTTCCAACCCTCCTTCCCATCTACCTATTGCCCCGGAATCTGTGGGGTCCACAGCTGTGGTTGCGATCGTCAGTTCGACCCATATAATCGTCGCAAACTGTGGTGATTCGAGAGCAGTTCTCAACCGGGGGAAGGTGCCCGTTCCCTTATCCGTGGATCATAAGGTAAAACTTGATTTTGTCGAGATTCTTTAGTTGTTTATCAGATAAATGCAAAACAGTAGCAAATGTTCTGATATTGGAATTCTTGTTTACAGCCCAACAGAGAAGATGAATGTGCAAGGATAGAAGCTGCAGGTGGCAAGGTCATCAATTGGGACGGATATCGTGTCTCGGGTGTCCTCGCGGTGTCGAGATCCATAGGTACATAAATCTTGATTCCCTAAGCTTACAATATGTCATATAACGCCCTTGAATGTTAGCCATATAAAATTTGGTAAAATCTTATATTATACTCTCATGGGACTGGATGACAGGTTTGGACTGTGAACTTAGGTTGTGTTTGGATTGATGAATTTGAAATACAAGATTTGAAATGGAATGGATTTCAAATCCACTCAAGTCAGAGTCCACCCATATTGTCATAAAATTGGTTCAAAATGAAAGTGATGGATTACAAATTATATACATTCAAACATCAACAATAGATTCAATACAATGAATTTCAAATTCTTCCTCAAATCCACCTATCCAAACACAACCTTAAAGTCCATGAGATCAACTGATAAGAGACATACGTTAAAATTTTCTTTAGTAGAAACCCTTCGACTCGACTGATAGTTTTGCAACATTTCTTAAAGGTGATAGATACTTAAGGCCATATATAGTCTCGGATCCCGAAATAACATTTGTTCCTCGAATGAAAGAAGACGAGTGTGTTATTCTAGCTAGTGACGGCCTATGGGATGTGATGACGAACGAGGAGGCATGTGATCTGGCACGAAAGCGTATTCTACTTTGGCACAAAAAAAACGGGACTAGCGTCCCTAAAGACCGAGGGTCCGGGGTCGATCCTGCGGCCCAAGATGCAGCAAACTATCTCTCACAGCTTGCATTCCAAAGAGGAAGTGCAGACAACATTTCTGTGATAGTGGTAGATTTGAAAGCTCAAAGAAAGTTCAAAAAGAAGAGCTGAACTAGCAATTCAACTCTTCTTCTTACTCGTTTTCTATATATGTTCGATGCTTGTAACACATGTTTACACCTTCAGCAGTGAAGAAACTTCTGTGAGGTTGTTTTCGAGCATCAAAGGCATAAAATATGATATGTGATTTGACTATGAAATCAAGAAAGATTTATACCAGATGGTGTTGTAGATAAACCATTTAATTAAGTTGTAATTCTTATCTCAAATCAATTGTAATGCACACAACTCTCCTCTTTGACTTGTTGCTTGACTTCTTCATTACACTGAATCTTTGCATGGTGTGGTAAGATTTTGTTTCATCATGTTTAAAATTGATGTAGTTTTTTTTTTTTTTCCTATTACTTTTGTTAGTACACTTTTGTTTCTATTAAGTTTTGTCTCTTCAACAAAAGAAAACCAGGGCAAAAGTTGATAGAAATAAAAGTGGAAGGACAAAAGTGTAATTAATAAAGTGGGTCCAAATTCTAATTTGTATGATGTATCAAACTTTGGTAGATATTTAGAGTCCAAATTGATCCAAGTTCTTGATGGGTCAACATATGAAAATTAGCATCGAACACATCATCATTCGATCGCTGGAGTAAGAATAACTAAAGTCGTTTCGTTATTAATTCGATATTTCAAGAATGGAGAAAACCCATTGATGATGATGATGAGAACAACAATTTTGGTAGATATAATCAGAAGCAGAAGCATTGTGGAATAAGTAGCAGATTTATCTGCATGAAAATGTCAGGTGTTGTTTTCCCCTTTTACAGCAGAAAAGAAGTCAAATAAGGAGGCAACAAACATACTCCCACTGATGATTTTAACATAAAGATCCCTCTAAAAGCACACAAAACTCAACCAAAATAATCGCAAATAATGGCATTCTCGACTACTCATCTTCTCGCCTCGTCTTGTCTCTTCACACCAAAACATGCAGCAATGCCCCCCGAGATTCAGCTGATGTTTCCATTTCAACTGCTATTAATAAGACTGTAGAAAAAAATGCTATCAACACCTTTTTTCAGAAATTGTTTCCACTAACACATCATTAGGCCGATAAATCATATCTTCACTGCCAATTTAAGACTACGCACAACATAAATCTCGAGCAGATGATCATCCACACATGAATACGAACAGCTTCTACAATTATGGTTTGTTTATTCTACTCTTAATAAAGCAAGACATGTTATTAAACTACACAAAAAATAACAAAGTCTGCTTTACAGAATTCATCCCAGTTGCCCTAAGATCAGGCTAAGTTTTCTCAGCAATGGAATGAGATACTTCGACTTTCTTTTCCGTTTTACCCTCTTAGATTTTATCGAATTGTAGTATGGGATGGTCATAGATATAAGCAGCAATGCATTGTCAAAAAATGTATATAATAAACAGATTTGGGTATTGAAATGATTTATACGTATGTATATATCAAACCTGGACTAAAGAGTGGTGAGTGAAGGTCCTGCACTGGTGAAGTACACGGAAAGACCAACGTCGAGGCCATCGTATTTAGTGATGAAAGGGTGTGCCTGAATTTCATTTATAAAACGCCGTCATAGTCATCACCAATTCCACAAACTCGATTCAAATGAAAAATTATTACAAGTACCATTAGTTCGTTTGCTGACAGCCTATCTTTAGGATCCTTTTGCACACTGAAAAAATCCGATTTCAAATAAAATCACTGTAAGTTGAAGTAAATAAACAAGAATACAAGCAGGGAAGGATTAATAAGGCGATAAAACGCATTCAAGAGTTCAATAAAAAAGTAATTTAAGAAAAACGTAGAAACATGACAGGAAACAGTAATGGGAAATTTGAGCAAGCAAAGTTTCCATAATGTATCTTTTTCAAAAGTCCATGATTTGAAGAGATAAAAAATCGAGATGAGATATGTCCAGGCTCTCCAGTTTTGACTCATTGAATTTTCGAGCCTTTTCAAGCCGCTATATATGTAAAAGTACATTTATTAGAGTATTTAAGAGTGATATCTAATATACAATTTGTAAAAGTACAATGATTTAATAGAATAATTAAGAGCATATAATCGAAGTTAAATCATGGCTCTGTGGTCGTGCTACGTTGAATTTTTCACTAAAATATGCAAGTTTTAATCATTATATAGCAAAAATATCAGAGGTAATTGTATCCCTTTTACAATATGAATCAATGCAGGAATCTCATAGAACATTCAAGCATAATTGTTTTTCTATGACTAAAAAAACCAAACAAGCTCATGCGATGCACGATATGTCATCTAGTACTACTATTAACAGTCTTCCAAAACCTCTTCAAATGCCTTCATAATTAGACAGTAATCTGAAAATTTTAAATTTCAACAGTAAAATGAGATTAAAATAGAGCAGAAACATTATACCTTTCAGAGTAAAATTAGTAATTACCATGCAAATGATCAGAGGTGAGGTAGTAAAAACCTTTAACCACACAAGACTATAACGTAATCAAAGAAAACTTCATTATAAATTTAGATTCAGTGACTTACCAAGCAGAGATAAACGAACAAAACTCCGGGGAATATAGATCAGAAGGTGGGCGAGGTGCAGGCTGGTCGACAATGGATTCCATCAGCTCGTATACATTACCCCATCCCTCAGGCTGAGGTGACGAATATGGAAACTTCCCTGTTGCACACTCGAGGAAAACCAAACCGAGGCTCCAGATGTCACTTTTATAGCCATAGTTGCCTCCAATGATTCTCTCTGGCTAAGCACACAGAAAAATACGAACACAAAGCCTTCAGAACGCACTAAAAAGACTCGACTGGCAAAATATTGTAGTGAAAGTAACAAGCATTGTACTTACAGACATGTAGTTGTATGTCCCAACAAAGGTATTAGCAAGACCAGATGTGCTGGCCAGTATCGCACTGACTCCAAAGTCGGTGATCTTGACTTCGCCTCTGTGGTTTACGAGTAAATTTGAAGGTTTCAAGTCCCTGTGGATAATATGTTTTTCATGATGAAGATACCACAGACCTTTGAGTACCTATAATGGAATCATCATGAGTTTTATGCAATTAGACGGAGAGAATTTCATTGGACGGAGATTGAAAACACGATATTTGTACCACCTGTTTACAAATTGCAGCAAGATATGGCTCTGGAATCATGTTGACTTTCTTGAGGAAATCTGCAAGAGACCCTCCATCCATATACTCCAAGATTATGGAGATTGCACCATTATCGTAGAAAGACTGATAGCAAACGACAACATAGGGACATTGAGAGGACTGGTTAATTTTCAGTTCTTGGGCAATATGCTTTCTTGCTGACTCTTCAATATTCATTTGAATAACCTGGAATGCATCGAAAAATTAAGGAGATAGATGTTAATGGATTTATGCATCAATGTCGTACAACCCTATACGAAACAAGTTGATGAAGTTTCTAAATTAAGTATCAATGTCCTATTCAGATATTCTAGTATTTATCCACGACTAAGAGTAGTACAAATATGTTTGTTTCTACTTCTATCTAGACTCGACTCATTCTTGATTTAGTTTAAAGTTGGAAGAAAGCAGAATCAAGAAACTGCTTTCAGATCTATATTAATCAAACTCGGGTTAGGCGAACTAGAATATTCAAGAACCTAATAGTCTATAGGGCATATGCCAATACCTTATCTCTGCAAGCCAATGAGGAACAGCCATAGAAGTTTACAAGTCGTTTCTAGATGTAAAAACACAAAGAAGATGTTGAATACCTTAAGAGCGAAAAATTGGCCAGTCCATTTGTGTTGCACCAAGCGAACAACACCCCCATTTCCTTTACCAATAACTTGAACTGCATCAAAGTCAGCTAAGCTTAACTGGTTATCTGATGGCGTAATCAAGGCTGGCTGAAACAATTTGTAAGCACCAAAGTTTAAATTTGCACACATATCATTCTTCAAAGTTAAGTTAATCACAATATGGATGAACAAAGAAAAGATCTTGCCCCCAAATTTAACTTACAAACACAACTCTTTGGCCAAATCATCAAAATTGAAGCTTAAAAAAACATTGCAAAGCACATCAACTAGCATGGATATCCAATGAGAAACAACAAACAACAAAAACTGCCAACAAACTCATTGTGAGAAATGCAGTCAAAGTCACAAGAACCCAAAAAAAAAGGTATATCTTACAGCTTCAACTTCACTATGAGAGACAATCCGAACCCCATCCCTATTAACCAAGAGATCACCATCCTTAAATGTCCCTGACCCTGACCTGCAAAACAAAAAGGAAATCCAAATCAGCAAGATTTATTAAAAGCAATTACTATGAAAAAAAGGTGGAAAAAGAAAGAGAAGTACAGGAATTTGGAGATGTCATCAGGTGGAGGAACAGAGAGCTTCAAATTAGGTGCTAGCGATCCTTTGTTCATACCTCCTTCTTCTCTCTCTCTCTCTCTCTCTCTCTCTCTCTCTCTCTCTCTCTCTCTCTCTCTCTCTCTATATATATATATATATATATATATATATACTCCTCTAGCAACTGAAATTCTTTGGTTGCTTGGAATTTATGTACAAATCTTGGTGAAATTGTAATAGAAAAGCGGGTTCTGGGAAAGAAGAAAGAAAGTGACTTGTTCTTGGATGCAAGAAAAAAACCCAGTAAAATTGAGGTTAGGTAATTACCAATCTATGCAAGAACACATCCACAAACAACTCCCACATAGTAGAATGTATATGTATTTCAGTAGAATTATTTATTAATGATAAATATACTGATTGAAAATGGGTTTGGTGAGAGAAATGGAGAAGGGAGAGGGAAGGTACCACCAAGACTCTTCAATTCAAGTCTTCCTTTTTTCTTATTTTATTTTATTTTATTTTTGTTTTGGCTAAAAGTGGATAAAAGTGACTTTGCTCTTTGCACAGCTACTATGATTTATCCGACCCCGCCAATCTCTCCAAAAACAACACTTCCTATTCTTTAAATTATATTTAATTAAAAAATAAAGAACTTTTTTTCCCTTTAAAAATTTAAATAAACAAAAAAAAATTGGAACCCTCCTTAGTTTAGTCCTTCCTAGAGGAGTCCAAACAAATCGAAATCAAACTGTGAACAGTAATATGCGGTTCAGTTTGATTTTGATTTGCATATATTTGAAATTTAGCTGGCAGTTTATCTATTTTTTTATATATTTATATAGATTTGGTATTATATTTTTCTACTCTTTAATTTTAAGTTGTATTGATTTTTTTTTTTTTGTATTGTAAGTTTTTTTTTTTTTTAATTTAGAGTTTGTATTTTGTTG
Source organism: Scutellaria galericulata (assembly GCA_946896805.1). Taxonomy (NCBI): domain Eukaryota; kingdom Viridiplantae; phylum Streptophyta; class Magnoliopsida; order Lamiales; family Lamiaceae; genus Scutellaria; species Scutellaria galericulata. The sequence continues at coordinate 15,898,046 of OX335790.1, forward strand.
TATTCAAATTATAATTTCTAATTTTTACAGTTGCAACTTGTAAGTTTGTATTGTTGTAAGTTGTAGTTTATTAATTTATGTTCTAATTTTTTATTTACATAAAATTACACGCAACTTTGTTCGATCCTGATTGACCCAATATATTCGACCACCATACTACATGTTTGACACTTGGTGATCAAATATATCTTTGTAAGTTCGGCCAACAAGGTAGAAAAGAGTTGTCGACTTTGATGGATTATTAACGTTTTTATACGATTTTCATATGATTTTTAATTAACCCATGAAATGTTCTTCACTGTGTTGTCATTCATTTCTCAAAACTTTAAGAGATGAACGATAGAAAAGGGGGAGAGGAAGGGTTTGAAAAAGAGAAAGGTTTGTGCGCCCCTGGAGTACACGATATCCCCAAATTCTAATGCATTTAAGTAAACTATTAATACATTTACATGTAATAAGTAATACCTTAAGTTATATATTTCTCTAAAACATAGATTTTAGTGATGCAAATAATATCTTATAAGTAAGCAAGTAATCACTTATGAATACACAACTAATCTCACTAATACATATATATTGGTTATACAAGTAACATTTTATGAGTAAACTAATATCTTATGAATATACAACTAATACATGTTATTGAAACAAGTAAAATTACATGTAATACTTTATGATTATGCAACTAATATCTTATAAATATACGATTAATACCTTTAGGGATACAGACCTAAGAATTTTTTTCATTTTTTAATTCAAATATATTAATAACAGGTGTATATAGTCTTTTTTTTTTTCTAAATCTAAAATCTGTATTACTTGATCTTCCATCCGATCAGTCCTACATGAGATCTTATTTTCTTAAACTTTTTCTTCTCTCACAGACAACACAACAGAGAAATAGTATTTTCTTTCACACACAAGGTAGATCCAACTCGAGCGCAGTTGAAAGGATTTGGTGATATTTAATTTAAGAGTAACACTTCCGTGCAACTGGTGCACAGAGTTGCACGGAAGACCTTTATGTTATAAATGTAGTACCTTTATATACAAATATTTGTACCTTTTAAAATGAACATGCATAAAGGTGTTACATTTATAACATAAAGGTATTACATTTATAACATAAAGGTGTGGTGCAATCCGTGCAATTGGTGCACAGAAGTTTTTGCCTTTATTTAAGGGTTAAATGCAAAAAACAACCCCAACTATCGACTTTTTTCAATTTGCAACGTAATCTTTTTTTTTTTCCGATTGCAACTTCCATCCATTTTTTGAGCATTTTTCCGGTGAAAATATCATCACGTGACTTGTACACTCACAACTTAAGGTATAACATTCATTTAAAGGTGATTTTATCATTTAAGGAAAGTGAAGAGAGATAAATGTCCTAATTTTTTATTTAGGGCAAAATCATTTTTATAGTTTATTTTGTTAAATACATAATGTAAAAAGATGATTTTACCCTTTAAATGATAAGTGTGCTAGTCACGTGATGATATTTTCACCGGAAAAATGCTAAAAAGGTGAAGGGAGGTTGCAACTGGATAAATTACAGAAGATTAGGTTGCAATCGGAAAAAAAAAAAAAAAAGATTAGGTTGCAAATTGAAAAAAGTCGATAGTTGAGGTTGTTTTTTGCATTTAACCCTTTATTTAAAGATCCATATTTAAGCTATAATTTGACAATAATTAACACGAGTTTTGTAGTTTAGTGATATTCCATTTTTATAAATGTATCATTGTGATGATCAAGGTTCGAATCCTGAAACACACAAGTTTTTCTAGTATTTATCATCTCCCTTAAGCCTATTAAAAAAAAACAATAATTAAAAGGCACCCTTCAAAATAGTCAATTTGTAATGTTTTTCAGACATTTACGTAACTGTTCTTCACTTCCTTATACTGCCAAAGAAACCAAGAGTTGACTTAAAATATTCATGGTCAATAATCCACGTGCTTAGAGGAAAATGAGATATCTATGGACTCTGGCCGACAAGTTAGAGAAAACTACTAGGACACATTTAATATTAAACATTTCCATCTTTCAATTTATAGGGTTAATTTTGTTTTGTCGTCTACTTATTATAATCATTTTACTTTTTGACAAAAAATCATATGCCCCAGGCCCCCAACCCGACCCGGCGCGTGGGCCATTCCCACGCGCGCCCACACACTCTTGCCGTGCGTCCACGCGCGCGTACGTATCACACATTTGTTCTAAAGGTATCACACATATATTTTTCAGATATCAAATATCTTTGGTTCATGTTTGTAATACCTATAGAATAAATGTGTAATACCTCAAAACCGCGCGCTCATGCGCCCACACTTGCGCGCACCTCACAAGTTTAAAAGTATTACACATATACTCTTCAGGTATCATATAGAATAAATGTGTGATACCTCAAAACCGCACGCGCCCATGTTGCGCTCCCACACCCGCCGCGAGCGCACCTCACAAATCTAAAAGTATTATACATATACTCTTCAGGTATCAAATACCTTTAGTTCATGTTTGTAATACTTATAGAATAAATCTGTAATACTTTAATAGTATATGTGCGAAAATATATATATATATATATATATATATATATATATATATATATGTGTGTGTTTGTGTGGGTCACACAAGTGTCACTCTTAGTTTGAGTGTTTTTATATCCTTAAGTCCAACAAAAGTTTGATTCAAACGATGACTAAAGTTGAAACAAAATATTTTAATGACAAAACATCAATTTGAATGAAGTCTAAGCAGTGTCAGTGTCGGTTCATCCCCTGTATAAAAAATTGAACAGAAGCGAGCTTTCAAGTTTTGATTTTAATTTATCAATCATCAAACAAATCGATTGATCATGTTAAAAACTGCTTAAATCAAATCCAACACACACTGCAAATAAAATATCAAAATACTATATTGTATTAATTAAAAAAAAAAGTATTATGGGAAAACTGCAAAGTTCATATCCAAATCACATTGCAGCTATACTCTGTACGTGCAATCCACTCAAAAAAGTAAATTTACATCAAGAAAACACTATATTTACAACAGTTTATCCTGATACATTATCTTCCCTTCCAACTCAAACTTTTCTGGGTTCATGGCTCTATGAAGTTGAAGGTGAATTTTGATAGCAACTGTGGAGCTCCAGATATTATCGGACCATACGTCTGCATAATACAGTAATTGGTACATGTTATTAACGATCCAGTAACAACATGAGAATTACGAGCATGCCCCTTAAAAATACACATCTGATTTTCAGTAAATTGCATTTGATCAAATATAGAGATGCTAACTCTGTCATCACATTCTCTAACATCATTAAAAAGAAAGAGTTTAGAGGCCCATAAGATTGTCTGTCTGAAATTTTTAGGTTTCCCACTATTAAAACTAAGTAGTTCTAGTAGCAGTTGGGCTAGCTGGTTCATATTAGTTGTAACTTGCATAGTTTTAAGAGTGAGAAGAAGGATCTAGATTGACAAAAGCATACATACCTCGTCATTGTTGTGAAGTTGGCACAATGGAATAGCAAGAAGACGGAAATTCTTAGGTACAATAAATCTCCTGCTAGGGGGTAGCTTGACAACAAATAGTTTAGTGCACTCCTGAAAAGACAAAGATTACAGAATCAAGAACTTATGGCAGCTTCCAAAATGTAAAACGAGCAAATATGAGATGAGAATCACTTTAGGCCTCTTTATGTTTGGTGGCAAATATGGACAGAGTAGAGATTCAAAGTCAGGTTTCCACCAGATACCTAAACATTCTCCAACCTGAATATCAAGAAACAGCAGAGTTGAACAAATTGCAGTAGTTTCAACTTAAAAATCCATTATCACACTTAGAATCCTCATACCTCCCATTCAGGACCACGGCCATCTTCACCAACAGATAGCTTGCTTGAGAGCTTGCGTTTTAAGCAGTCAATATCTGAAGCAAATAGTAAAAAGGCAAAGATTTTGAACCTTGCCTAAGGATTCTAACTAATTTGGAAATCAAGTTGAAACAATGAGTCTCTATTACAATGAATTACCTGATTCACCCGGACGTGAACGGCCACCAGGAAGTTTATAGATAGAGTTCTGTACTTGCAGCAACAAGAGATGGGGGTGTTTGAACAGTTCTACCTGAAACAACTAGTTTTAGTTCACGGATTTACTCATTATAACTATCGCAAAGAGTGTATGCAGTCCATTCTTAAGCAAAAGGTATGGTCTACAAGAAAAGATAATGGAATTGCATAGGTCTACTCACATTAGGTACATAAAAGAAAAGAAAATCAACTCATGTTTATATTGTCAATCAGATTGTGTTAGTTTGATTCCCTTGAAAATTAACTCATGCATAAACACCTATTACAGTCAAACATACATAACAAGAAGTCCAGGCAGTCAGGCAATCTCATTTCGAATTGGTGAGACTACCTTTAATCATTCTACAAAAAACCGAACTCAATCTACCATAAACTTGAAATATTATGATATTCAGGAGACAATTTGACATAAGTGCACTTCTTTAGACCTCTACGTAGTCAGGATAACCAGGCCAATAGAAAAGCTAATTATTAGTCGAAACATAACAAATGCTTCATTTTGAAAATTAACACTACACCTATTTTACTTCACCAGTTTCAAAATCAGAGGGCATAATTATAAATCCAAGCCATGCTAAGACTTCATCTACATCCAAGGTCGAAAACATCGGTATCAGTTAAAAAACTTGGAACATTAATCTAATAGAAATATCGATGTATATATCACCATCATAATGTTTAAAACCCTAACTACATCCAAAACCTCTCACACTCAAATAGCTGAAACAAATACCTCTAATCGAAATCAACACCACCAGTTTCGCTAATTAAAGAGTGAAAGTTAGATCATTCAATTCGAATATATCTAAAAGCAATCAATTTAAAAAAAGAAAAAAAAAAAAAAAGCATGAAAAAACCGACCACAATCACAGCAGCAACGCAGTTCCTCATTCCATAGGCATCATAACTGAAACCCCAAAAGAGAAAAACACATAATAACTTACAAACCAGCAAAGAAAAACCATTCAAATTCAGAAACAGATTTCAGACATACTTAGCTTTCATCCGAAGAAGACGATCAGCAACACTCTCGCTCTTCAATGCAACAGATCCCTTGGAGCCGAAGTAGTAGCAGCTGAGAGGGTAAATATCGAAAACGGTGGAGCTACTGGGATGAGAGTCGCCGTTTTCCATAACTGTATCAGAATTGGAATCATCCATTTGCGGGGATTCAGAGGGAAGGAGAAGAGAGGAGCTATGGAGTTGGAGAGAGAATATTTAAAGAGAGAGAAAATGAAAGTGACGAAGAAACGTGTCAATTCTAGAGAGAGCGGGAGGCGCAAAGTGAAAGCGCTATTTGAGAATCAAATAAAATAAAGGGAATAGCACTTTTGACTTTTCTTTAATCACTTCTAAATTAAATTTAAAACTGTTCTATAAAATAGATTAACAATATATTTTCACGATGAAATGCATACATTAATCATTATCAACAACATATTTCACGATATAGTATTATAACAAATTCATTGTTCGTTTATTTAAGTTAATTTAAGTTTTACATTTCATTATTAATTTGAAATTTGTATAATACTCCCTCCATTCCTTTTTAAGTGACGTTTTGAAACTTTAAAATTTTTCCTATTTAATTGACGTTTTGTGCATTATTTCCATATATACCCCTATGATTAATTAATGTCTAAATTAAATACATTGTATAGTACCCATGTTTTCAATAGAGACATGCACCAATAATAATTATGGTCAAAGAAAAACTTAATTAATGAGGGGTATATTAAGAAAATAAAATTATTCTTAATTTGTGTGTAGAGCTGTAGGACGTCACTTAATTAGGAATGGAGGGAGTAGTAATTTTCATTACAAAGTTTTGATCTAATCCTTTTTTAAGGATAATTTAGATTCGATAATTTATAGTGATAAAACAATAACAAGTGTTTAACATGTAGTATGAGAAATATTACTATTTTTACTTTTACATGTCAATTTAAGACATGCATTAAATATATATCTCAATATTCATTACACATGTAATTGCTGATTTGTTGATTATGTTTTGATCATAGTTAATGTGGCACACACCTCATATTGCCATAAACATATTTATAATGGTTATAGTTGACGTGGCCTGGTTTAACATTTCACAAGAGTCATGCTCCAACTAGCTAAAATTATTATACTTTTGATCAATATTCTTATAATTATTTTAATTAGAGAGAAAATATCCATAGACAGTTTTAGTTTTATGGATTAATATAAATATAATGATAATTAATATAAACTGGAAGGTTCACAAATGCATGGGACCACTTCCACCGACCCAATGGCAACTCCGATAAGACCATCTTTATCAACAACCTCCCACAACTCAACCTCATAATAAAATATTAATTTATCTCTCATCCACATATACAACCTACAACCCAACTCAATTCAAAATTTTTAATACTTCATCAACAACCTAATACAACCCAACTTTTTAATAAAATATTATTTCTCTTTCATCTACAAACACAACATAAAATGATTTTTTTCACATAAATTAAATAATCGAAAAACCCAAAATATTTAAAAATATATTATTTTGGAATTTTTTTAATTACATTTAAAAATATAATATTTGCATAGATTAAAATCTTTTTTGATATAATTTTTTTATAATAAGGAAAATATTTTTCTCATACACTTAAAATAACAACAAACTCAATAACTAAATTAAACTCACAATAGTTGGAATAAAAAACCGAAAAAAATGCATGAAATATGAAATTACAAACATAGAACTATAGAAGATAGAAGTTATATATTCAGAGTTTTGGTAATCTTCAGAATTCATAAAATTTTCGAAGTTTGGAAAATTTTGGGAGTAAGTAAAATAATTTGGATTGTTTGGATCCATAATAACAAATGATAGAAATTATGTGAGAAAAGAGAGAATATCAAAATGTAAAAAAAAAAAATAGAATTTGAGATTGAGAGAAAATGGGAAACTTCAAATTTATGATTCAAATTTATCAACAATCTAAATTATATCCATAAAAATTTAAATCAACCAATAATGGGTTGACACTTGACATAAGGGGATTGAATGACCATTTTATGAACTTATATTGGATGATATCATCCTTATTTCATGGGTTGTGCCTAATTTCTGATTTTTTTATTTTTAAATTATTTTGCTTTGTTCTTTTCCCACAATCGGTTGTGTTGGTTGTGAATGAAGGTGGTCTAAGAAAATGGCAACTCCCCCACCCCAAAAATAAAAATATAAAAATAAATTAAATTAAAAATAAAAATGGCAATTCCTAGCCTAACTTGCACAACCATATACAACTAATTTTCTGGTCTTCATTATGTTCGTTTATTAGTTTTATTGAACATAAAAACTTATTCGTTTATATTCGTGAATATATTTATTTACTGTTTGTTTCTTACTATTTTTTAATAGTTAAACACTTATTTGCGTATTTACTCAATATTCATTTATATTTATTTTGTTTTTTTAATATTTTCTAATATAATTCATTTTTATTTACATTTATTACAAGTTTGATTGTCGATAAAGTCACCATTTATACTTTATTTGCTATTTTAACTAAATTTTAGGATATATTAATAAAATAAAACATGACTTTAAATATCTCGTGTAATTTGAATCACCGGACAAAGTTCAATTTTGAAATTGTAGATTTGTCCGGATAGCTTGACACTTGGTCTGCGGTTGCAGTAACTAAAAAAAATTAAGAAATTATGTGGGCATTTATACTTGTGGGTTAAATATTATAATCAAGATCTTTGCTTTAATTGCATTTTAATCGAATTTTTGAATATTAGCAATATATATTATGCAATTTTGTGGAAAACAATTTAAAATTTTCATGAAGTTTCCGATTTATTTTTTAGTTGTTAAGTTATTAATTAGATTTTACAATTAGAGAAGATGAGCTAGTTAGAAGAATTATATATTAACTATATATGTATTATAATAATGCATTTTTTCCTGAGGTTAAGCATTTTGTGAAAGATTAGACGAAAATTGAAACTCGTGAACAAGATGTTAATCTAGAAGTGGAAACCTATTGGTACTAACAACTAAAAATCATAGTTTGCTCTAAATATTAAAACTAATTATAGATATATTGTTTAGAAATTCAATTTTATATGAAATATTAAAACTAGAATAAAAATATATTAAAAAAATCTTATTCAAGATTTTAAAATGAAATTACAAAAATATATTTTCTAAGGTCAGGCTAGTGATAAAAAAATTGAACTTATAAAAAAAAATTAAAAACTGAACTTATAATTTTTTTTGATAGAAATTGATATTTTATTCCAAATAATAGAAGTAAAATATTAAATAAATTAATAGTTATGATTTAAAGCTCTTAATAGTTATTGGGAAATTTTAGAAAAATATTACCTGAACACTTTATTTAATTTCAATTTTTCTTATAAATTCGACATTTTTATATTTTTCATTTTATTTCGAATAATATATATATATATTTTTTGGTAAGGATACTTTACAAAATTTGAAAGTTGGAAATATAGAGTGCAACTATTTGCATAGTCCAGTGTGTATGGAGAGGAAAAAAAGTATGAAAATTTTGAATAGTTTATAGTGTTTAGTGTACTTAACTTCTTCTTCTTTTTAAATCAACTCAAGTACGTATTACATGTTTTTGTTTTTAAAATATGTTTTTGTTTTTGAAATATAGTTTCCGAGATTTTAAATTATTTGATCCATTATATATGATATAATATATATAGGTTTTTCTATAAGCTTTTATATATTCAATATATATTCATCTTAGAATATTAAAGATAATGAAAAAAGGGTGGGATATTGTATATCGTACATGAGATATATTATAATCCAATATCGATTCCTAGAAAAAAGTCTTGTTTGTTTAAATACAAATTGATCCTTTTTTTATTAATAAGTAAAAGAATGTATACATTCTGTAAGTGTTAATTCTCATTTCATTAGGCACTATATATAATTATTTCAATTGGTTTTACCTATCATTATGTTGGGATATAGTTTGGACCATGCAATTAGCTGGTACATGCATACTTCATATTTTATATAAGCAAATGGAAAAACACTTTGGAAGTCTCGTAACTTAACCTTTGTTCAGAAAATATCTTGTAAGTTTGATATATTCAATTTTGGTCCTGTATGTACAATAAAATGTTTAATTTAAGAAATCCGACCATCTTCAACCACTTAAGTCGTTGGATTTTGGCACGTGAGAGCACGCAGCCAATTTAATTGGTTAAAAATTATGTTTTTTTTCGCTACTTTTCTTCCAATTGAACCCTCAGACATTAGCAGAAATTTTGAATCCCCCAAAACTAGGGTTCTTCGTTAAAGTTTAGGGTTGCAGTTGGGTGAGGATAATTTGTTTTTTCTCTTCTCGTTTGCTCGATTGTTCACTTAAAGAAGATGATGAGGTGTAATATATTGGTCGCGTGCTCTCACGTGCCAAAATCCGGTGACTAAGTGGTCGACGATGACTGAAATCCTTAAATTGGACATTTTATTATACATACAGGACTAAAATTGGACTTATCAAACTTACGAGATATTTTTTGGACAATGACTAAATTATGAGACTTAAAATATATTTTTCCCATATTGCTAAAAGAGATTCAAGAGTCTGTAATTAACCTTTGCTAGTGATCATGAATTCAAGTCAGGCTTCCAATCATATTGAAGCCAGCAGATATTTTATTAATTAACTGAATTGAAACAATACTTCAAAACTACAAACTATATATGGTATTGCAACTATGGCAATTACCAATATAGCCTTTAATTGCAGTCTTTCTTATTTGATCAAATTAACAGAAAAATACATGAGAAAACAAGTAGCATAGCAAATCAAGCCAGGTTCGAATCTTGATCATCAGATAATAGTGCATGCAGGGAGGGTATAAGCAAGAGGCATGTGAACAAACGCAATGGAATACGGATAAACTGTTATAGGGTCCGATGGGTTTTCTACCACGACTGGCTTCAAGGCCGGTATCGCACCCGTTGGATCAACGGTCAATTGTTTCCCATTGAGCATAACACTTCGGCTTAGTATGTCGTTATCCATTGGGGTCAAGTGGTATTCTTCTCTACGTCGTCCAAATTTTTCGTAATCCAGCTTTACCTTCACTATTGTATTGCCATTAGGGTTTATCAGTAGTATGGTGATTCCAGGCTGCATTTAAGATATATACAAATCCAAATCATCATGAGTTCATCTTATGAGTATCTCAAGTAGCTAGCTAGAGTGGACTAGTATGTAACTAACTAATCAGGTATATAGAAAATCTCAATTTTCGTCCTGTAATGCAAATCTCATATCCACTTTTTACGTATTCCAGTATTGGTCCAATTTTACTCAAAATTTTAATTTCTGCCTAAATAGATGCAAGAATTGAAAAATCCATATATGTCAGTAATTCCAGCATCCACATAGACTTTGACCAAAATTGGAGTACATTAGATTCGTGACAAAAGAGTGGATAAGACCTAAATTATTGGACGGAAATTGTAATTTTTATAGAGTACTCACAGATTTGTTGGCACAATGAGCATATGCATGGACATTCTCAGTCCCTTCAATTTTTGTTAACAGAACATTTTTTCCCATTAAACGGTGGAATAGAAGTGCACTGCATAACAGCTAATTAATTAGCATTGGGCATCGAATTATATACAAAAGGATTTTTTGTGTATATATATAGATAGAAATTAAAATTAAAACCTGTAATAATCTGGATTTGGAATGTAGGTGTTGGTGTCAAGTAATCCATAGTTACCACCAATCAATGTTTGTCTACAATACGTCTTGGTTTCATAAGTTGATGACAACCCAAGCATATTCAAATACCTATACATACAAAGTCATTCATAAAAATATGAAGAGATGTATAGTGTGAGTTATTCATGAGATGGGCTTACCAAAAACTGTAGACAAAAGCATTGGTGATTCCATCTTTGCCACTATTGAAAGCTCCTCCGGATTCACCAACCCAAGCAACTGTAGGGGTGTTGGCCGTCTTTAGAATGTTTTGGAGGGTACTGAATGTCTTTATTGTGCTCTCAAGATAAGATGCCTTCAATATCTTCTCCACTAGATCATCATCATTTCCTACCAAAAAGATGAATTGCAATTATGTGATCAGATTCTACATGCATCAAATAATTATATATAGATATTGCACCTGAGCCGAGATTATATATATGGTGAGTGGCGACATGTAGATGCTCCGGTGTTTTATCAATGTAATCTTGGAACCAAGTCTCGTCGAACAATGCTCCGGGGGCGATTATCAGAGGCTTGAAATTGATGTCGTCGTGAATTTCTTGTAATAATTTATGCAACACCTTTGTGTCTTGGGCATAGGGTTCTGGAGGAACTCCTATAAATAGAGTGTGGCCTCCTAATTCGTTTCCAAGAGTCCAACCATGGATTTTATAGCCCTTCTTGAGAGTATATTCTATGAGAAATTTGGAGTTGGAGTAATCCCAATCACCAGTTGCAGTTGTACTTTCATCCAATTCACCACTTGCAGTTGTGATTTCCTTTATTTCTACTGTTTTTCCTCTCAAAGCATTCAGTCCAAATACAGCTTCAGCCCTGCAGATTTGATCCAACACAAAAATATTATTCTAAACTCAGATCAATGAAATACAATATCTTTGATCAACAAAGTACCCAGCGTCAAGAATGAATGAATTAATCTCATCCCATCTGGCCAAGGGCAAGCATGCCCTTCTGAAATTTAATAACCGATTCTCATCCGGGACAAACGTCGAATTACACGGCTCTGATCTTTTCGTTTGATAAATCAATCTGTCTTGCAATGTGCCACCCAATCTCAACCTTAGAGGTGAAAATGCTGCATGCATCAATTCACACCCATTCAAAATAAATTAAAATTGACAACTTAAATATCTTTTTCCAATTTTGGTCTTCTATTTTCAATTTTTTATATATTAACCCAATTTTGAATGGAATTTTGAAAATCGCCGACGTATTTGTCCGACATGGCAGGGCAAATTTCGATGGCCACATTAGTGATTATGAAAATTCTTATCAAAAATTGGTTTGAAATTAGAAAAAAAATTAAAACATAGTGGACCAAAAAAAAAAAAAAACCAGATACTTGAATGTTGAAAAAATGGAAAATGTCCAACATATAGGACCAAAATTGAAACTAACCCTAAACATAATAAAAACAGAAAAAAAAAAAAAAAAATCTACTTGCAAATACCTTTCACGGCATTCTTGAGGATATTATTATTCAAATCCTGATAAAAACAAGATGAAATAAATCACACTACTCAAATATGTAAATATGCATGCATTAAATAAAAGAAATTATATATAAGTAGGTATTTGAAGAAAAAAATACATACGACATTAAGGATGGAAGATTTGCCCCAAGGGCAATATCCATAATCACACTTGGTAGGTGGCCACAAATCCATGGTGGCACACACAAAGTTATCATCAGTCTTGGCAATGGCGATTCTGCCATCAATGGAGACTGTGCCTTCAACTATCAAATCCTCATCACATGATACAAACAAGATAAACCTGAAAAAACACAGCACACTCAATATTGAAACACACCAACCCTTTTGCAAACCCATGTTTAAGATCACTATCACTTATTGTGGAGATGTTTTTGATGACTTGCATGCTATACCTCCAACTATATATACACCATTTCGTCTCTGTGTTTATGTGCCTATGTGCACGTGAAGTTTGGTGCTACCTAACTTTTTTTGTTATTTTTTTAATATAAGAGAGCATTTTTTGCAAATTATATTCAACATAGAAAGAAGCTGCTAGATTAGACATGATAGCATTAAGTAACTTTTTTTCTTTTAATATAATTAAGAGAACATTTTTTGCACATTCAACAATAGAAGCTAGAATTAGACATGATAAGATTGAGTTTTTTTTTTCTTTTTTCTGTCTTTTTTTTTCATTCTTTTTTTAGTCAGTTAGTTAAAATGTCCTCCAGACCTTTTTTTCTTCATTTTTTGATAAATGAATTTGTTTCATTTATCTCAATAATATTTAAAGCTTTAATTTTTATAATTAATATATGTTCGATTTTTTAATTTTGTTTTCTGTTAACGAAATTCAGCTGTCGTGAAAAAATAAAAAATAAATACAGAGTACAAAACATAAGTGCAAAGAATAATAAAATCCAATAAAAAGTTATAAATAGCATTTTCATATACTTTTAAATTTACAGGCAAAAAGAAAAAAGGTTCATTGGTAACATGTATATATTAAAATGTCCAAATGGCATTGGAAAGGGGTGTCAAGTAGGGCAAATCGGGCCCTTTATTGCTCCCAATCGAGTTGGATCCCCAAAGTATAATCATTTTTAATCTTGAAAAGGATGAATTAGCAAATGGCTCATTATTCTTGCTCTTAGGGTTTCACCTACACGTCAATGCATTTTTTTATTATGAGCTTGAATTAGTTCTTCAATTCTTCTGTGTCTTTCCAAACCAAAATTTATGGTATAATCATGAGCGGTGCGCCACATCCTCAAGACACGTCAGATTGGTCAAATAAGTCAAAAGGGATAAGTCAATATATAGTCGCAGGTGTGTGTGATCAAGTTCAAATCTAGTTATCTTTAACTCCGACTGACTGAAATGTAAATGAATCAAGTCATTTGTGAACTATTCGAAGCTCGATTCTATAAAATTTCATTTGAATTTGTTTATTGTGATTCGTTAAGGTCAATAAACAAACTCAAATTTGATGATATCCAGTTCGATAGCTCATGAACATATTTGTTAAAAGGCTCGCGAACTAGTTCGTAAGATATAATACTAATAATATTTGACATTTTGATATATAATTTTTATACTTAAGATAAATATATAAATTTCTAATTATAGATATTTTTTATAATTAAATTATAAACTTTAGATACTATATTATATTTTTTAAGAATATATTATTTATTTTGTTAATAATTTGATGAATGATATAATTTATTATTAATATTTATTAAGTTTGTTAAAGCTCGAATAAGTTCGTAAACTATGAATATATTTGTTGAATTAGGCTCGAATTTGTTCGATAACTAAACAAACCAAACTCAAATACTCAATAGTTCGATTCGGCTCGATTCGACTACATTCCTATTGAAATTAATAAATTCATAGTTCAATAATCTCATAAAGTGAACATGAGATTGTCGTCTCTTCAGTGGTAGTGGTAGACAAAGGCATACAGTGTCTTACTGTTCTGTTCCTTATTTAATTTGTAATTAGTCTTGGAATAGTGACAAGTGTAACACATACAATTTGATACAAATTTAAAGAAATTTTACTCATGCATCTTTAATCGTAATTCCCTTATCTTAGATGTTATAAATAGGAGCTCAAATGTGTAAATTGACAAATGAAATGAAAGAGAGAAACACCATACTTTGACTCATTATTTCCCATGAACTGCTTAATTAGTTTGTACCCAAATCTGGTATAAAATAAAAACAAATCATCTCACATTGTGCTTTGTATAAATATTTGTCATTGTCTTGTCATCATAAAATCTTTCTTACAAATTAAAATAATAATTATTTGAGGACATGTGTCGCGTTAAGGCGAATCGATTTTCCTGTTCAAAATTATATATTTTTTATTTTACAAATTCAATTTTAACTTTTTCTAAATAATTAAATCTCATATATTATACGGGTCATATGTTATTATATTATCTTATATTCATCTTGTATAGTTCACGTACACACATTGTTAAAACATATGATGTATAATATCAAAGCAATGAAATACGTAACCAAATTACATCAAACGTAATAACATAAGATTCAGAATGCACCAGCATTTATAAATTTAAGTATACATACAATGCGTGTAACATAATGTTATTTTGAGAAAATTTAAACATGCCAAAAGATGAGAAATATAAAACTTAATTCAATCATGAATGATTCACTTTAGACTAGCTGGTATCAAATCAAGTTAGGTTGATTCCCTTACTTTCACCTATATTTGGAGTTGGCTTGCACGCGTTTGTTCCGATGGATTGGGTTGGTTGAATAAGGATTTTTTTTCCTTTTCCCTTTTTTTTTTTAAATGGTTATTTGGATCATATAAATATATACTATTTTATTTGGCAATCATTTTGTTTGTATATTAAATAAATAATCTACTAATGTGACTTATATTAAATAAAGTTAGCATGTGTTTATTATCTAAAAAGCATTACCTACCATTGTCCTCGAAATATATTACATTTTTATGTGCTAACATTTATGTTTACATCTAATTTCTTTGGCAATTAAATTAGTATGATTAAGAAGATTTATTTTCATGTTGATAATTGACGTCTCAAATTGTCTGTAAGCATATCAATCAGGATAAGTCAAAATTTGTTTGTGAACCGTTCATTAATATTCAAAAAAGTTTGAATATTAGTAAATCAAGGAACACAAAAACACCCTCTTAAGAAAAATAAATGAAAATCTTGTTGGTTCGAGTGCAACTTATTTTTACCATATATCCATGTCTTTTTTATTACAAATGAAGATGAAGAGATTCGAATTTAAAATCATAATTAGGTTGAGAAAAGTACACGATTATACTAAGCTATCTTTATATATATATAAGAAGGACCAAAGTGCCACATGTCAAGCCTACAATGATTTCATATTAAATATGCTAATTAATTGCTACAAATTTAATGTTGATAAGAAATATTATTATTACTCAATAATAAATAATATAGAAATATTGATTAGATTTATATAATTAACATATGCTAAAGTTCAATGATAGGAATTATTATATATTTGAAATTTGTTAGATTTAAAAATATAAATAGATACAAAAGAAAAAAAAAAAACTAAAACAAAAGTGGGCAACTTGAAAATTATTATTCGATTTAATAATTATTGAAATCAAATAATTTTTTGAATATATGCTTTAAAATAAACTATGAAATTTATTTGTGAAATTTTGACTTTCATTTTGTATCATTTAATTGAAAATAAAAGTTTAGGGTTGTTACAAATGTAAACAATAAAAAGCAAACTAAAAAATATGGTAGGGTGGGTTGAATACTATAATAGGTATAGCAATGTATTTTTTTTTAAATAATAATTTTTTAAATGATCGTCTACAAATGCAACACATATTTTGAAAATTAAATAATTATCTTTATATATATATATATAAGAAGGACCAAGAATGTCAGATGACAAGCCTACAATTTTTTCATATTAAATATGCTAATTAATTGCTACAAATTTAATGTTGATAAGAAATATTATTATTACTAGATAATACATAATATAGAAATATTGATTAGATTTATCTAATTAACATATGCTAAAGTTCAATGATAGGAATTATTATATATTTCAAATTTGTTAAATTTAAAAATATAAAGAAAAAATATAAATAGATTTAAAAGAAAAAAAAATCAAATAAAAGTGGGTAACTTGAAAATTATTATTCAAACTTATTAATTATTGAAATCAAATAATTTTTTGAATATATGCTTTAAAATAAATTATGGAATTTATTTGTGAAATTTTGACTTTCATTTTGTATCATTTAATTGAAAATAAAAGTTGAGTGTTGTTACAAATGTAAACAATAAAGAGCAAACTAAAATAAAATGGTGGGTGGGTTGAATAATATAATAGGTATAGCAATGTATATTTTTTTCAAAATAATAATAATTTTTTTAAATGATCATCTACAAATGCAACTCATATTTTGACAATTAAATAATTATTTATATATATATAAAAGTAAGACCAAAGTGCCACATGGCAAGCCTATGATATTTTCATATTAAATATGGTAATTAATTGCTACAGATTTAATGTTCATAAGAAATATTATTATTACTAAATAATAAATAATGTAGAAATATTAATTAGATTTATCTAAATAATATATGCTAGAGTTTAATGATAGATATTATTATATATTTGAAATTTGTTAAATTTAAAAATGTAAAGAAAAAATATAAATAATTACAAAAGAAAAAAAAAACACTAAAATAAAGTTGGGCAGTTTCATAATTATTATTCAAACTTATTAATTTTTTAAATCAAATAATTTTTTGAATATATGCTTTAAAATAAACTATGGAATTTATTTGTGAAATTTTGACTTTCATTTTTTATCGTTTATTTGAAAATAAAAGTTGAGGGTTGTTACAAATGTAAACAAAGAGCAAACAAAAAAAAAAATGGTGGGTGTGTTGAATAATATAATAGGTATAGCAATGTATATTATTTTTCAAAATAATAATTTTTTTAAATGATCATCTACAAATGCAACACATATTTTTGACAATTAAATAATTATTTTTTCATATTTTTTATATTTAATGTTAAATTAGACGATATATATTGCACAAATCATAAATTTAATTTTGTTGTGTAAATGATATTTCAATTTTTTTAATTTCACTAAATTTAATTTTTTTTATTAAATCCCGTGTATTACACGGGCCCTATACTAGTAAGATTATATATTAAAGGTAAAAACTTGTGTACAATTAGTGCACGAATTTAGAATCCATTTAAATCAATGAACCTCGACCCAATCCATTTTTATGTTTCTCCACACACCAAATGTTTGTGCCACTCTCTCACGTATGTTCGTATTATGACAAACATGTATTATCTTATAATTATGTTAGTAAACATTTTGATTATACTAATGATATATTTATGTTATGTGAGTAATACCCTTGAGAGTATAGTTTGGTTGGGATGTTTGGGTGGGTTAGGCAATATAATCAAGTTTTGACCTTTGTTTGGTTTCTTAGTTAGAAAACCCAGGTTAAGACTGCCCATGTCAAAAATGAAGAATGAGGGTATATGAGTGGTTGAATAAACCACCCAATTTTGGGTGGTTAAAAAACACCTTTGGTAAGTTACAAAAAAAAGCTATTGATAAAGGTAGAAATTTATATGTACCTGTGGCACGGATTTTAAATCCGTGCCTCCAACTCAATTTGACTGCCTCCAACTCAATTTGATGCGTGGGCCGTTCACAGGCGCGTCCACGCGCTCCCACGTACGGTCACATCATAGTTGATGTGCGCCGCGCATAAATCTGATTATATATAGTGAATGTATCACACTTTTATTTTTCAGGTATCACCTATTTACTCTTAAGGTATTATGCAAAAACAGAGTTGTTTACTTCTTTTTCCTCTCTTTTTTTTTTCTTCTTTCTCCTTCTTCTTTCTTCTTTTCTTATCGATTTGTTATTCTTCTTATTTGTTTTGTACATTCTTCTTCTTATTCTTCTTATCTATCTTCTTGTTCTTATTCTTCTTCAAATTCTCATGAAGTCATTTATAAGGTTTTTTTTCCCCTTCTTATTAATGAGTAATTTTAAAATACTGAAAATAAATTATTTCAAACAATATGAAATTATGATTTGTAAAAAAAATTGACGAAAAATATGATGAAATCGTGATTTGCATAAATTTTTAAGAAGAAGATGATGAAACATTTGAAATCTTAAAATTTTCAATGAAGGTATTAGTTGTATACTCTTAGGGTAACAGTTGTTTACTCTTAAGGTATTACATATTTACCTTTAAAGTATTAATACTTATAGTATAAGGTATTACATATGGACCTTTAAGGTATCACATTTTTACTTCTAAGATAATAATACTTATAGTATAAGGTATTACATATGCACACATTTAAGGTATTACATATTTACCTTTAAGGTATTAATCCTTATAGTATAAGGTATTACATATGCACCTTTAAGGTATTACATATTTACCTTTAAAATATTAATGTTTATAGTTTAAGGTATTACATATTTACCTTTAAGGTATTAATGCTTATACTTTAAAGTATTACATATTTATCTTTAAAGTATTTTATACGTTTAAGGTATTTCATTTTTACCTTCAAGGTACTATATAAATACTTTTGAAGTATCACATATTTATCTTTGTGGTATTATATACTTACATTATAAGGTATTGTAGAACATGCATATGCATGTTTCTTGTTCCCATAATTTTACCAAGACATATGTTGCCATCTTTCAAGAATTGCAGTAGAGAGGCAAGTACAAAAATAACTTTATGATTCTATAAGCTTGTCCAACAAATAGTTTCTCATCCTAGTACACCACATTTGTTACCATCGTATTACAATCAATATTTTCAAGATGTGTGGCTTCTCTTTATGAATCATAATCCTTTGAATTTAAAATCAAACATAAAATATGAAGAAGAAGAAATCGATTGAATCGAAATATTTGAGATCTAACATATGAAATCAAGAAAAATAAAAAGGGAGGAGGAGGAAGAAGAAGAACATGGTGAAGAAGAGAAGAATAATAACGATGAAGGAGAGACAGTCTTAATGTGTTGCATTTTGAGAAGAAGAGAATTAAAGAAAAGAATGGAGGAAAAGCCTGTTGCATTTGAGAAGAAGAAAAATGAAAAAGAAATAACGGCTATGTTGAAAAAGAGCCTCGTTAATCAGGGATATATATATATATATAGGGATGGGGTAGGCGGGACGGGTTGGGGCACAGGAGTCCTTCTCATTGATAAAATGTACATAATGTTGTTACTATTAATATGTGATGAGGTACTCTGCCACACATTTTCATCATTAACTTTGTTTTTAGCTCACCGAAGGTTTTTATAATAAAATTGTTAAAATTTGAATAAACCCACAACAAACATTTGATCCAAACTTAATTTTAATATACAAACTCATTTCAAGAAATAGTCCAACAAGCAAATCAAACACAATATTAAATATAACCTAACATTAAGTATTTCAACCAAACATATCAAATATTTAATCAAAACTAACATAAACAGTGCAAACACACAATAACTCAATTAACCTAACTAACCCAAACTATCGAATCAAATGTGTCCTTGCATTATATTAAAATGAGGTAATACCTTCACGTAAATAAAGTAAATGTGATACAATTAATGCATTTAGGGCTACACCTAAAACCTTTATGTAATACACTAATATATTTCAGTAAAATAACAAAATCTTTTTTCAAGCAAAATCAGGCAATACCTTTAAGTAGATGTATTAATACATTTACATTATATTATTAATATTTTTAGGTAATATAAGTAATACACTTAAGCTATATTTTATTTAAATAAGATAACACCATTGTGTAAATAAAGTAATTAAACATTTATGTGATACAAATGATATAATTATATAATACACTTAATATATTTATATGATACAATTAATATATTTGAGTAAGATAATACTCCCTCCGTCCCACAACACTTTGCACACTTTCAGTGTAATTACACTGAAAGTGTGCAAAGTGTTGTGGGACGGAGGGAGTATAATCATTTTAAAGTACACCTTTAAAAGCATCTCCAACAGTCTGCACTACTCTAGTGCAAAATCTGCACTAGAGTAGTGCAGAAATAGTGTTTTATCTCCAGCAGTTTGCACTAAATTTTACATAAAAAATGAATATTCCATATTATTTCTAATTAATAATTTATTTAATCATATTTTTAAAATTTTGTTATAATTGGATAACATATTTACACATGTAAACATTATTTCATATAATTTTAACTTTTTGTATTTTAAATTTAATAAATAAAAATTAATATCATTAATTGATTGAAACTCAATGTAAAATGAAAACAAAAACAATAACTTATTTTTATTGAAATGTAAATAGATGTTACATAGTGATCATTTCTAATTTTCTAAATTAGAATACTCTTCCAACAAATGATCAATTAGGTTTTATTATTATTTTTAGTAATTTTATGTTTTATTTTCATGTATTTTAGTTAATATTCCGTAATTTTTTATTTTCATTTTCATGTATTTTAATGTATTTTTCAGTAATTTTATGTTTTATTTTCATGTATTTTAATGTATTTCTAGTAATTTTATGTAATTGTACTTCTCGTTTCTTATATTTTTATTATCCATGTTGAGAAATGATCATTCTTGTTAATTTTAAATTCTTATATTTTAAAATTAACAAAAATTAACAAACATTTATAAAATATATAAAATTTTGGCCCAAAAGTTATTAATATAAGCTCATTTCTATTTCCTAAAGAATTGGCCCAAATTTGATGGATGTTTAAGATGTTTAATCGGCCCAAATTAACAAAATATATAAGATGTATAATTGGCCCAAATTAAGAAAAAATATATATATATATATATATATATATAGAATTTGTAGCGCTGAAATAACTCAGCGTTAACTCTGGCGTCGTAATTCTCAAATCTCTACAATAGCGCTGATTTTGAAGCATTGCTAGGAGGAGTAAATTGACGCTGAGCGCTTCTCTGGAGCATTGCTGGGCATGCTCTAAGTAAATGGAGTAATGCATTTTCATTATGTGGTTCAAAATATATTGTGCGGTTCAAAATATCTTATAAACTCTCGGATCTTATTTTAAAATAAAATAAGATTTGTGGTGTTGTTGTTTTTTATTTTATTATATTTTCGGGATTTTCTGTCAGCAGCAGTCTTACCTTCAACAAACAGTAGCCCCAGGATTTTCTTTTCCTTTCCAATTTCTGATATTTTCTCATTTCTGAATTCTCATATTTCAACAATTTCACAAACCATTCTTCATTTCAATTTACGATCTTCAATCTTTTACGTTGCTTAGGAATCAACTCAGCCAAAGATCAATCAACATGGCTTCAATGGCGCTGCTCACTTCCTCTCCATTCGCTGCTCACTGTTGCTTCACCAAAACCACCAATTTCAGCCCCGGCGCTAAACCCCATTTCCCCAACCCTAATCCCCACACACCGCCGTGCGCCGCTGGCGGCGGCGGAAATTCCGGCATCGGCAATGCCGGCGGCGGCGGAGGAGGAGATTCAGACGAATCAAGCTCTTCCTGGGGCGGCTTATTAGGGCCAATTGGGGGTTTCGTAAACGGATGGAGAGAGAGAGTCGCAGCCGATCCCCAGTTCCCGTTCAAGGTTCTCATGGAAGAGGTGGTTGGCGTCAGCGCATGCCTCATCGGCGACATGGCGTCGCGCCCTAATTTCGGCCTCAACGAGCTCGATTTCGTGTTCTCCACGCTCGTGGTGGGGTCCATACTCAACATCCTGCTAATGTACATATTAGCGCCAACGACGTCGTCTTCGATCCACAGCCTGCCTTCGATCCTCGCCAACTGTCCCACGAGCCACATGTTCGAGCCAGGGGCTTACAGTTTATTAAACAGGGCTGGTACGTTTGTGTATAAGGGTGCATTGTTTGCAGGTGCGGGGTTTGGGGCTGGGCTGGTGGGGACCGCCATTTCGAACGGGTTGATCACGGTGAGGAAGAAGGTGGACCCGGGCTTCATGACGCCCAACGAGCCGCCTCCGACTCTGTTGAATGCGTTTACGTGGGCGGTTCAGTTGGGGGTCAGTAGCAATCTGAGGTACCAAACGTTGAATGGTGTGGAGTTCGTGCTGGCTAAGTGGCTCCCGCCCAACGGGTTGAAGGCATCCGTTGTGGTGTTGAGATGCTTGAACAATGTGGTCGGGGGGATGTCGTTCGTGGCCCTGGCGAGGTTGACCGGGTCCCAAAGCGTCGAGGGTGGGGTCGCGAAGACGATGTGATCATGGATTGGATGAAGAAATGTGGTGTTGGAGTGGTGTGAGTTGGTATAGGAAGGCTTGGTAAACTATGTAGAGGAATTTTTGCAGGTATAGTTTGAATGCATGAGGAATTTATAGTTAATTTCTTGGATGAGCCTATCGTGTAAAGGAAACTTATATGTCAAGTTGTGCAACATCTCGTGTTGGTTGTACAAGGAAAACTCGGAATGAGTAATAGAAGTGGAACACTTGTATATGCTTGTTTATTCAAATGGAGAGTTTTTTTTTTTTTTAATCTATAGGCTCGTAACTTCATTAATAATACGATAGACGTATAGTTATAATATATAGCAATCGAAGATCGCTACATGTATTTTAAAGGAACAGGGAAACAAATTAAGAAAAAAATGTAGACGGAAAAAATTCAAAAAATCACTCCGAATAAGTTATAGAAATTGGACAACTCTCATCCAAAATCTTCACCGCATCCGCAAATCTAGTCTTCAACAGAATTATCAATCTATAGGAAATGCTGCACATTTGGAAAACCATATCCAAGCATGAAGCAAATTACATCATCATTTAATGCTAATTACCTTCAAGCATGGTGAATTCCCAAAAATTAAGGGATTATAGCCACAAATCTAATCAATCTTCCTCTACTATATATAGTGGATCATTTATTGTAATAGGGCGCAATTGAACCAACCAAGAAATTACTACACCTAGATAAGAATTCTTAAGCTCGAGCTTTGAATAACATCGAAGCTCCGAGCTCTATACTCAGACCGACCTGATCTCACTTGAAGCATATGCATGTGCGATCAAAGGTCTTTTAGACCGAGAATGCATTATGAATCCTGAGTTTATGTCAATATATCTTGATTAACCTCTATAAGCTCATTCATCTCGGTTATTTCTCTTAATATATTGATTGTTTGGTTGTAAAGACAAATTACCGTTTTTACACATCGTCGTCAACAACAACAATGATAATTGATATGATCGAACTGAAGTGAACCGAATTCTCTCCTCCAAACCGGACTAAAGTCAAAATTAACATGTGTGAACAACTCAACAGAAGCGAACAATAGCCATTTTTATAGAGTGAACTGTTCTACGACCTTATGTGCGAACTAATTAACGGACGAACTGATTCTGCCTCGAGATATGTCGACGAACTATTTAACAGTGAAAAGGGTCGAACAGATTTGAATTTAACTGACCGCTATTTTCACGGATCAGTTGACCACTTCCCATGTTTTTTGGGTAATCCTAACTGCCACGTGTTCTAGAGAATAACTTACAATATTCATGCTTTTATTTTGGAGGCACAATTATATCAAAAAAAAACACATACATATACATTGCTAGAGAAATTTGCTTAGAAACTCTATTGACTTGAGCGTCGGAGTCCCATCGCCGGGACCCCTCCCGGTGTTTGTTTTGCAGATATTTGGATTCAAGGCTTCAAGTTTTGATTAGGGAAGAAGGGTGTTGAATCGGAGCAACATCAATAATAATAATAATTCCGTTAATTAGCATTTAACATTTTAAAAACATTAATTATATTATTGTTAATTTTATGTAATATTTGTATTCCTATGTTGTGCCCTTAATTTCAAAATTTATATTTTCTCATTGAATTATATTAATTATTTAAAAGATTGACTAATTAATAAATGTTGTTAATAAAATTATAAATGAATTTATTGAAAGTAATAGTAGAAGAGAGAGATGAATAAGTGGATAATATGACCTGCAATGAGGATTTTTAAATGAACAAAAGAAGTGGGGTTGTAAATCAACAAAGCATTCGACCATTACTCTGTGATCGAGTTTGATTAGTGTGTTTGTGTTCGTTTAACATATACATTAAGTGTTTGTTTAACGTCAGTTTATTATTCATTCATTATTTATTAGTTAACTCAATATCTACTTATTATCCAATACTCATTCATGTTTATTTTGCTTTCAATATCATCTAATATAAATTATTATTGTATTTAAATTCGTTATATCATTCATTTATTTTCAATTAATCATAAACATATATTTAAAGTTTTAATATGAATATTTTCAACTTTTTTTTTTAAATTAGTGAATAAGTTCAATTATTAAATAAACGAACATGAACACTCTTTTGAGATAAACAAACAAACATGAACAATCCTTATTCATTCAAGCTCGACTCATTTACACCCAAAAAGGGCTTTTAATGGAATAAAAATGTGAAGGACCAAAGTATCATAGGTGAATGAATGGATTAGAATTGTGTTCAAACCAATGCACATGTCATTATTGAATGAACTAAATCAAACATTCTCATAGTATTTGTTTTAAGAGATTCCATTTTTGCCAAATTTAATTTGTCATTATAAATCAAATTCCTTTTATCTCCAAATGAAATCTGTGACTCTGTTTATAAAAAGATGATCGAGCATGCAGGGCCAAATATAAATTGATAAATCGAATATTTTCTTAAAAGAAAGGAAAAGAATTGAGATCAAGAATCAAGAGACACAACAGCTTCTATAAAGACAATAACTAAATGGAACATTGCTTTTATGCCCCATATAAAGATACATCATATGATTTATGGAGCTAATTTCCCAAGTAATTTTGCTTTATCCACAATAGATTCATATCAACATGTGTATATAAGAACCTCTATATCGATCAATGCATCGCGCATGAAAGTCGTAAAATCATAGCTAGAAAAGCAGAATTAGGACAACGATTAACAATATAACCGAGCACCCCATAGCCTGCAAAATAAAGTGTTAGGTCTCACACGATTCTAGAGTAGAATTCAACTTGTATAAGATAAAAAACGGAGAGGAAGCTACTCACAGCAATTGCAGATGCAGCAAGCCCAGCTCGTTCCCTAGGATCCTTGCGATAGTAATTTCCAAAGTACAAGATCGTAGCGTAATACCACATCACGGGACATAAGAATCCTAGCAGAAAACTGAAGCATGGAGGATGTGATTACTATTCAGGGAGAACTTGGGAAATGAAGAAAGCAGTATACGTGAGAATATACTTACGAGAACCATCCGATTCCACATCCAAAGCAAGGAAGAGGTTTGTCGTACATCCCTACTTGAGAATCTTCTTCGTCTCTAATCAAAGTATACTTGCCTTTTTCTCGGTCTGCTGGATCTATTGCTTGTCCTACAATGGCACAACAGTATATTTCATATGTAACGTATTAAATAAGAATCAAGGAAAAGAAATGTCCAGGTAAAATTTCATGAGATAAGCCATTTAGAGGTCAATCGAGAGGCATGAGATCTATTTGAGGAGAATTACAAATTTTGAGTTCTAGTAGAAAATTCATAAACCATAACTTTTATTAATAATCCAAAAAAAAGGAAAGGACGTAGAGAATTTCACCAAAAACAGAGAAAAGAAAAGGCAAAAGAAGGTAATAGGAGGGAACTATGGTCTTAAGATAGTTTTGGCAGGATAGATTTTTATAGAAAATTTATAATAAAAATAAAACCCAGAATAAGTAAATATGCATATGGATTTCCAAAATAATAAATCCAGAGTATGCCAAGAAGAAAGGCATTATATGACCATATGGGAAGTCTATTAATATTTACCATTAGAAGGTGCACTGACAAACTGGTTCTAAGAAAGAACTCTGAACCCCTACTTATTGTGTATCGCATGAAACCAAACATAATAACTACCTTTAAACATGGAATAATATCGAGATGATGGCCTCAAAAGATCAAGATGCTTATCCGAAACTGATCTGACCAGTTCAAGTGCATTTCTACTCTCTCCCTCTTCAATAGTAGCATCTGTAACACCAAGAAGTCCCAGTTTATAGCATTAGGATTTAGGAGGGTTATTAGTCCTCTCAATTATGTTGCTGATTCTCACTCGCTCCATATTAACTTGTCTTAAAAGAAGGCTAAGGTATCCGTTGAAGTTCCATTACCACCACATAGTAAATGATGGATAACTTAGTTATGTTATCATTAATTTCATGATATATTAGTCTTTTTATCAACAAAGATGAGCAACTAAAACTGGCAGTGTTCAAAATCATTTTTTTAACAGTGAAATTTGCAAATACTTCCATCACATATTTATGGCCCATCTTTACTAATAAAGTTTCAATTTTTTGAAAATGAAACTAAATTTAGCTTCCTCAGAGAACAGATTGATCTATGTTAAGATAAGAAAATTCAACAAGGTGAGAAGGACTACGTTTCACGAATGCCCTTTCTTGTTACTTCCTCTCAAGAGGATGTTGAAGAGACATAACCAAGAATAATAATAACAACTAGCAGCTCCTAGTGACCAACTTCTAAACCAATTTAAAACTGGTGGTCATTAATCAAAATTCTAGTCAAGCATTTTCAACTGATGTTTCTCCTCCACATGATGTCCCCTACCAATGGCTTGGGAAAACATGCATCATGAAAGCAAACACATAGCAGAATCATAAAAGATTGGTGTAAATAAGTTATAAGCAAAAACTACATCTCAAGCATGAAGATGCACTTAATAAATAAGCTGAAAAAAGAAAAACTAAAGTTATTTACTCTGGTCCATGGGCACTCCTCCTCGGGTTATTGAAATCCTCCCTTCCAAATCGCTTCTGATTACCCCTTTAAAAAATAACAAAACACATTAATCAGCATATGCGTAAAAACACCATGAAATGCAACTCACTTAATATAGACTATAATAAAAACAAAGGGTAACCCGCCGTAAAAGTTAATGAAGCTTCAAGGTTCAAAGGTAAAGACAAAAGGAGAAATAGAATTATTCTAGCATCACCACTGAAAAACAATGATCAATCAATTAAATTGAGCAAAACATTGCAGCATCCATTAACAAAAACTAAAAAAATCAAACAGCTCCATTGAATTGCTAACAAGAACCTTAACCATGTCCCTATCACAGTCATCAACAAATTACAACACTGTTGGTGATCGAAATTTCACTCATCTAACTCCACATAACCTAATGAATTGTGGAAAACTTACAATTCCAAAATTCGACATTGTAAAATTGCAGAACGAAATCACCTCAAAGCAATTACTAATAACTAAGAATAAATCATCTGCACAGACCAAATTCAAGAAATCCCACAAAGTAGATCACTAATTCTCCTTATTGCCTATCAATTCATCATCCTGAAATAAATTGGCAACCCCCCAAAACAGAAGAGCGAAACAGCACCCATGGAATAGGAAGAAAAGAACAACTAACAGAGCATAATCAGGGAGAAAAAAAGCTTCAAAAAAATAAAAATTAAATCATAGAAACTTGCCTGGGGAGGGAGAAGTGATGATCGTGGAAAATATTGGTGAATTAAGGCGATTGAAGAAGGGAAAAAAGGAGAAAGAAATCTGGGGATTTTGTAAGTGCAAAAAGGGAAGAGTTGATTTAGAGCTTAGAAGAGAAGAAAAGGCCGTTTCGACAATTATATTTTACCAACTCTAAGCCTGTTGACTCTTCCACTTCTTCTTTTCCTATTTCCACTCCATACACTATTTTTTCTTTTTCTTTTTCTTTTTTCCTTATCATTTGATCAAGTTTGTTGCACATACTTATTTATTTAGTACGTCTTACTTCTTTTATCAAGCTTTTATGTTATCATCGTAATTTATGTTACTTTAAAACCAATTCATTCACGATCTAAATATGCTTTTATTTTGTTCGCTATTCTGATTTTGCATCTCGTATTAATAACATAACATGTAAAAACAAATATGTAAAATTATGTGTGTTGACAAAATTAATTGAAATTTGTGTTACATATATTTTTTGTCATGGATTTGGATTTTATTAGGTTCGATTTGGTGTTATCTTGCTTGACAATCTAAGATTTCCTTTTTACAATGTAACTTTTCATGTATAACTTTTTTTATTTAAATGTAAATTAATAGGAGTTTAGGAGTTGGTCCTCCTTGAATTCAAAATGATAGATTGATCCAAATATATATACAGTATGTGTGTGCGCGCGCTCTCTCTCCCTTGTAAGATATAGAAGGGTTATATTTATTTTCATGATGTGTTCAATTGTATGTCATATTTCATGTTTGTATATATAATTTAATACTTAAAAGAAAAAAGTGATTTATAAGTACACCATAATAGATCTTTATCATCTAAAACCTTGCACATTTTGTGATTTCAAATTAAGTTCAAATAATATATAATAAACTTTTAAATATGAAACTAAAATCAAATATCAATTTTTTTTTTTGTTTTACTTGAGTTGGCTTGATCTTTACCTCCAACTTAACTTTAAATAGAAAAAATCATAATCATAACCTGATTCAAATTTTTGGACTGGTCTTATGACTATATTTATATGTCACACTAGGAATATTAGCGATGAGATTCATTTATGTAAATTTATATTTTTGTCAATTTGTGAAATTGTATAACAATTTATTTCAGCGCCGGCAAGAATAATAATTGCCCTTTTTTCTACATTTCATAATATTGGGTAGGTGTGTGTATTTATTGTCTTTTATTCCTTCTCATAATATCTCAAAAGTCATGTCAAAATTCAACCACTAAATTTTTCTCAACTTTCTTCAAATTAATAAGCAATCCATCAATATTAATAAACAATTAATCAGTAATGATAGCAGGAATCACCACTCAAAAACCTGTCCTTGAATTTTAATAACATTGATTATTGGATGTTTTCCCTATTTTTGTTTGACACTTTATTTTAAATTAAAGTATTCATGAGTTTTAACATATATTTTCTCATGTTAATGTTATATAATTGACGAAGACGTCCAGTCTGTTTAATTGAAAATAAATAATTACCAATAATAATTGAATGGAACCAGACTACCAGTCAAAAGAAGGCTATCCTATATTTATGACTTAAGAAAACAGTTCCTCACATAGGCATATATGAATAAGTTGAATAATAAAATAAGAAAAAAAAAAAGGTGAAAAACAAAACCTATGTAGGTCCCTTAGGAACAAGAATTTTATAATATGGGAATGACAGGAAGCAGAGAATCAAATGAACCTAACAAATTGCATACTTCCAAGTGCCTTTTTTCAAGTATAATTGACTATCAATAAATGGGATTGAATTAAAATACTTAATCACATTTAAGGGCTCAAAACAGGTCAGATCTTACCATTATGAAGGGAGAAGTGCATTTCTGTAACTTAGAATCTTGTTTCCTTGACACAATTCATGAGAGTGAGCAGTACAAACCAAGTGTCCTACATACAACATCCAACAATGAAAAACCGAATACTCATGATCAAATCGAATGTATAGTGCCTCTGAGATGCTAAAAATGTCAAAAACCCGAAGACAAAAATTCCTATTTCAGCAGCACAATTAAAACAGCAAGGTTGATTGATACTCAGCCATGGCGATTGGGGGGAAGAACTGCAGAGGGTAATTTTAGGTCAAAATTTAGAATCCACACTACATTACGTCATCAGCTGCTCTTCTTAGCTGCTGGTGGTGGTGGCTAACCGAACATATTTTCCATCAACAATAAATCTTGAGCTTGAATTTATCTGCATTGGCATTTAAGAGACAACAGTTGAACAGATTATAACTAGAAAGTAGCTTTCTGTTACTTGGAGGAATAAGAATCTCTTTATAATATATCTTTGGCAAATAACATAAATGGAAAGGCTTCACTTACCTTATGCTCAATGACTTCAGAGACATGTTTTTTATCATCAGTGTTGCCAGATTCCTTGAGAGATTTCACAACATGCTTCGTAAGTTTCTTGAGTTTAAGTGTACCATCTGGATTCTGCCATGTTCAAGGTAACATTATTGCATCAATACATTATATTAGCAGGGTTAGCAATAAGGCCAGTTTATAGCTTGAACCAGAACTAGACCCAACCTATGGTGCAGGCAAGGTCAAATATAAATATAAATATATTTCGGGGAACTTATAAAAGCTTGGTCATAATGCATTTTCAAATGGCAACTTTCAACTTCAGCAAATGCTTCGACACCAAGCTGAATAGACCACTTCTCTCATCCATATTCCCAGAGACATTGGCCACAGCTGGTGAGGCAGGTTTAGTGGGTTAGCCTTGTCAAAACTACTAGCACAAACTATCGAGTTTGGCTAATAACCACCTTGTTTACAATCTCTATACATAATCACTTCTCTCCGTTCAATAATTTTCAAGCAACTACTCAAAAGACCATTAAGAAATGATTGGCAATCTACACACCCTCCTCTCCTACAGTCATGTAATGGGTGCACTTGATCACTAACTTTGTTCACCAAATGCAGAAAAACAACTAATGTCCCACACCGACTCTATGGAGAGCAAAGAAAAAAAAAAGCAGAAACCACCCACCCACCGACAGATATGAACAACATTATAATAGATACGTACAGATTTTAGGGCTGAAGTAATAAGCTTTTTCCAATTTATTTTCTTCTGGCCAATATCCTTGTCAGCTATAGAATCCAGTTTTGCATGTTCCTGCGTTGCACTGTGTTTGGCCTTCTTCAAGCCTTTTGTTACATCTGCTTCTTCTTCTTCTTTAATTTGAGGAACTTTACCATTGCTAGAAATATCACCTCCAGTTTTGTGGTGAGCATCACCATTTTCACATGCCTCGAGTTTTCTTTTCTTGTTTGATTCCAAAGCATTATTCTCTACTGCAGAGCCATTGCTTAAGGAAGATGCTTTAACTGAGTTTTGATCTCTCGATTCCCCTAAATCATTCTTTTCAGGAACTTCAGCAGAACCCATGGTTTCTACAGTTCCATTAGGGTGCTGTTTTGCATGGAATGCTCTTGCTTTTGCCCTGTGTTTTTTCCCATCTGCATGGAGGAGCAAAGCTTGCTTACTTGTAGCCTTGGTGTTACATAGGCTGCATAAACATCAAGAAATGAGTTTAAATCATAAGATTGACTGTTTACAACAGAAGAAGGCAAAAAAACAAAAGACATAACAAGCTTTCAGTGTTTAAGTCCTAAATTCATATTAAATCATCAGCCCAAGAGATACTCTGCCTTTAACGTGATAGATAAACCAAAAGCACATCATGAGTTAGAATCATTTAATGCCTGCATGAACCAAACTTACCTACAGAACCATGGAGGGCGATCAGATAATCCAACATTTATGTCAACCTCAGGTTTCTGCTTTGTATCATTTTTAGGCTTCGTATTTGTTCCATTTGAAGCTTTTACTTGCCCCTTTGGACCATATTTTTCCTGATATCATCATTGTAAGTAAAACCATATGGGATCAAATCTTGAAGATCTCTTTTCAAGCTCATGTAAACTTAATCCCATTAACCAAGCATACAAACAAGAATTGCGCGAGATGCACACAGCCAAATTTCAAATTGAACATAAAGTGCAACGTAGTAAGAGGATACAAAACATTTCTTCAATAATATTGATCGAAATTGAAATATGCCACTATACATAGAGAATTAAAGCGACTCATAGAAGCTGAATTAAAATAAACACACAAATTAAAGAAATGTGTAAGCAATATCCACATTTTCTAAAAATAAAAATTAATAATACCGCTTCGGTGATGCACTGAGTGTGGCTTTCAACATCTTGCTGCCCAAAAACTTGCCCGCAATCAATACACGATAACTAATTCACATCAAGAACACACAAAAAAAAGAACAACATTATTAACAAATTTAAAAAATTAGATTGCACAACGACAACGCATTAAGGAAAGAGAGAGATTCACAGAAAATGAAAAGGAAAAAATGGAAACCTTGAAGGCAGAGCATTGTCTGAAGTGGTTAGGCAGCTTGGGTTTCTTAAGATTGTCTCCGCAGTCTTCGCACTGAAACCACACCATGTCTTTCCACCTTCCACTGTGTGTAGATGGAAAATTCCAGAGAGTTGGAACAAAGCCTCTGCAACGACCAAGCCTTTGAAATTGGGGTTTTGTTTAGGGTTTTTGAGAATTCATGATTAATTGGAATTCAGAAGGGCCTTAATTTGATTGGAGGCCCATTTTTTTAAACTCCAGCAGGCCATTTACTTTCCAGGCCCATAATGACTAATGGATCACATGTTCATATTCACATTTTTGTTTAAAGAAAATGTTTACATAATAATATCATTCACCAAATGCCAAAAAAAAAAAAAAAAAAAAAAAAAAAGGAACAACCAATAATATTTTTTCTTGAAAGTTTAGCAGAAGATATAAAAATAAAGTCTATCTTTATACATATGAAAGAACAATCCGTTGACACATGCCATTATTTCTTTAAGTGGATTCAATAACTAGGCAAGTCTTTATTAGACAGGTCACGTATAGGAATTGGTTCGAGTTCTTGGTGAATCTATTCTAGGCTTTCTAGCCAAGAATTTGTAAACTATGCAAAGCCTATTTGAAGACTTTTTATTTTATAGCAATAAAAGCAAAAACGATTCGATTTTTACAAAGTTTGCTTCAAGACTTGAATCTGTCGGACAAGAAACTAGCAATTCAGGATTGAAGGTTTTGACCTTTCCGAGAAAAATTCAAAAATTTATAATAAGAATAACCTGTGAACATTAGATAAATGTTTTTTTCGAAAATAATAACTATTTTTTTGACTACATAATTATTTTCTTCTTGTCTTTTTCCGAAAATAAAAACACTTTGTGAAAATGAAACTTTGCTATGTATATAATGATAGATTGAATGTTGATAGCTATTTTAGACTAAAAAGGATTTTTTTTTTTCTTCTGGCCTTTTTCGGAAAATAGAATCACTATGGGAAAATGAAACTTTGCCATATATTATGATAGAATTAATGTTGATAACTATTTTTGACTAAAGAAGTATTTTTCTGAAAATAGTAACATGTGGGAAATGAGCTTTGTTATTATGATGAAGATAATGTTGAGAAAGAGTAGTTTGTAATAAAGAATTATGTGGTTGTTGTAGCAGTTTGTGTGAAGTGCCCATTTATAATGGGAATGTTTACTAGATTTTAATCTCCTCATGACAAGAGGGAATCAGAAATTCTATTTCAATACATGTGTAGTGAAGGACAAAGATGCAGGAAATGAAATAGATAGTTTGAATAAACTAGAGAAAAAAATGTTTCAACCGTATGTGTAGACTTAAAAAATCGCCTTTGTGTTTTTTTTTTTAATAACTTAAAAAAGATAAAACATGGAATGAATTATAAAGTTGAAATTCAAGTATGAATGTATGCATGTCATGTTCTCGAATCCTATGTCGTAAAGTAATTTCATAAAAATCAAAATTATTTCTTATTAGATACTTGCAAAGTTTGATGATTAATAAATATCTCTATAGGCTTTATAAGCAACCATTTATATTTAATGTATAATCGTCTGATATGGTCGAGATACACAGTAAGTCGAAATGATCATCTCAATTGGGGAGATCAAAAGGTGCTTATTATACTTGATATAGCCGAAATGAGTATCTCATTCAGATAATTCGAAATGCTACTATACTAATACGAAATGAATTATTATTTCGTATTAGTTAGCTCGAGCAATATATTTCGAAGACGCGGATAATAGAATATCTCGCTAGACTTAAGGTAGATTCTTGGATCCTTAAATCTTTATTCTACATTTCGAGATAATGACGCCGACATACATTTATGTTGACGGGAAAGCATACTCCAATTCGAATATTTCATCTCGCTAATAAAGATGGCAAGATACTTTATTTTTATCTCGAACTCACGTTCTCAAGCCTTAGTAACTGTTCTTTGTTAGTGGCTTAGTGGTGCGATATTTTAGGAGCAGTTAAATCAATTCAAATCCATGTATAAATATCATTTTTTCTAATTGAGATCATTCTGATCCGATCTAGGGAGTTGATTGACCGAAAGGTACTCAACTATTGAAGATGGGAGATCGAGATCATCAAGATCTGATCTAGGGAGTTGATTGACCGAAAGGTACTCAACTATTGAAGATGGGAGATCGAGATCATCAAGATCCAATCTAGGGAGTTGATTGACCGAAATACACTCAACTATTGAAGATGGGAGATCGAGATCATTCTGATCCGATCTAGGGAGTTGATTGACCGAAAGGTACTCAACTATTGAAGATGGGAGATCGAGATCATTCTGATCCGATCTAAGGAGTTGATTGACCGAAAGGTACTCAACTATTGAAGATGTGAGATCGAGATCATTCTGATCCGATCTAGGGAGTTGATTGACCGAAAGGTACTCAACTATTGAAGACGGAAGATCGAGATCATTCTGATCTGATCTAGGGAGCTGATTAACCAAAAGGTAATCAACTATTGAAATTGAGAGATTGAGATCATCATGATTCGATCTTAAAAAGAGTGAGTAATCGAAAGGTAAACTATTGATATTGGGAGATCGATACCAGAGATCGAGATCATCATGATTCGAACTAAATAAGTTGATAGTAAACATCATAAGCTTAATAAAATGGATGTGATAATAGCATGTTTTCATGATAATCAATATAATTCAGAAAATTGATTTCGATCACAAATTAATAAAACACATATATCCTGCAAAATGGATCATTGTATCTAGTATATTTTATACTTCAAACATATACGAATAAAAGAAAATTGTTTTTAATACAACTTTTTCATAACCCCACATCTCGAAAACTTTCACGATTGAATATCTCTCCTGACAAATCGATTAAGGTGGTATCCCCTTCCGCCCCGGTTAATAGTGTGATTTCTACTGATGATCAAGAAAGCTCTCTAATCAAAGCTTGAGGCAAAGGTTCAGATTAAAAGATGTCTTTTTGGATTTTGAAAAATAAGTGAAAATGGATATCGAGGCGGGAAAAATATTGACACTTGTCTCCCCCTAAATGTGCCAAACTTACCTCATTTTTTGTGAAGATTGAGAGGTCCTTTATACTTTAATTAATTTCTCGATGTGTGCACACCCACACATCATCTCGGGGGGGGGGAGTGGTTGATATGGTCGAGATAAACAGTAGGCCGAAATGATCATCTCAATTGGGGAGATCAAAAAAGTGTTTATTATACTTGATATAGCCGAAATAAGTATCTCATTCAGAGAATCCGAAATGCTATTATACTAATACGAAATGAATTATTATTTCATATTAGTTAGCTCGAGCAATATATTTCGAAGACGCAGATAATAGAATATCTCGCTAGACTTAAGGTAGATTCTTGGATCCTTAAATCTTTATTCTACATTTCGAGATAATAACGCCGACATACATTTAGGTTGACGGGAAAACATACTTCAGTTTGAATATTTCATCTCGCTAATAAAGATGGTGAGATACTTTATTTTTATCTCAAACCCACGTTCTCAAGCCTTAGTAACTGTTCTTTGTTAGTGGCTTAGTAGTGCGATATTTTAGAAGCGGTTAGATCAATTCAAATCCATGTATAAATATCATTTTTTTCTCCATTTTGGAGGGAGAGACATCTAAATTTAAAAAAAGAGATTTGAGAGAAGAATCCACGTTCTCAAGCCTTAGTAACTGTTCTTTGTTAGTGGCTTAGTGGTGCGATATTTTAGGAACAGTTAAATCAATTCAAATCCATGTATAAATATCATTTTTTCTCCATTTTGGCAGAGAGATACATCTAAATTTAAGAAAAGAGATTTGGCAGAAGAACAATCATCCATGTTATATCATAAAATAATGAGATATTGTGGCGGACCCATAGAGGATTGGTGCATGGAAGACACCCTACAGTTGCGAAGATATGACGAACAATCAACCTTCTAAGGTCGCGGTCTATAGCCGAGCTAAACAACAGAGAGATCCGCATGTCACCGGCTAAAAGTTCGGAAAGGCAAGCCATACTAACACTCGACCTCCCCGGAAATAGCCGACCTTCATACCATAGAGTATTTAATGATGTTAGAAGGTTGTCTACCAACTACTATCCAAGTCCATACTTAAACATGGAATAAGTCAAATCATCATTTAATACAAACATGATGCTCTTCCACAAATCAAGGGATTATCGTACTAGAACCATCTTTAGTTTCACACCTATATTATTTAGGGAAAGACTAAAGACACCTACCATATTTCTAAGAGCACCAACCTATTTTTTTTAATTCCAATTTTACCCTTAGGGTTGTTGAACTAGTTCCGTTCGGTCAAGATGGCCGAGCTTCAAGGTGTTCGGTCATGGTAGCTGAACCGGTTTCAAGATGTTCGGCCGTGGTGGCCGAACGGGCTTCAAGGTGTTCGGCCGAGGTGGCTGAACACTCTTCTATGTGTTCGGCTATCTCGGCCGAACGAAACTGATCCGGTTAAATAGTTTTTTTATGTATTTTGCTACGATTTTCACACATTTAACAAATTTGTGGAATGTTCGTTATTATGTTGGCATTACAATCTTCAAAAAATTACAAGATTTAACTAAAAAAAAAACGCAACCCGTCACCCGTTCTGCGTGCGCTCGACGACGACGGGTAACGGTAGGCGCAGTGTGCGCGCACGACCGGTGACGGGTTGCATTTTTTTTATAGTTAAATCTTTTAATTTTTTAAAGATTGTAATGCCAATATAATGACAAACATTCCACAAATTTGTTAAATGTGTGAAAATCGTAGCAAAATACGTAAAAAAAACTATTTAACCGGATCAGTTTCATTCGGCCAAGGTGGCCGAACACATTTGTCCGAACACCTTGAAGCTTGTTCGGCCATCTTGACCGAACAAAGCTAGTTCAACAATGTAACGCCCCGTTCTTGAAAATTACTGTAGAATATCAGAGTAATATATTTTCCGTTTGGGCGTCCAGAT
Organism: Scutellaria galericulata; assembly: GCA_946896805.1. Classification (NCBI taxonomy): domain Eukaryota; kingdom Viridiplantae; phylum Streptophyta; class Magnoliopsida; order Lamiales; family Lamiaceae; genus Scutellaria; species Scutellaria galericulata. The sequence goes on from OX335790.1 coordinate 15,935,492, forward strand.
ACTCGATAAAACGTGTATTTTCAAAGTAATTTAAAACTTGCAAATAGAGATGAGTCAATTTGAACATTCCTATTTTTATAAAACGTAAATCGTACACAGCGGAAGAGAAATATATTTTTTCTTTATAACAATACAGCTAAAACTGTACAGCTTCGCAAACTAAGTTTTTCCCAAAAAGGTTTTAAGAACACTTTCTATACAATTAGATAATATAACACCTCTTCAAATCCAGTAAAACTCTTTTGCATTCTTTAGATCATCAGCTACCAACATCCACCACTTGCACACCACGCACAATGATGTCTTAGGCTGAAAACATTTTTACATAAAAAGGGGTGAGTGTTTGAAGACACTCAGTGGGGTGGGACTTGTGAGCATTTGAAACATAACATATAACATAAACATATAGTTCGTCAAACACATAGTTGCGGGTTTGAGCCGTCTTGGAAAACTTTACGGTTCTGAACTGCCATGAAAACATTTTACATCTTGCGGAACTTGCCGCCATTTTTACATATAATACACAGTGTGGACTCCCAAGTAGTCCCAATGCAACTCTGGATAGGTTTCCGAAGAATACCTATCAGGGCCCCAAGCCGACCCCATTTGGGTTTTTACACCCCCTTCATATTGGGTTTCCGAAGAATACCCCATTGTTGGGCTTCCAAAAAGGAATACCCCACTTGGCGTGCAAGCGCATGCGCAGTTAAATTGTCACACAATAGTTCTCGCATAACACATAGTGCACATTGGTCACGTTCACGTTGGCCACATAACTCACATAACACATAAAGTACAGAAATCCTTTGACATAAGTTGGCTTTCATTGAAAACCCCTTTGATACGGGAATTACCCCGACTTTTCATCATATGAATCCAGTCGCGTTTGTGTCACTTGAAATCAATAGCTTTCAAAACCATATAATTTACTCGAATACAGTTCACGTAGTGAAAACGTTTCACTTGAAATCGACATCACATAATAATAGAATTTAAATCACATAGTCACATTGTTTTCGTAAAGCTGTACAATTTAAATCATAAATAAGATTTTACCCCCCACCTTGTTCGGTGGTGACCCTCGTGAAGCCCGATTCTTTAGATCCTAAGTTCGTTCCTTCACCTCAATCAAGTGGTCTCTTGGGAGAACTACTACGTTTCAGGGAACTAGTGTAATCCTTTGTCTACGCTTCCTACAAGGAAAGAATTAAACTTGCTTGGCAACTAATCTTGCAAAGTAAATTGCAAAATGTAAAATATCTCGCCAACTGGAAAGAAAATCGTCGTTACTTATCTTCCTCGTCCGAGCTTCGATTTATGATCCAGAAAGCCCGTAATGAAGCTCTCGGTGTGAATATTACCTTCGTGAAATCCTAAGCCCATTCGATTTTCGATCATTCGGAAATTGCCCTTGCAATAGGCTGAAATTCACCGTTATACACTGCACTGCCACCCTGTGCCCCGTTGCATCTTAAATCCCTCAAAAAACGGACTCGCCTTAAGGTGAAACTTGGTAGGATTTCTCTCAACACCCTAAAGAACACCTCATACGAACAGTTTTGGGAAACTCCTTCGTTAAGACCTTCTGCTCCGCGATTATTTCCAGTTCGGGTGCAGAAACGCAGCCCCGACTTCGTAAAATTATTCCTCGGTCGTCCGACCTCGGATGGCCACCAAAATTGGTGGAGACCTTCCCCATACATCCTAGTATATGCCATAAAAACAGTTTTCTAATCTCATCCCCGTAAGTGCTTGAAATGGCATGTCAAACGCTGCCTGCGCGCAGTTTTCAGTGCAGTCCCGATCACTCAAATCTACTGCGACCAGCCCTTTTCCGTGGCTGCTACCACCGTCTCCGGCGGCCCGCGTTGCCGGCGACTCACACCCAACTGACCACCAGACTTCCCTCTATCCAGAAGACCCATAACCCCACACATAACTACACTACAACTCAGCCAAAACAAGCATGAAGGGTGCCCATCGGTCAGCCCCAGCGCAGACTCGGCGCGTGCACCAGTGCTCCCGGCGCACCTTCAGACTTCTCTCGGCGCCCAACACGCCCAGCAGCCCCGTAGCCCTCACCACTACCTCTCATTCACACACCACCCTCCCTCGTCTCCTCCAGTAAAACGTCCCTCCGTCATAGCCGGCGAGTGCGTGTCGCCGACGATACCCCAAGCTCAAACCAAACCACACACAGCCTAACCAACGCATATACATCCTGTAGCAGCCGCCCACGGCGGCACAATCATCGTATGGCGGCGCAACCCTTTTTGCCAGCTTTTCTCGACGGTGCAAGGAGCAGATAGAGTTTGAATCGATGACGGGCTCGACGAGATCGATTTGGCACCAGGTTCAATTGAAAGGAAAGAGGTAGCCGCGGTCTCGGCGGTGAAGGTGGGTCGTAGCAGTGCTAGACAGAGAGAGAGAGAGAGAGAGAGAGAGAGAGTGTGCGTGCGAGAGAGAGCGAGATGGAGAGGGAGAGAAATCGAGAGAGAGAAGCTGTGTATGTTTTTTTTTTCTTTCTTTCTTTCCTTGCTGCCCTTTTTCCTTTCCTTCCTCATCTTGACGTGTGAGGTGCTGGAGTGAGAGGGAGGTTTGATGGGCAAGTGGCAGCAGCTTGTGATGACTAGCCATGCTCCTTTTTCTTAATTTTATTTCTTTTCCATGCTTAACTAATAACTAAATAATTACATATATAATGTTTCCCCTTATTTAATTATCTAGGGTATTACATAAGTGGTGTCATGCTGTGGTGGATGAGAATGAGAGAGTTGGCGTGAGTTGGAAGGCATGTGGCGGAACTATGGTAACTAGCCTTATTACTTAATTAACCAATTAATCAACTACTTATGTTTAGTTAATTAAGTCTACCTAGTTAATTAATTTGGGGTGTTACAAATTAATTTTTTTTTTTAAATAGGCTGATGCTCTTAGAAATAAGGTAGGTGTCTTTAGTCCTCCCCTATCATTTATTGTAATAAAGGGTGGTAGAAAAAACAAACGAAAAGCTCATAAGAAAGAAAAGAGCTCAAGAAGAACTGTATCACTTCGGTCTTCCGGACCTGATAAGAAGAAATAGATAGAAACAGGAAAGAGGTCTTGCACGACTCAAAATACACATCTACTCTTGAGTTTATATCAATATTTTTTTGATTAATCTTTATAAACTTCATTATATTAATTATTATTGACAAATATTGATTGTTTGGCTGTAAAGACGTCATTATCCTTTTTTAACCGTCAACAATTTATAAAGCTAATATGAAGTATTCATAGTTGATCATTCATCCTTAAGTATTAACTATGATGATGTAATTTTCATACTTGATCGTTCGACCGTAGTCTGCTAGTTAAATGTAATATTAGTAATTCAATCAAAGTTTTTCTAGTCTGTTTATGAATTAATCAAGTCTAACTATTCTTTCTTATATTAAAATTTTAAATTATTTAAATATTCAATAATTATCCACCATTTTGATGACTACTACACACACATATATATATATATATATATTGTAGATTTTAATTTAATATAAATAAGCAATACAGATAAATTTAATAAAAACTGTAATTAAGATTTATCTTACTATCTTGAACGATCTTACTTTTATACATAAACTAGTATAGAACCCGTGTAATACACATAATTAAAAAAAATAAACTTTTTAAAAATTAGAAAAATTAAGTATTAATTATATAAGAAAATAATCTATTTAATGGATTTGTCAAATAATTTTCTCACATAAATTTCATAGATTATTGTAAAATACATAGTTGATTGTAGTTTTTCATTATTTATTTATTTATATTTTTCTTTCAAAATTTTAAGTTATATAAATTTCAAATTTATAAATGATTTCCATAGTTAAAATCTAGCTTGTGTTATTTTAACAAATTTAGTTAAAATTTCAATATACTTATTATTATTTATTATCAATATTAAATTTGATATCATTAAATAGTCATATTAATTAATTTTAAAATTATATTGAATTATAAATTAAATTTGTATAAAAATAAAATTGATATAAAAAAATATAACGTTGACATGTGACGCATGTAGTTTTACTAATATATATATATATATATATATATATATATATATATATATATATAAACATATAAAAATTTCCTACCCCACCTGGTCATCGTAAGGTAGCTACCTTGTTTTAAATAATATTAATGATACCATTTTAAATTATTAATTAACATTTAAATTAACTGACCTTTAAAAATATTATTATTAATTAACTGATAACTTTATAATAAATTTTTATATTATGATATCATAATTATTATTTTATTGTATGTATAAATAAAAAGAGGCCCCACAGGCAGTAAAATTGCAGTCACCCTCAAACACAAACATTGGCAGCTAAAGTTAGGGTTTTAAAGCCACCCAAAACCATGAAGCTAGCTCCGTTGAACACCGTTCAGAATGCCCACGACGACTCCATTTGGACCGCCGCCTGGGTTCCGGCCACCGAGGATTCGCCGCCGCTGCTTTTGACTGGCTCGCTCGACGAGACTGTGAGGTTGTGGAATCCCAATGGCCCCGACAAGTTGCAGACCAACACCGGCCACTGCCTCGGCGTTGTCTCGGTGGCGGCACACCCCTCCGGCAGAATTGCCGCCTCCGCCTCCATTGACAGCTTCATTCGAGTCTTTGATGTTGCTACCAACAACACCATCGCCACTCTCGAGGCTCCGCCTTCTGAAGTCTGGCAATTGCAATTCAATCCCCAGGTATTAATCTTTTATTTTGTATTGAATTCTTTGCTCATCGTTTTCTTTGCCCTTTTCTTTCAATGCATGTGTGTCTCTGTTAATGGTTATTAGGATTTTGATATATGATGTGCTGAAGTTGAGAAAAATAAATCATGGAATTGGGGTTTTGTGTATATTGGGGGAATTCATCTCATCTTTATGAAAACAGACATTTTAAGTAGGTATCCAGAATGAGTATAGGAGAAAAAAAAAATTACGTATAAGAAAAGATGAGTTTTTCCAAAGTTGTGCAAGCCTTTTTGGGTGTACATGATTACTACAGCCATTTGAGTTGGGGTTTTTATTCATCAACCAAATTTTGGAAGATGACAAAAGAAAAAGGTAAAATACTTACATCTTTAGTAAAAAAAATGTTGCTAGAAACTATATATATTGATGATCAAATAGATGTACAAGAGACACTTCGCGTCTTTGTTATAAGAGTAGTATATGGGAATAAGACAACTGTCGTGTGAAGCTAGAAGGCAATGTAATGTAACCAGCCAAGTGATGGAGATGAATATTGTGGTAAGATTTGGGTGGATGTTCGTAAGAGGTTGTTCACATTTTAAGGTTTTAGATGTTTAGTAATCCATCCTCATTTGTCTGTATTAGTACAAAATCAATTCGAATCTGTTAAGGGAGTATTTAATGCAGTACTTACCATAATCCGTTGAGTGGTTGCAAAGGAGGACACGTAAAAGATGTATAAGGTGTGTTTCAAAGAATATGATAATTCAGACACGATTCTTTTCTCTGTTTCTCTCCTTATCGTTTTTTCCTTTTCTTATCCTGTTTTTTTTTTTTTTTGCGAATACATACTGTTTTGAATTTCTCACCGTTGACTATTATGCAAATCTGGGTTTCCTTATAAGGGAATTAGTCAATAGCTAAAACACCTTAATTAGAAAGTGGGAATGTCTTTTAACTTACGGAGTGAGTCAGCCAAGAAATAAAAGAGGTTTGGACATGGAATTTGGGAGTGTTGTAGCAGGCGCTTCCACAAAAATCTCCCATTTCAAAAAATTCCATTTTTATCTTTCCCAGCATTTACCTATAAATTGCAGTCCTGCAATCAAACTTTTTACTAAATTTACAGATATATAAATATTAGACATACTTCCAGCTTTTCTGTGTGCTAGTAGTTGCAGCAACTTCCATTTTGTATTTGGCTCTAGCATATTGATACTTTATTTAAGTCCTGTCAATCTTCACTCACTTGTATAACTTTTTTTTAGGCATCCTTACTGTTGTATTTTCACAAAGCTAGCTATGACCTTCACTCATTTTTTAGTACCATAATCACACACACCAAATGCTGCCAGGTTTTGAATACGACTGATGTCGACCAAAACATTGATGTTTTTTATTTGTTCTAGGTGGTGCATGTGATGTGTGATCTCTTCCATTAAATAACATAGATATTGCTAGTTAGTGCTTTTGTTAGTAATTTAGTATCATATATATTCCATTAGAAGTCTTTCCTGGACAGGGAAATTTAGAAAAGCTGCTCCATGAACTATTAGAAAACCAAGAGTTATGCAACTCACTTGATTGAACATACATGCCTCACGCAAAGAACCAATTGTTGGCAAGAGTCACAAATATGAAAGTAAACTACTTGTTCTTTCTTCTTGCAAAATTGAGGCAAGTACATCATCTGTAGCAACTGTGAAGGTACAGAAATTGTATTCACCCTGACTCGAAACTCATTTATTGGTGTGGCATTAGTGGTAACTGGTATATATGAGATTTTAAGCAGATTAGTCTGTGCTCACAGCCTTAAACATGCATGGTCCCTGACTGGCACACACATGGAAGGAATAATCACAAAATGATACTGGGTCTCACATTGTAGATGTTTGTTTATGGTAGTGGCATTATTATGTTGTCACTGCATGTTTCCTCTCCAAACAATGTGGGTTGTAAGTTGACTCAAAACTATACATTTCAATTTTATTTTTTTCTGTCCTGTTTGGTGATTGTGATACTGCAAAACTATAGAATAATGCTATACTATTTACTATTCACGGTGTCAAAATCTTCATGTAAATTCCAGTTTTGCCAATCTGATGAAATTTATCCTTCTTCCCCCAGATTTTCTCCTCAATACCCACCAAACAACTGAACTCTTAGAAGTTACTGTCATTTGTGAGCTTATGTCGTGTACTTATTTGGGTTTTGTACTATTGCTATTGGCAGCATTAATGTTATCGAACTATTCCTTTTTGGAACATGTGGCGTCTCTGGTATTCTGATCCACATTCATGAAACACATATTATAATACCTTTGCCAGACACTGTTAGAAGCATTGCAATATCAGAGAATGATCACCTCAAATGTTTGTCTATATATTGCCACCCCTTCTTGGTAGAAAGCTTTCAATTGGCTCATTAATAACTTTTATATCCTTCCAACTCAGGGTACAACACTAGCAGCAGCAGGAGGTGGTAGTGCTTCAGTGAAGCTGTGGGATACAGCTGAATGGAAGTTGATTGCCACACTGGAAGCTCCTCGACCAGAAGGCTTGAAGCCATCAGAGAGAAGTGGCAGCAAGAAGTTTGCCCTCTCCGTAGCATGGAGCCCTGATGGCAGACAAATCGCTTGTGGCTTAATGGATGGTACTATCTCTATCTTTGATGTACCTCGTGCTAAATTCATGCACCACTTGGAGGGCCATTTCATGCCTGTTCGAAGCCTTGTGTACTCATCGGCACCTATGGATTCAAGGGTGCTCTTCTCTGCTTCTGACGATTGCAATGTTCAAGTGCACGATGCTGAAAGGAAAACGTTGATTACATCGTTGTCGGGCCACTCAAGCTGGGTACTGAGCGTGGATATTTCCCCAGATGGAGCAGCACTTGCAACAGGTTCGAGTGATAAAAGTGTTAGGCTGTGGGATCTCAAAATGAGAGCGGCGTCTCAGATATTAACAAGCCACACCGACCAGGTTTGGGCTGTGGCGTTTGGACCGCCGTTACAGACAGATGTGAGATCGTGCCTGCTTGCCAGTGTCTCAGATGATAAGAGTGTATCATTCTATAGGTATTCTTGAGAATAGTTAACTCAGAGGAAGATTGAAACTAAAACCTTTTCATCCCCATTTGGTGGGGCTGTTTTTCTTGTTTATTTAATGTGAAATTATGGTTCAGAAAATTGGTGTATGTAAACCTTCTGGCATTGTTTGGTACTTTTTGGTTGGTTTAGTTGTGATTTAGCATGGAATTGTCTGATAATGTTGGTCTGATACCATATGAGTCCTAATATCATAATACTGTGTAAAAGAAAAATCATGTACAATTCTGGTTTTCTTAAAATCAAAATTTAAGTTTGTTTCCGAACCAGAGAGAGAATTAGTCCTGATCAAATGTCATTTTGGGTCCACGTTATTAAGCAAAATTTTATTCTCTCTGACTATTAATCTTTCTGGATTTTTTATAGGTAAATTTTACATAATTTTAGGTAAAAATTGTCACGGTTTTCACAGTTTACATCACTTTTTGCACTAAAAATGAAAATTTCATAATATTATTTATTATTAATTTTACTTTTTATTTATCATATATTTATTTACACTAAAAATGAAAATTTCATAATATTATTTATTATTTTTACTTTTTATTTACCATATATTTATTAGTATTTATTATTTATAACACGATTTTTGAATGAAATATCACAAATTTATAACATTTAATGACACTTAAAATATAAGGAAAAAGAAAATAACATGATGAAAAAAATAAAATAAAATAAATAGTGGAAAATTTGACTTGATGTAAATGTAGCTAACAATGCCAAATCATCTAAGGTATGTTGGAGAATAAAAACTATCACATCTATAAAAAATAAAAATACAACAATATAGGAAATGAAATGTTGGAATATCAAATATAGTGAGTTATAGGACATTTTCACAAAAGGTTTTGTCACATACTCACATATACATAATGTTTTACAGAAATGGTGGAACTTAGGGGTCATTTTTATCAACCCGTAAAGTTATGTGGCAAAAATGTCAAATTTCCCTATTTAAAGTCAATAAGCCAACCAATTTCATAGTTAGTATTTTTATTTTATTTTCATTTTCTAAAATTTTTATTTAAAATAAAAAAACAATTAATTAAATTCGAGAGAATTTATCATTTTGTTATATATGCCTGACGATTTTACATTTACACATACAGAAGATATATATCTAGCAGTCCTCATTCTATAGAAGCTGATTAAATACACATGAAAAACGAAGAAAATATTCTACACTGTAGATTTAAAGCATATATTTAAAATATTAAGAAAGCAATAATTATATCATAGACTGGTCTGCCACTACGCAAAGAACACAGTTAGCACCATTTATTAAATCAAAAGAAGATTCAACTTAGACGAACTAATTCTTCTTCTGCCGCCACTCCCACTACTCAATATCTTAATAGAATACAATTTTTTTAAGAGAATGGTAAAAAAATTAACAAAACCATCATGTTTTGGCTGAGCTTGTAAGCTCAATAAAAATTTCACGGAGATGTTAAAAATTTATAAACTTAATGAATGTTTGGTAAAAAATTTAAAATTAAATCTCATTAAGTATCTAAATGAGATGTAAGGAATACTTTATGAGTAGTTTTACTCACAACCCATATTTTATAATTCATTTATAAATTTATGGAAATGAGTTTTGTTTGTGAATAATAAGGATCTATATCACGGTAACTATCGATTAAATTGTCTCATATAAGTTTTTGTACGAATCGCATACTTTAAATGACATCATCATCTTTATAAAGATATAGATGGAAATAACTAGAGTTTGAACTAGAATAGTTTGAATATTCTAAATTTTTATTATCTTCTTTGTCCCACGTCCCGACACATTAAAAAATTTATTCAAATTAAATCACGTGTCATGAAAAAAACTGAAAATTAGATATGAAATCATGGGCTATAACACTCACCACCGGTCTTTGTTAATGCTTTATCCTTGTCTACATCATCATCTATTCTCAACTTGTTTCATCACTCTCTAATATATTTGTTGCCTATATCAAAATTAACACAACTCCATTATTTATTTCTTCTGTATCACTATTTATAATCAATACAACAATAATGTTACCAACATATACTATCCAAATATTGCAAAAACCATAAATAAAAAAAAAAAAAAAAAAAAAAACCCCAACAAAACGCACCATACAACTCAATTAATGATCCTAACATATATCAATCATATGTTAATCTTTAAAAAAAAAAAAAAAAAAAACCTCAATCTTGATTTTTTATCTTATTTTACCAAAGAGGATCAAATGATTTCACTCGTAAGTCGTATCCATATATATTCATCTCTGTTTAGACAAGAACTTGTGAAGTTCATCCATAACGGACCCAAACTCAGCCTTGACAGTCACCGGCGGATTCGCATATCGACAATCCATCCCCTTAATCCCGCCGGAATGATAATCAATCTTGGCCTGAGTAAACTTGAGCCCGTGGGCCGTGCTCACCACCACCGTCCTATCTCTCGGCCCGATCACCCCTCTCCTCCTCAGCTTCACCAATGCCGCCAACGCCACACCCGTATGCGGGCACACGAACATCCCCGTCGAATCCGCCATCGCCATCGCATCCATCAGCTCCTCCTCCGTCGCCTCCTCCACGATCCCGTTTGAACTCTTCAATGCATAAACCGCTCTGTCGATGGAAACAGGGTCGCCTATCTGAATAGCCGAGGCGAATGTCGTCTTCGCCTTAACGGGCCGAAACTCCTCCCAGCCCGAATTATAGTACTGATACAGCGGGTTGGCGTTGCGGGCCTGCGCGCAGACGAGGCCCGGGATGCGGTCCACGAGGCCGAGCTCCTGGCACATTTTGAAGCCCTTGTAGAAGGCGTAGATATTGCCTAGGTTTCCACCGGGGACGATGACCCAATCGGGGACCTCCCAGTCGAACTGTTGCAGGATTTCAATGGCGGCGGTTTTCTGGCCCTCTAATCGGAGGCTGTTTAGAGAGTTGGCTAGGTAGATTGGGAGCTCGGAAGTGACGTGGCGGATGAGCTTCATGCAGCCATCGAAGTCGGTATCGATGCTGAGGACGAAGGCACCATTGGCGATGGGTTGGACTAATTGAGCCATGGAGATTTTGTTTGCGGGTAAGAAGACGATGGAGGGGATGTTGGCGGCGGCGCAGTAGGCGGAGAGGGCGGCGGAGGTGTCGCCGGTGGATGCGCAGGCTACGGCGGCGACGGCGGCGGGGTTGAGTTTGCGGAGGCGGTTGACTTGGCTGATGAGGACGGTCATGCCGAGGTCTTTGAAGCTGCCGGTGTGGCTGATGCCACAGTTCTTGACCCAGAGGTCGTTCATGGAGAGGAATTTGTGGCCGAGTCTGTGGGCCCGGAAGAGGTTGGAGTTGCCCTCGGCGGTGCTGATGATGTCGTGGGTGGAGATGTCGGGTAGGACCCACTCTTTCTTGGACCAGACCCCGGAGGCGTAGGGCCAGGCGGTGGTGCCGAGGCGGGAGTCGAAGAGGGTGCGCCAGTGGTGGCCGGAGAACTGCTTGAGGGCGGCGAGGTCGTGGTGGACGTCGAGGAGGCCGCCCTCGCGGCTGCGGTAGACGACGTCGTCGAGGGAGTAGGATTCCGGGGTGGGGGTGGCGGTGGAGATGGAGGTGAAGGGGACGTACTTGGCGGAGAATTTGGTGGACGGCGGTGGGGGGAGGGGTGGGGAAGTGAGGGACGGCGTGGCGGTGCATGTGGTGGTGGTGCGGCGGCGGTGGTGGATGGAGGGAGGGTTTATTGTGAGGTGAGAGGTGGCCATTTTTGTTGGGTGGTGGTGGGGGGTTTTGAATGTGTATTGAGACATGTGGTGTATTTAAAGGTTATAGTATGATTACCCTTATCGATCAAACATTGATTGAAAAAGGAAAAATACGAGATTATTGCAATGTCACCTGTTACACGTGTGGTCAATGTAATAAGAGTCATCTTTTATCATAGTTTTTTTCAATATAATATAAATCGGAATCTTTTTATCTTTTTAATTAAGGAAATTAAAATTTAGTTGGTTTGAGGAAACAGCCAAACTGAAATGTGCAAATTAAATAAGTGGAGGTTTTTGGATATAAAAAAATTAGTGGTAACCCCAAAAAAAGAAAAAAATATCTATATTTATAAACATTTTTTTTGTTAAGTTTTTAAATTTTGTTTTTTTATTTAAGAGAAATGATTTTTGTCAACTGTACCCTTCTAATATTTGTGGTATGATATGATAGTACAAGCTATATTAATGATGGTACAAGTGTGTATTATGATGGTACAAACTACATTAATAATGGTACAAATGTATAATATGGTGGCACAACAACATTAGTTGTGATACAGGAGTGTAATCTGGTGGTATGAACTTCATTAATAATGATACATGATGAAATATTGTGGTACGGACTGGTACTCGATGAAATGTTGTGGTATGGGTTGGTACAAGTTTAATTTCATTAAGGATACTATGGTCCAAAAAAATGTTCTCTTGGTTTCAAAAAAATAATTTTAAACTCTTGATTAAAAAATAATGTTTCTTTTTATAGTTGGCTATTTATAATTTCATTCCAATCAAATGAAAATATTTTTTTTCTTTTTTTCCGATTAAAAATATATAATTGTAATTAGAAAAAAACTAGAAAATCAAACAAGACATCAACAAGTCACATTTAAGTGGTATAACAAGTTAAAGATTAAAAAAATGAAATATGTTAAACATGGAAAACTTAAAAATAAATGATTAAAAATTCGATGAAGCAATTTTAGAGTATTAAAAAAAATTCTCTTTCATTTATAAATGTTATATTTGTGTATTACGTATTTTACTATATTTTGGAATCATAATTTATCGAAGGAGATAAATTATATACGTGAAATATCAATCAGAAAGTTAAATGATTATAAATGAAAGAAGATCATTTTCTTAAAGAGTGAGTTTTATGTGAGACCGTCTCACGAATCATCTTACGTGAGATGAGTCAACTCATAACCCATATTTTAAAATTCACATACAAATTTATGAATATGAGTTTATTTATGGGTAAAAAAATTCTATCTCACGGAAATGATCCATGAGACCGTCTCACGCAAGTTCTTGTGTTTCTTATATGGATTATACGAACAAGACAATAAAATATGTTTAGTTCTTCTATTATATTTAGTGTTCTATTTCATATCCATATTTTTTTAGTACACACGATATATTAATGTGGTAACCCCATTCTTAATTACCATCTATTAACTAGTGATGATATATTAATGTGGTAACCCCATTCTTAATTACCATCTATTAACTTGTGATGATATATTAATGTGGTAAACCCCATTCTTAATTGCCATCTATTAATTAATGTGGTAAAAATGTGTATAATAAGACGTCAGGTTTCAGTGGAAATAAGTCTTTGTATTCAATTTAAACACCAAAAAAAATGAAAAATATTCACTTATTAAAAAAACATGTTTTTTTTTTTTACCCAAAATAAGGATAAAAAATCATAAATGCCCTTACCTTATGCCTTTAATGATTTCACCCACCACAATTCAATACTCCTTATCTCATCTCATACCTATGTATCAATTCATATTTTAGATAAAATTCATCTCTTAAAATGCAAGTAATGTAGTGATTTTCATCTCTTAAGGTGCTCAAAAGAGGTAAAATGATCATTATTTTCAAGTATAGTATATTGTATTTGATAATTTTTGAATATAGATATATATTTTTGCATGTAAATCCGAGTTTAAAAAACCAAAAAAATCGTGAAAAACTAAAAAATTTATATCAGGAACAGATCACGAAACTCCTTGAAGATCACGGAGTTAGACATAGATCACGAGGGTGTTTAGCTAAACACCCTCGTGATCTATGTCTAACTTCGTAATCTTCAAGGAGCTTCATGATTTGTTTAATGAAGGATAAAATAGATCACGAAACTAAACATAGATCACGAGGGTGTTTAGCTTCGTGATCTGTTCAATGAAGGATAAAATAGATCACGAAACTCCTTGAAGATTACGATACTAAACATAGATCACGATGGTGTTTAGCTTTGTGATCTTCAAGGAGTTTCGTGATCTGTTCAATGAAGGATAAAATAGATCACGAAGATATTTGAGCACGTGATCTATCCTGAGCACCGTGATCTATTTAAAAAAAAATTGAATATAAGGGCACTTAGGTAATTTTTCCTTAAAATTGGGTAAAAAAATTATTTTTTTAAGAAGTGGGTAAAAATCATTTTTTGTTATAGGTATTGGTTAGAAATGTCCCCTGCCCCCAGTTTTTATTATCCTCCAATTGGTCATATGATTTATAAATATCTTTTGCAATTTGTAATGTTTGTAGGACTGTGGGTTCATCATCAAATTTACAAATTATAATCACAAAGTTGAATTGAATTTATTATAAGATGTGCTATTTATTTGATTAATTCAACAATTTAATTAACAAGAGATATAGGTCTGTCGTGGGTCCCTTTTTTTAAGAATTCAGATTCGTGAGAAGAGGAGAGAGATGCATCAATATTTAAAAAATTTGTTTGACACATGCCAATTAAAAAGGATTAATCTGAGGTGGCAATACTTGAAGAATGCATACTCTACTAATTAAATATATAGGTTATTATATGATTTAATTACTAGTCTAATTTTGAATAGTGGCATTTTATGCTATACAATATCAGTAATAAAGAAAAATGAGTTATATCGGTATAAGATTTGAAAAATAAGTTAATTATTAAATCCAAACAGTAAAATTAGAGTTTGAATGCTTGATGCAGAATAATTGATAAGAGAAAATAAAATGAAGGGTTTTCTTCCTTAAGTGAATAAAAGAGAGATGGAGGATCTTTTCCATTATCTAATTTGTTCTCAAACAAATCAATACGAGAAATTAAAAGGCAAAAAAGAAAAAGAACTTAATAGTTTATTTTTTTCAATTTAAAGCCTCAATTTGAGAAAGATGATTAATTGGGCTTCAAATTGAGAAAGCAAAAAATTGGGTTTAGATATAAGAACCTACAAGTAAATGAGGTATTGTTGTAAAAGATTTCCTTTTAATTTCTTTTTTATCAAGTTAAAGCTTGAAAAATAAGTTAATTATTAACCGAGAACTGAAAAAGTTAAAAACCATTGCTTTGAGATCTAGAAAATGAAATTATCGTTTAAAAACCTATAAAAGTGAATTCATTTTTGTAATATTATTATTATGTATAATTATTCTTTTATTCTATTTTTATATAATTGTGGAAAAAGTGTTAGCCCAATTTCACAAATTTTTTGCTGAGTAGTGTCAAAGACGCATAAGTTGTCATATGTGAAGTGCGTTTCTTATTCGTTTATATTCTTTGGAGTCTTAGCCAATCAGAAGCGTGGAAATGGATAAACATGAATCAGATTTCTCTACTTTCAAGTTGGCCTTTTTCAGTTGAGTAGCGCTGGTATGAACAAGTTGCACACTATCCGACCCAGCCTAGAATCGGCCCAGACAGAAAAGTATATATATATGATTTTTCTTTTTTTTTTTTCCTTCACTTTCACGCTAGGGTTCAGCCTCTCTTCTGCACAGTCTCTTCTGCACGCTCTTCTTCTTCGATCTTCTTCTTATCTCGTCTCTTCTTCTTCGTATTTTGTCTTTCTTTCTCGAAGCACGACGTTCTCAATTTCTCTCAAACCTCCTCTTCCCATATCGTGATGCGAGACTGTTATTTTAAAAGTAAAAAATCCATCTTTATCAGTTCGAAAAATATAAATTTGTATCTGATTTTGTGTTCTTAATGTTTTATGATAGATGATCATTCAAATACAAATGAAATAGTTGAGTTATCTACTGATGAAGATGAATTTATTGATGCGTCTGATACAATTTTTGAAATATTGTATATATAACTGATTTATTTTAGTTCTGTTTATAAAGGTATTCTTAATAATACATAAATGTCACTTTATTGTTTATAAAATGTATTCTTAATAATACATAAAGGTCACCTTATTGTTTATAAAAAGGTATTCTTCATAATATATAAAAGTCACCTTATTGAGACAGAAAGATATACCTAACTTAACATAAAAGTCACCTTATTGTTTATAAACGGTATTATTCATAATACATAAAGGTCACTTTATTGAGACATAAAGTATTCTTCATAATACATAAAGGTCACCTTATTGAGACAGAAGGTATAAGTAACTTAACATAAAGGTCATCTTGGAATTTATACATAATGTGCCTTAAATAGTTGACTTATAAAGGTATATTTAACTAAATCTAAAACAAAATGCTAATGTACAACTATATAAAAGGTATGACTAACATAACTAAAAGATATGTCTAACATTACTATAAAGTATAGTTAACATAACATAAAATGTATGTCTAACATAACTAAAATATATGACTAACATAACTAAAATGTATGACTAACACTATTAAAAGGTATAGTTAACATAACATAAAATGTATGTATAACATAACTAAAAAGTATGTCTAACACTACTGAAATGTATACTTAACATAACATAATGGTCAAACACCTGGAAGCATATTTGAGCGGATTTTGTCCGCGACCTAAAGGCACGTGGGGGCGCGTTTGACCGAGTGCGGACCAGGTCAGAAGTGGTACATGGATCACATGCACAATGTGTATATAAGTTTTTATCTTTTCAGTTAGGATTTCTGTTTCAGGTCTTGATCGTTTTCGATCATTCTTGTTGTTATGGATTCTATAAATGTGAGTTTATAGTGTGTCAGTTTCATAATCGAGTTTAGCATTCTAGAGAGAGAAAGAAATCAACTAGAAGATAGGTTGTTAGTCATTTTTGAGAGTTTGAGATTTGCAATATTTTAATTTTTGATTTCTCTTGTTCAGTTTAATAAAAGATCCCCCACCCCTTTATCTCGTGGATGTAGGTTTTTTACCCCGAACCACGTATATCTTCGTGTTCTCTTTGTTCGTTCTTGTTGTGATTTGATTGACATCGATTTGCACTCGATCTAGAGAGTTGAACACTTGTGAATTGCAAGTTTTTGTGTGTTTCTTTGAGAATTTACTGATAAATTGAAATTCATAAATTATATTTTGGGATTGTTATTTTAAAAATATATTTTTAAAATTGGAATCCAGTTTGTGCAACATTTCTTGAATCTTTAATTAGAACTTATATCTTTTAAATTTTGAATTAATATTTTTTATCTGTCAAGCACCAAATTCATATATAATTTCCTATATTTTGAGCCTTAAATTGATGAATGTCCTTTTAAAAAAGAAAACTAATATATTTTAATACTTACAATTTACAAACATTAGCGTTTCAGCAAGGATATCAAAATTTCTTTAAGACAAATTCTTTGTGTAATACGGGTTGGTTTAATCCAATCAATGATCCGGTCAAAATGGATTAACATTCTGATCAATGTTTGGTCAATGTAGTCAGATTTGTGAGGTAATGTTTTTTATCATGTAATATATTTTTATATGTGGGGTTATATTTTTGACAAATTATAATTTGATAAGTAATATTATATATTCCCTCAGTCCCGCAACACTTTGCATACTTTCCTTTTTAATTTGTCCCAAAACACTTTGCACACCAAAAAATGACAAATTTTATCACAATTATTACCCTTCCAATACACACTTATTTACACACTATGCCATTACTTTTTCTCTCTCAACACTTTATTACTTTTTATCTTTTTCTCACATAATTGACCCTTATACCCTCAATCAAAAAACAAAGATTATTTTTTTCTTAAAAATTGTGCCCAATTTAGTATGCAAAGTGTTGTGGGACGGAGGGAGTAATACTTATATGTGTATGAGATGATATTTTTATATTTATTATGTAATATATTTGCTTTCAAGATTCTAAATCCACAATTAATTTGTGAAATTGTAATTCATAGATAATATTTTTATTTTTCCCATATAATAATACTCTTGTGCACATCATATAATAATTTTGAAAAATTATTATTTGATAATAATATTATGTTATACTTTTGTTGGTATAAAATAATATTTTAATGCATAATGAGTAATACTTTTGGTTCCATAACTTCAAATCAATGATTAATTTAAAAATTTGTAATTTGATAAATGATATTTTTATTCTCATAATATAATATTTATATCTAACATGTAATACATTTATGTCAAAAACATTATCCGATTGATCAACAATTATCGATCAGATAGAATCAATCCATCTCATAAAAAGAAATCCATAAGAGAGTCTCCTGCAAGAACTAGTCGTTTCTTAAAACCAAAACCATGGTAGTCATGAGAAACGTTTTTCTGTTTACAAAGCAACTAAAAATACTAAAAAAAAAAAAAATTAAATTACTTGTAAATGTGGTGTCATATGAGTAATTTGCACGCTAGCGCTTCTCTTTCCTAAAATATTTCTGCGCCAGCAAAATCTGAGTGTCCATTTGTAATTTCCCTAAAACATTGCACGGAGGCCCCTTAAATTGTTACAATTTACACTTTAGCCTGCAATAGTTTTTGCATAATTTTCAAAGCATAGTATATTGTTTGGTACCACTTTTTGGATGAACTTTTGAATATAAAACCAATTTATAATTATTTTAAATATTTGGTAAATATATTTTTGATGAATCTGTGGAAAAATCACATCTTCAAAAAGCTCATTTCTGAGATTATTAACTTCTTAAAAATACCATTTAGGATATCTATAGCAGATACTAAAAATATACTAAAAATACCCCCATACACAAGCCTTGTCTCTTTGTCTCTTTTCTAAAAACTAGCAGTCCACCCCCGCGATGTGCAGTGTATTATTTTTTGTGTTAATATTTACAATTTGTGATAATATAATGAAGTTGCATAAACTAACATGTTATTCATAACATCTTTTATTATTTTAATTTAAAACATGTACCATATATAAATGATTTTTTATATTACTCATGTGTGTTGCATGAATTGTCATATAACTTTAATAATTTTAATTGTTAATTTTATTTTTAACCATTTTTATTTTATTTGTTGATTTATATTTTCGTCAAATTAAAATTATGATATACAATAATATTTCCTTCAATCATAATAATTAATCTTTCCTTTTATATTTTTTATAATTTATATATTCCACTCTCATACTTGAATCATCATATATAGTTTTCTTATGTTATTTCTTCATTTCTCTCTCACAAAATTATTCGTTCAATTTGTGTCTAGTGTATAAAGATAATTTGGTGGGATCTCCTTAGATGAAGATATAAGACAATAAGATCCGAAAGAACTTTTTTTACCTTTGAATGTTTACCAAATCTTGTATTCCTTCATTTTTTTTAGTTTTATATAGATTTGAGAAATCATTATATTTATGATTTTTTTATTGTTCTTTTTTTCTTTAGACAATAAGATATGGATGGATTTTTCTACCTTTGAATGTTTAGCAAATCTTGTATTCTTTTTTTTTTTTTTTAATTTTTATAGATTGGAGAAATAATTATATTTATGGTTTTTTCTTGTTTTTTTTCTTCATTCTTTGCATATCTTGTTTTTTTTTTTTCCCATTATTTATGCATCTCTCTTTTGTTGAGAAATCACTGTATTTTTCTGCATTTTTATTTTTTATATAAATTTGAGAAATCAATGTATCTCCCTCTTCATCTCTTAACTTTATATAGATTATAAAATAGCTTTTAGAGTAAGATTGGTCTTTCTTTTTATCTTTATTAAAAAATAGCTTATCAAGCAAGATTTACTTTTTTAATTTTATATTTATTTTTATTTTTATTGACATGGCACCTTTAGACGGGAAAGTGGCAATCTTGTAATTTTTGCCAACTTTCTTTCTTTAATATATAACTAGTAGTACACCCGCGCGATGCGCGGTTATTATGTATTATAACAATATATATGATTTGCAATAATATAATGAAGTTGTTATACTAAAATGTTATCTATGGCATCTTATTATTTTGAAATTTGTAAAAATCGATATTTTTTATTGATAACATCAATATTCAACAATTAAATATGAAAATAAAATTGAACATAATATAATAATAGTTTTGTGTTTGTGAGTTTTAATTTCTGAATAATTAAGAAGTGATTAATTATACTTACTAATATGGTTTGTTCGTATTTTTGTTCCTTTGTATCTTATAATTATTTTTAGAATTTATAAAGAATTTTCTACATTGTTTTTAGATGGATTTGTTCAAAAAATACTATATTTATTTCAAAAAAATTTAGTTTATATTTATACATTTAGGTTTTAAATTGATTTTAAATTTTAAAACAATATTTCTTAGATTTTTGAAACAAATTTTCAGAATTTTTTGGAACATATTATAGTTTTATAAAACAATTTTTAGATTAATTATATCTATTTATTTGAAATAATTTTGAATAAATTTTATCAAATATTTTTATTATTTTTATTTAAAAAAATTTATTCAATTTATTGATTTTTATATCTTACACAATTAATATTACATATATATTTGAATTAATTTTTAAATTTTATTTGTTGATTTAAGATTGTTAGTATTAATAAAATCTGAAATTATTATTATTAATTTCAGATTTTATTATTATTTTAATATTTTTATAATAGTTTCAAACTTTTAAACATTTTACAACCCTTCATAAAATAAAATTTAAATTTGAAAACTATTTTCCACATTTATATATTAAAATTATAAACTAATTTTCAAAATTTTAATTTCTGACAATGTTTAAATTTCATTATTTTCAAAATTTAATTATATCATTAAAATATAATCATATCATTTAAGATAACTTATTTTGTTTCATATCTACTCCTATATAAAAATTATAAGATAGTTTATTGTGTAAGATTTATGTGAAACTTATTCTATAAGATACTTAAAAGTTATTTAGTTTGTTTTCTCTTTTTTTCTATTGGTTGATAGTTTGGAAGGGAAAATGGCAAATCTGTAAAATTTGTCAACTTCTTTCATTTTATATATAGTATAGATATAGATATATTTGTAGGGAAATTCTAACACCCTTCAAGAACACTTTTACATATTTTGTTTAAAAACATATCTTATATGAGCCATTGTTCTTAGAAAGTTATTAAAAATGAAATTTCATGAATAATGTTTTAATAATATTAAAAAAAAACTTTTTGAGAAGCACTTGGTAGAAAATCCAAAAAAAGAAAAAAAGAAAACAACTTAGTTTTCATCAGTGTGATGAATCGGGAGGCAAACTTGGATGATCAAAAAGACAAAAGTACAACCAACAACACTAACAATTAGTCATTCGAAAACTCACACTATAATCTTGTACTGATGTAGGGTTGGTGTAATTATGGGTTTAAAAGTATAAATTATATAACTAATAAAATAATTTTTTTGAATATTATTTATATTTGAAAATAAATTTTAATTACGCTTTCTCTCTTTGTTTTTATGTTTCGGATGTTGTTTTCTTTTTCTGTTTTATACATCATCTTTATTATTTAAAAAAAAATACTGTTTTCTTGTAGGGTGCTATGTTCCATCATCAAATTTAAAAATTAAATATGATATACTTTTATTAATATATTATTTAGGGTTAGTATCAAAATATATGTACTTCAGTACCTTTTTCCATTCAGTGGCTAAACCAATTTTTTGTTTCAATTATTATCAATGTTTTACAAATTTTGCCGATTGTTAACCAAACTATTCAAAAATACAATTCATTTTCAAACATCAATCAAAACGCAAAAAATTATATGCCCCAAAAGCACAAATCTTAGATCTGTGCCCCCAACCTGATTCGGCGCGTGGGACGCTCCCAGGCGCACCCATGCGCGGTAATATGGTGTGGCCGTGCACAAACTTGATTATATACTCTTCAGGTATCACACATTTACTCTTCAGGTATCACATATCTACCCTTAAAGTATTATGCAGAAACAATGTTGTTTTCTTCTTTTTCCTCTTTTTTTTTTTTCCTTCTTTCTCCTTCTTCTTCTTAGTCTCTTTTCTTAGTGATTTGTTATTGTTCTTATTTGTTTAGTACATTCTTCTTCTTATATATCTTCTTGTTCTTATTCTTCTTCAAATTGCCATGAAATTATTTAAGGTATTACATAATTACCTAATAGGTATTTGTATATATTACTCTCAGGGGTATTACATTAATACCTTTCATGTATTGTACAAATGTATCACACATATTTCCTTCGAGTATTACATAAAACAACTCCAAATTCAACAAAACAATTAGATTAAATTGAAGCAACATACCCCAAACACCAACTGAAGAACACTTACTCTTCATCTCCACAATAAAAGGGAAGAAAAAAAAAATTCTCGCTCTAATTTCTCAGAATAATTTCTAAGAACTAATCAATCATCACTTTTTCTAGAGAGAGAGAGAATATGAAGAACAATTTGAGTAGCGGAACGAAGCTGATACTTCTTCATCCCCTACATTCAAAAGCAAGGAAGCTCCAACCGTCTATGACTCCTCGCCTTCATCTCCTTCCTCATGCCGACATCAAGCAGATCTCCAACGTGCTCCACTAGTGCCCGCTGCCATGCAATCTACTCATCTTCAGGCTGACGCCGGAGACCCTCCTCTGGATGGCTCTCAACCACAACGGAAGAACGGTGTTCATCGATGAGAACCACTACTACGCCGCCTACATCAAGGAGAAGTACCCGGAGATTGAGGCCTACGACATCCAGTACGCGACGCGGCAGAGCGAGGCGGCGGAGCTGATCGTGGCGGTGAGAAGGGATTGTGTATGAATTTGGGAAGAAATCACAACTCCTCTCTCAGCTGTGAGACGCACCTCTGTTGTGTTTCTCATAGTTTAGGTTAAAAAAAAACTATATATATAGCGGGTTGGAGGTCGGAACGGGGCGGGGGCACAAATCCTAGGATCTGTGCCCGAGGATACAAGAGTGCTGCCCCAATCAAAATACATAAATCATACATTAAAATTACACACTTTTACAATCAAATTATAACCATAAGTCAATTTAATGATTCCCGTTCAATTTGATTTTAAATTGAACAGAAATCGTTCAAACCCTATAATGGTTTTTGTTATATTCGAACTTGAATCAATTGAGAATCATTAAATTAACTTAAAGTTATAATATGGTTTTGAAAGGGGAGTATTTTGGCTTTTATAACTCTTGTATTTTGATTGATGTTTGGAGCTAGATTTCACTTCCGAGTTTTCGATGATTATTTTGGCTGGAAAATGTGTCAAAAATTTAAATGTAGGTACCAACCGAAAAAAATTCTATAACATGGGTAGCAATAATATATATATATATTCTGTTTAGAGCATCAAGTGAAAAAATATATTAAAATACAGGTTACAGTTCAATATTAACTCTATTATTTAACTATTGAAACATATGTTGCATTTTAGTCGAACATAATTTTCATACATATATTATTTAATTTCATTTTTATCTGTATTCAAAAAGTGCAAGTTAAAGTTTTCCAAAAATATTTCATAATGTACATATTTTTAAACAAATTTACAAAAAAAAATCATTATATTTTCATTTATATGCATATTACACCCCCAATCCATATAACACACTATACTAATTAAATACATTGAATAAAATATTTTTTATCCAAATATACATAAATATAAACACATTTACGCGTATATATGAAGATATAAGAAGTGTGCATTACACCTCATGTAAATGTAACACTTCAAATTTAATTTTATATCATAAATAATATAAACAAGTGGGAAATTCTGAATCACCAATTTATTAATGTATTAGTCTAAAATAATAATAATAAATAATAATAACAACAAGTTAAAGAACATTACATTTTTCTGAAAGAAAAGAATGCACATACATTTAATTGCTAAAGACTCATAATTTACCTATAATGATATCTTTAATCATTTCTTAATTGCATAGTGGTAGAATTCAAATTAAGTACAACTCCCCTAAGTAGGGGCAAATCTGTAAATGAAGAAAGTATTAGAACCCGAAATGCAAAAAAAACATAATTAGCCCCTAATGTCGGACTTAGTGTAAAGTGCGCTTTAACCTCCTCCTTGTCCTTCTGGGTGGGTCTCCACAATCCCCAGCTGACCAGCCAATACATACACAATAATATATATATATATATATACACACACAACTTTAAGAGAAGTACAGCAAAAATTCCTCTAAAATTCACGCACAACAAGACCATCCAGGGTGACAGCACATTTCTAGAGAGAGAAACTACAACAACAGCAGTATCATCCACTTTACTTTCCATTAATACGCATATACATACAATTTACTGAAATCGCGTTTGTTTGGAATTGGATTGTGGTATATTTGTTGGAGAGAGGAGCAAAAAATTATTGCAGAAGAAGCTGTTGAGCTAATCATCGGAAGAGAAAAGGAGTTTTGCTTTTGCTGTTTGTTATTCTTCCGTGCGGGAATTTGGAGGTGCCGACTGCGGGTTGGCGCCGATCTGACCCATTGAGTCAAGGCTCGGTCTCGCTTTGTGTTGATGATCTGAAGAGCAGGAGATCGAGTCTTCTCGTATTCGCTTATGGTAAGTTGACACGTTTAACGACTCCTCTGCTGCCGTTTTGATGTGTTTTTGACTTGCTTTGAATTTGTTTTGACTGAGGTTATGGTTAATTTGATTCAATTTGCAATCTATATGCAATAGTTTCCAATGGCTGAAGACTGCTGTTTATTTGAAAGTGGTTTAATTCTCTCAAAATTGAATTACTGAAAGGAAAATTTGCACTGCCCTGTTTCAATGAGGTTGAATTCTAATTTGAAAATTTATTGGAGGAAATTTTGATCAATTTGATTGTTTTCATATCTTCGAACATAAGTTGGATATGTTTAGTTAGGAAATGATTTATTTGCAATTGGAAATGGTGAGGATGCTGCTCGGGAATGTGCTGAAATTTGGAGAATGCCGAATGCTACCATTTAAGTGAATTTGCATAATCTTGCAGCAGTCAAGTGCTTCAATCTTCATACTGTTGTTTACTTCTTTTAGGTGGTTCTTGTTTAAGGTCAATGGTAAATGCTACAAAATAGTTTAGAGAATAACTGCAAAAGTCGAAACTAGACTGGACATTAGTTTGATCATTATGACCAAATACTCCTCCCTGTGGGTATCTAGTAATCATGTTTGTAGGGATATGATTGTAAATGTTATCAGTAACTTCGATGGAATCAGAATTGTTCTCCTTGTTGGTGTAAAAATCTTGGTTGTCTCAGCTTAAGAACAGAAAGAATTGTATCTGGAACTCCTTTCTCTCATATAGTTACTTAAACAGTACTAGTGTAGTTGACCCATGCACTTGCATAAAGCTGCTGATTTAACCACGAGTCTTGTAGCTCAAGGAGTATCCCAACCTTAATAAAAGTGCAGATTGCGATGACTCGGGTTCGAACCCGGGTCACGCAAGTTTTCTAGTTCTTGTTATTCCCTCCCTTCCACTCCTCCAAACTTATTAAAAAAAAGCTGCTGATTTAGTGGTTAGATTTAGTCAAAGATGAGTTTTTGGACTGCCAATACTGGCAAAATGTTAAATGGTTGTTGATTCGTTTATTATGTATCCATTCTTAAGAAATCTATTATAGTAGAACGTTTGTAATTTAGTGCTCCATAAGTTAATAATCTCCATCATATAATAATTTTCTATGGTCCGAAATTGAGGTTAATATGATATATGAATAATTTTGACAAAATAGTAAGATACTAATTTTTTTTTTAAAAAACCTTTAGGGTATGTGTATTAATAGGTTTTTGAAATAAAGGTAAATAGTTTCTGTGTTTGTTTAGAGATTTTGTAGGGTAAAATTAGTATTGTAGATGACAAATCAATATTGGAAAAAGTGTTATTATGTAATATTATATTGTTTGTTGATGTAATGGTAATGATTGGAAGATTGTAATAGTAGAAATTTAGGTGTGTGTATTAATAGGTTATAGTATAAGATTAATGATTGTGTTTTTATTTAAATAAAATAGGATTTTGGTAGATTATATAATCCTATTCTAACCTCAAAACAAACGGAAATTTGAATGAATCCAAATCCCAACAAACAAACACTAATCCAAACATTGCCTTAGGTTGTGTTTGGATTGAGGGAAATGGAATACAAGATTTGAAATGAATGTATTTCAAATCCACCGAAATGAATGTATTTCAAATCCACCCAAATTAGAATGCAATCAAAATCCACTCAAAGTGCTCAAAAATTACTTTGAAATGAAAGTGATGAATTTCAAATCCATTTCAATCCAAATACCATTAATGTGATTTGCTATAATGAATTCAAGTTTTTCCTCAAACTCTTCATTGCAAACACAACCTAATATAAATCTATAACCTCATTTGTAACATTAATTTCAATATTCTAAAACTACAAATACAATTTACTTTAACATTTGTTTTCTTGTGATTTTATTTCACCAGCATTATTAAAGATAGAAATACTCTTACTTCGAAATTCCTAGACTAGGGGATCTCTTAATCATTTATCTAACTATAACTTAATTTAATTTCCTTGATTAGATAAATTACTTTAATAAAACATCCTATATTTATGATTATAATTTATTTACCGATTACCAAGTCAAGTATTTCTATATTAAAATATTGTTCTAGAAAGATTACATTTAAGATAGTTCATTGCATGGTTGTTAGAGGTGCGCCTGAGGTGCGAGGCGCAAAGGGTGCTAGGTTGTGTGCCTTTGGAAGCTATAAATGTGGCTTGTGTATACAGTAAGTATTTAAAAGTGCTTTAAAGTGTTGGCACTTTTATTAAGGAGTTTATGCAATTTATGTGAAGAGGGAAATAAGAAAAATTGTTTACCAAGTCCCACGAGTCCTACCCAAAGGTTCAAAACTAGGGTTTCACATTTTCAATGTTTAGATTTGAATGTTGAAAATGAAAAGAAACTTTTTAGGTTGATTAATGGCTTGTGAGTTTGGAATATTAGTATTTAATTACTATGTGAGCTTTCAGTAGTTTAATAATGTTTTTTTTTAAAAATTAAATTAGTTTTTTTCATACCTCGTGTATGAGAGGCGCATACCTCTCGTCTCAGTTGCTTCAAACAGGCTTGTGCCCCTATTAAATATGGTTTATTGATGACATTTAAATAAATTAATGTATGGCAATGATATTTTTTTGGTTAATATAATGTAACTTTTTAGTGGATTAAATGTATATTCAATTAGTTAGGTTGATAAAATATAACAAACATTTAATCGATCAAATTTTATGTTTATTGAATTATAAATGCATTTAGATTGATTCATATTCAGGGATGTAAACGAACTAAGCTGCTCTTGAGCTATTTGAAGATTCATCTGATATCGAAATAGTTTACTGTGATTCGTTAAAATAAACAAACAAACTCCGATGCTATTAGGCTCGTTAGCTCATAGCAAGCTCGTCAGAAGACTTGTGAGATAGCTCGTAGAAAATAATACTAATGTTTGACAATTGGTATATATTTTTACTTATGCTGAATATATAAATATCTAATTATAGTTATTTTTATAATTAAATTATAAATTTTAGATTATATATATATTTATATATATATATATTTTTTTAGAACATATTATTTGCTATGTTAATGAGTTGATGATAGTATAATTTATAATTTATATTTATTTAGCTTGTTTGGGCTTGATTAAGCTCGAGTAAGCTCCTAGATCATAAATGTATTCATTAATTAAGCTCTAAATTGTTTGATGATTAACAAACCAAGCTCAAACTCTTGATAGTTTGGCTTGGCTTGTTTCGATTACATCCCTATTCATATTCAATTGATTAAAATTATAAAATAGTATAAATTCTTAGTTGATCAAATGTCTATATATTCACTCTTTTTTATTATTCTTTTACTTCCTTAAGCTCTAATGGTCAACATAAGTTTTGCAATTTACTCTATAAATTAATTGATTATTAATTTAGTGATTAATTAATACCTGATCAATTAAACTACTTCCACTAATATCTATACCATCTGTACCACTATCTTCGTACTTATTCATTTATAGATAGATGCAGTATGTAAGCCTTTTGGTTTAAATGTGTGTATATATGCACATGTTTGACTTTCTTTATTGTCTGGCTCATGGTTACTGGTGATTGACTGAGACAGAATTAGAGTTGGCTTTGATTCTGAGGAGAGTATGTATTACTGAATACTAGTTACTTGTTCATGATTGTGGAACTGATTCTTCACCAAAGGGATTACACACAGTTATGCTCTAGATTAATAGATAAGCTTCATCCAGCGAAGTTTATAGGGTTAAACATCAACGAAGAAACTGAAGCATGTCTATAAATTATCATAAGGAATTCTTATTCTTGGTGGTTACTTTCAACTCTTTGTATTGATTCACGAACAAATGATGTGTTCCAATCTTGTATTAACATTCAGTGCTGTTTATTTGTGCCGTTTTGGTGGCAGAGATTGTAAGAACAAATCGAACTTTAAATCCCTTCATTATCGAATTTTTTATGAATTTGCAAGTAATTTTTCTCCCTTATATAAACACTAATGCTACAAAAGACCTAAGCTCATTGTAGCTGATACTAAGGAAGATGCAGCTTTCACTCTCTGTCCATTTGAGGAAGTGCATTGTAATAGATTACAGAACATTGAAGTCTTGAGTGTTCGAAAGTGAAATTATAGCTCTGTTACTCAAGTTGTTACTAAAAGCATGTACTTTCCTGATTTATCCTGCCTGCCTTATTGCATTGTTCATTTGCACATATCTGAATAAATGCTGACTTGGCTAATCCACTAACTGGAAATTTCAAGATCCAAGTTGTAAACAATACTTGAAGAAACATTTAGTCCAAGATCTGGGCTTCTAATTTCAAATTGATCTGGAAGTTAATTGGATTGTTACGAAATCATAATGTGCTATGATAATCACCCTCACTAATATCTTTGTTCATACAAAGAAGAAGACTCAAGAAACTGAGTTTTGGTTATGTTGATTGAAAATTTAATCAGTTCCTTATAAAGATATTACAAAAAGTGCATTTCCTTGGTTATATTTTCATCTACTCTATTTAAGTCAATGGATTTTGAATGCTAGTGATTATGACCCCCCCTTCTCTATGAAAGAATTGAACATAAATTTTGTGACTGTAGTTGTTAAAATGTGTACTGATTTTCTTTTCATCCCTTGTCTTGCAGGCATCACCAATTAACATCATTGTTGGTTCTCATGCATGGGTTGAGGATCCAGTCTTGGCATGGATTGATGGACAAGTTAACCGCATCGTTGGCCAAGATGTTCATGTTCAAACTACAAATGGGAAGAAGGTTAACACTCAAGACATCAACCCTTATGATATAACCTAATATTCTTGCTAAGTAATTATGGGAAGATTATCTGGTCAAAGTAGTGGTTTTCCAATGGTCTGATTTTTCCAGACAACAATCTTCTTTGCATCCCTTCTATTTGATGTGTTCAATTATAAATTTATGAGTAGTCACAACAAATTAGATTCAAAACTTTTCTTTCTCATATCAGATTGAAGTGGCAGTTTTGCTCAAGTCACCTGAAAGCAGATACTGATATTGTCTGTTTAGATTAGAGGGTTAAAATCTTTCTTTTCTGAATCTGGATGTTGGCAATTTTTATTCTACAAAGCAAAAATATAATTTTGAACTAAACTGATACATTTCTTAGATATGCTGTACACTTGTACTCTATTTTTATAGAAGTTGAGTGATGATCAGATTATTGAGGCAGCTAAGTCTTGTGAACTCCCAACTGCTAACTAACATTGTTTACATCATTAGTTGTATTTATTCACAAGCTTGGTAAAGCTGATGGTTGTCAGCTAGTTTATTTTAAGTTCCCTTGGGTTTGCACCTCATGACTGATAAGATCAGAATACATATTATAACAATGTTAAGATGTCTGATCTTGAAGGTCTAGTTGACTTAAAGCAACAAAAGCAGAACACGCAAGCTGTATAATAACCAAAATTGAAAGCTATTAATTGTTTAGAATATTTTGTCAGTAGCTGCACTAGCTTTTAGACATGCATAGAACTGGTGTTTTATGGTACATTGTGTGCCAAGACTTTAACCAAACATAGCACAGCCTATGGCCCGGGAACAACTATTGATAATTCTTCTAATGTTTGAGAACGAGTGCTATGCTTGTGATATCACCCATAGGCACTATGGAAATTTAGGGAAAATGGACTCCCATGAGGAGTTTGCATTAATATTCACTTCATCTCATGCATATTTCATGCTACCGGTATAAAAGTTGGCTTGGCTTATATTGTTCTCTCAGTCTTCTGATTCTGTTCCTATATATTTCTGAACAGGATTTTCTCTTTTTCGTTCATATGCTTTTGTCAAGTTAATGATTTATCTAAACAATTAATTAGTGTGTGCTAATTTTTTTTTATTTCCACGAATATGCTTATTTCTTCTGCTGCTTGTTAAATGCTTTATCTTCAGTTGTCATTTAAAAGAGAGATATTGTTATCTATTTCAAACTTTTATGGTTATTTTCCAATTCTAATAGTGCCTGCTTACAACATGGTGGTTCGAAATATCTCCCCTAGTTAGTAGTTACATGTAAAATTAATATCCTATAAAATTGCAGGTCGTCACGAATATTTCAAAAGTGTATCCAAAGGATACTGAGGCACCACCTGGAGGTGTGGATGATATGACTAAGCTTTCATATTTGCATGAACCTGGAGTTCTGCAAAACCTGGCAACTAGATATGAACTCAACGAAATATATGTAAGGTTTTTTATGTGCTTTGGGAGTGTTTTGTAAGGGTTTCTCGTCTTGTTTTGCCAATCTGCATATACTGATTTCTCATATCTCTTTGTCCTTATTTTTTTTTTTTGTTCATGTTTAATGTTTCTATGAAAAATAACAAATCTATCTCTAATTCTCAATATAATGTCTTTCTCAGACATATACTGGTAATATTCTGATTGCAATAAACCCTTTCCAAAGATTACCTCATCTTTATGATACTCACATGATGGAGCAATACAAAGGGGCCGCACTTGGAGAGCTTAGTCCTCATGTTTTTGCAATTGCAGATGTTGCTTACAGGTGATATTTGATGTATAATGCAAAAAAAATATTTTCATTTCCTTGTCTAGTTGAGGATCTGTGGGCTGTGGTGCATATTTGCCTCTTTACCTGTTATTGGCTGCTATCAGGGCTATGATCAACGAGGGAAAGAGCAACTCCATTTTAGTTAGTGGAGAAAGTGGCGCTGGTAAAACCGAAACAACAAAAATGCTGATGAGGTATCTTGCACATTTGGGTGGTCGGTCTGGAGTAGAAGGACGGACTGTTGAACAACAAGTTTTAGAAGTAAGTTTGGATTTTACTTAACATGCAGATTAACTTTGATTTTTTTCCTTAATAATAATCTCTAGAAACAAAATCTGATGATAATGCAAATGTTGTCTCAATTGATTTTCTTATTGGTTATGAATACAGTCAAACCCAGTTCTTGAAGCATTTGGAAATGCCAAAACTGTGAGGAACAACAACTCCAGGTGAGTGACTATGTCGAGTTTCTTTAACTGAACATATAGGAATTTCATATTTATTGGATGATACTTGCATATTGAATTTATTGGTTGTATTCTGTTGGAAAAGTTAACTACAAGGGTAATGATTTTCATGGTGTTGCTTTCTTACAGTCGTTTTGGTAAATTTGTTGAAATCCAATTTGACAAAAGTGGGAGGATATCTGGAGCAGCTGTTAGAACTTACTTGCTGGAGAGATCTCGTGTTTGCCAGATTTCAGATCCTGAAAGGAACTACCATTGCTTCTATCTTCTCTGTGCAGCACCGCCTGAGGTATTTGTTCTGGGTTGTTCTTGTGGTTTAGTTTCTAGGTTTTTTTTAAAGCTTTTGCATCAGATATGTTGGTGGAGCTGCTTTCACATATGAGATCATTCAGATGTCTTAATTATGTAGGAAAGAGAGAAATATAAGCTGGGAAGCCTAGAATCATATCATTATCTCAACCAATCTAAATGTTATAAACTCGATGGAGTAAATGATGCTGAAGAATACCTTGCTACCAGAAGGGCTATGGATATAGTTGGAATCAGTGAGGAAGAGCAGGTCACCCTTTCCTTAAAAGACACCATATAAATTTGCTCATCATTTTGATTTTTGTTGTATATCTTCTATATATAATCATTACATTCTGGTGGTTCTTTTTATTCAGGACGCAATATTTATGGTTGTTGCTGCAATTCTTCATCTTGGTAATATTGAGTTTTCAAAGGGGACGGAGATTGATTCTTCTGTGATTAAGGATGAGAAGTCAAGGTTTCATCTTAATACGACTGCTGAGTTATTCAAGTGAGGATGTTGTCTTCTTTGAATAGATGATACAGTCTGGATCTAGAATTGTATTTGCTGAATTTTATTTCAATAGGTGTGATCCGAAGAGCTTGGAAGATGCACTGATTAAGCGTGTGATGGTGACACCTGAGGAAGTTATCACCAGGACTCTTGATCCTGAAGCTGCCTTAGGTAGCAGGGATGCTCTGGCAAAGACTGTATATTCTCGGCTTTTTGACTGGTAGAGTAAAAATAGTGCTGCAGTTATATAATTTGTATAAACTCACTTTTATAGTATTCAGAACATTAGTGCCAGTGATTTGATTTGTACTCTTGTTCTGTAATATTTACAGGATTGTGGAAAAAATTAATGTCTCTATCGGGCAGGATCCTAACTCAAAAGCAATAATAGGAGTTCTTGATATATATGGGTTTGAAAGTTTTAAGCACAACAGGCAAGTTTTTACCTGGATATATAATTTTCTCTGTACAGTGAAGATATTGGTGTTCTGACATTCTTTGCATTTATATCAGTTTTGAGCAGTTCTGTATCAATTTCACAAATGAAAAGCTGCAACAGCATTTTAATCAGGTCTTTTCACTCCCTCCTCATGATGTACTACTTGTTTAGAATAACTTGATCTGATGAAGGTTTTGATTTAATTGTTTCAGCATGTATTTAAGATGGAACAAGAAGACTATGAGAAAGAACAGATAAACTGGAGCTACATAGAGTTTGTTGATAACCAAGATGTTCTTGATCTAATTGAGAAGGTTTGGGACTATGACATTCTATTTTGTTGCTTTATTTTAATATCTATATGAAAAGTATATTATTGACCATGTCTGGCGTGGATGCCCAATTTTTAATATTTCATTGGATTCTGAATGATTGTCGGTTACAGCTCTTAGTCCATGCAAATAATAATTTCTATACTTTTTCTTTTTGGCAGAAACCAGGAGGGATAATTGCATTACTCGATGAAGCCTGGTATGCCTTCTTATTGTTTTGTTCCTACTTTCCTATTTCCTAATCTTCATGATTTTCATGTTTGGTTTAGTGGTTCTTTGGTTTCCTCTATCTTTTTGATAGAGGTGGCTGGGTCTTTTTCTATTGCCTTCTTTTTCTCTGCTGTTTTTCTCTTATACTCTACGTATATGTCAAATAATTCCAATTTGTGTGCATTCTTTTTTCATTTATTTTCTGCATATGTGTATGTCATTGATACTGTTTTGTTGCAGTATGTTTCCTAAATCTACCCATGAGACATTTGCTCAGAAGTTGTATCAGACCTTTGCCAAAAATAAGCGTTTCATCAAACCCAAACTCTCACGCACCAACTTTACAATATCTCACTATGCTGGGGAGGTAATGATGGATTACTCATTTTAATATATGCTTTCGAGCTGAAAAAGAAATAGTGAACAAGAACTTGTATTAGACACTTGTTAAATGATATATTGAATCACCTTCTTTAATTACAGGTAACATATTTGGCAGATCTTTTTCTGGATAAGAACAAAGATTATGTGGTGGCAGAACATCAAGATTTGTTAACAGCTTCCAAATGCTCTTTTGTGGCTGGTTTATTTCCTGCTCTCCCAGAAGATTCATCGAAGTCATCCAAATTTTCTTCAATCGGATCACGCTTTAAGGTTTTCTCCATCTCTCTAGTACTTACAAAACATTACCTTTTATCTCTGTCACTTGTGTGCTGGATTCTTGAGGTTTTTCTGCTGTAGAGAAACACCTAAATGTACAAAGTATTAAGACTACTGGAAACTCTTGTTTGAAAATGATTGGGATGTAAGTTGCTAAACAACTATATTGTTATGCTTGCAGATACAACTACAATCTTTAATGGAGACATTAAGTTCAACAGAACCTCATTACATCAGATGTGTGAAGCCGAACAACGTTCTCAAGCCCGGAATTTTTGAGAATCTTAATGTAATTCAGCAACTGCGATGTGGTGTAAGTACTTTTTTGAAACCTAATTATTGTCCATAAAGTCATTCAGCAGCAAGCAAGCTGAGTTTGAATTTCAAATTCTCGTTTCTCTTCATGAAAAAGTATGTGAAAAAATATTCATCATCATATAGGGTGTTCTTGAAGCTATCAGAATCAGTTGTGCTGGATACCCCACCAGACGTACATTTGATGAGTTCATCCTCCGTTTTGGTGTTCTTGCTCCTGACGTTTTGGATGGGAAGTAAGTCTTTTTTGGCTGCTTGAAATGATACCATGAACTTAACATGTGTATCTCCGTGCACGATTCTTTTGTTCTCCATGTCTTCATCTATCTTTCTATTTTTTCAGTTTTGCTTATAAATAAGTCTATAATATTCTATCATGCAGCTCTGATGACAAGACTGCATGTCAGATGATTTTGGACAAAATGGGATTAAAGGGCTACCAGGTAATCACATAAACATGAATTTGTCCTTATTTACTCTGTTCAAGCATGTTATCCATACTGGTCTTGTGAGGCTTTGCACTGCAGGCATATATAAGTGGGGATGTCATTCATGGACAACCACTTAAGTAAACCTTTTGGGTTAACAATGCTGTGACAAGTGCAGAGACGCATTTTTAGGGATATTTATCTGTTTATTTTCAATAGTGTCATTTCTCTATCTTGAGATTGATGGCAATATCTCTGTTATGCTTTGGGTTTGCAGTTGGGTAAGACAAAGGTTTTCCTTCGAGCTGGTCAGATGGCCGAGCTAGATGCTAAGAGGGCAGAGGTTCTTGGGAATGCAGCCAAAACAGTTCAAAGGCAAATTCGTACCTATATTGCTCGGAAAGATTTTGTTTTGTTGCGGCAAGCTGCAATTAAATTGCAGTCATGTTGGCGAGGTAACCTTAATATTCTTTAGATCTGGTTTCAGGTTTCATCATTTATTCAAGTAGAGCAACTTCAAACATGAAATTTGAAAGACTATGCATATCTTATATCTTGTGAGGATGTAGTAGAAGAATTATATGATTTTATAAATAAATGAAGTTTCAGGAATAGTAAGAGATTCTTTATGGTGCATGTTCATCTACATGTTATGTAGAATATGCAATTTTAAAAGCTCAATTCTGTATGCACCGATTTAGACCCATGGTCATATGCATGTCTGTGCACAGGATTTGATTGCACTTGTATAATTTGTTGACTAAAGTTTGAGAGGATTATCAATGGTGATATAACAACTGAAATTCGAGATAAGTCTGTGGTACTACTATAACTAATTCACTGAAATTTTGAAAATATTTTCCATGGTGCTATTACTTATTGACTGATGTTTGAGAAGATTCCCCATGGTGCTATAATCTTTTTAACTGACGTTTGAGAAAATTCTCCATGTTACCTAAACATTTACCTTATCTAACTTGCATATTATTTTGTCAGCTGTCATCTGGCTATTAGATATTTGCTGGTTCAAAAATAACTTTGCTCTTGTAAT
The DNA here is from genome assembly GCA_946896805.1 of Scutellaria galericulata. Lineage (NCBI taxonomy): Eukaryota > Viridiplantae > Streptophyta > Magnoliopsida > Lamiales > Lamiaceae > Scutellaria > Scutellaria galericulata. The sequence goes on from OX335790.1 coordinate 15,971,086, forward strand.
TATTTAGCAATATCGGCTTGCAATCTTTATGAGCAATTGCGACGTGAAGCTGCTGCTCTAAAGATTCAGAAGAACTTCAGATGTTACACTGCCCGAATATGCTACTTAGCATTGCAGGATTCTGCTATTATAGTGCAGACTGGCATGAGAGCAATGATTGGTCGGGGTGAATTTAGATTCAGGAAACAAACTAAGGCTGCAATAAAAATTCAGGTCATGCTGTTATTTTCATATTGCAAAACTTCAACAGAAGATTATGCACCTAGAGAATGCAAGGAGGTTGATCTAATGCTGACTCGCTGCATCATTTTGTTGCTCATGTGCAGGCTCACCTGCGTGGTCATAAAGAATATTCTTATTATAGAAGTCTTCAAAAGGCTGCTCTTATTACCCAATGTGGTTGGAGGCAACGTGTTGCTCGGAAAGAGCTCCGAAAGCTCCGAATGGTTCCAACTTATTCCATTTTATGTTTTGATTTCGGGAAGCAGGTTTCTTCTTCCACTTTGCATGAACATTTTGTCTATTGACAGGCTTCAAGAGAAACTGGAGCCCTAAAAGAAGCCAAAGACAAGCTAGAAAAGAAAGTAGAGGAGCTTACATGGCGCGTGCAGTTTGAGAAGCGATTAAGGGTAATCATTTTGACTAAATTGAGTGATCCATCGATATGTACTTAATTGACTGGCATCATCTCTCCGTGTTCGTTTACTTGTTGATTGTAGACTGAGTTGGAGGAAACAAAAACACAAGAAATTGCAAAGTTACAGGAGATGTTACAATCAATGCAAATACAAGTGGAAGATGCAAATGCTAGAGTGGTGAAAGAACGAGAAGCAGCTCGCAAAGCAATTGAAGAAGCTCCTCCAGTCATTAAAGAAACCCCAGTTATGGTTCAAGACACAGCAAAGATTGATGAATTAACAGCTGAAGTAGACAGTCTGAAGGTAAGAATTTACTGAAGTAAAGATCAATTTCCTATCAAATCTTCACTGATGACATCTTTGTTTGTTAAAGAGGGCCAAGTTCTAGTAGCATCATTCAATTAACTATGGTTTTGTTTGTCTGAGTTTCTTTGTAATACAGTTATGTCTGGCATTAGTATTTATTAACACATTTTTTACTGCCTTATTTGGTTGGATTTGTCTGATGACTTAATAAGGCTTTCTGTTCATTGGAATTGATGTGGGCATTATAGTGAGCTGTATATTCTAATCCAAGACATATATCGTTTGATGATTGGAATCTGTATTGTTTAATATGAAAAGTGGAAGATTGGTATGAATTGATTTGACAGAGTATTCATTCATCAAAGAACTAACAAAACAAACTTTCTAGCATTGAACTTTTTTATATGCTTATCTTAAGAAAATCTTAAAATGAACAATTAAATTATTACTGAACCCCACTTCAATATTATGTGCAGGCTTTGCTGCTGTCAGAGAAACAGGCTGCTGAAGAGGTTAAAAAGGCAAGTGCAGATGCTGAATCCAAAATTGTGGATTTGGCTAAGAAATTAGAGGAAGCTGAGGGGAAAGTTGATCAGCTTCAAGATTCCACACAAAGGTATATTTGTGGAAAGTTAATAACTGTCTTACGACTGATTTTGATCAATTAACCCACACTTTTTGTTTTTTTGGTTTCTGGGGGAGGACAGGGGAATGACATGTTATTTGTTAATCCGGTTTCCTTCTTGATTATTTACTTCAGCAAGCAATTTCTTAATGTTTGCAATAGTTATTTGTTTACTCCATCTTTGAGCAATTTTTTGTTCGGAGCTACAGTCTCTGGTGCTGAAGGACCTAATTTCCTTGATTGTGACATACTATTCTGCTTAAGTAATATTTAAATGGCATATCTAGAGGTAATGATCTCCTCTACAAAAACAAACAATAAGGAAATGTACCAAACCTAGTCAGCTCCATAAGTAAAAGCAAATTACTACCACCAAAATGTATCTACATATTCTGTGTAATTTATGTATTAATTTATGATTGTTTCTTCTCTTATATCAGGCTTGAAGAGAAGCTATCAAACCTTGAGTCAGAGAATCAAGTTCTTCGTCAACGAGCTCTAACTATGTCACCTACAGGGAAAACTATATCTACCCGATCCAGGACAACTATTATTCAGGTAATGCTGATATATTTGTTTCTTGGTCAGATTTATATCTGGTGGAGACATTCTTATCTATTTGGTGACATGACAGAGAACTCCGGAAAATGGAAATATTCTCAATGGAGAAACAAAGCCTGGACATGTAAGCTTATCATCACTATGCTTCTGTATTATAGAACTGGAGAATTTGTATGAGTTTCCTAGGTTTAAATGTCTTTATCCATTACCTTTATAATAGGAGACGGCTCTTGTTGTTGCAAATTCAAAGGAACCTGAATCTGAGGAAAAGCCCCAAAAATCTCTCAACGAAAAGCAACAAGTAAGTAGCTTTTAAATATCCCTCTCCCTTGACTCCAAATAGTATTACAAGAATATGCCCACTTAATTCTTATGGTCTTCCTCAGGAAAATCAGGACCTGCTAATAAAGTGTATTTCTCAAGATTTGGGATTTTCTTCTGGCAAACCTGTTGCTGCTTGTGTTATTTACAAATGCCTTCTTCAATGGAGATCATTTGAGGTCGAGAGGACTACTGTGTTTGACCGCATAATTCAAACAGTAGCTTCAGCTGTTGAGGTAACTACAATACTAAATTATTGAAGTGAATTCCTTATCTTCTTCGATTGCAATTAATTTTCATGAATTAGTTGTCGGTTGATTGATTCCTTAACAAATGTATGTGCAATCATTAAAATACTAATTCATCGAACTTTATAAAAGGTCCCTGATAATAATGATGTATTAGCCTACTGGTTATGTAATACATCCACATTGTTGATGCTGCTTCAACACACACTCAAAGCAAGTGGAGCAGCTAGCTTGACCCCACACAGGAGAAGGTCATCATCATCAGCTTCTCTTTTTGGGAGAATGTCACAAGTATGCTCCTAACGTTTTCGTTTACCTGCCTTCCCAATATGATCTGTTTCTACATATTTAAGTTTTTAAGCGTTTGTTCTTCTTGGTATTACTCTTTGAAGGGATTGAGGGCATCTCCACAGAGTGCTGGACTTTCATTTCTCAATAGCCGAATGCTTGGTAAACTTGATGACTTGCGGCAGGTTGAAGCCAAATATCCTGCTTTGTTGTTCAAGCAGCAGCTTACTGCTTTCCTAGAGAAGATATATGGAATGATCAGAGACAATCTAAAGAAAGAAATTTCCCCTTTGCTTGGTTTATGTATCCAGGTAACCCAGCAAAATATTTAGCATGCTATGATGGTTTTTCTGTGCTAAGATTCTAATGCTAGATTTGCCTCCCTTCAACTTCTATATACCATGTGCATGAGTCCCCAGAATTTAAGGAGATTTTGGCAAATAAAGAAAGCGAAAATTTAGATTTACATTTGACAATGAGTTTCTAGACCGTAATACATTTGGTTAAACTGTCTAATACTTTTCCATTCATCTTTAAGAGGTCCAGTAAAATCGTGAAGTTGTTTTAGGCTGAGTGAGAAACTTGTTACGTTATGCAGGCCCCCAGGACATCTCGTGCCAGTTTAGTCAAAGGACGTACCCAGGCAAATGCTGTTGCTCAGCAAGCGTTAATTGCTCACTGGCAGAGTATTGTAAAAAGCCTAAACAATTACTTGAAGATGATGAGAGCAAATTATGTAAGATCCTAAATTTTATTATAAGTTGGCAAACTTTCCTTCTTTTGTTTAAGACTTTAAAATATACTTTTTTCTTGCTGTAATGCATTACAGGTTCCACCTTTCCTGGTCAAAAAGGTTTTCACTCAAATATTTTCATTTGTCAATGTCCAATTATTTAACAGGCAAGTCTATTTTTGAGAACTGTTTTGCTCATTTTGCCTATTGTAGTTCTTTTGGATTCTTAAATTACTGAATCACATGGAAAATATCATCTGACAATGCAATTTTCATAATTTCCTTCTATACCTTTTCAGTCTTCTTTTACGGCGCGAATGTTGCTCATTCAGCAATGGCGAGTTTGTTAAATCTGGGTTGGCTGAACTTGAGCAATGGTGTTGTTATGCAACCGAGGAAGTAAGCTTTCATTCGATCATTTTCTGTTATTAGCTGCCTTAAACTTGTGCCTTACTAACATTTATGGTGAACAGTATGTAGGCTCAGCTTGGGATGAATTGAGGCATATCAGACAGGCAGTTGGATTTTTGGTGGGAATCAAAGTCTACTTGCTTCAATACGTAATTGGATTTTTACCACGGGTTCTTGTTTGTATGGATTGCTAACACAATGAATCCTATTTGACTCATATTTCAGGTCATACATCAAAAGCCCAAAAAGACATTGAATGAAATTACAAATGAACTCTGTCCTGTGAGTTAACCGTCATTCTGATTTCTGTCTCCTCAGCCAGTTTTGTGTTAGATTATTATCATTAAATTTTTTTAACATTCATTTTTTATTAATTATACATTTTCATTGTTTTGGCAGGTGCTAAGCATTCAACAATTATATAGGATTAGCACCATGTACTGGGATGACAAATATGGCACTCATAGTGTTTCCGCAGATGTAAGTCAGTTCTTTAACTTGAGTTTTGATTTACTTGAGCCAACTAAATAGACTTTCTGCAATGTGTTGTTGCATTATCACATTCTGGTCTGGTTTCCCTGTTCATTTATTTCCCATCCTTTCTTTAACTATTCAGGTCATATCAAGTATGAGAGTTATGATGACAGAGGACTCCAACAATTCAGTGAGCAGTTCCTTTCTGCTAGACGACGACTCAAGGTATTTATCTGAACAATAATTGATCTGCAATGCCTTTGGTTTTATGAAGGGAGTTTAAAATTTTTGTGTTAACAAGTATTTAAGAAAGTCAAGCTTAGTCATTCTTATGAGAAATTAAGCTGGAAACTAAGTGGGTGGAATTGTCAGTGCATTTGCCAATTTAGCCAACATTCTTATTATCTTAGTAAGTTACTAGTTCTAAATGGTTTCACGAAAATGAAGCCAATTTCTTTAACATTGAATTCATATGGTATACGTCATATATGGCCGTTGAATATGAATCTCATTATTTGCAAAGTATCCTGAGAATCAAAACTGTGTGTTCTGCAACCTATTGCAGCATTCCTTTCTCCGTCGATGACATCTCCAAATCCATGCCACAAGTAGATGTAGCTGATGTGGAACCTCCCCCTTTAATCCGTGAAAACTCAGGTTTTGTGTTCTTACATCAACGATCAGATTGATGATGGATGTGCAGTTTGGCTATAATCCAAACAGGAACAGCATGCAAATATTTGTGCATACATTTTGTTTGAAATTGTGTTTGCATTCATTGTATATTTTTTTTTCATCACAATTTACTCGGGCAATAGTAATTGGTTATTGTCTGGGTTTGCAATTTTTCATCGTCATGCCTTATCAACTCGAAAGGCACTGTTAGCAAGCATAGGGGTACTAGGTTGTGATGATCATGTAAGTTATAGGCATATGCATTGGCATTGAATGATTGATTGTTTCCCTTGTTTTTTAGTTGGGGTGTATAGTGATAGAAGCTGCAGATGCTAGGCTTTTCGATTTTTTATTTTTTAAGGAGTGTTTGAAAGGGTGTTCAAATACGTACTTCTTTTGATGCATATCCAGTGTCGTGTTGATACTGTGTGTGTAGAAACATGATATTATTATTCAATTTATTACACAAGATTTTTTATTCTGTGTCTTTTCATGCCATGTTTTATTTTTGAATTTATTTATTAACTCAGGCTAAAAAATTTGTATAGTTGCATCAATGCCAACTAGGTAATTGTTTAATCAAAGGTTGAAGTTGTTTTTCCTGTCTTTCCATTTGTGTTAATTGTAAGATGTTATTGCAGATGAATGACATTAAATTTGGTATTCAGATAATCTGTTAATAGAGTTGGTGAGATACCCCCTAATCTTGTCATTCTTAAGGTAATTATTGAAATATGAGATACTCTATGATGCACGTCATATGTATCCAATTTTCCTATCGATCATGTCGAGTTAGATTTTGATTTGAACTCATTCACAATTAAAAAAACAAGTAGAGTTCTATGAGCAACGGTTGTTACAATTTCCAAGTTAATCTAACACAATTATTAGTTGCATACATAATATTTTAGAGAATGAGATCTCTACACAATGGATGGCGATAATATTAGAATTTTCTATAAAAATGGATGCTAAATTTATACTTTTATAACAAATTGGGTGTTAAAACATTGATTTGTATCAAAATTGGTAGTTAAAGTTTTGTATCACGGATGATACTATCTCAAATTATTGTTCAATTTCTTCCTTTAATAACAATCAGTTCAATTCCAATTTTGATTATTATTTAATAACATTTTGGTTACTAAAAATTGAGATGTAACAATCGGTAATATAAAAATGTTGTTTAATTAGCAACCACAAACCCACACAACGCTTTACAAAAATCGCATGCGTTCTAAATTACTAGACTTTATCTTTAACTCACGTATAATTTTAACACAAATGTTTTTGTGCATCAGTTGCACGGATCTAAAATCCGTGCAATCGGGTCGACCTGATCCAAGGGTGCATTTCACGCCCGCCCACATGCGTTCTCATGTGTCCAAACCCTAGCTCAAATTCTAATTTTCCACTTATATTGGTCTAACTTTTTAGCTTGCCGAACCTAACTTTTTATTTACCGAACTTAATCTTTTAGTTATATTCGCATAACCTTTTGCAGTGTATGACAGACTTATAATCTTTCAAAACCTTTCAAAACCTTTATGTTGTAATAATATAACTTTTATGCATGATAATTTAACATTTTCATTATAATAATACAACATTATGTTATTCTTTAAATACATAAATGTTATGATATTTATACATAAAAATTATACTAATATAACATAAATGTTACATTATTATAACATAAAAGTTAAGCCATACTATATGATTTTTTTATAGTGAAAAAAGTGTAAGTAATAACACTTAAAGGTTATGATATATGTATGTAAAAGTTATACTAATATAATATAAAAGTTATATTCGGTTAACATAAAGGTTACATAACTTTTAATATGTTTTTTATACTGAAAAAAGTTCAAGTAATTTTATTTGAAGGTTATGATATTTGTACATAAAGATTATATCATAAATTTTTTAAAAAAAAAAATGGACGCGGATCTGACCCCAACCGACCTGCCCAATTACATGGATCATGATCTATGCAATTGGTGCACACGAACACTACTCTAATTTTAATTATTTAAATGCAATCTGTACACGCATTTTAATTAATTTTATCATACACTGCTTTTTTAATTATTCTATGCATGCATTATGATTGTTTAATTCCACACGTGCATATTAAGTTATTCTACCTCATTTTTCAAAATTTTAATTTAATTTATGGAATGCAAATTACGATATTTGAGTCTCACAAGGAAATGACCAATACGACCGAGTCGATTGTACACCTGATCGTCAATGTTTATTGTAAAGGAAAAGAATGTAATTATATTATACGAACTCTACACTTTATTTCTTACCTTATTACCTATTAAATTCATGATTATGCTTATATTAATATTAAATAATATATATTTTAAGCCATTCATCTAATTATACTTTCATATTAAACGGAAAAGAATTACATTAAAGGAGATATTATTTTCAAAAGATAAAAATCTAGCACACTTATAATCTATCAATATCATACTTCTAAGGCAAAATTATAAAGACTGATAAAAACTAAAATTAATTGTTGGAAAAATCATGATATTTAATATAGTTTTTACCAATTTTTTGGATAGCTGCAAAAATAAATATGATATTAGTTACATTGTGCAATTCCAACCATATGACAGATTTTGACTTTTATTTTGTTGATGTGTTCAACAAATTCGGCATGTCAACCGTCAACATGAAAATTAAAAAAAAAAAAAAAAAAATCACGCTACATCTTCTACCCTCTTTATCACCACTGCCACTTCCACGTCCATAAAATCGCAAACTCACACTATTCGTCTCTCAAACCTTCTAATTAGCCAAAAAATCAACTTACTACCCCAACCACCCATAAACCACCAAACAACAACCAATTTCCGCCTTTTTGAGCTCAAAAACTCAAACCACTTCAAATCAAACCAAAATACATAATCCATATGACAAAACGTTCATCTTTTCAAACCCAATTGAACCCCAAATCAAGTTTACTAACCTCGTTCCTCCAATATTTCCCAAACATTGCAATTTGCAACCCAAAACATGATTCCTTCATTTATCTACACAATCTTTATACCAAAATTTTCACAAGTCGGATCAAAACCCTTAATCAATTTTCTAATTTTTGGATTCAAACTTGATTTGAGCAATAATAATTGGACAAAAAATGTTTAATTTAGCATATATGTAAAAAGAAGAAGAAAGAAAGAATCAAATAATGAAATAATTATATGTAATAAAAAGGTTAAGAATTGCAAGATGTCCAAACATGGTCTTACTTCTTTAATTGACAGCTTTTTTTTTCAGACCTCAAATCTATAGTTTTATCTTTCAAACTCTACATCAATAACCTATTTTTAAGACTCAATCACTCCCAACAAAAAAACTAAGTCATACTAAAAAAAATACCTCAAATTAAAAGGCTGTAAAACTGAGGGAAAGTTCTTTGTCAATTGAAATTTTGGATGCCAAACTACTAGGAAGAAAACTTATTTAAAAGTACAAGGTAATAACACCAAATTCATATGATGAAATTCAAAAATTGATATATTTCCAGCTTGGAATAAAGCAACCAAACTCAAGGAAGAAGGTAGGGAGAATATACAAGATAGAGATAGCACACAACAGCCACTCCACAACCCAAACTTTAGTTGAAAGAAAACATCAAAGGCTGTCAATCCCAACTATGTTTTTCACTAAGAAAGCACGTGTCGCCTACTTTTTCACCAGAATCCGAATGATTATGATTAGCATAACCAAAGTACCAAGTGAACACCAAGAAAAGTTGTATAGAAATGAAACAAACTCCTCACCTGGTACTACATGGGATAATATTCCCACATTGACAACACTCTTTCTTACTTTACACTGCTACTTGGATACTATTACCTCATCAGCATTTCTTGATTTCATTGAGCATTCCAACGTTGATTGGTCGAGCTGAGCCTCCATGGGTTTCATTTCTGTTTTCTTTTTCTCCTTCAAAATGACCTGCCTCGGCATTACTTCTAGCAAGAAGTTCCCTCCATTCCATACAGTTGCAGAGACCTTCAGTAATTGGAAGGTCACGTGCAGTTCATAGGACAAGAATATCGGGACAGTTAGGGCCATTGTTGCCACTGTGAATATAGCCTGAAGCAAAATGTACATAAACAAGCGATTCTGATCTCCAAGCAATCCACTCAACCGCCACCATAAGTTGTTTGCTTTCTGAGCCTTTTTGGAGAGTTCCCTGTCAAAGGGGATGTTAGAAATGTACTTCAGCTAAGTGAGTGAATATATTGGAAAACGAGAAGAAAAGGGATTGAAACCTGTAGGAAGTCATAACTTCTGGATCTCGGAGTAGTCTTTGTCGACGTAAAACGTTTACAATGAGGAAATAAAGAAGCTGCCAGACACTGTAAGCAACTAAAGGAACGAAGAAAAGCCATGTCCAGAGATTTGATTTGCTTTCTACGTAAGGCCAAGATGCTCTACGAGCAGTACCTTCTGGATGCATGGCTTCAAAAAACACTGGGTCCCACCATCTGATTGTGAAGTAAACCAATCCTGGAAAGCTAAATTATCAGTGCTGAATAACAAGCAACTCAGACTACCTAAAATTTTGGGATACTGCAAGGCTCATAGCAAATTGATTCAGCAACAGTGAAATGATGCGAGGATAAATAGCTTTACAGAATTACATGAGGATCATACGAATTGACACTGTTTTCCACTTTGAAATGGGGAATTTGCAAGTATATTGCAGACTACTTATCAGAAAATTATTGAAGTTTATGAGAAAGCAGATTATGGTCAAAAGATCTCAAACAACACTCCACAGTCCACATATATCTACTTAATGGGAGTTTAATCCCAAAGATGGACAAGGGAGAGAGAGCATCATAATGGGGAAGACTAAGGAAGAGTGACTGAATTAGCTTAGGTTCGAGTCTTTTAAGCCAAGAACTTTCTTGATTTACCTCGTCCCTGTATCCTGAATCTCAATTGAATGAATCCTGGGAACTCATGGTCACCATCAGCAGTAAGTACTTCAAACTCCTGATATGAAACATTTTACTTTGTATATATACCCACTGATTCTCAGAATCTGTGACTGGCTTTGTATTTTCAGAATAGTCTGTTTTATTTGTTCCTCAATGTGCACTTTACTGTTTCTTGATTTCAGAGGAGTTTCAGCAAGGATTTCAAGATTCTATCATGTCTAAAGTAACTATAAAATAATCATAAATTGTAAGGACAGCATGACACTGGATCTTATTATGCTATGTCCTTGTGATATATTCAATTTTACGACTTGAATTCATTTCCATTTACAGCTACCATTTAGGAAATATCAAATTACAAAACTCAGCTCCATCACTTCAAATTCTCATCCCATCTGACCAACGCAGGGCGATTTGAAAAAATAAACTCCAAACTGAAAAGTAACGCTGTAAATGGTTTTGCATACACTAACGTCAAAACTTGGAACATCATCAAGAAATTTAATATGCAATGGACAAGAATGAACTGAAACAATTCTTGAGATTAAACATTTAATGAGTGGAAAAAGGCATCTTACCAGGCAAGAGATGTATAAAGACGCTTACGATTTTGTCCATGGAATTGAAAACTAAGCTACACCGCCAAACGATTAGTGCCCATGCCAAGGGCCCCTGAACCGACGGACAAAATATCAACAAGGATGAATCAAGGTCATCCAGATGGAACAGAAGTAACAGTAGTTCGACTGCTTACCTCGGCAAATGAGAAGCACACCATGAAAAATTTCTCGTTTCTAGGATAACACAAAAGCATGATCAAGAATATTGTATTGGCATAATAGCAAAAATCCTGCACAATAAGAATTTAAGTGAGTCGCTAGTATAGAGAACATGAAAGGTTATTTCATTTACTAAGCAACTAAGTTAAAATTAAAATCACTAGAATGCTACTTCAGTCTTCAAGTAGCAAATACCACCCCAGAGATGAACTAACTCTAAGAGCCAACACAAATAAACTGTAAAGATGACTTGGAACTTACAAGAAGATAGTAGTGCCATTTCTTGTATCTGTAGTAAATCCATCGGAGTGGGACAAAAATTACATAGAACAAACAGTACAGATATCGAACATCTTGTGGCCCTGATCAAAGTAAACCACCAATAGCCCAACTTATGAAAATAATCTCAAAATGCATCATCAATTCGTAATAGCAACAAGATTGCCAGAGAAGAGAAGCTCTACTCACTAGCACCCAAGATAAAACAGAAGCCACCAAAGCCAAGAACGCCGAGCAAATGTGTCACCTATCCCACCATAAAATCCAAACCACACAAACTCAAATCAACCATCACAACACACCCAGATAGAATTGACAAAGACTATTCATTTCCAAGTGAAAAATTAGAGATTCTTGAATGTATATCAATGCTTAACTCATACCTTGTTGATGAAACTTTCATGCTCTTCAGCCTGTTTAGCAATCTTAACGGCTTGTTTGGACAAGATCTCTTTGGTTTGAACTGCTTGCTTAGACAAGAGCTCTTTGGTTTGAACCGCTTGCTTCGATAACCTCTCCTTTGTTTCAGCCACTTTCTACACAAAATAAATCCACCCCACATCAACAAAACCATCACACTAGCAATCAAACTATAAGTACCCAATAACCCACATCACCAAAACATCCAAATCAAACACAACTCAAGAATACCACATTACTTTTACACACAATATATGTTTACACATATATCTGCAAATTTAATGTAAAACTCGAACCTTTGATGGATCTCTGACACTGAACCGTCGTTTAACCTTGTTCCCATACGAATCCCCGTTGGAATCTTCGACCTCCATGGTTTCTTCATTGCTAGCCATTGCGAATCTCCTTCAAGAAACTTCTTTTATTATATGTCAGATAAGGGATTTAAAGAAGGCGACGATCATGACATGGGTTTTGCTTCCTTCAATATATTATCTCTGTCTCCGAGCGTTTAATAACATATATACAGGTATGGCCCGTATGGGTGAATCTTTGTCTCTCTCATCGTTGATTGTTTAATTAGATGCTGTACTTAGTGCTAATCTTTATGATCGCAGGGTAATTAATTGCTGCTAATTGTAGTTATCTGATGAGAAGCTTTTGCGAGGGCTGCTTTAGCTTTAATCATTTCATCCTTACTTGATATAGCCATCCATTTAATATTAGGTGTGACTAAAACCACCTCATACTTATCACACTTCAATTTATATATTTTTCAATTAAAAAAGATTTAAAAAATATAAAAATATTAATTTTATCATTTAAATCAAATCCTACTAGCTTCGTTCGGCTATCATGACCGAACGTACTTCTATGTATTCGGACATGGTGGTTGAACATGTATCTATGTGTTTGATTGGTGGTCGATCACGTATGAGATGATCTCATATAAAATTTTATGTGCAATTATATTATATTTTATAAAATATTCAAATTTTTAAAATTTTAAAATAAACAAACTATATAACAAAATTATTTGACTTTCGATTCTTTTCATAATTATAATTGTATTTACAATAAAATTGACATTAAAATTCATACTAGTAAGAAAATTTCATGAATGAAACAACTAAAAATGATAATAAAATTTCAACACAAAATGAGTATAGTTGTTATTTGTATGCAAATATCAATTGAATGTTTTAGTACACAAAAACTATTGCATCTGTGCAGCAGTTGTACAAAAGTGAAATTTTGTGCAATCCATACATTTATGTTATAAATATAGTACATTTATGTATAAATATCCGTACCTTTTAAAATGAACATGCATAAAGGTATTACATTTATAACATAAAAGTATGGATTGCACGGTGCAACTGGTGCACAGAAGTGTTACTTTTTAAAGTAATGATGTCAATATACATGGTTGTAACAACAAAGATTGTGTATTAAATAAATAAATACATATTTGATGCAGAAATTATATTTCTTCAAATCAAAAGAACAATGAGTAAGTCTCCTGTGCAACCGTTGCACATGCGACGGTCAAAAGTATGTGATTTTCGGGCATAAGTATGTGATTTTCAAGTATAAGTATGTGATTTCAAGGCATACTTATGGTCGAAAAATGCATACTTGTCAAAAGACATACTTATGACCGAAAAATGCATACTTATGGCCGAAAAAGACATACCCATTGCATGTGCGATGGTCTCACATGAGTTTTTGTGAAGAACAATTTTGACAATTTTGTGAGTTACAATTTCATCGAATCATTGGATTCTCTTATTGAATAATAACTTCAAATATTTTAGGCGCCTTTTGAATTTTGATCATCTCTGCAGCCAAATGTATACTACAATAACTTATCCATCTTCTCTGCCACCATATTTATACTTAAATAATGTTCATCCAAGAGCTTGAAACCTTGGTATCTGAATAAATGTTAAGAAATTCAAAATTTTAAGCAACCGTTTAGAAATTCAATAACTTAATTAACACAAATTTTTAATCTTATAGTTTCGTGGTATATTTAATCTTCAACGAGTTCAACCTCCTCCTTCAATGAGTTTATATCTAGAATATTGATTCGAAAAGTACGAATTTATAATATTGAATTGATACAAATTACAATATTGATTCGAAAAGTACGAATTTATAATATTGAATTGATACAAATTAAAAATTTAAGAACTATGGTGTTAACGTCCAAAATTTATATTATAAATGAAAATCAATCTTAAGTGCTTTTTTTTTTACATAATTAATCCAAAACACTATGTTCTTATATTAATAGATTGAAAAGAGTACCTTTATCTTAAGACACAAACTTTTATTTCCCCAACTAAAATACCTTTAATTTAAAAAATATATAAAAAATAATAATCAGAGTGAACTAGGGTCCTTGGACATTAATTGAAATTTCGAACAATATGCTGAATAATTGCCATGAGATTTAATGAGAGAGAGAGAGTTACTGCGGAATTTTGTTCCCACCTTTCAAGGAGGATAATGTTTGCATTTATGTAAATAAGGTTTGATTCATTCTCGGTGTTCGTGGAACTGGACTGGACAACAAACCGTCTTGACCACCGGTTCAAGCTTCAACCGGTTGGATCGACTTAACCGAGAGGTCCGATCGGTCCAATAAAAAAAATTGTATTTTTTTATAAAAAAAAACTAATTTTTTTTTAATATTTCCTATCTATATATTTACATAGTACACAATATAAAATCAATTAATATAATTTCAAAGTCCAAAATCTAAACTCAATATTCAATAAATGGTAAAAATTAGAAACATAACACCAACATAGACATATACCAAAATCAAATTAGCAACATGAGTTTTTTTAAATTCAAAACAACAAACTAAAACAAATTACCACCTTCAAAGTTCAAACACATAAATCATCATACTAAGTATCAAAGTTAAAGTCTAAACTATAAAAATTAAAATAAACAACACTTTATAATTTAAAAAATAAATAAATAAATAAATAAATATATATATATATATATATATATATATATATATATACCCGATTCAACCATCCACCGGTCCAACCGGATTGATCCGGTTTTTACAGGTTTGACCGTATTTCCGAATTTATATGTTTAATTAGATCGGGTTGGGGACCGGTTCCCGATCGAACCGGCCGGTCCGGTCCGGTCCCACAACCACTGTTCATTCTTATTGTGAAACGATTTTTTGTTGAATGAGAGGTCCCTTATTTAGTTGAAAAGCACGAGGATTAGTTAATGAAAATATACATGGGCACATCGAAGCAATTTAAGAATGCCTTTTTTTATGTGAGATGATAGTTCATTTGGACTGCTTTATTCCAGAAATACACGTAATTATGGTGTGCAATTATCAATAAAAATAAGAAAATATCTTGTTACCATCTTTAATTTGCATAAACAAGGTTATACATCCATGTAAACTAAGTTTATAGACGATGGGTTTTTTTTCTACTGAATGAAACGATAACTTAATAATTTTGACTTCAACACAAACTTCACACTTTTAGATGTAACAATTTTTGAAATGTTAAGTAAATGAAGATTTATTAACTTTTTTATAGCATTTAAATTACATGTTCTAATCTAACATGCTATAAAGAAGAACATTCAGTCATGTAAACAAAAGTAGAGCCATTATTAAATCTTCTTTGCCAATACAACTTGCAACGACCATATCAAAATTTTTAAATAGGCTACTTTCTAGGTACCTTTTTCATAGAAACTATCCAAATTTGTCAAGTACAAATTTATTAGACTCAATCACAAGTCTACAACCATGGCCCCCCCTTTCTTTTGGGCATTTATTATTTTATTTTTGAGTCATCTTTTAGTGGGCTTTATTTATGTTTGGGCTGATACTTTTGTATCTTTTGGGCTGAAGAATATGGGCCTTAACCAGGTTTTATTTTGTATTACTGGACTTTTGTCCATGTCTATATTTTCATGTGTATATATATTTTGTATATCATCTAACCCTCTTTGTAGGCTGCTATGTCCAGATTTGTGGGACATTTTGATAATATTTTGCCTTTGACCTCTTATCCACATGAATGATTGACACCACCCCGCTTCGATCGATCGTTTATCCAGAGTTGTGTCTATCTTATGAAGTGTCACACCTCCATATAAGCAGTCTTACTCGTTTTGATCTTTGTTGAGGATTATCCCCTATAAGCAGCCACCAATGTTGTTTTTGGTGTGCTTGTCATTTGCTTCTCTTTTTGTCTCGGGTATGCCCTAAAAGACAATGTACTTTTGTTGTAGCTCACTCGCCTATTTTTAGGTTGGTGGCATTCATGTGTTTTGCTCCCACTTTGGTAGTCTTTTGGACACTTTATATTAGATAGCTCATATTGTGGTGGATCAGAAACCCCACATCACCCTCTTTCTAGAGGCCCTTCTTTATACTTGTACACATTTTACCCTTGGTATAAAATTTTTACATTTTATCCCAAAAAAAAAAAAAAAAGACTAACTAAGAGCAACTGCATTCATTCATTCCAGGAATATTTTTAAATGATAAAGTAAACAATGGATGTTTTAGCAGTTTGTCAGTATTCTCCTGCATTAATGTTCTTAGATGAGAGAGAAAGACACTGACCTTCTGCACGGCCCAATAAACTACTATAAATCATTACTTTTTCTATCCTTTTTGTTTCATTATTATAGTATATTCTTATAAATTACCAATGCTGGTGCCCTAATAACGAGCTAGAAATCGGGTTCTTTCAAATGTCTAGCACATGCAACACTTTCTTCAGTTGTAGTTCTAACCCAAAAGTGAGTTTCAACACCACACTTCCAACACCAGACAATACATGGATACTCATATTAAGCTTCAACTCGGCAGACAGAGTATAACTTATAAGTCGAGAATGTTTCATTCTCACATACATGACAAGTGACATTGGTATCCACAAAACTATTCATTTAGGTTGTCAACCAAGTTGGTCTCAAACACCACCACTGAAATATCAATGTCATTCATTTCTCGGTATTCAACTACGTCAGCATTAGACTATTGTCTGCCACTTTTCTTTTTCTTAGGCGGATGACAATCCTTTACAATGTGATTCGGCTCATCACAATTATAGCACTCATCATTGAACTTAGGATTTCCAGAGAAAAACTTATTGCCTTTATCATTCGGCCTCTTTCTCTTGTTTGAGTAACCATGATCCAATAAATCACTTGAACCTCCAAATTAGAGACTTGTCTAGACTTACCATTCATCTTTTAGTTGTCTTCCTCAATCTAAAGCTTTGCAACCGGGTCTTTGACTTGTCTCATTTCATTTGTGCTTGAGATAACTTTTGAACTCCCTCCAACAAAAGGTAACTTCTCAATCATAACAGTTACTTAGAATGTCTTGACTATGTCATACCCTCAACGAGGATATCATGTAGGATCAATTGAGATTCTTAGACTTGATCCATAACGAACTTCGTATCAACCATTTGAAATTCAAGAATCTAGTCACAATAAAATTTTTAGTTCCTACATCCTCAATTTTGTATTTTTTTTTCAAAGAATCTTATAACTCTTTAGACGTTTTCACAATATAGTGTACGTTATACAATGCATCACTTAGTCCATCAAGGACATAGTTTCGACACAGAAAATCACAATGACCCCATTGATCATGCACAACACGTCTTTCCACATCGTGTCGTCAACAACAACCACAAGTTATTCCTTAGAAAGAAACCTCACTAAATTTAGTGTTGTTAGGTAAACCAACATCATTTGTTGCCACCTTTTGAAATCAACGCCCATAATTTTGTTTTTTAGGTTTTTTACCTCAGGTAGGAGATGTGAAAGCTCTTACATATGAAGGTCCGGAACCGTTCGAGATTGTTTAGTACTAGAGATTACTGTTTGTTTTCTATATTGCTGGGCTTTACAAACAAGCGATGTGCCCCCACCATGTTGCCAACATCGGGCACAATATTGGACCACCAAACAAGTTTGACCACCAACTTCGTGCATTAACTTTTCACTCATCAAAAATCGATTTCGAGAGTATAAATACACTACGATTATCTACTCGGAATGTAGATCGATCTTTTGCCCTTTACTTTTTCATACTCGATTTAGTTCCTCAAATTATTGATAAAATATGTATGGTTAAAACTTCCTACAAAAGTGAACCAACCACATATTTCTAATTGACTCAAAATCAATTTTCTAAAAAAATAATAATAATTAAAATTTACTTAAATGTTAAGGCACGATGTCCAATTTCACCTCACTT
Source organism: Scutellaria galericulata (assembly GCA_946896805.1). NCBI lineage: Eukaryota > Viridiplantae > Streptophyta > Magnoliopsida > Lamiales > Lamiaceae > Scutellaria > Scutellaria galericulata. The sequence goes on from OX335790.1 coordinate 15,989,103, forward strand.
TCCAATTTAGCTGTTTGGGCTGTGGGCATAGGACTAGGAGGCCATATTTGATAAAATGGATAAATATTGATTGGGGCCATTTGGTTGTCATCTAAATTTGAATAATTTCAGATCAGGACATTCACTACAATTCATACACTATACGCTCCAAAATGTTGTAATCCTAAAACCCCCATTTGGGCCTCAATTGCTCCTTTTTTTATTTTGCAATTATAATAATCAATTCATCACGTGATATTTTTATATTTTTTATTTAAGTAAAAGATTGCATCATTCATTATTTATGTCGTATTACTTTCAATTTTGAATTGTTTAAATAGCACAACATAACTAGAAATAACTGACATTTCAACTAATTAATGTTCATTTAAATATTACTGAATATTTTATAATAAAAACCAATTATTGAGGAACAACATATATGTAAGACATATGTACAAAATAATTGATATAAAATAATGTGAATATGAAATTATTCTTATTTAATGACTGCAAATAATGCATATTAAGCTATTTATTAGAATATTAAATTAAGGTGGCAAGCAGAATGACATTAGCGTCTTCAAAGCAGACAGCTAATTTCATACTTCTCCAACTATTTACTGTTTAAACAATTATCGGAAATTATTTATACAGTCAAATACTTTCTCTTATTTATCTTTCTTCCCACTGACTTTATATACTTAATTTGAAATTGGAAAGCATGGTATACAGCAAATTACCTTCTATTTTCTCTGATTATTAATTTAGTTTATCAATGCTATTGGTTTGTTTCAGTTTCGGTGATTTTTACATTCGAAATGTAATAATACATAAAAATAATAAAGTTATGATTATATTTATTTTTGCTTTTTTTTTTATACTTTAATTTCCAATTCTCCATTCAGTCCAGTCAAATTAATATCTTTTGTATCTTAATATATGTAGAATTGATAGAACTAGATGAAATCAAAATTGGTCATATTTCTAAATTCTCCAAACTTGGTTCCAAGAATTCTCTGAAATTTAAATTTTTATGAGATAGATCTAATCATAATAAAATACAATTATTTTTATATGGAATACTCTCAAAAACAATTTTTTATAAGATAGATTATAACTACCTACAACAATCAAACATAAGAAAATTCAGATTAGATCTAAGTGTCATCCAAAAAAAAAAAAACCACATGCATGGATCTATAAGTTATTACATATTATATTTTTAGCTTAATAATTGTAAAAGACATCACCATCTTTTTCAAAATTGCAATTTAATAACAATTTTTTGAATTTAGTTAATAAATCCTCTTTTTTTCCAAAATTACAATTTAATCCCAACTTTTAAAAATTACCAAGAAAAATCATGACTTTAACAAACTATTGCAACTCGAACCGCATTTAATTTTTTTTAGAGATCATAATTTTAACATTTACATAAAAATTAGGACTTTAACACACTATTGCAATTCAACTTTATCATGATATTTTATTTGACACATGAACTCAGATCGTCGGAGAATACAATTGTGCTTTGAATTGCAATAGTTTGTTAAAATCGTGATTTTATTTATTTTTTGCTAAATTCAAAAGGTCATGATTAAATTGCAAATTTGTAAAAAGATGGTAATTTTTTTTTTTTTTTTTTGCTAAATTCAAAAAAGTTGAGATTGAAGTGAAATTTTGGAAAATAACTCTTGATCACAACATCCAACTTCAAATTATCTTGTACAATAATTTTTTTTTTTTTTTCTAAATAAGTACAATTTAACTTCGACAGTAAAGAAAACAACTTATTTACATTTTAAAAATTTATGTTAACATTAAATATCAATCTCGTTAACATTGAAGATAAAAGTCCATACATATATTATAGACTTCTTAGTAGACCTTTTAGTAATTGTTTTCCTATATAAGTTTTTTCCCCCTTCTTTCTAGCTAATTTTTGACTGTCAATTTATTCATTTTTCATTATACAAATATCCTACATATTTTAGTTTAATTAATCAACTAACATATATATATATATATGTATGTATATTACCAATTCATAATAAATAAGGTGATAATTGATCTTATTAGATAGATGTAGTTTGAATCACTCCGCATCCCAACTTCTCAATTTGTTAACAATGTGTAATTTCTTGAAAAATATGTATATATATCTTTTGTATGTTGCACCAAAAATTTATACATTTTTATATTATATTAATCATATATTTTACTAGTGTTAGTCATACATTTATATTATGTTAACAAGACCAAATTTATAATTTATTTCTCAATTTTAGACACAATTTTTTAAGTTTCTCAATAAGGGGCTCAATTTAACACTTTTTCTCAATTTAAGGCTTGAAATTTAGATTGAGTTCTCAATTCAAGACAAAATTTCATTTCCTTTTTCTTTTCTCTTTTGAATTATATTTATAAATTTATTAATATTTTAATATGAATTTATAATTTAGATAAACTAAGACAAGTTAGTGCAATTTTGGAATGATCTTTATCCGACTTGTATTAATTTATATAAAAAAGGAAAGAAAGAAAGAAAAATATAATTTATATTAAATTGATTAATATTAAAATTGAGTTTTTGTACTTTTATTCATAAAATTAAAAAAATAAAGAGAATTTAAATTTTATGAATTGCATTAATTATATATATATATATAAATTAATACAAATTTGATGAAAATTGCTTCAAATTTACACTAACTTGTTATAATTTATTTTAAATATAAATACATATTGAAATATTAATAAATATATGAATATAAAAAAATGAAATTTTGTCTTGAATTGAGAATTCAATCAAAATTTCAAGCCTTAAATTGAGAAAAAAAGTTAAATTGAGTCCCTTATTGAGAAACTTTAAAAATTGGGTCTTGAAGTGAGAACTAATCTATAAATTGGATCTTGTTATGAAATTTATCCTATGTTTAATTGTATCTTAACATTTTTGTAGACAAACATTAATACATTTTATATATTTTAGTTACATTAGTCATACCTTTTAGTTATGTTAGTTGCGCATTTATATATTACATAAATGTATGACTATGTTGATATAAATGTATAAGTAATACTCTCTCCGTCCCACAAAGATAGGCCTACTTCTATTTTCACACAGATTAAGAAATTTTTTGAAATTCCACTTATACCCTTATCATACATTAATTATTTAAAGAATTAATTCTACTCCAATTTTGAAGTTTCATTAATTGAAACAAAAATTATTTTCACACTTGTAATATTGCATTAATAATATTGTTTGTCTCAAGATACATTTTTCTACTTTTGAGGAAGAGAGACAATTTAATCATTAATGAAAATCTGGAAATACGAAATGATTATGAGAATTTGTCAAAAATGAACAAATGAAGACCACACATTCAATGCAACTTTTTTTTTCCTAAAAAATAAATAAGGGCATATATGGAATTATAAGTTAAAAACTACACTAATATAGTAACAGGTCTATCTTTGTGGGACGGGGGGAGTATACTAATATCACATAAAAATATGAGTAATATCACATTTGTATATATGTACAAATTGTGTCCAATTTGGTTTTTATTTTTTAAGTTAAAGTATTATATAAAGATTATGATATTTATACATAAAAATATGACTAATATAACATACATGTAGGACTAATATACTATAAAGGTAAGTGAAAAAAAAAAAAAAAGCGGATCGGAAATTTAAAGAAAAAAAACTTGTATCTTAGGTATGATCAAGAGATTTAAAATATTTAGGCAGTAAATGAATTCTAAACTCATTCATACCACTTCAAATTAACTCAAATTGAAAGTTATAAAATTCAAATTCAAAATCTATAATTGAAACACAACCTAAAATTTCTATTAGGGCCAAATTAAGAGAGTCAAAAATTATAGGGGTACCATTGCAAATTACTTTACGTTTCGTATAATTTTAGCTTTAAACTTTGAAGCTCACGCCAAAATAGAAAAAAAAGAGAAAGAGAGAGAGAGAGAGACGAGGAGGGAGAGGGGGTGATCGAGAGAGAGAGTGTCTTCCAGACAATCTAGAGCGGGAGGTTTGCCCCCAATTTTCCTATGCCCTCAATGGTATGATTCTTCATTTACCGTCTTCTCGTTGTTTTGATTATGTTCTTTAAATTTTATATGTTACGTAAATAAATCTGGAATACGTTTAAGAATATGCTCCTGCTTGATATAATTGGTTTATTCGTTGGCGATAAAGCCTATGCGTTTATTCATAATTTTTTTGTTTTTTTTATTTCATACATTTACATAATCATATGTTTTTTTTTATCAGAGATACGGAATTTTTGAATTTCTCGACCGTTTTATGCTTTTCGATTTGTGAGATGTTATGTTAGATGCAATTGTGGAATGATTTTAGTCTTATGAATGAATTTATAATCTTGAGAGATTCAAATTTGTAGTTTGCGAGGAGACAATGTTGTCAAAAGCAGATAGCAATGGTGGAATTTCGGGGAATGAGAAGCTTGTGAATGACCTTGAAGTCATAAGTAAAGTCTTGTACGAGGATAAAACGATATCTAGTTCTGTGGCTAGTAGTGGATCAAACTCTGTAGGAAATTCTCAATTGCCCAAGCCCAAACCAAAGGATGACAAGAAAGATCCATTTGACGAAGAAAAAAAGCCTTCGATTTGGAGTTGGAAACGTCTAAAAGCCCTGACTGGTAGCCGAAGCCGTAAAATAAAGTGTTGTTTCTCACTCCTAGTCCATTCCATTGAGGGTTTACCTCCTGTTTTCGATGGTGTTTGCATGGTTGTGCATTGGAAGAGGCGGGATATTGAGCAGACAACACGCCCCATTAGGGTTTATCAAGGAGTAGCTGAGTTTGACGAACAATTGATACATACTTGTTCTATAAATGGTAGTAGGAGTGGTACCAATAAGTTGGCAAAGTATGAGGCAAAACATTTCATGTTGTATACTTCTGTTTATGATGCCCCTGAGCATGATTTGGGTAAGCATCGTATGGACTTGACTAGGTTGCTTCCTCTAACACTGGAGGAATTGGAAGAGGAGAAGAGCTCAGGGAAGTGGACAACTAGTTTTAGGCTATCAGGTGAAGCTAAAGGTGCAACATTGAATGTCAGTTTTGGTTATGTTGTAATAGGGAATAATAGCATTCAGCCATGTCCCAACAATAATGTTCCTGAGATTCTCAGCTTGCGACAAAGTAGTTCAAAGACAGAAATTTTCGTGGATCAGTTTGATCACAAGAATGGGTTAACTATTTGTCGAGTAGGAAGTCTTCCTGCTAGGCTGACCCAGTCCACAGAAGAGATAAGGGATCTTCATGAGGTTTTACCGTCACCAAAATCGGAACTGTGTGAATCAGTGAATGTACTTTATCAGAAACTTGATGAAACGTCCAGTGCTTCAGTGAAGAATCAATTGGATGCTGATCCTATTCCTTCGCATGCTGACCCTCAGAAACCTAATTCATTTACTCTACCTAACTCTGATGAGAAAATCTCTGAAACTGACTGGGAGGTTAGTGAGTTTTCTGTTGTTGAGAAGGGGACTGAAGAGTTTCCTAAAGAGCAGGTGAGATCTGAAGAATATTCCCTAAAGGTTGATCAGGCTTCAGGAGAGGCTCTTGAAACTAATGGCAATGCTGTTGTCGAGGTACCCCACAATAAGGATGATGCCTTTCATGCTTCAGCTGAAGAAATTCTCTTCCCAAGCGACGAGGGATTGATGAGCACCAGTAACTCCACAGAGAAAAAGAATGAGACTTTCTCCAAAGAATCACTACTGAAAGAACTGGAGATAGCACTAAGCCACACCTCAAATTTGATCAATGAAGGACTAATAGATGATGAAAGTGAAGTTTTACACCAGGAGACTTCTTTGTATTTGAATTCTCATTTCAGAGATCATAGGAATGGGAAATCACTTAGCTTGGATGATGTTACCAACTCAGTGGAGACAGCACGAAGCTACGCCTCAGATTTGTTGAATGAAGGACTAGTAGATTTTCAAGATGATGAAAGTGAAGATTTACACCAAGAGAGTTCCTTGGATATTAATTCTCATGTCAGAGATCAAAGGAAGGGGGAGTCACTTAGCTTGGACGATGATACTGACTTGGTGGCCGATGATTTTTTGAACATGCTGGGAATAGAGCAAGAGCATAGTCCATTAAGCTTGAGCTCTGAAAGTGAGCCTGACTCTCCAAGAGAGCGCCTACTAAAGCAATTTGAGAAGGATGTTCTTGCCAATGGAGGTTTTCTGGACTTAGATACTGATAACGATCCAGAAGAATTTGTTAGCGACATTCCAATGGGATCGATTTGGCAAGCTATCTCTAGTGACTTCCTTCAATCATCAATATGTGAAGGTTTCCGGGAGATGCCTAAGTTAGAGACAGATGCATTGAATACTAAGGCAAGGGCCTCAAGGTTGGAAGATCTGGAAACTGAAGCTTTGATGCGTGACTGGGGTATTAATGAAAAAGCGTTTCAATGTTCTCCATCTAGAGGTTCAGCTGGCTTTGGCAGTCCAGTTGACTTACCTCCTGAAGATCTTGAGAAGCTTCCTCCCCTAGTAGAAGGTTTGGGTCCTTTTCTACAAACCAAAAATGGAGGTTTTTTGCGCTCGATGAATCCTGCACTTTTCAGGAATGCCAAAAGTGGAGGGAGTTTGATTATGCAGGTATCTAGTCCAGTGGTGGTGCCTGCGGAGATGGGATCTGGTGTAATGGACATACTTCAGGGTCTAGCTGCTATGGGAATTGAGAAGCTCTCCATGCAAGCAAACAAGTTAATGCCCTTAGAAGATATAACTGGGAAGACAATCCAGCAAATAGCATGGGAAGCTGCGCCTAATCTGGAGAGACCCAAGAGGTTTGTAGTTACTATTTGAGCATTTGATATATATGCATGCTTTTCTTTTGTCCTTAGAAGTTGTGTTTCAGTTACAGTTATTGACAAATTTATCCCTGTTTCAGGCAAGGTTTATCGCAGCATGAATCTGAAATTATGCAAAATATACTTACTGCACCGAAGAGTGGCAAAGGAATATCCTCTGGCTCAAGGTTAGGTAAGTCTTCTTCGGCTTTGTTTGGATCTGATGTGGAGTATGTGTCTTTAGAAGATCTTGCTCCATTGGCGATGGACAAGATTGAAGCTCTTTCAATGGAGGGATTGAGAATACAATCTGGTATGTCAGATGAGGACGCGCCTTCAAATATTAGCACACAATCTATTGGAGAATTCTCAGCCCTGAAGGGAAAGACCATTGGTGTTGGTGGGTCCATAGGACTCAGTGGAACTGGTGGATTGCAACTGCTGGATATCAAAGATAAATGTGAAGATGTTGATGGATTGATGGGTCTGTCTCTAACACTCAATGAATGGGTGAAACTTGATTCTGGTGAAATTGATGATGACGATCTTCTCAGTGAGCGAACCTCTAGAGTACTGGCAGCCCATCATGCAACTTCATTGGACCTGTTTCGAGGAAGATCAAAGGGAGAGAAAAGACGGGGCAGAGCTAGGAAGTATGGTTTGTTGGGCAATTGTTTCACTGTTGCTTTGATGGTACAACTGCGTGATCCTTTGCGGAATTATGAGCCAGTGGGTAGCCCTATGCTTGGTTTGATTCAAGTGGAGAGAGTGTTTGTCCCACCAAGGCCTAAAATCTACAGCACAGTTCCTATAGTAAGCAACAATAGTGAAGAGGAAGAAGAGCCCACGCCTACCAGAAACAAGAACATAATTGAAAAGCCAATAGAAAAGAAAATGCATGAAGAACTGATTCCCCAATATAAAATAACTGAGGTGCACATTGCGGGTTTGAAGACGGAATCAGGTAAAAAGAAGCTTTGGGGTTCCACAAAACAGCAACAGTCTGGGTCCCGTTGGTTGCTCGCCAATGGAATGGGAAAGAAGAATAACCATCCACTAATGAAGTCAAAGGCAGTTGTAAAAAATTCTGGTCCTACTTCGACAACCACAACAGTTCAGCCCGGAGATACACTATGGAGCATCTCTTGTCGTGTTCATGGTACAGGGACGAAGTGGAAGGAACTGGCAGCACTTAACCCACATATTCGGAATCCTAATGTTATACTCGCTAATGGAACAACCATCAGATTATGCTAGAAACAAGGCTGAAGTCCCCGTTATGTGTTTGGCTTTAGATGCTAAAAGTATCTTACACAAGTTTTCTTGTGACAAAACTGGGTAGATAAAGGATTAGCCTAACCAGATGTGCTCTTGATATGGCTAGTGTTTGATGAACAAAGCCAATGATGAAAAATTCATCTTGTAACAATGTAACAAATATCCTGTCAATACATGGATTCACTGAAATGGAGATGACAGTTTTAACTGTCTCGTTTGTAAATTCATGATGTGGTGCATCATCAGTTTCAAAATACTGTTTGCAGGAGAATATCTTTTGCACTATAAAGCCATGGAGAATACAGCGGCACCTTTGCTTCCTCCGAAGTTCTCCAATTAGCTGATGTGGAACTTCTGAACACTCTAGGTACATGCATCAATCCCTATTGTTTGATTTTATATGCATCATTTTGGTTGCAACTTACCTGGTTATTTCCTACTATTAACAGCTTAAGCAGACCAAATGCTATGGATGTCGGCTAGAGCAATATACTTCATTTGTCTGTGCAGTAAGTACAATTACATATACTTTCCATAGATGAGAGAATTTAAACAAAAGCCTAATTATTATGCCTGTAAAAGTGTAAAAAACAACCCCTACCAAAGATGATATTCAAGGAGAATGACTAATATATGCAGTTCATGAACTTGTATGTTGAGTTGATGCCATTAGTATGCATTTTGATGTTATAAACAATATGATTATTTTACCCCGTAGAATGTCATCCCTCTACTCTCTTTCTTTTCTGAACTCTCTTGGGCCACAGAGTAATATGAATCTGTGTATAACTTGGAAATATGGCTGCTTCATTGTTGCTCTAAGAGGTGCATAGAACAAGTCATCTTTTGACTGTCCTTGAGTCAATATTTTCTTTCATGCTTGAGCCTTCTGTGTCTGCATCAGGTGGGAAAATTTTGAATTCATTAGTCTAATATTCATTGGTTAAACTGGGTATACTTATCTTTTTATGAAATTGATGGGTATTTCTCCTATTTTGTTATATGAAGTGGGCATTTAAGCATGTTGCCACAATACCCTCCTTTTTTGTTATCATAGGATGAAGTTGAAGATCCATCCTATATTCAATAGTGTAATCTGATGAAGAATGTATAGAATCATTAAGTAGAATGTATTGACATAAGCTATTCAAAGCCATCTTCTTGATCATCCTCAACACATTCCAACTCTCTCCTTTTCTCTTTAATAAATCCATACTTCCTTAGAACCCACAAATTCATCCTCACAACATTTCCCACAAACACTACACTCATAAGCGTCAACCACGCCAACACTGATATTTCAGTAACCTCACGCAACACGCCCATTGCATCATCCGGTGACATGTGTTGAAGGGTGATGAAATACGTCACCACAAGGGCCGTGATTGCGATCCACATGATCACCATTTGAAGCCACATCCAACGCCTCCGTTTCAAAGGCAACCCGCTCACAAGGCAAAGGATTATACTCAGAGATGAAAGGAAAGCCACGGTGTTGAATATCATGAATATGCCGTAGGATTTGGGCTCCTGATACGCCATCACCGATTGGCCAACCGAGTGAGGATCACTCACCTCGTTCCCATTATCGTCTACCATGTAATCGTCCTGCCACACACCACCCGGTGGGGTTAGCCCGGCTTGAAATGCCACAGTGGCTATCAGAGACGCGACAACCATCAACGCACTACGTTTCCTACCGAGCCAATCCGTGGACTTGTGCTTCTTCGTGTTGCTTTCTTGGGAGGATTGTCTGATTTTCGATTCTCTGAGTTTTTGTGGAATACAATGGTCGATGATCAAGTGTAGATCCTTGACAGATAAAGCTCCAGCTTTACGAAGATCGTTTTCGATTTCCATGTCTCTTAGCTCTCGAGGAGCTTGTCTCAATACATCCAAAGGTGTTAGCCCACTCTTGTTTAAGGCATTTACTTGCAATGCCTTCAGTGTCAGCAAATACTTGATAATCTGCTACATTCAAACAAGCTTTATTAGCTTTTACACTTCTTTTTTTCATATTCCACTGACAGAATATCTAATTTATAACTCAGATAAACCATTCTTCTTAAGCAAGCAGAAACGAATACATATATGGTTTCATCATTGCTGCAACTCATGATATTACTACACCAAACATATTATATGTAGTTTTATTTACACACTTTCACAAATTTTTGTGCATGAGCAATTAATCTACCATGTATACATAGCATTGTCTATAATAGATATACGTGCAAATCAACAATACATACATGTCTACTCTAATTAACCAAATATAACATTTTCAATATACAAGTTTGTTCATCTATAAACCACGAAAATATTTTAATGTATTCATTGTGATATATTTGACTATATGAACTTTTTTTTTCTGACACAAGCAACTTCTCTCAACTTTTTTTTTTTTTTTTTTTTGTGTGTGTGAAAGAGTTCTGAAGATTTTCTATCCATTTATATATAGCGAAAAATGTTCTTTTATCTGCAAATATAAGTAATACTATTTTTAGCCATACTTTCTTTGAACAAAATACCCTCCAATTTGACTTTTAAAAAAATTAAGAAAACACATTTTTAACAACTTTCTAAGAATATTTTGGTCATGAAAGCTGCTAAAAAAAATTCTTATATTTGTAGTAAAAAACATTTTCATAATTTAATGTGAAAAAAATGTGATATTCCAAAAAAAAAAAAAAAAAGAAAAAAACCTGGATGTTTTTGTTGGCAATTGCAACATGCAAAGCAGTATTTCCATCAGAATCAATGGAATTTAAGAAATCATCATCTTCACTCATCTCCTCCCCCAACACCTTCACTGCCTCCTCTCTATTCCACTTCACACTCACCTGCAACCCCGTCTCGCCTCGGTCCGTCTTAACCCAGCTCAACTCGGGGTCGACTCGGAGCATCTCCGCCAGCACCGCCGCCTTCCCCTTGATCGCCGCCACATGCAGGGCGGTCCTCCCCGCCGTGTTCCGCACCACCCCCACTTCACCGCCGGCGCTCAGAAGCTCTCTGACGACGTCCACGTGGCCCTTGGCGGCCGCGAGGTGCAGAGGCGAGCACCCCTCCGAGTCCAACTCGGCCGCCAACTCGGGCTTCCGACTCAGCAACTCTTTCACGAATTCGAGGTGGCCCAGCGTGGCAGCTGTGTGGAGTGGGGTTTGGGAGATGCATGACACTATGATCTTGTCTAATATCAATGGATCTTCTTCAAGAATTTGCACTAATGTTGTTGCATTTCCTTCCATGGCTGCCTCTGACAATCTCTTCTCCATTCTCTCTCATGAAACTCAACAACTTTATGTATATGGAATGTGTCTTCTTTATGAGTTATTCTTCTCTCTTTCTCTCTCTTCTTCTTGAAGCCGCCAAAGAGAGAAAATGGGGTGGTTTAGTGTGGAAGAAATATGAAAGTTTTTTTTTTTATATATATAATTTTTGGAAATGAGATTGATTGACTAATTAATTAATATCCACTAATCTACATTGTCAATTGGTATTCTATTCTGTTCTATGGAATATGAATGTAGATGATGTTTTGACAAAATAAAAGTGGCTAGTAAAAGTCCCAACCACTTTTAAAGTCAAATCTTCTCAGAAGCTCTCTTTCGCAATGCAATTTATATATGATGATTTTGGCCCAAGGGAAAAAGAATATGCTCTAAACCATAATATAGAGACAATAAGATCAAATAAACCCCCAAGAAAATTGAAATTATAAGTATAATTCGTATGGGAACACTACAATTTTTCTCTTCAAAATATTTCATTGTAGAACAATAGTGGTATATTACTAAGCTGCGTGAGTTGAATATCAGCAAATTTGTATGCCAAAATAAGAGAACACAACCCAACTAATGAAAATATTTTGGTGGGTTTAAGTTTGTTTTGATTTTAGTCTCTGTTAAGTGGATTGAGGCTTTTGATGAGTTGGCTAAATCTAACATCGGAATAATTTGTATTAGGCACATGAATAAGTCACTATCATTATTCATTCCAATAACTTTCTTTCTAAAAAATGAGAGCTATACAGGTGACAAACGGCAACAAATTTTGCCATCTATTCGAAGTGGATAATAATTTAAACTTACCACCAAAGCAACAGCAATACAATCTCAATGATTTAATGAATTGAGTTTGCAATTGAGCCAAGCTCAATCTCAAACACGGAAAATAAAAAATAAAAAAATGTCCACATTCTAGTTGAGCTCGGGCCTTGAGAAATCAAGTTTGGCAGTGCTCAACTCAACTCGACTCACTCAGCTCGATTACAGTCCTAGAATGCACCAACCACCCAAAATACAAACACAATTCCTGTCACCATATTCCAGCTATTTAAGATGCATCTGGCAAGTGATGAACTCAGTTTTTATAGAAACTGAATTGAATAGCTAAGAACTGACAAATGGCAAACAGTTAAAGGATAAATCAAATGTTATCGAAACGGAACAGTGCAGATCTCCTGACAACCTTAATCTCTACAATTCACAATTTAGATCTAAAAGAAGAGGGCATGCAAAGAGTAGCTAACTATCCCAGACGAACAAGACGAGCGACCATTGTACTCAATTACAGATGCTTTCTTGATTCTAGAAGGATTACTATCAACTAACCACGCAGGGATGGCAACGATCACGGACGGGATCTCTTGTTAGTGCAGGATGGGCATTTGTACTGCTTGATGTGCTCTGCCCTGGCAGGAGTGATCTTAACGCACTTTCCATGGAACCATCTTTCACATATGTCACAGCAAATCCAGAACTCATCTGAAGCATAATTATCACCACATGCTCCACACAAGGTTTCCCCATGCTCATCTTCATCTTCTTCATCAAATCCCTCGTACTCATCCTTTGCTTGGACCTTAGACACATTCCCCTAGAATATTTGGAAAATGGCGAGGTTATCTCACTTGTAAAGGTCTAGTTTGCACAAATAAGGTAAAATGGGTTGCAGCTCAGATGAGAAAATAAATTGCAATTGTGAAAGTGATAAAAGAGGTGACATCCTGTTGAAAAGTGGGCAAATGAATCTGATTTTAATACATTGTATCACCCACTAGGCCAAATGGAAAAGACATAACGAAGTCATCAATATAACAGTCAAATCCAAAGAATACCTTAACACTTAACTACACCAACTAGGAAACTGATTCCAAACAACTTAGTATGTTTCAAAAGTTCAGTCCCTAGTCTGGACAAAGATTTTATACATGGCATGTCAAAATGTAATATGTGAAGAATTAAGTCACCATTCTCTTATTCTTATTTCGCCTATACATGTTAAAGTGAAAAACTTTATATTAAAATCTTTAAGTCATCCAGGAAATATGATACTTCTGAGTTCTGAGTTAATTCATGGATGCACGAACTTACAAATTCTACCATCAATAGAAGCCTTTTATCCAGTTAGGCAGAACTGTGAAAGGGCAATAGTGATAAACGCAAATACCACAAAGTCATCGATACCATAAGAGAAACACTGGGATATAGCAGCAGTTTAGGGAAGATAAGAAATACATGTGGTTATAACTTGTAAGTGATAATGCAACATATTTTGACAATAAGTACAAACATGCTAACAATTTCCAATACTGAACAAACTCATCATGAAACTTCAATTACTTCAGTTATTTGCTATCATAACATAGGATTAAAAAAAATAAAAATAAAAAATTCTCAACTTTTATTTGTTTCTAGTGCATCAGCTAAGCAGAACATCAGGGATTTGATTCAAGGAAAAAAAAATGACCAAGGCCCAAGATTCACAAACCAATGAAACATAACTTGAGGTACTCATCATCAAGGTAAAACCAACCAAACCCTAATCAAGGATTTGGTTTGAACAAAACCCAGATAAAAAAATTGGTTTCAGTTTTCTAATTTTTAAATTGCACTGTTCAGTTCTATTTTAGCCTGCCAAAAACTGAAACAATAACCAATTTCTGATTTTCTACATACATACATTTATATTCATAGATTCATAATTTATGAAAAAAAAAAAAATCCTACTGACAACTATACAAAAATAAATAGAAATAATTTATAAGTTTTCCAATTTTCACCTTTTTATTTTTTTCAATATTTTGTAAAACAAATTCGGTCAACTAAAAAAAACTCGACCTAATCAAACTGAGCTGATTAATTTGTGCTCCCAATTCACAGATTGGATTGACAGAATTTTTAATAAGCCAAAATTTCAGTTTGGTTTGATTGGATCCTTGATTAACAAAATAGCTCAAGATTTTCTTCATAAGATTGTGATCCCAAACAAAGTTATATGGTAAGTCATGGATGCAGCTTGACTTGAAATAGTATGAACCCAAACGAAGCTAGTTATATCATATTACCTATTTTGAAGTCCTGAAATAAAATGCTAAAGATACATACTACAACCAAATGTTGGCCTAGAGTTCCAATGCTAACTAACTTTCCTGCACAAAGTAGACTAGATCTTTCCTATAATCATTTAAATATGTGTGGGCCGTGATGATGAGGGGCCAAAAGTGGAGAAAGATCTTGAATTTATGCAGTGTATAGAGTGATCAGTTTCAACTTTATTCATCTCTACTTCCACACTAAAAAGTGAAAGATGGCCTTTAACTGTTGTAATTATGTGCAACACTATATCTGCCCACAGTAGTGGAAGATCTGTTTGCTAGCCTAAAGAGTAGATTAATTCATAATGGACTACATTTAGGCTCCTTATAAGTGAGCAGAGCACAACACTTGATACAAAAATTTTATCAACTTTTTAAAAATGTACCTGCAGCTGCATGTCTTCGAGAAGAACAGAAAAAGATTCTTCCTTTACCTGTTTTGAGTTTGACTTGGATTTACTGCCACTGTGATTTGAGACAGATGATTTGTCCTTTATTTGCTTCTTTGCAGCTCCTGTCACAACTTCAAAAATTGTTGGGAGATCATTTATCATATTGAACAGACGCTTCCTGCATCCAACAGCAATAAAAATGAAGTACCAGCCAACCAGATCTCGAAGAATTTCAACAGGCTGTTGTTTAAAGTTTTATATCCAGCAAATACCACCATAAAAATTCACCCAGAATTTTTCACTATAAAAGCAACCGTGCACTAACTTTATGGTTTAGGAGATGAAGCCTCAGAGTACAATACCAGAACCACAGATCAGATGGCCTTTGTACTATTTTGAATATGTAAAAGAGAAGATTAAAGAGTGTAAACTTTACGTTAAGAAGCAATTATCTTGTGAAGCCTACATAGGCATGTAGAGAAGAGAAACAAAAAGGAGTTGATTCAAATAGATGCTGAGCATTAGTTTATCTATGACTATATTAATATACTGGGAGAGCAGTAAAAGGTTGGGAAGAACTAAGGATAAAAGGATGAAAAAATGGAGAACAATGAAACTTGTTTCAGATGAAGTCTACATGATTAAGTAAAAAATCCAGTCATCTATTAATTCTTGGCTACTTAGATGTTGTGAAGAAAATAATAGCAGAAAATTTTAAGAATTACATATTACATTTAAAAAAAAATAAGAGAAGGCATATTCAGGGTTCAGAGCTAACAAAAAAAAAAAAAGAGTACCTGTCAGCTTTATCGAAACCAAATCTGGCACCGAAATAGAAAGAAACCGAAAGTAGCCATGCATCACCATGGACAGCAACAAGAGCAAGCCAGTCCTTTTCTTGCATTCCGTCTCTGGCAAAGTTTATACCTAGAGCAGGTTCTGGAAGCTCAGGTGGCACCTCCTCGGCAGGCAGATTAACTTCCCATTGCTCATTGGGAAATCCATAAAGACAAAGATTTTCCTTCTCTGCAAATGGAGGAGGCATTATTAATCAGAGTACTGATTGCTTTAAATAAAAACATCTCCCCAAGACTGATAATAGCATAACACCCAAGATATCCCAGGCATAACTAACAACACACTGAGGTCAGTGACAAATAGGTAGTAAGTTCTCATAAGAAGAGTAAATGAGGACCAAAAAGGAGATATAGCTAGAATATAAACAAGAAGGAGCACTGAATGAAACTTTGAGCATGGCATTCAAACAGTAATTGCTACGAAGAGTTTAGTACAAATCACATAGGACACAGCAATCCATAGTTTAATCATAAAGCAACCATTTAGACATACTACCCAGGCCAATTTTGAGACTTTAAGAAGCAACAAAAATTGAACATTAACATTTTATCTTTACTTTAAGGCTAAGCAACTTACCTAGAACTTCTTTGTTTGTAGTCCAAGCTAAAAAGGGAAATTTCCAATTAGGTTCATTTGATTCCTTTGTCGCATAGAAATTTAAAAAAATGTGGGTTCTCGAAATTCCAAGATACAATATATGGATGTTCCCACAACCCCACACTGCATTTAAACACTGGTAAAGCATATACACGATGGCATGTCACCAAATTAAGTATTTACTCATAATAAAGACAGCAAAGAGAAATAAGGGTATCAGAGTTTATCACGAAATTGTGCATTGGAGTCCTAAGACAAAGTCCACTAGGAATACAAGACATTAAAACTTATACATGTCACTGTAGCATAATATGTGATACCACATGTCAACATTAAAACCATTACCAATGTGACTGTACACGAAAAGTAAATGCTCAATTAGCTGAATCGATATACAATTAAAATCCCACACCTGCACCAGTCTCCAAATATAAAAACATGTTAAAATACAGGTTCACATTCACTCCAGAAGATTAACCTAAATTTAGCAGTCACAAGTCAGACGCCGCATATAAATTCAAGGAACTATTCCATTAAGCTAATCAAGTACACCAAATTACACCCTAACTGGAAAAAAATACATAGCTCACCCAAAAAAAAAAAAAAAATCCACACCCTAGCTATAAATTACAAAGTTAGCAAGTCATGCTAGGATAAATTCAAAAATATACCGAGGAAAAATCAATAAAAAATAATCTAATACAAAAAACTCTAAAACTCACCAGGATCACACTGCTGGAAAAAAACTTCAACGTCTGAAAAAAGAGAGGATAAAAACGATAAATAAACCACAAGGAAAGGAAGAAACGTACGAGAATGCACTATACTCGAGCAACACGAACCCTAACGCTTAAAAACATAATAAAAATAAAATTACACAAGCACACAAGTTCGGAATCAAAAAAGAAAAAAAGAAAAGCAATTACCAGTAGTGAGAGCTCTGATCAGGGCATTGCGTCTGCCCTTGAAATCTCTGAAAACCTCTTCAACCGTGCGAGGATTATTGAGCGCAGCTCCGTCCATGGCTGGGAAAACACGCAGAAACACGGAAAAGTGTGTGCTGAGAGAGAAATGGTTTGAAAATAAATACTAGGAGTGGGGAGAGGGAGGAGGGGAAAAAAAAAAGGGGGAAATTTTGGGGGTATGAATGGAATAATAGGGTTTTGTGAGGGCTTTTTTGGAAATTAGGATAACAACTTTATTTTGAAAGTGCGAAGAAATTGACCTCCTATCACTGCCTACACTATTAGACTAGACTCACTAGATATACACTTTCTTTCTTTTATTTGATTTTCTTTTTTAAGAACATTATAGTTATAGAGATTTATACTCGTGACAATTTATTGAGTTATAATCCAAATAATTAAAGACCAACTAATGCCCAATAATGTTGCCCATTCTCACAACATTAGAAATTTACATTTATGACAGTGTTACAACAAGATTTGATATGAGTTGATGATATAGGTTGTGACACTCACTTGATTGTTCAATCGATGTCATAATTTTGTTTTGTATTTCATATAATATTTCTTGTCTTAGGGAACAATATCATCTATGAACTTAATCTTAGTTAGCTAAGGTTCAACCTCCTACCATCCCCTCATCTCAAATCTACCGATTAAGAAAGGTTAGCTGTTAACCCCGATTTAAAAAAGAATATATATTATTATTGTAGAATGGAGCAGCAGTCCCGCTTAGGATTGGAGAAAAATTTATTGAAAATACCAAAAATTTCGGTATTTCAGTATATATCAAAATACCGAAACTATAAATATTAATTATATATATATATATATAATTCATATAAATAAATTTAAAAATAATATTTTTCATTTCAGTATATCATAGTTACCATACATAATTTTCATTTTGGTATAACGGTATATTCGTATACCAAAATTTCGGCATTTAATTTTCATTTCGATATACCAAAATTTTGGTATGTTACGATATGACTGTGTGATACCGAATTTTCGGTACGGTGATGATATGCATTTTTGTATACCAAAATTTTCAATACAGTATACGATATGACGTTTTCGGTACGGTATACCGTAGCAACCCACCCATAGTCTCACTTGACATGGTGTAGGTTTTTTTAATTTAATGTTAAATTCTGATTAGTTGAATGGAATAAATATTTAAAATAAAATGAAAAATCTGGAGTTGGTGAGAGCTATTTCAGCCCCTTTTTTTTTTTACCAAATTATTTATATATAAACTTGATTTAAATTTTTTATTTACCAAATTATTTATGTATAAACTTGATTTAACCAATATTATGCATTCCTTTATTTAAATTATAAACTAATTATTTGATTAATATCTCTTGTATTTATTAGACTTTATGTGTTGTCAAACTTATTCATAATAAATATTTTACTCTATTGTTAATTATTAATTTATTTTATGAAATCTTAAAATTATAGTAGCATTAGTATATAATAGTATTAAACAATATTGAAGTTTAATTAAATTTGTAACTAATTCAATATCATGATATAAAAAAAAATTAAATGTTACATATAAATCTGTAAGAAAGTTTCTACTTGATTCTAATTTCGATTTTTCTTTTTTGTACAATTCGATATGACAAAAAAAAAAATCGAAATGGTTCAATATAAATAAAGTTAAACAATCAATGGATATCTGTCAACTCGAGATGTTTGGATTTGAGTTTCCATAACTTTGATTATCTTCGAAACCACACTCACATATACGATTTATAACAACTAAATTAAATGTTGACGTTTCTTAATTACTACGAAGTAGATTTTTTAACAAAATCCATTTTTTTCCCGAGAAAAAGAATTAGATTTTTTAAATTTTTAAAAAATTATATATTAAAAGATTAATGTTATATAAGTATATACCATATTAATATGTACTTCTATATCTTTCTTCTTCTTTTTTAAATGAGCTGTATTGTATATTTCTCAAGTATGTAAATCCTCGCATTATATATATATACACCCACATGTAATATATAACCTTACTCAAAATGGAAATAACCTCATTTTCATGCCCAAAACAACTTGCTAAATCTGGAAATTTTTAAATAAAAAGAAAAGCAAAGAAAGTGCTTGAACTGCCGTCCGTAGTTGGTCGCAACAAACATGCCCAAAAGGAGGAGCAAGCGAACACAAAAGCTGCAAAAAAAATAAAAAATCTTTTTATTTTATACTTTTTTTTTTAAAGTTGAATTACAAACCAAATTATACCACTACAAAAGAATCGAATTGTTTCATTCATTTGGATTTGAAAGATTCGTATACAAATTAATTGTAAATTCAAATTCATTTGTGTCGTGGATAGTTGTGCCCTTTATCATTTGTTCAAGTAAAACCCTGGGATAACATAAAAGAAGAACAATCAAAAGAAGCAGTTAGTTATAGACTAATTAAGGAACCAAACAAAAAACATGAAAATAGGACCACCTCAAACTGAAGGGGTGATATATAACCCAATGGTATAACCTTAACCTAAAACATAATACCAAACCAAGGAATCTTTGTCATTTTAGTATTTGGAACAAGCATTAATCATAGGTCCCATGAAGAAAGAAGACAAAAGGATAAAAAGTCGTTGATTCCGACAGCGGGTATGACTACACAAATCTTCCAATTTGTTATTCATACAGTAAAATCGATCTGATGGAAACGGTGCATTTTTTGTCAGTGTCATTTCCTATATACCAAAAACCATCAAACCTGTTGTCTAATATTTGTGCACCAGAATATGCACTCCAGAGGAAGAGCTCTGTTACTGCAAAATTTTGGAAAGGGCACAGCTGTTTTGAGTCCAAGAATGCAGAGATATTATAGATACAGATCACCTCGCCTCAGAATCTGAAAAAACTGCAGAAAATGATATATTAAGACGGATGGGATGACAATTGGTCTGAAGAATCCAAATTAGCAATGCTTTGTCTCTCAATTTACAGTTCTATACATCCAAAATAAGAAAACCAGAAAGATGATATGGTATAATGAGATAAAGCAAAGGAAGCTAAAGGATGATTATGACATACTCAAGGAGAAAGTTACACATCCAGCATCTAAAGCTTTAAAGGGATCTTGAAAGAATTGGAGCCGGGGAAGATCGAGTTGGATGATTCTTCTGGTAGGAAGGTGAGGACAATCTATTAGGGGAAAGGGCTAATGAAATGGAATATGTCCCATTATTGAAAACATAAATATTTCTTGGTAAGAGCCAAAATAATAGTCAAGAGAGATTTCAACAATTGAAGACGTGTAATTCATAGAACAGAAGTAGAATTAACAGAACATATTCTGGCTGGAAAACTTGAGAAGCTTTGTAAGCAATTTAATTGCAAGATCAGTTTCGACTTTTAAAGATAATGACTCCGCTTGAAGTTTGGGAAACCAAATTTAAGTTGAAATTAACAATCTATTTTTGGATTGAGAGTCTATATCATGACATATGGGAATAAAGGAGATAGAGCAAAAGAAATTAAACACTTACCCACTCGAGAAGAGTCATCATCCTTCGTATCTGGAACAATTTTGGCCAAGAACTCCTGAATTGTTCTCCAATAGCGATCACCACCAGCCAACCATGTATCCATATGCATGCCCGTAGGGAAGTCTACAAATAAGCATCCCTGATTATGTGCAGCTGCTTTGGCATACAACATCTCCATGTGAGATGGAGGTACCATTTCATCTTGAAGTCCAGAGAGGAAAAGGATAGGTTGTTTGATCTGCAGTGCAGAACATCAGATGCAATGTTACTCACTAGCCAGAAAGCTGAAAAATTGCATTAAAATTTACATGTATAGCATGTCTGCACAAAGAAAAGCTTTGGAGAACAGCACGGAGGAGTCATTGACAATATAAAAGGCCGAAATTCAATAGCTTTACAGTGTTCTAAAATCTCTCAGACATTGAACAGCTGGTTACTAATTCACTCGGTTTGACCACAGGTTCAACTAGTGAATAGTCACAAATTATATTTAAAAAACCATGCATCCATATGTCCAATACACCAGATAAATAAAACTAATCCAATCTACACAAGTATACCTGCCAAGGACTGAGTAATAGAGACATAACTTTTGACACACGGGAGCGAGAGACAGGGAGAGAGACTATACATTAGTAATATCCTGAAAGTAATCTTTACGTAACAAATTCAGATATATGCTAGCAAATTTGTACACAATGTTATATCATTGGTCATATGTCTTCTGTTCAACTAAGTAGCAATCAAAATCGTATCAAGCAAGATTTGAACTAAACAAGCTGAACCTGTGAGCTTTAAGCCTAATGGAGATGATTGGAGCATATTTTTCTCCAAGAATTATGAGGCATTAGAGTAAGTGCAAACAAGAGATTCCATTAATATGTACCCTCACCTCACCAACAACATCAATGGTGCTCCATGGTGAACGAACTAGAAAATTCAAAACTCTGGGACCCTTGGAACCACTTTTTCCAATAAACCACTTCAGAAACGGTAATAGAACTCCTGCCATGTCCAGGATGGATGTGAAAGTGTTTTCCAATATTAATGCAGCCACCTGCAATAACAGAGAAAACAAAGCTACTGTGAGTGAAGGTCGACATACTTGGGGATATACTCCATCAGATTGAAACAAGTGAGATCGGAAAATTGCTCTTCACAGTGTGACTCAGTGGGCGGAACAAGAAGAGAAAGACTAAATTATATGCCACATAGTGCTGAAAAATGAGAAAAAAAAAATGTTAAAAAAGTTAGCCCCCCCCCCCCCCCAGAAAATTAATGATGATAGCAAAATTCTAAAGAGGAATCTTCTGCATTTCTTTTGGCTCAAAAGAAGGATCTCTTGGAGATTAACTTCTTAACTTCCCAAAAGTACTAAGTTGATTTAGTCCCTTCAAATAAAAATATAATTCCTATAGTTTAAGTAGTACTATCATTTTGAATTTTGCAAATAGTTACTTGAGTTTTATTTGGAATTATCATGAGTAAATCTTGAAATAAACTATGTATTTAGGTAGTCTAAATCTTTTCCAATTAGGATGACTCTCCAAGGTCTTCCCTAAGAATTACTAGGAACTGATATTTGTCGATTAGCTTCAATCCTCTGTCCTCACTAAGTAAAGTATTTCCCTTCGACTTTATCCTTTCCTTCTTTTACTGTAATTGTTCTTTACCATTCTAACTATTTATTCGTTAAATATTCACTGCAGACCCATCCATGTGGCAAGCAAGATTAAGCCAAAGTAGGGCCCATCTTCTTAAAGTTACCAATCACAAATGCTATTTACATACTGTATTTTAAAATGCTATAAGAAATGGAAATAATGCATTAGAAACATTAAACATTCCCAATAAAGTCTTGTACCAAGTCTCGACAACATCGTAACTTGCTTGCAGTTCAGATAAAAAAAAAATATATATATATATATATATATAATGCCAATTATATGCATTCTATGAAGTATGAACTCAGTGTGCAATAGTTGTTCTACATTCAACTCCATCACCATAATTTAATAAATATATCATTCGTTTAAAACTAGAAGTGCTTGCAGTATTACAATAAGAGAGTTGAGTATCAACCAGATAGAGTTTCTGGACATTGAAAACAGCTTAAAGCCATATATAAGACATTAAGACCAATGCATACTTTTGACGAATCACACCACAAAGTAAATAGAAAAAATGAAGGAAGCAACGGTATATTAATTGTCTCACAAGTCAAACTCAAAAGAACACATCTAAGCCTGTTCAAATTTTGCAACAACGCTCACAAGAGGAAAAGAAATAAAGCAAGCAAGATAAGAATGACTCTCAGCCTGCCCAATTCATAGTCATATAGACTTGCAGCATTACCTTGTCTGGATTGTTTTTGGTAAGCACAGCCCCAACAGCTCCACCAAGGGACCTTCCAAAGACTATAATTCTGGAAGTGTCGATGTCTGTCCTTTGAACCAGATGATCCAGAGCAGCCTGGTTAACAGGAAAAAGAAAAGGTAGCATGGATGAGAGGATGCCATACATTAAACATACACCTCAACCCAGGCACCCAGCTATGCCCTTGCAGAAAAACCAACATCATGCAAATAAAGACGAATAGCATCGACTGGAAGACTAAATATTTCGAGTAAAGCATTAGAGTGAGAATGCAAACCTGAGCATCCTTTGTTATACCATGTTGTGAAGGAAATCCATCACTTGCTCCATATCTGAAATCCCAAAGAGAACAACGAGCTAAATAGTTAGATAAGCAACACATATGTCATAATTACTATGAATAAACCAAACAAAACCATCAATAGAGGTGCATGGAGAAAGGAAGAACAGCAACAGAAAAGGGGAAAATGAAGGAGAAAATCAAGGAGAGAAGGAGAAAGCATGTCAAGACGATGGAAACAAAATTGTACTTAACTAGTCAGGCCTTTAGATAGACGCGCATAAATACACACATATAACAGATGACAAAATTTTACAGGCAATCTTTATAGTCAAGAATTGCTTACCCTCTATAAGAGAGCATGAAAACATTGCATTGCAGTCTCTGTAACATGATCCTAACCATTTCAAGACGATGAGCGATATCTGAGTTAACATAGTTAAAGTCCTCAAAGATAGTACTCAGATGCACACTTGATTAGTAAACAACATCTTTACCATATAATACATTGTTACAAAATCAATTTCCGCCAACAATTGAACAATGAAAGGATACTTCCAGCATTTTCCTGGAAAAAGAGAATAGTTGGACCTGCAAAACTCATCACAGCATAATTTAGGGTCGGTGCGCACTGTGCGCTTAAATAATAATTTATGTATGCAGACAAAAGTCAGAAGAAAACCAAAGATATGAGTCTAAAAGGGAGAAATAGTGGCAGATATCCACTAGAGTAGCTGGTGGATGACAGCATTCACTTACCAATGCGCACAACACTTGCAGCTATTTTTGCATGAGCAAGCATATTTTTATCACTTCTCATCCATTTTGTTTTTAACATCTAGTCAAATTTATCAAGGAGATAAGAAAAACTTATGTACAGTACTAAGACCTTCATTATTTAATGACTCCCTTTAACAAGTGTCAGTTATAAACCGATTTCCTTCAAGGTTAACACGGATAAAGCATATCTGAACCAATAACTGTGAAAAATGTCAGTACAGAAGGAAAATTCAAGATTTGTAACATCTGATGTGATAAAAGTTTGCCGAATGAGGGAAAAGTTTGAGAGTTGAGATCACCATCCAAGACTGTGTTCATTATGATAAAAATTAATCTTCAATTCTAAGGTGGCAATCACCTGCCAGAGTCACTCTAAGAAGAATGAAATGAAGGGTGGCAAGCACTTGCCAGATGTTGTTTTGAGGGTGGCAAACACTTGCAAAATGTCACTTTTAAGAAGAATGAAAAGTGCCGAGCACCTGATACCTGGCTTCTTTAATAAAGGAAGTGTACAGGAACCATACAGGTGTCAAACCTAATCCCAATAGGCTGATGACAAAGCATGTATTTCAAAGACTATGAATGGTGTCAATTGTGGACCTAGAAAGGTTAATGAAATACTTCATTACTTATATTATATCTTATCTTACCTGGACACTTAGTTGATTCTACATATCAATAACAAGTATTCCAAATTATGTCAAATTATTCAATAACACATGATATCCGATTCACCTAATCAACTATCCATCCATCAACATTCAACAAATCACAAAACACAAGCTCTAAAAGATATGCTATGTCAGTAAAATCTACCACAAGCAAGTGGATAGTTGATCAGTTTAGTTCACATTCTAATAATACTTTCTATGATATAACAAAAATCAAGATTCAACTCAACTATAATGACTCAAAACAATTTTAGGCTGAACTATCATAATAGTACTGCAAACAAAATATACTATATTTGTATTATACTATACTTAGATATTTAGATAAAGATATAACATACGTGCTATAGAAAATAACAGGCCCATCTCAGCCAAATGATACAACAAACATAATCACTTTGAAAACGGAAAGCCTCCAGTATACTCTGTTTGAAAGGCCATTTGTTTTAACACTTTTACCTCAAAGAAAAAAAGAGTGAAAAAAAGTAATACAAGAATATAGACCTAGTGACCAAAAGTATCTAAAAATCTTTCCAGCTACTCAAATCCCAAATCACTATAAAGCAATATCTCAAGTAAAATTCCACTCACAAAATAACTCAGTTGAAACAGCCTTACATAAATCTGTATCTTATATTATAAGTTATGGCACTATTATTATTTAAAGATTTATGCATTCTCAAAATCAGTTCTCATTAATTCCAATTCCTTTACTTATACTTCTACTCATAATTAAATTATTCACCCTTGATTCCAAGTTTCCAACTCCAAGCCAACAAGCAGCATACTAAACTCACAAGATCACCCCCACCACGGTCCACGCTGACCAAAGTAGAATCAAAGCCATCTTCTACGCAAACTAACACAAAACCCTAAACAATCTATGAATTAACCATCACCAATAAACCAGATTCACGTTAATTACATTTCACTCCCATCTCTAATCACACCAAAAAAAAAAAAAAAAAAAAAAGGAAAAGAGTAAAACAGAAACGAACCTCTGCAATCTGGGAGGAGCTTAATGAACCAGGCGTGGAGTCGAACGCCGTCGGATGATGTAAGCCAGACGTCCTCGTATAGGAGGCGGAGGCGGGCAGGGGTGATGGGGTATGATTTAGTGAGTCCGGGCAGTACGGGCACGTAGACAAGCTTTTCCTGAAAAGCTACGAGTAATGCCATACCCGCCACCACAATTCCGCCAACTCCATAGAGCAACACGTTCACGTACGACACCATGGATTCACACGCCCTTCCCCTTGATGTTTCTCTCTCTTGACTCTATCTCTCTACAAACACTTGCTTGTGCCTGTGTAGCATGTAGAGGGTATTGGATCGTCGATCGATGCGCAGATGGAGATGGGAATTGAATTAGCTTCCTGTAGAGAGAGAAAGCAGAGGAGTTAAAAAAATGGTGGGGCTTGACGATTTTCCTTGCGTTTCCTGGGTTCAGAAAGAGGACCAGAACGGCGACGTTTCGAGCTGTCCTTTCATTTTCTTTTCCAATTTAATTATTAGGGTTAAATAAATGGTGAAAGTGGCAATTTAGCCACAAATATTTGTTCAAAAGTGCAATCTAATCCCTCTCTGTATTTGGATGCACATAATTGAAAATTCGTGCAATCCATACATTTATATTATAAATGTAGTACCTTTATTTACAAATATTTGTACCTTTTAAAATGAACATGTATAAAGGTATTACATTTATAACATAAATGTACTATATTTATAACATAAAGGTATGGATTGCACGATGCAACTGGTGCACAGAAGTGTTACTCTTGAATTAATCATACTATAACACATGAGATTTAAAATATCTGGATCAATGTATACATCACAATCTTGATTCAAAAAATAAAAATAAAAAGGGATAAATATATATTAATAAAAATTTGAGAATAGAAAACCTTATTACATATTAAAAATTTCACATTATTTATATACACCAGGTGCACATGTTGAGCCATGCAACTGAGTTGACTGATCCAAATTGATTTTCGTGTGCCTTACATGTCCTCATGTCCACGCTCACACTCTTATCTTACGCTTATAATTTTTATATTAAGTTCACATAATCTTTATGTTATGCTAGTTTAACATTTTGCATTGTATTACAAACTTATAATACCTCTTAAACTTTTATGCTATGATAATATAACTTAAATGGTATAATAATATAACATTTATGTGTTTTTTTAAAGGTTATGATATTTGTACATAAAAGTTATACTAATATAACATAAATATTAAATTATTATAACATAAAAGGTACATATATACTATATGAATTTTTATACTGAAAAAAGTCTAAGTATTATCAAAGTTATGATATTTGTACATAAATGTTATACTGATATAACATAAAAATTACCGTATAAATGGGAAAAAAATTTAATTTGAGTGCAAATCCAAATCGGATTTGACCCAATCCGACCCACATAAACCCAATTGCACAATGCAACTGATGCACAAGATCACTAGTGTAAAAATTTAACTATGAGACTTTACGAATTAACATTTTTGAACTCATGAAGATGGGTCTCGCAAAAGTAAAGTAGTCTCGGTAATTTAAAATCTAATTGCAATATAAGATTGTCAAGTTTCAAGCACGCAATAATGTCCAAAACAACATAAAAAGGCCGTGAAACTCTTCGAGGCCTTCATAATCAAAATCGAGATCAATTACAAATAAGATTTGAAGTGATTGTGAATTGTGATACCTGAAGTGAGTCTCAATACATCCACTAAAACCAATTCTTGATTTTTTTTTTAGTATACTGTAGCTTACACACTTGTTTAGTCATTTAACAGATATTTTTTTTAGTTAATTACGAAGTTACAAACATGACATGTCTTAAAATTTAAAATCTAATCTCTTTAGACAGAATTTAAACAAATTCTCAGGGAAAACTAGAGGGTCACTATTACTTTCTGTTTTAAGCCCCGTTTTCTTAAGACAATTATTTCATAATTTAAACTATCTATACTAAGATATCTAAGTCTTGACTTAACTCTAATTTCTATTCCATTTTTATTGTGGGTTTATTTCGTTGAATTTATATACCACATGCAACAAAATTTTTCAACCCTGACCTGATGAATTCTCATAGCCGAGTTTTATGATCCTTAATTTAGCTCTCTTGAAAATCAGGCTATCATATACAAATAAAAGACGTGCTCTATATTGTGCTTTTGAAATCTAAATATCTTTAATTTGTGTAGAAGATATCTCGACCTATGTTTTCAGGCACATTTTATTTGCTTATTAATTTCGAGAATCAGTACACTTCTTTTTATAATAAAATTGGACACAATAATATCGTTATTTAAAGTTTTAATTTGTATATATAAATTGTAATTAAATTAATAGTATAAAGGAAAACAAACCACATATACTAGATCTTAGACAAATTTAATTAAGAACAATATACTTGATAGGTATATTAAACACATGAAATTTCGAATTTTACAATTCATAATTGTGTATCATTTGAAATAATTTCCTAAAACAATATGAATTTGAGAAAATTAAATAAATATTTATTTGAGGATGAAATTCATCTTTAAATTTTAAGGTCAACTTAGGAATGTTCCAAACTTTTAATACAAATAAATAATTATTTTATAGAATATAAAAACTTTGGTAGGAAGAATGTGAATATATATATATATCCAGAAAGAAGAGTATAATCATTTTTGTACAAACTAATTTAAACTTTGAAAGTGTATGTGTCAGGGCATCTCCAACGGTGTACAAAAAAATATTGTAGCTTTTGCATTATTTTTATGAAAAAACTGACCATCGTCTCCAGCAGTGTGCACTATTCTTCACACTAAAAGGGAATATTCCATAATATTTCACAAAAATAGAATAATTTTTTTTTTAACTTGCGTTGAATCAAACGCAAGGTTAGCGATTGAAATAATTTAACATGAACATTTAAAGCACTGTTGGAGAGAAAAAAATCATAAAATGTTAAAATTTTTGCATACGGCTGAAGATGCTCTCAGTCTATTAGAAGTGTGCGCATTTGCTCCAACAAAGAAAACAAAATAAACGATAAATCTACATCTTAAACCTGAATAGGAGTCTATTTGCATATTTGTTCCACCCTTGTTGTTGTTGTTTTAAAAAAAAAAAAACAAAAATTTAAGAAATACTATATTTCCCGTTGGGAGATATTGAAAGTTAAAATTAAGAAACAAATTTAACTGTCTTTAAAAATATGTTTTATCCTAATCTACTATATATCCTTTTATTAGGCCATCTTTTTAGGGCAAGTAACCCACTTCTTTTCTTTTTTTAGAAAAAAAGAAAAGTACTTACATTTTAGAATCATTAAATCCAATACAAAGTCATTACACTAAACAAATGGCTAGAAACTTTAAGCCGAACAATTAAATTATGCAGTACAAGTTGCAGGAAGTATAAATTTATTGAACAAATTTTTGCACCTTCATCTATCAAAATTTATTGCGTATAATCACTATTAATTTATATACATCGTTGCATTTTGTCATTTCAAGTCTTAAAATAATTACTCTTACAGAAACAATATCTTTTATTTGAAATATTCAAATTAATATTTTAAATTTTATTTATTACAAATATTAAACTTAAAATTAAATTCCTAATAATTGTTTTGAGGGTTGAACAAATAAAATGCAAGAATTTATATAGTTTGGTAGGTAATTATGTGCATTAACAAAAGAGTTTAATGAATAACATCTAATTAAAATGTTGAATAATTTAAAGAGTTTAGTATAATTGTGCCATGCAGACACATGATTGCGGTTATTAGGATTAACGAAAATGGAAGTATTGAGTTGAATCTTATTGAAATATAATTATGTATGGATAGTGGTGAATATAGAATTTAAAAAATGGGATACAATTACTTAATCAAGAAGGTGAAAAACTATCCATCAAAAAATACCAATTTACATTATTATTTAAACATTATGAGTGTATTACATTTGTCCCTTATCCTTAAAGTTATGAATATATTAGACCGTTTCATTTAATGATAATAAATATACTACACCACAGTACCAATATATGTATGTCCTTCACTATTAATTGTTGTGAAACCAATTATTACTAAATCCTTAATTTTCACAGTCTTCTCTCTAAAAAAAATAAAAAAAAATCTTTAATTTAATAGCAGTAATGTAATTTCATAATTTGCACTTTGTGCCCTTGTTGGCTATTGCACAAATATGGCTGGCTTTTGTGAAATTATATCTATATACATATGGTTTTGCCTTCACTTCCTATTATATTTTTGTTATATTTGGTTAGAGTAAATTGCAACAATTTCATTAAACTATCAGCGATTTTGTATATATAAACTATATGAATTTGACACTAAAACCACTAAATTAGTTTTCTCATCATTTTTTTACCGGATTTTGACATGTGACTTGTGTGTGATGTATTATTAAGAGTTTTTTTTTTGTCTAAACAATTGAGTAATTGTATTCCGGCTATATACTTAATACAAGGACTTAAATATTTGAACAAATATCTTTAAAAGTATGTCACACACAAATTGCATGTTAGAATTCGGTAAAAATGACTGAAAAATTAATTTGATAGATTAAGTGTGAAATCCATATAATTTATATATATATCGGTACAACAAAATAAAATTCAATAATTTATGTGTAAAATCACTCATAATATTATGTTGTTGTAATTAACCTTTTTTGTTAAACTGGCCTCAACTTTGCAAAGTAAAAATGGTAAAAGGTGAAATTTAAAATAAAAAAAATCCTTAAAAGCAAAAAAATGGAGTTTTGAAATTCAGCCTTCTCCTCTCTTGTCCACCAACTAAAATAATTTAGTTTGGAACTAAGTTATATGACATTGTTTGACTCATGCTTTGTGCAGTATAATTAATATGAACAGGAATCTATCTGGTGGCGCATTTTAAGGGAGGGCTTTTAAATTCTCTCATCACCATTCCTCTTTCCTTCTATCCTATACTCTTTTTTCTCCATTTGCTTCTAATTAAGGTCTCATCTCATTTGTTCTTCGGATTTAATTACACTGAATTTTATGAATTTGACTTGTATGAACTGATCTGGGAGTTTCTATTGATTTTGCAGGGTTTTTCATAGATTGTGTATCTATATTCGGTTGCAGAAAGCGAAAATGCTTACATGCATAGCACGTTCGAAGCAACCGAGTGACGATTCCGTTGATAATTCGCAGAAGGCCAATTCCAATGCCACTCCTAATAAACAATCGATTAAAATCCTCTCCTCTCAGGTAATCAAATCAATCATCGAGATATATATATATATATATATATATATATATATATATATATATTTTTTTTTTTTTTTTAAATATTTTTTGTGGAATTTTACATTCTGATCGAAATGTTGTTTCGAGAATGATCGCAGCTCAAGGATATGGCATTGAAGGCGTCGGGCGCGTACCGCCACTGCGCTCCGTGCGCGAATCAGCCGGCGGCGCAGCAGCGGAGGAGCGGCGGCGGCGGGGAGCTGGATTCCGCGGCGGCGGAGAAATTCCGGTGGTCGTACCGGCGGACGGGAAGCTCGAGCTCTACTGCGAGTTCGACGGCGGGGCGGAGGGAGCTGGAGGCGCGGCTGAAGGGGATTTCGAGCGGGGAGGGAACGCCGGCGTCGGCGAGTGGGCGGCGAGTTGAACCGGTCGTGTTCGTTGAAGAGAGCGAGCCGAAGGAGTGGGTGGCTCAAGTCGAACCCGGTGTGTTAATTACCTTTGTGTCCTTGCCGCGTGGGGGCAACGATCTGAAGCAGATTAAATTCAGGTACCCTTTTGGTAATTTGAGCCTTTATGATTTATGGTGGGGTTTTGATTGGTTGAAGAAAATAATTAATGTGTTTTGCATGCTTTTGATTTAAAGGAATAACTTTGGTTGTTTTTATATCTTGATTTTAGGAGTATTCCATAAATGTTTATATGAGGGCCACTTACATGATTCGCTTAATAAAGGTAGACCAACAAGAAGTTTGTAGACATATCAATAAGGAAATAATTTATTTCTTTTGAGAAAATATTAAAATCATTTGACGTTTTCTTGGAATTACAATTGATGAAAATGGTACTCCAATGCGAGATATCGATATTGTTCGAAATAAAGTAACTAACTATCCTTCATTTTAAATTTCAATTATCACTTTAATTTCTTTCTGGGTCGCATATCAATGTAATTAGTCTCTATTTTTCCTATAAAGAGAGTCTCAATTACTACTTTTTAGGTTAACGATATAAATATATTCTGAACTTTTACTTTTCTTATAGTCTAAATCTATTATGGAATTATAATAAATAAATGAGACAGATTTTAAATTGTGAATGGGGAGTCTATGATTCGGCATAATTGATACAGTTAAATTGACATTATGAGTATTAGTTAGGTGTTGACTAATTTTGGCCTATTGCAGTAATCCTAGTCCTATATGGATCCTTTGCTTTGAGTCATTTGGACCAATATATAGGAAGAGAATTTGTATTATTGGTGAAAATATATTGTTAAATTACATCTATATTTACCCTGCCTGATATTTGATTACATCATCAAATATTAATCTTGAAGAGGGTTTGTGGAAATTGCATCCAAGTCTTTTAATTTAACTATGAAAAAACAAAAGCTTACACAATATTTCTAGTGAGTCTTATAGGTATAGTTTGAACTCGCTAATTTTTTTTAATATCATAGTATTCTACCATCATTAAATTTAATTTAATGGGATTGTACGTTGAAAAATTGTTTGTAATTTCCACAAACGGTATATCTCTTTATAATAATCTTAAGAGCGGTATATGCAGTTCAGCCAAATATTTTGGCTTGATAGTGTTATTTTTTATTTACATATAATAAAAAAATCAAGATTATGTTCAATGATATATGCTTCTATTTGTTTTATATCAATGAAATGTATACATTGAAGAGCCATTTGATATATGCATGTAGTGTGGTGGTAATTCGACAGTAAGAGATAAAACACAAATTAATTAGAATAGAAGGACCTCTTATACATTTTGGTGGTTTTTACAGATGTGAGATACAGAGCTATCGAACATCCAAATTTATTCGTTCTTCTACAGTTGCTTTAGTGGTTGAAAGCTTTTCATTAATTACTAGAAATCTTAGAATTCAAAAAGGTCATGCTGCCTATCATTGGTATAGTTAAATTCAACAAAAAAGAAATATTGGATAGATCAGTGTCTACAAAGTCCAAGCAAAAAGAGCTGCCTTTGCTCTTACTGCAAATAGACTGTCCTAAAAAGTAGACTCATACATGTATTGGTGTTGAATTTAGTATAAAATTAGGCTTGCAACTGAGAACATACTAAACCTTTCACATTTGTCTGTGGAAAATTAGGTCATTTGTTTGAGAGTAATAATTCCCATCATCATGGAAATGCCAAGAGAAAAATAGTGGGACCCCATTTACGTACAAAAGTCCGAAAAGGCAAAAACTCCTAAACCCTTTTGATTATAGTGTTGGAAAACCTTTTACTAATTGTTGTTGCCTTGTCGGCTAATCCAATTGGCTTCGTTTTCAATCTTCACCACGCCTGTTCTTTGATTTACTCTATTGTTTTTTATGCATTTAGTCAAGGTATGTATAAACTCTATAGCTAGCTCCTATATTGGTTATCAGATAGAAGACAAGATGTGTATTTCCAAATTGGCTTCTAAATATAACAAGCCTAACAATGTTTTACTTTCTTGCTTTATAGGTAAAGCATGAGAAAACAAACTTTAGACAGAACCTCAAACTTAGTCACTTGTAAGTTGTAAAAAAAGAATCTTTCAACCAAAATTTAGGATATAGCCAAGAGGTAACTTTTTTTTTCCAAGTATGCCCTTCTAGTTTTGATGGTTCTGAGTTATAATAGAATGATTTAGTTTTATAAATTGTGGTTGTATAAGTGAAATGATACTTGGTTTCTGGTGTTAAGTTTGATGGATTTCGATTTAGTGTAAATGAAACGACTTGATTTTAAGAGGAAAAAGTTAATTAAAGATGTCAAATTAATTTATTTCCCTTGATTAAAGGTGGCAATTTTTTTTTCTTAGTTATTACATCTGATTTTTCATTACACTTAATATGATGTGTATATTATTTTAAAATAAGACAGGAAACATAAAATAGACTGAAATATCTAATGTGCAGTATATGAATGAACTCAATATGCTTTACCTGTTTTAATGATTAAGACATGCTTTTAAACAGGACTCCCATTAATTAAATCAATAATGATTAATGTTTGATATCCTCTTATCTCTGTGAATGGATCATGACTTGCTATACGTTCCCCGTGAGAAGATTTATTTATTTTCTATTTTTGCTACTTGATTTTGTGACATTTTTATATTCATCCAATTATTTTGTGGGAGAATTGGATGAGCTCTAAGAATAGTCAAATACAAGCTGATTTAATAGTTGATGGAGTCCCATGCACCTTTGAATCCCTTTATATCTTAATTATACCTTGGGTAGGTCCTACTTAGTGGGTTGCCATGATAGATAACAATCCCATCAAGTATTATTAAGTATGATGCTTTGATAAGTTATAATGGTGCATTTAGGATTTGACCACCAGAGCTACAAAAATATTCTATTTCAAACATTATATTTTACGGAAACATAATGTTGAAATACAATATCATGTCGATAAAATTATCACCCTATTGTTTTCATCAATAATTTTCACTTCCTAGCATTGAATTTTTTTTATTTTTTCTTATAATTCTATATATCAGTAAACACGAAAAACAAATGGTAACAATTCTTAACATGATATGATTAATAACATGGAATATTTGAATCTTAGTAATTTCTCATCTCTTATAGATTACTGATCTCAGCCTCATGAGTATTCTGAATTCTGATTAATATCAATGTTATATAATTAGCCGAGAAATGTTCAACAAATGGCAAGCTCAAAGATGGTGGACAGAGAACTCTGAAAAGGTTATGGAACTATACAATGTGCAGAGGCTAAATCGCCAAGCTTTCCCACTTCCTTCGACTCCAAGATCCGAAGATGGCAGCAGTTCAAAGATGGAGTCTGTCGATGCTAGCCCTGTGACACCACCTCTAGGCCGAGAGCGACCACCTCATGCTCTACTCCGACCCAACGGAACAGGGGTGGGATACTCCTCATCTGAGTACTCATTAGACCAAAACTCCATGCATTCTCGTTCCAACTATGATTCATGTGGTGTTGCCTCGACTCCAAAGCTTTCCAGCATCAGTGGTGCTAAAATGGAAACTTCGTCCATGGATTCGTCCATGAGAACTAGCTCGTCCCATGATGCTGATCAGTCGGGAGAGATGTCGATCAGCAATGCTAGTTATTTGGAAACAGAATGGGTTGAAGAGGACGAGCCCGGTGTGTATCTTACCATCAGGGCGTTGCCTGATGGTAAACGCGAACTCAAACGTGTTCGATTCAGGTCAGTGTTTTAACTTAACTCGAGTTATTTTAGATGCTGTGAGGGAAAAAAGAAATCACTACTTAAATTTCATTCCTTTTTTAGTATGAGTGTACGATTAGTTTTGATGAATGACTTGGTATAATTGGATGAGAATAAAACGGTTAAATGTTCAATTTGAATTAAATTTAAGATACGACTAAAAATGAATTTTTTACTTTTTAAACGATCTCGAAAGAAAACACCTATTATTTGTTTTACGATATGATTTGTATACTAAAGCTTGGATTTGAACTGAAATTTTCAGCCGAGAGAAGTTTGGGGAGATGCATGCTAAAGTATGGTGGGAAGAGAATAGAGCAAGGATACATAAACAGTACTTGTGATCCAACAAGATGAACAAAACCATACATGAATAGTCTACATTCTGTTTTATTTTAATTTAATTACCTGTTTTTGATAATATGAAATCGTGGCATGCTATGGGATTTTCAACATATGTTCAATATTTTGGGTTATTATTTAAGGTGAATAGCTTGCTAAGCTATTTGAAATTTTGGATTTTAAGTTCACCAAATGCACTTGATGTTATAAGCAAACTGTAAGATAATCTTCGTTTAAGTATTATTATTGATATGTTTTATTCTCTCATGTGAATTGCTGTATGTATAGTCCCATACAAATACATTTTCTGGGACATTACTACCTAATGCTCATACCTCAGTAATAACATCCCAAAATACCTAGTGGAAACACATCAAATGAAGAATACAGTACATGAATACATGTTCTTTATGCACTAGTTATCTCGTTAAAATTCTTGTGGGCAAAACCTAAGTAAAGGGAAGATAAAATACAACTAATTGGACAGTAAGATTTGTTTTAAAACTGTGGCTAAATGAATACAATAATCTTCCAAATCTACACCTTCCAAATTCTATGAACATAACTTTATGAATAAATTTATTGGATTATTACAAGAGCGGGGGAATTTTATGTGTTTCAGTAAATATGCTCTTCGGGCACTTAAACCCGCTTGGATCGCATCTAGACAAATAGAAGCAGGTCGAATACCATTCTTCTTCGCAGGATCGAATAGATAGACTTGTGTGACCAGGTGAGGAGTGTTAGACTCATGGGGATTTCATCCATGCTCCTTCAACCTCTTTGACCATCCAACTAATTCTTCTTCTAGTCATGGTCAACTATAAGAATTCCTTTTGTTTAGTCATCAATGTATATAGAGAAGAGTATAAATTGAAGTTTATGTGCTAAATGTATATATTTTTTAATTTTGTGTGAAATATGAGACTTAACTAACTTTGTGGAGGAAGGAATATGTATATACACACAAAGATATATATATATATATATATATATATATATATTTAATATTAATTTAGTTGGGCTAGCCTCCTTTTGAGATTCCATACTTAAGACTTTATAAAAAATTTTATATAAAGAATACACCTATAAATTAAAAAAAAAAACATTAAATTTATCTCAAAATAGAATATATCAAATTATTAGCATAAAATGATATTACAAATTTATAAATAGGAATTATCCCGTTGAATGCAGTAAGAACATTTACAATGGATGTAAATTTCTTTGGTTATAGTTACACTCTCTCTTCCACCTACCATACATATCATCAATCTATTAATTATAATTCATATTTTTTAACTCATTCAACCATATCTTTGGTTAAACACTATTTGGATATCAACAATTAAATCACATTTTTGTCCAAATATTCTTATATTTTATTTGAGAATTGTTATAATCTAAAATAATTTTATATTTATGATAATGTGAATAAAATAATTATCAATATTTTTAAATTTTGATTCAATAAAATAAATATTAATTTTTTTCGTCTTATTTGACGAATTATTGAAAAATCAATTTAATTTACATTTGGGAAGATATACAGTTGTAAAAAATTATTATAAATTTAAAGAAGTAGTACATCAAATTAAACAAGAACTTAATGAGGTAATGCATCAGATTGAACAAGAATTTAATGACAATTAATTGAAAATACTCACTAACACAAATTTTGGGAACAAAATAGATAACAAATTAATGCATCTCTTCATTGGTACGTGCCCAAATATGCTCAACTAAGTACGCACGGAGTTGGTGATGAACTGTGTTGGAACATAGTTCGGAATTAATACGTAGATAATTGGTAGAATCTCGTGTAGCTCCTTGTATTGGTTGTGTGGGCTCATCAACTTCATCGGAATTCGAATGAGAAATCATTTTTCCCTCATCTTCGACAATCATGTTGTGCAAAATAATACATGATAACATTATTAACTTCAATTTTTTCCTATAGAAAAAACGAGCAAGACCCCTTATAATAGCCCATCGTGCTTCCAGCACCCCAAATACTCGTTTAACGTCCTTCCTTGCAGCTTCTTGTATTTCCTTAAATAATTGTCTCTTTGAATCTTATGGACATGAAAAATTCTTGACGAAAGTCGACCGTTTCGGGTAGATTTCATCTGTTAGATAGTATCCATAATTATAGTGTGTGTTGTTCACACTATAGTGCATCATCATTCCTTCCCCTAATAAAACATGGTTGAACAAAGTAGATTTATTCAACACGTTGATGTCGTTGTGAGAACCTGCGACCTCAAAAAAAGGCATGTCATATCTACAAGTCATGCGATGCGACCGCTTCAAGCACAATTGTTGGAGATTCATGGCCTCTCAACAATTGACCTTTCCAAGCAATTGGGCAGTTCTTCCACTCCCAGTGCATGCAATCAAGACTACCCAACATACTAAGAAATCCATGTCTTGATTTGTGAAGTTGTAGAAGACGTTAAACGTCATTGTTATTTGGCCTTCTCAAATATCTATCACCAAATATTGAATAAGTACATTTCACAAAATTTGAATAAACACCTTACAACAGTAGAATTTTTCATACGTAAGTACTTGCCAAGGTTGTTGGCAAGGACTCCATAAGCCAACTGACGAATAGCGACAATGCATTTTTGTAATGGTGAGAGTCCTTGTCTATTTGTAGAGTCAGGTCATTGTTGAAATTCCGTTGGAGAATTGTTAACTATGTGCATGAATAAATCCTTACGCATGAGAAATCGTAGTCGGAACATATTGTCAGGATACACCGAATTTTGAGATAAGTAATCTTGAAAGAGTCTAGCATGTCCCTCTTCACGAATTCTCTCAATGAACCTTCTCCTAGTGTTGTTTTGCGTTCAATCTTCAAGAAATTGAATAACTGTAAGCATAATTTGTTTGCCAGGTGAACCAGATTAATCGAAAGTCTCATCGTCAATGTTACATTCATCGGAATTTTGAGAATGAGATATTATGAGGTAGTAAATGAAAGCTCTGAGTGATATCTTTGTTTCAAATGTTTGTTGTGAATAATTAAGTAATATAATCTTGTATTTATAGAGTTAGAGTGTATGTGGTTCCAATTGATCACACATTTCAATAATTTGGAAAACATATGTGAAAAAACATGCTTGTCATAATGTATATTTGTACTCTGGCCTATAATCATTTTTTGATATTGAGAATTTCTTTAGTTTATATGGTTGCAATTGTATCACACAAGCATCAATCATTTTAAAAACACTACCTGTGAAATAACATGCTTGTCATAATGTATACTTGTACTCTAACTTATGACCATTTTTTGATATTAAAAAAGATTCTTAAATTATGTGGCTGCAATTGTATCACACTTTTCAATTATTTTGAAAACACTACATCTGAAAAAACATACTTGTCATAATTAATTTTTTGAGTTCAGCTGGTTATCCACCCATTAGAATCAATTCATTAGAGGACACTCTTAGTTATAGTTACATAACTATAACCCAAAAAATTTGAGCTTTGTAAATACTCTAATAAAAGTAAATGATAAACACATGTAAAATGCGCAACATATTGCTCTTGAAAATGAATGCCACTGCCGCCATTGAAATGCTCTCTTCTCCTTCACTCCAAGTTCGAGCTCTTCATTCCTCATTTTCATCTCTCTATACTATTTCCCCCTTTCTCAAATTTCGATCTTACCCCTCCTTTTCCGATAGTAATCTCGACTCTCATAGCGTTTCCACCAACATTGGATTAGCCAGCTCAAGTTTCCCATCGACGTCGACTCGTTCAATTTCATCGGCTAAAACCACGATAATGGCGGCTGGGTTCAAGCCCGAGGAAGCTAGAGTACCTCCTGCTATTCCGCCTCCTACTCCTCCGATCACCAAGGTAATATTTCTTGATTCAATTTCTTGTTCCACATCTTAATTTCCATGGTTCTTGTTCTAGTTTGTCGAATTAACCCCAGTTTTATGTTTACATAAAAGGGGAAACTATTTTGTACAAATGCGGGGTGTTTTAGATTTATGGAGATTAGAAAATGTTTTGATTTTGTGCTAATAGTTTACATTGACATTTTTTTCTTATTTTGTTTTGCATCTTATTTCAGTTCAAAATCGCACTTTGCCAATTATCTGTAACTGCTGATAAGGAAAAAAATATTGCACATGCTTGCGAAGTAATTGAGGATGCTGCAGGGAAAGGTGCTCAGCTGATTCTTCTTCCTGTGAGTAGTATTTAACTCAATTAGTAATATGTTTAGTAGTATCATATTTGATCATTAGTTGCTTGTGATTGTACTTATGGACTTTGCAATATCCAAATTCCACTGGGATGAAAAGTTTCAGATGTATTCCATTGGGAAGAATTTCTTTTGCAGAGTACTTCAGAACCTGTAGCATCAACTAAGTACTTTTCAGTTAATTAGTTTGTCACAATTCTTAATTATGAAATACTCAATATATTTGACATCCGACCGTTTGATCAGGAAATATGGAATAGTCCATATTCAAACGATAGTTTTCCGGTCTATGCTGAGGATATTGATGCTGGTGGTGATGCATCTCCTTCAACAGCAATGCTGTCTGAACTTTCTCGTAGTCTACAGATCACAATAGTGGGTGGTTCCATACCTGAACGAAGTGATGATAGGTTGTATAATACTTGTTGTGTCTTTGGTACAGATGGAAAGCTTAAAGCAAAGCACAGGAAGGTATGTGTTCTTCTCTTTTTAAGGGAAACCAAAAAAACACATGATATTGAGTTCCGAAGGCTGAAACTATAGGTATCTTTCAATTTCTGATTCAACTTCTTGGAAAGGCTTCTGGGGTGTGAGAGTCTTTTCTTGTTTACAGATTCATCTCTTTGACATCGATATACCTGGAAAAATGACTTTTAAAGAATCAAAGACTCTTACAGCGGGGGAGACACCCACCATTGTGGACACAGGTTTTGTGACCTTCTTATTATGTGATATTGAAAGAGATTCATATCATTAAGGAGTTGGATAGCCCACTTGATTTATTTACTTATCCCTGAAAGAAGGATA
This sequence comes from Scutellaria galericulata, assembly GCA_946896805.1. NCBI lineage: Eukaryota > Viridiplantae > Streptophyta > Magnoliopsida > Lamiales > Lamiaceae > Scutellaria > Scutellaria galericulata. The sequence continues at coordinate 16,029,920 of OX335790.1, forward strand.
CTTTGGTAAAATGCTAATTGATTGAGAGATACTTATTTTGGAAAGCTAGAACATAATGCTGTTAAATCACAGTGAAATTTTGTGACCTAAGAAATCTTTTGCAGCTATATTTGAAGTAATGCAACCTCATCATTTAAGGATTTAGATAAAAAAAATTGAATTTTGGTTTTGATATATCTCAGACTTGACTGGTATTCCTTTTTTGGTTTTTTTAATATGTAGTCTAGTTTCCATAAGCAGACTCATCCAAAGTTAGGTTGTTTAAAACTAATGTTGGACTTGGATCAGTGATAGTTTCTAATTGCTACAAATTTCAAATGCTTGTCTGTGTCTGAAAACTACTTCTAAAATGTTTGTCATGGTTCATGAAGGCATAACATAACTATATTGTTGTCGAGTGCATTGGGTTGGCCGCACATAAAGCCAATTCAAACATTTAGTTGGATGGATCATGGAAGGATATTTTGCTGCTTTGGTTTTATTTTCTTTCTTATGTGTACATAGCCACTGCTACAAGGATAGAACCAAATGAATTCTTGTATGCTCATAACTGAAGCTTATTGACAGTTTGTTAGTTTGGATGAGGTTGACTAAATTGTCAAATATGATTTTACATTACTGAGCTTTCAATATCGTGTGCTTAACTTCTGCATTTTTGAATATAATAAGAATCTCTTTAATGTAGATGTTGGGCGTATTGGAATAGGCATATGTTATGACATCCGATTTCAAGAACTAGCTGCTATATATGCAGCCAGAGGTTAGTTCCTTAGGTTAATGTGTTTGTTTCTCTACCTTGTTTGAGTTTTCAAATGATATTACTAGCTATTCAATTTACATTATATTTGAATACCAATGTGGTTTTGGTTACAGTGTGAACAAAGAAGTTCAATTCTGCCTTCACGCATTGCTGATGACTGATATTATGGGAATCCATTCAAATATTTCAAATTCAAAGCCTGTGGGTTTTGAATGTTTATGAAATAGGGACCATAGTTTTTGCCTCTATTGGTCCACTAGATATTTGACATCCTTATTCAATTTACCAATTTTTTTTTTTTTGATTTGTTAGTTCTTGAGAGAATTGATAATGTCGTTAAAGTGGATAGAAGACGTAGTTGTGGTGTCTGCTGATGTATATCATAACAAGATTTCCTGTCAAGAAATGAAATTCAATATAAGAGTGAATTCTATAGTTCATACCTTTTAATCTGTATTGACATACCCCCACTTGAGTGTTGCATGAGGTGACTACAAGAATAAGCACATCTTTCACACACTCAGACATTTGGAATGGGCAAAAAATGTCAGAGCTCATAAATCATGACCAGAAACTATGGATCCTGATCTTTCGGTATCCAGTTTTCAATCTTGGCTTTTGCAGGATTCTTGCATGATTCTCAGTTTTTGAAGAACACGCAAACTCTCTCTCTCTCTCTCTCTCTCCCTCTCCCTCTCCCTCCAACTTCTCCCATTGCTGTCTTGTAATTGAACCTCTCTTATGTTCCAAACTCAATTGACGGATCTTTCTGTAGAATTAACTTTTCTTTGTTTTTACTAATTCTTCTTGCTAAAGATTATCTCCAATAGAATTTACTTGCTAATTTATATACATATATATGTATATATATATATATATATATATATATATATATATATTCAGTTTATGCATTTTAATAACTGTAGCTGCTATAATTCCTTTTTTATTTGTATTTTTTTTTATCTACTTGTTTATGTCAAATAGTTAAAGAAGCAATTCTTGTTCACATGTGCTTGAAAATCCTAACAGGCCTATTTTTCTTTGATAGGTGCTCACTTGCTCTGTTATCCTGGGGCATTTAACATGACTACTGGCCCCCTACACTGGGAGTTATTGCAGCGGGCAAGGTAATCAAATCACCGAGCTTCTGGTTTAACAAATATCTTTATCTTAAATAATGATAATTATTGTTTATCCTAACCATTTAAGTTTTTAATTTTTTACTGGAAATTCTCTAGCAGATTACATGGTAAAGATTGTTTAAGGGTATGACAGTAATATTCTGGTTTCACTGTTATCTGTATCACTCTGTCTATTCTCTAGAATATGACCGTATATTATCTATGTGACTATGTCTATGGAAATGCTATCAGTTATGGATGATCCTTCCATCAAAATCCAAAACCAGAATGGTCACAACTCTAGGGCTATTGTAAAAACTTGGATTTGTCATCTACTGCCTCGATTGGAGGAATAGACCTCTAAATGGTGTAGTGTTGTTTAAGTCTGTGTGTGTTGAATTGATAACATCATGTAATCTCACACAATTATCATTTATTTGTTGAAGCCTATGATGTGAATTTCTGAAGTGCTTCTGTGATGTGAAAAAAAATTGATCCTTTGTAATGCTTGCTGTGAGAAAGTAAGCCTATAAAGTTGAAAGATTATAAGTAATATGATCACTAGTCTAAATTACTGCTCTTCCTAAAGATGAATTGGCCTTAACTAGACATTTTGGAATGATCAATCTACTTGTGGAATGTGTTTATTGTTCAGTAACTCTATTATTTCCTTCAGTTGTATTATCTAAATTATTTCTACTGAAATGTTTGCTTTGTGATGTTCAGGGCAGCCGATTGTCAGGTACGCCTTTTCATTTTCTAAATTTACTTTTAATCTTCTGACTTCTAAGTTGGTAGACTAAAACCCCATCTTGCTTTAAGTGTTGAAATGAACCATAAAGCATATTGATTTTTATGTTTGCCACAGTCCTCTAATGACTTTGCCATAACTTCTTTCTTTCTGAGAAAGAAAAAGAAAAAATGAGCAGTATAGAAATGTTTGCTCGGAGACTTAGAAACTCATACTTATTATTCTTATCAAGCAGAAACTCACATATATTATATAAGACTATAGTGGTTGATTTAGTGATTAATTGAGATTTACAGTTCAGTAGAACATCAGGAATGATGCTTTGATCTCTCTGATAAACAGTTCTCCTCCATGAGGTAATGCATAGCAGCATATGAGATAGGTCTCTGATAGTTCTCTAAGGACTTTTCACTATAGTATGTACTAATTTTAGAACAATAGTATCAGATCTCTGATGCTCATGCTGAATCAAGGCAACTATTGAGTGACATCTCTTTTCTGTAAAATTTGGCATAGATTTCCCAAGTTCCCAACACCTGTCTCTGAGTACCTGACTTTCCTTCCATTACTTCCATATTATGTGTGTGCATTATTATGTACTTGATATTATCATATAATATTTTGCCCCTATGATCCTGATTTTACCATTACAAATACATTTAATGGAGGTGGTTATATTAGTTGTTAATAAGCATTAAAACACAAATAGTTCAAGTGTTGTGTGTATAACTCATTATTTTGCTTAAGAAAATCACTGAATCTGCATTCATCAAACTATATATATAGCTAATAAATCCTTATGTCCACATTTGAATGTTAAGTTAGTTGGTGTATTATGTCAAACTGTAACATTTTGATTAGTTTATTATGTTTACCATATGGCAATAGTAATGTCATCATATTTCCAAATAACGGAATCTATTAAGCTTATTGTTATTGACCATTTCCCAAAACTCAACATTTCTTTTTGGAGATTCCACTTATAAATTAGTGTACTGATTAAGCACCAACGATACATCCAATACTGAGTAGTGGTAGTTCATAAATACATATTTACCCCGTGAATCTTTGATCATTTTAAGAATGATCATATAGTATAACTGAACTGGTTTAGTCGAATGCTACCTCTGTATACTGTAAACCTTTTTTTGTAAATTTGACCTTGTATCATGAAGTTTTTGACCTTTGCATAACTAAAACATCTATATGTTAACTATAAACTTGTATGGCTCAACATGTGCATGTCAAGTTAATCGGTGCACTGCTCATCTTACAGCTGTATGTAGCAACTTGTTCACCAGCTAGAGACACTGGTTCTAGTTATGTGGCTTGGGGGCATTCTACTCTTGTTGGGCCAGTAAGTATGCAATTAACTTTGGCTGAAGATTTTCCTGTAATTTGTTATAATCTATAATGTCGAGCTTAAGATTCAGGTTGTCCATAGAAATCAGGATGAGTAGTAAATCCTGCTTTTGCTTTTGTCATCTGAGTATGACTAATGAATAAAGTAACTTTATCTGCAGTTTGGTGAAGTTCTTGCAACCACAGAACAAGATGAGGCGATAGTTATATCTGAGATTGATTATTCGCTTATCGAGCAAAGAAGGTAGTGGACATGCTTATGAGTTCTTTATTTTTTTCTTTCCTCTCTACTATATGAATTGGTTCATAGTCAACATTTTTGCGTTGGAATTACATGTTGTCCTGAATGTCCATCTCAAAGGTGTAGATTTTTAATCCGAACATATAAGTTAAAAAAAAGGCTAATCATCTTGCTTTGAACCTCCTATGGATAATTTCATCTATTGTTTGCGTTGCAGAAAATACCTTCCATTCCAGGGGCAACGACGAGGGGATCTTTACCAGCTCATTGATGTTCAGAGACTTAATTCCTCAAAAACCGGATAACTAATTTCAGATCGAAAGAGGAACATCCAACGGATACATTGAAGTTTCAACGTGTTTTCAGGTCGAAGCTGGTGGGGTTCTCCAAGATAGCATTGATGCTCATAGAGGTAAAAGTTTGGTAATGCACATTAGCTACTTGAGCAGAAATGGGAAAAAAAGCAATGCATTAAATTCTCCATTGCTGTTGGAGAAAAGCAACTTTAATTAGAATTTTCATTTCCTTGTGCCTTTTCTACTAGAATCTTTCTGTTTTTTGTTTTGCATAATATAGTTTGTTTTAGAGGAACAGTTATACAAGGCAAAAGACATGATTTCATGCTCTCTCATGATTCTGTTGGTTGATGCTGAAACTGCACACTACTATATTTAATTCTCTGTCTGTACCTAACAAACCTACTTGAACTTATTGGTCATACATAGAAAGGCATCTCAATTAAATTTTGTCACTACTTTTGGATAACAGTTGCTTTTGAAACAAGTGGATTTCTCTCTGAAAAACTGAAGTGTTTGTCTGTACTTGTTAAAAAGAATGGCCATCAATACACATGGGGTTTTTGATCAGAAACCATATGGAAACTGAGTCATCCACTCTGGTTTGGGAGAAATTTGGTACCTGCAAAGTTAATGACTCGTCCTTTTATGCTACTTGTTTTACATCACTTGCATGTTTTTTTTTTTTGAGTGGTTAGATTGTTTAATTTGAGTCCTAATTGAATTTGGAAACACCAATACGTTTTAATTAATTAAATTATAATTAATCAAATATATAAGAGTGGGTTAAAATAGACATTATAAAAAATGGACGAAATATAAAATTATTCATACTTTTATTGTAGTAGTAGTACCATATTACTCCCTCCGTCCCACCTTATTTTGCCTATTTTCCACTTTTGCTTGTCCCAACTTATTTTGCCTACTTTCCTAATTAAAGTGAAAAAAACATAAACTTACACATCCAACTGTATTTTCTTAGGATCCGTGCCGGTCAAAGTAGGCAAAATAAGCCGGGACGGAGGTAGTATTATTTAATGCCGTAATTGGTTGATTAATTATATGGAGAGTTTTCTTTAATTAGAATTCTAATTGAATTTAACTAAATTCTATAAGGAAGGTTGAAATATGCATTATGAAAAATGGAAAATTAATTCATGGTTTGGAGCCGGTTTGTGGTTCGGTAAAATGTGGTCCCTTAAGGGCCTTAACCTTGAAGGAGACTTATGGTTAATAAATCGTTGATAGAGATGTAAATGAACCAAACACACCGTAATTTTAGACTTTGTTTAATTTTGACTTTTGGGTATTGAGGACAAAACTGTAATTACAAATAAAGCTAAAGAGTGGAGGCATTTTGAACTATGAAGTGAATTTGAAGTAAACATAAAATAGTTTATAACGTTATGAAATAAACCAAAATAATTTAGACACTTTAACTTTACATAATCCAAATAATTTACATAAAATTTGAGGTTAAATCCAAATAATTTACATAATTAATAAATGCTATTTTTCAATTTTTTTTTACATATATCATGTTCGAAATTGTTCAAATTACCAAACAGACCTCAAGATTCATGGAAATTACAACCTAACTCTTTAACTATGAAAACAAATAAAAAAATTCAGATAATATTTTGATTGGAATGCTTTTATTCAAAGTTATTCATATGATTAATAGTGAGTTAAAATTCAAACCCAAGTCATAGTCATTCCTATTCACATGGCCCACACCAAGTGCAGTATATGACTACATTTTGGAAAGTTAATAACAACCACCCTCCAAGCCTTGCCTTTGCTCTCTCTTTCCCTCTATCAATATTTCCTCTGTTTCTAATCTTTGCATGCACACAAAAGTGTGAATCAAATAGACATGGCTGTGTCTGAGAGAGACACACAGAAACAAGGCCCAAAAGGGCCTTCGTTTTCCTCGTCTCTACTCGACTCCATCTACCGTTCCATGGACGAAACGAGAGTTGGCAACGAGCACGAAAGCAGAGTCCACTACAGAAGAAACAACGGCGAAGAAGACATCGAGAGGCTACGAAGAGCAATGATGATTGAGAAATGGATGGAAAGCTACAGCAAGAGCAGAAGAAAGTCAACTCCAACTCCGAGTCACTTCCCTTCTAACTCAGCCTCGTCGACTGAGTCGAGCAGCATCTTCTCATCATCAGAAACAGAGTCCTCTGTTTCAAGAACCAGCCCAAAATCATCTTCTCTCCATTCCCACAAATCCAAACACGCCCTAACACCTCCCAAGAGCCATGGAAGGTTCACTAGAACCAAGCAGAAGATTTACGGGGAGTTGAAGAAGGCGAAAGAGCCCGTTTCACCGGCTGCTAAAATAGCAGGCTTTTTGAACTCCATTTTCAGTTCAAGAAACATGAAAAAAAATCATGGGGTCGAGGAATGGAGCTCGATGAGGAAATCAAGGTCGATGAAGGATGCAACGACGTGCTCGTTGGCCTCAAGATCATGCTTGACGAAGAACGCCTCGTCTGGAGGCACTAAATCGAAAAGGTCTGTTAGATTTTGCCCTGTAACCGTCATTGTTGATGAGGATTGCAACCCTTGTGGCCATAAGGGCATATATAATAATGAATTTAGTAGTGAGAGAGATTTGATCAAGAAAAACATGGATAGTGTGTATGAGGGTAAGAATGTGAGGAAACATGAGTTTAGAGGGTATTATTGTCATAATGAGAATGATTTGGATGATATGAGCTGTGCTAGCTCTGATCTTTTTGAGCTTGATAATATTGGGAGAGTTGAGATTGGAGGATTTGAAGAAGAATTGCCTGTCTATGAAACTACAAGGATTGCTGGTGGTTTGGCCATGTAGGGATATTCCAATTTATGAATATTAGTTTATTGTAATTTTCTCAAGTTTCTAGCTTGAATTTGATAATAAAACTTGTTACTTGAATTGGATTCTCATATTTCAGCTTTCATGAGTTAACAGAAATCTGCGTTGCTTGGATAAATTGATCTTTTGGTTTCTTTCATTGATACCATGCTTTTCTCTTTAATGGAAAATTTAACAATGATTTTTTTTTTTCGATAACCTGGTTTTAGATTGATGTTTGATTAATACGAGGATAACAAAACCATTAATATCAGTACCAACGTTTAATTTCAAAAGAGAGCAAAGTTTATGAGAACTCATATTGCTAACCTCTAACATGATTTGCTACCACCTCATTTGTCATATAGTTAGACTGGAGGAAGACAAAATTGATTCTTATTTTGAAGTTATTGATAATTTAGTGAATAATGTTAAGGAAAAAAAATGGAAAAATGAGAAAAGTAAAAGAAGTCAAAATTCTAATGATGAGTGACTGTTTTTTTGTTTCTTTGGATTGAAGAAAATATGATGTGATTTGCTTTTTTGATGTTGGAATGTGGGCTTGGATTTGGTATACCTATGATTGTCTTTGTTGAAAATGCATTGAAATGCAGTGTAAGTTTAGATTAATTTCAAACATATTAGACAAAAATAATTCAAGTGTTGGAATTGTATTTCTCACATCTCCCAACTAAAGACAAGTCCATAGATGGAAAGATGCATCTTTGGAAGAGTGCATAACTCTTTTTTTAGTAAAGTGACTTTATATCATGTAATTTGTCCTAGCCAAAAAATTTAGTAGATAGTAGAATTGTCAAATAAGCATACATATATTGAAAAAAAAAATTGTTCATTTTCAAGGAGGGTAGACCACCTTCCACTAGTTTAAATCTTATTCTACTTCATCAATATGTCATGTTTATAAAATGATCTAATTCATGAATATGTAAGTTTTATTGATGAAGTCAGAATATGAATAAAACACAATTTGAAATATTAATGATACTGCACAAAATATATTATTTAATACTGAAACAATGAAGACCAGATATACTATTTCATTTTTGTATTTCACTATATAAATTAAACATTTTGGTTTACCCGATTGCAACCTATGGACTCTCTATTCTTTTTTGTTTTTCAAAGTGCACTTGAAGAATCATCTAAGTACAACAAACAAAGAAGGACCATCCAAATCATAATCATAAGACTAATGTAGATGCTCTATGGAATGAATCAAATCCTCCATGAATAAAACTCAATCTTGCATAACAAAGACATTGTGAAAAAAATAAAAAAAGCCCACAAAATCAACCGCAATTATTGCAAGAAAAGTGAAACAAATTAACAATTAGAGAGATGGGGAATAAGAGTTGATTAAAAATGATGAATTTGATAGCTGGAAGAGATATGTCTGGTAGTGAGCAACACTGCAAATCAAAGACTTTAAGTGACAAAAAATTGATTTAAGAGGGGTAGTGGATGTACAAAGAGGCCCCATTAGGAATCTCACTAGTCAAAATATGGGCACTATGGCCACATGCAATGCAACTTTTGCACCAACAAAAGGTGTATTTACATTCTCACCTTTTGCACCCTTTTCAACCTTACTAGTAATATTTTATTTGAATCCTCCCACTACAAGAATTTGCTGACTAAAGTTGGAATTTAGTCATGAAATAAAGATGAAATAATGATAAAAAGTTGTTAGAAATTTGGTTTAAAACGTGGTGATGTCACTTTAATAAATTTTTTGTGGCTTTAATTTTAATTCCTGAGGAATTAAATTAAATATGATAAAATTAATTTGCATTTGAAGTAGATAATCGAGGTACATAGAATATTTTGAAATCGAATTTCGATGAGTGAGAAATAATTTTATAAAATTGGCTAATTGAAATGAGAAAAATAATATACGTGTCACATCCCACAATGATGTTTTAAACTATTAAATGCAAGTATAAATATAACTTTGTTATATGTGTCTATTAAATGATTTACTTTTAGAATAATTGACTTGTGAACCACACATGCTCGGCTGGACTTCGACAGTGATCTTGGTCCTCGATCTGGATTTGAGCAAGTGAAAAACGATACAATATTCTGAGTTTTGTGTGTTTAAAATCAAGAAATTTTCAAAAAATATTAAGAACTTTTAGTTATAACTTTACATAAATAGGCTAGTTTCTTCCATCAACGAAACGAAAGTGGCAATAACATCTACTTTACACGTTTATAAATGTGCAGATTGTAATGACTAGAGCAAGTGAAAAACGATGCAATATTCTAACTTTTGTGTGTTTAAAATCAAGAATTTTTCAAAAAATATTAAAAACTTTTAGTTATAGCTTTACATAAATAGATTAGTTTCTTCCATCAACGACATAAAAGAATAACATCTACTTAACACGTTTATAAATATACAAATTGTAATGCCCGAATTTAAACATTGATTACACAAATTTTCTAGTTCTTATTGTTCCCCACCCCTCCCTAAAACTCAATAAAAAAACACGTTTATGTTTCATTGGGCCCTTTTGGTTTAAAGGATATTAGTGAACTTATCACCTCCCAACTCTAATTGGGCTATTTAGGTTTTGATTTGTAAAGTTGGACCTGAAGCCCAATCTACATTTGTTTAAGCCCGACCAAAGATCTCAAGTTACCAGCCCAGACCACATTTTGTCTTATCAACGTTAACAAATTTTCTTTTGAACTCCAAAAATAAATTTTCGATTAAAATAATTCAAAATTATTTTCAATCTCGTCTATATGTTAAAAAAAAAGGTTTATTCACGAACTTCACTCTTATATGAAATCGAAGTATACCAACATATTTCAATCCAAATACACGATTCTACTAAATATACATATTTTGCTTTTCTGAAAACCTTCACTTAGAATGCATGATATTTTTTAATCGAATAAATAACATTCCATATAGATATATTTTTGAATAATTATTTGTAAATTTTTGATTTTAATATATCCCTCGAACATTTTCAATCATTTTAAAAACACAATCACTTCGCTCCTAATTCGAATCTTCTGTCCCACAATCATGAGTCTTCCCTATTCGTGTAAAAACCGATGTAGCTTTGATAAGAGTTTAAATTGATTGTCAAAATTATGTTGTCTGATAGAGAGTTTGCTAAATATCAGTGCCTTGTGTGGAGGACATAAGGGAGAAGAAAGCAGTGCACCAACAAGCACTTGTACTTGTCAAACGCGTCTGTCAAGAAATGCTAGTATTGCCTCAGAAAGAAGCCTCAACTATGTTCAAGAGTTCAATCACTAAAGCAGCCAAGTATGGCATTAGTGAGATTGTGGAAGTGATCATGGATATGTATCCTATGGCTACTTATGCTAGAGATGGCAACACTAAAATATCGGTTTGAAAATGTTTTCAACCTCTTTTATAGGATGAGTGACCGCAAATATCATTTTTTTGATAATACAGACAATGAGAGCAACAATTTAATGCACATATATGGAAAACTAGCTCCTCCCGACAGACTCAATCTTGTTCGTGGTGAAACTTGGTAGATGCAACGAGAATTACAATGGTTCAAGGTAATATTTATTGATTGCTTTTATAGTTAGAGCATATGGGTTATTAAGATTCTCGTTTTACTCAAACGCACTTTCTTTCTCTTTCAAAAACACAAAAACTCACGTGACACCGTTACGTGAGACGGATCTATTTTACCCATTATCAGCCCAACCTAAACCATAAGCCAGCCCAAAATCTAATTAAAACCCACAATCCAGCCCAATAACCCATCTCCCTCAGCTCAATACCCCTTCCACCAAATCCAGGTACATCGTCGGATTCTCAGTGGTGGTGCTCGGATTAATTCTCACCGTGTTTATCAATATGAGGCTCAGACTGCAAGGGGCTGAGAAGGGCGGTGGAGTATGACATCCAGCTGGAAACGGATGCGTGTGTGAAGCACGCGCCGCCGCATCTGGATGCCTTTCTGGTGAACAACGGGGCTTGAATTGGGTGAGGATCGGAAGGAATTGGAGGCGGAATTGAAGAAGATGGCGCCGGTGAACGGAAGGACGGTGCTGATTTTCCGAGCTCCATGTGGTTGCCCTCTTGGCAGATTGGAGGTTTGGGGACATAAGAAAATCCGTAGGATCAAGAAATAATCTATCTCCTAGGTGTTTGTGTTGGTTTTTAGGTGGAAAAATATAATCTTGAGACTATTATAGATCATATACAATAGCGAACATATATAATAAGTGATGTTTTACCGCGGTTTAACCAATAAAATATGGATTCTATCCATGTTCTTGACTTGATCATCACATATATTGTTTTCTGATGCCAATGATCTATTCTACCCATTGTGTATTTAATGATGAGTGCAATGATAATGTGATTTCTCTACTCTTGCCTGAGTAGTGGAATGTTGGTGAAGTTCTGAGTACATTACACTAACAATGTGAAAGCTTAACAGTGGAATTCCTTTACTTTATGATTAGCCTAGTTCATGTGGTTGAAGATAGGTGATTAGGTACACTTTTGTTGTGTTTGGATTGAAGGGATTTTACAATTCATAGTGGCAAATGTTTCACTAATTTGGAGATGTTGGATATGTTTGAGAAACAAGCATCTAGGATCCCAGAATCAGTAACACCACTTCATTTCTTGACAACGATCTTTAAGGCTAAATTCAGAGCAATTCATTTGAGGGGAAACCCAGACTAGGGTCACTGTACTGAATAGAAGCTGCCAAGTTGTTGGGACTTTCTACACTAGACATTACTTTGTTCTTTGGTTTTCTTTCCAAAGTTGGAGAATGTGTTGTGCACTTGAAACTGACTCAAAATAACCAAGGGAAAAAGTTGAGGCAAGAGTTGGCTGCTTTCTCCGTAAGATGAAATTGTCCCTTATTCAATATTTTTACAATCCACGATGAACATCTTCAAGATACAACTTACTATAACCTAAGGATCACAACAAAACAAATCTAAAAGTTATATGGCGTCGAACTATAAAAACCCATTAATAAAATGAGAAGTGTATATGGTATAAAATAAAACTAAAAATTATTGATTGGGTAAAAACTTTTAATTATGGAATGTGTGTAGGGGGTATAAAATTTAAAAGTTGTGTTTTATTCTTAATAGTTATGTTGCTATATAAGTAAGCCTTTTATATGAGTATGTGTTTTACAATTATAAGTATGTGATTTACAATTATAAATATGTGTCTTACAACTATATAATAAATTAATAATTATTGCATACGTATGCAGTTATAGCTGCAAGTATTCGTAATAATTATATAAGTATATGTTGTACAACTATAAGTATGCGTTTAATTCGTAATAGTTATGAGTATGTATTTTACAACTATAAGTATGCATGTTAAAACTATAAGTATGCGCTTTATTCTTAATTATTATGTTGTTATATAAGTATGTGTTTTATTCCTAATAGTTATAAGTATGCGTTTTACAACTATAAGTATGCATTTTTAGAGCTATAAGTATGCGTTTTATTCTTATTAATTATGTTGCTATATAAATATGAATTTTATTCTTAATAGTTATAAGTATGTATTTTACGGATATAAGTATGCGTTGTAAATCTATAAGTATATATTTTATTCTTAATAATTATGTTGCTATATAAGTGCGTATTATTCTAAATAGTTATAAATATGCGCATTAGAGTTATAAGTATTATTGATGTGTGGACATTGGTATTAAATACTACACATCAACATAAATGCTTTATTTTTGATTTTGGACATAGTGTAAGTGTATTTATTACAAGTATGTGTTGCATTTATATAAGTATGTATTTATCTTATATATGTATGTATGACGCTGGTCTAACATATATCTTTAAGTATGTGATTTCTGCACATAAGTATGTGATTTTATAACTGAATTTAAATTTATGTATAAGTATGCCTCTTACATTTTTAAGTATGTGATTTATGCACATAAGTATGTGATTTTATGACTGAATTTAAATTTAAGTATAAATATGTCTTTTACATCTATGAGTATGCCTTTAATATCTATAAGTATCTATTTTTTGTATTTTATTTTTTCATCCAATTTTGACTTAGTGTTCCTCATGAAAATTGTAGCTCTTTTAGTTAGCCGTTTAATATAAAAAAAAAAAACTAAAATGAAATTTTGTTCAAGTGAAGTGAATTTAATTAATGTTAATTTTATTTTCTCACCGAATTTAAGTATAAGTATGCATTTTACATCTTTAAGTATGTCTCTTAAAGCTATAAATATGTGTTTTTGTCCATCCGATTTTAGCTTATTTTTGTCCAAGTGAAATGAACTTAATTAATGCTAATTTAATTAAGTATAAGTATGCATTTTAAATCTATAAGTATGTCTTATATAACTATAAGTATATAAGTATACATTTTAATTATATATATATATATATATATCATCTTTGTAATTTCTTTCTTTTTTTTTTTTTTCAAGAGAACGGTTGCAATGTACTTTTATTTTTAAATCTTGAGCTTTTTTTATTTTACTAATCTTATATTTTATATTAAAATTGTGTTGATTCTATAGTTTTATATAATAATTAATCAAATAAATATAATAAAATGTAGAGAAATGGTGTTTCTCGAAGAATACAATGTTTGGCAGGAGATGTCAGCTACTAAACCTTAGTTTGTGTCATGCATTTAAATTAAATTTTGCTGACGCGATGGCACAGTGCGACATAATCTTTCATTCTTTCTTTTTCAGTTCGTAAAGTTGCTGTGCATTGGGCTTGGCTAATTGTTGAACAGAGAGTTTGTATTTGGTGTGGGTAATTTTTTGTTGTGGGTTGGGCTGGGTGTTGGGGTTGGGTTGGGTCTGGGTCGGGTAGTGGGTCAAATATATCCGTCTCACGGAAAGGGATCCGTGAGACGATCTCACAAGAGACCTACTCTTCCAAAAAAATAAAAAATAATATTAATTTAGAAGCCACATCTTCAACAACGGTTGGTTACTGTTATCTATTGTTAGCCAATAAACAACGGTTCAAGAAACTCTTGTTAAAATCGCTGCCTATTAGACTTAAAAAACTAATAGACACCGGTTTTTTAAAGTCTGTAAGTCAAGGTAGAAAAGACAACACTTTGTCTTAAATTCGTTGTCTATTTGATGTTGTCTATTTTGTTTTTTGTTGTAGTGAAACTATGCAGTTTTGCTAAAAACCATTCTCTAATCTATATAGGGGATGGAGAAGTTTGTTCATCCTTCTCGATGAATATGGACAAACAAACAAGAGAAAACCCCAAAGATGTTTGTGAATTGGTGACTCAAGCAAGTTGAAGAAAGTTGGAGTATGATCTGCAGTGTTCAGAACCGAAAACGGTTTTATCAGAACCGGTCTAAATCAGATTGAATTGGGCTTTGCATTAAAACAGATATGCATGTGCCGAATACTGTATCTGTTAGGGTTCACACATAACAACCAACTGTCCAATTTATAAATTTATAAATTGTCCAATTGCAGAAGACAATAATTATAAACCAGCCAGCTGGCAACTTAAAAAAATGTATAATCATATGTGAAAGTCATAGGGTTGAATACACACACAGACACAATGATAAATGAAGAACAAATAAAAAAGTGTACCATCATCTTGAATTCACTGAAGTGTTGGATAAAACTTGAGAGCTTCCACAAATGGGTTCCCCAACTTTTTCTTGTTTAAACAATGACACCATTTTATATAAGTTAATGGGCTATTTTCCTAGAATGAATCTTATGTGAGATCGTATCACGGATCATTTTACGTGAAATAGATCGACCTACAACCCACACTTCACAATTCACATACAAATTGATAAAAATGAGTTTGATATATGAATAAAAAGGATCCGTCTCAAGGAAATTAAACTTTTGTGATTTTCCTAAAAATGTGTAAATGTGATCCTTTTGAATTATTATTTATATTGACTAGTCTTTTTAAATAAAACTCCTAATAAATCTCAGTAGTTCAACGTGGTCCCTGCCTTGGGTAATACATACATGTGACAACCACCCATGACTTGATAAAGGAAGAATATTAATAATAGTACTAATATTAAATAAAATTGCGTCAATGCATTTCCTTAAACCTTGGTAGTTTAAACAATCGGCTTCACACACACATCTAACAACCATTCATATGACTTACTCGAAAAAAAAAAAAAAATGAAGAACACCCATAATATATAAATTGTCCAATTGCAGAAGACAATAATTATAAACCAGTCGGCTGGCAACTTAAAAAATGTATAATCATATGTGAAAGTCGTAGGGTTGAATATATATATATATACACACACAGACACAACGATAAATGAAGAGCAAATAAAAAAGTGTACCATCATCTTGAATTCATTGTTGAGGAAAACTTGAGAGGTTCCGCAAATGGGTTCTTCAGATGGTGTAGCCAATTCAGATGACGAACGTGAATCCGAGAGTGACGTTGCCGATAATGCTACTCAAGATCAAGAAGATGGTGCGAGTAAGATTTTTCCCTTTTTTGCAGTTTATTAAGACTCAAAGATTAAGAACTCTGCTGAAATATACAGGTGAAGATTTAAAGAGGTATTTGCCATTGTACAAAGCAGCACTGAGCGGAGACTGGGAAACGGCGAAGAGTTTCTTCGACAGAGATAAAGATGCTGTCACAGCTGCTATTAGTAGCTACACAGAAACACCTCTCCATGTCGCGGTTTTGTCTGGAAAATCCAATCATTTTGTCAAAAAGTTGGTCGATATGTTGCCACTAGACAAGCTGGCAATAGGGGATTGTGCTGGGGATACTGCTTTGCACAATGCTGCCCAGGTTGGAAACACTGAAGCTGCTAAGATTTTGGTCACTAAAAATCCTGATTTGCTATACAATTTGAGTAATAGTGGGCGATCGCCAGTTCTGCAAGCAGCCATATATTGCCAAAAGGAAACAGTTAAGTACTTGTTATCCATGTCCAAGCCCAACGTTGAACGCAGCCCTTTCCATGGCCAATTCGGCGTTGACCTCTTGAATAATGCTATAGGTTCAGAATTCTTTGGTAAGTAGAAGTCGAAACTTTAATTTGATTGGTTGGATGCTTGATCAATTAATAGCAAGTTGTTGATCAATTATTGTCATTACTGCTTGTCAGATGTTGCACTCGATTTAGTTGAGAAGTATCCTGATTTGGCACGTTTGAAAAGTGAAAACAGTAATCTTACTGCCCTGTCATCAATGGCGGATATGGGCACCGTTTTCTTAAGCGGGGAAAGATTCAACTGGTGGGAAAAATGGATCTACCATCGTAAGTAAATTTCACAAATCTTGCTCAAAATTTTCATTTTTACAGTCAAAACTTGCTAAGCTAGCAATTAACTACCAATATTTGATTAAAATTTTGAGTTTTTTTGCATTAATTAAGGTGTTCCTCTAAAGATGAACAAAGTGAAAGCTATTGATCGATTGGCGTCTTTTGCTGGTGACATTGAGGATGGAAGTAGTGAGCCTCTAGTGTCTAACAATTTCCGTATCTTTTGTGGAGGTTCCTTTTCTTTCTTATATTTTACTTTTTCAACTTTAATCAATATAGAAAAAGTATCATACATATCAATTAAAGAAAGAAATTAATAAATTTTGTATGATTAAACAGTGTCCCACAAGTTGGAATTCATGCTCTGGAAAGTCATCCAACGTTTAGGTATATATTGAGTACTTTGATTTTAAACTTTCTTGTTTTTTGCAATGTGGTTATCTGATTGAGATTCGGCTATATATCAGTGCCTCATGTGGAGGATATTAGGGAGAAGAAAGCAGTGCACGAACAAGCACTTTTACTTGTCAGGCGAGTGTGCCAAGAAATGCTAGCATTGCCTCAGAAAGAAGCCTCAAGTATGTTCAAGAGTTCGATCACTAAAGCAGCCAAGTATGGCATAAGTGAGATTGTGGAAGTGATCATGGAAATGTATCCTATGGCTACTTATGCTAGAGATGGCGACACTAACAGCACCATATTTCTTCTAGCAGCCAAGTATCGATATGAAAAAGTTTTCAATCTCTTTTATAGTTTGAGTGACCGCAAATATCAATTTTTTGATAATACGGACAATGAGAGCAACAATTTAATGCACTTATGTGGAAAACTAGCCCCTCCCGACAGACTCAATCTTGTTCGTGGTGCAGCTTTGCAAATGCAAAGGGAATTACAGTGGTATAACGTAAGATATTGATCCATTTTAAAGCTATAGCCACATTGATCATAGTACCTGGTTTGGATTAATTAGTTTCCCTTTTATTTTTTGGCATATTTATGCAATTAGGCTTCTTTGCTAAGAATGCATATTCTCTATTATTTATAGGAGATGAAGAAATTTGTTCACCCTTCTCGACGAATATGGACAAACAAAGAAGAGAAAACCCCAAGAATGTTATTCACAGAGGAACACAAACAATTGAAAGTGGATGGAGAAAGGTGGATGAAGGACACGGCCAATGCATGTACCATTTCAGCTGCACTAATTGCAACAGTCATGTTCGCTGCAGTTTTCACAGTGCCTGGAGGTGTTGAAAATAATGGCACTCCAGTTTTCTCAAAAAGAGCTGTATTCGTCTTGTTTGCAGTTTCAGACGCGGTATCCTTGTTCACTTCCATCACTTCTCTTCTAATGTTCTTGTCCATCTTGACTTCCCGTTACGCAGAAGAAGATTTCTTGTATGTCTTACCCAAGAGAATAAGCATTGGCCTTCTAAGCCTCTTCATCTCCATTACATTTATGATGATAGCCTTTAGTGCATCATTGACTTTCGTAATTAAGATGCAACACCCATGGTTTCTTATACCAGTGGCGGCATTGGCTTGCTTGCCTGTCACATCATTCGTGTTGTTACAATTCCCTCTTCTTGTGGAGGTCCTCTATTCAACCTATGGTCCTGGTATTTTTGGCAAGAAAACTGATTCCATATTATACTAAGTCCCCTCAAGAAATTGTTTGTAATGTTTTTGTATTGATGTAATATAATTGTTTTGTAATAAATAAAGAAGTCTATTTATGAATTTATAGGTTTGAATTTATGATTTTGTGCCCCCTGACTTGAACAAATTATGATCATCATCACATTTTAATTAATGATCACATCTTAATTAATTTTAGATTTTGATTATAATATTGAAATTTATTTAAACTATATCATATTTCGATTTGCTCATGTAGTTTCTGGATTTAACACATTCATTATTAGCTTTAATTGTAATTTCTCACTACAACAAGAATGAGTATATTAGATCTCAGTATCTCATTATCAAAATTTTAATAGAGCAAGTTAGTGGTTATAATTTTTTTTTTCTCAATATGAATGAACTATAAAATTAGAACACTCATACTAATGCATATTGTTATTTTATTTGTTTTCGTATGATTTGACTTTTTGATATCTTTGGACAATAGGTTGCCATATAAGACATATTAAGATATATCGAAAATGCAAAAAATTCACGTGAGACTGTCACATGTAAAGCTTTATATGAGATTGAAATTGGCAACATATTAAGATATATTGAAAATGCAAAAACTTACATGAGACAGAGTTTTTTATAATTTTATGTGAGACTGAAATTGACCATATTGAATGAGTTGACCTGCCTTGTTGATCCATATAAACTGTATCTTATATAAGGTCTCACATGAGATCGTCCCACTTAAGGCTTTATGTGAGATTGAAATTGACAATATATTGAAATTTTCTTATGTCACGTAAGATATATTAAGATATATCGAAAATGCAATTTACGTGAGACGAAGCTTTTTATAGTTTTATGTGAGAGTTAATTAACCATATTGAATGGGTTGACCCGCTTTGTTGATCCATATGAATTTCGTCTTACATAAGATTTCACGTGAGACCATCTCACGTAAGACCTACTCTATAGAGAAAGAGTGAGTCTCATATGGAACCATCTCACGAATTTTTATTACATTGTGTGAAACAGGTCAACCCAGTTACCCACAACTCAAATCCTACAATTCATATATTATCTGTGGATGAAAGGACTCCGTTTTATAGTAACTATTTGTGAGACTTAACTATTTGTGAGACTGTCTCATATGAGTTTTTGTGATTGATAAATATGTATATGGTTTGTATATTGAGTAGAATTATGAGTATTATTTTCTTATTTAAGATCCAATAGTCCAAGATTTTAATGTCATTAAAGATATTTTATTTATAGTTAATTAATTATATATAAAGCCCGTAAAATTAATGAGACTAGCTAGGTGTGTCAACAAACAATACATCTCTTTAACTATTTGGAGCTAATCTCGATAAGATGATTGATTAGTGAGAGCTCATTTAAACAAATTAATCACACTCCATAAATTATTTTTCATTTTAACATTAGCATATGTATATGTTAGTAGAGTACTTGTAAGGTAGCTTGTCAAATATAAAATCAATAATTTTAGTTATATTAAAATATTATTTCTTTACATTAGTTGCATAAACATGTAGCTTAAGTCAAATCCTCAGAAGGTATATGTTTATTTTCTTATAAACTAATAAATTAGAAGAATATTACCTCTACTCGCAACTAAAATAAAATATCTTTGTTGAATTAACTATTATATGTACAAGTGAAATTAATCATACACCAGAATACCCAGAATGCATTGACCGTTGACTTGCCAAGGAGCATGCATGACAGGTTGGCGACAGCCACAGGACGCTTAATTTATTAGGGAAAATTGGTCTCTGTACCACAAATGTAATAACAATTTGTAAAAATACCACATAATATAGTGGGAATTGGAAATATACCACATAATATAGCAAACTTGTAAAAATATCACAAATTTTGACTTGGTTTAAGATGAATAGTGGATCAAGTTTAAAAAAAACAAACATGTCCAACTACCTGTCAAATCCACACTAATGAGAGTTAATAAAAAATTACATAATATACAATATATAATATATTTGGGGAAAAACTTATGCTATTAAACGAAAACTATTAAACGAAAACTTGCCTCGAACCTTATTTTCGTTTAATAGTGCAAATTCGTGCACCTACTAATTGCAAAAATTAAACGACCATTTTGAAATTAGATGCCAAACTTTTCGTTTAATAGTTCTATTCAACTGAAAGGGGATCCCCCACTGTACATTTATATAATATATTTATATTTATAATATAATATATATAATATATAATACAATACATAATATATTTATATATATAATACATAATATTATATATAAAATATTTATAAATTGCCAAGTTATAAATAATATAACTTTTGTATATTATATAGGATGCCTATATATAAAATATTATATATAATATATTATACTCCCTCCGTCCCGTGATAAGTATTACACTTTCCATTTTTTGACGTCCCAAAATAAATGTCACACTCTACACTTACTAAAAATGGACATAAAAAGTTCTCTTTATTTACATTATAATAATATATCCCACTACCTTACTCATCCCACTTACATTATAATAATATATCCCACTACCTCTCTCCTCCCACTTACATTATAATAATATATCTCACTACCTCTCTCCTCCCACTTAATTATAATAATATATCTCACTACCTCTCTCCCCCACTCACATTTAAATACAATAATTCTTAAAAATAGGGCCGAACAGTAAATGTGACATTTATCACGGGACGGAGGGAGTATATATTATATATTGTATAATATATATAGTTAACTATTTATATACAATATATAATATCATATATTATTTGATAATATTACTTATTACATATAGGATGCCTATATATAATATATAATATTATAAATTATATATATACAGTTATCTATTATAATATTCACAAGTCAATATTATGTATTATACATTATATACTATATATTATATATAATATTACAATTTATGGTTTAAACTTTCTATAAAAGTTAACAAAGGTTAACTTTTGTTATACATATATATATTACGAGAAACGAAGTAGTTGAATGAACTGGTTAATCGTAATTTTTAAACGAATTTCTTAAACAAAATTGGTAAACGAAAACGTTAAACGAAAACATTAAACGAAAATATTAAACGAATTTTATAATGTTAAACGAAAAGTGTGCCATATGTATTGTTCTGGAATTATTTATTTTGTCATTGTTAAACGAAAAATTTAACTTGAAATAGTGGAACTTATAAAGATTTAACCTTAGCATTTATGAATAATACCTACTATCTAAACGAAATACTATGCCGTAGCATTTTATTCAATTGTCATCCTTATTAATACCAAATTTATAATAATAATTTGTAAATATTTAATAATTTAAAATTTTATCACTTTAATAATATTTTTTCTAATTTTATTATTTATAATAATTTATCAAAAATTTAGTAATTGAATAATTTTATAATAAGTTAATAATTTAAGCATTTTATAATAATTTAACACAAAATTTATTAATTACTAATATTTAATTGAATATTTGAAGCGATCCATTAATTTAATAATTGAAGTGATAATTTATTAATTTTAATTTAGTCAAGATATTACCTAATAATAAATATATTATTAGTATTTACTTGTAATAATTATAATTTACGTTCTAATAAAATATCAATCACAAATAAATATAATTTCGTTTAATAGTTCTATTCAAATATATATCTCATATTTTCGTTTAAAGATCACCTGCAATTTAGTGCACCTATTCGTTTAATTATTCAAATTTCCACTCCAATAATTCCTGCCATTATGTTTGTTTAGTACGTGAAAAATGCGAAATTCATCCAAAATGTCATAAAATCCGAACCATTAAACAATTAAATAGTGCAAGTTCATAGACCATGCATACCAAAACTAAAAATCATCTGTCCAATTCACCTTCTTTGACGGTCTCCGCATCTCTTGAGAACTTGTAGATGGCAAAACACATCAATCACCTCATCTGAAAATCGCCGAGCTTAACATCCGGTCTTGGAAAAAGTCGGCTCATACTACTCTCAATCGCCTTAAGTGCAAAAATGCCGCAAGAAGTAGGATCGTCTTGACGATAACATAACCGTTGTGGCGCAGATTTGAGAGCGATCATCGCAGGCGGACTCCCTTCAAAATTCATCCTCGAATAATATCCTGTATACTCCAATAAGCGCGGTACAATTCGGCGAATTGGTATGGTCTGTCGATACCTGAGTGCCTGTACATCCGGGGTCCATAGGTGTGTCAAACTGTCGAACAATGTCAACGTGCTATGCTGGAGGTGTAAAGACGCAGCCACCCAATGATTGTCCAAATTAAGAATCAAGAACACTTGGTAACAAATCAATAATATTCAGAAAATGGAATTGACCTATTAGATAAATAAGTATATGGCCACATGAAACAAAGGTTGAAATTTTGCAAACGTACCCTTTTGACACCTGTCCACCATGGTTTGATATCCAACCACCCAGGTTTATTACCTCTCACATATGGGACCAGTCGATCCAGCTCTAATCGGTCAAACTTCTCCCGAGTCTTTTCAGGATAACTAGAATCCATCGGATCCGCCACATGCTTTTCGTTCCAAATTTCTTTACAAATTTCCTGTGATGGCAATTAGTTATGACGTATTTGAACGAATATAAATGTAAATATTTAATACGTATTCAACTTACATTAAACATGCAGTCAACAATTAAGGTATGATCTTTCAAATTTGGCGTAACTTGAACTCCAAATACATCGGGACGACCTTGAAGAACCAAGAGATATGCATCGAGGGCCTACAATAAAATGCGAAATTCGGTAAAATATTGTTAATGACATACAATTAGCTCGTGCCATCATAGATTATACAAAATAGAAGAAGTAATGACTGGTACCTCTCTATCAAGCATAATGTGTGGACTTAATCCCCATCTGAAGAACTTAGGGCCCACTGCATAACCGATGCCTATGTTTCGCCTGTAGGTCAAAACATATACAAACATAATTTTTTTAACAAAAATATAAAACATTTTTTAGGCTTAGGAGAAGAAAAATATGATCACTTACTTATCAGCTTCGTCCCCAAGCTCCATCCATGCCTCAAAATCGTCAAACTTATGATCACTTCTTCTACTCCAATTGATAGTACTCACGAATGGACTTCTCAAATAATGAGAAGGATCCCTTCGACGAACTGCTCGAATTCCGGCACTCGTTTCAGGAATGTCATAGCCGATTGTAGCAGATGCCGGTGGTGGTGTGATCATCCTAGCTGATAAACCAATATCTGTACAAGGATCACGCTCGTAATAGCCAGACTGATATGGAACAATAGTCGTGCATGGTTTGGCGGAAGTCACGGGATAGTAGGGCTCATATGTAGAGTGGTGCGAACTGTATGGTTCAGGGGCATACTGATACAGTGCAGGCTGAGGAACATATGGCTCAGAACGATGGTCCTCATTATATGCGGGGTACTGATCAGCATGAGAGAACTCCGGCGCAGGAAATGTAGATGGATGATGGTCGTCCTCAGGCCAAGACTCCCACTGCTCGGATGAACGAGGCATATAATGAGCGCCAAAATATGATCTTAGCTGCCCCTCAATAATCCTCGGGATCTGACGCTCCAAATGATCACTCTCATCTCGAATCGTCTGCTCGATCCCCTCAAACCTCTCATCGAAGGTCGTCTGCATCGTAGTGAGTCATTCAAAGATTTGCTCGTACCAACTACCCCCATCGCTAAATCCTAAACCAGAATGAGGAACACGACCCTCATAACTATGCTGCGGCGGGGAAGTATGCTGGGGTGCCTGGTCCGGCACTGTGGTATGATCTGGATCATTCTCCGGCTCGTCAGCTCGAAAAATAGGCTCTTCAGGGCCTTGTGACTCACGAACGACTGCCGAACGCCGACTGCGGTGGGTCGCGTCACGTGAAGACTGATCCGTAGTCGATCGTGTGGATCGAGATGTGGCCACACATGTCGAAGGCCCTGCATCCCGTGGAGCCCTCACTCTACGCCGAGTTCCTCGAAGCTGAACACCAACGGAGAGGTCCTGATCTATTCCCTGCCACCAAATCTGACGGAGCTCCTCGGGGCTCGGGTCAAGAGTCTCGAAACAATCTACCTGAAATAAAACATTCAAACAATTTATATTAGGTACAATTCATTATGATAAAATCATCTGTTTTACTATTTTAAAAATATATTAATGTCATACCTCTTGCTCTAGTATAGAACTGATATCATCTATGACCCTCTTTGTAGACCACTTCAACAATCTGGGTATTTGGCTCGGCATATTGGTCAGTGGACTCCCGACAATCATGCCAGTCACAGGAATGGCCTCGTAGGCCCATATCTGTCCAATGAAGGCAAAATTTTAGTTTTCAAGCTGGCAAATAAGGTTAGTGTGACATGAATCTATATTTATAAAAATATACTCACCAGTAAAGCCGCTGAGAAACCGTAAAAGTGGTAGGTGGGTGGTCTGTCACCTGCAGGTGACATAGTGGTGGGGACCTTGTCCATATGGCGCAACAGTTTTAGATATGAGAACTTCCCCCATGGGAAGCTCTCCCAGATCTCCTCCTGATCCACTAAAACCCAGACCCAGTCATCTACTTTGGTCTTTCCAACATCGACCCCGAGTACGATACAATAGAGGATGAGAATCTTAGCGATCTTGATTGTATCCTCGACACTATTACGCCACTCGCCAACAACAAATCGGTGCCGTATATGTAAAATAGTGACCGATGCATGCTCGGCAATCACTCTCTGGTATAATCCACCATCGAGTGGTGTATGTCTTGCATGGGGATCAAAGTCCGAGTCTCCAAAATGTAGACCCGTGATGAGAGCGAACTCCCTCTTCGAGAACCGACAAACATGATCTCGACCGATTCAAAAGAATCTTTCGTACTCATCATCTCCATGAATCCGAGAAACCTCATGACACATGAGAATATGTAGAAAGACCTTGCATGACTCAGTATCAGTGAACCACATTAGAAAATGGCCAAAGCATGAACTTCGAAATTGTCTCATACACGCGATACCAACGTTGTTTAACTCTATCCTTATGTCATTCAATATACTGAGACGAGTGTATCCATTGATATAAGATGACCGACCCTGAAGGTCCCTTCTCACCCACACACGATCCAACTAAAATGTGTACAAGAATTGAAAATTACTAATTCCCAATCACAACTTTAAAAAAAAAAGGAAAACATTAAGCAATATAAATATAAGTGTTGTCACCCTACTGAACTAAACAAAATTATTATTCGAAGCCTTATTATTACAAATTTGGGTATTTAATCATTACAAAGCACAATTTAATAATAATAGTTTGTTTACTAGTTTTAGTCCAAATAATCATTATAAATTCATATCCAAACATAAATTTTATAACCAAACATTAGACAATCGTTTAACTAATGTCAGCTTAATTGTTTAACTAATCATTATAAAAATATAATAATTTAACATTAAAGATTAATGTCATAAATACACACGCATTTCGAACTAATTAATCGACACCAAAATGGAAATCACTAATCACTATAATATTCGAACTAATCACTAATCAATCCAACTAATCACAATGATTAATCATTTTCTCAATTAATCATTAACCAAAAAACACACCAAATCTCTCATTACTGCACGAATTTATCCAAATTAAACAAAAAAATCGTGCAAAAGGTTAATAAATAGAACATGCGATTTTGGCTTTCAAGTGAATAAATAAACATGCTTCAACGAAATTAACCGATTTTTACTAAATCCACATGCTTCAACGAAATTAACCGAGTTAGGAAATTAACCTGGTTCTCCATGGTTGTTTGTAATTCCACAATAATCCACCAATTTTCAAAAATCTGTTGTTATTGTTAAACGAACCGATCCCTCACTCTTCTCTCAACTTCTTTCCATGATTTTCTCCGAGGCCTCAAACAAATTTGTGGAGCCTGTTGACACCAAATTTCAGCACAAACACTTACTCAATGGAGACTTACGAATTTGGTGCAAATATGGAAAAAAAAGATGCATACACGAAAGAGGGAGGCAGGCACGGCTGTGTATGGAAACAATGTAGGGTTCTTAGAAGATACTGCCAAAAAAAAAAGTGCAGCCAATCTTGGGAGAAATACGAAAGTGCCCCTACTGAAAAAATCACATGCATTTTAAACCGATAAGAATTGTTTTGGCTATTAAACGAATTCATAACCCTATTAAACGAAAATACATGCTAGTTTTCGTTTACTAGTTGTATGCACCAAGTTCGTTTAATAGTATAAGTGTTGCTTTGTATTCGTTTACTAGTTGCATGCACCAATTTCGTTTAATAGTATAAGTGTTGCTTTGTATTCGTTTACTAGTTGTATGCACCAATTTCGTTTAATAGTATAAGTGTTACTTTGTATTCGTTTACTAGTTAATTGCACCAATTTCGTTTAATAGTATAAGTGTTGCTTTGTATTCGTTTACTAGTTAATTGCACCAATTTCGTTTAATAGTATACGGATCCATGTTTTCGTTTACTAGTTGCATGCACCAATTTCGTTTAATAGTATAAGGATCCATGTTTTCGTTTACTAGTTGCATGCACCAATTTCGTTTAATAGGTTCGTTTACTAGTTTCATGCACCAATTTCGTTTAATAGTATAAGGATCAATGTTTTCGTTTACTAGTTGCATGCACCAAGTTTTCGTTTACTAGTATAATGCACCAAGTTTTCGTTTAATAGTTGTATAATGTCAATTCTTATTTTTTGTGGTAAA
Organism: Scutellaria galericulata; assembly: GCA_946896805.1. Taxonomy (NCBI): domain Eukaryota; kingdom Viridiplantae; phylum Streptophyta; class Magnoliopsida; order Lamiales; family Lamiaceae; genus Scutellaria; species Scutellaria galericulata. The sequence goes on from OX335790.1 coordinate 16,057,043, forward strand.
AAAAATGTCAATTCTTATTTTTTGTGGTATTTTTTGTTATACTTTATATTTTTTGTGGTAAATTGGGTTGCTATCCCTATTGCAATTTATGGTTTAAACTTTCTATAAAAGTTAACAGAGGTTAACTTTTGTTATATATATATACATATATATATATATATATATTACGTGAATTTACATAATATATATATATATATATATATTATATATATATATTACAATATACAATACAATATATAATATATTTATATTTATAATATAATACATATAATATATAATATATTTCTACATTATAAATTTGCAAACCCTAAACCTTAATAAGGACGAAAGTGGCAGGGGAATCACTGCCGAAAGTAAGGGAAAGTAATGCTTTATTGACTCAATTCCATTGAATTCATTCATACAGTAAATAGTAATAGATCCCCAATTTTTCACCCAAGAACAAATTATAATATAATATAATATATATTTAAATTTATAATATAATACATATAATAGGTCAGTGGCAGTGGCAGTGATTTTTCAACCCTAAATTTTAGGTCAGTGGCAGTGATTCAGTTTAGGCCAGATTCAGTGAGGAGCACCTAAACGAAAATAAATTTCTCACGTTTTATATTGTAATTGGGTGAGTAGACATCATACCCCTTTATTTAAAGACTACATCGTTATGAAATTAACATGCATTCCCTTTTCAATATTTTAGTTGATATTAAGAGGTGTATTATTTCGAAGAAGAAGGTCCACGGATAAGGTGAACTGGTGTAGTATTTTTACGAATAAGGTATGTACTCAATTGAAAGTGTAGTGACAAATTCAAATTTTTGTTTACAGTGTATACTATATGCCATGCAATGTGTATTTGTAATTTCTGTTGATAGGGTATATTATATGTTATGAAAAGTGTATTCCATAATTTTCTTGTAAATGTATATTTTATATGTTATGCAATCTTTGTTCTTTCATTTCCATTTAAGTATATATGTCCATCGAACTATTCCATCATTGTAAACGAATTTTGATAGATATTTTTTTTAAATGAGGATTAAGTATGTATATGCAATTTTCGTTTAGGATTAGTTATGTATATGCAATTTTCGTCTAGGATTAAGTATATATATGATTGTCGTTTAGGATTATACTTTATACATGATTTGCGTTTAAGTGTCCATCGCATCATTCAATCAATGTTAATGAATTTAGGACCTTTAATTTATTTTACTTTAGGGAGTAGACTTTTTTTTGTTTTCGTTTAGGATTAAAATAAAAGATGCCATTTTCGTTTAGGAGTCAGTATGTAGCCTAGATTTTCGTTTAGGATTAAGTATATATATGATTTTCGTTTAAGTCTACGTATCCAATTTTTTCGTTTAGTTAGAATTCTAATTTATATATATTTTAGACGCCTAGGGTTTAAACGAAATTTATTTTTTTGGGAATTTGCATGTATTAGACCGCTAGGGTTTAAACGAAATTTTGTTGTCACCTAGTTAAACGACTTATTACAGTGTAGGCCCTGTAGGGATAGTTAATATGCCTTAACGAAATTTTGTCCAAAGGGCCATCATCCACGAATTTTTAATGCCTAGAATTGTTAATGCCATATGAGCCTCATCTTTACACTAGTTCAACGAGTAAGACAAAATTACTTTTTCATGACGAATTGTTTTAAACAAATTGTCACAAGCCATTATTAAATGATTTTTTAAATGACTAAAATTATAATCGAATATAAACGAATAGATTGAACGAATAGAATTGATATGTTCGTATTTTAATGCCATTGTAAACCAATTTGTAATGCAATTATTAAATTAATTATGAATGCCCCTATTAAACGTATTGTTAACCGAATATTTGTGTAAACTAATTAAATGAATTCACTAGGGTAAACGAATTCCTTATTGTTAATCGAATTCTACATTTTTACACGTTATTTAACATTATCTTAATTAATAAACAAAATGTATTGTTATTTAACATTACTCTTAGTATATGTACGTTAGTACACGAACATTAGATTGATTTTACACTATAGTTTTATTACGTTATTATAGGAAGTTGAATTTTGTAGATTATTAAACGACGATAACTTTATTATTTTATATTTTATGCCTCAAATGTAGTTCGTTTTTGTATAAATATTCATAAATATTATGTTTTGTAACAGTGACACGAAAAGATGACTTCTATGTCCGTATTGATTTGGTTTGGAGGTTATTGGGAAGGGTTAGAGTATAAAAATGGTCGTAAACAGCTGCTTCACCTTCAAACAACGAGATATGTAGATTTACTCCACTCAATTCATGCAGTTGTGGGTGCTAATCTGAATTTTTCATGATATGTGATCCATGCATTAATCGAGACAAATGACATTGTCACAAAAATGAAAATAAAAAATGATTCTGATGTACAACGATTATTGTACATGGGCAACGAGCTTGTCATCGTTTTTGTTTCACATAAACGGATTGATGTTGGAGTATCCTCATCATCACAAGAAAGAAATGCCCCGGGACTCGACTTTCCTTTTGGACTTGACTCGAATGATTATTGTGCAAATATCCATGATTATTTTGCAAATTCAAATGATTATTTTTCAAATTCGTTGGATATTCCAAACGTCCCATTTGGAGTACAAGAATATCTTGGGACATCCTCAAGTGCACAGTGGGAACCTTTTCCACCGTCGACTGGTCGAGTAGACATCATATCAGTGACTTCGGGTCTTGATATGTTCGACTTGAATAGGTCCCCGACTGCTAGTATGGGATATGAAGGCATACAACGTAATGAAATGCCATATCCAGATGATGTTGCCTTCGTGGCACCTGATAGACGTGATAATCGAAGTGGTAAGAATACTTGAAATCCCAACCATCCTTATAGTACTTGCAAATTGGTTTTTTTAACTATAAAGCACTTTGTGTTTACTTTCAGATAATGAGGATCGAGGATCGCCTTCAGCATTTATCAATGCAGAAAATGATGCCGAGTTGGATGACGAGGATGAAACTGCCTTAGATGTAGACCAACAAAGAGCTTTACAGGAATTTGAGTCATATATTGAAAGACGAAATTGGTTTATTCCTGATATTCCAGCATTCTCCGAGTCCGAGGTCGCCTGTGGTCATGACGATTATGCGGCTGCACACGATCTATATAGAGGATCCCAGTTTGATAGTAAAGATGAAATGAAGAAGGCAGTTGGTTTGTACCATTTGGAGAATCAAGTGGAATTATGTGTTGACCATTCGGACAAGCATAGGTGGTTTATTAAATGCAAACATTGTAGTTGTGGATTCATGTTGCACGTCGTGAAGAAATATGGTATATGGAAAATAACCAGAATTGTTCTCCCACATGATTGCTCGTCTGAAGAGATCCGTTCTGGCCAATGCCGACTTCCATCTAAGTTGATCGGTGAGTACTTCGCCGAAGTAGTACGAAAAGAGAACTCCAGACTCAAGCCGAGGACCATCATGGAAGAAATGCACATACGCCACGGTTTGAAGCTCAGTTACGATGTTGCATTGCATGCGAAATATCATGCCATGAGGATCGCCTACGGAGATCCCTCACAGTCATTTGCAATGCTGCCTCATTATTTATCTGAGTTGGAAGCTGCGAATCCCGGTACAATCACCGCGCTTGAGACGCATGAATCCGGAAAATTCAAATATGTTTTTTTTGCGTTAGGGGCATCTATTCAAGGATTTCAGCGATATTCGCGACCAGTTATAGTGCTGGATGGGTGTCACTTGAAAGGACAATATAAAGGAATCGACTTTGTCGTAGTGACGCAGGATGGAAATGATCAAATCTTCCCTCTAGCAATTGGTATAGGAGATGTGGAAAACGATGAGTCATGGACCTGGTTTTTGAAAAATATTCACAGAGCATTTGGATGCCCAGACCAATTACTTTTTATATCCGATCAACATGTCAGCATCGGTAATGCAATTGAAGAGGAGTACCCCGAAGCCACTCATGGCCTTTGTTGTTTTTATCTGCGACAAAATTTGGCAAAACATGGATCTCGCATAGTTGAACTATTCCACATGGCAGCGTATTCTTATCAATCTCATGTCTTCGAACGGTAATTTAATTCCACACATCTTTTTTCCTCCAATTTGAAATGCTAACCCGTGATGATATTTGCTAGCTGTTAGTATGATTCAATTGTCAACCTTCTTTTTCCAAATTTAACCCCCTCAGGTACATGTCCAAAATCGAAGAGACGGGTATATCAGGTGTTCTTCAAACATTGACAAAGGCAGGAACAACCTGGTGGTCTCGCGTGAAATGTCCTGTTCGAAGGTTCAATTTCATGACATCAAATGCTGCCGAGACATGGAATGCTCGGCTCCTATGGGCGAGGAAGCTACCTGATTGTTCTTTTCTGGAATGTGCCCGACGGGTTACGGAAAGATGGTTTTACGAAAGGAGAACAACAACACTAGAAAGAACAAACATACTGACAGCTGCGGTGCATGAAAGAGTAGTCGCGTACACCAAGCTTGCATGAAGAATGCAAGTTGAGCCATTGGCATGGTCTATGTACAAAGTTACAGATGTTAGCAAAAATTTTCTCGTAGATCTGGCCTGTCGCGAGTGTTCTTGTGGTATTTTTCAATAAGAGATGCTTCCATGTTCACATGCGCAACTATAAGGTAAACTTGATAATTAAACTTTATACCTTATAATTTGGTGTATAATACGTTGCGTGTATAATGCATAACGTGAGTGTTAACTTATATTTATGCTTGTAGCTTTGCAAAAGAAACAATCACGTCTTATGTTGCGCTATATTATACGTCAGAATGGTTGAGGGGTATGTGGGAAGGTGATGTAAAACCTGTTCCCGATCCCCAAGATTGGGATGCATTGGACGAGGTAAAAAAGACTCTCTGTATTCCCCCAGACAAACCAAAGCAAGCCGGTCGACCGAAATCAACGCGTATTCCTTCGACCGGTGAGCAGGGTGGAACCTCACGCAAACCACCTACATGTCGTCGTTGTGGACAAACTGGTCACACAAGGAAAGGATGCACCGAAATGCCACCGTTCGAATATGACACGTTTGAGGACGACATCTTCAATCAAAACACTGTCCGAAATGAGGATCAACCGTTGCGGTGGAAGAAGAAACATTGCTCGGTATGCGGGTCCGCAGAACACACCAGAAGAAAATGTCCGATATATCTTCAAGCGAATTTGGGAAATGATCTATAGATTAAGAATGTATGTTTGATGTGTACAACTCATCTTTACGTTAATCCGAATATGATATTTCAAATATGCACTTTCCACATTATTAGAAATGCGTAAATTATTATAAAGTGATAAATTTGAAATTAATACCTCATTATTTAATTAATGTTACAACTATTGTCATTTGTGATTGATATTTTATTAGAACGTAAATTATAATTATTACAAGTAAATACTAATAATATATTTATTATTAGGTAATATCTTGACTAAATTAAAATTAATAAATTATCACTTCAATTATTAAATTAATGGATCACTTCAAATATTCAATTAAATATTAGTAATTAATAAATTTTGTGTTAAATTATTATAAAATGCTTAAATTATTAACTTATTATAAAATTATTCAATTACTAAATTTTTGATAAATTATTATAAATAATAAAATTAGAAAAAATATTATTAAAGTGATAAAATTTTAAATTATTAAATATTTACAAATTATTATTATAAATTTGGTATTAAATAACCATGGTATTAATAAGGATGACAATTGAATAAAATGCTACGGCATAGTATTTCGTTTAGGTAGTAGGTATTATTCATAAATGCTAAGGTTAAATCTTTATAAGTTCCACTATTTCAAGTTAAATTTTTCGTTTAACAATGACAAAATAAATAATTCCAGAACAATACATATGGCACACTTTTCGTTTAACATTATAAAATTCGTTTAATATTTTCGTTTAATGTTTTCATTTAACGTTTTCGTTTACCAATTTTGTTTAAGAAATTCGTTTAAAAATTACGATTAACCAGTTCATTCAACTACTTCGTTTCCCGTAATATATATATGTATAACAAAAGTTAACCTTTGTTAACTTTTATAGAAAGTTTAAACCATAAATTGTAATATTATATATAATATATAGTATATAATGTATAATACATAATATTGACTTGTGAATATTATAATAGATAACTGTATATATATAATTTATAATATTATATATTATATATAGGCATCCTATATGTAATAAGTAATATTATCAAATAATATATGATATTATATATTGTATATAAATAGTTAACTATATATATTATACAATATATAATATATACTCCCTCCGCCCCGTGATAAATGTCACATTTACTGTTCGACCCTATTTTTAAGAATTATTGTATTTAAATGTGAGTGGGGGGAGAGAGATAGTGAGATATATTATTATAATGTAAGTGGGAGGAGAGAGGTAGTGAGATATATTATTATAATGTAAGTGGGAGGAGAGATGTAGTGGGATATATTATTATAATGTAAGTGAGAGGAGTAAGATAGTGAGATATATTATTATAATGTAAATAAATAGAAATTTTTTATGTCCATTTTTAATAAGTGTAGAGTGTGACATTTATTTTGGGACGTCCAAAAATGGAAAATGTGATACTTATCATGGGACGGAGGGAGTATAATATATTATATATAATATTTTATATATAGGCATCCTATATAATATACAAAAGTTATATTATTTATAACTTGACAATTTATAAATATTTTATATATAATATATATATAATATTATGTATTATATATATAAATATATTATATATTGTATTATATATTATATGTATTAAATATAAATATAAATATATTATATAAATGTACAGTGGGGGATCCCCTCTCAGTTGAATAGAACTATTAAACGAAAAGTTTGGCATCTAATTTCAAAATGGTCGTTTAATTTTTGCAATTAGTAGGTGCACGAATTTGCACTATTAAATGAAAATAAGGTTCGAGGCAAGTTTTCGTTTAATAGTTTTCGTTTAATAGCATAAGTTTTTCCCCAAATATATTATATATTGTATATTATGTAATTTTTTATTAACTCTCATTAGTGTGGATTTGACAGGTAGTTGGACATGTTTGTTCTTTTCAAACTTGATTCACTATTCATCTTAGACCAAGTCAAAATTTGTGGTATTTTTACAAGTTTGCTATATTATGTGGTATATTTCCAATTCCCACTATATTATGTGATATTTTTACAAATTGTTATTACATTTGTGGTACAGAGACCAATTTTCCCTAATTTATTATCCCATGTGAATAAGATGCAAATGCTTTTCTGGAGATAATAAACAAATATCAATTTTTCTCCAGAATTATTGAAGTCGCAATCCCAAAAACAAAAATAAAATAATAAAATCTCGGGTGAGACCGTTTCAAGGATCTCATTCTGTGAAATGGGTCGGATCGGGTCGAACATACAAATTACATAATATTTTTATGTGTGTTATGTAATATTTTTCTATATATTAGGTAATATTTTGGTATTATATGATGCATTTTGGATTTGGTCAGATTATAAAAAAATACTTGTAATATGATGTATTTTGGATTTGGTCAAATTATAAAAAAATATATAATACTTTTATGTGTATTAGGCAGATCGCCGAAATATCGCGAATTGGAGCTTACCGATTTTAAAATCAACATACTTTTTTTGTCGTCAAGGTGGCAATTTTTTTGATTTTTTCTTTAATTTTATATATATATATATATATATATATATATTAAGGAACGAGGTCGGGTCCGATTAGGATATTCGCGTATCAACCTACTTTTTTTGTCGTCAAGGCGGCAATTTTTTTGATTTTTTCTTTAATTGTTTATATATATATATATATATATATATTAAGGAACGAGGTCGGGTCCGATTAGGATATTCGCGTACGCAGGTCGCGGGTGCACACAAGTCTATGGTCCGTGAGCTCAAATCGGAGCGTGATTTCCACCCGCCTGCGGGCAAGAGAGAGCCTACTTGCTAAGCTTTCTTAACACCCACTAAAGGGAAAAACAATATATAGTAGAGAAATTAGCCTGAATTTTCTGATGTGGGATAACATCCTTTACAAATGATCCAACACATGCAACTTTGAGATACAATTTCTCATTCACCCCTCAACCATTTTGGACGATTTACGAGTCATGTCGAACCTCTCTCAGAGGAGAACACGATCCAACTTTTCATTTCCAAAACGGGGTCCGGGACCCACGTCAACAATTGCCCCAAACATGGACAAAATTTCTATTTTTTGAACAGATTTTTCCAACAATTATTACTACAAATCACCTCTATTTAATTAATTCTTTCAAAATAAATATCTTATTTTTGGAAATTAGTATTATATATATATATATATACACACATAATATTACCTAATATATCTATATATATTTCGAATATATATAAATTTGATACCTAATCAAATATTTTATTTTAATATTATATACATTAGTACAACAATTCAATAAACATATCTTTTTATTTGAAATTTAAGTTCAATATATGTATTAATGTTACTTATAATATTATGCAAAGTACTAGATATATTTTTCAATTTTTTTTACAAAGTTTTTATATTTTTTGTGTAAAAACCGATATTTCCATTGAAATCGATATATCTGTCGATATTTGCCTAAAATCAAGGTACCGATATTTCTACCGATACTAATATTTTTGTCCTTGGTATTAGGTAATACTTTTCTATATGTTAGGTAATACTTTGGTATTATGTCCATAATATAATACAAAAATATTACTTGATATCTATAAAATTATTATCTAATATACATACAAGTATTAAATAATTTATTATGTCCGACCCAACCTCACCTGTCTTATAAAATGGAATCCATGAGACGCTCTCACACAAGACCCACTCAAAACAAAAACAGTCATTTATTTTTGTTTCAGTTATTTGTAGTGGATTTTTTTTTTTGTCTTAATTTAAAATTCATTTATAATCATGAGATGTTTTTATTTTTTATTTTTTATTTTTTTTATCATTCACTCTTCCTATTAGTATCACCAACGTCAACTTGCATCAATATATTTAGTTTGTATAATTAAAAACAACCAAACAATCGTCCCACACTAGCAGTATCACAAATTTCAAAAGGGAATAACTAACAAATAATGAAAAAATAACCATAACCTCCAAACTCATTAATGTTAATGTGGCTAAACTTGAAATTTAAATTAATTAGTAGACTAGATTTGAATAATGCCCAAGTATTTAATACTAATTCTGAACTTTTTCCTCAAAATTTATAAAACATTACCCATATTTATATATTAATATGAGATATATATTTCAATGAGTAACTAATCTAGCTAGTTATTATAACAAAAGCGGGAAATAGAATTCAAGTTGGTCAAAAGTGGGTTGGCCTAACAGGGAATGACAAACGTCTCTTTATAAAAAGCTAGCCACAAATAATAGTTGAATTAAAGCACCAAAATCACGATGTAGGCTTAAAGTAAGATATATACTTTGAGAGAAGAGGTTGGCCTACAAGGTTACACTGCCATGATTTATTGAAGTAACAATGTTTGATTCTAACTTTCATTTTTCTATTTGTAAGTTTGAATGTTACTCCCCATCTTTTATCCAAAAGTAAATATATATGATCCAAAATCCAATATTTATTTTAAAGCTTCTAAAATAGATTGTCGAGTGGACGAGTATATCATCTACGTTAACTTAGATGGATTTCAGGGGGTTGGGAGCGGGATGTGATCGATTTTTAAAATGTTCAGTTTATTTTTTACATATATTTTTCATTTATATCATTAATATATAAGAGTTTTTCATTTTGCTTTATGTATTATTTTTTTTTTATCAGTAAAGGAATTTTTATAAAAATAAAAAGTGTGGGTATAAGAAATACCCAAAGTTACAACATTTTAATACATAAACTCACCAAACCTTCAAAAACTATTTCTTTTCCTACAAATGAATACACAATTATTATTAATCCTCCATCACTTTTATTGGGTTCATGTATTAGAATATGTCAATGGAACAAAATCCAAAATTCGTTCCTATATATCGATGACTATTTCTCATATATTTCGACATGTGACTTCAAGAAGCTATCTTAGCTTTTAAAAAGTTTCCAGTGATAAATTGTGAAGCCTAAAGTTAATCACTTCTCGTTAATGGTGGTGAGATTGAACAAGCTTTATGAAAATAAAAACTTAATCCAACTAAAGAAGCTTGACCTTTCTAGTTAATGAACTCTAGGGAGATTCGACTCAATGAGCAAATTTTTAGTGACTTTAAAATGGGTTGTATATTTTATTGAACTCGCTCCTAAATGTTGATTAGTATTTAATGTGTCTAAATAATATATATGTTACTATTACTTTTATAAAAAATATGAAAATTTTCATCCATGTTTTGTAATTTTCATATTAATTACATATAAATATTAAATTTTAAGAATAGTAAAATAATTTAATATTTATTCTGTTTTTATATTTGATTATAAAAAGTAAGAGTGTTCTTATATTCCAAACTCTTAAAAGAATATAAATTATTATAGCTTGCTTGCAAATATATCAAAAAAAAAAAAAAACCCTTAGAAATTAGACTTTAGATTGACATTGGTAAAGAAAATAATTTGTGTGGCAAAGTGATAACCGCAATAATTTGTATTTCATGCAAATTGCATTCTTGCCATGAACACATACAAAATTCTACAATATAATCCAACAATAAAAACGCTTAAAAAAAAAAAAAACCATTTGTTTCCGCAAATATAAAAGAAAAGTTGGTTCCATAAAATGGGGTAAAATAAGGATAATAGGAGAAAAAAAAAGCAATTAGTAATTAATATATATATATATATATATATATAAAGAGAGTTGTAACTTTCTAGAGCATGACACATCAACAATCCGGAGCATTCTCCAAGTGACATGCGGCTCTCCATCTCATCCTTCAATTCTCCAAGTAAGCATCTTTTCCTCTCATTACCTCTCTGGATAACGACATCTCAGTGAATCAAAGCATTCTGGTGCTAAAATACCATAATTCATATGAAAGATTATATTTTTACCACATAAAATAATTTTGTTACTTTTCCATCCAAAAAATCTAATGTAAAAATTAAAAAATTAGATTTTTATGATGAAATTAAAAGTAACAAAAAAACTATCTTATATGATAGAAAAGTAATTATTTACATGAATTGTGCTAATAAATCCCTGGAACCCCACGTAACAAAATGAGATTTGTGGGAGGATGTCACTTGCAATTGCATTGCATAATACCCTTAAAACTAAATTAAATGTAGTGATCAATTATGTGGCAAATGCAAGGAGATAACCTTATCCACCAATAACAAAAGGAGAAAGCTCCACGATGGACAACCCAACAACATCCCCTCCATTTCCCACCTCTCATTCCCTCCTTTCTCACCTCTCACAAATCCAATCCTTTCAACACCACATTCATTTAATCCCACACCAAAAAACCTAATACAACTCCTACAAACACAAAAAAACACTACTAAAAAATGGCCTCCACCTGCGCAGTATCCATGGCGGCGCCGCTCGTCCGCGCGAGGCAATCGGCGCCGTCTGCCGGTGCTTTCTTCAAGCCGCTGCCGGCCAGGCCATCGAGGGTCATATCGAAGCCTGTCGGAAAGTTCGCAATCAGGGCTTCGTTAAAGGAGAAAGCTGTGACGGCGCTGACAGCAGCTGCTTTGACAGCCTCGATGATCATCCCCGACGTGGCGGAGGCGGCCACGGACGCGCTTACACCGTCGCTGAAGAACTTCCTGCTCAGCCTTGTGGCTGGCGGCGTTGTGCTCACCGCCATCGCCGGTGCGGTGGTCGGAGTATCTAACTTTGATCCTGTTAAGCGTGGTTGATAATTTATCTCATGTTTTACTATATATGTCTCCGGCCGCTTTGTACACCTATCAAAAAAATTTATGCATTTTTAAATTTTATGGCTGTGTTGGATGATTTGATTCTCATAATTTCATGGTGCAATGCAAAATCTCATGTCTTAGGTTTTAAATATTACACATCCTTGGTGAAGTATGCTCACTAATATAAGAAAATGAGAATATAGTGGTGAAATTTTAGCTGCCAGAATGATATTCAGCTAAATGAATTATTTTACTGTGAAAATCTAAGTTCTAAAGGCTAGATTGGTTGTCTTTTAACATTGAGTATATGAAAATGTTGGGTATCAATCTGTCTTGTATTCCGATTCCGATAGCCTGTTGATGGATCTCTCTCTCGTCACACGAAAATGGTGGTGGAACTACCAAGCTATCCGACTCACCATGCCACTGCTAACACCACTTCTAACCCACTACGAGATCACACGCACCAGCTCTACCAACATATCGTTGAAAGAAGGAGAAATGAGCTCTCTAACCACAAAGGAGACTCACTCTCATGGTCTTACCTCGTCTCTCTCTCTCTCTTGGAACAACTCTCAACGTATCCTATAATACAAAAATATTATTTAATATATATAGAAATATTTTCTAATACAAATAAAAATATTATATATTTTCTTATAATCCGACCTAACCCAAATCACATTATATAATACGAAAGTATTATCCATTGTAAAAAAAAAATTACCTAATACATACAAAATTATTTCATAATTTCTTATTTACGTCCTGATCTGACCGTCTCACGGAATGTGATCCGTAAGACGATCTCACCCAAAACTTTACCATAATATATTATCTTAACATAAATATAATTTTTTTAATATTCATATTAATTTAAATACTTTAACTTCAAATTTATTTAGTTCGAAATAACTGTATTTAGGAATGCAAACAATAATACATAAATGTATGTATAAATCAAACAACTTACTGGAAAATCTATATTCGAAATAGGAGAAAGTTAAAAGCAATCAATTGAGAAAATTATAAATTTAGGACACTACCTTTTAACTATTCATCATTTAAGACACTATTTTTCATCGAAGGGCAGGAACCTGTAATAATAAGATCGTCCGTATAGACAAGAATAATGAGACCAATATTATTACGAGAATAAGTGAATAAGAAGCGATCAGCCTGTGACTGAGTGAAACCAAACTTGATGAGAGCACTGCTTGGAGCTTGATACCAAGCATGTTGCTATTTCTATTTTGGATTATATTTATGCTGAGTTTGGGGACCTATTTCCTGTGCTGCACATGATGGCAGTCAATGTTTTTTACTACTGGTTGATTTGTTTAGTAGATATTGTTGGTTATTTCTGTTGCAAGCTAAATCACAGATGTGTTCAGTGGTTAAATACAAGATACAAACTTGTACAAGAACCATATCTACAATTATGGAAATAAAATATTTACTAAATCAAATCAAATCTTCTTAGATTATTCTTTAATACATATATTGAACTTAAAATTTCAAATAAAATGATATATTTACAACAAGATTAAGTTAGTATTAATATCAGGAAGCACTATTCCTGAAAAATTAAGTCAATTATTAAAAATTTTTAAAACTATATTAATATCTAATATTTTTTTCTCTTGAATTTTTACTTATGTGAGTTTTTCTTATAAAATATTTTTATAATTACGGCCTAACATTGATATTGATATTGTATATAAATTTACTATATTATATTTTCACTTAAGATAAGATTGTAAATGCATTTAAAATTTCATCTTCTTTAATTTTATTTGTTCTATTTTTTATATATCGTAAATTAGATAATATTAATGCGATAAATTAGATAAATTATATATATATATATATATTAATGCATAATATATATAGATTCATATTTATTTTACTAATAGATAAAAAAAATTTATAAATTTCTTCCGACATTTGCGCACACTGATAACTTATCGATATATCCGCGATATCCCACGATTTTGAGCCATTTTTGCCGATATCGAAATAAAAACGATATTTTTCGAAATATCACCAATATTTTGGCGATATTTTGGTGAAAAAAACTGCAATGTGTTATAATATCGGGATTATAGTATGAGCGAAATTTCGGCGATATATCGCGGAAGAGACCGTCTCACATAATTTTTATGAATTGAAATTAACTCTAAAACAACACTAAGATGTTAAAGGTCAACCCCGCCTTTGTTATTATTGCTTTACATTATTGGTTCCACACGTAAATGTGACAACCATATATGACGTAGTTGAAAACATCATAATACTAATAAAAATTAACAATTTGCACCTTATTATATGAGAACGAGGCTAATTTGATGCGAAGGTCAATAACATTATGTCTTTTTTTTTTCTTGTTAATTAGTTGTTAAACATTTCCCCAAGAGTAACTTATCTATAAATATTCCATTAATTAAGAAAAGAGTTGGAATTAAATTAAGTGGTTTCACACATTACATACACATGTATTAATAATAGACCGCACGCGGATCTACCACTAGTATTAACAATAGTACTACTTTATCAAAATAAACAACTTGCACAATGTACGAAGTTAAATAAAATTGCGACAAACCTTGGTAGTTTAAACAATCGGCTTCACACATACACATCTAACAACCATTCATATGACTTACTCGAAAAAAGAAAAAAGAAAAAAAATGAGAGAACCACCATAATTTATAAATTATCCAATTGGTGAAGACAATAAAGATTATAATTACAAACAGTACATACAGAATATATATACACACCTACAGGCAATAATTTATAAATTGTCCAATCGCAGAAGATTAATAATTATAAACCAGCCAGCTGGCAACTTAAAAAATGTATAATCAGATGTCCAAACAGAATATATATACACACACACACACAGACATAATGATAAATGAAGAGCCAATAAAAAAGTGTACCATCATCTTGAATTCACTGTTGAGGAAAACTTGAGAGGTTCCACAAATGGGTTCATCAGATGGTGTAGCCAATTCAGATGAGGAACGTGAATCCGAGAGTGACGTTGCCGATAATACTACTCAAGATCAAGAAGATGGTGCAAGTAAGATTTTTCCCTTTTTTGCAGTTTATTATGACTCAAAGATTAAGTACTCTCCTGATTCTGCTGAAATGTACAGGTGAAGATTTAAAGAGGTATTTGCCACTGTACAAAGCAGCACTGAGCGGAGACTGGGAAACGGCGAAGAGTTTCTTCGACAGAGATAAAGATGCTGTCACAGCTGCTATTAGTAGCTACACAGAAACACCTCTCCATGTCGCGGTTTTGTCTGGAAAAGCCAATCATTTTGTCAAAAAGTTGGTCGATATGTTGCCACTAGACGCGCTGGGAATAGGGGATTGTGCTGAGGATACTGCTTTGCACAATGCCGCCCAGGTTGGAAACACTGAAGCTGCAAAGATTTTGGTCACTAAAAATCCTGATTTGCTATACAATTTGAGTAATAGTGGGCGATCGCCAGTTCTGCAAGCAGCCATATATTGCCAAAAGGAAACAGTTAAGTACTTGTTATCCATGTCCAAGCCCAACGTGGAACGCAGCCCTTTTCATGGCCAATTCGGCATTGACCTCTTGAACAATGCTATAGGTTCTGAATTCTTTGGTAAGTAGAAGTGGAAACTTTAATTTGATTGGTTGGATGCTTGATCAATTAATAGCAAGTTGTTGATCAATTATTGTCATTACTGCTTGTCAGATGTTGCACTCGATTTGGTTGACAAGTATCCTGATCTGGCACGTTTGAAAAGTGAAAAAAGTAATCTTACTGCCCTGTCATCAATGGCGGATATGGGCACCGTTTTCTTAAGTGGGGAAAGATTCAACTGGTGGGAAAAATGGATCTACCATCGTAAGTAAATTTGACAAATCTTGCTCAATTTTTTTCATTTTCACAGTCAAAACTTGTTAAGCTAGCAATATTTGATTAAAATTTTGAGATTTTTTGCATTAATTAAGGTGTTCCTCTAAAGATGAACAAAGTGAAAGCGGTTGATCGATTGGCATCTTTTGCTGGTGACATTGAGGATGGAAGTAGTGAGCCTCTAGTGTCTAACAATTTCCGTATCTTTTGTGGAGGTTCCTTTTCTTTCTTATATTTTACTTTTTCAACTTTAATCAATACAGAAAAAGTATCATACATATCAATTAAAGAAAGAAATTAATAAATTTTGTATGATTAAACAGTTTCCCACAAGTTGGAATTCATGCTCTGGAAAGTCATCGAACGTTTAGGTATATATTGAGTACTTTGATTTTAAACTTTCTTGTTTTTTGCAATGTGGTTATCTGATTGATATTCGGCTATATATCAGTGCCTCATGTAGAGGATATTAGGGAGAAGAAAGCAGTGCACGAACAAGCACTTTTACTTGTCAGGCGAGTGTGCCAAGAAATGCTAGCATTGCCTCAAAGTGAAGCTTCAAGTATGTTCAAGAGTTCGATCACTAAAGCAGCCAAGTATGGCATAAGTGAGATTGTGGAAGTGATCATGGAAATGTATCCTATGGCTACTTATGCTAGAGATGGCGACACTAACAGCACCATATTTCTTCTGGCAGCCAAGTATCGATATGAAAAAGTTTTCAACCTCTTTTATAGTTTGAGTGACCGCAAATATCAATTTTTTGATAATACGGACAATGAGAGCAACAATTTAATGCACTTATGTGGAAAACTAGCCCCTCCCGACAGACTCAATCTTGTTCGTGGTGCAGCTTTGCAAATGCAAAGGGAATTACAGTGGTATAACGTAAGATATTGATCCATTTTAAAGCTATAGCCACATTGATCATAGTACCTGGTTTGGATTAATTAGTTTCCCTTTTCTTTTTTGGCATATTTATGCAATTAGGCTTCTTTACTAAGAATGCATATTCTCTATTATTTATAGGAGATGAAGAAATTTGTTCACCCTTCTCGACGAATATGGACAAACAAACAAGAGAAAACCCCAAGAATGTTATTCACAGAGGAACACAATCAATTGAAAGTGGATGGAGAAAGGTGGATGAAGGACACGGCCAATGCATGTACCATTTCAGCTGCACTAATTGCAACAGTCATGTTCGCTGCAGTTTTCACAGTGCCTGGAGGTGTTGAAAAAGGCGTTCCAGTTTTCTCAAAAAGAGCTGTATTCGTCTTGTTTGCCGTTTCTGACGCGGTATCCTTGTTCACTTCCATCACTTCTCTTCTAATGTTCTTGTCCATCTTGACTTCACGTTACGCAGAAGAAGATTTCTTGTATGTCTTACCCAAGAGAATAAGCATTGGCCTTCTAAGCCTCTTCATCTCCATTACATTTATGATGATAGCCTTTAGTGCATCATTGACTTATGTAATTAAGATGAAACACCCATGGTTTCTTATACCAGTGGCGGCATTGGCTTGCTTGCCTGTCACATCATTTGTGTTGTTACAATTCCCTCTTCTTGTCGAAGTCGTCTATTCAACCTATGGTCCCGGTATTTTCGGCAAGAAAACTGATTCTATATTGTACTAAATCATCTCAAGAAATAGTTTGTAATATTTTTGTATTGATCATGTAATATAATTGTTTAGTAATAAAGAAATCTATTTATGAATTTATAGGTTTCAATCTATGATTTTTTGCCTCTGGCTTGAACAAATTATGATCATTATCATATTTTAATTAATGATCACATCTTAATTAATTTTAGATTTTGATTATAATATTGAAATTTATTTAAAACATATCATATTTCGATTTGCTCAAATAGTTTATGGATTTAATACATTCATGACTAGCTTTAATAGTCATTTCTCACTACAAGAAAAATGAGTATTTGTGATGAATTTTTGCGACAACAAAATTTTTTGCAAAAATTCTATTTTTTTGCGACAACGTATTATCCCAAAAATTGATAATATAAATTGTTGCAAAAACAATTAAAATATACCTAAAAAAATTATTTGCATTTATAACATTTTACATTTGTACAGTACCTGACTAGCAGAAAACACCTATATTGTATGTGAGATATTAGATTTAAATGTGTAACCATGTATTATAATATGATTTTCATAACTCCATAATAATATATTTTAGTTATATTAAAATATTATTTCTTAACATTAGTTGCATTAACATGTAGCTAAAGTCAAATCCTCAGAAGGTATATGTTTATTTTCTTATAAACTAATAAATTTGAAGAATATTACCTCTACTCTCAACTAAAATAAAATATCTTTGTTGAATTAACTATTATATGTACAAGTGAAATTAATCATACACTAGAATATTCAGAATGCATTGACCGTTGACTTGCCAAGGAGCATGCTTGACAGGCTGGCGACAGCCACAGGACGCTTAATTTATTATCCCATGTGAATAAGATGCAAATGCTTTTCTCGAGATAATAAACTAATACTCCCTCATCACACATTAATTGCTATTTCAGCATTTGAGATTTATCTCAAATCTCAAATTATTTATCATTATATGTGTTGTGATTCCAGCTCCAATTCACAGCAAGAATCAAGTATCACACAAGAACACAACACTCAAGAGAGATGATCCAAAAACTCCAAAGAAAACGTGAAGAACAAAAGTAAATCAACACAAACGATGTATAGTGGTTCAGCTACATCCACTGTCAAGAATTAACCAATTCACTAATCAATCAAGAGAATTTGAGTACAAGAAGAAATCAGAAAACTAGGGTTCAAGAAGATAACCCAGAAACCCCAATATCTCAAAACTCACTCATTCGTCTATTAAACACTCTCGAACTACAACAATATATAGATATGTATATGTAGGATAAAAGCCCCCAATCAATTTAACCACTCACCTAACGGATAGAAACGAATTTCAATTGCAAACCCCGAATCTGCGCAGGAGCTCTAACTTATCCAGGTCCGGTCCAAGAACGCCCAGATTTCACGCAACCTCCGGTTCAACTCGATTTCGGCTGGCTCGGTTCTAAACTTGATTCTTCCGGTTCTGGGATCTACACTTCAAATCCTAGTTTCTGAGTCACACATATGTATTTATCACATACTGTATCAATATGAATCTAGGAAACATTTTCCTTGATTATTCCAAAATTGCTCCAATTTATTCTTTTTTATTAAATATTTTATTATCTCATAGTGAGTATTGGAAATATAAAAAAGAAAGAAAAAAATTATAGATAGATCAATCATTTTGCAGGACTTCTTAATTTGTGTGAAAAATACTAAAATGTCAATTATTGAAGTCGCAATCTAGGAAAAAAAAGAGAGATAGAAAAGGGAGAAAAGGAAAACAGACATTTATTTTTGTTTCAAAAAAAGAGAGATAGAAAAGGGAGAAAAGGAAAACAGACATTTATTTTTGTTTCAGTAATTATTTATAGAGGAAAAAGTTTTTTTAGTCTTAATTTAAAATTCACTTTATATTCATGAGATGCTTTTTTTTTTCTTTATTTGTCATTCACTCTTCCCATTTGTATCACCAACATCAACTTGAATCAATATATTTAGTTTGTATACTCAAAATACAACCAACACAATCGTCCCACTCTAGCCTGTCACAAATTTCAAATGGGAATAACTAACAAATAATGAAAAAATAACCATAACCTCCAAACTGATCAATGTTAATGTGGCTAAACTTGAAATTTAAATTAGTAGACTAGATTTAATAATGCCCAAGTCATTTCATACTAATTCTGAACTTTTCCTCAAATTTTATAAAACATTATCCATATTTATAGATTAATAATATATATATATATATATATATATATATATATATATATGTATTTCAATGAGTAACTAATCTAGCTAGTTATTATAACAAAAGCGGAACATAGAATAAAATTCAAGTTGGTCAAAAGTAGCTTGGCCTAACAGGGAATGACAAACGTCTCTTTATAAAAAGCTAGCCACAAATAATAGTTAAATTAAAGCACCAAAATCACGATGTAGGCTTAAAGTAAGATATATACAGTGAGAGAAGAGGTTGGCCTACAAGGTTACACTGCCATGATTTATTGAAGCAACAATGTTTGATTCTAACTTTCATTTTTCTATTTGCAAGTTTGAATGTGACTCCATCTTTTATCCAAAATTAGATATATATGATCCAAAATTTAGTATTTATTTTAAAACTTTTAAAATAGATTGTCAAGTGGACGAGTATATCATCAACGTTAACATAGATGGATTTAAGGGGGCTGGGAGCGGGATGTGATCGCCCTCTGGACTTTTAGAATGTTCAATTTATTTTTTACATGTATTTTTCATTTATATTATTAATTTATAAGAGTTTGTCACTTTACAACATTAAATTTTTAAATTTGAACCCACATTTTGCTTTATGTATTATAATATGTCAATGGAACAAAATCCAAAATTCGCCCCTATATATCGATGACTATTTCTCATATATTCCGACGACATGTGAATTCAAGAAGCTATCTTAGCTTTAAAAAAGTTTCCGGTGATAAATTGTGAAGCCTAAAGTTAATCACTTCTCGTTAATGGTAGTGAAGTTGAACAAACTTTATGAAAGCAAAAAACTTAATCCAACTAAAGAAACTTGACCTCCCTAGTTAAGGAACTCTAAGGAGATACGACTCAACGATCAAATTTTTAGTGGCTTTAAAATGGTTATATTTTATTGAACTCGCTCCTATATATTGACTAGTATTTAATATATCTAAATAATATATATGACAAAAAAAAAGTTTAGAATATATTATTTTATTTTGCTGTGCCCGCAACACATGTATTTCCCTTTTTATCTCTTCACTCTCTCTTCTTTAAAGGTGTTCTTGCAGGAGAACACTGACACCGGCAAGAATACCAAATATATTGTTTTATTATAAAAAATATGATTTTTTTTTATTTAAAAACACTTCTAAGAACACCCATTGCACATGCCCTTACAAAACTTTCTGAGAGTGATTTAGCATATATGACAAATTTCACAATTCTAACAAGCACATATATGACGTAGTCAAAAATAGTAAAAAAAAGAACTACTAGCATGGATGTGGATTTAGTGATAACCTTTTGTTCTCGGTAGATACAGATTCCCAACCGACAACAATTTAACAATAGTCCAATTGGAGAGAGGAGGGAGGAAGGATCATCAATAATACACCGTCAGTAAAATACAACAATAACACACACACACACATATATATATATATATATATATATACACACTAGTATAATATACGTACGTTGCACGTGAGATATTATAATTGTACGATTTATTATTAAGTACTATTTTTTAAGATGCTAATCATATTTACAGTTTATGTCCTCTTCAAATTCATTGATTGATTTCGAATAAAATGCATGAAACCCGCTTATGATATAAAAATTCTTCATTTACCCCCTACGTTAAAAGAAATACATCACTTACACATATGATTTAATAAATGTTAAAAATTTTGTTCAAAATTGTTGAAGTTAACAACTGTGTTTTTGTTGGAATTTCAGTGTTTAGATTTTGATGAGACAAACCAAGTATGTAATAGGAAGTTTGAGTACCCCATTTTTCACATTGTTTAAATGAAAACATACACTAGGATTGAGTCTAGTTTTAGAAGATGGAAGATGGAAGTACACATGCATACAATGCTACATCGAGGATTTCAGAACGAAGCTGCTGTAAGAAAGCAGATACAACAACACTGCAAGAAGACAGTTACAACATTGCAGCATAGTAAGTAAGAACGGCATGCAGCATCGCTGCAAGAAAAAGTTACAGGAATACTGCAAGAAAAGATACAACAGTACTGTACGAAGATACTGCAAAAAGTCTAAGTTACAGCAGCACTGTAAAGCACAAACAGCTGCAAGCAGACCTAGGATACAGCGCAAAGCTTACTACTCAAACATTCAACAGTGCCAATGACAAACAGAATAAGTATCCTGCAATCTGAGGAAGGGTAAATGCAGTACGAGAAACGAAGATCTAAGCAAGAATAAATAGAGCCGTTCCAGAGAAGATCAAAGTGGCAGACACGGAGCCAATGCCAAGATGCCACGTGGACTGATGCGCTGCAGAAAGCTGCAAGCCGCAACCACCGCATTAAATGCTCCAGAAAGAAAAGTCAAGACGCATTAAATGCAAGTCATGCCTTTGATCAACTACACTTAATTTCAAAATGAGAGATATCTCCTTCAACAGATATCTTCTCTACAAGTATAAATAGAGGATGAACAACCCTGAAGCTGACTACTGAACAACTGAAAATCTGAAACATTTGCACAAAAACTCTCCAGCACTCAAGCTATACTCTTTCGAGTCTTCTATTAGTTTCAGTCACTCAACTTCTATGAAGTGAAGCAAGTTCAAAGTTGAAAGATCCTTTGAAGGATTCAGAAGCTCACTTCACCGCACTAGTTGAAAAACACATCTCTATATACTTTTTAACTTTGTTGCTGTGTGCTTAGGTTGTTTTAGGTGTCGAATAGTTGATATGAGAGATCCTTGCTGTTTGTATAGTTGTTTAAGATATAGACAGCTTCATTCTGCGGGAGTTTGAAACCCTGTGTGGGTTTGCCTTTAGAGTTTGCAGTTGATGTGTGTACGCTGGACTCTAGTAGGTGTTTAGCTTTGTAAGTTGATAGATTGTTAGGAGTGTCCTGTAAATCAATCTTGCTTAACAAAGTTCCTGCTCGAGGTAGCAGTAGAGTGGACGTAGAAGGATTACACCACCTTCGAACCACTATAAGCCATAAGTGTTTTATTGCTTTCTTATCTGCGTTTTATCTTCTATATCTATCTCTGTCATAAGCATAAAACGTTTTGAAAAGGATCATATTTGAGAAAACCAGCCTTGTGTCTTAAAACCTTTTTCCGCTGCGTATAAAACTTTAAGTTACAACGTGCAACACTGCATCCTAGTGTTGTAAGCAGTAACTGACTGGCGCTACAAGTTCAAGTAACTTACAGAACAGTAAGTTTTAAATCTGTTTTTAAAAATCGACCAAGGTTCATTCATCCCCCTTTGAACCTCGGACACCACTTGGGACCAACAAGTGGTATCAGAGCGAGTTGGGTTAAAAGCCAACTTATCGGGTCACTTACCCAGATCCACCTTTGTCTCGCTGTTTTCTTTGCATCCTTAAAATCTCATTCTTACAGCATATCATGGATTCCTCTAATCATAAGTTACCCATGTTTTCCATAGAGGAACATGACAATTGGAAGATAAGAATGCAGGCACATCTTTCAGCGATGAATGATGAGATGTGGACGGTCATCACCGAAGGACCGATTATCCCTACGAAGGTGAATCCCATGCTCGGTAGAGAGATGGAAGAAGAAGCACAACCACCACCCAACTTCCTGGTCAAACCAAGACAAGAATGGAACAATGAAGATAGGAAGAGAGCCAACCTAGACAACGTGGCCAAGAATACTCTATTCATCACCTTGGATAAAGACACATTCAGCAAAGTCAAAACTTGCAGAACGTCCAAGGAAATTTGGAAAAAGTTGGAACAAATATGTGAGGGGACAGAGCTCATTAAAGATATTAAGATCTCCAACGCCACCCAACTATTTGAGCTCTCCGAGATGAAGAATGAAGAGACTCTTGAGTAAATAGATTTAAGATTCACATCCATTGTGAATGAACTAGAAGCTCTGGGCAAGCACTACGCTCAGAAGGAGAAGAACATGAAAGTGCTTAGAGCCCTGCCCGCGGAGTGGGATAGCAAAACCACTGCCATGAGAGTGTCCATGGATTTGAAATCCATGAGTACATTTGATCTATTCTCCGACCTCAAAGCATTCGAATACGATATCAACAGACGGAAAAATGAGACAGAAGAATTGAGCTCCAAAGTTACAGCGCTAATTGCTAGAGGACCTAAAGATACAGCAACGACCAGTTGCAGCAAGCAATCAGAGATTGCAGCAGAAGACGCTGAAGAGGATATGGCTCTTCTTCTAAAGAAATTTAGAAGATTCATGAAGAGCAACAACAGCAACAACACCAACCTCAATAAGAGGAATGACTTCAGAAGAAGTCATCCACCTCCTCAGGTATCCCCTCTCCCCGATCAAATACGACTAATCTTGATTTGTGTTATAACTGCAGGAAGCCTGGACATTATGCCAGAAGATGTCCACACCCAACGGTGCACAAATACCCAGAAGGAGAGAGAAAACAGAGGAGAGAAAAGAGAAGAGAGGATAGACACAAGCTTCGAGCTCTCATTGGAGAGATGGAGAAGGCCAAAGATACAGCAGTCTCAAAGGAGACACTGAAAGCTGCAGAATCCTCTGACATCGACACTGAAACCTCATCTTTTGATGAAAAAACACTAATATGCCTGATGGTAAACAACTGTAAGGACAATGATGAAGAAGAGGTAACCTACCAATCGCTGTCCATACCAGAAAAAGAAGAGCTGAACATGATCCACTCTTTAAAGAGGATCATGAGTGACTTCGAGCAGATTAACTCAACTCATGAGGAGCTGAAGGTTGAGAATGAAAATCTAAGAATCGACAATGAGATCCTCAAAGACAAAAACATTGATATTGCTGAAATGCTCGCTGCATGTGAGTCTGATAACTCAAGGTGCAGTAAGCGATAAAAAGAGGTCTCAAGACTAAGTCTGCTGGTTACTAAGCTAGAAACTGATAAGGAGAACTTGCAGTCCATGATCAGAACATTATGCAAATCAGCTATGGATGCAAGGGAGTGCATACGTCAAAGGAGAAGCCCTTTTGCAGAATCGGGCATAGGTTACAACACTCACACCTCTCAGGATACAGTAAGTTCATCCAAGGCTGTGAAATTTGTTCAAGCTGAAACTTCAATGGAGAATGAGTTACCCTGTAACTTAGAAAAACTCTTGAACAAACCAGCATTGATGGATAAGGGAAAGAAACCCCAATGCTCAGCTGCAGGAAGTAAACATGTATCTAAGAACTGGCTGCAGCAGAAGCTATCTGCTGTAAGCAACAAGAAGATGCAACAACCCACAAAGTTGCAACACAAAAGGAAGTTCCCCACCTATACTAAGACTTATATGTCTAAACCTCAAAGAGGATATACTCAAGGGAAGTATGGTGGAAGACTGCACCACAAGGGTGTTGGTAACACATTTAGTTTCTGCACATACAGCTGATAAGCAGTTTAAAAACAAAACTGCATACATTCAGAGAACCAACAAATCTTACAGCAAAACATTGACTGTTAAGAAAATATGGGTTCCCAAAATAACTAACCCCAAAGGACCCTTACAGAAATGGGTACCTAAATTTGCTTGAATTTGTTGAAGGTTTCAGTGACAGGTTGCAGCAGCGATGTATGGTACATAAACTGTGGCTGCTCAAGACACATAACAGGCAATAAAGAAGCTCTGAAAGACTTCCAAGAATGCAAATGACCAAAGGTCATCTTTGGAGATGATTCCAAAGAAAGCACAAAAGGAAGTGGGTGCCTAGTCAAAGGAAACATAAAGATTAAAGATGCATCCTATGTGAAAGGCCTCAGATACAATCTTCTGAGCATTAGTCAATTTTGTGATAAAGGATACACGGTGGAGTTCAACCTCAACAAATGCTTAATCAAGGATAATACATCAAATGAAGTCAAGCTTACAGGAACAAGAAGAGGAAACATATATCTTGCAGACTGGAACTCTTCTATTCAACCAACATGCTTCATTGTGAAAAGTCCACCAGAGCTGAGCTGGTTATGGCACAAGTGATTAAGTCACCTGAATTTCAAGACAATCAACAAGCTAGCAAGAAAATGTCTTGTAAGAGGATTGCCGGATGTGGCATACAAAAAGGAAAATATATGTGGAGCTTGTTAGAAGGGAAAACAAGTGAAAAGTTCATTCAAGGACAAGTTGCAGAAGTCATCTCATAGGATTCTAGACCTTCTACATATGGATCTCTTTGGACTAGTAGAACCAGTAAGCGCAAGTGGGAAGAAATACTCACTTGTGGTACTAGATGACTACTCTAGATACACATGGATCATATTCCCTGCTAAGAAATCAAAAACACAAAACAAGTTACCCGACCTAATGAAGAAAATTCAAAATGAAAAGAGCTTGAGCATTGTGAAGATCAGATCAGACAGAAGGACTGAATTCACAAACAAATTCATTGAAAAATTCTATTCTGACAATGGTATTCATCATGAATACTCCGCTGCAAGAACATCTTAATAGAATGTTGTAGCTGAAAGGAGGAATAAAACCCTCAAGAAAGCAACATGGACAATGATAGCAGAGGCAGAGATACCCAAGAGATTTTGGGCTGAAGCAACCAACACGGCATGCTATACGCAGAACAGATGTCTAATCAACAAGGATCTAGACAAAACCCCTTATGAAGTCTGGAATGGATATACACTAAATGTCTCATATCTGCATATCTTTGGATGCAGGTGTTATATCCTCAACAATGGAAATGAGCATCTAAAACCTTTGATGTAAAATTAGACGAATGAGTATTCTTAGGATACTCTGCAGTAAGTAGAGCCTTCAGAATCTTTAACAAGAGAACCTTAGTGGTTGAAGAGTCAATCCATGTGGTGTTTGATGAACCACATTGTGACACAAAGAAACTAGAAGAACTTGCTGAGGATACAGCTCCAAGGAAAGAAAGTGATGTTCCATATGTTGAAGGAGTTCTGCATACATGAGAAGATAAAGAAAAAGAAGCTGCACCCCTGGATGCAGTAGATAATCTTACAACAACAGAACCTCCAATCTTACAGCAACATAATGAGCAACCTAGACTTGTACATGTTTTTTAGCCTGACAGGACATGGTTGAGGAATCATCCTAGGGATCTTATCATGGAGATCCATCCATAGAAGTAAGGACAAGAAGATCATTCCTCATGAAGCAATGTTTGCATGCTTCATATCTCAAATAGAGGCCCAAAATGTTGAAGAAGCCCTACAAGATAGCAACTGGGTACAAGCCATGCAAGAAGAGCTAAATGGATTTGAAAGAAATCAAGTTTGGCAAGTAGTTACAAGACCAACTCATCAAAGAGTTATTGGAACAAAATGGGTCTTCAAGAACAAGCTAGATGAATCTGGACTCGTTGTGAGGAACAAAACAAGATTAGTTGCTAAAGGATATTGCTAGGAAAAAAAAATTGATTTTGATGAAATTTTTGCTCTAGTAGCAAGGCTGGAAGCCATAAGGATTTTTCTGGCATATGCAGCTCACATGAATTTCAAAGTATATCAAATGGATGTGAAGAGTGCATTCCTCAATGGTATTCTTACAGAGGAAGTGTATGTAGAACAATCTCCAGGTTTTAAAGATCAAACAGAAGAGAAGGTGTTCAGGTTACACAAAGTCCTGTATGGACTCAAGCAAGCACCAAGAGCCTGGTATGACACATTATCTCTCTATCTGTTGGAAAATGGCTTCAAGAAAGGAACATTGGACAAAACTTTATTCAGAATATACAGGATGGAGATAGTATACTTCTTGTACAGATATATGTGGATGATATCATTTTTGGATCCTCTAACAAAGAGTTATGTGAGAAGTTCTCCAATCTGATGCAATCGAAATTTGAGATGAGTATGATGGGAGAATTAAGTTTCTTTCTAGGGTTGCAAGTAAAGCAGCTAGTTGCAGGAACCTTCATCAGCCAGGTCAAATATACAAAGGAACTTATCAAGAAGTTTGGCATGGAGAATGGGTCAGCAACATCTGTTCCTATGTCTACATCCATAAGCCTTGACAAAGATGAAGATGGTAAAGATATAGATATCACGAAGTACAGACGGCTCATAGGATCCTTGCTGTATCTTACAACAAACAGACCAGACATCATGTTTGCAGTTGGAGTCTGTGCAAGATTCCAAGCAGCACCAAATGAGTCACATCTTTCAGCTGTCAAAAGTATTATCAAGTATCTAAAAGGAACTCAGGAAGTAGGCATATGGTATCCCAAGGAAGGTGGATTCAAGTTCAAATGATACTCTGACTCAGATTATGCAGACTGCAAGATTGATAGAAAGAGCACCAGTGAGACTTGTCAATTTCTGGAAAATAGACTTGTTTCATGGTTCTGCAGGAAGCAAACATCAATTGCAACATCTACAACAGAAGTAGAATATGTTGCAGCAGGAAGTTGTTGTGCGTAAATTCTCTGGATACAGCAGTAACTAAAAGATTATGGGATTGAAGAAAAAGAGACTCCAATTCTCTATGATAGTACGAGTGCAATTGCAATTACTCATTATCCTGTATTTCACTCAAGAACAAAGCATATCGACATACAACATCACTTTATTAGAGATCACGTGGAAAATAAAGATGTCGTGCTTGAGAAAGTTCATACAGATCTCCAGCTTGCAGATATATTCACTAAACCGTTGAGTGAATCGAGGTATTCTATGCTTAGAAACGAGTTGGGAATTCTGAAATTATGAGTGAAAAAGAAAATGCAGAAGCCTAGGGGGAATATCTGCATGCTTGCGAAAAGCTGCAAGTATAGTGCTGTAAGCTACGTCTGCATATATCACTGGGTTCAAATAGCACTGGATCTTTTATCCTTACAGCACAGCAAGAAAATAGGAGAGTAAGCAGCACCTGGTTACAACATTTATTTCAAAGAGTATTTAATACTCTGCAACCTTGTAACCAGGCTGCTGCAACCTTAAAAGGACAATAAATTAGGTGGCAAATCGCATGTCTTTCAGCATTTAATGCAAGTCTGCTCTGTCAGAAGTCGGAGAGGCGCGGTCAGAGCCGACGTCTGTACAAGTCATGATTATTTACGATTTGACCCCTCCGTCTTTTCCTAAGGACTGTAAGATCATTTCTATCATTTTAATCTCAACCGACAATCTTACTACACGTCCCTTGATATTCTCCATAAACCCATAAACTTCTCTTTTCAAATTTATTTTCGCATTCATCATAAAGAGAAGTTTCTTTTCTTCGCAAAAATCCCTAAGTCCCAAATATCTCAAATCTCTCTCAAATCCTTCATCAATGGCAGCTCGACAAACCATAGTCTTGGAAGGACGCTTGATCAACCAGGAGCACGTCTATGCTTCTGGGTTGTACGACAACTCCATCATCCACAGGATATTTGACGTACTTGAACAGACCCAAATCCTAGGGCTGTTAACCACTATCTACGTTGGATTCTCTGTAGAATCAGTTCAAAGGTTCTATGCCTTTGCCAGGACTATTGAGGAGAGGAACTGCATCCAGTTCAAGATGGATGCAGATGAAGAAGAAAAGTCTCTAACCATCAGAGACATAGCCACCACCTTCAGTATCCTATCCCCCAGTCAGCTTGCGACATATGGGGAAAACAACGCTCAAGAGATGTGGGATCTCTTTAGAGTTAGAGATGCAGGGGCAGAGATCAAGAGAAGCACCCCGAAGAAACTCTTCAAACCGGAGTTTGAATTGCTTCATGATATCTGTGCGTACTCCATTGAAGACAGAACAGAGAGTTACGACAAATGCATAGATCTCCGATTCCGGATCATGTCTGCTATCATGGTCGGAGAAAAGGTGAAATGGGTAAGGTTCATCTTGAAGAGAATATGAGAGGAAGCAGAGAAGAGCATAGTGAGGAGGAGCTATGGAATCACCATTTGCTCTCTGCTCTGCAAGCTAGGCCTTCAGCTTGCAGCTTCCATCCCCATTCCCGTTTGGAAGTATCTCGGAGAGAAGAAGAAGAGTAAGACCCAACTGAAGATAGCTGCTGCTGGGGTTGCACGGAAGAAAACCAAAGACAAAAAGAATGCAACCCTGGCACTGCAGGATGAAGTTACAGGCAGCGGCGATGAAGAAGAAGATGATGATGATGATGAAAATCCTCTTCCCATCATCAAGGGGACACCAAGGAGAGCAGAACCTGAACCTGATTCCTCGTCCTCAGATGATGACGCACCCCTGGCCAGGAGAGCCTCATGTAATAAGAAGAAGGCTACAGCAGCTGCTAATTCCCAACTCTCTACTACAAGTCAGTCAGTAGTTGCTGTTGTGGATGAGTCATATCAGCAAAGAGAAGAAGCTAGTCTATAAGGGGCTGTTGATTTAGCCTTTTCGTGCAATCCTAAAGCTGTTCAGTCTGTGCTCGATCCAATCTTCCCAGCTGCTAGAAATATGGAGGAGCAGTACAGTCTCTGGAGGAAGATGAGACTGTCCAAGAGGGAAATCTTGATGCAATGAAAGGATTTTCTTTCTTTGGAGGAAGCTGTCCTAGAGTGGGCCAATTCAGAAGATATTCTAGCGCTTCTACAACCTGAGTATGCAGCAATGGTGCAAGATCGATCAAAGAGCACTGCTGGTCAGGAAGCACTGGATAAAGGGAAGGGTAAAGCTCCTGCAGAATCCCAATCTACAGAGCTGTCGATGAAAGCAACAACGGAAGATGCTCAAATCTTCCTAGCCCCAGCTGCAGAGGCTGTAAGAAGAGGCGATGACGTCGCATTTGCGCAAGAGCAAATCGACACTCTGGGAGTGGAGCAAGCTAAGGAAACCATGCTGCAATAGGCGTTGCAAGCAAGTGTCAAGGAGACAAGGAGAGGTTGTTGTTCAGACAACACTCTCTGAGGGTGAGAAGACCTCTAAATGGGCGGTTGTTGAGACAGTACCCTTAGAGGATGTTCGAGGAGAAGCTGAGGTAATCGCTCAGCAGCTAGAGATACCTCAAGAGAAGGTTGATGCTGCTACTGCTGCACGCTGAAAAGAACCTACCCAGGTTACAGCTGCAGAGGTTACTAAGGAAGCTCAGTATGCTGAATTCCTCCGGATAATGGTGACGTGTCAGTCACGATATCATCCGATGAGGAGGAAGAAGTTGTTGAAGTAAATCCCACCTTAGGCTGCTCAAGTCCCTTATCAAGTCTTCTTGAGGATGAAGATGAAGAAGTTGGACAAGAGGTTCCAAGGTAGGATGCAACACAGCCCCCAAGATCTTTAGTTCCTTATGTTGCATCGGCTGCTGTCTCTCAAAGATGGAATGTAGGCCTGACCCCTGATGAATCGATTGACAGAGTAGTTGTTGCCGTTAGACACCTGCTTCATGCTCTTTAGGATCATGAGTCTAACATGCAGAACAACATGATGGTCGGCGCCAAGTTTCATGCTGAAACCATGTCCTGCTTCAAGAAATATGTTGAAGCACTGCTTGAGATTATCAAGTGAACTCTGAATGATAATGCTCACAGGATATATATGGACAGAGTTAGAATGGAGGGGGAACTAAAAAGAGAAGCTGCAAACACCCGAGCTGAAGTCAACCTCTACAAGAGACATGCAGAAACAACATCGGAAAGGCTGTGCACTCACTCCATGGTGCTAGAGACACTTCTGGACCATGTAACCGATAAATCCAGAAGAACCAGAAGTGTCGACGATCGATTGAGGAACCTAGAGTTGATCGTAGGAGAACTGAGGAACATTATGGTGAATGCATTCCCTCAGTATACCCAAGGATCCAGGGAAGTCCTAGCACCTGCAAGAAGACCACGCTTTAAAGTGGTTCCAAATGCCCCTGCTCCACCATCGGCTTTTGATGATGCCAAAAAGGGGGAAGGATTTCAAGATAGATACCGGAGCTCTGGGGAGAAAGAAGGTGAAGAAGAAAAAGATGACCAGCCTCTAAGAAGGAGGAGGAAGAGGTCTGGATCATCTGCTGCTACTAACGCTCATTCTCCGAAAAGATAGAGAAAATATGATGAAAGAGGAGCTGGTGGTGCAGTTGCTGCAAACAGATCAACAGCAGGCGCTGCAGGCAAAAATGCAGCACCTCCCACTTCTCATCATATAAAGAGAGGGAGAGAGTTCCAGCAGCATGATTCAAGAAAGAGGGTGAGCAGAACCGAGACTGAAAGGCATTACAACCAGAAAATGGCTGCTCAGAGGACGGAGAGAACCCAATCTGAAAAAGAAGAACATGCTTGGATGCAAAGGCTTGGAGTGATTGGTGAGAAGAGAATCTTTGACAAAGACCTCTACCAATATCCCCCTCAAGATATTCCACGTCTCGATACGGACAACATATCTGCTAAAGTATCATTGTTGATGGATCAGAGGCCCGAAGGAGAGAACATGGCCTGGAGCTTAACCATCTTCAAGGCAGTCAAGTTGCCTACAAATAGGAATCCATCATTCGAATAAATCACGCTGTACAAGAGATCCGAGTATCTCAGAAACTTCAGATTTCTGTGCAGAAAGGGCAAATTCAGTAGATTTCAAACCTGCCAAACTGCACTGAGAAGATATGAAGAGCTTACTAGGGCTAGAGAGCTTGAAATCCAGAATTACTATATAGACCTAGTGAAGCAATGCCATATAGTGCCTTACTGTGAGGACTTCTGGCTGAGATGGATTCAGATCCCAAAGTTTCAGAAGATACTTGAAGAATCCTATCAGGAGTCCATTCGAAATTGGTGGAAAGAATCAAAAGAAAGAACAGAGCAAGAAGGAAGGACTGCTGAAAGAAGACCAGATGAATCGTCTACTAGAATAGAAGGTCCCTGTTTCAGCAATAATCTTTTTGTTTTATAAAGGAATAAAAAAGATACATCTCTGATGAATCCAGGATTATATTTTTTTTCTCAAAGCTTGTCTAATATGTAATCCTGATGATATATGATTTTATGCTATGTAAAAGCTTTCTTCGTGAACGAAATAATGTAATGATTTTGTCATCATCAAAAAAGAGGAAATTGTTGGAATTTCAGTGTTTAGATTTTGATGAGACAAACCAAGTATGTAATAAGAAGTCTGATTACCTTATTTTTCACAATGTTTAAGTGAAAACATAGACTAGGATTGAGTCTAGTTTTAGAAGCTGGAAGATGGAAGTACACATGCATACAATGCTACATCGAGGATTTTAGAACGAAGCTGCTGCAAGAAAGCAGATACAACAACACTGCAAGAAGACAGTTACAACATTATAGCATAGTAAGTAAGAACGGCATGCAGCATCGCTGCAAGAAAAATTTATAGGAATACTGCAAGAAAAGATACGGCAGTACTGTACGAAGATACTGCAAAAGGTCTAAGTTACAGCAGCACTGTAAAGCACAAACAGCTGCAAGCAGACCTAGGATACAGCGCAAAGCTTACTACTCAAACATTCAACAGTGCCAATGACAAACAGAATAAGTATCCTGCAATCCGAGGAAGGGTAAATGCAGTACGAGAAACGAAGATCTAAGCAAGAATAAATAGAGCTGTTCCAGATAAGATCAAAGTGGCAGACACGGAGCCAATGCCAAGACGCCACGTGGACTGATGCGCTACAGAAAGCTGTAAGCCGCAACCACCGCATTAAATGCTTCAGAAAGAAAAGTCAAGACGCATTAAATGCAAGTCATGCCTTTGATCAACTACACTTAATTTCAAAATGAGAGATATTTTCTTCAACGGATATCTTTTTTACAAATATAAATAGAGGATGAGCAACCCTAAAGCTGACTACTGAACAACTGAAAATCTGAAACATTTGCACAAAAACTCTCAAGCACTCAATCTATACTCTTTCGAGTCTTCTATCAGTTTCAGTCACTCAACCTCTGTGAAGTGAAGCAAGTTCAAAGCTAAAAGATCCTTTGAAGGATTTAGAAGCTCACTTCACCGCACCAATTGAAGAACACATCTCTATATACTTTTTAACCTTGTTGCTGTGTGCTTAGGTTGTTTTAGGTGTCGAACAGTTGATAGGAGAGATCCTTGTTGTTTGTATAATTGTCTAAGATATAGACCAGCTTCCCTGTGTGGGAGTTTGAAACCCTGTGTGGGTTTGCCTTTAGTAGGTGTTTAGCTTTGATGTGTGTACGCTGGACTTTAGTAGGTGTTTAACTTTGTAAGTTGATAGATTGTTAGGAGTGTCTTGTAAATCAATCTTGCTTAACAAAGTTCCTGCTCGAGGTAGCAGTAGAGTGGACGTAGAAGGATTACACCACCTTCGAACTACTATAAGCCATAAGTGTTTTATTGTTTTCTTATCCGCGCTTTATCTTCTATATCTATCTCTGTCATAAGCATAAACCGTTTTGAAAAGGATCATATTTGAGAAAACCAGCTTGTGTTTTAAAACCTTTTTCCGCTGTGTATAAAACTTAAGTTACAGCGTGCAACACTACATCCTAGTGCTGTAAGCAGTAACTGACTGGCGCAAGTTCAAGTAACTTGCAGAACAGTAAGTTTTAAATCTGTTTTTAAAAATCGACCAAGGTTCATTCACCCCCCTCTGAATCTCGGACACCACTTGGGACCAACAGTTTTGCACGTGTTGTTAATGCGAAAATTGAAAATTTTGGGCATTTTTCCATAATTTTTAATGTTTTGAATTACATTATTACTATTTTCCACCCTTTTTCAGATTACTGTAATAATATTTCTTATAATTTTTGAATATTTTTCAACCTTAATTTAAATATGAATTTATACTTTTAATATTTTTTTCTTTGATTTAATTTATGTTTTAATCCTTATATTATATATATGAGTGACACTCCTATGCACACGGTGCACAAATTCAGATTTGTGCACAACAATACTGTTATATTATATAAAGTAATACTGTTATATTATATGAGTAATACTGTTAAAACTATATATAATATAACAGTATCACTCATATAATATAACAATATTACTTCATATAATATAATAATATTGTTGTGCACATATTTGGATCCGTGCACCTTGTGCACAAAAGTTTTTGCCTATATATATAATCTATTTCTCCATAAATTTCCAAAATTAAGAAATAAATCTTGGAAGATTTATTTGCAACATGTATCAGCTATATGAATTATATATGCATCATCGTTTTCTATCTAGATACATTAATTCATAATAGTCAATTTCGACTTTTTTTTTTCAATTCTTTGTAGATCTTCTCCTTTTTCTTTTAATTTGAGTTTAAAATTCTTTATACCTAGTAGGGGTATCTAAAGGTGTCTTGAACACATGTTTCATTAACCATTTTAACCGTGTCATATTATCCAATTTTTCATGTCCTTTGGCACCACCCATATATATGTCCAATATCTTAAATAATATCCTTATATTCTTCAATTACAATTCAATAATATTTTAAAAATATTAGATACGTATAGTCATTAATTATTATTAATTTTCACATTTATCTCATTGTTTCTTTTATAATTACTAAAGTGATATCTGATGTATTATATATAGGTTAACTATGTTCAGATCTACCACCCTACCCACTGTGGGCACATATTAATGTATCCACCGCTGATGTCAAAATCTAATAAAATCATTAATTTCAAATAACAATATTTAAAAGGATGTGATATTTACACATCAACAGTGGACATTTTAATACATACCCACGGTCGGTAGGGAAACATTGTTTTAACTATATTTTCGGAAAAAAAAATGTGCTTCTGTTTTTATCTCAAACCTCTAATTTGACATTTGTCATTTATCATTACTCAAATTAAATCATATTGTTTGAAAATAAATACGTTTTGTGTCTTTATAATGTTATATCTTTATACATTTCTTTGAAATTTTTTATATTACATATTTTTATTCATTTTCAATTTTCGCCACATTATATTTCGATTAGATCCGTTATATATGAACTTTGAAACTTTACTTTACAGTATCCAACCTTTGCGAATGGTATATTAATAGACCGCCACGGCGGAATATTCTCCCGTAGATACTTATTCTTTAGGGTATTTTTGTCTTTTAATTAGATAATTAATTTTTCATTTATTTTTTCTACATCTTCCTCCTTCAACCATCAACTTGTCAGCGGCCGCCATACCACCACTACCGAAAAACCTCACAAACTCCAAATTCACCTTAGTCCTCATGTTTTGGGTTAAATTCAATCAGACATCATTTTTCCTTTCATTTTTTTAGAAAATCATGGCAAAAAACACACCAATACCATCAAAGAACTACCACCATAATCGGTGGAAAATTCCATGACCGTCCAAAATCGGATTTCCTCTAAAATTTCACCAAAATGCACAAAACCTACATCAAATTAATTCTCTAGCAAGCACAACCAAAGCCCCAACTCAATTTTTTAGTTCTCACTCAATTTAAGCTTGAATCGAAAAAAAAAAAAAAATGAAAGTTCGAATCAAACCCTTTTTCATGAACTCTTATTAGTACATGTATTTTCATAAATTATTGTGGAAGTTATAATGGAAATGTTTCCTGATGCTATTGATGCTAAGGATAAGGCCACTGACATGGGGTTATTTCATGTGGCCATAAAATATCGCTTTGAAAATGTTTTCAATTTATTTTATCGACTGAGTGAAAATATGAAAATATCGCTGATTATGAGAAAGTGGATGTACTTCACTAAGGAACACCAATAGTTAAAAGCAGAAGGAGAGAGGTGGATGAAAGACACGGCTAATGCATGTACCATTGCAGCTGTTGTGTTTGTTGCAGCTTTCACCGTGCCTGGTGGTGTTGTATCCGAAACCGGATTCCCAGTTTTCTCAAACAAACCAACATTCATCTTGTTTTCCGTCACAAACGCCATTTCCTTGTTTACTTCCATCACTTCTCTTCTGATGTTCCTATCCATCTTGAATTCACATTATGCTGAAGAAGATTTCTTATATGTTCTGCCCAAGAGATTGAACATCGGCCTTCTCAGCCTCTTCGTGTTCATTACATTTATGTTGGTTGCCTTTAGTGCAGCACTCTATCTTGAATTTTGCAGGCAAACTTATACCCGTTGCAGCATTTGCTTGGTTTCCTATAACATCATTCGTGTTGCAGACTCATCTATTCTACCCATGGTTCTGGTATTTTTGACAAGAAAAGTGATAGTCTGTTGTATTAATTAGCCATGGCAAAAAAGGAAATGCACAATAGTGCTTGTGCATCTAGATTGGTACGGAATTGAGCTATCTAAAAGTGGATTGGGAACATAAATTGTGCATTCTATGCAATTAATGTTGTTCTTACAAGAACTGAGAACATAAAATAATAAAAAATTAATTTTAAAATCCTAGAATATTTAATTTTAAAATTAGTAAGTAATTTTCTTAATAATTTACTAAAAATTCAAGTTAATTTCATAAAATTCAACTTAACTTTAATTATATACTATAGAAACTATTTATAATTTAATCTCAAAACATGTTAAATTAATTTGTAAACATTCAAATAAAATCTGAAAATCATATTTTAAATCCTAGAGAAATTAATAAGAATTAAAGACCAGAGGAATTAGCTTAACTAAATGGATAAATACAAAAATAAAGATAAAGAAACATATATGTTTCAAAAAATTAATAATATTTTTCAAGTTTTGTTATTTTTTAGAATTTTGAGTTAATAGTTATAACAAATTGATATTAATTTAATCACATGTACAAAATCAGGAAGAATTTATAGATCTTGTGAAAATTAAAATGACTGAAATTGAACAATGTTTTGAGTTATAGGTCTAAAATTGATGATATTATTGTCAAATTAATAGTATTATTTTAAGATAAAGCCAGATTAACATGACTACAAAAAAATCGA
Source organism: Scutellaria galericulata (assembly GCA_946896805.1). Taxonomy (NCBI): domain Eukaryota; kingdom Viridiplantae; phylum Streptophyta; class Magnoliopsida; order Lamiales; family Lamiaceae; genus Scutellaria; species Scutellaria galericulata. Next base: position 16,094,515 of record OX335790.1, read on the forward strand.
CTAATACAAAATAATAAAACAATTTTTTAAAGTAGAAGATCATAATTTGACAAAATTCCAACGGTTTTTCAGTCCGTTGGAATTTCGGTGTTTTCTTGTAGTGAATGTTATTCACAGAGGAACACAATCAATTGAAAGTGGATGGAGAAAAGTGGATGAAGGACACGGCCAATGCATGTACCATTTCAGCTGCACTAATTGCAACAGTCATGTTCGCTGCAGTTTTCACAGGGCCTGGAGGTGTTGAAAATAATGGCACACCAGTTTTCTCAAAAAGAGTTGTATTCGTCTTGTTTGCAGTTTCTGACGCGGTATCCTTGTTCACTTCCATCACTTCTCTTCTAATGTTCTTGTCCATCTTGACTTCCCGTTACGCAGAAGAAGATTTCTTGTATGTCTTACCCAAGAGAATAAGCATTGGCCTTCTAAGCCTCTTCATCTCCATTACGTTTATGATGATAGCCTTTAGTGCATCATTGTCTTATGTAATTAAGATGAAACACCCATGGTTTCTTATACCAGTGGCGGCATTGGCTTGCTTGCCTGTGACATCATTCGTGTTGTTACAATTCCCTCTTCTTGTGGAGGTCGTCTATTCAACCTATGGTCCTGGTATTTTTGGCAAGAAAACTGATTCGATATTATACTAAGTCCCTTCAAGAAATTGTTTGTAATATTTTTGTATTGATGTAATATAATTGTTTTGTAATAAAGAAGTCTATTTATGAATTTATAGGTTTCAATTTATGATTTTGTGCAACCTGACTTGAACAAATTATGATCATTATCACATTTTAATTAATGATCACATCTTAATTTATTTTAGATTTTGATTATAATGTTGAACTTTATTTAAACTATATCGTATTTACCTCTACTCTCAACTAAAAATAAAATATCTTTGTTAAATTAAAATCTGAAAATCATATTTTAAAACAGATAAATTAATAAGAATTAAAGACCAGAAGAATAAGTTTAACTAAATGGATAAATACAAAAATAAAGATAAAGAAACATATATGTTTCAAAAAATTAATAATATTTTTCAAGTTTTGTTATTTTTCAGAATTTTGTGTTAATAGTTATAACAAATTGATATTAATTTAATCACGTGTACAAAATCAGGAAGAATTTATAGATCTTGTGAAAATTAAAATGACTGAAATCGAACAATGTTTTGAGTTATAGATCTAAAATTGATGATATTATTGACTAATTAATAGTATTATTTTAAGATAAAGCCAGATTAACATGACTACAAAAAAATCGACTAATACAAAATAATAAAACAATTTTTTAAAGTAGAAGATCATAATTGGAGGTTGAAATGTCTATATCATTTTAACGATGAATAAAAAGTAGATGCAAGTCATATCAATATATTATAACTACGGACCAACTTCTCATAAATTATTTGAAAGAAATTAATACTCTCAAAATGACATCATGACTTCTAGTTTTTCGATACTCTCACACTCTCGAACAATTGTACCATGCAACATTAATGGAACAGCAGCTTTACAATGAGGATTCGTGGATGTTTCGAAATAATTAGCGGGGAATAACTGAACTAACGGAAATATTTTTATATATATTTATTTTTATTTAATATATAATTATTTATTTATTTAGTTTTTTTTTTTTTTTTTTTTTTTGGATCTTTCTCTAAGTAGATTGATATATTAAATCCAAACCTCCCCATTATTTGGTCAATAATTAATACAAGAAGAACAATTTACTCATACAATCCATGTATAAGATTGACCCTTACTCTTTCTACTATCTAGTGATGTTGAGAAAATGATTAGTTAATTTGTGAAATCTCTGATTTTATTTTTAACTTTTAAGTTCATTTAAATAATTCTAAAACTATAATTAGAAATTTTACATTTATTTTTCATTTGTTAATATTACATATTGTTAAATAATTTTCATTTTAAGATTAAAAATCTTAAATTTAATTAAATAATTTTAAAGTTATTAATCTATGGATTTCAGAACGTCCACTTTTTGGACACACCCTTAGAAGAGACCTTTTACATTTATTTATACTAAAGCTAGAAATTGCTTTCAATGTAAGACCCGTTTCTTTGCCAAAAATCAAACTTGCCAACTGGTAGACTAGGATAATATAATTACTTGACAATTTGTATGCTTCTCTTGGCTGCATTAGAAAAAAAATCCAAAAAGTGGATGGTGATCACTTGATTTTTTTAGTATTATCCCCCTTAAAATTATTCCTTTCACACATCCATGTAAAAACTTTGATAATTGTCTTGTTTTGGTGCACAGTGTGATATTTTGAGAATTGCATACTTTTGGATTAGTAATTGAGAACTTCAATTAACAGTTTATCCAGATAGACTAGGTGTAATTTAGATTTCATTGATACTTTACCCATGCCCATCATCTGTCCATGTCTCAACTTTTATAACGGTGAAGCCTTGTCTGACGGAGAAAATAGTTTTACCGATTGGCTTCGTCAATGGGGAAATCCTGAAACCAGAGAGTAGCATTTCAAATGATGAGTAAAAGCAATGGAGAAGAACAGAGCTGCTTGTCAAAGGATGGCTTTTAGGTTCGATAGATAAGACTTTGCCTGACGAAGGAAACTGGTGTGGTCTGAGTTGGAGAGTTAATTGCAAAATACGTCCCGTAACTTATACCCAGTTCCATCCGTAGTCCTTTATCTTTTAACTTTATCAATTTTAGTCATTTAACTTTTTAATTGCTCAATTTTGGTCCTTTAACTTTTTAATTGCTCAATTTTGGTCCTTTAACTTTTTACTTTATCAATTTTGGTCCTTCAAATTGGGGAAAATGATTTGAAAAACCCCCAATTTGAAGGACTCACGTGTTGTGCACGTGCAATTTCCGGCGAAAAATTCAAATTTCGACCCAAATAGGACCAAAATTGAGCAATTAAAAAGTTAAAAGACTAAAATTGAACAATTAAAAAATTAAAGAACTAAAATTGATAAAGTAAAAAGATAAAGGACTACGGATGAAATTGAGTATAAGTTACCGGACGTATTTTGCAATTAACTCCTGAGTTGGATTACATTTTCAGTGACGAGGAAGCCTATTCAAAAGAGGAAGATGGTGGAAGTAAGTTATCTGTGAATTTCTGTTTGCATTACTTAATTTATGTATGTATGTTTGAATTTTATATCCAACCATTACTTAATAATAATAATAATTATTATTATCATTATAATAAACATATGTTATTACACCGTGTGTTTGACCTATATAGGTTGAACACTCTTAAATATGTTCGACCATATGTAGAATATTATACTATATGTTCGACCACAATAAATCTAATTAACATTTTTATATTCTTTAATAATATTTCTTAACAATTGTTTAATAAATTCTTTTAGTTACTCTTGCAAATGTACGATATAGATTATAAATGTGGTGAGCAATGTCGATACCATATAGACTATCAAATTGGAACCTAATAAATACTCAAATTCAACAACTAATTTTATCTAGGCAACTGAATATCAAAGTTTCAGATAAATAAAAAAATGAATGAACACGATAAATCCATATAACAAAGACATATTTTCTAGGATATATTTTCATCTAATTCTCATCAAAGTATCACTTTGACCAACCAAGTTCATTAATTATTCCCCTATATGAGCAATCACAAATATCAAATTGACCACTCTCCCAAGCTAGTGAACCAATTGATTATATGCTACCATACCTGTACTCAGTTTGATAAAACAAATAACTTCCAAAAGCACTTAGGATTGATTTCTCATAACATAAGTTCATAAATTTTGCCGATCAACTAGTTCAACTTATATGTCATGAGTTTAGTCTTTCATAACTAAATGATGCTCAATTATCAGCCGAATAACCAAACAAGTAATCAAAACATAAACACACAAATAAAGTTAAAATAAAATAAAGAACTCAAAATAAAATGAAAGATCTATAACAATTCAAATTACACTACTAGCAAATCCTAAAAATCATAGAAAATTAGCTAAATATGATTATTCATAGACAGATTGAAAAAACATTATATCTAAACAAAAAATCTAACTATGAGAAAGAGGTAAAAATTCTATGAAAGTTGATCTCTCATTTCTCCAATACTTTGGTTCTTGATTTTCTCCATCAAAGCACCTCCAAATATGATCGGCTTGTCTCTTCTTTCAAATGCTTCTCAAATAATTATTTTTCGGATCTAAAGTTTGGTATATGACATCCTCCTGATTTTTCATCCATTTTAGGCTTATTTAAGAGTTTGGAGGTCTCCTAAGTCAAGTACAAGTCGAAAATAGGTTAAAAAAAAAGAGTTCTAGACTAGGAGTCTTCCGCTACGGTTGTGTCCTCGCGCACGGTCTGACCATGTATGACTGCAGAAGTTACGTACTGTGTATTTACGCATGATCATGTCTATAGCATAGTCGCTCGTGACAACAATGTACTAATTTGACTTTGTCTTCTTCTTCCTAAAAGTTGTAGGCTTTGAAGTTAGCTTTCTAATGCCACAAATTTCAACTCAATAGAAATTTTCTAAAGCAAGTTATAGCTCAAATACTAGAGCCCTATCAGGACGAAAAATATAACATCACAACTTTCATCTTCTAGTAATATTCTGTTGTGGAGAAAAAATTGGAAAAAATGATCAACATGAAAATTGTAGATCTCCTCCTTAGCTTCCAACAAAATAAGGAACTCTCAATTTGGACTTCTAAATTAAGAAGTATGTTCTTTCTCCCACAACTTTGCGTTTAAGCTCATAGTCAATGTCGATAAATTTTCCACCTAACTTGAATTAATAATATTTTACTCTTCAAGTAATTTCAACTTTATTTCTCGCATTTTCATGATTTTTCTCATCGCTCTTCAGTGATTTCTTTCTCGTTTTGTAATTCCACTCAAAAGTTGAACTTTTTGTCACTAAAAATATGAAACTAAGCACAAACCCATAAAATGCAATTTATACTTGAAAATTATATAAATCACCAACACAATGTATCCAAAATTATTCAAAATAATACTTTGAAAGGATGATTAGAATATCATTGATGATTCTTATTCAGAGAATTACAAGAATATATAATCATAATGTACAACAATCTCGTCCTAGAATTAAGGAGAGAAAAAAGGAAAAAAACCTATTCTATGTTTACAGGTCAAAAACTATCCAAATATATACATGGTCAAATAATTTCCCTAATACGCCCCCGCAAGCGTTGCGTGGGGTGAAGACAAACGCAGAGCTTGGATCGAAGAAGCTCAAAAGCGGGACGGGGTAGGCTTTTGGTGAAAATATCTGCAAGTTGCAGATGTGAAGGAACAAAACGTGTAGAAAGCTTTCCAGTAGACACCAACTCGCGAACAAAATGATAATCCAGATCAATGTGCTTAGCTCGTTTGTGAGAAATCGGATTCTGACTTAGGAAGATAGCGCTTTTATTGTCACAAAGGAGCTCTGGACGGGAAGGAGGTGAGATCCTAAGTTCGCCAAGAAGATTGGTGAGCCAAACTATCTCTGCAGCAGGATTTGCCATAGCCCTGTATTCTAACTCACAACTAGAACGAGCGACTGTAGGTTGTTTCTTCGCACTCCAAGAAATAAGATTACCACCAAAAAAGATGGAATAACCATAGGTGGAGCGACGTGTTTCAATGCAACGGGCCCAATCTGCGTCAGAGTAGCCCACTATAGAAGAATCAGCACGCCTCGTAAAGGATAAGCCAAAGTGAACGGTGCCCTTGACGTAGCGAAGAATTCGTTTGATAGCATTGAAATGATCAACAGTAGGTGAGTGAAGAAACTGACTGACAACATTAACAGCATAAGACAGATCGGGTCGAGTAATCGTCAAATACTGAAGAGCTCCAACCAACGAACGATACAATGTAGGATCAGAAAATGGTGATCCATCACTAACCATGACTTCCCCAGCAACTAAGGGAGTGGCAACGGGCTTAGAATCCAGCAAATTTGCCCGTTCCAAAATGTCATGAGCATATTTTGCCTGCCCTACAAAGAGACCCTCTGGAGTATAAGAGACCTCAAGACCAAGGAAATAATTGAGACGACCCAGGTCCTTAAGCGCAAATTCTTTGTGAGTACGAGCAATAAGCATTTTTAACCAAGTCTCGTCATTACCGGTGATAATAATATCATCAACATATAAGAAGAGATAAATGACGAAGGTACCTTTGAGAAGGTAGAATAGAGATGAGTCAGAGCGACTCTGACGGAAACCCAAACTCAGCAAGAAAGTATTGAACCGCTGATACCAAGCTAGAGGGGCCTGTTTCAAGCCATACAAAGCCTTCTTAAGACGACAAACGTGATCAGGAAAGCGAGAATCAACAAACCCCGGAGGCTGGGCCATGAAAACCGGTTTGGGAAGCACCCCATGGAGAAAGGCGTTCTTAACATCAAGCTGATGGAGAGACCACTGAAAGTGAACCGTAAGAGCAAGAACAACACGCATAGTGGATGCCTTGACAACTGGGCTGAAAGTATGATGAAAGTCAGCACCAGGAACCTGAGTAAAACCCTGGGCAACTAGACGAGCTTTATGACACTCAATCGAACCATCGGCATGAAGCTTGGTACGAAACACCCATTTAGAACCAACAATGTTCGTGTTCGGAGGACGAGGGACGAGATCCCAAGTGTTATTTTGATGAAGAGCATCAATCTCCTCTTGCATAGCAGAAAGCCAAGCTGGGGACTTAGCAGCAGATTTAAAACCCCGAGGCACAGAAGTGGCAACAAGAGCTGATAGAAGAGCTGTGCAAGATAGATCAACAGGATACCGAGGCTTGAACACACCAGCCCGAGCACGTGTGACCATGGGATGAGTGGACACTGGGTGTCGAACCGACTGTTCGATAATAGGCTGCACATGTTCCTGCACAGGCTGGTCTGGAACAGGCTCTTGGGGGACCGGATCGAGGGGCAGAGGCTGATCAGACTCGTCCGGTATAATACGTGGCTGAGGTGGGGCAGCCGGAGGAGGCGTGGTGGTTGGCTGTGGCAACACAACAGAGGGAATGAAGGACCCATCTAAGAAGGTAGAAACTTCTAACTCAGAGAGGGATGATGGTGAGGACGGCGAGGCTCGCGCGAACGGGAAACAAAGCTCATCAAACTGAGTGTGGCGAGTTGTAAAAACTCGTGAGGAGTCGGGATCTAGACAACGATAACCTTTATGCATCGAGCTGTAACCAATAAAAATGCAAGGCCTACTACGAGGTGCTAATTTATGCTCAGCATAATCATGGAGAAACGGAAAGACACGGCAGCCAAACGGCTTAAAGTTGGCATAATTCGGGGCTGAGCCAAATAGAAGCTCAAAGGGCGACTTGTTTGACAAGACTGCAGAAGGAAGACGATTGATAACATAAACTGCTGTGGCAAAAGCGTCAAACCATAGAGAAGCCGGCGCATGGGCATGAAATAACATGGAGAGACCGGTCTCAGAAATGTGCCTGTGCTTACGCTCTGCACGACCATTCTGCTGCGGAGTGTAAGGGCAGGAAAGACGATGAAGAATGCCATGTACAGAAAAAAAATCACTAACCCGGGAATTAACAAACTCTGTCCCCCCATCACTTTGAAACACCTTAATAGATCTAGAAAACTGATTACACACAAAGGCATTAAATTTCACCAAGACAGCACAAAATTCTGATTTAGCACGCAGTGGATAAATCCATGAGAAACGAGAGTGATCATCCACAAAGACAACATAATATTTGTAACCATCAGAAGTAACAACAGGTGCTGGACCCCACAAATCACAGTGTATCAAGTCCAAAATTGCATCAGCCTTTTTATTATTTAAAACAAACGACAACCTTTTACTCTTGGCCAACTGGCAAGAGGAACAAGTAGCGGGGTTCGGTAATAAAGAAGTAACAGATAGTTGTCCTAATTTTTGCAGTAAATGAATAATCGAAAATGGGACATGCCCCAGGCGTAAATGCCACAAATCAAAACTTGCCTTCAAGTTCTTATTCCGTAAAGCTGAAACCAAAGCTGGAACACCTCGATCAAGTAAGTACAACCCTTTATCACACCGACCCTGAGCCAGAACTGTCTTTGTGACCCGATTCTGAATCGTAAAAAAACGATCAGAAAATACAACATCAACAGGAAAATCGGCAGTTAACTTACTGATGGACAACAAGTTTTTCGTGATGTGTGGAACAACTAACACATCCAATAAATGCACATCACCAGATAATTTAGAAGTGCCAATATGAGAGATATTTAAAGCTGACCCATTACCAACAATAACAGAACCGTTACCCGTATATGGCTCAAAGGAGTCGAGAGTACTGGGTTGATTAGTCATATGCGCTGAAGCACCGGAGTCTAAGTACCAATCAGGTGACGGGTCTGAAACTTTGCAGGAGGTGTTGAATGCCTGAGCAAGATCAGCAGAATTCATAGCAGACTGAGCGGCCACATATTTCGGACATTTATCAGCGTAGTGCTCTCCACGACAGATTTGACAACGGGGTGGACGACGGCCAATATTATTGAAAGAACCACCACGAGAGTTTGAATTAGGACGCTGCCCCTGGTTGCCTGAATTTCCGAAGGAGCGACCACCGCTACCATGCGAGCCCTGGTTAGGATTAGACGAACTGCCGGAGTTGCCCTTGGAGTTGGATCGACCACCAGAGGTCTGGTTACCCCGTGAAGCTGTGAAAGCGGTAGAAGAATGATGGCCAGCCTCCATGGCACGAAGCATAGCCTCAAATTGACGGGCTTGATGGAGGAGATCCCGAAACTTCGGAATCGAAGCAAGAGCGAGGCGGGCATCCGTAAAACTAGCGAACTGAAGGCCGAGACCTCTCAAGAACCAGTGGCTTTTATCTTCTTCATCAATCGGACGACCAATCGCAGACAATTGGTCACAGATGACTTTGAACTTACGCCCGTAGTCATCGACGGACAGATCCCCTTTGCGAAGGGAGAGGAGCTCTTCACGGAGGGAGTGGGTATGAGAGGCTGAGGAATCGGAGTAAGCAGCCTGGAGAGCTACCCAGGCAGAGTGAGAGGTTTCACATTTAAAAATCTCAGAAGCGGCATCCGGCGTGAGCGAGCAGGAGATGACGCTGAGTAGGTTTTTGTCTTTCAAACGCCAAGCCTTGAACTCAGGGTTTGGAGATTCCGATCCGTCGGCAGCAGTGATCTTGGTGGAGGGAGCGACGATGGAGCCATCAAGGATGCCCATGATATCGAAGCACTCTGCCATATCAATAACTTGACGACGCCACATCAAGAAAGTGGACATCTCAAGTTTGATCTGAACCATGTTGAGCATGGTGGCAATAGGAAGAGGGTCTGTGGTCGTGGAGGCCATATCAAAGGAAGAAGTTGCGTACATAGGTGTCTGTGTAGAGAAAATCGGCGGAAGAAAGGATGAAGCCAAAAGAATAGGAAAAGAGGTTAGGATCTTTTACTGACGGATGATACCATGAAAGGATGATTAGAATATCATTGATGATTCTTATTCAGAGAATTACAAGAATATATAATCATAATGTACAACAATCTCGTCCTAGAATTAAGGAGAGAAAAAAGGAAAAAAACCTATTCTATGTTTACAGGTCAAAAACTATCCAAATATATACATGGTCAAATAATTTCCCTAATATATTTAAATGTATATTAAATGATATAAAAGGCGCACTTATCATAAACATTAAATTTAAAGTTAATAATTAGTCATATTCTATGTGAGAATATTGTAAGTTTGCCATGTTTCCTCATGGTCATTCGTAAAGATGGTACAAGGTAGAACTACTTATTAATTTGCTTCTTTTAAACTCTATTCTAACCGTTTCTGAAACAGGGGAAGATTTAAACAGGAGGCATTTGCCTCTACTTATATATAGCAGCACTGAAAGGTGAGTGGAAGACAGCAAAAACTAATTTCTTTGACAAAGATAAAGAGGAAGCCATAGCTCGTATCACTCACGACTCAGGAACAGCTCTCCATTGTGCAGTTTTGACAGGAAAAGCAACTGACAATGAAGTTGGTGGAATTGTTGCCACATGATGCACTTGCCATAAAGGATAGATATGGGGAAACCGCTTTACACAGAGCTGCCTTGGTTGGAAACACTGAAGCAGTTATGACTTTGGTTGAAAAAAATCCAGATTGCCATACATTTTGAATGATAACAACAAATTGGCAGTCATAGAAGCAGCCGAGTATTGCCGAAAGAACACACTAGAGTACTTGATATCCGTATCCAACCCATTTGAAGGGCAGTTAGGCAATTACCTAATGACTGAAACAATATTTTCTGAATTCTTTGGTGAGTGCAAAGTTTTGCCTCCTTTGTCCAAGTTTTGTTGAGTGGTACTTTTTAATAACCATTTTTTTTATCAGATGTTGCGCTTAATTTGCTAGAAAAGAATCCCAATCTACCTCATTTAATAACTGATGACGCTGGTTTTTGCTCTCTGTCAACTATGACACTCATGAAAAATTCATTCCCAAGTGGAGAAAGTTTCAGCTGTTATGAAAAGTGGATCTACCATCGTATGTAAATATAGATAGGAAACTGAGATTTTTTTTAGATAGTTTCTATTCTTAGTCAATTTGAGGGGAAAATTGGCAATAATACTCTATATATTGCTTCAAATTATAACTATCTTTAATTTTCTGAGTTTTTAAAAATAATCCATAAACAATTACCTAGGTAGTATCAAGTAATTAGTGGGTCACAATTTGACATGGTTGGTAAATATACATGTAATCAATTTTTTCAGTTTTTTTTTTTTTTTCATATCCATGTTATTAGAAAATGAGAGAAATCCAATAATGTCAACAATTTTCCAGCCAAAACCCCTGAAAATAAACAACATTAAATGTGAAAAATCCAATATTGAGCTTCCACGTGTCAAATAAAATGTGTATAGATGTCTTAAAGAAACCCAATTTAAAGTGATCCACTTAAATTTAAGTTATGGGCTTACATGAGTATCATAATATTCATGGGCTTTTATGTGTAGATATTTTCAATTTATTGAGGAACCAAATTGAAAATAAAGAAAACTTATTATTATAAGTTAGGGTTATGATCGCCAAACATCAGATTCTCATCCCACACTCTGTATTCTCTATACGGAAAAGTGAAGAAGGGTGAATTGATAGTTTGGTAAACCATACCAGTTAAAACACGAATCAATTCAATAATCGATATAAAGATTATGTACGCTTCCGTTTTATGGTTATCGTTTCTTCTTTATTTCAGTTTATCATCGTAGATATTAGGTTTGGAGATTATTTGCTGAAGCATGTTTATGTGTGATTAATACATACTAATTACGTGATTGTTTTCTAACATTGAAGACCCTACATAAATTGGAGCTCAAAACATTCTTCAAATGAGAAGAATTATGTGATTGTGGACTGAGGTCTTCCTCAGGATGATTATGGACTTCACACAACAACCTGCGAAGAAGGTTATATGGATGTTGAAATAGAGATGTAAGGTTTTACGTTTTTTTGTCTGTTTTACCATCATTTTTAAGTTTTAATTATTGATTTATTTTCTTAACTTTTCTCCAACTTTCGATATTCTTAATTCAAACATGCCTTTTTTTTCGTTTTGTTGCCTGATTTTGCATAGAGATGAATGCAGTTACTTTATGTGGATCAACCCTCCAATGAATGCAAGAGCTAGGGAATTGCTATTGTTCACTTGATCAACTAAAAGAAAACCCTAAAATATTCAAAATGTTGGAATATATGCGGTTAGGTGTATTGAAAAGATGTACAATTACGGGGTTAAGTCGAGGCAGGAGTTAGACTCTTTCTCCGTAAGACGATATTGCCCCATATTCAAGTGCTCACGGTTGACGGCAATCGTCCCCAAGACACAACGACTTCGAACTTAAGGATTACAGCACAACAACCCAAAAGCTATCGGCGAACTTACTCGATACTCGAGACTTTCTTAATGACGACTATTGAAAAGAATGCAAGTGATTTCTACGTTGAAAGAATTCTAAATGAATTTCGGAATAAAGAAATGAAATGAGGGGGCCTCCTATTTTATAGGAGTAAGAAGATGTGTTCTTTCGTTTAAGGGATACCACCTTGGACCCAAGAGGTGTGTTCACACCTCTTCACAAGAGTCAAACCATTTGGACCCAAGGATCACGCCACTTGGTCACATCCCTTCACACCTAGATCGGCCCGACCCGACCCGACCTGCGACCCACGACCCGACCCTGTCCGATCCGAACCCAACCCGGGTACCACATGCGGTTCGGATGATACATGTGTGCTTAGCCAACTAGATCCAAAAAATGGCACTAGGTTCCACCATAAAGGAACACACATGATTATCTTTTATACATGTGCTCCTACTAATAAAGTAAAACTTTTTCCACCAATTTCCCAATGTGGGACTTCATCTTTCTCCCATTTTCCTTCACAAGAAGGATCCAAGTTGCCAACTTTGTGTATTAATTTCTCATTCACCCAAAATTGGATATTCGAAAGTAATTACACTACATTCATCTATACGGAACGTAGATTCCGATTTAGCAACTTATTTCCATTTATTTAAAATGGAATCAACATTAAAAATTGGTCAAAGATTGGTCAAAACCAACCTTCTCTTCCAATTTCCAACAATCCCCCACACGAATGATGAAATTAATGCATGCATAAATGCAGCCACCTAAGAAAGTCCTGACGAACCATTATTGCATCAGGATAGATAGCTTCCGGCTTTGAATCTTCCCTAGTGGAGTACTATCGGATATACTGGCGATTTGGTGGACGCGATGTCTTGAACCCCTCCGCCGCTTGTGTATACCAAGACAATAATACCCATACAACAATAGTTCTAATATCTTTCAGTTCTCATGTTGTGTCCGTTTCGGCCATGGACCATATCTCGGATTCATGAGTGTTCTCCATTTTTTGGAGTTGAAGCGCCCACACTTCTCACTCATATAGCTGATCTCCCATAAAGAGTATCCTGTCATACCCCACCTTTAAAGGCTATAGGAATCATTAAAAGCATTCGAAATGCTTACCCTCACCACACTGCACAGGTTCTGCACTTGGGGCAGCCTCAAGAATGGAGCATTGGATAAATTCCAAGTGCATATCTAGACTTAGATCATAGCTTAGTTGTCTCATTGAACCAAGTTTGTGGGATCATCAACGCTTCATGGTTGAGTTACCACTATGACGTCTGTAATGTGTGGTTTTTCAACCCCATTCCCCTCACTGCACTATTCATCTGATCTCTGTTAATACCTTTTATTAGCGGATCCGCAATATTTTCCTTAGACTTCACATAGTCAATGGAAATTATACCACTAGAGATCAGTTGTCTCACGATATTATATCTCTGATGAATATGACGAGACTTACCGTTGTACATACTACTTTGTGCCCTCCCAATTGCCGACATGTTGTCGCAATGTATCATCATTGGAGACACAAGTTTCGTCCAACACAGAATGTCTTCTAAGAAATTCCTAAGCCACTAGGCTTCTTCGCCGGCTTTATCTAGCGCTATAAACTCAGACTCCATCGTGGATCGAGCTATGCACGTTTGCTTAGAAGATTTCCAGGATGCTGCTCCTCCACCTATAGTGAATACGTATCTACTTGTGGACTTGGAGTTAGTCGTATATGATATCCAGTTGGCATAGTTGTATCCCTCTAATACAGTAGGATATCTCGTATAAAGTATGTCATGGTTCATGGTATGTTTTAGATACCTTAGAACCATTATCAAAGCTATCTAGTGGTCCGAACCTGGATTACTCGTGAATCTACTAAGTTTGCTAACTGAGTATGCAATGTCAGGATGTGTGCAGTTTGTAAGATACATCAAGCTACCAATGACTCTTGCATATTTCAGTTGAGATACTGGGTCATCTTTATTTTTGGCTAAATGCAGACTTAGATCAACCGGAGTTTTAGCCGAAGATAAGTCCCAAGCCTCGAATTTCTTAAGCACGTTCTCGACGTAATAAGATTGTGATAAGACAATTCTTTCAGATGTCCTAGAAATTTTTATTCCTAGTATGACATCCGCTAAACCTATATCTTTCATGTCAAAATTACTCTTTAACATGTTCTTAGTTTTCATGATTACATCATGGTTGTTACTCATGATTAACATGTCGTCTACATAAAGACAGACAATCACAAAATCATTTAGTATTCCTTTAACGTATACACATTTGTCACACTCATTGATTTTGAACCCATTTGACATCATCGTTTTGTCAAATTTCTCATGTCACTGCTTAGGTGCCTGTTTCAGCCCATACAGTGATTTGACAAGTTTACATAATTTATTCTCTTGTTCGGGTGCTACAAACCCCTCGGGTTGTTCCATATAAATCTCCTTGTCTAGTTCCCCATTTAGGAAAATTGTCTTTACATCCATTTGATGTATTTCAAGATTGTGCAGAGCTGCAATAGCTATGAGCACTCGAATGGATGTGATTCTTGTGACAGGTGAGTAAGTGTCAAAGAAATCATATCCTTCTTTTTGTCTAAACCCCTTTGCTACCAACCGAGCTTTGTATTTGTCGATTGATCCATCAGTCTTATATTTCCTTTTAAGGATCCACTTGCATCCTAAAGGTTTGCACCCCGGTGGAAGATCAACTAACTCCTACGTATGATTTTGCATGATGGACTCAATTTCACTATTGATAGCTTCCTTCTAGAGAGGAGCATCTGGGGCTGGACAATGCTTCTTGAATTGTCCCAGGTTCAGTTTCTAACATGTAAGTTAGAAAATCCGGACCAAATGATTTTGTCACTCTAGGTCTCTTACTGCGTCTCGGTTCATCTTCCCCTTGAGGATGACTTTGACCAGCTTTATAAATTCTCTTGTTAGAACTAATCTCTTTCATTTCTTTATTCGGAAAGACATTCTCAAAGAACACTGTATTTCTCGACTCTATGATCATTCCTTCAATCATATCAAGAATTTCTGATTTGTGTACCAAGAATCGATATGCACTACTGTGATAAGCATATCCAATGAATATGCAGTCAACAGTCTTGAGTCCTATCTTCACCTGTTTAAGCTTAGGTATTTCTACCTTTGCTAGGCACCCCCACACTTTCAGGTAATGATAAGAATGCTTCCTTCCTTTCCATGACTCATACGGAGTCTTGTCCTTTTTCTTGTGTGGTAATTTATTCAGAATGTGATTTGCTGAAAGCACGGCTTCCCCCCACATGTTCTAGGGTAGGTCAAAGCTAAGCAATATTGCATTCATCATCTCTTTTAGAGATCTATTCTTGCATTCTACAATGCCATTTGACTGAGGTGAATATGGAGCCGTAGTTTGGTGAATAATCTCATGTTCTGTCCAGAACTCTTCAAACGGAGCTACATACTCCCCACCTCTGTCACTACGAATCATTTTGATTCTTCTGTTGAGTTGATTCTCAACCTCACTCTTATAATTTTTGAAGGCCTCAAGAGCTTTCTTTTTTACTTTCAAAAGATACACATAAGAGTACATTGTGCAGTCATCTATGAACGTAATAAAGTACTTCTTGCCCCCTCTAGTTTGCACAAATTTCAAATCACATATATCTGTATGGATCAACTCTAGAGGTTCAGTACTTCGTTCCACTGAATGGAAAGGTGTTTTGGCCATCTTTGCCTCAACACATACTTCAGATTTATTTTGTGAATCCATTTCCATTTCAGGCAATAAATTCAAACTTACGAGCTTTCGTAATTTATTTAAATTTACATGTCCTAATCTATCATACCATAGATTAGAACTCTCAATCAAGTAAGATAAATTAATGACTTTATTATCATCGATCCACTTAATATCACGGTGTACAGTCATTACATTCAACTTAAAGAACCCCCCTCTCAAGGTAGCACTTTTCCAACAAATTGACCGGCCTTGGTCAGTACAAATTTCCCGGCCTCAAACACTAATCTAAATCTGGCTTTGCTCAACAGCAAGCCAGAAACTAGATTCTTGCGAATGTTTGGGACATGCAGAACATCCACGAGCGTCAGCTCCTTCCTTGAGGTCATCTTGAGTACCACTCTTCCCAACCTGGCCACGTTGGAGATTGCTAAATTTCCCATATACAGCTTCCTACCAGTGATTGACATGTAGGTTGAGAACATCTCTCTGTCAGAGTATATATGACGCGTAGCTCCAGTATCCACCCACCAGTCTCTCGAATTGTCCATCAAGTTGGCTTCAAATACGACAGCTGATAGGTCGAGCCCCGTCATGTTTATAGGTGCATCATCCTCGGCAAGGTTGGCTTGACCTTGATTGCCCTTTTTGGGTTGTCGGCAATCTATAGCAAAGTGTCTAGGCTTTCCACAGTTGTAGTAGTTTCCTTAGACTTTCTTCTTAGGTTCCTGTTTAGATTGTGAGTTGCCCGACCCCTTCCTCTTATTGCTAGGACGTGTTTCGGCCAGGTTCACTTTTGTCTCTATTGATGCCCTGCTGCTCTTGACTTCAGATTTTCGGTTATCTTCCTCGATCCTTAGTCTCACAATCAGGTCCTCAAGCCCCATTTCTTTTCTCTTGTGCTTGAGGTAGTTCTTGAAATCTTTCCACAAAGGCGGTAGCTTCTCAATAATAGCAGCTACTTAGAAAGATTCACTGAGTTGCATACCCTCAGCATGTATGTCATGTAGGATCAGTTACAACTCCCGAACTTAGTCCAAGACAGTCTTTGTATCGACCATTTTGAAATCCAAGAACTTGTTGACAATGAAATTTTTCATTCCAGCATCTTCCGTCTTGTACTTCTTCTCCAAGAATTCCCATAACTCTTTTGCGGTCTTAGTAACCGCATAGACGTTATATAGGGAGTCGTCTAGCCCATTCAGAATATAGTTCTTGCATAAGAAGTCGTCGTGATTCCATGCATCTAGTGCGGTGTGCATTTGTTCACCTGTTTTATCATCGGCCACTATAGGCGGGTCTTCTTGGATGAACCTTGCAAGACCGAAGGTCGTCAGGTAGAACAGCATCTTCTGTTGCCACCTTTTGAACTCACTTCCATTAAATTTTGGCAGTTTCTCGGTAAAAACTGGTGCAGAAGATGTGGATGTCATCTCTTCAATACACTAAATATCGTCTTACGATTGTTGGAATATATGCGGTTAGGTGTATTGAAAAGATGTACAATTATGGGGTTAAGTCGAGGCAGGAATTAGACTCTTTCTCCGTAAGACGATATTGCCCCGTATTCAAGTGCTCACGATTGACAGCACGACTTCGAGCTTAAGGATTACAGCACAACAACTCAAAAGCTATCGGCGAACTTACTCGATACTCGAGACTTTCTTAATGACGACTATTGAAAAGAATACAAGTGATTCTATGTTGAAAGAATTCTGAATGAATTTCGGAATAAAGAAATGAAATGAGGGGGCCTTCTATTTATAGGAGTAAGAAGATGTGTCATTTCGTTCAAGGGATATCACCCTTGGACCCAAGAGGTGTGTTCACACCTCTTCACAAGGGTCAAACCATTTGGACCCAAGGGTCACACCACTTGGTCAGACCCTTCACACCTAGATTGGCCCGAACCCGCAACCTGGTCCATGACCCGATCCGACCCGGCCGGCCTACGACCGGACCCGGTCCGGTCCGAACCCAACCCGGATGCCACATGCGATTCGGATGGTACGTGTGTGCTTAGCCAACTAGGTCCAAAAAATAGCATTAGGTTCCACCATAAAGGAGCACACATGATTATCTCTTATACATGTGCTCCTACTAATAAAGTGAAACTTTTTCACCAATTTCCCAATGTGGGACAACTTCATCTTTCTCCCATTTTCCTCACAAGAAGGATCCAAATTGCCAACTTTGTGTATTAATTTCTCATTCACCCAAAATTGGAAATTCGAAAGTAAATACACTACATTCATCTACACGAAACGTAGATTCCGATTTAGCAACTTATTTCTATTTATTTAAAATGAAATCAACATTAAAAATTAGTCAAGATTGGTCAAAACCAACCTTCTCTTCCAATTTCCAACACAAAATACATATTTGAGTGGTGGGGAGGGTGTTAAATGTATAAGTGTACCTGAAGTATCTTTGAGAGAGAATTTGGAATTAGGGTGTTTTTGAGATTAGGGATTTAGATTTAACCTTCTCATTTACTTTTAAGTGCGAGATTGTGCAACTCAAATGACAAGCTATGTGACTTGGCAGAAAAGAAAAAACAGAAAATTAATTCCATGTGTGAATTAACTGGTCACGTTAGCATGCTATTAGTTATAAAATGTAACTGTGAATTTTTGGCAAGCAACATTAATAACATACATAACATTCTAAAAAAAAAATTAAAGAGTAAAATTATAAGGGGTAATATACATGATATTATTACATTTTTTCCTCAATTTGAGTATTTTTTGAACTTTTGGTTTATCTTGTTTCAAAAATGTCTTTAGTTGAGGTATGATCTTAGTATGATGTAAGTATAGTTTGATTTAACCACTCCACCTAATGCTTATTGTTGTACTCTAGATATGTTTATATATCAGCGAAGCAGCAAGTTATGTTTCCCAATCTTGCAGAAATATTATTCTCTTCGTTTTTTGCTAGTATCAAGATTTCAACCATCACAATAAGCTTCATTTGTGAATATTTTATTGAAAATCCTTAGTTTCATTGTAAGTATTTCTTTGTTTACAGCCAAAACTAGGTTTGCTTAATTATTTGACATGTATCTATGTTTCAGATGTTCCTCTTAAACATCCCAAAAGGGAAGCTGCTCATGCAGCATCTCCTGCTGGCGACATTGAAAATATGAGTAGCGATGCTTCAGTATACAACAAGTACTCAACCTTTCAGATCATTTCTGCAGGAAAGTAGCTCTCTTTTTTTTTTTTTTCTCAATATGGATGTATTTGGGAGTTCCTATTTGGTATAACTAAATTAATACCAATAAAAAAATGTTGAAAAGAGAAATGCTAAAAGTTTTATCAGTACTCTTGTAGTTAATCTGAAATTTTCATTTTATTTTGATTGTTGTACAATGACCCAAAAGTTGAAATTTATGCTCTGGATACTCATCCAATATTTAGGTATGGAATAATCTTAATTTTGTAAAATGTGGATAATATGCTTCAGTTCAAACTTGCTTTGTGTTATGCATTGTGTTTTAACGGTTGGTTAAATGTCAGTGCCCCAAGTGAAGGCAATCAGGGACAAGAAAGTAAGGCACAAACAAGCACTTGAACTTCTCAAACGCTTGTGCAAACAAATGTTATTTATGCCTCAAACTGAAGCTTCAAGAATGTTCCGCTACTCCATCATTACCGCCGCAAAACATGGTATCAGTGAAATTGTGGAAGTTATATTGGAAACGTATCCTGATGCTATTTATGCTATCGATAAGGCCACCGACTTGGGGTTATTTCACATGGCAGTAAAATATCGCCATGAAAATGTTTTCAATCTTTTTTATCGACTGAGTGACATTAAATATGAAAAGATTGCTGAATGTGATAATGAGCGCAACAATATATTACACTTATGTGGAAAACTAGCCCCTCCAGACAGATTCAATCGTGTTCGTGGTGCAGCTCTGCAGATGCAACAGGAATTACAGTGGTACAAGGTAGCTCAAAAGGCTTACCTTCTTTTACCAATAAAATGTTTTTATGCCTCTCTAATGAATATTGCATTCAAAATTCTGTAGGAGATGGAGAAACATATTCATCCTTCTCGCCAAACGTTTCTAAATAGTCAAAGAAAAACCCCAAAAATGTTATTCACAGAGGAACACCAAAATTTAAAAGATGCAGGAGAGAAGTGGATGAAGGACACTGCTAATGCATGTACCATTGCAACGGCACTGATATCAACTGTTGTGTTTACAGCAGCATTTACCGTGCCAGGTGGTATTAAAGCTGAAAGTGGCTATCCATTATTGTCAAACGAATCTGCATTCATCTTGTTTGCCATTTCAAACGCTGTTTCCTTTTTCACTTCCATCACTTCTCTTCTGATGTTTCTCTCCATCTTGACTTCACGTTACGCTGAGGAAGATTTCCTATATGTTCTACCCAAGAGATTAAGCATCAGCCTTCTAAGCCTCTTCATGTCCATTATATTTATGATGGTTGCCTTTAGTGCAACGCTCTATCTTGTATTTCACAGAAAAGTGATATGGTTTTTTATACCAGCTGTGGCAGCATTGGCTTGCTTGCCTGTAACATCATTCGTGTTGTTACAATTCCCATTTCTTATAGATGTCCTCTACTCAACCTATGGTCCTGGATTATTTGGGAAAAAAGGTGCGCCTTTGATGTACTAAACAAGAAAAATCATCCAAGATATTTAATTTATTAAGCTATGATGTCTACATTAGGAAAATAGTATTTGTATCCTGTAAATTTCATATGATCAGCTCGTGCTCTAATGTGTAGCTTTGGATGTAAGCATATTGAGTCTTATTATGAGAAAGTGGATGCACTTGTGTGGGTGGTTTTGCTGCTAGATAATATTTGCATCTCCCAATGGTTCATCATCTGCCCCTCTCCTCTGCCACTTGTTGGCCAGTATATATATCCTGTATTGTTCCATCTATTGGTTGTTATGCTACTCATAAATTTTGTTATGGTTGGGGCTATTAACACCCCTATTATTTATTAATATATTTATTAAAACGCTCTACCAGATACACCCCTTTAATATTTTTTAAACCTCTTTTAAACTCAATACACCTCATACCTAATTATATACCATCTTAAAAATAGTATGACCTTCCAAAAGCATCTTATATTGAGACTCAATATTGCTCACATTAATCAGTGGGATGCACGTGTGTACGTGTCAAAAGGGGAAATAGCAAATTTAGGATAGTAATTTTACTCCATTCACCATATAGGGACAATATCTTTTCGGGCTTTGAAATTGAGACTGTATGTTTCAATTTTGGGCGAATTTAGGACAATCAGCCCGAATCGATGAATTTCGGGCTGAATTGCACGTGAAAGTCACGTGAATTTCGGGCTTTTAAGCCCGCTACCTCCGGTTCACGTGACTTTCACGTGCAATTCAGCCCGAAATTCATCGATTCAGGCTGAATTGTCCTAAATTCGCCCAAAATTGAAACATACAGTCTCAATTTCAAAGCCCGAAAAGATATTGTCCCTATATGGTGAATGGGGTAAAGTTACTGTCCTAAATTTGCTATTTCCCCCGTGTCAAAATTCGGTGCATTTTAAAAAAAATTGTGAAAATTTGACTAAAACCGGACAATCTTTAGACTTTTAAGACTAAAATTTATATTTTTGACTTAACAAGTCTATTGCCATATTCTAATTAACATGACAAAATATTTTCTTCTGTCAAGGTTACAATATATATATATATATATATATATATATATATATATTAGACTATATTAAAAATTATTATTATTATCATGGAAAATCGCAAATTTAGGACATTGTCTTTAGGTAATTCACCAATTAAGGACTAATTTTTCGGGCCACGACATTGAGACATTAACTTTTTAGTTTGGGTGATTTTAGGATAAAAACCCGAAATCACGAATTTCAGGTGTAATCGCCTGAGATTTGGGCTTTTTGTTGAAGTGATTTGTTTCGAAATTTGTGTGATTAGGCCTGAAATTCGTGTAATTTGACCCGAAATTCATGATTTGGAGTTTTTTGTCCTAAAATCGCCCAAATTAAAGACTTAGTGTCCTAATGTTTGAGCCCGAAAATCGTGCCCTTTATTGGTTCATGACCTAAAGATAGTGTCCTAAAAAAATTAGATAATATAATCAAATTTAATAAACTATTGTTCAATTTCTTTTGATCGGTCGGACCACCGGTTACTTCAATCAGTAGTCGGACCGGTTAGATCATATGTTCGGTTACGAAAACATTGGGCACAATTAGCTAGATTGAATCGAAAGTTAAATAATATATCATTATGAGTTTTAATTAAAATTTTAAAATGTTTCTTTAATTTATTTCCCACTTCAAGTCTTCAATAATGCCAAATTATCAATGACACAAATCCAATCCACTTTAATTCATGTTTTGTGAGTCTCTGTCTCAGTTTCAATGCACAACCCAGATTCATGTTAATAATTCGATGATGATGTATTATTATTTGTAAATATTTTATCATCATAGTTATCTTTGAGTTTAGACCATTTATGTTTAATTGATATTTTATTATCCTTATTTGCAGGTATGGATTTGGTGGGCCATAAAGAAATTTGGACTTAAAATTGGATCTTTGAACTTTTATTGTAAAGATGGGCTCAAACGGGGCTTGATGAAGATTAATTCAAACGGGCTCATATGGTTTGATGGAGAACGAGGGTCAATAAGAGCTTAATTTCAACTAGCCGTTTACCCACGCGATACGTGGTTTATTATTTATTATGTTAATATTTACAATTTATAATAATATAATAAAGTTGCATAAATTAACATGTTATTCATAATATCTTTTATTATTTTAATCTAAAACATGTACAATTAACAAATGATTTTTTATGTTTCTCCTATGCGATGCACAAATTTTCATATAACTTTAATAATTTTAATAAAACTTTCCCTTCACTTGGATTAATTTGATTAAAAAATGATACACATTATTGTTAATTTTAAAACATTTTTTATTTTATTTGTTGATTTTATATTTTTTTCAAATTAATACTATTATATATAATAATGAATTCTTTCAATCATAATTAATATTTCTTTTAATATTTTTTATTTGTATATTCCACTTTTATACTTCAAATTGAAGTTTTCAATCATCATGTATAATTTTATTTCTTCATTTCCTTATTTCTCTCTCATAAAATTATTTGTTCCATTTGTATTTAGTGTACATAGACAATTTGGTGGGATCTCTTTGAAAATAAAGGTACGAGAGAATAAAACCTTAAAAAAAATTTCTACCTTTGAATGTTTAGCAAATCTTGAATTCTTTTTTTTTTTAATTTTATATATATATATATATATATATATATAGATTTGAGAAATCATTATATTTACTATTTTTTCTTGTTCTTTTTTCTTCATTCTTTGTATATCTTGTTTTTTTCTTCATTCTTTGTGTATCTTTCTTTTGTTGAGAAATCATTGCATTTGGGAAAATTGGTAAAAATACCTCGTATGTATACCCTAATTATGATCTTACCCTTTAATTTTTTGAGTTTTTAAAAATACTCCATATGTTGGCGCTTCTTGTTGAAAATACTCAGTCATCTGTTGTAGGAGGTAACTCGCTGACGTGGCCGGTTATTTCACATGTGGAATATATTTCTCATTTGTTTTTTTACCAAGTCAGACAATGAGTGTCAAGTCACACAATCCTCCCACAAATCCCCAAAAAAAAAAACCCTATTTCTAATTCAAGAAACCAAACCAAATTCTCTCTCAAATATACCTCAAACCCTTACGTAGTTACCATGAAATTCAGAGATAAGAACAACCTACATCGGCAATGGCGCCAAATGGAGATCAAGAAAGTTGCTGAAACATAAACACAGGCAAGAAGGTGGTGGTGTCTTCGTGGAGAGACGGGTCTGATCCTAAAATAGGAAGCTTCACGGCGGGACTTGAAACTCTGAATATCCCACAAATTTAACTGATTCTTCCTCTGACAACCTCTAGTCCAATTCCCCATCTCCCATTCATCTCCATTTGGGGGCTTTGGTGGGTGGCAGAGTAGGTTTGTAGGAGAGAGAAGAAGAAGATGGTGGTTGGTCGGAGAAGAAGATCGATGGTGGAGTGGTTGGCTGGATAAGATGGCCGACGATGGAGACGTTGCTGTCCACGATGCGACGGGCAGCAAATCGGCGATGATGATAAGCTGAGTTGACTGAAGATAGTGGTGGTCTGCAGCGCTAGTGGATCGGAGCAAAGAAGATATTGAGTGACTGGAATCGCCGGAGAAGAGGTGGATCGGTGTAAGTGGTGATGAAAAAAGAAGATCTCAAGCCACAGTAGCAGAATTCTCCCTCATTTGAAGAACTTGACTTATCTTTTTGTGGATGGGTAAGGGAAATTTTGATGCGATCTTGTTTGGAAGCCTCAATTAGAGTTGGAATAATAATGGTTGACTGTTTTAAGAGGATTTGAGAGGGAAATGGTTGGATTCTCCCTCCCTTTCTCAATTGACATGGAAAATAGAACAAAAAAAATCGAAAAAATAATTACACATGTGTATTTACCTGCCATGTCAGCATGTGACCAGTTAGTTACCTTCTACAACAAGTGACTGGGTATTTTCAACAAGAAGCGCCAACATACAGAGTATTTTTAAAAACTCAAAAAATTAAAGGGTAAAATCATAATTAGGGTATACATACGAGGTATTTTTACCAATTTTCCCCACTGCATTTTCTCAATTTCTTAATTTTACATAGATTTGAGAAATCAAATGAATCTTTCTCTTTCATTTCTTAGTTTTATATAGATTATGTAATATCTTCTAGAGTAAGACTGATCTTTGAATTTTATTTTTTTAATTATTGAATAGCGTATTATGTAAGATTTACTATTTTGTTTAATTTTTTATTATTTATTGACAAGACACTTTTAGGCGGGATAGTGGCACTCATGTGATTTTGACCAATTTTCTTACTTTAATATATAGTATAGATTTGTCTTATTTTCGTAATAGACTCATTCTTAGAATTCTAGTTTTATTGGGAATAATAAACCTAGACATAGAGATATTATTTAAATATGATTTCTCTTCTCTTATGCAATCTCTCTCTCTCTTCTCCTTTTCTCTCTAGCAATCTCTCTCTCTAGCTTTTTCGTTTCTTCTCTGTTTCAAGATGAATGCTGAAATATTTTATGGAGATGATTAATCAAAGTATAAGTGGTTAAAATTTTTATCTCTGATTCAGAGGTCGTTTAATTTGGTTGCTATTAATGTGAGGTTTTGTGTTTAATTTAATTTCTTACTTTATTTCAACTATATGTTTATTCACGATTTCACTCCATAAAGTAAAATTTAACATGAATTGATCTGACAATTCAGTTTGAATTATTTTTACTGTTGTTGTCCATGAGTTCTATTTTATATATTGTTGAAATGTATAATTGTTGAATGATTAATTGATACTTAGTAGCAATAGGTTGATTATACTTATGTTAAGATTGTGTAATTACCTAATAAATTAGTGGGACTAACAAAACTATATGCTTAGTGATGCAGCAGAAGTACGATACAAGGCACGCATATTTGTTATTCTAAAAATACCTTGAATATTATACGCAAACGTGATATCTGTTGATTCTAAAAATACCCGGAATATTATACGCAAACGTGATAATCCGTTGATTCTAAACGAATACCAGAGTAAAACACGATCAAAGGGATAACCCAATATTTTAATTTATATTCAACTGACTAAAAGGTTTATAAATGATCTCTTAAATAAGAGTAAAAAAACCCTAGTAACAAATAAGTAGGAATATATGGAAATAATCTAAATAAATGAACTAATATAATTAAGATACTGATTTCCTATAAATCTTGATTCTCCAAATCGAATCATATTTATTCGAGATGGCTATCGCGATCTCGTCTTCATCATTCTCTCCCCCTTTGAAACGATTCACCCTTGAATAAGCTTCGATCTGGTCTCCAGATGAATCAAAACTAAGTAAAGCCTCTAAATAGTGAACCTAAAAAATATTAGCGGTACGGACATGGCTCAAAATCTTGAGGCGGTAGAGAAAATGAGGTTTCAACAAACTATCAACAAAATAACTATGATTCAAAATGTAAAAATAATAGTTATTTCGCTAGACAAAACCGGGTGGGGATCAACATATAGTTGTCGTGGCTGTCGATCGGCGGTGGCAGCGTAGGTTTGATGAAAAGATGAGCATCGTCGTTAAGCGGTGGTGGATGGTGGAATTAGTGGTGTTACGATGGTGGCAGGGGCAGTCGGATCTGTATATGGTGGTGGTGCTGTTGCAGCGGAAACAAGGGTTGCCAAAATTGGAGATAGTGGTGGCAACGTTGCGGGCGAATCCAGTTTAAGTTCGTCCCGTTGGCGGTAGCTATCGAAGATTCCATCAATGGCGGCAGCCAATTGAGACCAGAGGAAATCAAATTCCTTCTCCGTATCGTAATCGTACGACATCGTTGATGGACTCCACAAAATCATTATGACTCTAAATACCAACTGATGCAGCAGAAGCATGATAAATGATAATATTACGATCCGTTGATTCTAAGAATACCGGGTGTAACAATAATTCAGAGAAAACTCTTTTTTTTTATAAATCAATTCAACTCCTAATTCAGAGAAAACTCTTTTTTTTTTTTTCATAAATCAATTCAACAGCAACTGATATCAACTGATGCAGCAGAAACATTCATATTGAACTGACTAAAACGTTTACAAATGATCTCTTAAATAAGTGTAAAAAAACCCTAATAACAAATAAGTACGAATATATGGAAATAATCTAAATAAATCAACTAATATAATTAAGATACTAATTTCCTATAAATCTTGATTTTCCAAATCAAATCATATTTATTCGAGATTGATATCGCGATCTCGTCTCCATCACTTAGCAATTGTAGCTATCTCAATTATTTGATCCTAAGTTTCAGTTTAGGTTTTGTTGTTTCACAAGAGTTTAATACAGTTGTTAATTAATATGAAAAACATGCGCCATTTAATTAATTATTAGTTTTGATTGGATGCTGGATTTGATCAATTAAATTAGAAAAACACAAGACTTTTCTATGGCTTCATGTTTAGTCTATGTTTAAATACTTGAAAGTGCAATATGATATTAGCTTCGTGTTTAGTCTATGTTTAAATACTTGAAAGTGCAATATGATATTTGTAGTCTGTGATCAGTGTAGTTGAATGTCAGTACCTTTGAATCGGAGTTCGTAAGAGTATTTCTCTCTCTACTATTTATTTTCATTGTTTTGTTGTTACTTCATTCTTATTTTTATTTGATTGCTTGCTTAGTTTATATTTAGGCTAATCAAAAGAATTAAACCCTACTCCATGAAAATTGACCCTATTTACCGTTAGACGCATTTATTTATTTATTTCGAAGTAGATAATTATTTTTGTTGGTTTCACACCCATAAAATGTTATATATCATATTGTTGTGGAGTTAAGACAATGATCACCAGTGTAATAAACAAGAAAATAAACAATCAACAAGAGAATGAAAAATAGAAAAATGCAAAAAGTGATGAATACAGGTGAAACCTATACAAAAGTGTGCTTGTTTTCACTCAATTGTCTTGCTTACTAAATGTAGTTTTTAGCTGTGTATATGTGCTGAAAATGAAGTCTGATATGCTTTCTTATAGATGCTGTAAAAGGCATCCAACAACCGACTACAAAACTGCTCCAAAGCAGATTCCAAAACTAATTTAATAGAATTGCCTAACTGTAAAGTTTTGTATACTGATTCTTTGATTGGATTTGCAGTTAACTTCCACATATACTTAAGGTGATTCTCTCACCAAGAATCGTTTGGGTGGGCATTAAAAAACAAATTTTAAAAAATAATTCAGTTAAATCAAAATCCAAATTGACTTAACAGAAAAGATTAAGTTGAAACCAAAACGAAACAGAACGGTAGGTTTCGGTTTCATTTTTTGATTAACTAAAATTTTGGAAAGTTAAGTTCGATTCGATCGGATTTAACATAAATGAGAGATAATAGCCTATTATACACCGGAACAATTAGTTTTATGCCTTTTCTACCACAAATCAGAAATTTTGACAAAATTACCTTCTGAAAAAAGAAAAAAATGACAGTGCACTCACTCATTTACACAATTTTTGTGTAACCCTATGTCATAGGGTTAAACGAAAATTGATCTAATCTTAATGTAAAAGAAAAAGTTTTTTTTTTTTTTTTCGGTTACACGACAATTTTATATGTCAATGAGTGTGCCATCATTTTTTATTTTTTTTCAAAAGGATAACTGTATCAAATTTTCTGATTTGTAGTATAAAAGATAGGTGGTAGAAAGTGAATCTCTTATTGAAATGTAGTAGTCACAAAGGCCTAAAGGGAAAACTCTTATTCCACCACTATCAACCAGTGTGCTAAAGGTATCACCCTCTCTTCTAAGGGCACCACACCCTATATTAGTGTGTGGATGTGTCCACACACTAATAGGATGTGGTGTCCTTAGAAAGTAGTGTGGTGCCTTTAGCACACCCCATTTATTTATTCATAAAGAGTACATATTAGTAATTAAAATGACAGTTGGAAAAATTCACTCATGTACGGATTGCAAAAAGTCTGCTAAAAATCAATGAATGATAATTCATATGGGCCAACGTAGCAAATCTTACATTCTACTCTTTTTTACTTGTGGACCCACATGAGGGGAGACAGAATTTAAAAAATGAGAACTTAGCAAATAATTGAACACTTTCAAAAGCTTTGTTGCTCTAGTTTTTGACAGTTTTTAAAATTTTTCATTTTTATTGTTAAACTTCTCTTCCAGATTCCATCAATGGGTTCCTCTGGAGGTGGTGAAAGTTTGTTTTGCAGTTTATATATACACTTCAAACATTTTAAAAAAATAATATAATTACTTTCTTTAAACTCATTCTAACAGCTGCTGAAACAGGTGCAAGTTTAAGCAAATATTTGGGACTGTACAACGCAGCAGTTAGAGGTGATTGGGAGACGGCAAAAACATTATTCTTCGACAAAGATAAAGATGCCGCCACTGCCATAATCTCTTTCGACAAAGAAACAGCTCTCCATGTCGCCGCTTTGAGCGGAAAAGCAAATGATTTTGTGAAAAAATTGGTGGGTTTGATGCGAAACGAAGATGTGTCCTTAAAGGATCGCTATGGCTACACTGCTTTACACAGTGCTGCCAAGGTTCGAAACACAGAAGCAGCCATGGCTTTGGTTGAGAAAAATCCAGATTTGTTATATATGTTGAGCGACGGTGGCCTATTGCCAGTTACAGTTGCAGCTGTATATTGCCAAAAGGATACACTCCAGTATTTGATATCCGTATCCAAGCCACACGTGATGCACAGCCCGTTTGAAGGGAGTTTAGGCATCGGCCTTTTGATTTCGATAATAGGTTGTGAATTCTTTGGTGAGTGGAAAAGCTTTGGCTCCTATTTTCCTATATTTATGTGGGTTGATACCTTGGTTGAATACTTCAAATATCAATAGTTATGTGTAGTTACTGATTGTGGTTATATATTTTGTCAGATGTTGCGTTGGATTTGGTTGAGAAGTACCCAGATTTGGCTCGATTGAGATATGGTGGTAGATGTGCACTGTCTTTTGTAGCTGAAATGGACACTGTATTCGCAAGTAGAGCAAGTTTCAGCTGGTGGGGAAAGTTGATCTACCGATGTAAGTAAATGTAAAAATCTTAAATTTTTTACATTTGCACACTTTGCAACTTAAATTTTTTAGTTTTTATTCTTTGATTGTGTCTAAAAAGCCACCAGTTTTTCACTTAACAACTTGAACCAATTTCATGATCATTTTTCATGTCAAGATTGAAAGTTTTGTTTGATTTTTCCTCAAATTGAATTAAAATCAGAAAATTGATTTGGGTTGCTTTTCATTTGATTTGAGATGGGTACATTAAATTCTATTTTAACCGAAAAAGTGATCAGAAAATGGCTTAAAAACCCGTGGACTTTGACATGCAATTAGATAAAAAAAAAAGTTTGTAAAATGCAAAGAGGGTAATTCTTTGTATTGTTTTTTGATTTTAACCCATATAAATAAATAGAGTTGGTCTCTTGTGAGACTGTCTCACATGTGACAGGATTCAAGTATGCATTTTACAGGTATAAGTATGTGTTTTTCATCTATAAATATATGTTTTATAAGTATGTTTTTTACAGTGTAAGTATGAGTTATTCAAGTATGTCTTTTACGGTTATAAGTATGTTTTTTTATAGTTTTTGCCTTTTAATGAAACGTTACTTCATCTATGAGTTCATTTTATAGCATAAAGAAGCAAGTGCTGACTTTTGGTTAATTTGGACATATTGTGTACGTTGAAGGTATTCATATTCCCCTGAAACGGCCTGAACAGAAAGCTGTTGATATTGAGAATGTAAGTAGTGATCCTCCAGCACACAAGAAGTCTTCCTCGTTTCGGATTATTATTGCAGGAAAGTAACGCAGTTCCATTGCTCATTCTACATTTGATTACCAACTTCAAAATGTTAAGGAGACAGAGAAAATAATTTAACTATCTGTTACATTTATACATTCAGCAATCAAAGTGGTGGAATATGCTAATGATCTGCGGTTTCATGTTGTCTGATCGGCGTACAGTGGGACACAAGTTTGAATCCATTATTTGGAAAATCATGGAACGTGTGTCGGTGCCTCAAGTGGAGGTCATCAGGGAAAAGATAGTAAAGCACAAACAAGCACTTGAACTTGTCAAATACTTGTGCAAGGAAATGGCATCTTTGCCTGAACATGAAGCTTGGAGCATGATCGGGGATTCAATCATCCGGGCTGCAAAGCATGGGATTAGTGAGATTGTGGAATTGATAATGGAGATGTATCCTGTGGTTACTGGTTATGCAGATGGCTCTGGCAGGAACATAATGCACCTTGCAGCCACTAATCGCTTTGAAAATGTTTTCAACCTCACCTATATTATGAGTGACCGCAAACATCTTTTTTCTAATGGTGTGGACTTTAATAGCAACAACTTAATGCACATGTGTGGAAAACTAGCCCCTCCTAACAGACTCAATCTTGTTCCTGGCGCAGCTTTGCAGATGCAACGGGAATTACAGTGGTTTAAGGTATGTAGATTATTTTTTATTTTTTTTGGACCTAGCTGAATTTTACTGGTTTGAATTTGAAATTTGAAAGGATTTTACAAGTCTTGATTTTGGAAATTTTGTATTTGTCTTGTGATTTTGTAGGGTATGATTACAGTTAATATATCATTTTCATATTGAAAATGGTATATAAATTAGAAGTTTTGTATTATTTTATTTTGAAAAAGATAGAGATATCATGTTGGAAGTTGCAGAAAATTTTGAAAAAGTAGATGCACATTGTTACAAGGAATCATAAATAAAATATAGTATATTATAGATCCCAATCCAAACATGGATTTGAACTTATAACCATCCAATAACAAGATCTGCAAAGTCTAGAACAAACATGGTTTATTTAAAAGAAATCCATTACTCACTTGTATATTGGAGTCACATTTTTATATAGGAGCTAATGTAAGTTAATTTGAGTATATGGGAAGAAAGCTTAAACTCCCATCCTCAAAAAAAAAAAAAAAAAAAACTAATTCCATGAATTTTTTTCCTGAAAAAGTTGCTGATAAATTTTATCATTCTCTAATATTCTACAGGAAATGGAGAAATTTGTTCCTCCTTCATGCGGTAAGCATGTAAACAAAGAAGGTAAAACTCCAAAAATGTTATTTACAGAGGAACACCAACAGTTAAAAGCAGAAGGAGAGAGGTGGATGAAAGACACTGCTAATGCATGTACTATTGCAGCAGCACTAATCGCAACTGTTGTGTTCGCTGCAGCTTTCACCGTGCCTGGTGGTGTTGTATCCGAAACCGGATTCCCAGTTTTCTCAAACAAACCAACATTCATCTTGTTTTCCGTCACAAACGCCATTTCCTTGTTTACTTCCATCACATCTCTTCTGATGTTCCTATCCATTTTGAATTCACGTTATGCTGAAGAAGATTTCTTGTATGTTCTACCCAAGAGATTGAGCATCGGCCTTCTCAGCCTCTTTGTCTCCATTACATTTATGTTGGTTGCCTTTAGTGCAGCACTCTATCTTGAATTTTGCAAGCAGATTGCATGGTTTCTTATACCTGTTGCAGCATTTGCTTGGTTGCCTGTAACATCATTCGTGTTGTTACAGTTTCCCCTTCTTGCAGACGTCGTCTATTCGACCTATGGTCCTGGTATTTTTGGTAAGAAAATTGATCGTCTATTGTATTGATTAGCCTTGGAAAAAAAAAAAAAAAAAAAGCACAAAAGTGCTAGTGATTGTGATGAATATTGCACTGAAAAACCTATTTACTATTTTGTTTTTTGTTAAATAATTGTTCTTTTCAACAGGGACAACAATATTTTACTTTTTATACAATTCTAGCCATTGCAATTTTCTGCACAAGATTACAAATGAGATGTTAGTTGAGCAAATACATATGCAACTTCCGAAATTCAGAGGGTTATTTTTATTTGGAAAGGATTTGATACCATAAAAAGATCGTTTAATTCTAAATTCAAGAACCAGCGAGTTGCTAATGTGATAATTGAAGGAGAATCATCGACCATGTTTCAATATATAGATCCTTCAAGTTGCATAAATAATATTGGTACGGTATTGAGCTATCCAAAAGTGGATTGGGAACATAAATATTGCTTTGTATGCAATATTGTTCTTACAAGAATTGCGAACATTAAAAAATAAGACTGCATAAAATAATAAAATAATTATTTTTAAATCCTAAAATATTTTTATAAAAATAAACAAGTTATTTTTTATAATTTACTAAAAATTCAAGTTAATTTCATAAAATTCAAATCAACTTTTATTAATATAAACTACTTATAATTAAACCTAAAAACATGTTAAATAAATTGAACTAAATCAAATAAAATTTAAAAATCATATTTTAAAACAGATAAATTAATAAGAATTAAAGACCAGAAAAATTAGTTTAACTAAATGGATAAATAAAAAAATAAAGATAAAGAAACATATGTGTTTAAGATATTTAATATCATATTTCTACTTTTATTATTTTTCAGAATTTTGAGCTGACAGTTAAAATAAATTGATATTAATTTGATCATGTGTACACAATCGGGATGAATTTATAGATCTTGTGAAAATTAAAATGACTGAAATTGAACAATGTTTTGAGTTATAGGCCTGAAATCAATGATTTTGTTGACTGGTAGTACTATTTTAAGATAAATGCAGATTAACATGACCAAAAAAACAAAGAAACAAAAAATCGACTAATACAAAATAATAAAACGAATTTAGAAGTAGAAGATCATAATTGGAGGTTGAAATGTCTATATCACATAAACGATGAATAAAAAGTAGATACAAGTCATATCAATATATTGTAACTGAAGAATGGAAAACTTGCATAAAACCCCCATGATTAAGTGTTGATCAATGCTGATGTGGAATCAGGTGCATGATGACGTGGAAAACAAGCTGATCGAGCCTACAAACCAAGCTGGAAGATAACTGATTAAAACAAAAGAGATCGATCAAGCGTGAAAATCGGTTGGAAAAAGGCAGTTGCATGAGAAAACATACTTGGTACAAATCGAAGAAGTCGTGAAGATCTGTTATAGTTCTATCAAAATTAACAGAGGGCTTTTACTCAGCATACTTCCATGTATAATTGATTCTAGTTTCAGTTAGTTTCGACGTTAGGTTTAGGAGTTCTATATATTAGGGTTCTTAGTCAAAAACCCTATTCTGCGATTTCTAATTTCTTTGTAATTCTCCATTGATTCTCTGAATATAGTGAAGGCTGTTGTTCTCCGTGGATGTAGACTCAGTGGAAGAGTCGAACCACGTTAAATTCGCGTGTGTTTTTCCTCGTTTTGTTTTCGCAATCTTGGTAGATAGTTTGCAGTTCTTCTTGCTCAATTGTTGTGAGATTGTTCTTGATCAAGAGAGTGAGTTTGTGAGCTTTGATTAGGATCTTCATAATCAACAATTGGCGTCGTCTGTGGGAAGAACAATTCTCCGATTCAGACCATGGCATCGATGAAGATGAAAGTCGGGAAGTTCGATGGAAAGGGTGATTATGGTTTGTGGAAAGTTCACATGGAAGCTTTGCTCATTCAAAACAATCTGGAACAGGCGATCTTGGATGATGAAGCATCGTCAACACTGTCAGAAGAGAAGAAGGCTCAGATTCAAATGAAGGCTAGAAGCATGATCATTCTTTGTCTTGCTGATAAAGCCTTGCGCGAAGTATGCAAAGAATCATCTGCATTGGATATCTTAGCCAAATTGGATGAGTTATACTTAACCAAATCACTAGCAAATAGATTGTATCTAAAGCAGAAATTGCTGAACTTCAAGATTCAAGATGAAAAGCAAATCACTGAGAAATTGGATGAGTTCAACAAGATTCTTGATGATCTGCTGAATATAGATGAGAAAATCAAGGATGAAGACAAGGCTCTATTGTTGCTGAACTCTTTACCTAAGTTTTTGGTTTCTTTCAAAGATGCATTGATCTATGGCAGATCTGAGGCTCTAAGTCTTGAACAGGTGATGAACTCCATCAAATCTAAGGTTCTATCAAGTAGCTTAAGCACTAAGAGCCAACCTCTAGGTGAAGGATTGAATGTAAGGAAGAACAAGAAGAATCAGGATAAGAAGAAGAAACAGATGAATGGAAATCAAACCACTGAAACAAGGAAGTGTTTTTCATGCCATAAAGTGGGACATTTGAAGAAGAATTGTCCAGAGAAGAACAAGACAAATCCTCAATCAAAAGGACCAGAAGCTGCAGTGGCAGAAAATAACTATGATCAAGCTGATATGCTTTGCATTTCTTCTTCAAGTATAACAAACGAATGGGTTCTGGATTCAGGTTGTAGCTTCCACATGTGTCCTGTGAAAGAGTGGTTTCAAGAGATAAAGGAAGAAGATGGTGGATCAGTCTTATTATGGAATGATCAAGCGTGCAAAGTGGAAGTAATATGAGTGATTGCTCTTAAACTTCATGATGGAAACATCAAGAAATTGCCTGAAGTAAGGTATATACCTGATCTCACTAGAAACCTAATCTCACTTGGTTACCTTAACTCTGCAGGTTATGAATTCAGTACAAAGAAAGGGATGATAGAAGTATCAAAGAATGACAGTGATTCTAAAAGGAAAAAAGCACAATGGTTTATACATCTAGCTTACTTGGATCTACTGTAGAAGGTAAAGTATCTGCAGTAATGAGTGATGATGAAGCAAACACATGGCACAAAAGGCTTGGACATATTAGGGAGAAGGGACTTCAAGAACTATCAAAGAAGAAGTTTCTTGGAAACAACACTGTAAACAACTGCAGTTTTGTGAGCAATGTGTCTTAGGAAAGTCCAAGAAGCAACCCTATAGAACTGGAAAGCACACTTCAACAAAACCCCTGGAGTATGTACACTCAGATATATGGGGGCCAGCTAGATCTATTACTCATGGTGGAGCAAGATATTTCATCACTTTTATAGACGATTACTCCAGAAAAGTGTGGGTGTACACTTTGAAGCATAAGAATGAAGCATTCCAAAGTTTCAGAGATTGGCCCACACAAGTGGAAAACAAAACAGGTAATACTCTCAAGCATTTAAGAACTGACAATGGCTTGGAGTTTCTGTCTTTGGAATTTCAGGAATTTTGCAAAAAGAAAGGGATTACAAGACACAAAACAGTGGCATCCAATCCTCAGCAAAATGGAGTAGCGAAAAGGATGAATAGAACTCTACTTGAACAAGTAAGATGCATGTTATTGGTTGCTCAATTGCCAAAATATTTTTGGGGAGAAGCTGTTACAACAGCAGCTTACTTGGTAAACAAATCTCCTTCCTCTTCTATAAGTTTTAAAACTCCAGATGAATTGTTGTATGGAAGTACTCCCAGTTATTCACACCTAAGAATCTTTGGTTGTCAAGCTTATGCTTATATAAAACAAGATAAGCTTGAACCAAGGGCATTAAGGTGCATCTTCATTGGATATCCAGTAGGCACTAAAGGTTACAAACTGTGGTGCATGGAAACTGGACATCAAAGATGCTTTATCAGCAGAGATGTGGTATTTAATGAAAATGTGATGGGGTATTTCAATAAGCAAGGTGGAGAGAATAGAGCTAGTGATGATGGAACTCCACTTGAGGTGGAGAATGATTCTGAAAATCATCACAATGATCAACATGAGCAGCTTGATATACTAAATCAAGAAAATCAGCAAACTCAAGATGAAGCTCACAATGACCAATCAGAATTGGAAGAGGAAGATCAAGTTCAAAATCATGAGGAATTGAGGGATTATAGCTTGGCAAGAGATAGAGAAGGAGAAGAATTCACCCTCCCACTAGATTTGGATAAGTTGACATAGTGTCTTATGCCTTGGCAGTAGCACAAGACATAAGCTATGATGAGCCTCAGGATTTTCAATCAGCAATGATATCAAAAGAAAGAGAAAAATGGATTGAAGCTATGAATGAAGAACTCATGTCATTGGAGAAAAACCAAACTTGGACTCTTATGGATAAACCACCTGATAAAAGAGTTGTAGGAAACAAATGGATATTTAAGAAGAAGCTGGAAGTAACAGGTTCAGAGAAAATCAGATTCAAAGCAAGGTTAGTAGCTAGGGGTTTCACTTAGAAAGAAGGGATAGATTTCAATGAAATCTTCTCACCTGTGGTAAAACACTGCTCAATCAGAATTTTGCTTGTATTGGTAGCTCAATGGAACTGGGAACTCCAACAATTAGATGTTAAGACAGCTTTCTTACATGGTTATCTTGAGGAGACAATATATATGAAGCAGCCAGAAGGTTTTGTGTTACCAGGGAATGAAAACAAGGTCTGCAAATTACAAAAGTCTCTCTATGGTTTAAAGCAAAGCCCAAGACAATGGTACAAAAGGTTTAATGACTATGTTCTGAGCATAGGATTGGTAAGGTGTTCTTATGATAGCTGTGTTTACCTTGGAAAGGAAGGAGATCAAATTCACACCTATCTCCTTATCTATGTGGATGACATGTTAATAGCTAGTAAGGATAAACACCACATCCAAAATTTGAAAGATAAACTGAAGTCACAGTTTGAAATGAAGGACTTGGGAGCAGCAAGAAGAATCTTAGGAATGGATATCTTCAGAGACAGAAAGATTAGAAGACTGATTTTAAATCAGTCAGATTATCTAACTAAAGTTCTAAGAAGGTTCTTTATGCATCAAGCCAAACCTTCAGTGACAATAATGGGACAGTACACTCACTTGTCAGCA
This sequence comes from Scutellaria galericulata, assembly GCA_946896805.1. Taxonomy (NCBI): domain Eukaryota; kingdom Viridiplantae; phylum Streptophyta; class Magnoliopsida; order Lamiales; family Lamiaceae; genus Scutellaria; species Scutellaria galericulata. The sequence goes on from OX335790.1 coordinate 16,131,576, forward strand.
ACTCAGGGTCCATCTACAGCTGAAGAGAAGAAGTATATGGAAAATGTGCCTTATGCAAGTGCAGTGGGCAGTATCATGTACACTATGGTTTGTCGTAGACCTGATTTGGCTTATGGAATGAGTCAAGTTAGTAGATTCATGGCCAATCTAGGTAAAACTCATTGGGAAGCTTTGAAATGGATGCTAAGATACTTAGTGGGATCAGCAAATAAAGGGCTAATGTTTGAAAAACAAGATAACAACTCTGATAAACAAGAAGCTCTTGTTGGATATGTTGATTCAGATTTTGCAGGGAATAGAGATACCAGAAAATCTCTCATAGGTTATGTCTTTACATTGTTTGGAACAACTATAAGTTGGAAATGTACTCAGAAATCAATGGTAGCTCTCTCTATTACAGAAGCTGAATACATGGCAATGACTGAAGCAATCAAAGAAGGCATGTGGCTAAAGGGTATACTACTGGAATTGGGTATTAATCAGAAGAAATTGCAGATATTTTGTGACAACCAAAGTGCTATACACCTTGCCAAACACCAAGTATTCCATGAAAGGAGTAAGCATATTGATGTTAAGCTACATTTTGTGAGAGATATCATTGAGAAAGGATTTATCAAAGTTATGAAAATCCACACATCAGATAATCCATCTGATATGCTAACTAAATCATTGAGTAGCTCAAAGTTATTACACTGTATGAGATTGGTTAAGATCCTAACCTATCATACTTCTAACAACAGTTCTAATTAAGTGTTGTGGTTGCAGGAATAGTAGGTTTCAATGTTCAAGTTTGGTGGAGAATTGAAGAATGAAAAACTTGCATAAAACCCGCATGATTAAGTGCTGATCAATGCTGACGTGGAATCGGGTGCATGATGATGTGGAAAGCAAGCTGATCGAGCCTACAAACCAAGCTGGAAGATAACTGATTAAAACAGAAGAGATCGAGCATGAAAATCGGTTGGAAAAAGGCAGTTGCATGAGAAAACGGGTTCTAGGGTTTCTGGCGCAAGTCTTGGTACAAATCGAAGAAGTCGTGAAGATCTGTTATAGTTCTATCAAAATTAACAGAGGGCTTTTACTCAGCATACTTCCATGTATAATTGATTGTAGTTTCAGTTAGTTTCGACGCTAGGTTTAAGAGTTCTATATATTAGGGTTCTTAGTCAGAAACCCTATTCTGTGATTTCTAATTTCTTTGTAATTCTCCATTGATTCTTTGAATATAGTGAAGGCTGTTGTTCTCCGTGGATGTAGACTCAGTGGAAGAGTCGAACCACGTTAAATTCGCATGTGTTTTTCCTCATTTTGTTTTCGCAATCTTGGTAGATAGTTTGCAGTTCTTCTTGCTCAATTGTTGTGAGATTGTTCTTGATCAAGAGAGTGAGTTTGTGAGCTTTGATTAGGATCTTCATAATCAACAGTAACCCATACCAACTTCACATAAATTAGTTGAATGAAATTAATACTCTCAAAATGAGATCATGACATCCAGCTTGTTCGATACAATCTCACACTCTCAAAACAATTGTACTATGCAACATTACAAAGAGGAAACTACCACTCATTAGATAGATGTGACCCTTGTTCCCTATACGAATTATTAGGGGAGTAGTTTTTGAATATCCGTATCATATATAAATATGCAATTAAATGTGGTGGAATGCATCTACACCTAGTATATTGTATCATGTGTAATATCATCCATATATAGCACGTATTCATATATAAGAAAGTGTGTGTATGATTGTTCGTGTATATTGTACAGTGAATAACACGTTCAGTGGAGTGAATTCATGAATGATGAATACCAAGAATTTATATTTGGTTTTAGTAATCGAGTAGGGATGTAAAAGAATCAAACTTTTTTAATTCGATTCGATATTCTAATTCGAATATGGTGATTTGAATTCGAAAAATTAGAATAAGAATCCAAATAAGAATATTTTTTTAAATTCAAATATTATTAGAATACGAATATGAATATTACCATATTCGATTCGAGTATTCGTGAATATATTCGAATAATTATAAATATATATAACTTTAATAAATTATTAAAAATATTCATTTAATAAATAATATATATATATATATATATACATACATATAAATTTTTTTCTTCCAATTTACTATCACCATCACAATTCCCAACCACATGCATATAATCGTTTTACTTCTCAATTCCCATTTATTTCTATGTTAATTGGTTTTTGAAAATAAACAGATTTTTAATTTTTTTTATAATAATGAAATTTCAAATTTACATTTTCGAATTTGAATATTCGAATGTATTCATATAATTTATCTAAATCGAATGAGAATTTCATATTTAATTTGAATAATAAAAGAATACGAATACAAATAGAATATCATGATATTTGAATCAATTCGATTCGTTTACAACCCTACTGTCGAGTAATTTTCTTCATAATTAATTGTTCTGCCAAAATACAGATAATACTAAAGAGATTGTGTGAAAGATAATTTATTTGACAAAAACTTTAGTGCACCTGGTGCACGGACCCTAGATTCGTGCACTCGGGTCGTCCCGACCCACCACGCGCCCGCACATGCCCGCACGCGCCTCTAGGTCACGGACAAAATCCATCCACACATGCTCTCAGGTGCCAGACCTTTATGTTATGTTTGTTATTCATTTTAGTAGTGTTAGTCATACCTTTTAGTTATATATGTTAGACATACCTTTTGTAAGGCTAGTTGTACCTTAGCATTTTTTTTAGACAAACATATTAACCTGTCATTTCTTTTAGTTATAACAGTCATACATTTTAGTTATGTTAGATATACCTTTTAATTATGTTAGTTGTACATTTATATATTACATAAAAGTATGACTATGTTGATACATTTATGTAGTATTAGACATACCTTTTTTTGTAGTGTTAAGCACAGTGACGGACCCAGGATTTTGATCCAGGGGGGCCCAAGTCAACTAATGAAAAAAGTATAATAATTTCAAACTAAAAACATAAATTAGTCATAATTTCGATAAAATTAATATATTACATTACAAAATAATAAAATTCAAAATTAATAGTTTAATTACATCTCAACATTTGAATTACAAAATTTCATCTTACTTTTTTCATTTACTCAATGCTTGATAAATTTTATTTGTATCTATTGATTATAACTATTATAATATAAAAGATACTAATTTTAAAGGATATTTAATTTTTTTTCTTTCTCAAAAGAAACTAAATAGTATAGTAATTTAATCATCAAAATAATCAAATCATTTACCAAACATAAGTTTGACAATTTCCTACCACAATGAATTTTTTTTTCCAAAACTACAAGTATAGATAAAGAATCGGTAAAAAAAATGCAAAACCATTCATCAATCTTTTCCATCTAATCATTATATCACATATAAAATTTAAGACATGTTAAATCTATAATAATGAGAAGAAAAAAAAAAGCAAAAGAATAATATAAATATAATGTTTTAGGTTGAAATTAAATGGAAAGCCAATTATATATATAAAAGTGTGGTTTGGTTCTCTCAAGTGATGACACTTGAAACTCTACAATGTTGTCAAGTGTCTTCCCTCAACTTATGGTTAAATCGTTTCCCTCCTAAATTTAAGTTAATCTCAACCATACACTTGTCTCTTAATTATTTGTCTATTAATTTTTATAATTATTCTAGTTAACTCTTCATTAAAATGAAAACTCATCTTTCCTAAATAACCTCTCTCTCATTTATTATATTTTAGTAATGATAATAACTGAAAATTAAAATCTAATAGATACATACATCAATATAATATAATACATTTAAATGTACTTAAGTTTAGTTTATATCAAATAATGCTAAATAAAAAAATAACTATAAATTATTCATTTTCAATCAATCTTTAATTAATATTAACTTATTTCTTTAGGTTGAAATAAAAAATAATAATTATTATTATTTTATTCATTAATATCATCTCATTTATTATATATAAAGAAATTATTTTTGAAACATATAAAACTAAGGAAGATCAAATTTTCAATGCACTCACAATTTTATCTTAAGTTTATGCATACAATATTAATTTTAAATCCGTGAAATTCCATGTATATAATCATGAAAGATAGAAAAATATATTCATACTTATCATGAATAAGATAATTATGTATATAAATTGACATTAAAAATATCTTTCAGGCCATGTGATAATAAATATATTTTTTTAAGAAAAAAATATTATTAGTAAATTCAAGAAAAAAAATTTGTTGCTAATATAAATACATAAAATAAAATACTAATAAAAAATATGATGTTATTTTATGTTAATAAAAATTTATAAAAAAAACTCCATATGTATTGTATTTTATTTCTTATTATGATATGGATATCGATTTTAATACCAATTAAATACATACCCCATTACTCTACACAAAATAAGTGCTTTGAAAAAACTAAATATGTAAGTTACAAATGCTTGGAAGAGATTGCTAATGTTGTATTGCTTTTTTCTATATGAAATATTTGGTTCCAAACTTTAATAATTGTTTTTGTCAAACATTTCAAATTGAAAAAAAAAAAAAAAAGTAAACAACAATGCTCTTGCAAAAGTATGACATTAACAAAAAATAGGTGCTAAAAAAACTTTAGGATATGTTTACATTGAGACGTAGATAGATTTGCAAGTTTGAAAGTGGATCATATCGGAAATTGTAGAAAAAAATAGATGATGTTCTATTATTTTACAAATGATGTTTACAAATGAAATCATTATGTAACCTAATATAAAGAGCACTCAAAGGCAAAATTGGAATAGAACAGATGTCTTCGAGCTATAAAAATGGGATTTATTCTATACTTTTAAATAAAGATATAAAAATATCTAATCCAATAGTTAAAACACCTATAAAGAACTAGCTATTAACAATTGTTTGCTAAAGATCAAATAAAAAACTAAAAACAATGAAAAAGATTATTTTAAAAATATAGAAAAATATATCATACATATAAATCAACAAACACATATGAAATAACAATACTTATAAAATAAAAATTAGATAAGTGTTAAATGAAGCCCATGCATTGCACGGGTTTAAATCTAGTGGAGAGAAAGAAAGAGAAAGTTTGCAGAGAAGAATGCTAAGAATAAATTATACATTAAATTGACTATTATATATTAGAAAAATGAACCATATATTGTTTACAAAAATTCTAATCATAGTATATTTAATAAACTATACATCTGTCATCATAAAAATGTAATGACTATTAATTAATGAAAAACTGTTAACATAATATTTCACGAGGTTGTTTATAATCATAAACTTACTAATGGATCTGCTCATAAAATAACAAATTGGATATTGTTAAATTTTTTAGTTTTGATTGTTTATTTTTACAAAATTGATTGAATCGAGTCAAATTTTATAGCTAAACTGGTTTCCTAAAATTTGAAGTCCACTTTATTCATGGGCCGAATAGATTATCGAGGACAAGCCCAAAGTTCAAACATCATCACAATGTTTTGTCAAAATTCAATTGACAGAGCCAGAGGGCCACAATATTTGTTTCTCTATATTAATAAAATAATAAATTTAAATTACAAAAATACCCCTTTTTTTTAATATTTCGGGGGGCCCAGTGCCCCCCTTGGCCCTAGTATGGGTCCGTCCCTGGTTAAGCATACATTTATGTTATGTTAGTCATACATTTTAGATTTTTACATGTACCTTAACATATTTTCAAACAACTATTAATACATTTCATACCTTTTTAGTTATATTAGTCATACTTTTAGTTATGTTAGTCATACTTTTTTATTATGTTAGTTGTACCTTTATATATATATATATATATATATCACATAAATGTATGTTTATGTTGATATAAATATATAAATAATATCACATAAATGTATGAGTAATATCACATAAATGTAAATATCTATAACTTGTGTCGAAATTAGGGTTTATTGTGCCGAAATTAGGGTTTAGGGTTAAAGTATTACATAAAGGTATGATATTTGTATATAAAGGTATGATTAATATAAAATAAAGGTATGACTCACATAGTATGAAGATCAACAGATTTTTTTTTTTAAGTTAAAGTATTGCACTAAAAGTATGAAATTTGGACATAAGGGTATCACTAATATAACATAAATGTATAATTAATATAATATAAATGTATGACTAACATAACATAAAGGTTAGGGCAAAAAAAAGAAGGAAAAAACACAGATCCGGGTCGGATTTGATCCGACCCGACCCGAGTGCATGCAGTTTCATAGGAGATTGACTCAATTTATTTACACCTTATCACAAGTACGTTTACAAGTTACCAAAAATGATAAAATGTCCATCATGGGCAATTCTTAATTTGTCCATCGATGACATGTAATGATCACATCCCCTCATTATATGAAAAATGAAATTAATAGATATTTTGGATTTTTGACACATCAATCGTGAACACATCTTAGACAAAAACTTTTGTGTACTGGTACACGAACCCTACATCCGTGCACTCGGGTCGACCCGACCTGCCATGCACCTATACGCGCCCGCACGTGCCTCTAGGTCGCGGATAAAATCCGCTCAAACATGCTCTTAGGTGTTAGACCTTTATGTTATGTTAACTATACCTTTTTGTAGTGTTAGTCATACATTTTAGTTATATTAGACATACCTTTTGTAAGACTAGTTGTACCTTAGCATTTTTTTTAAACAGACATATTAACCTTTCATTCCTTTTAGTTATAACAGTCATACCTTTTAATTATGTTAAATATACATTTTAATTATGTTAGTTGTACTTTTATATATTACATAATGGTATGACTATGTTGATACCTTTATGTAATATTAGACATATCTTTTTATGTAGTGTTAAGCATACATTTATGTTATGTTAGTCATACATTTAATTATGTTAGTTGTATTTATATATATATATATATATATTACATAAATGTATGTTTATGTTGATAAAAATGTATAAATAATATCACATAAATGTATGAGTAATATCACATAAATGTAAATATCTACAACTTATGCCGAAATTAGGGTTTAGGGTTAAAGTGTTACATAAAGATATGATATTTGTATATAAAGGTATGATTAATATAACATAAAGGTATGACTAACATAGTATGAAGACCAGCGAATTTTTTTTTAAAGTTAAAGTATTGCACTAAGGGTATGAAATCTGGACATAAGGTATCACTAATTTAACATAAATGTATGCCTAATATAATATAAAGGTATGACTAGCATAACATAAAAGTCAGGGCAAAAAAAAAAAAGCACAGATCCGGGTCGGAATGCATGGATCTAAGATCTATACAGCAATTGCACAAGCACATCTTAATATGCCCACAATGAGTAGGGTAAAAGGACTGTACAAACAAATACAAAGAGAAGTATACAAACTATTCTGCAAAACATATACTCCCAATAAATACACCCTAGCATTAATCAAGATTACTGTTGGAAAAACACATTGTACGGATTGGATGAACTAAACTCACCATTTCAATTAATGACTGATAATCCATGTGGGCCCAAGTAATAAATGTTACATTATCCTACAAAATATTAGAGAGTTAAAATTACACACGTGGACTATTGAGCAGAACAATAGAGAGCTTTTGAAGCTAGAATTTCTAGTAATCAGAGACGAATCCAGGATTTTGTTTCAAAGGGGCGGAAATCTTCATTTTGTAATGTTATTCAAAAAACGTTCCCAATTTAAAGTTTATGAATATATAATACTAAAATATAGTGTTATTAAAAAGAAGTAACTTAATAGACATCCATAATTTGATAAAATATTTTTCTTCTACAATATATCATAAAGTCTATACAAAAAGAAAGATATACAAAAGATAAACCATCATTCTATTTTTCTAAGTTCGACATCTTGAATTGTACTCAAAGATATCTTGAATTGTACTTCAAAGATAAACATATACAAGTCATATTGTTGACGTTAGATTTTATAGAGCACAAAATCCTAGCCAAACACCCAAAAATTTCGATTCGGCTCAAGTAAATCGAACCGAACAAATGATATGAAAATCAAATAAAATAAGAAAAAGACGGTGCCCGGTGCCTACTCGGGCAAATTTACTAAGCTTATTCTGGTCTGTCAGTTTTGGCTGGCCATAACGTTTTTTATATATGAATTGAGAAAAAAGAGCTCTCTAATTTCTTGAATACAATGATTTTCGAACCCCTTCAACGAGGTTTTTAATCTTATTTATAGACTATGTTCTAAGATATGAAACTTGGTGATTAAGACTCAAATCCCCCGATTTAGGATCTAGATAAGGAAAAATCGGGTAAAAATCTATCTAAATCGGATATGATTTGATCTTGATTTGTTTCATTCTTTAAAGAATTCTTGAAATAAATTAACTAAGTCTTTCTTGCTCATCCGATGTAAGGTTTCGAGCCAATCGAGCACTGTCATTTCATTATATACTGAACCTATCCTCAACGCACTGATTCTGGACAGGTCGACCTATTCCTGATCGGCTCGGGTAGTGTGCTCGAACACTTGCGTAGACACGACGTTCTTGGTTAGGTCGGTCTGGTCTGGTCCGCGATCATGTTGGTCTTTTCGACTCGGATCGGCACCCAATCCCAGTCTGATCAGATCCGACTCGGGTTGATCTGGCAGGGTACACCATTAGCCTCTTAGGCCGTGTTCAGAACTTGCACTAGGCAGGGCCTAAATCCGTTCAGCCCCGTGAGGTCAGCCTGCCCTCTGCATGCTACACACCTATTGGCTGCGCTGAGTGCCAGGTGTCAACATCTGGCTCCACGTGTCGTCATCTCAAAGATCGGAAGTTGAAGAGACGCCGTGAACTCCTATAAATAGTCGAGAGACAAACTCTTCTATCTACTTTCACTCTTCGCGAACTCCAAATCCTCGTATTTTCTACTTTCTTCTCCGAGCAGAAAATACAAACCCCAAACAGCCGTTCAGGATCCTCCATCCTTCAACACCTCAAGGTATATATATATATATATTCATATTCCTGTGATAACTTATGGCTTCAGATTCGTCTACCGGTAGCTCGGTTTAGGATTACGATCAAGGAGTTAATCCCGCTTCCGAGCCATCGTATTCCTGGACTTCCAGCTCTTCCGATCTGTCCATGTCCTCATCCGACTCAGAACCCACTCCGGCCGAACAGCCGATCGACGTTTCTGGTGACGTCCATGCCGAATTGAGCCCCTCATTTCGTGGCTTAGGCGACGCTAGTACCTCGGGCGGAATGTCTCCGTCATCCCTGAAGGAATCCCTATCCATGCCGCTTCATTCGGGCGCCCAAACCGGCAAAGTGCTTCCAATCTTGACTCGGAAGCCTTTGACTATCCGGCTTTCGTGACCGCCGCTGAGCTAAACAAGTGGCGCACTCTCTTCAACATTCTGAAGAGAGTAACGTTCACTGTACCTCATCCGGCTGATTGGATGGATCAGCCACCGGAGGGTCATGTCGCCATCAGCGTTCGGGCTCTCGAGGTTGGACTGTGGTTTCCTCTCGTCCCCCCTCTGGCCGGCTATCTAGAGCATTGGGGAATCACACCGGGCCAGCTCTATCCCAACGACTAGTCGTCCATTATCGGCCTGGTGGTGATGTTTTGGCATTTCAGCCTCGGGGTGCCGAGCCCCCATGAGGTCGCATGGATGTTCAAGTTGAAGACGGTTCTTAGTCTGAAGAACCACTTCTACTATATGTCGGTGTGGAAATTCTGACCTCAACTGGTACGATGTTTGCCGTCATCGATCAAAGACTGGTGCGGCAAATGGTTCTGGGTCGGTGGGGAGTGGATCGATTTGTCTGCTTGGGTTAACTGCCCGATATAATTCGGCGATGCCCAGGGTATTTAACATTTCATTTCTTGTTCTGCTAATGTCTTTTCTGATCGTTAACTTTTCTTTGCTCTGCAGATATCCCACTGAAGAATCTTGTGATCGGCGACTCATTCACTCGGAAGATTCACTATCTACGCGATTTCTCTACGGGTGACCAGAGACACTATAGGGTTCTGCTCACCGAGGAAAACCTCCTTGGTGCTGGTCTGATCTCGCCATTCCACATCACCCCCTCAAGTGTGCAAGGTAAAAACATTTTATTGTCCGGGTCGGATAGGTGCCTGTTTATATATTTACGGTCTTCTGACCAGTCTTATTCCACCTTCAGCTTTCCTTACCGGTCAGGGCCTCTCACTGAGGATAGATCCTGCCGCGCGTCTTCGCTAGCGCTCGCAACGTGCTTCAGCGCCAGCTCGGGGAGCTCAAACTTCTGCCCAAGATCGCGGCTCCAGCCGTCCCGGCCAGTCCCGGGTTGCTGTGGTCAGGCGGCAACCTAGCTCTGAGCAGGCGCCGAGCAAACAGGCGCGCTTCGAAGAGGACGACCCTTCAGAAGCTAGCCGATCAGCTCCTCGGCCACGGCCTGCCCCCGGTTCGGAGTCGAGCTTGGCCGGGTTGATCAGCATCACTGGCTGGGACCCCCAGCGGATTGCTGAGACCGAGAAGTGGTTGGGGCGGAGGCCTCCCTTCCAGATCAGCTTCAGCCGTGCTCATCCTCCGAGCACGGACATGAGCTTCCCGACCGGGATAGAGAAGGCGATGGAGACACCTGCCCGGGCTTGGACTGAGGAGCTGGAAGATTACGCTCAGTGTATGACCAGTGTCGACCTCGATATCTGCTCGTCCATTCTCCATGCCCAGCCTTCTGTCATCGCGTGGAAGGCCCAAGCCTCTCATCTCGCTGCTCGGGAGAGGTACGAGCGGCGGAGGACGAAGTTGCGCGACGTTCGAGCTGGGTTGGCCGCCGCCAAGGATGAGGTGGTCACTCTTACCGCCTAGCTGGCCTCCTCTCAGGAGGAGCTCAATGAGGTTACCCGGGCCGCTGAAACTAACCGGCAGCACCTGGCTGTTCTCACGGTGGAGATGTCTCGGCTCCATGTCGAGCTAGAGGAGGCCCGGGCTTTTCGTCTGGATGAGATGACGGTTACCCAGAAGTTCAAAGAGTCGGCTGAATATAAATACGAGAGTATTCTGACCTACCTCTTGTCCTTCAGAGACAACATCCAGACCAACCGTGATGTCGGCGTGGATGACAAGCCTCTGGTGGAGTCTCTGGCTTCCTACCTAAAGAAGCAGCCACTGCCTGCCTATCATCTTCGGATGATGGACGAGTTGCCGGAGTTTCTACCTCAGGGGTCCGAGCATCTCCTCAGGCCGGCTCCTCCTATCGACTTTATGTCGATGCCCAATCCTCCGGCAGACGGCTTTGAGGTCGGAGAGGGCAGCGGCGATGGTGTTGAGGGTGCTGAGGGTGGCTCAGGTGGAGTAGCTGAGGTGGCGGAGGCGACGGAGACAGCTGGGACGGTCGAGGCCGATGGTGATGAGGTGATTGAGGTTACCGACCAGTAGCTTCTGTCCCTCGTTGCACCTCTTTCCTGGGCCCGTCAATTCTTTATTCGAAGCATCAACCCTGGTGCTCAGCTTTTGTTTAGTTCAGGTCTTTCGTATTTTCGTGGTTCGGCTTTCTGTCTTTTGTAAGAGGTTCCGGCTTCCAAACCGGGTTATTTGTGAATGACAAAAAACATATTTCTGCTCGTGAATTTGTGCATTTTATGCTCGCACAATGTGTCTAGCCGCCCTGATGTATTTGAATCGATGAATTAATTGTTACTACACATTTTTGTTCGGCTTATTGTGTATACATTCTTGCTCTTACATCATTATCACTCTTATCGTCATCGGTCCTAACATATAGGTTGGCGTCTTCAGAGCTCGAATAAGCTATGGGCCGGAGCCCTGGTTCGGATTCAGAGCTCGGATGAGCTTAGGGCCGGAGCCCCGAGCTCGGCGAATGGACTCGATTGGGCCGAAGCCGTTTATCAGATTCAAAGCTCGGATGAGCTTGGGGCCGGAGCCCCTAGTTAGAATCCGAGCTCAGCGAATGAGCTCGGATTGGGCTGGAGCCCTTTATCAGATTCAGAGCTCGGATGAGCTTGGGGTCGGAGCCCCTCGGCCCCTAGTCAGAATCCGAGCTCAGCGATGAGCTCGGATTGGGCCGGAGACCTTTATCAGATTCAGAGCTCGGATAAGCTTGGGGCCGGAGCCCCTAGTCAGAATCCGAGCTCAGTGAATGAGCTCGGATTGGGCCGGAGCCCTTGTTTGGGATGTATACATTATATTGACGTGAACAGAAACTATAAATTTTATTCATAGAGCGAAGATTACAAAATGTGAAAAAGAAATAACTTCCTAGCAGATTACAAAATCTAATGGTAGTATTTCTTCAGGTGTTCTGCATTCCAAGGCTTGGGTACCTTCTTTCCGCTCAGGTCGGCTATCTCATATGCACATCTAGTCAGTACTCGGATTATCTGATATGGTCCCTCCCAGTTCGGCCCGAATGGATCGGCATTAAGCTCTTTCGTGTATTACAACACTTTTTTTAGAACTAGATCTCCGACCTCGAACTTTCTAGCTCGGACCTTGGAGTTATAGTATCTTTCACTCATTTGTTTGTAGATCGAGTTTTTTAGGTCGGCATTTTGTCTTTTTTCTTCTAACTAGTCTAGGCTGGTTAGCATTACAACTTCATTATTTTGCTCCTCGAAGTTCTGGGTCCTCCGGGTAGGCATGCCGATCTCTACCGGTATGACGGCTTCCGAGCCGAAGGCCAGACTGAAAGGGGTTTCTCCTGTGGAAGTTCTGGTCGTTGTTTTGTATGACCAGAGGACACCTGGTAATTCGTTTACCCAAGATCCCTTCAAGTTTTCAAGATTTGCTCTCAAGGTGTACTTGATGATCTTGTTTATGGCCTCCACTTGGCTGTTCCCCTGGAGATGATATGGGGGTGAAGAGCAGCTTTTTGATGCCTAGATTTACACAAAACTCATTGAATCCTTACGAGTCGAACTGGCGGCCATTGTCGGAGACCACGGAGTGTGGAATGCCAAATCGGCATATGACGGATTTCTAGATGAAATCTGTTATCTTGGGCTCGGTTATCTTTACGAGCGGCTCAGCTTCTGCCCATTTAGTGAAATAATCGATGACCATTATCGCAAACCTTACTCCTCCTCTACCCGTTGGTAGGGGTCCGATCAGATCAATTCCCCATTTGGTGAATGGTCATGGAGCCATTATTGAGTTCAGCTTCTCTGCTGGTGATTTCGTCAGCGGAGCACACTTTTGGCATCTCTCACATTTTCGTGCAAAGTTAATTGCATCATTTTTTAAGCTCGGCCAAAAATATCCTTGTCTGATGATTTTAAAAGCTAGAGTTTGTCCTCCTGTATGATTTCCACAGATTTCTTCATGCACTTCTCTCAGCGCATAGTCGATTTTCTGCTCATCTAAGCATCTCAGTAGTGGTAGGGAGATGCCTCTTTTGTATAGAATTCCATCCTTCAGAGTGTACCGAGCAGAGCGTATCCTTAATTTTTGAGTCTCGATTCCATCATCGGGCTTCTTCCCCCTTCCAAGTATTGGATGATCGAGGTCATCCAAGTATCTTTCTGCTCGGTATTGTATATTACTTTTTGTTCTAGAGCTGAGCTTTCGACCATACCGATATTAACCGAGCCTATGTCTTCCACTCATTCACTTGTCGCCAGTCGGGCCAAAGCGTCAGCTTGGGCGTTTTTCGCCCTTGGGACCTGTTCTGCTCGGATTTTTCAGAAATCTACCAAGGCTATTTCTACCGACCTCAAGTATCTGGCCATCTTCTCGTCTCTTGCAGCATATTCTCCCGAAATTTGGTTGACGACCAAAATTGAGTCGTTGAAAACCTCGAGGTCGTCTTCCCCAAATTGTCTGGCCATCTCTAGTCCAGCCAGAAGAGCCTCATATTCTGCTTCATTGTTCGTTGCAGGAAATTGGAACCTTAATGCTGAGCAGAAATACTTGTTTGTGGGGCTGATCAGAACAATTCCAGCTCCGGTCGCTGTCCATGTAGAAGATCCGTCCACAAACATTCTCCAAGGCCGCTCGACCTTCTCTTCGTGGAGTACGACAACAGGAGTGAACTCGACGATGAAATCTACTAGGGTCTGGTCTTTGATTGTCGTCTTTGGCGAATAATGAATGTCATATTGTCCGAGTTGGCGAATAATGGATGTCATATTGTCCGAGTTCAACCTACCACTTTAGTAACCATCCCGAGGCGTCTGGTCGGCTTAGGGATTGTTTTAAGGGAAAGTTCGTTAAAACTTCAACCTGGTGGGCCAAAAAATAGGGCTGTAGTTTTCTGGCCGAGATGACCAGGGCATAGGCTAGTTTCTCTATGGCTGGGTATCTTAGCTCGGCATCATGTAAAGATTGGCTCACATAGTATACCAGTTGCTGGGAGTCTCTCTCTGCTCGGACTAGGACTGCACTTACGGCGTAAGATGAAACTACTAGATAGAGCTGTAACTTCTCTTCGGCTTCCGGTTTTGCAAGTACCGAGGCCTCCATTAGTGATTTTTTCAGCTCTTCGAGAGCTATTTCACATTCAACGTCCCATTCAAACTTCTCATCTCTCCTGATCAAATTAAAGAAAAGTTTGCACTTGTCTGTTGATCTCGATATGAATCTGTTCAGTGCGGCCACTTTCCCTATTAAGCTCTAGACATCTTTTATCCTCCTTGGGGGGTGAGTTTTATTATTGCCTCAATTTTTTCGGGGTTGGCCTCGATCCCTCTTTGGCTTACCATGTAGCCGAGGAACTTTCTGGACCCGACCCCGAAAGAGCACTTTTTGGGGTTCAGCTTCATCCTATACTTTCTCAGAATATCGAACATTTCTGCTAGGTCTTTGACGTGGTCCTCTACCCTCTTTGATTTAACCAACATATCATCTATGTAGACCTCCATAGTTTTCCCGAGTTGAGCTGCGAAAATTTTGTTAACTAACCTCTGGTAGGTTGCTCCAGCATTCTTCAGGCCAAAAGGTATCATTCTGTAGCAATAAAGTGCTCGGTCGGTGATGAACGTCATGTGTCGCTGATCCAGCTCAGCCATAGGGATCTGATGATACCCTGAATAAGCATCCATGAAGCTCATGATTTCATGTCCCGTTGTTATATCGACCAGCTGATCTATGTTTGGCAAGGGAAAACAATCCTTGGGGCATGCTTTGTTGAGGTCGGTGAAATTTATACATAGTCTCCAAGCCCCATTTGCTTTTCTGACCAGGACTGGGTTGGCCACCTAAATGGCATAATCGCATTCCCTTATAAACCCGTTACCGAGCAGCTTCTGAACTTCCAACTCTAGCCTCTGGTATCTGTCAGGACCGAGTAGCTCTTTTTTTTTTTTTGCTCAATATGGATTTTTTTGGGAGTTCCTATTTGGTATAACTAAATTAATACCAATAAAAATTATTGAAAAGAGAAATGCTAAAAGTTTTATCAGTACTCTTGTAGTTAATCTAAAATTTTCATTTTATTTTGATTGTTGTACAGTGACCCAAAAGTTGAAATTTATGCTCTGGATACTCATCCAATATTTAGGTATGGAATAATCTTAATTTTGTAAAATGTGTATAATATGCTTCAGTTCAAACATGCTTTGTGTTATGCATTGTGTTTTAACGGTTGGTTAAATGTCAGTGCCCCAAGTGAAGGCAATCAGGGACAAGAAAGAAAGGCACAAACAAGCACTTGAACTTCTCAAACGCTTGTGCAAACAAATGTTATCTATGCCTCAAACTGAAGCTTCAAGAATGTTCTGCTACTCCATCATTACCGCCGCAAAACATGGTATCAGTGAAATTGTGGAATTATATTGGAAACGTATCCTGATGCTATTTATGCTATCGATAAGGCCACCGACTTGGGGTTATTTCACATGGCAGTAAAATATCACCATGAAAATGTTTTCAATCTTTTTTATCGACTGAGTGACATTAAATATGAAAAGATTGCTGAATGTGATAATGAGCGCAATAATATATTGCACTTATGTGGAAAACTAGCCCCTCCAGACAGACTCAATCGTGTTCGTGGTGCAGCTCTGCAAATGCAACAGGAATTACAGTGGTACAAGGTAGCTCAAAATGCTAACCTTTTTTTACCAATAAAATGTTTTTATGCCCTCTAATGAATATTGCATTCAAAATTCTGTAGGAGATGGAGAAACATATTCATCCTTCTCGCCAAACGTATCTAAACAGGCAAAGAAAAACCCCAAAAATGTTATTCACAGAGGAACACCAAAATTTAAAAGATGCAGGAGAGAAGTGGATGAAAGACACTGCTAATGCGTGTACCATTGCAATGGCACTGATATCAACTGTTGTGTTTACAGCAGCATTTACCGTGTCAGGTGGTATTAAAGCTGAAACTGGCTATCCATTATTGTCAAACGAATTTGCATTCATCTTGTTTGTCATTTCAAACGTTGTTTCCTTTTTCACTTCCATCACTTCTCTTCTGATGTTTCTCTCCATCTTGACTTCACGTTACGCTGAGGAAGATTTCCTATATGTTCTACCCAAGAGATTAAGCATCGGCCTTCTAAGCCTCTTCATGTCCATTATATTTATGATGGTTGCCTTTAGTGCAACGCTCTATCTTGTATTTCACAGAAAAGTGTTATGGTTTTTCATACCAACTATGGCAGCATTGGCTTGCTTACCTGTAACATCATTCGTGTTGTTACAATTCCCACTTCTTATAGATGTCCTCTACTCAACCTATGGTCCTGGATTATTTGGGAAAAAAGGTGCTCCTTTGATGTACTAAACAAGAAAAATCATCCAAGATATTTAATTTATTAAGCTATGATGTCTACATTAGGAAAATAGTATTTATATCCTGTATCTTTCATATGATCAGCTCGTGCTCTAATGTGTATCTTTGGATGTAAGCATATTGAGTCTTATTATGAGAAAGTGGATGCACTTGTGTGGGTGGTTTTGTTGCTAGATAATATTTGCATCTCCCAAATGGTTCTTCATCTGCCCCTCTCCTCTGCTTCTTGTTGGCCAGTATATATCTGTTAAATGATAATATGTAATTTGAAGAGTTTTGGAATGTCTCCTAGAATTCCTTACTCAAGTCAAATTAGGACTTTATTGCTTTTAAAGATTGTTTGTTTTCTATGTTGAATTTGTAATTTTCAAGATGTATTCATCTACTATAAAATCTCATGTATGTGGATGAGTTTAGAATCATCAAGAAATATTAATACAAAAGCAAGAGCAGCAGCTTTGCAATTCCTTTTATCCTTTCTTGCAGCCATATTCCCAACAATTTTGGTATCTAGAGCCAAGGTGATCCAAAAATGGCTGCAAACCCAAACTCAATTTTCTCATACACCACAAGCTAAATTTCAATCTTCAATGGAGAACACTACGACTATTGGAGTTCTCAAATGGAGACCATATTTCTTTCACAAGATTTATGGGATATGATTGAAGAAGATTATGAAGATCGCCCTGTTCCCGTCGATGACTCGTGGACTGAAAAGAAAGAGAAGGAATACAAAGAAAATGTGAAAAAAAATGCTACTGCCTTAAGGATCATCCAACAAGGGGTAAGCAAAACCATTTATCCTCGAATTTTTAGTGTTAAGAAAGCAAAAGATGCATGGGAAACTTTGAAAATAGAGTTTCAAGGATCTGAAAAGGTGATCACCATAAAGTTGCAATCATTGTGGAGTCAATTTGACAATTTGTCCATGAAAGAAAGTGAGTTTGTCAAAGATTTCTTCTCTAGAGTTGCTGAAATTATCAACCAAATTAAGAGTTGTGGAGATGTTGTTCCTGAAAAGAAAGTAGTCGAGAAGATTTTTAGAAGCCTTCCGCAAAAATTCGAGCATATTGTGGCGGTCATTACCGAAACAAAAGATCTTGAAAAACTCACTCAATATGAACTCATGGGGTCCTTAGAAGCTCATGAACAACGAGTAAGCAAATACAACAGTCAACCATTGGAGCAAGCTTTTCAAGCAAAGGGGAATGTCTCAAATAAACCATAAGGAAGAGGAGGCATGTCTCGTGGAAATTTTCCCGGCAGAGGTTGTGGAAGAAACATTCAAGGTAGAGGCAGAGGACGAGGAAGAAGTGATTCTTCTTGGCAACAAAGATCTGGTAACTCTGATTCTGAATGTTTTATTTGCAAAAAACCTGGTCATGAATCTAAAGATTGTTGGTCCAAGCGTACAAGATGCAAAATTCCTAACCATTCTGATAGAGATTGTTGCTTCAAAGAAAAGGGAGAAAATAGTGAGAGGAGAAAAGCCATTCATTTCTCTGCGGAAGATGATGACAATAAATTATTTCTCTCCATTGCGAATAATAGAAGATCTGGTGAGACGTGGTATCTTGACAGCGGGTGTAGCAACCACTTGACTGGAAACCAAATGGAATTTGTTGAGTTGGATAAAAATTACTCTTCTCATGTTGAACTTGGTGATGGATAAAGGAGTTATTGCTGTACACGAAGGTGAAGGTAATAAAAAATTCATTCACGATGTTCATTATGCTCCAAATATTTCGCAAAATCTGTTGAGTGTTGGACAGATGATGAGAAGGGGATACAAGCTGATTTTTTATGATAACAAGTGTCAGATTCTTGACAAAAAATCTGGAGATGAGGTTGCTATTGTGAAAATGACTTCAAATAATCTTTTCCCTCTCAATTTGAAGTCACATGTTGCTCTTAGAAGCGGAGCACCAAATGATACTCAACTTTGGCACTTGAGATATGGCCATTTGAATCTTAAAGGCTTGCAACTTTTGAAGCAAAAAGATATGGTTATAGAGCTTCCAAAAATTCAGAAAAATAATGAAGTTTGTGAAGGTTGTGTCTATGGGAAAATGCATCATCTTCCTTTTCCTAAAATGGCGTAGAGAGCTCGTGAACCTCTTAAATTGGTTCATGCTGATATTTGTGGCCCAACAAGAACTCCCACACTTGGCAACAAGAGGTATTTTCTTCTTTTTGTGGATGATTTTACAAGAATGAGTTGGGTTTATATTCTTGAGCAGAAATCGGAAGCTTTCTCAAAGTTTTTGCACTTCAAAGCTTTTGTGGAGAAGCAAAGTGGCTATGAATTGAAGTGTCTCAGAATTGATCGAGGAGGGGAGTTTATCTACAAACCTTTTATGGATTATTGCAAAGATGAAGACATACAAATGTAACTTACAGTTCGACACACACCACAACAAAACAGTGTGGCTGAGAGGAAAAATCGCACAATTGAAGAAATGGCAAGAAGTATGTTGAAAGGTAAAGGGCTTCCAAATAAATTTTGGGCAGAAGCTGTAAATACAACTGTCTATATTCTTAATCGGTCACCCACAAAGGCCGTGAGGAATAAGACACCCTTCGAAGCTTGGCATGGGAGGAAACCAAACGTGAGCCAACTAAAAGTCTTTGGTTGCATAGCTTATGCACTTATTCCTTCCCAAAATAGAGAGAAGTTTGATGGCAAAGGTGAAAAACTTATTTTCATCGGATATAGTGATGAATCCAAAGGTTATTGTTTGTTTAATCCAATGTCTAATCAGTTGGTGTTTTCGAGAGATGTTATTTTTTACGAAAACGCATCATGGAAGTGGGTAGATGAAACTGTTGAGCAAGGGCCTGCTGAACTTGCAATTCTCGAGCCAAATAAATCTGCACAAGAAGTTGTTGGACCATCAAGCAATAATATTCCTGAAAATGAGTCAGATTTGGAGGATGATCATCCGAGAAAGTATCGTTCTTTGGCTGAAATATATGAATCATGCAATGTTGCATTTTTTGCTGGTGAACCAAAGAGTTTTGAAGAGGCTGTACATGAAGAAGTATGAAGAAAAGCCATGAATGAAGAGATGAGAAGCATAGAGAAAAATCAAACTTGGCAATTGGTGGACCTTCTGAAAGGGAAAGAAGCTATTGGTTTGAAATGGGTCTTCAAAACAAAATTCAATGAAGATGGAAGTGTACAAAAGTACAAGGCACGTTTGGTTGCAAAGGGCTACTCACAACAGCCTGGTGTTGATTTCAACGAGACTTTTGCTCCCGTTGCACGAATGGAAATAATACGAACTGTTCTTGCACTCACAGCTCAATTGGAGTTGCAAGTTTTTCAACTTGATGTGAAATCTGTATTCCTTCATGGAGAGTTAGAAGATGAGGTTTATGTTACCCAACCTCCAGGTTTTGAAACAAAAGGGTAAGATGGCAAGGTCTACAAGCTACATAAAGCTCTTTACGGCTTAAAGCAAGCACCGAGAGCGTGGAACAATAAAATTGATTCTTATTTCTTGAAGAATAATTTTCTGAAAAGTCCATCTGAACCATCTTTGTATGTGAAGAAGAAAGGAGGTGATTTCTTGATAGTTTGCATTTATGTTGATGACTTGATCTATGCAGGAACTTATGATGAGATGGTGAAATCATTCAAGGAAGAGATGATGAAAGAGTATGAGATGACTGATCTTGGTTTAATGAAGTTTTTTCTTGGAATCCAAGTTAAGCAAGCCAAGGGAAAGATTTTTATCTTTCAAGAGAAATATGTGGCTGATTTGCTTAGGAAGTTCAAGATGGAAAATTGCAAACCTATAGCTACACCTATGGCGTTGAATGAGAAGTTGCAGCGAAATGATGGAGCAGAAAAAGTTGACCCAAGTGTTTATAGAAGTCTTGTTGGTTCATTGATTTATCTCACAAACACAAGGCCTGATATTGTGCACTCTGTTAGCATAATTTCCAGGTATATGGCTGAACCAAGCAAGGCTCATTTTGCAGCGGCAAAGTGGATTCTTCGATATCTACAAGGATCGAAAAATGTCGGCATCAACTATGTGAAGGAAGAGAATAGCAATTTGGTTGGCTTCACTGATAGTGATTGGGCTGGAAGTTTGGATGACAGGAAAAGCACCTCAGCATACATTTTTTGTTTGGGATCCAAAGCAATTTCATGGAGTTCCAAAAAGCAAGATTCGGTTGCACTATCTTCAGCTGAGGCTGAATACATTTCAGCAAGTGAAGTTGTGCGAGAAGCAATTTGGTTAAGGAGAATTTTGGATGATTTGCAACAAAAGGTTGAAGGTCCTACTCCTATCTTTTGTGATAACCAATCTGCAATTGCTATGACCAAAAATCCAGTTTTTCATGGGAGATCGAAGCACATTGAATTGAGGCATAATTACATTCGTGATTTGGTTCAAAAGAAGGAAATCTTCCTAGAGTTTATCTCAACTGTGGAACAACCAGCTGATGCTCTTACCAAAGCCGTTTCGGTGGAGAAACTTCACAATTTCATGGCTGTGTTGCAAATTACAAATTAAGAAGGGGTGTTAAATGATAATATGTAATTTGAAGAGTTTTGGAATGTCTCCTAGAATTCCTTACTCAAGTCAAATTAGGACTTTATTGCTTTTAAAGATTGTTTGTTTTCTATGTTGAATTTGTAATTCTCAAGATGTATTCATCTACTATAAAATCTCATGTATGTGGATGAGTTTAGAATCATCAAGAAATATTAATACAAAAGCAAGAGCAGCAGCTTTGCAATTCCTTTTATCCTTTCTTGCAGCCATATTCCCAACAATATCCTATATTGTTCCATCTATTGGTTGTTATGCTACTCATAAATTTTGTTATGGTTGGGGCTATTAATTAACACCCCTATTATTTATTACTATTATTTATTAAAACGCTCTACCAGATACACCCCTTTAATGTTTTTTAAACCTCTTTTAAACTCAATACACCTCATACCTAATTATATACCATCTTAAAAATAGTATGACCTTCCAAAAGCATCTTATATTGAGACTCAATATTGCTCACATTAATCAGCGGGATGCACGTGTCAAAATTCGGTGCATTTTAAAAAAAAATTGTGAAAATTTGACTAAAACCGGACAATCTTTAGACTTATAAGACTAAAATTTATATTTTTGACTTAACAAGACTATTTCCATATTCTAATTAACATGAAAAAAATATTTTCTTCTGTCAAGGTTACAAAATAATAAAACAATTAACTTTTAAACTATATATATATATATATATATATATATATATTGGACTATATTAAAAATTATTATTATTATCATGGAAAATTGCAAATTTAGGACATTATCTTTAGGTAATTCACCAATTAAGAACACTAACTTTCGGGTCACGGCATTGAGACATTAACTTTTTAGTTTGGGTGATTTTAGAATAAAAACCCGAAATCACAAATTTCAAGTCTAATCACATGAGGTTTGGGCTTTTTGCTGAAGTGATTTGGGTCGAAATTTGTGTGATTTGACCCGAAATTCATGATTTCAGATTTTTTGTCCTAAAATCGCTCAAATTAAAAAGTTAGTATTCTAATGTTGGAGCCCGAAAATTGTGCCCTTTATTGGTTCATAACCTAAAAATAGTGTCCTAAAAAAATTATATAATATAATCAAATTTAATAAACTATTGTTCAATTTCTTTTAATCGGTCAGACCATCGATTAAACCTTCAATCGATAGTCAGACCGGTTTGATCATATGTTCGGTTATGAAAACATTGGGCGCAATTAGCTAGATTGAATCGAAAGGTATATAATATATCATTATGAATTTTAATTAAAAATTTAAAATTTTTCTTTAATTTAATTCCCACTTCAAGTCTTCAATAATGTCAAATTATCAATGACACAAATCCAATCCACTTTAATTCATGTTTTGTGAGTCTTTGCCTCAGTTTCAATGCACAGCCCAGACTCATGTTAATAATTCGATGATGATGTATTATTATTTGTAAATATTTTATCATCATAGTTATCTTTGAGTTTAAACCATTTATGTTTATTTGATATTTTATTATCCTTATTTGCAAGTATGGATTTGGTGGGCCATAAAGAAATTTGGACTTAAAATTGGATCTTTGAACTTTTATTGTGGAGATGGGCTCAAATGGGCTTGATGAATATTAATTCAAACGGGCTCATATGGTTTGATGGAGAAGGAGGGTCAATAAGAGTTTAATTTCAACTAGCAGTCCACCCACGCATGATTTATTATTTATTATGTTAATATTTACAATGTGTAATAATATAATGAAGTTGTATAAATTAACATGTTATTCATAATATTTTTTATTATTTTAATCTAAAATATGTACAATTAACAAATGATTTTTATATTTCTCCTGTACATTGCATAAATTGTCATATAACTTTAATAATTTTAATAAAACTTTCCTTTCACTTGGTTAATTTGATTAAAAAAACAATACACATCATTGTTAATTTTATTTTTAAATATTTTTATTTTATTTGTTGATTTTATATTTTTTTCAAATTAATACTATTATATATAATAATGAATTCTTTCGATCATAATTAATATTTCCTTTAATATTTTTTATTTGTATATTCCACTTTTATACTTCAAATTGAAGTCTTCAATCATCATATATAATTTTCTTTCTTCATTTCCTTATTTCTCTCTCATAAAATTATTTGTTCAATTTGTATTTAATGTACATAGACAATTTGGTGGGATCTCTTTAAAAATGAAGGTACGAGAAAATAAGACCTTAAAGAATTTTTCTACCTTTGAATGCTTAGCAAATCTTGAATTCTTTTTTTTTAAATTTTATATATATATATATATATATATATATATATAAATTTGAGAAATCATTATATTTACTGTTTTTTCTTATTCTTTTTTCTTCATTCTTTGTGCATTTTTCTTTTGTTAAGAAATCACTACATTTTCTCAATTTCTTAATTTTACATAGATTTGAGAAATCAAATGAATCTTTCTCTTTCATTTCTTAGTTTTATATAGATTATGTAATAACTTATAGAGTAAGATTGATCTTTTAATTTTATTTTTTTAATTATTGAATGGCGTATTAAGTAAGATTTACTATTTTGTTTAATTTTTTATTATTTATTGACAAGACACTTTTAGCAGGAAAGTGGCACTCATGTAATTTTGACTACCTTTCTTGCTTTAATATATAATATATATTTATCTCTTATTTTCGTAATAGACTCATTCTTAGAATTCTAATTTTATTTGGAATAAAAAACATAGATATAGAGATATTATTTAAATACGATTTCTTGCTTTAATATATAATATATATTTGTCTCTTATTTTCGTAATAGACTCATTCTTAGAATTCTAATTTTATTTGAAATAAAAAACATAGATATAGAGATATTATTTAAATACGATCTCTCGTCTCTTATGCGATCTCTCTCTTCTCCTTTTCTCTCTAGCAATCTCTCTCTAGCTTTTTCGTTTCTTCTCTGTTTCAAGATGAATGCTGAAATATTTTATGGAGATGATTAATCAAAGTATAAGTGGTTAAAAAATTTATCTCTAATTTAGAGGTCGTTTAATTTGGTTGCTATTAATGTGAGGTTTTGTGTTTAATTTAATTTCTTACTTTATTTCATGTATATGTTAATTCATGATTTCACTCCATAAAGTAAAATATAATTTGAATTGATCTGACAATTTAGTTTGAATTATTTTTACTGCCGTTGTTCATGAGTTCTCTTTTATATATTGTTGAAATGTATAATTGTTGAATCATTGATACCTAGTAGCAATAGATTGATTATGTTTATGCTGGAATTGTGTAACTACCTAACGAACTAGTGGGACTAACAAAACTATATGCTTAGTGATGCAGCAGAAACACCATACAAGGCGTGAATATCTGTTGATTCTAAAAATACCCGAAATATTATACACAAACATGATAATCCGTTGATTCTAAACGAATACTAGAGTAAAACACGATCAAAGGGATAACCCAATATTTTTCATGGCTGTTAATCGACGGTGGCAGCATAGGTTTGATGAAAAGATGAGGATCGTCGTTTGGCGGTGGTGGACGGTGGAATTGGTGGTGTTATAGTGGTGGCAGGGGCGGTCGGATCTTTATATGGTGGTGGTGCTGTTGTGGCGGCAACAAGGGTCTCCAAAATTGGAGATGGTGGTGGCAACGTTGCGGGCGATTCCAATTCGAGTTCATCCCGTTGGCGGTAGCTGTCGAAGATTCCATTGACGACGGCAACCAATTGAGACCAGATGAAATCAAATTCCTTCTCTGTATCGTAATCGTATGGCATCATTGATGGACTCCACGAAATCGTTATGACTCTAGATACCAACTGATGTAGTAAAAGCGTGATAAATGATAATATTATGATGTTGATTCTAAGAATATCGGATGTAACAATAATTCAGAGAAAACTCTTTTTTATTTTCATAAATCAATTCAACTCCAACTGATAGCAACTGATCCGTTGATTCTAAACGAATACCGGAATAGAACACGATCAAAGAGATAACCCAATTTTTAATTCATATTGAACTGACTAAAACGTTTACAAATGATCTCTTAAATAAGATTAAAAAACCGTAATAACAAATAAGTACGAATATATGGAAATAATCTAAATAAATCAACTAATATAATTAAGATACTAATTTCCTATAAATCTTGATTCTCGAAATCGAATCATATTTATTCGAGATTGCTATCGAGATCTCGTCTCCATCACTTAGCAATTGCAGCTATCTCAATTATTTGGTTTTAGGTTTTAGTTTTAGTTTCAGTTTAAGTTTAGTTGTTTCACAAGAGTTTAATACAGTTGTTAATTAATGTGAAAAACATGAGTCATTTAATTAATAATTAGTTTTGATTGGATGTTGGATTTGATAAATTAAATTAGAAAAACACAAGACTTTTCTACGGCTTCGTGCTTAGTCTATGTTTAAATACTTAAAAGTGCAATATGATATTTGTAGTCTGTGATCAGTGTAGTTGAATGTCAGTACCTTTGAATCGTAGTTCGTAAGAGTATTTCTCTCTCTACTATTTATTTTCATTGTTTTGTTGTTAGTTCATTCTTATTTTTATTTGATTGCTTGCATAGTTTATTTTTAGGCTAATCAAGAGAATTAAACCCTACTCCATGAAAATCGACCCTATTTACCATTATACACATTTATTTATTTATTTCGAAGTAGATAATTATTTTTGTTGGTTTCACACCCATAAAATGTTATATATCATATTGTTGTGGAGTTAAGACAATGATCACCAGTGTAATAAACAAGAAAATAAACAATCAACAAGAGAATGAAAAATAGAAAAATGCAAAAAGTGATGAATACAGGTGAAACCTATACAAAAGTGTGCTTGTTTTCACTCAATTGTCTTGCTTACTACATGTAGTTTATAGCTGTGTATATGTGCTGAAAATGAAGTCTGATATGCTTTCTTATAGATGCTGTAAAAGGCATCCAACAACCGACTACAAAACTGCTCCAAAGCAGATTCCAAAACTAATTTAATAGAATTGCGAGAATTAACTGTAAAGTTTTGCAAACTGATTCTTTGATTGGATTTGCAGTTAACTTCCACATATACTAAAGGTGATTCTCTCACCAAGAATCGTTTGGGTGGACAGTAAAAAATTTTTTTTAAAAATAATTCAGTTAAATCAAAATCCAAATTGACTTAACAGAGAAGACTAAGTTGAAACCAAAACGAACCAAACCGAAACAGAATGGTAGGTTTCGGTTTCATTTTTTGATTAACTAAAATTTTGGAAAGTTAAGTTCGATTCGATCGGCTTTAACATAAATGAGAGATAATAGCCTATTATATACCGAAACAAATAGTTTTATGCCTTTTCTATCACAAATTAGAAATTTTGACAAAATTACCTTATGAAAAAAGTAAAAAATGACGGTGCACTCACTCATTTACACAATTTTTGTGTAACCCTATGTCATAGGGTTAAACGAAAATTGATCTAATCTTCATGTAAAAGAATTTTTTTTTTTTTTTTGGGTTACAAGACAATTTTATATGTCAGTGAGTGTGCCGTCATTTTTTATTTTTTTCAAATGGATAACTGTATCAAATTTTCTGATTTGTAGTATAAAAGACGGGTGGTAGAAAGTGAATCTCTTATATGAAATGTAGTATAGTCACCAAGGCCTAAAGGGAAAACTCTTATTCCACCACTATCAACCTATTTATTTATTCATAAAAAGTACATATTAGTAATTAAAATGACAGTTGGAAAAATTCACTCATGTACGGATTGCAAAAAGTCTGCTAAAAATCAATAAATGATAATTCATATGGGCCAAGGTAGCAAATCTTACATTCTACTCTGATTTACTTACTTTCAAAACCTTTGTTGCACTAGTTTTTGACAGAGTTTTTAAAAATTTTCATTTTTATTGTTAAACTTCTCTTCCAGATTCCATCAATGGGTTCCTGTGGAGGTGGTGAAAGTTTGTTTTGAATTTATTTAGACTTGTGGATGATCGATGACTGATAGTATTTTAATTTTTTTATTTCTACATAGACTTTGCACTTATGAATTAATTGTGATGATATGTCGTAGACGATATATATTTTTTATTGTTTATTTGTTCTCAAAAAAAGATTAAAGATTTTGGTCAATTTGGCCCGTTGGCCCAGATACGGCTGGTTGGGCTCCCGATTTTCAGCCCCGAACAGAGGATGGGCCGGGCCGGGCCGGCTGATTTGCCGGCTCTAATCACAAGTATGTTTACAAGTTAAAATAGAGTACAGAAGTTTAGTGTACCCATGTAGGACAAACAAATAGAAATAGAAGTATACAAACTATTCTGCAAATCATATACTCCCAATAAATACACCTAGCATTAATCAAGATTACTGTTGGAAAAACACATCGTACGGATTGGATGACTAAACTCACCATTTCAATTAATGACTGATAATCCATGTGGGCCCAAGTAATAAACGTTACATTATCCTACAAAATATTAGAGAGTTAAAATTACACACGTGGACCATTGAGCAGAACAATAGATAGCTTTGAGGCTAGAATTTATGTATAGCAAATATTGAACACTTTCAAAAGCTTTGTTGCTCTAGTTTTTGACAGAGTTTTTTAAAAATTTCATTTTTATTGTTAAACTTCTCTTCCAGATTCCATCAATGGGTTCCTCTGGAGGTGGTGAAAGTTTGTTTTGCAGTTTATATACACACTTGAATTTATATCAAACATTTTTAAAAAAGTAATATAATTACTTTCTTTAAACTCATTCTAACAGCTGCTGAAACAGGTGCAAGTTTAAGCAAGTATTTGGGACTGTACAACGCAGCAGTTAGAGGTGATTGGGAGACGGCAAAAACATTATTCTTCGACAAAGATAAAGATGCCGCCACTGCCATAATCTCTTTCGACAGAGAAACAGCTCTCCATGTCGCCACTTTGAGCGGAAAAGCAAATGATTTTGTGAAAAAATTGGTGGGTTTGATGCGAAACGAAGATGTGGCCTTAAAGGATCGCTATGGCTACACTGCTTTACACAGTGCTGCCAAGGTTCGAAACACAGAAGCAGCCATGGCTTTGGTTGAAAAAAATCCAGATTTGTTATATATGTTGAGCGACGGTGGCCTATTGCTAGTTACAGTTGCAGCTGTATATCGCCAAAAGGATACACTCCAGTATTTGATATCCGTATCCAAGCCACACGTGATGCACAGCCCGTTTGAAGGGAGTTTAGGCGTCGGCCTTTTGATTTCGATAATAGGTTGTGAATTCTTTGGTGAGTGGAAAAGCTTGGCTCCTATTTTCCTATGTGGGTTGATACCTTGGTTGAATACTTCAAATATTTATGTGTAGTTATTGATTGTGGTTATATATTTTGTCAGATATTGCGTTGGATTTGGTTGAGAAGTACCCAGATTTGGCTCGATTGAGATATGGTGGTAGATCTGCACTGTCTTATGTAGCTGAAATGGACACTGTATTCGCAAGTAGAGAAAGTTTCAGCTGGTGGGGAAAGTTGATGTACCGATGTAAGTAAATGTAAAACTCTTAATTTTTTTACATTTGCACTTTGCAACTTAAATTTTTTAGTTTTTATTCTTTGATTGTGTCTAAAAATCCACCAGTTTTTCACTTAACAACTTAAACCAATTTTATGATCATTTTTCCTTTCAAGACTGAAAGTTTTGTTCGATTTTTCCTCAAATGAGCTTAAATTGAATGAAGATAAGAAAATTGATTTGGGTTGCTTTTCATTTGATTTGAGATGGGTAGTGTTTTTCATGTATTATGGTTAATAAAATGGGTACATTAAATTCTATTTTGACCGAAAAAGTGATAAGAAAATGACTTTAAAACCTGTGGACTTTGACATGCAATTAGATAAAAAAAAATTAAAAAAAAAAAAGTTTGTAAAATGCAAAGAGGGTAATTCTTCGTATTGTTTTTTGATTTTAACCCATATAAATAAACACTTTTTAGTGAAATGTTACTTCATCTATGAGTTCATTTTATAGCATAAATAGCATAAAGAAGCAAGTGTTGACTTTTGGATTTGGACATATTGTGTACGTTGAAGGTATTCATATTTCCCTGAAACGGCCTGAACAGAAAGCTGTTGATATTGAGAATGTAAGTAATGATCCTCCAGCAGACAAGAAGTCTACCTCGCTTCGGATTATTATTGCAGGAAAGTAACGCAGTTCCATTGCTCATTCTACATTTGATTATCAACTTCAAAATGTTGAGGAGAGAGAAAATAATTTAACTATCTGTTACATTTATACATTCAGCAATCAAAGTGGTGGAATATGCTAATGATCTGCGGTTTCATGTTGTCTGATCGGCGTACAGTGGGACACAAGTTTGAATCCATTATTTAGAAAATCATGGAGCGTTTGTCAGTGCCTCAAGTGGAGGTCATCAGGGAAAAGAAAGTAAAGCACAAACAAGCATTTGAACTTGTCAAATACTTGTGCAAGGAAATGGCATCTTTGCCTGAACATGAAGCTTGGAGCATGATCGGCGATTCAATCATCCGGGCTGCAAAGCACGGGATTAGTGAGATTGTGGAATTGATAATGGAGATGTATCCTGTGGTTACTGGTTATGCAGATGGCTCTGGCAGGAACATAATGCACCTTGCAGCCACTAATCGCTTTGAAAATGTTTTCAACCTCACCTATATTATGAGTGACCGCAAACATCTGTTTTCTAATGGTGTGGACTTTAATAGCAACAACTTAATGCACATGTGTGGAAAACTGGCCCCTCCTAACAGACTCAATCTTGTTCCTGGCGCAGCTTTGCAGATGCAACGGGAATTACAGTGGTTTAAGGTATGCAGATTATTTTTTATTTTTTTTGGACTTAAAGCTGAATTTTACTGGTTTGAATTTGAAATTTGAAAGGATTTTACAAGTCTTGATTTCGGAAATTTTGTATTTGTCTTGTGATTTTGTAGGGTATGATTATAGTTAATATATCATTTTCACATTGAAAATGGTATATAAATTAGAAGTTTTGTATTATTTTATTTTGAAAAAGGTAGAGATATCATGTTGGAAGTTGCAGAAAATTTTGAAAAAGTAGATGCACATTGTTACAAGGAATCATAAATAAAATATAGTATATTATAGATCCCAATCCAAACATGGATTTGAACTTATAACCATCCAATAACAAGATCTGCAAAGTCTAGAACAAACATGGTTTATTTAAAAGAAATCCATTACTCACTTGTATATTGGAGTCACATTTTTATATAGGAGCTAATGTAAGTTAATTTGAGTATATGGGAAGAAAGCTTAAACTCCCATCCTCAAAAAAAAAAAAAAAAAAAACTAATTCCATGAATTTTTTTCCTGAAAAAGTTGCTGATAAATTTTATCATTCTCTAATATTCTACAGGAAATGGAGAAATTTGTTCCTCCTTCATGCGGTAAGCATGTAAACAAAGAAGGTAAAACTCCAAAAATGTTATTTACAGAGGAACACCAACAGTTAAAAGCAGAAGGAGAGAGGTGGATGAAAGACACTGCTAATGCATGTACTATTGCAGCAGCACTAATCGCAACTGTTGTGTTCGCTGCAGCTTTCACCGTGCCTAGTGGTGTTGTATCCGAAACCGGATTCCCAGTTTTTTCGAACAAACCAACATTCATCTTGTTTGCCGTCACAAACGCCATTTCCTTGTTTACTTCCATCACATCTCTTCTGATGTTCCTATCCATTTTGAATTCACGTTATGCTGAAGAAGATTTCTTATATGTTCTGCCCAAGAGATTGAGCATCGGCCTTCTCAGCCTCTTCGTCTCCATTACATTTATGTTTGTTGCCTTTAGTGCAGCACTCTATCTTGAATTTTGCAAGCAGATTGCATGGTTTCTTATACCTGTTGCAGCATTTGCTTGGTTGCCTGTAACATCATTCGTTTTGTTACAATTTCCCCTTCTTGCAGACATCGTCTATTCGACCTATGGTCCTGGTATTTTTGGTAAGAAAAGTGATCGTCTATTGTATTGAATCTATTGATTAGCCTTGGAAAAAAAAAAAAAAGAAATGCACAAAAGTGCTTGTGATTGTGATGAATATTGCACAGAAAAACCTATTTACTATTTTGGTTTTTGTTAAATAATTGTTCTTTTCAACAAGGACAACAATATTTTACTTTTTATACAATTCTAGCCATTGCAATTTTCTGCTCAAGATTACAAATGAGATGTTAGTTGAGCAAATACATATGCAACTTCCGAAATTCAGAGGGTAATTTTTATTTGGAAAGGATTTGATACGATAAAAAGATATTTTAATTCTAAATTCAAGAACCAGCGAGGTGCTAATGTAATAGTTGAAGGAGAATCATCGACCATGTTTGAATTTATAGATCCTTCAAAATGCATAAATAATATTGGTACGGTATTGAGCTATCCAAAAGTGGATTAGGAACATAAATATTGCATTGTATGCAATATTGTTCTTACAAAAACTGAGAACATTAAATAATAAGACTGCAAAAAATAATAAAATAATAATTTTAAAATCCTAAAATATTTTTATAAAAATAAATAAGTTATTTTTTTATAATTTACTAAAAATTCAAGTTAATTTCATAAAATTCAAATCAACTTTTATTAATATAAACTATTTATAATTAAACCTAAAAAGATGTTAAATAAATTGTATTATATCAAATAAAATTTAAAAATCATATTTTAAAACAGATAAATTAATAAGAATTAAAGACCAGAAGAATTAGTTTAACTAAATGGATAAATAAAAAATAAAGATAAAGAAACATATATGCTTAAAACAATAATCAATATTATAATTCTACTTTTATTATTTTTCAGAATTTTGAGTTCACAGTTAAAATAAATTGATATTAATTTGATCATGTGTACACAATCGGGATGAATTTATATATCTTGTGAAAATTAAAATGACTGAAATTGAACAATGTTTTGAGTTATAGGCCTGAAATCGATGATTTTGTTGACTAGTAGTACCATTTTAAGATAAAGCCAGATTAACATGACTAAAAAAACAAAAAACAAAAAATCGACTAATACAAAATAATAAAACGAATTTAGAAGTAGAAGATTATAATTGGAGCTTGAAATGTCTATATCACATAAACGATGAATAAAAAGTAGATACAAGTCATATCAATATATTGTAACCCATACCAACTTCACATAAATTAGTTGAATGAAATTAATACTCTCAAAATGAGATCATGACATCCAGCTTGTTCGAAACGATCTCACACTCTCAAACAATTGTACTATGCAACATTAATGCAATAGCAGCTTTACAAAGAGGAAACAATTACTCATTAGATAGATGTGAACCTTGTTCCCTATACGAATTATTGGGGAGTAGTTTTTGAATAACCGTATCATATGTAAATATGCAATTAAATGTGGTGGAATGCATCTACACCTATTATATTGTATCATGTGTAATATCATCCATATATAGCACGTATTCATATATAAGAAAGTGCATGTGTGTATGATTGTTCGTGTATATTGTACAGTGAATACCACGTTCAGTGGAGTGAATTCATGAATGATGAATACCAAGAATTTATATTTGGTTTTAGTAATCGAGTAGGGATGTAAAAGAATCAAACTTTTTTAATTCGATTCGATATTCTAATTCGAATATGGTGATTCGAATTCGAAAAATTAGAATAAGAATTCAAATAAGAATATTTTTTTAAATTCAAATATTATTAGAATACGAATATGAATATAACCATATTCGATTCGAGTATTCGTGAATATATTCGAACAATTATAAATATATATAACTTTAATAAATTATTAAAAATATCTATTTAATGAATAATATATATATATATATACATACATATAAATTTTTTTTCTTCCAATTTACTATCACCATCACAATTCCCAACCACGTGCATATAATCGTTTTACTTCTCAATTCCCATTTATTTCTATGATAATTGGTTTTTGAAAATAAACAGATTTTAAAAAAAAAAAATTTATAATGAAATTTCAAGTTTACATTTTCGAATTTGAATATTTGAATGTATTCGTATAATTTATCTGAATCGAATGAGAATTTCATATTTGATTTGAATAATAAAAGAATACGAATAGAATATCATGATATTCGAATCAATTCGATTCATTTACAACCCTACTGTCGAGTAATTTTCTTCATATTTAATTGTTCTGCCAAAATACAGATAATACTAAAGAGATTGTGTGAAAGATAATTTATTTGACAAAAACTTTTGTGCACCTGGTGCATGGACCCTAGATTCGTGCACTCGGGTCGACCCGACCCGCCACGCGCCAGTATATGCCCACACACGCCTCTAGGTCGAGGACAAAATCCGTCCAAACATGCTCCCAGGTGCCAGATATTTATGTTATGTTTACTATTCTTTTTAGTAGTGTTAGTCATATCTTTTAGTTATGTTAGACATACCTTTTGAGCATTTTTTTTAGACAAACATATTAACCTTTCATTTCTTTTAGTTATAACAGTCATACTTTTTAGTTATGTTAGATATACCTTTTAATTATGTTAGTTGTACATTTATATATTACATAAAAGTATGACTATGTTGATACATTTATGTAGTATTAGGCATACCTTTTTTTTGTAGTGTTAAGCACAGTGACAAACCCAGGATTTTGATCCAGGAGGGCCCAAGTCAACTATAATGAAAAAAATATAATAATTTCAAACTAAAAACATAAATTTATCATAATTTCGATAAAATTAATATATTACATTACAAAATAATAAAATCCAAAATTAATAGTTTAATTACATCTCAACATTTGAATTACAAAATTTCATCTTACTTTTTTCATTTACTCTATGCTTGATAAATTTTATTTGTATCTATTGATTATAACTATTAGAATATAAAAGATACTAATTTTAAAGGATATTTAATTTTTTTTCTTTCTCAAAAGAAACTAAATAGTATAGTAATTTAATTAACAAAATAATCAAATCATTTACCAAACATAAGTTTGACAATTTCCTACCACAATGAATTTTTTTTTCCAAAACTACAAGTATAGATAAAGAATCGGTAAAAAAAATACAAAACCATTCATCAATCTTTTGCATCTAATCATTATATCACATATAAAATTTAAGACATGTTAAATCTATAATAATGAGAAGAAAAAAAAAAGCAAAAGAATAATATAAATATAATGTTTTAGGTTGAAATTAAATGGAAAGACAGTGGAGAGAAAGAAAGAGAAAGTTTGCAGAGAAGAATGCTAAGAATAAATTATACATTAAATTGACTGTTATATATTAGAAAAATGAACCATATATTGTTTACAAAAATTCTAATCATAGTATATTTAATAAACTATACATTTGTCATAATAAAAATGTAATGACTATTAATTAATGAAAAACTGTTAACATAATATTTGACGAGGTTGTTTATAATCATAAACTTACTAATGGATCTGCTCATAAAATAACAAATTGGATATTGTTAATTTTTTTAGTTTTGATTGTTTATTTTTACAAAATTGATTGAATCGAGTCAAATTTTATAGCTAAACGGGTTTCTTAAAATTTGAAGTCCACTTTATTCATGGGCCGAATAGATTATCGAGGACAAGCCCAAAGTTCAAACATCAAACATCATCACAATGTTTTGTCAAAATTCAATTGACAGAGCTAGAGGGCCACAATATTTGTTTCTCTATATTAATAAAATAATAAATTTAAATTACAAAAATACCCCTTATTTTTCATAATATTTCAGGGGGGCCCAGTGCCCCCTTGGCCCTAGTATGAGTCTGTCTCTGGTTAAACATACCTTTATATTATGTTAGTCATACCTTTTAGATTTTTACATGCATGTACCTTAACATATTTTCAAACAACTATTAATTCATTTCATACATTTTTAGTTATATTGGTAATACTTTTAGTTATGTTAGTCATACATTTTAATTATATTAATTGTACCTTCATATATATCACATAAATGTATGTTTATGTTGATATAAATATATAAATAATATCACATAAATGTATGAGTAATATCACATAAATGTAAATATCTACAACTTGTGCCGAAATTGGGGTTTAGGGTTAAAGTATTAAATAAAGGTATGATATTTGTATATAAATGTATGACTAATATAAAATAAAGGTATGACTCACATAGTATGAAGATCAGCGAATTTTTTTTTAAAGTTAAAGTATTGCACTAAGAGTATGAAATCTAGACATAAGGGTATCACTAATATAACATAAATGTATGATTAATATTATATAAATGTATGACTAACATAACATAAAGGTTAGGACAAAAAAAAAAAGGAAAAAATGCGGATCCGGATCGGATTTGATCCGACCCGACCCGAGTGCATGGATCCATGCACCAGTTTCATTGGAGATTGACTCAATTTATTTACACCTTATCACAAGTATGTTTACAAGTTACCGAAAATGATAAAATGTCCATCATGGGCAATTCTTAATTTGTCCACCGATGACGTGTAATGATCACATCTCCTCATTATATGAAAAATGAAATTAATAGATATTTTGGATTTTTGACACATCAGTCGTGAACACATCTTAGACAAAAACTTTTGTGCACTTGGTACACGAACCATAGATCCATGCACTCGGGTCGACCCGACCCGCCATGCACCCGTACGCGCCCGCACGTGCCTCTAGGTCGCGGACAAAATCCGCTCATACATGCTCCTAGGTGCTAAACCTTTATGTTATGTTAACTATACATTTTTGTAGTGTTAGTCATACATTTTAGTTATGTTAGACATACCTTTTGTAAGGCTAGCTAGTTGTACCTTAACATTTTTTTTAAACAGACATATTACCCTTTCATTCTTTTTAGTTATAACAGTCATACCTTTTAGTTATGTAGATATACATTTTAATTATGTTAGTTGTACATTTATATATTACATAATGGTATGACTATGTTGATACCTTTATGTAGTATTAGGTATACCTTTTTATGTAGTGTTAAGCATACCTTTATGTTAAGTTAGTCATACATTTTAATTATATTAGTTGTATTTATATATCTATTACACTATATAAGTATGAATGTTTCGTCCATTTTTCATAATGCCAATTTTAACCCTCCTACATAATTAAATCAAATCAAATTAAATTAGAGTTCTAATGAAAGAAAACTTTTTATTAAGGATAGTAACGTAATTTAATATTTATTTTATTTTTCTATTTGATTATAAAAAACAAGAGTCCTTTATATTTCAAACTCTTCTTAAAAAAATTATATGTTTTGATTATTTTTCTTTTGTAATCTTGAACATTTTGAATCTTAAACTAAAATTTATCTTATTTTAATATATATTTTAAGAGATTTTCAATGATATATTATAAACATATTTTAGAATAATAGTAATTTATACAAAAATTAATATACATCCAATTCTTTAAAATTCAATGACAAATTTAATTTAATTTGATTTAATATGAAGGTGATATCAATAATTGAAAGGATTTAGTTGAGAATTCAAATATTGAATTGGAAGATATAATGGATTATTAAATGAAAAAAAAATATTTAGTTTATATATGAAATCGAAGACATAGGGAATTCTTATCGGTTATAGAAAGTGATATTAAAAAAATTGTCTCTTTTATGTTAGAGTCCTAATGAAAGAAAACTCTTTTATGTTAGAGTTCTAATGAAAGAAAACTTTTTATTAGGGATAGAACAGCTGGCCAATATATATACTTATTTTAGTAATCAATATTTGTTTACATGGTGACAAGACAACATACTTCAATTTTATAATTACTTTGATGAACAAACTTTAATCATGATCAACGAATTGCTTATTTATCAAGTACTATTATAGGGGTGTCATTATTCCCTACAATAACGGTATTAATGGAGAGAAAAAGAGATGCATGCATCATTATGTGGAACCCAACCTATTAAAAAATATTTTTTTTTTTTCTTTATTTTTAACTTTTTTGACATTTTCTAAATATATTATTAAAACACTGCTATTCCCCTACAATAACAGTATTAATGGAGAGAAAAAGAGATGCATGCATCATTATGTCGAACCCAACCTATTAAAAAATATTTTTTCTTTTTTTTTTTAAGTTTTTTGACATTTTCTAAATATATTATTAAAACACTGCTATTCCCCTACAATAACAGTATTAATGGAGAGAAAAAGAGATGCATGCATCATTATGTGGAACCCAACCTATTAAAAAATATTTTTTCTTTTTTTCTTTATTTTTAACTTTTTTGACATTTTCTAAATATATTATTAAAACACTGCTATTAACCATTAGAGATGGCCTAACGTATATGGGGTACAATTGTACCCCTAATTAAATTGTTTTTTATTAATTAATTATTTTATTATATTACTACTATAAAAACACGAATTATTTGTAATTTTGTTCAATATTTTGTAATCCCCATATCTATTTTTTACTATATAAGTATGAATGTTTCGTCCATTTTTCATAATGCCAATTTTAACCCTCCTACATAATTAAATCAAATCAAATTAAATTAGAGTCCTAATGAAAGAAAACTTTTTATTAAGGATAGTAACGTAATTTAATATTTATTTTATTTTTCTATTTGATTATAAAAAACAAGAGTCCTTTATATTTCAAACTCGTCTTAAAAAAATTATATGTTTTGATTATTTTTCTTTTGTAATCTTGAACATTTTGAATCTTAAACTAAAATTTATCTTATATTAATATATATTTTAAGAGCTTTTCAATGATATATTATAAACATATTTTAGAATAATATTAATTTATACAAAAATTAATATACATCCAATTCTTTAAAATTCAATGACAAATTTAATTTAATTTGATTTAATATGAAGGTGATATCAATAATTGAAAGGATTTAGTTGAGAATTCAAATATTGAATTGGAAGATATAATGGATTATTAAATGAAAAAAAAAGATTTAGTTTATATATGAAATCGAAGACATAGGGAATTCTTATCGGTTATTGAAAGTGATATTAAAAAAATTGTCTCTTTTATGTTAGAGTCCTAATGAAAGAAAACTCTTTTATGTTAGAGTTCTAATGAAAGAAAACTCTTTATTAGGGATAGTAATGTAATTTAATATTTATTTTATTTTTCTATTTGATTATAAAAAATAAGAGTCCTTTATATTTCAAACTCTTCTTAAAAAAATTATATGTTTTGATTATTTTTCTTTTGTAATCTTGAACATTTTGAATCTTAAACTAAAATTAGTCTTATATTAATATATGTTTTAAGAGCTTTTCAATGGTATATTATAAGCATTTTTTTGAATAATATTAATTTATATGAAAATTAATATACATCCAATTCTTTAAAATTCAATGAAAAATTTAATTTAATTTGATTTAATATGAAGGTGATATCAATAATTGAAAGGATTTAGTTGAGAATTGAAATATTAAATTGGAAGATATAATAGATTATTAAATGAAAAAAAAAGATTTAGTTTATGACATAGGGAATTCTTATCGGTTATAGAAAGTGATATTAAAAAGATTTGTCTCTTTTATGTTTCATATAAACACATTCATGCACGTAAACAAATTCAGTTATTTACATGAGTGTATCAATCAGAGTGCTACCGAAGAGAAAATCGAATAAAAAACATTTTAAAAGAGGGAGTGAGATTGAGCAATGATCAAAGGAAAGAAAAATTGATAAAGTAGATGAGTTCTTTTTATAGGTTGTATGATTATTTTAGAGAGTAATTGTATGAATGGATTTTGTAGGTTGTAAATAAAATTTTTCATTTTTTTAAGGACGTCGATGTTTTAAAAATTGAATGGTGGAGATAAATAATGGAGTTGTATTCAGAATATTCGTTAACAAAATTTTGACTTCATTATTAAACCAATTTATTATAACTCTAATTTAAAAACCTAATTCTTAATTAGTAAATTAAATTCCTAATTAAAAAAATCTCCATATCTAATTTAATTAGAATTTTATTAGGACTTTAATTTAGAGTCCTAATGAAGGAACACTCTTTATATCTAATTGCATTAGAAGTTTATTAGGATTCTAATTTAATATGAACACATTATATATATATATATATATAACATATTTGTATTAATTATACAACAACATAACAAGTACCATTGGCAAGAGCACAATTATATTATGATTATCTCATCAAGGTTTTCATAATTGGTGATATTGGTTTGTCTTCAAATTTATTTAATGTCTTGTGTGATCAGTGTGAAATTCATGAGGATTGTATATATTTTTTTATTTTTTCTTGCTTGACCTTTTCTTAGATTCTGTTTTTCCCTAATTTTCATATATTGGGGGGTTTTAATTAGTTTTTTTCATTTTTTTTAGTAAAAGAATATTGTTGCATAGTTAATAAATGATGAGATCTGTCATTATTCCTTGATTATGTTTTATTAATATTATAATCTTTGCATATTTGTATTTTCGAGGTTTGAACTTCTTTCCCCGTTATCATTGTTCATGATAGCATAATATGATTTATATAGTCTTTCAAATTCTCTTGCATAATTTACAAGTCTTAAACAAATACCGTCCCAACCAACAATTCACCAATGAATCAAAAGTTTCCACATTTTCCCCCAATTTTTCTGTACATCTATTCCAAGGGGAAAACAGTGCTCAGCAACCATAAAGATAAACTAAACTTATTTTTGTGTCGTAAAAGGAGAACATACACAACAATAAGCTACTCAATTCCTTCAATTCAATCTAATATAGCATATGATACAAAATCCCAATTCTTTTTGCTAATATTTCAACTCTACTTGTAAATTTTGTTTTATACGTTTATTTGTGACAATAATAATTTTTAAGAACTTAATTAATTGTACAAATAGATTTATCAAATCTTAAAATCTTCAACTAAATCCAATAATTTTAATTTATAGTATGATGACAAATTTTAAAAAAGATTTATAAACATAACGAAAACTTATTTCTAAATTTTTTTAGTAACTCATTTTTTTTTTTGAAATATAGTCAAAGAAAAGTGGCAATGTCTGAGACGAGTGGAATTGATACCGATCTTAAAATTGGTGACATTCGTAAGATCTAATCATTCTTTGTTAGAATTAAATTTGTTTATATTTTTATTTTATCTTCATTTATTATTATTTAACCTTCTTGGATTTAATTTTTTTTGAATGATTGTATGTTTGAACAGTCGACACCAGATATATATGTCATCAAAGGAAACTTGTTGGACAAAAGAGAAGATATGCAAATCTTAATGATGCTAAGAAAAAAAACTATGTAGAATATGTTTTGCAAAATCATGAAAAGAGACAAGCCACATGTAATTTACAAGTTCGAGCGAATCTAAGCAACTCTAAAGGTATATTTTTTTAATATTCTTTAAAATTTGTATTGAAGTACATTTTTCATATAAAATTGAAAATTATATATGAATATATTTATCTAATTATGAATTTTAATGTCAGGGGAACATAAACTAAAAACAATGCCAAGTTGCATTCATTGTGGAGCAACAAGATTTGAGTATGAGCCTCCCACGTTTTGTTGTGATAATGGAAAAGTTAAACTTGTAGCTTTAGAAGTTCCAAAGAAATTGTACGAACTATACACTTCTCAATCGGAAGAATCTGTTGATTTTTGAAAAAATATACGTTCATACAATTCCATATTCTCATTCACTTCATTTGGAGTGAAATTGGATAAAGAGCTTGTTTCAGCACGACGAGGAATTTTCACTTTTCAAGTACAAGGAATGATTTATCACAATCTCCCAATTTTGAGTTTTAATGGAAACAAACCAGCTAATTTTTTGTTATATTTTTTTGATACTGAAAATGAAACTACAAATAGAATGTGCCTTAATTCACATGTATCAGAAGAAATTGAACGAAAGCTCACTGAAATACTAGAGGAAAATCCATATGTCGAAATCTTTAGAAGACTAACAGAGTATTCTTCTCTAGATGATGTGCAACTTTGTATCACAAAAGATGTGAGACTAGATCAGCGAGTTTATAATGCTCCGACAGCAGATCAAGTTGCAACTGTTTGGATTGAGGGAAATAATGATAATGTAGGGTTTAAACGAGATATTATTGTTAGTGCTCATTCCGGAGACCAATATAGAATAATGCATTATTTTGGATGTTATGACCCTTTACAATACCCTCTTCTATTTCCAAGAGGTGAAATAGGATGACACCAAAATATTCATAAGGAAAAATGTACATATTTATGTTATAATATATTTCAAGAACATATATATTTTATAAAATAATTAACTTTTTTCAAAACTTAATTTTATTGGATTTTTTAATACATATATAATTGCAGCAAATGTACCAAATGTCCTAAATGCTTCTAGACTTACAACAAGGTCTACTCCAAAGGAAATTATCTCCCAAGAGCAAGAAGGTATGTACTACAACATACGTATTCCTAAAAAATCTGATCAAAGAGTTTATGTTCATTCTAATCATTCTAACCATTGTTTCTCATAATCAGTTGTCGCAAAAGAAAATGCAAAAAGTGTCTCTTGCAGAGAATACAATTGTTATAAGTTACAAATTAGAGATTCAAGACACTCTACTCTATTATTTGCGGAAGATTGTTACAACAATATGCAATTGACAGTTATATAAAATTGGAGACAACAAGATTACAATTTTTCCGTTTAAACCAAGCAAATTTGAGAATTGAATTCTACAAAGGGATTATGGATAGTGTTTTTAAAGGTGAATTTTGTGGTAGTGAAGTTTGATCGAGAATTTTTCTTCCTGCATCATTTATTGGTGGCCCAAGGGATATACGAAGGAGATATCTTGATGCATTGGTGTTAGTTCAAAGATATAGAAAATCAGATCTATTTATCACCATTACTTACAATCCTGATTGGAAAGAAATACAAGAAAATTTGTATGAAGGTCAAAAAGCTCAAGATCGTCCAGATTTAGTTATGAGAGTTTTCCGAGCAAAATTACATGACCTGAAAGATCAATTATTTAAGAAACAAATATTCGGAAAAGTTGTTGCATAAAAGGGGATTACCACATGCTCATCTACTTATAATTCTAAAGGGTGAATATAAAATTCATACAGCTAACCAGTTTGATAAGTTTGTATGTGCTGAAATTTCTAATGAAGAAAATAATCCTCGAATATATGAATTGGTGAAGAAACACATGTTACATGGACTGTGTGGCGAAAAAAAATCGAAAAATTCATGTATGAAGAAAGGTAAGTGCAAATGTTGTTATCCATAAAAATTGGAAACTCATTAAAATATTTGTATCAAATTATATTAGAATGCATTAGTAATCAAATGCTAATGTTATAAATTTTTAAGTCAATCTCTGTCTTTATTTTGTTTATATTTCACCGACTTTTAGTGATTCATTTCCACTCTAATCTGTAGGTAAGTGTAAATCTCATTATCCAAAACCTTTTTGTGAATACACCATACAAGGTAATGATAGTTATCCAATCTACGGAAGACGAAAAAATGGGATGGTTGTTGAAGTTCGCAATGCTGAACTAAAATCAATGAGTGGTTCCTTACAATCCATATTTGTTATCCAGATATAACTATCACATCAATGTTGAGATATGCTCGGGGCTGACGGCTGTGAAGTACCTTTACAAGTATATTTACAAAGGTTATGATAAAGTGGCAGTTAATCTAAACCAAAATGATGGTGATAATATGATCGATGAAATGAAATAATTCCAGGATGCAAGATAGGTGTCGGCTCATGAGGCATTATGGAGAATTTTTTAATTTAATTTAAATGAGATATACCCTGCAGTTTTCAACTTACAACTTCATCTGCCAAATAAACATTCTGTCACATATTGGAATAATCAAAATTTGGAAAAATTATTGGCGGATGATTATACTTCCAAGACGATGCTTACAAAATATTTTCTACATGCGCTCAATGCGGAAAAGCTAAACAGTATCCGTACAAAGATTTTCCATAGCATTATGTATGAGATAGACAAAACAAATGTTGGAGAGAAAGGAAAAAAAGAGAGGTGATTGGACATATTAATGCAGCAAATCACACAGAAGGAGAAAGATACTATCTTCGATTACTCTTGAATTATGTGACAGGGCTAACATCAATATCAGTTATGATTTTATAATACAATCTAAATTTATATATTTTGGTGAGACAATGGAACTCAATATCAATATAAAACTATCCCTTGTACAATTATAAATCAATGCATGTCTCAGAATTTTTATATACATTGCTAATATCTA
Organism: Scutellaria galericulata; assembly: GCA_946896805.1. Lineage (NCBI taxonomy): Eukaryota > Viridiplantae > Streptophyta > Magnoliopsida > Lamiales > Lamiaceae > Scutellaria > Scutellaria galericulata. Next base: position 16,175,176 of record OX335790.1, read on the forward strand.
TCCTTCTTGTTCTTTTTAACAAAAAATCATATGCAGGGTCAAAGCACATCTGAATACTATAGACGGTTGATATAACAAGGAGCAAGTGAGCTCCGTTTTCTAATTGTCCTAAACTACAATACGAAAGTTGAAGGAGGAAGATTGAGTGCAGTAGCTGAAGCAATAGAAAAACTGGAACCCGTGGAAATAGGAGATGATAAATTAAACAATACAACCACGACAACAACAGTAACAGTGACCACCACAACAGATGACGAAAACAAGAAAAAAAACGAAGAATTAGGAAGATAAAAAACAAGGAATGCATCCACGTATCCAGCAGTGAGGAGGATCATACAATCAAAAATTTATTAATCAAATCACGAAGAAAGAAGATTAGGACGGAAAACAAGATCAAACAAGAAAAGATATAGTTAGTGGTCAAATTAGAATTATAATCTTTCGTTTTAAATTTATTATTCTTTTTTTTATTAGGAATAGTGGAACTAAAATTTTTTAATCGAATAATATTTTTTTAATAAATTATTATTGTTATGATATCTATATTAAATTGAAAAGACATTGACTTATAATAATCAAATGTTAAGTAATTTAAACATACTTCAAAAAAATATTAAAAAACAAGTGAAGGGAAAAAAAACCCACAAAATCAACCAAAAAATGGTTCTCACGAGTTTGTCTCTCCACGTGCAACGCACGTGTTCTTAACTAGTATATATATATATATATATATATATATTACATAAATGTATGTTTATGTTGACATAAATGTATAAATAATTTCATATAAATGTATGAGTAATATCACATAAATGTAAATATCTACAACTTGTGCCGAAATTAGGGTTTAGGGTTAAAGTGTTACATAAAGATATAATATTTGTATATAAATGTGTGATTAATATAACATAAAGGTATGACTAACATAGTATGAAGACCAGTGAATTTTTTTTTTTTTAAGTTAAAGTATTGCACTAAGGGTATGAAATCTGGACATAAGGTATCACTAATTTAACATAATTGTATGTCTAATATAATATAAAGGTATGATTAACATAACATAAAGGTCAGGGCAAAAAAAAAGCACGGATCCGGATCGGAATGCATGGATCTAAGATCCATGCAGCAGTTGCACAAGAGACTGTCTTCACATCTTAATGTGCCCACAATGAGTAGGGTAAAAGGACTGCCCAAACAAATAGAAAGAGAAGTGTGACGACTAGGATTTAACGAAGCATAATTTGATAACTAAATATTTAAATCTCTAATTATTTGATTTATTTTATGTGCGTTTCATAAAATTTAATTGTAAACACGTTTTAATCTAAAGTTCCATATTCTTGAAAATTTTGCCATAAAAAGGAGCGACGATAAAATAATTCGTAAGTGGGACAAGATGAACGAGAATGAAAAATCGAGCAAAACGCCGAAAGAATGACTCAAATCGGAGTTCGGATGATATCTAAAATTAATTAATATCATAAGAATGTTTAGTATAAAGTTTAAGGTTAATGACAAGATTAATGAAATAATATAAATAACAAAATTATAAACTAAGGTAAAAGCATACACTAAGTGATAACCTAAGGTAAGTCAGGATAATCATCTCCATCTTCTCTCTAAGTTTTCCGGCAGGCGGCCGGCCGGAACGCCGCCGTCACCGTCGCCGGATTTCTTTCCGACCAAAGCATATCGAACCTTATACCACTTTGAAGCTCTCGCCGAGCCCGTTCCAACCCCGGGCTCGGAATTGTCATCAGCCGCCGCGTTCGCCGGCAATTCGCCGGAGAAAATTCTGTTTTCGTGTTTTCTCTCTCTAAAACCCACCTCTTTCTCTCTCTTCGTATCTCGGCCATCCGACCACCGATCGAGGCGATTCTTGAACCTAGATTGTAGTTCTCGCCGAGCCCGTCTCGAATCTGAGCTCGGATCATCGATCAGCCGGTTAGATCTCCTGCATGCAGCGGGTCAAAGTTTCTGCGTTTTTGGATTTTCTCTCTCCTCTTCTCTCTCTTCGAACCTCTCTCTTTCTCTGCTGCTATCTCTCGCCTTTCTCTCTGATCGGATGTCGGGGCGGCGCATGCAGCGCCGCCGTGTGTGTGTGTGGCTAGCCGGCGCAAGGAGCGCCGGCGAAGTGTGCGTGAGTAGCCGGCGGCAGTGGCCGCCGGAGAAGTGAGTATATGCATGTGTGGAAAGGCTGTGTTTGGTGATGTTTGGGCGGCGCTTCCAGCGCCGCTGTGTGCTATGGTGGCCGGCGCGAGGAGCGCCGGCGTATGATGGTGGTTACGGTGGTGGTGGCCGGCGACACGGTGTCGCCGGCGGTAGCATGCAGTGGCGGTGGTGGAGGGGCAGTGGGTTGGTTGGGGTTGGGGTGGATTTTGGGAATTTGATTATCTCCAGGGACCTTCTTGCAATTTCTTAAGTTTTGCTTATTCACTTTTGATCCCCTATCTCTTGGATGGTGCAGTTTCGTCCTAAATTCTTCTGGGAATTATAATTCCACCCCCAGAATTTCAGAATCCTCGTTTTAACCCCAAAACTTCTCTGTAATTACAGTTTTACCCTCAACATCCTCAAAACCCTAAAATACTTCGTTTTAACTCGTTATTTATCCGATTTAACTCTTTCTTTCGCCTATAGAACCGTAATCGAACCCACTTCGTCATGTGATCAAGTTCTAAGCCTTTCGAATCGTTTTTATTTCCATCATCGTTTCTTTTCGAAAGAGTTCTTTTAATTAATTTACGTAATAATTATAAAACGAAACTAATTGAACACGTTTGCATGTGTAGGCAATCGCATTTAGGAGCGCACGTGTTTTTAAAGATCGCATCACGTGAAGAAAAGCACCACCTTTTTAGGTGGGGGTAACTTCTGAACTTAACGACTTTTATTTTTACGTATTTACTGTATCTTAATATGCTGATAATATGTCAACGCGTTAAAATTAATATTGTTACATCTGTGATCGCATGTTATGATTTGCCTGATTTTACGTGCTTTGGGATTACGTGCTGTGTATTTAAATGATCATGCATAGAATGTTAAATGTCATACGAGGACAGGAGTCCACGTTCATCACGGAGGGACTCATGGTCCGTAAAAAACTTCACGGAGGGACTCATGGTCCGTAAAAAACTTCACGGAGGGATTGGTGTTCCGTAAAAGGCACCCCCGGTCTTAAAAACCGGTTGCGGGGTAAGACGGGTGATACCCGCACCTAAGGAAAAAGTATGTGCATTGCATTTTACTATGTGCTGTGTTTACTTGCTGTGCTAATTAACTGTTTTATGTAATTCATATGTCAATTAATCCTAAATACAGAAATTACTCCCACGAGTGTATTCAAACGCACTCACCCCTATCTGTACTCACCCTACAGGGAACAATGAAAGATGAGTTTTGCAACGAGAGGGGTGTCGTATCCAGTGTCCCTCCTTTTAATTATTTTGGAAAGACTATGATGAACAACACTTTATAAGTTCTTATATATTTTGTAACACCGATGTAATTATTTAGAAGGATCCTGTTAATCTTCCGCTGATAGTTTAAACGTTATCTTTCGGCGATGCGCCGATGTTTTGAAATTACGTAAAGGTTTTGTATGTTTTCCAGTTATCCCTGTTTTGGTGACATAGGGTTATATTTTGAAACAGTTGTCATCTTTAAAATGTATTTTTTTTGTCCGTGATTTTATTCTAAAAAAAGTATGTCTCGTTCCTTTTCTTCTCCCTGCACGCCCACGAGCAACTCTGATATTTAAAATAAAACTAAGTATGAAAACAGGGCGTGACAGATATGGTATCAGAGCAAGGTCGTACCCTTTGTAGGGCCCTGTTCTAGGTCGTTTTTCTTTTCAAACATGTTTTAACGAGAAAATCATTTACAAAAGATGGATAAGCACCTCTCCCTATGCGCTCCTCTCCTTAATCACAGAATTTAAGTAGAAGAATGTTTTAACTGTTTTATAACCTTGATTCTAAGCAATATAAGAAGTCGTATGAACTTTTCCTCGTCTAGTTGCTTTAATGGATGATGATCCTTCTGTTTCTTGGTGTCTCCACAACCGACACACTGCTCTTGACCACCGCCACAGGGCCGCTGACTGCAGCAGCGTGAGCTCGTGTGCGTAAATGGCCGTTCATAAGATTTGGTGTGGGGTTATTGAGAGTTGAGACTATATGAGCCTTTGTTTATATGGGGTGAGCTAGTTGGTGTGTTTTCCTAGTTCGTGAGCGTGATACGTAAAGTTGCATCTAATGCTTGAGGTCTATGGAGACCACGTGTAGATGTTTATGATATGTTTCGTGATATGCTTTTATGGTTAGTATATGCAAGTTAAATATATGCTATCCTACATGACAATGTTACGCTATGATGATAAACGAATGATAGAGAAATCTGTTGAGATTGTTAAATGATTTATGGAAGAATGTTTATATGATATGTGCTTATCTGTCCATTATCTATTTGATCCTCGGTTATCTCGTTGTTACCTTTATATGCTGTGGGGTTGCGTGGGGTAGTTCGGGTAGTTACGTTTTTGCCGATTATCTCGATCGTTCGTTTTATGGGTCTCTTCCTAGACGAGTGGGTACGAGAGGATTCCGAGGAGGAGCCAAATGAGGACCGTCACCACCCCCACCGCCAGCTGCTGGAGCCACTGCTATAGTGGTGTAGCCGTTGTTGGATATCTTATTTTGGGTGTTCACGAAGTGTGATGTTACGTTGTTTGTTTTGTTTTGTTTAGTCTATGACTTGTTTGATTTCGTTTGTACCTGTGACCTTCTGTGAATTATGATATCACCTTTTTGCGCGTTCGGCTTCGCGTCACGTTTTAGTTCTTTTCTCCCTCTTTTCTCGATGTACTTTTGGTTTCTGCGAATCGTTGTTTTAAGATATTTTATAGTATCGTTATAACGAGTAGACCGTGTTTTTATCAGAACAGCATGCCTCGCGGTCGCCCAAGGAGAGACCAACCACCAATGGACAATCAACCACCAGAGGGTGACCCTCCAGAACATAACGTGGACGCCACCATGGGAGATCTGGTATCGGTCCTGAGGGGTCTGGCCCAACACTTTACCACGCCACAGCCAGCACCGCCGACTTCAGCAAGGAATGATACTAACTCGGTGATTGAGCAGTTTCGACGGTTCAATCCGCCAACTTTCAATGGGAGGGGAGAGCCCTCTGAAGCAGAGGAATGGCTAAGAGCTTTGGACCGTTTGTTTGGTCACTTAACTTGCACGGAAGAACAGAAGATTTCCTGCGTCGTCTTCCAGCTTACTGATGAGGCTAGCCATTGGTGGGAGTCGCGTGTGAGGACGATGACGCTGGAGCAGATCGGAGCTCTGAATTGGGAAGCTTTCAAAGAAGTGGTCATGCATAGCTACGTGCCCCAATCGTACCGCGACAGAAAAGAGACAGAGTTTCTACACCTCCGTCAGGGACCATCTACGGTGGGCGACTATGAGAGAAGGTTCAATCAGCTAAGCCGCTATGCTCCTCACCTGGTGGACACAGACGTAAAGAGGGCCCGACGCTTCGAGAAGGGCCTACGTTCGGAAATCAGTTCTATTTTAGCTGGACAAGGGGCCATGACCTATGCTGCGGTCGTAGAGAGGGCACAGGAGATCGCTTCCCGGCTGCGTTTGGACGCAGTGCCGCCTAAGAAAGTAGAAGTAGCAACTGGCAAGAGAAAGTGGAACGGACCCAGCCAGAGCTTCAATCAGAATGAGACTCAGCGACCTAGCGTTCCGCTCCTCCCCACCCCAAAACCTGGGAGTTCCTGCACCAAGTGTGGGAAGACACATGTGGGGCCGTGCTTACAAGGAACCCGCAACTGCTACCGCTGTGGAGAGTCGGGACACATAGCTAACAACTGCCCAAGACAGCGGAATCCAGGAGCCGCTGCCCCAAAACCAAGACTGGGTGTGGGTCAAGCACGAACTTTCGCCCTCACTCGCTCACAGGCTGCAGAAGGATCAGAAACCATGACAGGTATGTTGCCAGTATCCAATATCCCTACTCTTGTCCTGTTTGATACTGGGGCAACCCATTCTTTCATCTTTGCTGGAATATATGATATGCTAAAACCTGGGGACGGTAGGGTAGTCGCTGAAACCCTAGATGTTAATATTCCATCAGGAAAGACAGTAAAAACGAGACACCTTTGTCGAGGTTTGAAAGTTATTTTTGGGGATATAACTCTTTTAGCCGACCTGCATGCGCTAGGGATGAGAGATTTCGACGTCATTCTGGGAATGGACTGGCTCAAGTCGAACCACGCAATAATCAACTGCAATGCAAAGGAGATCACTTTTCAGATTCCTGGCGATGAAGAGTTCACATTTTATGAGACGCAAATCGGAGTTAACCCGAGGGTCGTGTCGGCTATGAGGGCGGCTAAGATGCTCAGCAAGGAAGGATTGCCAGGGTCGGTTGGTAAACATGGTGGACTTCAAGTAAGAGCCGATCCCAATTGAGATGGTACCGATTGTGAAGGAGTTCGTGATGTATATCCGGACGACCTGCTGGACCTCCACCAGAGTGTATTTCTTTGAACAAAAGGAGCTCAACATGAGACAGAGAAGGTGGCTAGAGTTAGTGAAAGATTACGATTGTACGATCCACTATCACCCAGGGAAAGCAAACGTGGTAGCCGACGCTTTGAGCAGGAAAGGAAAAAGGGTCGCGATGCACATGATCACAGACCAGAACCAGCTGATAGAGGAAATGACAAGGTTGAGTTTGGAGGTAGTGACGCCCCCAAGTAGAATCAACGGCCTGCTAAGATGCCGACGCCATTGGAAATACCAGAATGGAAGTGGGAGCAAGAAGACGAGATCCTGGCAAAGTACCTGACTTGCCGTTTTTAAGTACGTTTCTGAATTTCGAGGACGAAATTCTTTTAAGGGGTAAGGGGTGTGACGACTAGGATTTAACGAAGCATAATTTGATAACTAAATATTTAAATCTCTAATTATTTGATTTATTTTATGTGCGTTTCATAAAATTTAATTGTAAACACGTTTTAATCTAAAGTTCCATATTCTTGAAAATTTTGCCATAAAAAGGAGCGACGATAAAATAATTCGTAAGTGGGACAAGATGAACGAGAATGAAAAATCGAGCAAAACGCCGAAAGAATGACTCAAATCGGAGTTCGGATGATATCTAAAATTAATTAATATCATAAGAATGTTTAGTATAAAGTTTAAGGTTAATGACAAGATTAATGAAATAATATAAATAACAAAATTATAAACTAAGGTAAAAGCATACACTAAGTGATAACCTAAGGTAAGTCAGGATAATCATCTCCATCTTCTCTCTAAGTTTTCCGGCAGGCGGCCGGCCGGAACGCCGCCGTCACCGTCGCCGGATTTCTTTCCGACCAAAGCATATCGAACCTTATACCACTTTGAAGCTCTCGCCGAGCCCGTTCCAACCCCGGGCTCGGAATTGTCATCAGCCGCCGCGTTCGCCGGCAATTCGCCGGAGAAAATTCTGTTTTCGTGTTTTCTCTCTCTAAAACCCACCTCTTTCTCTCTCTTCGTATCTCGGCCATCCGACCACCGATCGAGGCGATTCTTGAACCTAGATTGTAGTTCTCGCCGAGCCCGTCTCGAATCTGAGCTCGGATCATCGATCAGCCGGTTAGATCTCCTGCATGCAGCGGGTCAAAGTTTCTGCGTTTTTGGATTTTCTCTCTCCTCTTCTCTCTCTTCGAACCTCTCTCTTTCTCTGCTGCTATCTCTCGCCTTTCTCTCTGATCGGATGTCGGGGCGGCGCATGCAGCGCCGCCGTGTGTGTGTGTGGCTAGCCGGCGCAAGGAGCGCCGGCGAAGTGTGCGTGAGTAGCCGGCGGCAGTGGCCGCCGGAGAAGTGAGTATATGCATGTGTGGAAAGGCTGTGTTTGGTGATGTTTGGGCGGCGCTTCCAGCGCCGCTGTGTGCTATGGTGGCCGGCGCGAGGAGCGCCGGCGTATGATGGTGGTTACGGTGGTGGTGGCCGGCGACACGGTGTCGCCGGCGGTAGCATGCAGTGGCGGTGGTGGAGGGGCAGTGGGTTGGTTGGGGTTGGGGTGGATTTTGGGAATTTGATTATCTCCAGGGACCTTCTTGCAATTTCTTAAGTTTTGCTTATTCACTTTTGATCCCCTATCTCTTGGATGGTGCAGTTTCGTCCTAAATTCTTCTGGGAATTATAATTCCACCCCCAGAATTTCAGAATCCTCGTTTTAACCCCAAAACTTCTCTGTAATTACAGTTTTACCCTCAACATCCTCAAAACCCTAAAATACTTCGTTTTAACTCGTTATTTATCCGATTTAACTCTTTCTTTCGCCTATAGAACCGTAATCGAACCCACTTCGTCATGTGATCAAGTTCTAAGCCTTTCGAATCGTTTTTATTTCCATCATCGTTTCTTTTCGAAAGAGTTCTTTTAATTAATTTACGTAATAATTATAAAACGAAACTAATTGAACACGTTTGCATGTGTAGGCAATCGCATTTAGGAGCGCACGTGTTTTTAAAGATCGCATCACGTGAAGAAAAGCACCACCTTTTTAGGTGGGGGTAACTTCTGAACTTAACGACTTTTATTTTTACGTATTTACTGTATCTTAATATGCTGATAATATGTCAACGCGTTAAAATTAATATTGTTACATCTGTGATCGCATGTTATGATTTGCCTGATTTTACGTGCTTTGGGATTACGTGCTGTGTATTTAAATGATCATGCATAGAATGTTAAATGTCATACGAGGACAGGAGTCCACGTTCATCACGGAGGGACTCATGGTCCGTAAAAAACTTCACGGAGGGACTCATGGTCCGTAAAAAACTTCACGGAGGGATTGGTGTTCCGTAAAAGGCACCCCCGGTCTTAAAAACCGGTTGCGGGGTAAGACGGGTGATACCCGCACCTAAGGAAAAAGTATGTGCATTGCATTTTACTATGTGCTGTGTTTACTTGCTGTGCTAATTAACTGTTTTATGTAATTCATATGTCAATTAATCCTAAATACAGAAATTACTCCCACGAGTGTATTCAAACGCACTCACCCCTATCTGTACTCACCCTACAGGGAACAATGAAAGATGAGTTTTGCAACGAGAGGGGTGTCGTATCCAGTGTCCCTCCTTTTAATTATTTTGGAAAGACTATGATGAACAACACTTTATAAGTTCTTATATATTTTGTAACACCGATGTAATTATTTAGAAGGATCCTGTTAATCTTCCGCTGATAGTTTAAACGTTATCTTTCGGCGATGCGCCGATGTTTTGAAATTACGTAAAGGTTTTGTATGTTTTCCAGTTATCCCTGTTTTGGTGACATAGGGTTATATTTTGAAACAGTTGTCATCTTTAAAATGTATTTTTTTTGTCCGTGATTTTATTCTAAAAAAAGTATGTCTCGTTCCTTTTCTTCTCCCTGCACGCCCACGAGCAACTCTGATATTTAAAATAAAACTAAGTATGAAAACAGGGCGTGACAAGAAGTATACAAACTATTCTGCAAAACATATACTCCCAATAAATACACCCCGGCATTAATCAAGATTACAGTTGGAAAAACACATCGTACGGATTGGATGAACTAAACTCACCATTTCAATTAATGACTGATAATCCATGTGGGCCCAAGTAATAAACGTTACATTATCCTACAAAATATTAGAGAGTTAAAATTAAACACGTGGACCATTGAGCAGAACAATAGAGAGCTTTGAAGCTAGAATTTCTAGTAATCAGGGACGAATCCAAGATTTTGTTTCAAGGGGTGGAAATCTTCATTTTGTAGTGTTATTCAAAAAATGTTTCCAATTTAAAGTTTATGAATATATAATACTAAAAATATAGTGTTATTGAAAAGAAGTAACTTAATAGACATCTATAATTTGATAAAATATTTTTCTTCTACAATATATCATAAAGTCTATACAAAAAGAAAGATATACAAAAGATAAACCATCATTCTATTTTTCTAAGTTCAACATCTTGAATTATACTCTACGATATTTCAAGAGATCAAAATCATCAATGATAGAATCTATTGAAAATTCTTGAGCTATCTCTTTCTCGATATATGTGACCAAGTAAGTCGAAAGAAAATCAACAAATCTCAATAGAATTGCCATTTGCTCTTTTTTGGACTCATCACAAGCTTCATCTACTATTATGCAAAATTTTGAATCACCAATCTCTTCCCGAATATATCTTTGAATTTTGGTTGCCATGATAAATAGAATTTCCTTTTGAATAGTTGGAGAAACATATGATGCATTTTTTTGGGCATTCTCTAAAACAACCGCTTTAACTTCCTCGTTATAAGATGCTAAGAGCATCAGTAGTTCAAGAAAATTACCTCAATTTCTTGATTCTTTAGTCTCATCCCGCCCCCTAAAGGCACAACCTTGAAACGTGAGCCACTTGACAGCATCTATAGACACCTTTAATTGTAGCTGATTTCTTGCAACTTGTTGTGAAGTTTGTTTCTCAATAACCCTTTCAATATGTTGCAAAGAATTCTCAAGATCAAGATAATATTTCATTGTTTTCTTGTGTAGAGAATTTGCATATGTGCCCACATGAGTAACAAAAGGGCATTGAGATCCTTCATTTACTTTCTTCCATGATCGAAATCTCTCAACTGTAAAAGTACTTCCATGACGACCGTATGGTTTGTTGAATAGAAAACAAGGTAAACAAAAAGCAGCATCCTTAGTTAGTGAAAATTCAAGCCAATTTGGAATAATTTGTACTACGATGCAAGAAACCGACGCCCATTCTTATCAATATACTTTGGAGATTTTGGAGGGATGGGTTGATATGGTCCAAACATGATGTAAGCTCGATGAACTTCATCCTGTTGATTAGGGGGATACTCCCAAATTGATTTCCGAAGTCCTGGATCACGCTCCAAAGAAGACATGTCGAAAGTCTTTATTTTCAACTCTAGGAGCCTTGTTTGGGCGCTCACATATTTGAGAAGACTCATTAGGTATTTTATCATTGACTTGAGTAGAAGGTTGTGCAATTTGAGAATTATTATTGATTTCAGGACCTTTTTTCTTGAAAAAAGAATCAATTTTTTTTGTTGCCCATGAGAATATGAGATCCTGATATACAATGAAATACTTTAAGAATTAGAAACACAACACTTTTTAATACACATATCACATATATATTTATAAATTATATATATATATATATATATTAATATATTACAAAATAATTAACATAAATGCTTCTCCTCTCCATCATTCAAACTTCTAAAGCTAATTAATGCTCTGTTTCGAATTCAACTCTGCGACCCTGCCTTATGCCTTTTTCAAAAAAAAATTCAATTTTTGTTTTCAATTTTTATAAAATACTAATGTGCTAAGCTATAAACTCTTTGCCTACATCATCCAAAATTTGAGGAAGGAAACAATAAACTCATTACTCATCATTCATGATCATGAATTCATCTAAATTAGAATAACACATTTGTAAGTGATATAAAATATGAATTCAAAATTCTCAACTCACCTTTTGACTTGAAATTCTGAAAATATGTTGAATTTTACTTGAATGATAGATCATGTGCACCCAAAATGATTATTGAATTAAGAATTGAAATAGAGAATTTGAATTTAACAAGTTGCCCTAATCTATTCTTTTCTCCCTTTATCCTTTTTTAATAAAAAAGCTTCAAATTATAACTTATGAGGTATTATAAATAAATTGGGCTTATAGTTTGGGCCTTTGGGCTAAAATTGTGTCTCATAAGTTGTAAATCTATTTAACTTATTAATTTACTACAATCAAATAAAATATGATTTAACAAATTGTGGACTAGTTATTCACAAATTTCTCCGATTTTATCACAGTTTTATTTTACTATCACTGTTAAATCATATTTTTAATTACAACTTAAGAGGGGAGAAATTTTAGAAATCAAGGGGGCGAACTCTTAAAAATTAATTATCTAAATAACAAAGTCTATATATAAATTGAAATTTTATAAAAATCCAAGGGGGGACCGTCCCCCCCCCCCTAAATCCGTCCCTGTTTGTAATAGTATACACTTCCAAGTTCCAACAGCTTTATTGCTTCAATTTTCGGGGGGAAAAAAAGAGAATTTCAGAATTTCATATTTTAAAACAGATAAATTAATTAATAAGAATTGAAGACCAGAAGAATTAGTTTAACTAAATGGATATAAAAAAAAAAGATATAGAAACATATATGTTTAAAACAATAATTAATATTATATTTCTACTTTTATTATTTTTCAGAATTTTGAGTTGACAATTAAAATAAATTGATATTAGTTTGATCATCTTGTGAAAATTAAAATGACTGAAATTGAACAATGTTTTGAGTTATAGGCCTGAAATCCATGATTTTGTTGACTAGTTGTACTATTTTAAGATAAAGCCAGATTAACGTGACTAAAAAAACAAAAAACAAAAAATCGACTAATACAAAATAATAAAACGAATTTAGAAGTAGAAGATCATAATTGGAGGTTAAAATGTCTATATCACATAAACGATGAATAAAAAGTAGATACAAGTCATATCAATATATTGTAACCCATACCAACTTCACATAAATTAGTTGAATGAAATTAATACTCTCAAAATGAGATCATGACATCCAGCTTGTTCGATAACCTCACACTCTCAAAACAATTGTACTATGCAACATTACAAAGAGCAAACTATCACTCATTAGATAGATGTGACCCTTGTTCCCTATACGAATTATTGGGTGAGTAGTTTTTGAATAACCGTATCATATGTAAATATGCAATTAAATGTGGTTGAATGCATCTACACCTATTATATTGTATCATGTGTAATATCATCCATATATAGCATGTATTCATATATAAGAAAGTGCATGTGTGTATGATTGTTGGTGTATATTGTACAGTGAATACCACGTTCAGTGGGGTGAATTCATGAATGATGAATACCAAGAATTTATATTTGGTTTTAGTAATCGAGTAGGGATGTGAAAGAATCAAACTTTTTAAATTCGATTTGATATTCTAATTCGAATATGGTGATTCGAATTAGAAAAATTAGAATAAGAATCCAAATAAGAATATTTTTTTTAATTTAAATATTATTAGAATACGAATATGAATATAACCATATTCGATTCGAGTATTCGTGAATATATTCGAATAATTATAAATATATATAACTTTAATAAATTATTAAAAATATTTACGTAATAAATAATATATATATATATACACATACATATAATTTTTTTTTCTTCCATTTTACTCTCACCATCACAATTCCCAACCACATGCATATAATCGTTTTACTTCTCAATTCCCATTTATTTCTATGTTAATTGGTTTTTGAAAATAAACAGATTTTTGAAATTTTTTTTTATAATAATGAAATTTCAAGTTTACATTTTCGAATTTGAATATTCGAATGTATTCATATAATTTATCCGAATCGAATGAGAATTTCATATTTGATTTGTATAATAAAAGAATACGAATATGAATAGAATATCATGATATTCGAATCAATTCGATTCGTTTACAACCCTACTATCGAGTAATTTTCTTCATAATTAATTGTTCTGCCAAAATACAGATAATACTAAAGAGATTGTGTGAAAGATAATTTATTTACACCTTATCACAAGTACGTTTACAAGTTACCGAAAATGATAAAATGTCTATCGTGGACAATTCTTAATTTATTCACCGATGATGTATAATGATCACATCCTCTCATTATATGAAAAATTGAAATTAATAGATATTCTGGATTTTTGACATATCAGTCGTGAACACATCATAACGTGTTCACAGTGAGTAGGGTAACAGTACTGTACAAACAAATACAAAGAGAAGTATTCAAACTATTCTACAAAACATACACTCCCAGTAAATACACCCTAGCATTATTTAAGATTACAGTAGGAAAAACACATTACAACAAAAAAGCTGAAAGATAACAATTGTAAAGTGTTGTTGTTGTAGGTTTAAAATTGTAGTCTATGCCACTGTTGTCAAAGAGGGGCGCCCAAAGACAACACTCAAAAAGTGTTGTCGTTCTCTTATAGACAACACTTTTAAAATGTTGTCCTCAATATACGAAATGTTATATTTTATATAAAATATTTCGCTCATAGACAACACTTTCGAACTGTTGTTGTTTCGTTTATTGACAACATTTTTGAATTATTGTCCTACTTAAATTACTATTGTCTTTGTACATAAAATTCCAATAATATACAACATTTTGTCTAAAAAGACAATTGTTCAGAAGTGTTGTCTTTACATTCACCCACAACATTTCGTAATTGTTCTTTGATTGTGTAAGACAACTCTTTTTTTTAAAATATATAAATTGAAAGATTTCATACTCAAAACATAAAATCTTCAAATATAAAGTATATGTACAAATATCTGCGAATACTACATTGTATAACAATTCTTGACAAAAACTAAGACTATTACTATTTCTCCAAAACATAAAAGTCTATGCTTGAAAAGGTTATGAATATGTACTATTTCTCCAAAACATCAAAACTAATGCTTGAAATGAAAAAAAATATGAGCATGTATTTACTAGATTAGTTGATGGCGTCTCTCCAAAAGATTCAAAGAACCAAAAACCTGCACATCAAAAGAAAAGAACGTCAAAAATTAGTGTAAATGATATAATCCTAAAACATGAGACCAACAATTTGATCCTAATGAACTTAACATAACAATGATATAATCTCCTAATCTAAGATTCAAATTACCATGAACTCAAATCTACTTGCTTATATCTCATGCTTATAGTGCATTTCTCAATTCAATCAATTAAATGTAAGCAGGAAAATTAATAAAGTCATATAATCTATCATCTTGTTGCTTAAGAACAATCTTCGTTCACAATTCAATGAAGCAAAAAAGAAATTTTACTTCATTTCAATTTACATATTAATTTAAAACAACCTACCTAGTAGCTAAATGTAAAAGCTATAATGCAACCACAAATTTTTCTTTGTACAACAACAAAGCTTCAATGTAACTAGTACTGTCAAGACGGGCTGGCGGGGCGGGCTGGCCCATAACCCGCCAAAAAACCACAATTGGCGGGGCGGGGCGGGCCGGCCCGCCATTTTGGTGGGCCTAAAAAATCCCAGCCCAGCCCAACCCACTGCGGGTCGCGGGCCAGGTGGGCCAACCCGCCAATTTTTTTTTTTTTAATCTATGATTTTTTATTTGAATTGCTAGTTATGATTACATTAATTTGTAAACTTGACAACTTTCTAAACATTTGATATCTAAAATATTTATTAGTTTCTTGGATATTTCTAAAATATTTATGTTGTTTTTTGGATAATTCTAAAATATTTATTAGTTTCTTGGATATTTCTAAAATATTTATGTTGTTTTTTGAATAATTCTAAAATATTTATGTAGTTTCTAGGATAATAGGGTCTTTGGGATTGTTTTAGAAGAAATGTTTATACCATATTTTGGATAATAGGGCCTAGTCTATGTATAAATTACTAAATTATTTAATTAATATTTACTTATTTAATTATTAGGCGGGCTAGCCCGCCCTGCCTCAGCCCGCAACCCAAACGGCCAGCCTGTTTAGGCCCGCCTTTTAGCGGGCTATTAAATCTCTGGCCCAACCCACCTTTAATGCACGGCGGGCGGGCTGGCCCAACGGGCTCAGCCCATTTTGACGGCTCTAAATGTAACCACAAACTTCCTCAAATTTTATCAAACAAATCACTAGATTCAGCATGGACAACAACAGGAGATTCTCAATGTAAATTTCCAGTTCATGTCCAAAATTCCAACAAATATTCAAGAAAGGTATTAGACAATCACTTACTAATTCATGTTAGTCATGTAGATGATCTTGAACACAATCTGCCCATTCAGATCATACTTCATCGATTTCCTTTTGAGAGTACTCATCTTGTGTAAACTGTAAAAAATCATGAAACAAAATTAGTAAAAAAATAAAAAATTATATTCTTCCCTTTGTCCTCCACCACCCTCATCAAGAAAGATTTAAACACAACTTCTCAGCATACATCTTGAGTATGATTTACTCATTTTGCTAATAAAAATGGAGACATTCAACAACATGCATGCAAGATCTATATTCATATGATACAATCTATGAGACCATTGAAGGAAATAAGATGATTACCTCACTTCTGAATTTCTCAAGAGATTCTCCAGTGAAATCTTGATCGAAAAATTTCTTGACAGCAACTTTCTACATATTAGAATCAATAAGTAAATAACATTCGTCTAATATCAGAGCAAACTAAGAGAATAATTATGAAAGACAAAATCCACATAATGCAAATATAATTTGATATTTTTTCCAATTAAAGAGTTACAAACAAACATATTTTTTTTCATGATTGGGACCTTGCAAATACACACAAATAATCTTATGCATGTCAGATTATGAATAACAAGTCAAATAAAGGTAAATATACAAGACAAGGCCAAGAGACAGCCTCTTGACAGATTGCGAAACAGCCTGTCAGCCTTTAGTATTTTAACCATAACTCTTCACACAAGATTCCAAATTACAAAATTCTTTTTTTGTTAGAAACTAGACTCACGTGGCTTTCCAATGGTATAATCCATGTAACCAAATTATGCTAGAGTGAAATCAATTTTTAATGTAAAGTTGACCATTTGAGACAGCCTCTTGACAGATTCCGAAACAGCCTGCCACCCATTAGTATTTTAACCATAACTCTTCACACAATATTCCAAATTACAAAATTCTTTTTTTTGTTAGAAACTAGACTCACGTGGCTTTAAAGTGATATAAGCCTTGTAACCAAATTATGCTCGAGTGAAATTAGTTTTCAATGTTAAGTTGACTCTTTGAGACAGCCTCTTGACAGATTCCGAAACAGCCGGCCACCTTTTAGTATTTTAACTATAACTCTTCACACAAGATTTCAAATTACAAAATTCTTTTTTTTTTAGTAACTAGACTCACGTGACTTTCAAGTGATATAAGCCATGTAATCAAATTATGCTCGAGTGAAATCAGTTTTCAATGTAAAGTTGACCCTTTTGCATAGGTGCCAGAAAAATCTAAATAGACTAAATAGAATGATACTAAGTTGATATAAGCACCAAGATGTTGCAAACCACTCTTGAAATTTCTAGTTATACTATATAACTTACAAATTAATCAAGATTCGACCTAATTTTCATTGAATCTAAATAAACCAACCTTTAGATTACAACTTGGAGGTCATAATAGCAAAGTTTATAAAGTAATGCTCTATGGACTACTTGACTAATAGGTCAACTACCTAGCTAATGACCACTTTTGTTAATAGTTTCTTTCAAACAATATATATACATAAATACAACGCTCAAATGAACCTGCAAATGCTCTGTTTAGTCAAAAGTTCTAATGGGCCCCTTTCTTTTCCTTCAAATTAACTTGAAAATAAAAAATTCTATTCATCCCTTTGTCCTCCACCATCCTCATCAAGAAAGATTTAAACACAACTTCTCAGCATAGTTTTTTTTATTGCAATTATAGTTTCTGCAATCATATATTTCCAACAATTCCATACACTTCTCATAGAACTTCAAACATCTAAGATCTGAAATATATGCTTCTTTCACCATTTATACAATAAAACACAATCTATCAATTAAACTAGAACAAATTTCGTCAGGTTTTGAAAATTTTCATATCTTTACAACATATGGGTCTCAATTTAATGAAGAAAAATAGGCGGGTTAGGCGTGGGTTCAACCAGGGTTTAACAATAATCATGAAATACATATAATAATTGTAATCCACAGAATAAATTTCCCCAAAACAATAAACTTGAGAAATTAGGACAAATTGAGAAGCATACCTGGGGAGAATGGGGGGAAATCGAGATTGAGAGTGAAAAGTAAGGAATTAGGAAGAAATTTCAAGATTGATTATCCTCCATCGGCACAAATTTGAAAAAAATGGTAAATTTTCTCTTCGAACGGTGAATCAATCTTCTTCCACGGTGAAATCACAAACTTCTACGGTAAATTGTAAATCGTCAATCTTCTTCGCAAGTCTTCAGAGGTAAAACCCTAGTCTTCAGAGGTAAATCGTAAAACCCTAGTCCTAAATTACTCTAGGTTTGTTCTCTTTTCACCGTTTATTATTGTGTCTTTTCTTCTAGTAATAGTCAATGAAGATTTTTGGCTTTAATATTAATCGGGATTTTTGGTTTTAATACGGTTACTAATAGTCGATGTAAATAACTATTTTACTTGTGATATTTTTATTATTTGTATCACAAAATATATCCAATATCTGATATGTTTATTATCTGTATCACAAAATATATCCAATTGGTCTACTTTACTCTAGGTTTTTTTTTCTCTTCACCATCTATTACTAAGTTTTTTCTTCTACTGTCATAATTTTTTTTTACTTTACACTCTAGTCCCAACATGAAATAAAATTAAAAAAATTAATAATAATAATAATAATAGTAATAATAATAATAATACGCATTATTGATTAATTATGAAGTTCAGGTTCTTTTTTTAAGGAACTGCCTGAGTATATTGAATCCCAATTTGTTACTTAATTTTCTAATTTTTTTCCATTTGATGAATTTCTTATTATATTTAATTGATTATAGTATTAATCTACCCAAAAAAATTAATAAATCATCAATGAATGTTGAATTAAATTATCCATCAATGATCAGTAATCTACTTATCAACATTCACAATGCTCAATATAAATCAACAATAATTTACCCTCAATATCGATGATTAAAAAATGATCAATAAATAAATAAATTTTTCTCAACAATATAAGCTAATTAAGATTCAACATAAGTATCTGATAAACCGAATCTAAAAAAATAATGGAATTGTAATCATAATAATAAAATTAAAATAGCAATAATAATAATTATATACCTCAAATACAATAATAATACTATTTTAATTATTGATTATTAATAATTGTTTGGAAGAGGTCACATCAATTTCATCATAAATTTACCACCTTCCAAAATGGATGTCTTTCTGGTTAAAAGATAACACATTTCAAGCGTTGTCATTTTAGAAGAGTGTACATAAAGACAACACTTGAAAGAAATGTTGTTATTATCTCAAAAAGGCAGCTCAAAGACAACAATTCCCATAAAGTGTTGTACTTTGGTAAAAAAAATTCGCCCAAAGACAACACTAGAATAAAAGTGTTGTCTAACTATAGTCGTTTGCAGATAAAAACACGTCCAAAGACAACACTTCACGAAAGATGTTGTCAAAGTGTTGTATTTGACCCAAAAATATATGTCTTTCTCAACACTTTAAGCAATAAGTGTTGTAAATTTTAAAACAACAACAGTTTGTGCCTAAAAATGTTGTTGTTGTAGTGTTGTCTTTGAGCATTTTTATTGTAATACAGATTGGACGAACTCAACTAAACTCACCATTACAACTAATGACTGATAATCCATGTGGGCCCACTTAATAAACGTTACATTATTCTATAAAATATTAGATTGAGAATAATAATAGAGAGCTTTGAAGCTAGAATTTCTGTATAGCATTTGAAATAATATACACTTCCAACAGCTGTATTGCTTCAATTTTCGGGGGAAAAAAAAAAGAGATTTTCTTTTCTTTCTGTTACTACAATTAGACAAGGTGTATATATTAAGTAAGAAGTTGAGAGAATTCTAAAATGGGTTCGTACCCATGGCCTTCAACTGTTAATATCGCAAACTTTGTAACGGTGAAACCGAGTGTGAAGGAAGAAGAAAGTTCAAACAACTTCAATATTTGGAAAGAACAGATGCTCTGTCTGGTTGAGAGCCAAGATGTTTTGAGTTTCATCAATGGAGAAAGCTTGCCACCAATTGGTGAATCTGAGCAAAAGCTATGGAGAAGAACAGACAGGCTTGTTAAGGGATGGATTTTAGGGTCGATAGGGAACGACGTGCTTGGCACTGTCTGCAAGTTGGACACTGCAAGAGAAGTTTGGTTACAGTTGGAAAATATTTTCAATCTAAAAGCAGTGGATTCGGAACTTCAACCTCAGAGCGATGCCAATGCTGATCAAAAAACTGCAGCTGTTGCAAGTAAGTAGATTTTATTATGTAATTATTTGCTGTTTATAATGAATGGTCTGAGGTTAATCCACTGCCTTTCTGAAAACTATAATAAGTAATTTTGGTATTTGGTACTTTTCTTAGAGGACTAGAGGCTTTTTACCACTCTAAACAAGAAATGTTTTATATCATTGTTTTACCAGAATATGTATTTTTACTATTTTCTGAGTAGCAATAAAATAATTGGAGAAATTGACAAAAATATCCATTAACTTTGCAGTATTAACGAAAACACCGAATTACTTTAAAATTTTATTGTTATACTTTTAATTTTGGAAAAATTTGATGAAATTGTCCTGGTATAGGCTCCAAACTGTAAATAAACCTGTAATAATGGCTGACGTGATAATATTTTCGCTGGTTTGACTTTATTTATTTTTTTAATCCAAATATTTTATATTTAAAAAATGATAATATTATTTTAAAAATCTAAAAGTAATAAAAGTAAAAATTAATTAGTATTTTAATTAAAAAAATCACTACATTAAAAAAAATGTAATTTAATCCCGACATTTTTTTTAAAATTAGCATAAAAATAAAATAGAGAAGGACAACTTTTATTCATTGCTGCAGTTGGAATCACAAATTTATTTTTCAACAAATCTAAGTTCATGTTTCTGGCTAAATAATCATGACAAACCCCTCAAAAGCCACGAAATTGTGATTTATTTATTCTCAAATTCAACAAAAGGATTTAGAGTTAGATTTAAATTAAACAAGACGACATCTTAATAATGTATATAAATTTATAAAAATCTATTTTTTAAGAAATTATATGGCTTATGTGACGTCTGATGTGGCTATTTTCCGACAAGGGGAAATTGCAAATTTAGGATACTATTTTTTAATCATTCATCATATATGGACATTATCTTTTCGGGCCTTGATATCGAGACACTATCTTTTTAATTTGGACTATTTGAGGACAATTAACCCAAAATTCAAAAAAATCGGGCCTAAATCTCATGTGCAGACTGTGCAGTGCATGTGCTTGCCCAAATCAAGGCTTTTCGAAAATTAAAATTGATTCTGGTTCAAATCGAGCTTGAATCGAATTGAATTCTCTAAATTGATTTGGGGCTTTGTTATGGCTTGAAGAGATGAGTGTTTTGGCGTATAAAACATAGATTTTGGTTCAGATTCAAGAAATATCAAAATTTGGGTGAACTTGAGGGGTTTTGGCGGATTTCGGCAGAGCTTTATCAAAACTTAACCAATATTTATGTTTTCTATGCAAAACACTCATTTCTTCAAGCCTTAGCCAAACCCCAAATCAACTTATCGAAATCAATTCGATCCAAACTTGATTTGACCGAGAATCGATTTAAATTTTCGAAAATCCTGATTTGGAGAGTCACATGCACTACACATGCGATTTAGGCCCGAAATTTTGGAATTTCGGGCTAATTGTCCTAAAATTGCCCATATTAAAAAGATAGTGTCATCGGAAAATAGAATTTTGGTATGAATTTTAATAATCAATAAAGCTCGTGATGTATTTATTTGCTAAATTCAAGAATCTAGGATAAAATTGCTGAGAAATGTAAGCATGCATAAGCAAAGGAATAGGCTGTTTAAAGCCTTGGAAGAAAAATCGGTTTTTTTTGGCTAAGTAAGGGAAAGTCGCGTTTTTACTTAAAAATTCGCAAGTTGAAAGCGCGACTTCAGACAGTTTTTTCTGGTAACTCCAAAGACGAAGCTTCAGTGCATGGCTCAACGGCTGATCTTGCGGGCTTGTTATCTCCGTCGATTCTCAACCATTTTCGAAGCGGTTTTCAGAGTTCTACTCCTTATATAATGTAGTTTCATTCTTTAGTTAGAGTGAGAGTAAGATCGGTTCTAGAGAGAGAGTTATTTCGTCTGCAAGATAGCTCGTTTCTTTAGGTTTTACTGTGCATTGTAATCTTGTAATTCTTTGAGTGTGATCAATAAAAATCTCTCTCCCCTCTTTCCCGTGGACGTAGGCCTTTTAGCCGAACCACGTAATCTCTGTGTTGAGTTTGTTTTGGTTGAACTCAGATCAATTTTTCGTTTTGTTCTTGCTTGGATTGTTGTTCTTGCGTGCAAGTGTAGTGTTGCATGTGTTCTTGAAGCCTTTATTTCTTGTCAAGTGGCGCCGTCTGTGGGAAGATTAGAAGACTTCAAGAATGGGATCCAAGTTCGACATCGAAAAGTTCAATGGCTCGGGGGATTTTGGTTTGTGGAGGATAAAGATGAAAGCACTCTTGGTTCAACAAGGCTTGGCTCTTGCTTTACAGGGTATCGAAGCTCTTCCTGAAACCATGAGGGAAGAACAAAAGGTTGTAGTTATGGAGAAGGCACACAGCACTATCATTCTTAGTTTAGAGAACAAGGTGTTGAGAGAAGTTGCCAAGCTCAAATCTGCAAAAGAGGTTTGGGAAAAACTGGAGAGTTTGTATATGGTAAAAACTCTGGCCAACAGGCTTTATCTCAAGAAAAGGCTCTATGCATTCAAGATCTTGGAAGAAAGATCACTGCCAGATCAGTTGGAGGACTTCAACAAACTGTTAGATGATCTGGAGAATGTAGATGTTGTTCTAAAAGAGGAAGATAAAGCTCTTATGTTACTGAGTGCTTTACCTAAGAGTTTTGAGAATTTTTGTGATTCAGTGCTATATGGAAGACAGCACTCGATTACCTTGGATGAGGTAGTTACTGCACTCAAAACAAAGGAACTATCAAAGGAGTCAGATCTCAAGAATGTAGGAGGAGCTGAGGGGTTAATTGCAAAGCATAAGAAACAAAAGAAGCAACAATTCAAGAAGGGATCCAAGCCTACAAACAAAAAGACTCCACAGCAAAGTCAAGAGACCAAGGATGACATTGAAGGCCAGAGGTGTTTTCATTGCCACAAACCTTTAAGAAGGATTGCTTCAAGTTTAAAAAGCTACAACAAGGAAAAGGGTCTGCCACTGATAAACAAGTAAATCAAACGGCTGAGACATCTGGTGCTAACAGTGGATATGAGTCTGCTGAAGTCCTTGCCATCACTACAAACCAAACCTCAGAAGATTGGATATTGGATTCGGGTTGCTCCTTCCATATGAGCCCTATCAAGTATTGGTTTCATGATCTGATTCTAAAAGATGAAGGAGCAGTGTTATTGGGCAATAACAAGACTTGCAAGATTCAAGGCATTGGATCCATCAGATTGAAAATGTATGATGGGAAGATAAGATCACTCTCAAATGAGATATGTTCCAGAGCTAAAAAGGAACTTAATCTCATTAGGTATGCTTGACTCACAAGGATATAAGCTGCAAGTTCAAGGTGGAGTGATGGAGGCAGAAAAGAACTCAAAGGTTGTGCTTAGAGGAAACAAAAACCATCAACTATACTACCTAGATGGACACACTGTGGCTGCACAATCTTATTCAGCAAGAGAGATGGATAAAACAGTACTATGGCATAGGAGACTTGGCCATATCAGTTTAAAGGGTCTTCAAGAATTGAGCAAACAAGCTGTGTTTGGAAAAGACAAGATTTCAACCTTGGATATGTGTGAGCATTGCATTCTTGGCAAAGCTAAAAGGATGAGTTTCCAATCTGGAACTCACACTACATCCAAACCCCTGGAGTATATCCACTCAGATCTTTGGGGACCTGCAAAAACACACACTAGGAATGGTGGAAAGTATTTCTTGTCTCTGATTGATGATTATTCTAGGAAAGTTTGGGTTGTAATTCTCAAAAGCAAGGATGAGGCTCTCACTAGATTCAAGGATTGGCTAAAGGAAGTAGAAAATGTCACTGAAAGGAAGCTGAAATGCCTCAGAACAGACAATGGTCTTGAGTTTGTAAATGATCAATTCAACTCATTTTGCAAAGAAAAAGGGATCTTAAGGCACAAGACAGTACCAGGCACTCCTCAACAAAACGGATTGGCTGAAAGGATGAATCAGACCATATTGAATAAAGTCAGATGCATGCTTGTTAGTTCTGGATTATCAAAGGGTTTTTGGGGAGAAGCTGTAGCTACTGCTGTGTACATAATCAATAGGAGTCCATCTTCTGCTATTGGTTTTAAAACTCCTCAGGAAATGTGGACAGGAAAAGCTGCTGATTACTCAAGTCTAAGAGTATTTGGCTGTCAAGCTTATGCTCATGTAAAGCAAGACAAGCTGGAACCTAGAGCACTCAAATGTGTGTTTCTAGGATATCCAAAGGGAGTAAAAGGCTATAAGCTGTGGTGTTATGAAAAGGATCAAATGAAGTGCATCATAAGCAGAGATGTTTCATTTGATGAATTTAAAATGCCACTAAACAAAGAAGAAACTAATGATAAACTTGTTTCTTTGAATGGCAGGTTACAGCTTGAGGTGGAGCATGTTAAAGTCTCTAATGGAGACCAGGTTGCTATGGAGAACCAAAGAATATCAGATCAAAGTGATGCTGAAAATGATGCTTCATCAGATGATGATCCACAGTTGGCAAACTACCAGTTAACTAGGGACAGACCTAGAAGGCAAGTTAAACCTCCTATAAGATTTGCTCACACTGCTGACACTTCTTTTGCTTTGCTTACTGCAGAAACTATTGAGCATCATGAGCCAAAGGATTATAATGAAGCTATGAGGTGCAATCAAAATGAGAAGTGGAAAAGAGCAATCGAGGAGGAGCTAAATTCTTTAAAAAAGAATTCCACTTGGATAGTTGTCAACAAACCATCAAATCAAAAACTGGTAGGATGCAAGTGGATATTCAAGAGGAAGGTTGAAGCATTCAACAAAGATAAAATCAGGTATAAAGCCAGGTTAGTGGCCAAGGGCTTTACTCAAAAAGAGGGTATTGACTATACAGAAATTTTCTCTCCTGTGGTTAAACATTGCTCTATAAGAATGTTGCTAGCAATGGTAGCTCAATATAACCTGGAGCTTCACCAAATGGATGTCACTACTGCTTTCTTGCATGGAGAACTAAAGGAGCAGATATACATGACCATTCCAGAAGGGTTAGATGTGAAGAATAAAGAAGGTAAAGCTTGCTTGCTAAAGAAATCACTATATGGTCTCAAACAAAGTCCAAGGCAATGGTATTTAAGGTTTGATGATTATATGAGGAAAATTGATTTTATTAGAAGCAAGCATGATCAATGTGTTTATTTCAAGCATGAAAATAACACAACACACACTTACCTTCTATTATATGTTGATGACATGCTAATTGCTAGCAACTTCATTGATAGTTTGAATGCTATTAAATGTTTGCTTAACCATGAGTTTGAGATGAAGGATCTTGGGGAAGCTAGGAGGATGCTGGGCATGAATATTAGCAGGAGCAGATCACATGATGAAGTGTTTCTGGATTTGAGTTCTTATTTTATGAAAGTACTCATTAAATATCAGATGAATCAGTGCAAGAGCTCAGCTATACCTATTGCTCAACATGTAAAGTTATCTAAGGATCAGTGTCCTAGTGACCAGGGAGAAGCTGATAGAATGAGGACAATTCCATATTCAAATGCAGTAGGAAGCATTATGTATGGAATGGTGTGTTGTAGGCCTGATCTGGCACATTGCATGAGCATAATTAGTAGGTACATGGCTGATCCAGGACCAGCTCACTGGGAAGCAACCAAAGGGGTTTTAAAGTACATGAATGGAACAATAGAGTGGGGGTTATTATTCAAGAAGACAACAGGTTCTGATAAGCCTATTGCAGGTTATGTTGATGCTGATTATGCCTCAAACATTGATACTAGGAAATCTCTTACTGGATTTGTATTCACTCTATTTGGCACTGCTATCAGCTGGAAGTCAACTCAGCAGTCAGTGGTTGCTCTATCCACAACAGAGTCAGAGTTCATAGCACTTACAGAGGCAATAAAGGAAGCAATTTGGATAAAAGGAATGTTGAAGGAATTTGGCTTTAATCAGGAAGAAGTTCAAGTGTTTTGTGATAGCAATAGTGCTATACAACTAGCTAAGCATCAGGGCTATCATGAGAGAACCAAACATATTGATGTTAGGTTGTATTTCATTCGAGATATCATTGAGCAAGGAGCAATTGAGATCAAGAAAATTCCTACTGAAGAAAACCCTGCTGATGCATTTACAAAGACACTTCCAGTTGCAAAGTTCAAGATGTGTATGTCTCTAGTTGGGGTAAGAGGCAAGGCTTCCACAAACATTACCTGAGTCTCAATAGGTGAGGAAGCTTAGGCATGCTTAAGGTGGAGAATTGAGAAATGTAAGCATGCATAAGCAAAGGAATAGGCTGTTTAAAGCCTTGGAAGAAAAATCGGTTTTTTTTGGCTAAGTAAGGGAAAGTCGCGTTTTTACTTAAAAAGTCGCAAGTTGAAAGCGCGACTTCAGACGGTTTTTTCTGGTAACTCCAAAGACGAAGCTTCAGTGCATGGCTCAACAGCTGATCTTGCGGGCTTGTTATCTCCGTCGATTCTCAACCATTTTCGAAGCGGTTTTCAGAGTTCTACTCCTTATATAATGTAGTTTCATTCTTTAGTTAGAGTGAGAGTAAGATCGGTTCTAGAGAGAGAGTTATTTCGTCTGCAAGATAGCTCGTTTCTTTAGGTTTTAC
The DNA here is from genome assembly GCA_946896805.1 of Scutellaria galericulata. Lineage (NCBI taxonomy): Eukaryota > Viridiplantae > Streptophyta > Magnoliopsida > Lamiales > Lamiaceae > Scutellaria > Scutellaria galericulata. The sequence continues at coordinate 16,201,898 of OX335790.1, forward strand.
TGTGCATTGTAATCTTGTAATTCTTTGAGTGTGATCAATAAAAATCTCTCTCCCCTCTTTCCCGTGGACGTAGGCCTTTTAGCCGAACCACGTAATCTCTGTGTTGAGTTTGTTTTGGTTGAGCTCAGATCAATTTTTCGTTTTGTTCTTGCTTGGATTGTTGTTCTTGCGTGCAAGTGTAGTGTTGCATGTGTTCTTGAAGCCTTTATTTCTTGTCAATTGCAATCCTTTAAAAGGTGGTAATTGCAAGGTCAACATGAGTACCAGTTCCAACAAGTAGAGGACATAGCCGTTAGTTAGTTAATCGATCCTAGTAAACTTGAGCGTAACAAGAAGAGCTGGTGAAACAGATGCAGAATTATTCAGGCATTTGCCACTGTACAAAGCAGCACTGAGAGGTGATTGGGAGACAGCCAAAACATTCTTGACCAAAAACGACAAAGATTCTGCCCCATCCGTTATCAGTTATGCCTCAGAAACAGCTCTCCATGTCGCTGTTACAACCGGAAAAGCAAATGATTTTGTCAAAAAGTTGGTGGGGTTCCTGCAAAGCGACGCCCTCGCCTTAAAGGACATTTTTGGAGATACTGCTTTACACCATGCTACCATGGTTGGAAACAAAGAAGCAGCAATGGTTTTGTTGAATAAAAATCCGGATTTGCTATACATTTTGAATGACAAAAAACAATTGCCGATTCAAACAGCAGTTGTATATGGCCACAAGGATACACTTGAGTACTTGATTTCCAAGTACGATCTCAACCCCAACGTGGAGCTTAGCCCGTTACAAGGCCAATTAGGCATTGGTCTGTTGACTGAGACAATTGCTGCCAAATTCCTTGGTGAGTATGTATATATGTACACAAGTTTTGGTTGGATATATAATTCAATTACTGGTTGTTGATAATTGTCACTTCTTGTTAGATGTTGCGTTGGATTTGGTTAAGAAATACCCTGATTTGGCTCGATTAAAATGTGGTCTTGAAGATGGCTATTCCGCGCTGGAAACTATAGCTATTATGGACTCTGTCTTTCTAAGTGGAGAAAGTTTCTGCTGGTGGCAAAAAAAGATCTACCATCGTAAGTAAATATGACTCGGACAGAAATTTGTGAAAATATGACAGCAAGTTATATTTATTTAACTTTGATTAATTTTCGACATTTATGTTTTGTAGGTATTCCTCTTAAACAGGCAGAACAGAAAGCTGCTACTGATATTGAAAATGCACGTAGTGATGCTCCAGTTCAGATTATTACTCGAGGAAAGTACCTCAGTTCTATTCCACCATATATATATTCTCTTTCATTATTAGCATAACATGAACTTCTTTGTGTGGTAACATAACTCAGAAATCAAGTTGTTTGTTGATATACAGTGGCCAAAAAATTTGAATCCATGATATGGAAATTTGTCGAACATATAGGTATGGAGGGGGAAAATTGAAAAATTGGTCTCATAGCTAACTATAAGGGTGTTGCAAAACTAGTTATTTTTCATTAAATATTGCATTTTTTTTTTTTGTCTTATATCCTTAATTGAGTTGAAATTATACATAATATGTACAACGAATTTAGATGCTGTGGTAGAACTTGGCATGACTACTTACATGCGACAATTTATCAGTTATTTATCTTGTGAAGAATCATGTCAAGTTCATGTCATCTTGGGTTGACCAAACCATCTAAAAATGTTTGTAGCGTTTAAAACATTCTGACCTATTTTTTGGACAAAAAACCCGATAACTAGAACAAAAGGAAGTTTTGCCACTTTTAAAAGAAAAAAAAGACTAGTTTTGCCACACACCTATATATAGTTACAAGACCAATTTTGCATAATGCTTCAACTTAAACTTGTCTTCTTTACGGTTATGCTCTGACAATCAACTAAAATGTCAGTGCCCCACGTGAAGAACATCAGGAAGAAGAAAGAAAAGCACCAACAAGCACTTGAACTCGTCAATTTTTTGTGCCAGCAAATGCTGTATATGCCAGAAAATGAAGTTTTCCAAATGTTCCACCACTCGATCATCAATGCTGCGACGCATGGGATCAGTGAGATTGTTGAAGTGATCATGGAGATATATCCTCTGGCTTCTTTTGCTGCGGATGCCACTGGAAAGAATGTATTTCTCTTGGCAGCAAACAATCGCTTTGAAAATGTTTTCAACCTAATTTATAAAATGGGTGACCGCAAATATCGGCTTTCCTATATTCCGGATATACAAGACAACAATTTAATGCACATTTGTGCAAAACTTGCTCCTTCTAAGAGACTCAATCTTGTTCCTGGTGCAGCTTTGCAAATGCAACGAGAATTACAATGGATGAAGGTAAAAGACTAATTACCTCGATTTTTTATTTTTTCAGGAAAATTGCAAATTTTGTTCTATAACTTAAGTCGTGTCCATTTTTTTATCATCAATTTTATGTATTCCAATTTTGGTGCTTTAATTACATACTTTCTTCCAATTTTCATCCCATTTTGCTTGGAATTTCAAATTTTTGTCTATGTGGACGCTGTAATTATGTCCATGTTGGCAGAAATTGACATTTCATATAAAATCAGAAAAACAAATGGAAAAAAGTGGTAGTTAAATAACCGACATTAAAATACGTAAAAATGGTTGTAAAAAAGGTGGACAAACTAAAGACGAAAATTGAGATTTCCTTTTTTTTTTTTTCCCTATAAAAAGACAAGAAATGTTCTCTCTTATGTAGGAGATGGAGAAATTTGTTTGTCCTGCACGGAGAATATTGCTAAACAGCGAAGGTAAAACTCCAAAAATGATATTCACAGAGGAACACCAGCTGTTGAAAGCAGAAGGAGAGAAGTGGATGAAAGACACATCTAATGCATGTACTATCGCTACAGCATTAATTGCAACTGTTGTATTTGCAGCAGCTTTCACTGTGCCTGGTGGTGTTGTATCTGAAACCGGCATCCCAGTTTTGTCGAACCAATCTGCATTCATATTGTTTGCAGTTTCAGACGCGGTTGCCTTGTTCACTTCCATCACCTCTCTTTTGATGTTTTTGTCCATCTTGACTTCACGTTATGCAGAAGAAGATTTCTTGTATGTTCTGCCCAAGAGACTGAGCATTGGCCTTCTTAGCCTCTTTGTCTCCATTACATTTCTGATGGTTGCCTTCAGTGCAACACTTTATCTTGTGTTTCAAGGAAAAGTGGGGCGGTTTGTCTTACCAGTGGTGACATTGGCTTGCTTGCCTGTAACATCTTTTGTGTTGTTACAGTTCCCTCTTCTTGTAGATGTTGTCTATTCGACCTATGGCCCTGGAATTTTTGGCAAGAAAAGTGATCGTCTATTGTATTGATGAATCTCAGAAAAGTATTTTGAGTTGATTGAAATAATGCCTCTATTCCGAAAGGTTTTGGAGGTGGTTATTTGTTTATAATGTGAATGTACTGGATGAAACTAATGGAAGAGTTTCAATTTTTAGATTTTAATCACCAATTATTTTCACTTAATTTCTTATGGCATTTGAGATGAGTGATTGTTATGGTCACATCTGATATTGAAGCGTGACACTTTTTCTTCACACTTTTAAACTCTGATGATTGCCATAAAATAGAATTGTAGTCTGAATTAATGCAATGTTGATAAAAGTCATGATTTTTTTTTTTTGCTAAATTCCAAGATGAAATTGTAATTTTCGAAAAGGTGATGATTTTTGTTTTTCCAAATGAGGCCGTAACAAATTTATGAAGATTGGGAAAAGAAAAAAGAGCAAAAATGAACACCACATAATCACAGAGACCTACATCGCAAAGAATTAAATAACTATCGAACTTTAATTTATAATAATTGAAAATATTCAACACTCGGATAACATCTTCAATAAAAATTCCAATCTAATCTGATAATGGCATTCAGTTATTCCTGAGCAAATTCACAGCATTCAGAATCAGTCAAACCATATGAAAACTTCATTGACGCGATTTTTCAATTCGAATGGGGAGTTGTAGCCTGCGAGTGTAAACAAATCAAGAGTAGCTGCACGTTGATAGGGCGTACCCTGGAGGCTTTTCCTGAGTGCAGCAATCTGTATTGGAACGACGTCGTCTGTTATGAAGCCATCGAACCTTCTAACTGCTGCAAATTTATGTTTGGGCAATTTAACTGCCTTTATTTCATTGGACTCAGGTGGTGGAGGTAAGCTGTTTTGGTATTTTTGAGGCAGGTAAAAGTAGACAGTGTAGGTCGAGTTTAGGACGTCCACGAGAACAGGTGTTGTCATGTTGATTGTCACATGTTCACGGTTATTGCCCTTGTAGTAAGCAAACAGGCTGCAAGGAAATAACAATCCAAACAAACACAAATGTTTTAATAATTGAATGTCAATTTAATTATATTGTTAATTTGATATTGTGAATTTTATCAAATTAACTTACATTAGAAAGCCTTTATCAGCAGCTCCCTTGTATGATTGTGAGGAGACATTTGGACCAGATACCCATCGAGCATCCTTATAACTTCTGATTTCAAATTCTTTCTCACTTTCAACCACTGTGTATGAAGGGCAATCGTTGTGTCCACAGTTTGGTGCTGGCTCATATCCCTCTCCCTTGCAGACTGATACAACCAAGCAGAGAAATATGGAAAAACATATTGCTATTCTTTTTGAAAACATCATGACAATTTTGCTCTAACAAATTGAATAAGATGTAAACTAATTTCTAAGTGGAGAATGGAGAAATGAGAATATATAGATTAGCAGAAATAATGAGGGGGTATTGGCCGTTACAATAACTTTGTAATTGGAATATTGTAATAATGCAAGTTGACTATATATGTAATATGGAATTTGATAGGCATAATCATAAAGAAATAGTGGAAACTTTTCCGGAGATCATTAATCAGATCACGTTAATTATAATTATAATTATAATGAGTGACTATTTTCATATTCTCTGGAATTTATTTTTATTACTGATTACTATAATATTGTGACAGTATATATTCAAATTAACGCTAGTTGACTATGGAGTATTATGTAATTCCATGTTAGAATTGTAGAAGAAAGCTTTGATCTTTAATAACCACTAAAAGAATTATTCCATGATAAAAATTGAGTATTGTTATGAAATTTATCCACTAAAAGAAACCCGATTTAAGTATATGTGTCAATTAATATTGGTGCTTCCAGTCTCGTCTAAACTATGATTTTTTTTATTTAATTTATATTTTAATCTGGATAAATTACAATTTTTGTACCTAAAATATAGTATCCCTTTATTTTTCAACTTTGGTACCCCTTTTTTTTTAAATTTATAATTTAATTTGGATAAATTACAATTTTTGTGCCTAAAATATAGTATCCCTTTATTTTTCAACTTTGGTACCTCATTTTTTGCGACTTGGAAGGTTCAACTTAATGTTACAAAAAATTAGCAGATTTGATATTTACATTCCGTCAACTTTCCATCCATATTTGATGCAAAATACCGAACTCTAATTTTTAGGAGGGAAAATTGGCACCCTTCCACTGAAATCCCCAAATGCATTTCCCCCCTTTTAAAGTGTATCCTAATTAATTTCGCTTCATTCTCATCAAAATTCACCAAATTATTTCTTCGTTATCTCTTCAATTAGATGTACCCTCCCTTAAAAAAAATGCAAAGATAGGAAGATATTTAATTTTTAATTAATGTTTTAGTTCTACAAAAATACTCAATTTTCTTCAATTAATGTATTTTTTATTATTTAAATATTTTTAATGTATTTTTATATTTATTAATAAATTTTAGCCAATTAATATATTTTAAATGAAAACATGATTATCACATGAGAAAATATGATTCAAATTTAGGTCACACGTGAGAAATTCAATCTATATCAGCAATTGGGCTCAAAAGCCCAAAAACATGAAATTGGAGAAACACGTGCAATTTGAATCTAATTGGAGCATTCAAACTGAAATTAGCCTAAACTCATAAAATTTCGTAAGTTATTGTTCTAAATTGTTTGCACGAAAAGTTAATGTCTTAAACTTGCTAGACCGCCTAGGTAATGGATAAATTGAATATTAATCTCTTTTTAAATTTTGATTGCTAAACATTTAAAGAGTTAAAAAATTATGAAAAATTAAAATATAGAGTTTATTATCTAAATAGCCCAATAATTTAGGGGGTCTGGAAATTTTGAACATTAAGTTTTCGAGTTGGCAATTTTCTCCTTTAATTTTTGAAAATTCGGAAATTTAGGTCAATTTCAACTTGAAATTTGAATGGCCCAATTGAACCTAATTTCGAGTTATTCAGCCAAATTGCTGATTTTGATATCCTTTCATGTCTACATATCATAAATTATACACATGTAATTATCTCATTAGTTGACCAAATAAAAAAAGGGAAATATTATTACACATCACTAAATATATTCCACATCATTAATAAATATATTTGATCTCCAAATTTCATTCTATATTTCTCTCCAGGGAAAATTGTAAATTAATGACAATAACTTTGGTCATTTATCATTTAAGGAGACTAATTTTTCGGACTTTGAAAGAGTATTATCCAAATTGCCCAGTAAATTAGTTGGTCTGAAAATTTAGGACTTTAAGTCTTCGGTCCGATAATTTAGAACTTTAACTTTTTAGATTTTGCGAATTTTGTCCAATTTCAACTCGAATGATCAAATTGGATTGAAATCATACGTAAAACACATATGATGCCCTATTTTCGAGCTATTCGGCCTAAATTACTGATCTGAAATTAATTTAACACTATTCATCACATGCTTATACACGTGGAATTCATTAAGGCATGAAAGAACTAACGTGTACTAAATAACCTTAAAATAAATATAAAAAAAATTAAATGATAAAGATGAATCAAAAGGAAAAAATAAAAAATAAAAAAATTTGACTGCCACCTCCTCCTCATCTCCTTCCCAGTTCTCTTCAACATTCTAAAACTCACAAAATTAATGTTGGATAAAATCTCTCTCTCGAATTTCAATTCCCCGATCACTAAATCAGCTAAGGAAATTGCTCGCAAATCCACCAGTCGCAAGGCACCGCGGAAGCACCTAGGCACCAAAGCCGCCAGGAAATCCGCCCCAGCCACGTGTCCACCCCGTTACCGTCGCTCTCAGAGAAATCCCTAAGTACTAGAAATTCACCGAGCTTTTGATCCTCAAGCTTCTTTCCAGAGGCTTGTTCATGAGATATCACACGATTTCTAAATAGATCTAAGATTCCAGAGCTCCGCCGTGGTGACACTTCAGAAAGCGGCAGAAGCCTACCTTGTCGGATTGTTTAATTGAGGATACTAACCTCTGCGCCATTCATGCCAAGAGTATTACGATTATGTCCAAGGATATCCAGCTGGCGAGGAGAATCAGGGGTGAGAGAGCCTAAATGTAATCTTCATTCTTATTGATTAGCATGGTGATAATTTGAAGGGGAAGTGATCGTACTGCCACGACACTATAAAATTAATTAAATCCTTCCAATTAGTAGATATGATAAGTTGAAGTTAATCGCACGAGAAGTGAAGAATTAACTATGTTATTTATATTCAATTCAATTAAAATAATAAAGATGGGGTTTTCAAGATTATCAACTATCACCAAATAAACTAGAAAGTAATTAAACAAGAAATTAATAGATGCAGGTAATACATTTAAAAATTCAGTTATCTCTAATATCAATTATCTCCTAATTAATATAACACTTTTCTTTCAGATTATTATGGAATTATCACATGAAAAATTCATTTTTAGTTCAACATTAGAGACGTTATCCCTTTTTTGTCCTGTTAATTTCCGATCATCAATTTTAATCCTGGAATTGGAAAATTTATCCAATTTAAATCTTTTTTCGTCGGAATCTCAATTTTCTGGCAAGTGAGCCATATTCACCCCCAATTTGATCAAGTTAATGAAAATACGCTTATGTGACAAATTTTTTCATACGTGGACTTTATTTTTATATTTTACTATATAAATTGCCAATTTATTTGCCACATCATTAGTTGCAATTAAATAAAAATTAAAAACAATTAATTCAATATAAAAAAGAAATATAAATGAGTTGGTCTCTTGTGAGACTGTCTCACATGCGACGAGATTCAAGTATATGTTTTTCAGGTATAAGTATATGTTTTTTAAGTATGTTTTTACAGTAAAAACATGAGTTATTCAAGTATGTCTTTTATAGCCATAAATATGTTTTTTCTGCTATAAGTATGATCGGTCTCACATGAGTTTTTGTGAATATAAATTATATCTAAAATCAAAATAAGAAAATAATGAACTCAATCTTGATTCTCTGCTTACAAAAATAAATAAAATAAAAAAGAAAATCAAAAATCCAAAAATCAGAAATTTCTAATCTCTCTTTGCAGATGACACGCAGCTGCTACACTACGATCTGCTGCAACCTTCGTCGTCCATCATCTCTCCACGCGTTCATCTTTCCTTTGTCTTTTCCTCATCGGGGCTGCCACCAGCGCACGCAGTCGCGTGGCTCTCTCTCTCTATGCCGCCATCTCCGCACACCACCATCTCTGTTTACCACCGCCGTGTGCATTGTTGAGCATAATTTGGGTTGTGATGAGACTTGTGTTGGTGTTCCATAATTTGGGGAATTGGGATATAATTAGATATAATTAGGTTTTTTTGGTTGAATTGGGATATAATTTCATGATTTTGATTTGAGACATAATTTTTATTTTTGTTTCTGTTTTTTTTATAGTTCATTGTTTTTGTTTTTATGTTAAGTGTAAATAATGACATGGCAGCTGATTTAAAATTTTGGATGGAAAAAAATTAAAAAAAATGTTATATTTGAAATAATGTACCACATTAGTGTATTTTCACTAACTTGTTCAAATTCGGGGCGAGTGTGGCTCATTCGTTGGAACTTGGCGTGAAAATTGAGATTCCGGCGAAAAAAGAACTTAAACTGGATAGATTTTCCAATTGCAGGATTAAAATTGATGATGAGAAATTAACAGGACAAAAAACGGACAACGTCTCTAGGGTAGGATTAAAAATGAAATTTTCCTGAATTATCACCTCTAATCTAACAACAAGCTCTGTTAAATCGAATTGCCCCTTAAGATTAGTTAAACTAGAACTAGAACACCCGTCGTGTGATGCACGGGTGATATAATATTTCACATAATGAATTATATCACCCAAAATGTAATGGAAACAAATTAAATTAGAGAACACATTAAATATAAAAAAAGAAATTTTTTTTTTAAAAGAAGCTGTTTTTTCTCATTATATAAAAAAAGAGTAACACTCCTGTGCACAAGGTGTACAAATCCAGATTTGTGCACAACAATACTGTTATATTATATGAAGTAATACTGTTATATTATATGAGTAATACTGTTAAAACTATATATAATATAACAGTATCACTCATATAATATAACAGTATTACTTCATATAATATAATAGTATTGTTATGCACAGATTTGGATCAATACACCTTGTGCACAAAAGTTTTTGCCATAAAAAAATTACATTAAAAGAAATATTAGCTTTCTATTTTTAGTAAGAAAAATTTAACGTGAAAATAGTTTGGTTACTATATTTGGAATGATTTATGCTATTATATACCTATAGATTATGCTCCAACAAAAAAAGAAAATAGAAAAAAAAATCAATGTGATCGAGAGATCCGTCGAAATGGATGTTACTACAATTGGAAATCTGATAGTACACACCGAACAATTCCCACAATCATGCTCCAACAAGAAAAGAAAATAGAGAAAAAAATCAATGTGATCTAGAGATCCGTCGAAATATATTATTACAATTGGAAATCTGATAGTACTCATGCTCCAACAAAAAAAAAAACAAAATAGAGAAAAAAATCTATGTGATCGAGAGATTTGTCGAAATATGTTATTGCAATTGCAAAATCTGATAGTACCCATCCAAAATCACGCTCCTAACAAAAAGAATGGAGAAAAAAAAATAAAGAATCAGTGTGATCAAGAGAGAAATTGTCATCGAAACGGCTAATTGCAATTGCAACTTGAAATCTGATAGCACTCACTGACAAACTCCAACAACAAAAAATAGAGAAGAAAATAGATATAATAAAATAAAGAATCAATGTGATCAAGAAAGAGATTCGAGAGAGATTGTCGTTGAAACACATGTGACTACAACTGGAAATCTGATAATACAGACGAAAGGAAAATTCTTCACACTCCAACAACAACAAAAAGTAAAGAAAATAGAGAAAAATAATAAAGAATAATTGTGATCAAGAGAGAGATTGCTGTCGAAACAGAGATGACTTTTCTGAATCTTGAAGAAAAGTTAGAAATATTTGGAAGAAAATGAGTTTGAATTGATAATTGAAAATTAGAGAGATTTAGGTAAAGAGTTATGTATAATGGAAACTGAATTTGAGCGGGATAATTTCTTTTATAAAATACATTTGAAAAAAAATTTATTTTTAAATTTTTTTTAAAGTAACGGTTATCAAGTGGCTTCTTTTATTATATATATATATATATATATATATATATATATTTAATTGAACAACGCTCTCTAAATTTAATGCATTAAACGCATTAATCACCAAAACGATAGGATAAACTAGACATACAAGTTCGATTTGATAATCTAGGATTATGCTACCCTAGAGATGTACGACCTCTAATTTACTACCAATGAAAATTAAATCACAACAATTATGATTTATGATCTAAAATTTTAGCAATCAATTATCAAATACTCAACTTAGGTGGCCAATCCAAATCAAGCATCAAATAATCAAAATTAAAATATAAACAGATAACACAATCAATTTCAATTAAAAACATTAAGAAGGGGTTACATGATTAATTAGAAAGTAAGATAAAGAGGTTCAAACATCCTTGCAAACCGAAAATAGAGAATTAATCTTTCATCCTTGAAATCAAAATACCAAAAGTTGTAGAGAAATCCATGATAAAAACTAATTTAGAAATTGTCTTGAGTTCCACTCTTTCTCTCGCTATTGCATGTGTACAGTGACTTGGGGAAGAAAGAATCAATCAAAGGTTGCGATGGTGAATGTGGCGTGTCCCCCTGTTTGATATCAGTGGCTCCTTTCAAAGTGAGAAAGTGGGTTTTTTTATTTCTCCAAGCCCAATCATTCTTCTATTGAGCCCATGAGAGTTTTGGGCCTTTCTCCTAAATTATCTTTCTTTTTTTAAGCCCATGAAAGATGGGTTTCTCTCTTTTCTTTTCAAAGCCCACAGTCTTCTTCATGTCAATTCTCTCTTTCAATTGCCTTCTTTAAATCCATGATCATCTCTCTCGTGGATTTTTCTTGATTTGAAAATGCTCCAAAAATTCCTCAATAATCAGAAAATAATATGTGAAGTATTTAAAAATTGAAAAAACATATAGGTACGAAAATAGTGCCATCAAAGAGAATAAAATCTCAAATTAACCAATAATAAATTGCACTTATTTTCTATCTATCATAAAGTGTTGATTAAAGTAAATAGCTAGTTTGTTTTGTGGTTGTCAACAGATAATGGTAATGAACTTCCAATCGTTTGATTTGTAGAAGAATTTTATCACAATCATTTTCTTTAATGATGAGAAAGAAGGAAAAAAAAAAAAAAAAAAAAACTCTCTCTGGTTTAGTGCTCAGAAGGAAGAAGACGAAGGTGTCCCTGATTTTCTAGTTTTTTTTATTTTTTTATGAATTTTGTTTCCATTTTTTAATTTTTTTTAATTAAAAAAAACAAAGTTATAAAATTTAATTCCAAATCAGAAATACGGACCGAATAGCTCTAAAATAGGGAATCACATGCGATTTCAACCCAATTTGACTATTCGGGTTAAAATTGGGGAAATTTAAAATTCTTACCAGACCACCTAATTTACCGGGCAATATGAATAATAAACTCAACTTCGAAATTGGGATAATACTAACTTGTTAAATTGGGAAAATTGAAATTAATTTAAGACTTTGCCAAGTTTTGAGAAGATGAGTGTTTTAACATGGAAAATATGAGAAACATTGATTTTTGGACATATTCTAGAACTTGTGTCTGATTTTGGTTCTGATTATTTTAAAATTTAAATTTTAGTCCAATAGTTGAAAATTTTGTCCAATATAAACCTTTTTTCACCGGATTTAATTTTCAGGTAGGTTTCTGCGACTGACACACGTGGCATCCCCAATTTTACAATTGATGATCAATTAATATAGTGATATGAACATTTTGTGCTTATGTGGCAATACATTTTACATTTTTATATGCAACTAAAAAGTCACATCATTATTACTGAAAAATAAAAGATACAAACAAAATATTGCAAAAAAAAAAAAAAATGATGTTGCTTGTGGTGATTATAAGAGATACATTTTAGGGATTAGGGTGATATCGATTTTCCTCGTACAACATGATCAAAAATGAATTTTCACTTAGGAAAACATATATTTTAGATAAGTTTCGAGGGAAATCGAAGTTTGGGTGAGCTTGATGTGGTTATGGAGGATTCCAACGATGAGGTGGTGATGTTAGTGAAATTAATTTGTATAGATAAATTGTTGGAACTCTAGAGATAAAAATCCTTCGGCCAATGTAAAGAAATGCATGCAAAATTGGGTCATTAAGAAACAAGTTTTTCTTTTACAAATTTCATTCGATTCTTGCTCAAACTGAGCTTGAACTAAACTAAAATCGGTAAAGTTAATTTAGAGCTATATATGCTTTAACTTGAGGAGGGAAGTCTTTAGATATAGAAAACATACATTTTCGTTAAGGTTTGAGGAAGATTCGTCATCACTACTGCCTCTACCGCAAAAATCCTCCATAACCACCCAAGGCTCACCTTAATTGAATTTGATCTACTTCAAAACTTAATGAAAATGTAATTTAACATTAATTCCTCTCTTCAAGCCATAACAAGCCATTTCTCATATGCTAGCAAGACTGTAATAAATTCTCTTTTCTCATATGCTATCGGATTTGTATAATTACATTTTTTTTTTTTTTTTCCATTGGCTGATTACTTATTATCTTTTTGAAGAGTTTTAAATAATGAGTTTAGAGTTGAATTCATTACTTTAATAAAAACATAATACGATTTAAGTAGAAATTTATACCCATAAGTAGAGGAACAACAGAGCAATAATATAAAATACTCTAAGCAACATTTAGAAACATAATATTAAAAGTATATTAAAATCTAAACATAAATTTAATATTGCAATTGAAAAAAAAATACAAATTATTGGAAGACAACAAGATCATAAGTCACGGCCAGAAACATATTACAAAAAAAAATAAAAAATAAAATGAAAACACCACGTGCAACATGCATTCTATGCTAGTACAATAAATGCTTACTTTTCATGCCAAAAATACTAGGACCATAGGTTGAATACACGACGTCAAGAAGAAGGGGAAACTGTAACAACATGAATGATGTCACAGGCAAGCAAGCAGAAGCTGCCACGGCTATAAAAAACCATTTCACTCTACTGCGAAATACTAGAAAGAGTGTTGCAGTAAAGGCAGCCATCATAAACGTAATGGAAATAAAAAGGAAAAAAAGACCAATGCTCAATCTCTTGGGCAGAACATATAAGAAATCTTCTTCTGCATAACGTGAAGTCAAGATGGAGACGAACATTAGAAGAGAAGTGATGGAAGTGAACAAGGAAATAGCATCTGCAACGGCAAAGAAGGCAAATGCAAATTTGTCCCAGAAAACTGGGATGCCTGAGTCAGGTTCAACACCACCAGGCACGGTGAAGGCTGCAGCGAACACTACAGTTGCAATTAGTGCTGCTGTAATAGTACATGCATTAGATGTGTCTTTCATCCACCTCTCACCATCTACTTTCAACTGTTGGTGTTCCTCTGTAAATAACATTTTTGGGGTCTTTTTTTGTTTGTTTAGCCATATTCGGCGAGAAGGATGAACAAATTTTTGCATCTCCTGTGAAATAGAGAATGATCTTTTTAGCAGAGTGTTGAACAATTGTAATTTATAGGTCTTTGTGCACTTTATACCATTAATTTTACTTATTCCAATTTTGATCCTCCCTAACTATCATTTTTCTTCAATTTGCATTTTACTTGCTTGGAATTTAAATTTTTGCTGACGCAGATGGAGATTTTTCAATTCTGACATCCACGTAACAGAAATTGACATTCCGAGCCAAATTTGACCAAAATTTGGGAAAAAAAAAACATAGTTAGAAGACCAAAATTATGTAAAATTGGTGGTAAAAAGAGAACAAGACCTGAAAAAAATTGAATTTTCTCATTATTTTAATACGGAAAAGGAAGAAAAGTTGTGAGTAGAAAGAAAATCTTAAGATACTATCAATGTGGCTTTAACAGTAGAAGAGATCAATTAACATCTTACGTTGTACCACTGTAATTCTCGTTGCATCTGCAAAGCTGCACCACGAACAAGATTGAGTCTGTCTGGAGGGGCTAGTTTTCCACATAAGTGCATTAAATTGTTGCTATCATTGTCTGTATTATCAAAAAACTGATATTTACGGTCACTCAAATTATAAAAGAGGTTGAAAACTTTTTCAAAGCGAAATTTGGCTGCCAAAAGAAATATGGTGCTGTTAGTGTCGCCATCTCTAGCATAAGTAGCCATAGGATACATTTCCATGATCACTTCCACAATCTCACTTATGCCATACTTAGCCGCTTTAGTGATCGAACTCTTGAACATACTTGAGGCTTCTTTCTGAGGCAATGCTAGCATTTCTTGACACAAGCGTTTGACAAGTACAAGTGCTTGTTGGTGCACTGTTTTCTTCTCCCTTATTTCCTCCACATAAGGCACTGGCATTAAGCCGATTCTTAATCAGATAAGCACATTGCAAAAACAAGACAGTTTGAAATCAAATTACTCCATACCTAAATACGTGATGATTTTCCAGAGCATGACTTCCAACTTCAGGGACACTATACACCAATCATACAAAATTTATCAATTTCTTTCTTTAATTGATACTATTTTTATACTGATTAGGAAACCTTCAATTTTGAAGTTGAAAAAGAAATCTATATGAAAGAAATGGAACCTCCACAAAAGATAGGGAAGGCCTTGTTAGACACTGGAGCCTCACTACTCCCACCCTCAATGTCACCAGCAACAGATGTCAACCGATTAGTGGCTTTGAATTTGTGCTGCTTTAGAGGAACACCTAAGGACACATGCAGAAAAACATAAAAAAGTTAATCAAATATTGATACAAGTTTTGGCTGTTAAGATCTATGTTTACTTACGATGGTAGATCCATTTTTCCCACCAGCTGAATCTTTCCCCACTTAAGAAAACCGTGACCATGTCGGCCATAGATGACAGTGGGGTAAGATCACTCTTTTCACTTTTCGAACGAGCCAAATCCGGATAATTCTCAATCAAATCCATTGCAACATCTAGCAAGTAGTAATGACACTTATCAACAACTACCTAGGTATTTATTTTCTAGTTAGATATAGAGAATCAATTAAAGCTTTAATTCTACTTGTACTTACCCAAGAATTCAGAACCTATTACATTATTCAATAGGTCAACGCCGAATTGGCCTTGAAAAGGGTTGTGTTCCACGTTAGGCTTGGACATGGATAACAAGTACTTCACTGTTTCCTTTTGGCAATATATGGATGCTTGCAGAACTGGTGATCGCCCACTATTACTCAAAATGTATAGCAAATCAGGATTTTTAGTGACCAAAATCTTTGCAGCTTCAGTGTTTCCAACCTGGGCAGCATTGTGCAAAGCAGTATCCCCAGCACAATCCCCTATGGCCAGTGCCTCTCGTGGCAACATGTCGGCCAACTTATTAACAAAATCATTAGCTTTTCCAGACAAAACCGCGACGCTGAGAGGTGTTTCTGAGAAATTACTGATAGGAGCTGTGGCTGCATCTTTATCTTGGTCGAAGAATTTTTTGGCTGTCTCCCAGTCTCCGCTAAGTGCTGCTTTGTACAGTAGAAAATACCTGTTTAAATTATCTCCACCTGTTCAATAGAACAAAGTAAATATTTACTCTTGTGAAATAACTTGTTAGTTTAAGTGATTACTATTTAATTGCAAACAGTATCAACTTACCTCCACCAGCTTCTTCCAATTCTGAGGAAGGCATTGTCGGAATTTAGCTGTCAGTTTTCACTTGAAATAGATATGGCTAACTTATTACAAACCTTTCCTTTTTTTTATCGTAGAATTTATAGAGTAGTAGTATTCTCTATTTCTTCCTTGCCGCTTTAACACGTCAAGTCTTCAAGCAAACTTAGACATTACCAATCATTTTAACTTCAATTTAACTTGATTCATTTTGTATTTTATAGAACAAAGAACAGGATGCTTTTCTTCCACAAATGAGTTTCAGCAAAATCCATAGCTTCAGAAAAGAAGAGTGACTAGGAATGTTGATATAATTGAGTTTTGTATACATTTCAAAAAAAGATTGTGTATCGACATTAATTAATTACTAAGGGAAGAATGATACCTTGGCTTTTATTTAAGTTTATACACAAAAACTTCACCTGGTGCACTAATCTATCCGTGCACTCGGGTCGACCCGGCCACCATACGTCCGCACGCGCCACCAAGTCACACACAAATTTGCTCAAACATGCTCTCAAATGTCATATTTTTATGTTGTATTAGTCATACATTTTAGTAGTGTTAGTCATACTTTTTAGTTATGTTAATCACACATTTAATAATATTAGTTGTACCTTAACATAGGTATGATATTTATACATAAATTTATGACTGAAATAATATAAATGTATGACTTATATAGTATAAATGTTAAAGGTTTTTTTTTTTTAAAGTTAAAATATTGCACTAAGATTATGAAATTCGGACATAAAAATATGACAATATTACATAAATGTATGACTAATACAATATAAAGGTTAGGGAAAAAAAATGTGCGGATCCGGATCAAATCCAACCCGACCCAAAAGCATGGATTTAAGATCCATGCACCTAATGGCATAAAAAACTTACTCAAGTTTATATGTTTTACCTGGTCCTGCTTCTTTTTTTTTATTTAAAAAATATACTTTGTCAAGTTGAATCTAACAATATTTTGGTCTGGACAAGATTTTTAAAATTGAAAAATAAATAAAGTGCTCTTGTATGTCATATGGGAGGATTCCAATCCCATGTTCGAACTATATAATTGGCGTACTATCCTTCAACTTTTAGCACATTTATTCTGATTATAGTCGTATGCAATTTTGCACCAAAATGACTGACTCAGTTATCGGATCTATTTACTAGATATATCTTAAATATTATTGGACAATTTTACGAGGGAAAATATCAGATTTGATCCTCAAATTAGATTTTATTTAGGTTTAATAACCAACGTTTCCACTTCATCATAATCTTTTCAATCAGATTCGATCCCCGTGGTTGAAAATTCATCCTGGCGAGATTGAAACTAACCTAGATAGGTCTTTTGGATGGAAATATGACGCCAAAATAAAAATAATTTTAGGTTTGGTTCCTACGTATTCAATTTCTTTTTTTTTTTCTTTTACAAATTCAATCATTTTCAAGACAACAAAATTAATGAAGTAAAATAGCTCAACTACAAGCAAGAGGTGGATGTTCCATAAAACTTGGAGGAGTGACCTCAACAAAAGTATTGGCTGGCAACGGGACCCACAATTGATTCCGCATCAATTCTTTGCTCTTAAAGTAGTTAATACTAGGAATCTGACTGCTCCGCATGAAACACAACATATTACAAATTACTTGAATCTTCTATTTCATTTGGTGTTACATGTCATATTTTATAAATCTATTTAATATGTATTAGGTGTAAATTAGTAATGTCATTTAATACACATGACATGAAGTATGATGATTATTTTGAAATAAAAGATGTAATATCGAGTATAATAGAAGATCTTATATGTGTATTACTAGAATGTTTTTAATTATCTTATAAACTTGTTCGGTTTAGGTTATCGATGCTTTTAGAATCTAATTGATGTCTTTATTCATCTTAATTAATTCTTCGTCATATATTATCAAAGTCTTCGAGTTAACTTCATTCAGCATATATGTCTTATTCGAAAGGGAATTAGTAAGTAATTAGGACTTGCTCCTTCCAATTAAAGTTTAATTTTTCCAATTAAAGCTTAATGTTTTAATTAACCATTGTAAATTAGCATTAATAATTTTTTTTTTCTTTTTTCTTATTTGTAACTAAGCTCAACAGATCATCAAAGAATTTGTAACATGTAATTTGCATTTTATCATAAGAAATTTATCAATAATTGAGAAGTATTCTTAAACGATTCTTTATGAAACATTAGATAATTATCAAATAGGTGTGTAACAAGCTTCATTAATCATTAATAAATTATTAATGAATTATTAGTTCTTAATAATTAATTTTTTGTAATTAATTATTAATAAGTTTATTTATCTAAAATAATTACATTTAATTATTCCTTAATCTTTCTTGGGAAGAATTCATTTTTAGTCATGCCCAGAGTTATTGTCCATTTTTAGTCCTGTTAAAATCCGATTTTCAATTGTAGTCCTGTAATTGAAAAAGATGTTAAATTTAAGTCATTTTTTCGTTGGATTTTAGATTTTCCGATCACATTCCGACAAGCGTGCTACACTCACCCTCAATTTCAATATTTTAGTGATCTTACGGTGACTTGACAACTTTTCTCTTTCGTGGCAATTCTTTTTACAAATAAAAGGCACATCATTTGCTCAATAAAAGAAATTAAAAATTGATTTACTGAATTAAAAAAAAAAAATCTGATTTACATCAATTAAACCCAAATCACAAACACCAAAAAAAAAATAAAAAAAATCCCCAAATCACACCAAGAACCCTAACACCAAAATCGACTCAATAAATCCATACCCCAACACCAAGATCAACCCAATCAATCGAATCAAAATCAGACCATAAAACATATTGAAACCAATGCTTCATCCCTGATACAATGGTTTTCAACGCATTGTACATTTCAATTGCAGGCCTTTTTCTGAAGGGAAACAACTTCATCTTTTTAGAAGCAGTAGATGATGATGATAATAAGTCCAACTCAAACGGCAAGAACACTGACACCGTTATAGAGTCAGGAGAAGGCGTTGTTGCAACTGATAACGGTCGTTGCTCGGAAATTGGGGCGTCGATGCCGACAAAAGGCAGGCACGCCGTTGATGGTGCGGTGGCGACAGCTGTGTGTCACACAGTGTGTCTGGGATTGATTGAGTTGATTTTGATGTTGGGATTTTTGGGTGTGATTTGAGATTTGGGATTTTGGGGATTTCATGTTTTCGTCATCTCGTGTGTTTATGATTTGGGGATTAATTGATGTAATTTTTTTTTAAATTCAGTAAATTAGTTTTGAATTTTTTTATTGAGTAAATGATGTGGATAATGATATGGCTTTTATTTGGAAAAAAAATGTAAAAATAATTGTCAAAGTATGAAAAAAAATGCCACACCACCACAAGATCAATGAAATATTGAAATTGGGGGCGAGTGTAGCACATTCGTCGGAATGTGATCGGAAATCGAAAATCCGGCGAAAAAAAAAAAACTTAAATTGGATAATTTTTTCAATTACATGACTAAAATTACAAATCGGATAATGACAAAAAAAATAAAAAATAAAAATAAATCTCATAAATATAAAGATTGAATTATATTAAGACTAAAAAACTTTTTCCACTAAATTAAATAACTGAAACAAAAAATAAATGATACTTTTTTTCTCCATTTTTTTTTTCGTCACTTTATCTGGATCGCAACTTCCATAATTCTGGGAGAAACATATTTGCTTATTATCTAATATCTAATATTATTATAAAAGTGTTTTAGTTTCGATCAATTTTTGTTTTCTCAAAAATATCCTTAATAAGTTTTAAAAATTAAGAGTATTTAGATAATTTTATAAAATTAGAGAAACACTACAATAAATAAATAAAGTATAAATTATAAGAAACTTAATACAATTGGAAATCAAAAATAAGAAAAAATATGTAATCCTGATAAGCACGATAATATGAGTTTACATAGAATCCAGATCGCCAATGACTTCATTTCGGCTATACCGAACTCATCTGCCATTCAAGTATGTTTCCTTTTCAATCTTGGTGCCATTATTTTTTGGGTTAATTTAAATTTTGATAATCAAATATACGTTTTTCAATTTTGATCTTGTATGTTTTAACTTTTTTTTCCAATTTTAGTCCAAGTTTTTAATTTTGGTCCTGAATGTTTTAATTTTTTCCAATTTCAGTCTAAATTTGATCGGAATTTCTAAAATCATCAATGTCATATGAGATTTTCCGACGGCCATCGAATCAAAATTAGATTGAAATTGGAAAAAAAATTTAAATATGCAGGACCATAATTGGAATATTTAACTGAAATTGAAAAAATTAAAATATATAGAACCAAAATTGGAAAAAATTAAAACATATAGAACCAAAATTAGAAAATGTATACTTAATTGTTTAAAAATGAAAATGGTCTTATATAGAAGACCAAAATTGAAATTAATCCTTATTTTTTCTTTAGGTCTTTATGATCTCTCCTGATTGATTGACTCTTGGTCAGAAAGGAAAAAATAAGATGGTAAGACTACGTTCTCACAAAATCTTGAAAGTTTTGACTTTCATTGAATTCAAGCAAATATTTATTTATCTTTTTACATTTTGTTTTCTCTTTGTTCCATTTATCTTCTAAAGAATTATTTTTCCACATTATGAATGTATTAATTAATACGTGATGAATTGGATATGTTTGAAAATTGATTGATCGATATTAAATTTGCAGACAATAGAAATTATTGATACCGTGATTCGATCGTTCAGAGACGGAGCTAGGGGGACTGGCGGCGGCGGCCGCCCCCCAAATTTTCTGACCGAACTATTTATATATACGTATATAATGTATTTGTAGTTAAAAATACGGATTTCGCCCCCCTCGAATTTCAAAGTTTTGATAAATATTCCAAAAAAAATATTTCGCCCCCCTCGTTACCAAATCCTGGCTTCGTCCCTGCGATCGTTGTCATTTGAATAAGGGAATTCAAAAGAGACATGATGGTAATCGGAGCCATTCGAACTTTTTGTTTCTAATTAATCATCCACTAAATTTTATTTATTAACATGGGAAAGATGGTAGCATTATGGTAGAAAGCGACTATAAGCAGAATGCTTACAATTTGTTGAGTGTATGTTAAAAGTCCATTCTCACTTCATTGTCTAATTTAATTGAGAGAAGCAGCGCGAGTAACCTGCTCAGCATCAATGAATATTTCACTATTCTGCTTTGGTCGGTCCCCTTTCTGCCAAAAAACATAGTGTGTATCTCATGCTTTTTTTGATATATATATTTTTGGTACTTCAAGTATGTCCCGATTACACTTTGGGTACCCCTGTTTTCTCAAGTTATAGAATTGGTATCTAATGTTTCTAAAAAATCCAACATTGGCACCTTTCATCAAGTTTCTATCCAAATTTGATGGAACCCTAATTTTTTGGAGGCAAAATTGCTATCTCTTTCCCCCTTTAATTCTGCAAAAACGAAACTTTCCCTAATTTCTTGAATTAATTTCAATCTTGAAGATAATTGATGTAATTAATGAGATTAAATACATCTATTGCTTCTTCCAATTTGTCTGCTTTACCATAGGCATTAATCAAAGTATTGAACGTTAATACATTGGGGGTAACCCCTTTTCTCACAATATCATCAAACAACTCCCTGGCCTCATCATTTTCTTCTTCGAAAATCCACTGTTAAATATGCAATAAGTAAGAAGATTTGGGTCCAAACCCATTTCCAACATTTCATCCCTCAAAGCCATTGCTTCATCGAATTTTCCAATAATACATAGCCCATTAATCAATGAATTATACGTGATCACACCAGGTCTCAACTCTCGCACTTTCATTTCCTTAAGAAGCCTAACACTTGCAGCCACATTATCATCCTTGCAAAATCCATCAACTAGAATGTTATACGTGATAACATTTGGGAACCATCTCTCTAAACAGAGCATCAGCTTTGTACATTCTACCAGCCCCACCCTTCTTGCAGTAATCATCAATCAAAGTATTATATGTAACCACATTAATTCGCTGCAACGTCATAAACACTCATATCCACCATTATGTCTTTTGCCTTGTTCAATCTCCCAGCCTTGCAGAGCCCACCAATCACCATATTAAACGTGATCAAATTCACTCGAATCCTCCTCCTAATCACCTCCTTATATCCTATCTTTGCATTTCTATCCTACCCTTGTGCACCAATGCTACCAACAACGAATTACATTAAATTAGGGACAATTTTCTTGAAGATTGAAAAGTAGTTAAGAAATTAGGGCAAGTTTCGTGTTTGCATAATGTAATGGGGAAAAGATAGCAATTTTGTCTCATATCTAGTCGCTACAATCAGCAGTTCTACCACGACCAACTATGGATCAATCAGTGCTTGAATCATTTAAAGCACGCATTGGAACGATGCAAGTACCAATCCATTTCTGCTCAGAATCTGGAAAATCTTTCCCTCTAGCACTTGTGGGATTTGGGGAATTTTGAGTTTCAATCCTTTTTTTTTTTTTTTTGTTGAAAGTGTTTTGTGTTTTTTGATTTACATTTTTTTTTTATATTTATCATTTTTTTTTAATGCAACTAATGACATGGTTGCACATGTGAAATTTTCGGATGTATAATAATACAAAAAAAAAAAAAAATGCCACATGGGATAAAAACAGCCACAATAGTCGAAGGTGAGTAATCATGGAATTGAGGGCAATTGTATGGAACTCGCCGAAAAGTGGCCGAAATTTTGAGATTCCGGCAAAAAAAGAACTAAAATTGAACACATTTTTCAATTGCAGAACTAAAATTGATAATCGAAAAGTAATAGGACCAAAATCGAACACAACATCTAGGATAGAACTAAAAATGAAATTAACCCTAAAAAAAAAACATGAGAAAGATATAAAAAATAAGAGACATGAAGACTATCTCACTGAAAAGAACATAAATGATATGGAAAACAAAGAAAAAAACAAAAACCTCGAAGAAGAAGAAAAAGAACAACAAAGCTTGCAAGAACAAGAAATGGAAAATATAGACGTAAAAAAAAAGTAGAATAGACATCATTTTTTTACCTTTTTTTGTTCTTTTTTCAGATTAGTTTTTTTTTTCTCGATTTAAAGGTTATTAAACTTTTTTTTTTTTTAAATAGTAGCATGAACATCATTTCTATTTTTACATTATATAAGTATGAATGTTTCGTCTATTTTTCATAATAACTGTTTTAACCCTCCTACATAATTAAATCAAATCAAATTAAATTAGAGTTCTAGTTAAAGAAAACTTTTTATTAGGGATAATACGTAATTTTATATTTATTTTATTTTTCTATTTGATTATAAAAAACAAGAGTCTTTTACATTTCAAACTCTTATTGAAAAAATTACATGTTTTGATTATTTTTCTTTTATAATCTTGAACATTTTGAATTTTAAACTAAAATTAGTCTTATATTAATATATATTAAAGAGCTTTTCAATAATATATTATAAGCATATTTAAAAAAAAAATACTATCAATTTAATTTTTTTATTAAAGTATGTTATTATTAGAAATTATGTTAAAAATAAAAAATCCTCCAAAATTAAGGGCTAAGGCCTAAACCCAAAATTGTCTGGTGGAATAAGTTTTCTAATTCAAAAGCCTACATCCAGGGATGGACCTACATTGAAGTCAGGGGACACTGGCCCCCTTGAGATTTAAAAAAAAAATTAATAATATTTTAGGTATTTTTATATTTTTATTCAAAAAATATGTATATTAATTAATTTTACTTGCATGCTATCAAATTCTTATTAAAAATATCAACTTTTAAGATTTTTAAGGTAAATTGTTCATATATTTAAACTCATTATTTATTTTTCTTTGTTGAGTAATGATATTATTTTAATTTATTTGATTATCAATTATTATAGAATATATAATATATTCATTATTTTGGCTTAATAAAATATGAAGTGATTATAAACAATTATTATCATTGATTATTATTTTATGAATTGTTACCTTTGAGTTAGCATTGTTGATAAGTTAGATGTTGATTTATAGTTTGTATAATAGTAATGTTAATTTAATGATATTTAATAATTCTAATTTTATCTTATCTTTCATAAATAATGAAAAAGTATTATAGAAAAATATCAATACTAATATTAAAAATTGTTTCAAAATGAACAACATTCAAAGTTCACTTTTGAATCCAATGAGCGATATACTATTAAATAATTATTTAATAATACATCAGAAAAGAATGTATTTGGAAATATTAGCAACGAAGGTATCTTGCAATGATTTCAAAATAGGAAAAAAATACAACATAAATATTGTAATCGTTTTTTTTTATTTGTCATGTTGAAATGTTATAAAGATATTGATTTTAGATATTATTTTATAATGTGATACACTATCATAATTTTATAATTTTATTCTTAGAACTATTGTTATTTTTTTATTAGTTGGGCCCCCTCGATAAAAATTTTGGGTCCGTCACTGCCTACATCCCTTTTTTGCCCAAGCTTCAATTAAAATCCAATAGATATAAGGACTCTAATCAGATTATTTATTTATTCTTTTTATCAATAAAAAAAATTTATTAAGAAGCAATTGTGGGTACAAGTCGTACCAGATATAACAACCAACGTCTAAACAAGATTAATACATGTTACAATTACTCCCTAGCACCTCAGATGAGTATTAGTATAATACTTATAATGTGTGATTGTAACATTATATGAAACAAAAAATGATTACATTTTTTTTTTAAAAATGTATCATAAATAATAATTAATATATTTTTTTTATTTTTATAAAATGTATGATACTTTTTATGAACCATCACTTTTTTTTCAAAATGTATCATAAATAATGATTAATATATATTTTTTATTTTTCTAAAATGTATGATATGTTTGATGAACCATCATGAATTCACAATAGCCATGAGATTGTTTCCTCACAAGTTGTCATCTGCTCCTTATCTGTTGTAATTAGAGTGTTATATTTCATTTTTTTTTATTTACTCTAATTAATATATAAGCTAGTGGTTTTTTTTTTTTAAATTTTCTTGAGCCAAAATTAAAGTCCTAATTAAGGAAAACTCTCTATATCTAATTTTATTAGAAGTTTATTAGGATTCTAATTTAATATGAACACATTATATATATATATATATATATATATATCATTCGGTTTGTCTTCAAATTTGTTTAATATTTTTATGATCAGTGTGAAAATCGTGAGGATTATACGGTAAAAGTTCAAGCAGATTACAACGAGTAATTAAAAATTGAAGTTTTAAATTTGAAATCGTGGGTTGTGGTAATAGGTATGTATGATTCTTTTAGCAATATAGAAAATAATAGGTAGCGTGAAATTACCGTTCAATGTAGTTGATACATTTTCATCATTGATGTTTTTTTTCCTGCACTACTTTGAGAAGCATTACATAATAAATTGGCCTTAGTAGTGACATTATTCGAAAATATTTGAAAATTCAAAATATGAAACAAAATCTTATTTTTGTAAATATTTAACTAATATTAACTCTTTCTTTTTTTGAGAAATATAGTCAAAGAAAAGTGGCGATGTCAATTGTTGAGACGAGTGCAATTGATACCGACTCTAAAATTGGTGACAACTGTAAGATTTATTTTCATTCTTTGTTAGAATTAAATTTATTTTATCCTTTTATTTTATTTTCATTTATTATAATTTAACTTTCTTGGATTTAAATTGTAAATCAAACATTTTTTGTTTACTTCTATTTGGTTGCGTTTTCATTTTATATTTAATTCTTTTTTGAATGATATGTACGTTTGAACAACCGATGCCAAATATAAATGGCGTCAAAGGGAACTTGGTAGCCAAAAGAGAAGATACGCAAATCTTAATAATGCTAAGAAAAAAAATTATATAGAACATGTTTTGCAGAATCGTGAAAAGAGACAAACATGTAATTTACAAGTTCAAGCAAATCTAAGTAACTCTGAAGGTATAATTTTTTAATATTCTTTAAATTTTGTATTAAAGTACATCTTTCATTTAAAATTGAAAATTGTATTTTAATATGTTTATCTAATTATGAATTTTATTGTTATAAGAACATAAACTAAAAAAAATACGAAGTTGCATTCATTGTGGAGCAACAAGATTTGAGTATGAGCCTCCCACGTTTTGTTGTGATAATGGAAAAGTTAAACTTGCAGCTTCAGAAGTTCTAGAGAAATTGTACGAACTATACACTTTTCAGTCGGAAGAGTGTTGATTTTTGAAAAAATATACGTTCGTACAATTCCATATTCACATTCACTTCATTTGGAGTGAAATTGGATAAAGAGCTTGCTTCGGTACGATGAGGATTTTTCACTTTTCGTGTACAAGGAATGATTTATCACAATCTTCCAAGTTTGAGTCTTAATTGAAACCAACTAATTTTCAGTTATATTTTCTTGATACTAAAAATGAAACTGAGAATAAAATGTGTCTTAATTCACATGTATCAGAAGAAATTGTACGGAAGCTCACTGAAAT
This sequence comes from Scutellaria galericulata, assembly GCA_946896805.1. Lineage (NCBI taxonomy): Eukaryota > Viridiplantae > Streptophyta > Magnoliopsida > Lamiales > Lamiaceae > Scutellaria > Scutellaria galericulata. The sequence goes on from OX335790.1 coordinate 16,228,516, forward strand.
ATTAAAGGAGAATCCATATGCCAAAATCTTTAGAAGACTAACAAAGTATTCTTCTCTAGATGATGTGCAACTTTGTATCACAAAAGATGTAAGATTAGATCAGTGAGTTTATAATGCATCGACAACATATCAAGTTGAGATATTATTGTTAGTGCTCATTTCGGGAACCAATATAGAATAATGCATTATTTTGAATGTTAGGTGAAAAAGATGGCACCAAAATATTCATACAAGAACACGTGCATGAAAAAGAGCAAGGTACATATTTATTTTAATAACATATATATTTTAAGAAATTAATAATAATTTTCAAAATTTAATTTTATTGGATTTTTTTAATACACGTACAATTGTAGCAAATGTACCAAATGTCTTGAATGCTTCTAGACTTACATCAAGATCTACTATAAAAGAAATTATCTCCCAAGAACAATAAGGTATGTACTACAACATACTTATTCCTAAAAAATCTGTAAGCATACTATTATTTTTTAATAGTGATAAATTCAAGGAACTTATCATTAAACACTCTAATATTGTTAGTGAAACTGTTTTACAAATGTGGTGTTTCTAATTAGTATTGAAGTTGAGGGCATGTCAACGTCTGTATTTTTTTGTGATTATTAATGTCTCTAAGAAGGGTTCTATATATTGTTTGCAGATTTAGTTAAAATTTCTAGAATCATTACATTTAAGAAAAAAAACTCAAATAATGTGTAAATCATATAAAAATTATTGCGTTAAATTATAATACAAAAGTGGAAGGTGAAAGATTGAGTGCAGTAGCTGAAGTCATAGAAAAGAAGGAATCCGTAGAGATAAAAGATGAGAAAATAAACAATACAACCACAACAATTAACAATGGCCAACACACTAGATGATGAACCGAAGAAAAAAAAAAGAATTACAAAGAAAAAAAACAAGGAATACATCCACATCTCTAACGATGAGGAGGGCAATACAATTAAAGAATTATTACGCAAACCACAAAGAAAGAAGACTAAGACAGAGAAGAAGATCAAGCAAGAAAAGATATAGTTAGGAGCCCAATTACAAATTATATACTTTTGTTTTAGAATTTCGATACTTATTGTTATTTTGATTTTTTTATTTCTAGACTTTCATTTTTCTTTTTCAAAATCTTATCAGTTTCTTTTAATATAAATACACAAAAAACTTGCTTGAAAAGATCTCACGTATAGTTTATGTGAGACGGATCATTTTTATCCACAAATCAAACTCATTTTCACTAATTTATATGTGAATTGTAAAATATTGTGAGTTGTGGGTTGACCCGATACATCCACATCTCCAGCGATGAGGAGGACAATACAATCAAAGAATCATTATGCAAACCATGAACAAAGAAGACTAAGACAAAGAAGAAGACTAAGTCAGAGAAGAAGATCAAACAAGAAAAGATATAGTTAGGAGCCCAATTAGAAAGTATACACTTTTGTTTTAGAATTTCAATACTTATTGTTATTTTGATTTTTTTTATTTATAGACTTTTTTTTTTTTCAAAATCTTATATGTTTCTTTTAATATAAATACACAAAAAACTTGCGTGAAATGATTTCACAGATAGTTTATGTGAGATGAATCCTTTTACCCACAAATCAAACTCATTTTCACTAATTTATATGTAAATTATAAAGTGTGAGTTGTGGGTTGACCGTCTTACTTAACATAATATATGAGACGGTCTCACATAAGACTCACTCATAAAAATATAGTGAAAAGAAAAGAAAATGAATTTATCAAATCTAAAAAATGTTTTTAAACATTAATATTACTAATGCAAAATTATTTTAAATGAAAAAACTATAATCTTATTGATTTTCAAACTAATAAAAATCAATGTTTAAAGTTTCGACAAAGATTGAAGTCATGGAAAATGCTAATAGATAGAACACGAACAAGAAAGACATCATATGAAATAATTGTGACAGGTGGAACTATCTGAATAAATAAATTAAAATATGTATAGCTCTTCAGTCAACAGTACAAATGGAACCACATTAAGAGTCTAAGACACATAAAACTATTGATTGTACTCAACATAAGCTACTCCCCAAATGGTCATCGTGGTTCAAACAATCTATTAATTTAAGAAAATTAATTATTACAAACGTAGAATTAGTTTGATATGTCATAAATAAATATGAAGATTATGATAAATATTATATTTTAAGGAAAACAAAATAATTCAAAATTCATATTATTTTTCTATTTGATTATAAAAGGTAAGAGTTCATTCACATTTCAAACTTTTCTTAAAAATTACATGTTTTGATTATTTTTCTTCGAAAAGAAAATCATTATTTGAAAAGTAAAATACAAAGTTGACGGCAAAATATAACAGTCTATATTAAAGAATTGTTAAAACAATATTAACATGGTCAAATAAAAATAAAAATAAATAATAATGGAAGTAGAATTAGAATAAATCCAAAAAAAAGTAAAACTGAAAATGATAATTTATAAAATGTCGTACCTTCGTAGTGCCGAGAATGAAATGGAAAAGGTAATAAATAAGACAACATAATTTTATAAACTATATAAAATAAGGAAAACTACAAATTTTGGCGTTGTTGCCGGGGAGTGATTTGCATTTATTGTGTCATCTTGTTTTGTTTATATATATATAAAAAAATCAAAAAAAAAATTTAAAAATTGGAAAAAAAAAAAAGTTTGTTGTTCAGTGTTTGCGGCTTTCTCTGCTCTGTTCAGCCCTGTTTTTCTTGATTCCTTGATCTGTTTCGCCTACTGACCTGTTCTGTTTTGCTCTGTTTTTCACACTGGCAATTCCAGTGTGACTTGGTTTTTCCAGTGTCAGATTCTGCAGACTGCTTTGGTGGAAATTTTCGTCTGAAATTTTTATTTCTTTTGGTGAAGTTGTCAAGGCCTTGGAATTTTCACTTCCGTCTTCAGAAGCTGACTTTAGTGAATCTGATCACGGGGAAGAATAAATGACACATGAATCTACTTTTGAGGATAAACTAACTGAATTAACTTCTTTGATTTATCAAGTTGTTGCAAATGTTCCCCAGGTGAAACCATGTCGCCTTTGCAATACCACTGATCATACAACTGAATCATGCCGATTTGTGATTGATGAGATCGATGCTCATGCTAATGCTGTGGGGAGTGGAAATTACCAAGGAAGGAAGTATGACCCTTACTCTAACACGTACAATCCGGGTTGGAGGGATTATCCAAATCTAAGGTGGGGAACCCAGCAAGGCAATTACAATGGAGAGCATAACAAACCTCCACAACTTTTGAGAAATCCTAACCACCAAGGAGGGAATTCTAATTACAATGGGCAATCATCTGGACAAAACTCCAACACGTCTTTGGAGGATATGCTGAAAACATTGACTTCCAATACAATGCAGTTCCAAAAAGATACTCAATCGAGTATAAAAAAAATTGAGATGCAAATGAGTCAATTAGCAACAGCCGTGAGTCGATTGGAAGCCCAAAATGGAGGAAAATTGCCATCTCAACCAGAAGTAAATCCAAGGAATGTCAGTGCAGAAACCTTAAGAAGTGGGAAACAGTTGGAAGAACCCAAAAAGCCTGAGAAAAATCGAGAAAACGAAGAAGAGGAAAAACCTACTAAACAGATCAACACTGGATCAACCAGTGTTCAGCCATCATCCAGTGTGAAAACTCCGAGATCTGCACAGGTGAACTCTGATTTTTCTCCTCAATACTATGCTAATACAGTTCCTTTTCCTTCCAGGTTGGCGAGAGCAGCGAATGAGGAAAAAGAGAAACAACTTGGAAAGCCTAAAAAGCCCGAGGATTTACAGGAAGACGATGAGGAAGAAGAAAAACTCGTCAGTCAGCTAGACACTGGACTACCTAGTGTGAAACCAACATCCAGTGTCAAATTGTCAGCCTGCGAGAATTTGGTAAAACAACCAATTTCTGTTCAGTTTAATGTTGATCCTCTTCATCTTTCTTGTAGGGTGAATTAAATTTTGGAGGACAGAAGAAAGCATGATGAAGAAATATTTATCTTAGATGAAATCCATACACCTTCTAAAGCACTTCTCACCGAATTCTCAAACTTCAAATCAATAAAGAGAAGAAAGCTCGATAGAGGAGTATTGAACATGATGGTTCTTGATGTGTCATCTTTGAGACCAATTCCATAACCTCCTTGGATCAGGTGACATGATTCCATACTTCTTTTATTTCTCTTGTTTCTTTGCATGATTGGATTTTATTGTCTCTTTATCTTGTGTTGTGATCTGAGTTGTTTGGGGACAAACAAGGTTCAAGTGTGGGGGATGGAGAAATGTTGAATAATTGATAAAGTGTGGAATATATCACATATCTTGCATATAGTTTGCATTTAGGTTCATATAGTTGCATGTAGTTTGTGTTTATTTCTTTTTGTATTAGGATGCATGTTTACTTGCTTTAGCACGTTTAATTTTTGCTTGCATTTGCATATAAAAAAACAAAAAAAAAAGTGTTGAGTAAGTGAGCTTGCAATGATGATTCGAGAGTTGTTTATTTTAGTTATTTGGGAATTCGATGATGTGTTGGGAAATGTGTTGATGAGCTTTGTTTATGTTGGTTAAAATTTGCTGAATGTCGTCTTGGGAAATTGTTGTTAGGAAGGATAGTGTTGGTTTGAGAATTAATCTATGACTTTGAGTTGATTTGTTTTGCCTACTTGTGTCTTGAGATGTACTTTTTAATTCCTTGATGGAAGTAGTTTAGATTGGAATTTGTAAAGTTGGATCACTTTTGATAAACCCCCTTAGTTGAAAAAAAAAATTAATGTGGTTGGAGATAAAGGTGTTGAGTTGAAAACAATTAAGAAGTGAAAAGATGATGGGGTGTGGAATCAGCTGCCTGTTCTTAGGGGTCCAAAGACTTGAAAGAAAAAATGTGAAAAAAAATTCGTAGTAGTTCATGGACTAACCTAAGAATGGTGTGGAGCCGCCAACCCCATCCAAAAAAAGTTAAAAGACGAAGAATCATCGTCTATGTGAAAGAAAGAAAAATTGAATTGAAAAAAAAAAGAATATGGAGAAATGGGGGTGATTCATTTTGTGTGAAATCTTAACGAATTCTAATTTAAGTGAAGGATATCATAAAAGGGGTTGAAGTATGTTGATTGATGTAGGTGGTAGAGTGAATTAATGAATTGTCTATGAGAGATTTGATTTCTAATACCCTTCCAAAACTTGTGATTTCTTGAGATTGTGCATTGAGTCCAATATATTTTTGTGTCTTATTCCCGACATAGATTTGAGTTCCCATGAGTGTTGGTGAGAATCTGAGCAGACGATGATCTCTTATTTTGATTCCCTATGTGCTTTAATTTTTTTGTTGCTTGAGGACAAACAATGATTTAAGTGTGGGGGAATTTGATAGGTAGAAAATAGGTGCATTTTATTGTGGATATATTTGTGATTTTATAATCTTTTAGATAATTGAATGTACCGTTTTTGTACCTATACGTGATTTGTGTCTCCAAATACTTTATATTTTATTTTCTTGATTATTTTAGGAGTTTTAAAGTATTTTGGAGTCGAGAAAGAAAAGAAGGAAACTTGTCCTCCAAGCCAAGGAAGAGGCGCCCATTACACAAGAAGATTAGAGAAGGAAAGATTTTTCCTTATCTTGGGAGGACTATTCACGCAGAAAGAGTATGGAAAAGAGGAAATAAAAGATTTCTTTTCTTATCTTATAAAAAAGAGCATTATTGGCGTGAAGAAGGGGAGAGCCATTCTAGAGAGAGAGGAGATTAGTTTAATAACCTTTTGCCCTTTTTACACTTAACTATAGATATCTATTTCGGTGACATATTCTCATATAACATTTGCAAGATTTATTAATAACCATATTAAATGGATTCCGGCCAAATTTTCAGACCAACTCGTCACATGCTTTGCATGCTCCTCTTTAAGCAGGGACTTTTTTGTCCTTTCCCTTCAATTGCCCTAATGAAATATCTGAATATCATTTTATCTCCTATTCTCAAGATCATTTGTGGTCTTGAAGAAACAATATCGAAGAGAGAGAAGAGTTTGACGGTGAAGAAAGGAGAAACACCATGGAAGGAGGCCTCTACTTTTGTGGTCGACATGCTTGAAAAAACGATCCTGGACCAACTTGAATTCTGGATGGAGGTTTTGGGCACATAAAAGATTTCATTTTCGAAATTCTTTAGTTATACATTTGTTATATTAGTCATACTTTTAGTAATGTTAGCTGTATCTTAACATTTTTTTAGACAAACATTAATACATTTTAGTTATGTTAACAGTACATTTATATATTACAAAAATGTATAACTATGATGATATAAACGTATAAATAATATCATATAAATATATATGAATAATATATCATATAAAAGTATATATGTACAAATTGTGGATTTCTTTTTTGGAGTTAAAGTATTACATATAGGTTATGGTATTTATACAAAAAATTATGACTAATATAACATAAAAAGTATGACTGAAGTTAAAGTATTACATAAAGATTATGATATTTGTATATAAATATATGACTAATATAATATAAATGTCAAAAAAAAAAAGGCATGGATTCTGGTCGAAATTTGGACTGACCTATTCTAATGATAAAACTCCCATGAGATTTTTTTTTTTTTTTTTTTTTTTTGTAATGGAGTTAAATTGAATACAAAACTAGAATTTTTTTACACTAATGCTATAATGTTTTTTCATTTTTTAACGACTCACAAACGCTTATTTTTGGTATATGGATTCCACAATGTATTACACTTACACCTAACTATTTATAATTTCCATAATTTATTGATACTTTTTCTTAATATATTATTGTTGTTAAGATTCTTCTAACAACTTTTAAAAAAAAAAAAACTTAAAATAATTAAATGTTAAATAATTTAAATACACTTCAACAAAATATTAAAGATCAATAAATGAAGGAAAAAGAAAACTAAGAAATCAACAAAAAAAAAAAATCTAAATAGTTGGTCTCTCCACGTGGACGCACATATTTTTTACTAGTGTGTATATATATATATATATATATATATATATATATATATAGACATGTTTTATTGTTTTTTTTATGTCTATATAGAAAAAAAGACCATAATATCAAATTAATACTTCCAAAAAACAAACAAGACCTCCCACGTGTTGAAACTAGTCTCCACAAAAGCACTTGCATCTTATTCACATGGAATAATAAATTGAAACCTATAAATTCATAAATAGACTTCTTTATTACAAGAAATTATATTACATCAATACAAAATATTACAACAATTTCTTAGGTGACTTAATATAATATAGAATCAGTTTTCTTGTCGAAAATACCAGGACCATAGGTTGAATAGATGACTTCCATAAAAAGAGGGAACTGTAACAATACAAATAATGTCACGGGCAAGCAAGCCAACGTACCCATTGGTATAAGATACCACACGTGCCTCATCTTAATTACAAAAGACATTGCTGCACTAAAGGTAATCATCATAAATGTAATGGAGACGAAGAGGCTAAGAAGACCAATGATTAATCTCTTGGGTAGAACATGCAAGAAATCTTGTTCGGCATAACGTGAAGTCAAGATGGACATGAACATTAGAAGAGACGTGATGGCAGTGAACAAGGAAACCGCATCTGAAACTGCAAACAAGTTGAATACAACTCTTTCTGAGAAAACTGGAGTGCCATTTTCAACACCTCCAGGCACTGTGAAAACTGCAGCAAACATGACTGTTGCAATTAGTGCTGCTGAAATGGAACATGCATTGGCCGTATCCTTCATCCACCTCTCTCTATCGACTTTCAACTGACCGTGTTCCTCTTTGAATAACATGTTTGGGATTTTTCCCTGCTTGTTTATCCACATGTGGTGAGAAGGATGAACAAATTTCTCCATCTCCTATAAAATAGAGAGTGCATTTTTAGCAAAGAGGGACAATTTCTTTCACTACGGAAAAAGATGGAAAGTTGTGAGTACAAAGAAATCTTGAACACTGGACATAGAACCTGCATACTTGGATTGAATTTTTGATTTGTTGAAATCTGAATCCAAACTAGCACTATCTATGTGGCTCTAACTATAAAAGGGATCAATATCTTACGTTGTACCATTGTAATTCCCGTTGCATTTGCAAAGCTGCACCAGGAACAAGATTGAGTCTGTTGGAAGGGGCAAGTTTTGCACATATGTGCATTAAATTGTTGCCCTCATTGTCCGCATTATCAAAAAATTGATATTTGCGGTCACTCAAACTATATAAAAGGTTAAAAACTTTTTCAAAGCGATATTTTGCTGCCAGAAGAAATATGGTGCTGTTAGTGTTATGATCTCTAGCATAAGTAGCCGTAGGATACACATCCATGATCACTTACACAATCTCACTTATGCCATGCTTAGCCGCTTTAGTGATCGAACTCTTGAACATAGTTGAGGCTTGTGTCGGAGGCAATGCTAGTATTTCTTGACACAAGCGTTTGACAAGTACAAGTGCTTGTTGATGCATTGTTTTCTTCTCCCTTATTTTCTCCACATGAGGAACTGTCATTTAGTCGATTCTTGATGATCAGATAAGCATTTTGCAAAAACAAGACGATTTGAAATCAAATTATACCTAAACATTGGATGACTTTCCATAGCATGAATTCCAACTTCTCGGAAACTGTAATGATACAAAATTTATCAATTTCTTTCTTTTTCTTTAAGGTTAAAAAAGTAATCGATGTGAAAGTTATGGAACCTCCACAAAAAGTAAGGAAATCCTTGTTGTACACTGGAGCCTCACTAATCCCACTCTCAGCGTCACCAGAAAGAGATGTGAACTGATCAGCAGCTCCCAATTTGTGCTGCTTTAGAAGAATACCTTGGACACATGCAAAAAAATATTAATGTCAAGAATTTAGTCAAATATTGCTATTTTTATAGTTTAACAAGTTTTGGCTTTTTAAATTATGAAATAAATAAAGGTTGTGCTTAGGTAGTTAGATTTATCTGCCATATTCACTTACGATGATAGATCCATCTTTCCCACCAGCCGAATCTTTCCGCACTTAAGAAAAATTTGTCCATATGAGCCATAGATGACAGTGCAGTGTCATTAGTCTTATAACTTTTCAAACGAACCAAATCAGGATTCTTGTCAACCAAATCCAGTGCAACATTTGACAAGTAGAAATGACAATTATCAACCCCAATGTAATTAGGATATAAAAAATAAGGGGAAAATTCATTTTTAGTCCATTTAAAACGCTAATGTCCGATTTTAGTCCACTATGAAATTTTTTTTCACTTTTAGTCCACTTAATCAAAAAATCGTCACTATTTGGTCATTTTCTCTCAATTTTAGTCCATTTTCCGGTGATTGTATCACAATCGCCCCCAATTCTCACTGGATGACATGTTGAGAGAGAGAAGAGAGAGAAGCGAATTGTTATCGGGCGATTTCCGGCGATCAGCATGGCCGATTGGCGATCCGAGCCCGGATTCGTGACGGGCTTGGCGAGGGCTTCGATTTGGGTATAAGATCGGCTCCGATCGGTAGCCGGATGAAGAGATTGGAGGAGAGAGAAAGAGTGAACTGTTATCGGCTGATTGCCGGCGATCGGCACGGCCGATCGGCGATCCGAGCCCAGATTCATGATGGGCTCGGCGAGGGCTTCGATTTGGGTATAAGATCGGCTCCGATCGGTGGACGGATGAAGAGATTGGAGGAGAGAGAAAATGGGGGAGAGGTGAGAGAAAGAGCGAACTGTTATCGGCCGATTGCCGGTGATCGGCAAGGCTGATCGGCGATCCGAGCCCGGAATCATGACGGGCTCGGCGAGGGCTTCGATTTGGGTATAAGATCGGCTCCGATCGGTGGCCGGATGAAGAGATTGAAGGAGAGAGAAAATGAGGGAGGAGAGAGAAAGAGCGAACTGTTATCGGCCGATTGCTGGCGATCGGCATGGCCGATCGGCGATCCGAGCCTGGAATCATATGGGCTCGGCGAGGGCTTCGATTTGGGTATAAGATCGGCTTCGATCGGTGGCTGGATGAAGAGATTGGAGGAGAGAGAAAATGGGGAGGAGAAATGGTGGCTTCGGCGGCGGGGGCGGTAGCGCGAGTGGGGAAAACATTAAAATTGGGGGCGATTGTAATACAATTGCCGGAAAATGGACTAAAATTGAGAGAAAAGGACCAAATGATGACGATTTTTTGATTAAGTGGACTAAAAGTGAAAAAAAATTTCATAGTGGACTAAAATCGGACAGTAACGTTTTAAATGGACTAAAAATGAATTTTCCCCTAAAAAATAAATTAAAGTTTGGTACTAACCAAGGAATCCAGATTCTATTGAAGCAATCAATAGGTCAATGCCGATTTGGCCTTCAAAAGGGTTGTTCTCTGTGTGAGGCTTGGACATGGATAACAAGTACGTAACTGTTTTCTTATGGCGATATATGCTTGCTTGCAGAACTGGCAGTCGCCCACTATTACTCAGAATGTATAGCAAATCAGGATTTTTAGTGACCAAAATCTTTGCAGCTTCAGTGTTTCCATCCTGGGCAGCACTGTGCAAAGCAGTGTTTCCATAAAGACTCACTTTGGTCAGCGCCTCTGCTGGCAACACGTCGACCAACTTTTTAGCAAAATGATTAGCTTTTCCAGACAAAACAGCGACATGGAGAGGTGTTTCTGAGAAAATACTGATAGGAGCTCTTGCTGCATCTTTATCTTTGTCGAAGAAATTTTTTGCCGTCTCCCAGTCTCCCCTAAGTGCTGCTTTATACAGTAGAAAATACCTTTCAAAATTATCTCCACCTGTTCAATAGAACAAAATAAATATCTACTCTTGTGAAATAACTTATTAATTTAAGTAATTACTATTTAAATTGCAAACAGTATCAACTTACCTCCACCAGCTTTTTCCATTTCTGAGGAAGACATTGTCAGAATTTAGCTGTCAAATTCACTTGGAATAGATATGGCTAACTTATTACAAACCTTTCCTTTTTTCTGTTATTGTTGAATTTATAGAGTTGTATTATTCTTTATTTCTTCCTTGCCGCTTCAACACGTCACGTCTTCAAGCAAACTTAGACATTACTGTTTAAATTCAAAAACAACACAAAGAGAAAGAGAATAGAAAAGATTGAGAATATATAGAGAGAAATGTGTTTCTCCATTCATGACATAGTTGTAAATACATGATAATATATAACAGCTCTCACAACTGAAAACGAGACTGCATAACAAAAAATAACAACCTAACAACATGCAGCTAAAATCTGACGTGACACTGACCCGTGCATACGTGGCATAACTAACTTCTATCAAAATATCTTCTTTGATGAGTAATGCAAATAATAACTATAGAAACTCACAACCTATATGTATATGTATTGTAAGGCTAAGATAATTTCCTTAATCACAGAATGAGATTACAACAGAGATAAAAATAGAGTTACAGGAATATCTAAAACTAAGGAAACTAAATAACAACCATATATAAAAGATATACATCAATCACTAATAATATCACTGATACCCCCCGCAATCGAAGTGTGGGATTGAGAGAAACGTGAAGCTTGGACCAAAACATCTCAAACAGTAGACGTGGAAGGCTCTTCGTGAATATGTCGGCAAGCTGAAGCGAGGAAGGAACAAAACGAGTGAACATGTGACCATTTTCAACTAGTTCACGCACAAAATGACAGTTGATGTCTATGTGCTTTGCTCGCTTGTGGGAGACAGGATTCTGAGTGAGGAATAGGGCACTTTTATTGTCAGTGAGTAGAACTGGAGGCGTTTTCGGAAGAGCGTGAAGTTCCTTAAGAAGATTGCAGACCCACATAAGCTCAGCAGCAGTATTAGCAAGAGCTCTGTACTCGGATTCACAACTGGAACGAGCCACAGTGGGTTGTTTCTTTGCACTCCACGAAATAAGGTTTGGGCCAAGAAAGATAGAATATCCATAAGTTGAGCGTCTAGTGTCTACGCAATGGGCCCAGTCCGCATCAGAATACCCAAGAATATCCGGGGAACCAGGCGAAAATGATAGTCCAAAACCAAGAGTGCCCTTGACATATCTCAAAATACGTTTGATAGCTTGAAAGTACTCCGTAGAAGGTCGTAGTTGGAATTGGCTGACAGTGTTGACGGAATAAGCAATGTCAGGACGAGTGATGGTCAAATACTGAAGAGCACCAACTAATGACCGATACAACGTAGGATCAGAAAACTCAGTGCTAGTAGCAGTGAAAGTAGCACCCGGAGCAAGAGGAGTGGAGACAGGTTTAACATCAAGCAAATCAGCACGAATGAGAATATCACGGGCATACTTCGATTGACTGAGAAAAAAACCTGAAGAAGGATATGAAACCTCCAGGCCAAGAAAGTACCCCAAACGGCCAAGGTCCTTAATGGAGAATTCAGCGCGCATACGAGATAATAGAGTGGTGAGAACGACATTATCATTGCCGGTGACAATTATGTCATCGACGTATACCAGCAGATAGATCAGCACAGAATTGCGATGGAACACAAACAAGGATATGTCGGCAGCACTGCATAGAAAACCAAGTTGCAACAGAAAATTACGAAACCGCTGATACCAGGCAAGTGGGGCCTGGCGAAGACCATAAAGGGCCTTTTTAAGGCGGCAGACATGATTGGGATATAGAGGATCAGTGAATCCAGGTGGTTGCTCCATGAAAACAGGTGTAGAAAGATAGTCGTTGAGGAAAACGTTTTTTACGTCGAGCTGATGTAATGACCAAGATCTCATGATGGCAAGAGATAAAACAATGCGAACTGTGGATGCCTTCACAACAGGACTAAATATATGAATAAAGTCGGACCCAGGAAGTTGGCTGAAACCCTGAGCGACAAAACGTGCTTTGTATTGATCGAGTGAGCCGTCGACCAGAAATTTAGTGCGATATACCCATTTGGACCCAACAACATTCGTATCAGAAGGTCTGGGAACAAGATCCCAAGTGCCGTTAGCGCGCAGAGCCTCCATTTCCTCATTCATAGCATGGACCCATTGAGGGCTCTTAAGAGCAGACTTGATGCCTCGCGGCTCGGAAACGGCGTTGAGGGCGGAATAAAGAGTGTGAGACTCAACAAGAGCGATGTCTACGGGGTAACGGGGCTTGAATATTCCGGATTGAGCCCGCGTACGCATCGGATGAGTACGGGCTGATGCAGCTAGAAGAGCAACCTAGTCATGAGTAGGCGAAGGATGAGGAGAATTTGCCAGTGGAGATGGTGGCGGATCAAGAAGAGCCTGCTGTACTTGTGGAGGAGGCTGCGGTTCCTCAGATGGACAGATTCGACATGGTTGGAATGATGGGAGAGATGACTGAGGTGATGGTGGATCAAAGTCAGGTGGTTCGACAGGAGAGATGGAGGGCGAGCCATCGAGAAATTCGGATATCTCCAGGCGGGAAACAGGCTTGGAAGAACCAGATTGAGTGAATGGAAGACAGGATTCGTCAAACTTGGCGTGTCGAGTGGTGTACACACGTGTGGATATAGGGTCTAAGCATCGAAACCCTTTGTGACTTGTACTGTATCCAATAAAGACACACGACAAGCTGCGTGGTTCAAATTTTATCTTGGCATAGTCCCGAAGACAAGGGTAAACACGGCAACCGAAAACATGAAAAGAGTCGTAAGATGGAGTGCGCCCATACACAACCTCAAATGGAGATTTCTTCTCAAGAATGATAGTAGGAAGCCGATTAATAGTATAAACGGCCGTACTGAAAGCCTCCACCCAAAAATGCATTGGAGCAGATGAGTGAAAAAGTAATGCAAGGCCCATCTCAGTTATATGTCTGTGCTTGTGCTCAGCCCTGCCATTCTGAGCAGGAGTATAAGGACAGGACATGAGATGATGAATTCCACATTTTACAAAATGAGACTGGAGTCGATGATTTGTAAACTTTGTTCCATCATCACTCTGAAACTTTTTTATTTTGCAAGAAAACTGATTTTCAACAAATGATTGGAAACGTAGAAAAACATCAACAAATTCAGACTTTGTGCGTAATGGATAAAATCAAGAGAACCTGGAGTGATCATCCACAAACATAACATAGAAACGAAAACCAGACACAGAAGTAACGGGTGCAGGCCCCCACAAATCACAATGTATCAAATCCAAGAGCTTAGAAGCTCGATTACCATTAATGTTAAAGGGCAATCTGGTACTTTTAGCTAACTGACATGAATTGCAAAGATTAGGCGAAGACAATAAAGAAGTAACCGAAATTAATCCAAATTTGTTCAACAAAGTAATAACAAAATTTGTCACATGGCCAAGACGAGAGTGCCATAATTCATAAGAAGCATGCAACTTTTTATTCTGAATAACTGCAGAAAAAGCTCTGGCCTTCGAGTCCAATAAGTACAGACCACAGTCATGGGTGCCTGTTGCAAGGAGCTGGCCGGTATCCCGATTCTGAATATGAAACTGCGAATTAGTGAAGAGTACTTGAACAGGATAATCTCTAGTTAGCTTGCTAACAGACAACAAGTTTTTAGTAAGTCCAGGTACAACAAGAACATTTTGTAATTTGAGATTTTGCGAAATATGGAACGAGCTAGTGTGAGAGATAGAAAGATCTCATCATTGCCAATAGTCACGTGGTCATTACCAGAATATGAGGAAGCATTATCAAGCTGAGCCGCATTTGAAGTCATATGGGCCGAGGCCCCTGTGTCTAGATACCAATCCGAGGCATTCGGTTGGGATATTGAGCAGCTTGTCGAGAGTGCTTCAGCGAGATTGGTTGTGGAGGATGGCCTGCAAGAGCGATCATAAGAACGATCAAAACGCTTCGGGCAGTTGAAGACGTCATGATCGATCTCTCTACAAAAGTGACACCGAGGCGTATAGTTACGACGCCCTCGGCCACCACCATTGTTATTGATGCGACCCCGTCCGATATGAAACCCACGACCCTTGTTGCTGGAATTGCCACGGCCGTGTCCTCTATTTACAGCAGTGAAAACAGCTTGCGAGGAAGAGGAATCATCAATGGATTTCTGGAACAGTTCATGACTCTGAGCCCGAGCCAAGAGAGTTGAGAAATCTGGAAGAGGGTCCTGTGCTAATTGGGCCGCTGTGAAGCTGGAGAAAGCCGAGCCCAGACCCCGGAGAAACCAATGGGATTTTTCGGAGTCGTCAATCGGCCGGCCGATAGCAGCAAGTTGATCAGAGATAGCTTTGAAGTGGCGACCATATTCAACCACTGTTTGAGAGCCTCATTTTGTAGTAAGAGGTCGTCTTTGAGGCTTAATTCACGCGTCTTGGAACCGTGACTATATGCGCGAGAGAGCGTCTGCCATACATCCTGAGAGGTTTTACATCCGATCACAATGGACATGGATTCTTCGGTGAGCGTCGACACGAGAAAGAGTTTCAACAATTGATCGCGAGAATACCATTTGGCATATTCCGGATTGGGGGCTTTATTGCCGGCAGCGGTGGTGATCTCGGTAGGTGGAGAAGAAGACCCATCAAGGAGAGACATAAAGTTCTGACTCGTGAGGAGGGGCTCAATCTGAGCGTGCCACAATAAGTAATTGGTAGAGGATAATTTTATATTCACCATGTGGATCATGGTGGAGAGGGGGAGGGTGGGAGTTTCATGCTCAGTCATGGAAACCGGCAAAAAAGAACGATGACTGTGGGCACGTCGGCGGCGGAAGAAATGAGAAAGGGTTTCACGCCAATTAGGCTGATACCATGTAAGGCTAAGATAATTTCCTTAATCACAGAATGAGATTACAGCAGAGATAAAAATAGAGTTACAGAAATATCTAAAACTAAGGAAACTAAATAACAACCATATATAAAAGATATACATCAATCACTAATAATATCACTGATATGTATAAACCATGAAGGCTAGAGAGAGAAGAAAGATACAACTCTTATTAATTTTGTAAAAAACATACAATGAGAGATGAGAGAGGGAGTACATATACAGCTTACGAGAATGGAAGAAGAAACGTGAAAAGGGAAAAGCAACTTCATAAGTGTAGAAGCAACTTAACCCGGAAAGATAAAAATACCCCTGTCCAACAGCCCCCCTCAAGTAGGAATGGGGGAAAAACCACCATTCCTAACTTGGAAAAAAGATAGAGAAATCGCGTAGGCCCAAGAATCTTAGTAAAAATGTCAGCAAATTGGAACTGAGTAGGAACATGTAGTAGAATGATGAACCCTGCCTTATACTTATCACGCACCATATGACAATCTATTTCAAGGTGTTTGGTTCGCTCGTGAAACACCGGATTAGCAGTAATGTAGATGGCTGCTTGATTGTCACAATGAAGAGATATAGGCAGAGATAATGGCAACTGGAAATCATGGCACAAAAAAGAAATCCACTCCAATTCGCTCATAGTAGCACTCAAGGAACGATATTCTGCTTCAGCTGTAGATTTAGACACAGTATTTTGTTTCTTACTCTTCCAGGAGATGATGGAATTGTCTTAAAATACACAATAGCCAGTGATGGATCGCCTCGTGTCCTTACATGCCGCCCAATCAACATCACTACAAGCTAAAATAACCAAGGAAGACTGTGATGAATAGAATAGACCAAGAGTAGTAGTCCCTTTGAGATATCGAAGTATGTGGATCAAAGCATCCTAGTGAGAGGTGTGGGGATTGGCAACAAATTGACTAAGTTGCTGCACAGAGTAAGTGATGTCCGGCCTGGTAAGATTGAGGTATAGCAATTTGTCAATAATTCTTCTGAATTTATCAGGATCATGAAGAGGATCTCCATCTTCCAATGTCAAGTGTGAACCAGGAGTCAAAGGTGTGGAGGCCGATCTACAACATTCAATATCATTATCCTTCAAAAGGTCTAAAATATACTTTCTTTGACACAAATATGTACCATCTGCTCCTCTAGCTATCTCCATTCCCAAGAAATACTTGGCATATCCCAGATCCTTGATGGTGACAGCTTTATCCAAATATCCTTTTAATGAATCCACTTATGTAGCATCTGATCCTGTAATCAGGATATCATCAACATAAACCAACAGGGCTAAAAACAAAGCATCTGTAGCCATGACATAAAGACAATGATCATGGACAGATTGCTTAAAACCATAATGCAGAAGCTTGGTAGACAACTCATGATTCCACTCCCTAGAAGCTTGTTTCAAACCATATAAAAATTTTATCAGTTTACACACATCTCCTGGTTTAGCTACTTCATATCCCTCTGGTGGCTGCATATATACTTCATTATGGAGATAACCATCCAAGAATGCATTATTAATGTCAATTTGATACAAGGGCCACTGTTTCTGTGTGGCAAAAGCAATGAAAAACCTCATAGTGACCATTTTAACCACTGGAGAAAAGCATTCAGTATAGTCTAGACCATAAACTTGGTTAAATCCCTTGGCAACAAGCCTTGCTTTATACCTTTCAATGCTACCATCTGGTTTAAGCTTGACTTTATACACCCATTTACATCCAATGGCCTTTTTACCCTTAGGCAATGTGGTAATCTCCCAAGTATTATTCTTCTCCAAAGCTGATAACTCTGCTTTCATAGCTTCCACCCACTCATGTTGATTGGCAGCCTCAACATAAGTAGAAGGTTCTTTGATGCTAGATACTTGGTTTAAGTAATCCACATATGCAGAATTAAAAACATGTTTATGTAAGGATGTATGAGGTGAAGATGAGGCAGTGTATGTATGATTTAACACATAATCATTGTGCCAAATAGGTTGATGTTTGGCTCTGGATGGTCTAGTGTATGGAACAGTGATTGACTCATTTGGCAATGAATAAGTATTGTGAGGAATGTCAGATTGAATTGGTAGGCTACTATCTATACTGGAAGTATCTTCAACAGTGAGAAGAATGGGTGGATCATTAGATGTTGGAAGAGATATAGAATCTGTGTGTAAATAATTTGAGTAGGGAAACTGTGTGGGGAAAAACTTAACATCTCTAGACACAAGAGTTGTGTCTTGATCAAGATCATAAAGAAGATGCCCTTTCTTTCCTAAGACAAAACCAAGAAAGACACATTTATGTGATCTGCTGGAGAATATATGCTTGCCAGGATGAATATTTGCTGAGTAAACCAAGCAACCAAAATGATGTATGTGAGTGTACTCTGGTTTATGACCATGCAATACCTCAAAAGGAGTTTTCCACTGTATGACAGAACATGGAAGCCTATTGACAATGTAAGTAGAGTATAATATGGAATAAGGCCAGAAGTGTGTAAGTAGATTGTAGCAGAACATCATAAATCTAGCAATGTCAAGGAGAGTCTTATGTTTTCTTTCTACCCTCCCATTTTATTGTGGAGTATAAGGACATGAAGTTTGATGAATAATACCTAAAGTAGCAAAGAAGTCAGAACACTGAGAATTGATGAATTCAAGACCATTGTCACTTCTTATGATTTTGACAGATTTCTGAAACTGTGTAAGCACCATGTGAATGAAAGATTTCAGAATGTTTGGAACTTGACTCTTGTGTTTTAAAAGATATGTCCATGTTGCTCTACTAAAATCATCAAGTATAGTCAGGAAATAAGGAGTATTGGTGATGGATTCTTCTTTGCATGGTCCCCAAACATCAATATGAATGAGATCAAAAAGAGCAGTAGCATTGATACATGAATTCTGAAAAGGAAATCTATGAAATTTACCCTTGAGACATGATTCACAAGATTTTATTTGCTCGAATAGATTCCTGAGTACAAAGAGATTTAAGGAAATCAAGATGTTCTAAGATGCCTACAAAAGCATGTCCTAAAGACTGATACCAAGTAAGAAGATTGGCTGAATTACATGAAGGAGTATCTAAGACAGAAGCATGATGAACTTTGTTTGAAGACCCTTCCAGTATGTATAGTTTGCCTACCATCTTTCCAACATCAATGGTTCTTTCAGTAAGGTCTTGTAAAAGGCAAGTTTGGGAAGTGAAAATACAGTTTATATCTGATGTAATGGTGAGTTGTGGTATGGAAAGAAGGTTATATTTGAAGGAAGGGATATATAGGACATCAATAAGAATAATATCCTTGTTGATATCAACTTTACCAGTATGAGTAACCTTTATGATGGTTCCATTTGGCAAATGAATAGAAACAGGTTGAGGTAGGATATATATGGAATGCATGATTGTCCTATTACTACACATATGTCTACTTGCTCCTGTATCTAGTATCCAAGAACCATCACTTATACCTTCTACCACATTCAATAAATGGTAAATATCAGGTGTAGAAATACCTGTTGTGTTGACAAACTATACAAAATCATTGTTATTCATCTCAACATTTTTAGTAGCCTGTTCTTTTCCTCCAAAAAACTTCTTCAATTCCTGTTGGATCATTCTTGAGATATCAGTTGAAGTAACTGGATTAGTAGATTTTCTTTCATCCATTACACCTTGTGTACTTTCTACAGCAGTAGTACAATTTGCATAACCTCCTGACTCCCTGTTGAACCATTGTAATTACCATAACCAACACTTTTTTTCTCTTTGTAATTAATGTACCATTCTGGTATGCTATGTAACTTGAAACACTCTGAAATATCATAACCAGGACCATAGCAATGCTGGCAGACGAGCTTAGCCTTCTCCTCCTTAGTCCTTCTGATGAAACCTCTACCTCTGCCACCTCTTCCATTAGTCTGAAAACCAGATTGTCCTCTACCAGTGAAACCTCTTCCAGAACCACCTCTACCATTCATTCCTCTTCCATAACTATTCCTATTCACCATTGCTGCACTTTTATATCCTTCACTAAACATGATATCAGTTGTTTTTTGTTGTTCTACTCTAAGTAGAAGAGAGTAAGCCTTATCCACATCAGGCAATGGTTCCATGAGAAGGATTTGTGATTTAATAGGCTCATATATCTCATTTAAACCCATCAGAAATTGTACTAGTTTAGTCTGCTTCTCAGATTCAACCACATTTCTTCCAGTAATACAATCACAAACAGTAGGAGATTTCAAATTATCAAGTTGATCCCATAGCTTCTGAATTCTAGAAAAATATATCATAATGTTGTCATTACCTTGATTAATACTGGAGATCTCTCTCTGTAGCTTGTAAAGCAATGGTCCATTCGATTGACCATACCGCTTTGCAATTCTCTCCTATAGATCCTTAGCAGTTTTGGAATATACAAAGCTCTCCACAATATCCTTTGAAAGAGAATTTAAAATCCATGATACCACCATATAATCATTCTTCTTCCAAGCTTCATAAGATTCATCAGTCTCAGATGGTTCTGCAATAGCTCGAAGTGCTATGGTCATGGATGTCTTCCATGATAGATAATTGGTACCACTCAAAGGATTTGATACCAACATCATCCCTGGATTATCAGAATTTGCTATATGGAAAGCTCCACTCTCAACTGTAGATCTAGAATTGACAGATCCAGATCCATTTCCTATGCCACCGCCGGCAGTCAATGCCGGCCAACTGTTATGAAATTGATTCGCCATCCTAAAGCAAAAATGGCTCTTGATACCATGTAGAAACTCACAACCTATATGTATATGTATAAACCATGAAGACTAGAGAGAGAGAAGAAAGATACAACTCTTATTAATTTTGTAAAAAACATACAATGAGAGATGAGAGAGGGAGTACATATACAACTTACGAGAATGGAAGAAGAAACGTGAAAAGGGAAAAACAAATTCATAAGTGTAGAAGCAACTTAACCCGGAAAGACAAAAATACCCCTGTCCAACACCAATCATTTTAACTTCAATTTAACTCGATTCATTCTGTATTTTATAGAACAAAGAACATGATGCTTTTCTTCCACAAAATTAATAAAGAAAAAGAGCTCAACTACAAGCAATAGGTGGATGTTCCATAAAACTTAGGAGTGACCTCACCAAAAGTATTGGCGGGACCCACATGAGAATCCACATCAATTCTTTGCTCTGAAAGTAGTTAATATTAGGAATCTGACTGCTCCGCATGAAACACAACATATTACAAAAATGTATAATTATATGTACTTGTTCGGTTTAGATTATCGATGATTTTAGAATGTAATTGATGTCTTTATTCATCTTAATTAATTCTTAGTAGGGTGGAATCAGGTCCAGTTGGCAACATTTCTGACCCTGAACCCATTTTCATTTTGTGTCGAAATTCCTAATTTGAATATGACACAAAATTTTCGCGGATCAACCCAACTTGACCTGACCTGTTTGATCCAAAAATTATAAATTTAATTTTTTTTAAAATTTAATAACACCTTAAATTAAGAAATATTTCCAAACTATTAAAGAAATAGGCAAGAAAAGTTCACAAAATTACAATTTACAAATAAATTATCTATAAACAACTATCATTATTTAATCATTGAATGTTTAATTTATAAAACTAACCTTACACATATTAAAAAAAAAAAAAGGGTGAGCAGGTCAACCTGTAGGTTGACCCAGACGCAACCCATTAACATTTCGTGTCAGGTGGGTTCGGGTCAGAAACGGGTCGAACTCGCCGAAGACCAACCCTAACCCGCTATTTTCGTGTTAGGTTCGTGTCGTGTTCTCATATCGGTCAGAAATTATCACCTCTAATTCTTAGTCATTTTCAAAATCTTAGAGTTAACTTCATTGAGCTTATATTTCTTATTCAAAAGGAAAAATTAGTAAGTAATTAGGACTTGTTCCTCCCAACTAAAGTATTATTTTCTAATTAAAGCTTAATGTTTTGGTTAACCATTACATATTATCATTATTTTTTTTCTTTTTCTTATTTGTAAATATTGGTCATCAAGTATCTAAGCTCAACAATCATTAATAAAGAATTTTGTATAGTAGTTTTACTTTCATTTATAACAAAAAATTTATATAAAAAATATGTCGCTGTTTCAAAAAATTCATTAAATACTATTCCTCGTATTCAAAATAATCATAAAACATCATAAACTGATTTTATGATCAAAGTAATACCAAAATATTCAATAAACACTAAAACAAAAAAACTTTAAGCGATGGCAAAATATATGTTGTTGAGAAATATTGCTAGTTGTCAAAAATACACTTTTACATCAATATTTTGTCACTAAATTATTATCTTAGAAGTCTTCTAATTTTATTTTCGCATAATGTTATTGTCGCTAATATATTAAGGGTCATTAAATTATTTATTAATTTTTTTTTTTTTTTTTTTTTGGTGACAACTTGTTTTCAATTTAGACCATCCCCGACCGTGCGTCAAATTTCCGCGATTTTTCTTGTCCAACTTTGATGTAAAACCTTGCCTCTAATCTTCTCAGCAGCCACTAAAGTTTACACAGATCAACCCTGGGCAATCTTTTTTCTTCTCTTTTTCATTCTTTTCCTTTTTTCTTTCTTTTTTCCTTGCATTGAGTGTAATTAAATGTTATAAATTTGTTTATATCATAATTCATACATCACAATAAATGTTATTTTGGAATGAATATTAATAAAAATATTAAATGAAATAAAATATTATATTAAATAAGATTTAAACATATATAATTTTTTTTAATAGTTACAAAATAATAAAGATCAAAATTTGATTATTTAATAATTATAATGAATATTATATTACTAAATATATAATAAATAAAAAGTAAAAAATAATTAATGATAACAAATATATGGAATATTCTTTTTTAGTACAAACAATAGTGCACACCATTGGAGATCAATGATGGTTTGTATTAAAATAGTGCAAAATATTTACAATAAAAATACGTGCACCAATTGGAGATGGTCACAACTCACCCAAAATTTAATACATCATCGTAACATAATCAAAATGTATGTTTTCTACACAAAAATACTCCCCTGATCTATAAGTCATAACAAAGCTTTAAATCAATTTACCGAATTTAGTTCAATTCAAACTTGATTCAAGTGAGAATCGAATCAAATTTTCAAAAAGCCCAAATTGGGAGACACATGCACAACACATGCAATTTAGGCTAGAGTTTTGGAATTTTGATCTAATTTGTCAAATATTGGTCAAATTTTAAAGGTTAGTGTAATAATTTTAGGCCCGAATAGTTAGTTTCTCTAAATGATGAATGACCAAAAGTTATTCTCCTAACTTTGCAATTTTTCCTATATAAGGTCATGTTATTTTTCCAATTATCCAAATGTTTGGTTAAAATTACAATATAAGTAAATGTGGTGATTTTTACAACAATTGTACTCTGTGATTTTTTTTTTTTAAATATCCATGTTGGCAACTGATGTGTCTAATTTACCATGACACATTTGCAAGCTAAACATCAAGACTAGTGATCGATCAAAATTGCATCTATATTTATAAGATCGTGTTATTACTACAAATAGTAAAAAAACTTGGTTTAAACGAAAATTTGAAAAAATATTGTGATTTTTAAGACAATTAAATTGAAAAGAAATTAAAAATTATATATAGGAAGACAGAGAGTAGATAAGTATTACAAAAAAAAAAAAAAATTATAAACGAAAATGATCGCACCACGTGCAACAAGCTAGCATAATAAAGGCTTATTTTTCTGGCCAAAAATACTAGGACCATAGGTTGAATAAACGACGTCTAGAAGAAGGGGGAACTGTAACAACACGAATGATGTTACAGGCAAGCAAGCAGAAGCTGCTACGGCTATGAAAAACCATTTCACTTGTCTGCGAAATACTAGAAAGAGTGTTGCACTAAAGGCAACCATCATAAACGTAATGGAGATGAAAAGGCAAAGAAGACCAATGCTCAGTCTCTTGGGCAGAGTGTATAAGAAATCTTCTTCTGCATAACGTGAAGTTAAGATGGACACAAACATTAGAAGAGCAGTAATGGAAGTGAACAAGGAAATAGCATCTGAAATGGCAAAGAAGGCAAATGCAAATTTGGCCCAGAAAACTGGGATGCCTGAGTCAGGTTCAACACCACCAGGCACGGTGAAGGCTGCAGCAAACACTACAGTTGCAATTAGCGCTGCTGTAATAGTACAAGCGTTAGATGTGTCTTTCATCCACTTCTCTCCATCCACTTTCAACTGTTGATGTTCCTCTGTAAATAACATTTTTGGGGTCTTCCTTTGTTTGTTTATCCATATTCGGCGAGAAGGATGAACAAAATTTTCTGTCTCCTGTATGGTAGAGATTGATTTTTTTAGCAGATCAGATCAGACATTACATGGAAAAATTCATTTTTGGTACCCGGAGTAAACCCTCATTTAAGTTGTGTTACCCCACATTAATTTGTCCAAGATTTTATCAAGTTATACCAAATTGTTCCGTCCAAATCTGATGAAAATGTATCAAGTTTGATGGAAGGTTGTACTCAGTATTGGTAGTTTGAAATCATACTCTGATACATTTCCATTGCAGATTATGATGAAAAGTTGACGGAAAGTACCAAATTTGATATAATTTCAAATATTGTATACCAATACCGAAAGTCGTTGGATATGGGATATCACAACAAACATAAGGGCATATATGAGGTATCAAAATTGAAATAAATCATGTGTATGAAAGGGATCAATATCTTACGTTGAACCACTGCAATTCTCGTTGCATCTGTAAAGCTGCACCACGAACAAGATGGAGTCTGTTTGGAGGGGCTAGTTTTCCACATATGTGCATTAAATTGTTGTCCTCATTGTCCGAATTATCAAAAAATTGATACTTGATGTCACTCAGCCTATAAATGAGGTTGAAAACATTTTCGAAGCGATATCTTGCTGCCAAGAGAAATATGGTGCTGTTAGAATCACGATCTCTAGCAGAAAGAGCCATAGGATACATCTCCACGATCACTTCCACGATCTCACTAATGCCATACTTCGCTGCTTTGGTGATTGAATTCTTGAACATAGTTGAAGCATCGCTTTGAGGCAAAGAAAGCATGTGATGGCATAAGCATTTGAGAAGTACAAGTGCTTGTTGGTGCATTGCTTTCTTGTCCTTGATGCCCTTCACTTGAGGCACTGTCATTTAACCCTCGTCAAAGCAAAGTTAATCCAAAACAAGACCAGTTGAAATTGAAGCATTATCAACTATGACATACCTAAATATTGGATGAGTATCCAGAGCATAAATTCCAACTTTTGCGCCGCTGTACAACAATCAAACAACTTAAAAATTTTAGATCAACACTACAACTTTTTTCCTTTTAATATATATATATATTTTTGTGCTCATAACTTGAACTTCTAAAGTTGAAAGATTTGTGTATTATTGGGCAATGGAACTGAGATACTTACCTATACGCACGATCTGAAACAAGCTGCAGCACTTCTTGTATGCTGAAGCATCGTTATTTACATTCTCAATATCACCAGCAACAGATGTTACCTGAGGCGAAGCTTTCCATTTGGGTTGTTTAAGAGGAATACCTTGGACAAAAAATATGTCAAAAATATTAATCAGACATTTCTATTTGCTAGCTAGCTTAACTTATTTGGGATATATATTGGCAGGGATTTCAATTGACCAAGAACTCGAAAGAAGTTAAATGAAATATGTATTTGTGACAAAAGTGTGTTTAATTGTCACATTTACTTACGATGATAGATCAAATTTTCCCACCAGTTGAACCTTTCTCCACTTAGGAAAACTGTGCTCATATCAGCCATAGATGACAGTCCAGTAAGACCAGATTTATCACTTTTCAAACGAGCCAAATCAGGATACTTCTCGACCAAATCCAATGCAACATCTGATAAGTAGTAACCACAATTATCAACAACTAAAAAGTAATGTTTAGTTGAATCATCCAACCAATGCAATTCTACTTGTACTTACCAAAGAATTCAGAACCTATTGCACTATTCAACAGGTCAACACCAAATTGGCCTTCAAAAGGGCTGTGCTCCACGTTAGGCTTGGACATGGATAACAAGTACTTAACTGTTTCCTTTTGGCAATATACGGATGCTTGTAGAACCGCCGAACGCCCACTATTACTCAAAATGTATAGCAAATCAGGATTCTTAGCAACCAAAGTCTTTGCTGCTTCCGTGTTTCCAACCACGGCAGCTTTGTGCAAAGCAGTGTTCCCAAACCGATCCTCTTTGGCCAGCGCGTCTCGTGGCAACATTTCCACCAACTTTTTCACAAACTCGTTAGCTTTTCCTGTCAAAACCGCCACATGAAGAGGTGTTTCTGAGGTAGCACTGATAGCAGCTGTGGCTGCATCTTTATCTTCGTCGAAGATACTTTTTGCCGTCTCCCAATCACCTTTAAGTGCTGCTTTATACAGTGGCAAATACCTGCTTATATCTCGACCTGTTCAATACAACATTATAAATTTTTACCATGTCTAAAAGCTAACCTAGTATTTTTTGGAACTCATGCGAAAGGGAAAATTATAAATTTAGGACCCTAACTTTTGTTCATTGTCCATTCAGAGAGATTATCTATTTGGACTTTGAAATTGAGACACTATCCTAAAAAAGGACGAATTTAGGACAAAAAAGTCTGAATCGATAAATTTCAGGCTAATTCGCACAAGAAAGTCACGTGTCTCTGCTTATTCAGACTTCTCGTTGATGTGGCTTTGAGTTCATAAATTAATTTGATTTATAAATTCCACCTCACTAAATTAATACCACATAAATTTGTATTTTTTAATTTGTTGATTTTCTGTATTCATCTAAATAATAATAATTTTGACAGAATAATCTAATACAATAAAAACAATATTGTTTTGCTAAGAAGTTAATAAAGAACAAAAAAACTAAAATTATTTTGTGCATAACACCGCCTAAGCTTGTCTATGCATGCTCGAATAGCTCCGCCTAACCCCGCTACTACGACCTGACACCTAAAGCGGTTGAATAGGCTAAATCGATGCGGCTAGGTGTTGCCTAGTCCGAATTTTAAAACAAACTGATATAAAATAAAATCACTAATTAACATGTGACATATATGTATCTTAAAAGATGAAATATCAGATGTAATAGAGAATCCATACTGAGTTAAATAGAATAAACTTACCTCTACCATCTTGTGAGTGATGCGAACTTCCCACTTCCGAGGAAGGCATTGATAGAATTTAGCTGTCAAATTTTTGCTTGAAATTAGATATGGCCAACTTATAACAATCCTTCCTTTTTGTCCAATTGTAGAATTTATAGGGTTGTAGCATTCTCCATCTCTACCTTACCGCTTCAACACGTTAAATGTTCAATGGATGCTAATGTTGTGGTCATTTTCAATACTCATTCTTTTTTTAATTTCCCAAGCAATACTTTATTCTTTCTACACTTATATTCTTTTTTTTTTTTTGACACTCAAAAAAATTTAAAGAAAACTTAAACATAATCAATATTCTTATTTTGATTTAAATAAAGTTTATATATTTTTTTAATTAGAACAAAGAATTCGATGCTTTTCTTCCACACAAGAGGCAATTTTATCCAAAGCTTTTAAAAGAAGCAAGAGGGAACGTAGCATTCGAATTGTATATACACTTCTGCCTGTGAAACAATGCTCAAACACAATGCAAAACAATAACATGAAATCAAAAGACAAAATGGTGATCGCTTTATTAATCGCAACGAGAAATCTAGAGATTACAAGTAAAACTCAGGCAAGAAACTCTCTCAAATTGTGAATAACACATATTACAAGAGATTTCACAGCTCTCTAGAACTCTCCTTAATGATCTAACTATATATATGCATATGCAGACCTATATATTTACTACATGGTAAAAAAGAAACGAACAGAAAATACCGCTCCAAGGTCTTGAAGTTGCTATCTCGAAAGCGAAACCCGCAAATCTGTGAAACTCACGCTTGAAGCTGACTGACTGAAACTAACTGTAAAACTAACTGTAAGCCACAAAACTGAAAACACGTTACTATAATTGAATAACGTTTTTACTGATACTTAGAAAAAATTCAGGTTTCGAACTTACAATACACATCGTCAATACAAATTAGATACATTAATAACTAAGGAAAAATGATGCACTGGATTCTATACTTTGGTAGCTCAAGTAAACTTCTATTTCAGTTGTGATACTTCACGTTTTGCAACTTTTAGTATAAGTACTCAATATAAGAAATTGTATCAAGTTTGGTACCTATCGTCAATTAATTTTCTGTCCAAATCTCAACAAAATGTGTCAAATATAATAGAAAGTAGTACTTAATATTGGTATTCAATGTTTGAAATTGTACTCAAGTTTAATACATTTCAATCAAATTTGAGGAAAGTTGATAGAAAGTATAAAACTTTAATACAAATATTAGGTACCATTTTTGAAAGTCGCAAAATTTTGAGCTACATTATATCTAAAATAGAAGATTCCTTGGATCAAGTACCAAATTTTAAATAAAGGGTAAATTACATTTTTGGTACCCAAAGTATACCCCAAATTCACTTTTGGTACCTTCCATCAAGTTTTCGTCCAAACTTGATGGAAGTTAACTAATCCTAAGAATTTGGAGCAAAAATTGGCTACCTTCTTCTCCAATTTCATTTTGCAACCCTAATTTTCATCCCCCTTCATCCTCTCCTCAATCTCCATTATACTTGTAGATTTTCCTCCAATTGCAATTGCCCTAATACTATTCATTCTCTCTCCTCCCTCTCGCAGTTTACACCCTGCCATTCACCATCGGGAAAAATTCAATTTTAGTCTATTTAAAAAGCTACTGTCCAATTTTCGTCCATTATGGAAGCATTTTTCAATTTTAGTCCAATTAAGCCAAAAACGTCACTATTTGGTCCATATTTCGCTGGAATAGCACTTTCGCCGGCGATTGTAATACAATTGCCCCCAATTTTAATTTTCGCCCCACTCGTGCTTATTTGGCACATTTTAAATGGGAAAAAAATCAATTTTAGTCCATTTAAAAAGCCATTGTCCAATTTTAGTCCACCATGGAACTTATTTACAAAATCCAATAAATTAAATAAAAATAAAAATATTATTTAAAAATTTAAAAATGTTAAAATGAAAAAAATTATAAAAAGTATAAATAACATTAAGAAATATTTAAATCAATTTAAACATAAATAATAATTTAAATCATAGTAATATTCTGATTTTAATTAAATTATACATTTTTAAAATATTATTTGTATTTTTAAATAAAAATCTATATATTATTAAAAAAAATCTAAACAATTATTTAAAAATATTAATAACATTAAGAAAATTTTATATAAATATTAAATAATTTTTTATTAATATTTAAATAACTCAGATTTTTTAAATAATATTTAGATTTTTATATTAAAATATTTAAATAATATTTTAATTTAATTTAAAAATAATATTTAATAATATTAAATTTAAAAATAATTTAATTTAAAATAATTTACATTATATTTAAAAAGTCTGAGTTATTTAATTATATTTAATTATTTAATTATAATTATATTTAAATATTATTTAATTATATTTAAATACTTAATAAATATTTTCTTAAATATTTTAGAAAATATTAAAATATTATTTTTTAAAAATCTGAGTTATTTAATATAATAGATATTTTAATTTAAAAATAATATTTAATATTTTCACAAATATTTTAAAATTTTAAATAATATTTAGATTTTTATATTAAAATATAATTATAATCTAAAAATATTTAATAAAAATAATATTCATATTTTGAATTTAATATTTGAGTTATAAATTATAATTTATATTTTAATATAAAAATCTAAATATTATTTAAAATTTTAAAATATTTAAGATGAAAAAATTATATAAAGATAGTAATAAGAAATATTTAAATCAGTATTAAAATACTAATAATAAACTAAATATAAATTAAAATAAATAAAAAAATTAAAATTGGGGGCGATTGTAGGCGAGGGTGGTATTCCGGCGAAAAATGGACCAAATAGTGATGATTTTTGGCTTAATTGGACTAAAATTGAAAAATGCTTCCATAATGGACGAAAAATGGACAGTAGCTTTTTAAATTGACTAAAATTGAATTTAACCCATTCACCATCGAACAACAACGTAGACGAAACCAACACCTCCAACCTTCGCACGTGAATTCCCAATCTGCACTGCGTCACCAACCTCCCTTCTCCATTCACCCTCCAACCACCTCCATCTCCCTCAGTACTGTGATAGAGCCGCGGTGGAGTAGATCTCGCCAGAGAAGCTGATGCGTGGTAGCGCTACAATACCCTTTCAATAACCCTATAGCCTTGTTCATTCCATCAGACCCATCTAATTCACCACACAATTCATTGGTTTTGGTCCTCTGAGGAGGAGAGGTGGGATTGGGCATGGTACTCCAAAGGGGTGTGGAAGCTTGATTCGTTCTACATGTTCGTTTGCTGAACCGAAAATGACAAGACATGAAATCATGACGATTCTGGTGGTTTCCGTTTGTTGAAGAATGAGATGAGAAGGTGAGGGAAATAGTAGGACCTTCTGATTTTGATGTTGGAATAATTCAGATTTAGAAAAAATGTGATGGAAAATTGGACAGAATGAAGAAATTAGGGTTGCAAAATGAAATTGGGGAAGAATGTGATCAATTTTTGCTCCAAATACTTAGGGTTAATTAAATTCCGTCAAGTTTGGACGGAAACTTGACGGAAGGTACCAAAAGTGTGATTTTTTGAAACATTGGGTACCAATATCGCAACTCGTTAAAACAGATGTATCAAAAGTGAAATTAAGATATACTTTGGGTATCAAAAATGTAATATACCCTTAAATTTTACCTACGCTACTTATTATTATTATTACTATTATTATTATTATTATTATGGATAATTAGTTTACATACGCTACTAAGAAAAGAGAATTTAATGTTTTATCTAAAACATGAGTTTCAAGATCCGACAATAAATAATAGTTATTCCCTGCTGCTCCGACAATTGATTTTGCATTCGTGCTTCACGCATGCAAATAAGTGATGTGATTCTGGTATATATGTCTTTGTTGATTCTTAAATTAATAATGCATGAGAGATCTTGATATATAAATTTATATTTCTAAAACTTAACATGCTCAACTAATTAGTTGTCTGTCTTAACAATTATAATCGCTTCAAATAAAATTACTACTTTATTAATTCCTAAACAACAGAAACTAGAAACGTACACTGTTAATTATTTTTTTAATTGAACCTAACCTGATTGCTTATAAATATTTCTTATAAATTAATTACATTCTATTTTCTCTATCACCTTAATATGTTGTATAAAACAATAAAATTACACAACTTACAAAAATTAATTCTCAGAACCTATCATTATTCCTTTTATTTTACTTTATGAAATAGGTACAACCTCCAATTAAATTCTTTGAATTCCTCATCACTACCATCCGTAAATAAATATATTATATATAACGAAGAAAGAAATAAATTTTAAACTGAAACCATTCTTAAAAGTTAATTAATGGAACACTAATAACTAGGTTACATACATTATAATTATAATTCTAATGGCATCAAGACAAATCTGCAAAATAATGTCTAACCTTAATTAACAATAACATATATATACTGCAATAGACAACAAACTTATTAAAGTTAAATAAGCGTTTAACTAATAATTTGTTAAAGCAAATGTATGTATTTTTTTTTTGTTTTTCCAAGTTACTGTCACATAAGATAATTAAATTATTAAACTCAAAATTATTTATTTAAAGTTTCCAGTTTACAAAATCTGTCGGCCACCTCAAAAGAATTATCAATCCAATAATTCAACTTAATTAGTCTAACTCCCTCCCAATTTTAAACTTAAAACTTTGCGTAAAAATTTTATAAGAATTTATCCAATTACTAAAAAGTACCCAAGCATCAACTATTATTTATTTTTAAATCACCATAACAATCTTAATTTCTTGGCAGAAGATGAACCCAATCAGTTACAAATTAAGTGATTTCCCACTTTCTAAAAGTTTACCCCTAATTTATAAGAGTTTAAGTATACAGGTTAGTTATTTGGTGATATTCTCCACTATCAACATGATTAAAGCATCTAACTCAAATTTTCTTTTCCCACAATCATGAATATAACATATTAAAGAAAGAAATAGGAAAATTTTACAAAAGGGCTTACGAGTAAGAGATGTGCCGCTTCTAAATCCTATTTCCTTATACGCCTTTTTCCCAAAATCTTCTATGTAGGAACTTGTAGAATCATGCGTATATATATTCTTAGGGTTTAGGTTACTTCTCTCTCTAGGATATGGCAGTGGACTCCTTATTTTTCTCAACTAATTATTTTAAATATTAAAATCCTACATCAATTGTAATATGATCTTAAATCTATTAATTATTTAAGAATTCTAATCACCTCACATAACTAATTCACTAAAATTTAGTATGAGACCATGATAAATGAATAAAACTCTATTATTCATAAAAGAAATTTAATTAGAAATTTGGGGTATTACAAAATATATATATATATATATATATATATATGTATATTTTAAATACATATTATCCACAATATTTACAATATACATTTTATCCATATAAAATCTAATTGAACAAATAAGAAAATGACATGTGTCAAGATCTAATTGAATAACCTAAATTGAGGAGTTGGTTGATAAGGTTGATATTTCAACCTTGGACACAACCGGTTGCCAAGCTGGAATTTATTTCCATTTTTTTTCTTTTTCTTTTTTTTGTCTTTTTCCTCATTTGAGGTTGCCGACCTCGGCGATGTGGGTAGTCTTATAAACCAGGCAGCTGGCAACCTAAAAAATGTATAATCATATGTGAAAGTCATAGGACTAAACAGTAGAGACAGAATATATATACACACACAGACATAATGATAAATGAAGAGCAAATAAAAAAGTGTACCATCATCTTGAATTCACTGTTGAGGAAAACTTGAGAGGTTCCACAAATGGGTTCATCAGATGGTGTAGCCAATTCAGATGAGGAACGTGAATCCGAGAGTGACGTTGCCGATAATACTACTCAAGATCAAGAAGATGGTGCAAGTAAGATTTTTCCCTTTTTTGCAGTTTATTATGACTCAAAGATTAAGTACTCTCCTGATTCTGCTGAAATGTACAGGTGAAGATTTAAAGAGGTATTTGCCACTGTATAAAGCAGTACTGAGCGGAGACTGGGAAACGGCGAAGAGTTTCTTCGACAGAGATAAAGATGCTGTCACAGCTGCTATTAGTAGCTACACAGAAACACCTCTCCATGTCGCGGTTTTGTCTGGAAAAGCTAATGATTTTGTCAAAAAGTTGGTGGATATGTTGCCACTAGACGCGCTGGGAATAGGGGATTGTTCTGGGGATACTGCTTTGCACAACGCTGCCCAGGTTGGAAACACTGAAGCTGCAAAGACTTTGGTTGGTAAAAATCCTGATTTGCTATACATTTTGAGTGATAGTGGGCGATCGCCAGTTCTGCAAGCAGCCATATATTGCCAAAAGGAAACAGTTAAGTACTTGTTATCCATGTCCAAGCCCAACGTGGAACGCAGCCCTTTCCATGGCCAATTCGGCGTTGACCTCTTGAATAATGCTATAGGTTCTGAATTCTTTGGTAAGTAGAAGTCGAAACTTTAATTTGATTGGTTGGTTGCTTGATCAATTAATAGCAAGTTGTTGATCAATTATTGTCATTACTGCTTGTCAGATGTTGCACTGGATTTAGTTGAGAAGTATCCTGATTTGGCACGTTTGAAAAGTGAAAACAGTAATCTTACTGCCCTGTCATCAATGGCGGATATGGGCACCGTTTTCTTAAGTGGGGAAAGATTCAACTGGTGGGAAAAATGGATCTACCATCGTAAGTAAATTTGACAAATCTTGCTCAATTTTTTTCATTTTCACAGTCAAAACTTGTTAAGCTAGCAATATTTGATTAAAATTTTGAGATTTTTTGCATTAATTAAGGTGTTCCTCTAAAGATGAACAAAGTGAAAGCGGTTGATCGATTGGCATCTTTTGCCGGTGACATTGAGGATGGAAGTAGTGAGCCTCTAGTGTCTAACAATTTCCGTATCTTTTGTGGAGGTTCCTTTTCTTTCATATAAATTACTTTTTCAACTTTAATCAATACAGAAAAAGTATCATATATATCAATTAAAGAAAGAAATTAATAAATTTTGTATGATTAAACAGTGTCCCAAAAGTTGGAATTCATGCTCTGGAAAGTCATCCAACGTTTAGGTATACATTGAGTAATTTGATTTCAAACTTTCTTGTTTTTTTGCAATGTGGTTATCTGATTGAGATTCGGCTATATATCAGTGCCTTGTGTGGAGGACATAAGGGAGAAGAAAGCAGTGCACCAACAAGCACTTTTACTTGTCAGGCGAGTGTGCCAAGAAATGCTAGCATTGCCTCAGAAAGAAGCCTCAAGTATGTTCAAGAGTTCGATCACTAAAGCAGCCAAGTATGGCATAAGTGAGATTGTGGAAGTGATCATGGAAATGTATCCTATGGCTACTTATGCTAGAGATGGCGACACTAACAGCACCATATTTCTTCTGGCAGCCAAGAATCGATATGAAAAAGTTTTCAACCTCTTTTATAGTTTGAGTGACCGCAAATATCAATTTTTTGATAATACGGACAATGAGAGCAACAATTTAATGCACTTATATGGAAAACTAGCCCCTCCCAACAGACTCAATTTTATTGTATTGCGTGAAACGAGTCAACCCAGTCACCCACAACTCAAATCCTACAATTCGCATGTTGTTTGTGGATGATGGGACTCCATCTTATAGTAACTATCCGTGAAACCGTATCACATAAGTTTTCTTGATAGAAAAATATGTATATGCTTTGTATAGGGTTTTGAGTAGAATTATGAGTATTATTTTCTAATTTGAGATCCAATAGTCTAAGATTTTAATGTCATTAAAGATATTTTAGTTATAGTTAATTAATTATACATAAAGCCCGTAAAATGAGACTAGCTAGGTGTGTCAACAAACAATACATCTCTTCAACTAGTTGGAGCGCTAATCTCGATAAGATGATTGATTAGTGAGACCTCATTTAAACAAACTAATGATCACACTCCATAAATTATTTTACTTGTAAGGTAGCTTGTCAAATATAAAATTAATAATTTGATTCCATGTTTGATTTATAACATTTTACATTTGTAAAGTACATGACTAGCAGAAAACACCTATATTGTATGTGAGATATTAGATTTAAATGTGTAACCATGTATTATAATATGATTTTCATAGCTCCATAATAATACATATTAGTTATATTAAAATATTATTTCTTCACATTAGTTGCATTAACATGTAGCTAAAGTCAAATCCTCAGAAGGTATATGTTTATTTTCTTATAAACTAATAAATTTGAAGAATATTACCTCTACTCTCAACTAAAATAAAATATCTTTGTTGAATTAACTATTATATGTACAAGTGAAATTAATCATACACTAGAATATCCAAAATGCATTGACGGTTGACTTGCCAAGGAGCATGCATGACAGGCTGGCGACAGCCACAGGACGCTTAATTTATTATCCCATGTGAATAAGATGCAAATGCTTCTCTCGAGATAATAAACAAACGTGCGACTCCAGCACCGTGCTATGGGACAGTACATGGTCGTGTTCCGGAACACGATAGATCGTGCGTTATAATAGTGTACAAGTATGTCATTTTTTATTCGGGTTAAATTCAATTTTAATCAATTTAAAAAGCTACTGTCAATTTTTCGTCCACCATGGAAGCGTTTTTCAATTTTAGTCTAATTAAATAAAAAATCGTCACTATTTGGTTAATTTTTTGCCGGAATACCACTCTCGTCGGCGATTGTAATACAATCGCCCCCAATTTTAATTTTCGCCTCACTCACACTTATGTGGCACATTTTATCACATGTGGCATGTTTACAGATGAACTTAATATCCACATTGAATTAAATATTAAATAATTAATGAAAAAATTTAAACAAAAATCAAATAAATCATTAATTAACAAAGCAGGCTCTAAAATTATTTGGTGGTTTATTTTATTTCCAATTTTTTTTCCCTAAAATTATTTGGTGGTTTATTTTAGGGGAAACACCCCTAACTACACACTTTTAAATTCAAATACTCCAAAACTACACATTGAAAATTTAAAAACACCAAAACTACACACTTTGACCCACTATTCATTTGTTTAATATATTTCCAAGTACTTTTTATTAAATTATGTCCATATTTTTCAAATTTTAAAAGAATTTATCATCCTCCGGAATAAGTATATAGGCTGAAATACTTTTCTCGTGCCAATACTGTTTAAAAAACAGTGGTCTGGAATGAGTAACAATGCCACGTACAAGTTCCTTCGGAAAATTAAGTTCGAAAATGCTGAAGATATCACTCAAAGTATTTGGTTTGATCCGGACCCTAAAATGGTATCAGAGTCTAGGTTTATTAAGAACTTTTACGTTTATATTTATTACTATTACGTAATTAACTATTGGTGAGGAGAATTTCTCACGAAAAATATGGATTTGGACGAATGTCCAAGATGTTTACCATACAGGAGATATCGTCAAATTTTGGCGACATATGAACAAGAACATAGAGATAATGTCAATTATTGGCAGAATCAATATGTTGAACAAGAAAATGCAGGAGCCGACAGGGAAACCTTAAGGCAGTGCAGTAGACAAATGGAATATCACAGGGGTTTCCATTCGGTAAACCTGATGTTATATACCAAACTGATAAACCTCCAGGAAATAGTTCATCTAAATCATTTATGACAGAAGGAGAACCTAGATGGAACGAGATACTTCCGGACACATCTAAGCTCTCTCAAGATCTTAGGGAAATCCAGAAGACAGTGCAGAATTATGGCAACCGCCATAATCATCTACCAACACAAGTCCATCAGATCCAGAACCAGATGGAGACGATGATAAAATATCAGAAGGAAACCATTGAAATCCTTCATGATATTCAAACACAAGTAAAAACCCTGGAGGACAGACCAAGTCTTGCCGGAGGAAGGAAACGTATAGATTTCAGAAGAGTTCCCTATTTACACCAAAAAGATAAACCTACTGAAGTCATACGTCCAATGACCAGAGATGAAAAGCTCATAGCTATCATCAAAGGAAAATCCATCACAAATTAATAAGTGATGGATATGGAAAAGATCAATCTTGAAGATCTACACGAACTTACCGAGTCCTTCGCAGGATTAGGTATCGTGGATCTAAAGATGAACACAGGAGATGGTTCAGCTTTGGTTACACGTGACCAACACCAAAGACCACCTCCACTTGTAGATCCCAACGTTGTAGAAAGCTCGGGTTCACATCATATGGATGAACCAATGCCGCATGCTGGAGATTTCACGACAAGAGAAGATCCTATTGTTTCAGGAACTCGACAACGTTCCAGAAGGTCAAATCTCATGAATACGCCTTATGAAAAGTCACAGCTCGAACCAATACATCCGTATGGGTTGATGCTAAATCTGGACATCCCAGATTTCAAAAATCGAAAAGTCCTAATCGATGAATGGGCATCAGGAATGAGGGTTGCAGCAGGAACCCTTGACCTTACAAAAGAAGGATTCATCTTACTCCTAGAGATGAGTCTTGAAGGATCTGCAAAGATCGCGTGGGAAATGACGACACCAGGAATGAGAAACGATGTTACGGTTGGTGAGTCATTAAAAGGGATTGTCGATAATATGACAAAGTTATTCAAAATCTATTTTATCGGCATATTCGAGGGAATAGAAGAGGAAAAAATAAAAAGATATAAACAAACCCTCTACTGACTCGAGTTACGTGATATTTGTCATATAGATGAATACATCAAGTTATTCACCGAGTACCGATGGAAGTCAAAGGTGGATGATAAAGAAGCTTCGTAACTTTTCTTTGTGAAGATACCAAGCCCTTGGAGAGAGATGCTCATCAGAGAATACAAGAGTGTAGACGATTTGGATACTGTGGCCAGAAGAATGTCTTTCTTGAGGGCCAAGTTGGCTGAATGGTGCCACCAGACAGCACTCTACAAAAACTACAAGAGACTCCGAGGAATCAATAAAATGGTTCCCCTGTGTTGCGAAGATAATGACATCCCAATAGTCGTAGGAGGTCAACTACGGAGACATAAAAGGAGAAAGCTGAGAAGCCATCCATACCGCCGTGGAGATAGCAACCAAAAGGGAAATCGTAGGTCTTCATGGAGACCTAGAAGAGTGTGGTCAAAACAAAATGCCCGAAGTTATAAATCAGGGCAAAGACCAGCACCAAGTAGGAGTAGAACTTATTCAACGGGTTCTAACCAAGGAAGTTCCAGCAGAACTCCAGGAAGAAGAACTTTCAGGCGAGCTCAAACCAGAGCTAATGAAAGTTTCAAAGACTGTAATTGCTGGACTTGCGGAGCAAGAGGGCACATCTCAACAGATTACCCGGACAACCAGAAGAGAGGTATAAGATAGTTCGAATCAACATCAGAATTCGAAGAAGTTGTCTATTACCAAGATCTTATACAGGTGTATCAATTTGAGAATCTACCCTCAGATGAAAGCATCTATGAAGAAGAGATCTATTCGGATGATGGAAGCGAATCCACATCAGAATCGGAGTGAAGAAGAAATTCTTCAAACAACGAGAAAGGATATGTCACGATTCCTCTCTCACACAACAATCTCTCATAAAACTCTGATGAGGATTATGAAAGAGGATTCAAAGCTTCAAATGTATGATTGTTTTACCATCGGAGCTATGGAAAAGACATTGGATAGGTTTGGGTTTCGTAATAGAAAACACCAAATTATTCATAGAGTTACTACTGGAGAATTTGCCATCCCAATGGAATTCACTAGTAACTTGATCGAGATGCAGTTGATCCTTTACAAAGAAGTACATGAGATCAGAAGCAAAGTCAAAAGAGAAGTTGCAAATACACTCTCATGGATTCATATCGGAGCTATAAGAGTTGTAATTAAAGCAACCTTTAAGGAAGGAATTGATTCGCCACTAAATCTTGCGATTTTTGACAAGCAAATCTCCAATCTCAAGGATTCATGCCTTGGAGCGGTTACAGGAAATTTGTGTGCAGGGAAACTGGCATTCAATGTCTATCCCAGAATTGCATACAATTTGGGAGATCAAGACTTCAATAGAGTCTTAACCCTTCATCAAGATTTCAAAAGAGAAGATTTGATGAAAGAAGGGAATAGACCGTACTCGATCACCTACAAGATTTCCTATGCTCTCTCGAATACACATCATTCAGATGTATTCTTGAGAAAGGAATTTATCGAAGTCCCGAGAATCTTTGAGGATTTCGCTAGGGTGGTTTTACCAGAACTCATTGAGTCTCAAACCATAAAGGAGATCGATATGAGAATTCAGGATAAACCTGTCTTCAACAAGAGCCAAAGCCTCAGAATGGAGGCAAGGAGAATGTCTTTCCAATAAGACAGACTGATGAGTAGCAGTTGTTGGGAAGAAATAAGGCCTAGCACAGTTCAGCGAATACCTGGTGTATTCAAAACACAAGGAGAGCTGAAATGTCCGGAAGGCTGGAGAGAAGTTGAAATAATATTCGACATCACTCAAAAGGATAATATATTTCCTTGTGATGTTCTATATTATCTCCAACAACCGATAGTCGGAAGATTTCAAGGAAGCCTAAAAATTGGTGAAATTGAACTGACTATTACGGGAGTTGCAGGAAGAATCCCAGAACAATTAGTGCTGAGTATTGACTTTCTTGAGGATCATAAGCCTTGGAAAAGATTACAAGATAGAATGGAATTTACAGTGGCTGATAAACGATACAGAATTAGATGACCACCAGTCCATTCTCCATATACATTTCTATCGGAATGATATATGGTGAGTACAAGGCTGAGTATTTTGCAGCCTATGTTGACTCAGGAGCAGGGATTTGTACTGCAAAGTAATAGGTCTTTTCTAAAGATTTTAGAGAAGATCTACCAGCCATTGCAGAAATAGATTTATCAAAAAGGATTCTTATCCTTAATAGAAGAATCAAACAAGCAGAAATCATGATTGGAGGCGCTGGCAGTACCCCATGGTACAAAGTAAAGACGCCACCAATCTATTTTCATGATACATGAGCAGATGTTTTGCTAGGAAACAATTTCCTACAAACATTCAAGCGTTTTACACAGGAAAATGAGACAAGAAGACTTATTTTCACAACATTATGTGATCATAAGATTATTATCCAAAGACTACAGGAGGCATTCTACAGAAAAATGCCTATTAATTTTCGCAGCAAGCGTGGTGATAAAGCTAAACTTCGACATCCAAAGATGATGCCTAAAAGAAGATTTGGCGATGCCTTATTATCTTTTCGACAATTTGGTTCGAAACAAAAAGATACCAAGAGATGGGATAATACTTTGTATTCATTCAGAATATAAGGAGAAGAACGAGTTCCACCAAAGGCTATTGCAGAATTGCGAAAAGCCATATTGGAGAATCCACAGAGTGATGTTACCATTGAAGAACAAATATCACTCGAGGATTTCAAGAAAAGGATCCAAAAAAACTACAACGAA
The DNA here is from genome assembly GCA_946896805.1 of Scutellaria galericulata. Lineage (NCBI taxonomy): Eukaryota > Viridiplantae > Streptophyta > Magnoliopsida > Lamiales > Lamiaceae > Scutellaria > Scutellaria galericulata. Next base: position 16,269,028 of record OX335790.1, read on the forward strand.
GATCCTTGGCATGGTGGGACAGGAACGAGCTCAAAGCATCCTTAAAGGTTAAACCTGAAAAAGAACATGAGTTCGTGAGACTCAAACCAATCCTTATGAATCAGAATGATCGTGAGGATATGCAGAAGATACTTAAGGAACATCTGGACCTTAAGTTGATCTCACCAGGAGTTTCTCCATACAATAGCCCTGGAATTCTAGTAAGGAATCATGGAGAAATCAAAAGAGGTAAACCTAGACTTGTTATTAATTACAAAAGAATTAATAACATTTTGGAGTTTGATGGATATTACATCCCGAGTAGAGAACACTTGGTTAACTGCATCAAAGGTGCCAAGATATTCTCAAAGTTCGATTGCAAGTCTGGATTTTACCAGATTAAGATAGAGGAAGAAAGTAAGAAGTTCACAACTTTCTCCACATCACAAGGACACTATGTCTGGAACGTGATGCCTATGGGATTGGCAAACGCACCCCAAATATATTAGAGAAAGATGGATAATCTATTCAATGATTATTTCAACTTTATGTTCGTTTACATCGATGATATTCTCATCGCATCAAAAGACATGAAAGAACATCTTAAACATTTGGAAATATTTTCAGATGTTTGTCACAAAGAAGGATTAGTGCTTTCTGAAAAGAAGACAGTAATTGCTACGAGACCGATTGAATTCCTTGGAATTGAAATCGACAAATCTGGGATCATCCTACAAAGCCACATTGTGGAAAAGATACAGGGATTTCCAGATGATCTCAAAGACAAGAAACAACTTCAAAGTTTTTTTGGAGTTGTCAATTTTGCTGGAATGTTCATTAACAATCTGGCACATCACAGGAAGATGTTCAGCCCATTACTTAAGAAAGATGTTATATTTAAATGGGAAGACGAACATCGAGAAGGGATTAATCAACTTAAGGAAGTCTGTAGAAAACTTTCGAAACTTGTTATTCCTCAGGATGAGGATGAACTGGTTCTGTATACAGATGCCAGTGACTTTTGGTGGGCAGCAGTTCTTTTGAAGGCTACACTAACCGGAGAAGTGCCATACAGATATTGCAGTGGTCTGTTTACAGACGCAGAAGCAATTCGATGGCATATCAACGAGAAAGAATTTTTCGCAGTCAGAAAGACGTTTAAAAAATAGCCTTTATTTCTCCTGGCTAAGAAGTTTACTTTGAAGATAGATAATTCAAGTGTCAAAGCCTTTCTGAAAAATAAAATTGAATCTAAATTAGAAAAGGCTAGAATACTTAGATGACAAGCTGAATGCCAATATTATGATTATGATATTGTCATTGTGAAATCTCATGAGAATGTTCTTGCAGATTTCCTAACACGAGATGGAAGGACACGTTGCTGATGAGGTCCTTAAACGAGTAAGACATCTCAGGGAAAACCTGGAGAGTCTTGAACGAGAATTTGGGACATTATGTCTCAATGCCAAAGTTGCTGGACGACTTCAACGAGAAGATCAGAAATCAGTTTCTGGTCTAATACGAGCATGCCAATTCACTTAGGGACAATTGTTCCAAGCGTTGCATAAGCCTATCCTCCAGGCTGCATCTATCACGGTGTAAAAATGAGAGATTAGAGATCGGGACTCTAACCCGAAGGCTATGGATTCAAATACCATGCCTACGAGTGTTACAGGTGATGCATTCCTTGAGGATGTAAAACCTGCAACGAATGTTGAAGCTCCGACGTCACAGCCCGAGTCTTCAAGTCAACCCAGCACCTCTGGGGTAAAAGAGGGAGAGTTGAACCTAAGGCTACAGACAGGTAAAACAAAGGTTCAAACTGACGAGTTTAAAATTTCCCCTATGCAGGTTTACCAGCAACAATGGGAGAAATTAATTACGAGAAGAGGTATCAACCCGGAAAGAACCATAGTTGATATCTCAGGGAAATATCCCAGAGTTTGGATGAAACCAGGCAGTCATCCAAACGAGGTCAAAGAATGGTATAACTTTGGAGCTCTTGCTTCAATTTATACCACGTCACCAGGATTCCTAGAAATCTCGAAATTACCGAGGTGGATAGGAGAAGCAGTTCACAAAACCTGGACAAACAATCCTCATTTGTCTAGGGGTGATATTTTGGAGCTCTATTTCATCAGTGCAGCTCCAGAACCTGCAAAGAAAGGCTCTCACGAAGCCTTTCATTTCATCAAGCTTAGGAGACCGGAAGGTAATGCCTTGAAAAATATAAAGGCAGTCTCGCCGGAAGAAATTCCGATACTGGTAGGAGCATTCTCAGAAGATGAAGCTTCTACAAGACGAGCATGGGGACTTTGGGTTTGTCTCACAGAGATGGTCAAAGTCAAATACCCTTTTAAGTTTTTCCAGAATTCAGCAAATGGATCCTTCCTACTGAATTCAATGACTGGATCAACAACAGGATTCGCAGAGGAGCTCTTCGAAACCAAAAGAAGAACTCTCTGGGAGAGCAAGATTCCGGTAAACAAAGAAACTTACTGGAAGTTCTATAACATGACGTATGTAGGAAGATGGATTGATCGGATCTGTCTAGCATGCCCAGATCAGAAGGAACCCGAGTTTGGGAAAGGATTCCGACCCAAACCCGACCGACAGGCACATGGGTCTAACAAAGACAAGGGCCCAACATAGAAGAGACGTTATCCCCGGGGACCACGCCAACCAAACTTTTAGAGATTCTCCCGACAAAATAAAATGGGATAAGCCACGATAAAGTGACTCTCCAACCAACCTTACATGGTGGGCTGAGTCAAAAGTAAATGATCCCCCAACAGACCTAACATGGGCTGAGTCACGGGGCATTAAGAGGAAGAGCACCAACTAAAGCCGAAAGGGACTCCCCAACTACTTCACATGAGAGCAATAATGGAGTAGGCCAGCTGGTGATCAAACAAGATTGGAATCCGCACTTCAAGTCCGGATTCATGCCTATATATAACAAGAGTTAAAGGAAGCTGGGGACATCAACCATTCTCCTTAGTTTTCTTATAATAAAATCTTTTGTAATAGTTTTGAGTGTTCATAGTTTTATGTGTTTCGAGTATAAGCCCTCATATATGAGAGGCTAAACAAGTATTCTCCTCCCAAAAGGAGATTACATATGTATTAAATATTTCGTTTAAGTTCTTAATAAAATAAAAGTTTTTGCTTTCAACATGAGTTCTTAGTACGATTAGTTCGTCCTCTTGAAGGAATATCTTGTACACCTGGTGTAGGAAACGAACCAAGGTTGTGTTGTACAGTTGTTGAATGAGCTGGATAACTTGCAGATCATCTTCCCTGAGGGTTGAAGTTGGACAATGAGGAGCTGTTTGTAAAACGGTCTGGGGATAGTGATTTTCCAGCTGGTGGATTTGCAAACCATCTCACCCGATGTTGTTGCGGTCAAAGAAAGGTATGAATTTTAGGGGATTAATTAATTTTACGGAAGCATGTTGGGCCTGATATTGATCAGTGGACGTTTTATCCGGATCTAATTAAATATTTGGAGTGAAAGAATTATATGGTAATGATTTGGGAAAAAGTCAAACGTAAATAATGATTTGGGGGTGGGTATTTTGCAAAATGTGTAGTTTGGGGTATTAGAATTTGGAAAGTGTGTAGTTTTGGATATTTTGAATTTATTATTGTGTAGTCTTGGTTTGTATCCCTTTATTTTTATTTCAAATAGCTATCCGGTTCACCGCAGTCAACTCTCTACGGGTTCAAACTCGGGTCACGGGATAGCCCGAACTCCGTCTCCGGCATAAGCTCGCCGTAGGAAGCCAAAGACCAGCGGCGGTGGGATTTGTTGTACGCGGCTGCGGGGGAAGTTGCGAGGATGCGAATGATCGAGGAAACGGTGCGGTTTTACTCAACAAAGCTCTACACGCTGCATGGTAAACCCAACCCGGTGATTGCGCCGCCACAAAGCCCGAACGCAGCCTCTTCATTCTACCCTAATCATCACGCTCAAACACAGCAAAATCACCTCTCGTATCAGATGCTGCAAGCAGCCAAGGTGTTCAATACTTCCTCCTCAATGTTTTTAGGCGTGAGCTCATTTCCCTTATAAACCCTATTAATTGAATTTTTCGGTACAGTTTCAGCAGATGAAGCAACATCAATTGTTGAAGGACAGAGTTGGGGATTTTCAGCTTCAGAGTGGAAGGAAGAATGGCAGAGACGTCAGAGCCCACGGTTTGTCGGTGTCGACATGGCCTGCTTTGCAATTTTAGATTCAATTTTAATTTTTGATTTTAGTATTTGCCTTTTAGATTTAAAATGTACATTTTACATTTTTTTTTCTTATCTAATATATATATATATATATATATGACTCGGATAATTTTGATTGGTCGATAACAGACCACGTGTCATTCGGTGATAATTGGAGGCGATTGTATTACAATCGCCGGCAAGAGTGGTATTCCGGCGAAAAATGGACAAAATAGTGACGATTTTTGGTTTAATTAGACCAAAATTGAAAAACACTTCCATGGTGGACGAAAAATGGACAGTAGCTTTTTAAATGGACTAAAATTGAATTTAACCCTTTTCTACTCTAAGTAAGTAATTTTCAACGTATGTGATTTTTTTCTCACACTATGAGACACGATCCGACCATGCACGAGTACACCACACAAGTATGTGATTTTTAGCTCTAACTATATTTTTAGGGTTATAAGCATGTGATTTTTTGTATTGTAGTGCACGGTCGACCGTACCCAGGACACGACCGTGCGCGGTCCCATCGCACCGTGCAACGAATGTACAAGAGACCAACTCATAAACAAATATCTATTTTCTCCCAGAATTATTGAAGTTGCAAATCAAGAGAAAAAATAAAAAAAGGGAGAGAGAGAGAGAGAGAGTAAATGGAGAAAAGGAAAACGGACATTTATTTTTGTTTCAGTAATTATTTGTAGTGGAAAAAGTTTTTTTAGTCCTAATTTAAAATTCACTTTATATTCATGAGATGCTTTTTTTTTTTCTTTATTTTGTCATTCACTCTTCCTATTTGTATCACCAACATCAACTTGAATCAATATATTTAGTTTGTAAACTCAAAATACAACCAACACAATCGTCCCACTCTAGCCTGTACCACAAATTTCAAAAGGGAATAACTAACAAATAATTAAAAAATAACCATAACCTCCAAACTGATCAATGTTAATGTGGCTAAACTTGAAATTTAAATTAGTAGACTAGATTTAATAATGCCCAAGTTATTTCATAGTAATTCTGAACTTTTTCCTCAAATTTTATAAAACATTATCCATATTTATATATTAATAATATATATATATATATATCTATAATTAAATCAAATTAAGTTAAATTAGAGTCCTAATTAAAAAAAACTCTTTATTAATGATAGTAACATAATTCAATATATATTTTTAATTTTTTATTTGATTATAAAAGGCAAGAGTCCTTTACATTTCAAACTCTTCTTGAAAAAATTACATGTAGTGATTATTTTGCTTTTATAATCTAGAACAATTTGAATCTTAGACTAAAATTAGTCTTATATTAATATAAATTTAAAGAGCTTTTCAATGATATATTATAAGCATATATAAAAAAATAAATTATAAATTTAATATTTTAATTAAAGTATGATACTATAAGAAATTATGTTCTTGTTTTTTTTTTTCAAAATCTTATTTAAGCATATATAAAAAAATAAATTATTAAGTATGTGATTTTTTTCTAGCGCTATGGGGCACAGTTCGATCGTGCATGACAATACAGCGCATATGTAGCACACAGTATGGGGCACGGTCGATAATGCGCCACACAAGTATGTGATTTTTTGCTCTAAATATATCTTTTTGGGCTATAACTATGTGATTTTTTGTGTTGTGGCACACAGTTGACCGTGACCCAAGGTACGACCGTGCGCGATCCCATCACACCGTGCGACAGGTGTAAAGAGACCAACTCATAAACAAATATCTATTTTTCTTCCAGAATTATTGAAGTTGCAATCTAGAGAAAAAAAAAAGGGTGAGAGAAAATGGAGAAAAGGAAAACAGACATTTATTTTTGTTTCAGTAATTATTTGTAGTGGAAAAAGTTTTTTTAGTCTTAATTTAAAATTCACTTTATATTCATGAGATGTTTTTTTTTTTTTTAATCGAATTTCAATATTTTTAAATTATCAAAGTAAAAAAATTATCAAAAATTATCTCTAATGTTGTACCCACGCGCATACATATATATATATATATTGTGTGTTTGTGTATATATATATATAGAGAGAGAGAGATTTGTAACAAAAAGGGGAAAAATCTGAATTTATCCATATGTAAAAATGTGATCCAAATTATTTGAGTAGGTCTTCTGTGCAACTGGTCCATGCACTTGGGTCGAGTCGGGTTGGATTCGTGCATTTTTTTTTCCTTGAACTTTATGTTATGTTAGTCATATTTTTATATTATATTAGTCATACCTTTATGTTATATTAGTCATACCCTTATGTCCAGATTTCATACACTTAGTACAATACTTTAACTTTGAAAAAAATTTTGTTGGTCTTTATACTATGTTAATCATATATTTATGTTATATTAGTCATACTTTTATATACAACTATCATACCTTTATGTAATACTTTAACCCTAAACTTTAATTTCGGCACAAGTTGTACTTGTTTACCTTTATATAATATTACTCATACATTTATGTGATATTATTTATATCTTTATATCAACATAAACAGGTTAAATGCATAAAACCCCTTATGTTTTGGAAAGTCGGCATTGTTCCCCTCTCTGTCAAAAGAATGGCAAGGATTACACGTGGGATATCCATAAATCGATGCGTTTTCCCTAAAATCGTTAGAAATAATGGTAGTGTACTGCACGCGCCTGAAGTGCGAAAGTTGTTGGGTTTTGACCAATTTTTAAGTGTTAAATGACTATTCTATCCTTACCTTTTGTTTATAAATTGCACCATGCCCCCTTTTCACAATAAAGTTTGTAATTTAATACTATTTCATTTATTCTCTCTTTTTTTTGTTCAATTTTTGGAATTTTATTTTATGATTTCTTGTAAAATTTTATCTAATATTTTTTTTATTATTTAACTACCTTTTATTGTCATTTTCACTACTTGTTTATATATTGTGTGTATTTTTATATTTATTTTTGATGTTTTTAGGGAAATATCTTCTACATTTGGAAAATTAATGTAAAAGTAGTATAGAATCCCTCTTTTACTCAAAAATTTCTACTTTATTTAATTTAATTATTTCTATTATTACTATTTATATATATATTTTTTGAAAGAAATCTGTTTTCACTACAGGAAAAATGAGTATTTGCGATAAGATTTTTTGCGACAATAAAATTAGTCACGAAAGTTTTAGTTATTGCGACAACAAATTGTCGCAAAAAATGTTAATATAAATTGACAATACATTATCATAAAAAGCAATGAAAAAAGTTTTTTTGCAACAACATAGTTGTCGATAATACATTAGCGACAACAAGGTTGTCACAAAAAAAAAAAATTTCGAGAAGACTTTTACGATAATAATTTTTGCGACAAAATGTTAGTCGCAATTTTGCGACAATTATCAATGTTTTTGCAACATTTTGTTGTCACAAATACTCATTTTTCTTGTAGTGTTTTTTTCTTTTTTTAAATTTTGCCTAAACAAAATTTTGGATTACTCTAAACAAATATAAGTTAGTTAGGATTCAGTTGTTTGTTACAACAAAATGCATAGAGAGTTATATATGACAAAGAGATGCTAATGCTCTTTGCACAAATCCAATCTTTTACTTGATATTACTTCTAATTTTCATGTTAAGTAGTGTCTTTTGACCAAGATGGTTGTCGGCTGAATAGAAGTATATATTAAAATGATGAAATAATTTATTGGAGACATCTTAGCTTACCCGATATTGATGCGCTCATTGGTCTTTAATTTTTTTGAGAAACTTTTAAGAATGTCATAATTTGAGTAGATCATTCAATGATGAAATCACCTTATTGTAGGCATCTTAACTTATGGGCTCATTCAATCGAGCTATACCTTTACGGTGTTTGAAAGTGATGAACATTTAACAGTCATTCTTTCTTTCTTAGATTTAAATTGTTGAAATATATTGTTTTTATCCATGCATGCATCAAGAAAAATACTCACCAATCAAAAGATAATTTTATTTTATTATGGTTTATTTCCACATTGATGAGTTATGATCTGGGAATTATCATTGCAAAAGTGGGGTTGAGATGCTAGATGAGCTAAAAGCCAGCAAGATGAAATATATTGTTTTTATCCATGCATGTATCAAGAAAAATACTCACCAATCAAAACATCATTTTATTTTATTATGGTTTATTTCGGTTTATTTCCACATTGATGAGTTATGATCTGGGAATTATCATTGCAAAATTGTACTAATATATATGTTGTTAATATCTTACAAGGTTTATTATGGTTCATTTCCACATTGATGAGTTATGATCTGGGAATTATATATATGTTCTTAATATCTTACAAGGTGTTCAAAGAGCCGCAAGTTTAGACAAATATAGTCTTTCAAAAAATAATCATTTTGTAAATATAAATAATGAAATATGCTTATTATTAGTTTAACATAAATTTACTATATTATAACATATTCGTGCATCGCACGGGTGGTAGACTAGTTAGACTAGTTATTTATATATAATTAGAAGTTTACTTATTCAAGTAGAATTCTGTCTTGATGCATAAGAAAATAATCAGAATCAGAAGTTTACTCAAGTAGAATTCTTGATACATAAGAAAGAAGTTGTAAAGGTGAAAAAGAAATACGTATAGATAGAAGAACCCATCTTCAAACACTTGATATATACTGCCACTTAATAATTAAATTGATAGGTTCATCCTACATGAGTGACTCATTGACTGATCAATGTGTGACCCGAATTCAATTAACCAATCTAACATTAGACATAAAATATATATTTATTCTCTCTGAGTCAAACCCTCCCATTCAATCTGAATTTATAAATTTTGCAAACAAAACCTAATTTTCATCCATACTTTTCTCCATAGTCAAATGTCTCTAGTTTTGTTCATTTGTCAGTATTGACTCTGCGTACAAAACCATAATTGATTCATGTTTTTAGTGTGATTAAAAGTAAAAGTCTGTCACTCATTGGTTAATTAATCAGAAAAGGTTGAAGCTCAACCATGCATGTTGCGGGGGGGAATTGAAATGCAAACCAATTTTGGAAAGACACTAACAAGAAGCTGTGGAGGAATTAGTGATCAATATATTTTTGTACTGTGTTTAAGATTTAATAGATCAAAATTCGTGTCAGACCAATTGATCTTGTGGGAAAAATTAATTTAGGAAATTTTGTCCTTTTTGGACAATATGTAAAATAATCACAAGTTTACTTATTCAAGTACAATTCTTTCTTGATACATAAGAACAAAATCAGAAGTTTACTTATTTAAGTAAAATTCTTGATACATAAGGTATAAATAGAAGAACCCATCTTCAAATATCTATCTAGCTTATGGAGAATTCAGGTACAATATTAATTACTGATATATGTTTTTTTCTATCTTTTAGTTGGTTAAATTTGCATAATATTAATTCATCTGTGGCAATTAAAATGCTTTGTTAATCAGAAAGCAGAAGCTTGGAGTTTAAACAATTTGATGTGGTAGCAGAGGTGGCAAAGGGTCATTACTACCTTCTTCAACATGATTCAGATGAAGACAAAGATTGTTTGTCTTATAGGAGAATCATTCGAGAATGGAGAATCGTGGAAAAAGGCACTATCATTCACATGGTTATCCTCTCAACCCTAATCTTTTTGTGGGTGGTAAAGTTTGCATCAACACTCAAAACTGGTCTTAGGCATCATCCACGCATGTTCAGATTTTGGTGCCAATTCAGGGGCTTCTCTTGAATCAAACGGAGGACAATCAAAGGGCTTTGATTCTCTTGAATCAGGACAATCAAAAGGCTTTCGTTCTTTGTTGGAGGAGCATGTTGAAAATAATGAGACAGCCACCTCAAAAGTTTGAGGATTTCGTTGTCCAACCTTTTGAGGGACGAAAAGTGTGTATACTAACAGCAATTAAGAATGATTAGAGGGGTCGTGCTGCGTTGAATGCAGCAATATCCCAATCCCAATCTTGTGTTTCTCCAACATTTAAAGCTGATTTGATAGAGATTCAAAAGCAGCTGAAGATTGTGTTTCAAAGGCCAATCGTCATCAAGACAAATAAGGATGAATTAGCAGCAAGTAAGATGAGTACAATGCAGCTGATTCAGAAATGGAGAGGAGCAATCAAGTTTTCAAGACAAATTCAGAAGAGGACAACAGGATCAATCATCAACTTTTCAAGGCATATTCAGACATGGACACGATCGAAATTCACACCAAAAGAAAGGGATGCACTTTTATTCCTTACTAGTATAAGTCTCGTGCGATGCACGAACGTATCAATTTTACAATTTATATATATAGATATGAAAATGTTGAACACGAAAAATAATAAATTTTTTTGGACAATCTCGATCTAATTTATTACCAGTGTGACGCATGATCATAGAATTTAAATATTTCGAGTTTAATGTGAAAATATTAATTTACGAAAAAAAATCAAGTTCTCGATAATATTTTAATCTCATTTTGTACCCGTGTGATGTATGGGCAAATAAATTTCAAATGTCGATAGTTTTTTGATGTTGATCATGAAAAATAAATACTCTAGTTTTTCAAAGTTATTTCAATTTAATCTACTACCCATATAATTTACAAATTTTTATCATACATTATCTAACTACTTTACAATTAATTGTTTTTTTTTTGTCACAATTAGTATGAAAAAAAACTATGCAAATATATGTTCATACCTTATTCATTGTAATGAGTGTAAAATGATGATATTGTTGTATATTATAATTAAGTTTCAATAATATTTCAACCGCATTTGGTACCGTATGATGTAGCAAATAAATTTCAAGTGTTAATAATTTTTTGATATAAAAATGCTGATCGTAAAAAATAATATAGCTCTTTTAAGTTATTTTTTGATATCTACTACCCATATAATTTATCAATTTTCAATATTTCTTATTTTCATCATTTGTTTGACTACTTTAATAATTTTTTTTTTTTTACTTGGAAAAAAACTTATGCAAATATATATTCAATAAATTATTCATATTGAGTGTAATATCAATGATATTATTGTATATTACTCGAAATAAAATTTCTAAATTTAAGATACCATTAAAAAATTATATAATTTATTTCCACATGTCTTAGAATCAAAAAAATTTCTCTTAGAAAAATCATATTAGATGATAAATATTTTAAAATCTGATAAATCTAAAAATATGAAACTATATAACAACATAAAGTAAAATACTATATCATTGTTCATATAATGATGAACTTCATGCTACCATAATAATGAAATTTCAGATTTATATTTGCTTTTTAATCATGGAGCAAACATTATTTATTCTTACATAAAAAAAATGATATATTTTTTTTGCTAAGTACAGATTGTTATTCACAACTTTCTTGAAATTTTAGCATGATATTATTATCATATATATACAAATCATGCTAAATTTATCACATATCAAATATGATCATGTTTTTTTTCTCAATTTTCATGTATATACAAAATGATTTTCATACCATGAATATATACATAAATTAAGCAAAATCCAATATTTTATAGTTTATAAATTATAAAATAATAAATATTTGTATTTTAACTTTAGAAAGTGGAAATTAGATTAGCATAGTTATATGGAAGATATATTAGACTTGAGTATAATAAATGACATACTTGTCAAATAAAAAATATGTGATTTTTATTATAGTTTTTCAATACTTATTTCGAATATAGTATATAGAAATAGTTAATTTATGTTGTTCAATTATTTATGCTAAGTAACTTGATTTTTATATTTATTGAGGTGATATATATTACATATTTGAACAAAACAATATTGAAAAATTACATCTTGTCTTTGAAGACGTCCTCATAACTATAAATATCTTTTTTATTTATTTATGTATGCAAGAATGTCATATGATCTAAAGAAACAAAATTTGTGTTCCCACAACATTTTTTACTGCATTGATAACGTTGACATCATTAGAAAAATGAGTCATAATCGTCAAACTAATGGTTATTGTAACAAAAATCAAAATGATTCTTTATCTTGAAGAGGCGAGCGAAAAATCAATGACTTACAAACGTGTAATTGACATGTATTTGTAGTGTATCTGTAGATAAATAATAAATCAAGGCCACATAACAAAAATAAATTCATATATGTACATATATATATAGAGTACAAAATTATGAATTTTATAAATCTATTTATAGTTATATGTATAATAAAAATCATAAAATGATTTGACAAAAACTTTTATACACCCGTTGCACAGTTCTGAAATCGTGCACTCGCCTCCCACGCACCCGCACGTGCTCCAAGGTCGCACACAAATTGGGTTAAATTCAATTTTAGTCCATTTAAAAAACTAATGTCCATTTTTCGTCCACTATGGAAGCACTTTTCAATTTTAGTCCAATTAAGCCAAAAATCGTCACTATTTGATCCAATTTTTGCCGGAATACCACCCTCGCCGGCGATTGTAATACAATCGCCCCCAATTTTAATTTTTTTCTATTTATTTTAATTTATATTTAGTTTATTAATAGTATTTTAATATTGATTTAAATATTTCTTATTACAATTTTTATATAATTTTTTCATCTTAAATATTTTAAAATTTGAAATAATATTTAGATTTTGATATTAAAATATAAATTATAATATATAACTCAAAAATTAAATTCAAAATCTGAATATTATTTTTATTAAATATTTTTAGATTATAATTATATTTTAATATAAAAATCTAAATATTATTTATAATTTTAAAATATTTAAGAAAATATTAAATATTATTTTTAAATTAAATTAAAATATTTATTATATTAAATAACTCAGATTTTTTAAAAATAATATTTTAATATTTTCTAAAATATTTAACAAAATATTTATTAAGTATTTAAATATAATTAAATAATATTTAAATATAATTATAATTAAATATTTAAATATAATTAAATAACTCAGACTTTTTAAATATAATGTAAATTATTTTTAAATTTAATATTATTAAATATTATTTTTAAATTAAATTAAAATATTATTTAAATAATTTAATATAAAAATCTAAATATTATTTAAAAAATCTGAGTTATTTAAATATTAATAAAAATTATTTAATATTTATATAAATTTTTCTTAATGTTATTAATATTTTTAAATAATTGTTTAGATTTTTTTAATAATATATAGATTTTTATTTAAAAATACAAATGATATTTTAAAAACATAAAATTTAATTAAAATCGGAATATTATTATGATTTAAATTATTATTTATGTTTAAATTGATTTAAATATTTCTTAATGTTATTTATAATTTTTATAAATTTTTTCATTTTAACATTTTTAAATTTTAAAATAATATTTTTATTTAATTTATTGGATTTTGTAAATAAGTTCCGTGGTGGACGAAAATTGGACAGTGGCTCTTTAAATGGACTAAAATTAAAAAAAAAATTCCCATTTAAAATGTGCCAACTAAGCGCGAGTGGGCGAAAATTAAAATTGGGGGCGATTGTATTACAATCGTTAGCAAAAGTGCTATTCCGGCGAAAAATGGACCAAATAGTGACGTTTTTGGCTTAATTGGACTAAAATTGAAAAATGTTTTCATAGTGGACGAAAATTGGATAGTAGCTTTTTAAATGGACTAAAATTGAATTTTTTTCCCACACAGATTCGTCCACATTCAATCACATATGTTATACATTTATGTAGTGTTAAACATACATTTATGTTATGTTAGTCATACCTTTTAGATTTTTACATGTACCTTAACATATGTTCAAACAACTATTAATACCTTTCATACCTTTTGGTTATATTAGTCATATATTTTAGTTATGTTAGTTGTACCTTTATATATTACATAAATGTATGTTTATGTTGGGGTTAATTGCATAAAACCCCCTTGTGTTTTGGAAAGTCGGCCTCGCTCCCCCTCTGTTAAAAAAATGGCAAGGATTACACGTGGGATATCAAAAATACGACATACGGTCCATTTTTTCAAATTGAATTTAACGTCGTTATATTTTGTCTTGAATTTCTTGTTATACCCTTAAAATAGAATTAAAGTTTAATTAAAAAAAGAAAAGAAAAGAATTCTTATAAGTTTCAAAGGGCATTGCTTTCAGCGGCAGAATCGGCAACGCCGCTTCCCTCAAGTTCTCCTCAATACATTCACCTATTGATACCGCATTAGTTCGGGGTTGCATTAGTCAGAGATGTGAAGATGAGAGAGTGGAGAGGGGAGACGATTCTCGCCGAAGGTTGGGAATGTAGGGAGTACGGCTGGCGGAGGTCGCACGGTGGTTGTCCTTCATGGCGCTGCATGCAGTGGCGCGATGGTGGAGGTGGGCGGCGCTATGTGGAGAGAAAGAAATGAGGGTAGAAGAGACAATATTTTTGTAGAATGGTGGAGGTGGACGACGATGAAGATTTTCATTTTTTATTTTGTTTTCAATTTATTTATTTATTTCTAATTTTTAGATTTTTTTATTTTTCTTTTTTTAATCTTATGTGGCGCAATGTTTCTTATATTGGGGGTAAATTTATGATTTTTCTTATTTGATAATTTCCACAAATGTTAGATTTTCGAAGATCTGATCAATCTTTCAATTTTAATTTTTTAAATAATTTAAATCCTAATTTTTTATATTATTTTTTCAAAGATTTATTTTATTGGTTTTAAAATTAATTAAAAAATAAATTATATGTATACAAAGTTTAAAAGAAAAATTTAATCAAATGAAAAATAGTTTGAGCATAAATTCATTTTAAAATTAAGGTTGTAAAATATTCAAAAAAAATATATATATATAGTAATAATAGAAATAATTAAATTAAATAAAGTAGAAATTTTGGAGTAAAAGAGGGATTCTATACTACTTTTACATTAATTTTCCAAATGTAGAAGATATTTCCCTAAAAACATCAAAAATAAACAACAAAATAAATATACATATACACACAATATATAAACAAGTAGTGAAATTGACAATAAAAGGTAGTTAAATAATAAAAAAAATATTAGATAAAATTTTACAAGAAATCATAAAATAAAATTCCAAAAATTGAACAAAAAAAAAAAGAGTATAAATGAAATAGTATTAAATTACAAACTTTATTGTGAAAAGGGGGCATGGTGCAATTTATAGACAAAAGGTAAGGATAGAATAGTCATTTAACACTTAAAAATTGTTCAAAACCCAACAACTTTCGCACTTCAGGCGCGTGCAGTACACTACCGTTATTTCTAACGATTTTAGGGAAAACGCATCGATTTATGGATAGCCCACGTGTAATCCTTGTCATTCTTTTAACAGAGAGGGGAACAATGCCAACTTTCCAAAACATAAGGGGTTTTTATGCATTTAACATGTTTATGTTGATATAAGATATAAATAATATCACATAAATGTATGAGTAATATTATATAAAGGTAAACAAGTACAACTTGTGCCGAAATTAAAATTTAGGGTTAAAGTATTACATAAAGGTATGATAGTTGTATATAAAAGTATGACTAATATAACATAAAGGTATGACTAACAAAGTATAAAGACCAACGATTTTTTTTTTCAAAGTTAAAGTATTGTACTAAGTGTATGAAATCTGGACATAAGGGTATAACTAATATAACATAAATGTATGACTAATATAATATAAAGATATGACTAACATAACATAAAGTTCAAGAAAAAAAAAAGAAAAATGCGCGAATCCGACCCGACTTGACCCAAGTGCATGGACCAGTTGCACAGAATACCTACTCAAATAATTTGGATCACATTTTTACATATGGATAAAATTATAGCAAGTCAACTTAAATTCAGATTTTTCCCCTTTTTGTTACAAATCTCTCTCTCTCTCTCTCTCTCTCTCTCTCTCTATATATATATATATATACACACAATATATATATATATATATATATATATATATGTCTGTGTATGCGCGTGGGTACAACATTAGAGATAATTTTTTTACTTTGATAATTTAAAAATATTGAAATTCGATAAAAAAAAATATCTCATGAATATAAAGTGAATTTTAAATTAAGACTAAAAAAACTTTTTCCACTACAAATAATTACTGAAACAAAAATAAATGTCTGTTTTCCTTTTCTCCATTTTCTCTCTCTCCCTTTTTTTTTTTCTCTAGATTGCAACTTTAATAATTCTGGAAGAAAAATAGATATTTGTTTGAGTTGGTCTCTTGTACACCTGTCACACGGTGCGATGGGACTGCGCACGGTCGTACCCTGGGTCACGGTCAACTGTGTGCCACAACACAAAAAATCACATATTTATAGCCCTAAAATATATACTTAGAGCAAAAAATCACATACTTGTGTGGCGCATTATCGACCATACCCCATATTGTACCCTACATATGCGTTGTATTGTCATGCACGATCGAACTGTGCCCCATAGCACTAGAAAAAAATCACATACTTAATAATTTATTTTTTTATATATGCTTAAATAAGATTTTGAAAAAAAAAACACAAGAACATAATTTCTTATAGTATCATACGTTAATTAAAATATTAAATTTATAATTTTTTTTTATATATGCTTATAATATATCATTGAAAAGCTCTTTAAATTTATATTAATATAAGACTAATTTTAGTCTAAGATTCAAAGTGCTCTACATTATAAAAGCAAAATAATCAATACATGTAATTTTTTTAAAAAGAGTTTGAAATGTAAAGGACTCTTACCTTTTATAATCAAATAAAAAATTAAAAAAATATATTGAATTATGTTACTATCATTAATAAAGAGTTTTCTTTAATTAGGACTCTAATTTAACTTAATTTGATTTAATTATAGATATATATATATATATATATTATTAATATATAAATATGGATAATGTTTTATAAAATTTGAGGAAAAAGTTCAGAATTACTATGAAATAACTTGGACATTATTAAATCTAGTCTACTAATTTAAATTTCAAGTTTAGCCACATTAACATTGATCAGTTTGGAGGTTATGGTTATTTTTTAATTATTTGTTAGTTATTCCCTTTTGAAATTTGTGATACAGGCTAGAGTGGGACGATTGTGTTGGTTGTATTTTGAGTTTACAAACTAAATATATTGATTCAAGTTGATGTTGGTGATACAAATAGGAAGAGTGAATGACAAATAAAGAAAAAAAAAAAAAAAGCATCTCATGAATATAAAGTGAATTTTAAATTAAGACTAAAAAAACTTTTTCCACTACAAATAATTACTGAAACAAAAATAAATGTCCGTTTTCCTTTTCTCCACTTACTCTCTCTCTCTCTCCCTTTTTTTTTTTTTTTCTCTAGATTTGCAACTTCAATAATTCTGGGAGAAAATAGATATTTGTTTATGAGACCGTGCACGGTCGTGTCCTGGGTACGGTCGATCGTGCACTACAATACAAAAAATCACATGCGTATAACCCTAAAAATATAGTTAGAGCTAAAAATCACAACTTGTGTGGTGCACTCGTGCACGGTCGGATCGTGTCTCATAACGTGAGAAAAAAATCACATACTTAGACTTGAAAATTACATACTTAGAGTAGAAAATGGTTAAATTCAATTTTAATCCATTTAAAAAGCTACTGTCCATTTTTCGTTCACCATGGAAGTGTTTTTCAATTTTGGTCTAATTAAGCCAAAAATCGTCACTATTTTGTCCATTTTTCGCCGGAATACCACTCTTGCGGCGATTGTAATACAATCGTCTCCAATTATCACCGGATGACATGTGGTCTGTTATCGACCAATCAAAATTATCCGAGTCATATATATATATATATATATATATATTAGATAAGAAAAAAAATGTAAAATGTACATTTTAAATCTAAAAGGCAAATACTAAAATAAAAAATAAAAATCTAAAATCTAAAATTGCGAAGCAGGCCATGTCGACGCCGACAAACCGTGGGCTCTGACGTCTCTGAAGCTGAAAATCCCCAACTCTATCCTTCAACAATTGATGCTGCTTCATCTGCTGAAACTGTACCGAAAAATTCAATTAATAGGGTTTTATAAGGGAAATGAGCTCACGACTGAAAATATTGAGGAGGAAGTATTGAGCACCTCGGCTGATTGCAGCATCTGATACGAGAGGTGATTTTGCTGTGTTTGAGCGTGATGATTAGGGTAGAATGAAGAGGCTGGGTTCGGGCTTTGTGGCGGCGCAATCACCGGGCTGGGTTTACCATGCGGCGTGTAGAGCTTTGTTGAGTAAAACCACACCGTTTCCTCGATCATTTGCATCCTCGCAACTTCCCCCGCAACCGCGTACAACAAATCCCACCGCCGCTGGTCTTCGGCTTCCTGCGGCGAGCTTATGCCGGAGGCGGAGTTCGGGCTGCCCCGTGACCCGGGTTTGAACCCGCAGAGAGTTGACTACGGTGAACCGGATAGCTATTTGAAATAAAATAAACCACCAAATAATTTTAGGGAAAAAAATTGGAAATAAAATAAACCACCAAATAATTTTAGAGCCTGTTTTGTTAATTAATGATTTATTTGATTTTTATTTAAATTTTTTCATTAATTATTTAATATTTAATCCAATGTGGATATTAGGTCCACCTTTAAACATGTCACGTGTGATAAAATGTGCCACATAAGCGTGAGTGAGGCGAAAATTAAAATTGGGAGCGATTGTAATCGAGAGTGGTATTCCGTCAAAAAATGGATCAAATAGTGACAATTTTTGGCTTAATTAGACTAAAATTGAAAAACGCTTCCATGATGGACGAAAAATGGACATTAGCTTTTTAAATGAATTAAAATTGAATTTAACCAAAATAAAAAATAACATACTTATACACTATTGTAACACACGATCTATCGTGTCCCGGGACACGACCATTTACGGTCCTGTAGCACATTGCTGCAGTCGCACGTTTGTTTATTATCTCGAGAGAAGCATTTGCATCTTATTCACATGGGATAAGAAATTAAGCGTCCTGTGGCTGTCGCCAGCCTGTCAGGCATGCTCCTTGGCAAGTCAACGGTCAATGCATTTTGGATATTCTAGTGTATGATTAATTTCACTTGTACATATAATAGTTAATTCAACAAAGATATTTTATTTTAGTTGAGAGTAGAGGTAATATTCTTCAAATTTATTAGTTTATAAGAAAATAAACATATACCTTCTGAGGATTTGACTTTAGCTACATGTTAATGCAACTAATGTGAAGAAATAATATTTTAATATAACTAATATGTATTATTATGGAGCTATGAAAATCATATTATAATACATGGTTACACATTTAAATCTAATATCTCACATACAATATAGGTGTTTTCTGCTAGTCATGTACTTTACAAATGTAAAATGTTATAAATCAAACATGGAATCAAATTATTAATTTTATATTTGACAAGCTACCTTACAAGTAAAATAATTTATGGAGTGTGATCATTAGTTTGTTTAAATGAGGTCTCACTAATCAATCATCTTATCGAGATTAGCGCTCCAACTAGTTGAAGAGATGTATTGTTTGTTGACACACCTAGCTAGTCTCATTTTACGGGCTTTATGTATAATTAATTAACTATAACTAAAATATCTTTAATGACATTAAAATCTTAGACTATTGGATCTCAAATAAGAAAATAATACTCATAATTCTACTCAAAACCCTATACAAAGCATATACATATTTTTCTATCACGAAAACTTATGTGAGACGGTTTTACGGATAGTTACTATAAGATGGAGTCTCATCATCCACAAACAACATGCAAATTGTAGGATTTGAGTTGTGGGTAACTGGTTGACCCGTTTCACGCAATACAATAAAATTTTGTGAGATTGTTCCACATGAGACTCACTCTTTCTCTATAGAGTAAGCCTTACATGAGACGGAAGACGGAGTTCATATGGATCAACAAGACGGGTCAACCCATTCAATATGGTCAATTTCAATCTCACATAAAACTATAAAAAACTCTGTCTCACTTAAGTTTTTGCATTTTCGATATATCTTAATATATCTTACGAGACATAAGAAAATTTCAATATATTGTCAATTTCAGTCTCACATAAAACCTTACGTGAGACGGTCTCACGTGAATTTTTGTATTTTTAATATATCTTAATATGTCTTATATGGCAATCTATTGATCAAATATATCAAAAAGTCAAATCATACGAAAACAAAGAAAATAACAATATGCATTAGTACGTGTGTTCTAATTTTATATTTCATTCATATTGAGAAAAAAACAAATTTATAACCACTAACTTACTCTATTAAAATTTTGATAATGAGACTTAAAAAAGACCAAAAGCAAAAAAAAAATTGGTCAACTATGATTCTATATTGTTCTTGCGTGTTGAACTTAGTAAAATTCATTGGTTGGTGTGGAATGGCCAAAGTCAAGAGAGTTTTCTTATAATTGTTCCACATGACACTTTAGATTAATTCTGAACAAGAAAAAAAGTTCCACCTCATAAACATTACAGAAGACACTATAATGAAAAGGCTGATTAGTGATGTCTAAATGTTAGTCGAAAAAACATTGATACAACTTGTTGTAAAAACATTTTGTCGTTAAATTATTATCTCAAAAGCCTTCCTGTAAGTAGTCTTTTTGTGACGATATTGTTTTCACAAATAATTTTTTTAGTTATATTTTAATTATTTTTTGTAACAACTTGTTGTCAATTTATATTATTAATTTTTGAGATAATATGTTGTCGTAAACAATAGACTTTTCGCGAAAAATTTTGTTGTCACAAAAACTCATCTAATATACTCATTCTTGTTGTAGTGAGAAATTACAATTAAAGCAAATCATGAATGTATTAAATCTAGAAACTATGTTAGCAAATCGAAATATGATTATAGTTTAAATAAATTTCAACGTATCAAAATCTAGAATTAAGATGCGATCATTAATCAAAATGTGAGAATGATCATAACTTGTTCAAGTCAAGGGTGCACAAAATCATATATCGAAACCTATAAATTCATAAATAGACTTCTTTATTTATTACAAAACAATTATATTACATCAATACAAAAATATTACAAACAATTTATTGAGGGGACTTAGTATAATATCGAATCAGTTTTCTTGCCAAAAATACCAGGACCATAGGTTGAATAGAGGACCTCCACAAGAAGAGGGAATTGTAACAACACGAATGATGTCACAGGCAAGCAAGCCAATGCCGCCACTGGTATAAGAAACCATGGGTGTTGCATCTTAATTACATAAGTCAATGATGCACTAAAGGCTATCATCATAAATGTAATGGAGATGAAGAGGCTTAGAAGGCCAATGCTTATTCTCTTGGGTAAGACATACAAGAAATCTTCTTCTGCGTAACGTGAAGTCAAGATGGACAAGAACATTAGAAGAGAAGTGATGGAAGTGAACAAGGATACCGCGTCTGAAACTGCAAACAAGATGAATACAACTTTTTCTGAGAAAACTGGAGTGCCATTATTTTCAACACCTCCAGGCACTGTGAAAACTGCAGCGAACATGACTGTTGCAATTAGTGCAGCTGAAATGGTACATGCATTGGCCGTGTCCTTCATCCACCTTTCTCCATCCACTTTCAATTGATTGTGTTCCTCTGTGAATAACATTCTTGGGGTTTTCTCTTCTTTGTTTGTCCATATTCGTCGAGAAGGGTGAACAAATTTCTTCATCTCCTATAAATAATAGAGAATATGCATTCTTAGCAAAGAAGCCTAATTGCATAAATATGACTAACTAATCCAAACCAGGTACTATCAATGTGGCTATAGCTTTAAAATGGATCAATATCTTACGTTATACCACTGTAATTCCCTTTGCATTTGCAAAGCTGCACCACGAACAAGATTGAGTCTGTTGGGAGGGGCTAGTTTTCCACATAAGTGCATTAAATTGTTGCTCTCATTGTCCGTATTATCAAAAAATTGATATTTGCGGTCACTCAAACTGTAAAAGAGGTTGAAAACTTTTTCATATCGATACTTGGCTGCCAGAAGAAATATGGTGCTGTTAGTGTCGCCATCTCTAGCATAAGTAGCCATAGGATACATTTCCATGATCACTTCCACAATCTCACTTATGCCATACTTGGCTGCTTTAGTGATCGAACTCTTGAACATACTTGAAGCTTCACTTTGAGGCAATGCTAGCATTTCTTGGCACACTCGCCTGACAAGTAAAAGTGCTTGTTGGTGCACTGCTTTCTTCTCCCTTATGTCCTCCACACAAGGCACTGATATATAGCCGAATCTCAATCAGATAATCACATTGCAAAAACAAGAAAGTTTGAAATCAAATCACTCAATATATACCTAAACGTTGGATGACTTTCCAGAGCATGAATTCCAACTTGTGGGACACTGTTTAATCATACAAAATTTATTAATTTCTTTCTTTAATTGATATGTATGATACTTTTTCTATATTGATTAAAGTTGAAAAGGTAAAATATATGAAAGAAAAGGAACCTCCACAAAAGATTCGGAAATTGTTAGACACTAGAGGCTCACTACTTCCATCCTCAATGTCACCAGCAAAAGATGCCAATCGATCAACCGCTTTCACTTTGTTCATCTTTAGAGGAAAACCTTAATTAATGCAAAAAATCTCAAAATTTTAATCAAATATTGCTAGCTTAACAAGTTTTGACTGTGAAAATGAAAAAAATTGAGCAAGATTTGTCAAATTTACTTACGATGGTAGATCCATTTTTCCCACCAGTTGAATCTTTCCCCACTTAAGAAAACGGTGCCCATATCCGCCATTGATGACAGGGCAGTAAGATTGCTTTTTTCACTTTTCAAACGTGCCAGATCAGGATACTTGTCAACCAAATCGAGTGCAACATCTGACAAGCAGTAATGACAATAATTGATCAACAACTTGCTATTAATTGATCAAGCATCCAACCAATCAAATTAAAGTTTCCACTTCTACTTACCAAAGAATTCAGAACCTATAGCATTGTTCAAGAGGTCAATGCCGAATTGGCCATGAAAAGGGCTGCGTTCCACGTTGGGCTTGGACATGGATAACAAGTACTTGACTGTTTCCTTTTGGCAATATATGGCTGCTTGTAGAACTGGCAATCGCCCACTATCACTCAAAATGTATAGCAAATCAGGATTTTTAGTGACCAAAATCTTTGCAGCTTCAGTGTTTCCAACCTGGGCAGCATTGTGCAAAGCAGTATCCTCAGCACAATCCCCTATTCCCAGCGCGTCTAGTGGCAACATATCGACCAACTTTTTGACAAAATGATTGGCTTTTCCAGACAAAACCGCGACATGGAGAGGTGTTTCTGTGTAGCTACTAATAGCAGCTGTGACAGCATCTTTATCTCTGTCGAAGAAACTCTTCGCCGTTTCCCAGTCTCCGCTCAGTGCTGCTTTATACAGTGGCAAATACCTCTTTAAATCTTCACCTGTACATTTCAGCAGAATCAGGAGAGTACTTAATCTTTGAGTCATAATAAACTGCAAAAAAGGGAAAAATCTTACTTGCACCATCTTCTTGATCTTGAGTAGTATTATCGGCAACGTCACTCTCGGATTCACGTTCCTCATCTGAATTGGCTACACCATCTGAAGAACCCATTTGTGGAACCTCTCAAATTTTCCTCAACAGTGAATTCAAGATGATGGTACACTTTTTTATTTGCTCTTCATTTATCATTGTCTGTGTGTGTATATATATTCTGTCTCTACTGTTTAGTCCTATGACTTTCACATATGATTATACATTTTTTAGGTTGCCTGGTTTATAATTATTGGACAATTTATATAATTATTGTCTTCTGAAATTGGACAATATATAAATTTATAAATTGGACAATTGGTTGTTATGTGTGAAACCACTTAATTTAATTCCAATTCTTTTCTTAATTAATGGAATATTTATAGATAAGTTGCCGTCTGGGGAAATGTTTATCAACTAATTAACAAAAAAAAAAAAAAACAATGACATAATGTTAGTGACCTCCGCATCAAATTAGCCTCGTTCTCATATAATAAGGTGCAAATTTTCAAAAAATTCAAGAGAAAAAAATATTAGATATTAATATAGTTTTCAAAATTTTTATAATTGACTTAATTTTTTAGGAATAGTGCTTCCTAATATTAATACTAACTTAATATTATTGTAAATATATCATTTTATTTGAAATTTTAAGTTCAATATATGCATTAAAGAATAATCAAGTTTTATCCAACATTTCAGTGAATTCAAGATGATGGTACACTTTTTTATTTGCTCTTCATTTATCATTGTGTCTGTTTCTGTATATATACAACCCTATGACTTTCACATATGATTATACATTTTTTAAGTTGCCAGCTGGCTGGTTTATAATTACATTGTCTTCTGCAATTGGACAATTTATAAATTATGGTGGTTCTTCATTTTTTTTTATTTTTTATTTTATTTTTCGAGTAAGTCATATGAATGGTTGTTAGATGTGTATGTGTGAAGCCGATTGTCACATGTATGTATTACCCAAGGCAGGGACCACGTTGAACTACTGAGACTTTTTAGGAGCTTTTCTTTGAAAAGAATGGTCGATATAAAGGGAAAAATAGTGAAAATATCATGTATATTACTTTTAAGGGTTAATTGTCAAAAAAATCACAATCTTTACTCAAATTGTCATTTTAACCAAACCTTTTATTATTGGTCAAAATAACCTAACATTATATATGTTGTTTGTTTTTTAACCTTGGGCAGCCCCGAAAATTATTTCCGTTGACATGTCCATCTGCCCGGACACGTCAGCTGCCACGTCTTAAATTCAAAAAAGAAAAAGAAAAATCATACCATACAAATGACGTCGTTGTGAGTAAATGAATTAAAAAAAACAATGACGTCGTTTGTATGGTATGATTTTTCTTTTTCTTTTTTGAATTTAAGACTTGGCAGCTGACGTGTCCGGGCAGATGGACACATCAGCGGAAATAATTTTCGGGGCTGACCGAGGTTAAAAAACAAACAACATATATAAAGTTAGGTTATTTTGACCAATAATGAAAAGTTTGGTTAAAATGACAATTTGAGTAAAAGTTGTGATTTTTTTGGCAATTACCCCTACTTTTAATTATGATCTTATTTTTTAATTTTTTGAGTTTTTAAGAATGTTCAATATATTGTTTTATGGCATTTTTTTAAAATGCCAGCTGGTTGGTTGTAATTATAAGCTGGCTGGCTAGAAATAATATTTTATATTATTTTGGGTTAATTTCAATTAGGGTCTTGTATGTAAAATCTTTTTTTTTTTTTTGAACAACCAAATATACGTTTTCCAATTGTAGTTCTATACTACTATATAAGTACGAATAATTTAAATTTCATCCATTTTTCATAATGTATATTTTAACTCTCCTACATAATTAAATTAAATTACATTCCTAATTAAAGAAAAATGTATATTAATGATGATAAAGTAATTCAATATTTATTTTATTTTTCTATTTGATTATAATAGGTAAGAGTCCACATTCCAAACTCTTCTTGAAGATTTTTAGATGGTTTGATTCTTCTTCATCTATAATCTTGAATATCTTGAATATTTTGAATATTAGAATAAAATTACTTTCATATTAATATATATTTAAAGAGATTTTCAATGATATATGATAAGCATATATAAAAAATTACACTATAAAGTTAATATATTTATCAAAGTATGGTATTATTAGAAATTATGTTCTTATACTTTTTGGGTTACTTTCAATTTTAGTCCTTTATATAAGACCTTTTTTTCATTTTTGGACAACCAAGTTTACGTTTTTCAATTTTGGTCTTATATGTTTCAATTATTTCCAATTTCAGTCAAGTTCCAACCAAAATTGGACTGAAATTGAAAAAAAATTGAAATATATAAGATCAAAATTGAAAAACTTGATTGAAATTGGAAAAATTTAAACATATAGGATCAAAATTGGAAAACATATACTTAATTGTCAAAAATTGAAAATGACCTTATTTAGGGGTCCAAAATTGGTATTAACTCTATTTTTTTCGAAATCCTATTTGTTTTTTTAATATAAATATAGTGAAAAGAAAATATTAAATTTATCAAATCTAAATATATTTTTAAACATTTATACTACTAATACATAAATAGTTTAAAATGAAAAATTGTAATTATATATTATGGATTTTTAAACTAATTAATTGTATTGTTGATTGTTTCTTTCGAAACTTTATTCATCTACTATATTCTTCTTCGATAAGAGTTTTAGAAGATTTTAAAAAGTTTGTGTATTCTTTGTAAAATAAAATCATATAATATTTGAAAAACAAAACAAAACAAAAAAAAAAAGATTTTTCAGATAAGCGAGAAACTAATTTACTCCCTTTTTTTTTCGATTGAAAAACATTAGTTCAATCAAGTGTAAGGTAAATAAATAGAAGTTTGGGTGGATTACATTTCTGAAAATTATGACAACCAACAACCCATAACTATGAAGAGCATAAAAAAGTTATGTAAATCTTTTAGTTTAAATTCACTCGTTTCTTTATAACACCATACTATTCTATAATCTTTTAAATCTTACTGTGGTTGTAACTTGAAAATTTGATCACAAAAGTATAACTATAATTTCGGTACGGTATCGGTATGACGATTTAGAATTTTTCGGTATTTCGGTATATACCAAAATACCAAAATATATTAATATTATTAATATATATAATATATTCACCTAAGGCTTTGACTTTTTTGAATTAATTTACACACCTCACAAAATCTAGCCGTAAGTAATTCTCACTTCACATTTCTCCCCCAACTCTCACTTCCCTCAACTCTCGCAATCGCCGACCAACTAGCCGCCAACCTATTTGTCCGTAAGTTCTTTAGTTTCTCTACACCTTCCTCTTTTGATTTGTTTACTGAGATTTGGAGCATTAATTTATTTGGAACACTAATTCTTGTATAATGATTACTGATTAGTGGGTCAGTGGTGGGGTTTTATTATAAATATGGAAAATATCATGATTAGTCAAGAAATGTATCCTTAATCTTGAAGTGTTATTTGATTTGCAATTTCTTATTGACTGTAAAAACTCTGTATGTATTAATCCTTGTAGAGATTTTGTTTCTTGAATAGAATTATATACATCTAACTATTTGAAAATATATGGAATTAACTGCCCAGTTGATGGCTAATAGCCCAGAATGTGGTCATTTACTTGAGCAAGATTTCTTGAATCTTGAATTGACAAGCTTTACAGAAGAAATATAGTAAAAACTCCATAGGCTCCAGAGATATATTTTTTATATAAATTTATAAAATCCAAAGGTTGCCAAAACTTTTTACATCCATCTATCTATTAGATACAAAATATCAAAACAAAACAATTATGCATCTGAGAAACTAAGCAGAAATCATGGTAGGAAGCCTCTTGTTTCCCCTTCATTGATAACATTTTACAGCCACTAATGATTTACTTTTTAGAATTTGGAATGGAATCTGATTATTCTCATACGCCACAATCAAGTCAATCTGAAATATTAAATACAATGAAATTTGAAAAACGTGATGAGTCTACGAGTCACAAACGAGCAAGAACAGATTCGATATCAAGACCTCATGTAGCTCCTAAACAACCTTGGAGTTAATATTAGATGCATTGTGAAGAAAAAAAATGAAGAAGTTGGATAATGAAAGTGTACAACAAATTGGAATGTGCAATTATTGTAAAGTTGAGATCCCAGCGGCTTACGGAAGTACAAGTGGATTAAAAAATCACTTGTTGAATAGGTGCAATGCAAGTCCACTATACAAAGCGAGTGAGAGTGAGAAAAATCAAGTTGTGTTGACAAATGAGACTATGGGGCAAGGAAGTGCATTGATTCCTCACACTTTTAATAAAAAAATGATAAGAATTAAAGATTACAGAGTTTGTGATTATCGATGAAATGTCATTTCGGGTTGTTGAAGGGAGGGGATTTGTAAGTACTTACAAGAAAAAAGCTCATAGACAACGGCTTTTAACTGTTGTCGTAGCCATATTTATACCGTTGTCGTAGCCAGTGTTGTCGTAGGGTCTGGAAAAATCTGCTCATAGACAACGGTTTTTAACCGTTGTCGTAGCTATCTACGACAACGGTTATTAACCGTTGTCGTAGCTATATTAACCGTTGTCATAGATAGCTACGACAACGGTTAATAACTGTTGTCTAGTATTGTGCATGAGTTACAATCGAGATTCAAAATCTCAAATCGAAAGAAAGTTGCAGGTATAATTTATGATTTATTCTTAATTTAGAAGACTAAGATAAAAAGTGTGCTTAGTGGCAAAGGGTAAGTATCAAAACTGATACTTAGACATCCATTCAAAACATAAATTACATGGTTGTTACAGCTCACTTTTTAGATAGTGATTGGGAATTGCATAAAAGAATAATTAATTTCATGAAAATCACTAATCATGTTGAGGAAGAAATTGGCAAGATGATTGAGATTTGTTTAAAGGAATGGGGGATAGAAAAAGTATTTTCAATAGTGGTCGATAATGCTTCTTCTAATGATACATTTATTGATTACTTGAAAAAAAGAATGAAAAGTGAGAATGCATTGTTGTTTGAACAGAAGTACTTGCATTTGAGGTGTGCATATCATATACTTAACTTGATTGTTAAGGATGGTTTAAAGGAGCTTAATGCTTCGATTAAATCTATAAGGAATGCAGTTGTTTTTATTCATTCTTCCCCTTCTAGATTGAACAAATTTAGGGAATTTGTCGTGCTAGACAAGTTTGCTAGCACATCAACTGTTCCTATTGATGTGAAAATCAGGTGGAATGCAACCTATAAAATGCTTGAAGTTGCATTGAAGTATAGAAGAGTTTTTGAAAGGATGGCCGAAGAAAGGTTTGCCTTTATGAATTATTTTCGTGAAAATGATTAAAAGGGTAAAGAAAGAATAGGACCTCCAATTATTGAGGATTGGGGGAATGCAAAAACTTTTGTACACTTCTTGAAAACTTCTATGATGCCATTTTAGAGCTAAGTGCATAAAAAACTCCTACCTCTCAATTAATATATCAATAAATGATTGCACTACAAATTGAGATTGAGAAAAAGAGAAATGATGATTTCGATCCAATACTTGAAAAGGTTGCAAGTGTAATGAAGTTAAAATTTGATAAGTATTGGGGAAATTGGAATAACTTGAATCCTTCGATTTTTATTGCCAATGTTTTAGACCCGAGAAACAAGCTTCAAATGATTAAAGTTAGCATCAAGAAATTGGGAGGTACTTCTACAAAGGTACAAGATTTCATTGATGTGGTTAGATTAAATTTGGTAACTTTGTGGATAGAGTATAAGAGTATAAATGATACCTTGCATAGTGAAAAACAATGTACACAAATAGAGTGTGATGGTGGAGATGATACTACAAGTTTTGGTGGTGGTGGTCTTTGGGATGAATTATTCAATGATGTGGAAGCACAAAATGAAGAAGGACAACTTCAAGAGATATCTAATGAGGTGGATAAATACCTAGCGGATGAGATTGAAAAACGATCGAATCAATCTTTCAGAATGGTGGAAATGAAGTGAAACTAGGTACCCAATCCTTTCAAGTATTGCCAAAGATATTTTTATTATTCCAACCTCAACCGTTGCTAATGATTCTGCTTTTAGTTTGGGCAAAAGGGTTGTGGATCCTTTTAGGAGTAGTTTGAGTTCAAAAATGATAGAGACATTGGTGTGCACTCATGATTGATTAAGAGGAGAGAAGCTCATCTTTTATAAGGATCCAATCGACGATGACCTTGATTTATACAAGGAAATTGAAGAAATTGAAAAGAGTAATATCTTTTCTTATTTGAGATGTTTTCATTTATTTTAATCTAATATGAATTATTTTAATAATCTCTCATGATTCTTTTATAGCTGCAAATGTCAATCAAGATCGTTCTAAAACTTTCTCTCCGACCTCCACTTTATCTAAGGTGTAATTTTAAAAGTAAGATTATATTTATGTTTATTTATTTCAATGTAACTTTGAAAATAAGATTACATCTATATATTTTTCAACTTTGATATTTGTAACTAATTTACTTGTAAATTTTACAAGTCTCGTACCTTGATGCTTGAGGTTTTGGAGTTTCAAAATCAATTGGATTTTTGTATTCGAACATGAATTTTATTATTATTATTATTAGGGTGGTGCTAAAGGCACAACACCCATTACTAAGGGCACAACACCCTATTAGTGTGTGGGACCCCACACACTAATAGGGTGTTGTGCCCTTAGTAATGAGTGTTGTGTCTTTAGCACACACCTTATTATTATTATTATTATTACTACTACTACTACTACTACTACTACTACTACTACTATTACTACTATTACTATTACTATTATTATTATTATTATTATTATTATTATTATTGTAATGTTTATTGCTACTTGAATTGGATTTTTTTGTATTATTTGATGTGTTCGGTTGGGACGTGAATTTTAATTTTATGTTTTTTTTTATGTTATGTCGTGGATAGGATATCATTGACTTGTTCATAATATGTACTTTATTTTTCAGTAAATTTCGGTAATTTTGGTAAATTCAGTAAATTTTGGTAATTTCGATAATATTCGGTAGTTTTGGTAAATTTCTATATGGTATGATGGAAAATTTCGGTATACCGAAAATTTCGGTAATTCGGTATGAAACGATATTGGCTGCATCATACTGAAAATTTCGATACGATATTGGTAAGTTTTTTGGCAAACCAAAATTTTTGATACGGTATAGTATAAAATTTTTGGTATACCGTACCGAACCATCCCTAATTAAAATACTAAAAGACAACATTAGATTGTGCTTGGATTCTATGGTTTTAAAGTGGTATATGATTGGTACACAAACATGGATACAGAGGATCCCATCTAATCATCAGATTATACAATTTTTTTTTTAAATGCCAGCTGGCTGGTTTGTAATTATTATAATCCTTATTGTCTTTACCAATTGGATAATTTATAAATTATGGTGGTCCTCTCATTTTTATTTTATTTTTACTTTTTCGAGTAAGGGAATGGTTGTTAGATGTGTATGTGTGAAGCGGTTTATTTTAACTACCAAGGTTTACGAAAAAAATATTGATGCAATTTTATTCAACCTCGTATATGGTGCAAGTTGTTTATTTTGATAAATTAGTATTATTATTAATATTCTTCCTTTATCACGTCATGGCTGGTTGTTACATGTTTGTGTGAACATAATAGTTTAGATTTTAAAGAAATAATTGCCAAGGCGGGGGACCACGTTGTACGGCTGAGATTTTTTTTTAATTAAGTAAATATTTCAATTTTGGTCATGCATGAAAGCCATTTTCCATTTTTTATATAATCAAGTATCATTTTTTAATTTTGGTCTTTTATATTTTAATCTTTTCTAATTTCAATCATTTTTTGTCGGAATTTTTAAAATTGCTGACGTGGCTGCCGAAAATTCTGACATGGCCACCGGAAATTCTGACATGACATCCAAATTCTGACAGTCACATCAACAATTTTGAAAATTAAACAAAAAAAGACTGAAATTGAAAAACCAAAATTAAAAAACAGATATTTGATAATTAAAAAATGAAAAATATCTTACATGGAGGACCAAAATTGAAATTCACTCTATAATTAAATTGGTCATCTAACATATTAGTAAAGTATATTGAACTTACAATTAAATTGAGAATTTAATCGTATCTATTATCCACAACATGCAACTGAAGGACATTCACTAGAGTCCTAGATACCATGAAAGAATTAACTTCTTGATGCCTATATGAGGGAGATTGAATTAAGTATTGAAGATAAAAAAATCTAGAAGCTTTGATTTGATTTAGTAAATATTGTATTTCTATAGTTGTAGATATGGTTCTTGTACAATAAGTTTGTATCTTGTATTTATACTGTGTATTCATCACTCAATAAGATATCCACAGAATTCTATATGGTATCAGAGCCAGAAATTCACCCCATTATCTGAGTAGAAATGTTTAATTGAGCCATTAAGTTGTTTTTCCAGTTTAACCACCGAACACGGAGCCATTAAGTTGTTTTTCCGCCATGACTTTGAATTGTTTAATCACCGAACACACCTGTGATTTAGCTTGCAATGGAAATAACCAACAATATCTACTAAACAAATCAATCAGTAGTAAAAAATATCGACTGCCATCATGTGCAACACATGAAGCAGATAACCAACAATATCTACTAAACAAATCAACCAGATTGGCTGCCATCATGTGCAATGCAACACAGGAAGCAGGTCCCCAAACATCTAACATAAATATAATCCAGAAGTAGCAACGTGCTTGGTATCAAGCTCTAAGCAGTGCTCTCATTAAGTTTGGTTTCACTCAATCACAGGCTGATCACTCCTTATTCACTTATTCTCGTAATGATATTCGTCTCATTATTCTTGCCTATACGGACGATCTTATTATTACAGGTTCCTACCCTTCGATGATTCACTCATTTGTATTCCTCCTTTGCTTTGCTATAAAAGATTTTGGAGACTTCTCATTTTTCCTTGGCATTTGATATGGTCGAACTAAGACGAACCGATTTCCTCTCTTAAAAGACCGAATCTAGTTGAACCAAGTCGAACCGAGTCCTTGTCTTAGAAGCCGAACGGAGACCAAAGTCAAGGCTGTTGAAGTATTGAGAAACAAGCTGTTCGGCCATCTTCTGATCGAACTAACGAAGCTCAAGCTAGTGTGGGAAATACGATGACGTACTAACTTAGTTATAAGATACGAGGAAAAACTGGTATATGGCGAAGCTAAGCGAACTTAGTTACAGCCCTATGATCGAACTAATGAAAAAGGAACTGATTTAGTTCGATGTCATAACAGCGAACTGATTAACATGGAATGTGGCGGATAGACTTTGACCCTAACTAACCGCTATTTCAGCGGATCTGTTAGTCCGTATCCCATATTTTGTGGGATAAATCTCAACCAACTCATATCCCAGGGAGTCTATATATACTCTTGTTCTCATTCTTTATTTTTTCTGATGCACACTTATAATAAAAATACACACACGTACACTTGCGAAAAATATCCTTTTCCTTTTTTCTGACTTGAGCGTCGGAGTCCCATCGCCGGGAATCCCTCCCGGTGTTTGTTTTGCAGGTTTACAAGTCTGGAATTTTGAGTTTTTGGGTTGAAGAACCGGAGCTTTGGATCGGAGCAACATCAATTGGCGCCGTCTGTGGGAAAAACAATCTGAGTTTTAAGGCGTTGAGATAACAAGTATGGTGAATACCAGGGGATCAAAAAGAAGGATGGAAGTCGGTGATTCATCCAGGAGGCCTGAAAATCGAGAGGGTGACCGGAGTCCTACCCCGGTGGATCCCCCCCGTACCATTACTTTAACGGCGGAGGAATTGGCAGACTTGATGGAAGCAGCTGTCCAGAAAGCAATGGGGAAACAAAGAGCTGAGTCACATCAGGATAATATGGACACTCATCGGGAGAAAGAAGCCAGTGATTATAGGTCACAAACGGATGAGAGGGAAAGCCAGTTTGATGGCTCTCGGGGACAGAAACGAGGCCGCGATGAGTTATCGGATAGGGTTGATGAACTGAAAAGAGAGATGAAAGAAGTTCAGCGTAATATTCGACGAGTCCCAAAGGGTTCAAGGGGGAATCCCTTTTCGGAGGAAGTGATGGAAGATGAATTACCGGCATCTTTTCGACCGGTGAATTTTGATTACGATGGTATTGCTGATCCGTGGGATCACTTGTGTCGATTTGAAAATACCGCTCTCTTACACCGGTATTCAGATGGCATCAAGTGTAGGGTGTTTGCTACTACCCTCACCAAGGCTGCTCAAACTTGGTTCAGCCAATTGACTGATGGAACTATTCATGACTTCAAACAATTATCAGAGTTATTCCTACACCAGTTCGTCAATGCCGGAAGACAGCGGCGGTCTACTCAAACTCTGTTCGGGGTGAAACAGAAAGGGGATGAGATGTTGAGAGAGTACGTTGGAAGGTTTACAGATGCAGTTCGGGAAGCTCCTGGGGCTTCGGATGACTTAATAGTCAATGCCTTCATACAGGGTCTAAAAGAGGGTGATCTTCATTCTTCTTTGGTTAAGAAGATGCCGAGGAATTTTGATGATTTATTGTAGAGATCCACCAAGTACATCAACCTGGAAGAGGCAGTGCGGATTAAGAAGGGTGAGGGCTCTAACCGAGCTAGTAAGTCACAGGAACAGGAGCCTACAAGAAGAAAGGAGACGGGAGAATCTCGATCGAGGTTCGCGCCTCCGCCGTTGCGAGAGAACAAAGCTGGTAGGAGGTATGACCAATATACCCCCCTGAATATTTCTCCTGGACAGGTATTGATGGAGATTTGGAATCTGCCCCAACTGAAATGGCCGGCGACCTGGAGCCCAAATCCCAAAAAGCCATCCACCTTCGGGAATGGCAAGCTTTGTCGGTTTCATAACGAATATGGACACGGCACTGATGAATGCCTGCACCTTAGAGACGAACTAGAGAGATTAGTTCGGGAAAATAGGCTTGCTCGGTATGTTCGTCCTCGCCGACAAGATAACAGAGAGCAGAGGAATGCTTGGGAGGAGCCTAGAAGAGAAAGGGGACAACATCGTCCTGAACTGCCTCCCCCTCCGCCGCTTCCGC
The DNA here is from genome assembly GCA_946896805.1 of Scutellaria galericulata. Lineage (NCBI taxonomy): Eukaryota > Viridiplantae > Streptophyta > Magnoliopsida > Lamiales > Lamiaceae > Scutellaria > Scutellaria galericulata. Next base: position 16,303,857 of record OX335790.1, read on the forward strand.
CGCAAAACAGGCCTGAGAGGGAGGAAAGGCCCACTATACACATGATTATAGGAGGACCAACGGATGGAGATTCGAATAGAGCTCGCAAGGCGAGATTGAATTCAGTTCGACAGAAAGGTGATGAGGTTCAAACGATTTTTGACGAGGTAGTAGTGCAGTTTGGGGCTCAAGATAAAGTAGCTCTCCAGAGTCCGCAGTTCGATGCTATGGTGATTGCGGCCGAGATTGGGGGTTTCAACGTAGAAAGGATATTCGTTGATACCGGCAGTTCGGTGGACATTATGTTCATGGACTGTTTTCGAAAGATGAGATCGACAGTCGAAGTGAAGTCGGTGGAGACCTCTCTTTATGGGTTTTCTGGAGAGGCCGTGACAGTGTTTGGCAAGGTCCAGTTACCCATGGTTCTGGGAGAAAAGGAATGGAGGCAAAATAAGACAATAACTTTCCTATTGGTGGACGCGTCTTCGCAGTACAACGTGATTTTAGGGCGTCCTTCGTTGAGTATTTACGCAGCTGTTATCTCACCTGCTCATTTGATGATGAAATTTCCAGTGGAAGATGAGGAAGGACGAACTGTGGGAGTGGGAGTAGTCCACGACAATCAGCAGACAGCTCGACGCTGTTACGTAGCCGCAGTTCGCCAGTCCGAATTCCAAAAACGGAAGGCCGAACAGAAAACTGAGATTGATAGAGAAAGAGATCAGAGTCGAAAGAAAGGACGAGAGGCGAACACAGCGGAGTTTGAAGAGGGAGAATTGATGAGCATTGAGTTGGTCTCCGAACAACCGGGACATGTAGTTCGCATTGGCAATCATTTGGCCGAACCGAACCGTAGTGAGATTGTGCAGGTATTGAGAGAAAACGTGGATTTGTTCGCATGGAAGCCGGAAGATATGAAGGGTATAAACCCGGACATAGCAGTTCATTAGTTGGATACTAAGCCCGAGGTTCGACCGATCAAGCAGAAATTGAGGCACTTTGGTGACGAACAAAACGAGATAATAGAAAGGGAAGTTCAGAAGTTGTTGGAGATAGGGCATATTGAGAAGATCCAATACCCTCAGTGGCTGGCTAATGTAGTGTTGGTGCCTAAACCTGGAAACAAATGGCGAATGTGTATCGATTTCCGAGATTTGAACAAAGCTTCTCCAAAGGATCATTACCCACTCCCTCGAATCGATAAATTGGTAGATTCAACGGCTGGCTGCGAACTGCTCAGCATGATGGATGCTGCACAAGGGTATCATCAGATCTTGCTACATCCGAAGGACAAACCCAAAGTTTCTTTCATCACTTCGTCAGGTACCTATTGTTACACTGTGATGCCATTTGGATTAAAAAATGCGGGAGCTACTTACCAGAGGATGGTGGATAAGATGTTCAAATACCAGTTGGGTCGTAATATGGAAGCTTATGTGGATGACATGTTGGTGAAGAGTATTCAGGCGAACACCCATGCGGCAGATTTGAGAGAAACAATGACAACTATTCGAAGATATGGGATGCGGTTGAATCCATCCAAGTGCTCATTCGGAGTAAAAGCGGGGAAATTCCTGGGATATATGGTTACTGAGAGGGGAATCGAAGTTAATCCAAGCAAGATTCGAGCTATCCAAGATATGGCTCCCCCGCGAACCATAAAAGAGGTACAAGTTCTAACTGGTCGAGTTGTTGCTCTAAGCAGGTTTATATCAAGATTGGCGGATAAAGGATTGCCTTTCTTCAAAGTCCTTAGAAAGAATAGTCAGTTCGGATGGAACGAACAATGTCAGAAGGCTTTTGACGACTTAAAAGTGTTCCTTTCTTCACTTCCATTATTGAAGCAGCCAATTCAAGGAGGAGCGCTGCTGGTATATTTGGCGATTGGCGAAGAATCTGTTAGTTCGGTCCTTGTGCGAGAAGAAGGGAAGGACCAGTTCCCTGTCTACTTCGTCAGTAAAGTTCTTCAAGGAGCCGAAGTGCGATATACTGAGATAGAAAAGGTGGCATATGCTTTGGTTACTGCTGCCAGGAGATTACGGCCATACTTTTTGAGTTATGAGATAACAGTGCGAACAGATCATCCGTTGAGCACCATTCTGGGAAAGCCTGAAGCATCAGGGAGATTGGTCAAATGGGCCATCGAACTGGGTCAGTTTGACATCAAGTACGAACCTCGAACAGCTATCAAAGGTCAGGCCTTGGCGGACTTCATCCAAGAAACAACCAGGGCACAAGAAAAGAAAGAGTGGGAGTTGTTTGTCCAGAAATATCGAGGAGCCGGAGCTGGAATATTGCTGATTAGTCCAGAAAAGGATGAATTACAGTTTGCCATAAAATTCTTGTTCAAAGCATCTAACAATGAAGTAGAATATGAAGCCTTTTTGCAGGGTTTGAAGATAGCAGAACAGGCTGGAGCGCGCCACTTAACAGTGAAATCAGATTCACAGTTGGTAACACAACAACTCCGAAATGAGTGTGAAGTCAAAGAAGATAGGATGATTTCCTATGTGGACAAAATCAAAGATATGGAGAACAGATTTGAAAAGCTTCAAATTGAACAGATCCCCAGAAGTGAAAATGAAAAGGCGGACTTTCTATCGAAGATAGGCAGTTCGTTGCAAGACTGTTCGCAGAGAAGTATCACTGTGATGGGCGTTGGAAGAGAAAGTGAAGTTATGAATATCGACGAGGCAGAGACCGATTGGAGAACCCCTTTCTTACATTTTTTGGAGGGCAAAAGGGAAGGAACAGCGAAGGAGTTAGAGAGGTTAGAAAGGCAAGTTCGTTTCTACTATGTTATTGACGGATTATTATACAGGAAAACCTTTTTACCAACGGATGCAAGATGCTTATCTCAAGAAGAAGGGATTAAGGTGTTAAAAGAAGCTCATGAAGGAGGATGTGCCGAACATTCTGGAGCAAGAGCTTTAGCTCGGAAGGTGGTACGAGCTGGGTTTTATTGGCCCACGTTGAAGAATGATGCGGAGGAGCTTGTTAGAAAATGTGAATCTTGTCAGAAACATGGATGGCGAATCCACACCCCAGCCGCAGATATGCTAACTACTTGTTCGCCTTGTCCCTTCGCTAGATGGGGAATCGACATAGTTGGTCCGTTTGTGAAAACCAGAGGAAGCAAACAATTTTTGGTAGTAGCAGTAGATTACTTCACTAAGTGGGTCGAAGCCGAACCTCTAGTCAAAATTACAGAAGCTGACATGATACACTTTGTTTGGAAGAATATTTGTTGCCGATTTGGTTTGCCAAGAGTTTTGGTGTCAGACAATGGAGCTCAGTTTCGAGGAAAGAAAATCACGGGATGGTGCGAAGAGATGAAAATTGTGCAAGTGTTTACCGCAGTTGCACATCCACAAGCAAATGGCCAAGTCGAAGTAGTAAACCGAATCATAGTGGATAGACTCAAAAAGCGGCTCGAATCTGAGAAGTCGAACTGGGTGGACGAACTACCATCAGTACTGTGGGCATACCGAACAACGACTAGGACGACGACGGGAGAGAGTCCTTTCAGTTTGGCGTTTGGGATGGAAGCAGTAGTTCCAACAGAAATTCAAGGAGAAGCTTTGCGGATCACCAATTTTGAACCACAAGAAAACGAGGAGTTGATTAGAACTGACCTAATGTTTCTGGACGAATTGAGGGATGAAGCCCGAGTTCGACACGAGCTCTATAAAAGACGCGTTCAAGCTGCGTTTCACAAAAGAGTTCGAAGAAGGGAATTCCAAGTAGGAGATCTGGTACTAAGGCAAGCTGACGTCCTGGTTGAAATTGGAAAGTTGGATGCTACTTGGGAAGGTCCGTACATAGTTTCCAAGATTCTTTCGGGAGGATCTTACGAACTGACGGATGAAGATGGTAAGAGGTTACCCAGACCTTGGCATGTGAGTCATTTGAAGAAGTTCTATGCTTGAAGATTCATGTATATATAGGTTGTTTATTACTTTTTAAATTCCTGCTATTTTATGAAATAAGAAACATTTACCCCGTGGACGTAGGTCGATTTGACCGAACCACGTTATATCTTTGTGTCATTTTTCTGCTTTACTACAATCATGCATGACGATTGAGCGAACTTCAACATTCCCTCGGAATGTAAGCACTCCCTCGGAGTGTCTCGATTGAGCACTCCCTCGGAGTGTCTCGATTGAGCGAACTTCAACATTCCCTCGGAATGTAAGCACTCCCTCGGAGTGTCTCGATTAAGCGAACTTCAACATTCCCTCGGAATGTAAGCACTCCCTCGGAGTGTCCTGATCAAGCGAACTTCAACATTCCCTCGGAATGTAAGCACTCCCTCGGAGTGTCTCGATTAAGCGAACTTCAACATTCCCTCGGAATGTAAGCACTCCCTCGGAGTGTCCTGATCAAGCGAACTTCAACATTCCCTCGGAATGTAAGCACTCCCTCGGAGTGTCCTGATTAAGCGAACTTCAACATTCCCTCGGAATGCAAACACTCCCTCGGAGTGTCCCGATTAAACGAACTACAAAGTGTTGATTATTCGAACTAAGGCTTGCATATCTTATGGTCCATTCGCTTATTAATAAAGTTTGTGACGTGAATAACTTGTAAAAGGAATGGACAAATTTATAATAGGAAATTCGATGGATTGATCATAAAAGATACAGAATAGTTCTAGATAAAAAATGTGAAATTTTTTTACAAAGTATCATCAGAAAGCTTTTTGGAAGAAGGTTCAGCAGCGGAGGTCGGCGGTGCGGAAGGATCGAACATCTCATCAGGAAGATCCACCATAAGATTTGAAGTATCTTCCTCGAGTTGAATAGTTGAATTGGTACTTGGAAGGACTTCAGAAATGGCTTGCTGAAGAAAACCTACCCACCATCTGGCATCAACATCCTCGTTCGGATCCCCTTGCCAACCGGGAGGAATCGGGAAGGACTGCTTCAATTTCTTACCAAGCGAAGGAAGACGGAATCGGAGCTGGGACTCTAGCTGAGCTTCCTTCACCTCTTCTTGACACAACCGAACACCTTCCCTGAAATAGGCTTCGGCCATGGGAGCATCCTTGGAGAGGAAAAACATGGAATTCCACAAGCGACTAAAGAGCCTCTCGCGAAACTCTTCAGCTATTAGCTCCATCTCCGAGCTTCGAGCGAATTGATGGAAGCCTTCTGTAATCCCAGCTCGGAATCCCTCTATCCTCGAATTTTCCGCGAACTGATTCCGCGCACTCTCCTCCCGCTTTAAATCCTCCCGCAGCTTCCGAACCTCCGCTTCAACAGTCAAGAGCTGCTCCTGTTTTTCCGTGGCGAACTTCTCCTTCTCCAACAGCAAATCATCCCTTTTCGATACCTCCGACCAAGCCATTGCGAGTTCGACCTGGCACTGCTCCAATTCAGCGGACAACTTGTTCGTCTGGTCAGAATGGATCGCCAGGTCGCTCTCCAGCGCCTTTTTCTCCTCATCCTTCTCTTCCGCCACATGGCGGTATTCTAAAGCTTTGTCCCGGCGACGAAGAGCCCTCTTGCTTAACCCTTCAAAAAACTTCCTCGCGTTCGCCAGGCGAGCAAGATTCAACCTTATATCTCTGGCCTCAGCATCCTCCTCAACCTCTGCCGTTTTCCCCTTCTGAACGACCACATCCCTCGAGACCTCCGAACTAACGGGGGGCGTCTCAGCTGTTTTCTGCTTCTTGTCCGCGGATTTACGCGAACTAGTAGGCCCCCTCTTCTTCCCTTGAAGAGAAGGCGTAGCCTTCGCCGCGTCTTCTGCGACCTCCTCGGTCAGATCGACATGATCAAACGAGGGAACAGTGGGCGTAGTCGAACTGAAAGGGGCTTCAGCAGTGGGCAGTGTGACCAGCGAAGCAGATTCTGATCTCTCGGGGAGAACGCCCTCTTGCATCACGTGATCAGTTGGGCCTGGAGTCCTTTTGGCTAGCTCGGCGAGGCGAGTTTCTTCCGCCTGTTTGAAGGACGCAGCTAAGACAGTATTCACGCAACTCTGAGAAGGTGAATAGGGAGTCCTCTCCTCCTCAGGGACCTCATCGGCGAAGTTGAAAAATCGATTCATTTTCTTATTTGCAAAAAGGCGTGGGTAAGCCAATATGCACCCAAGCAGTTCGTATTAGCACGATAAATGACAGGAATTAAAAGATTGACCTAGATTAAATCGAGAAGGAACGTGGCTGTTCGGGTAGAACCCCCAGAATGCCAGCAACGATTCACAAGAACTTAGTTGGACCACGTCGAACCACCCTTTGTCAAAAATTTTATTCAAAACGGAGATTTGGTAATCAGGAGGAGGAGGAGGATCAGATTGGGTAGAAGTTTGGACCCAGGGAAGAGAATTCAAAGGTTGGTTCGCTGGTCCGTGAATGAAAAAATAATACCTCTCCCAGAAACTGACCTTTTCATCCCCAGGAGATAGAAAAGTAGCTCGCCTTTCCCCCCTGCGAGGGCTCAAGTAAAAACGGAAAGGATTGGTGTTTTTCAAAACAAAGCAAGACCGAAATCGTTCGAAAGTAGGATCGACCCCCATCCATTTACATACCATATAAAATGATACAATATAACTTATTGAATTGGGATGTAATTGGTTCGGACATACGCCGAAACCCGAACCAATTTCTAAAAAGAAGGGATGAACAGGGGGAACTAAGCCGAGGGAGACATGTTTAAGGAACCACGTCTGATGACCGATTGGAGCTCGATGGGGTCGGTCCTCTGGGCTAGGAATTGCCACAGAATAATCGCCCACCAAGAGTGAGCTTAGTAAGGTTAGATGGGTCTGGGTGGTTTTTGTGGAAGAAAATACTGTATCTACGGTTTTTCTCCTTGAGTTTTTAGAAGCCTGTACCATTGAACTGGAGGTGGCCATTTGAAAAATAACGACAAAGGAAGAGGAGAACATGGGTACCTGTAACAATCGAAGAAACCTAGAAATCGGAGACGAAAACTTGAAGAAGATAAGCTACAGTGATTTGTGGCGTAAAGGTTTTTCAACCTAATGAAGGGCGTATTTATAGAGAGATTTTATCGGTTTTTGGGGGGAAAAGGTGAAAAGTCGCGCACTTCCAGCCGTTAGATGCGACGAAATCCAACGGTGGAAGACAAAAAGGCGCTGGGCGGGAATCCAGTCGGGCCACGTGTCCCAAAGATGGGACAGAAGCGGCTGAAGAGACGTTTCGTCTTGGGAAGGCGCGCTAAGTGTTCGGCTAATAAGTTGACGAACTCCGATATCGCGCTAAGTGTTCGGCTAATAAGTTGTCGAACTCCGATATTGTGTGAAGTGTTCGGCTAATAAGTTGTCGAACTCCGATATTGCGTGTAAACACGCACTTCAAAAGGGGGGAGTACTTGATATGGTCGAACTAAGACGAACCGATTTCCTCTCTTAAAAGACCGAACCTAGTTGAACCAAGTCGAACCGAGTCCTTGTATTAGAAGCCGAACTGAGACCAAAGTCAAGGCTGTTGAAGTATTGAGAAACAAGCTGTTCGGCCATCTTCTGATCGAACTAACGAAGCTCAAGCTAGTGTGGGAAATACGATGACGTACTAACTTAGTTATAAGATACGAGGAAAAACTGGTATATGGCGAAGCTAAGCGAACTTAGTTACAGCCCTATGATCGAACTAATGAAAAAGGAACTGATTTAGTTCGATGTCATAACAGCGAACTGATTAACATGGAATGTGGCGGACAGACTTTGACCCTAACTAACCGCTATTTCAGCGGATCTGTTAGTCCGTATCCCATATTTTGTGGGATAAATCTCAACCAACTCATATCCCAGGGAGTCTATATATACTCTTGTTCTCATTCTTTATTTTTTCTGATGCACACTTATAATAAAAATACACACACGTACACTTGCGAAAAATATCCTTTTCCTTTTTTCTGACTTGAGCGTCGGAGTCCCATCGCCGGGAATCCCTCCCGGTGTTTGTTTTGCAGGTTTACAAGTCTGGAATTTTGAGTTTTTGGGTTGAAGAACCGGAGCTTTGGATCGGAGCAACATCAGCATTGACATAGCTCGCTGCAAGGAAGGCTTGTTTTTATCGCAACACAAATACAAACTGGTGTGGTCCGATCCTCAACTGAGGCGGAGTACCGGGCCCTTGCTTCAGCAATTTCAGAAATCTATTGGGTGATTCAGCTCTTTTGGGACCTTCAACTACCAGTGTCACGCATTCCTCGGCTTCTCTGTGACAACATGAGTTGCTCTTCATCCTACCCAACACTCTCGGATGAAACAGATAGCCATTGACATTCACTTTGTTCATGCCTTGTCAACACGCGGTTCAAATCCTTAAGGTCCAAAATTTCTGACGTAAATTTTGCGGGGCATATTAAAGATAAAGAATAATCTAGAAGATTTGATTTGATTTAGAAAATATTGTATTTCCATAATTGTAGATATGGTTCTTGTACTGTAAATGATGGTCCAACAGATGATGAAGTTGAAATTGTGAGTAGTTGAGGATGATGATGACCGTGAATTAGAACCATATCCAATTGCCATCTGTAGTAATGGTTACATGTTAACAATATATTATATAATTGAACGAGCACATATATATATGGTTCATCTTTTTTAACTACTTTGATCACTATTCTCATCTAAATATTCACATTCATCATCTTCCAACTCCTCTTTGGATGCATACTAACTCGTCTTCCAAAACAAACACATTAACGACAATGTCACCTCTTTCATTCTCAATTAATTATATATAACAGGAGCATTTTCATTTGCCACAATTTTAGTTGATTCTTGAAAATTGTAGTCTATATTATCCCTCACGACGTGACTTAACAAAAAAACATAATCTAAAGTCCAAAATTTTACTTACATTCTAAAATACACAATTTATCCCAACATTCTTAAGCACTGCACTAAGATTTATTTGAAAATAATATATAGCAAAATGATTTATACTCTATTTTCTAATACCAAAAAAAACATATATACAAGAACTCTCATTTAAGTTGACAATTAATAATTGAGATTCAAAAGGACATTTGATATTAATTTTATATAAATAAAAGATTTGATACTTGTTTTTACTATTTAGTTTTTTCTTTTGAACTCAATCATTATTAAATTACTTATTAATACTCCTCAAGACAACCCTTAAAACTAATTAAACACTACATAATGTTATTTTTGTCGCTATAATCTAATCTAATCTAATACTATTATAAAAGTGCCTTATTCGGCTGATTTTTGAAACACCTATTATATCCTTAATGAGTTTTAAAAATTAAGGGTAATTAGGTAATTCTATAAATATAAATTATAGGTAATTAGGTTAGTGGTGCCCGGTTTCTACAAACCGCCGGTTCCGGTTCCGAACCGGCGGTTCGGAAAACCGGCGGGGGTCGAACCGGAACCGAACCGGGGTATGTTCGGTTCCGGTTCCGGTTTGTAACCGGCGGTTGAACCGCCGGTTTCGGTTCGAACCGCCGGTTTTTCCAGTTTTTTTTTTTTTTATTTTTTTATTTTTTATTAACAATGTATTTATATGTTAAAAAATATACAACTTCAAAAGTATAAAACACTAAGTTTGAATTAAAAAAAAATTATTACAACTTACAAACAACAAACTTCTAAGTTTGAATTTAAAAAAATTACAACTTACAAACATAAAAAATAATTACAACTTACAAATTACAAATTGAAAGAGGAAAAAAATGAAATAGCTTGAGTTTCATTCTAAGTTTGATATAGAATAAAATTGCCTACGTATCCCTAAATTGAATTAGAGAATCAAAGCCCACGTAGTTCTTAGTTCTTACTTCTCTTAATTGTAATGAGCAAAGAATGCTGTGTGGTAGATGATATGTCTCAAAGAAAGGAGGACATAATAAGACGTGCATCTAAGACACATCTTATTATCTCCTCCTTTCTTTGAGACACATCATCTACCACACAACATTCTTTGCTCATTACAATTAAGAGAAGTAAAAAAAAAAAAAAATGAAAGAGCTTGAGTTTCATTCTAAGTTTGAAAGTGAATATCAAAGTTAGAATGAAATTGCCTACGTATCCCTAAATTGAATTAGGGAATCAAAGCTCACGTAGTTCTCTTACCTCAAACTTACCCATTAGTTCCGGTGGAGGAGGATGTGTTCGAATCGTAGCCATACTCGTCGGGGCCATCGTCATCAAAGACAGATAAATCTAGATGTTGTTGACGTTTCTTTGCTCGAAGCCAATCTTCAAGTAGAGTAATGTTTTGAACATTCTCTACGGTCAATCTTGACCTTTTTGGATTCAACATATGTCGTCCTTTGGAGAAGGCGCACTCGACGGAAACGTTGGAGGCGGGACTTGCAAAAATCTCCTTTGCAATATGACTTAAAAGGCGCACTCGACGGAAACGATGTGTTCGAATTGTAGGCAAAGTCGGCGGCGGTCGAAGGTCCGAGAGCCTCTTCCAAATTGGCGTACTCCTCACTCCAATGAGAGTGGGGAGTGTATTGATCGATAAGATCATCGACTTCAACATCTCGTGGTGGAGGCATCGGTGCCTTTCCTCGGTGAGAAGAACCGGCGGAAGATGAACCTCTTCGAGACATTTTCGAATGAATCGTAAATTGAGAATTGGAAAAAAAAACTTGAGAATTGAAACTTTAGAATTGAGAATTGAATTGCAACTTTCGAATTGAGAGAGAATTGAGAGAGAAGTGTTGGAATGGTGTGAGGATTGAATGGGGGGAGGGGGGTATTTATAGAAATTTAAAAAAAAAAAAAAAAAAACGGCCGGAACCGCCGGTTCACAACGGCTCTTAAATCTCGACCGTTGATCTCCAACGGTCGAGTGATCCTAGCGTGACAAGTGTCCAACGGTAATTTTTAAAAAAAAAAAAAACCCGCGCCGGTTCGAACCGGCCTTGAACCGCCGACAACGGCTACTTTTCGCCGGAGCTCCGACGGACACGTGGCGCTACCCCATTCGCTAGGAAAAAAAAAAAAAAAATTAACCGGAACCGCCGGTTTAACCGCCGGTTCACGGTTTTGGAAATCTCGAACCGAAACCGAACCGGGTGAATCCGGTTTACGGTTCCGGTTTGGAACCGAAACCGGGTCAACGGTTCCCCGAACCGTTGACCGCCGGTTTCGAACCGGCCGGTTCCGGTTTCCGGCGAACCGTGGGCACCACTAATTCTGGGTATCAGATGCATCACACACCAAAGTACTGATATACTCAAATTATAATTTTATTAATGTTTAGCATAATTTATGTTTATTATTTGCAATTATATGATAACTTTTTACATACCATCTCATGGATCAATGAAGTAATAGACGTCCACTTATGTATGTATTGACTCTGATGTTTTTGTTCATTGATTTTAAGAAAAAAAAAAAAGATTTAGTTTATATATGAAATCGAAGACATAGGGAATTCTTATCGATTACAGAAAGTGATATTAAAAAATCTGTCTCTTTTATATTTCATATAAATACATTCATGCATGTAAACAAATTCAGCTATTAAATGAGTGTATCAATCAGAGTGCCACCGAAGATAAAATCGAATAAAAAACATTTTAAAAGAGGAAGTGAGATTGAGCAATGGTAAAAAAAAAAGAATAATCGATAAAGTAGATGAGTTCTTTTAATTTATAGATTGTATGATTATTTTAGAGAGTAATTGTATGAATGAATTTTGTAGGTTGTAAATAAAAAATTTCATTTTTTTGAGGACGTTTTTTTTAAAATTGGATGGTGGAGATAAATAATGGAGTTGTATTCAAAACTTCCATTAACAAAAACAAAATTTTAACTTAATTATGGAACCAATTTATTATAACTCTAATTTAAAATCCTAACTAATGCTTAGTAAATTAAAGTCATAATTAAAAAAAAATCCTCTATATCTGATTTAATTAGAATTTCATTAGGACTTTAATTTAGAGTTCTAATGAAGGAAAACTCTCTATATCTAATTGCATTAGAAGTTTATTAGGATTCTAATTTAATATGAACACATTATATATATATATATATATATATATATATATATATATGACATATTTGTATTACTTATACAACAACATAACAAGTGCCATTGGCAAGAGCACGATTATATTACGATTATCTTATCAAGGTTTTCATCATTGGTGATAGTGGTTTGTCTTCAAATTTATTTAATATTTTTTGTCATCAGTGTGAAATTCATGAGGATTATATATTTTCGTTATTTTTTCTTGCATGACCTTTTCTTGGATTTTGTTTTTCCCTAATTTTCATATATTGGGGGTTTTAATTAGTTTTTTTCATATTTTTTTTAGTAAAAGAATACTGCTGCATAGTCAATAAATGATGAAATCTGTCATTATTCCTTGATTATTTTTTATTAATATTATAATTTTTGTATATTTGTATTTTCGAGGTTTGATGACAAATTTTCATAAAAGATTTATAAACATAACAATTTTTTAAAATCAGTGGAGTTATTTCGGAGTCAATTCAATTTTGTCTGATTTAAAGTTGGAATGCAATAGATGATGTATACTTGCACCGGTATTTATATTTAATTATTTATAGTCGATTATCATCGGTATTGCAAATTGGAAAAAAAAAACAAATTCAATATCATTGAAGGTTTTAAGAGTTGGCCATCAAGTATGTTGCTGGAAAAACAATTCCGTGAAAATTCAAAAAATGATAATGATGGATGAAGATGTAAGTGGATTCCAATTACATTTTTGTTTCTATACTTCAGAAAAAATTGTGCACTGACCAATTTGAAAGAAAAATAAATTAAAAGTAAAGTCAGGTTGTCAAGTCGATTGATATTGTTCAAGTTTATTTTAGTTTTATTTGTATCTTTGTTTCACTTGTATTTGATTTGATTTTTCATTTATTTATTAACCAATGCCTATTCTTACAGGCAGTCCAAATTGGATTGATCATGTTTAATGATGACATCCAAAAATTTGGAAATGAATTCAAAAGAAACAACACATATTTAATTGATTGAAAATGTGATGGTCAAAGATGCAAACACCAACTTCGTATCGGTATATTTGAAAAAAGAATTAGTTTTAAATCAATTCAGCACCGTCAAGGAAATTGCAAACAATATTGACCAAAGCCACAATAAAAATGTCTATGTGAAGTACAATGAAGTACATAGCAAACATGAGGAACGCAACAGATTTGGTACCTATATTTCTTATTTCTATTTCTTTTCAATAATTTATAAAAATAATCATTGAATAATTTTTTTTTTGTTTTTGTAGATATATGTGGAGTTCTTACAAAGGTGAAGGAAAGCATAATTGTCGACACCCCAAGAAAAGTGATCGTAAGAGAAATCACTCTGATAAATGAAGAGTAAGTATAATCTATCTTTTATAAGAAAGTATGAAAACAATATGTAAATTTAAATTACAAGCAAGACAAAATAATTAAATAAAAACTCCAATTTAATTTTTTTATTTCATATGTAGACATCACATCATTGACGTTTCTCTTTGGGAAGACATGATATTGAATGAAGGAATAGAATTGCAACAAATTGTTGATAAAAATCCAACGATTACCATTACAAAGGTGAACAAAGGAATTTCAAGGTAAAACAAAAACTCACCTAATTTTTTTGAAAGGAAAATAAAGACAATGAATATATGCAAATGTCTTGAGAATGAAAAATAAGTTCAAAATTGCAAACTTTGATTAGGTGAGATCCAGTTGAAAACCACCACTTTGATTTCAACTATACAAATAGGTCTGATATCTAAAGAACTTGCAAAACTGTCGCACACCATTCATGATCCACTGGAAATATGCAAGTTGAGAATGACACAAAGAATAAGGGGAGGAAGAGAGGTTTCTCTTGAAAATCCTATGATGAGAAAAGATTCCCTATCAAAGGTATGTAACTATATTTTTCAAACATCTATAATATTTTGTTTCGGAATATTAGTTGAGAATTGTACTTATGAAGCATTCTTTTCTATTTTATTTGTGTTAATTATAGTTTCGATGCACAAAATTTGCTACTGATTTCTGGACATGGTTGCATGTTAGATCCCTATGTAGAGCTTTTGGAGTCTTCAAATTAGGATTCATAACTCATTATTCTTCAACCTTGCTTTGATGTTTTGTTTTGAATGCTTATTAGCTTCTAGGCATATATTGGTTAATTGCTTGGGTTTTGAAAATTTGAAATACAATAGATTGAGCAATTTAAGAAGCTGTTTGTTTAATGTTACTGTGTTGATGAATATCTAACTAAATTTATAATACGTTATACTGAAAGACACTAAATTAGTGAAATTAGAATCAAGTCAAGTTTGAAATCAAGAAGCAAAATTGTTTTCCATCGTACTTGTTATCTGATCTTTTTGATTTTGCTTTTATCAACTCTTTTCTTTAAAGTTAAAATATAAAAATTGGTCTTTATAGCTTGTAAAATATTCAATACAATTTATACTCTATTTTCCATCCATACTACATTATAATATATAAATGAATATTTAAATTATTTGGTAGTTTTTATATTTGACTTTGTATCATGTATTATTCTTTGCAAGAGACTCTTTTTGCATTTTCTTTTACGACAACTGATTATGAGAAACAATGGTTGGTAAACTCCGCTGTCAACGTTTTTTTTTTTTTTTGAATCGATTTCTTTGTCGGTATATGATGGTGATTTTGATATATATGGTGATTCTGAAAATGATTCCAATTTAGTGTTGTTGGCGTTATTTTGTTATTTGCATTAGGGTAAGAATTGGAGCGATTATGTTAGCATTTGATTAGGTGTTTTGTATTAGGACACGGTATTTTAGATATTCATGCTTTATGTTGCTTGAATTACTGTGTAATTGCTTAAATTGAAACGATGCTTTTCATATTTTAGTATTGGAAATTTTGATTATTTGCTTAAAGAGAAATAGGCATTTGCACCTTATTGGTTTAGTGCATCTATGTTGTTTGAAACTCGTAGCGGACTCCAATTTGTTAATGCAAGCTTAAGAAATATTGGGATCATCATTGTAATCGCTCATCTGGCAATCCCTGTACTATTTGTACATCAATATTAATTACGGAATAATTACTTCATTAATTTTCAAGTTAATTTAATTAAAACATGAAAATCTAATAACATAGATTCCATCCAAATCAATGGCCGGTATCATCCAAATCAGTCAAAATTGGTAGAATCCTAATTAATGTTTAGTAAATTAAAGTCCTAATTAAAAAGTAACTTTATATATAATTTACTTAGACGATTATTAGGATTCTAATTTAAAGTCCAAACTAAAGAAAACTCTTTATATCTTATTTAATTAGAAGTTTATTAGGATTCTAATTTAATATGAACACATTATATATATATATGACATACTTGTATTATTTATAAAAACACATAACAAGTATCATGGCAAGAATAAAAGTAGATTACGATTATCTCAACAAACTTCTCCTCATCGGCATACTGGTTTGTCTTCATATAATTTTTATTTTTTTATTCGAATTGCCCTCAAACTACTTGATTTATGTTTAGTGATGATTATATTCAATTAATGGTTAATTGATGTGAACACATACTACTAGATTTTGATTGTGTGCTTCTTAGAAAAGAATTAATTTCAGGTAGAAGTCAATGATTTCATACTTTAATTTGTATATGAGTTGGTATCCAAAACTTCCAAAAAAATAGGAACTAATAAGAATCGTATCCAAACAAGTAAAGCCAAATCTAATTTCAAATTTGCACTTGGATGGATAATTGATAATTATCCAAATTAAACCATCGAACTAGAAACTAAATTCAACACGCAATGGTTCTTTATATATTTATTTATTTTGAGATTTTATTTTATGTATTTTGTTTTTCACATACAATTTTTTTAGTGTGATCTATGGTCATGTGGCAGTATTAAAAAAACGAAATCTATTTCATTGGTGTTGTACCTAAATTCCATTAATTTCAATAATATCTTGTGTTAGTATGAGTTTCAGGTATTGTTTAATCATCTTATCACAAGATAGAAGATAGAGATGGCGAAGGAAGCATCTATGCCCATAAGACTTTTAAACAATTCATTATCAACACTTATAAAATATTAGTTTGTAATATTTTGTTATTTTGATGAGCGATTTATGTTGTGTGGTTCTCTTATAGGAGTTATACTACAGGATAAAACATGACGACAAAAACAAAAATACCCATAAGACTTTTGCAGATTGGAGAAAAAACAAATTCAATACGATTGCAGGTTTTAAGAGTTGGCCATCAAGTATGTTGCGGGAAAAACAATTCTGTGAAAATTCAAAAAATGATAATGATGGATGAAGAGGTAAGCACATTTCAAATTTTTTTTTTTTGTTTCTATACTTCAAGAAAAATTGTCCACTGACCAATTTGAGAGAAAAATAAATTAAAAGTATAGCCAGGTTGTCAAGTCGATTGATACTATTACTGGTTAAGTTTATTTTAGTTTTATTTGAATCGTTGTTTCAATTGTATTTGATTTGATTTTTTCATTTATTTATTAATCAATGTCTATTCTTGCAGGCATTCCAAATTGGAATGATCATGTTTAATGATGACATCCAAAAATTTGGAAATGAATTCAAAAGAAACAACACATATTTGATGGAAAATGTGATGGTCAAAGATGCAAACACCAACTTCGCATCAGTACATTCGGAAAAATAATTAGTTTTAAAACAATTCAGCACCGTGAAGGAAATTGCAAACAATATTGACCAAAGCCATGATACAAATGTCTACGTGAAGTACAACGACTTACGTAGCAAGCATGAGGAACGCAGCAGATTTGGTACCTATATTTCTTATTTATATTTCTTTTCAATAATTTAAAAAATTAATCATTAAATAATTTTTTTTGTTTATGTAGATATATGTGGGGTTCTTACAAGGGTGAAGGAAAGCATAATTGTTGACACCCCAAAAAACATGGTTGTAAGACAAATCACTCCGATAGATGAAGAGTACGCATAATCTATCTTTTATAAGAAAGTAGCAAACAATATGTAAATTTAAATTACAAGCAAAACTAAATAATTAAATAAAAATTCCAATTACATTATTTTATTTCATATGTAGACACCACTCCATTGATGTTTCTCTTGTGAAGACATGACATTGAATGAAGGAATAGAATTGCAGTAAATTGTTGATCAAAAACCAACGATTGCCATTACAAAGGTCACAACAAAGGAATTTCAAGGTAAAACAAAAACTAGCCTAATTTTTTTTGAAAGGAAAATAAAGACAACGAATATATGCAAATGTCTTGAGAATGAAATATAATTTTAAAATTGCAAACTTTAATTAGGTGAGATCCAGTTGCAAACCACTTCGATTTCAACTATACAAATATGTCTGATATCTAAAGAACTTGCAAAACTGTCGAGCATCATTCATGACCCATTGGAAATATGCAAGTTGAGAGTGACACAAAGAATAAGGGGAGGAAGTGAGGTTTCTCTCGAAGATCTTATCATGAGAAAAGATTCCCTCTCAAAGGTATGTAACTATATTTTCCAAACTTCTATAATGTTTTGTTCCGAAATATTAGCTGAGAATTGTACTTATGAAGCATTCTTTTCTATTTTATCTGTCTTAATTGTAGTTTAGATGCACAAAATTTGCTGCTGATTATCTAACTACAATTTATACTCTATTTTCCATCCATACATGTACATTATAATATATAAATAAATATTTAAATTATTTGGTAGTTTTTACCTATATTTCTTATTTCTATTTCTTTTCAATAATTTATAAAAATAATCATTACATAATTTTTTTTGTTTATGTAAATATATGTGGAGTTCTTACAAGGGTGAAGGAAAACATAATTGTCAACACCCCAAGAAAAGTGGCCGTAAGACAAATCACTCTAATAAATGAAGAGTAAGTATAATCTATCTTTTATAAGAAAGTATGAAAACAATATGTATATTTAAATTACAAGCAAAACAAAATAATTAAATAAAAATTCCAATTTAATTTTTTTATTTCATATACAAACATCACTCCATTGACGTTTCTGTTTGGGAAGACATGACAATGAATGAAGGAATAGAATTGCAGCAAATTGTTGATCAAAAACCAACGATTGCCATTACAAAGGTCACAACCAAGGAATTTCAAGGTAAAACAAACACTCACCTAATTTTTTTGGAAGGAAAATAAAGACAACAAATATATGCAAATGTCTTGAGAATGAAATAATTTTAAAATTGCAAACTTTGATTAGGTGAGATCCAGTTGCAAACCACTTCGATTTCAACTATACAAATAGGTCTGATATCTAAAGAACTTGAAAACTGTCGAGCACGATTCATGATCCACTAGAAATATGCAAGATGAGAATGACACAAAGAATAAGGGGAGGAAGAGAGGTTTCTCTTGAAGATCTTATCATGAGAAAAGATTCCCTATCAAAGGTATGTAACTATATTTTTCAAACATCTATAATGTTTTGTTCCGGAATATTAGTTGAGAATTGTACTTATGAAGCATTCTTTTCTATTTTATCTGTGTTAATTGTAGTTTCGATGCACAAAATTTGTTGCTGATTTCTGGACATGGTTGCATGTTAGATCCTTATGTAAACCTTTTGGAGTCTTCAAATTAGGATTCATAACTCATTGTTCTTCAACCATGCCTTGATGTTTTGTTTTGAATGCTTATTAGCTTCTAGGCATATATTGGTTAATTGCTCGGGTTTTGAAAAATTGAAATACAAGAAGTGATAATGGCACATAATTTTTACTTACAGACTTCTATCATAAGCATGGTATTTTGCATCAGATTTCATGTGTTGAAACCCCTCAACATAATGGATTGAATGAAAAAAAAATGACCAACATTTGTTACAAGTAACTAGAGCTTTGTTGTTTCAAGCATGTTTGCCTCTAAATTTTTTAAGTGACTGTGTTCTCACTATTGCACATATTATTAATAGGCTTCCTTCTACTATTTTAGACAATAAGTGACATTTTGAAATGCATTTTAACAAAGTTTTTTATTTTAGTTATATGAAGTGTTTTGGTTGTTTATGTTTTGCTAATACTAAGTGCACAGAGACATAAGTTTCAGCCTAAAGTTGTTAAATATGTGTTTTTAGGTTATCTTTTTGGCACAAAATATTATAAAGTTCTTGATATGTCATCTGATAAGGTCTCTGTGTCTAGAGATGTTAAATTTTATGAAACAATATATCCTTAGTTTGATAAAGCTTCTGCTGATAAGGTGGCTGAGTCTTTATGTTTTGAAAATTCTCATATGAATGACATTTTCCAAAATCCAACTTTTGATGATCATACAACTTATGATTTATTTTCCATCCATACATGTACATTATAATATATAAATACATATTTAAATTATTTGGTAGTTTTTATATTAGACTTTGTATCATGTATTCATTCTCAATGTAGAATGCATGTTATTATTTCACTGGAGTTGTGGAGAAGGTAGAGAATGAAACAAAAATATGGTACAATGCATGCAAAAACTGCACAGCATCGGCACCTAAAGATGACGAAAATACAATATGTAGAAAGTGCAAAGATGACCCGGTGCAAACAACACCGAGGTAAAAAATTAAAATTATAAATAAAAAATAAAACGTGCAATAACATGCAACTATACTTATATAAATTCATTGATTGCAGATATGTAGTTAAACTAAGTGTGATACAAGGTCATCTTGAAGCAACAATGATGATGTTTGGTAACACGACATCAATTTATGCTGGATGCTCAGTAGAAGACTACTTGAAGTCCATTGAGAAGGTAACAATATTTCTTTAGTTAAATGATTTCAAAAAAATAATAATAATAATTAAAATCTAAGAATTTTTATATAGATTGCTAAAATCTATCTTTCTTATTCTTTTTAACAAAAAATCATATGTAGGGCCAAATCACATCTGAATACTACAGACAATTGATCTTACAAGGAGCAAGTGAATTCCATTTTCTAATTGTCCTAAACTACAATACGAAAGTTGAAGGAGGAAGATTGAGTGCAGTAGCTGAAGTAATAGAAAAGTTGGAACCCGTGGAGATAAGAGAAGGTAAATTAAACAATACAACAACGACAATGACAGTAACAGTGGCCACCACAACAGATGATGAAAATAAGAAAAAACGAAGAATTAGAAAGACAAAAAAACAAGGAATGTATCCACGTATCCAGCGGTGAGGAGGATCAGCCAATCAAAGATTTATTAACCAAATCACGAAGAAAGAAGACTAGAACGGAAAAGAAGATCAAACAAGAAAAGATATAGTTAGTGGTCAAATTAGAATTATAATTTTTCGTTTTAGATTTATTATTCTTTTTTTTTTATTAGGAATAATGGAACTAGAATTTTTTAATTGAATAATATTTTTTATATAAATTATTGTTGTTAGAATTATAGTTAATTTAAATACACTTAAAAAAATATTAAACAACAAGTAAAGGGAAAAAAACACCCACAAAATCAACCAAAAAATGGCTCTCACGAGTTAGTCTCTCCACGTGCAACGCACGTGTACTCAACTAGTGTATATATATATATATATATATATATATATATATATATATATATATATTAAAGAATAATCTAAGAAGATTTGATTTGATTTAGTAAATATTTTATTTCAATAATTGTAGATATGGTTCTTGTACAAGTTTGTATCTTGTATTTATACTATGTATTCATCACTCAATAAGATATCCACAGAATTCTATATAGGTATCAGAGCCAGAAATTCACCTCATTATCTGAGTAGAAATGTTTAATTGAGCCATTAAGTTGTTTTCCACCATGACTTTGAACTGTTTAGCCACTGAACACACCTTTGATTTAGCTTGCGACTGAAATAACCAACAGTATCTACTTAACAAATCAACCAGTAGTAAAAAATATTGACTGTCATCATGTGCAACACAGGTACTAAACAAATCAACTAGTAGTAAAAAACATTGACTGTCATCATGTGCAACACAGAAAGTGTCTTCACTCAGTCACAGGCTGATCGCTCCTTATTCACTTATTCTCGTAATAATATTGGTCTCATTATTCTTGTCTATACGGACGATCTTATTATTACAGGTTCCTGCCCTTCGATGATTCACTCATTGACTTCTCATTTGTATTCCTCCTTTGCTTTGCTATAAAGGATTTTGGAGACTTCTCATTTTTTCTTGGCATTGAAGTAGGTCACTGCAAGGAAGGCTTGTTTTTATCACAGCACAAGTACATTGGATGGAGCAAATCCCTTGGCCACACCATTCACATCCATCTGGTTCTGTTGATCCCACATAATATAGAAAGTGCCATAGGCAGTCTTCAGTATTTGACTTTCACTCGGCCAGATATTGCATTCATTGTTAATCGATTAGCTCAGTCAATGTCAAATCTTTCTCCAGATAATTGGGGGGCAGTTAATTGTTTTACTGTGCTACTTGAAAAGCACTCTCAACACTGGACTTCTTCTCGCCCCACCGTTGATCTTCTATCGCTGCATATTTTGATTCCGACTTTGGGGGTGACTCTCATGATGGAAAGTCAACTTCAGTGTACACCGTCTTTCTTGGTAAAAATCCCATCTCTTGGAGGTTAAGAAAACAAATTGGTGTGGCCCGATCCTCAACTGAGGTGGAGTACTGGGCCCTTGCTTCAGCAACTTAAGAAATCTATTGGGTGATTCAGCTCTTTCAGGACCTTCAACTACCAGTGTCACGTGACAACATGAGTGCAACATGAGTTGCTCTTCATCCTACCCAACACTCTCGGATGAAACACATAGCCATTGACATTCACTTTGTTCATGATTTGTCAACTACGGGTCTTTCTCTTGGTCTCCTACGTCAACATCTTGATCAGCTTGCAGACGGCGGTTCGGATACTTGAGGTCCAAAATTTCTGATGCCCATGGGACGTCAATTTTCTGGGGGCGTATTAAAGATAAAGAATAATCTAGAATATTTGATTTGATTTAGTAAATATTGTATTTCCATAATTGTAGATACGGTTCTTGTACAATATACCGTGTATTCATCACTCAATAAGATATCACTTTCCACGTAATTCTATATTAAGAACACTAAATATTAACAATATATTTATATAATTGAACAAGCACATACATGGTTCATCTTTTTTAACTACTTTGATCACTATTGTCATCTAAATATTCACATTCATCGTCTTCCAACTCGTCTTTGGATGCATGGTAACTCGTCTTCCAAAACAAACACATTAACGACAATGTCACCTCTTTTATTCTCAATTAATTATATGACTCCACCATTTGGTATATAACAGAAGCATTTTCATTTGCCACAATGTTAGTTGATTCTTGAAAATTGTAGTCTACATTATCCCTCACGACGTGACTTCACCAAAAAAACATAATCTAAAGTCCAAAAATTTACTTACATTCTAAAATCCACAATTTATCCCTACATTCTTAAGCACTGCACTAAGATTTATTTGAAAATAATATATAGCAAAATGATCTCTATTAATGCCTTTTGTTAACCCCATTCCCTACATTCTTAACCCCATTCCCTTCACTGCACTATACATCTGATCTCTATTAATGCCTTTTGTTAGCGGATCCGCAATGTTTTCCTTAGACTTCACATAGTCAATAGAAATTATATCACCAGAGATCAGTTATCTCACGGTATTGTCTCCGATGAATATGACGAGACTTACCGTTGTACATACTACTCTGTGCCCTCCCAATTGTCGACATGTTGTCGCAATGTATCATCATTGGAGACACAGGTTTTGTCCAACACGGAATATCTTCTAAGAAATTCCTAAGCCACTCGGCTTCTTTGCCGGCTTTATCTAGCGCTATAAACTCAGACTCCATCGTGGATCGAGCTATGCACGTTTGCTTAGAAGATTTCCAAGATACTGCTCCTCCACCTATAGTGAATACGTACCCACTTATGGACTTGGAGTCAGTTGTATCCGATATCCAATTGGCATCACTGTATCCGTCTAATACAGCAGGATATCTCGTATAAAGTATGTTATGGTTCATGGTATGTTTTAGATACCTTAGAACCCTTGTCAAAGCTATCCAGTGGTCCGACCCTCGATTACTAGTGAATCTACTAAGTTTGCTAACTGAGTATGCAATGTCGAGACGTGTACAGTTTGTGAGATACATCAAGCTACCAATGACCCTTGCATATTTCAGTTGAGATATTGGGTCACCTTTATTTTTAGCTAAATGCAGACTTAGATCAACCGGAGTTTTAGCCGGAAGTAAGTCCCAAGCCTCGAATTTCTTAAGCATGTTCTCGACGTAATGAGATTGTGATAAGACAATTCCTTCAGATGTCCTAGAAATCTTTATTTCTAGTATAACATCCGCTAAACCCATATCCTTCATGTCAAAGTTACTCTTTAACATGTTCTTAGTTTTCACGATTGTATCATGGTTGTTCCCCATGATTAACATGTCGTCTACATAAAGACAGACAATCACAAAATCATTTAGTGTTCCTTTAACGTATACACATTTATCACACTCATTGATTTTGAACCCATTTGACATTATTGTTTTGTCAAATTTCTCATGCCACTGCTTAGGTGCCTGTTTCAGCCCGTACAGTGATTTGACAAGTTTGCATACTTTATTCTCTTGTCCGGGTGCTACAAACCCCTCGGGTTGTTCCATATAAATCTCCTCGTCCAGTTCCCCATTTAGGAAAGCTGTCTTTACATCCATCTGATGTATTTCAAGATTGTGCAAAGTTACAATAGCTGTGAGCACTCGAATGGATGTGATTCTTGTGACAGGTGAGTAAGTGTCAAAGAAATCATATCCTTCCTTTTGTCTGAACCCCTTTGCTACCAACTGAGCTTTGTATTTGTCGATTGATCCATCAGCCTTATATTTCCTTTTAAGGATCCACTTGCATCTTAAAGGTTTGCACCCGGGTGGAAGATGAACTAACTCCCACGTATGATTTTGCATGATAGACTCAATTTCACTATTGATAGCTTCCTTCCAAAGAGGAGCATCTGGGCTGGACAATGCTTCTTGAATTGTCCCGGATTCAGTTTCTAAAATGTAAATTAGAAAATCCGGACCGAATGACTTTGTCATTCTAGGTCTCTTGTTGCGTCTCGGTTCATCTTCCTCTTAAGGATGACTTTGACCAGCCTCATAAGTTCTCTTGTTAGAACTAATCTCTTTCCTTTCTTTATTCGGAAAGACGTTCTCAAAGAACACTGCATTTCTCGACTCTATGGTCATTCCTTCAGTCATATCAGGAATTTCTGATTTGTGTACCAAGAATCGATATGCACTACTGTGATAAGCATATCCAATGAATATGCAGTCAACAGTCTTGGGTCCTATCTTCACCTGTTTAGGTTTAGGTACTTCTACCTTTGCTAGGCACCTCCACACTTTCAGGTAATGATAAGAAGGCTTTCTTCCTTTCCATGACTCATACAGAGTCTTGTCTTTTTTCTTGTGTGACAATTTATTCAGAATGTGATTTGCCGAAAGCACGGCTTCCCCCACATGTTCTGGGGTAGGCCAGAGATAAGCAACATTGCATTCATCATCTCTTTTAGAGATCTATTCTTGCGTTCTGCGACGCCATTTGACTGAGGTGAATATGGAGCCGTAGTTTGGTGAATAATCTCATGTTCTGTACAAAACTCCTCAAACGGAGCTACATACTCCCCACCTCTGTCACTACGAATCATTTTGATTCTTCTGTTGAGTTGATTCTCAACCTCACTCTTATAATTTTTAAAGGCCTCAAGAGCTTCCTCTTTTGCCTTTAAAAGATACACATAAGAGTACCTTGTGCAGTCGTCTATGAACGTAATAAAGTACTTCTTACCCCCTCTAGTTTGCACAAATTTCAGATCACATATGTCTATATGGATCAACTCTAGAGGTTCAGTACTTCGTTCCACTGAATAGAAAGGTGTTTTAGCCATTTTTGCATCAACACATACTTCACATCTATTTTGTGAATCCATTTCCATTTCAGGCAACAAATTCAAACTTACGAGCTTTTGCAATTTATTTGAATTTATATGTCCTAATCTATCATGCCATAAATTAGAACTCTCAATCAAGTAAGAAGAATTAATAACTTTATTATCATTGGTCCGATTAATATTGCGGTGTACAGTCATTACATTCAACTTAAAGAGCCCCTTATCAAGATAGCCCTTTCCAACAAATTGACCAGCCTTGGTCAGTACAAATTTCCCGGCCTCAAACACTAATCTAAATCCGGCTTTGCTCAACAGCGAGCCAGAAACTAGATTCTTGCGAATGTTTGGGACATGCAGAACATCCACAAGCGTCAGCTCCTTCCCTGAGGTCATCTTGAGTACCACTCTTCCCAATCCAGCCACGTTGGAGGTTGCTGAATTTCCCATATACAGCTTCCTACCAGTGATTGGCATGTAGGTTGAGAACATCTCCTTGTCGGAGCATATATGACGCGTAGCTCCAGTATCCACCCACCAATCTCTGGGATTGTCCACCAAGTTGGCTTCAAATACGACAGCTGATAGGTCGAGCTCTGCCATTTTTACAGGTACATCATCTTCAGCAAGGTTGGCTTGACCTTGATTGCCCTTCTTGGGTTGTTGGCAATCTCTGGCAAAGTGTCCAGGCTTTCCACAGTTGTAGCAGTTTCCTTTGACTTTCTTCTTAGGTTCCTGTTTAGACTGTGAGTTGTCCGACCTCTTCCTCTTGTTGCTAGGACGAGCTTCAGCCAGGTTCACTTTTGCCTCTATTGATGTCCTGCTGCTCTTGACTTCGGATTTTCGGTTATCTTCCTCGATCCTTAGTCTCACAATTAGGTCCTCAAGCCCCATTTCTTTTCTCTTATGCTTGAGGTAGTTCTTGAAATCTTTCCACAGAGGCAGTAGCTGCTTCTCTATAATAGCAGCTACTTGAAAAGATTCACTGAGTTGCATACCCTCAGCATGTATGTCATGTAGGATCAGTTGCAACTTCCGAACTTGGTCCAAGACAGTCTTTGTATCGACCATTTTTAAATCCAAGAACTTACCGACAATGAACTTTTTCATTCCGGCGTCCTCCGTCTTGTACTTCTTCTTCAAGGATTCCCATAACTCTTTTGCGGTCTTAGTAACCGCATAGACGTTATATAAGGAGTCGTCTAGCCCATTCAGAATATAGTTCCTGCATAAGAAGTCGTTGAGATTCCATGCATCTAGTATAGTGCGCATTTGTTGGTCTGTTTCATCATCGGCCACTGTAGACGGGTCTTTTTGGATAAACCTTGCAAGACCGAGGGTCATTAGGTAGAACAACATCTTCTGTTGCCACCTTTTGAACTCACTTCCATCAAATTTCAACGGTTTCTCGGCGAAAACTGGTGCAGAAGATGTGGATGCCATCTCTTCAATACACTAGATATCGTCTTACGATTGTTGGGAAATAAGTGGTTAGGTGTATTGAAAGATGTACAATTACGGGGTTAAGTCGAGGCAAGAGCTATGCTCTTTCTCCGTAAGACGATATTACCCGTATCCAAGTGCTCACGGTTAACGACAATCGTCCCCAAGATACAACGACTTCGAGCTTAAGGATTATAGCACAACAACCCAAAAACTATCGGCGAACTTACTCGATACTCTAGACTTTCTGGACAATGACTAATGTCGTTGATTTCTGAATGAAAATCTGAATGTATTTTGGAAATTAAATGAATGAAATGAAATGAGGGGGCCTCCTATTTATAGGAGTAAAGAGATGTGTCTCTTTCCACAATGGACACCACCCTTGGATCCAAGAGGTGTGTTCATACCTCTTCACAAGGGTCAAACCATTTGGACCTAAGGGTCATACCATTTGGTCACACCCATTCACACCCAAAGACCACACCACTTGGTCACACCCTTTCACACTTAACCCAACCGGACCCATGACCCGGCCCGTCCCGACCCGAACCACAACCCGGACCATGACCCGACCCGGTCCGATCCGAACCCAACCCGGGTGCCACATGCGGTTCGGATGGTGCGTGTATGTTTAGTCAATTAGGTCCAAAAAATGGCAATAGGTTCCACCATAAAGGAGCACACATGATTATCTCTTATACATGTGCTCCTACTAATAAAGTGAACCTTTCTCTACCAATTTTCTAATGTGGGACAAGTTCATCTTCTTCCCATTTTCCTTCACAAGAAGGATCCAAGTTGCCAACTTTGTGTATTAATTTCTCATTCACCCGAAATTGAAAATTCGAAAGTAAATACACTACATTCATCTACACGGAACGTAGATTCCGATTTAGCAACTTATTTCCATTTATTTAAAATGGAATCAACATTAAAAATTGGTCAAAGTTTGGTCAAAACCAACCTTTTTCTTCCAATTTCCAACAAAGAACTCTCATTTAAGTTGACAATTAATAATTGAGATTCAAAAGGACATTTGATATTAATTTTATATCAATAAAATATTTGATCCTTGTTTTTACTAATTAGTTTTTTCTTTTGAACTCAATCATTATTAAATTACTTATTCATACTCCTCAAGACAACCCTTAAAACTAATTAAACACTACTAAGGTTATTTTTGTCACTATAATGTATTATATTCACACATTTAAAATATAGATATCAATATGGAAATAAATATAGATATAAATAAAGATAGATAGATATAGATTACAATGTTCATTTGTAACAAGCTAATAAAAAAAGAGTTGGTCTCTTGTGAGACAGTCTCACATGCAACCAGATTCAAGTATGTGTTTTTTAGGTATAAGTGGGTTTTTTTAGCTATAATATGTGTTTTTAAGTATGTTTTTACAGTAAAAAAAATGAGTTATTCAAGTATGTTTTTTATAGCCATAAGTATGCTTTTTTCTGCTATAAGTATGGTTGTCGCATGTGCGACGGTCTCACATGAGTTTTTGTGTAAAAAAAATATCATTTGACAATATTTGGCACGCCCTAAAATTCCTTATCTAAAAAAATTGATATTATTTTATAAAGAGTTGTGAATACACTTTTCAATTACTAGAGTTTCAACCCGGGCGTGTAGGAGGAGAAGAAGTGGAGAGAGAGAGAGAAAAAGAACATAAAGAGAAGATAGAAAGATATTTTAAAGATACAAGTTTAAAAGATAACTAAAGATTTTAAACAACATTTGAAATAGAAACTTGGAAACTTTTAAATATACAAAACAGTGGAAAAACATCAGGATCCATAACATAAAAGAACAACTTCAATTTTACAAACGATCGACTTTGTTTAAAAGAGGCAAAACCACAAGGACAAGGGAAAAAGAACACAGTTGATATGACACCCCTCTCGTTACGCTTCTCTATTTCCATTACTTCCTGTAGTGTGAAAACATGCAAGGGTGAGTGCATTTAAAATACACCCCGTGGAGATAAATTCATAAATTAACATAAAATCTTAGATCACATAAACAATTAAGCACAACAAGTACAATGCACAACACATTTATGATGTGGGCGCAGGTATATCCCGCCTTACCTCACCACCTTATCCACCAGGTGATTATTTGGTAAGGGGGACTTCACCAATCCTCCATATTCCTGGTGATTATTTGGTAAGGGGGACTTCACCAATCCATCATATATCTGTCAGGACTTAATCCCAACCTGCTTTCTACAGACCATGCATATGAACACATATCCGTAACCTTTCCTCAACAGCACGTTCATATCACAGCACGTAATCAAGGCACATAAACAAGACATGTATAATATTTACTAGCATGCTGATATCATTAATTCACATATCATACTTCTGTTCACATATCATCACATCGTAAAACATACAAATCTTAGCATGCGACTACTCAGCATAACACGTAAGATTAAATGTTAATTCAGAAGTTACCCCCACCTCAGCCTGGGCGGTGTGACTTTCACGTTCTTTTCCTTTTAGTTCTGAGATGTGTTCATAGCGTTTGGGCCTACAAACATTCAATGTAAATTATTAGGTTATTTAATTAAACGTTTATTAATTAAATTCTCGAAAGAAATAACGAACTGAAAACAGAACATAACCCAACTAGGTCACGAAATATAGAGGATTCAAAAAGGAAGCTTTAGAGAAGAGAACGGGTTAAAATGGGTGAGAAACGAAGTCAAACGAAGCATATTAGGGTTTGGGGGTAAAATTGTAATTCCCAAAAGTTTTAGGACTAAATTGCACAAAACAAAAGATGGGGACCAAAAGAGAGTAAACATAAACTTAAGAATTTGCAATCTAGTCCCTGGAGTTAATCAAATTCTCAAAAATCCACCCCACCCCAAACCACTCACTGCAAGCCACCGCCGGCGACACGGTGTCGCCGGCCACCACCCGTAACCACTACCACACGCCGGCGCACCGAGCGCCGGCCTCCTCCGATCACGGCGGCGTCGGAAAATGCCGCCCCAAACATCAACCAAACACCACCCATCACCATCCAAACACAAGCTTTGCCGGCGCTCCTTGCGTCGGCCGACCACTCACACGGCGGCGCTGCATGCGCCGCCCCGACCACCCAACCAACGGAAGAGAGACGAGAGAGAGCAGAGAGATCGAGAGGGAGACGAGAGAGAGGGAGGATCGGGGAGAGAGAGAAGGGAGATGAGAGAGAAACAATGCATGTAAAAACTTTGACCGGAGATTTCCGGAGATCGAGCCGGCCATCGACGATCCGAGCCCGGAATCGTGACGGGCTTGGTGATAGCTTCAAGTGCATGTGTAGATCGGCTCGATCGGGGAAGGAACTGGGAAGATACGCAGAGAGAGAAAAGATAGAGAGAGGCTAGAGAGAGAAAGAAATCTGCAGAAACTTTGACCGGCCACCACCGGAGATTGGCCGGTCTGTTCAACGATCCGAGCACGGAATCGAGACGGGCTCGGCGAGAACTTCAATCTAGGCTCAAGAATCACCCCGATCGGTGGCCGGATGGCCGGAAACGAAGAGAGAGAAAATAATGGATTTTTAGAGAGAGAAAGCCCAAACT
Organism: Scutellaria galericulata; assembly: GCA_946896805.1. NCBI lineage: Eukaryota > Viridiplantae > Streptophyta > Magnoliopsida > Lamiales > Lamiaceae > Scutellaria > Scutellaria galericulata. The sequence continues at coordinate 16,333,850 of OX335790.1, forward strand.
TCTCCGGCCAATTGCCCGCGAACGCGGCGGCGGATGGAGATTTCGAGCCCGGAGTTGGAACGGGCTCGACGAGAGCTTTAAGATGGCATAGGTTTTGGTCGGAAAGAAAATCCGGCGACGGTGGGTCGCCGGCGGCGGCGACGGCGTTTTGGCTGGCCGGCCGCCGGAAAACAAGAGAGAAGGAGGAGCAGAATGTCATAACCTACCTTAGGTTAAAAATAATTACATATGTTTTTTACTTGGAGAAGATACACCATTTATACCTTAGGTTAAACATATCATTAATCATTTTATATTCTTAAACTTTATATTAAACATTCATATGATATTAATTAATTTGAGATATCATTCGAACTTCGATTCATTCTTTCGGCGTTTTGTTCGATTTTTCGTTCTCGTCCATCTCGTCCCACTTACGAATTATATTATCGACTTTTCTTTTTTATGAAATAAATCTAAAAACATTAAACTTAGGTTAAAGCATGCTTGTAATTAAATTTTCTGAAACACACTTAAAGTAAATCAAATAATTAGAGGTTTAAATATTTAGTTGTCAAATTATGCTTCGCTAAGTCCTAGTCGTCACAATATTATTTAAAAAAATCAAAAAATTGTATCCCTCTATTTTATAATCTTCTATTTTATTACTTTCATAGATAATTGCACAAAATATTACTATGTTTACCTCTTGAAAAGTAAAGACGAAGTTATAGAAGCTTTCAAGAATTAAAAGAATGAGGAAGAAAATTAATTAAATAGCAAGATCAAAGCTATAAGAAGTGATAGAGGTGGAGAGTACGTAACACCGTTTGAAGAGTTGTGTTCATTAAATGACATAATTTACCAAATGACGGCTCCCTACTCGCCTTAATCAAATGATGTGGCCGAACGCAAAAATCGTACTCTAAAGGAGATGATGAATGTCATGCTTATTAGCCCAGAGTTACTACAAAACCTGTGAGGGGAAGCCGTTTTAACGGTAAATTACATACTTAATAAGATTCCTTTGAAAGGAAAAAATGAAACCTTCTACGAAAGGTGGAAATGACATAAATCGTCGTATAAATACCTCAAAGTATGGGGGTGTTTGGCTAAAGTGGAGTTACCACCTCCAAAGCAAGTAAAAATTGATCCTAAGATATTGTATATTTGTGGGTTATGCACTAAATAGTAGTGCTTATAGTTTCCTAATCCATAAGTCGGAAGTACCCGACATGACGGAGGAAACGGTGATAGAATCAAGAAATGCTATATTCTTTGAAAACGTGTATCCTTGTAAAGAAATGATAAAAATGAGCCAAAATAAAAGAGCCTTAGATCAAGCTACAAGTAGTTCTAGTCCTTTAGAAGAAGAACCTAGACGTAGCAAAAGAACAAAAATTGCTAAGAACTTCGATCCCGATTTCATCACTTATATGTTAGATGACGAACGGAGGTCGATCAAGAAAGCTCTATCGAGCCCTAATGCTCCACTTTGGAAACAAGCAATCAATAATGAGATTGATTTCATCAAGCAAAACAACACGTGGGACTAAGTTGACCTTCCTCCCGATTTTAAGCCCTTAGGATGCATATGGATCTTAAAAAGAAAATATAAGGCTGATGAAAGCATAGACAAGTATAAAGCTTGTCTAATAGACAAAGGTTTTAAGCAAAGAGAACAAGATGACTTCTTCGACATGTATTCGCATGTGATGAGGATTACGTTGATATGTGTGTTTCTAGTGATTGTTGTTTTACACAATCTTGAAATTCACCTAATGGATATAAAAATGACATTTCTAAATGGTGAGATAGAAGAAGAGATCTATATGGATCAACCTGAAAGGTTCGTAACACCTGGATATGAAAAAAAGATGTGTAAACTTGTTCGGTCCTTGTATGAACTTAAGCAAGCGTCGAAGGAATGTCAATTAAAATTTGACAATACTATGTTATCGAATGGCTTCAAGATCAATGAGTGTGACAAATGTGTCTACATTAAGGGCACACCCGAGACTTATGTTATCGTGTGTCTTTACGTAGATGATATATTAATTATGGGTAGCGACCATGAAGTCATAGTTGAAATGAAACGCATGTTGAAACGAATTTCGACATGAAAGATATGGGTGTGGTGGACGTGATTCTTGGAATTAAAATTCTAAGGATGTCTAAAGGAATAGCACTAACGCAATCTCACTACATTGAGAAAGTGCTAAGGAAATTCAATACTTATGATGATCCAATCGCAAAAACACCTTTAGAGCTCAACGTACACTTGAGTACAAACAAAGATGAGCCTGTAGCTCAAGTTGAATATACAAGGGTTATATGAAGCCTAATGTACATAACAAATTGCACGAGGTTCGACCTTTCATGCTCGGTGAACAAATTGAGTAGTTTCTCTAGTAATCCAAGTAACTAGCATTAGAAAGCTCTCGTGAGAGTCTTGAGATACTTGAAGTATATCTCGACTATGGTTTGCATTACTCGAGATACCCCGTCGTGCTTGAAGGGTATAGTGATGCAAATTGAATTTCGAATACGAATGATTCATTTTCCACGAGTGGATATGTTTTTACTATAGGTGGTGGAGCCATATTATGGAAGTTCAAGAAACAAACGTGCATAGCTCGTTCCACCATGTAATTTGAATTTATAGCCTTAGATAAGGCGGGAGAAGAGGCCGAGTGGCTTCGTAATTTTCTCTAGAATATTCCGTGTTGGAGTAAGCCGGTTCCGATCGTGATGGTAAGTTGTGATTACCAAACTACCATAGGTAGGGCGATGAATAACATGTACAATGGTAAGTCGAGACATATACGTCGTCGACATAATATTGTGAGACAATTGATCTCGACCGGCATGATATCAATTGACTATGTAAAGTCTAAGGACAATTTGGCCAATCCTTTGACGAAATGATTAAATCGATATCAAATGAACAAGTTGTTAGGGGGAATGAGATTAAAATCCACGACTTGAAAAATTTCTAAGTGAAAACCCAACTATAGAGATTGGAGATCCAAATAGCGTGGTTCAATGGGAAACTAGACTAAGAAAGTTATTTGAAAGTTAGTTGAGAACACTTGAAAAATGTAAAACTCTTCACTAGAAAGGAAATCAAGTGTTGAGTCTACCAACGTGGTGAGGTTAAGTCATATGACTTTTAATGATTTCAAAACACCTCGAGAATGTTGATTATGGTAGGATACTCGTATAGATATCACTTATGTAAGTGAGAAATGGTGGCCGCTTCTAATGAACACTTATGAATCAAAGATGTGTCCATGACCGAAAAGGACAAAAACGTGAGAACAAAGGTGCTTCATGCTTTGTTGTGCAAGTGTTGTTGTTTTGGTGTACACGAAGGTGGAGTAATTAAGGCATTACGTCCACTAAGCCGCCAGTGGATCCGAAAACATGAGCTATGGAAGGTTCAAGGCCGAAAGCCATATATTCTTATGTAATGAGGTCTTTTGAGAATTGTTTTGAGTCTACATTCATGTATTAATTTCCACTCATGTGGGGAATTTTTGGAAAATTTGTTGTTAAAAGTGGCGGGTAGCACCACTTTGACCAATTGTTAAGTGGTTAAAAGTTAATTCTTTTAAGGATTGGATGCCAAAATATTAATCTACGTTTGAAGTAGATAATTAAGACTTTTTGAATCGCTCAAAACCAATTTTTGGTGAGTGAGAAATTAAGCATCAAAGTTGATCACTTCAAATGGAAATGAAAGATCTTGAGTGTGGGAGGAGTGCTTAACTATCTCACATATGAAGATGGACCTTGAAAATGCAAGTATAAATTAAGTCATGAGAAAATGCTTAATAATTAATATACCATTGGAGTAGTATACTTGTGCAACACACACGTACGCGTATGCGGCACGGCCCAACCCAACCTTGGCTTTGGCCCTTGGACATTGGGCTAGACTTGGGCTTGGGTTTTACCCGACCTGAGTTTATCTTTTTGGCCAAAAGTTATAGCGTCGGGAATGGGGACGGGTTGCTGCATTGCAGTGCACCTACACCCAGAATGCAGCACACCGGATGCTGCAGCGCATGTTGGGTCCAGAATGCAACACGTCGTGTTGCAAAATGCAGCGCCATGAGCGTTTTTTGATCGTTTTTTATTTTTTAGTGAGCCGTCACCTTGCGTTAAGAGTCCTGTTTTTGGATAGGAAATTTCAATCAATTTCAAGTGTAACCCCCATGTTGGAGACTTATATATAGAGGTCGTCATACATCATTTTGAAGATAGGAAAAAGAAAATTCTTGTATTGTTTTCTATCTTTGCATCAAGGTCAATTCTCAAGTACTAGAAGTTCACCGGAGCTCTCGAGATTGTAATGCTACTTTTATAGAGACGAAATCATTTTATCTTTGGAAGACGATACGCACGAACCAATAAACACTACCCTAGGCTAATCTCGTCCTTAAGGAAGAAGGTTTTTCCTTGACTCGACTTGCAGCTTCTTTGTAATAGCATAGGGCGATTATAAGTCACATTGTTTTGTTTCTTGTTTGTTTATTTTGCTTCTGTTCAACAAGATCAGTGTTCATTGTTGAGTGTCATTTTCTAATAGCTACTACATTAGCTGCATCAACCATATTATTACAAAAAAATAGACTTTTTGCAATCATTTTTATTATCACAAAAAAATTCATTACAAATACTCATTTTTACTCATTTTTATTGTAGTATCGTATATTTTTCTGAACCGCCGTAATCACATGGACTGTCATGTGATTGTAAACATAATTTTTTGGATTTCTTAATCACGTGACAATTACGAGTTGAAAGGCCCAAATGCTTAGGAAAATTCTCAAATCCTCACTTTATTAATACCATATTTAAAAAGAATTAATCCCTATATCTAAAGCTCTTCAAAAAAAATTCTTCAGATTTTTATGAAGTACTATGTTATATAGAGAGATAGTTTTTTTTTTCCCATTAAATTAGGGGTCTGACAATTTCGAACTTTAATTTTTCGGGTCGGCAATTTAGAATTTTTCAATCTGAGTCACTCAATTGGGCCAAAATTGCACGTGATCCCTTAATTTCGGACTTTTTGACCCAATTTCATTCAATCTTGCTTGTGTGTAATATAATTATATAAGTGACATCCCAGTTGACATTAAAATTTACACATCAACACACCACTTCAAATTATAAATTGGAAAATAAATAATAAAATTCTGGAAATTGAAAATAACAAAATAGAAAAATAAAAATTAAACAGAAAATTAAAAATTAAAATCAACACAAATTTAATCTGCAACAAAATTACACTCTTCTTTGTTGTCAATACAGAAATCCATATTGCCACTTAACAAAAAATTAAAATTATGCATTTAAAATCACGGCCAAATAGCTAAAAAAATCCAAACCTTTTCAGGTTTTTGTTATTTTGGTCAATCCTTTTATTTTTATCAATTCATCCATAATTTTAAGAATTCGTTGTTATTTTTGCCAAATCAAGTTTTGAGTCAAAATTAAATTAGATGACTTATATGTGGCTGCCACATAAGCTTCCTTCTAGTACACATCATCAAAATGTTAACTCTCCCTGTAGGGGATTGATCATCCACCGTTCCCAAGCTTCTCTACCCATAGCAATGGCGGATTCGAATTCGAAGAAGTACATCACCTCTGATGAACTCAAAAAACACAACAAATCCGACGATCTCTGGAAGATCATGTTTAAAAGAGCTCTGCACCACAAATTATAGGAATCAAACACACCATCACGTTTCCTGGATTTTCGTGTGAAATTCCACAGGCAAATTCACATACATATTCTGAAGTTAACTAGAGTTTTTGCATCAACTCTTAAAGCTACTCTGACTACATTTTTTTTTTTCAATTCTTAAAAAGGTACAATGAAACTGGCTGTTACCAATTTGGGAGAAGTTAATCCAATGCTTGTGCTCAGAATTTTGCTAGAAGATGCAGTAACAAAGAATAAACATTTCTGCAATCAATTTATAGAAATGCAGCCATCTTGGTGGTGTTTTATTCTTTAAATAGCTCAATATTTTAGAGCTCCTCTCTCAATCATAATCTGAAATTGAGAACAACCAAAAAAAAAATCCCCAATTAAAAGGTTGATACGAAATGAGGAGAAGCGCGACGAACGAGAGACTGTAAACGATGTTGTGGCATTTCTTCTCGAACATTCCAGATCTGACGAACTGCGAATGGAGGTTCCGGTAGTCTCTAGAAACTTCGGAGACACGGAAATCTTCGAGGTGGAATCCGATGAAGAACTGGTCGAGGTGTTGCCAGGCCGAGCCAGGGTGGAAATCGATGAAGGCGTCGGTGACGTCCTGGCCGGCGAGGTTGAGGAGAACGACGTTGCTGCCGGGGTGGCGCGTGGCCCAATCAGTGACGTTGTAGACCTTACCCTGGATGGAAATCCAGAGATCGGATTTGTTGTGTTTTTTGAGTTCATCAGAGGTGATGTACTTTTTCGAATCCGAATCCACCATTGCTGTGGGTAGAGAAGCTTGGGAACGGTGGATGATCAATCCACTATAGAGAGAGTTAACATTTTGATGATATGTACTAGATGGAAGCTTATGTAGCAGCCACATATAAACCATATATTTAATTTTGACTCAAAATTTGATTTGGCCAAAATAACAACAAATTCTTAAAATTATGGATGAATTGACAAAAATAAAAGGATTGGCCAAAATAGTAAAAACCTGAAAAAGTTTGGATTTTTTTAGCTATTTGACCTAAAATCATCATTAACATTTAACACAAAATAAAAATCCATAATTTGGAAAACCCTACTCTCTCTCTCTGCACAGTGCACACAGCTTCCAACCTGTGCTTCTAATCCTTGCATGAAAGCCCCGTCATTTTCTCCACCTCCCACCTCGCGACTAGAAACACCGAGATATCAGTGCCTCAAACCCGATCTAGTCTATTTCGTCGTCTTCCTCGTGACCTCCACAACCTCACCACCCCTCCATGCTTTCTCACCTTCTGAATTGAGTTTGAGCTTTCATAGATTCATGAATTTCAAGGAATAGACTTTCAAATAATTTCAGATTAGGGTTGTTCTTGTATAAATTGGGGACTTTTGTTTTAAGTAATTTAATGTTTGATTTCAAGTTTTTTTATATTTATTTTCTAAATGATTTTATTTCTTTACAAATTTGTTTAATTTTCTGTTAGCAAAATTGGCACAAAAGAACCCGAATTTTAGAGCTCACATGCGATTTCGGTCAAATTGATCGATTCAGGTTGAAATTGGACAAAATTCACGAAACTTGAAAAATTAAAGCCCTAAATTGCCAATGCGAAACTTAAAGTTCGAAATTGTCATACCTTCTAATTTACTGGGTGGAAATAATAATCTCTCTCTCTCTCTCTCTCTCTCTCTCTCTATATATATATATATATATATATATATATATATATATTAAATAAATAAGGTTATTTATACTATATATTAAAGTAAGAAAGTTGGCAAAAATTACAAGAATGTCATTTTCCTATCTAAAACGGTTGTCTATAAAAAAAGGTAAATCTTATTTGGTAAGTTATTCTTTAATAATAATAAAAAAAATCAATCTTACTCTAAGTTATTCTATGATATCTATATAAAGTTAAGAAATGAAGAGAAAAATACATTTATTTCTCAAATTTATGTAAAACTAAAAAATGGAGAAAAAATTAGTGATTTCTCAACAAAGATAGATGTATAGAGAATGGGAGAGAAAAAAAAAAAAAAACAAGATATATAAAGAATGAAGGGAAAAAAAAAAACCATGAATATATTTATTTTTCAAATATATATAAAACTAAAAAAAATTAAAGAATACAAGATTTGCTAAACATTCAAAGTGGAAATTTTTTTCTTGATCTTATTGTTTGAAGAAAAAAAGAACAATAAAAAATCATAAATATAATGATTTCTCAAATCTATATACAAGATTTGTTAAACATTCAAAGGTAAAAAAATTATTTCAAATTTTATTATCTCATATCTTCATCTAAAAAGATCTCACTATCTTTTTACATTAAACACAAATTGAATAAATAATTTTGTGAAAGAAAAATGAAGAAATGACGTAAGAAAACTATATATAATAATTAAAGTATGAGAGTAGAATGTACAAATAAAAAATATAAAAGGAAATATTAATTATTATGATTGAAGGAAATATTATTGCATATAATAATTTTAATTTGATGAAAATATAAAATCAACATATAAAATAAAAATGTTTAAAAATAAAATTAACAATTAAAATTATTTAAGTTATATGACAATTCGTGCAATATAAATGAGTAATATCAAAAATCATTTGTATATGGTATATATTTCAAAATTAAAAGGGCAGCACTCTTGTACCCCTAAGGCACGGATCCTAGGATCCTTGCTCCCGACCCGCTCCGACCCACCATATATATAGTTTTTTTTTTTTTTAAACCTAAGCTACGAACGACAGGAGAGGTGCGTCTCCACAGCTGAGAAAGAAGCTGTGCTTTCTATGGAACAGCTGCTTTTGCTTAAGAATGGGGCTCAGAGAAACGCTCCTTTTCCTCAAATCTTGCTTCGTTCTAATCCTAATTCTATTATCTTTTCTTGAAATGCTGAGATTTAAAATCTTTGGATTCCTCTTTTCAGGATTTTGCTCACTGATGAGAATTTTGATTAGTTCAGGGGAAAAAAAAAAAAAAAGAAAAATCAGTTGGGTTAGTGATATTATAGTTTAAATTGCACAAAATATTGGAATATTAATATTTTAATTTTCTTGTTTTACTACTGCATATTTGTTTACTCTTGTTTCTTTCCTTTTATTATGTTGTTTTTCTTATTATTTTTTTTTGTTTCTCTCTTCCTTTTCAATTTCTTAATATAATTATATAATATTTTAAAGGTGCATATCTAATACTTTCTACTATAAGCATTAATATCTTAAAGGTAAGCATGTAATACCTTAAAAAGTGCATATGTAATACCTTATACTATAAGCATTAATACTTTAAAGGTAAGCATGTAATATCTTAAAAGGTGCATATGTAATACATTATATTATAAGCATTAATACCGTAAAAGGTAAACATGTAATACCTTAAAAGGTGCATATGTAATATCTTAAAGGTGCATATGTAATACCTTATATTATAAGCATTAATACCTTAAAGGTAAACATGTAATACCTTAAAAGGTGCATATGTAATACCTTAAAGGTGCATATGTAATACCTTATATTATAAGCATTAATACCTTAAAGGTAAGCATGTAATACCTTAAAAGGTGCATATGTAATACCTTATGCTATGAGCATTAATACCTTAAAGGTAGTATGTAATACCTAAGAGTATACAATTGATAAGAGTATACAACTAATATCTTAAAAATATACAATTGATACCTTAAGAGTTGTCTTATATTATAAGCACAAATATTTTAAAAGTAAATATGTAAATAAGAGGAATAATAACAAGAAAATAGAGAAGAAGAAGAAGAAGAAGAAGAAGAAGAAGAAGAAGAAGAAGAAGAAGAAGAAGAAGAAGAAGAAGAAGAAGAAGAATGTACAAAATAAATAAGAAGGATAACAAATCGATAAGAAAATAGATTAAGAAGAATGAGAGAAAAAGAAAAAAAAAAGCAACATTATTTCTACACTAATACCTTAAGAGTAAATGTGTGATACCTTATAAGTAAACAATTGATACCTTCAAAGTTTACAACTAATACCTTTACTGAAAATTTTAAGATTTCAAATGTTTCATCATTTTCTTCTTCAAAATTTTTGCAAACCACGATTTCATCATATTTTTCGTCAAATTTTCTACAAATCATGATCTCATATTGTTTGAAATAATTTATTTTCAATATTTTAAAATTACTCATAAATAAGAAGGGAAAATTCCTTATAAATGATTTCATGGCAATTTGAAAAAGAATAAGAAGAAAAACAAATCAATAAGAAAAGAGATTAAGAAGAAGAAGGAGAAAGAAGAAAGAAGAAAAAAAAATGAGGAAAAAGAAGAAAACAACTTTGTTTCTGTATAATACCTTAAAGGTAGATATGTGATACCTGAAGAGTAAATGTGTGATACCTGAAGAGTAAATATGTGATACCTGAAGAATAAAACAGGTATGTGCGCGGCGCACCACAACTAAAGTGTGGGCGCGCGTGTGGAAGCAGCCCACGCGCCAGGTTGGATTGGGGGCACCGATCTAAAACCCCTGGCAGAAGCTTGCTCAATAGCAAACATTGCAGCTATGAGCTTGGCATTAAAGGCACCGCATGGTAAGGAAAAACAGCCCTTTGCACGTCCAAGATGATTAGAGAAATTATATATATATATATTATCTATTTGATTACAATAAGTATGAATGTTCTATCCATTTTTCATAATACCTAATTTAACCTTTTTACATAATTAAATTAAATTAAATCAAAGTCCTAATTAAATAAAACTCGTTATTAAGGACAGTAACGTAACTCAGTATTTATTTTATTTTTCTATTTGATTAGAAAAGGTAAAAGTCATTTATATTACAAACTCTTCTTGAAAAAATTTAATTTGCTTCCGTAATCTTGTACATTTTGAATCTCAGACTAAAATTAGTGTCATATTAATATATATTTAAAGAACTTTTCAATGATATATTATAAGCATATATAAAAATATTATATTATAAAGTTAATATTTTTATGAAAGTAAGGTATTATAGAAATTATGTTCTTCTGTTTTTTTTTCTTTTCAAAATCTTATCTATTTCTTTTAATATAAATACAGTGAAAAGAAAATAAAATAAATTTATCAAATCTAAAAAGTATTTTTAAAAATTAATATTACTAGCTAATGCAAAAATAGCTTGAAAAATAGTTTTAAAATATAGTATATTCGTACAATTGATGAAAATTTTAGAAACAAACGACTGTCAAGAATCAAGAAAAGATAATAAATAAGATAAAGGCGTACTTTTATAAACTTTATAAAATATTTAACATTAGGAAAGAGTACAATAATATTAATTATAAAATAACGATAAAAATAAAATAAGACATTTAACACAAACTAAGTATAAAATAAGAGTGCAAATTCTTATTTACAATGCTATAATTAGTGGTGCCCGGTTCGGTTAAACCGCCGGTTCCGGTTCCGAACCGGCGGTTCGGAAAACCGGGGATGGGCTAACCGGAACCGAATCGGGGTATGTTCAATTCCGGTTCCGGTTTGTAACCGGCGGTTAAACTGTCGGTTTCGGTTCGAACCGGCCGGTTTTCCGATTTTTTTTTTTGTTTAAAACAATGTATCTATGTTAAAAAATATACAACTTTGTATAAATATCCAAAATTTACAACTTACAAAGTATAAACACTAAGTTTGAGTTAAAAAAATCACAACTTACAAATAACAAACTTGTAAGTTTGAATTTACAAAAAATTACAACTTACAAACAACAAACTTCTAAGTTTGAATTTAAAAAACTTACAACTTACAAACAATTAAAAAAAATTACAACTTACAAATTACAAATTGAAAGAGGAAAAAAAAATAAAAGAGCTTGAATTTCATCCTAAATTTGAAAGTGAATATCAAACTTAGAATGAAATTGCCTACGTATCCCTAAATTGAATTAGAGAATCAAAGCTCACGTAGTTCTTACTTCTCTTAATTGTACTGAGCAAAGAATGATGTGTGGTAGATGATGTGTCTCAAAGAAAGGAGGACATAATAAGACGTGCATCTAAGACACATCTTATTATCTCCTCCTTTCTTTGAAATACACCATCTACTACACAACATTCTTTGCTCATTACAATTAAGAGAAATAAAAAAAAATGAAAGAGCTTGAGTTTCACCCTAAGTTTGAAAGTGAATATCAAACTTAGAATGAAATTGTCTACGTATCCCTAAATAGAATTAGGGAATCAAAACTCACGTAGTTCTTTTACCTCAAACTTACCCATTAGTTCCGGTGGAGGAGGATGTGTTGGAATCATAGCCATACTCGTCGGGGCCATCGTCATCAAAGACAGATAAATCTAGATGTTGTTGACGTTTCTTGGCTCGAAGCCAATCTTCAAGTAGAGTAATGTTTTGAACATTCTCTACAGTCAATCTTGCCCTTTTTGGATTCAACATATGTCGTCCTTTGGAGAAGGCACACTCGATGGAAACATTGGAGGCAGGACTTGCAAAAATCTCCTTTGCAATATGACTTAAAATAGGATAAGTGTTGATCCTTTTTTACCACCACTTCAAAAGATCCACAGAGTTTTCAAAAGAAATAAATTCAAATGTACAACTTAAATATGTATCTAATTCTTGTGTGGGATTAGACCCCCTAGCTCGTTTTTGTGTTCGGTTATCATAAAAATCATAAAATGCACTAAGACCACTAACACTATATGGATTATGTGAAGAACTACTACTACCACCTACATTTTGAGCACCTAAATTATCCCCACAATCATCCCCTAGTGATGTTTTATATTCTTTAAATAAATCATACAAATATGTTTTAGCTCTACCTGCAACTTCTATATAATTTGGAACATAGTCAACTGCATCATAATCACATAACAAAAAATGGGGGAACAAAGCACTATAATACATTTGTAATAATTCCATTAGACCATCTTCTCTAATCCTAGGATCTAATAATTTAACTAGTAAAAATAAATCGGGAAGTTCGTGAAAATATTTTAATCATTTTGCTTTAATTGCTATAATAGTCTCACCTATAATAGGACATGCACAATATTCATTTAAAATTAAAGAAATTTTAACACAATGATCTAAGGCTAATGGAGAAGTAGGATAATAAGTGCCACTTAATTCTCTAGTGGCTTCTTCAAAAAAATTTAAAAGTTGAATTAAATTAATGCATGCATCCCAAGAGTTGCTATTCAAATATATCAATTTATGTGGATTTTCTTTATAAAATTGAATTAGCAATTCTTTATAATTATAAGAATCTTGAAGCATATAATAAGTTGAATTTCATCTATGTTTTACGTCCATCACAAATTTCTTAACTTCCATTCCATTATTTTTACAAAATCTTACCCATTTTTTATGTCATTGTGTTGATTTAGTAATTATATGAATTGCATCTGTAATAGGTTTAATTTTATCATGCAAAGCGGTTAGACCATCTTGTACACACAAATTCAAACAATGGGGTACACAACGAATATGAAAAAGTTTACCATCTATTGGAGGCCTACAAAATTCCTTTAATGTGGGTATACTAGCGGTGTTAGGAGCGATATTATCATAACCAATCGAAAATATTTTTGTAACTATATCATAATCATTAACAATTTTTATTATTTTTCTAGCAATTGCTACGGAACTATGTCTTTCATCAAATTCGACATAGGCAATTAATCATTTTTGCTCGTTCCATGCATCATCTATCCAATGTCACGTTACTCCTAAATAATCATGGTTTCCGTAAGGATCTTTCCACACATCACAACAAATAGATACTCATTGTGTTAAATTTTTTAATTCTTCAATTAAAGCATATTTATATTCCACCTACATTTTTTTCTATGTCACGTGTAACGGTATTCCTACATATTCTTCTACTAGCGGGTTGAAAAACTTGAGAAGTAAATTCTTCATAATCATCGTCGGTTGGAAATTGAAAAAGAAGATGTTTTTTAACAATTAATTCGGCTATTCCTCTCCTATGACTTAATTGACTAAATTTAAAAAGGAAGTTAGGGTCGTTACCTCCAGTTCCCAAAGTGGAACCGGTATTTTGTCGAGGAAGATGGGTTTGAGAGCGGTCATTACCCATCTTATCCGGATGCTTCTTGATGATGTGGTTGTTGAACGTTCCGTAGCCCCCTCCATACTTGAATTTGTAGCTCTTTCCACAGTAGTTGCACGTCACCGTGAAGTCCACGTTCAAATTTGATACTTTATCCTTTTTAAAATGTATTGAGAAAATATCACTTCGAAGTGTCGAAGTGGATCGGCTACATGTGTCACTCTCTTAAGTTGGTCGGTCCTCCAGCTGCTCCTCCTCCACTTCGATTTCGGCAAAGTCAGCGGCGGTCGAAGGTCCGAGAGCCTCCTCCAAATTGGCGTACTCCTCACTCCAATGAGAGTGAGGAGTGTATTGATCGATAAGATCATCGACTTCAACATCTCGTGGTGGAGGCATCGGCGCCTTTCCTCGATGAGAAGAACCGGCGGAAGAAGAACCTCTTCGAGACATTTTCGATTGAATTGGAACTTGAGAATTGAAAAAATAAACTTGAGAATTGAAACTTTAGAATTGAAAATTGAATTGCAACTTGAGAATTGAGAGAGAAGTGTTGGAATGGTGTGAGGAAATGAATGGGGGGAGGGGGTATTTATAGAAAATTAAAAAAAAAATCACCGGAACTGGCGGTTTGAACCGCCGGTTCGACCGCCGGTTTACAACGGTCCGAAAATCTCAACCGTTGATCTCCAACGGTCGAGTGATCCTGGCGTGACAAGTGTCCAATAGTCATTTAAAAAAAAAAAGCGGGCCGGTTCGGCCCGGTTTTGAACCGGCAGTTAACCGCCGGTTCCGGCGACCAACGGCTCTATTTCGCCGGATTCCGACAACAACGGCTACTTTTCGCCGGAGCTCCAGCGGACAAATGGCATGACCTGATTTGTTTAAAAAAACAAAAAAAAAACAAATATCGTGAATCGTCGGTTCACGGTTTCTAAAAACTAAAACTGAAACCGAACCGGCTGAAATCGGTTCAAGGTTCAGGTTTGGAACCGGAACCGGGTCAACAGTTTGCCGAACCGTTGACCGCCGGTTTTGAACCGACCGGTTCCGGTTTTTGCCGAACCGGGGGCACCACTAGCTATAATAAAATATTCATAAACTTATGGAAAAAATATGTTTAAAATCTTTTAAGAAAAATATCATATTCGATCCGCAAAACATTATCCATTATAACATATAAGTGTCTTGAAGAAAATGAAATGAATATGTATTCTACTTTAATTTATATTGATAATTTAACAAAGTCAAAAGGAAATAAAAATAAATAACCATGAAGATTTTATTGTTGGAATATGTAGAAACTTTGGTTCAAATAATCAATCAACCCAAGAAAATTAATTATAGGTGTAGATTTAATTAGACATGTCATTGATAAAAATGAAGACTATCATACAAATATTATATTTTAAGGATTATAAAATAATTCAATGTTCAAATTATTCTTCTATTTGATTATTAAAGGTAATAGTTCATTTACATTCCAAATACTTCTTAAAAAAAAATACATGTTTGAACATTTTTCTTCTAAAATCTTGAATATTTTGAATTTTGAGTAATAAAATTAGATCTACATTAATATAGATTTCAAAATAATCATTATTTGAAAAGTAAAATACAAAGTTAACAGCAAAATATATAACTGTTTATATTAAAGAATCGCTAAAATAATATTAATAAGGTCAAACAGTAAGAATAAATAATAATGGAAGTAGTATTAAAATAAATCAAAAATAAAAGTAAAACTAAAAAGGATAATTTATAAAATGTCATATATTCGTAGAATTGATGAAAATTTTAAAATTATAAAACTATCGAGAATCAAATGGAAAAGGTAATAAATAATAAGACAAAGACGTAATTTTTATAAAATATTTAACATTAGGAAGGGGGTAAAAAACAAAAACACATCTTAAGTATATGTGATTTAGCATTTTAATGTATTATTTTTAATTGTTTTTATTTTGCTATATAAAGTATATGGATTTTGCAGATTACTATATTTTCGATTGCCACATCATATTTCCGACCGAAATTTGGTCATGTGAATCCCATGTGATATTTAGAGGGGTAAAATTGTATTTTTCTTCAACTACCTCTTCCTTTGATTATTAACCTGTTCCTCTTTTATCATCCTTCTTCCCCATCCCTATTAATTTATTCAAATCAGAGTTTATTAAGCTTGGTAATCATCATTGGAATCTCTTGGTGAGATAATTTTGCGATAATTTCAAATCGATTTACACAACCAGATACCAATTTCTTGAGGGATTTCTTATTCAATGTTGCAAGTCAGCAAGGGGACGACATTCATTTGAAGTAACTGTCGATGACGTTGTGCAGTTAAACATCCGTTGTATTTTGAAGAGAATTGGAAAAGTTCTTGAAAATGAGCTGCAATTACACTAGAGAGAGGCTATTCTGTTGGCAGAGGAAATTTCTAGGAAATTGAAGAAAAGAAAAGGGGGAAATTGATTAAGCTAAATAATGGTTCTTATTAAATTTTAAGAAGGAAGCATGAAAATCAAAATTACAGGCACAAAGAATTATTGATTGTTGATTCAAAAAATACACAAATGTAGGGCAACTCTAAAGACAATATCTATTTCACAATAATATTGATTAAACAAAAATTAAGAAGAACCCATCAATATCTGATGGAAGAAACTCAAGCCCAATTCAAAACTAACGAGTGTTTGAAAAATCGATTCTTGCAATGAAAATTTCAAAAAAATGAAGAAATGGAGAGCTTTTCAGTGACGTAAGCTGATAAATTAAGCTTATGATAGATTACATAAAATACATATTTATTGTCATATTTTCCCTATGTTTTAGATGATAATTAATCCTTAAGTGTTTGTTTTGATGAAGTTTCATGTTTTGTAGGGGCAATAAGGATTTAATTGATGTTTGAGACCATTTGAAGTGATTTTTGAAGATGTTGAATTGAAGTCTCCAAAGAAAGAAAACCAGAAGAAGTTTTCCCATAAGGTGTGGGCACACCTTATATCACAGCTCGGCTCTAAAATGAACAGAAGAACTTTTCTCATAAGGCGTGGGCACGCCTAAGGTCCAGATGAGAAGTTACAGATGTGGCGCCCAAATCTCTACTCCAAGATTCAAAATTAATTCTTCCCATCATTTTTGGATTCACGTATATCTGGAACTATTTTATTTTTATTTTTACTTTTTATTAGGTAGTTTTTATCCATGATCTTAAAAACCAACTAGAGATAAGGATTAAAAACTTCTATCTTCTATCTTCTCTCATCTCTCTCTTAACTCTGTAACTTTTCATTCTACGTATTTTTCGTGGAACAAAGCATGACAATCTCTTTGATGGATTGCTAAACTCTTAGTCTAGCCATTGATGAATGAAGATTTGGTTCTACATAATGTGAGATCTAATTAGTTTTCTCTCTCTTTCACTCTACGTTATTTATATATCTTTGTGTTTGATTATATTGTTTGGCGAGTTGTTTAATGTGGCCAGTTATTCAATTCGTGAAAATGATATGTGCCAATTAGAACGTTAAATCCGTAATTGTTTAATTGTTCTAATATTTGTGGCAAGTAGCATATTTGCTATAGGAGATATATGATCTAGTCTAAATGAACCTACACGTGTGTTTGTTGGCTAGAATTGGGTCTTTCTAGATTGAAATGCTGCCGGTGAATTAAATCCTACGATGGTACCTAGGGTTGTTTACTGGTTAGAGAAGTAATTAGAGATGGTATCCTAGTTATCGAAACAGTAAAGAAAGATTGGTTGTTAGGTGGTACCAACAGCTATAACCAATTTAATGTTAGAGTGAAAGAGTAATTTTTGCATTAAATATTCGATTGTGTGAACCAATTCTGAAGTTGTCTATGACTAGATATTTTAATTCTGTAAATCACTCATTTTAATTTACTTGCAGTTTATTTTAATTCAGTTAAATCACAAATCCAAACCCCCCTCAATCTTTAATATAATTGTTGTAATCTATTTTTGTGAAAAGAATAAAAATATTACCAATCTCTATGGAATCGACTCTGCTTACTACTATTGCAATTAATCATTATTTAAACAGGTTATATAATTTGTTGGATTCGACACCCATCAACTTAATTGTGCCAATAATTGAGATTCTCATGATAGGGAGATAACACAGAAGAGAGAAGGTGCAACCGTACACTCTCCATTGGAGTGAGTTGGTTGCCTCAGGGTGGACAGTGGCTGATTGATAGAGGATGATGAAGAAGAAGAAATTGTTTCATGTTGAAGAAGAAGAAGAACCGGGCTTGAAGAAGAGGAAGAAAAAGACTATTTTAACCTCTAAATAAGAAGACAGTAGAGAGAGAAGGGAGGTTAGAGAGAAGAGGTTGAAGGAGAAGATGGATGGGTTTAAAGAAGTGAGAGAAATGAGCAACATATGTCACTAAGCTCGAATTATTTAATTATGTGGCATTTTATTTAATGAGGTGGAGTTTAGAATTAGAATTAATTTATTGATCCGGAAGTCACATCAATAAGAAGCCTGAATTAGTTAGGTGACAGGACTTTCTCATACGAATTAGCCTGAAATTCATCAATTCGAGCTGATTTGTTCTAAAATACCAAAACAGCTTACCTCCACCACCTGAGTCCGATGAAATAAAGGCAGTTAAATTGCCCAAACATAAATTTGCAGCAGTTAGAAGGTTCAATGGCTTCATAACCGACGACGTCGTTCCAATACAGATTGCTGCACTCAGGAAAAGCCTCCAGGGTACGCCCTATCAACGTGCAGCTACTCTTGATTTGTTTACACTCGCAGGCTACAACTCCCCATTCGAATTGAAAAATCGCGTCAATGAAGTTTTCATATGGTTTGACTGATTCTGAATGCTGTGAATTTGCTCGAGAATAACTGAATGCCATTATCAGATTAGATTGGAATTTTTATTGAAGATGATATCCGAGTGTTGAATATTTTCAATTATTATAAATTCAAGTTCGATAGTTATTTAATTCTTTGCGATATAGTTCTCTGTGATTATGTGGTGTTCATTTATACTCTTTTTTTTTTCCCAATCTTCATAAATTTGTTACGGCCTCATTTGGAAAAACAAAAATCATCACCTTTTTGAAAATTACAATTTCATCTTGGAATTTAGTAAAAAATATAAATCATGACTTTTATCAACATTGCAATTCAGACTACAATTCTATTTTATGGCCATCATCAGCGTTTAAAAGTGTGAAGAAAAAGTGTCACGCTTCAATATCAGATGTGACCATAACAATCACTAATCTCAAATGCCATAAGAAATTAAGTGAAAATAATTGGTGATTAAAATATAAAATTGAAACTCTTCCATTAGTTTCATCAGTACATTCACATTATAAACAAATAACCACCTCCAAAACCTTTCGAAATAGAGGCATTATTTCAATCAACTCAAAATACTTTTCTGAGGTTCATCAATACAATAGACAATCACTTTTCTTGCCAAAAATTCCAGGGCCATAGGTCGAATAGACAACATCTACAATAAGAGGGAACTGTAACAACACAAAAGATGTTACAGGCAAGCAAGCCAATGCCATCACTGGTAAGACAAACTGCGCCACTTTTCCTTGAAACACAAGATAAAGTGTTGCACTGAAGGCAACCATCACAAATGTAATGGAGACAAAGAGGCTAAGAAGGCCAATGCTCAGTCTCTTGGGCAGAACATAGAAGAAATCTTCTTCTGCATAACGTGAAGTCAAGATAGACAAAAACATCAGAAGAGAGGTGATGGAAGTGAATAAGGCAACCGCGTCTGAAACTGCAAACAATATGAATGCAGATCTGTTCGACAAAACTGGGATGCCGGTTTCAGATACAACACCACCAGGCACAGTGAAAGCTGCTGCAAATACAACAGTTGCAAGTAATGCTGCAGCGATAGTACATGCATTTGATGTGTCTTTCATCCACTTCTCTCCTTCTGCTTTCAACAGCTGGTGTTCCTCTGTGAATACCATTTTTGGAGTTTTACCTTCACTGTTTGGCCAACTTCTCCGTGAAGGACGAACAAATTTCTCCATCTCCTATATTAGAGAACATTTACTGTCTTTTTATAGGGAAAAAAACGGAAATCTCAATTTTCGTCTTTTTTTTGTCCACCTTTTTTACAACCATTTTATGTATTCTAATGTCGGTTATTTAACTATCACTTTTTTCCATTTTTTTTCCGATTTTACATGAAATGTCAATTTCTGCCAACATGGACATAATTACAGCATCCACATAGACAAAAATTTGAAATTCCAAGCAAAATGGGATTAAAATTGGAAGAAAGTATGTAATTAAAGCACCAAAATTGGAATACGTAAAATTGATGATAAAAAAATAGACACAACTTAAGTTACAGAACAAAATTTGCAATCTTGTACCTTCATCCATTGTAATTCTCGCTGCATTTGCAAAGTTGCACCAGGAACAAGATTGAGTCTCCTAGAAGGAGCAAGTTTTGCACAAATGTGCATTAAATTGTTGTCTTGTTTATCCGAAGCATTGGAAAGCCGATACTTGCGGTCACTTATATTATAAATTAGGTTGAAAACATTTTCAAAGCGATTGCTTGCTGCCAAGAGAAATACATTCTTTCCAGTGGCATCCACAGCACAAGAAGCCAGAGGATATATCTCCATGATCACTTCAACAATCTCACTGATCCCATACGTCGCAGCCCTGATGATTGAGTGGTGGAACATTGTCCAAGCTTCATTTTCTGGCAAATACAGTATTTGCTGGCACAAGAATTTGACGAGTTCAAGTGCTTGATTGTGCTTTTCTTTCTTCTTCCTGATGTTCTTCACGCAGGGCACTGACATTTTAGCCGATTTTAGTCGATTGTCAGAGCATAACCGTAAAGAAGACAAGTTTAAGTTGAAGCATTATGCAAAATTGGTCTTGTAACTATATATAGGTGTGTGGCAAAACTAGTTTTTTTTTTTCTTTTAAAAGTGGCAAAACTTCCTTTTGTTCTAGTTACGTGTTTTTTTTGTCCAAAACATAGGTCAGAATGTTTTAAACGCCACAAATATTTTTAGATGGTGTGGTCAACCCAAGATGACATGAACTTGACATGATAATTCACAAGACAAATAACTGATAAATTATCGCATGTAAGTAGTCATGCCAAGTTTAACCACAGCATCTAAATTCGTCGTACATATTATGTAGAATTTCAACTCAATTAAGGATTTAAGACAAAAAAAAAAAAAAAAAAGCAATATTTAATGAAAAATAACTAGTTTTGCAACACCCGTATAGTTAGCTATGAGACCAATTTTTCAATTTTCCCCCTCCATACCTATATGTTCGACAAATTTCCATATCATGGATTCAAATATTTTGGCCACTGTATATCAATCAAACAACTTGATTTCAGAGTTATGTTACCATGCAAAGAAGTTCATGTTATGCTAATAATGAAAGAGAATATATATGGTGGAATAGAACTGAGGTACTTTCCTCGAGTGATAATCTGAACTGGAGCATCACTACGTGCATTTTCTATATCAGTAGCAGCTTTCTGTTCGGCCTGTTTAAGAGGAATACCTACAAAACATAAATGTCGAAAATTAATCAAAGTTAAATAAATATAACTTGCTGTCATATTTTCGCAAATTTCTGTTGAGTCATATTTACTTACGATGGTAGATCTTTTTTTGCCACCAGCAGAAACTTTCTCCACTTAGAAAGACAGAGTCCATAACAGCTATACTTTCCAGCGCGCAATAACCATCTTCAAGACCACATTTTAATCGAGCCAAATCAGGGTATTTCTCAACCAAATCCAACGCAACATCTAACAAGAAGTGACAATTATCAACAACCAGTAATTGATATCCAACCAAAACTTGTGTACATATATACATACTCACCAAGAAATTCGGAAGCAATTGTATCAGTCAACAGACCAATGCCTAATTGGCCTCGAAACGGGCTAAGCTCCACGTTGGGCTCGTACATGGAAATCAAGTACTCAAGTGTATCCTTGTGGCCATAAACAACTGCTGTTAGAATCGGCAATTGTTTTTTTTCATTCAAAATGTATAGCAAATCCCGATTTTTATTCAACAAAACCATTGCTGCTTCTTTGTTTCCAACCATGGTAGCATGGTGTAAAGCAGTATCTCCAAAAATGTCCTTTAAGGCGAGGGCGTCGCTTTGCAGGAATCCCACCAACTTTTTGACAAAATCATTTGCTTTTCCGGTCGTAACAGCTACATGGAGAGCTGTTTCTGAGGCATAACTGATAACGGCTGGGGCAGAATCTTTCTCGTTTTCGGTCAAGAATGTTTTGGCTGTCTCCCAATCGCCTCTCTGTGCTGCTTTGTACAGTGGCAAATGCCTGTTTAATTCTGCACCTGTTTCACCAGCTCTTTTTGTTACACTCAAGTTTACTAGGATCAATTAACTAACTAATGGCTATGTCCTCTACTTGTTGGAACTGGTTCTAATGACCTTGCAATTACCCACCTTTTAAAAATTGCAATTCTATCATAAATTTTAGAATTTAGCAAATAAATACATTACGAGCTTTATCAATTGTTACAATTCATACTACAATTCTATTTTCCAACGACCAGAATCCACCTATCTCGCAAAAGTGACACGTTAATGCCACACCAAAAGCCATGTAATTTTGATAAAAAAAAAAAAAAAATTAAGGTGATCAAAATGGAAGAATGTCGCCAGATTTTCAAAAATTGAAATTTAATCTTAAAAAACTATTTTTCAATTAGATAAAAGATCACAACTTTTATTTATTGTTGTAGTTCAATTCTCAATTATATTATCCAACAATCTAAGCAATGTATCCGTTTGCATAGCCACATCAGACGTCACATAAGCAATATAATTTCTGTAAAGAGAGTTTTTTTTTTTTTTTTTAAAATTTATATACATTAATAAGATGTCATTTTGTTTAATTTAAATCTAAATCCTTTTGTTGAATTTGAGAATATATAGATCACAATTACATGGCTTTTGTGAGGTTTGTCATGGTTATTTAGCCGGAAACATGAACTTAGATTTGTCGAAAAATAGATTTGTGATTCAAACTGCAACAATGAATAAAAGTTGTCATTTTCTATTTTAATTTTTGCTAATTGAAAAAATACAATGTCAGGATTAAATTACATTTTTTGAAAATCTAAATGATTTTTTTATTAAAATATTAATTACATTTTACTTTTATTACTTTTAGATATTTAACATAATATGATAATTTTTTAAATATAAAATATTTGGATTTTTTAAAAAATAAATTCAAACCAGCAAAATATTATCAAGTCAACTATTACAGGTTTATTCACAGTTTGTAGCCTATAGCAGAACAATTTCATCAATTTTTCCAAAATTCATGGGTATTTTTGTCAATTTTCCCAATTATTTTAATACTACTCAGAAAATGGTAAAAATACAAATTTTGGAAAAATAATGATATAAAACATTTCTTGTTTAGAAATTAGAGCGGTAAAAAGCCTCTAGTCCTTTAAGAAGAGTAGCAGATACAAAAAATATATACTTACTAATTACTATAGTTTTCAAAAAGGTAGTGGATTTACTTCATACCATTCATTATAAACTGCAAATAATTACATAATAATATATATCAACTTACTTCCAACAGCTGCAGTTTTTTGATCAGCATTGGCATCGCTCTGAGGTTGAAGTTTCGAATCCGCAGCTTTTTGATTGAAAGTATTTTCCAACTCTACCCAAACTTCTCTTGCAGTGCCCAACTTGCAGACAGCGCCAAGCGCAGTCTTACCAATCGAACCTAAAATCCATCCTTTGACAAGCCTGTCTGTTCTTCTCCATTGTTTTTGCTCATCATCATTTGAAGTACTGCTACTCTCTGCAGGTTGGAGGATTTCGCCATTGACGAAGCCCACCACGCCATGACTCTCCAGCAGACAGAGCATTTGTTCTTTCCATATATAGAAATCGGTTAAACTATTTTCTTCGTCGAGACAGGGCTTCACCGTTATAAAGCTTGGGACATGGACAGTTAATGGGCATGGGTATTTCACATCTGAGGAACCCATTATTTGATAGAGTTGTAAGATCTTGCGTACTTGAAGACAGAGGATATATAGCAGCGCTTTGACCTACTTTTGCTGTAGTTTACTTCTTAAGATATTGATTATATAGTTTACTTCTCTCCAATTGGACAATTTATAATTTGCTGTCGGCGGGGAACCTGTTACCTCGTACAACAAAACATGATAATTAAATCCATATGGGTGGTAGTTGTTTATTTTATTATTACTATTTTTGGACTAAGTCATATATGGTTGGTTAATCATAAATGTTAAACTCTTATTGAAAGTGTGTCCCTATGCTCCTGCACAAGAAAAAACACAAACTGTAAAAATACCAAAAAGTAATGTTGTCTGTGATATTGACAACACTACGGATAACACAACGGAAATAATAAAAACAAATGAACAACAAAAGAAATATCCACGAGTATATAACGATACTCGTGGAACGCCTACAGGGCAAAATGTCTTATTGATATATCTTATGAATACAAAGACACTTAGAGATCCTTTGAAGAGAATCGTAAAACACAAAGAGTTCTTTTGAAGAAGAAACTTTTTGACAAACACAACACGTCCTAAATATGTATCTAAAAAACCTAAGGATGTGTACACACTCAGTTGATCACTCAAATACACTCTATCTATAAAAAGAAGACTTAAGTATGCAAACTCTAAGTCTTTAAGGAAAAGAGACAGAGATGTTGTGTGCTATGTGACCTACAAAGAAGACAACATAGACAAACTGTATCAGACTCGAAGTATCACTCTTCTTGCTCTTTTGTTCTTGTCTTCGTATATTTTCTTCAGGGATGGAGTCTTCTATTTATAGACCTCAGGAGCCTTCATGTTCCATGTTCATAAGTGCTCCATGATCTCCACTTCTATCTTGTTCTCCACTCACTCCATGAAGTCCACTTCATGATTCTTCCATGATCTTCTACTTCATGCTTCTATCACGTTCTTGTCTTTCTCATGATCTTTATCTCTCCATGTTCTCCATCCCTTTCTCTCTCATAAGTCACATTCTCATCTTTCAAATAAAACCATGTTTCCTTAAGTAAAAGAAGGAACAAAGAATAACAACTTATCCCTATAAACTAGGAATAAGTGTTTGAAACTTTCAAAACTCTTTCTTTGATTCAATCTGCAAAACACGTGATAAATAAGAGATAACCAAATCTCCTAGATTAGGTTAAAAGATCTTCTACTAATAACCTTCCTTAAAAATCTCCAAGTTAAACAATAATTGATTTAATATTAGGAAAAAGGAAAAATAAATATATGTTGAAAAATTCAACATTAACACTTATTTATTTTATTTTGCATTTCTCATAAAACATAATCTTTACTATTTTTTATTGTGATTTTAGAATATTTAAATTATCATCTAATGTGTATTTTTTGTAGGAGAAGGAAAAGTATTGATCAGTTTTCAAATCCCTAAAATATATATCTTCCATGATATCAAATCTTTTTTAGATGGTAACAAATCCTTAAAACTTATCAAATCCACATGATGATCATGAACAACCTTACCAAGTTCGTGGGAATTTTGGAATTTAAATTTGAGTTGGTCTCTTGTGAGACTGTTTCACATGCGACATGATTCAAATATGTCTTTTATAGGTATAAGTATGTATTTTTCAGCTATAAGTATGTATTTTATAAGTGTATTTTTTATAGTATAAGTATGAGTTATTCAAGTATGTCTTTTACAACTATAAATATTTTTTTTTTGTGCTTTAAGTATGTGTTTTATAAGTTTTTTTTTTTTTTGTGCACATGAGTATTTGCTATATATTGGAGGTGGAAGACTGCATATGAAGCACGCAAGAACACAATAAGCAAGAAAGAAGAAATATTTCGAGTAAGAAGCGGTCTCGTCTGTGTGAACAACATTCAATGTCAAACTTTTTATTAAGTCATAGAGAGGTCTTGCTCCTGACTAATTTCATTTAGATAGGTTTGTTGGTGTTCTCTACTTTTTATCCACGTCTATACGAACTTCATTGTTAGATTTATTGGACGTGTGTGTTTTCAAAGAAAATCTTTCACAAGATCTCTGTGTTTCTTTGTAATCACTTTTACAAATAATATATTTTGCCATATTTCTTTGTAATCAATTCTTTCTCCTTCATCATTTTTATTCTGCTGAATATTTTGTGTTCTATGTGGTGTTGTGACATTCAGAACAACATCATACATTCTGATTTGTTTTCGTACATTTTTTGGTCCACCAAAACTTTCAATATACATTTATTACAAATAGTTTTTTTCTTTTTTAAAATTATGTATCCTACAATCTGCAAATTGCAGTAATAATACACGGTGTTTGAAATTATAACACATTTGGAAGGGAAGGATAAGCGGGATGGTCGGAGGAGTTGTTCATGAGGAGGGTGAAGGAGATAGTAGAGAGAAGAGGGATGGGTTTGAAGAAGTGAGAGAAACGATGACGGGTGGCATTATATTTGGATTATTTAATTATTTGATATTCATTTAATGAGATGGAATTTAGAATTAAAATTAATTTATTGATAGTGAGTCCTCATCAGCAAGAGAGATCCTAAATAAGGGAGGCGCGTGCATGTCTCGTGCAGATTAGTACAAAATTTGTGAATTTAGTCTTCTTCTTTTTTATCATAAATTCGTTCAAATTGAAAAGATAGTCTTGTATTAAGGCCCGAAAAAATAGTGCCCTTAAATGGTGAATCGTCAAAAGTTAGTGTTTTAAAATTTGTAATTTTCCCAAAAATTCTCTCTAGCCTCAACTTTCTGTCTTCAGCCGCTAACCAAAGATTGGAGTCTTGGAGTTTTCAGACGTAAAATAAAAATATGTAGAAAATTAGTAAAAATGCATTTAAACACATTATTGACAAAACAATTTATGTACATTTTTCTACATATCAGATTTGGACTAAGAGATTAACTTGGGAATTAATTTGAATATCTTTAGGGTTCTTGGATCTTTGGGAAATCAATTCAATGTTTAGGAAGGAAATTGTTCTTTTCTTTTTTTAAATAATGATATGGTAAGTAATTGTCATATTATGTGGCTTTTTAGGTTGAAAAAAATGTAAACTAAATTTTCAAATAATGAGAGAATTGCCAAATCACTAGAATTGGTCGAAAACTGAAAGATTGGAGTGGTTGTATTTATGAATTATTTTCGTGAAAATGATGAAAATGGTAAAGAAAGAATAGGACCTCCAACTATTGAGGATTAGGAGAATGCAAAAGCTTTTGTACACTTCCTTGAAAAATTCTATGATGCCACTTTAGAGTTAAGTGCATCAAAAACTCCTACCTCTCAATTGATATATCAATCAATGATTGCATTGCAAATTGAGATTGAGAAAGAAAGAAATGATGATTCCGATCCAATACTTGAAAAGGTTGCAAGTGCAATGAAGTTGAAGTTTGATAAGTATTGGGGAAATTGGAATAACTTGAATCCTTTGATTTTTATTGCCAATGTTTTAGACCCGAGAAACAAACTTCAAATGATTAAAGTTAGCATCAAGAAATTGGGAGGTACTCCTACAAAGGTTCAAGAGTTCATTGATGTCATTAGATTAAATTTGGTAACTTTGTGGACGGAGTACAAGGGTATAAATGATACCTTGCATAGTGAAAAACAATGTATGTAAATAGAGTGTGATGGTGGAGATGATACTACAAGTGATGGTGGTAGTGGTCTTTAAGATGAATTGTTCAATGATGTGGAAGCACAAAATGAATCTGCTTTTAGTTTGGGCAAAATGGTTGTGGATCCTTTTAGGAGTAGTTTGAGTTTAAAAATGGTAGAGGTATTGGTGTGCACTCATGATTGGCTAAGAGGAAAGGAGTTTAACTTTTATAAGGATCCAATCGATAATGACCCTGATTTATACATGGAAATTGAAGAAATTGAAAAGAGTAATATCTTTTTTTATTTGAGATGTTTTTATTTATGTTAATCTAATATGAATTATTTTAATAATCTCACATTATTCTTTTATAGCTGCAAATGTCCACTTTATCTTAGGTGTAATTTTAAAGGTAAGATTATATTTATGTTTATTTATTTCAATATAACTTTGAAAATAAGATTACATCTATATATTTTTCAACTCGATATTTGTATTTAATTTACTTGTAATTTTTACAGGTCTCGTGTCTTGATTCTTTAGGTTTTGGAGTTTCAAAATGAATTGGATTTTTGTATTCGGACATGAATTTTATTATTTTTATTATTATTATTATTATTATTATTATTATTATTATTATTGTTGTTGTTGTCATGTTTATTGCTACTTGAATTGTACTTTTTTGTATTATTTGATGTGTTGGGTTGGGACGTGAACTTTAATTTTATGTTGTTTTTTTATGTTATGTTGTGAATAGGATATCATTGACTTGTTCATAATATGTGCATTTTTTCCGGTAAATTTTGGTAATTTTGGTATTTTTTGATAATTTTGGTAATATTCGGTAGTTTTAGTAAATTTCCGTATGGTATGGCTATAAATTTCGATATACCGAAAATTTCGATAATTCGGTATGAAATGGTATAGGCTATCATCATACCGAAAATTCGATATATCAAAAATTTCGATACGGTATCAGTAAGTTTTTTGACATATCGAAAATTTCGATACAGTATACAATATAGTATAAAATTTTTGGTATACCGTACCAAACCACCCTAATTAAAATACTAAAAAACAGCATTAGGTTGTGTTTGGATTTTGTGGTTTTAAAGTGGTATATGATTGGTACACAAACATGGGTATAGAGGATCCCATCTGATCATCAGATTATACATTTTTTTTAAATGCCAGCTGGTTGGTTTGTAATTATTATAATCTTTATTGTCTTCACCAATTGAATAATTTATAAATTATGGTGGTTCTCTCATTTTTATTTTATTTTTACCTTTTCGAGTAAGTCATATGAATGGTTGTTAGATGTGTGCGTGTGAAGCGGTTTATTTTAACTACCAAGGTTTAAGAATAAAATATTGATGCAATTTTATTCAACTTCGTATATGGTGCGAGTTGTTTACTTTCATAAATTAGTACTATTATTAATATTCTTCCTTTATCTCGTCATGGCTGGTTGTTACATGGTTGTGTGAACACAATACTTTATCACCATCTTCTTGATCTTGAGTAGTATTATCGGCAACGTCACTCTCGGATTCACGTTCCTCATCTGAATTGGCTACACCATCTGATGAACCCATTTGTGGAACCTCTCAAGTTTTCCTCAGCAGTGAATTCAAGATGATGGTACACTTTTTTATTTGCTCTTCATTTATCATTATGTCTGTGTGTGTGTATATATTCTGTTTGGACATATGATTACATTTTTTAAGTTGCCAGCTGGCTGGTTTATAATTATTGTCTTTTGCAATTGGACAATTGATAATTAAATCCAGCTTCATATTTTCTCCAATTGGAGAATTAATGAATTCATTATTTTTGTTTTATATGGTTGTTTAATTTTTAATATATATATATATATATATTTTTTTCTTTTGACTAAGTCATATATATGATTGTTACATGTGTAAGGTGTGAAACCACTTAATTTAATTCCAACTCTTTTCTTAATTAATGGAATATTTATAGATAAGTTACTTTTGGGGAAATGTTTAACTAATTAAGAAGAAAACAAAACAAAAAAAAAAAAGACATAATGTCAATGACCTTCGCATCAAATTAGCCTCGTTCTCATATAATAAGGTGCAAATTGTTAATTTTTATTAGTATTATGATGTTTTCAACTCCGTCATATATGGTTGTCACATGTACGTGTGGAACCAATAATGTAAAGCAATAATGACAAAGGCGGGGTTGACCTTTAACATCTGAGTTTTGTTTTATTATTATCATCTTATTTGTACCAAACATTGTATTATTTAAAATCACTTGTTAATCATTATAGAGAAATTAGATTTATTGTCAAAGCATCAGTAATTATTCCCTATATTATGGATAATGTCAATATTACTGTTTAATTTTATGAGGTAACAAAATGTTTGATATATATATATATATATATATATATATATATATATATATATATATTACCTATATAAAAGTATGGATGTTTCTTACAAAATATGAATTGCCTAATATATCCTTATTAAGAATTATTATTTAAGGTTATAATAGTAATTTAGTATTTTTATATTTCAATAATTTTATATTAGAGTCTCAATCCAAAATCCTATAGAATTCTATTATGAGTAGGACTCTATTATATTTGAACTCTAATTTAATATAGATCGTATATCCTTATTAAAGATTATTATTTAAGGTCATAATAGTAATTTAGTTTTTTTATATTTAAATAATTTTATAGTAGAATGCTAATCAAAATCCTATAGAATCATAATCTAAGTATATTTTTATTGTCTAATTTTATATAGAATTCTATTCCAAAATCCTATAAAATCATAACTTTATATATATGCATTTTAGTATCTATGAATTTAATACAAATAATATTTTATTGTATTATGATTAGGACTCTGTAATATTAGAGTTCTAATTTAATATAAATCACTTTATATATCTAAGGTATTAATTTGTATTATTTTTTTACTAAATTATTTTTAACTAATAACTATGAGTAATTTCTAATTTATAATTTTCTGAAACACTTCAATTCATGCACATGAATTTCACGTTAATAATATACTATCTGAATTTTAATTTTTTTCTTTTCTTTTGTCTCAAAATAATATTGTAATTTTTTATAAGACACAATAAACACATTTTTATTAAAAGTTTTCCAAATTATTCATATAGAAACTATTAATTGTTTATGATTTGAGTGCAAATGTGAACTTTTGTTTATATATATTGAATAGTAATATTTGGATATCATTTAAAAGTTATAATTATTTCAATATTGGATTAATTATTTTAAAACTCAAAAGAAGAATTTTTTGTATTTAACTTTCAACCGCCTGAAAATATTAAATTTTAACTTTTGATTTACGAAAGAATTAAATATATGACATAATAGTATAATAGGTATAACATGTGTACTCATATTCTATTGCAATTTATTGTAAATTTTTTAACAATTTCATCCATGATTTTTTTTCCAAAGAGTATGAATCTTCAATGTCAAGCTAATTTTAAAAATAAAATAAAAAAAAGATTAAAAATCAAATAATTGTGTTCTACGATTATTTTTTAAATTTGGAACTTTGACTTTCAAATATTTGACATATGTCATTGCAATTCGATTATAAACTATGAATAATTCTATTATTATAAATCATTTAGTTTGATTTGTGAAATTTAAATGTTATGTATATATTGATTCAAATTTTATTTTTAAAATTGAATTTAAATATAATTTTTTATTAATAATTTGTTTAGCCTGAAGCCTGATGGAGTTAAAGTTAATTAATTAGGTTAATTAACAATATATTATAGACCTTTTTAAATTGATTTGTTTAACTCAAAACCCGCTAAGACTAATCCGTTTATCATCCCTTCATAGCACTAGGTCGATACTCCAATTTCGAATAAGTCCTCAAATTATTTGATAGCGATCATCCGTAGATTTGAAGAAAATAATTAATGTTATTAGAATAAAATATGTAGCACATTATCCTTGAATTGTACAAGCTAGACCAAAAATTAATTTTAGAGATAAGTATTATGTTAACATTTTTATCCTAATTTTAACTGTGAAAAGACTCATAGAAAATTGATGGAACTAACATTTTTTTAGTTTTTTCAATTTCACTTTGTATTGATAGAAAATATTTAAATTTTCATCATTGTAAATTGAGTTTGACAGTTAAATGACATTGCACTTTCTAAGCCTTTTTTTAATCTGTCAACTTTTCATAGTAAATGGTCATGAAGTAGATTATTTTCGACGGACTCAAATCTATATGCGATCTGAGTTATATCTAGAAATCATGGACATATAATAAGTAGTCATGAAGTAGATTATTCTTGACGGATCCAAACCAATATGCGAGCTGAGTCATATCTTGGAATCATGAACATTGTTTTCAAATGAGAAACAAGAGGTGGTGAAATTAGAAAATATTTGTTCTTCCAAATCATTTATTGGTGGACCAAAGAGACATGTGACGAAGACCATATCTTGATGCATTAGCAATTGTAGATAGATTTGAAAGATAAGATCTCTCTATCAAATAAAATGCGGAGTGTAAGGAGAAATAAAAGAAAAAAATGTACAAAGGTCAAACAACTCAAGATCGTAAGATTTGACCTTAAGAGAATCAATTCAAGCATACTTTAAGATTTGAAAGATCAATTATTTAAAAAGAAAATATTTGGAGGTGTAGCTGCACATGTGTATGTTCTAGAATTTTAGAAAATATGGTTTGCATAAAATATTGAAGTATCTCAATATTATAAAATCAATATCCAAATCAATATAAGAATTTGTTTACTATTGAAGTTCTTGATAAAGAAAACTTTTCAAACCATATGAGATAGTAAGAAGACATTAGTTATGAGCCGTGTGGTGATAAAATCTTAAAAATTATTGTATGTCAAAAGGAAAATGTAAATATCATGACTACCCATAAGTATATTGTGAAACCACCATTCAAGACTAAGATGGATATCTCATCAACAAAACAATAAAAACAGGCATTGTAGTCAATGTGTACAATACACAACTCAGAAAATTTGTGGATAGTACTATACAATCATACTTATTATACATATATAGTTGTCATATCAATATTGAGATATATTTTGAGTGACGTTGTGAAATATTTGTACAAATATATTTACAAGGACTATGACCAAGTAAAATTAACATGACCCAAAAAGATGATACAAATATGATTGATAAAATCAAATAATTTCAAGATGTTTGACGGGTCTCTACTCAGGAAGCAATTTGAAGAATTTTTTAATTCAATTAGAATTAAATATCTCCATTGGTTATCAACATACAACTCATCTACCCAACCAATAGAGCATATCTTATTGTACAAATCAAAATTAAGAATGGTTATGACCATACCTCCAACACAATGCTCGGACTAAATTCATTTTTCGTCCTTCCATAGGGACGTTATCCAATTTTAGTCCTCTTGTTTTCCGATCATCAATTTTAGTCTTCCTATCTCTCCGGTTGTCCAATTTTAGTCCGATTGCCCAATTTTGGTCCTCTTAACTCGATTTTCCGGTCAGCTCTGGTGAGTACACAACACTCGCCCCCAATTTCATGGGTTCCGACATCTGGCGCTTATGTGGCAACTATTTTCACATGTGGTATTTTTTTTCCCTAATTAAAATACCACATCATCCGCCATGTCATTAAAAAATTAAAATATAAAAAAAGGAAAAAAATTAAATTAAAAAAAAACGAACAGAATAAAAAAATTTGTTTTTTTCCTTTAATTTTGTTCCTATGTTTTTATATATTTTTAATTTTTTTATTGCATATAAATGCAATAAAAAAACAAAAAAATAGAGAAAAAATTAAAAAATATATATATAAAAAGGAACAAATAATTATGTTCGTGTTTTTTTTAAAATTTAATTATGTTTCTTTTTTTATATTTTTTCTCATTTTTTTTGTTTTTTATTGCATTTAAATGCAAAAAAAAAATTAAAAAAAGGGAATAAAAATGTTTTAATTCGTTTATGTTTTGTTTTTTTAAATTTAAATTATGTTCCTTTTTTTTTAATTTTTCTCATTTTTATGTTTAATAATGCAATAAAAGAATTAAAAAATATTAAAAAAAGAAACAAAATAATTATGTTCTTGTTTTTTTATTTAATTATGTTTCTTTTTTTATATTTTTTCTCATTTTTTTGTTTTTTATTGCATTTAAATGCAATAAAAAAATTAAGAAAAAGGAGCAAAATTAAAGAAAAACACAAAAAAAAAATATTTTATTTCGTTTGTGCTTTGTTTTTTTAAATTTAAATTATGTTCCTTTTTTTAAAATTTTTCTCATTTTTTTTGTTTTTTATTGTATTTAAATGCAATAAAAATTAAAAAATAAAAAATATATAAAAATATAGTAACAAAATTACAGATAAAAAACAATTTTTTTTATTCTGTTCGTTTTTTTTTTAATTTAATTTTTTCCCTTTTCTTATATATTTTAATTTTTTGATGACATGGCGGATGATGTGGCATTTTAATTAGGAAAATAAAATAAAAAGAAATACCACATGTGAAAATAGTTGCCACATAAGCGCCAGCTGTCGAAACTCATGAAATTGGGGGCGAGTGTTGTGCACTCTCCCAAAGCTGACCGGAAAATCGAGTTAGGAGGAGCAAAATTGAGCAATCAGACTAAAATTGATGATCGGAAAACAAGAGGACTAAAATTGGACAACGTCCCTAGGGAATGACGAAAAATGAATTTAGTCCCACAATGCTCACTAAGTCATTGCATTTACATTTCAAAATATCATTAAATTCTGATGAGACAAGTGAATAATCTATTTAAAAAAAAATGGAGTTGTGGAGGTTTTGAGCGTAGCACGATTGATATTATGGGATGAAGCACCAATGGCGAAACAATGGACGATTGAGAATGTAGATAAACTACTAAAAAAGATGTTACGGAAAGTGATAAGGATTTTGGTGGCAAAGTGAATTTTTTTTTTTGAGATTTTCGACAATTATTACTGGTTGTTCAATAGTCTATTTATGCAAGTTTGGGCAAATCATATTTGTGATCCTAGATGAGAAAAATTAGACTATTGCAACACATGAGATCGAGATATGATACAAATGTTCAGTGAGTTCTTACTAAAGAGTGTGGAATGGTGAAGAACCAACTGACAAAGAAGGAAATATCAAAATTTCAGATAAAATATCATCAAGTTAGAAAATGATAAAATTCAATATGACTTGTATACATTATTTTCCCAACATGTTTTGGTTTTTTATAAAACGTTAGGATAACCAACTATATAGGATTGATGGTTCTTACTTAAACAATGTATTATATATTACAATTAATTCTATCTTCAATTAGGTGTGTCTAATAATCTGTTTTATGAAGTAACACATAATGAGGTGAGTCAGTTTGAAGAAAATTTCATTTGATGGACATTGTTAGGACTATAAGAGAGCACTAATTGTTGAAGTTACTTTGTTAGCATGTTTAATTTAGTTGGAATTGTTGAAGTTGTTTTGATAGCATGTTTATACAGTTTATATTGATTTTCAAGTTTTTTGTATTCAAGTATAAATTGTGTTTTTTGTTAATATGATTGCTTAATCACAATCCTTTCCTTTTTGACAAATTTGTTTATCTAAAATTTGACAAGGAATTAGATTAAGATATTAAATTTATATTATAATTAGGAGTCAAAACACAAACAAATAAGAGCAAGAAACATCACAACCAACTAGAATTATTATCTTTCACTTGAGAATTTTGAAATTTTTTATCTTTAATTATTAGATTTTTTTAGAATAGAAGAACCCAAAATTTTTAATGTAATGCAACAATATTTCTTCCCTTTTTTTTTTACCCCCCTCTAACATATATTTTTTGTTTATTTGAGTTTTACATTGTATTATAGTTAACTTTAATACACTCCATGAAAAACTACGATTAACAAATGATGGAAAACAACCACGGGATCAAATTAATAAATTTGAAAAAATGTTACATAACTAAATGAATCGAGAAAAATAAAATTACTTCCACGTGCAACGCACGTACTCTATATTTAAAACCATGAAGTTAGTTCAAAAAGAGTTGGACAAGAAAAGGTAGATGCATCTTTAATTGATATTATTTGATAACACATACCTTGAAGAAGAAGAAGAGTTGTGTTTTTCTTTTTAAAGTCTTGTAGATATGTATAAATAGGAGGATGTAGATTCGTTAATATTTCATTCATTCAATCGATCAATCAATCTGTGAAGCTAAGAATAGATATGTAAATACAAGTTTCTGAGTTTTTAAATTTCAGAGTACAGAGTTTGAAGAAAAATATACAGTTGAATCTTGAAAACAAAACACCCAAAGTATATATATATATATATATATATATATATATATATATATATATATATATATATATATAATTTGTTTTAGAACATTACAAAACAAGCCTTGTGTTAATTAATTTCAGGAAGAGTAAAAATTAATACGTTTTTCTACTTCCTCATATTCTATGTATGATTATTATTTGTTGTTCCAATACAAAACTCATTATTTCCGTCCCAAGCCATAGGAGAAAGAAATATATGGGGTATTATCCTCAAATTTTCCCATAAAATGGTGTAACAATTAATTAAATAACTTGTTAAACTATTGCAATATTGTAATCATTCTATAACAACAATAGTGCTAAAAGAAATCTACTATATAACACCCCAAATTAATATAACAAGAATTTTCAATAATTGAAATGAAATTTAAATATTAATAGTAATAAAAAAAATAAGTATAAACTATTAAAGTAAAATAAAACTAAAATTTATTATATATAAATATACACGCGTACAATTCATAAATATATATGTGAGAATCAATATATATATAATCCCAAAATTTGCTATAGCCGTGTGGTTACATATATAGCAAATACAATTAAAATTAGTGTAGTATATATATATATATATATATATTTTTTTTTTTTTTTTTTGGTGCAAGTGTGGTACACGTGTTGGAATAAGTTTTGCCATGCATAATAGTCATCAGAATTTCAATAGAATAACAATATAATAATGATAATGAATAATAATAAAAGAAATGAAAGTGTGTCCGTATGCTCCTATGCAAGAAAAACACAAACTATAAAAATATCAGAAACGTAATGTTGTATGTGATGTTGACAACACTACGGATAACACAACGGAAATATTAAGATCGAATAAACAACAAGAGAATTATCCACGAGTATATAATGATACTCGTGGAATGCCTACATGGCAAAATATGTCTTATTGATTTATCGTATAAGTACAAAGACACGAAGAGATTCTTTGAAGAGAATCTCGTAAAAACACAAAGAGATCTTTTGGAGAAGATTCTCTTTGACAAACTCAACACGTCCTATGTATGTATCTAAGGAACCTAAGGACGTGTACAAACTCAGTTAATCACTCAAAGACACCCTATCTAAGAAAAAAAGACTTGAGTATGCAAACTCTAAATCTTTTATGAAAAGAGACATAGATGTTGTGTGCTATGTGACCAACACAGAAGACAACTTTCATAGACTGTATAAGACTCGAAAACTCTTGCTCTTGCTATGCTCTCTAATTTGTGTTCGTCTTCAAGAATGGATTCTTCTATTTATAGATCTCAGGAGCCTCCATGTTCCATGTTCATAAGTGCTCCATGATCTCCACGTTATGCACAATCCATCTTGTACTCCACTCACTCCATGAACTTTATTTCTCTCTCATGATCTCCACTTCATGCTCTTCATTCTCACTCCACGTTCTCTATTTCTCTCTCATGAGTCACGTTCTCTTTCTTCCTATAAACCCACATTCTCAACTTATATGAGATAGATTCAATAATCAACAACTTATTCCTATAAAATAGGAGATAAGTATTTAATATTGTCAAACCTTTTTTATTTGAATCTGCAAAACACATGATTAAAAAGAAGAAACAAATCTCCTAGATTTAGGTTAAAAGATCTTGCAATCTTTCAAATAACAAACCTCCTTAAATATCTCAAACCTAGTCAAACAATGATAATTGATTTAATTAAGAAAAAGGAAAAATAATTATGTTGAAAATTTCAACATTAACAATCTCCCCTTTTCTGTTTTTTCTGCTCAAAACATTAAATCAATATCCTCTCCCTCAAATCTACAATCACAAAATATATCTAACAAGATAAACATGAATTGGATTAGATAAATGGAATAAGATCACAATTCAAAAATTATCCAAAAAGATAATAAACAAAAAATATTCAAACACTGCAATTTAAACATAAATTACAGTCATCCAAATCTCCCCCTGAAATTCAAAGCAAAGAAAATCAGTAAAAACATCAAAAAGAATATCATCATTCTTCATCGGTGGTCGAAGTGCCTCCTTCACTTCCTCCAACTCCTCCAACTCCTACTCCCATTTTTTGAGCAAAAATAAGGTCTTCAAGAGTGTCACGAACACGCAGCAAACCATCAATATAAACATTTAGCACACGTAGCTGCTGCTCAAGGACATCCAAGGGAATGTTGGGTTGAATGTTGTTGTTGGTCCACTTTGATGGCTGTTTTGATAACACTTGTTGGGTCCCAAGTGGTGTCCGAGGTTCAGAGGGGGGGTGAATGAACCTTGGTCGATTTTGAAAACTTGTTAAAACTTACTGTTCTGTAAGTTACTCGAACTTACAGCGCCAGCCGGTTACTGCTTACAGCACTAGGATACAGTGCTGCACGCTGTAACCTAAAGTTATGCACAGCGGAAGATATATATTTTAACACAAGGCTGGCTGGTTTTCACAAGTATGCTCTTTTGCAAAACATTTTATGCTTATGATATATGAAGATATGAATGTAAAGCGCAAATAAGAAAACAATAAAACACTTATGGCTTATAGTGGTTCGAAGGTGGTGTAAGCCTTCTACGTCCACTCTACTGCTACCTCGAGCAGGAACTTTGTTAAGCAAGATTGATTTACAGGACCCTCCTAACAATCTATCAACTTACAAAGTGACCATCTACTAGAGTCCAGTGTTCACACAGCTCCTACGAACTCTAAAGGCTAACCCACACAGGGTTCACACTCTCACACAGGGAAGTTGCCTAAAACTAGACAACTATACAAACAGCAAGGATTTCTCCTGTCAACTGTTCGACACCCTAACCACACAGGACAGAGGTTAAAAAGAAAAAACAATTCTTCAATTGGTGGGGATGCAGTCTTGATCTTCATGAGCTCCTCTGTTGTTGTAGACTACTTCCTTAGAGGTTGAGTGGCTGAACATGTGAAAGTTTGAGAAGCTTTTGGATGATATGTGGATTTCCTCTCAACTTTGTTCAGTAATTTCTTCAATCAGCCACACCTCCTATTTATACTTATAGAGAAGATATCCATTGAAGGGGACATCTTCCATTTTGAATTTGAGCGTTGATCAACGGCATGAACCACTTTTAATACGATTTGGCTGGTATTAAATGCGGTGGTTGTAGCTCGCAGCTTTCTATGACACGTTAGTCCACATGGCGTCTTGGTATTGGCTCCGTGTCTGCAACTTTGACTCTTCTCTGGAACGGCTCTATTTATTCTTGTTTGAGTCTTCGTACCTTGTACTGCATCTATCCTTTCTTCTGATAGCAGGATACTTATGTTGTTTGTCTTTGGCGCTATTGGCTGTCTGAGCAGTGTACTTTAGCGTTGTATCCTAAGTCTGCTTGCAGCTGTTTGTTCTTTGCAGTGCTGCTGTAACATAGACCCTTTTTGCAGTGTCTTCTTACAATGCTGCTGTATCTTACAGCAGTATCCCTGTAATCTTTTTCTTGCAGCGACTTTGCATGTCGTTTATTCTTCATTTGCTATAATGCTGCCATTGCTTTCTTGTAGCACCCAACATGCTCAGCTTCCTTGGTAAACTCTGTTGCTGTAACTTGGATAGATTTGTTTGAGCTTGCAGCAGCAGTAGCGTCAACCTCCTCATGAGGTCTCTCTAGCTGCTTAGTGATTACCTCAGCTTTCTTAGCTTCTCCTCGAGCATCCTCTAAGGGTACTGTTTCACCAGCCACCCCTTCAGAGGTCTTCAGTAAGGACCCCGTCTCCTCGGTCAGTCCTGTAACCTTGATAGTCTCTGCAAGAATGAGTTCTTGCAACAGTTACTTGTTTTCTGAATTCTTTCTTTCAGAACAGCTCTCTCAACTTACTGACTTCTTCTTTCGCGTTGTATCCTATCTCCTTCCTAAGGATACTTCTTCTAGCTTGTTCCCTACAGTAAGCTTTCCCT
The DNA here is from genome assembly GCA_946896805.1 of Scutellaria galericulata. Classification (NCBI taxonomy): domain Eukaryota; kingdom Viridiplantae; phylum Streptophyta; class Magnoliopsida; order Lamiales; family Lamiaceae; genus Scutellaria; species Scutellaria galericulata. The sequence continues at coordinate 16,373,605 of OX335790.1, forward strand.
TAGAAGTGTTCGCACTTCTTCGAAGGTTGGTTTTCCTTAAATCTTGGAAAACCATTACATGATCTTTTCTTCAATGTCGATACGCTTGAGATCATGTAATGTGGAAACTAGGTATCAATACCTTAAGCAAACTATTCTTATCTTGTTGTATTGTTGTGTTTTGTCTTATCAAGATAACTACTGAAATATCCCAATAGTTGCCAACCGGAGGGGCAACATTCTGAGTATAAGGCAAATCGAGGACCCGAGTCCCTATAAGAAGTGCATTGGCAATGGTCAGATGAGGAACTTCATTACTCAGACCTTCAGTGTTTCGTTTCTTGAATCCCTGTGCTTGGAGGACAGAGTGATCAAGGATGGGTAGGGAAAAGTCTCATTCTCAGTGTATTTACCTGCAAACTTAACCATATTATACAGCACCACACGATCGAGATTAACAGACAATCTCTTACCAATTCGGTACAACAAAGCAACCTACTCATCGGTGACTGAAGTAGTATTCGTAGAGGGCAACCAATTATGCACACAAACTTTATACAAGACAGCATACAGAGATGTAAGAGAGGACCGCAAAAACTTCTTAAGCCAGACACTATTCATCCCTCCAGTCAATTCATATGCGACCTCATTCCAATTTGACACAACAGTATCCTCCACAACATCATCTAACCCGTTAGAATTAACATCAGAAGATTTGAAAGAATAAATCCTCTCCCTCAAATAGAGTTCTCCATACTTTCGATCATAAGAATCAATCAAGGATTTATGCAAATTAGCATAGAACTCATAAATAACAGAGGACAGAAAGACTTGCACATAAGAGACTGATTGAAGAAGACCACGCACAGTCAAGTAGGGAATCAGTATATATTCGGCAAACACACCCATGTGGACCTTTCTTTCAGATATAATAGTTCGAGAACACAACGAAGTCCAAGATGCTTGAGGGATATCAAAATAAAACTTGGAAGACTTGGCAGAAGATACCTGGAAGGGGGAACCCTTAGGTGAGAACAAGGATGAAAATATTACGAAATATCACGAATATATCGCGGATACGGATATTTCGATATGGATATTGGGTGTTAATGTATTTCTTCCTGGGTATCGCGGATATATCGCAAAATGTCACTATCGGTATCGATATCGGTTCAGTGTAGTAAAAAATTGGATGGAAATGGGGAAATATCGCGGATATATCGCAAATTATCGCATATATATCAAAATTCGCGATTTTGATGAAAAAAAATTGAAACATGTGATTTTTTTTACTTTGTATTATGTATTTTGTTTGCTAGTAGAAAGAAAAGAATATATTCTCTTGTGATAAGAATCTTTCATGCCCATGTTTTCGTGTCTTTTTGAAATTATTACTTCATTTATTTATTTATTTTTTGTAATTTTTTTTTTGCATGATAATTGATATGTTTGTCTATATAATAGGATATCTCAAATGAACATTGCATTTTGAGTTTCAACTTTCAAGGTATGATATTCTCTCTCTCCCAACATCTTTGATTAAATTAATTTCAATTATTTACGTTCTAGATTATGACTATTTTAATGTATCTAATTTATTCATTTTTTCTGGATAGAGGGCAGTGATCTTGGAGAGGAAATACTTGCACCATTATATATATCAAACATTCTCCATTGTCATTTCGAAGACTACAAATTGGTATGTAAATTTAATCTTTCTTTTTTTCATTTTAGTTGATAACAATGACATAATGCATGATAGAGTATTAAATAATTAAGTGCCAAAACTATAAATATTTGATGGTCATTTTCAAACTTTATTCCTTTTCTTCTGGACAAGACGTCTTTTTCCCAAGCACATTTTAAAAAGCTAATCTATGGTCTTACTTTATATTTCTTTAATCATCATATACAACTGTGATTGAATTTTTTGACAAAAATAAAAAATCTAAGATTAAAGTGGCCAATGACTGACATTGCCAATTATTCGATTTATTTCGAGCAGGAATATGCAATGGTTTATAGACACGAGGGATTAGATTAGTATATGATTTAGCAGGAATATCCACAAGATTGAATTGAAGTGCTTAGTTTAGATTAAAATTTAGAAAGTAAGAATTAAATGAGTTATAATGAGCATGCTTTTTTTGTTTAAATTTGTTTGAGTTCTTATTATTTTCAAGAAGTGAACTTGATTATTAGACTTAGATTGACATAGTTAACCTAATTAAAATATATGAATGAGTTTTAATTAATCAAATTCAAACATAATTCGAGCTTGATTGATAGTTAACCTAATTATATATAGATGAGTTTTAAATAGTCAAATCGAATTAAATAAGCCCGGTATTTTCTCTATTTGGTTTGTTTGATTTTGAAGCATTATTTGTCTCTCTTGTTAAATCATTTTGAATTATAGAATAGTTTTTAACTCACTGATTATCATTTGATTGATTAGATCATTTAAAATTAGCGAAACATAACATTGGAGATATATACAAATAAATTATAATTTGAATTAAAATGATCTCTTTGAATTTTGAAATTTGAAATCTCAAATTACAACATTTCGATTAATGTTAGAACAAACATATATAAACATTTCTTCACATCTCAGAATTCCCTAATTGTAGCCTCAGTGTCAAACTTAATTGGAAGTAATTAAGCCACAATTTATAAAATTTAATTCAAAGTAAGCCCAAATTATAGAATGTGTGGCCCTTTTAGTGATTATATAAATGATAATGTTGGCAAACTTGTGCCACAAACAGTACACATCTTTTAAAATAGTGACACAAAATTGTGTCACCATTTTTTAATATTTTATTAATTTGTGTAGAACAACTTTAAATGGCAACAGGAAGTGGTAGTGGCGCAGTAGACAATACAGGACTTGATCCTGCTTGAAAATATTGTAAAGCCATTTCTAATAACAAAAATGGAACTATTTGCAATTTTTGCGGTCTTGTACTTCAAAGTGGAGGCATTACTCGTTTTAAATATCATTTGAGCTATACAGATCCTAGAAAAAATTCACGAACATGCCCAAATGTGCCTCCCGAAGTTAAACAAGAGATTTGTAACTTGCTAAAAATGAAAGATATTGCAAAACAAAAGAAAGCTAAAAAAAATAAAGGACATTCGAGCAGAACTGCATCTAGGCTTGAGAGATGAGCATGATGATGATGATGAAGATGAGGATGATGTGTTCATGTATCCCACTGACCTTGATTGATCAGAACGAAAATCATATCGGGTTGCCATGGAAGCTTCAAAGGCTAGTGAATGGGAAAGACAACAAAAACAGGCTTGGAATAGTAATAAAAGAGGCCGTTCAAGTCGAAGTGTTGAAGAACCTTCACAAATTCGTCGAACTCTTAGTGTTTGAGAATCAAGTTTGGAACCACCTCCAGTTGCACCATCTTTATACAAATCAGAAAGAGCAAAACAAAAGAAGATCAAAGATGTATTTTCCCGTGGCAGCCTTAAAGAAAAATTGGGCAGAATTGTGAGTAAGTTCTTTATTTATGAGAATTTGCCACCCAGCAAAGCATCCTCACATCATTTCAAAAATATGATTGCTGGAGTGCAAGAAATAGGTACAGGAGTGCCCCCACCAAGTCCATACGAGATCAAACATAAATATCTCGATATGGAGCATAAAGAAATGAGTGAGTATGCCAATGCTCAAAAGGAGAAGTGGGAGACTTATGGGTGCACTATCATGTCAGATGGGTGGACTGGACCGATGAAGTTGTCCATCATAAATTTCATGGTCTACTGTAAGGGCAGAACTGTATTTCTTAAATCGGTTGATTCTTCAAACAGAATCAAGGATAATCAATACATATATAAATTGCTAAAAGAAGTGGTGTTGGAGGTTGGGAAGAAGAATGTCGTACAAATTGTTACTGACAATAGGTCGGCTTTTGTTAAAGCAGGAAAAAACTGATGAGTAAGTATAATTTGTATTGGACTCCATGTGTCGTCCATTGCATCGACTTAATTTTCAAGGATATTGGAAAAAGAGAGAGTTTTGCGGAGGTCATTTCAAAGGCTAGACAATTAACCAACTATATTTATAATCATGGTCGGTTACTTGCACTAATGCGAGAGATATGTCAAGGTGATATTGTACGACCAGAAGCTACTCGTTTTGCGACGAATTATATCGCGTTGGACAGCCTTCTAAAGAAGAAGTCTAGCTTAAAGCGGTTGTTTACGAGTGATGAATGGGGAAATAACCGATTAAGTAAAACAAATTTGGGCAGAAAGTTAGAAAGACAAGTTCTTGATCACACATTTTGGGATGGTGTACAACATGTTAATTTTTATGAGCCTCTATATCAAGTTCTTCGAGTAGTGGACACTGAGGTCGTTCCTACTATGCCCATATTCTATGACTTAATTCGTGTTATGAAAGACAAGGTTGAACGCTTAAAAGGATCACGATGGATGCTGAAAATAATTAAATCTAGGTGGGATCGTATGCTTCATCATCCATTACATGCAGCAGGTAACAATTGTCATTTACATTTATTTAAAGCATTTTTATATTAATTACACGATACTCTAACAATCTTTTATTAATTTTGTAGCTTATTACTTGAATCCACGATTCCAATATCGTTTAGGAGTTGGTGATGATTCTATGTTAATTCAAGCTGTTTATGAAGTTTTTAACAAGTTGGACCCAAACTCTGATGGTGTAGCTCAATTTGGGAATGAGTTGATATAAAATTTATTTATTTGTTTGTTATATACAAATATACTTGTTTTAAGGAAAAAATTAAAAATAAAATTGTAATAAATGTGTAGCTTACATATTTTTGTGACGGGAGAAAAGGATTTGCTGATCGTGCTACCATTACTTCTCGAAATACAATGGTTCCTTGTAAGTTTTATTAGTTGAAATTTCTTTGAAATGAGTTAAATTCATAATTCAAATATTATGCATATATTATGTTTTGAACAAAATTAATATGCATTTTATGTTTATTGGTATATGTCAGCTGAGTGGTGGGTTATGTATGGTCATTCATCGCCTACACTAAGAAATTTAGCAATACGAATATTATCCCAAACGGCATCATCTTCTGCATGTGAGAGGAACTGGAGCACTTTTGCATTAATACATACTAAACAGCAGAATCGGCTTGCATATCCGAAACTTCAACAACTTGTCTTTTGCTATTACAATATGAAGTTAAGGATTCGAGATATAGAAGCTGAAAACGATAATGTTGTAGAGTATGAATATCTAGATCTATTAGATATAACTGTAGAAGAAAATGATAATGAAGAGGATCCACTTTTTCAATGGGTTCGACTAGCACACTTAGATAACAATGAAGGAAACCCTGATCCAAAAGTAGCTGCTATGGCTCGTGATTATGGCATTGATGTAGATCAAGTGTTACAACAAGAAGTTGGTCATACATCTTCTAGTTCAAAATCAAATAGCTCTACTGATGGAGGAAATAGTGGAAATAGTGATGGTGGAAATGATGGCAATGATGGTGGTAGGAATGGTGGATATAATCAAGAAGATTATGTTTCAAACCAAGTGATATTGAGTCCATTCATCGATGAGGCCGAATTTAGTCATGCAACACAAGATATGGATCATGGAAGCAGAGAATGAGGTCCAGGGATAGGGGCTATTGGAAAAGAATACACTAGAAGACGTGCAAGGAATCAAGAAGAAAGTTCATCTATTGATATTGAACACATTTCAGTCAGTTTTGATTCCATGAATATGGGTAACAATGAATGTAGTGATATGTCTCAAGATTCATATGTTCCTGACACCTTTGAAAGTTCACAATTTGGTTGGAGTGCTCAAAATGTTTTTCATCACCACCTCCTCAAGAAATGTCATATGGAGATCAAAATGAGTATCAACAATATGATTGGATTAGTATACACTATCCAATTTATGGTAAAGCAGTTGGACGAGATAGAGAAACTTATGAGTGGCATGTGCATAACTATATCCATGAGTATTCTAATGTGATGAGTTGGTATCAGTATTGTCTGGATAAAGATGGCATTCCATCTATTATGTTTGAACCTCATAGGTCATCTTTTTGGTTCTAGTGTATTGTATCATGTAATTTTAGTAATTTTGTATTATATTATGTAATATATTGTCAGTTTTTTACTATTTAGTACAGTATTTATAAAGTTTATTATCTATATATTAGTTTTAAATATATTATTTTATTGTGATTTTGGGTGGAATATATGTGTAATAATGTGTTAAAATAATCCCTAAAATTTCATATTAAATTTCAAAAAATTTAATAAGATATCCGTCACTTTTTCAAAATTTTTGTGATATTGATATACGATATCGATGTATCCGTAAAATTAAGGTTGCGATATCGATATTTTCATCCTTGGGTGAGAAGACCAGGTCGTTTTCGGAGTCGGATACAGTTTCTTCAACTGCGGCAGGTGGAACATCCTCTTTGTCAACTGGAGATGTTGTCTCAGATGTTGCCCCTTCGGTGGCAACATCACCCTCAACATCACCTGTAACACCCTTTTTCAAAGATGCTAGGATCTCTGAAATGGGTATGTCTTCATCCGATTCAATAGCCCCTTCTAGAAACAGGAAATCCTCATCTGATTCATCATCAAAATCAGTGGATGAGTCGTAGAGGAGCACAGGATTATAAGACTCATCAGAAGACTCGTCGAACTCAACCATCGGAACAGTTTTTATTGGCTCAACTGGAGAAATAGGAACCTCCATTGGTTGTGGTGGTGGAGGAATCGACACTTTGGGCTTCTTTGTCGATGGAGAAAAGAGATGATCAAGCACCCTCTTTGGTCGACGTATCGTGGTCGATCCCTCTTCACGATTTCCATGAGCCACCTTCGCTGGAGTCGGATCGGGATAGTTATCAACCTGAAACGAGTCCTCGGAGACAGTACCTGGATATGCGACTTGAAGAGGCTCGGGGTAGACTGTGGTGTCACCCACATCCGACGGAACATCAGACTGAGGTGGTTGATTTTCATCAGTAGAAGTGGGAGGAAACTCAGCGGCGGCGGTCGGATGCGACATTGCCGTCTCGGATGGCGGCTCAGGTGTTAGGTTTTGGGCAGTGGATGACAAAGCTTCAGAGGTTTGGGGAGCTTGAGATGCGGAATCGAAAGTCGGCATAAGGGTTTGAAGTTGGGCAAGAAGCTCTACAATTTTTTGTTGATTGGAATCCATGGGAGCTTCGATTTGGAAGGACTAAATTTGGGGGAAAAGAAAATTAGGGTTTGGTTGCAATTGAGAAGATGAATACGAGGTGAAAAGAGAGAGAAAAGAGAGGTGACACAGCCTTGGGAAACGTGCAAGCTTTATGGATTAAAAAAAAGAATATTGAGCCTTAACAACCAAGAGATAATTCCTCCATAAATATAGCAAAATAAATCATGGTTAGATAAAATAAAGAGCTAGATATATGGAATCATTAAATTCAAAAATTCAAAGTAGATTAAAACTTATCCAATTTAACCTGTATCCACGAAAATTAAGTGATTAAATCCCAAAAATCTAGGGATACCTAGAACAGAAAAACAAAAAAATCGCACACAATACTTTTCCAGATTATGTGTTCCTCGATGTTGAGAACATTTGCGACGACAAAAACCGGGAACAAAAACAGGCTCAAAAAAGTATAGTGTACTTTTTAAATCAAATTAGCATATGGCAATCTCAACCAACCTTTTGAAAAAAGAGCATCGTCGTAGCAAGCGTCGTGCTTCTAGTTACTTAGTTATGAGATCAACCTTTTATTGTGGTTGTGGTATCTCCATACATTTTTTGACAAGGAAGCATCGTCATAGCGATTATCGTGCCCTGAGTACTTAGTATTAGGTCACACAAACCTTATAGCATAATCACTAGGCTACCTGAAAAGCATCGTCGCCGCGAACGCCGTGCTCCAAGTGCTTTGTGATTTCATTAAATCATTAAACATAGTACACTTTTAAAATGAGCCATAAGCAGGTTTCTTAAATTGTCCAAGCAAATATTCTCTCAAAAGAACATAGTTTCCAGAAAGTAAACATGCATATGATGCTTAAGAGGGCCTAAAAACAAACAGAGAATGGATGTTATGCAGAATGTGAACAACATGACTCGTAACATCCGTAAACAGTGTATATGCAATCAAACAACACACAAACCAAGAGACTTCTTCAAAGAAGAAAATCTATCAAAATCTAGGGCCTTAGTAAAGATGTCTGCATTTTTTTTTTCGTGGATACATATTCAAGATGGATAATATTTTTCTCTACCAAATCTCGAATAAAATGATGCCTTATAGTTATATCTATGTGCTTAGTGCGTGAATGTTGAACTGGATTTTTCAAAATATCTATAGCACTAGAATTTTCACAATAAAGGCTCAAAAATTCAGTTTTAAATCCATAATCATCAAGCATTTGTCTCAACCAAAGAAGTTGTGTACACCCACTACCCACGGCTACATATTCGGATTCAGCCGTGGACAATGATACACAATTTTGCTTCCTACTATGCCATGAAATAAGATTATTTCCAAGATAAAAACAACCCCCACTAGTACTCTTTCGATCATCAAGATCTCTAGCCTAATCCGAGTCCGTATAACCAACCAAATTCAAATTAGTGTCTTAGTGTACCAAATTGCCACATCAATTGAACCCGAAACATACTTTATGATTCGCTTAACAGCTTGAAGATGTGATATTTTAGGTTCAGCCTGGTATCGGGCACAAACACCAACACTATACATGATATCCGAACGACTTGCAGTTAAGTACAAAAGGCTGCCTATCATGGATATGTACAGAGTGTTATCCACATTCTCGGCAACATTGTCCCTGCATAACTTTTGAGTCGAACCCATAGGAGTTCGCATGGGTTTAGAATTTTCTAACCCAAAGTGTTTCACCAGATTTTTGGCATACTATGTGAAACAAAAATTCCATCATCCAATTGCTTAACCTGTAAACCTAGAAAATATGTTAGCTCTCCAATCATACTCATTTCAAATGTTGATGACATAGCATTCACAAACTCATCAAGTTCAAATTTAGAAGTAGAACCAAAAACAATGTCATCTACATAAATTTGAGCAATAACAAAAACATGATCATTATTCTTAATAAAAAGAGTACGATCGGCCTCACCACGTGTAAAACCAAACTCAAGCAAAAATGTAGTCAATCTGACATACTAAGTTCGAGGAGCTTGTTTTAAACCATACAAAGCCTTTTTGAGTTGATTAGGCAAGAAAAGATCTTCAAAACCTTTGGGTTGCTCAACATACACTTCCTCATTCAAGAATCCATCTAAGAAAGCTCATTTCACATCCATTTGATGCAATGTGATTTTCAAGTAACAAACAATAACAAATAATTGATGAACAAGTTGTTCTCCACTCTTTCTCTCTCCTCTATTCTCTTTCTCTCTCTCTCCTCTTTCACCGGAGTGGTGGCTGACCTTCCCGGGATGATGGGCTGTTAGTTGGGGGTAATGGCGGCGGCGCCGGAGCTGAAATGGTGGTGGAAAAGATGGTGGTGCAAGGTGTTATGTGTATGCATGTGTGTGCGTATTGATGTTTGGGGGGCTGTTTGGAGGATGTACTATTCACGACCGGAGCTGGTGGTGGCCAGTGTTAGTGGCGCTGGCGGGTCGGGTGTGGGTGGTGCCAGGCGGTGCCGCCGCAGTTGGAGGCTGTTGGAAGATGGCTGGAAAGTTGCTGCTGCTGGGCGTGCAGGCGCCTGGAGACGGGTAGCGCACGCGCTGGGCGGGCGACGAGAGCCACGCGCACGGGGAGCGGGTGATAGATAGGCGCACACGCGCCAGCAAGCGTCGGGTGCGCTGCGCGCGCGGCGCAGGGTCTGTGTGCATGCTGTTTTTGTACAGTCGAGTGTGTATGTGCGTTGAGTCACCGGTGACATGATGTCGTTAGCCGGGAGTCGGGGTTCCCGATCAAAGTCAACCTTTTTACCAAAATTATGAAAATGCCCCTATATCTTAAAACGCTCCGTTTGAGCTCGTTTCAACTTCGTTTAAGCCCATTATTTTTCTGTTGTAGCCCTAATATTTCCCTCTTCCTCATCGGTTTATTGGTTTAACCTTCCACACTCGTTTCTTCATCCTCGATCTTTAGATCTTTCATTTCGTCTCGTTTTTACTTATCATTTCTTCTCCGAGATAGTTTATAGTTTTATATATACGTAATTAACATATTAAGGATCTAAGAAACCTCGTTACTTGTGTAGGCTATCAATCGGATCATACGCTTTAAGTCTTGTTACTTGATAACTCACATGGTAACCACCGAATAAGGTGGAGGTAATTTCTAAATCTTTACGTGTTTACTGTTTTCCCTATTCGATGTATGAATGGAATACTAAATGTTGTGATTATATGATGTATCATACATTATACTGTGAAAGGACTAAGGTCCACATTCATATTCGAAGGGACTTTTGGTCCGTAAAAAATAATTGTCTCTTACCTCCTCTACTATCTTGAAAGGTTTGGTGGTCCTGGAAATGCACCAGCGGTATTTAAAACCGTTTTATAGGGTAAGACAGGAAATTCCCGCACCTATCTTCTGTCTCCCATCTTTCTATTATGTGCTATGTATTTTATGTGATGTGTCTGATTGCCGAACAAATATATGTTTGATTTGTGTAACCTCTTTAATAAACCTGTGCATATTCAAATTGTTTAACTGTCATAACTTGTTAAGATACAAAGTTTATCCCCACGAGTGTATACAACGCACTCACCCCCATGTGTATTCACATTACAGAAAGTGACGAGAATCAAGACGTACAGAGAAGTGGTGTCCTATCAAATTCCTCTTTTGGTTTTCTTAAACTTAGTGTTGAAACAATGTTTTATATAATTTCACGTTTTATAAAAAGTATATTGTCCTTTTCTGTAGATGGATCCTGATGTATTTTCCGCTGTTATGTTAAATGTATTATTTCGGCTAGACGTCGAGGATTTGAAAATGTAAAATCGTATGTTATCTGTTTCCAAAGGTTTCTGTTTTATATCATGTACGTCTCGTTCCCTTTCTTTCTTCATGCCCAAAAGGAAACTCTGATATTTTAAAGTATGAAAAACGAGGCGTGACATCAACTGTTTCTATGGATGTGAAAATCAGGTGGAATGCAACCTATAAAATGCTTGAAGTTGCATTGAAGTATAGAAGAGTTTATGAAAGGATGACTGAAGAAAGGTTTGCCTTTATGAATTATTTTCGTGAAAATGATGAAAAGGGTAAAGAAAGAATAGGACATCCAATTATTGAGGATTGGGGGAAGGCAAAAACTTTTGTACACTTCTTGAAAAATTCTATGATGCCATTTTAGAGTTAAGTGCATAAAAAACGCCTACCTATCAATTGATATATCAATCAATGATTAATGCACTACAAATTGAGATTGAGAAAAAGAGAAATGATGATTCCGATCCAATACTTGAAAAGGTTGCAAGTGCAATGAAGTTAAAATTTGATAAGTATTGGGAAAATTGGAATAACTTGAATCATTCGATTTTTATTGCCAATGTTTTAGACCCGAGAAACAAGCTTCAAATGATTAAAGTTAGCATCAAGAAATTGGGAGGTACTCCTACAAAGGTTCAAAAGTTCATTGATGTGGTTAGATTAAATTTGGTAACTTTGTGGATAGAGTACGAGGGTATAAATGATACCTTACATAGTGAAAAACAATGTACGCAAATAGAGTGTGATGGTGGAGATGATACTACAAATGCTGGTGGTGATGGTCTTTGGGATGAATTATTCAATGATGTGGAAGCACAAAATAAAGAAGAACAACTTCAAGAGATATCTAATGAGGTGGATAAATACCTAGCGGATGAGATTGAAAAACAATTGAATCAATCTTTCAATCTTTTAGAATGGTGGAAAGGAAGTGAAACTAGATACTCAATCCTTTCAGGTATTGCCAAAGATATTTTTATCATTCCAACCTCAACCGTTGCTAATGAATATGCTTTTAGTTTGGGCAAAAGGGTTGTGGATTCTTTTAGGAGTAGTTTGAGTTCAAAAATGGTAAAGACATTGATGTGCACTCATGATTGGTTAAGAGGAGAGGAGCTCATCTTTTATAAGGATCCAATCAACGATGACCTTGATTTATACAAGGAAATTGAAGAAATTGAGAAGAGTAATATGTTTTTTTATTTGAGATGTTTTCATTTATTTTAATCTAATATGAATTATTTTAATAATCTCTCATTATTCTTTTATAGCTGCAAATGTCAATCAAGATCGTTATGAAACTTTCTCTCCGGCCTCCACTTTATCTAAGGTGTAATTTTAAAGGTAAGATTATATTTATGTTTATTTATTTCAATGTAACTTTGAAAATAAGATTACATCTATATATTTTTCAACTTTGATATTTGTAACTAATTTACTTGTAAATTTTACAGGTCTCGTACCTTGATTCTTGAGGTTTTGGAGTTTCAAAATCAATTGGATTTTTGTATTTGGACATGAATTTTATTATTATTATTATTATTGTCATGTTTATTGCTACTTGAATTGGATTTTTTGTATTATTTGATGTGTTGGGTTGGGACGTGAACTTTAATTTTATGTTGTTTTTTTATGTTATGTCATGAATAGGATATCATTGACTTGTTCATAATATGTACATTTTTTTTCAGTAAATTTCGGTAACTTTGGTAAATTCAGTAAATTTTGGTAATTTCGATAATTTTTGGTAATTTCGATAATATTCGGTAGTTTCGGTAAATTTCTATATGGTATGACGGTAAATTTCGATATACCGAAAATTTTGATAATTCGGTATGAAACGGTATAGGCTATCATCATACAGAAAATTTCGATACGGTGTCGGTAAGTTTTTTGACATACCAAAAATTTTGATACGGTATACGGTATAGTATAAAAATTTTGATATACCGTACCGAACTATCCCTAATTAAAATACTTAAAGACAACATTAGATTGTGTTTGGATTCTGTGGTTTTAAAGTGGTATATCATCAGATTATACATTTTTTTTCAATGCCAGTTGGCTGGTTTGTAAATATTATAATCCTTATTAGGGATGTAATCAAACCGAGCCGAGCCAAAATATTGAGTATTTGAGTTTGATTTGTTTAGTTATTGAACGAACTCAAGCCTAATTTAACGAATAAATTCATAGTTCACAAGCTTACTCGAGCCTAATCGAGCCTTAACGAACTTAATAAATATTAATAATAAATTATATAATTCATGAACTTATTAACAAAATAAATTATATATTCTTAAAAATATATATATATAATCTAAAATTTATAATTTAATTATAAAGAGTATCAATAATTAGAAATTTATATATTTATCATTAGTAAAAATATAAAAATTATACATCAAAATGTCAAATATTAGTATTATATCTTACGAACTAGCTCACGAGCCTTCTAGCGAACATGTTCACGAGCTATCGAGTCGAATATCACCAAGTTTGAGTTTGTTTGTTTACCTTAACGAATCATAATAAATGAATTCAAACGAACTTTTATTGAACCGAGCTCCGAATAGTTCACGAACAACTTGGTTCATTTATATATATCCATAATCCTTATTGTCTTCACCAATTGGATAATTTATAAATTATGGTGGTCCTCTCATTTATAAATATTTCAATTTTGGTCATGTATGCAAGACACTTTCCATTTTTTATACAATCAAGTATCATTTTTTAATTTTAATCTTTTATATTTTAATCTTTTCTAATTTCAATCATTTTTTGTCGGAATTTTTAAAATTGTTGTCATGGCTGCTGAAAATTCTGACATGGCCACCGGAAATTCTGACATGGCATCCAAATTCTAACTGTCACATCAGCAATTTTGAAAATTTGACAAAAAGGATTGAAATTGGAAAATCAAAATTAAAAAATAGATACTTGATAGTTAAAAAATGAAAAATGTCTTACATAGAGGACCAAAATTGAAATTTAACTCTATAATTAAATTGGTCATCTAACATATTAGTAAAATATACTGAACTTACAATTAAATTGAGAATTTAATCGTATCTATTATCCACAACATGCAACTGAAGGACATTCACTAGAGTCCTAGATACCATGAAAGAATTAACTTCTTGATGCCTATATGAGGGAGATTGAATTAAGTATTGAAGATAAAAATAATCTAGAAGCTTTGATTTGATTTAGTAAATATTGTATTTCCATAATTGTAAAGCATTAACTTCTTAATGTGGGAGATTGAATTAAGTATTAAACATAAAGATTAATCTAGAAGATTTGATTTGATTTAGTAAATATTGTATTTCTATAGTTGTAGGTATGGTTCTTGTACAATAAGTTTGTATCTTGTATTTAGAACGTGTATTCATCACTCAATAAGATATCACTTTCCACATAATTCTATATTAAGAACACTAAATGATGGTCCAAATGGAGGAAGGTGTTCCCTCATCGTATATGGATAGTACTGTAAATGATGAAGTTGAAATTGTGAGTAGTTGAGGATGATGATGACCGTGAATTAGAACCATATCCAATTGCCATCTGTAGTTAGGGTTACATGTTAACAATATATTATATAATTGAACAAGCACTTATATTGTAACACCCCAAATTAAACTTTGACTATGTAAAATATAACGAGAATTTTTTATAGTTAAAATAAGACTTAAATAATAACGATGTAAATTATTGAATTAATGGTAGTATGAATTAATTACCAAAATATAAAAGAAAAATGAAACTAAAATTTATAGTATATAAATGTGCAACACACGCACACATCCCATATATGTAACATATTTAATAAACAAGATATATATATATTAAGTATGTTAATTAACTAAGACTAAGTATTTGATTATAAAAATAAAGGGTAAAAAGTATATATATATATATATATCCAAGAATTAATTTTATGTCCCCATTAAGTAATTAATTAAGACATTAGTTTCGTCTTTATCATAATTAAGTTAAATGACAAACCCAAGGCTTAAGAGATGATTTATTTCATATCTTCCTTAGGTTGGACACCAAGCACCCTTATTTTCTCTCTCTCTTAGCTCGACACCTCACCTTTACACTACTCTAGTTTCCTACCATGTGGCCAAGACACAAAGTCAAAGCAATTTGAGGGAAGGGGGTAAGTGAAGTACACAGTGGGGTAAAATAAATAAGATATACACTCTCTCTCTCTCACTCTATTACACTCCATCCCTCTCACTCTCTCACCCTCTCGACCTCTCTCTCTTTCTCACAAGCCACCGCCGGCCATCTACCTTGCCGGAGAAACTCGACTGCCACCACCCTATTCCGGCAAGTGACTGTGTAAATCGAAGCTCTCGTCAAGACCGTCATGGGTACGGGCTCGGTTCGGCCTTCGGCACCGCCGTCGCTGCGTATAAGCGGCGTAAAAGGGGGCTGCCGTCTTTCTTCCCCGTTTCTCTTTCGTTCCGCCTCTGGAGACTCTCTTCTCCGTTGTCCGCCGAGTTTTCGCTGTTTGGGTGTGAGTGTGCCGCCGCTCCCGTGTCGGGCGCCGCCGGAAACGAGGAAAAAGAAGAAAAAGACGAAACGGAAAGAAATAAAGTATGAATTGTAGACTTGAAATTCCATTCTTTAAAGTAATTTACAGAGATGCATATATAAGTTATTCAATTAAAGTAGTTATCAGGCTGATTCTTTGTTGAATGCATGGGATTATAAATTGGTTAAGGTTACCATGTATTTATTTGATTGCGTAATTATCTAAAAAATTAGTTTAGTTTAGTTTAGTTATTATTGATAAGCATGTTTGCAGACTCTTATGTAATACTGTTATTAATTAATTATCTAATTCCTTATTTAGTTCACTTAAAATCATTTTCAACTCCCCAAAAATCTAATTTAAACCCTAATTTATTAATTGGCTTTTCTAAAACTAAACTTGAGGTCTTTTAAAGATCTAAGTGAAGTCTAATTAAGTTCTAAATTTTATAATTTATGTTTTTGAAATTAAGTTTCAGTCCTTTAAAATTTAAGTTAAGATTAAATAAGTTTCTTAATATTTTAATAAGCGCATTTTCATTATAATTCCATATAAACCTTGTATTTACCTCAAATTGTTTCCTTTATTCTTTAAACCCCAACGTCATCAGAAAGCCGTTTCAACTTCTCTGGTAAACAAGGAAAATCTTAAATGTTGTATTTTAATAGTTAGTGGCCTTTCAACTTCTCTGGTAAACAAGGAAAATCTTAAATGTTGTATTTTAATAGTTAGTGGCCTTAAGTTACGAGCTTATAATTAAGAAAGGTATTAAGGCCTATTTATGTTTGATATAGATAACAAGGGAGGATAAACTATCTAGGCTTGTTCGACAGCTTATGAATAGGCGCTTCAGCTTCTTCTAAGGTTGGGGTAAAATCTTATTTACGATTTAAATTATACAGCTTTACGAAAAACGATGTGACTATGTGATTTAAATTCTATTATTATGTGGTGTCGATTTCAAGTGAAACGTTTTCACTACGTGAATTGTATTCGAGTAAATTATATGGTTTTGAAAGCAATTGATTTCAAGTGACACAAACGCGACTGGATTCATATGATGAAAAGTCGGGGTAATTCCCGCATCAAAGGGGTTTTCAATGAAAGCCAACATATGTCAAAGGATTTATGTACCTTATGTGTTATGTGAATTAGTGGCCAACGTGAACGTGACCAATGTGCACTATGTGTTATGTGAGAACCATTATGTGACAATTTAACTGCGCATGCGCTTGCACGCCAAGTGGGGTATTCCTTTTTGGAAACCCAACAAGGGGGTATTCTACGGAAACCCAATATAAAAGGGGTGTAAAAACCCAAATGGGGTCGGCTTGGGGCCCTGATAGGTATTCTTCGGAAACCTATCCAGAGTTGCATTGGGACTACTCGGGAGTCCACACCGTGTATTATATGTAAAAATGGCGGCAAGATCCGCAAGATGTAAAAATGGCGGCTAAGTTCCGCAAGACGTACTTGGCGGCAAGTTCCGCAAGATTAAAATGTTTTCACGACGGCTGAGAACCGTAAAGTTTTCCAAGACGGCTCAAACCCGCAACTATGTGTTTGATGAACTATATGTTTATGTTACATGTTGTGTTTCAAATGCTTCCAAGTCCTCCTCCCCACTGAGTGTCTTTATACACTCACCCCGTTTTATATTAAAATGTTTTCAGCTTAGGGAAACCCTGAGCGTGGTGTGCAAGCGGTGGATGCTGGTAGCCGATGTTCTAAAGTTTACGAAAGAGTTTTATTGGGAGTAAAAGAAGTATTATATTATTTATTTATATAGAAGATGATCTTGTTACCTTTTGGGAAAAACTTAGGTTGTAAAGCTGTACAGTTTTAGCTTTATAATTATAAAGAAAAATATTGTTCTTCCGCTGTGTACGAATTATATTTTATAAAACAGGGATGCTCGAATTGACCTATCTTTATTGGAAAATTTTAAATTACCTTGAAAGTTCATATTTCACCGAGTATCTGGACGTCCAAACGAGAAATTTATTAAACTCTGATATTTTATAGTAATTAACAAGGACGGGCGTCACATATATGGTTCATCTTTTTTAACTACTTTGATCACTATTCTCATCTAAATATTCACATTCACAAAACAAACACATTAACGACAATGCACCTCTTTCATTCTCAATTAATTATATATAACAGGAGCATTTTCATTTCCCACAATTTTAGTTGATTCTTGAAAATTGTAGTCACGACGTGACTTAACAAAAAAAAACATAATCTAAAGTCCAAAAACTTACTTACATTCTAAAATACACAATTTATCCCAACATTCTTAAGCACTGCACTAAGATTTATTTGAAAATAATATATAGCAAAATGATTTATACTCTATTTTTTAATACCAAAAAAAACATATATACAAGAACTCTCCTTTAAGTTGACAATTAATAATAGAGATTCAAAAGGACATTTGATATTAATTTTATATAAATAAAAGATTTGATACTTGTTTTTACTATTTAGTTTTTTCTTTTGAACTCAATCATTATTAAATTACTTATTAATACTCCTCAAGACAACCCTTAAAACTAATTAAACACTACATAAGGTTATTTTTGTCACTATAATCTAATCTAATTTAATCTATTACTATTATAAAAATGCCTTGTTCGGCTGATTTTTGAAACACCTATTATATTTTTAATGAGTTTTAAAAATTAAGGGTAATTAGATAATTCTATAAATATAAATTATGGGTAATTAGGTAATTCTATAAATATAAAAGTGTCTTGTTCGACCAATTTTTGAAACTCCTATTATATACTCAATGAGTTTTAAAAATTAAGAATAATGAGGTAATTTTATAAATATTAGATAAACACAAAGATTTGTTTGATACTTATCAAAATAGAATCTTTCTAACCTAAACATCGGATGCTATTAAATCTCAGCATTTCGGGTGTCACGCCCCGTTTTCGTAGTTTAAAATATCAAAGTTATCTTGTGGGCGTGCAGAAAAAGAAAGAAAAAGGGAAAGAAAGCTTACTTTTAAAATTTACGAAATAGGATAGACAGGTAACGATTTAAACCGAAGATTTTTGAAAGAAAACATCTGACAGTTCAAAAGCATCATAGGCCTGAGTTACAAATTAGAAACAACAGAAATAGTTAAAGTATACAAATCATTTACATCTTTCAAATACATTAGCACATCGATGGAAGAAAACATTTAAAACCAACAGCGGAATTAAACAGGATCCATCATAAGTTAGTTTTACAAAACATAAATAGTTTTAAGGCAAGGTTCGACAATCCATTTAAAACTAATACAGAAGAAACACTGGATACGGCACCCCTCTCGCTGCGTTTTTTCTTATTTTTCATCATTTCCTGTAGTATGAGTACAGATAGGAATGAGTGCGTTTGAATACACTCGTGGGGATAAATTCGTACAATTAAGTTCATTAGAAAGTTTACATTCAAATTAAGCAACCATAAAACAGAACAACAGTTAAGCACAACACATACAATGCACAGCACGTAATTCGGTACATTAACGACCGACCCAGACCAGAAACAGTTATCAGTACGTTTACGGATGACCCAATCCAAAACAAATATCGGTACATTCACAGACGACCCAATCCAGAAATGATTATCGGTACGTTTACGGACGACCCAGTCCAAAAACTCATCATGCTAGAATTATACAACATGTACATGTATTCACGACAATTAATCACAACATATAGTTCACGCAACAATACATCTGGAGGTCAAATCACTATCATGTGTTCGTAATAGTATAGCATACATAATTCACTTCATCATGCCAAGTTCATAATCAAGTATTCATCTATCATTAATTATACTCATTATAAATATGACATAGTCGTAAAGTTCAGAGTTTACCCCCACCTGATTAGGTGGTGTTTGACTTTGAGTGATGTAAGCTTTAAACAAAACACGAACACTCCTAATTGCGATAGCCTACACATGCAAACGTAATCTATTAGTTGCTTGTTATGATCGTTAATTAAACTTTTTAAAGAACTCTTTCAGAAAGAAATGATGATTGAAGGAAAAATGATTCAAACAAGCTTAGAGTCCGATCACATAACGAAGGGGGTTCGATTACAGTTCTATAAGCAAAAAAATGAGCTTAAACGGACAAGAAAAATGAGTTAAACGGAACGTTTTAGAGTTTAAGGGTAAAAATGTAAATTCTGGTAGGAGTTGACTTTGACCAGGGGTAAAACTATAATTACAGAGAAGTTTTGGGGTCAAAGTGAAGTTTCTGGAACTCTAGGGTTCTAAACGAAAAATCCAGAAGTTTTTGGGTGAAAAATAAAGACTTGGAAACTTAAGGGGTGAAAACGTATATACCAAAAGTTGGAGGGCTAAATCGCACAAAAAGAAAGCTGGGGGACCGGATTAAAAGATCCTAAACTTCTAGGGTTTGCGAAAAGGTCCCTGGGAGTTTGAAAATTACAGGGAGGCCCATGCCTCCCCAACACCCTTCCCCACCGACTACCCCCTTCTCGCCGCCGCCACAGACCACCACCGGCGACACCAAGTCGCCAGCCACCACCACATACGCACGCACACACGCCGACGCACCTTACGCCGGCTATCGAGACACATGGCAGCGCTGGAAGTGCCGCCCACAAACACACTCGCACTTCACCGGCACTCCACGCACCGACGACGCCCACGCACAACGCCGCCCTCCACGGTGGCGTCTCGACACACCCACAACCACGACCACGGCGGAGACGGCAAGGCAGAGATCCGAGAGAGAGAGATGGGGAGAGGGAGAGATGGGAGAGAGAAAGAAAGTTGCAGAAATTTTGACCGGCCATTACCGGCGGAGGAGACGTTCGATCAAAACTCCGAGCCCGAATTCGTGACAGGCTCGGCGAGAACTTCAATTTGATATGTAAATCGACCAAAAATGAAGAAGGAACGGGGAAGAGAGGAAGAGAGAAAGTGACGAGGAGAGAGAAAGTACACTGCTGAAACTTTGACACGCGATTGCCGGAGGAGGAGAAGTCCGATCGACGATCCGAGCCCGGATTCATGATGGGCTCGATGAGAGCTTCGAATGCATGTGTAAATCGACTCGATCGGAGAAGATACAAAGAGAGAGAGAATGAGAGGAGAGAGAGAGGGTGGCCGCGCCTTTGCCGGCCATTTTCCGGTAGAGGTGGCGGCGGTTCGGTGAGCCTAGCCCAGATCCATGACGGGCTCGGCAAGGGCTATGTTTGGTGTGAAAACAGGCAAAGATGTAAAGAAGAAGCGGCAGCGCCGGCGCCACCTCCGACACGACGGTGACGTGGCGGTGCTCCCACCGCGGGCCACCGAAAAAAAAATCAGAGAGAGAGGAGAGAGTAAAACTCAATTTTTACCTTGTGTTAAAACTTGCAAAGTATGGTGAAAACTCAAGTGTGCTCATACTTTAACCGATTTCATTTTTATCGAATTGGGCCCCGTTTGGGCCTCGGATCTCTGATCGGCCCGATTCTTGTTTCATCTTCTTCGTCTTTCGATTACGATCGTTCTCATATCATGCATACTTCATTTTCAATTAAATTAAACCTTCGATAAATATAAACATAGGCTCTCCAAATTAATTACGTTTTCAATAAATTCAATCGTACGTTTGATTAATTAAATCATACATCATTCCGATTAATCTAAAATGCACATAATTAAATCACATAATTAGGGGTTAAATTATTTAATTAGCCAATTATGCATCGTTTCGTCCAAGGCGTTACATCTCTAACCCTTTAAGAAAAATTTTATCCTCGAAATTTAGAAGCGTGATTATAAACGGCTAGTCTGGACACTTCGCAAGGACCTGATCTTCTGGTTCCCATGTCGTTTCTTATTTTCTATGATGGCTCTACTGAACCCGTATTAAGGTCGTCTCTCGATTCCTTGGCCGACGAGTCTTCTTGTCCAAGATGGTTACTGGGACTTCTTCATTAGTCAAATCCTTCTTAATCCCAATGCTTCTTTGGTCAAATGCGTGGCTCGGATCGCAACATACTTACGCAACATAGATACGTGAAAAATGTTGTGTACTCCAGCGATGTCCGGCGACGAGGCTAAAAGGTGTACGACTCCCCCAACTCGGTCCACCAAGATCTCGAACTGTCCCACGTCCTTGGCCGTAACTTTCATCTTCTTCCGTAACGACAAACTCCTTTAGTGGTGACACCTTCAGAAAAGTTTTGTCGCCCACATCAAACTTTAGCTCTCTACGTCTCCTATCAGCATACGACTCCTGTTGGTCCTGAGCCCCTCAGATCCTTTCCCGAATCTTCCTAACCGGATCACACTTCTGTCTCTCACTTTTTCAATTAACACACATCTTGTCATGACAATACTTATCCTAACCGGATCACACTTCTGTCTCTCACTTTTTCAATTAACACACATCTTGTCATGACAATACTTATCGACTTCAGCTCGCTTCTATCCTTTTACTGGGAATCGTCTCCTTGTCATTAACGATAACCACTACTCCATCTGTCTTCGATCACTCCCTTTTCTCTCATTCACTTTGCTACCCGTTTATTTTACATCCTCGTTTTTCTCGTTCACTATCACTCGCGAAAAAGGAACTTTCGGACGATACACAAGATGGAGATTCACCCATACTACAGTCCTCATCAGACATCTACGTGTCATCCCAGCTATCCACATCAATACGAACATCATTGTCATGTGTTTGTTTTGTTTTTTCCGTTTCGAGTTTCAATATGAGGGTGAAATCTCGTCCTTCCCGACGGGATACCTACTTCTAAGGTTTCAGCGACTACACTACCGTTCTCATTGTTTCAATAAATCACAAAAATCAAACAGAGACAAAAGAGTAGGTGTACCCGGTGTCATACAAGATAAGTGTAGGAATATCACAGACTGTTAACGTACCTGTCGCGATCTTCGGTCCCTCAGCAGCTTTCGAGCGAGTGAGGGCGAACGCTCGAGCCTGTCCCATTCTTGGCCTTGGCCTCGGTGCTGCAATCCCCGGACTTCTAAACTTCTAGCAGTCGCGCACCAGGTGTCCAAGTTCCCCACATCTATAACAGTTTCGGGTTCCTTGATGGCAAGGTCCTACATGAGTTCTTCCACACTTGTTACATGGGTTTGCTGGCCTCAGAGTAGGGAGGAGCGAGACATTGTCGGCCCATGGGAACTTGTTCTGGTTGGAATTTCGATCGGGGCCGATCCATTTCCTCTTCTCTGTCACCTCTTCCGCTCTCTTGGGTTGTGCCACATCCAAGCGAAGACGGGAAGCGATCTCTTGTGCTCTCTCCACGACCGCAGCATAAGATGTTGCACCCTGGCCTGCCAGGATAGAGCAATCTATGGGCGAAGGCCCCTTTCAAAGCGTCTAGCCTTCTTAGCATCTGTGTTTACTAGATGAGGCGCATATCGGTTCTTAGCATCCCGAAACCACGACTCGCAAGAAAAACTAAGCACAACGAGAAATAGAAGGAGATTAGAAGATAAACATATCGCAGCATGGAAGGAAAGAAGTGAGAGGTAAACATAAACATAAATCCGTAAAAGATCTCAAGGTCAAACAAAATATTGTCATATGTCGTTCACATGGCCCTAAAGGCCTCAAACATAACCTATCAGATCTACACCTACACGACGATGGCGACAACTCCAACTGTTGCGAGTGGTGGTGGTGATGGTCCCCAGGGCCTACTGCGAGGAGGCTCCAAGTCCTTCTCCGACTCCTCAAAATCCTCATCACTGGTCGAGGGGTCGAAAGATCCTAGCTCCGGTACCATGGGCTGATCCCCCGTACCCATGCATCTAGGAGGAGACCTGTAAATGAACAAACGAGATGATTGGCAAGTAGTTGTAGATCGAGTACACCACTTCATTACGATACGTCCTACGAGCAAAGGCCGACCAGTCGTCGGGCAACACCTCCACAACGTACTGACACACCTGATCATGTGACACATTGTCATTCATCCTTCCCCATGTGGTGAGCATTCGAGCCACGAACTCTCCTGCAGACTCACTCTCCATAATGCGGCTCACAAAGGAAGTTCGCACCCAGTCCACTGAAAAATCCTCCCATATAGCTCTTTCGAGCTGCCAATCATGTCCTCACCATCTGTATCGGCAAAAAGTGTAGCTGCCTAAACTACCCCACGCAACCCAACAACGTACAACGGCAACAGCAAGATAAACAAAGAAGGATAGATAATAAGCAGATAGACATATATCACATAAACGTCTTTCTTTTTCAAGTTCTGTATTTAGGGAGAGAATCGCATAGGGAGGGGTGTTTATCCATTATCTTTAAAACATCCTTCTCATTAAAACACGTTTGTTAAAAAAAAATACGAGCTTAGCAGGCTAAAGGGTAGGACCTTGCTCTAATAACATATCTGTCACGCCCCATTTTTGTAGTTTAAAATATCAGAGTTATCTCGTGGACGTGCATGAAAAGAAAGAAAAGGAGAAAGAAAGCTTACTTTTAAAATTTACGAAATAGGATAGACAGGTAACGATTTAAACCGAAGATTTTGAAAGAAAACATCTGACAGTTCAAAAGCATCATAGGCCTGAGTTACAAATTAAAAACAACAAAAATAGTTAAAGTATACAAATCCTTTACATCTTTCAAATACATCGACACATCGACGGAAGAAAACATTTAAAACCAACAGCGGAATTAAACAGGATCCATCATAAGTTAGTTTTACAAAACATAAACAGTTTTAAGACAAGGTTCGACAAACCATTTAAAACTAATACAGAAGAAACACTGGATACGGCACCCCTCTCACTGAGCTTTTTCTTACTTTTCATCATTTTCTGTAGTGTGAGTACAGATAGAGGTGAGTGCGTTTGAATACACTCGTGGGGATAAATTCATACAATTAAGTTCGTTAGAAAGTTTACATTCAGATTAAGCAACCATAAAACATAACAGCAATTAAGCACAACACATACAATGCATAGCACGTAATTCGGTACATTAACGGCCGACCCAGACCAGAAATAGTTATCGGTACATTTACAAACGACCCAATCCAAAACAAATATCGGTACATTCACGGATGACCCAATCCAGAAATGATTATCGGTACATTTACGGACAACCCAGTCCAAAAACTCATCATGCTAGAATTATACATGTAGATGTATTCACGACAATTAATCACAGCATATAGTTCACGCAACAATACATCTGGAGGTCAAATCACTATCATGTGTTCGTAATAGTATAGCATACATAATTCACTTCAACATGCCAAGTTCATAATCAAGTATTCGTCTATCATTAATTATACTCATTATAAATATAACATAGTCGTAAAGTTCAGAGTTTACCCCCACCTGATTAGGTGGTGTTTGACTTTGAGTGATGCAAGCTTTAAAAAAAACACTCCTAATGACGATAGCCTACACATGCAAACGTAATCTATTAGTTGCTTGTTATGATCGTTAATTAAACTTTTTAAAAAACTCTCTCAAAAAGAAATGATGATGGAAGGAAAAACGATTCAAAAAAACTTAGAGTCCGAACACATAACGAAGGGGGTTCGATTACGATTCCATAGGCGAAAAAATGAGCTTAAACGAACAAGAAACGAGTTAAACGGAACGTTTTAGAGTTCAGGGGTAAAAACGTAAATTTTGGTAAGAATTGACTTTGACCAGGGGTAAAACTGTAATTACAAAAAAGTTTTGGGGTCAAAGTAAATTTTCTGAAACTCTAGGGGTCTAAATGAAAAATCCAAAAGTTTTGGGGTGAAAAATAAAGACTTGGAAACTTGGGGTGAAAATGTGTATACCAAAAGTTGGAGGGCTAAATCGCATAAAAAGAAAACTGGGGGACCGGATTGAAAGATCCTAAACTTCTAGGGTTTGCGAAAATGTCCCTGGGAGTTTGAAAATTGCAGGGAGGCCCCTGCCTCCCCAACACCCTTCCCCACCGACTGCCCCCTTCTCGCCGCCGCCACAGACCACCACCGGCGACACCAAGTCGCCGGCCACCACCACATACGCACGCACACACGCCGGCGCACCTTGCGCCGGCCACCGAGACACACGGCAGCGCTGGAAGCGCCGCCCACAAACACACATACACAACACACGCAACACCCTCACACACACGCACTTCGCCGGCACTCCACGCGCCGGCGACACCCACGCACGACGCCGCCCTCCACGGCAGAACCTCGACACACCCACAACCACGACCACGGCGGCGACGGCAAGGCAGAGATCCGAGAGAGAGAGACGGGGAGAGGGAGAGAGGAGAGAGATAGGGGAGGTGAGGAGAGAGAAGGAAAGTTGCAGAAACTTTGACCGGCCATTGCCGGCGGAGGAGACGTCTGATCAGAAATCCGAGCCCGGATTCGTGACGGGCTCGGCGAGAGCTTCAATTTGATATGTAAATCGACCAAAAACGAAGAAGGAACGGGGAAGAGAGGAAGAGAGAGAAAGTGACGAGGAGAGAGAAAGCTGCGAGGAGAGAGAAAGTGCGCTGCCGAAACTTTGACCGGCGATTGCCGTAGGAGGAGAAGTCCGATCAGAAATCCGAATCCGGATTCATAATGGGCTCGACGAGAGCTTCGAATGCATGTGTAAATCGACTCGATCGGAGAATAAACGGAGAAGATACAAAGAGACAGAGAAAAGAGGGAGGAGAGAGAGGGTGGCCGCGCCTTTGCTGGCCGTTTTCCGGCGGAGGCGGCGGCGGTTCGGTGAGCCGAGCCCAGATCCGTGACGGGCTCGGCGAGGGCTACGTTTGGTGTGAAAACAGGCGAAGACGGAGAGGAGAAGCGGAGGCACCGGCGCCACCTCCGGCACGGCGGTGACGCGGCGGTGCTCCAGCCGCCGGCTGCCGGAAAAAAAATGAGAGAGGAGAGACTAAAACTCAGTTTTTACCTTGTTTTAAAACTTGCAAAGTATGGTGAAAACTCAAGTGTGCCCATACTTTAACCGATTTCATTTTTATCGAATTGGGCCCTGTTTGGGCCTCGGATCTCCAATCGGCCCGATTCTTGTTTCATCTTTTTCGTCTTTCGATTACGATCGTTCTCATATCATGCATATTTTATTTTCAATTAAATTAAACCTTCGATAAATATAAACATAGGC
This sequence comes from Scutellaria galericulata, assembly GCA_946896805.1. NCBI lineage: Eukaryota > Viridiplantae > Streptophyta > Magnoliopsida > Lamiales > Lamiaceae > Scutellaria > Scutellaria galericulata. Next base: position 16,400,275 of record OX335790.1, read on the forward strand.
TCTCCAAATTAATTTTGTTTTCAATATATTCTATCGTACGTTCGATTAATTAAATCATGCATCATTCTGATTAATCTAAAACGCACATAATTAAATCACATAATTAGGGGTTAAATTATTTAATTAGCCAATTATGCATCGTTTCGTTCCGGACGTTACATCGTGGTTTCACATATTCAAATCAGTTTTTGTTATTTTGGATAGAAACCGACAAAAAAATCAATATGGATATATACGTTAAATTTTGTACCTCTTCAAGATCTATATTTTGCGGGATATGGATCCCCTGCTGGGTCAAAAAACGGTTTTTTTTTTCTTTTGAACAATAATTTTCTCATTTTTTTGTTATGTGATTATTTATTACATCAAATAATTTTTTTTATAATTCTTCAAGTGCATATTATAATATAACATATCAATAGAGATCTTATTGCAATTTTAATTTTTTCTATTTTCTATTTTTTTATTGTTGATATGTTATATTATAATATGCACTTGAAGAATTATAAAAAATTTTATTTGATGTAATAAATAATCACATAATAAAAAAATGAGAAAATTATTGTTCAAAAGAAAGAAAAAAAAACGACGGCGTTTTGACCCAGTATGAGGTGCTGGGTTTTTTTGACCCAGCAGGGGATCCATATCCATATTTTGCGTAGATTATTTTCTTCTAATTAATTTCTTACGTAATGTTGAGTGATTTAATTCCTTTAATCCTTATCATCATGCCAACCAGAAGTAAGTCTTTTTCTAATGATTATGATTATTATCTTAATTTCAAAGAAATATAATTCGAATCAATAGATATGGATATATATGTTAAATTTTGTACCTCTTCAAGATCCATATTTTGCTTAGATTTTTTTCTTCTAATTAATCTCTTACGCACTGTTGAGTGATTTAATTTATTTAATCTTGATACATCTTTAATTCCTTTAATTTTTTATGATTATTATCTCAATTTCAAAGAAATATAACTACTTAATTTGTTTTATTATATATATATATATATATATATATATATATATATTTTGATGAATTTAACAACCGACTTATATAATTTCTTTTATAATTTCATTTCAAGATCAAGTTGTGAGGAATATGAAGAGCGTCAAAGGTACTAACAAAATATTTATATTTTAACCATTTATTCATATTATTGATTTAATTAGCAGATTTATGTACCTTTTTTTATTAAAATAATATCTTATATATAGAATTCTTTTCAAATTATGTCATAATATTTTAGGTGTTATTCTTGATGAATGCGATGCAAGGTCTTACATAGATTGATACTACAGAGATAATGGAATTGACTATTTATGAAGTTTGTTCCACTGATGAATTTGGAAGAGTATCAAACAACAATGGTTAGATTTTTTTGTTGTTTTACTAAAAAATTAATATATTTATTTGTATAGTTTCAATTTAGTTTGTTAACAATAGAATTTTTTATCGACATCTATGTAACTAAAAAATTTACTATTTGGATTTACTTATCTACCATCATGTAAATATTTATAATAAATGATTTTAGTTGTTCTTTTCTATTTATTTATCTAGAAATTTTCTAATCGGTTCGTTGAAATAAATTGTGGAGTTTCACATATAAATTACTTATTTTTTAATCAAATGTGGAAGAAATTTTGAGGAGGGTTTGATGGTTCTCTACTTCTCTTATTATGATTCAGCACTCCTAAAACTTTAACTTTGTTTTGTTCATCATACTATTTATATAACACTACGTGATCATTAATCTAATTATCAAAGATTATGAACCTTTGATAAATAAAAAAGTTATGAGTAGTGTTTGTGCACTAAGTGCATGGCATGGCATGGATTATGATCCATGGAACTGGGTGCATGGGTCGGGTTAGGTTCGACCTGGATCCGCGGTCAGGTTTTTTTTTTTTTAATGACATAACATTTATGTTTACCGAATATAACTTTTATGTTTACCGATCATAACTTTTATGTACAAATATCATAACCTTTAAGTAAATTTACTTAGAACTTTTTCAAAATAAAAAATATAATTAAAAGTTATGTAACATTTATGTTAACCGAGTATAACTTATATGTTATATTAGTATAACTTTTACATACATATATTATAACCTTTAAGTGATATTATTTACATTTTTTTCTCTATAAAAGTTCATATAGTATGACTTAATCTTTATGCTATAATAAATTAACATTTATATTATATTAGTAATTTAGTATAATATTTATGTACAAATATCATAATTTTTATGTACTTAAAAAGTAACATAATGTTATATTACTATAACAAAAAAGATTAAATTATTTGTTGACTTTTGGGCACAATTACAAGTCCCACATCGGAAGTTTAGTAAAGAGGAGGAGCTTTATGACCTTATAAATAAAGCTCTCCCCTTTACCTTTGACATATCCCAGAATTTGTATATTTTGCACAATTCTTCTCTTATATAAAGAAGCGCAGACTCTTTGGGTGGTGCTCGGAGACGTAGACCAAGTTGGTCGAACTCCGTTATCAAATTTTCGGGTTTATTCTTTCCTTATCTCTTTTATTTGTTCCGTAATTTATTTATGGTTGTTTCTTTTCTGTTGTAGTAGTATTCAATATTTATTTGTCGGGTTTTTTCTGTTAGTATTTTATTTGGTTCTAAATTCTGTTTAGGAGATTGGATTTTAAGTGGGACCAATCGTGACCCCTCCAGTCTTTTCTGGGAATTATAGAATCATTATAATTCACTAGTTGTGGTGGAAACTGTCCGATTTCCCCAACAAGTGGCATCAGAGCCGAAGGTTCGTCCTCGGTTTTCTGTTTGTAATATTGAATACTGTCAGTTGAGGTCATAATGTCGTCAGAAGATTCACCAACAAAGGAGGTTACAACAAATGTAACATCAGGGGCATCGACTTCCTCGTCCACTTGGGCAAGGTTTCCAATGTCAAGTATGAAGTTGGCGGTAGAAATATTTGACGGTACTGGCCATTTCGGTATGTGGCAAGATGAGGTCATGGATTCTCTTTTCCAGCAGGGCCTTGATATTGCCATTGAGGAAAAGAAATCAGATGACTTAGATGATAAGGATTGGAGTACCATGAATCGGTTGGCGTGCGGAACAATTCGATCGTGCCTGTCCAGGGAGCAGAAGTATGCTGTCAAAAACGAGACTTCTGCACACAAATTATGGAAGGCATTAGAGGACAAATTTCTGAAGAAAAGCAGTCAGAATAAGCTCCTTATGAAGAAAAGGTTGTTCCGATTTGATTACCGATCAGGTACTACTATGAATGAACATATTACTCTGTTTAACCAATTAGTAGCAGACCTGTTAAATTTGGATGTAAATTTTGAAGATGAGGATTTAGCCTTGATGTTGTTATCATCTCTTCCCGATGAATTTGAACATTTGGAAACTACGTTACTTCATGGGAATGAGAATGTGTCTTTAGATGTTGTATGTTCTGCGTTGTATAGTTATGAATTGAGAAAACAGGATAAAATGAAAAATAAAGCAGTTGCAGCAGATGAAGCATTAGTGGCGAGAGGTCGCCAACAGGGCAAATCAAATGGAAGAAGAGATGCAATCTCTTCATAAGAACCAGACGTGGAAGTTAATACAACTACCGAAGGGTAAGAATGCAATTGGATGCAAATGGGTATTTGCAAAGAAAGAAGGATTTCCTGACAAAAATGATGTTCGCTACAAGGCGAGATTGGTGGCTAAAGGCTACGCTCAGAATGAGGGAGTTGATTATAATGAGGTATTTTCTCCAGTTGTCAAACATTCCTCTATTAGAATTTTGTTGGCCTTGGTAGCACAGTTGAATTTGGAGCTAGCTCAACTTGATGTGAAAACAACGTTTTTACACGGTGATTTGAAGGAGGAAATCTATATGACTCTACCAAATGGATTTACAGTTGCTGGTAAGGAAAATTGGGTTTATAAACTGAACAAATCGTTGTACGGATTGAAGCAGTCACCGAGGCAATGGTACAAACGATTTGACAAGTTCATGATGAGTCAAAAGTACACAAAAAGCAAATACGATCAATGTGTGTATTTGCGTAAACTTCAAGATGGGTCCTACGTCTACCTACTCTTGTACGTGATATGTTGATAGCATCAAAGAGCCAAGTTGAAATTGACAAGTTGAAGGCTCAGTTGAGTAAAGAGTTTGAGATGAAGGATGTGGGAGAAGCCAAAAAGATTCTCGGCATGGAGATAAGTAGGGATAGAGAGAGAGGCAAGCTTTGGCTGACACAGAAGCAGTATTTGAAGAAGGTATTACAACGTTTTGGAATGAATGAAGATTCAAAACCTGTAAGTACCCCACTTGCTCCTCATTTGAAGCTTAGTAGCCGACTATCTCCAAAGACGGATGAAGAACGAGAATATATGGCAAGAGTCCCGTATGCTAATACAGTTGGAAGTTTGATGTATGCAATGGTGTGTACGAGACCAGATATTTCACAAGTTGTTAGTATTGTGAGCAAATTTATGCATGACCCATGCAAGGTTCATTGGCTAGCTGTGAAATGGATTCTACGGTATATCCAAGATACTGCAGATGTTGGTTTGGTGTTTGAGCAGGATGAATCACTTGGTCAATGTATAGTTGGATATTGTGATTCTGACTATGCGGGTGATTTGGATAAGCGACGATCTACAACTGGTTACTTGTTCACTTTTGCCAAGGCGTCAATTAGTTGGAAATCTATTTTGCAGTTAACAGTTGCTTTGTATACGACAGAGGCAGAGTATATAACAATTACAGAAGCTGTGAAAGAGGCGATTTGGCTTCAAGGATTGATGAAAGAATTGGGAGTTGATCATAAACACATTGAGGTGTTTTCTGATAGTCAGAGTGCTATTCATTTAGCAAAGAACCAAGTCTTTCATGCAAGAACGAAGCATATTGATGTTCGCTATCATTTTGTGCGAGAAAATCTCGAAGAAGAAGAGATTATTCTCAAGAAGATTCATACTATGGAGAATCCTGCAGATATGATGACCAAGGTGGTTACAAGGACCAAGTTTGAACATTGTTTAGACCTGGTCAACATCCAACACATTTGAGTTAACGCCAGAGGGCGCAAATTTGGAAGCACCACGAGGACCGTTCTTATTGTATTCGTTTGAGAAAATTTGTATTTGGTGGAACCCGAAATTATGCCAAGATGGAGATTTGTTGACTTTTTGGCACAATTACTTGTCCCACATCGAAAGTTTAGTAAAGAGGTGGAGCTTTATGACCTTATAAATAAAGTTCTCCCCTTTACCTTTGACATATCCCAGAATTTGTATATTTTGCACAATTCTTCTCCTATATAAAGAAGCGCAGACTTTTTGGGTGGTGCTCGGAGACGTAGACCAAGTTGGTCGAACTCCGTTATCAAATTTTCGGGTGTGTTCTTTCTTTATCTCTCCGTTATCAAATTTTCGGGTGTGTTCTTTCTTTATCTCTTTTATTTGTTCCACAATTTATTTACGGTTGTTTCTTTTCTGTTGTAGTAGTATTCAATATTTATTTGTCGGGTTCTTTCTGTTAGTGTTTTATTTGGTTATAAGTTCTGTTTAGGAGATTGGATTTTAAGTGGGACCAATCGTGACCCCTCCAGTCTTTTCTGAGAATTATAAAATCATTATAATTCACTAGTTGTGGTAGAAACTGCCCGATTTCCCCTAACATTATTATTGCAATGTTCCAATATGAATTGTAACGTTTATCCAACGAAATTATTCCTCTGTATCGCTTGGAACTTTTGAGGTAGTTAATGAACTTAATTATGAATCTTAATTGGTGAAATATTGTATTGGCTTTAAAGTGATGGATGAGCTGTTTGTTCAGTTGAATTAATTAAGTTTGATTGTAATCTTACATTTGAAAAAAAAAAAAAAAAAAAAAAAAAAATATATATATATATATATATATATATATATATATATAGATATAAAAGAGGACAAGGAAGCAGGATATTTTGTTCCTTGTGTGGGGGCATTACAGAGTAATTTCATTTGATATTTGATTTAGGTATTCCGTGTTTGATTCTACTGAAAAGATGGAAATTAATCTAACAATTGAGGCAGGGGTGATTTATTCCTATCCTTTTTATTATATATAAGTATTTCTAGATGATGCTCATTCTATACGATATCTGATATTCGGATTAAGGTTACAGTCGGATGAGTTATTTATTTGCTGATATTTATGGGATGTTTATATAAGTTAAGTGTACAAAGATCTTGGTGAACAAACAAATCTTCAAATCACTATGTGAGATAACCTTCGTGAACAAAGAGCAAGTTACGACATTCCAATTGTTTTTCTTCATTGCAGATGATTATTCGTAACTTATGACTTATCAAACATATTATTATACTATATCTTTAAAAAAAAAAAAAAAACAATCTTTCAACTATATAATAATGAACATGGTGACAACTCTGTGGGAGGATTTACAAAAATAGGGCATGTTTTGGAACAAGGTCCTTGTAAAAAAATACATAAGTTTAAAACTTAAATACATAGAATACTCAGCATATGTACAAAGAAAAATACAACTTAACTAAACAAATATTTTAATAGGTGAGACAACATTATAATCAACATCAACATTCTTACTTCACATAGAACCAGTTGTCGAAGAATTCAAAGACATGTTCCGATGGTGAGCACTTTTAAAAATAAATGCATGTTTGTTTGATTGTAATTTTAATTGTCTTTGTTTGTTTGTTTGTTTGTTTTATTTACAGAATATATTATTAATTTCTAAATACAATAATCATAAAAATATTGTCGGACACTCAAAATACAAATTCCGGAAATTCAAGAACAGAGCAAGGGCTGAAGAATGAAAGAGGCAAAATAAGTGATGTTAAAAAATATCATAGAAAATTGAGCATCATTAATTAAGGTAATTTTGGTCTTCTTTTTTTCTCGATATGTTTATGATATAATTTGTGTATGTTATATCATATGCATATGGTTTTCATTGCACGTTTTCATCTATTGATTTTTTGCTATTGGAACAAGGTAAATGAAGTTTTCAAATGCTAAGAAGGATGAAGATTGCAAGCATTTTTCCTTTTTGTTCAATTTGTTAATGAAATATGCCTCCTACATACTACTTCAAGATGATGAAAAACATTTTTGTCTCTCATGTAGTGTTCTTGTGAAGACGGATGTCCATTCTTTACTTATGAGTCACTGAATTATAATATCTTAATTTTTTTTATGTACTTTAGTAAATTAAAAAATTAGGTTAAAATTTTTATTTTTAATGAACATTTAAAATATATTATTAAAATCTGAGAAACAAAAAATAATTATTTTGTGATATTTCACTTATATTGAGAAGTCACAATGACACGGGACGTTTAGTATAGTTTCACAACAATCATGAACAAAGTAGAAAACATTTCATCAATATGACACAAAGCATGATAGAGATGTATGCAGGAGGAACTTACAAAAGAGAGAAAAACACGTTTATAATAGATGTAGGATGGAATCCGATGCAACGCCAAAGATTGAATTTTCAAGCTATTAAAAATAATTCAACCCCACACTATGACCCAAATTTTATATACTTTAATTACATGTACATACATAAAGTTTATAGCCAAGTATATTACTATAAATATTTTCTAAACTTAATGTAATGTTTCTATTCCATTTTTGCGTTATCCAATATTGCATGACAAATTGATTGATAAAAAAAATTTCACTGACTTTCAGATATATAATAAAGTTAAATGTAGTACAAGAAAAATACAACGTACTAATTAAATTGTTCAGTAAAACTGCATATGTCGGATGTTCTATACATAATTACATTAATATTAGATGTAAACGATTTCATATCATGCAACTCTTTATATGAATCATGTTGTGTAATCCTATGAAAAAATACGAAGGTTACACGATATGATCTGTAAGGATAACCCTATTAAAAAACACGACAATCAATTTTCAAGAATTTCGCTCACACAATCATTATTATTAAGAGTTATTTGAGTCTTTTTTTTTTTTTTCTTTTCCAAAATTATGGTAGAAATTTATATCCATTTATCTTGTGGTTAAAAAATTAGTTTTATATGAATTTGTGCATATAGTGGTATTTTCCTTTGTTGTTGTAGTTGTTGTTGTTAACTTGATCAAGTAGTACAATAGTAAAACACATTATTTAAATATATAAAATCAAAATTGATGCATGGAGAAAGTTAATCAACATACTACCAAACATTGAGTTTGCAAGTATATATAGAACTACATTTCCACATCCACACAATCAGAAAACAAAAGTGTGGAGGAAAAATTGTATGTCATTGCCGAGAAATAGAAAATATAGAACAAATAGTATCATCAATTAGAAAAAGAAACAACTAAATAAAATGAAAGGATATAAATATAGGTATTTGAAAAAACTTCAGGAATGAAAAGAAAAGAACAAAAGATGGAGAAAAAAAAAAAAGAGGCATGAAAACTATCACATTAAAGAGAGTGAAGATGAGATGAAAATTAAATATTTCATGACCAAAGCAAAGACCTCAAGCAAAAGCAACAAATTTTGCAACAACAAATACAAAATGTAGAGAAAAAAGGAAAGTAAACCAAAAATCTTTTTTTTTTTTTTTTTTACCTTTTTTATAGATTAGTTTTTAGCACCATTATTTTAATGGATATTAAACTTCCTTTTTTAAAATAAACATATTTCTATTTTTTATTGGAACTTTTTGTAATGTCTACATTAATTAAAGAAAAATAACTTATAATAATCAAATACTAAATAATTTTTAAAAAAAAGTTCAACACAAAATTAAAGACCAACAAATATTGAAGTTAAAAAAAATAAAACATAGAAAAAAACCCAAAATCAAATTATACTTCCAAAAAATAAGGGTCCACATGCAACTCACGTGTTAAATCTAGTTTATTATATTCAAACATTTAAAATATTGATATAAATAAAGATAGATAGATAGATATAGATTACAATGTTCATTTGTAACAAGCCAATAAAAAAAATATCATTCGACAATATTATTTAAAATAATCAAAAAAAATGTATCCCTCTATTTTATAATCTTCTATTCTAGGAAAGAGGAAATGGTACTTCTATTGACACCCCAACTTTTATGAATACAACCCTCTAATTTTTCAGATAAAAATAACCTTATATAAATTGAATAAATTAACCTCTCACCTCTTTGTCACCACGTCTCTGTTATACTTCTCTCGCAAAAGCATAGTCCAGTTTTTTATGTTTTGTTGCAGTAATCTTAACAGAAAATTATATCTTACCATTTGTTTTCAATACATTTACAGCTTTACTGTTGGGCGTTCAATTCTTCTGTGAAAAGGGTGTTTATTCCATTTGTTGGAGGATCCGTGAGTTTTTTGTATTGTGTTCCTCAAATAAATTCAAGATTTCTTTTTTTAATATATATCTATCTATCTATTACCTATATAAAAATGTGGATGTTTCTTACAAAATATGAATTGTCGAATATATCCTTATCTAATATTATTATTTAAGGTTATAATAATAATTTAGAATTTTCATATTTAAATAATTTTATATTAGAATCCTAATTCAAAATCCTATAGAATCATTTATAATTAGAACTTTAATAGGTATTTGTATTATTTTTTTCCTTAATTTGAATTGATCATCCTCGTACAACTACGTGATCTAAAATTAGAGTATATATATATATATATATATATATATATATATATATATATATATATATATTGTTTCTTTAACATAGGGAATAATGGATAATTTGGGGGTGTGTTGAGTGAAAAATGAGATTTTTTTTTTCCGAAAGATGTGCATTTTGAAAAGGGGTTGAATTGAATGGCAAACCTTGTGGCAAGATGAGTCTGTTTGAAGGTTCTAAGAAAGGAGACTCATAATCTATCCAGATGGAGACGACCATGACAAGAAACATGACTAACACTGCTTCTTTACCTTGGGATTGGGAGATTAATGTCATTTTCAATATCTTCTTGTTTAATCAACATTCAGACAAGTATCTTTGTTTTCGAGGAGAAATCAATGCAACAAATTCAAAATGGGGATATTCGAAATTAATATCTAAGAAAACTATGACAGATCGATCAATCTAATGAATACCTTGTTGACGACAACTGTGTTCGGAGCTGAAGTAATTGTCTACAAAAGACAACTAGTGTGTCCATTTTTCCCAAGAACAAAAATATCGGTATCGGTAGAAATATCGTACTTTTATTTTACGGAAATATCGACGGATATATCGATTTCGGTGGAAATATCGGACATTTTTTTAAAAAATATGAAAAACTTTGTAAAATAATTGAAAAATATATGTAGTAATATACAAAATATTATAACTAACATTAATACATTTATTGAACTTAAAATTACAAATATAAGGATATATTTACAATAAATATAGAGATACACTAATATTATATTCATCATAATCCTTTTATTAAATTTCAAAAAAATTAACTAAACTTAATTAAATTATGAGAGGAACCTAAATGCTAGAGTACTAATTTATTTTAAACAATTTAACTAAATTTATATAAAGACAAAAATATAGATATATAAAAAGAGAAAGATAAATAACTCAATTTTAATAGATATCTTTCAATACACTATAAAAAGATTCATAATAAAAAAGAAAAAAAATCACTTAAACTAAATTAATAATGAAAAGGGAAAAAAAAAAAAAATCAGCATCATTTTAGAAGGAAAAAAAAAAAAGGAAAAAAAGGAAAAAAGAAAAACAAACAATAGTACAATACAGGCTATACAGGGCATGGAAGAAAAAAGGAAAAAAGAAAAGAAAAAAATCATGGAAGAAAATCAGCGCGTGCATCTGCATCATCAATATTATCGCGATATTTTCACGATATTTCAGAGATATATCACGATATTTCTACCGAAATTAATTTGCAGCCTATTATTATTTCGGTATGTTCATTTTCGCGATATTTCGGTGATATTTTGGTCCATGATTTTTCCAGACACGGTTATGTGTAAACATGATTCGAAGATTTCAAGGTATTCCAAATTGGTAGATATTTGGACTTTTGAAGACCAACGGAAGATTGAATTACATCCAAATGGGTGTGAAAGTGGAAAAGATCGTTACGTCTCCATCTTTTTGCACTGTTGATTGCAAGAGATTTGCTACTCATCAAAATGTGAAGGCTAAATTTTGCATTGGCATAAAAAACACGTGTGATTTGCCTCACTGCTCTTAGCAGCACTTCTCAATGCTTTACATCTTCTCAATTCATATTGATTGCAGATATGCGTGATTCCAAGAAGGGTTTCGCTGTTGATGACTGTTGTTCTCTTCAAATTGAAATTTCCCTTCAAACTGCTTTTGTACGGAATTTACATGCTAAACTAGAGTGATTTAGATGCTCATCCTGCCTTTATTACACTCATTTTGTGATGAAGAAACAAACATACCATGTTTTTGGATTTTGATGTAGCAAACACTGCATAAGATGATTTTTGTGCTTTCTTCTTTAGAGAGCGTTTCAGAAAAAACAAAAAAAGGGGTTGAATTCATTAAAAAATTGGTGTTAATATCCTCACCTCTTAAGTAAATTCTTATATGGAACCATCTCAAGAAATGAGTCGTGAGACAAGTTGACTTGCTCGGTCAACGATCAGTCCTACACAAGACTTATTCTAAATAACATCCTTGTCTTCTTCTGCAAAACCTAAGGGATTCAAAAGTGCAGCAAAATCTCCTCACTGGCTTGCCGCTATGCAAGAAGAGATGAATGCCCTTCGCCTCAACGACACTTGGAACCTTGTCCCAAAGCCAAATGATGAAAATATTGTCGGGTCTAAATGGGTGTTTCGCACCAAATTTCTTTCTGATGGCTCTATTGAACGTTACAAGGCTCACCTTGTCGCACAAGGCTATACACAAATCCCAGGTTTTGATTTCACACATACTTTCAGCCCCGTTGTCCGGGCTGCAACGGTACCTGTGATACTTTCTCTTGCTGTTCATCGACGTTGGCCTCTTCATCAACTGGATGTCAAGAACGCCTTTCTCCACGGCATTCTTGACAAACCAGTCTTTATGGCCCAACCACCTGGCTTTGTAGACCCGCGTTATCCTACGCATGTCTGCAAGCTCAAGAAAGCTCTTTATGGGCTTCGCCAGGCCCCTCGCGCCTGGTTTGATCGATTTAGCACATTCCTTCTTTTTCTAGGTTTTATACGCAGTCGTTCAGATACTTCATTATTTTACCTTCATCATACTGACTGTACAATTTTTTTGCTACTTTACGTTGATGATATCATTGTTACAGGTAGCAACCCCAACTATCTCTAGCGCTTTATAGCTCGTGTCAACCAAGAATTTGCAGTCAAAGATCTTGGTTGTCTCAGTTATTTTCTAGGACTCAAAATTTCACACACAAACTCTGGTCTCTTCGTGGGACAAACCAAGTACGCTCATGAAATCTTACAACGAGCTGGCTTGCTTGACTCTAAGCATGTTTCCACTCCATTACCTGCTGGAGAATGGTCAGCACTGGCGACCCATTTAAGGATCCAACACTGTATCGTTCTTTAGTCGGCGCCCTGCAATACCTTACCATCACACGCCCTGACATCTCCTATGCAGTGAATCATGTTAGTCAGTTCCTTCAAAAGCCCACTGACGATCATTTCTTAGCTGTGAAACGTATACTACGTTACATTAACGGTTCTTTGCACTATGGGCTGACCTTTACTCGTTCACCGGATCTTGATATTCTGGCATATTTTGATGTTGATTGGGCACGTTGTTTGGAAACACGTCGTTCCACTTATGGATACTATATATTTCTTGGCGGTAATTTGGTGTCTTGGAGTGCCAAGAAGCAGCTCACAGTTGCATGCTCTAGTTGTGAGTCTGAGTATCGAGCAATGGCTAATACTACTCACGAAGTGGTCTGGCTCACTCAGATGTTGAAAGAGTTGAGAGCAATGCCAACCACACGCCCAGTCCTTCTTTGTGATAATACAAGTGCTCTATTCTTGAGCCAAAATCCAATTGCTCACAAACGTGCCAAACATATTGATATCGATTATCATTTCATCCGGGAACTAGTCTCCAACAAGTTTTTGGACACTCGACACATCCCCTCCAATCTCCAGCTAGCTGATGCATTCACAAAAAGCTTGCCTCGGCCAATGTTTGACTTCTTTCGTTCCAAGCTTTGTGTTACTGTAAATCCCACACATCACTTGAGGGGGGGGGGGGGTAATAAGGGAACTGTATCAATTAGAGATAATTAGAGATTTTTGTGTATATTTTGTTTCCGTGTAAATCTCCTTGATTGTTGTATCTTTGATTTTTTCCTTATACAATGTTGTAACTAAATCTTTATATAGTGGAAACAACTCTCTCACCTATTCACGGTGAACCATATCTTTTCTCACACTAAACATCAAGTATCAACTATCAAACAAGATTCTTTTTATTCTTCCTATTTTAACTCCTAAAAGATTTTCTGAAAGTACTTGGTTCTCCATTTGTTGTGACATGATGTAATGTTGTTCATATAACAAGGGATTGTAAAATGTTGTATTTTCTAGACGATATCTGAAAATTGTGAGCACCAAATACAGAACAACTTCGTCAAAGAAATTAACAATTTAACCTTTCCTCTGCTTAATTCATTTCTATATCATAGTCCTTTTCTTTATTTCACATGGATACAAAATATCCCAACAATTTCTTTGACGTGATTTAATATAATAGACAATCATTTTTCTTGCCGAAAATACCCTTGCCATAAGTTGAATTCGCAACTTCCACAAGGAGGGGGAATTGTAGCAGCACGAACGATGTCACGGGCAAGCAAACGAACACCACCACTGGCAAAAGGAACCACGCCGTTTTCTTCTGAAATACAAGATATAATGCTGCACTAAACGCAATCATCATAAACGTAATGGAGATAAAGAGGCTAAGAAGACCCATGCTTAATCTCTTGGGTAGAACATGTAAGAAATCTTCTTCTGCATAACGTGAAGTCAAGATGGACAAGAATATCAGAAGAGAAGTGATGGAAGTGAACAAGGAAACCGCGTCTGAAACTGCAAACAAGTTGAATGAAAAACGTTCCAAGAAAATTGGAGAGCCATTTTCGACACCACCTGGAAGGGTGAAAATTGATGCAAACATGACTGCTGCAATTAGTGCTGCTGAAATAGTGCATGCGTTTGATGTATCCTTCATCCACCTCTCTCCATCGACTTTTAACTTTTGGTGTCCCTCTGTGAATAACATTTTGGGGGTTTTTTCTTGTTTGTTTGTCCATATTCGTCGAGAAGGATGAACAAATTTCTCCATCTCCTATATAGAATAGAGAATGGCTTTTAACAAAATTACATAGTTTCACTACAAGAAAAAAACTGAATAGACAACATCGAATAGACAACGAATAAAGACAAAGTGTTGTCTTTTCTACCTTACTACGGACTTTAAAAACTGTTGTCTATTATCGTGTTTTCAGTCTAACAGAGCAATTTTAACAACAGTTTCCTGAACCGTTGTCTATTACCGTGATTTAACAATAGCCAACAGTAACCAACCATTGTTGAAGATGTGACTTCTAAATTAATTTTATTTTTATTTTTTTGGAAAAAGAAAGAAAGCCCCTCTGAGTAAAAGGAGAATCTTAAACTACACAAATTAAATCACCCATATGCTCCAACTATAAAAACAATCAATAAATATTACCTTGAACCATTGTAATTCTCGTTGCATCTGCAAAGCTGCACCACGAACTAGATTGAGTCTGTCGGGAGGAGCTAGTTTTCCACATAAGTGCATTAAATTGTTGCTCTCATTGTCCGTATTATCAAAAAATTGATATTTGCGGTCACTCATCCGATAAAAGAGGTTGAAAACTTTTTCAAACCGAAATTTGGCTGCCAGAAGAAATATGGTGCTGTTAGTGTCGCCATCTCTAGCATAAGTAGCCATAGGATACATATCCATGATCACTTCCACAATCTCACTAATGCCATACTTGGCTGCTTTAGTGATTGAACTCTTGAACATAGTTGAGGCTTCTTTCTGAGGCAATACTAGCATTTCTTGACACACGCGTTTGACAAGTACAAGTGCTTGTTGGTGCACTGCTTTCTTCTCCCTTATGTCCTCCACACAAGGCACTGATATTTAGCAAACTCTCTATCAGATTAGCATAATGCAAAAGCAAGACAATTTGAAATCAAATTACTCCATACCTAATCGTCGGATGACTTTACAGAGCATGAATTCAAACTTCTGGAACACTGGAGCCTCACTAGTCTCATCTCTGAATTTCTGCTGCTTTAGAGGAATACCTTTGACACATGCAAATTAAATTTGTCAAAAATTTAAACAAAACATTGCTATGTTTTCTAGCTTCATTTTACTTACGATGGTAGATCCATCTTTGCCACCAGCTGAATCTTTCTCCACTTAAGAAAACTGTGCCCATGTCAGCCATAGATGAGAGTGCAGTAAGATCAGTCTTATCACTTTTCAAACGAGCCAAATCAGGATACTTGTTAACCAAATCCAGTGCAACATCTAACAAGCAGAAAAGGCAATTATCAACAACTAACTAAGCTAATTGATCAAGTATCCAACCAATATCCAATTAAAGTTGTCTGCTTCTAGCTACTTACCAAAGAATTCAGAACCTATGGCATTATTCAGCAGGTCAACGCCGAATTGGCCATGAAAAGGGCTGCGTTCCACGTTGGGCTTGGACATGGATAACAAGTACTTAACTGTTTCCTTTTGGCAATATATGGCTGCTTGCAGAACTGGCGATCGCCCACTATCACTCAAAATGTATAGCAAATCAGGATTTTTACCAACCAAAGTCTTAGCAGCTTCAGTGTTTCCAACCTGGGCAGCGTTGTGCAAAGCAGTATCCCCAGAACAATCCCCTATTGCCAGCGCGTCTAGTGGCAACATATCGACCAACTTTTTGACAAAATCATTAGCTTTTCCAGACAAAACCGCGACATGGAGAGGTGTTTCTGAGAAAGTACTGATAGGAGCTGTTGCTGCATCTTTATCTTTGTCGAAGAACCATTTTGCTGTCTCCCAATCTCCGCTGAGTGATGCATTATACAGTGGCAAATACCTGTTTGAATCTCCACCTGTTTCAGCAGCATCCAAATATAAAGTTGTTAATCAATTATATTTTCTAAATATACTTGACTGCAAATTGACATAAAAATCTTACTTCCACCATCTTCTTGATCTTGAGCAGTATTGGCAACACTCTCAGATTCACGTTCTTCATCTGAATTGGCTACACCATCTGATGAACCCATTTGTGGAAGCTCTCAAGTTTTATCCAACAGTTGATCAGTGAATTCAAGATGATGATACACTTTTACTTTCTCTTAATAAATATATCATTGTGTGTTTATATATTCTGTCTTTGTTAGCTGGCTGGTTATAATTAAATCCAGCTTCATCTTTTCTCCAATTGGAGAATTAATGAATTCATTATTTTTGTTTTATATGGTTGTTTTTTTTTTGACTAAGTCATATATATGGTTGTTAGATGTGTATGTAACGTGTGAAACCACTTAATTTAATTCCAACTCTTTTCTTAATTAATGGAATATTTATAGATAAGTTACTCTTGGGGAAATGTTTAACAACTAATAAAGAAGAAGAAAAAAAAAAAAGACATAATGTTAATGACCTTCCCATCAAATTAGCCTCGTTCTCATATAATAAGGTGCAAATTGTAAATTTTAATTTTATTTGTATTATGATGTTTTCAACTACATCATATATGGTTGTCACACACACACACACACACACACACATATATATATATATATATATATATATATTTTATTTGTTTTAGGACATTACAAAACAAGCCTTGTGTTAATTAATTTCAGGAAGAGTACAAATTAATACGTTTTTCTACTTCTCATATTCTATGTATGATTATTATTTGTTGTTCCAATACAAAACTCATTAAATTTCCGTCCCAAGCCATAGGAGAAAGAAATATATGTGGTATTATCGTCGATTTTTCCCATAAAATGGTATAACAATTAATTAAATAACTTGTTAAACTATTGCAATGTAAATCATTCTATAACAACAATAGTGCTAAAGACATCTACTATTTAGATATAAGTCTTGGGTTTGAATTACCATGAAGTAGAGGTGAAATCCGTTGATCCTCCTTTAATTAAAAAAAAAATTATCTTTAAAAGTTTTGTCCTCAATGATATTATTTCATTAATTTGCATTAATAAACCAAGTGATTTTATCATTTTAACTCAAAAATCACTTCTGTGTGAAGGAAAATTCATTTTAAGTCTTGTTGATTAGACGACATCAATAAACTACTATCTCTTAAGTTTAAAATATCAATTTTAATTAGTCTTTTAACTAGGGGGAAAAAAAAGGTTACATTTAGGTCATTTTTCTAACGGAATATGATGATCATGAAACGCTCACGTACCATAAATTTGAAGATTTCCCACCATTTAGATTGCATGTCACATAAATCATTTTACTGACTTAAAAAATTAAAATTAAAATCAAGAAATAATTTTCTGAGTTGAAATTGATGATAATTTCCAAGTCAAGGAGCTATTTTCGACCGTTTTAATGAATTCGCTTGAAAATTAAATGAAATTGAACAATTTTTATTTAAGTTACGTTGCTAAAATTGATATTGTAAATTTTGCACGACTATTTTCAAATAATATCTAATAAACAAAATTAAAATCAAAGTTGTTTTACCAAAAAAAATCAATCGTTAATTTATTAATTAATTATCTGCATTCTTATCATAAAAGTGTACTTATAATCAATTTTTTCTACAATCAATAAATATAACCACTTATTAAAAAATGACAATAATTGTAAACATCAGATAAAGATGATTAAGTCAAAATGTAGCCCACAAGCCCCAAATAAAAATGAGTCGAGCCCATAAGCAAACTAGAGGACTAAATTCGTTCTTTTCTATTATTATTTAAGCCCACAAAAAGTTATACTAAACAAACAAACTAGAAATGTATTCCCCATTCCACAATTATTGAAATTCTAAGGTGCCCAATATTATTAATCAGTTCTAATCATCTTATTTGAGGTCTTAAGCCTTTATCTTAGCATCCAATTATTGTCTAAGGTTCTAGGGTTTTTATTGTACAAAAGTACCCTTACATACTCTCCGCAACTCATATTGATATTATGATAGTTTAGTGAAATAATTAAATATTATGAAGCTCTCTCAAAAAATAGTTATATAAAAAATAAAAAATATATAGTATATGTGAGTAGGAGCCAACAAGCTGATTTGTACTACATTAAATGAGCACCACACAGCTTATACATATAAATAAAATAAACAAGTGAAATTCTTTTGTTCCCATAAAACTCAAAATTCCAAAAATTATTAGCAGCATGACAGAGATGTAAATATATAATCAAGATGACCCCCTCTTTCGAAGTTGATACTATAGCTCTAAGTCAATTGTAATTAAGATTTTTATTGGATTCAAGTTCAAATTCAATAAATGTCGTTCAAAATTTTGAATGATTTTGTTCGATTCGAGCTCGAATTGAACATGACTTATGATATTAAGTAACCAAGAGTTATAATTTAGTTTTGTAAGGGGTTATTTTGGTGTAATTTGTGCATTTTGACGGATGTTTAGAGGTGTAATGTATTTTTTTTTGTTTTCTTGTCCAAAATGGTATCAACAATTGAGTTCGAGATCGGAAAAATTCGTAAAACATGGTAGCAATTCGAATAAAAAAAAAGTTTAGGCACTGAATGCAAAAAGAAAATAATAATGAATAAAAAAATCTAGATATTGCATTTTGATATGGGAAAATTTTAATATTGGTCTCGTAACTTAAATTTTGACCTTTTTTTTTTACCATCAATTTTACATATTCTAATTTTAGTTGTCTAACTATCACTTATTTTCAATTTTGGTCTGATTTTACTCGAACCATCAATTTCAGCCTACGTGAAAATCGAATTAAAAATTCACGTCAACAATTCTGATATCCACTTAGACAAAATCTAAAAGCCAAGAGAATTCGGATAATAATTGGAAAAAAAACAAAACAAAAAATCAAAGTTAGAGGTGCAAAATGGCGACTCAATACTCTCATCACTTATCCTCATCAAATATATATTGTGAGACATTCTTATCATTAATAGGACGCCCAATTATGCATTTGGTGGGTACACCAGCCCGCCTCTCCTCACATAAAGACACACTTGTCATTTTATATCTTTATTCTTAACATGATTAAATCTTTCCTAAACTTGCAACATTAATGACCATATCATTATCATGCATACATTGAATACTTCAATACTAATTTACGAATGTAGCTTAGGAGCTAACATAAAAAAAAAAAAAAAAATGGTTTAAATTCAATATTCGTCTTGTCCCATGATGGTTGTCCAAAACAAATCCTATTAGCTAGCTTTACAAATCAAAATTTAGTTCAATAATTGAATAAATTATCTAATTTTAATCATTTTTAAACTGAAATATTTTAGATTATGCTCTCCTCTAAATTAATATTTTTCCGGGCAAACGCATGATGTGGCAATTTTTTTTCTGATTTGTAAATATTTGTCTTTTTATTTTCTTTCTAAATTGCCATATAATTAGCATCCAAATAAGTGGGAAAAGAAAAAATAAGGAAATAGAAGAAAATTTTAAATATTTTTTGTATAATAATATAATTTAATATATTTTATAATAACTCATTAAGTTTATTTTTAAAATTTTAATAACATTGAAATAGACATATTTTTTTAAATAATTATTTTTAAACATTTTTAAATAAATAAATATTTATATTTTAATAAAATATTTTTTTTCAGAATTGTAATTTAGTTCTTTAATGAATTAAATAGGGGTGACAATTTTTAACACGACAACATGACTCGAACCTAACACAAAAATAATGAGTTATAATTGGTTCTCCACGGTTGCATGCTCGGACCAATGTGACATGAAAACAAATGGGTTTGTTTTTCTTTTTCTTTTTTTAATTTCGTATATTGTGTAAAGTTAAATTTGCAAATCAAGAATTTAATGGATTAAATAATGGTAATTGTTTGAAGACTATTAGTTGTGAATTGTGATTTTGTGAACTTGTTAGTTGTCACCCATGTTTTATTACTAGTTTGAAAAGATTTCTTAATTTAAGGTGTTATTACATTTTGAAAATGTAAATAAATTTATATTTTTTATTTTGTGGCAAACCGGTGAGGTCATATCAACCGGCAAAAGTGATGTGGTTCATGTTTAGGCCAAATTTTTTACACAAAATGAAAATAGATTTGGATTCACATTTGGGTCGAAACTATTACTATATATCGTGCCAATCCAAAACCACCCCTTAGATTAGGGAATAATTTGATTATAATTTATATTCATTTAACTTGATTAGACTCGAGTAACTCATTAGGCATTGATAAATTCGATAAATTAAGGCCAGGCTCTACTTAATAAATTAGTCACACTCATGAGCCATGTTTTTGTATGTGTCTATATGTTTGCGCGTATCAATTTAAATTTTTGGTTTTAAAAATAAAAAAAGTTTTTTGAGAAAGCCAATTCGACAAGTAAATTTCTTATATAAGGACTGACACACATTCGAGTAATTAAAGAAATATTGCTCTATAGAAAAAAGTTAAACTATATATATAAGCAATCAACGTGGATATATGGGAGTAAAAGTTTGACTCGTCTTAGTTGGATTGTAGCCATAGCTGTGGAACACTATATATGGACGAAAGGAAATAATGAAAATTTATCAACCATGAAAAAGACAATGAATTAAAGTGGATTTGAATTAAATTTGATGAAAATTAGGTGGCACTTAAAGGGTGTTGAGAATTATGTAGTAATCCCCATGTGGGGGGGCTGTCTTGAAACAAACCCACTACAGACAAACATGCCCAAGTGGTTATAGCAATAAAATGTTGCATGAAACAACAAATTACATCAAATCTTCATCGACAATCAATCCCTTGTTTTTTATAACCCACAATTACAGATCATAATCCCACATGGTTTGCTTCTTCTAATGATCTTCTTCTAATTGTGGTCCACACTCCACACAATAATTTCTCTTGCCTATTATATTTCTTGGTCCATGCATATCACAATGTCTCAATATTCCCTCATATAATAACTCACCATCATTGCAACGATATTGGTTGGCCACAATGGCAAGTGAGAGGGCAAAGAGAGAAGGCGTGTATGTGTACAACATAGCGGCGGATGTTCCCAAAACGACGTCGTCGGTTAAAAACGCGATTTCTAAGGGATGGGGGTCGCTGATGAGGTCGAAGACATACAAGGAGAGAGAGAAGGCGGTGGCGGGCGGAGGAGGGGCAGCGGAGTCGAGAAAGGCGGCGGAGAGAAAGTCGGTTTCGGCGGTGGAGTTGGGGAGCGTGGGATCGGTGGCGGGGTTTCTGCAAGTGAAGGTGTTGGTGAGTGACATGCCGGGGTTCATGCAGGTCCATGCTTTCCGATGTGCAAGAACTACATACGATAGTTTGGACAAGTTTAGCTCTAAGTACGTGGCATTTAACATCAAGAAAGTAAGATTTCGATCTTTTTTTATTTTAAATTTAATGGTTGAGTTTGATATATATATTTGACTTCAATTTTATGTGATTGTTTATGTTGCACTATAAGAAAATTTCCCGACATTTAATGACGGAAAAAACAACACTAAAATCAAAATTTTCGTCATTAATATGAATTACTGACGGATTTGTGATGGAAAAATTATGTCCATTAAGAACTTTGTCACTAAATATAATCTCCTATTTCATTTAAATAATATTTCTTACATGTAATGGTTATGATAGTTTTAATTAATACATATGTTAGCCGAATAAAATATGGAATGAATTAATTTTTGTAATAAAGGGTGGTGTCCAAATCAAGGTTTTCATAGTTTTGTAGTATAGTTTAAGTTATAAAGAGGTTTTTGAGAAAATGAAAAATAGTGCTATTTTATAAATGAAGCATATTGATATTAGTAAACTGCATATAATTAATTGTAACAATATGAGATAGAATATATAATATTAATATAAAAGATTGTTTGAATATTGAAGTGTTGTTTTCTTAATCAAGCATCAGCCTACAAAAGATTATTATACTATCTAGCTAGCATCATATTTCACATGCATGTTCACTTAGGGCATGTTTGGTACATGGTTTAGGTTGATTTGGGATTATTAATCAACCTAAATCCATGTTTGGTATATGGGTTTCAGGTCCGGGTTTAAATAGGGTTTTACTATTTAAGTGGGTTTAGATTGTTTTATTCATGAGTTTATAAACACACCATCTTTGGTGGGTTTGAAGTTTGAACTAATCCCAATAGTAAAAAATGATTTAAATTACATAATTGCCCCACCCTCAAATGAAAAAAACAATACAACTTTTTAATAAAAATACAAAGTTATATAATTTATAAACCCTATTTTTTCCACTAAAATTAGATAATTAATTAAAATTGTTTAGTGAAATTGTTAAAAAAAATTATATATAAATTATTTACTAAATTATTAAATTTTGGGATATTAAATTTTATATATATTAAATTATTTTTTAATCTTTTAAACTATTAAATTATTAAATTTTGGGATATTAAATTATATATATATATATATTAAATTATTTGTTAATCTTTTAAACTATTAAATTATTAAATTTTGGGATACTAAATTATATATATATTAAATTATTTTTTAATCTTTTAAAATATTAAATTATTAAATTTTGGGATATTAAATTATATATATATTAAATTATTTTTTAATCTTTTAATATTTTAAATTATTAAATTTTGGGATATTAAATTATATATATATTAAATTATTTTTTAATCTTTTAATATTTTAAATTATTAAATTTCGGGATATTAAATTTTATATATATATATATATATATAATTATTTTTTAATATTTTAAACTATTAAATTATTAAATTTTGGGATATTAAATTATATATATATTAAATTATTATTTAATATTTTAATATTTTAAATTATTAAATTTTGGGATATTAAATTATATATATATTAAATTATTTTTTAATCTTTTAAACTATTAAATTATTAAATTTTGGGATATTAAATTATATATATATGAAATTATTTTTTAATCTTTTAATATATATATATAATTAATTTAATTCATGTTTTTTGAATTATATAAGTAAGGGCATAATCGTCTTTTCATATTTTTTATCAGTCCTAACCCACAAAACAAACACTAAATTTAAATTAAACCCATATGTGCAAAAAATTAATTATTCAAACCAAACATAAAATTTAACTCAAACCTATCCCAAAACCTATATACCAAACATCCAAAAAGTGTTATTTTGTCTTCGGTGAACAGTAAAAGCCCGAAAAACTCAACCAACCCAAACAATCTCAACCCGTATACCAAACAGGCCCTTAATTATCACTTTGAATCTTTCATGAATAAAACTATTTCCTTCTGATTGATTTGATAAATAATTGAGGAACATATGTTAGATATTTTTAATGACTATAAAATGTCGTATATAAGAAGAAAATTATATTATGGAGAAATGTATATATTATTCTTTAAGGTGGGCATCATCGATATATATAGACGTAACAATTGTTTAATGTGTTATCTCCTTCACATGATAAATAATAATAAAAAAGAATAAGTTTTGTTCACTTCTAATAATGAGATTTGCATCATAAGATTGAAATCAAATTGATATAAATCCAATATTAAGATTTTAATTTTATCAACACAGAAAAACTAATTAAATATATAGTTTTTGCAAGCTATTACAAAACGACACAATTGCACAACATTAGGACTTCATGTTAAATCAAAACCCAGAATTCCATACTAAAACCCGAGGCTTATTTCTTAGGAAATAGAGTCAAACGCACAATTAATTATTTGAATTTCTGAACATATCCTATGACTATATATACCTTAGATTAATTATAATGAAGTACATATATTGATATCTTCATGGACAGTTGAGGAAACCCGACAAGCAGTTCAGTTCAGAGAATATTCATATTGCACAATGCTGGTAAAAGAATACTCCAATTAATAGACAAGAGAAATCAAAATGTCATGTGAATATGCTGTCAAGTCTCATCTACGACTAGCTACTTACACATGTTAATTTGATTAATAATAATAATAATATATATATATTAAAATATTATTCCTACATGTAGTGCATATGTATTTCCATTATTAGTGAATAATCATTCTATTTTTATCACTAATTATGATCATCATGTATGAACATTTTATTAATTACTATAATGACGAGAAAACAAATTTTCACTTTATCCACAAAGTGGCAAAGAAACCCCTTTTTTTATTTTCTTTTTAGTGCATCGGTGATCACATCTTTTTTCAGAATGAAGATCACATCTTTGTGTAGAAAGGAAGAAATACACATAAATATATTATGTGTAGGGCCCTAGGCTATATTCTCCAAGACAAATTAAATTGATTAGAGGGGACAAGGCATGTTCTCATCTATACAAGATCCTTAATTTAGGGGGTTTTAAGTGGTGACCAAACACTACCTTCTACATGAAGATCGAGAGAGCACAATACACTTGTCTAACCAAGATAATGACGTATTTCCCAATAATTATATTAAGAAAATATTACAATATAATATATTGATGATCAATTATTTATTAATTACATATATATGTGACAGGAATTTGATAAGGTGTATGGACCTGCGTGGCATTGCATAGTGGGAGAGAGTTTTGGATCATTTGTAACCCACTCAACTGGCTGCTTTCTCTATTTCTCTATGGAAAAGCTTTACATTTTGGTATTCAAGACCAAAGTTGAAAGACTATAAAAGTTTAGGGTTCATCTCATTTTGCCAAAGGGTAGAAAATATGAAAATGTATGGTTCCCAAAAAATTGTGGATGATATATAGATTGTATTGTACCTCATATATAAATCAAATTTGTCTATATACAATTTAAGGTTGTTGCACACGCGAAATTTAACCAATCAGATCATCTATTTTAGGGTATTTCATGTGGTATATATTATGATATTTCATGTGCTATATTATATATACATATATATATATATATATTACATTATATTATTAATTTACACACTTCGTGTATTGAAGGCAATGCAATACAAAATAATATATGAAAATGTAAGGATGCTCAGATTGGAAAAAGGCATTTACCCAAAAAAGTTACTCATTAACCCAATTTTAATGTGTTTTTTCACCCTTTTTTTTTCAACTAATTTTGTTGGTTAGTTTATTAATTCTACTGACATTTTAAGAAATCTACAAGTACTGTGAATGATTGCCAGAATTTATTATGGTGGAAGTACCCATCTTTTGTACTACAAACCAATCATTTTTTCGTATCAGAACTTTCATGCTTTAATATTTTTATGACTGTTATATTGAAAATATGAAATAGTATGTTTATACATACTTTATCATCATCAATGTATACGTTTTTCATCACGCTCACCAACTAATATTTAATCTTTGTTTTATAAAAATTGAGGCATTCACTGTATAAAATACAAAACGTAATTTAACCATCACGATATTTAATTTAATTATAATTTTAATTAATATTTTGAATATGAACAATGTTGTACCCCTAATTCAAGATGAATGAACAAGATACGTGAAAGATCAGTGATGACTGACCAAAAATCGAACCGGCCAAAATTCCGAAGCTAAGGTCCGAACTCAACTCCACCAAACACCTAGCCAGCTTGAGTATAAAGAATTTGATCAATAGCCATTTCTCTTTTGTTTTTAAGAGAAACAAAGCCCAAAACACCTCCAAAATTTCCAAGCTCACAGTTATGATATATTTAATTTTCAACCAAAATTAACGAATTATACATCATAATGATCATCTTCTCAAGTCAAATAAAAACCCCCGGTCACTTTTATGATTTACATTCAAATCAAGCTCAATTCGATGAAATTTGTTCGAAAATCATAAACCAAACCCTTTTTCTTAATTCCGAAGTTATTGTGAAATAAATGGAATGGTAAAAACACCACAAGTCTTGTAGTCAAGTAATATATATTTCTATCTTTATAAGGTGGAGAGTGGGTTGATCAGGATTTGAGATGGATCACCTGAATTTTCTAGTTTTTATTGTCTTCCTTTCACCTACTCCATTACTCATCATTAAAAAAATAACATAGTTAAAATTATGTCAATCTGGATTTATAGAATTTTTATTTGTTTATTAACAGTTGACGTGTCAGCTATTCTGACACGTTAGCAACTTTAAAATCAAAATATATCTAGTAAGTTGAATAGAGAACATATTTAATGTCATATATGTTTTGTTAATAAATATAAAAAAAAAATTAATTAAAATCATAATTAGAGTAAGTAATTTAATCCAGGATTACTAAACTAAAATTATATAAAAGAATTGTAGGGTCAAGTGGAACTAATCTTAACTTCAACTATTGCTCAAAAGAAAATATGAAGTTTAGTTAGTCCATTCTCCTTTAGATAGTTTTGATGCGTGCATCATTTTCTTTATATATATATATCATAATTTTAAATTTTGATGCAAATTATATACTCTCTTCCTTTCAAAACAAATATCTTTTTAATCCAAAAAAAAAATCAAAATAAGTGTTTTTTTAGAATTTTAAGAAATATTTGTATATATTATATAAAAATTGTCTCTCTCAAATTAAATGAAACGTAAAATGATTATTTGAAATTTTCATTTAATATTTTCACTTAAATATGAATAAATCAGTCTTTTATCAACTTCTTTAATCTATTTGTAAAATCATAAAACGAAATTTATTTGACAAAAACTTGTGTGCACCAACTGGGTTAACTCGATATGGGGTGAATTTCACGTGCCCCATGTCGCATCCACATGACTCTTATCCTGCGCGTTTAATATTTTTGTTGTGTTGGCGTAACATTTATATTATGTTAGTTTAATATTTACATTATACAAACACATAACACCTTTTAAATCTTTATGTTATAATATTATAATTTTTGTTATAATAATATAACTTTTATGTTTTTTTAAGTTAAAGTACTACATAAATGTTATGATATTTATACATAAATGCTATACGAATATAACATAAATGTTATACTAATTAACATAAAGGTATAGCTATACTACATGATTTTTTATGTTGAAAGAAAAGTGTAAGTAATATCACTTAAATGTTATAATATTTGTACATAAAAATTATACTAAAATAACATAAAGGTATAACTATACTACATTAATTTTTTATATTGAAAGAAAAGTTTAAGTAATATCACTTAAAAGTTATGATATTTGTACATAAAAGTTATATTAACATAATATAAATGTTAAACTAATATAATATAAAGGTCACCACATGGATAAAAAAATCTAAGTGTGGATCCAGGTTGGATTGTACCATGCACCGGTACACATAACTGTTACTCATTTTGTTTTGGTACGAAGAGAGAGAGAGAGAGAGTGTATATATATATATATATATATATATATATATATATGTCCTTCTATAGTACACCGTTGTATTAATACACCAGTATTTTCAACCATCAAATCTTGAATGATTGCATCCTGACCCTTCATTTACTTTTTACCTTTTTTTACCTGTCTTGAAAAATTACCATAGTAAAAACTAAGAATTCCCCCCAACAACCAAAAGAGTTTGGACAATGTAGTCTAAATCTACATTCTTCATTAATTGTATATAACATTAATCTGCAACCATAAAACCGCAATCGAATATGTTTGTATTATGCATCTCGTTATTACGAATAATTTGAAATCCATATTCAATATGTTTGGATATTTGTTATGAAATCTCGTCATTAAAATCTCGCATCTTAGTAGTTAACTAACGTAACTAAATTTTTTTTTTTTTTTGAGTTATTCCAATCACAATTAATGAATTCATATTTTATATATGATTTATGATCTACACTATCTTGATACGCCGGTCATGTTTAGATCCGATAAATTAGAATGGATTTCCATATCTCTACAATATATGTATTCGATTTGGGAGATCCTGATTTGATTAGAATGGATTTTCATATCTCGATGATATATGTTTCGATTAGGATGGATTTTGGTATTTTTAGATTTGGATATATGTATTCGATTATGATGGATTTTGATATGTTAAGGTATTTTAGATTTGCATTCTAAGTCTATGCGATTAGGATGGATTTTGGTATTTTTAGATTTGGATATATGTATTCGATTATGATGGATTTTGATATGTTAAGGTATTTTAAATTTGCATTCTAAGTCTATGCGTATCGACTTTATATTGACAATATATATATATATATATATATATATATATATATTGATTTCATAATTAAGTTTAATGTTTTTTCTTATGTCTTTTGATGGAAGACATTTAATATTCCAATTTCAAAATTTTGTATTTCAAATTTTTCGTTGTATTAATGTTACAAATCAAGAAAACAAATATAATATAAAATATTCATTGTATTAATATGATTAAAAATTATTTTGTAAAACGAAATCTTAGTTTCAAGCATTGGTGATCGATCATAATTAATTACCATCAAAGAAATTTCAAAATAATATGTAATTAATAACATTAACTTTAATTAGTAAAACTTTAATAATATGATTAGGAAAACATTAACTTTTAAAATACTGATTATTATCGTGTTTGTGTGCGTGTGTATATATTTATATATAATAAATTTTTTTTATTTTTATTTAATAGTTTATACTTATTTATATTAGTATTATTATTATTATTATTATTATTATTTAAATCTAATTTAAATTATTAAAAATTCTTATTATACATGATGTAGTCAAAATATAATTTGGGCTTTTACAAATACTATTGCATAGCATTACATAACATATATTTAATACCATTGCAATTGCATAGCATTGCTATGCAATGCATACTATTGCATAGCATTACATTGTGTATATTGCATAGCATTGCATACTATTTCATCCAATGTTGCATAATATTGCATAGCATTGCATACAATGTTGATACCATGTGGCTATGCCAACGTCATGTTAATTTAGATTCGTATTTGATTAGAATGGATTTTCATATCTAGAGAATATATGGATTCGATTAGGATGGATTTTGGTATCTTAAATTATATTTAGATTTGGATTGGATATGCATGTTCGACTTTATATTTACAAAATATAGATATACAAAAAACACCAAAGACAACACCAATATCATTTAATAATTGGATATAAAAATAAACTAAATACATTTCCAAAGGAGTTTTATAAAAAAAATTCTAAATTTCATTACTTAAAAATAAGCAATTTAATTTATATATTCGAAAAGATTGATCGTTGATGAACCACAAATATTTTTTTTATATTGTGATTTAATAATATTATAAAATCATTTCTTTAAATTATATTTATTTCACAAGATATAAAGGTTTATGTCAAGAACGACTTTTAAATATAATTAATTAAATAATATGAATAATACGGACGGTTCAACAAAATTATTAATATTTTGTTATTAATTCATTGGTACATGCATTCAAGTTCACCGTTGAAAATCATATTTGCATCGATTGCATAGCATTGCATACTATTGCATAGCATATATTGCATACCATTGAATCTATAGCATTGCATACGATTGCATTGCTATGCAATACATACTATTGCATTGCATACGATTGCATAGTATGGAATACTACTGCATAGCATTGCATACCATTGCATTGTTATGCATTGCATCCTATTTTCAATAAATTAGATGAATTAGCATGCAACCAATATCCGATGAAATATGATGCAACCTGAATGGATGCAAATATAGTATGGCTTACAATAAATATAGTATGCAACGTGAATTAATTAAATCTATTCAATTTGTTAAATCATAATTAAGATTTTGAATATTGATTTCAATGGATAGTTGTATCCCAACAGTGTATGACTTATATTTGAATGCAACAATACATGACTTAGATTTAGATGCAACAATATATCTCAGCAAACGAAATGCATGTAATATTACGTATTAATAAATTCAGAATCAACAAAAATTATTGTCATAATTCACTTACATTTATTTTGATTTATACATACAACATGATTGATTTACAATGATTAAATGCAAGCAAAATCAAATGCAAACAAAAAAGGGTCTATTGCAACTGAGGATGTAAAATGAGTGTGGGAAGGTCCAACAGTGAAGTTCAGCCCAAAATAGAAAAGTTACCTTATAGAGAAGTTACCGCAATAAAAAAAACCGGTGTAATAATACAACGGTGTATAGTAGAAGAGTAACACTTTCGTGCAACTGGTGCACAGAGTTGCACGGAAGACCTTTATGTTATAAATGCAGTAGCTTTATGTACAAATATTTATACCTTTTAAAATAAACATGCATAAAGGTGTTACATTTATAATATAAATGTACTATATTTATAACATAAATGTGCGGATTGCACGGTACACCAGTTGCACGGAAGTTTTTGCCATAGTAGAATTACCCTATAAATAAAAAAAAAAAAAAAAAAAAAATATATATATATATATATATATATATATATATTGACAAATAACTTCAAAAGTTTTTATTCCCTTTTCCCAAAAAAAAAAAAAAAAAAAAAAGATAGAGATTAGAAAAGAAACCCTAAAAAGGGGTAAAAATGGAAAAACGTAAAATTGAGAGACAGGCGAACACCGCAGCCTCCTCTGCACCACTCCTAGACGTAAACGTAAAATTAAAGCTGAGAGCTTATCCCCAATTCATTCCTACTCCACCTTTTCTCTCAACATCGCAAAACTCAATCAATCCACATATACACATACATTCATCAGTTTTCTCCAACAGATAAACGATGCAGGAAATTACAGAGGCAGTCAGCAACATCAACATTGCCGGAGACTCTCAGAAGAAGAATCGAATCCAAGTTTCCAACACAAAAAAACCCCTCTTTTTCTATGTCAATCTCGCCAAGGTACCTACTCCTTTTCTGTCTTTTTTTTTTTTTTTTTTTTTGTTACTCAAATTGTTTTTCATCGTGCACATAAATTTTGTGTGTGTGTGGTACAACAACGATTGCGAATCTAGGTGTTGATTTTGTGGATCTAAAATTGAGGAATTTGAATTATTTGCAGAGGTACATGCAGCAGCACAACGAGGTCGAGCTTTCTGCGCTCGGGATGGGTAATTTCCGTCTCATTCTGTGTGTGTGTGTGAAGATTTATTGATTCTATATATTGAGTTGAAGATTGGACATTTTTGTATCTGTTTGGGAATTCAATGTTGTCACCTTTACTGAGAGCTATTGTTTGGGGTACTTTCGATGATATTGATTAGGTTTTTTTGGTCTTGAAATTACTGATGTAATTATGATTACTCTTTTATAAGAATTTATCTACTATGCTTTGCTGGAAATACTCTTTTACAGCCTATGCATAATACTAATCAGGCTATTTTAGAAGTTGGTACATATAGTATCAGTATTATGGTCGTTTTCTTCGTTAACATTTAGCCATTGCTTTGGTTCCATTTAGTATGTTATTTAATAGTCACAAAGTCATCTCTGGACATGAATTAAATAAAACAAGAGATCACACTATTCGTTTTTATATATTTTCTTTCATTGAGGTAATAAGAAAAGCTTTTTTGTTCTGCTCTTACACCCGAGGATAGATCATGGTTTCCGTATTCTAGAACTCGTAGGAGATTATCTTACTCTCTCAGAACAGATGAAGTGTGACTGTTAGCTTAAGAAATTTTATGTGCCACTACTTCTCTTTTTAATTATTAAATCATCTATAGCAGCTACCATGTCATATATTATGCCATTGAAAAGCTTACTGGGTATCTAGTTGCTTATTCTTTTCACCCTAAGATGTTATTTCACTCCTAACTGCTGAATACAAAGTGGATTTGTTCTAGTTCATTGTACCTTCATAAGTTTAATAGTATTGATGATTGGTGCCTTTCTATTTATTTGCAGCTATTTCAACAGTTGTCAGTGTTGCTGAGATCCTGAAGAATAACGGATTTGCTGTTGAGAAGAGTAAGATTCTCAGTGTTCACTTTATTTTTCTTTATATCATGATATTTTAAGCATACCAACAGAATATTTCTTCTGATTCTGCAGAAATTACGACTTCTACTGTTGAAATCAGAGATGATTCTAGAGGCCGACCTATCTCAAAAGCCAAAGTAAGTTCACAAACTGTAGTTAATATATCTATCATATGCTAGGGCCTGTGAAATTCTTCTGTTGAAGAGGTCTTTCTTTTACGATTAAAAAAAGAAATGTCCTTTAGAGAGATGGCTGAGTTCTTCTGGACAGCATCTGGTGTCACTCCAATTTCTCTTTTGGATTCTAACAAGTTCCTTTAATTTTGCAATACACACATTTTCTGGGATCAACCTTCCCTCCCCTGCCTTCTGTTGGGAAAATAGTTAATACATACTGCTTTTTCTTTCCACTTAAGTTTCACAATGTTGCTAATATACTCTTAAATATTTTCGACTGATTTAAGTTTTATTTGATAATTAGATTGAGATAGTGCTGGGGAAGACAGAGAAATTTGACGAATTGATGGCAGCTGCTGCAGAGGAGAGATCAGGAAACAGTGAAGAACAAAGTTAGACTTAAAGATGAGTTTTTCATGTTTTTATCTTTGTTTATCATAAGTTTTGTTACATTAGGACTTTCTTGTTGAGGTTATAATTTGAATGCATTTTCAAAATTGGAACTTGTAGTTGTAGTCACTCTATAGGATTTCGGGCCCAGTTAGCCTGGCAGCTGTGAAAATTCTCTCCTAGCATCCAAAACAGCCTTCTTTGATTCACAGTTTAGTTTCACCCCGTGTTATCTTGTGTTCTGTTTAATTGACACAATCATCTAATTTAAATCTGAATTCTGATAAGGGTGCGACTATTCGCACCCCAGAACTTACTAAACACACCCCATTTCTATACAAATGAAAAATATAAAAACACTAGAAATGGGGTGTGTTTAATAAGTTGTGGGGTGCGGATAGCCGCACCCTTCTGATAATTACTTGCGAAAATGTGACTTGGAATGCAGAAATTAGTTGCACATTTTTGTCGAGCTATTACTACACTTTTGAATGGTGTGTGAGTTTGATTCGACTCTCCGTCCATGTACTACACATGATACACTCTGGGAATGGTTTAATGATGATAAATCGTATATGTAGAGTATTTTACCAGATGCACAGATTTGAGTTGCATTTTGCCACCATGAGGTGTTGAGTGATGAAAGTGGTTATTGGATGTCCTTGATTATATTGGAATAGTATTTGGCTATTTAATTTATGTGGTTGCTCGATCTTGAATCTGTTTTAAAGCATGTGCTCGATCTAATATCCCAACTTCGAGTCAAAAACCATAGTTGTCATAAGAACAAATAAAAGTCTATATCTAATATAAATTTTCATGCCTCCAAAGCATATACACTTTGATCCAAAGACTAAAATATTGGAAATGACGAGAACATTATTATACCAAGTATTTTCATACTGGGTGAGACTACCCACGCCACATGAAATACTAAATATATTTTAAATTTAAACATTTACTAAATATATTTTAAATTTTAAAAATGTTTAAATGTAAAAATCAACTTCAAGTATTAATTTATTTTTTCAGTTTGCAATGTAATATTTTTTTTATCCTAATGCAACCCAATCTATGGAGTTTATCCGATTGCAACATAATTCACTATTTCGACAAATTTTTCAGCATATGATTTAAATTTTAGGTTATCACCCTCACCTAAACCATGTTTGTCCTCAAGCATACATCTAAACATAAGTACAAGGTTAGAATCAACAAACACGAAACATCGAATTCAATATCCCCACTCAAGAGCTCCTCAATTGTACAAAAACTCATCATGCAATCAAGTGAAAAAGTAGGCAACCTTCAAAAAGCAAATGATCATGATTCATTCGATTTTCAACAAAGATCGTATCTCATCAACACTTAATCATTTCAATAAGATCTAACATAGCAAAACTCCACACCTCACCAAGGAAAGCACTCTCAAGTGTTTAAAGGGTTAACATTTTACTCAAAATCAACACATACATGTCATTACCATAGGTTTGCTAATATATCAAATCTCCACTACTAAACATATGAACTCATGCAAAAAATCAAAGGGTCTTTTCCTTGGTTGTAACGGGGCTTAGATGTAGGTAGGATAAAGGATAATTTATGAGGTGTAATAATGCCAAAAAGATATGAGAATTTCATGCTAGACGGTTTGTGAATCGCTGACGAGCTAGAACAAATAGGGGAGGGCGGAGTATCATCATAGACCGACTTACGACCATCATTGGAGTGTGATCTTGATCGCTTTAAATATTCCTTGATGTCCATCGATCAAGAAGGCTATCGGGTGGTTCAAAGTGGAGTCCCTTGTCGTCACGCTTAACAAGCCCCATCCGAAGCAAGCAATCAAGATTCAAAGGAGTCATCTCACAAGCAACATGCATGTTAGTGCTTTCAATATCCAACAAATCAAAGTTAATAGCTAGATGAATGATGTAAAAACCAAGAATCAATGGTTTCTTTTGCTTACTCATAACAGTAGAGATTTGAGAAGCAAGCCAATAACCTAAGTTTACTTTGACGTTGTTCAACATAGCCCAAATAAAGAATAGTTCAGTTTTAGTACAAGTGGAAGAACAACTCTTTCTACCGGAAAAATTGAAAGCAAGAAATCGATGCATATATTGCCACACAGGTTGAAGAAGATAATTTCCCTTGGAACTTGGATCATAAAATTGTGTGTCATTTGTCATAGATTTCCACGCATCAAAAGAATCGAAAGCCCTATCAAAGTCGATTCATGAAGAAGCATAAGAAGTTGTTTGCACATAAGCCTCATCAACAAAACCCAAGACACGATTGAATTGTGTTATGCTATGTTTGAATTCTTTTCCCATCAATCGAAATTTCACTACATTGGGTGTATCCAACGTGAATCCCGTGGGTGTGTGAAAGACAAAGGTAGTGTAAAACTCCCTAGTTAACTCAATAAAAGTTGGCCACTTAATTTGCACATACATTTCCCAACCGATACTAGAAATCATATCATGAAATGTGTTTTTCATATCAAATTGTTCCGAAGTGGCAAGGTCAATGAGTTTGCTTGGGGGATAATTTCACGTTAACAAACTAATGCGTATTTTTGCTTAAGAGCTTTTGTAGGAAATGAGAGGTTACCTTGCAAGCTCGATTCCGAAGGGGGTAAAATGATTTTTCCCTTCAAAATACGAGCTCGAGAGATGAGAGGTGATTTCTCGACACTAGAGTGTGCATCCTTACTTGAATTGGTTCTTTGAGACGGCTTTCGGACTCCACTCAAAATTTGGGACTCATCCATTTCCTAAAATCACAAGATAATTGAAGAGAATTAGTGGTCACAATGACAAATAATTAGTGTAATTAATAATGCACTGTGATTGTGAAATTGATAATTGGGTGCACTGTGTAGTTCGAAGTTGATGATGATTGATTGGGCAAATTGGGTGTGTGGGGTGGAATAGCTTAGGATTTATGAATTGGGGCAATATTGTGGAATTGAGATTTGGACTTGTAGTGTTTGTGGCTTGATTGGATTTGGAGAGAAGGGAGAATCTGTTTGGTGATTGATGGTGGTGTTAGGGTGTGTAAGCTGAAGATGAAGACAGTGAATTTCGCCGAATGTGATGAAGGTAGGTGGAAGAAAGGAAAAATGGTGGAGCTGAAAATGGTGATGGAGAAGGCAGACGATGGAACAAGGGTGTGGTGTTTCGTCGGAAAAGGTGGCGACGACACGGTATCAGATTGGATCGACGAGAATCTAGATGGTGGTGTCTGCAATCGCCAATGAGAGATGTGGTTGATGACTGAACAGCCCACACATTTTCTACGTTGAACACTTCAAAAATTCTTAACTCTGTTGCTGCAAGGATCCTTCATTGTTAACTACTTGCTGCAAAACAACTGAATCCCACGTCCATCAAATTCTTGGGCAGCTAATAATTTGGAATCTGAGCTCTAACACCACCATCGCCGCCAGCTCTTAAGCAAAAATACGCATTGGTTTGTAAGCGTGAAATTATCCCATACAAACTCATTGACCTTGCCACTTCGGAACAATTTGATATGAAAAACACATTTCATGATATGATTTCTAGTATCGGTTGGGAAATGTATGTGCAAATTAAGTGGCCAACTTTTATTGAGTTAACTAGGGAGTTTTACACTACCTTTGTCTTTCACACACCCACGGGATTCACGTTGGATACACCCAATGTAGTGAAATTTCGATTGATGGGAAAAGAATTCAAACATAGCATAACACAATTCAATCGTGTCTTGGGTTTTGTTGATGAGGCTTATGTGCAAACAACTTCTTATGCTTCTTCATGAATCGACTTTGATAGGGCTTTCGATTCTTTTGATGCGTGGAAATCTATGACAAATGACACACAATTTTATGATCCAAGTGTGTCCAAGGGAAATTATCTTCTTCAGCCTGTGTGGCAATATATGCATCGATTTCTTGCTTTCAATTTTTCCGGTAGAAAGAGTTGTTCTTCCACTTGTACTAAAACTGAACTATTCTTTATTTGGGCTATGTTGAACAACGTCAAAGTAAACTTAGGTTATTGGCTTGCTTCTCAAATCTCTACTGTTATGAGTAAGCAAAAGAAACCATTGATTCTTGGTTTTTACATCATTCATTTAGCTATTAACTTTGATTTGTTGGATATTGAAAGCACTAACATGCATGTTGCTTGTGAGATGACTCCTTTGAATGTTGATTGCTTGCTTCGGATGGGGCTTGTTAAGTGTGACGACAAGGGACTCCACTTTGAACCACCCGATGTCGCCTTCTTGATCGATGGACATCAAGGAAAATTTAAAGCGATCAAGATAACACTCCAATGATGGTCGTCAATCGGTCTATGATGATACTTTGTCCTCCCCTATTGGTTTTAGCGTTAGCTATTCACAATCGTTTTGAGACCTTAGAACGCAATGTCAAGGATGCTATTGATCCTCAAACCGTCTTCCAAAAAAGCATGACTGCTAAATGGGATGCGTTTTATGTTTCATGGGCTTCGATCCTACCAACCCACCTCCACAGTAGCTCACCTTTCAGGGATGTTTTCTTTTACTCTTGTTCTGTTTTTTTTTTCTCATTTATTTCGGTTTCTTTATCTTTTGTTCCCTACATGTGAGTTTCTTGTGTCTACATTGGGACAATGTAGAGTTTAGGTGTGGGTGATCTATGATGTCTATATGGTTGTGTTTTCTTTTGAGTTTAAGCAAAAAGTTCGATGATTTTAGAGCCAATTGTGTGTTTGTTGATTTTATTTGCCAAAATTCATCGTTGCAATGTTGTGTTTAAGCATGATGACTTGACAAGAATTGAATGTGATTGATTCATTTGCTTGAAATGAGTGAGTATCTCGTCGATCTTAATTATAGATAAAATGAAACATGCAAAATTCCATGTAAATAACCTAATTGTGAGATTCGAGCTTAATGAGCAACACATTCTCTATATATGCTCTATTTCTTCATTGAGTGTGATCACACATAATGTGTTATTCCAGAACGTGTTCTGATATACATTTTGAGACTACATTAATGAATTTATGCATTTAAAATGATAAGGGCATTTAGGCTTAACCATTAGTGAGACCTTCCTTTGAATTGTCTACTTTCACATTTTTATTTTCCCTAGTTAGCCTCCTTTGAGCTTGTGGTCTTTCATTTGTTTTAACACATCTATGATTAGCTCGTACTCCTTTTCTTTAATTTATCCACAATCTTGTTGAACCCTTCTTGCCAAGAAATGTGAGAATTGAATGCATGTCAAGTTTGAATTGTTCTTGAAGTTGTGAGATGTGAAAGGTGATGAATAAAGGGGAATTGAGATGAAAAGTCATCGTAGCAATGAAAAAAAAACCACTCATTCAACAATCATACATCCCAACACCATATAAAAGAGAACTAATGGGTAGCATTAGCAATATATAATTCAAATCGAATTGTCGGATCAACCCAAACTATATATCACTATATGAAATTAGATCATGAATTAACAAATACTTGAAATAAAGCAAGAAATCAAATTAAGCACAAAACCTCACAGTGAAAGCAATCGAATTAAACGTCCCTTGAATCAGAGATGGAATTCAGCCACTCATGCTTTGATTAATCATCTCCAATGTAATCTTCAACATTATTCTTGAAATTGAGAAAAAACCTAGAGAGAGAAAAACTTAAAATGCGTATGTAGAGATGAGATAATGATCATGGGTTTTGGCCCCAAGAGAGAGAAAGAGGGGGAGAGATCACATTAAAAATGTCTTTTCTACCCCTAAATAAACTTATAAAACTAAAACCCTAAGGACATAAGAGTCCATTACAAAGTATAAGAGATAAATCTCTTCTTTGTCATTTCTTTCCCTCCAAGCCACTTAAACATTTGATGTGGTCCCCTTCAAGCCCATTGAATCCATCTTCACAATTTAAGCATAATTTGATCCTTTAAGCCCAATTATCCTCAAAGCCAATCAAAGTTCATACCTACTAATAACAATAACAATTAAATCAATTAAAGCACAAATGGACTATAACTATGGATAATTATGATGATAAAACAAATACAAATAGAGACACATCAGGTTACATTGGATAAACTTGATGGTCAGAAAAGTGATTTAGGTTGCATCCGGGGAAAAAATAGAGAAAGGTGATTTGGGTTTCATTTCGATAAAATTAGGGAAAGATGATTTAGGTTTCATTCCGATGATTCTTTAGGTTTCATTCTGATCAACTCCAGAACTTCAAGGTTGCAATCGGATAAAAAAAACTGCAGAACTTCAAGGTTGCAATCGGATAAATAAATAAAAAATAGACATAAAAAAATTAGGTTATAAATTGAAAATTTGTCATTGTTTAGGTTGATTTTTGCATTTAACCTAAATAAAAATTCAATTTTTGACATGTATTTAATAATTTTGAAATGTGTATAGCCTCACCCTTTCATCATAAAGCATCGAAGCAGCATTTTTTATGTGTGTAAGATTTGAGGTAGATTTCAGACAAAATTATGTGGTTTTGATGTGTTACACTGGTATGATACAAATTTTGATACAGAAAATCGGACTATGTTCTTGCACTTCCAATCCCACCATAATGAGATTCAGTAAACTAATCCCATAATTTTTCATAATTACTAAAAATTAGTACGAGTTCAATTTTCTTTTGCCAATTTCAAATTTTCAACCCACTTGTTGCCGCATATTGGGAAACTCAGTCGAACTAAGTTGTGCGGCATGCATGATTTCAACTTATATGACAATTGACACATGCTGTGTTGCTGACTACAAATTTAAATGACAATTCAAGATATATAATTCTAAAAAATTAAATAGTTGTAAAAATCACCGAGTTTAACGTAAACAAATTATTCAATTGATTTGGTTATCTAGATTGAGTTTTTTTTTTATAATAGAATCATGGTCATAATTTGTGTTTGTTATGATTCAATTTTCTCAAGACTAGGGTCAAAGTCTAATTTATCCTATAGGTTTTGGTGGCGGAATTCATTTAATGAATTAATTCTAGATTATTAGATTATTCAATTAACAGAGTTACTTTTTAATTAATTAAAATTAAGAGATGATTCAGTTTAACAAAGGTTGTTGTCAGAGGTACTAAGTAATAACTCTAAAATTGTGCGTAAAGTGACGATACATTTTAACAAAGCTTTTTGTTAAAACAAAGATATTCATTCTAAGATTAAATGTAAAGAGTGTTGGAGAATAACTGAACTTGATAATTAAAATATTTTTCTACGTTGATTTTTGTTTGATAATAATTTGTTTCATTTGATTTTGAATTTGTTGATTAATTTAATCAATCCGCCCATGTGCCCCGACAGCCTGATCAATTGTAAAGTTTTCGTGTGTACAATTTATTCGAATTAACATGTATTTATAGATCATGTATATAACCTTGAATTTAAGAACTCCAACGTATATTTATGTTTCAATTTATTGTGCGATCAGACTTTCTAAATTGAATTCTACTTGAATTAGGAACAGTGATCTCATGATTTTTGAGTCGGGTATGAAAAATAATTAATGGTTTCAAACATCGACTAAGGCATTAAACCGTATTAAAATTTAAACCCATATAATTTATTTGAAGCCGAAAGAAAAATAAGTGTTAGCTTGTTTTTTTTTTTTTTTTAATCAAAATATAGAGAAAATGAAATAACAAACAAATAAAGTCATCCGTTCGGACAATCCTGAAAAACTAATTTAGTTTCGTTCATTTGGGCCTACCAAAAGAAAAAAAAAATGTTTTAATCTGGGTAATGATAAAAAAACAAACTGAATGGTTTTTCACTTTTGTAATCTAATTCCATTTTCTGATCTCTTTACCAATTAAAATCAAAATTTACGTTACATTCAGAAAATTGATCTGAGTTGCATTTTTACGTAAATTCGCTTGAATCAAATAGAAATCAAAAAAATTGATTCCACTTCCGTCCAATTTGAGAGGTGGAGTGTTTTAGCTTAAGTTTTATGTTTTGGTTAAAAAAGAAAATAAAAAAATCAAGATATCCGACTCAACTTTGGCAATGAAAATAAGTCAGAAAATGAGCTTAAGTTGCAAAAAAGAGTAATTCATGGACTTTAGGTTGGAATTAGAGTGCAAAGGAAAAAATATATATATAAAAAATGAAGATTGCAAAAATGGAAAAAGTGTCATTTTATGTTTTTTTTTATTTTAACCATTTTAATTGCTACAACAAAATAATACACTTCGTGAGATATATATTCAAACTTTTACTACCTCCACACAAGATTAAGTCGCAACAAATTGGATCCTTTATTTTAATCTGGTGTTTCATTCTTATATTCTATTGTTTTTAATTATAATAAATGATATCAAGTGTAAGTTTCATTCTTATATTCTATTGTTTTTAATTATAATAAATGATGTCATCTTTACACGGGATGTATGTGGGAATTATTTTGTTACACCAGACAAAACACTAGGTGAAATAAAGCAACTTGATTGACTGGGAAATTTTGTCTATCATCTTCATTCTTCAAAAGTAACATTCTAATCTTATTAAACAACAAAGCCTCACAAGACTCACTATTAGCTCATTGAGAACTCTAATAATCAAGCAAGATTATTCCCAGTATAGCTACATACTACTCATCCAAGAGTGTCCCCCTTTCATAAACTTACCAAGAACATCATAATGCTTAGAATACCATATAAAATACTATTTGAAATAAATAACTATTTTGAGTAGTTAATAGACCAAAAAACCACGTTCCTGTCATGAGCTGCAGATCAATGATAATATATCATAAATAAATAATTCTGGCAAGATGAGCAAACCTCAAAATTCCCAGTGAATCAGACACATCATAGTCCTAAAAATGCATATGAAAACCATAAGCAAGAAACCAACCAATCTATCCCCTCAAGAACAATCACTTTCTCTGCAACTAATCCTAGCAAAAAAGCATGCCAATCAATTTTGTGACTCACTCTTCCTACCTCCTCCATTGTTCTCAGCTTCCTTCTCCTCCAACAATCTCCCTGCTTCTTCATCGCCTTGCTGCGATTTCTTCTGCGCCTCCTTCGCCTTAAGCGCCTGCAGCTTCGAGTGATTGTAATACGCCACGCCCAAGAACGCCAACCCGTACCCCAACAGATTGATCGGAGTCACCGTGTCCTTGATCACAGACCAAGAGAATGCAATCAAGAGCCAATCTTTCACAACCCCAGCCACATTCATCGTCAACGCAGATGTCTTGCCAACGAGCAAGAACACCGCCAGATTCAGGGCAAATGCGCAGAGTGAGTTGCTGCCAAAGATGACATAGTCGAAATGGAAGCTTGATTTCTCCTTGAGAACGGGGAATTCGACCAGAACCCATGGGAAGAACAGGAACAACAAGCAACATGGAGCCACGTAGTAGAGAGAGGTAATAGGGTTGAGCGTGATCCCCTTCGAAGTGAGCAGGATCTGAATCATGACGAGGCGCGTGGCCTCAAACGCCACGGCGCCCAATTGGAGAATCACTCCCCACGAATCGAACTTCGCCTCGCCGTAGGCTGCGATTCCGACGCCGATCGAGATCGAGATCATGTTCGCCATCGTCTCCGATTGGAAGCTCTCCTTCTTAAACAGAACGCCGATCGAGTAAACGGCCACCGGCATAAGCGCCTTAAGCATTTGAATAAATGACACAGAGAGATAAATATACGCAGAATTGGAAAGCCAGAGAGAGACAGAGTACAAGAGCCCAATCGGAACGACGGATCTGAGATAGAGATCCCAGGACATGGTCACAGGCTCAACGGCCTTGATCACGCGGACGAGGAAATAGGCGAGAGAAGAACAGAACGCCATGTGAATCATGGTGAGGGAGATAGGGTAGGGCCAATTGTACATCTTGCGATCGAGAATGTACTTGTTGTAGACGATGACCATGAAAGAGAGGAAGATCCAAATGGCGACATAGGTGTAGGAGAGCACGATCTTCTTGACGACGCCTTCGCTCAGAGCACCGCCTTTCCCCATTGATGAATCTGGAATTGCAGATCGACGAGTCACTCACAGTGTCAAGTATGGAGGAGATGAGGGAGGCGTTACAAGAGCAACGAGGTTTTGCAGGTTGTCAAGATTGAGTGAGTTTCTGTGTGTGGATTTTAAGGAACGGTTCGATTTTGACTAGGCAATTAATGTTGATAATAATTAATTATATTAATTAATTGTGATGATATTGTTATTAATTAATTGATACGCCTCTATATATCTGTTGTCACTTGTCACCTATTTAGGCTATCCAAATGTAAGGTTGTTAATTACCAATTTACCACCACATTTTCCACAATTATAATATTGTAATACGTTTTATCCTTGAAAGATTTCGCAATTTTTTGCCAATTACGCAATATATTATCAGGTAAAACGCATAAAAAAAACAATCAAAACGAGACTTTTAGTTTTTTTTATAATTTTTATAAATCTTAAAATCAATATGATAATTTGATCAAATCTCAAGAATTATAGGATAAGATTAGATCGAAATTTGATAATCATTCATCTCGTTTCAAGAAGATTGTACAAAGAGGTCATGTATGGGAAAATGATTCATAAATATTTATTGCAATATTAGTACCTCTCAATTGTGATAAATAGTAATTTTTCAACTTACAATTTTATACTTTTTTATTATATGTATATATATTTGACCAGTGTTTTCTATCATCCAATTTGATCTAGGCATTCTGAAATTATATATGTTATTGACTATTCTAACAAATACAACAACTATGTTTGCATTTTAATATCACACTTGTATATCGAGTGTCAAGATCTATTATTGAAAATTATAGACAAGACTCAAGGGCATATTTAACTTCAAGCAATATCAAATTCTTTAGTTTATTTCATAATTTTATTTTACTGGCTAAGATTATTATATATACATATTTAGGAGTGAGCATCAATGGGTGAAAAGCGAAAAACCAACTCAAATCGTTTTGGAAAATATGATTTGGTTTCTATTTTTTTTTTTTCAAAAATTTCGTAGTTCTATTGTCATATTTGAAAAACCGAAAAATCGAAAATCAAACGGAAATTTATTTTATTTTTCATATATATATATATATATATATATATTAATTTATTCAAATTTCATATTTCATTTTTTTTATACTTTTGAATTATGGTAGTTTATTTGTTAGTTGTGGTATAGATTGTACAAATTTGTAGACTCCATTTCTTTTTAAATTTTTATATTATTTATTCTTTGAATTATATTTGTTTGTTAGTTATTGTATTGGATTTTAAAAGTTAAAAAATTGTAGACTATTATTAATCTATGTTTTTATTGTGTAGATGATTGAATGAATTTGAATTGATTGTATTGAGTTTTTGATATAAATTTTGATTTATGGAATAAAGGTTTTCTGTCTGTTTGTCTAATTTATGGGAATTTTTTTTTTTTTTTAATTTCTGTCAAATGCGAATTTTCGATTTGGGTTTTCAAAATTCAAAAAATTTCGATTTGTTTCAACCAATGTCCATCAAAATTACAAATCATTTTCTAGAGAATAGACAAGTCGATTTTCAAAACCCAGCTCAAGACATTCATTATTCATTAACGACAACAGAGAAAAATATACGTGATGATGAAGAACACCATCTTATGATCAGATAATTGATTCAAATTAATCCAACGAAAGAAGTAGAAAATTCCAAAAATAAAGGGAAGCTTCATAGATGATGAAGCATGATAGAAGCTTGCAGAAACTATCAAGATGATAGTTTTATGCTTCAATATAAGCAATCTTGTGCTCATTTA
This sequence comes from Scutellaria galericulata, assembly GCA_946896805.1. Lineage (NCBI taxonomy): Eukaryota > Viridiplantae > Streptophyta > Magnoliopsida > Lamiales > Lamiaceae > Scutellaria > Scutellaria galericulata. The sequence goes on from OX335790.1 coordinate 16,444,815, forward strand.
GGGCCTCCTTTATTACTTGATTCACAGCATTTCCTTTACCCTGCATATGTTGCAAGATTAAAACAAAAGGTAGGCAATGAGAAAAACACAGAAAACATGAAACATTAAGAAATATAAATAGTTCATGCAATATGGCAACTCACCTTTATTCCAATGGCTATTGCTGTTTTCATCTTTATCAGCTCACCCAATCTTAAGGAACCCTTTTTTGTATCTTTTACAGACATAAGCGGCACATTTCTTGAAGCGGCCAATGCCGGCAGATGTTTTGTCAACCATCGAGGATTGCAGTCGGATGCTAAGAGTATTGCCTACTTACACATGAAAAAATAAACTAAACTTAAGTATCAAAGATAGTAATGATGATAACATTTAAGGATAATCATCAAGCATTCATATCAGAATCTAGCAAACAATTGAATTCAGATACATGGGTCAAAAGTGAAAATGCACCATGATCATGTTCTCTCAAATATATTGAATGTTCAAACTCACAAGACTTAAACAGTAGCTAAAACCATCTTATATATAATTGCAACAACATTTAAGCTTCGTGTATATTCTTTCTTCTACCCTTCTTCGAATCTCCAGAAAACAAAATGTATATGTTCTCAAGGCACATAACCAGACACTTCAACATCGGAAACTTCAACAAACAAGCATAAGAATAGAAGATGGATATTTACAACCTATACACAAGGACCAAAAATCATTTTCTAATATCATGCATTAAGAACATTAAAATTCATGCGGTAACTACATATGGCATATACTGCAACTAAATAAACAAAGAAAAGAACCATAATAAAATCAGAGTAAGCATCCAAAAGAAACAAAACAAGAATTCACAACGCAAGCAACCTGAAGGTAAACACAAGAGGCTTCATCATCATCTCGATCTGCCTGAAAATGCTCATCTGAATTGCTTTTAGTCCCATGGCTTGGCGGCATTCGCTCAAGCGCACGAGTAACTTCATTCACCCCCACTGCAAATTGTTGCTGATAAACATCAAATTTTGTTATAATTCAACCTTCTTATCACAATGGAAAATGTTAAATTTTCAAATTGCAAGCATCAAAAACAAATAAACAGAAGCAGGGACCTTGATCCAAAACTTAAGAGGCAAAGATGCATCAAGAGCTCTTACAGATTCAATCTCCCTGATCAAACAAAAAATAATCATGAAATTTGAACAAATTAAGGAAAAATTCACAACTATCAATATCAAGATATTATAGAAGTAGACACAACGAAAACATAAGATGTCTGTACCTTAGGATTGATTTGAGAAAGTGAGAGAGGTTTTCCCCTTCAAAGCAACTGCATAATCCTTCGGTCAACAACCATAGAAATTCACACACACAAATAAACAATAATGAGAAGGGCATTTGCATACAGTTGGGGTTGATGAAGATTCTCAACAGACTGATGCAATACTCCAGTTTCTGAGCCGGCTCTTCTTTTTTTGCTTCGCATAATGGAGTTATGCCTGCGCGCTGCTCCAGAATTCAGTAGGGCCGAGCTAGCCCGATAATTTGGGCCCAAATTATTGAAGGCATCAAAATGCTTTCAAAATTCATTTAAGAAACAGAAATCAAACCTTGTTTAAGAAACAGGGCGGTGGCAACTATGCCAGAGACAATGACGACGATGAGACGGCGGCGGCAATTCGCGACAAGCAGATATCAAGAGAGGCAGTTCGCCGCAAGAAAACAACGACGGCGTGGCGGTGGCGGCAGTTCGCTGCTATGGTTTGTGAATTGGGAAAGGGTTAAAAGGGTTTAGTGAATTAGGAATACTGAGTTAATTAAAGCATGAATTGGTTGATTTTTTTTTTTCTCAGTTTTTTAAAATTAACTTAAAATAGAGCGGTAATAAAATAAATTGGGTGGCAATTAACATTTTAAAAAAGAAATATTTCGTGGTTATTTTCACGTATGAAATTATTAATTAAGTTGAATCAACAAATAACAAGTTGGTTCATCTCATAATCCCTCGTATCTCAATTAAGTTTAATTCTATTGGTTAAATTTTGTTATCAATTAATTATTTGAAAATATCAATTTCAATATAAATATTAATATTTTAATTTCATGAAAATATTAATATCAATATCAGTAAAATTTTGAAAAATAACATAAATTATATTAATTTTTTTGAAATTTAATATGATATTTTAGGGCATATTTATTGTTGACGTCAGATTTTGTAGAGCACAAAATCCTAGCCAAACACCCAAGAAATCGATCCGGTCCAAAGAAATTGAACCAAACAAATTATAAATAAAATAAGAGAAAGATTGGTCTGGTGCCTACTCGGGCAAATTTGATAGGCTTATTCTGGTCGGTCAGTATTGACCGGCCAGAACGATTTTTATATAAGTATTGAGAAGAAAGAACTCTCTAATTGCTTGAATACAATGATTTTTTTGGAACCCCTTTTACGAGGTTTTTTAGCCCTATTTATAGACTAATTCTAAGATATGAAACTTGGGAAATAAGACTCGAATCCCTCGATTTTAGGGGATAAATGAGGAAAATCTGGTACAAAATCTATCTAAATCGGATATAGCTTGAATGTTGATTTGTTTCCTTTTTGAACTCCTTAAAATGAGTAAGCTCGGCCGTCCTTACGCAGATCGTCTAATCGGGTCTTCTGGGTGAATCATTTTGGTCGGGTCAGCCGGGTACCTCTGATGTTATGGGGACTCGGTCTACTTTACTGGTCGGGTAGGTCATCACTCGGTTCGGTAATGTCTTCGGTGGAGTGATCGGCTTGGCGGATCGGGTAAATTTTGGTGAGGTACAACACTAGCCCCTTTGGCCGTGGTCAGACCTTGGTCTGGCCAGGGCCTAAACCCGTTCAGCTCTGCCACAACAAACTGCCCCCGAGACGCTGCTCGTCTAATACTCAAATTGGAGGCCACGTGTCGAAATCTGGCCACGTGTCGCGATCTTGGTGATCGGAAGTCGAAGAGACGCCATGCTCTCCTATAAATAGGTGAGAAACAAACTCTTTTCTCCACTTTCCCTTTTCGCGATCTCCAAATACTCGCATTTTGTAGTTTTTACTCCGAGTAGAAAACGTTGACCTTAATTCTCCGTCCAAGATTTACCGTCCTGTAACGTCCCAAGGTATATATATATTTCTCTTATAACTTATGGCTTCAGATTCGTCTGCTGGTGGTTCGGTGCAGGATTACGATCAGGGTGTCAATCCTGCTACCGAGCCATCGTATTCCTGGACTTCCAGCTCTTCCGACTCGTCCTCTTCGTCCGACCCAGAAACCACTCCGTCTGGTCTGCCGGTTAACCTTCCTGGCTACGCTCGTGCCGATTCGAATTCCTCGGCTCGGGGCTTAGGTGAAACCAGTACGTCCGGGTGGGATATTGCAATCATCCCTAAGGGAGTCCCTGTTAACGCTTCCTCTTCTGAGCGACTAGTCAGGCGAAACGCTTCCAACCCTGACTCGGAGGCCTTCGACTATCCGTCGTTTGTGACTGCTTCCGAGCTGAGCAAATGACGTACTCTTTTTGACATTCCGGATCGAGTTGTATTCTCTGTGCCTCATCCGGCTGATCGGATGGATCAGCCGCCAGAAGGTCAAGTCGTCATCAGTGTCCGGGCTTTGGAGGTCGGCTTGCGTTTTCCCCTTGCCCCTACTCTGGCAGGCTATTTACAGCATTGGGGAATCGCTCCTGGCCAGCTTCACCCCAATGGGTGGTCATCCATCATCGGTCTGGTGGTGATGTTCTGACACTTCGGCCTCGGGGTTCCAAGCCCCCATGAGGTCGCATGAATGTTTAAGTTAAAAATGGTTCCTGGTTTAAGGAACCATTTTTACTACCTGTCGGTGCGAAAATACCGATCTCAATTGGTGCGGTGTCTGCCGTCGTCGATCAAAGACTGGCGCGGCAAGTGGTTTTGGGTCGGAAGGGACTGGACCGGTTCATCTGCTCGGGTTTACTGCCCGACGTATTTCGGCGACGCCCAGGGTATTAACCTTTCATTGTTTAATTTGATCCTCTTTTCTGATTGTTAACTTTTCTTTGTCCTGCAGAGATCCCGCCGAAGAACCTTGTCCTCGGCGACTCCTTCCTATGGAAACTGCGATATCTTCGTGATTTCTCCTCCGAGGACCAAAGGCACTACAAGGTTCTGCTCACAGCAGAAAATCTCTTCAGCTCGGGTCTGGTTTCGCCGTTTCGCACCGCCCCTTCCCAAATTCAAGGTGAGCTCCTGTTGTAATTTGTTATATGTACATTTGTATATTCTTGTCATCTTCTGACCGGTCCTTCGCCGTTCTTCAGTCTCTCTTCCCGGCCAAGGCATCTCACTGAGGATGGACCCCGCTGAGCATCTCCGCCAACGCACCCAGCATGCATCAGCCCCGGCTCAGGGTGCTCCAGCTTCTGTCCGAGGCCGGGGTGGCCCTGCTCGTCCTGCCCCATCCCGGGGCACTGTTGTCCGGCGGCCACCTGGCTCCGAACCGACACCGAGCAAGAGGGCTCGGCTTGAAGAGGGTGGCCCCTCAGCCACTGGCCGATCGTCTGCTCGGCCAACGCCTGCCTCCAGCTTGGGGGCGAATTTGGCTGGGTCGGTCAGTATCACCGGCTGGGATTCCCGGCGGGTCGCCCAGACCGAGGAGTGGCTGGGGCGGAGGCCTCCGTTCCAGATCAGCTTCACTCACGCCCGCTCTCCGTCTAAGGATACGAACCTTCCGACCGGGGTGGCGAAGGCCATGGAGGTGCCTGCTCGGGCATGGACCGATAAGCTAGAGGAGTATGCCCAGCATATGATTGGTATCGATCTTGATACCTGCTCCTCCATCCTCCTTGCCCAAGCCTCCGTCTTCTCTTGGAAAGCCCAAGCCTCGCACGAAGCTGCTCGGCTGCGATTCGAGCGTCGGAGGGAGGAGCTGCGCGACGCCCGGGCTGAGCTGGCCACCCTCAAGGACGAGAAAATCACTCTGTCTACCAAGCTGACCTCTTCCCAAGAGCGGCTTGATGAGGTGACCCGAGCCGCTGAGGTTGACCGACAGAGGGTGGCTGATCTCACGATGGAGGCGACTCGGCTCCGTGGCGAGCTGGAGGAGGTTCGGGCCTACCAGCTGGATGAGATGACGATTGCCCAGAAGTTCAAGACGTCGGCAGAATACAAGTATGAAAGTATTCTGACCTATGTCTTGACCTATATGGACAATATCCAGACGAACCGTGCTGCTGGCGTGGATGACAAGCCCCTGATGGAGGCCCTAGCCTCCTTTCTGGAAAAGCAGCCCCTACCTACTTATCATCTTCGGATGATGGAAGATTTGGTGGAGTTCCTTCCTCCGGGGTCCGAGCATCTTCTTAGGCCGGTTCCGCCCATCGTCTTAATGTCGATGCCCAATCCTACCGACCCTGAGGCCGGAGAGGGCAGCGGCGTCGGTGCTGGGGTTATTGAAGACGGTTCGGGCGTGGCGGCCGAGGCGGAGGTGGTTGCAGAGACAGCTGGGGTGGCCGAGGCACCAGTGGCGGTCGAGACGGATGATGAGGTGATCGAAGTTGCCGACCAGTGACTTCGGTCCCTTATTGTTTCTTTCTGTGCTCGGCCTTCCCTTCTGTCCCTCATTGCACCTCGTATCCGAAGTATCAACCCTTGTCCTTTTTTTTGTCTAGTTCAGATCTTTCGTGTTTCCATTGTTCGGTTTTCTGCCTTTTGTAAGAGGTTCCGGCCTCCAAACCGGGTTATTTGTAAATGATATATGTTGTTGCTCGTAAATTTATGTATTTTCTGCTTGCGCCCCGTGCTTTTAACCGCTTCGATGTGTTTCCGTCATTGATGAATTGTTGCAACACCTTTTTGTTTGCTTTGCATCGCAAACATTTTTGTTCGTCTAATCTATTGGCTTGAGCGCCTGTTCGGGATTAGAACTATAACGAGCTTGGACTGGTCCGGGGCCCTTGTAATCAGGAGCTTGGATGAGCGTGGGGCCGGGGTCCTTAGAATCCGAGTCCCGACGAATGAGCTCAGATGGGGCCAATCCTCTTGGTAGGACCGGAGCCCTTAATGGGGTCGGAACCCTAGGTTTGATCCCGAGCTCAGCGGACGAGCTCGGGTTGGGCCGGAGGAGGTGGGGTCGGAACCCCTAAGTTTGATCTCGAGCTCGGCGGGCGAGCTCGGGTTGGGCCGGAGCCTTTGGTGGGGTCGGAACCCCTAAGTTTGATCCCGAGCTCGGCGGGCGAGCTCGGGTTGGGCCGAAGCCTTTGGTGGGGTCGGAACCCCTAAGTTTGATCCCGAGCTCGGCGGGCGAGCTCGGGTTGGGCCGGAGCCTTAGGTGGGGTTGGAACCCCTAAGTTTGATGTACATTATATTGATAACAAAATCGTAAATTTTATTGAAAGAATGAAAATTACAATCTGAAAAAGAAATCATTTCCTAGCAGGCTAATGGTAGTACTTCTTTAGATGCTCCGCATTCCAAGGTTTGGGCACCTTCTTCCCGCTAAGGTCAGCTATCTCATATGCGCCTTTGGTCAGTACTCGAACTATCTGATAAGGTCCCTCCCAGTTCGGTACGAGCAGACCGGCGTTGAGCTCCTTTGTGTGTTGTAGCACTCTTTTTAGGACCAACTCACCGACCTCGAACTTCCTAGCTCGGACCTTGGAGTTGTAGTATCTCTCACTCCTTTGTTTGTAGATCGAGTTTTTCAGCTCGGAATCTTGTCTCTTTTCCTCCAACAAGTCTAGGCTGGTCAGCATTGCGACTTCATTATTCTGCTCGTCAAAGTTCTGAGTCCTCCAGGTAGGCATGCCGACCTCGACTGGAATGACGGCTTCCGAGCTGAAAGCCAAATTGAAAGGTGTTTCTCCTGTGGAAGTTTTGGCCGTTGTCCTGTATGACCAAAGGATGCCTGGCAATTCGTCAGCCCAGGATCCCTTCAAGTTTTCGAGCTTCGCTTTCAAGGTGTGTTTGATGATCTTATTTATGGCCTCCACTTGACCATTTCCTTGGGGATGATATGGGGTGGAGAGCAGTTTTTGGATGCCCAGATTTGTACAGAATTCATTAAATCCCGACGAGTCAAATTGGCGGCCGTTGTCAGAGACCACGGAATGCGGGATTCCGAAGCGACATATGATGGACTTCCAAACGAAGTCGGTTATTTTGGGCTCGGTAATCTTTACGAACGGCTCGACTTCTGCCCATTTGGTGAAGTAATCAACAGCTACGATAGCGAATCTTACTCCTCCTCTGCCTGTTGGTAGGGGTCCGATCAGATCAATTCCCCATTTAGCGAATGGCCATGGTGCCATTACTGAGTTCAGCTCCGTTGCTGGAGACTTTGTCAGGGGAGCACACTTTTGGCATCTCTCACATTTTCGTGCAAAGTTAATCGCATCCTTTTTTAGGCTCGGCCAAAAATATCCTTGCCTGATAATTTTAAAAGCCAAAGCTTGTCCTCCTATATGATTTCCGCAGATTCCCTCGTGTACTTCTCTTAACGCATAATCGGTTTCTTGCTCGTTTAAGCATCTATAGAATTCCGTTCTTCAGAGTGTACCGAGCAGAACGTATCCTTAATCTTCGAGCCTCGATCATATCATTGGGTTCTCTCCCCCCTTCCAAGTATTGGATGATCGGGGTCATCCAAGTATATTTCTGCTCGGTACAGTATACTGTCTTTTGTTCTAAAGCTGAATTTTCTATCATACCGATATTTACCGAGCCTATGTCCTCCGCCCATTCGCTTGTCGCGAGTCGGGCGAGAGCGTCAGCCTGGGTATTCTTCGCCCTTGGAACCTGTTCGGCACGGATCCTTCGGAAATCCGTTAGGGCTATCTCCACCGACCTCAGATACCTGGCCATCTTCTTGTCTCTTGCGGCATATTCTCCCGAAACCTAATTGACGACCAAAAGTGAATCGCTGAAGACCTCGAGGTCGTCTGCCCTAAATTGTTTGGCCATTTCCAGTCCGGCCAGAAGTGCCTCATATTCTGCTTCATTATTGGTTGCTGGAAATCGGAACCTTAATGCCGAGCAAAAGTATTTATTTGTGGGGCTGATCAGGACGATTCCAGCTCCAGCCGCCGTCAATGTTGAAGACCCGTCCACAAACATTTTCCAAGGTCTCTCGACCCTCTCTTCTTGGAGCACAACAACAGGCGTAAACTCAGCGATTAAATCTGCTAGGGCTTGGCCTTTGATTACTGTCCTGGATGAATAGTGGATGTCATATTGTCCTAGTTCCACCGATCATTTTAGTAACCATCCCAAGACATCAGGTCGGCCTAAGACTTGCTTCAATGGGAAGTTTGTTAAGACTTCAACTTGATGGGCCAGAAAGTAGGGCCTCAGTTTTCTGGCCGAGATGACCAGGGCATAAGCTAGTTTCTCCATAGTCGGGTATCTTAGTTCGGCGTCATGTAGAGATTGGCTCACATAATATACTGGTTGCTGGGAGCCTTTCTCTGCTCGGACTAGCACTACGCTGACGGCGTAGGATGAAACTGCTAGGTAGAGCTGTAACTTCTCTCCGGCTTCTGGTTTGGCAAGTACCGGGGCCTCTATTAACGACTTTTTTAGCTCTTCGAAAGTTGTTTCGCATTCGGCGTCCCATTCAAACCTCTCGTCTCTTTTGATCAGTTTGAAGAAAGCTTTACACTTATCTGTTGACCTCGAAATGAATCTGTTCAGTGCGGCCATTTTCCCTATCAGGCTTTGGACGTCTTTTATCCTCCTCGGGGGAGTGAGTTTCATTATCGCCTCGATTTTCTCGGGGTTGGCCTCTATCCCTCTCTGGCTCACCATGTAACCAAGGAATTTTCCTGACCCGACCCCGAAGGAACACTTCTTGGGGTTCAACTTCATCATGTATTTCCTTAAGATGTCGAACATTTCTGCTAGGTCTTTGATGTGATCTTCTATCCTCTTTGACTTGACCAGCATATCGTTTATGTAGACCTCCATTGTTTTGCCGAGCTGAGCAGCGAACATTTTGTTCACCAGCCTTTAATAGGTTGCCCCGGCGTTCTTCAGGCCAAAAGGCATCATTCTATAGCAGTAAAGTGCTCGGTCTGTCATGAACGCTGTGTGACGCTGGTCGTCTTCGGCCATGGGAATTTGATGATATCTTGAATAAGCATCCATGAAGCTCATGATCTCATGTCCTGCTGTTGTATCGACCAGCTGATCAATGTTTGGCAGAGGAAAACAGTCTTTGGGGCATGCTTTGTTCAGGTCGGTGAAATCTATGCATACTCTCCAAGCCCCATTTGGTTTCTTTACCAGTACTGGGTTGGCCACCCAAATGGCGTAGTCACATTCCTTTATAAAACCGTTACCGAGCAGTTTCTGAACTTCCAATTCTAGCCCCTGGTATCTGTCAGGGCATAGCCTCCGCCTTTTCTGGCTCACCGATTTGGCTGTCGGATCGATGCTTAGATGGTGGCATGCATCTTCTGGTCGGATGTCTTCCATGTCTTCGTGACACCAGGCGAAGACATCTGTGCTCTTCTTCAGAAAAGCTATGAGCCCTCCTCTGAAAGGTTCTTTCAATTCTTTGCCAATCTTGAGCTCTAGATCTGGTCGGTTCTCATCTAACTGGACTGCTTCTAACTCCTCGATCGGTGTTGCTCTGCCCAATGGTGTCTCTTTCCTCGGGTCTAAGGTTTCCCACTCTTCACCAATCGGCTCTGTTTTCATTTCTTCCTTTTCTCTGAGGTCGTTCGATCCCGAGTCAAGGTCGACCTCAACTATCATGGTCAGAGTTTAGTTTTCCAGTTGGCTGATTCCGATACTAAGCTTGGCCACTTTTTCCAAACCTGGAACCTGGTCGTCAATTTCCATCACAGAGTGCTCTGACCGTTCCAGCGTATTATCCTCCTGTTCGAGTACTGATTGCTCGATAATGTTAAGCTCTTTTGGCTTCAGTCCCGATTCACATTCTCGAGCTGCCAATTGGTTGTCTCGGATGACATAGACATCTTCCCCTACTGGAAATTTGATGGCCAGATGATATATCGACACCACTGCTTTTATCTTGGCCAATAGTGGTCGTCCCCATATTGCATTATAAACTGAGTTCAGGTCGACCACCTTGAACTCGGTTGTCGTGTGTACCGTTTTGTCTCCGGTTCCGAATACTACCTTTAGCTTGCATGTCCCGATCACGCGTGTGACTTTTCCTCCGAAACCTTGGACTGAGTCAGAGCAAGGCATGAGGTCGGCTTCGCGAAGGCCCATCCTTCTGAAGGTGTTCAAATGAAGTATGTTGGCGTAACTCTCTGTGTCGACCAGAACTCTGTGAACTATCGTGAGGCCGATATTTAGAGATACTACCAGGGCATCATGGTAGGGTTGCACTCTTCCTTCCGAATCCTGCTCGGTAAAGGTTAGTGGCGAATGGATTGGTTCTGACCTCGGAGGATTACAACGCTGGTATCCGTTTCTTGCTTCTCTGAGTTGTTCTCTCCTCATTCTTTTTGAAAGCCTCTGTTCTCCACAGTTATTGTTCACGAGGGTGTGAATCTCGCGGATGGCCCCGAGCTGAGGTGGTGGTGGAGGTTGCTGCGGTCTTTGCTCGAGGTTCTTGACATACTCCTTTAGATGTCCTCGGTCAATTAGTTTCATTAGCTCGATCAGGAGGGACCTACACCTATCTGTGTCATGTCCTGGAGATTTATGGTATTGACAATACCTTCCTTTATCCAGCCGAGCCGGATTAGCTCTAATTAGTCTTGGGGTCGGCAACACGTTTTGGCCTTGTAGCTCAGTAAACACTTGGGTCGGGCTGACAGTTAGGATGTGTCGGACCCGGTCTAAATCCCCATTCTGATAGACTTTGAACTCTCCTGGGGGCTTGAAAGGGGCAGTGCTCTTCATTTTCTCCTTTCCCTCGACCCTTTCCGATGTAGGTTTTTCCTCTGGTATGGCTTCTTCGGCTCCGATGTACCTCTCAGCTCGGCTTAAGAAATCGTGGTACGTTTTGGGGCCATGTTCGTGGACGTTCCACCAGAACCTTGTTTTCGGACGAAGGCCGGTCATGATTGCCATGAGCACGGCGTCATCAGAAACGTGCTCCATCTCTAGGACGAGCTTGTTAAATCTGTCCATGTAGGATCGCAACGATTCGTCCCTGCCCTGTTTGACATTTACCAACCTCTCATTCGGGGTAGACCTCGTCTTTGAGCCCATAAATTGTGTTAGGAACAGGTCAGTCAGCTCCTCCCATCCTCTAATAGAAGAGTCTGGTAGCGATCGGAACCATCTTTGAGCTTAGTCCCCCAACGTGAGAGGAAAAGCTTTGCACATGAGCTCCTCCCCGACTCCTTGCAGGTCCATCCAAGAGGCATATTTGTCTATGTGCGAGTTCGGGTCGGTTTCTCCGTTGTAAAGGCCAATCGGTGGTACTTTGAATTTTGCGGGAGTAACTTGATCGGAGATCTGATTTATGAAGGGTGAGGCCTTTTTCCGCCTTTTTTCCTGTTCGGGTTTTGGCTTGCTGGCTTCAATTTCGGCTAGCCTCTGCCTCAGCTTTCTCTCCTCTTCCTCTTCGGTCATGGAATATCTGTTCCCGAAGTCCAGGATTCTCTGAGATTTCCTGGCCTCGCGAGCAGATGCTGGCCCTATTCGGTCAAACACGCTCCGTGTCTTAGTCGGTGCTACAGATTGGGTTGGGCAGAACAGGGTTTCTGGCCGACTTTCGTCTAGTGACGGGGTTTTTCCTCGTCGTTGGTCGGTCTCTACTTCTTTTCCTTTGTTCTTACGCTTCCTTCTCGGCTCATCGGAAGATTGCGTATCCTCGAGGTCATGAGCTTTATGACTCTTCTCCCTGGTCTCAGCTTCCTTCAGTCTCTCGCTGAGCTGGAGCATCATGATCTTGATCTCCTCTGAGTTCATTTCGGTCTCTTTGGCTTCGGCCACCAACGGGATGCGAACGCGAATCCTTCCGAGTGGTGTGTTGGTAACAATTCCAGGGGTGTCATGCAGCTGACGTTGACTAGAGCTTCCAGGCAACAGATTTTGGTTTTGGGGATCAGATGAGATCCTCATGTCTTCACGATTACCGAACGTGTTGGTTGTCATTGAGCTATGTGTTGTTTCTCGAGCCCCCTCCTTCTAGCGCCAAAATGTTGACGTCAGATTTTGTAGAGCACAAAATCCTAGCCAAACACCCAAGAAATTGATCCGGTCCAAAGAAATTAAACCAAACAAATTATAAATAAAATAAGAGAAAGATTGGCCCGGTGCCTACTCGGGCAAATTTGATAGGCTTATTCTGGTCGGTCAGTATTGACCGGCCAGAACGATTTTTATATAAGTATTGAGAAGAAAGAACTCTCTAATTGCTTGAATACAATGATTTTTTTGGAACCCCTTTTACGAGGTTTTTTAGCCCTATTTATAGACTAATTCCAAGATATGAAACTTGGGAAATAAGACTCGAATCCCTCGATTTTAAGGGATAAATGAGGAAAATCTGGTATAAAATTTATCTAAATCGGATATAGCTTGAATGTTGATTTGTTTCCTTTTAGAACTCCTTAAAATGAGTAAGCTCGGTCGTCCTTACCCAGATCGTCTAATTGGGTCTTCTGGGTGAATCATTTTGGTCGGGTCAGCCGGGCACCTCTGATGTTATGGGGACTCGGTCTACTTTACTGGTCGGGTAGGTCATCACTCGGTTCGGTAATGTCTTCGGTGGAGTGATCGGCTCGGCGGATCGGATAAATTTTGGTGAGGTACAACATTTATAACAATCATTTTAGTTAATATTTAGTTTAAAATATTGATACATTAATATGTTCATGATAAAATAAAACAAAAAATTAAAACTAGTACATAGAAAAATTAATCGACCAAAGTAAATGATACAAATAATTTTTCATAATTACAATATTATTATGATAAAAAAAAAAATACACGTTTTCTTTAAAACATGGGAATCATTCATAATAAAATTTTACACCAAATAAATTATTTATTTCTTAATAAAAATGATTTTTTTTTCATCAGTACCGGTGTTTATTAATTTATCTGATTTTTCAAGAATTTGTAGCATGAAGTTACCAATATTGATAACAATATTTTGAAATTTTATTGAAATTCTAATGAAATTTTATGACAACATGTTTTGATATTGAAACTTCAAAATTTTCGAATTTCGTGGAGCTTTCATCCTTATTTTCTGTAAATTTATTTTTAAATTATACCTATTAATGTTCCGTTAGTAATTAATTGAATTTATTTATTGTTCATATCAACGACGGAAATACACGTCGAGAAAATAATAAAAGGCGGAGGTTTTTATCTTTCATTTTAAGAAAGCACTAGAAACTTAATAACCAATGAGAATGCGACACATCAATACGCTCTATATATCAGTATATCTGTATATGTAATGCAATTATGTATGTGTTGAAGTGGAAAGCAAAAGAACAAATATTCAAAAGCAGTAATCAACGCCCAAACTGGTGGTGGGCCCATTATTTTCGAGGGAGGCAAGAATCATCTGAATATTTATATGTGAATATTTCACATACTGGTATATTTGATTGAGTAACACGTGTCAAACATAATGAGAACATTAATTACAATTACATGTTTTTTTGAACACTCATCATTAGTACATTAATTCCATGTTATTATTATAAGTTAATTAACAAATATAAGCAAGTATCATCAATTTTACAAGTAAAGATTTTTATTCACTTTTTTATTTTTAATTTTACACATGAAATTAAAAAAAATATTTTTATTGATTCATCTGATTAATTGTCGAAATTGCTATATAAATTGTTATCCACCAAAAACTTGTCTTCCTCATTAATGTGGTTGTTCAACACAAGTATGAAAATATCGATATCGCAACACGTATCGCAATCTTGATTTTACGTAAATATAGATGGATATATCGATATCGCATATCGATATCCCAAAATTTTTTAAAAAAATAACGGAAACTTTATTAAAAATTGGAAATTTGAAATGAAATTTTAGAGATTATTATACACCTAAAAATGCATATATCTACTTAAAATCTCATCTAAATAATAGGTTTATAACAAACATATATATATATATATAATTACCTTTATAAAGACGTTATATTAATTGACATTTATTCAAAATTACTTGTGTAACCTCTAACAAGTACCAAAATGATGACTTATAAGGTTCAAAAATAGGAGGTGTAATGTTATCTTTATCCAAACAATATATAGATTTCAACTTATCACAATTGAGTAGCTGTGAATATAATTATGCACGTATTGTTGGTACGTTTCTCTATCCCTGGTAGTTTAGATTGACTCAATTATCACTTTGTTGGTATGTGTTTTGATCTCATAAGACATTTGAGGGAGTAGATAATGAAAAACATTTTAAATAGTCGAATCAAACTGTGAACTCACCTATGAGCATATAATTCTTGAGACATATTACTTTAATTGATATCATTATTTTAAAAGAACTAATATCATTAAAAAATTTCATTAAATTTTAAATCAAATTTAGTTTTAGTCTAATAAATTCAAATTTTGGAAAAATCTCAATTTTTAGAAAATATCGATATTTTGCAATATATCGGCAATATTTCTCAATTTCTTTTCAATTTTATACTGAAACCTACCGATATCGATATATCCGCGATATATTTAAGATATTTGGAAGAAAAAAAAAAGTTTTGCCACAATATCCATATCACACCCTACTAAAGATAGATATATCGCGGATTTTTCGCAAAATATCGGGATATTTTGATATATCCTGGATATTCGGGATTTTTTTTTTTACCCCATATCCATATTGTACGCTCCAAAAAACGGATATATTATGGATATATCGCACAAATATCATGATATTTTCATCCTTGGGTCAACATGACATCCAATATGATAATTAGTATAGTCCAATATTTTTTCTTTTTTTCTTTTCTAACATCGTTAGTTACTTTTGTAATTTCATTTGTGTATTTATTTATAGCGTGAGACCTGAAATAACATCAAGTCAATATATCAAATGCGTTATCCGTTATTTATATTTATTTGTTTCTGCGCGCGCGCACACACACACAAAAAAGAGAACAACCTCTTATATTTAGGCTTGTTTGACCTATCACAATTGTTAAGAAAGTTGTTTAAAATGACAATTAAATTAGTCAATTATCCCCTATTTAATGATTACAATATTCACTAATATACTATTTAATGTTTAATGCTTTTTATAAATTCAAGACAAAAAAATTAAATTAAATATGGTATATTAGTAAATGAGCTAAATAAATATAGCTCTATATGGAAAGTTGACCCTTTATTTAGGAAATCCAATAAAGTAAAACCAGCTTTACATATATGGGATGGTGAGCATATATTTATTTATTTTCCGAATAAAAGGATTCTATATTTATATGTATCATTTATAGTATTTCCACAACTTCATTTTCATTATCTGTATATAATAAACATGCATTTGCAAAAATCTTTCATAATTAAATTCTGCTAACTTACCACCACCCATTCGACATAATTACAGAAAAAAGTCAGAAAAATAAGCATCCAAAGAATCTTTAACCTGTGGCGCTTCATAAACAAAAAAGTACCTTTCCACATTCCCCCACACTGCCATCCCAAGAACAAAAAAACATCTCCCACAATCACAAACTAGAAATCTGAGCTCCCAATAAACAATTCCATGTGTTAGCAACAAATCAGGCACTAAAATCTTGGATTTGTTGAACACCTATATGGAAATCAGCAAACAGAAGGCATGGCTGCTCCCACTCTCTTTCTCTCTCTTGACTTCCTCTTTCCTCATCATCCTAACCCTCTTCCCTGCTGTCCCTTTTCACCAAACACCCAAAATCAAGTTGCAGGTTCCCATTTTTGTTGAATCAAAGCTGCACATAACCCCTGCAAATCCCAGTTCAAGAATCCCAAGATTGGCTTATTTGATCTCTGGTTCAAGTGGGGACTGTGAGAGCTTGAAGAGGGTGCTGAAAGCTTTGTACCATCCATTGAATCAGTATGTGGTGCATTTGGACTTGGAGGCAAAGGTTGAGGAGAGAGTTGAGCTGATGAGGTTTGTGAAGAGTGAGGCTTTGTTTGAGCAAGTTGGGAATGTGAGGATGGTGGTGAAGTCTAATTTGGTGACATATAGGGGCCCCACTATGGTTAGTAATACACTTCATGCTATTGCAATTTTGTTGAAGGAAGGTGGAGATTGGGATTGGTTCATCAATTTGAGTGCTTCTGATTACCCTTTGGTCACACAAGATGGTATTTTTCTTGATGATGTTGATTTTGCTATTGTTTTTACTTTTGATTTTTGCCCCCCCTCATTAGTTGGATTGAAATTGAAACACTTTTGTCCTAGTTACTAATATGTTGTAGTTTAGACTCTAAAAGGAAAGTGCTTGAAAGAGGAAATGTCAAAAAAGATTTGTTAATACTTAAATATAAATGAGAACTTATGTAAATATCTTTCTTGATGTAAATACTGCTTGCTAATGGCATATGTGTTTTTTGTGTGCAACAGATATGCTTCATACTTTGTCAACCATTCCAAGGGACCTAAACTTTATTGAGCATACTAGTGATATTGGTTGGAAGGAGTAAGAATTTTCTCTTTATATGCCCTATTGTAGAGTTAATTACCTAAGCATTTATTCTTATCAAATTTGAATTTGCATTGTTGGACATTAATTTCTAATATATTGGTTTTGTAGATACCAGAGAGCAAAGCCTGTCATAATTGATCCAGGCCTTTATAGCTCGCGAAAATCTGATATCTTTTGGATCACTGAGAAACGTAAAGTACCTACCGCCTTCAAGCTCTTTACAGGTTAGAACAACTCATATTATACATGTCTATTTTTTATCTTGGCATTATGCCTTCTTGATAAGTTCTTCAGAGCTCCGACAAGAAATATATACATACTATTGAAGTATCTTAATACAAAATCAAAACTACCTGCTGAAAGTGAAGTATTGTAGTAATGATTTGTAATCCATAGAATAGTTTCTTTAATAACATAAGCCTTTGCATTATAGTTGTTGTTAAGAATTCTCTTAGCTTGTTTGAACTTTGAAGGTCTATACTTACTTCAATTGCTTAAAAATGCGACCAACTTTTTAATCTTAGCTGTGTTTGCTGCCATTAGACAACCTTGGCATTGAAGCTTTGAGAATTTCATAGTTAGCATCACTGCATTTTGTGTGCAGGGTCAGCTTGGATGATGCTTTCTCGTTCATTCTTAGAGTTCTGTTTATGGGGTTGGGACAATCTCCCCAGAATCATTCTGATGTATTATGCAAACTTTCTTTCATCACCCGAAGGCTACTTTCACACTGTCATTTGCAATGTTGAAGAGTTTCGAAACACTACAGTGAACCACGACCTTCATTTCATATCATGGGATAACCCTCCAAAACAGCACCCTCATTTCCTCTCACTTGACGATTATCAGAGAATGGTGGATAGTAATGCTCCATTTGCCCGCAAATTCGGAAGGAATGAGTCTACTTTAGATAAGATTGATTCTGAGCTCTTAGGCCGTAAAAGTGATGGCTTTGTACCAGGCAGTTGGTTTGACGCCAATGGAACGTACATTCTTGCAAATATAACCGAGCTTAGACCCGGTCCTGGTGCTCAAAGACTTAAAACTCTGATTGATGGATTGGTATTGGACAAGGACTTCCATTCTAAGCATTGCATTTAGCACGTGGGAAAAGCAACAAGGGCAAAATCGTCCGATCACATCTTGATGGTAATTGACTCGACACTGATAAGGTACTGGATTTGCTCTGCTACTTCGGATCATCATTAGCATCTTACACGAATATTAAGTGGAAAAGGCAAGTCAAATGCTACCCCTGTTGTTTCCCATAAATAGCAAGTTTTCTCTAGAGATTTCTAGTATAGACAAAAATACGACATGGATATGAGACAAGGTTTAGGATTGGCGTAGGTCTAATATAATAATATGTCTAGTTTGGTCTATGCAAAGGCTCTGTGAAGCTGGATTTGAAATATATGCTTGCAGATTTCTTTGTTCTCTACAGTATTTATGATCAACTATGATTTTTTAGATCAGGAATAACATTTTGTGCAATTACATCCTCAGAAGAATTTGACTGGTAGAAAATAAATTCCCAGATTTTATCTCACATATATGTCTTGTTTCACGTTACATTAATGAAAAAACATCGTTATAGCCTCAAGACCCTCGAAGACATGGACCTGGAGCCACATCCATTTCTTGACCAGAAACATTACTACAATTTGCAGTGACTTGGCTTCCATTGGTGATTGATGTCAACTGTATCGATTCCAAAGATATTTCGGAACATGGTACAGATTTACTGCAGTTAAGGTTAATGGCAATAGCCGAGGCAGATGTCCCTATTGCTTCCCTGTATACTACATTGCTTATTTGAACACCATTTAGCTTCATTCAAGGAGGGGAAAATGCAGTTAATATTCAACTCAATGTAGAATTTGCAAGTTTTAAGACTGATAGGTTTTGTAGTGCTTTTTACCTGTGGTGAGCATGCATTCGAAATGTTGCAGTAGTTTTGGTCGATGATTATGGGATTCCTGACGTTGTTGAATACAAGAT
Organism: Scutellaria galericulata; assembly: GCA_946896805.1. Taxonomy (NCBI): domain Eukaryota; kingdom Viridiplantae; phylum Streptophyta; class Magnoliopsida; order Lamiales; family Lamiaceae; genus Scutellaria; species Scutellaria galericulata. Next base: position 16,463,417 of record OX335790.1, read on the forward strand.
TTTCAAACGTGACATCTCGAACATATCCCCTTCCCCCCTTTTCAAGTATCGAAATATTAGTGAAGACACATACTTACTGATGTGGCAACAACATGAAACGTACATTTGTTGCCACGTCAGCAAGTGCCGACGAAAGTGGTTGGAAGAGATTTGAAAATACCTGCCATGTTTTGATCCGAGCTCCATTTGTGGTTCCATTGAAGAAGGCATAAGTGACATGGATGTTCTGTACTTGTGCATAGCTACCATCTCTTCCTAAGCTTCCAATGCTATGGCATATATAAATTATTGTTATTATTATTTGGAAATGCATTATATATGTCATCTAAATGCATAGTGACAAGAGAAATCATAAATAGGGAAGTAGTTAAGCAACTAACCTAATACCATGACCAGGTCCACAATCAATATTGCCAATTTCGATATCCGAAATATAGTTGCCAATTGAAATACAATCATCACCTGATTACAAGATCCAAAACAGTTAAACAGAGATTAATTACTCTCCCAAGAACTTTTTACTTAATTAATCACTTGTTTTTATTAAAAAAATATACAACTAATAAAATAAAGTGATTGAGTCATCTCGTGAAATTATATTTGTGAAATGTTCTCATACAAATTTTGGACTAAAGAATTTAAATATTATATAATCAGATCAAGGAATCATCATCTAATCCAATCTTAAATGTATTCTAGTTAATTGATTTCTTGGAGATTATCGTCCTTTCAAAAAAATAACCACATATATGATTAGTTTTAAGGTTCTTCAGGTAGTTCAACAAATAATATATAAAAAAGAAAAAAACTTGATTCCTATTTAATTATTAGTTATAACCCTAAAACATCAGAAACTGAAAATTGTATAAGAAAATGATCTCATAGTAGAACTTTGATTATTTTAATTAACAAATTGAATAAATATGAGGTGTCCTTTCGTATTACCAATTATTCTTCTAATAGAAGTTCATCCTTTTTGTGTCGTAAATCTTTGAATATTTCAAATTTATAAATGATATAAAATGATAAATTTATATATAATAATTAGTTAGAGATTATTTTGATTATATAAAGTCCAATATAATGAACGAATTACATTTATGAAATATTTAAATTTGAACAATAATTCTAATCAATATAATATAATTGTTAAAAAAGAAAAGAAAAAGATAAGTAGAAAGGGATGAAAGCTATTTCTTTTATGTTAGTAAGTTAAAATTTTATAAACTACTATTTAATATAGATGTTTAAGAAAATATCATTGCACTTGATCTTAACATTTTCTTATTTATGAACATTTTATATTTATGTCAATTTCAAATGACTATTAATCCATCATTATTTTATTCATTTTTTAAACGCTTTTAAACATTAAGCATGAGACCATTTAAAAGTTCATCAAATGAATTATAATTTAAAAAAATTACCAACTCGTGCAACTCACGTACAATACAATGTCCGTGCAACTCACGCGCACGTTACAATTATAATTAAGATGGACTAATCATACGTTCAATTAACATAAAAAATAATTATATCTTGGATTGAGAACCATAATCAACAAATATAAGCTAACGATTTTGAATTTAAATAAAAATTGGTCATGAAAATTAAAGAGAGTAGTTGATTACCGCTTGCAATGTTAGAATCGATGATGAGGACGTGTTGAGATGCTTGAATGTGAATACCATCTGTGTTTGGACTGTTTCCAGGTGCGTCTATCGTTATATGTTCGATGATGAAATTTGTACATCCCTCCACCAATATGTGTGTTTGAGCACTATTTATCACTTTTATATTCCTAACACTGCTTTCAGTGCATCCCAAAAATTTCCATGCCTATTAATTATATCATATTCAGTAATTAATTAAATTCAGACAATACATGAATGTGATATGGAAAAATGAGACAGAAGATTCGAATTATCTCTTTTTATCGTCTAATCTTTAATTAAAATGTCAAGATAGCACAATAAAATAAAGGTGTAATTGTGAAAAAAAAGAAATCGACACCTTTTAAAAAAACTGCAATTCATCTTTATTTTGTGAAGTAAGCAACCAAAAAAATCAAGACTGTAACTAACATTTCAATTTCGAATCATAAGTTTTGCCCTTTTGAGTTTATTTTTTCAGATAAATAGCCATACAGATGTCGCATCATAAACCACATATATTTGAAAATAAAACATCTTTATCAAAATAACATTGTTTTAGGTGAATTGAAATTAAAAAGAGGGCGATCTAAATTCAAATACATATAAAACCACCTCATTTTTATATGGGGGTAAAAAAAATTTATTTTTAGACTAATGCGGTTTGTGATGTGATGTCTACATTGCTATTTAGCCAAACTCGAATAAAAATATGATTTCAATTGCAATTTAATGTAATTTTTTTTGCTAAATTTGAAAACTCAAGATTAATTACAATATTCTAAAATGTGGTGAATTGAATTTGTTTTAAAATTGAACCAAAAATAAAAGCATAAAAGTAGTTACCGTTGGAGCCAGTCTTGTGCATCCATCCTGACAAACTCGAAAAGGCCAAAAAATTAAAATGACAACTCAACATAAAGCAAGTAAAATACTGCCAAGTTCATAAAAATTAAATGAGTCTAATCTGTTGAAAACTCTAATTACAAGAATAATTTGTATCATAAAATGACACTTCAAAATAAGCAAAGTTTTATTATGCCATTTTTAACACCATTCAATTCTTTATTAAGGGTACCATATGTAACTTAATCAATAGCTAAATATAAGTCTAATGCTAATTATTAATTAAATTATTTATAAAATAAAAATATATAAAACGATACCAATTGAGGATGGTCTCTACATGACTGATCCCACCAGGCCTTGCCTTGGCCATCAATGAGGCCAACTCCATCAATATTAAGCCCTTTTATATTCTTAAATCCCAACCATTGACTTGGATCTATACCATCCCACGACCTTGGTGAATCTGGGGCCATGATTGTCCCTGAAATCTGAATGCCATATTTGTATATGTATATATATTATTAAATAAATCAGGATAATAGTATAGTTTCTTTGACTTACCAAGAAATTAATGGTGGAGGAATTGCATGGGCCTTCAAAAGTGATGGGGTTTACTAAAAATATATTTTGTGGTGGAATATACACCGTTGGATATTCAACTGATGAATTACAAGCAGCTTCCCATGCCTTTAGAAATGCCTATACATATCAAACACACATGTTTAAACCATATATATATAATTTTTTTTTTGCTTACAATTCCAACAAGAAATAAATAAATTAGGGAGTTTTTAAAGGATATATATTATGTTACTTGTGAATCATCTGTATAACCATCACTCTTGGCTCCATAATTCTTGACATTAAAATAAACTTCTTCGACATTTGAGCAGACAATGATTGAAGAAGATGAAGCTAAAACGAATAGGAATACTCCAAATATTGCAGGATCCTAGAACAATGAAGAATGACACACATTCAAATGATAATTTTTTTGTGGCAAAACCATAAATTTGTAATCTTTTTTTATTAGGAAAAATAATAAGATGTCACTGAATTCTCACCATGGAAATCTAGTTAGATATAGCCCCAAATTAAAGAACTTAAAATGTGTGGATTGTTGTACCTGTAAATAGCCATATATACACACACACACAATTAAACCAGTGTTCAGTGGAAATGCCAAGAAAATTACAAGTCCCACTTTTTGATTCTTTTTTTTTATTTTTTGCCGACAATTACCAGGTATTAATTAGTCTTCTTTAAGTAAAGTATTGACAACATTAAAGTTGTAAGAGTGCCTTTGTTGAAATAAGATATAAATTTGCAAAATTAGGGAAGAAATTAATATAATATTTTAGTGTATAACCAAAGATTGTATTTACCCTGTCCTGTAAAAAAAAGCTCTAAAATGAAATAATAGTTAATACTAAGTAATTAAATTACAAAATTACAAATATTAATAAAAATTAAGCTTTATGAACAATTAATAAAGAGTTCAACTATGAAATAGCAGTGCCATTGGACTCACCTTTCTTTATTTGTTATTATGTAATGCCGATCCGTTGACCTCAGTCAATGGGTGATTGACTTTAGACCAAATTGAACCTAAACAAATTAAAAAGAAAATAAAAAAGAGCCTATTTTCTTTTTGCTAGCAATCTTATTCTGATGTTTATGTATGATTTTCTTTTCTTCTCAACTTTATATTTCGTAACTCTTTTATCTCTTTTTACCAACACACAAGATTATATATGTTTCTTTTACTCAGATCTCTATTTATTTATTGTCTTGGACTTTTTTTGTTTTGTTTTTTTCATGAGTGTGTGAATATGATTGTGGCAATAATCAATTAATCCTCATTCTTGTTTTAAGGTCAAAGGATGATTCTTGGTTGGAAGGATTAATTAATTACTCCTAATTATTTCATGGTTTCTTTCCTCCATTATTTTATTTTTTTAATATTTTTTGTTTTTAAAACTTTTATTCAAAACAAAAACTATTTCTTTTAAATTGTTGTTTGGTGACCATTTTCAGTATTTAAATTTTCAAATAATTATTTTTAATTGGGACACCAAAAAGCGAAATAAATTCAAAGAATTAAACAGTCGAGTTTATTACTGTCAGGATGAATTGAGCCCATTAATCAGGTAGAAGAATTATTTGCCAATTAATGTCCAAGAATTTGATGAGAAATGATATTTAGGGATCTCAAATACTTCGGACAAACTTGAACAATTTTGCTTGTGTTCTCAAGTATTATAGGCTATACTTTTTCGTCTCTATAATTAAAATAAATATTTAATAATGTTTTGTTACTTATCATCATAATAATTGGTTATTTAAACTCTAGTTTATAAACTCCATTGATCATATATTCCTCCAATTTAAAATAAATATTGTTCAAGAGGTCAAATTTGTTTCTAAGTAAGTATCATTTAGCAATTTTGTCATTTTTCTTCTAAATTTATCTAAAATCTCAATCCTAAAAGATTTCTTAATTTTGAACTTATCTATTTAATTTCTTTAATATTTGTTCACATAAAATTCTATAATCTTTCATCATCTCAAATTTTCCTGATTTCTTTATTTTAAATTACATCATCTCATTTTAATTTTGGAATGAGTGGGAAGAGATTAATATTGTAAAAAAAAAAATTGTTCAATTTGTATAATCTTTATTTTAATAACAAAAACTCCCAAAAAAATGACTATTATTTTGAATCTAAAGGAAGTATACTACAAACTTTAAACATTAATACAAGTAGCAATACATGATTTTTATGATTTCTTTGTCTTTCTCGGTAAAACATTTAAATATAATCGATATAAAAATCAATTGAAGACAAGACATACCGTTATCATGCCACGTCATGTGATGATGAGCTGCACTTTACACTTCATCATCTTCTCCTAAACCTAGCTTTACCAACCTTGCAATTCTTGAGAAACGTATTTACTATACAAATATATTTAATTTGAAACACCACACACACACAAAAAGATATATTCAGAGTCTGAATTTCTCATTAAATATATAATTATATATATATATATATATATATATATATATATATTATATTACTCACATTTACGGAGATACATTGTGTGGCATGAGATCTCCAACACCTTTCTGCTCTGCTTAAGAACGACATCGTTCCACCTTATCAATATGGTTGCTCCCATTTTATAATGCATGCACGAAACATCATAGTACTACTATATACATGAGGATTTATACCTTGTCTTAACAAATATATATCCTCACATATATAGTAGTAGATTTCTGATATTAATTATAAGGGAAAAAAAGAAGATTTTTGATAAGATCAAATGCATAAATTCACGTGACATTTGACACTTTTCATTAACAGATGTATGCTGTTCATTGACCACTCCCATTTACTAACAAAATCATGCAGCTTTTGTTTGCAGTACTTATTTATTTTACCTTTTTTCTTTTTTAACTGATTTAGTATTTAGAATTTTTTTAATATTTATTAAATTAATGCTCAGATCTGGTTCATATTAAAATGTCTAATATATAGACATCGCATGTCAATATACGATAATGAAGATTTTAAAAAAGTAAAATAAATCAATGCAAACCAAATATATGTATAGTACAGTAATATACAATACAATTAACTCATTTCTTATAACTTACCTCTTCAATTTAATCTTTTTAGTCTGGAAAGTATAAAAAGTATCAATCATCAAAATAGTTATTAGAGAGTATAATACTCAATATGAACATAACATGAGATTGACTATAATTTAATCGATATTTTAATAACTTTCTTGATATTAAGAAAAATCTAATCAATGCTGAATTAATCACAAGAGTGTCAAGATTAAGGCCCGTGAACCAAACTATAAGACAGATAGGTCTCAAGTTTCGAGACACCTATTTATATACTTCCAAACATCGCAGGTGAATAATGTCATAACCCTTAATTAATTTGTTTGTATATCCTAAAAAATATTATTCTGTTCATCCCATAAGTATAGTCCCTTAATTACATTTTTCACACAAATTAAAAGGTGCATTTAATATTCTAGAAACATAAAATTTACATATTGATGGAGAATGGAGAAGAGATATATTTGATGCAGATTTAAATAGATTTTATTGTTGTTAATATTTTCAAATTGGCTTATGTTTATCTTTTAAGATTCTAGAATATTAGTATAAATAGGAATTATCTTTATTATTATAGGGAGTTGATCGATTTATGAAATTAAAAAATAGAGTTTTCTCTAGAATTATTGTTGCATTCGATATTCTCAGAATCAACGGATTGTAATTTTTTTTTATCACGCCTGTGCCTGCATCACATACACCCCTGAAAAGCTTTCGAATAGGAAATAAAAACAACTGTGGGAGGTTGTATTAGAGAAATATAAAACGAAACACTAAAATGAAATAGATGATCCAATTCTGTTTCAGCAATACATGAAAGATCGTGCATGTCTCCCTTCAATAATAAAATCTCATAACTAAATAGGGGATTTAGTGCACTTGGAGAACTTACTTGGAACCAAGAATGCAAGAAATCTGGGAGCTAACAATTTCATCCAGGCAAGAAATTAAAACACTTTAAATCACCAGATCTTCATAGAAGTAGCTCACATTTAAGCAAGAAGCTTACAAATTCAGAGGCTATTCAAGTTGAAGAAAATATCAAGATATGCTCATTCTTTAGTGAGGTTTAGGGATTTTTTTGTATGTAAACTGTAAATGCGTTTAGTTATTTGTGTGAAATCTAACTCAAAAAAGTTACACCAACTATTAGACTTGATTGCAAATTTCATAGTGTTAGGATCTAAGATTTGTTATACGTTACTAAGCAAAATTAAAAAACTCCTCAAATAAAAGATAGAGTGAATGTGAATAATTACTCCACGTTGGAACCAATATATTAATGTATTTACTGTTACATTGACACAAAGCACAAAACAACTTACACTTAACCATTTTATTTAAAATTGTTTTTACATGCTATATAACTGATCAGTTTTTATAAGTTTTATAATTGATCTTTAATTTTAATTAACTGTAAGTTCACTGTGGTCCATACTGTTTGCTCTACTATCAAAAAACTAGGTTTGGACCCGTGCATTAACTTATCGAATTTTCATTTTATAAGTAGTATTCTTGCATACATGTTAGTTGATCTATCCATAGGTATGATATTCTTTCTATATCCTTAAAATAATCTTTCTCATTAATTTTTTTTTTTTTTCATTTGATCTTTAGCCCAAAATTGTTAATAGACAGTTCTTTGTGTTCTAACTGTTGAAGTATTAGTTATTTTCATACTTGCTTTAAAAAGTGTAGAGTAGGTCTTATTTTTGTCGATCAAAGATATATGTTTTGTTCCAATGTGACCTTTGAGCTAGCGCTCTTTTTATTAGCTTTACCTAATGATTTCATTTTTAATTGTTTGCTTTTTTGTGTTCTTTTTAATAGTCTTCACTTATTGTTATATCTGTTGTTGTAATGTTTTATTACAACTAGTAGTTGTCACCGTGCGTTGCACGGTTTGTTATATAATATATAGTTAATATCAACTATTTGATAATATAATGTAACTAATTATAAGCATTTTGAAGATATAAAGTATTTAACAATTAAAAAAATATGAATTTACTTAACTATATATATATATATATATATATATATATATATATTAATATCTATCTAATTCATAATAATCTTGTTTATTATATATCCAATTGGATAATTTGTAATTAATAACACTAAAAATATCAATTATGAATTTCAAAATAAACTCAATTACTTAAATTATATATATATGTATGTATATATATATATATCTTATATATATTAGAAACAATACATAAAAAATGGAAATTTTATTTAAGAACTTGATGCAAACAATGTCAATCATGTATTTTCAACCTTCATTTTAAAATAAATTGAATTAAAAAAAATGATATTTTTAATATCGCTTAACATTGAAAATGACAGATAGCCAAATCATGTATTTTATACTTGAATACTTAATAATATTTTCATCATTAAAATATATCGGTAAAGGATATTAATATTATCCGTACAATGTTGATGGTATTACATATTTGAGTATACAAATATTAATCTAAAAAATATTTAGAATAACATATAATTTCATACTACACACACATATTTATATATATGTATATTAATTTCTTTAACAATGTTACATTTATTTATTTATATTAAATATGATATTAGATATCCCTAAATAAATTAATATTTGTTATTAAGCTTATTTTTTAACAATATCTATTACTGAGATTTATAAAATTATATTCAATAAAAATTAATTTAATTAAGACCAAGAAAATATAAATGAACTAATAAAATAATCATAATATTAAATCAAATGGACCAATTATATAAATTGAAAAATCTATACAATATTACAATTCCTAATACAATTAATTCATTTATGAAAAAGCCTATATATTACATTTGATGGTCATGGTATATGAATCATCTTACAAAAAAACATGTTATTAATATTTATAAAACTCAGACCCCAAAATGATTTTTGTAAGATGAAGTAAGAATTTTCATAACATGAGTTTATAATAATCATAATTTTTTTTATAAAACCCAAAATCATCTTAGATAATGATTTTCCAAAAATTATCCATTGTGGTATTATGAAGCAAGAATCTTAATAAATTTAGTACATGGGAAAATAATTAAAATGAAAAATACAAAATAAAAAAAATTGATGTGACATTTTTAGGAAGGAAAATGACAAAATTGTAAATATTTCCAACTTTCTTGCTTTTATATAAGTATAGATAGATTTCCCAATAATTTAAAAGGGTGTTTATAGTGGATGTGCTCATCCGGATTTTGGATAGTCAAAATCCTAATCATGTTTGTTGATATTTACATAATCCTACAACTCTAATTTAATTTTTCTACTTTAACCTTTTTTTTTTTTTTTTTTTTTGCAATTCACACTTAAAGATTTGTTTATTGAGATACTTCTACTATTCTTCGTTAAAAAAGAATATGTCATAGTTATAACAAATTCATAAAAGTATACCGAAAATGGATCAATAAACGAGCAACTTAGAAGGAGGTAAACACAGATATTCATCTACAACAAAAACAATGATAATATTGATTGCAGAATAAGGACAAGGAAAAATCCTGACCTTTTGCACACTACCAGTTATATATAGCAATCAAATGACTCTTAATTAGTGGTGCACTTTCTAATTGAGAGTGTTGATCTTTTCATCATCCAATGCTGGGTGAGCTTCTTGCTCTAATCTTGTAGCCTTGTAAATTTACTTTAACCAACATTGAAGAGAACCAAACTATTGCAAATATATAGTACAAGAAATATGTATTTCATCATCCAAGCTACTACAAGCAGCCTCAATTGCTCTTTCAACACAAGAAAAGGGTGTAGATAAAAAAATCTTTTTCTAGTGTTGAAGACTAGGAAGACATATAATGTATTTTTAGTTCGTTCTATTACCCATTTATGCTAATATCTATCCCAATTTTATTCTGTTTCAAATAGAATAAAATGAATCCATTTTATATCTGGCAACAGGAACATAATCCTATCAATTTAATTTAACTAAAATAACAAAGAAGCCTCAAGTACAACAAATTCAAATGGTTGCATCTTGACATCCATCTTATGAAGAGCCTATACTACCAAAAAAAAAAACAAAAAAAGCATTACATCATTATCCAAGGATTTGTTACTTACATATTTATTTATTTCCAAGGATTTGTTACTTACATATTTATTTATTATATATATATATATATATATATATATTTCTAAAATAATAATACCATACTCAATTAGTATATTTATAGAGTAGATTTAAGAGTAAATTATTAAAGTCATATTAAAACATTAATGATGCATAAATGATATAATTCTATTGAAATACTATGTTTTAATAATAATAATAAAATCATAAATAAATCATAAATAACTGACATATGTCTTACCTAAAAAGCTTCTAAATCACACTTATCACAACATGAGAAACTTAACCTTACTTTTATATATATAGATTGCGAACAATAATTTCAATTACATTGTCCTAAACGTTTGAAAAAGCAAAATAGTTAATTTATTCAATAGACAAATGAACATCTTTAATCTACGACCAATAGACTGTCTCTCACTCTACCGCATCCAATCGCAAGGAAGACTTATCCAGTGCAAGCTATACTAATTATTAATTTCTTTTTTCTTTTTTCTTTTTTCTTTTCTTCTTTTTATTCTTTTGATAGTTTGGTTTTGAGACGGTCTCACGTAAGAACTAATGTAAAATAAAATACATATGGATCAATAAAAACGGATCAACCCAGTCAATATGTCAAATCAAATCTCACATAATACTTTAAAAAGTTCCGTCTCACATAAGATCTTACGTGAAATTTTACGTCTGGTTTTAATCTATCTTGAAGTGTTGAGTTTTATTATTCATTATAATGTTACACCTCGTTAGTTCTTGAATTTTTATTTTTCTTCCTAAAAACAAAAATATCTAATTAAAAATTTTCAAGGGTTTTCCACTTATATCCGTCCATCACACTTTGTAAAGTTGCTACTTCTTTAGATATTGTTTTTCTTATTTGTTTCATTTAGAGGTGATCAATCGATTCCGAAAATTGGAACCGGACCGGATCCGAACCGACGGTCAACGGTTCGGCAAATCGTTGACTAGGTTTCGGTTCGAATCGAAACGTGAATCGAGGTTCAACGGTTCGATTTTGGTTCGGCATATATTTGAATAGGCGGTTGGAACTGCTGGTTAAACCGGCGATTTGCCTGTTTTCTTTTTTTTTTAATTAAAAAAAAAGATTATGTCACGTGTACGAACGAGATGATAGAGCCGTTGATCAATGACTCTGATTACTAGCCGTTGGGAACTGCCGGTTCAATGATTTCATTGAATCAACGGTCGTGATTAAACGACCGTTGATGATGGACTGCTATGATCGTTCGAACAGCCGGTTCAACCGAACCGGAATCGGCGGTTCGAACCATCCCGAATATATATATATTTTTAATTTTGATTGAAATCTATAAATACCCCTAGTTCTATTTGTGATTTGCACACCAATTTCATCATTCTCAACTCAACTCTCTCAAACTTATACTTTCAATCTTTAATCAACTTTCAATTCATACTTTATTTTTTTGTTGTTCTTCAATTCTATTTCATTTGTATTCAAAAAAAAATGTCTAGAAGAGGTTCTTCTTCCTTCGGTTCATCTCGTGGAAAAGGAAAGAGTCATATGTCAATGCCACCACCACAATCTTTGCATGATGATGATGATGATTATATTGAGTCTTTTTCTCACACAACACTAATCCTAGAGCATTTTCTACGCTTCGAAGTGATATTTTCTCCTTTCATTTTAAAAAGGAGAAAGTACCGAATAGCAACGTTGAATACATATTCACGTACAACCATTGTGCAAAAATATACAAATTCAAGCATGGAGGGGGTTATGAGACATTCAACAATCATGTGTTGAAAAAGCATCCCGACAAGATGGGCATTGATCGATCTCAAACACAACTTCGGGGATGTACCGATTCTTCTCAAGGTGGAGGTATGAATTCTCTTATTTTTAAATTTAGTCAATTGAACCATAAGAAAGGCGTAGTCAAATTAATTGCCGAAAAACATCCTCCATTTCAATTTTCTTGTGATGATAGTTTTGAAAAATATACTAGCACTTACTTACAACCAACCTAGTAGTAGAAAAATATATAGAAACACCGTTACACGGGATATAGAAAAAATAGTAGGAGAGTATAAATATAAATTAATTGAAGAATTTAAAATTTTAAAACAAAAACTTTCTATATGTAGTGATATTTGGAAGGATCCTTATAAGTTGCATGATTATATGAGTATTACTTGTTATTGGATAGATGATGCATGGAACATACAAAAAGGTTTAATTGTATATATTGATTTTGATGAAAGACATTCGGTTATACACATTGCAAAAAAAAAATATATATATTCATGTTTTAAATGATTATGGTATAGTATGAAAAATATTTTCCATTGGATTTGATAATGCTAGTGGTAATACGGCTAGTTTACCTTCACTTATTGAAATTTGTAAACCTCCAATTCAAGGTAAATTTTTCCATATTCGTTGTATGTGTCATTGTTTAAACTTATGTGTTCAAGATGACTTAGAATCATTACACGATAATATTAAACCTATTAAAGAGATAATTTATGAAATTGCTAGATTTACAACATATCATAAAAAATGGGCTAATTTTTGTAAGAAAAATGGATTGCAAGTTAAAAAATTTGTTGTTGATGTGCAACATCGTTGGAATTCTACATATTATATGCTTCAAGATTCTTATGATTATAAACACATGTTTGTTCAATTTTATATGTAAAATCAACATGATGACATTATTTTATTTGAAAATTCATGGGATGCATGTCTTAATTTGATTCAACTTTTAAATTTTTTTGAAGAGGCAACTAGGGAATTATCCGGTGTTTATTATCCTACTTTTCCATTAGTTTTAGATCATTGTGTAAAAATTACTCTTATTTTCAATGAGTATTCAACATGTCCTATTTTAGGAAACAATGATGAAATCGAAATAGTTAAAATATTTTTATGAGATATCCGATTTATTTTTATTTGCTAAATTATTAGATCCTAGAATTAGAGAAAATGGCTTAGAAGAATTATTAAAAATGTATTATAATACATTGTTCCCAAATTTATTATTGGGAGAATATGATGAAGTTGATTATGTTCCTAATCCTATTGAAGTTGTTGGCAAAGCTAAACAATGGCTAATCGAATTGTTTAAATAATATAAAGTATTGTTTGGTGATTCTAGTAATGATGTAGTAGGTAATCAAAATGTAGGAGGTAGTAGTCATTCTTTTTCTTCATCTAGTTTTGTTCCGACTCCGGCTCTTAGTCAATTTTACAATTTTTATGATATTAGAATATAAAAACGAGCTAGAGGTTCTAACCCTTGTCAAGAATTAGATTCATATTTAGATGCTACTTTTGAACAAATTTTATTTGAAAATCCTTTGGATCTATTGAAGTGGTGGTCAAGAAGAACTACCATTTATCCTATTTTAACAACTATTGCAAAAGAGATATTTGCAAGTCTCACCTCAACCGTTGCCGTAGAACATGCATTTAGCAAATAAGGTCATATGTTGAATCCAAGAAGATCAAAATTGATGAAAGAGAATGTACAAAACATAACTCTTCTTGAAGATTGGGTAAGAGCAAATAACCGTTAACAACATCTTGATTTCTCCTATTTAGACGACGATAGAGATGACACGTATGTATACAATTCAAACACATCCTCCTCCGCTGGAACCAACGTTGACGAATGAAGGTAAGCTTAGGTAAGAGAACTACGTGAACTTTGATTCCTTCATTTTGACATGAATACGTAGGTAATTTCATTCTAAGTTTGGAAGTGTAACTTCCAAATTTAAAATAATATTCAAGCTCTTTCAATTTTTTTTTCCAAGTTTCAATTTATTTTATATAAAGATGAAAAAGTTGTAATTTTTTTAACTTCAAGTCTTCAATATTGTTGTACTTGTAGACTTGTAGTATGATTCATGATTGTAATATATTGAGTTGTAATATTTTTTTAATTCATAATTGTAATTTTCACTCATTTTAATCTTGTAGACTCAAGTTGTATTATATTTTATTTTAATTTTTTGAAAATCTTAAGTTGTAATGTTGTACCTGTACTTGTTATGACTGTATTTTATTCCATATATAAATTATATTTTATTAATTTAAAAATTATTTACTTAGTTTAGACTTAAGACTTTATTAGAAATCTAAATTATTGCACAAAAATTTAATTATGCAAAAAAAGGGCCTGGGCCGGGTCACCAAACACAGATATTTGGGCTAGGGCCGTGCCACCAGCGCTCGGGCCATGTAAAAAAAACCGTTGAAACCGCCGGTTTCAGTTAAACCGGTGGTTTCCGAACCGGAACTGACAGCCCCACGGTTCGGTTCTGGTTCCACCTCAATCAGTTTCCCGAACCGCCGATTTGAAAGTGAAACCGGCGGTTCGAACCGGTTGAGCACCCCTAGTTTCATCTAGCTCACTAACCCATTGTAAGTCATGACTGATTTGTATCCTCTATAATATTTGGTATTACATCTTATGTGTAGTAATTATTTTTTAAAAAAATATATAACACAAAATGTAATAAAAGATTTGATGTGTTAATGTGATAGATATAATAAGTAGGAAAAAAAGGATTTAATGCACCAAACCCCCCTATGATATGGAAAATCTGCGTCGCTCCCCCTTGTATTTTCAAAATGGCAAGGTTAACACGTGAGTTATCAAAAAGTCAGCACACGTTCCATTTTTTAGAACTGAACTTAACAGTGTTAAATTTGAACGTTAATTTCCCGTTATGCCCCAATACTAACCAGATTTTTCACAGCGCGAGTCAAAGTAATTTGAAACTGTAGTGAGAGAGAGGAAAAAATTAAGGTCCCGATTCTCATCCCAAAATACTTAGGTGGTGGCTGTTGCAGAAGCTCCTGGGTGGAGCTGCGATGACGGCGGCAGAGAAGATGGCTATGCTCGGCGACAGATCTGAGAGGTGGAGATTGGTGGCGGTGTGGATGGCCGGAGAAGAAGGGTGACGACGGAGCAATGAATAGCAGCGGCGGTGCTGTTTCAGAGAGAAGAAGTAGTGGCAGAAGGAGAAGAAGATGGCGGAGGCTGATGGTTGCAGCGTCGTGAAGATGCAAGCGCGGTGGTCGGAGAAGAAAGAAGGATTGAAGATGATGGTTGGTCGGAGAAGAAGATGACGGAGGAGGGCGGTTCTGAAGAATAGCAGGGACGTTGCAGCTGCGAGGAGAGAGATGATGAATAGTGTTAGGGTTTTTAATTTTTGATTTTTCTGATTTTCTTTTAATGTTTCTTCTCAAATCTCATCACATTTCTTCCCATTTCACCAAAAATCGAGTGTATATACTGGTGGAGATGCGCGATTCTGGTGATTTCTTTGAATTTTTGAAGATTTGATCAATCTTTGAATTTTAATTTTTTAAATCCTAATTTTTTATATTATTTTTTCAAAGATTTATTTTATTGGTTTTAAAATTAATTAAAATATAAATTATATGTATATAAATTTTAAAAGAAAAATTTAATCAAATGAAAAATAGTTTGAGCATAAATTCATTTTAAAATTAAGGTTTTCAAATATTCAAAAAAAAAAAAAAAATATATATATATATATATATATATATATATATATATAGTAATTGTTGATGCAAAAGATCAACTTCCAAATAAACCTGATGGTTTGTGAGTAATTCAGTAATTATGTGTAGCTAATTATTTGCACCGACTGATTAACAATTAAAAATAGCGGATGAGTATTGAGGCTATTTGGTGACCGATTATACTGAGAATAAGAGTAGTAAAAAGAAGTTATTTTATTGCTCGATGTCCCTTTCTTGGGCAGTAACTCTCCCTTTTATAGTAGAGTTTTTAACTAAAAATAGTAAAAGTTATCATTATAGCTACTGTAATAGCTTGTACAAGTGTTAAGTCTAGTTACAGATGTAGTGTTGCATGAAGTAGTAGGTAACAACCGTGTTAGTGTATGTCTGTCATCTGTCTTCATAGGTGTTATTCTTCAAGCTTTATCCATCCGATTCTTATCCTTCAATTGTTTATTGATCTGAGAACGTGTCTAACCGATCATGAGGTTTAATGTTATCAGCAACGAAGGCCAAATCGGTGCCAGTAGTCCTTATCAGTAGCATAATTTAATCGGTAGGCTACTTGTCCAGTAACCTAAATAACATAATTTAATTGATGGCCAGTAGCCTTATCAGTAGCCTAATTGGCTTAATTTAACTGATGGCCAGTAGCCTTATCAGTAGCCTAATTGACTTAATTTAACTGATGGCCAGTAGCCTTATCAGTTGTATAATTTAATCGGTGGCCAGTAGCCTAAATAATATAATTTAATTGATGGTCAGTAGCCTAATTGGCTTAATTTAACTGATGGCCAGTAGCCTTATCAGTAGCCTAATTGGCTTAATTTAACTGATGGTCAATAGCCTTATCAGTTGTATAATTTAATCGGTGGCTAGTAGCCTAAATAATATAATTTAATTGATGGCCAGTAGCCTTATCAGTAGCCTAATTGGCTTAATTTAACTGATGGCCAGTAGCCTTATCAGTAGCCTAATTGGCTTAATTTAACTGATGGCCAGTAGCCTTATCAGTAGGGATTTACTGATCGAGTATAACAGTAATAATAGAAATAATTAAATTAAATAAAGTAGAAATTTTGGAATAAAAGAAAAATTCTATTAAATAAAGTAAAATTCCAAAAATTGAATAAAAAAGAGAATAAATAAAATAGTATTAAATTATAAATTTTATTGTAAAAAGGGGGCATGATGCAATTTATAGACAAAATGTAAGGATAGAATAGTCATTTAACATTTAAAAATTGGTCAAAAACCAACAAATTTCGCACTATAAGTGCGTGCACACTCCTGTTAACTTTTACGATTTAGGGGAAAACGTGTCGACTTTTTGATAACCCACGTATTAATTTTGCCATTTTAAAAATATGGGGGAAAGGAATGCAGATTTTCCATATCACATGGGGGTTTGGTGCACTTAACCGGGAAAAAAAAAAGGGTGGAGATTAGGGGTAATTCGGTGAATTTAAATAATAAAAAATGTGTGATTTTGCAGAAGCGTTATCTAATCCTTCAACATATACTTCTTTTTACTTCACATTCATCTTCAACAGATTCAACAAAATTGATGGCCAATAAACAACAACAACAATAAATAAAAATGGCAACCTCTCTTTGTTTTTCACCTCTCATTGCTTTCAACACCATTCACAAGCCTGGTATGTGTATATTCCTCCTTGTCTCTAATAATTCATATAAATTTCTTGAAGTTTAAATGCATCTCTACAGTGGGTTTATGTGGGTGAATTTTTAGTTTCTTTTAATTCATTTTATTTTTCAGGATTTATTATCCACCTCTGTACTGGTAGGAAAGCAAGTTGGATTAATGACTCTACTTACATCTTTAAAAGGGCTGGTTTTGAAGCTCTAAAGGTTTGTAAGATTGGTAATATGTGTTTGAATTTTGTGATATTTGATTGCTTGAAAGATTGTAATGCTTAATGGAATCATCTCAAATGGATGACATTAAGTTATGGCCCAATAAATTGTATGTTTTGTGTTGTCACATCCATTCAATTGTATCTTTGGATAGATAAATAGAGTTCCCTTTTAAGAATTTCTTCATGTTGATATGAGGCATTTGATTCTTGTGTATATTTTGATCGAGGGGCTACTGTAATATGGGTGGAGCTAGATAGATTCAGTTGGGGCTAATTAGTTTTGGAGGGTCTAAATCAATGAAAATTAATATATAAATCGCGAAAGTATACACGGGGTTAACCATTCTCTAGATTGTTTGCTATCGGATATAAAATATGATGTTCTCCTTGACTCGTTTCGTCACTGAATTCTGTGAATTAACTTGGGTGTTTAATACTAATTTGTAGGCCAACGACAACAAACCGAGCACCAAACCGACTAGCATACTCTGTGCTGATTGTGAGGGAAAGGGTAAGTGCAGCATTGTTTCCTTAGTGGCTATTTCATGCTGTTCATAGTGTTTTCTTGACTTGATTTCTATTTCAGATTGTGTATCCTGAATTCTAGGTTTCTTTAATTATAAGACATTGAAAAATATGAGTTGCGAAACCACGAGATTGCTATGATCTTGCAACAAGTTTTGAGACTTCTATGTTACTGTTCTATGAGCTGTCTAATATTTGATCTATCTCTTAATCTCTACACTAGCATATTTATAGATTTGTCTCTTTTTTGTGGCTCTTCGATATTATCTTAACATTCTAGAAGATGTTTGAGAAGGAAAACTTGACCCTATAAATGTTATATGTACAAAGGGGAGAGAAAAATCGGAGCTGTACCAGTTGGTGGCGAGTAGTCAACAAGTTTATTGTCTTGGACAGAAAATTAGATTGGTGGATAAAATTGCTTACATTCTAATTGCTCTGCAACCTAGTTTCTTAACAATATATGAATTTCCTT
This sequence comes from Scutellaria galericulata, assembly GCA_946896805.1. Classification (NCBI taxonomy): domain Eukaryota; kingdom Viridiplantae; phylum Streptophyta; class Magnoliopsida; order Lamiales; family Lamiaceae; genus Scutellaria; species Scutellaria galericulata. Next base: position 16,482,101 of record OX335790.1, read on the forward strand.
CTAATTCGAATACCTCAAAAGTACACCTTTGCTGTTTCGATCAGGTACTCAGAAATGTGGGCAATGTGGAGGTGCTGGTGTCAATTTGGTGGATCATTTCAACGGGCAGTTCAAAGCTGGTGCGTCGTGTTGGCTTTGCAGGTATACTTATGATGAAACATGTTATTGAAGATTTGTAGGATTTAGATTGAAATTTGAACTTTTTCTTCTTGGAGGCACTAGTATGATCATTCTTCTAGACTTAAAAACTTTTCGTGTTTCTACTTGCCGGTTTGCATTCATAAATGGATGTTTGAAATTTTGCCGATGGTTTATAGAGAAACTTCACTAGCTAATTAACCACTCATCGGATCATTTTCTATCAGATGATATGTATTAGAAATAGTGCCATAAAAGCATGTGTTAGTGTATTAATTGCTAAATTAAGAAAATAAAATTCTATTTTTGTTGTCATTCATATTGGCATGCTTATGAAAACAAGAGAATTCACATTTTTAAGAATATGGACAATAAACAAAATTGGTTTGTAATGAATTAATTGAATCCAAGATCTTTAACTCAACCATTATTAATGTAGCTCGTTAACAAAATATGAGAGTCTTAACCAGACTGTCAATGTGTTGACATTATCGTGGAGGCATTTTATAGAATTTAAATTATATAGATTTAACTAAACGTAATTTGAATTTTCAACTAGAAATTCTTTTTTCCGTAAATATTCAAACAATATGTTGTTAAAGATCATCATGGATTTCTTAAACCTCAGTAGTTATAGATTATGTGTATTTCATTAGTCCTTTTATTTGCTCATTGAAGGTTTGTTAATTTGCACTTTCCATATTTCCATATTAAAGATCCTATGCCATTAGTTGATCTTCATTATCTTAGTGTGTTGCTGCTGTTTTACTAAAACACCCTTGATTATCATCTCCTTACAATGTACCCTCAACTCTTCCACAGTGGTAAAAAGGAGATTCTTTGTGGCAACTGCAATGGTGCTGGTTTTATGGGGGGTTTCATGAGCACATTTGATGAATGATTAACATACAAATCTTAGATCTTCAATCGGTTTGCCACTATTTCTCTCTTGTTCGCAAACGATGAACGTAAGCATAGGGTTCGTTGAAGAAATTCAGCAAACTCGAAAAGTTTTGACGAGTTTGGAATGGTGTTAAAAATACTGATTGATTTATATCGTTTCTCCCCTCAAATGTGTTGTATAAATTTGATAAGATATGGCCGCAGATTTGACTGTAATGACTGTAAAATAATGAAGGTAGATGAAAATTCATGAAAATATTTATCATATTCATTGGTTTATGTTAGTGAAATACAAAAAATAAATCAATGAAATATTCAACCAAAACAAAAGGTAAATCAAATACAACTAAACTTATTTTTGAGAGTTGAAAGATTAACCATATATAAATCACAATGATTTATGTGCACTAGGATCCGTGCAATTGGGTTGATCCAATTTGGGATGATTTTCACTCGCCTCCCACGCGCCATAATCTTTTCCTTCGCGCTTAACTTTCTGTTATGATTGCATAACATTTCGGTTATGTTAGCATAACATTTATGTTATGTTATATCACAAACTTATAATACCTTTTAAATCTTTATGTTATAATATTATAATATTATAATAATTTCAATCTTTTGTTACTGTATCAAAAATTAATGAAAATATCGAAGTTTTTAGCATACCAAAATTTATGATACAATATTAATATAATAATTTAAATTTTTGGCATACCACAAGAATGAAATATTTGGCATTTCGATTGGTTATATTAAACGAGTAGGTCTTCTATTCAATTGGTGCATAGTGTAATCGGTCGATCCGGATCCGCATATATATATATATATATATATATATATATATATATTGGCTTTGTTTTTATAATCATGTGTTACCTTTATGTTATATTAGTATAATTTTTATGTACAAATATTCTTACCTTTAAGTAATATTTTAACTTTAAAAAAAAAAAGAATTCAGCACAATTTGTACATATATACATTTGTGTGATATTATTCACATCTTTAATTATATGATATTACTTATACATTTATACAAATAGAGTAGACCTTTCATGAGACGGTCTTACTCAATATAGTCATACATTTATGTAATATATAAGTACAACTAACATAACTAAAAAGTATGAATGATATTAATGTATGTCTAAAAAAATGTAAATGTATGAATGTAATAACATGAAGGTATGAAAGTTATAACTAAAAGGTATACATATTTTTCCCGAAAATGTAAAAAATAAACTAAGTGTGCGACACTCTCTTTAGAATGTGTGGGGCATGTGCTGATGTGTGAGGCGTGTGCTAAGTTGGGTCGACCTGAATTACACGGACCCTATATTTGTGCACCAGTTGCACAAGAGCTTTTGTGATACTAAAATACTGAAAATTTTAATATTAATTAAAATTAATACATAACAAAATTAATATTTCTCATTTCGGTGTAATGATAATTTCGATATAATAATTGGTAGATATGAGTTATGTGTCATACTGAAAATACCGATACTATAACAATATGTATTTTTTCATCCTAAATATTTTCTAAAAAAAAAAATATATGAGACGGTCTCACGTATAATCATCGCAAATCCTTATGACAATAAAAAAAAAACACATTTTTACAAATTCATAGATGAATCGTGAAGTGTGAGTTTTGGATCTACAGTTTTCATGTAACTAAATTTGGACTTTCTCATATAGGACTCAATCATATTTCTATTTGTTATATAGTATGAAAATTTCGTTACAATATATGATATGGAACTACTCTGATCTATAGTACTCATAGACTTAGCCTAATTAAAAGTACATATCTCACATTAAGCAAAATTTTAGGTTCAAATTCTCATATTCCATTGTAACTTAAAAAAAAGGGGAAAGTATGCATTCTACCATAAAAAAATATAATGTGTATGCCAAATTACCATGATATATAATAGTAGGTCTCTTTATACCACAAAATATAGTTGTATGACACTTTCTACCACTTTTTTTTGTCAAAGTCAACTGAGAATAGTGGATGAAATGACAATTAATATTATTTTATTTTTGTGTTCATTGGATTTGGATTACGTGTATTAATTGTTCGCCATGCAACTATTAATTTGGCCATGCAAAGATGAGTTACTATTACACCAAATTTAATAATACCCCTTTAATAATTAAAACAACATAATTTAATAATCCCCATTTAATATAAATATAAATATACAAATAATAATATACAGATAATAATATAAGTATAATTTTCAATTATATAAATAATTTTTTATGTAGAAAAAATATTTAAGTATAAATATTATTTCAATAATTAAATATGTAATAGGGTTAAACGGTGATTAAATGGGAATTATTAAATTATGTTGTTTTAATTATTAAATATGGATTATTATAGGGGGTTATTAAAATTATTAAACGGGGATTATTAACATATGTTGCATTAATTATTAAATGGGGATTATTAAATGGGGAATATTAAAATTATTAAACGCATTTGTACGAAATTATGTTGTCTTAATTATTAAACGGGGATGATTAAAATTATTAAAGGGGGATTATTAAAATTAATAAACGGGGATTACACGTGGATTATTAAATTACGTTGTTTTAATTACTAAACGAGGATTATTAAAAATGTTAACCAGGGATTACGAAATTATGTTGTTTTAATTATTAAATGAGGATTATTAAAGGTGGATTATTATAATTATTAAACGGGGATTATTAATATATGTTGTTTTAATTATTAAATGGGGATTATTAAAATTATATAAGGGAGATTATTAAAATTAGTAAACGAGGATTAAATGGGGATTATTAAATTATGTTGTTTTAATTATTAAACGGGGATTATTAAAATTATTAAAGGGAGATTATTAAAATTAGTAAATGCTGATTAAACGTGGATTATTAAATTACGTTGTTTTAATTATTAAATGGAGATTATTAAAAACGGGGATTAGGAAATTATGTTGTTTTAATTATTAAACGGGGAATATTAAAGGGGGATTATTATAATTATTAAACGGGGATTATTAACATATGTTATTTTAATTATTAAACGAGGATTATTAAAATTATTAAAGGGGGGTATTAAAATTAGTAAACGAGGATTAAACGGGGATTATTAAATTATGTTGTTTTAATTATTAAACGGGGATTATTAAAGCGATTATTAAAATTATTAACCCTAAATTTCGAAACAAAATATGGCCATATAAAATTTATTTATTTATTTATTGGGTTAATTTATTTTGTTATATGGTTGATTTTATTTTATTTTTTAACCCTAAAATTCGAAAAAAAAAAGTTTTTTTTTAAATAGGGTTAAACGTGAATTATAAAAATTATTGGGGTTAAACGTGGATTATGTATTGTGTACATAATCCACGTTTAACCCTAAAATTAAAAAAAAAGTTTTTTTTTAATAGGGTAACGGGTGGCGGGTGACGGGTGGCGCGCGACGGATGACGTTTGCGCGAGCGCCCGCGACGGGTGACGGGTGTCGCGCGCGCCCCCGAGCCTTACACGTGAATTTGTAAAATCACGTTTAACACTATAATTATAGGGTTAAACGTGAATTACTTGAAAAATCACGTTTAACCCTATAATTATAGTGTTAAACTTGATTTTTCGAAAAATCGCGCTTGAAGGGTGAAGGGCGCTGCGCGCACGCGCGACGGGTGACGGGGCGCGTGCGCCCACGACGGGTGACGGGGCGCGCGCGCCCGAGCCTTATACGGGGATTATTAAAAGAAAATTATTAAATTATATTATTTTAATTATTAAAGGGGGATTATTAAAATTATGAAAGGGGATTAAACGGGGATTATTAAATTATGTTGTTCTAATTATTAAATGGAGATTATTAAACGAGAATTATTAAATTATGTTGTTTTAATTATTAAATATTAAACGGGGATTATTAAACAAGGATTAAACATGGAATATGAGGTGAATTTTTTTGTTGCCAAGAAGGTGAAAATGGAGGAAAAAATGGGATGTAATTCGAATGAAGAAGGGTTTGGGTTTGGGGTGGAGGTGAGAGAAATCACTTTTTTGACCAAAATTCCTTTTGACCAAGGTTGTTATTGGGTAATAATTGTGATCATCAAAGTCAATCAAAAAATGTGGTATTTTTTGCCCTAATTTTATATTTGATGGTATAAAATATTTCACTTTTATTTTTTAATGGTAAAAAAATGTCAATTTTATTTTTGGTGGTATATTATGTCATACTTAATAGTTTTTGTGGTAAATTGGATTGCTATCCCTTAAAAAAAACACACAACAAAAGCGTATAAATTTCGAGATAACCAACATAAAGTAACGCGAAAAAAAATATCCGAGAGAAAAAAATATCCCTTTTCTTTTCCTGGGAAGCCTTTATAAAAAGAATAAAATAATAGAAAATAAGTAAAGGTGGAAAATGGTAGTTTAAATAGAAAGAAAGAAAGCCTTATCTAGTCTGCATCGCTCACAGCTTGCCATTTCTGAAACTGAAAATCAAGATATTTTAACAGCCCTCAACGAAATGGCGAATTCTCTTTGTTTATCTCCTCTCATTTCCTTAAACTCCACTCAGAAACCTGGTATCTCTTCTATCTCTCACCCACGAATGTGTATGTGTGAGTGTTTTTCTATATTTGTGTATGCGACTGAATTTGCCATTTTGTGTTGATTAATTTTCTTTTTCAGGGCTTATTAGTCATAAATTTACCACTGGGAAGGGGAATTGGATCACTGACCCTACCCACTGCTCCAAGAGTTCTGCTTTTGAAGCTTTGAAAGTTAATGTGAGTTCTAATTTGCTTTTGAATTTTGTAATGATTGGTTTTTGTTGCTTTCAAATTCTTATACTTATTTGGATTGTTTTGAAATGCATTGTATTCAAGCTGCAAAATTTGGTGTGAATAAAGATGTTTTAAATGTTTCTTTCAATGTTTATTGTATTTGGTACTTTGCTGAACATTCCTTGGTTGATATTTTGATCATGTTCACTAGGCTTTTTTGTTGTGAGAATTTTGCTGCATTTTGAGTTAATAACCACTCTAATGGTGTGAATTTGACTTGAGCTTGTGCTAATATGCAGGCTACCAAGGACACTCCAAAGGCCAAAACTAATAGCATACTCTGTCATGATTGTGAGGGTAATGGTAAGTGAAACTTGATTTTGTTGGTGGCTATTCGCATGTTTTCTCGTTCGACTTTATTTTAATATCCCAAATATATTGTCAGTTTGATGCATTTTTGTTTCCAAAATGTGAATTTGTGTAGCTACTGTGGAAGAAAATTATTAACCTGTAATTGCCTAGCTCATGTGTTTTGTCATCTTCAGTATGCTTTAAGTTTGACAAAGGAAAGACGAGAAAGGCATTGTTTGAGTGATTGATCAATGAACTTCTGTGGATGTTAAATATGTTATGCAATTTATTTATATTCATTTTGCTCATTTGTCTTTAACTTCTCATAATATCTTTGTCCCTTTACCAGCTTGTAATAAAATTACTCATTCTTGAGAGAATGTTTTGGTACTCATGATTATTTCACAAGTTCTTGTATCGACATCTTTATGGAAGTCTAAATACATTGCCTCACAAAGAAACCTTACTTTCATTACCAAACTGTCTTTTGATTTCTGATAAATGGTTTTTAGGTGCTAAACAATGTGGGCAGTGCGAAGGTACTGGACTCAATCTGGTCGATCACTTCGATGGACGGTTCAAAGCTGGCGGCTCGTGTTGGCTTTGCAGGTATTGATTTATTCACTTTGAATATTGCTTTTTATCTCCGCACATAGTTTCAAGGCTTTCAAATTCTGTTTACATTAAGTGATTCTGGTGGTATTGGTGAATAATGGAAACACATTATTGTGAAATTATACATTCTATTAAAGGATGCTCAAAATGTTCGACAATAGTACTTCGTTACAAAATTTCAACTATATTTACAAATTACCATGATTTTATGAATTGTAAACACAATTTTGATATCGTTGAAATTTCCTTTTAGATCTTAAATTCTATAGCTCCAAAATATTCATTGGTAATGGTATTGAAAGTCAATGTTTAATATCTACCACACAAATTGCAAATGGAAAAGTGATCATCATGAAGATTTTAGGCAACTAAATTGGTAATTGAAGTTGGCAAAGTAGTATTATGCTATGTTGGAGCCAGAAACAACATCAGTTCTTGTGGTCTTCACAAATTGTTCTACCTCTTCTTTATTACCAAATTTGATCAACACATATGAAATTAGTCTAGGTTATATTTGCCAGAATTATTATTATATTAGTGGAACAATTAATCTGGCAAATACACAATGTGTTCGATACTGACTTCAACTCTTCATCCACAGGGGGAAAAGAGAGGTCCTCTGTGGTAGCTGCAATGGCGCCGGATTTCTTGGTGGTTTCATGAGTACGTTCGAGGACTAAACCATAAATATTCAATCTTCAACATCTAGCCAACCGTGTCTTTGAGTTTGTTGTATCAATTTTGGTGACACGGATAGCACAGATAAACAAGGACATGTAGTACTTTGTTCATGTTACATCGTAATTTTTTGCAGAAATCTTGCAGTCATTTGATGGTTTTACGTGTGTATGATATACAATTGTTTCGTTGGTGTTATCGTAGCTTCGTGATCCGTCTTGCATATTTCATTTTATCAGTGGCTTGTGTGTGTATTGATGATGTTATATGTGCATTTGACACAATCAATTTGTGTAAATTTTTGGTTACATGTACAAAGCTACATGGAACTTAGTTTTATTGTTGCAGGAGAAATCCCATAGTTTTAGTTAGTTAGTCCTTTAACTTCACCAAATCACCTTCTTAGATTTTTAATCTGGTTATCTGTAATGACAGGTTAAAATCTCTATTGTCATTTACCTAGACATCTAAATTATGTATTTTAAGTGAATAATTTTTTTAGATAATTATGGATGTTCATTGACAAGTCAAAATTTGTATCAACTCATCGATAACCAACCCCCCCCCCCCCCCCCAAACAAAACAAAAAAAAAAAGAAAGAAAAATCAAATATTTTTGTCCTTAAAATTTTTAGTCATTTATCTATTTGAATTTTATTTTAGTCCTATAATTTTAATTCTTTTTTAGTCCAATTATTTGCAATAACAAGTTAAAGTGACGTATTGTTATTTAATCCACATCTAAATTACATATTATAAATGAATAAATTTCTAAAATAATTAAAAAAATCATTGACAAGTAAAGTTTGTATTGATTCATTGGATGCAAGATAAAACATATCTTATTTTAAAATATTTTTTTAATTTTCAAAAATAAAAATAAAAATATTCATTTACATTATTTTTTTAATTATTTCAAATAAACTAACTGTAGATAAATTTATTCATTTATTTGTCCATTCATAAGTTTGGATTCCAAATAAGCAATCAAGTCATTTTGTAAAATTCATGACAAACATGATTGATATTTTCTCCATCCCAAGTCCGAATGAAGAAGTATATGAGTGAAGTTATAAACAAGAATCACAAGAGATTTTCAAAATCTGTGGACAATAAGTTCTAAAACAAAGCATAATTGTAGAGGGCAGAATCGGAAGTACTAATACAAGAATTCATCCCAAACCACTTGCCATCAGGTAGAAAAGTGTCAAAATGGAAATTTGATGTCCTGAAATCTGGTCCATAGATCTTTATACTCTCTGGTTTCCAACCGTCCGATCCGTTCTTCATCAAACATAGATAACAAATCATATCCATACATGGTCCTCTTATCTCAAACACATACTGAGAACATCTCTCAAATTTCCTACTTTCTGGGTTATCTATTCTTGATAAACACTACAACAACAAAATATATAAGCGAATGTTGTCAGGAAAACATTGATAGTCGCCGCAAAAATACTTTTGACAACATTTTATCACTGAATAATTATCTTAAAAGTTTTCTTGCAAATAATTTTGTTGCGATAATGTTGTTGTCGCTAATACATTAGGGACTACATCATGTTGTTGCAAATAAATTTTTTTAATTTTTCTTAATTGTTTTTTTGTGACAATTTGTTGTCAATTTATATTATCAATTTTTGCAACAATATGTCATATGTTGTCGCAAAAGTTAGACTTTTTCCGACCTTTTTATCATTACAAAATCTCATTGCAAATAATCATTTTTCTTGAGAAATAATCCTACCAAATAAAAGAGTCTCAAATTAAGCAACATTTTGTTGACATCTGTCTAAATATTTTACTTTGTGCTAGATAAAATGACATCCAGAAGTACTAATTTTAATTCAAAAACATTGATCTATTTATTAACCATAGTAGTCTGCCAGATTCTAGGGATTAATTGCTTGATTGTAGTTTATCTAAAACTCTAAGATTGTATTTGAATTGAAAGATTTTAGGATGATTTCGAAGCTAACAGTACGTAACAAATTCATTCGTATTGTTTGGATTGATCATATGAATTTGAAATTTATCATTTATATTTTGAACTAATTTTTAAATATTGTTTGTATTTATCATATGAATTTAATATTCATCGGTACTAGTTATTTGAACTAATTTTTAAATAATTTCTTGGATTTAAAATTCACACTCGGTTGGGTCATTCTTTTAAAACCACAGAATCCAAACACAACCTAATGTTGTCTTTTAGTATTTTAATGTACTTTACCTTAATTTGGTGGTAGATAAAACCTATCAGTCAAAAGTGTTGCAAATTTTAGGCAATGCTTGATTGAGATCTGTCTAAATGTTTTTTTTTTCCTTTAACTATCAAAAGAAGAGTGTGTTTATTAAATATGTAATGATTTAAATAACTATAAGAATTAATAATTGTAATCTTATTTTAATTAAAACAAAATGTACTCAATCCTAATAAAATTAAGCCTACATTTCAAGACCAAATGTGACAATTTTCCCAAAATTTTTTTCTTTCAAACAGAGCATGTGAAGTAATTTTTTGGGTGATTTATGTCTACAATTTTTTAAATTTTGTGAAAAAGAAAATTATAATTTTCACTCTTAGTATAGATCTTGTTCACCTTTGGACCACTAATTTTGCGTATTCCAAATTTGGTCCAATTTTTTATTTTTGTCTACATGAACGCTACAATCGTTGATGTGAAAAATTTACAATTTCAGCATTCATGTAGGCAGAAATTGACATTTCGAACAAAATCAGATCAAATTTAAAATAATAATAATAATAATAATTAGAGAACCAAAATTAGAATACGTAAAATTGGTGAAAAAATAGTTACGACCTAAGTTATAGGACCAAATTTAAGATTTTCCCTTTTGTCAAATTACTAAACATACCTCAAGATGTGGAAATTATAGTTATACTTTTGCGATCAAATTTTCAAGTTACAACCACAGTAAGATTTAAAAGATTATAGAATAGTATGGTGTTATAAAGAAACGAGTGAATTTAAACTAAAAGATTTACATAACTTTTTTATGCTCTTCATAGTTATGGGTGGTTTGTTGTCATAATTTTCAGAAATTCTGAGATCTTTATTGATATTTGATCAAATTTCGAGAAATGTAATCCACCCAAACTTCTATTTATTTACCTTACACTTGATTGAACTAATGTTAATCAATCGTAAAAAAAAAAAAAAAAAAAAGAAAAAGATTTTTCAATCGCATATGAGAGAAACAAATTTACTCTTTTTTTTTTTTTTTGATCAAAAAAATTGCTCGTATTTAGGATAAAAAAAGATTCCACTTTAGAACAAATTGTAAATTAGTCTTAATTCAAAGTTCCTTATTTAGCAATAAATGCAAATATTATTGTTCACATATACTATGTAATAATAGATTGGGGGCGTTAATGTTATACCTCACCGCCATAGGCATCGCCAAATGCAAGACTAATTTGGTCTGTGGTGTAAGCCACTGATGAACAGCTTGTTTCGATCATCACTGTGTACAAGCAGCTCCTTTGTGTCTGATTTTTGTAATTAATTATACATTTATACTCAATATAATAAAATAAATATTACTCTTTTTTTTTTTTTTTTAAGAGAAAAGGACTGATGAATTGTTAAAAGGGCAGTTTTGTAAAATTATCTGGTTGGAGTGAATGGGAATGGGTGATTGATGCAGATGATTAGCAAGAACAGATGGCGTGAAGAAGAAAGCAAACAATGGGAGAAACCACAAACAGTACTTTACCATTTTCGATCAGTTTTTGGAGTACCAATGATTACCCATTAGAGCAAACAAAGCATTATCTATCAAAAATTATTATTATAATCACAATAATGTAATCATTAATTATAGTGAAGTGGACTAAGGGCAGACTTATCATTACCTCAATGCTCCACATTTAAGTCATTATATAATTATATTTTTATATTTCTTGATTTGTTTTTTTCCTTGTATACAAAAATTGTTCCATCCATCGATCCGTAGTAAGTTTAAGTAGTGCTGTATTTCTCTTGATATACTTTCAACAATCTATATGTAGTCATCATATTTTATAAATCACTTTTCAACTAAAAATCTTTTGGATTCGACAAGATTGCAAATCTGATTTGAAAATTAACTCCAAATGTACGTTTCACGTCTTTTTTATATGTTTCTTGTTTCTTCATAGAATATTAATTTTTGAGACTACTTAATGAATGGATAGTTTGCAGAGTTGCTATATTTTATCAGATGTATATTATCTAGCTAAATAATACGCCTTATTGGCTTATTGTATTCATTTTCTTGAATTACATAATGTGTCGAAGGAGCAACACATGTAGCAAGGTTAGCGAAAAGATGAGACATCTCCACACATTAATATCATTATTGCATCCTGACATCCCAAATGCATGTTACAACTTCAAGAATAATTATTGGAGATCTATTTTGTTCACATAATCTCCTGCCCAAGCTATTGAATATATGTTTGCATGTTTTTTTAAACACTACAAAAGAGGAAAATGAGAAACTTTGAGAATTTTTTAGTTCAGCCGTAAAAACAGAGTGGTACAAAAACAAAAAATTAAAGCAATCAAATACAAATCTGATATGACTGGAGAATATAACATACTAATAATGAAGAATTTGGTCACGATTGTTGATCCTGCACAACGTGATTACTTCCAAAAACGACAACAATAACTAATTATAGAAGCGGAAACAATTTCAAGTCTCAACCACCAAAACCTAATAATATGTTTTATATATTTGGACAGTTTCCAGGAAAGGTTTTGGGCTGGTCTCTCAAATTATTAGATTTTATTACTATATCAATAATTTATATTTTAATTTCATGTATTTTAATTTATTTAATAATTTTACTATTCATGTTGAAAAATGACCACTCTATAAATTATAAACATTTATATTACCACCAAAGTTATTCTAATTACCAACCGTTTAAACTAACTTTTTTATATTACCATACATATCGTAAATTTAACATTCATATTATCTTAAATTTTTATTAAATTAGTAGAATACATATAATATTAATAAACAAAGAAAAATAAGTAGTGATGAAACAGTGCAGCCACTGAAAGTGGCGCACTGCTGGAGTTCTGTTGCGCCCACCGCTAGTTTAACGTTTTGCCGGGGCTGCTCTGTTAATTACATTGAACCAATTTTTTTTTTTTTAACAATTATGAGGAAAAAGCAAATTATAATTAGAAAATGTAACCATTTAGAATAGTTAACCAAATAATTATAAATAGCATACATAATTCATAATAAAAATCTAAAAATATAAAATAAAATTAGGCAGCTTATAAAGTTAAATACCAATTCGTAGTATGATTCTTAAGAAAAAACCGTAGTATGCTTGATACATTTAAAGTATATTATCTACTAAAAGTGTAGGTTATTGTAGCTATCAAATCAAGTACTTTCATACTTACATTTAAAATTATTAAGATAATAAGTTTTATTTTATTTTGTTTTGAATCAAATACTAGTAGATAGATTGGGAATATATATATAATTTAAAAAAGTGTGGATGTTTCTTTACAAAATTTAAATTACCTAATATATTCTTATAAAGATTACTAATTAAGGTTATAATAATAATTTAATATTTTTGTAGCTAATTTTTAATTATATTAGAGTTATAATCCAAAATCCTATAAATAAAGAATTTTTGTATTCTAAATCCTGCCACTTGAATCCCTATTAAAATTTTAATTCAATTTTTTTTTGTTTTTGTATTTTCTAATTTTATATAGAATTATAATTCAAATCCTATATAGAATTTTATTCAAAATTCTATAAAATCTCAACCCTATGTATGTAATAAATAAGGGCCATAATAGTAATTTAGTTTTTTTTTTTGTTTAATAATTTTATATATCAAATCTTATTCCAAAATCCTAACCATATATATGTATTATTTAAGGTCATAATAGTAGTTTAGTAATTTAGTATTTTTGTGTTTCAATAATTTTATATTAGAATCTTATTTAGTATTTTTTTTGTATATAATAATTATCTATTCAAGTATTACACATCGTTTTAATGCACTTCAACAAAAATAAAATACCAACAAATGAAGGAAAAACACCACAAGATCAAAGAACTAAATACAAAATAAAAGGAAAAAAAATGATCTCTACATACAATACATGCGATCTATACTAGTATGTATGTGTATATATATATATATCATTTTTTTTTACTTTGTTTAAGAGGAAAATAAAAGTTACAAAAAAAAAGAAGAAAATCATATTATTTACTTTATTTATTTGTTAGGTAAATTAGGTAAAGTAGAGAAAGATCAAATGGGTTCTTTATGACTTTTATACCTTCCCTTCATTATTTCGAACTTTTCAATATTTACGACAGATTTACATTTGACTTCAAGACTTTAAACACATGCCAAATTTGTGGCTTCAATTCAATTCTCTTAAGTTCAATAAAAAGTCAAATAAATTTGCCGATCCTACTTTCAACTCCATTTCTTTTGTTCACACTCCTAATATATATCTCTAAATAAATTTACCTGCTTTTGAACATGTGTAGATTTATGAGATTTACCAAATTCCTTACTTTGCGGAAAACATAGAAAATTGTACTAGTTTGCTGGGAACATTCTCATAAATTCAATTTTGTGAGTTCAGTTAACTAACACTTTAATTTGGAAAAACAAGTTTGAAGTAAAAATAGTGAGTTATGTCTCCCAAAATTAGATTAATCAGACGATTATATATATATATATATATATATATATATATATATTTTTTTTTTTTTTTTTGTTTTTTTGTTTGTGAGGCGTAGAAGACTACATTGAAATACGCCAAAACATAATCATGTGCTTTTATTCATCAACCCCTTAAAATAATGGAAAAAAAAACAGTATTTTTTACTAAAATAAGACTCCTACCAGGAATAAACTTCAATCCTAGAAAATAAAATTAAGAACATGTTGGAAATAAAGAATAATTAATTTTGAACAACTTTATCAATAAATAACGGATCGTGACGTGCCACAAATGCCAACGGCCTCATCGCCATCATTTTGTGAATTTGCTGACATCATTAATATGATAGTATGAATTTTAAGCTGAGGTTTTTTTTTTTTTTTTTTTTTTTAAAGAAGAAAAGTGCAATTTTCTTAATAATTGGTAAAACAATCGTACATCAGAGTATCAACAATACATTGAGGTGCATAAAATGTAACATAAGAATAGGTCGCTCGAACTAAACGGTGAATTGTCATATTCGCTTGTCCTCTAAATTGTTGAGTTAGAGCTCTCTAATATAGGAAACTAGTGAGTGGTTACAAGGGCAAATCAGGAAAAAGACAAATTGGTTCTGGATAACTGCTCTAGTATTATAATTAGAATTTAGAAGTGCAATAATGCAGATTAATTATGTGAGAATGATGTCTTCGAATCGGAGAAAGTAGCTTAAGATACAACTGAATCTAATTAGGTAACCATCTGCACATGCGACAATCTTGAAAATCCAATTTTGCTTTCTTCTACATTTTTCACAAAGTATATTTTTCTCTTCAATCAAAAAAGGGAAATAAAATTGTTTAATGTTTAGGTAAAACTTGAATTATTTCATGGCGTTTTCAAAATCATACTCCATTTATTAATTTAAAAATACTTAATGAAGTTTTCTTAGTAATACATCATTAATTGATTTAGAATCAGACCTTATTCTAACACCACATTTCGCGAACTCTATTATTTGTAATTCCTTTTTCTTTTAACTTACATATAAACCTGATGTGTGTGTATATATCTATTTCCCTATCTGTTTGTGTGTTTTATACACAAAAGAATCTAACAAAATAAAAAACTGGTTATTAGTTTCAGATAAAAAAAATACTAAAAATTATATTTGATCCAATGCTTATACGGACTTCTTTTCAATAGGATCTTGACTTCTTTTTTGTTTTTTTGGGTATGTATTAGTTTTCGTGTAAAAAAATGAAAAATAAATTTGATTATATGTTTCTAATATAAAACATATTGTTATAAGTTGGATACGATTTTCTCAAATACTTGCTGAAAAATAGTTTTTGAATAGAAATCCGAATGTAAACACATTCCCATTACAATTATATAATATTTTATAGAACCAAACAAGAACTTCGATGACAACAGTACTTAACAAAAAATTATTTATTCCAATTGGTAAAGTAACTTTATCTCCAATTCTTCAAGCTTATATCCTAGACAATATCTGACATTCCGAAAGATTCATTTCTAAATAGAAACACACAATTCTGGTCATAATAATCGTATAACTTTGACATTCACATAAATTTATTGAAGATTCTTGCTGCATCGAAACAAAAACTCAGACACATGATATAAATTAATATTCTCTCTTATTTGCTAGAAAACATGCATAATTAAATTGGGAAAAATAAAAGGGTAAAATAGGGAATCAATATTTCCTCTTAGGCATAGTGGGAATGCTCTGCTCGTGCCAGAAAAAGTTATGAGGATCAACCTTGGATTTGACCATAACCAATCTCTCAAAATTCCTCTTGTAATATTGCATCCCCCATTTCGTTGCATGAAGAAAGCTCACATTGTCCAATTTCATGTTCATCCCCAGCTCCACATCTCTGTAGTTGACATACGCCTCTCTCGGATTCTTGGAAGCATAACTAGCCATGTAACTATACAGCTTCCTCATCCATGCATAACGTTCCCTCACAGGCTCATTCTCACCCATCCAATTCGTCAGATACTGTGCCATGAAAACGACGCCGTTTCTATGCGGGAAGGCGATCTCCGACTCCGAAATCCTCCCCATCATCCCTCCAAAGGGGTTCCATATCGTGAGCGGCGCCTCCTCCTCTAGGAGCACCCTCCAGAGCCCTTCAAGGCCACGCTCGGAAATCGGGGCTTTCACGAAGTCCGACTTGGCCTTGAAGGCGTTCTTAAAGGGCGCCTGCCCTTTTAGCAACTCCACCGGTGGTGTGTTGGCTGGATAGCTTCCGATGTACATCACCGACTCGATCCAGCTCATCTCAACGGTGTCGTTTCTTGCCAACCCCATTTCTGGGAAATCTCTATTCATGATCCTCATCAGACTTTCAGCTCTTCCCAGGTACAATGCATTGTAGGCAGTTTCGATCGTTCTTTTGCCAGTTGCGTTGACAGGCTGGATGAGGACTCTGATGAAGAGATTCTCATCGATCTTGTCTGCAACGTTCTGCCATTTGTGTAGCACTTTTGTTGCACCTTGTTCTAGGGTTCTTGAGACTGTGAAAACGGTGACAGTTGGTGGTACTTTGACCAGTTTGACTTTCCACGACAGTATAATACCAAAACTGCCCCCACCACCTCCTCTGAGAGCCCAAAACAGGTCCTCTCCCATGGATTTCCTATCAAGAATCCTCCCATTTGCATCCACTATTCTTGCATCCAACACATTGTCGGCTCCGAGCCCGTATTTCCTCATCATGGGTCCATACGCACCGCCGGTTATGTGCCCACCAATGCCCAGGCTGGGGCATAGCCCTGCAGGGAAGCCATGGGTCCTGCTCTTTTCCGAGATTCTGTAGTAAAGCTCGCCAATCGTTGCTCCAGCCTGGGCCCACGCAGTGTTGGCCCGGATGTCGACATCTACACGACGGAGTTTGCTTAGATCAATCAGGATGAAAGGTGGTGGTGACTTGAGTTCTGAGGTGTAAGAGATGCCATCATAGTCATGGCCACCGCTTCTTAGCCTTAGCTGAATTCCGAGCTTTTTGGCGCAGATAACGGCTGCTTGGACGTGGGATTCGACTAACGGTGTGAAGATGAGAAGAGGCTTTGGCATGGATGGGTGCAAGCATCTGAGGTTCTGTGCAGTGGATTGCAGAAGAGTGGTGTATGATGAGGTTTTGGCAGTGAAGAAAGTGGAGGAATTGGTTGGGGTAAAACTGTCAGCGTGTTTGGAGACACATTTGGGAAATGAATCTTGAATTTGAGGGGAAAATGAAGCACTTGAAATTGATAATAGGACTAGAAATGAGGTGAGGAATAGAGGGATATTGTGAAGATCCATTTCTCTTTTGTGAAATGTTTGCTTTATTCCATTTTGGGGGTGATCTTTATTTATAGTGGCTTGTAAACGTGCTTTCTTGACAATGTCAAATTTGTGTAAATGTTGTTAGAAAGAAAAAAAAAAAAAAAAAGGAAAAGAAAGAAAAAGAAACTTCATATGAATGAACTAATGTGTTTGGTGATTTAAATTCTAGCTAGTGCTATTTTCTTGACCATAGACTGGGGTTGACACTTGACTCGACAGCCGACGTGTAATCTTGGAATTCTTGCTCTCTTTTCTTACCCATTTTAGGATCCATTTTGACAGTTTTGCTTATGGTCATTAGAATTAATGATAGTGAGTTAATAGTGATGATACATAATTATCTTAATCAATTCGCACTTATATATATAGAAGAAATATAATAGAATTTTTTCTATTTTTTTTGTTTGAATCCAAAGCCAACAATTAATTAATGGATGAAAAAACAAGCAGAACACAACAATGAAAATTAGAAAAATAAATGAACAGCCCTAAGCAAAAGGTGTGTCACAAAATTGGCTTGACAATGAATAAGGTTCACTTTAAAACATGAGATTATCTCTAAATGTTTGGATTAATGTTTGCTAGTTGGGATTTGAGATTTGGATTCACTCAAATCCTCGTTTGTTTTGAGGTTAGAAGAGAATTATATAATCTACCAAAATCCTACTTTATTTAAATAAAAACACAATCATTAACCATATACTATAACCTATTAATACATAAATTTCAATACACATCTAAATTTCTATTATTACAATCATCCAATCATTATCATTACATCAACTAACAATATAATATTATATAATAACATTTTTGAGAAATTAAAGTTGTTATAAGATATCTCAAAGTTTAGAATGGCGACAATAATTGATTGAAGAAGATCCACAATTAATTCTGCTCACCAACCACACTAAGATTAAATAATTTACTTGAGCCAAGTGTTAAATATAACTCACTGGGGTCACATCGAGGTGAAGCAATACTAGAAATCACAAAAATTCCTGTGCACCAGGTGCACGGATTTAAGATCCATGCAATCCGGGTCGATTTGACCTGAATCCGCGAATTTATTTATTTATTTTTTCATATTTTTATCTTGACCTTTATGTTATAAATGTGTGACCTTTATGTACAAACATCCGTACCTTTATGTCTGTAACTTGGAAAAAAAATGAAGATTTTCAACACAATTTGTATTGTATACCTTTATGTGATATCAATGTGACTTTTATGTTAAATTTATGTCACCTTTATGTACAAATATTCTGACATTTATGTAATATATAAAAGTGCATAAAGGTCACACTAATACAACATAAAGGTAACAACTTGAAGCAAAAAAAAAAAAACTAAATTCAAAAAACACACGGATCCGAGTCAAAACTGGGTCGACCCAAATTGCATGTATACCAAGTGCACACAAGATCAACTCACTAGAAATTGGGTGACTAAGACTACTATATATCAATTTCTGAAAAGAAGTGAGATTTCCACATCTTAATTTGGATTTTGGATAAGTAGCGATCCGACCATAACAATTATCCTAAATCTTCTTTAGCCGTAAAGGAAAAAAAATCTAATAAGAAGAGAATGATGTTCGTAGACTCATAGTAAATATTAAATTGAGAGTTGGTCTTGTGTGCACTTGGTGTACATGCAATCCGGGTCGACCCAGTTTTTGACCTGGATCCGCGTGTTTTTAAATTTTGTTTTTTTTTTTTTTGCTTCTGGTTGTGACCTTTATGTTGTAAATGTGTGACTTTTATGTTATAAATGTGTGACCTTTATGTACTGTAACGTAGAAAAAAAATGAAGATTTTCAATATAATTTGAACTGTACACATTTATGTGATATCAATGCGACCTTTATGTTATATTATGTTACATTTATGTACAAATATTCTGACCTTTATATAATATATAAAGATGCATAAATGTCAGAATATTTGTACATAAATGTGACATAATATAACATAAAAGTCACATTAATATCACATAAAGGTACATAGTACAAATTGTGTTGAAAATCTTCATTTTTTCCCCAAGTTACAGTGCATAAAGGTAGAGATAGTTGTACATAAAGATCACACGTTTATAACGTAAAAGTCACACATTTATAACATAAAGGTCAAGACAAAAATTTGGAAAAAAAAAAAATTAAAAACTCACGGATCCGGGTCGGATCGACCGGATTGCACGGATTTTAGATTCGTGCACCTGGTGCACATGAGTTTTTGTGTTAAATTGATTAACGTCAAAGAAAAGCAATTCTAAAGATTTATGTGCGCATGGTGTCAATATAATATATATATATATATATATATATATATATATATATATTGTGTGTGTGATTTTTTTCAAAATAATTAATAAATAAATAAATTACAAAATATATATGACTCCCTTTTCAATAAAGAATTTGCCTTTGTTCATTTAGGAGAAACCTGCCAGTTAGTCTATGCATGGTAATTAATAGTTATACATATTTTTCATCAATCAAGATTAGTTTTGTCAAAGGTCATGACTACCCAAAATTTTAATTAATTTGTCGATTTTGTACTAATAGGTTTTAAAATATCCAACCACGAATCTTGTAACTTAAGTTTGGCATCTTATATTTATAAAGATACAAATTGTGATGATCAAGATTCGAACTCGAATCACTCAAGTTTTCTAGTTTTTATTGTTTTTCCCCCTTCCACTCCTCTAAACTTATTAAAAAAAAAAATTTAATAGTCAAGCTCATCCATCGCGAACCCATTATTTTAATAGTCAAGCTCATCCATCGCGAACCCATTATTTTACCATTCATATGTACCCATCCTTTTATATGAAACTAGTTTAGGCCTCACGTAATACATGAGTTAAAAAAAAAAATTAAACTTATTCAAAAAAATATTCAATTTCATTAATTAATAAGTTTGAACAATCATTTTCAATATTTCCACCTTTGTTTTAATAATTTTTTATTTATTTTCTCTAAATTTTAAGTTAACAAATTTTAAATATTTAAGTAATTTCAAATCTGTGACACATTATAGGCTTACCAAATCTTCTCATGATCATTCATATATATATAAGATCAAGATTGCAAATTTGATCAAACCGTTGGGACAAAAAACAAGCCCTAATCCCATCTAATTTTGGTCAATCATGAGCAGCTAAAAGACTTTTATGAGAGTTGAAATTTGCGTCGTTGTTTCTAAATGTATTTGTTCCGAATTAATTGTCACACATCATCAGCTTTTTATATTTTATTTTTAGAAAATAGAACCTTAAAATAGAATGCTCAGAGAAGAAAAATCAGAACGTTTAGATTGAAAGATTTGTTCTAATAATCATAAATTCTAAAATCTCAAACATTTCACAGGATTCAGCCAATTATCTTGATTGTGGAATATAATTGAGAAATAGGAATCCGCGTTATCAAAGGATTTCCTGTGATTATTTCTAGTATGGAATGGGACAATCATCCACTTTGGTATCTTATTGAACAGAAGGGGCGTTCCTCCATTGATCAAGAATTTAGATTTTCGGGAAGTATCATAATCATCCAATAAGAAAGATTTGAAGATCTATTGATTCTAACAACTGATTGCAGAGTTGATCATTCGGACCTTTCAATTCATAGATGTAGATCTCGGACTTATGAATGGGGATATCCCCGAAACTCACCGAAAAAACTAACGAGGTTGGTGGATATATGGTCGCGTACTTTTGGATTGAAGTTGATGTTCATTCATCATAAGTACGTGTAAGAAAAAAGTTCCATAATTTATAAATTTGTAATTCTGAAATTGAGTATTTAGAGAAGTTATCTTTTTTAATTATAAAGTATAATGCCATTTTGTTATTTAGTTACCATTAAGGTTGAATGACTCGAATCTGAAACATTAATTGTAATAGGTTGAATGATCTACATGTGATTAAGCTAAGTACAATATGAGTAAAAAAAAAAAATATAGATATATATATATATATATAACTATTAGGAATTCTAATTGCAATTTATACACAAATTATAAAATTATAAAAAAGGAAAAATCTAATAAAATGGTGGGTGGATTAAATTCGAATCTGTTATATAAATATTACATTTATTAGCATTTAGTTACGTGAAATAATATCATAAATATAGTATATAATTATTAACATTTTAGTTTATAGATGGTTTTAAATTATATTTTGAAATCTCACAAATCTAAGAAATCTTTAAAACAGATAATTAAAAAGTTAATTTGAATCTGTGAATTACATGTGTCGGGTACTAGTTTATTTTTTTCTGAAATTCATTTAAAAATATTGACCAACCACATTCTATTTCAACAAATCAACAATATTTATGTCTAAAAGTGCATCTAAGATGAGTTTTAAAATATGAAACTAATTTAGGGAATTGAAGACCAACAAAACTCCAGAATAATTGGACATTTTGTGGACTGGGAGTGCACGTTTTTATGGATAAAAAGTCAAAATCATATAATAGACATTGTTTTGTAACATGTTAGGTAAGAAATTAATGTCATGTGGGGACTTCTCGGTAGCTACAACAACTTAGCCTAAATGAATAAAATAAATAAATTACCCCTACTGATAAATATCGATCCTTATTGAAATATGTTTGTATGTCCTTTTTAGTCATTTACGTAATAAAACCGGTCTTGTAATATCAAAAAATTGTACCCTAACAAAATATAAACTTTATGATGCGAAAAATTGTAGCCTGACGTCATGATAGCCAAAGCTTTATGCCAGAAACTAGCCACTCGCCAATGACTTGTAAATATGGACAATTATTGACATTAATCTGGTTGATTTTAAAAATGTTTCAACCTATTACATTAAAATAATGTGTATATATTAATGTCATTTTACATAAGAATTTATATGAAACCATCTCACGTTAGACATACTTTTTAATTCATATTGAAAATTTTGATATTTTAAATGACAATTTAAATAAAATTTATGATTTTAAAATGACATTAATGTTTTCAACAATTTTAATATTGTTATTAATTTTTTTTATGTAATAGGCAATTTAAAATGACATTAAATATCAAAATAATGTTTACAATTTAATCTTATACATTATTAAATAAACATTATTTAAAATGACATTAATTGTAATAGGTTGATTTAAAATTATTTAAATTGTCATTTTAAAATATGAAATTTTTTAATATGAATTAAAGAGTATATCTAGCGTGAGACGGTTTTATATGAAATCTTATGTGAAATGAAATTCATTTTAATCAATAAAAACGGCTCATCAATTTAATATGGTCAATCTTGATCTCACATAATATTATATAAAGCTCCGTCTCACATAAGGTATTGTGTAAAACAGTCTCATATAAGTTTTTGTTTTAGTCAAAATAATATACTCGTATATATTTGGTTTTTTTTTTTCTCAGTTAGTTTTGTTGGAAAAAACAAAAGAAATTGACATGTTCAGTTGTTCGGACACATCAATTACCAAATACGGCAATTTCACAGAGTTAACTTAAAGAATTTCGAGATCTTTTTATTTTTTTCAAATCAGAAGTGCAAATTTTTTTTTTTGAAAAACAAATCGAAGTTAAAAGACATACTACATATACATGATATTGTTATTTTATCAATAATAATAAAAAGTTTGGTTATTTGCACTTTAATTGAAGAGTTCTATTGAACTAAAATCATTACTAGTTGTTAAATCCTTGATCTCAATCACCCAATCGGTACGGTGATTGGATCTATTCAAGAGTGTTATCAATACCTTTTTTCACTACCTTTTTTCACCAGAAGAAAAATTTATTAAATTAGTATGTCAAAATTTACAGTATTTAACTGTGGGTCAATACCTTTTTTCACCAGAATAAAAATTTATTAAATTAGTATGTCAAAATTTACAGTATTTAACTGTTTTAACAAGAATTATGTTTGTTAAATCTATACGTAGAAAATTACAAATATTAGGTTAAACTTAAAAAACCAGTAGGTTGCATCAAAGGAACACACATGATTATTCCATTGTAAAATGAATTTATTAATAAGATATTATATATGTCATCTTATTTTTTCAGTGTGAGATGTGAATTTTCTATATTACAATTTTCAACCACTTTAAAAATTATCGCACTATTTTAATATCAATGATCGGTTGCTTACTTTATGCATTTATTTTTCATTAGTTCAAAATTGGTTTTGAGAATCTAAATCACTAAATTCATCCCATCCCCACTTACGTAAATTTCAATTTTGCAATTCATTTCAATTTTCATAAAATGAAACACCCAAAAATTGGTAAATAACAATCTTAATAATTCGTATCAATAGACTTAGTCTAACAACAGATACATCACTCAACTTGAGTAAGATCTCAAGTTCCAGTTCTCTCCCACCCCAATTGTAATTCAAAAAAAAAAAAAAAAGTTCCGAACCTTGAACCGAGTGATTTGAACATAAAAATTGTTTGCAGTATGATGAAAGAAAATAGGTAGTGGACAAAAAGAGTTGCATACTCAATGAATCATAGGCGAGATAAAAGGCCACAAAAATTGAATGGAAATATGTATCAAATGGAAGCCAATAATGACAAGGAATTGGTCAATTCTTTCTGGAAGTACTTTTATTTTAAATTTATGCAGATAATACTTTCCTAAAAGTTATATATATATATATATAAATTTTTTTTTTTTTTGAAGTAATCACCAGTTTGTTCTCACAGCCCACTTAGAATGATCTCTCTAGATCATGAATGATGGAATCAATTAGCTAGGGTGGGCGGGGAAGGGTAAAAAAATATTTAAATTAATAAAAAATATGAAAATTACTTATGAAAACTTGAAAATTATTTTGAGTAAATATAAAGATATAGTAAGATCAGAAATATTTATTTTAAAATATGTAAGAATTAACAAATAAAATAATTTGAAATATTATATTTAGATTTTATTTGTTGATTTTTTGAGATTTTAAAATATTTTTCTAATTGCTATAAATAAACATTTCTGATTATATTATATTTATATATTTACTAAATATTATTTTAAAATATTATTTGTTCATTTCAAAATTTCAAACATATTTCCAGAATTATTATTATTATTATTATTATTATTATTATTATTATTATTATTATTATTATTTATCAGCCATTCTTTTAGATTTTATTTGTTGATTTTTAAACATTTTCAATATTTTTCTGATTTTTAAAATCAACGTTTCTAATATTATATTTTATATTTACTTAGATAATATCATAGTTTATACGTTAATTTCAAAATATCAAACATGCTTTCCAGAATTATGACTAAACAATTTTTAAGTTATTTGTTTATGTCCAAAAAAAAAAAAAAAGCAATTACTCAATTATGAAGGGAAAGAGAATGACAAAGTCTTATTTTATTCAAACTTAAAAAAAAACATAAATAATATATCAAGTAGAGAGAGAAGAAACAATGATACTGAAAATAAAACCTTATTGCATGTCTTATATATTGACATAAACAGAAAAATCATGGAAAAAGCTCAATGAGAGACCTGAATCCTAAGATAGGAGTAATCTTATAAGTAGTGAAACCAGCAGCAGAGAAGATGTTAGCCCACTCCTTTTCACTTCTCTCTCTCTCGTTGCTTTCAACCATCATTGTCAAATCAAAGAACAACTGAGTTATGGTACTGTCTTCTCTCCCATCATCAACAACCATTTCAACAATAATCACTTTTCCACCATCGTATCCACCTATTGCTTCTTTGCATTTCTTCAGTACTTTCACACTGTCTTCATCCTTCACATTGTGTAATATCCACTGCAGTTATTGGTAATAATGTTAGAAATTCTGACGTGCCAGCCAAATTCCGACAGTCACGTCAATGATTTTGAAAATTTTTATTAAAATTAAACTGAAATTGGAAAAAATTAAAATATAAAGGACTCATATTTGAAAATTTGATATTTCAGTTGTCATAAAATGAAAAGTGTTTTACAGACATGATCAAAATTGAAATTAACCATATTTGTTAAGTATGTAAACTACTTAGTACTTTGAAATGAATTTTTATTTTATAATACAAAAATTGAGAGGAAAATAAAATAATAATAATAAAATTATTATTTATATAATACAATATTATATTATTATTTCAGAAATGAAATAAAATAATAATAAGGAAACCCACGTTATCTTTTATCATATATTTAACAATTAAATAATAATAATAATAATAATAATAATAATAAATTCAAATGTATGATTTAATGTAAAACACTACAAGAAAAATGAGTATTTGCGATGAAATTTTATGTGACAACAAAAGTTGTTGTGAAAAGTCTATTTTTTGCTACAATATATTTTGCAAAATTGATATATAATAAAAGTTGGAAACAAGTTGTCACAAAAAACAACTAAAAAATATTATTTCCAATAATATCTAATACATTAAGTCATTAACAGCAACAACATGATCACAAAAACACTATTGATGAGAAAGTTTTTGCGATAATAACTTAACTACAAAATGTTGTCGCAGAATATTTTTGCAATAATTTGCGACAATATTCTAATTTTTTTTTTCTGGTAGTGAAAACAATTATTATGAAACAAATAATTGCATATATACCTTGAAGAAAACTGCATGAGCATGGGGAATTGAGTCGAACATATCTCCACCAACAAAGCTCAAATTCTCACCCCCTTCCAAGCCATCAACAACATGTGGAAGATCAAGCACAGTACATTTCAAGCCCGGAAAGGCGTCGGCGATGTTCTTCGCGGTGGCTCCAATGCCACCGGCGACATCCATCATCGACGTCAATCCCTCGAACACATGTCTGCATTCTTTAGTAAGTATACTAGTCACACTCACTGCATCACTAGCCATTGCCTTATTAAACACCTCATTGAACCTTTGATCAATCCCAGTATACTCATAAAATGGCCTCCCATGTGTGGTCTCAAATGTCGAGTATATATCGTTTCGAAACCATTCACTAACATGTTGCCACGGTGCCATCATCACGGGGTCGAGCATGGCAAGCGCGAACGGGCCCATGTTAATCGGCCCGTCTCTCAGCAAGAGACGAGAGGCCCGTGTTAGAGAATAAGCCTCTTCTTCCTTATCATCGTCCTTGTTACGAATCAGTACCTTGTCGAAGAATTTGGAGTGGGTGAGAATTCGCATTAGGCGATAGAGACCGTTGGATTTGGCCTTGTTGATGGCTAGGGTTTCGGCTAGTTCAGAAAGTGTCATTGGTTTGCCATGTTCATGGATTGTATCTGGTATGGATAATTGAATTGCACATTTTAGGGACATGGAGTTTATGAAACTGAAAACATGGTTCCACACATGAGATTGAGCATCAAGAAGCTCTTTTTTGGACTCCATTCTTGAGAGGGTGGATATGTTGTTGTTAATTATAAAGCATGCATTGATTTAAGAAGCTTTTGTTTCCTATTATATATAGGACATTTTTTGGTCCTAAAAAAGCTGCCTAAAATTAGGAATGGTTTGGCCATCCAAACCCAATCCATATATGAATAAAGGTGAGTGTGTGCAAAAATGAAGGAAAACTAATTCTAAAATTTGGTAAAGACACGATTTAGCCAAATAGAGCCTTCAACATCAAAAGGGACAACTACTAGAAAACATGAGATTGCTTGCTCTTGATGATGATATTCATCCACATTACATCTTCTATAACATTCTAGAATTCAACTTAAAGTTTGTAATAAATTATATTAAATGACATTACGAATTAATATGTAAAATCGATTTGGCTGGAATTGCCGGTTTGTCTACCCAACGGTAACACTATTATTTGAGTTGACAAACAAAATAGCTTCATCAACTATTTTTCAACATTTTGTAGTGATCGTACTCCACAGGACATCAAAGATGAATTCCAAGTGATATTTCTCTTTGAAATCTTTTTTTTTTAAAGAAGAAGAATGGAACTATTAAACAATCTTCAGAGAGTCAAGTGCAAAAATAAGCACACCTTTTATAATTTTTCCATTTAAACATATCTTTTTAAAAATTATAATCTAATCAGTGTATTCATGTTTTAAGTTTTACAATTCAATGCATTATGTAATTTTCAAAGGAATTTTGGTGATGTGATTTCCAATGCTCGATCTACATTCTTGTCACAGTAGACACCATACCATTTTCATTTTTAAAATTTGCTTTCATTTTTATTTTTCATAAATATTATAATTTATTTTATTTTGTCATCTTTCAATTCCCCTCGCCTTCGGTATATGTTTTCTGATTTGTCTTTTGAGTTTTTTTTTTTAATTTAATTATTTTAAGATTCCAATTTCTAATTATTTTTCATATGTTTGACACATTGGCTTAATTTCCCCCTATAGTTTGAGAATTTTTTAGTTTGGGTGTCACATAAATATTCCAGTAGGCACATCAATCTGAAAAAATTTCCAAAGAAAATCGAATTGAAATTGAAAAAAATCAAGTAAATAATCAAAATTGATAAACACATAATTACTGGCAAGAAAAAAAAAATTGGACTAAGGCCTAATTTAAAAATGATATTTTTCCCATAAAATTATAGAGTAAGTCTCTCGTGAGACTGTCTCATGAAATTTTAATATCTTGCGTGAGACGCGTCAAACCGCAACCCAATTATCCACCATCCAAACCCTACAATTCACATGTTGTTTGTGGGTGATGGGTTCCGTCTCACGAAAACTATCTGTGGGACCGTCTCATATGAGTTTTTGTGAATATTATAACCATGAATAACTTAAGTTACATGATTTTCTATTATAGCACATTTTTATTGACTTAATGTAACGATTATACATCTTACTATAATTGTGTTTTAAATATCTAATAAATTAATGAGTCACTGTCTCGGGGAATCCGATTACTGTATATCATGAACTCTAATTTCGCCATTACACACACAAAAGATTCTAAGAAAAAATGATTGATAAAATATAATTGAGAGAAATGGAACAAAATCACGAGAACTATGGTTAAAAGTGATTCAAAAGAGAACACAATAAATCAAGAAAAGTATGATTCACACTTGACTTATATTAGCCATTTAGAGGTTCTGTGGTGAGCCCATACCCGAACGGGAACAGAGGATCATAGTGTCGATCACCAACATTCATCGGCAGTTGATCAACCGTCTTAAACCATGTACGTGGAAGCTTGCCCGTAAAGCCATAATCCCCAAACAAAACATCAGCAACACCCTGCCCTTCTGACCCGGGCAGCCAAGCAGCAACAAGAGCATCAATCTGTGCAAGATATGGCTCGATCACAACTGGTCGACCCGTGATGAGAACGACAACACATTTCACTGAACCACACACATTTGTTATAATGCTTGGCCCTGGATCAGGAAGGGTCAAATTCAGGTTATCTCCGGCTGTTTCTGAATACGGTGGCTCCCCTACCACGACTATTGCATACGAGAAGTTGTTGGTTTTTAAGTACTCGGAATCTGGATTCTCGTTGAATACCACCTCCGTTTTTGGGTCAACTGTGTTCCTTACTGCAGTTAGTATAGTTGTGCCTGATCATTGAAACAATAAGTTACATAATTAGACAATGAAAATTTTTGAATCTTTTTTAACTAATTAAAATAGGATCAGTTATTTATTTACCAGATGTAATATTGCCACTCTTTCCGTGCCATTCAATGGTCCAACCGCCACATTGGTTACCAATATCATCAGCATGAGTTCCAGCCACCAGAATCTTCGATGCCTTCTTGGGAAACGGTAGCATTGGTTTGTCTGCAGATTCACCGTTCTTGAGCAACACGAGTGATTTCCGCACTGCTTCTCTAGCTAAATTTCTATGTTCCTGTGAAATGTTGAAATGTGATGAGACGATTGAAATATCTATATGTTATTTTGAAAGTTTGGAACATATATAAACGAATGAAATCAGACGAGTGTATCCAACTGACCTGACTTCCCAAGTATTTGGTCATACTATAATCAGCCAGAGGATGTTCGAATAATCCCATTTGAAATTTAACTCGTAGAATCCTCCTCACAGCATCGTCAATACGAGTCATGCTAACAAAGTTATTTTTCACAAGGTAAGTCAGTCCATCAATGAATTCTGTGTAATTGCTTGGAATCATAATCTGCCATCAAATTACTTTTAAGTCAATACATCATTCAAGAAAGCGTTTAGTTTTGGAATATGAAATGCTACACACATACCATGTCAATTCCAGCATTAACTCCGCTCAGGATTGAGTATGTATAGTTTGCGTGGGGTGGAGTAGTAATTCGGTCAATTCCCTGCCAATCTGATATGACAAAACCCTGAATTTTTCGTCATATATCAGTGCTCATATCAGTAACTTGACTTTGTTTTTTGTGCATGTAAAAATGAAATCGAGTGTGTTTGAAGGAAATTACTCTAAAACGTTGTGTAGTTTTGAGAAAGCCGGTGATAAGATCATGATTAGCATGCATCTTTACCCCATTCCAGCTCGAGTATGAGATCATGACCGTTGAAACACCCTTGATGATTGAATCATAGTAGGCTGGCATATGAATGCTGAGCAGTTCATGCCTGCTTGCAACTGTGTTATTCTCGTTTATTCCGTTGGTCGTTCCACCATCACCAACAAAGTGTTTGGCGCAAGCTACGACCTTTTGTCTTGAAAAGAAAAGGCCATAAACAAACAAACACAAATTCAGCAACATATAGTTACAACAAGATTTAGTGTATGGTGGCAAACAATCCAAATGTATATGGTCAGATATTTAGTATATAGAATAATAGCAAGATTTAAACATATTATTTAAAATCAATATCATCATTAAATGTCCCAAAAGACATAATTCATTTCAGACATTTTAAATTTGAACATGCTTTCAGTATACATTAACAAAACTCAGTAGAAATTCACATTTTGTCTTATTAAAGATTGTTCGTTTTAATTGAAGTCTTGATCAATAATTAAGAGTTCTGACCTCAAAATCTTAGTTATGTAAAAACCATAATGAACTTAGAAGAAATACCAATCTTCAAAGTAATTAGCCAACAAATTTGAGATATTGAAATGCATTTAAAAATTATATTGAAACTTAAAATGAAATTTAAAAAAAAAAAAAAGAAAAAGAGGGAGGCCAACCGAAATTAATTTAAACAATTTACATCGGATATTAAAAAAATACAAAGAAGTTGACAAGCACTGGCTGTAGTCACATGAAAGACATTGAACACATTATCATTGCTCTGAAAATTTAAGAATTTTACCAAGTCAATATGCAATTATTTGACCACAAAGTTGAGCCCATCTCCTATTTTGTTTCATATTTTTGGATTATTATTATGTTTTGGCTTTTCTTTAGACTATAAATGGAATTATGGTGATTGTCACTAATACTTGAAACACTTGCAAAATGCCAAAGGAGTAGCTAGCTCTCTCATTCATCTAAAGGTTTCTATTTGGATTTCTCATTTCTGATTTCGAAACTAAAATTGAACTTTTCCAGAATCAGCAGTTAAAACTTTTCAAGAAAAAAAAAAGATGAAAAACTTACTGCCCTCCAACATACGGAACACCCTTTGGAAAATTGGAAGGTGCATCTCCTTGTAAGCCCGGAATGATCTCAGTCATTGATTCGACTACCTTAGGATCTTCACTATAGCTCTCATAACACCGGCCCCATCTTGGATCTCTGCATACCTATTAATTATTAATCCAACAAAACAGATTGTTATCAAAAATACGACCTCGACTAAATTATACTTGTACATTAAACTGGTAAATTACCGCGATGCAAGGTGCAAAAGCATAAGGGATTCCTGTAGCTCTAACTTCAAGAGCAGTTGCTGCTCCAATTTCCTTCACCAATTGTGGATCTCTGTGCAAATCAAACACATTTCATCACCAAATATGAAGAAATAGTTCCAAATAAACAGTCAGTGCAAAGGAACTTGCCTAGTTGCACCTAAGCCGATATTGTGGGGGAATATTGTAGCCTTATAGACATTGTTATTTCCATGAACAGCATCAATCCCATATATCATAGGTATCCCTAGACGAGTCGATAACGAGCCCTTCTGGAATTCATTCACCATATCAACCCACGTCTCGGGGGACGCATTTGGTGCCGGCACACTACCTCCACCACTCAATACACTCCCTGAATTAAGTTAGCACAAAATTTAGAAACACCATCATCAAAAAAATTTGAGAGCAGAATGGAAACTAACCTATGAAATACTTTTTCATGACTTCAGCAGATGCCACAGATCGTTCAATTTGTACCATTTGCCCTATTTTTTCCTCTAAGCTCATCTTTGTCATTAGGTCCTTGATCCTCCGATTTAATGGCTGTTTTGGATCTTTGTATACGGTGTAATCATCTGCTATTGCTATGGCTATCAACAAACACAAACTTGCAATTTTAATCAGCAACGAAGAAGCTCTGCCCATCTTTCTCTGCAAAATAGAATCAGAGTAGTTGAAAATTTAACAAATATTTAACCCATAATTGTAATTTCAGTTACATTATAAGGTTATCCATCAATGGCGAAGTTTTGCAAAGGATGAGAGAAAAACAAAACTTAATCCTGGAAATCAAATCAAAATCATGATTTATTAAAATTTAATCAGATCAATAAAACGGCCCAATTTCAACACGTGATGAATGCATGCGTGGAAATTAAGTTGAAAACTGGCAAAATTGAAGCAACTTACAGTTTTACAGCAGCGCTGCAACTCAGCCCACTGTAGTATTAGTGAGAGTGTGAGAGGGGGAAGCTTCGTGAAGTAATGGGGCGGGATAGAGGTGGAATTTATAGAAATGTTTGGCTACTCTTTTTTTATTTCGAATTCAAACATCTTTATATTTAATAAAGTTTTTTCCGTTTAAGGTTTGAATTTTTTTTTATCTTTTAATTTGAAGATGTCTTTTAAATTTTTGTCCGTTTATAGCTTGATTTTCAATTTCTTTGGAATTTGAAGATTAATGTGTCTTTTTGACTTTTACCACTTGGTTTTCTATTTCAAAGAACGCCATATCATTCAATTATTATTGTGGACATAAATACAGTCAAATATATATATTCAAACCTATATATGATATGAAAATGATTATCATACATCTACGACTATACACTGAAAATTCTCATTTTCGGATACTTAGATTAAATAGTTTACTCTTATGACTCTTATCCATATAAATAATATCCGAACAATTATCCCGTATTTTAATTTATCCTTACTTATGTATTGAAGTCTCATAAGTAAATTTAATTAGATAAGGTAACTAACTCTTTTAGGTAAGATAATTAATAATATTTTCTCTATTACACGATCTGGATGTATGGTCAAATTTTAGATGAGACAATTAATTTTTTAACCGATATTTGTGTATTAGAAAATGTATAATACCCAAAAATTAGTTATATTGGATAAGTACGTATCCTTTGTTCGAGGGAGCTATAATTAAGGGATAGGTATCTACGGATAGTAATCCCCACTTGTTAAATCCATAATAGACAAGAAGTTGCCCACGTTGTATAATGTGTAAAAATATTTTTACAACTCAATAATACACAGAATTTAGAAAAAAATTAAAATTGAATTGGTAAAAAAAATGTTTTTTATTAATAATATAAATATTATTATTATTATTAAAATTGTCATGCCTAGAATTTTTTATTAATATCAGATGCATTCATGTTGCTAAATTAAATTGTCTATTATTTTTAGGAAAGTGAGTGATTACAAAACAGGAAATATATTGATTTATTAATTGAATCAATTAATATTTTTAATATATAATTTTGAGCGGGAAGATGAATTCACCTCAACGGAGTCTTTGTTGGTTATTGTTTCAGCATGAAAGATTTTTCAAAATGTTTATTTTATTAGGACATCTTCATCAGTGTATAGAAAAATACTGTAACTTTTGCACTATTTTAATATAAAAATTGTCGTTCATCTCCAACAGTCTGCATATTTTTTTCACTAAACATAATATTTATTATTATTATTATTATTATTATTTCTTTGTCATATATTAACAAGGATGAAATACATCCACCATATATATTATTTTTATGGGATAAATTATATCCACGATATATATATTATTTTTTAGGATACGTAATATTGATATATATTAGATCATTTTTTTCTATAAAATAATCAAATGTATGATACAACATAGTGACAAACAATGTATAGATATTGATATACACAACTCATGAATATGAATATCAATCGATATCTATCAGTATCCACAACTTATCGATATATATTTGTTGAATTGAGATATTTAAATATTGCTTGTAATTTTTATAATATTTATGATTTGTGTAGTATTTAAAATTTTACGATACATTTAAATAATTACGATATTTATTATTATTCAAATAATACATGGTATTATTTAGCATTTTAATTGCATATAATTAAAGTACCTTAAATATTAATATCTGATATGTTAATAGTGAAATATAATAGCAATTAAGATTTAATAAAAAAAATTAAAATAAATGAAAAGAAAAGAAAATGAATAAAAATATAAAAAAAGGAAAAAAAAAAAAGATTAAGTGCAAAAGTAATGCTGGAAAGTAAATCCTAAATTTTTTTAAGAATCCAACGCGCTGGGATTTGAATCAATCAATTATTTAATGGCTATTGCCTTATGAAATTTAAAATTTCTAAATTTGACATCTAAGATTGAACCCAGCGTCACGATAATTGGGTCGAGGAAACAAAAGGTTTCATCCATGCAAATTGGGGTCATATATCATATTTTTGGGATATTCAATTTTTTTATATAAATTTGAAATGGGGAAGAGAGAAGAATTCCAATTTAACTCGACCCTATTTGATCTCTAAAATATCTAAACACATATATAATATGTAATCAAAATTATATCTAAACGGATATATAATATGTAATCAAAATTATATATATAATGTGTGTACTGAAGAAACCAAATTTGTCACATATTATAGGATTTTTTAGTTCATTTGGAGTGATTTTCGTTTCTAATTGCATAAGTATAGCTAGTAATTGATTTTTTTTTTTTTTTGACTAGGACAATAGTTCGTAGCTTTTTTTATTAAACCATCCAATGATGGGAGGATTAAGATCAACTCTCAACCTGTATATTTAACGATCCATAAAAAAATTTACAAAGCGTACAAGATCAAAAATATAAAAACTAAGCTCTATGACGAATATATCAAAACCCACAATACATTAACGTAATACAATCTAGAATCCGTAGTTGGGAATGCCCCAATTGTCCACAATAATAAAACCCTTAAGGCTATTACAAAGATCAATTCTATCAAACTACATTTTTCTTTTCACTTGAATAGCCAAATTTGCCAAATGATCCAACAACAAAACGTGACTCGTAAAAGTTCTCAAAATATATAATCAAGTGATGTGTTGCATATTTTACGGAACTGTTAATTTCACATCATAAGATTTAAAAAATTATGATCTTTATATCTGAATAATAAATAAGTAGCTTGGTACATCTAAAAATATATTTCTACAAAATTGACATATCACATAAATATATCATGTTTTCAAAATATCAACCTGACTCCAAACTAAGATTCTTCTGCAATCACTTAGAGTGAAGTCAAACAATCATTTAAAATTCAATAATAATATTAGAAGTGTGAAATATAAAAAGAAACCACTTGAAGCAAATCAGGAAACATATATGTACACAAATTATCATTAATGGCGTGCTTGGCCAACTATTGTTACGTGCCTGCCCGGGAACCAATACTAAATTATATATTGAATGCATTGCAAATTTTAATTTAGTGTTATCCATATATCATATACGTTGTAGGTTAGGATTTTGATGTGCAATTATTGAAAATTTGATATAAACAAAAAATAAAGAACAGTGATTGGTTGATCTTGGGCACTACCAAGTCGGAAGAATTTATTATTTTTCGTGTGTTAACAAATGCAATGAATCTAGGGTTATTTATAACCAAAATTGGGTCGTAGCCCTAAAAGCCCACTCGTGAGTCGTTACATAGACGATCAGACTCCATAACTTAACATTGTATTGCTGTAATTAAGAAATAAATATGAAAATATGTGGAAAAAAATAGCTCGTAATTAAATATCCGATGTTTTCAAATAAATTAATGACATGCGGTTGTGTGAAATTGTAAAATTGGTGGTGGATTTGGCATTATTTTATCAATTGTAAAATTGGTGGTGGATTTGGCATTATTTTATCAATTAAGACACGTTTAGTGATGGTGGTGCTACAATTAGGTGCCAGAAAATGAGGTTGATATAGTAATTTAAAAAATTGCATACTTCATACCATATTGTAATTAACATATAGAGTTATATGCAAAAATCAACTTAAAGTATAATTTGCAATATAATTTATTTTATTTGATTGCAATCTTGAAGTTTTAGAGTTTATTTGATTGCAATCGAAATCACTTTTTTGACAATGTTTCTGGAAAAGTGGACATAACGTGACTCGCAGGTGATTTAATTTTTTCACTTTGCAACCTAAACTTTTTTTTTTTTGTTCAATTGTAACCTTCAGTTCTGAAATTTATCAAAATGTATCATAAATTAAAGGTTGCAATTGGATAAAAAAAATTTAAAATTTAGGTTGTAAAGTGAAAAATTAAAATTATGTGTTTGAAAATTGTTTTATGTTGCAATGAAAAAAAAAACGCAAACTGAAAAAAAAAAAAGTCAATACAACCCAAAAATACAATTTTTGCTCATGTTTGCATTTAACCCTAAAATACAACCCAAAAATTTGCATATTTTTTTTGCGTAATTAACATTTAATCCTGATATGGTCGAATTAAAATGAACCGGACTTTTTTCCCTTAAACCGAATTAAAGTCAAAGTCAGCATGCATGAACAACTTAAAGAAGCGAACAAATGTTACTTCAGGATGACAAACTGATTCATGATGACGACGAACTGATATATGACGACAAACTGATTCATGATGACGAACTAATTAACATTGAAAAGTGACGAACAAGTTTTAGTCCAACTGACCGCTATTTCAGCGGGTCAGTTACCCATATCACCTATTTTTTTGGATAATCTCAACTGTCACGAATCCCAGGGAGTATATATACCTCTTATATTCATTCTTTTATTTTTCAGGCACAATTATATCAAAAACACATACACGCACATTGCTTGAAAGATTGCTTAGCGACTTTACTGACTTGAGTGTCAGAGTCCCATCACCGGAAACCCCTCCCGGCGTTTGTTTTGCAGGTTTTTGGATCCGAGATTTCAAGTTTTTGGTTGAAGAAGAAGAAGGTTGGATCGAAGCAATATCAATTGGCGCCATCTGTGGGAATCGTTTGAGTTTTAAGACGTTGAAGTATTTAAGAGGTGAATACCAGAGGATCTAAGAGAGCACTGGTAGTAGAAGAGACATCAAAAAGACAGGAAGATGGAGAAAACAGCTGGAGTTCTACTCCAATAGATCCACCTCATACCATTACGTTAACACCAGATGAGTTGCCGGATTTGATAGCGGCTGCTGTTCAAAAGGCTCTGGGTAAGCAACGAGTGGAATCACAACATGATAATGTGGAAGTTCGTGCGGAAGTAGGGCAGTAGAATGATAAATCTCAGACCGATGAAAGGGAGAGCCGGTTTGGTCATCCTCATGGCCAGAAACGGGAACATGAGGAGCTATCTGAGAAGGTAGATGATTTGAGGAGAGACTGATTAGAGAGAACCGACTCGCTCGGCATGTCGTCGAACAGGTACGAACTGATTATTGATGAAGCGGGACGAACTGGAGAGACTGATTAGGGAGAACCGACTTGCTCGGCATGTCGTCGAACAGGTACGAACTGATTATTGATGAAGCGGGACGAACTGGAGAGACTGATTATGGAGAACCGACTCACTCGGTATGTCGTCGAACAGATACGAACTGATTAATGATGAAGCGGAACGAATTGGAGAGACTGATTAGGGAGAACCGACTCGCTCGGTATGTCATCGAACAGGTACGAACTGATTAATGATGAAGCGGGACGAATTGGAGAGACTGATTAGGGAGAACCGACTCGCTTGGTATGTCGTCGAACAGGTACGAACTGATTATTGATGAAGCGGGACGAACTGGAGAGACTGATTAGGGAGAACCAACTCGCTTAGCATGTCGTCGAACAGATACGAACTGATTATTAATGAAGCGGGATGAATTGGAGAGACTGATTAGGGAGAACCGACTCGCTCGGTATGTCGTCGAATAGGTACGAACTGATTAATGATGAAGCGGGGCGAATAGGTTTGAATTCAATACTTGAAGTGTCACACTTCTATATGTTTCTTGCTATTTTTTTCAATTTCCCTTACCTGAATAAAATGAGAAATATTCACTCTCCGTGGATGTAGGCTAATTTAACCGAACCACGTTAAATTGCTGTGTCTTTTTTTTTTGTTTGATTTCATATGATTGATGTTATGCTTGCCGATTAAGCGAACCGAAATATTCCCTCGGAATGTAAACACTCCCTCGGAGTGTCCTGATTAAGCGAAGTGAAACATTCCCTCGAAATGTCCCGATTAAGCGAACTGAAACATTCCCTCGGAATGTCCTGATTAAGCGAATTGCAACATTCCCTTGGAATGTAAACACTCCCTCGGAGTGTCCTGATTAAGCGACTGAAACATTCCCTCGGAGTGTCCTGATTAAGCGAACTACAACATTCTCTCGGAATGTAAACACTCCCTCGGAGTGTCCTGATTAATGTAAACTTACATTTCTTTTAAGTCTTGTGGATTGTGAGTACAAACTTTTATGTTAAGAACAAATTGATTATGCATTACTGGTGACAATTGTCAGATTGAAGATTGTGATAACATTCAAAATTCTAGAAGAATAGTTACAGATAAGGGGAATATGTAGTGTTTTCCAAAAAAGACACAACAAAATTTTACTAAGAACCGTCAGACGGTGAGAGATGAAGAGACGCTCAATGGGAAACACATTTTGACACGTGTCGCTTACATAGGACAGAAGCTGTTGAGAAGATGGTTCACCTTGAAAAGGAGCGTTGGGCGTTCGACAAAAGTGTTTAGCGAACTGCACCAGTGCGTGTAAACACGCACTTCGAAGGGGGGAGTACTTGATATGGTCGAATTAAAACGAACCGAGCTTTTTTTTCCTTAAACCGAACTAAAGTCAAAGTCAGCATGCGTGAACAACTTAAAGAAGCGAACAAAGGTTGCTTCAGGACGACGAACTGATTCATGATGACGAACTGATATATGATGACGAACTGATTCATGATGACGACGAACTGATATATGATGACGACGAACTGATTAATTTCTTGCACCAATTTAAGAATATTAATTTACAATTCCATTCTTGTAGAACACTTTCTATGAACTAAACATTTGCATAAGAAAGACAAAACATGATAAACGACTTTACCAACACGACTTTTCTAAACAATACATAATTTGGTATTTCAGTCAAAAATACAGAGACAAAACGAAAGGAAATTTTTCTAAAAACAAAACGTTAAGAGGGAAAGTTGCATTTCCAGTCCATAGGAATTGCAATTTTAGTTCCATAAGAATCAGACGTGGCAATTTTGGTCAAAATTTTTCTAAGTTCTGCATTAGTCTCGTTTATAAAAAAAAGTCTTAAGGTTGTATTTGGATAAAATGATTTAAAATTAAAATTTTAAAATGAAAGTGATAAATTTCAAATTCTAATCTATGAAAATATAATCGATGGATTTGTTACTTTTGATTTCAAATCTCTTATTATGAAATTCATCTATCCAAATGGACCCTAACAATTACATGAAAAATGCACCTAATTATCACATCATTCATTTAATTAGTAATATTTTTTCAATTGTCGTTAGTAACTTAATGTACATAATTAATCACAATAAACTTAATTAATGCTGACTTGAAATTATTTTTTTTCCACGTCAGCTATTACATGATAATTGCACATCAGGAGGGAAAAACTCAACCTCATATTATTAGATATTCTCTATATACAGATTAAGAAATTTTTTGAAATTCCAATTATACCCTTATCATACATTAATTGTTTAAGGAATTAATCTACTCCAATTTTGAAGTTTTATTAATTGAAACAAAAATTATTTTCACACTTATAATATTGCATTAATGATATTGTTTATCTCAAGATACATTTTTCTACTTTCAAGGAAGAGAGGCAACTAAAAAAATTTAGAAGAGAGGAAACTAAAAAATTTAAACAAAAATTGCAACTCAAATTTAGAAGAGAGGCAACTAAAGTTTTTCAACAAAATTTGAAACTCAAATTGTACTCCAATTTAAATTTTCGCCATTTCTTCTGCTCTTGAGAATTCATGGAGTATTAGTTTTTTTTTTTTTTTTTTTTCACATTTTAACAATGAACATGAATTAAAATGAGCATTTATTGATTAGTGTAGTGGTAATTCAATTTAATCATTAATGACAATTTGGAAATATGAAATGATTATGGGAATTTGTCAAAAATGAACAAATGAAGACCACACATTCAATGCAACATTTTTTTTCCTAAAAAATAAATAAGGGCATATATGGAATTACAAGTTAAAAACTACACTAATATAGTAACAGACCTATCTTTGTGAGACAGACGAAAATAGTATACAGACCTATTTTTGTGGGACGGAAGGAGTATATATATAACTTTAAATTTATGTCATTCTAAAAAATAATAATATCCGCTCATCAAGTACGTCAAAATCTCTTGGGTCTTGTTATCTGTTTAAACAAAACTATTTGAAGTTGGACTTAATCTAACATTAATAAACAAAACTGAATATAATAATGATGAATATATATATCATGTGCACTAAGAATTGTTCAATTTGAAATTATGATTTGTAAAAAGACAAAAAATTCACCCATGCCCCACCCTTTACAGGCCCACCTCCTACAAAATATAAATATGCTAAAAAGTGACAACAAAATTTCAAATAAGAAGGATAAATATGAAGCATATGCATTTCAAATGCATTTCAAATGAAGAAGTTGTTTAATTTACAATTATTTTTTAAAATTGTTTTTATATTACTTGATTTCATGTTATATATGTAATCTAATAAATGTATTTCTATTTGTATTTTCTATTTCTACATTTTAATCTTAATTTAATATAAATTACTCAAAACACTTGTCATTTATCATAAAAACGTCTATAACAATTTAAAAAAAAATCATTCTAACCAACAAACATATATTTCAATTTTTTATTTTATATATGAAATATGTATATCAAATTGAACATCATTAAAAATGATTAATTTGATATATTATATATAAAAAATTCATTCATTTATTTTTGTTTTTAAGTTTCTATACAATAAATGCAAAATTAATTGTCATAAATTAGATTTCTGAAATTAAATGTTTATTTATTTCTTTTGAGTTTCTATACAATAAATGAATATAAAATAATAAATAATATTTCTTAAAATAGAAATATTTCATGGTCGGGAAAATTACTCCAACTATTTTTGTCAACCTATTCTACCTTTATATATATATATATATATATATATATATGTGTGTGTGTGTGGGGGGGGGGGGGGTATATGGAAAATTACTATTGTAATGAATCTATGGTGTCATTGAAAAACAATGTTGTATAGTTTTGTATGAGAAAATTGGTGGGACTATGTCGTATGTTATGAGTAATTTCAATTTTACTCTTTAATTTTTTTAATTTTTTAAAATACCTCATATTTTGTATATCTTGACATAAATACTCATCTATACTATATATTAAATTAAGAAAGTTGGCAAAAATTATAAGAATACCACTTTCCCGTCTAAAAATATCATGTCAATAAAAAAAATCTTACTTGATAAACTATTCTTTAATAATAATAAAAACAAAAGATCAGTCTTACTCTACAAGCTATTCTATAATCTATATAAAACTAAGAAATGAAAAGAGAGATACATTGATTTTTCAAACCTATGTAACACTAAAAAAAAGAAGAAAAAATAGTGATTTTTCAACAAAAGATAGATGTATATAGAATGGAAAAAAAAAGGATATGCAAAGAATGAAGTAAAAAGAAACAGAAAAAACCGTAAATATATTTATTTTTCAAATCTATATCTATACTATATATTAAAGCAAGAAAGTTGGCAAAAATTACAAGAATGTTTTCCCGCCTAAAAATGTCATGTCAATAAAAAAATAGTAAATCTTACTTGATAAACTATTCTTTAATAATAAAAAAAAATATCAATCTTACTTTACAAGCTATTCTATAATCTATATAAAACTAAGAAATGAAGAGATAGATACATTGATTTCTCAAATTTATGTAAAACTAACGAAGTGTATATATGATGATTGAAGACTTCAATTTGAAGTATAAAAGTGGAATATACAAATAAAAAATATTAAAGGAAACATTAATTATGATCGAAAGAATTCATCATTATATATAATAGTATTAATTTGAAAAAAATATAAAATCAACAAATAAAATAAAAAATGTTTAAAAATAAAATTAACAATAATGTGTATCGTTTTTTAATCAAATTAGCACAAGTGAAAGGAAAGTTTTATTAAAATTATTAAAGTTATATGATAATTTGTGCAACGCACAGGAGAAACATAAAAATCGTTTGTTAATTATACATGTTTTAGATTAAAATAATAAAAGATGTTATGAATAACATATTAATTTATACAACTTCATTATATTATTACATATTATAAATATTAACATAATAAATAATAAACCGTGCATCGCGCGAATGTACTGCTAGTTTATCATAAACAACCTACAACACGATGACGGCCAGTTATTACGCATGTGCAACAAACACGTTCAAACGGTTCGAAAAACTAGAATCGGGCCGGTTCGAACCGGCGGTCAACGATTCGGGAAACCATTGACCCGGTTTCGGTTCCAAATCGGAACCGAAAACTGTCGAGAATCGGTTCGGTTTCGGTTCCGTGATATATGAAACCGGCAAACCGGTGGTTTTTGTAATTTTTTTTAAATGGAAAAAGGGTCAGTACCGCGGTATCCATATTCAGTACCGCTGTACCCGAAGTGGAGAACCAAAATACTGGGTTCTGCATCTCAGTACTGCGTTACCCATATCTCAGTACCGCGGTACTCAACTCCAGATAAAAAAAAAAGGAACCGCTGGTTCGAACCGGCCGAACCGTCCGGTTTCGATTGAACCGACGGTTTGAAACCGAAACCGCCCATCACACAGTTCGGTTTCGGTTCCACCAATCCGAAACCGCCGAATTGGCGGTTCGAACCGGAATCGAAACCGACGAACCGTTTGAACATCACTATATGTTGTAAGTTATTAAAAGATACTAATTTTATTTGAGAATAGTTATTGAAGGTTACTGATTTCACTAGCCAATTCGTCCAACTCTTTATAATCACACATTTCATATACTAGATTAATCATTTGTAGACTGAATTTCAGTTAAATTTGAAAATAAAATAAAAAAAGGTAAAATGAAGCAAACAAATAAAGAAATCACGTTTAGGCTCTTTGCATTGTTAGAGGTTATAACAAGAAGAGCAAAACTTGTAAGATCATGATTTCACTTTTATAAATTTCATATTTTAATTTGGATTCTTAAAAATTAATTTACAGTTTTTATTTGTTATTTTATCATTTACCAAATCACCATTAAGATTTACATTATGTAATATAAATCATTCTTAAGTTTTATATTGTTTAATTGTTTCATATGTACGTAAGATCATCGAAGAATGAGTTAGAATTGTAAACTTTTTGATAGTATTAATATAAGTGTTGGGATATTTCTGTTGTTTTTTTGATGAGACAAAACAGTTTGCGTGATAAGACAAAAACAGTATGTTTAGGGTATCAGTACCTAGTTTCCATACTGATCACGTGATCTTTAGTAAAAGATCATGTAATGGTTTTCCCAATTTTAAAAAAACCAACCTTAGAAGATATATGAAGATATCTTCTAAGAGCAGCATGTTGTAGCAGAAAGTTGGAGAAAACAGCAAGCTGGCTGTAGCAGCAAGCTGAAGGAAGCAGCAAGTTGAAGGATGCAGAAAGTTGGCTGAAAAAACAACAGGAAGCAGCATGCTGGTGCAGCAAGTATGAAGCAGCATGCTGGAGCAGCAAGCAAGGAAGAGCTATAGCAGCTTGCTATGAGGTCAGAAAGTAGCCAACGGATC
Source organism: Scutellaria galericulata (assembly GCA_946896805.1). Classification (NCBI taxonomy): domain Eukaryota; kingdom Viridiplantae; phylum Streptophyta; class Magnoliopsida; order Lamiales; family Lamiaceae; genus Scutellaria; species Scutellaria galericulata. Next base: position 16,525,865 of record OX335790.1, read on the forward strand.
TTTTGCAGAAAGATAAGTGCTACTCTCATCCATGCAGCACGAGAAAGACCATGCAACTCAAGGAAGAGCAAAGCTATCTGTCAACTAGAGTAGCTACCCGTCGCATGAAGGTCAAAGATGTCAGGTGCATTAAATGCTCATGTCAAGAGCAACTCAAATGCATTTAATGCGGCCACAGAGAAGATCTTTGAAGATCAAAGTTCAAATTCAAAATGGAAAAGTATCTCTCTTCAACGGATACTTTTCCTACCTCTATAAATAGAAGGTGTGAGTGACTGGGAAAAATTGCTGAACTGAGTCGAGTGGAAAATCAGAAATACTACAAAGCTTATTCAAGCTTACCCATGTTCAGCCACTCAACCTTCTGAAAAAAGTCAACAAGCATTCGAACTCTCAAGTTCAAGACTGTTTTCAAGATCGCATCAGTTGAAGAATCACGTATCTTTTAACAATTTATGTTGTGTGCGCTAGATTATTTTAATTTGGTGTACTTAGTTGAGAGAATTATATACTTACTAAGTTTGTAGTCTTGTATAGGCTATTTGCCCTGTGTGAGAGTGTGTACCCTTTGTGGGTTTAGGCCTAGGAATCTGGGATTCTAGTAGACATAACTTGTTAGGAAAAGGTTTGTAAAGCGAGACTTGTAAATCGAACTGATTTAACGAAGTTCCTCCTTGTGAAGGAGTAGAGTGGACGTAAAAGACTTATACCACCTTCGAACCACTATAAACCATAAGTGTTTTATTGCTTTTGTTTATCTGCTGCATTGCTTGTTATATCTTGTTGCATATATCATAAACATACTGCATAAGGTTTCTGTTAAAAGCATTATTTGGAAAAGGAAAAGGTTTTTCAAAAGAAACTCTATCTAGTTTATTCCACTATGTATACTGTGATACCGGATCAGGAACCTCATACAGCATACTGCCAGGTTACTGATATGAGACAGGTTGCTGCATTCACTCTTGAATCAGGAACCTGTTTTACAGAAAAGTTTTGAAAATCGAAAATCAATAGAGGTTCATTCACCCTATCTGAACCTCTGACCACTTGGGACCATCAATAAGAAAATGTTTTATTGATCAATAACAATAATGATACTAAATATATAATAGAGTTTAAATTCGTTTTTTATTCATAAGTAACACATATCCCAACAATTTGGAAATAAATTTGAATATTTTGAATAACTTTGACCATCCAAACAACACATATCAGAACTTTAATAAATTTGAAAAATCTCAAAGGATTTGGATTTTTGATAGTCGGTTCTTTTTTCATTTTTGTGTGTGTATATATATATATTATATATACTAAGTACTCCCTCAGTCCCGGCTAATTTTGCACACTTTCCTTTTCGGGATGTCCCGGGTAAATTTGCACACCCCCGAAAAGGAAAGTAATTTTTACTTTTGACATGATTTTGTTGACTTTTCAACTCAAAAAGCAAAAAACACACTTACTTTTGGCATGATTTTGTTGACTTTTCAACTCAAAAGGCAAAAAAACAACATTTTTTTATTTCATGTGCCGGGAAGGATGTGCAAAATTAGCCGGGATGGAGGGAGTATCATTGTTGTTATTGATCAATAAAATTTATTCTTAATATTAATAACTATTAAATTAAACAATTTACAATTCTAACTCAGTTTTCAAAGATCCTATGTACATATGAAACAATTAAATAGTATAAACTTTAAGAATTATTTATATTGCAAAATGTATATCTTAATGATAATTTATAACAATAAAAACTGTAAAATATTTAACAATCCAAATTAAGTTATAACAAGTCTAAGTTGCTTTTCTTGGTGTAACTTGTAATAATACAAAGAGCCTAAATGTCATTTCTTTAATTGTTTGCTCCATGTTATCTTATTTTCTTTTAATTTTCAAATTTTATTGAATTTAAAGTGATTAATCTAGTACATGAAGTGTGTGAATATAAAGAGTTGAACGAATTGACAAGTGAAAATCAGTTTCCTGTAACAACTATTATCAGGCATCAAGTCTTATTTCTTGAAAATTAATATTGTAAGAAAATGAAATGAAAAAGAAACAAAAATAAAGAAAGCAATTAAGTGTACCAACCATTGGCATTAATAAGAAAAAAATAAATAACTAAATAAAAAGTTAACTTTAAAAAAATGAATTAAAAAAAAAAAAGTAGAAAGAAACATACATATCAATTGTTGGCTTTAATAACAATAAAATATGTAATTAAATAAAAAATTAAAATTGAAAAAAAATGAGGTGAAAAAAATAAAAACAAATAAAGAAACATGTGTTACTGTAGAAAATAATCTTGAGCGAAGTGTTTACAATTGCAAAAAACCGCTCACAAGAGAATGAACATTTTATATAGTTAAGAAATGTTACATGTCATTATATAATAAAAAAATGAAAAGAAAAAAAAAAACCACTCATGATGGGTGTGTAGAACACTTCCATTAACATTAACAAAGTTGGAGATTTTTGCATGTATTTAGAAGACCACAATGAGATTTCGCGCAATTTTTAAAACATATGAGGTTTTACATAGATTTTCCAAACAATGAGGAGGTTTTGCGCATTTATCCATTTTTTTTCTAAGTTTACTGTTTACCCTCACAACCAACCCCTTAAAGATTTTCTAATCTTCAACATACATGTTTATTCTCTTTAAAATTTATTCACACAAAATTTTATGAAATTATTCAGAGGGAAAGTTTCAGTGAAATAATTGAAGAGATAAAAAATATCATGTTAATTTAAGAATAGATGAGGGAGTGAATATTAAAATTACCTAAGATTATTTTTATTTAAATTTTATATTCTGTAATCTATAACAAATATTTCAAAATAATATTTATTTTAAATTGGAGGGAGTATAATGCGATTTGACTTATTAAACAGTGTTTTTACACTTATCTTGGTGGTATACTATCTGACACATTCATTACATTTACATTTTTCTTGATGATCAGAATCATGTGACTTGTTGCATTTTACATTTTTTGTTGAGAATGTTATGGATGTTTATTACGTATTTCATTCTTTATGCACAATATGTACCATTTAATAATATCTTTTAATATAAATAAAAATAACACTAAAATAAAATCACAGTAAAATAATATTATAATTCTTACTCCCTAATTTTATCTACACGAAACTAGCTATATGAGACAACATTATAAGTGTAATTCCATAAGATGGTATTCTACTCACATGTATGTAACATGTGCCACATTTCGATAATATAAAAAACTGTAGTTATTAATTTGTTCAAAGTGTAACACATATCATATATCCTGTTTTGTTAGGGGTACTAATCACATGAATATGGTATTGAAATTAACGGATTCCTACTATCTTTAAAACACATTTTCACACTCATATATAAATTATGAGTTGTTGATCAGAGGTTGATCACAAAGTTACATAACTAAGACGGTCTTGAAAAGTCCTACTTAATTTATATAAATCCAAGACAAATATGCATGAATATCATGTGTATCATGGGCTACCTACGTTCTCTATCTGGAATAAAAGAATGTTTTTTTGAATATTTTTTCCATATATTTATATTGTACTCTCTCCAAATAAATAAACATATATAAATAACTACTCTTCATATTTCAGAGTCTGGACATACACATAAACACAAACACATGATGGGCATAGATATTCACAGAATAAGTAGGAAATATAACCGGAGCAAAATGTGGTGGAAGAACAATAATTTACAAGAGAATCTGAGTAGATTGCTAGCTGTGTCCTCGTTAGAAATTCTTTGTGTTAAGCTTAATTAAGCAACGTCGAATTTTTTTAAGAATCAAAACCGATTGTAGATCATATTCAAGAATATTATTTGAAATGAAAATGACAAAGTGACTGGTCCAAAACTAATTTATTTAATTTACTACTTTTAAAAATTCATTATAGATTTAATTAACACATCATACATTAAATTGAATAAAAAAATACAAATATGCTAAGAGATGTAAATATATTTACGATTGAATTTTATATTACAATTCAAAAGAATAAAAAATGGTGATGTGATGGAGTGTGTACAACGAAAAGATTCAATTTGCAAATCGAAGAATTCCAACTCAAGTACATCGATGATGCAGGTGAATCGATCATGCTGATGAGTGATTCTGATCTATCTGAATGTGTTAAGTGTTGGATTTTACAGACACACAGGATGAAGCTCAACTTTGTCTCGGTTTCTACTCTTTATCGTAGACACCAAGAAAAAGTTAATTTTGGTGGTTCACATGAACCACGAGCTTCACCCTGTGTTTGGCTTTAAAATCCAATACTTTAACACAATCAGATAGATCAGAATCACTTACCAGCACGATCAGCTCTCTTTCATCGTCGATATATTTGAGTTGAAATTCTCCGATTTGCAGATTGAACCTTTCGCTACTTCTTCATACAGTTGAGCACACCCATCGGCAGGTTCAAATCTAAACCGAATCGTATCTTCTTTAAAAGCAGCTTTAATAGGGACCTTGGAGCCACCTTCACCAAAGCTTCTCCTGGTTTCCTGATTCGGTCTCTCACCCAAACTTGGCGAATTTCCTTTCGTCATCGATCCTTTGGATGAGTAATATTCGACAACTCCATCAAATGTATCCACCACGTGATCGATGGCCATGGGGTTTGTGGTGTTTATTGCTAAATTTGAGCTATTGAGCACAAATTCACCACTGATGGGGTCGAAGTTCAATCTTCTTTTCACACCCTCGTCAGAGTCGAGCACACTCTGAATCTTCTTCAAAGAGTTATTGACCTTTTTTATCTTCAAGAAAGGCCATCTTTGAATGCCATGTTTTCTGCACAGCCTTATGAGGGTGGTCGGGGACACTGTAACAAGAAAAACACAGTTTAAATAAATAATAAACAAATAAAAGAATCACATATTCATGGGTATAAAGACTCACCTCCAATGCTCTTTGCAGCATCTTTAAGGGTCATTGAGAAGTGTTGTTGAATAACACTTAAACTCACACACTTCTCAGTTGACTTCCTTTTTCTCTTTGCCTGGTTCATCGACTCATCAATCGGCTACAACAATTAAAGAAGAGATAATTAAGTATAACCTGATTGTCACATGATTCAAGTATAAGACATGATTCATACAAAAAAAAAAAAAAAAGGCAGAAGTACCTGTTGATGAGATGCACTATCCGGACAGGCAGGGGCGGAATGTCCTTGTATTATCGGTTCAGTTATTACTAACTGAACTTGAGAATCATCCACCCTGACCAATTCGTCGTCTGACACAGTCCTCATACTCTTGCAAAGACTTTGCATTGTAGTAGACATCTCTTTAAGCAAGAGTTTTAGTTCTGCTCTATCTTTTATATCGACAGGCAGAAAGAACTCGAGAACATAGTCATCGTCCCCAGTGTAAGTGCATCTCATCCTGATTGCAACAGCAGCATTGAGGCCAAATTGACGAGCGTGATGAACCAGAGGATACTCGCCTACATGGCATTCCTTGACATCAGCCTTGAAGAAGGGCTGGTTGGACTGAAGGGCTCTTCCGACAATACCCTTCCCTTCTTCGATGCAATGTTCGCCACATACGCGTAGAAAGCTCTGCATGTTCATGTCGTGTGCATGACATGCAGTTTCCTCGATGATTAGGACACATTTCTTATCGAGACTATTATGCTCTCCAGCATGTAGTCTTGTGGCTTCATCACCAGGCCCTTTTTGGTATTTACAAGGAACCCATGTTAGTGCGAGAGGTAGCCCATGTACATGGCAAATTCCACGTAAAGCTTCTGCTATCTTAGCTAAGGCCACCTTTTGGTTCTCAGTGTAATTCTGCAAATTAAGATTCGATTAATAAGGTATAATCATCAAATTAATATGATAGGAAAAATTAAAGAAAATAAGATTTGATGCAAACCTGAGAGCAAAGTCTTGGAGACTGTTTGCTGGTAAGATTCACAGCCTGTGACATTTTAGAGATTTAACGTAAAAACTTATTGCAACTATGAGTTGTCAAGAGTCGGACTCTAAGATAAATAAGCGATTAGCAAAATTAGAGAACTATATGTGAAGAGCTATAGAAACTAGAAGTGAAGAAAGTGAGAGTAATTCAAAGTTGCAGATGGAGTCAAGCTCATCATTTTGGTTTGACAACCAAGAGAGATTTGAGGGTCCCATAATGGTTACTCATGACTTGCATGTATGGACACGTGTTACTTTTAATTTAAATATGCTAATGTCACATTCCTCTTGAGAAATATGAAGGTCGAGCCTTCGAGGGGGAATTTACAATTTTGGTTATCTAATTTAAATATGCTCAAGTAACCAAGTTACCGTGTTTTTTTTTTTTTTTTTCAATTTTCATCTGACATAAAAAATTTAATTCGACGTTATAGAAATGGACAATTCGACAAAAATCGAATCAATTTAAATAGAAAAAAAAAAGATAATTATATGACAAAAATTGAAATACATCAAATCTTAGGTAAAAAAATGAGCAAGGAAATTCTTAAAAAAGTAGCTCAATCAGAACTGAAGAAGAAATCGATGTAAAATAGTAGGGAAAAATCCTCAATAATAATAAAGGAAAAATAAATGACGCTTCAAAAATCTATTGTGTTTTCTCTGCTTACTAAAAAAAACAATTAAAACATTGATGATTGAAACATGAAAGAATACGACAAAATGTATAACATAATATTGATAAACTGACCATTAACGAACAATTAAAACATGTGTGATTGAAGCATGAAAAAATAAGACAATGTTTAATTAAAACTGACCTTTAATGGGCTACAAACGTTTTTCATCTCGATATCAAAATTAAACTTTTCCTTCAGGGAAATCAGCTCTAGCACTGCGCAACACGATGTTTCATGTGAATTATCTTTAAATATTGGTAGTCCAATACATCCTCGAACGTGATGATCAACAACATATTCTAAGCGCAGATACTCATTTTCATTGTAATACATAACATTTGAGGTCCACTCTGGAATTCCTGAAATGAATACACGACCAAGAAACCCTAGAAAAGATCCTGGTTTTGATTCAGTAGCAAAGGTGGATAATTTTGACACTTCACGATATCCTAAAAGATTATGATCAGATAGATAAGGTTGGTCTGAAGTGCTCAAAATGTATTTACTTCCATTTCTCATAGGAATCCATAATTGTGCTAAAGTTCCCTCCGCAGACCATTTTGTAAATAAATCCATTGCTATGAGCATTTTCTCTGCCAATGATTGAGAAGGAGATCTTGGTATGGTCATGGTCAAACTCCCATCATGATCAGAATTTGTTAGAAAAGACAACTGTCTGTCCGCATAAGAAAATATTTCTTCATCTTCAGGTGAATTTGTCACCATATCCTCATTTAGTGTGGTAATTGTTGTATGTAGATCAAAGAAATTTAAAGGGTCTGAAAACATTGGAGACCATGTGATAGGAGGAGGAGAGACTGAACACGGAAACATTTGGTCACCAAAACTACCAGGACTGTTACACCGTACATCGAATGCATCAATATTCGTCAGTTCATCAACATTAGTAGCGAATGCATCAACATTCATCCATCCATCAACATTAGTAGATGAATTCATGCCTTGTATATCATTCTCTATTAACGGCACATTCATATCTTCCATCGAGTTCCTTGGAACTACTGAACAACTGTTGCTTGTTTCGTTGCTCGAAATAACGTGCTCCATTAAAACTAGAACTACAAAACAAGATGTATTAATATAAGATCAGCTACAGAATTTATGAAACAATGAATTCTTCTAAAAAAGTTTCCAAAACTGCAAAACTGATTGATACAATTTAACCTGGCCCTAATTCTAGTTTTTCCAATTTTATCGAACACTCTTTTAAAGAACAAATTCAGAATGTAACATAGCTCAACATGCAACATATCGATTTTGGAAGAAATAGAAACAACTTTTGCATTGAAGACTCATATTGTGATAAAAAGCTGTAAAGTTCAAAATGTGGAAATAAATTGGAAATGTTAATCATCAAAAATGGAATCTCCAACAATATTTCAGAATTTACTATAAAAATAAGTATAAATGATTTCAACAATGATTATGAGTAGATTGAACAAAGTTCCAAATAAAGAACACAATTATCTAAAAAAAAAAACCTTTATGAAGAAAATTATTAATAAATACGGAATTTTAATGAATTCCACCCATTAATATATATTATGGTTAATTTCAATATGTGGTTATTTTCAATTTGTTGTTAGCACTATATATGTACAATTTTTTTTATAAACTTTGAATGTTCTACTATACCATATAAATTTCAAATTTAATGTATTTTATGATATTAGATAAATTCTAGATGTTAATGAATCGGATTTATAATTTATATTATAACTCAAAGTTTATACAAATAAATATCAAATCAACTATAGTTAGAATAAAAAAAATGTTTTTTTAAGCTATATATATTATTCAATTTTCAGCAAAATATATGAACTCTAGCATCTAACGTTAGAAGAAAAATCAATTCAGTAAATAAATCACAAATATCAAACTCATTCAACAAATCTCGAACAATTAATGTTTACAAAATCAAAAGTCATTTACTTATTATCAACCAACTCTAACCAAACATTTTCGATAGAAAGAATTGAGACTGAAAAAAGGGACAATATACTCATCCACCAACTATAATCAAACTTTTTTTTTTGCAATAAGAAGAAATGAGATTGAGAGTAGACAGTCTATTATAAACAGGAAATTAATGATGGTGGAAAAACTTGGAAAGAAAAAAATCAATATTTTTTATAATAAAAAGAAATGAGAATAATAAATATTGTATCTTGTAAGTTGAGAATATTTCAAGATTTTTTTTAGGGAATAGTAAATATTGTATCTTGTAAGTTAAGTTTTTCTGGATTATGAAAAAAGTTCTTTTGGTGAACACCAAAAATTAGCAATATCATTTTTTAGAGAATATTTTATCTACACAATTATTAATGAATATTATCTTTGACAATTCATGAATTATTTAGGATTTGTTAATACTTGAGGCTTGTCTTCTTATTTTGTGAACACAATAAATCATTAATAGTGAAATTCAATATTATACTTTATTAATAGTAGATTTTACGATTTGTTAATATTTGAGGCTTGTTTTTCATATTTTTGGTGAAAATCATATATTATTTGGGGTAGGTCTTGTGTGAAACCGTCTCATGGATCTCATTCGTGAGACGGGTCAAAAGTATTACATGATATATACAAAAGTATTACATGATACACATTTCTTGTATTATGTGATATTTTCAAAAAGTATTACATGATATATATAAAAGTACTACCTAATACACACAAAAGTATTACATATTACACAATTCACACATGAGGAAGAAGAGCACATGGGGCGCCTAGGATCCGCGCGTTTTTTGTTGAGACCCGACCTGACCCAATTCGGGTCATTATCCCATAATACAAAAATATTACCTGATATACATAAAAGTATTATCTAATACACATAAAAGTACTACATATTTTCTTATAGTCTAACCAAATCCAAAATGCATCATATAATATCAAAGTATCACCTAATATATAGAAAAGTATTACATAACACACACAAAAGTATTACATAATTTTATGTTCGACCCGATCCGACTCGTCTCACGGAATGAGATCCGTGAGACGATCTCACGGAATGGGATCCGTGAGACGGTCTCACCCAAGACTTTGTCCATTATTTGAGGCTTGTCTTCTATAGTTTTGGTGAACACCATTATTTGAGACATGTCTTCTATAATTTTTAATTTTGGTAAACACCATAAATTATTAATGGTGGAATTTGTGTTGATTTTTTTCAAAACTCATCAATTTTATTTAAAACACCCAACATAACAATCTAACCCTTTTGAGAATATTAAAGATTATTTTAAAACACCCAACATAACAATGTAACTCTTTTGAGAATATTAAGGTTAAAATACCAAACATAACAATCTAACTCTTTTGAGAATATTACCCTTTTGAGAATACTAAAGATTATTTTAAAACACCCAACATAACAATCTAACTCTTTTGAGAATATTACCTTTCTGAAAATATTAAAGATTATTTTAAAACACCCAACATAACTCTTTTGAAAATATTAAGGTTAAAACACGAAACATAACAATCTAACCCTTGTGAGAATATTACCCTTTTGACAATATTAAAGATTATTTTAAAACACCCAACATAACAATCTAACTAAAATATTAAGGTTAAAACACGAAACATAACAATCTAACCCTTTTGAGAATATTAAAGATTATGTTTCATATAGATATTTGTAAATCAAGGGATATATAAATATTATATATTGAGATATAAGATTACATTTTTAAAACTTTCACCGATCATATTAATTTGAGGATATATACATATATACACATATATATATATATATATATATATATATATATTTGATGATTTAAGAGGATATTTCAAAATTAAATTTTAAATTTATTTGATTATTTATGTTAGACTAGTAGAGTGAATGACCTCACACATTATGTCAAAATACTTATTAAACTTTTTTTTTTCTAATAAGAAATTACATGAGTATCTCATGTAAACTTTTGATATTGATTTTTGAATTTCATATGGCTATTTTTGTTTCTATATTTTATATTTCTAATCACTGTTTATTGGCAATAAGATTATAAGTATATTAATCTTCTTCTTTTTCAGTCAAGATATAACTTTTTTTTATTTATTATTTATGTATTTTAAATTTCAATGTTATGATTATTTAATCATTCAATATAAATAATTTTTCAAAGTCTTTTTTATTTTACTCGCAATGTTTTATTATTTGCAGTGATTTATTATCTTTATTAAAATATACTATCAAACTATGATTTAATGAATAAATGCATAAATATACTTTTAATTGCAATCGAATAATAGACTATTAAATATGTTTTAATAATACTTTTCAATATTTATAGAAATATATATATTTTAAATTTAGTGTTCGCATGTGAGACTTAAACAGTTTAAAATTTGTACATTCATTTCTAGACTTATACATATTATAGTTCCTCATCATTCTTACATCATTTACATATAAAATGTTTTTTCATTCTAAATTGTTAAATATACTTTTAAATATATTATTAACAAATTATTAAATGTTTTTAAAAATATAATATCTACTTATTGATAAAATGTTAGACGTTATGACCCCGAGTATATGCTCCCTTATCATCATTAAGTCATTCTAATAAATATAATAATGATTTATTTTTTAAGATACCGAAAATTCTTTTGATTATTTCTACTAAATTAGAGTATGTTTTTAAAATATAGAGGTGATCAATACACTATTAAATACATATTATTCTATAAAATGTTAAATGTATTTTTATAAATACATATAAATATTAAGTATATTGATAAGACAATTTCTTATATTTTTTTCCGAACACATTGATGACATGAGATCGAAAAAGCTTAAAAAAGGATCTCAACTATATATATATATATATATATATATATATATATATATATATATGGGTAAATTCTTGGGTGCTACCGGGCACCATGCAACGGTCAGGATCATGTTTTAACACATATTGATCTGGGTCAACACATGGATCAAATATACTTTAAGACAATTGCACCGAATGACGATACATGATTTTTACTTAGGGCCCAATTAATAAAAATAATAATACATAACAATTCTAAAATAATATCATAAATTAGTAACAATTTCGATAGAATTATTATATATATGTATATATTGCATTATTAAATAAAAATATCTAAAATTAGTAATATTTATTACATTTCAACATGATAATATTAATATCAAAAAATAAAAAATTTAAACATAATCACACCATTTTTATTATATTTTTCATATTTTGAAACGGTTACATAATAGGTTCATTGATAATATTTCCAAATACATGATAAAGTATGGTAGCCTAGTGATAAAATAAATTTGCTTCATAAATTCCAGGGATAGAAGTAAAATTCTTTGATTCTCTTAAAATTTTAAAAAGAGAAAAAAAAAAAAAAAAAGACATTTTTAAAATATTATTATTATTATTTTCTTTTATTTTTATTTAAAATATCACATGGATAATATCACAGGTTATGTAAAAGAAAGAATGTCACTCTTATGAATTTTTGTAGGCACATTAGATTCCAAAATTTAGTTTTTTGGAACTTGTTGTCTTCAGCCACTTTTGTACTAACATTAGATTGATGTTTTTGGCTTGTTGTGTTAGCCAGCACGACACGTGAATGGTATCACCACTTATGTAATGTCTTGACAGTTCTGAACTTGTTATTTTCAAAAAATAAAATTAATATATTCTAACTAAAGGTTAAATTTGTGAAGTTCATCCCAATCGGATTGCCAACCCAAATGCCACAGCCACACCATTTTGCTAACTGAAAGTTTCGTTTCTTTTTGTTATTGGAAATTTCATACATAAATGAAGTTTTTGTTTCGTTTCTACTATTAGGGATTTTAATGACATATATGGCTATATATTTTATGTATTTTTATAGAAAGGTGTAACTTTTTATTCTATTTTTTTAAAGTGGATATAATTCAATGAAACTAGTCTTGTTAGCTAGTACATATAAGTTTAAGTAAAATCCCGAATTATAAAAACTTATATTAGACAGTTTAATGGATATTTTTCGTGAGATAGAGCCCATTATCCACCAGTCAAATCAATTTTTGTAAACTCGTATGATTTATGGGTTATGGATTGTGTGATTAATCCATCTCAAGAAATAAGATCATCCGAATTAAACATATGATGTATAAATAGGGTGGTCCCTTTTTTCACGTACGTATAAATTAATATAAGAGTTTATTATTATTACCGCCCATTATGTTTGTCGTGTGGCGATTTTGCCCTTTTTGAATTCGAGATTGTAATTTAGGACTTTATTTTTCAAAATTTAGCAATTACTGCCCAATTTCGGCCCGAATTGCTTAATTGGGCTAAAATCGCACGTTTTTTGCACGTGACTCCTCAATTCGGGTTGAAATTGCTGACATGGCCCATTATTTTTTGACGTGGAATTTCCTTCTTTTTTTTCTCTCAAGTGTATGAGGAACTGGGACCCGCAATGACACATCACTCAAATTTCTCTCTCCTCACACCAATGGTAAACTCTCTCAAATTGCAGCGCGTGTCATCGACGAATTCGATTCCGACGATTCCTCCGATGACTCTTATTTCAAAAATCGGGAAAATTCAGCCTCTCAACGAGGCGGCGACGAAGGAATCTCTGATGAATTTGAGTTCGTGATTGTGGCGAGGGACTTGGAATTGCCGTCGCACACTTCGGCAGATGAGATCTTCCAAAATGGTAGGATCCAACCCGTTTACCCTGTTTTCAACAGAGATTTACTGCTTGGGGATATGAATTTTCACAACGAAAATGAAATACCAAATGACGTGCACAATTCGGTTTCTTAGAAGATACTGCTACCGTTGAGGAAGCTATTTCTTGAGGAAAGGGAAACGACGATTACGACGTCGTCTAGCTCGTCGTCGGAATCAGACGATCTCGACGGCGCAATGGCGGAAAACTACTGCTTGTGGCCGCTGAAGCCGGCGACGGAAGATCACCAGTGCAAGAAGAGCAGCTCCGCCGGCTGTATTTCGAAGAGATGGAAATTGAAAGATTTTTTGAACAGGAGCAACAACGATGGGAGTAGGGATAGTTTGGTCATTTTACCTGATAGCAACATCGGCGAGAAAAGGCAGATTGAAAAGAAAGTTACAGAAACGGTGCCGTATGGTGGTACTGAGAAATCAGCGGCGACATCGCCTCCGCCATGTAATTGGGATGGACGGAGAAGATGGGGTCGATGATGATGAAGGCGGTGGGGAGCTGTGGTGGGGAGGATGAAGAAGATGGCGGTGATTTTGTGGAGGGACTGAAGATGATGAGCAGCGGCGGGGTGACGATGAAGCGGCGGCGATGGTGAATCTGCAGAGAGAGAGAGAGGTGTGAGGAGAGAGAAAGAGAATTAGGTTTTTTAAATTTGAGTGATGTGTCATTGCGGGTCCCAATTCCTAATACACTTGAGAGTGAAAAAAGAAGAAGGAAATTCCACTTCAAAAAATGATGAGCCATGTCAGCAATTTCAGCCCGAATTGAGGAGTCACGTGCGAAAAACGTGCGATTTCAGCCCAATTAAGCAATTCGGGCCGAAATTGGGCAGTAATTGCTAAATTTTGAAAAATAAAGTCCTAAATTGCAAGCCCGAATTCAAAAAGGACAAAATTGCCACACGGCAAATATAATGGACGGTAATAATAATAAACTCTTAATAGAATCAAAAGATCATCGAACAGATTTATGAAAAATACAATTCAATTCCATACTGTATAATTTACTGCTATAAAATCAGAAATGCATATTTAGTATAAAACAAGAGGACTTTACTAAAATTAATATAATATAATTTGACTAAAATTAATAATTCTTTCTGTTTAACATATATATTCATATGAAAGTCAAATTTTGGCTCAAATTAAATGTCATTTTAACTATTTTGCCACTCTTTTTTTCCAAGTTTATCCCAATTACAGATCTTTTAAAAAAATTAATTTTGAATTAACCTATTTAATTTCTTTAAAATTTATTTAGACAAGATTTTATGAAATAATTAAGGAGTAAAAATTTCAGTGAAATAATTAAGGAGAGAAAGAAGAATCTTGTCAATTTAGAAATAGATGGAGACAAATTGATAATCTAAGATCATTTTTTGTTCTAATTTATGTTTTTTAATTTATGATAAAAGTATCAAAATGACATTTATTTTAAAAAATTGGAGGAAGTATAATGTAATTTGAATTTGGAACATTAAACAGTGTCTTTACATGGTAATACTATCCATACTCATTAATTACATTTTACATTTTTTGTTGATGAAAATTCATATATAATTTGTTACATATTTACAGATATGGAGACTATCTACAAAATGAGGGGTTAAAGACGAACGGGGCTTGGCCTGTGCAATCGTTTGTTGCTTCTCTTTTTCTCCTATGTACATGTAACTTAAAAAGAGACATAGGGAAAAAGCAATAAATTTCATTTAATTACCCTCCCAAAGCAAAGCAAAAAAAAAAAAAAAAAATCCCAAAGCCCAGGATTAAAATTTAAAATATTCTTTTGGTATGTGTATATATCTATATTATATATATAATAACAATTATCCCAATAACAATTATCCCAAAAAATAGAATGACAAAAAATTTCATGCCCATATTCACTGAATCACTTACTAAATATGTAATGTATACTAATAATTAATTAACAATTAATAGTTGATAATTATTAAATATAGAATATATATTGTCTAATCTTCTATATATTGAAATTGCACTCATCATTAGTTATGTTATATAAGTCTATCACACATTTCCTTTATTAAGATCGAGTTGTTTTTAAGTGTCTTGGTTTTCTTTGATGGTAAAAATTTTTATGCACGAGGTGTACGTGCACCACAATTTGGTATCCAACCCATCTGATCCATCATATATATAAATTCAGGCTCAAATTTATATGATGCATCTCACCACAATTTATTTTCTCTCTCTCTCACACAGGCAGACATTCTTCAGCATCTTCTTCTCTATCATTCTTCAGATCTGCCTTCAGCGTCTTCTTCCAGTGTCTTCTTCTCTCTCCTTCTTCAGCGTCTTCTTCTCTATCCTTCTTCAGCGTCTTCTTCAGCTTCTTCTTCTTCTCTATCATTCTTCAGCGTCTTCTTCTCTCTCCTTCTTCAGCGTCTTCTTCTTTCTCACATTGCAAATTTCAGTAATCGTATTCTTCTCTCCGCAAACCTAGTTCGAATTTGTAATCGTGTTCTTCTATCTGACATTCAAAATTTCTGTTTACTTTTTTCAACGTAAATTTTCTGATTTTTATTTTATTTTTTGTGATTTAATTTTTCAATTTCGTGTTCTCTGTTTTTTTTTTTTTTCTGATTTTTAACAATTTTCGTGCCTCTATTGTTGAGTGCATAAATTAATATAACAGTTCTATATAATTTATACATAACAGTACTACTAACAGTACCACTCAATAAATATAACCGTATCACTAAAATAACACAACAGTATTACATAAATTAATATAACAGTTCTATATAATTTATACATAACAGTACTACTAACTTATACATAACAGTACCACTCAATAAACACAACCGTATGACTAAAATAACACAACAATATTACATAAATTAATATAACAGTTCTATATAATTTATACATAACAGTACCACTCAATAAACACAACCGTATGACTAAAATAACACAACAATATTACATAAATTAATATAACAGTTCTACATAATTTATACATAACAATACCACTCAATAAACACAACTGTATTACTAAAATAACACAACAGTATTATATAAATTAATATAACAGTTCTATATAATTTATACACAACAGTACTACTAACTTATACATAACAGTACCACTTAATAAACACAACCGTATAACTAAAATAACACAACACTACATCAATTTATATAACAGTACTATATAATTTATACATAACATTGTATCAATGGCGGAAATTTTTCCTTCGTGATTTTGTTAATCGATGTCGCAGTTCTCCCAAATTTTTTTGAGATTCGTCCTTCAATCTTCAATTCAAACACTAAAACCTTCAATCAATGGGTATTTGAACACTGTATCAACTTTAAACCTTCATCAATCACTGTCTCATCTTCAAACCTTCATTAATGGCGGAATTTTATTTTTTTCAGAAACAATATTTATGTGTTTATGCACTACAAGAAAACAGTCATTTACCAACGGATTTTACCAACGAATGATGTCTATTGGTAAATGCTAACAAAATAGCAACGGATTAGTGACAAAATTTTCATGTTAGATGTTGTGACGAATTTGTTAACGGATTAGCAACAAAAAATTACTTAGCAACAAAATCCGTTGGTAAATTTGGCGCATCTTTTTGGCACTAATATTAACAACTACTTACCAATGGATTACCAATGAAATTTACCAACTAACATAAGTCGTTGGTAAAATTTGATGGGAAGAAACATCTTGCATTTACTAACTAAAGCCTTTGTTGGTAATTGCCAACTAATTTATAATTTGTTGGGAGCTACTAACAAATTAATAATCCGTTGGTAATTACCAACGATTTCACCATCCGTTGGTAGTTACCATCATATTATCTTGTTTGCAATATCTATGAACATAGATATGTTGATAAATACCAATAGATTTCAAATCTATTGTTAATTATAATAAATTCCTTCATATTATTTAAAGATAAATCAAAATTTGAACATGTCAAGTTATGGTTAAATCTTTTATCACCTAAATTTAACTTCATCCAAATACATTAATTACTTGACTCTTATTTAATTTTTATAATTATAATAATTAAACTCTTAATTAAAATGAAAACTCTTATTTCCTATATAAACACCATCTCTAATTTATTATATTTTAATAATGGTAATAATTTGAAAATAAAATTATATGCAATCATACATCAATATAATAATATATGTATTCATAAAATTTATGTATCAAACAATTCAACAGTTTTTATAGCTTTGGTTTAGTGAATACTTATGTTATATATATGAACTTTTGTTGTTTAGAATTTTTGAGTTATGTATTCATTATTGCTTCGAAATTGATATTAATGCAAATTACTATTGATTTATATTGAGTTTTGTGAATGTTGTAAGTTAATTACTGATTATTAATTGGTGGATAATTTAATAGATTGATAATATTTATTTTCATATTTGTGTAGAAATAGAATCATAGTTCTACATATTGTGAAAGTAATAAATATTGATTATTCTGAGACATTTAAAATTACTGTTAAATCGTCATAAAATTTTGATCAATTTTAATTTGCGGCCACAATATTAAAAATTATTAAATAAACTGAAAATAGAAGAAATTAATTACATAAACAAAGAAATTAATGAAATTAAAAAAACTATTATTAATATTAATTACTATAATAAGTGGATCCAGATTATTTGATCTAAATATAATAATTGGATAAATAGACCAATTAATTAATTAGATAGTAAGAATAACTTAACAGTAGCCCACCGATGTTTTACAAACAACTATTATTATTAATATTTTGCTTTATTTTTAAAGTTGAATAAACAAACAGAAAAAGCTAAAGTAAAAGAGAGGAGAGTTCTATCCTTCCATGACTAACGCAGACTAAAGAAGAAAATTTCTCCGAATTTCGTTGAAGAAGGAGGATGATCTGGAAATACACACAGTACCTATTCTTGATCGGGTACATTATTATTTTTTATCTTGAATAAATTTGCATTCACTTGATTAGATTGATTAGATTTGGGAATTAGGGTTTTTTTTTCTTATGTGAATGATTGATGTATTAAGGTTTTGATTCTTCCCCTTTTGAATTTTGAATTCAGAAAAATTAGCTGATAGTAAATTTCCTAATCACTTAGTGCAGTTTTCTATTGTTTTGGTTTTATTCTACCTCAATGTGTCTTTTTCACTTCTTGTTTGTACTTTGTCCATTTGGAGACCAAATAAAATTCTTAAATCTTCTCTACTAAAGCCATGACCTTAATCATTCATAATCCCTCTTTCTGGAGATAATTGTGATCGACCATTGCCATCATTTTTTATTTATTTTAGGAACATCTATGTTGAGAAAACATAATAAAGAAAATACCTGCTGCAAGACATTTCCTACTTTATGCTATCATAATCCATCAAGAGATTAATGCTAAAAATTTGTTGTTGAGGAAGGATGAAGACATATGCATATGATGAAATGTCCTGTGTATCTTGTTTTTTTTTTCTTTCAATTTGACCAATATGTTGATCAATATTAATTACATAGATCAATGTTTTTTTTTGTGCTAGCAACTTTTACTTTTAAATCTTTTACCATGTAAACTTAAGGTTTTACACTTAGGTGATGCCCTGCATATAATGTTAAATAATATGCCAACGTACTTGCTTATCCTTGTTTACATTAGGTGGGAATCATGCTAACATGTTTATTATTTTAATCAATGATTCTTCTCATCGTATTTCATAGATACCCATTAAATCGCGTGGAAGTGGTCATGGTCAACTTGAAATAGCCTACTTGGATAAAGAGCTAGCTGAGGTAAGAAATTCATAGTTGTTTCCTGTCTGAAGAATGTGTTTATCTTGGATTCAATTTAAAAAACATATCTCTTCAAGATGCAAATCATTTTGATTGTTGTTACAACTTTGACCATCTCTTTTTGCCATAGCTTGAGAATTTAAGTTTTTATATATTTCTTTTAATTTATGTTGGCTATGGCTTTTGTTTAGATCACGTTTGAATTAAATTTCTCAGCATTAAAGGAGAATTGTTCCTATATAGAATGCATTGCAATTTAGCACCTAGCACAAGTACAGAAACTGCACAACCAAAAGATGATGTAAATTTGTAGTCCTCTTTGAAATATTTGATATTTGATTGCATTACTAGCCTTCTTGCTTGGTTCAATTCGGTCTCATTATTCTTCTGAAATTATACGTATTTTTTTGTTTTGTGGGATATATGTATTATAATATCTATATATCAACAGGTTGGAAATGAGACTAGATCGTCAGTGGATGTATAATAGATTTACAAGTGGTCATCTAAACCAAGATTTTTTGGATGGTCTAGAGAAATTTATCGAGTTTGCTAGTAGCCAACTAGAATGGATGGATGAAAACAGAATTAGATGTCCTTGTAATAGTCGTAGGTGCCAAAATCGTGTATACCATGATTTAGATACAGTTAAGTATCATGTGGCAAAAAATGGATTTGTTCCAGAATATTATATTTGGGATTGCCATGGGAAAACAAACGTGGATGTGAACTACAGTGAGAATACCGAAATGGGTAATGTAGATGAATTATCTTCATACCACAATATGGTGTTTGATGCCGCATGACCTAATTTTACTGCTTCTGCTCAAGACATGGAGGAACCTCCAAATCCAGAAGCTCAGAAATTTTATGACATGCTTAGTGCTGCAAACAAAGAGTTGTGTCCTGGTTGTAGAAATCACACATTGTTATCACATGTTGCTCGTGTCATGTCCATAAAGTCAGAGAACCACATGACGGAAAAAATCTTTGATCAAATGGTTCAATATATAAAGGAGATCCTTCCAGATGATAATGAGGTGACGGAGAACTTTTTAGCACTAAGAAGTTGCTACGGGGTATGGGTCTACCGGTGGAAAAGATTGATTGTTGTATTAATCGGTGTATGATATATTGGCGTGAAGATTGCACGCTGAATAGTTGCAAGTTCTGTGCACATCCTCGCTATAAGAGATCATCTGAAGAAAGTGGTAAGAGACGGAAAACTAATATTCCATATAAGAAAATGTATTACTTCCCTCTCACAGATAGACTAAAAAGATTATATGCATCTAATGTCACTGCTAAAGAAATGAGGTGGCATGCAGAGCATGAGACTAAAGAAGGGGTTATGATTCATTCTTCGGACTCTCCCGCTTGGAAGCATTTTGATCAGACATATCCAGATTTTGCAAATGAAATTCGTAATGTACGCCTAGGACTTTGTACTGATGGGTTTCAACCATTTAGACAATCAGGACAACAATATTCTTCATGGCCAGTAATAGTTACACCGTACAACTTGCCCCCATGGTTGTGTATGAAGGAGCAATATATGTTCTTAACTGTATTAGTTCCTGGGCCAGAGAACCCGAAAGATAAGTTAGATGTATTCTTGCAGCCTCTTATTGAATAATTGAAACAATTGTGGGAGGTTGGTGTCGTGACATATGACATTTTCAAGAAGCAAAACTTTCAGATGAGAGCTGCTCTTATGTGGACAATCAGTGACTTTCCTGCATATTCGATGTTGTCTGGTTGGAGTACTGCTGGTCGGTTAGCCTGTCCATATTGCATGGAGGACACAGATGCATTTACTCTTTCGAAAAGTGGGAAACAATCGTGGTTTGATAATCACCGCAAGTTTTTACCACTAGATCATCCATTTCGAAAGAACAAAACCTCATTCCTGAAAAATAAAACTGTGGTCAAGGTTGCACCGTCAATCAAGTCTGGAACAGAAATCCACCAACATATTGACAATTTGGGAATAATGAAAGTCACAGAATTTGAGGCTGATAAGATTAATCGAGTGAAATGCGTTCACACTGGTTGGAAGAAGAGAAGCATATTCTGGGATTTACCTTATTGGAGTTCACACTTGATTCGGCACAACTTAGATGTAATGCATATTGAAAAAAATGTATTTGACAATATCTTTAACACTGTCATGGATGTAGAAGGAAAAACAAAGGACACATCCAAATCTAGGGAAGAGTTGAATGAATATTGTCGTCGTCCTGAGTTAGCAAGGAATGTTTCAACTGGAAAATATCCTAAAGCATGTTATACTTTGGACAAGCGAGGGAAACAAGTTTTATGTGATTGGATCAAAACCCTTCGATTCCCTGATGGATATGCTTTGAATATGGCACGATGCATAGATATGAAGAAGCATAAGTTGTATGGCATGAAAAGTCATGATTGCCATGTTTTTATGCAGAGATTATTACCTATCGCATTTAGTGAACTACTCCCATCAAATGTTTGGAGGGCTCTTACAGAGTTGGGTCTCTTCTTCAAAGAGCTAACATCTACTACTATAAGAAATGAGGACATGGTTCGATTAGAAAATGAAATTCCAATCATTTTGTGTAAGCTTGAGCGAATTTTCCCTCCGAGTTTCTTTAACTCAATGGAACATCTTCCTGTACATCTAGCTTATGAAGCAAAGATAGTTGGTCCTGTACAATATCGGTGGATGTATCCTTTCGAAAGGTAATAAGAGAGCATGTTCCTCCATTTACACATTTTATGCAATTTTGTGATGTTGAATATTCATATATTTTGTAGGTACCTACGGAAATTGAAAACAATGTCAATAATAAAGCTAAGGTGGAAGGATCAATATGCAATGCATATTTGGTTGAAGAGACTACGTCATTTTGTTCTTACTACTTTGAAGATCATGTAAGAACGAGACATAGACAAGTGCCACGCAATGATGACACCCGCATTCAAGAGGGGGAAAGTGAAGAACATGAGCAAAACCTATCAATATTTAAATATGTTGGTCGACCTTTTGGAAAAGCTAAATCAAGATATATGAGTGACCAGGAATATAAAGCTGCTCGAAGTTATGTTTTATTAAATTGTTCAGAAGTAGATCCATTCATCAGGTTATTGCTCAATAATTTTGTTTATTTATGCTTATTACCATACATATATCTTATATTTTGATTCATTTTCATCTGTTTTTCTTATGTTGTTTACTTTTTTCTTCTTAAAGAATTTACACCAACTCTTTGAAACAATCTCAACCAAGCATAACTGAGACTGAAGTTGATAGGAAACTAGAAAACGACTTTCCAAATTGGTTTGACACATATGTGAGTGTTATAGAAGAAGTTATTTTCATTATCAATAATTTATTTATTTTTCTAACAAATATCTTTTTTTATGTTTAGGCACATGATCCTGCAAATAATATTTCTAATGATTTCATAATGGATCTTGCAAAAGGCCCATTACGAACGGTCATGTCATATCACGGGTACTATGTAAATGGTTATAGATTTCATACTTTACGACATGGTTCTACGAGAGCTACTATGAATAGTGGGGTGCGCATTAGAGGCTCGAATTCAATTGTTAATGAGAGTGATTACTATGGTCAGTTGATGGAAGTAATTGAGATTGAATATCCAGCCTTACCAATTAAGAGAACTGTATTATTCAAATGTGATTGGTTTGACCCTACTCCATTGGGAACAAAAGTCCATAAAGAGTATAAGCTTGTAGAGGTGAATTGGAAACGAAGATTTAGTAGATACAAACCATTTGTGTTAGCTGTGCAAGCAAATCAAGTGTATTTTTGTAATTATCCTAGCATTAGGCGCGATAAGAGTGATTGGTGGGCTGTGTTTAAAGTAAAAGCTAGGGCTCTTGTGGATGTTATAGAAATTTCTAAAGAAATTGATCAATCACCATTTCAAGTGGATGTTGTTGACATACATCCTCGTGATCAGATTCAATTGGATGATGTAGATTCTTTAAATGATCCAAATAACATATTTATAGAGCTTGAGGATGATGATATTGAACAACAAGATGAGACATTACTTGGATCGGATGAAGAAGACTTGGATTCGACTGACGAAGAGGAAGAGTTATACGATGAAACTAATCTCACTGATAGTGACTAATATGATGTTTTTTTGCCGAATCAATGTTTTTTTGCCGAATCAATGTTCTGGAATGTTGAGACATGTGCTGAAATATTAATTCCTGTAAGAATAGTTCCTCTTTGTAACTGGTTATAACTGACATAAATGTTCTTGTCTCTCACTTGTTGCTTTATAAGTTAGGTAATTTTCAAGCTTGTTATCATAAAAATGTTAGTATTTGCAGAGGCTGCAAAAACTGTGATGATTCTATTATTTGTCTTCTATGAACAGATCAAACTATCAAATTTTAAAGGGCTTGTTGCTGAGATAGTGAAGCAATCATGTTGTATCTTTGGTAATGTTAGGAGATGTAGGGTATTGATTGAATCGTCTCATCAAAGCCTAATTTTGGATAACATTACAGGTTTGTAAAAATGGTTGGTTATATCTGTTTCTCTTGTTATTCTCCTATTTGCACAATATTATCAAACACATGTAAACCTTAGCATGTTAATTGCTCAACAAAATATGAGTATGTTATGCTCTTGGTGAGTATTGAGTATTTTCTTCTATTTGTGAGTTCAGGCTTTGGGTGGTTCAATCTTACACTAAGAAGAAGATGTACAAGTATTAATTTGGCCAATATGCATGGACACATATGATTCTGATTATGGTGTTCACTCAGTCATCAGTTACTATGACAAATATATTTGAAAGAATTTTTTGGTAATTAACATAGCTTAATCTTTCTGTCTATCTCAATCTAATTTATGTAAAACTCGATCTTAATTACTTTTTTAGTTCTTTTATTGTGAGTAAACTTGTATATTTTATATGCTTGGAAACATTTCTTGAGATCATGATTATGATTTTCATCTTCTAAAAGTTAACAGCAAATTCGTCCTTCTACTATATCACTGTAGCAGTAAATTATTTGGGTTGCAATTTTGAATATTAGTAGTTGACCAATATTTTTGTAAAGCTTTTAGCGATATACAAGTTTCTTTGTTTGAATTTAACAGGATGGTTCAAAAAAATTTCAAGATGAGATCTAAATCCATGTTGAATAGGTCCCCAAAGTAATTTCTGACATTCATCGTTTATTACCGTGCTTTAATTTACAGTGTATTTTTTAATCGATTGTTGATTTTCAGTGTATTTTTTGTGAAGATGATGAAGTCGAAAGTAAATGATTCTTGGTTTGTTGATATTCTGGCATATTCGGTGAAGATTTGATTATATACATAATGAGATCTAATATTGGTGATCGATGAGTTTACTTTGTTCAATTGATTCTTATGCAGAAACCAAGTTTGTGTTTAGTGTTAAAAGGTGATGCCACAAGCGATGAACACATCTACCACGACAGCTGCAATGACAAATCAAGATTAGACCTAATGAGATCTAATTAATTTATTTCTAATTTATTATGTAAAGTGTTATGAACTCTGTGAAATTAAGTTTTTAGTTATGTACAAGAGTTTATTATGTACTCTTAGATTAGACATAACAAAAGAAAAAAAATGTTATTGTCGTATTAATGTGATAATGAAAACTTTTTTAATTAATTAGAAGTAATTACTCGTCTTATTTCACCTTAAAGTTTGAGGACCATTAAACTTATTTCAATAAAGAAATCATAAAGGAGTAAAAAAAATAATAATAAAGAAATCATTAGAGATCAAAATATAGATCAATTTTTGTCTGATAACTTATATATAAGGTCTTATCCATTTCTTTTACGGTTTTACCTCTAATTTTACGTGCTTCGATTTTGATTATCTAATTATTATTTTTTTCCTTTCATCCGATTTTGTTCAAAATGATAATTTTTTCCTTCTATAGACACTATAATTGAAAACTCATGTAGGCAAAAATGAAAATTTTGGAGTGAATATGATGAAAATTAAAAAATGTAATATTTAAAGGGATACTGATAACTTGCGTTATTTGATGTATTTCAAGACTTAATTTCATATTATTTTGTGTTAAAAAGCACGCATTCATGATATTTTGTGTAGATTTGATTATTTTTGTAAGATTTCACGTATTTTCTTAATTTGAGAGAAATTTGATAGATTTTAGCACAAAATGAAAGCTCAATCGGTTGAAATGCCAAATTGGAGTTGAGATACGAAGTCGAAAACGTACAGTTCGTTTCCTATTCAGAATGTAATCCTCATGTCAATATGATCAACCCGGTCCTGGTCTCTCGTGACCTGGCCGGGTCTCATGTTTTCCTGTTCAGAATGACACCAAACTTTCTGACCCGGTCCGAGTTGTCCGGACCCGACTGGATCGCGTATCTTTTACCCGTTTTAGATAGCTTTTTCGACTAAATTTTTTCTCCAAATCCAATTCTAACCCTCCTAGATATAAATTGAGGTTTCGAAACTCAAAATAAATAACTTTTGAAAGGTTAAGTAAGCTAAAAATAAGATTCGACTAGATACTGTATGTTATACTAAAGCAACATGTAAACAAAATTGCACTAGGCAAATTGCATTAAGCAAAAAATGTCATTACAGTAGGAAACTTGAACTAGGCATTACAATAGAGAAAATTGCACTAGTTCATGAATACTAGAACACAAAAACTCTTGTGCACCAGGTGTATGGATCTAAAATTCATGCAATTTTTCTAAGGGTAAATTACATAATAAAAGCCAAACTATGGTCATTTTTTCACTTTGTTACCCAAACTTTCAAAGTTCACTGTAAAACAGCTCAACTTTGTTTTTTTACTAAACGGCCGCCAGAAGTCACCGCCAGTGGAATATTTCGGGAATATTCCGTTCAAACTTTCAAACAGCTAAACTTTGCGGATTTACCAAACGATCACCAGAATTAAATTAAATAAAAAATAACTAAAAAATACAAATAAAATTAAATTAAATAAAAAAATACAAATTAAATTAAATAACTAAATTAAATCGGCCAATTTTGGGGGGCCGATTTGGGGGTTTTAGTTATTTAATTTAATTTAATCAAATCAAATTAAATCAACCTATTTCGGGGTTTTAGTTATATTATTTATTTAATCAAATCAAATTAAATCGGCCGATTTTGGGGGGCCGATTTGGGGGTTTTAGTTATTTAATTTAATTTAATCAAATCAAATTAAATCGACCGATTTTGGGGTGCCGATTTGGGGGTTTTAGTTATTTAATTTAATCAAATCAAATTAAATCGGCCGATTTGGGGGTTTAGTTATTTAATTTAATCAAATCAAATTAAATCGACCGATTTTAGGGTGACGATTTGGAGGTTTTAGTTATTTAATTTAATTTAATCAAATCAAATTAAATCGGCCGATTTTGGGGTGTCGATTTGGGAGTTTTAGTTATTTAATTTAATTTAATTTAATTTAATCAAATTAAATCGGCCAATTTTGGGGGGCCGATTTGGGGGTTTTAGTTATTTAATTTAATTTGATTATATTTGATTTGTATTTTTTATTTAATTTAATTTGATTTGTAATTTTGTAGTTATTTTTTATTTAATTGTGGTAGTCGTTTGGTAAATCCGCAAAGTTGAGTTGTTTTATAGTTAATTTTGAAAGTTCGGGATGGAATATTCCTGGAATATTCCACCGGCGGTGACTTCTGACGGCCGTTCAGTAAAAAAATAAAGTTGAGTTGTTTTACAGTGAACTTTGAAAGTTCGGGTAATAAAGTGGAAAAGTGACCATAGTTTGACTTTTATTATATAATTTACCCATTTTTTAATCCATGTATATCACATATGACTTATTAAACTATTTATAAATTTGTATCCATAATGGATTTGTTACAACTAATCTTAAATTGCCTAAATTTTGGGAAATACAGATTAATTTTATCATTTTAAATCTTACTAGATACGAAATATATCTTTAATATTATATCTTTTATATAATAAAACAAATATCGAAAGTGAAAATTGGGTTTCAAGCAGGAAAATTTCTGTTTGTGTAAGTTTTTTTCCCGTTTTTTGTTATTATTATTTATAGATAAAAAAATTAACAAATTTTTCGTATCATATAAAAAATTTGATAAATTTTAATTATTTACATATATTTCATGCATACAATAAAATTAGTAACAAATTTCAAGTTTCATGAAATCTATTTTAATTATTAGATTTTATTATTAACAAGAATAAATAATATATATATATATAGGCACACATATACAGTGTTATAGTATGTATAATATATATAATGAAAAGATTAATTATGAATGGTTTACTTTTTAATTATTAATTACACACGCACACATTATAAATATATACACGCACACTAAACAAAAAAGGTAATTTTTTTTAATAATAACTTTTTTCTATTTCATCAACAAATGAATTGGGGTTAAAAATGTGGCGGGCAAAGCTACACTAACCGTTCCCTCCACTTCCCCACTTCTCACTTTCATTTTTTCTATTCTATTCACCCACCTCCTTCCACAATCTAGAGTATTCAGGTTTTTTTCTTCTTCATCCATTGAATGAAGCAGGTTCTGAATTCCTTTCTGAAATTGTTATTATTGTTTTAGTGGAATTTTTTTTATATATGATTACTGGGTGGAATTGTTCTATATATGATTAGTGGGTGCAAGCTTTGTATTTTCCTCTGAATTCATATATTGTTTTATTTCTTAATCTGTTTGAATATTATCAGTTTGGTCATTCAATATATAGTTTGAGAAACTATTGATTGTATTTGTAGTTATATCACGACATAACATTCGACAATTTATACTACATCACTTGTCATGGCTTTGAGTTGTCTGCTTTTTAGTTATAGATTATTTGATAGTAGTTATTTGACAAATCTTGGTTTTGAATTATCAAACATTACTCCAACATAAAATGTATGTTATTCATTTGAAGCTTGACAATGATATGCATGTTGTTATTCATATGTATCTCCTCACCCCCTTATTTTTTTAGTTCCTGATCAGCCGAAGCTCTTATCATTCCCGCTATGAAATCATGAATGTATATATATGGAAACTTTGAATTTCTTGAAGTTTTTATTTCATTTTACTATATAGGTCTCAAAATATATACACTAGATTGTATTATGATGTGATATAAACTGATAAATGAAATGTGAGATTCAATAAGATTTGTGAGAAAATCCAAACTAGCAGAGCATTTCTAAGTTCTAAGTATCTATGTTAATCTTTGGAAAGAGTGAAAGCGACTGTTTATATCTCATAATAACGTCCTTTTGCAAATCTGACATGTTTTAAACAAGAAAACATATGTCATTTGTTAGATAATTTGTTCATGACATCATTTTTTTGTTTAGGAGTCTTTTGTGTCATATTACTATGGTTGGAGGGCGTGGATGTGGCAAGGGAGATGGGCGTGGAAGACATCAACTTAGCATCGGTCTTAGAGATGGCAACAACAGTAGGGGAGATGTGTGTGGAGGACGTCAACTTGACATCGGCCTTGGAGATGGCAGCAATAGGAAAGGTGGGCATGGAAGATGTCAACCTGACATTAGTCTTGGAGATGGCAGCAGTAGGGGAGATGGACGTGGAAGACGTCAACCTGGCATTACTCTTGGAGATGGCAGTAGTAGGGAAAACGGGCAAGAAGGACATGGTTGTGGCAAGGGAAATGCTCGCGGAGCACATCCACTTCATTCACTCGGCCTTGGTTCTGGAGATGGCTGCTATAGTGGGAATGGGCAGAGAGTACGTCCAATAGTTCGTGCATCTGAAGAAGACAATGGAAGACGAAACGGACATGAAGGACGAATAAATTCATCAGCACCACCACCAACATTACCACATGCAACAGAATCACCTACAACACTTGCAAGTGATACGTCACCAGGATCACCATCATCAAGTCTTGGAGATCAAGTGCCAACTTCGTCTGAACATGTAGCTTCCAACAATTCTAAGCCACTACTCAAGATATCTAACAAAAAGTAAGTTCATTTATAATAATTTTTATATAAGAAGGATACGTAATTGTAATTGTATGAGTTCACAACTAACATTGTGCTTATAACTAATATTGCAGCTTCATTCCCTCCCATCTAGCTTCCGGACAGATCACGAAGTGTATAAAACAGCGTCTCGACAAAGAAGGATATACTTGGTCTGCTATTTCCAAGCAAACTAAAGATTTCTATTGGAAAGAATTTCAGGTATTTCATATATATTACTTTCTTGAACTAGGCTCAAATGTTATTTTATACAGTGTTTTAGATGCCAATGACAATGAAAGAAATATGTATTTTATAGGTTTAAACTTCAATTCGAATAAGAGAAAATAAAAGAAATTATAAAATAGTATTCTTTGAAACATGCTAGATTTGTTATATTACCAATAGCTCAAATTATTGTTATCACTATCTTGTGATGTTTAATTTGAATTGACTGTCCATAATAAATAAATCAATATCTTCTTGTTTTTTTTTTCATTTTGTTTTTCTTTACATGGATTTAACATAGAGGATTACTAGTTGCATGTAAATATCTATCTTTCAATAAATTATTCCATTTGAGTTTAGAGAATATCAATGAAAATTTGCTGATTTTTTAGTTTGCTTCTTTCACATAGTGATACCAAATTTTTTCCTCTCAATTTAACCTGACAAATCTACTTAACAAATTCATGACTTGTTTTTTTTCTTTTTTTTCTTTTGTGGTGGGAGTATGATAAATGCATGTTACTGACATTAGTGAATGTAGAAGACAAGTTGACTGAATAAATATAATAAATGCATGCGCTGTTGAGTTATTGCTACAATTGGAAATTAAACAAAGTATATACGTTTGTGTTGTATTATTGTATTTTTAATGATGACTAACACTATTAAATATCTCTATTGAAGAAACATTTCTCGTTTGATAGAGATTTATCTATTGTTCGAAATATATGGGAGCCCCAGACTGGTAAACGTTATTCTGGAACACTTTGTGAGTGGAGGAAATCAGGACGACGCCCTATGAATGTTCCGCAAGAGACTTGGGATAGCTGGCAGCAAAAGTGGAACACTCCAGAGTTCAAGAAAAAATGTACTGTAGCATCCCAAAATCGATTGAGTGAGGTTGCAGGACTTGGAAATGGACTATCTAAACACTAT
The DNA here is from genome assembly GCA_946896805.1 of Scutellaria galericulata. Taxonomy (NCBI): domain Eukaryota; kingdom Viridiplantae; phylum Streptophyta; class Magnoliopsida; order Lamiales; family Lamiaceae; genus Scutellaria; species Scutellaria galericulata. The sequence continues at coordinate 16,556,245 of OX335790.1, forward strand.
GTGGGTTCCAGATCCGCTATAGATCACGGCATACAACTTGTAAACAATGAAAATGCTTACATTTCTTAATTTTTTTCAATTTATTTATTTATCAAATAATTTTATAATGTTATGTTCTAGTTTAAGTGGATCGCTAATAATTTCAGGCTAAAGAGCTTGGACGTGCTGTAACTGACTACGATATTTTCGTAAGGATGCACAAGAAGAAAAATGGAGAATTTGTTGATAAGCGATCAGAGAAAGTTGATGTAAGTCTGAACTTTATTTGTTATTTTCATTTTATATTCCTAATGTTACACGTTTTGAGATGTTCACTTGTATGTAGGAAGAGGTTATGGAACGCTATAATGCTGCCACTCAAAACCAAATTGAAGATGGAGAAAATTCTACAGCTGTTGTTGATTTCTCTAACATATACTATGAAGTAGTTGGACCATCAAAGAAGCAACGAGTTTATGGATTGGGATGCAAACCATCGGCTGCAATTGAAAGTTGTAGCTCCTTCAACTCTACACAATCAGATCGTGATCAGCTACGTGCCGAACTTTATGAGGAGGTACGAGAGGAAATGAGACAAAGACAAGAGGAAATGGAAAACCAAATGAGGCTACATCAGGAACAAATGGAGTTGGAATGGAGACAGAAGCAAAAGGAGATGGAAGATCTCATGCAAAGGTTTTCAAGAGGTGGTGGATCCTATGTTCCTCCTAATGATCCACAACCAAATGATGATGAATATGCAGAGGATCTTGATAATGATGAAGAGTAGGAATATGATATGAATTACTATCTTTAATTTTTATTAGCATCTTATGTTGGTTAAATATATGCTATGAAAATTCTAACTTTGTCTATTAGCTATATATGTTACTCTACATAGGAGTTATATGGTATTACTTTGGCTATCGAATGTTGCGTTTTAAGAGATATTGGATATTGGATATTATGTTGACTATTAATTTGTTGAGATTAACTGTGTTTTTGTAGTAAATTAATCTTTTTAATTTCTATAAACAAATATGCCAACAAATCATTATGGATTAGCAATAAATTTAGGTTCATATCACTTTATTACTAATGGATTACCAACATAATTGATTTTTTTAATTTGTTAGTAAATTACAATAGATTTTGAATTCGTTGGTAAACTTCCAACGAATTACTAACCAATCCTACAAACAACTTTTCAATCCGTTGGTAATTTACAAACAATTTACCAACCAACCTATGACAATTATTACAAACGGATTTTGGAATTCATTGGTAAATTGACAACAGACTACTAACCAATCCTACCAACAACTTTTTAATCCATTTGTATTTTACAAACCGATTAGCAACCAATCGTTGGTATTTTCCGAAAAAATTACCAACCAACTTATGTCACTAATTACAAACAAATTTCAAGTTGTTGGTGAATGCATACAGATTACCAACACAATCTCCATATAATTTTACCAACGACTATATATTTACTAATGAATTTACCAACGAAAGATTAGTCGGTAAATTAGTAACGACATATTTTTTTTTGTTGCCATTCGGTTGGTAATTTCCCAACAGATTTAATTTTTGTGTTGGGAAAATTTGCCAACGAGCACTTTACCAACAACTTGGCGGTCGATATTAATCTGTTGGTAAAGTCATTTACCAACGGAATTTCTTAATCACTAACGACATAAATCCGTTGGTAATTCACTGTTTTCTTGTAGTGATGGTCGAAATTTGATCAATGTTTGTTGTTATGTCAATGGATCAAAATTAAATTAGAGTATTAGTCTGTTTTCATGGTAAAAGAAGAGCTTACCATGAACAATGGTTGTTGCAGTTTTTTCCCAAATCCGCTCGAGAAGATGATGAACAGTAAAATAATTTTTTTTTTTAATTTAATGGCACGTGTTAACACGCGCCTGCCATGTGGAGCGCGTCCTCAGTGCGAGTGGGGCAGCAACCGGTCCAGATTGTTGTGCACGGATCCACTGATCCGTGCACAAGTTGCACAGGAGTTGTTCTCTTCTTTGATTTAGGAGTATGAATTATCATTTCCTAATTGAATTATTAATACATGATAAAAATATAATCACATAAAATTAAATAATTTCAGCTGTATAACGAATCCATAATTATAATGACAACTCACAACCACTTCAAAAAAAATTCATAAGAAATTTATCACAAAATCAATAAACTTTACACAGAAAAGCTCAAACTCAAATCATATTATCAACAAATATCAATTAAGTAATTAATAACAAAACCAAACAATAAATACTAATGATACTAAAATTTTCGTAGGCAAAATATGAAAATATAAGGGAAAAAAAAAAGAAGAAGAAAATTAACCTTAAAATTCAACTTGCCGAACTCTAACTGACGTTAAATTTGTCTTCAATTTATTTTGCCAAACTCAATATTTATATAATTTATATTTTATTTTATTGACAATAGTGTATTTAAATTAAAATTGGGTGAATTCTTAAAAATATAGTAGTAATTATTTTCCAAATTGAGGTGCTGTCTCTGATTATATATATAGTCAAGACTAATTCAAAAAATATATATATAGTCAAGACAATACGAGACGAAGGATATCTCCATAAGAGTTGATTGACTTCTCAGTTTCTTCGATCGAGGCAATGGTTCTTCTCCTCTCTACTACACCTCTGTGTAAACAAAGATGTAGAATCATTATTTATATATACAGTTAGTCTAATATATATCACAAAATTTAGCTAACATTGAAATTAAAACTCTAATGTGACACCAATTAGTTCATACTTCACCAATTCTATTTAACTTGTCTCCAACATTTTGCAATATGTGGGATAGGTCACCATCATATTTGTAGAATTCCAATTCCTTGTCAAGAATCTTCTCTACCTACATGCATGCATATTGTACTGTTTGCATAAATATTCATGTAATACCATAGACGCGAAGTTAGGGTTACAAAATCATTTTCCCGTCTCATAACTTTGACCACTTATGTAAATGGTCCTACAAAAACTGTATTTTTTTTATTTAGTCCCATAATTTGATTTTGTTCGATTTTGGTCCTCATTTCCAACGGATTTTGAATTTTTCAGCCAAAATAGGAACAAATGTCTCAAGTTATGGAACTAAATTGGGAAAGACGATTCTTATGGCCAGGACCATTTTCATAAGTAGTGATCAAAGTTACGGGACGAAAAATAATTTGAAACCCTGAATTCAGTTAACCATTTTGCCAATCATCTTGCCACCAGCTGTGTAGAAATGGCAAACGAATGGCTGAAGATCGTTTTGAGAATAGTTAATGGCAAGAGAGGATGGTTGTGGGATGGTATGGCCATTCCAGATCTTTTGCTAGCTCAGCCCTGTGCTTCTGCAACATCCATTTTCAACTTAATAATTAACTGCATGCTAGGGTAGGTCTATATATATTACGTACAAATCATTATATATATGATCCAAATTAGATATCATTCCCATCAAGATCTGAGTTCTCGAAACACATAACAACAGATCTTGATCTAGAAACTTATGATGAGTATCAAGATCTCAAATATATATATATATAACCACAACTGAAAATTTTGATAACAAAATATTTTCTTATAAGGTGATAAAACACAGTTCCTCAGGTGGATAAATCCCATTATCTAGTCTATTAAGCATAACAAAAAAACCAAATAGAGTATGTATACTCACATTCAAGAGTTTTATAACCCAAGAACTTCTAGTAGCCAGGAAGAGGAGGCCCATCTGGCTCTCTCTCTCTCCTTCCTTAGCTTCATCCTTAATCTCATCTCTTCAACCAAGTTTTTCTCAGGCACCTCTGCTGCTATGCTAGCTGAAACCAACACATGATTATTAATCCTTGATTTGATCTTGAGACAAAAACTCGAGATGGGCAGCTTCAGGTTTTCTCCACACTGCAAATTGAGGTCTGTTGAGCACAAGTAGTTTGGAGTGCAAGATCATGGGTGTTACAGAAGCCATTGCAAAGGAAGAGTGTTAAGGGGAAAATCATAAAGGAATGGACAGTTATATATACATCAACACAAAAACTTTTGTGCAATATAGGGTCAGGGCACTCGAGTCTATCCGGCCCACCACGTGTAGTCACGCGCCCACACGTGCCACTAGGTCGCGCACAAATTTGCCCAAACATATACTTTCAGGTGTCATACATTTTAGTAGTGTTAGTCATATTTTTTAGTTATATTAGTCATACCTTTAATAATGTTAGCTGGAGCTTAACATTTTTTTGTAGACAGACATATTAACATTTCATACTTTTTAGTTATGTTAGTCATACATTTTAGTTATGTTAATTGTACATTTATATATTACATAAATGTATGATTATGTTGATATAAAAGTATAAGTAATATCACATAATAGGTAAACATATACAAATTGTGACGAAATTAGGGTTTTTTAGAGTTAAAAGTATTAAATAAATGTATGATATTTGGACATAAATGTATGACTAATATAACCTAAAAGGTATGATTGACATAACATAAATGTATGACTGATATAATATAAAAATCAGGAAAAAAAAAGTGTGTGGATTCGGATCAATCCGGATCCAAACCCAACTCATATATGTGTGCATCAGATACACATAAGTGCAACTCATACATCAAATGATATTAATTGTCAAAGTTGTTGGGATAAGTGCATGCAAGATAAGACTATGGAAAAAATAAGAATAGATGAGGCTGTAATAATGGTGATTCAGTTGTATTAGAATTTTTTTTTTTAAAGAAATCGAAATTCGTTCCTCCATGTGCCGACGAATGGTAGGTTTCTCCATTTTTGTGTTCAATGATGGCTTCTTCATGCCAGGCCAACGTGGGACGATAAATGCGTACGACGTCGTAGTGGGTTCTCTCAAGTCTCATGGTCGTTCCTTGGATTATTAAAGGATTATATTGTTAATTTATTTTCTCTAAATATGATTAGACCAGATTATATATTTAATTTTATTAGAATATTCCTTTGTACCATGCACGGGCTGTACAATACAATATTTCAAAACTATAGATAAAAAAATCATGATAAAAATAGAAAGTTAGACATTTTCCTATTTGCTATGTCTAGAAATTAAATAATTTAATAATAAATTAGGCAATTACTATGGATTGTAAATCATGTAAGATTTTTTTATAATTCTCTCAGAAAACAAAAGTCAACTTTCTGAAAGAGATAAATGATGATTTTTTTTTCTTTTGGAAAAATGTTATGGTTTAGTATTTTGATTTAGGCATATACCAAAGGGAACTAAAATTACAAATTTAGGATATGACTATATTATAGTAATTCACCAATAAAGTATTTACACTAATTTTTCGAGCTTAATTTAGGATTTGACTATATTATAGTAATTCAATGACTATATTATAGTAATTCACCAATAAAGTATTTACACTAATTTTTCGACCTCAAGCATTGGGACTCTAGCTAACTTTTCAATTTGGACAATTTTAGAATAAAAATCTGAAATCACAAATTTCGAATCCAATCGCATGAGATTTAGGCAAATGATGTCATTTGGTCCAAAATTCGTGTAATTGGCCTGAAATTCGTCATTTTGGGCTTTTTTCTCCTAAAATTGTCCAAATTGAAAAGTTAGTCTCTTAATGTTGGAGCATGAAAAGTTAATATCCATTGGTGAATGACAAAAATGTTGTACATGTCCTAAATTTGCAATTTCCCTTGTACACAACAAAAAAATGAGTATTTGTAATGGGTTTGTTTGTGACAACAAAGTTGTTGTTACAAGTCTATTTTTTTGCAACAACGTTCGTAAAAATTGACAAGAAGTTGTCATAAAAATAATTATAAAATAATTAAATAAATTTATTTTACGTCAACAATATTGTCGCAAAAATACTATTTGCGAGAAGGCTTTTGAGTTAATTACTTAGAGACAAAATGTTGTCGCTAATAAACTTTTTTGTTGTATATAGTGTATAATATATATGTATATATATATATATATGTATATATGTATATCTTTATCTTTATATACATAAAAGTAAGACCACTTAGGACACTTGACATGCTTACATTATTTTGACATTAAATATGACTAATTAATGATTTCAAATTTTAATTACTAAATAAATTAGAAGTGTTGACTAGATTTATCTATAATGACATATGCTAGGCTTCAATATAGGAATTATTTGCATATTTGAAATTTGTTAGATTTAAAATTTTAGAAAAAAGTATGAATAAATAAAAAAGAAAAACACTAAAATAAAGATGAGCTTATTGAAAATGATTGTTAAAACTTTTAATTTACACTTATTAATTAATGAAAATTTGAATAATTCTTTTTGGAATTTGTATTTTAAAATAAACTATGTAATTTATTTGTGAAATGTTGACTTTCGATTATTTATTATTTAATTGAAAAGAAAAATTGACGATTGTTATAGATGTTAACAATAAAAAGCAAACTAAAAAAATAGGGTGGGACTATTCACACCCCACCCTCTACTAAACACACTCCAAAATTTTATTGTTTTAATTAAAAAAATACAAAGACATCTAATTTCTAATTTTACACTTGAAAAAATAAAATTGAGTTTTTTCCTCATTCCCTCTTTCCTTCCTGTCAAGTACACTCAGCCTCACCTTTCGAACTTCATTGTGACGCTTCAAAAATCGCGATAGGGGTTGTCCTTAGTCAAGGAAGGCGTCCCATTGTTTTTTACAGCGAGAAACTTTTAGGAGCTCGTGTTCGTTACTCCACATACGACGTCGAATTCTATGCAATTATCAGGGCCATTCAAAATTGGCATCACTATCTTTTCCATCGGGAATTCATTTTGTTCTCGGATCACGAGGCTCTAAAGCATCAGTCTTCTCAAGCGAATCTTTCAGCTAGACATGCTAAGTGGTCGGCTTTTCTCCAACAATTCACGTTTGTCGTGCACCACATTTCGGGCACTTCTAATCGTATCGCTGATGCACTAAGCCGTCGTTCATGCCTACTATCTGAACTTCATACTGACGTCCCGGGCTTTGATGATTTTCGTGAGTTATATGTGCATGACTCTTTCTTCGGCCCCATTTTGCTGAATATACAGAACGACCTTGAAAAGAAATTTCATTTACATGATGGGTTTATCTTCAAGGGTCTTGCTTTGTGTATTCCAGATTGTAGCTTGCGGTACAAATTGATTTGTGAACTCCACTCAGCAGGTCACGTGGGTAGGGACAGAAATGCGGAGTTAATTTTACAGCGGTATTTTTGGCCAACGGCACGACGAGAAATTACCAAATTCGTCGCTCGGTGTCGTGTTTGCCAAATATCTAAAGGAACAGCTTCTAACGTAGGGCTTTATACACCATTACCCGTTCCTTCGCTTCCATGGGTGGCCTTGAGCATGGACTTTGTATTGGGCCTCTCTCGTACTCAACGGGGCTACAATTCCATTTTTGTTGTCGTGGATCGATTCTCCAAAATGTCTCATTTTGTTCCATGTAAGCAAACCACTGATGCGGTCCATGTGGCGCAGCTATTCTTCAAAGAAATTTATCGCATCCACGGTCTACACCTTTCTATTGTGTCAGATCGCGATACATGTTTTGTAAGCCATTTTTGGCGTTCCTTGTGGTGAATGATGAAGACACACACTCCTTTTCAGTAGTGCCTACCACCCGCAAACAGACGGCCAAACGGAAGTTGTGAACCGCTCACTTGGCAATCTCCTTCGTTGTCTTGTTGGTACCAATGTGAAATCGTGGGACATGCAGCTTCCTCAAGCTGAATTCGCCCACAATTCTGCCGTTAATAGAAGCACTCGTATGTCGCCTTTCCAGATTGTTTATGGGGTTGTCCCGAGGGGCCCTACGGATTTACTAACTTTACCTTCGGTTGTGAGTACAGATCGTAGGGCGGAGGATCACATTGTTGAAATTCACCGTGTGCATGGCCAGACTAAAGCCCAACTGGAATCTGTGACTGTTGAATATAAAAATCGCATTGATACTCGACGGCGTGAAGTAACTTTTCAGGTAGGCGATCTGGTGTGGGCTATATTAACAAGGATTGTTTCCCTCTACACGAGTACAACAAGCTTGCTGCGCGTAAGATTGGTCCAGTAGAAATTCTGGAAGTCATTAATCTGAACGCATATCGCCTCCGTTTACCTGCTCACATTCGTACCTCGGATGTTTTTAATGTTAAACATCTCGTGCCATACACCGATGAGAATGTGTTTGGGGATGAAGCTAATAGCGATACGAGGTCGAATCATTTTCAACCGGGTGAGAATGATGTGGATGAAGCTGCATGAAGATTTATTAACAATTATATTCTTTTTTATTTTAAACTTGTCTATTTAAATTCATGTTCCATTAACTTCAGTTTCATTAATGAACTTTGACTCATATTGTAGTTCTTAAAAGAATGTATTCTGACATTTCAAAGGACATTATGAATATATGAAATTTTGAAGGGTTATCCTGACTCTTGTGTTCACCGGTAATTTCATTCAAGAAATCAACGGAGTTCACTTCCATTGGACGCTTCTGCATCACTCTCTCTCTCTCTCATCTCTCTTTTCTTCTTAAAATTTTGAGAAATAACAAACAATATAGTAAATATCATTTTACGGAGTGATTAAATACATAAATATCGTGTAAAAAAAGTAAAAAAATCGATTAAAAAAAACAGTTTTGTTCGACACTGGAAAGCCGAACACATAGAGGTGTGTTCCACCTACTAACGTCAAACAAAGTTGTTCCATTTTATCAAATTTTAGCATTTTTTACATGAACTTTAAATAATTTTATATGATTTTTACATGATGTTTACGTATTTAGTTAACCCATGAAATGTTGTATTATTCCTAAAAAAATTGAAGAAGAAAATGAAGAGAGAGAACTGTGGACGGGAGGGAGAGGGAATGGGGGAGGGTTTTTTTTTTTTTTTTTTTTAAAGGGTAATATGGAAATTTATGTATTTTGTATTTTTGTTAATTAAAATTAAAAGAATTGGGGTGTGTTAAGAAAAGATTGGGGTGGGTTGAAGATACAACAACCATAGCAATATATATATTATTTTTAATAAAAAAATAAAAAATTATTTATGATCCTCTACAAATGCAATATATATTCTTACAATTAGATAATTATTTAATCATACTAGTAGAACTCCTGCGCGATGCGCAGTTTATTATTTATTATGACAATATATATGATTTGCAATAATGTAATGAAGATGTTACATTAAAAGGTTATTCATGACATCTAATCATTTCGAAATTTGTAAAAATCCGGTTTTTTTTTTTTTCGAAAACATCAATATTCAACAATTAAATTTGAAAATAAAATTAAACATAGTATACAACAACAACAACAACAATAATAATAATAATAATATTTTTATGTTTATGAATTTAAATTTCTGAATAATTAAAAAGTGATTAATTATACTTACTAATATGTTTTGTTCATATTTTTGTTCCTTTATATCTTAGAATTATTTTTAGAATTTGTAAATAATTTTCTGCATTGTTTTTAGATAGATTTGTTCAAACAACATATATTTAGTCCAAAATTTTAGTTTATATTTAAAAGATTTAGGTTTCAAGTGAATTTTACATTTTAAAACAAAATTTTCTTAAATTTTTTAAACCATTTTTCAGATTTTTTTAGAATATATCATAGTTTTTTAAAACAATTTTTAGATTAGTTATATGTATTTATTTAAAATAATTTTAAATAAATTTCCAAATATTTTTATTATTTTATTAAAAAAATATATTCAATTATTGATTTTTATATCTTACACAATTAATATTACATATATATTTGAATTAATTTTTAAATTTATTTGTTGATTTTAGATTTTTAGACTTAATCTCACAACCTCCACCTCCTCCTTGTTGTTGTTGTTGTTGTTGTTGTTGTTATTGTTATTGTTATTGTTATTTTTAATTTCATGTTTCATTATTATTTTAATTAATATTTTTATAATATTCTTCAAACTTTTAAACAATTTACAATCTTCATAAAATGAATTTTAGATTTTAAAACTATTTTCCACATTTATATATTTAAATTATAAATTAATTTTCAAAATTTTTTATTTTGACAATGTTTAAATTTCATTATTTTCAAATTTTAATCATATCATTAAAATATAATCATATCATTTAAGATAGTTTATTTTGTTTTATATGTATTTCTATATATAAATTTAAAATAATTTATTATATAAGATATATGTGAAGCTTATTGTATAAAATACTTAAAAGTTATCTATTTATTTATTACCCTTTTTTTTTTCTATTGATTGATAGTTTGGAAGAGAAAATGGCAAATCAGTAATTTTTACCAACTTCTTTGTTTTATATATATATATATATATTTAATGTTGCGATATTTGTTGCACTAATTATAAATTTAATTTTACTATATAAATAATATTTAGAATTTTCTAATTCAATCAAAATTAAATTTATTTTATTGAAAAATTTCATGTATTACACGAGCCCTATACTAATGTATATATATATATATATATATATATATATATATATATATATATATATATACTAGTTAACGTGTATATCCTAACTTAATAAGAGTGGGCCTATTGGAATTTTAAAACATTTTTCTTTTTAATTGAGCCTTTTGAGGAATGAGATGAAATAACATTTTAAAAACTATTTTATAAAACTAAGAAAAAAAATAAGAAACTATAAATAATTCAAGTAAACTATTATAAATTGTACATTTTTTCAATTCATTTTTTGTAATCTCATTTAATTAAAAACTTAATTCAATCAAAATTGTACTATTTTCAATTCAAACTTTATTTTATACAACGATTTTCTAAAATTATAAAATGTAACTTTAAAAACAATAGAAATATGAATCACACATTTGTATATTATACATGTTTTGAAACAATAAAAGATAATACAAATTACATTTTCATTTATACAACTTTATTTTATTATTACTAACTATATATATTACCAGTTTACCATGATAAATAATAAATCGTGCATTGCAAGAGTGAATCACTGTATAGTAAAGCAAAGCCCCATTAGATTGCAAAGATGTAATCTAGCTAATTATGTAAATTTGCACCATAAAAACATTAGAAGTGCATTTGTACTATTACAACTTAGACGTTAAGAGTAACTTTCTTGAAAAAAAACTAGGAATATATGAGACGAACGATATCCCCATAAGCCTTGATTGACTTCTCAGTTTCTTTGATGCAATGATCTTTCTCCTCTCTACTCCACCTCTGTGTTATCAAGGATGTAAAACAATTATTTATATAATAGTTAATTAGTCAAATATATATCAAAATAATTAGCTAATTAATTAACATTGCAATTAAAACACTAATGTGACACCAATTAGTTCATACTTCACCAACTCTATTCAACTTGTCTCGAACATTCTGCATTATGTGGGATATGTCACCATCGTATTTGTAGAACTCCAATTCCTTGTTAACAATCTTCTTTACCTGATGATGACAACAAAGTAGCCACAATGAGCATGATGATAGATACACCAAAAAAACAAAGAACATTTGAGTTTATCAAGGAGAATCTCAATTTCCATTTTGTATTTTCGGGACGGATTTTCTATTACAATTGGTGTTACATCTCATGTTTAATGGTATTTAATACACGACACGTATTAAATAGTGATATATATGATACACGTGACATGCAATAATTAACTTGAAATAGAAAATATAACATCAAGTGTAATAGAAGATCTCATGTGTTGTAATTTAGGTTTACCTATTTTTTTCCATTTTTATCCCCCAACTATCACTTGTTTTCCAATTTTGATCTTATTTTACTCGAAATGTCAATTTCTACCTATCCAAATGGGTAAAAATCAAAATTCTTAAAATAAAAAAAAAATGATAGTTAGATACCAGAACTGGAATATGTAAAATTACAATTTTCCCAAATCATGGAACTTGTAATTAGAGGGTTACATGATTACCTTTCTCCCAATGGCCTTGCCACCAGCTGTTTGGCCAAAGTAGATCATGAAGAAATGGCAAACGAATGCCTGAGGATTGTTTAGAGATAAGTCCTCAAGGTATTGAGCAAGGTTGACACCAAGAGAGGTTGGTTGAGGAATGGTATGGCCTTGCTGCTTAAACCATTCCAGATCTTTTGCTAGCTTTTCTGATCTTTCCAGCCCTGTGTTTCTCAATTCTGCATCTGCAACATCCATTGTCAGCTTAATATATAATTAACAAATCATTATATGATCTATATGATTAGATGGTATTAAGCAAAGCAAAAACAAGAGAGCATACTCACTCACATTCAGAGAATGCAGATTTGTCGACAGCCGTCTCAAGGATTTCATAAACCAAGGCACTATCGACCAAGAACTTCAAGTAGCCAGGAAGATGAGGCGTCAATTGAGATGTAGGCGGGCCATCGGGCTCCCTCTCTCCTTCCTCGGATTCATCCTTGGTGTGCAGTTTCATAGCCGCTGACGTCATCTCATCAACGAAGCTTTTCTCACCCACCTTTGCTGCCATGCTACCTGAAACCATCACATGATTAATCCTTGATTTCCTTAGAGGAAATCTCGAGATGGGCAGCCTCACAAACTGAGCTTCAGTTTTTTTCCATACTGCAAATTGGGGTTTGTTGAGCATAGGGGGTTTGGACTGCAAGATCATGGGTGTTATAGAAGCCATTGTCAAGGAAGAGTGTTGTGGAGAAAGTGATCAAGGTTGAGAGTTATATATATACATCTACTAACCCTAATTGTTAATGTTATTGGGATGCTCATAATGTGGAGTTAGTTAGGGTTAACTAACTTTCTTAGTGCTACTTAAATATTAAAAGTGATAGCCCATATTCTTAACTATTTTTACTTAGAAACAATTATTTTTTAAATTGTTAAATTTGTTCTTTTTTTTTTTAGTCAAGAAAAATGATTTCAGATCACTACATTAATGATGGTAAATACTCTAATATTGTTGTACGAGTTTTAAGTAAATATATGGTGGTATGAAGTTTACTTCATTAAGAATACAATGGTTCAAATTAAAATATATTTTCTAAGCTAAAAAAGAATTGTATAAATTATTGGTTAAAATGGAATGTTTCTTTCTATAGTAGACTATCTATAACTCTATTTCGGTGTAATATGGTGGTACGTATATACAAATTGTAGTATATAGTTGTACATGGTTGACTTCCAACAGTACACATCTCTTTAGTGTAAATTTAAACTATTTTAATGTAAAAACCGTCAATAATTTCCAATAGAATACTCTAACTTTATGCACTAAAAAAGAATATTCATAATATTCTTCATTATTAATTTTTTTTTACTTTATATTTATCATATATTTATTAATGTTCATTTTTATTGTTAAATGATTAAATTTTAATCTTTATTATTTTGTAAGTGTAAAAAACTATATAAGTTTAAATCGTATTTATTATAATATTTTAGCTTATTTTATATTTTTTACATTAAAAAATATTATGATATATCTTCACCCTTAATAATATTGATAATATTTTAGCTTATTTTATATTTTTTTTACGTTAAAAATATTATTATATATCTTCATCCTTAATAACATTGATATTAGTAAATTACGATATCGTATTAACACCAATATACAAATATTGCAATTTATTGATATCAATATCCAAAATGGATATCAATATATGTCTATGTATTTGTGTAGATCCAAGATTGTGATATATCTTCATCCTTAATAATATCGATATCAATAAGTTACGATATTGTATGGACACAATATACAAATATTGCAACTTATTAATATCGATATACAAAATGGATATCAATATTGTTGTTGTATTTTAAATTTTATTGTAACAATAAATATGAAACAATATTGGTGTTGTATTTTAAATTTTATTGTACATCAAAATAATTATAATAATAAATTTGTATTATTTAAATAACATATTATAGTATTTCAGATTTGAACTACATATAATTAATATTTTAACATTAACATTCATTCCAAATAACATTTTAATTACTTATCATTTCTAATATATTAATTATGATATAAATTAATTTATAACTTTTAATAACACTCAAATAATAAAAACAAAAAACAAAAAGAAAAAAGAAAAAAAAAAGATAGCTCAAGAGTTGACATGTGGCGGTTGAGAAGATTAGACACGAGATTTTACAGTACCGTTGAAGAAAAAAAAATCACATAAAAAAATGTTTTAACGCACTATTGAGAATGGCCTACAATAATCCAAATAAATATTCTTTAACTAAAAAAATATAGTTTTAAACTCTTAACTAGAAAAACAAAAAAAAAAAATGAAGTTTTATCTCCATAGTGGACAATTTATAACTCTATCTATATTGTTAGATATTAATTTATCTTCTATGATTAGCATCGATGTTAGCTTCCATGTGTCGATAACACTATGCTAGCTAGTCATGTACTTTATGATTGATTTTTCGAATATAATGAAATGAGTTCTTCCCTCTACCTTGGACTCTATGAGTTAGGAAGTTAGTTAAAACCTAACCAACTCGAAATTATGATAGGATAAGTGCATAAATGCAAGATAAGATAATGGGGTAAAAAAAACCATTGCATTATCATTTTTTTATTTTAAGAAATCAAATTTTGTTCCTTCATGCGAAAAATGGGTAGGTTGGGCCGTTAGATATGTACGATGTCGTATTGGGGTCTCTCATGTCGTTAATTTTTTGGTTATTTAGTGTTAATTTCTTTTCTCTCTAAAATAAACTTGGTTAATTAAAAAAATCGAAAATATAAAAAGACGGTGACTTGCAATCCAAAAGACAAATATAAAATGGAGAACACCTAATTAATCGGTAAACAAGCTTGACTTGTCCTTGTACAGAAAATGATAATGTTGTTGGATTGGCGCTCCGATAAATGCACAAGAAACTAGGAGAGAACTCATGCAATATTTATGAAAAAAATATAGTTATTTTACTAATAATTGATTCAACAATTGCTTTTTGTTTTTCAATAAAACAATCATTGCTCTTGTCTAAAAGTAGAAATATACTAGTTGTGGAGAAAGATTTAACAAAATTGTTATAAGTATCCAATATGTGTGTCTCTTTTACAATTTATTTAATTTCTTACACAAATGTCTTTTATACGTAATTTTTGTTTCGACGTTCCTTTTTCTATATATAATGTCTATAATAACTGTAACGATTACAAGATGAATCGTAGCTCACAATGCACACCAATTCAGACTACAAAAACACAGCTTAAGAACTTGCAGATGATCGCGATTGAAACTTGAAGACGAAGAAGAAATGAGAACAATACACAAGAAGATTTACGTGGTTCGACTCTTCCACTGAGTCTACATCCACGGCAGAGAACCAGATTTTATTAACTCAATGAATCAAGAGAGAATTTACAGAGAAAAGCAAAAAAACGCAGAACTAGGGTTCTTAGCCTAATGACCTGATATATATATCTCCTAAATCTAACGATGAAAACGGCTGAAACTAAAGTCGTTCATGCATGGTTATACGCTGATCAAAACCCCTCTATCAATTTTAACAGCCATGTAACGGATCGTCACAACATTAGCCAATTGCAACTTGGATGCGCAAAAACCCTAGTTTTTCTGTTTTATCATGCAACCGTTTCTGCAACTGATCTTTACTAACTTCTTCAACTGATCTGATTGATATATGATTGGTTTATACTCCACTATGACTAGCACTTGTTTCCAGCTGTACTTCCACGTCATCAGGAGCTTCAATGCCAAGTCAGCAGTTTAAGTTTTATTCTTCAATTCTCCACCAAAACTTGAATGCTTCAAACCTGATTTCTGCAAACACAACACTTCAACTAGAACGTTTGTCAGTAGTATGATAGGTTAGAATATTAACCAAATTCATACAATGCAAAAGTTTAGAGCTACATAGAGATTTTGCAACATATCTGCTGGATTGTTCGAAGTATGAATTTTCATGACTTTGATGAATCCCTTTTCAATAATGTCTCTCACAAAATGTAGCTTAACATCAATGTGTTTACTCCTTTCATGGAATACTTGATGCTTAGCAAGATGTATAGCACTTTGATTATCACAGTGAATCTGCAACTTCTTCTGATTTATTCCCAACTCCAACAGAATACCTTTCAGCCATATACCTTCTTTAATAGCCTCTGTCATTGCCATGTATTCTGCCTCAGTAGTAGACAGAGCAACCATTGATTGTTGAGAGCATTTCCAGCTTATAGCTGTACCAAACAAAGTGAAGACATAACCTGTAAGGGATTTTCTTGTATCCCTATTACTACCAAAATCTGCATCAACATATCCAACAAGAGTTTCCTGTTTATCAAGACCATTGTCTTGTCTTTCAAACACCAAGCCCTTATCTGTTGATCCCACCAGATATCTCAGCATCCACTTGAGTGCTTCCCAGTGAATTTTCCCTGGTTTAGCCATAAACCTGCTGATCTGGCTCATTCCATAGGCCAAATCAGGCCTACTACAAACCATTGTATACATTATACTTCCTACTGCATTTGCATAGGGTACCTGATCCATGTATTTCTCTTCTTCAGGTGTAGTTGGACTCTGATCTACAGATAAGTGTGTATATTGCCCCATAACAGTCATAGATGGCTTTGCTTGATGCATGTTAAATCTCTTGAGAACCTTAGCTATATAATCAGATTGACTCAAGCTTAGTGTTCCAGCTTTCTTATTTCTGAAAATATCCATGCCCAAGATTCTTCTAGCTTCCCCTAACTCCTTCATTTCAAACTGTGATTTCAGTTTCTCTTTCAAATCTTGGATGTGATGCTTGTATTTGCTAGCTATTAGCATGTCATCTACATAGATGAGAAGGTATGTATGAATCTGATCTCCTTCTTTTCCTAAGTAGACACAACTATCATATGAGCACCTTATTAAGCCAATACTCAGAACATAGTCATTAAACCTTTTGTACCACTGCCTTGGGCTTTGCTTCAATCCATATAAAGACTTATGTAACCTGCATACTTTGTCTTTATTTTCTGGAAGAATAAAACCCTCAGGTTGCTTCATGTAGATAGTTTCCTCTAGATAACCATGTAGAAAAGTTGTTTTGACATCCAATTGTTGAAGTTCCAAGTCCCATTGAGCAACCAATGCTAGCAAGATTCTGATTGAACAGTGTTTAACTACTGGAGAAAAGATTTCATTGAAATCCACCCCCTCCTTTTGTGTGAAACCCCGAGCAACAAGTCTTGCCTTGAACCTGATTGTCTCTGAACCTGCAACCTCAACCTTTTTCTTGAATATCCATTTGCTTCCTACAATTCTTTTGTTAGGTGGTTTATCAACTAGAATCCAAGTTTGATTCTTCTCTAATGACATCAGTTCCTCATTCATGGCTTCCATTCATTTCTCTTTTTCCTTAGATAACATAGCTGACTTGAAATCATGAGGTTCATCATAATTGATGTCCTGAGCTACTGCCAAAGCATAAGAAACTATATCAGCTTGCCCAAACCTTGTAGGTGGATGCACTCTCCTCCTTGTTCTATCTCTAGCCAGGCTATAGTTCCTTAAGTTGGCATGAAGCTGAGCATCTTCATCTGATTCAGTCTGATCACTATGTATATCATTCTGAGGATCTTGATCTTCATTTTGAATCTGATGATTTCCATTGTTATCATCTGTTTCTGGTAAGGGGTTTTGATCATTTTCCTGATCTTCTGAATTACTCTCCACCTCAAGTGGAGTTCTTTCATTACCACCCCTTATCTCTCCACCTTGCTTGCTAGGATAGCCCATTACTCTTTCATTGAAGATAACATCCCTGCTAATGAAGCATTTTTTATGACCAGGCTCTAAACACCAGAGTTTATAGCCTTTAGTTCCAGTTGGATAACCAATAAAAATACACTTCAAAGCTCTTGGTTCAAGCTTATCCTGTTTAATATGTACAAAAGCTTGACAACCAAATATCTTGAGATGAGAGTAATTTGAAACACTGTCATACCATAGCTCATCTGGAGTTTTAAAGTCAATAGTTGAAGAAGGTGATTTGTTTACCAAGTAAGCTGTTGTTACAACAGCTTCTCCCCAAAAAGTCTTTGGTAAGCCTGCATCTAGTAGCATGCATCTCACTCTCTCAAGTAGAGTTCGATTCATCCGCTCAGCCACTCCATTTTGTTGAGGATTTGCAGCCACTGTCTTGTGTCTTGTTATCCCCTTGCTTTTACAAAATTCCTGAAATTCCAAAGACAAGTACTCCAAGCCATTATCAGTTCTAAGATTTTTAAGAGTATTACCTGTCTTATTTTCAGTTTGTGTGAGCCAATCCTTGAAGGCTTGAAATGCATCACTTTTGTGTTTGAGTGTAAACACCCATACTTTCTTTGAAAAATCATCAATGAATGTGATGAAATATTTTGCTCCACCATGAGTTGTTGTTCTTGCAGGCCCCCATACATCTGAGTGAACATACTCCATTGGCTTGGTTGAGGTGTGTTTTCCAGTTCCATAGGGCAGCTTCTTTGATTTTCCTAAAACACATTGCTCACAAAATTGGAGTTTAGTTAGAGTGTTGTTACCAAGTAATTTCCTCTTTGAGAGTTCTTGCAATCCTCTTTCTCCAATGTGTCCAAGCCTCTTGTGCCAGGTGTTGGCTTCATCTTCACTCATCACTGCAGAATTTTGCCCTTCAACAGTTGAGCCAAGCAAGATGTACAATCCATTTGATTTCTTTCCTTTTAGGATGACTTTATCATTCTTTGATATCTCAATCATTCATTTCCTTGTGCTAAACTCATACCCTGCAGAATTAAGACAACCAAGTGAGATCAAATTTCGAGTAAGATCTGGAATATACCTTACCTCAGAAAGCTTCTTGATAGTTCCATCATGAAGTTTGAGTGTAATAACTCCAATTCCCTTCACTTTACATGTATGATCATTGCCTAGGAGGACTGATCCTCCATCTTCCTCCTTGATTTCTTGAAACCATTCTCTCACAGGGCACATATGGAAGCTACAACCTGAATCCAAAACCCATTCGTTTGCTATTTTTGAAGAAGTGATGCACAGCATATCAGCCTGCTCATAGTTATCTTCAGCAACTGCAGCTTCTGGACCTTTTGTTTGTTGATTTGCCTTATTCTTTTCAGGACAATTCTTCTTCAAATGCCCCACTTTGTGACAAGAAAAACACTTCCTAGTCTCAGTGGTTTGATTCCCATTTCCTTGGTTTTTCTTGAACTTCCTAATATTCAATCCTTCTCCAAGAGACTGACTTTTGCTGCTCGAATTAGTAGATAGGATCTTTGATTTTATGAAATTCATAACTTGTTCCAGGCTTAGAGCCTCAGATCTGCCATAAATCAAAGCATCCTTGAATGAATCCAAGGATTTTGGTAAAGAATTCAAAAGCATCAGAGCTTTATCTTCATCTTTGATTTCTTCTTCAATGTTGGTCAGGTCATCAAGGATCTTAGTGAATTCATCCAATTTTTCAGAGATCATCTTCTCATCTTGGATCTTGAAATTCAAGAGCTTTTGTTTCAGATACAATCGATTGGCTAGTGACTTAGTCAAGTACAATTCATCCAACTTCTTCAGTATACTAGCAGCAGTCTTCTCTTTACAAGCTTCTCTCAAAGCTTTCTCCGCTAAGCACAAAATAATCGTGCTTCTTGCCTTTCGTTCGATCTGTGCCTTCTTCTCATCCGATAATCCTGATCCAGCAGATTCATCCAGAGCTGCTTCGAGACCATTCTGAATCAGCAATGCCTCCATGTGAACTTTCCAGAGCCCGAAGTCTCCTTTCCCATCGAACTTCCCTACCTCCATCTTGAACGCAGCCATTGTTCGATCCAGCGAATAGAGAATTCCCACAGACAGTGCCAAACTGTAACGATTACAAGATGAATCGTAGCTCACAATGCACACCAATTCAGACTACAAAAACACAGCTTAAGAACTTGCAGATGATCGCGATTGAAACTTGAAGACGAAGAAGAAATGAGAACAGTACACAAGAAGATTTACGTGGTTCGACTCTTCCACTGAGTCTACATCCACGGCAGAGAACCAGATTTTATTAACTCAATGAATCAAGAGAGAATTTATAGAGAAAAGCAAAAAAACGCAGAACTAGGGTTCTTAGCCTAATGACCTGATATATATATATCTCCTAAATCTAACGATGAAAACGGCTGAAACTAAAGTCGTTCATGCATGGTTATACGCTGATCAAAACCCCTCTATCAATTTTAACAGCCATGTAACAGATCGTCACAACATTAGCCAATTGCAACTTGGATGCGCAAAAACCCTAGTTTTTCTGTTTTATCATGCAACCATTTCTGCAACTGATCTTTACTAACTTCTTCAACTGATCTGATTGATATATGATTGGTTTATACTCCACTATGACTAGCACTTGTTTCCAGCTGTACTTCCACGTCATCAGGAGCTTCAATGCCAAGTCAGCAGTTTAAGTTTTATTCTTCAATAACTTTATTAAAATTAAAATTTAGCAAAAAACTTATGTACATCAGGGCACAGATTTTATCGGCGTGTGGACTGTCTCCATACACGTCAACGCGCCCCCACATTTGACCACATCATAGTTGGCATGCGCCACGCACTACATGATTCCATATATAATTCATCGAATGAATGTATCGGTTATATACTTTTTAAGGTATTAGTTGCTCATTTAGTGAAGGTATCAATTGTATGCTCTTAAGGTATCAGTTGTATACTTTTAAGGTATTACATATTTACCTTTAAGGTATTAATATTTATAATATATGGTATTACATATTTATCTTTAAGACATATTTAAGGTATTACATATTTACCTTTAAGGTATTAATGCATATAGTATAATGTATTATATATTTACCTTTAAGGCATATTTAAGGTATTACATATTTACCTTTAAGGTATTAATATTTATAGTATAAGGTATTACATATGCACACATTTAAGATATTACATATTTACCTTTAAGATATTAATGTTTTTATAGTATAAGGTATTACATATTTATCTTTAAGGTATTTATGTTGATAGTTTAAGATATTACATATTTATCTCCTTTAAGGTATTAATGCTGATAGTTTAAGGTATTAGTTGTATACTCTTAAGGTATCAGTTTGTGGAGTGAGTTTAAAATGTTAAAATTTCAAATACACGATTTTCATCATCTTCTTCCACAAAATTTCTGCAAATAATATCATATTATTGCAATAATTGATTTTCAATATTTCAAAATCCTTATATCTCCATTAAAAATCTTTTCTCTTGCGAATCAAATATTTTATAACATGTTTGAACATAACCAACACCCAAAAGAGCAAAGCAAAAAACAGTAGTGTAAGCACTCACTAAACAAATTAATAAAATAAATCGACTTGCATTTCATTAGCGCAAGAGAAAGATTTCTAATACACCAAAAACTATATTAGATATAGTCATCGTAGAAGAGACCACCAATAAAAGGAAGAAGAAATATGAAATTGAGATTTTGTAGAAAAGACCACAAATATGAAATTGTGAATCAAAGAATTTAGGAAAGAAGATATGAAAAAAGTTGAGAACCACATATAAAGAAATAATACGATGTCGCACGAAGAAAACAATACTCAAACTCTATTGCCTTGCGTTTGAGAAGAAGAAGATGAGAGGAAGGGAAAAATTTAAAAGAAAAAAATATATATATGTATATATATTTTAGATCTAGTCGGATCGGGTTGGAGGCACGTATCTTAGATTCATTCCCCCGATGCACATAAGTTCCTCTCTAAAATTTAAGGATGGTACAATAATTTCATGTATATTCAATAGTAAATTAAACTCTGAACATGTTGTTTTCATAAAATTAATATTTTTATTAAAATTTGAATTAATGTTTGTGTATTATTTAGTTTTATTTCCCTCATTTATTTTAACCTATGTCCTATAATAGCTTCATTAAATAATTAATCTCTTAAGTATAGTTAAGTAATTTAATATGTATTTAATTTCGATTTCTTTTATTATAAGAGTAGTGTTTAATTCCATTTGGGATGTAATATATTAATAAAATAAAAGTTAGCACATGTTTTATCAAATAGACTTTTTTTTTTTTTTTTTTTTGAAAATTTAGGACTCAATGCATTTAATGCTAAATGGATCAATTTTAAGTATGGTCGAATGCAGTTAATGTTAAATGGATCAATTTGATCCGGATCAATTGCATTTAAAACCATCCACGATACTATAAAATTACTTTCATATCCTTTCATTAGTTTAAATCTCGTGTAATACATGGAATTTTATAAATAAATTAAATTAAATTTGATAAATTTTGAAAATTGTAAATTATACATTAAATTTAAATTTATGATTTGTGCAATATATATATATATATATATAACCTAATTTAACATTAAATATTAACATAATATGATTAAATAATTATTTAATTAATTATTGAAATAAAAATTACATTTGTAGAGGATCATAAATAATTATTTATTTAGTATTTTGAATAATATATATTGTTATGCCTGTATTATTCAGCCCACCCATCATTTTTTTACTTTTAACTATAACAATTCTCAATTTTTCTTTTCAATTAAATGATGAAAAATGAAAGTCAAATTCTTACAAATAATTTTATAGTTTTTTTTTAAAACACATATTCAAAAGTTTGAACAATCATTTTCAATCAACCCACCTTTAATGTAGTTTTTTTTTTCTTTTTATTTATTTATATTTTTTCTCTAAACGTTTAAATTTAACAAATTTTAAATATATAAATAATTTATATTATTGAAATTTAGCGTATATTATTTAGACAGATTTAATTAACATTTCTATATTATTTAGTAATGCTTTTAGTAACATAAAAACTGAAGTGATTAATTAGTCATATTTAATGTGAGAATATTGTATGTGTTGTATCCCACATTTGAGCTAGCAAGAACCATTCACATGGCCTACCAAGAAAGGCCCGCCGAGAGCCGAGCTGACCTCCCGACTGAGGGCCAACCAGCCTAGCTCAATCATTGGGAGCTGATCTCCCGATCGAGGACCGACCAGCATGGCCACTGAGAGCCAACCTACCTAGCGAGGACTGACACAACCAGCACAATCGTCGGGAGCCGACCTCTTGGCCGAGGGTCGACCCAACCAACTCACGAGGGACTGACAAGACTAGATCAGACCTAGCTGAACCAAAACTTGGACCAACGTGTCTCATCTCAATACAATTAGATAGAGATGGCAATTTTCCCGTGGGGAACCATCTCTATTGGGTACCAATGTTAATAGGATGGGGATTCCCCAATCAAATCAAATTGGGGAATGGGACGAGGACGGTGAATCACTGTTTAAAAATTACAGGGATGATATTTATGCTCCCCACCCAATACCCAACCCCTAAACCGGCCTAATTAATATGAAACGGTGATTCCCCGTTCCCTGTTTAATATTATTTATTAATTAATATATATATATATTGTAGTAAATGTGTCTAAACATTCAAAATTTTTCATAAGTACTCTAAGTCCTCACTCCCCACGGCTCCTTTCCAATTAGTTAATAATTTAATATCTAAAATTGTAAATTGAAATTAAAACTTTGAATCAACTCAAAACAATCAAACTTGTTAGATTATGTTGTCATTTTGATTACATATTTCATACTTTTGTTTTAAAAACTAAAATTATGATTTCATGATATTTGATGTTATGTTAGATTTTGTTTATGAGTTGTTTTAATTGTTTTGATATTTATTTTGTTAAAAAATATTTTAGAAAAAAAATTATATCTTGTAGAAAATTAAATTTAGGAAACCCGAATTCCCGAGGAGAATATGTTCCCCGAGCGGTGAATCCTCATCCCCGTACCAAATTCACGAAGCAGTGATGGTAGCGGGAATTATATTTGATATAACAATTTGGTATGGGGATGGTATTGCCAATACCATCCCCGAACCCGCCCATTGCCACACCTACAATCAGAGGAGTTCAAGAAGTCCACCTCAAGTAGAGTTTTTCAATTGCAAAATATCTGGAAAATAAAACATTTTAGATCTAATCAAATCCAATCTAGATAGGATCATATTCGTTTTTCCTCATTTAAATCCCTACAGTCATGAGATTCGATTTTATCCTCATGTAACCTTAGGTCTAGTTTAGAAATAGTGTCTCAATTATCATTCAAAATGATCAGAAATTCATTGTATTAGATTATATTAGAGATTTTTTTCTCTTAACCATAATATAAAATCGTTCTGACTGGCTAAAATAGTCTGTCCACATTCGACTGGTAGGCTTCTGAGCCCTATTTCGGTGTTATTTTTTATTGTTTTATTTAATTTATTTTACTCTAGTTCGATCGATTTTAATCTAATATAATTGATGTTTGACCCGATTAGTTCCATACAAATTTTGACGCCAACAATATGATTGTCATGTGTCCCTATGGTCTTTATATATATATATATATATATATATATTTTTTTTTTTTTTTTTTTTTTTTGACTCCAAGAAACTATATATATTAATTGTAAGATTTAAGTATTACAAGTTTTATCAAAATACATTAATTATATATTTATGGAATTTGCCTGGCGAAGTTACTACACGTTGTATATTAATCTATATAATAATCAATCAACTTTGTTCACCAAATTTTCCATATTTAAGAATATATATATATATATATATATAATATGAATATTGTTATTTTAATTATTACAAAGTATATTTTTGTGTATGAGATAGAAACTTCTTGTTTTTTAATATAGTTCTATCACACATTATTATACTAAGTAAAAGCCCAAGAAATAGAAGAAAAAAAAAACATTTTTGTTAGTTTTGCAATTACACTAATGAAATTGGTCGATTACCGAAAGAAGAAAAAAATCAAAATATCACCAGGCATGATCAATAGCTCATGCACGACTAGATTTTACTCTTTCGAGAATAAGTTAATTGAACCAAATTTTTACTAATAGCTTGAATACCACTCAGAGGCTACCTTTGTTACCTATTGGCATTGGTTAACCCAACATAATGATCATTAACAATAGATAAAGGATCAGCCTTGCTTCAAAATTTTTGTTCACCTTCTTTCACTTCATATCTTCAGTGTAACATTGTTCATACCAAATGAGTGACAGAAGTCTATATTTGATAATACTCAAATAATTAACAATAGATAGAGGATCAGCCATGCATTATCTAGTTTTGAGCCATAAGAACAAGTGAAACCCTTACAACTTGTGTAAGACAAACTAAACTACTCTTATCATGCTGTTTTTTGACATTTTAAACCGGCCGACTCTGAGCTAGGGCGAGAAGGTCGACGGTCTAGGGCTCCAAAATTTCATTCAATACTAGAGATATATAATTATAACACATTTATTATATTTGGTCTAATATACCATATAACTAATCCTATATTTTCTATAATACGTGAAACTCATTAGAAGAAACAATTTGATGAAAATTGTCATGAAGAAAATGCACAGTCTGCTGAGTCATTTTTAGGATTAATTATTTTTTTTATTATAATTGACATAACATTTTCATCTCTGACTAGTAGATTTGAACAATTGGAAGTATTTGAAAACATTTTTGGTTTTATGTTTAATCCTAAAAAAATGGCTTTATTAGATGATAAAGAGATTGCATGAGTGTTAGTATTAATATTCCAGTTGCTCTTACACATAATGACAAATCTGATATTGATGTTGATGGTTTAATTTTTGAATTGTAAGTGTTAAAAACATGTTTATTAGCAGAAATAAATATCAGGTAATGATTTTGCTTTTCAAAATATTAGAAGATTTAGATATTTTAATGATAGTTTGAAACTTATTGTTGCTTTTATGTTTGTAGGCGTGGTATTTTTTTCAAAAGTTTAGATAAATAAATGAACATTTTGAAACTTGATCTATGTACATAATTGTTTTAGTGAGAATTTTTTTTCTTTTTATTTTCAGGTCTTTTAGTTATATTTGTGTTTAAGTAAAAGTATTTATCTTTTTCTCTATCAGGCCCATTTTTTCTATTTCGTTGTAGGTCCCCAAAATATGAGGGTCGGCCCTATTTTAACCATTATCTTTTCCAAGGTAAAAGTTTTAATCACCAATTCCTAGATATTGAATTTGAAAAGCAATATTACCTTAATAATGAAATGGTTATCATCCAGTGTTCTGATCCCAAGTGAAAATCGAAGACTCTAATTGAAATCCACTTTAATAATAAATATCAAAATTTTAGCAGATAACTAAAATTGTAGGTGTGGAATTTGTTGGCCCAAACTCAGTGGCTCATTCTTGATTTCTCTCGGCCCAAGCCCAAGCCCAAGCCCAGCCCATGTCCCAACCCTAAAACCCTTGGCAACCCCTTGCTCTCCATCTCATTCCATCAGTTCACCTCCTCTCCTACATCTCACATTTTCGAGGTGACGCTTGATGCGGCTCCTCTCCCCCTTCCCCCTTTTCTTATGGGGTCCTCTAAGGTGGAGTGGGGGAAGCAATTCCATATCTTCTTCTTCTTCTTCTCTCTTTTCTTCTCTTCTCTATGGTGAGTGCTTCTCTTTGTGAGACCCTCTTTCTAAGAAGGGTGTGTGTGAGAGAGATTGCAGCGAGGGTGTTACCGGGTTCTGGTTGGTTTGGGCTATCTGGATTGTGAATCTCTATGATTTTGCTTTCTGAGTATTTCCACCACTAATATATATATTGTCCTTGTGATCGTTGGAACGGGTTCAGGTTATCTTAGCCTCCAGGAGACCACAAACCATACCCAACAGTGGTATCAGAGCCACGATTTGAGTAACCGTGGTCCCTCCTAACCTGTGGTAGATCTAGGGTTTTTTGCCTCTAACTCTATGTTGTTTTATGATCTTCTTCTGTGCTCTGTGCTGAAAAGTGTTGGTTCTCTACCCATTTGGCAGCCTCCCGTCACGGTTTTGCCCGACATGAGGCCGATTCAGGATCCAAAATGGTAAAATGGGTTTTTTTTCCATACTTCGGGACCCGCTCAGGTAATCCGCTGAAAACCTTGACCTTTTATGGATACTGTTTGAAAAAAAACGGGTAGGTTTGGGGCCTCTGTGCTAGTAGTTCTAGGCTCTTTGTGTGATTGCCTGTATTCTACTTCCGCTGTGATTCTTCTGATATTTCTTGTGAATTTGTTTAAATCTTTGTGATATTTGTAAAAGAAGGCAGCCAAGTGAACCCTTGCTCCACTGATAAATCAGTGCCAAGAACTAGGAAATCCTTGGTGTTCTAAGTCCTTCTTGTATCTGTGTGATACTCTGTTTGTTCACTTTATATGATGTCTTCTTTGTCTGGTTATACCTTGGCACCGTTTGATGGTCGATCTGATTTTGGTATATGGCAACAAAAAATGAAAGGAATCCTAATTCAACATGTGTTTAAGTGTATAAGTCTAGCTTATTCTGATTCTGATACTGCTGAAAAAATGGTAGAGATGGATGAGCTTGCATACTCTTCTATCATTCTGAACCTTTCTGACTGTGTGTTAAGAAAGGTTGGGGATCAGAAAAGTGCAAAAGCCCTGTGGGATAAATTGCAAGAATTGTATGTGGAAACTTCTTTGCCAAATAAAATGTTCTTACTTGAAAAATTCTTCAGGTTTAAACTTGATTTGAATAAGGATATAGAAGAGAATCTTGATGTGTTCACTAAACTTGTTCAAGATATTAAGAAAACTGGAGATAAGAACATTGATGATTACACCCCTATTGTGTTCTTGAATGTTATACTTGATTCTTATAATGATGTGAAATCTGCAATAAAATATGGTAGAGATCAGGTTACACTTAAAACTGTAATAAATAGTTTAAAGAGCAGAGAAATGGATTTAAAAACCAATCTTAATAATAAGGGAGAGGTGATGTTTGTTAGAGAAAGGCGTAAACCTAAGGGTCTAAAGCCTTCCAACAACCAAACTAACCAAGAATCAGAAAAGAAGAAGTTTGAGAATCCACCTAGGTCCCAGTCTAGACCTAAAAACAGAAGATGATATCATTGTGGTGATCCTAATCATTACATAAAGGCATGTCCTAAGAAACAAAAAGGAGCAAGTTAATAAGGCTTCTAGAAATGAGAATAACAATAATGGTGATGTGTTCATGGTAATAGAATCATATGATGTTTCTTGTGTGAACTCTGTTTTATCTTCT
The DNA here is from genome assembly GCA_946896805.1 of Scutellaria galericulata. Taxonomy (NCBI): domain Eukaryota; kingdom Viridiplantae; phylum Streptophyta; class Magnoliopsida; order Lamiales; family Lamiaceae; genus Scutellaria; species Scutellaria galericulata. Next base: position 16,584,456 of record OX335790.1, read on the forward strand.
TCTCTATGTGAGAGTGAATGACTCGTTGATTCTGGTTGTACTTTTCACATGACACCATTTAAAACACTGTTTAAATCATATTGGGATGTTGGCAATGACTATGTTTATCTGGCTAATGAAAAAAATGTAAAATTATGGGAATTGGTCACATATCTTTGATATGTGAGGCTGTGAGTTTACATTGAAAAATGTTGGACATGTGTTTGATCTGTGTAATAACTTGATCTCTTGTGCCGCATTAGAAGATGATGGGCTAGAAGAAAAATGGGGTAATGGTGTAATGAAAATCATGAAAGGGTCTCTTGTGATCTTCAAGCTGAGAAAAGAAATAATTTGTATGTGTGTGTTGTCAAGTCTCTTGTTGATTTTGTGAATGTTGTTAAAGAAGATAAAACTTAATTATGGCATTGTAGGCTAGGTCACATGAGTAATAAAGGGTTAGAGTTGTTGCATAAGGCTGGTTTATTTGGAAATGATAAACTGTCGTGCATGCCCTTTTGTGAATCATGTGTGAAAGGCAAACAACACAAAGTCAGTTTTCCTGTTTCCCTTTTTCCCTAATCTGTCTAAGTGCTCTGACATTCTTGAGTATTTGTATGCAGATGTGTGGGGACCTGCCAGTGTCCTTATACATGGTGAAAACTTGTGTTTTCTATCTGTGATTGATGAATTTTCCAGAAAAGTGTGGGTTATGCTATTAAAACATAAGTCTGATATGTTTGAAAACTTTAAAAAATGGAAAGTGTTAATTGAAAATCTGACAAGAAAGAAAAAAAAATTAAGTACTGATAATGACCTTGAGTTCTGCAACAACTTATTGGATAAGTTATGTGTAGACTCTAGCATTCAAAGACACAAAATTGTTCTTTACACACCTCAGCAAAATGGTGTGGCTAAGAAGATAAATAGAACTTTATTAGAAAGGGTGAGAAGCATGTTGGCCTTCTCTGGTCTTTCAAAGAAGTTTTGGGGGAAAGTAGTTTGTACTGTTGCCTATCTAATCAATAGGTCACCCTTTGTGCCTTTAAATGGTAAGTGTCCTGAATCTGTTTGGTCTGACAAACCAATTAACTAATCAAATTTGAGAATATTTGGTTGTGCTGCATATGTTCATCAAAAATCTGATAAGCTTGATTCAAGATCTAAAAAATGTATCTTCTTAGGCTACCCTGATGGTGTGAAGGGTTATAGGCTTTGGCTAAGAGATGAACCTGGTTTTAAAGTTGTAATAAGCAGAGATGTCTTTTTTAATAAATCTGATTTTCCATGTTTATCTGCTTCTGTGCCTTTGTCTGCTTCTGGTACTGCTCCCATTAAGGTGGAGCCTCATGTTTTGCCTATGTCAGATACACCTAATTCTGAATCTAAAAATGGCTTGCATGATGAACATGATAATGTGAATAATGCTAAAAATGAGCTTGAAAATTATCAACTTGCTAGGGATAGGTTTAGAAGAAACATTAGACAACCTGCTAGATTTGAAGATTTTCACATTAATTCTCATGCTTTTAATACCTTTGAATCTCTGAATGATTGCGAACCAAAGTCTTATAAGGAAGCATTAAGATTTGAAAATGCAAATGAGTGGTTGAATGCAATGAATGATGAAATGAACTCTTTGCATGTTAATAAAACCTGGACTCTTATGCCTAAGCCTCATCACTGTTCTGTTGTTGACTGTAAGTGGTTGTATAAGGTTAAAGATAAAGGTGAAAAAGTTAGGTTTAAGGCTAGACTTGTAGCAAAAGGGTTTACACAGAAAGAAGGTATTGACTATACTGAATTTTTTGCTCATGTTGTTAAATTTGTCAATGTGAGAATCATGCTTACATTAATTGCACACTTTGATTGGAAACTGAAGCAATTAGATGTGAAAGTTGCTTTCTTGCATGGTGACCTTGATAAGGAAATATATATTAAGCAACCTGATGGTTTTGTTGATTCTAAAAATTCTAGTCATGTATGCTTGTTAAAGAAGTCCTTATATGGTTTGAAACAGTCACCTAGACAGTGGAACAAGAATTTTGATATGTGCATGAAATCCTTAAATTTTAAAAGAAGTGCATATGATCATTGTTTGTACTTCAAAGAGAATGCTTATGTTCCTATTTTCTTGCTCATATATGTTGATGATATGCTCTTGGTGAGTCCATGCTTGAAATCAATTGAACATGTTCAAAAATGTCTAAGTGACAACTTTGATATGAAGTATCTTAGTGATGCTGAGAGGATCTTAGGTATGAACATTGTTAGGGATAGAAAGAACAAAATTTTGCTCTCAAATCAGTGCTCCTATGTGGAAAAGATTCTGAGTAAGTTCTCTATGTCTGGTTCTAAACCCGTGTCTGTGCCACTTGCTGCTCACTTTGTGCTAAGTAAGGATCTGTCTCCAAAGACAGATTTTGAAATTGCTGAAATGGCAAAAGTGCCCTACTTTAATGTTGTTGGTTCTGTAATGTATCTTATAATTAGCACCAAACCTGATATTGCATACACTATGAGCTGCCTAAGCAAGTATATGGCTAAACCTGGTTTATCTCATTGGGAAGCTATGAAATGGTTGCTCAGATATCTTAAGCATTCTCTGAATGTAAGTTTGAATTTTTCATATTCTGTTCAAGGTGTTAATTTGGTTGGTTATGTTTATTCTAACTATGCAAATGATAGAGATAACAGAAAATCCACCACTTCATATGTGTTTACTTTGTATGGTTCTTATATTAGTTGGAAGTCGTAGCTTGAACACATTATTGCTTTATCAACTATTGAATTTGAGTATATTGCTATAACTGAGGCTTTAAAAGAAGCTATTTGGTTAAAGGACTTACTTTCTGAAATTGGTTATTTAAATGGTGATATAGTTGTCTATTCTGATAGTCAATTTGGAATTCAATTGTGTAAGAATCCTGTTTTTTCATGATAGAACCAAACATATAGATGTAAGGTTCCATTTCATAAGGGATATTGTTGAAAAAAGGATTGTACACTTGGAGAAAATTGTTTCACAATTTAATCCTGCTGATATGGGTACAAAGTGCTTGTCTTTAGAGAAATTTCAGTCATGCATGAAGACTTTGAATTTTGCAATGTCTGTTTAAGCTGTCATACTCATATGCGTTCCCGTTTTTTCCTGACTTTATGTCATGAAAGTGGCTTTGTGCCGATCTTTATGATGTTTCTTGCTTTGTGCATGATAGTGTCATGCACTAACTTTGTGTTTGTGTATGCAGGTGTTCTCTGGCGATGATGATTCCTCCATTCCATCCATAAAATCTGACAGTATTTGTGTTTTTTGGGTCAAAGGAATTTGTTGGCCCAAACTTGGTGGCCCATTTCTGATTTCTCTCAGCCCAAGCCCTAGCCCTGCCCATGTCCCAACCTTAAAACCCTTGGTAGCCCCTTACTCTCCATCTCATTCCATCGGTCCACCTCCTCTTCTTCATCTCCCATTTTCGAGGTGACGTTTGTCGTGGCTCCTCTCCCTCCTCCCATTTTTTTCTTATGGGGTCCTCTAAGGTGAAGTGGGGGAAGCAGTTCCATATAGGATTGTATAAGAATTGAATCTTTTTTATTCGATTCGATATTCGAATTCGAATATAGTGATTCGAATTCGAAAATACGAACAAGAATCTGAATAAGAATTCTCTTTTATATTTGTATATTATCCGAATACGAATAAGAATATGGCAAAATTCGATTCGAGTATTCGTGAATATATTCGAATAATTATATATATATATAATTTTTTTATTTTAATTATATATATATATATCCAACATAAATTCTAAACCACATCTTAATTTTCTTTCAAATTTGCAATCTAAACATAAACTATGATAGCCCACTAATTTTTGTTGTGGTACTTGTTTGATGGATTTGACAATGAAATTATATTTATGTATTCAGAACCTTGGATGTTAATTTGCAAGTAGATTTTTTGTTGTGGTACTTGTTTGATGGATTTGACAATGAATTTATATTTATGTATTTTGAATCTTGAATGTTAATTTGCAATTGGTTTATGAATTATTGCACTAGAGTTGATGAACTTTATTGTTTATTAATTACTATATAGGTATTGTATCATGCTTTATATTTGAAATATGATATTATTAATTTGGAAATAAATATATTTTTGAAAAAAAAAATTGAAATTTCAAGTTCAAAATTTTCGAATACGAATATTCGAATATTTCATTCGAATCGAATACGATTTACTTTTGCTATTCGAATAATAAACGAATACGAATACAAATATGAATATTCAAATAATTAAACGAACACTTCCATAACATCTTCTTCTCTCTCTTCTTCTCTTCTCTGTGGTGAGTGTTTCTCTTTGTGAGACCTCTCTTTTTTAGAAGGGTGTGTGTGAGAGAGATTGTAGTGAGAGTGTTACCGGGTTTGGTTGGTTTGGATTGTTTGGACTGTGAATCTCTGTGATTCTGCTTTCTGAGTATTCCCACCACTAATATATATATATATATATATATTGTTCTTGTGATTGTTGGAACGACTTCAGGTTATCTAAGCCTTTGGGAGACCACGAACCGTACCCAATAGTAGGATTGAATGCTTAAGTTGAGAATGGATATGATATTATTTGTTCTGAACAAATGCATGGTCAAAACATATTGACTTTATCTTTTTCATTTTTTAAAGGGGTTTAATGCATGAAACCCTTTTGTGATTAGGAAAATATGTGTCGCTCCCCCCTATGTTTTCGAAATTGCAAGGTTTACATTTGGGTTAACAAAGAATCTGCGCGTTTTCCCCTATATCGTTAAACATAACAAGAGTGCGTTGCACGCGCCTGTTGTGTGAAATTTCTTGTTTTTTATCACCTTTTCAGTATAAAAAGACTAGAATACCCTTACCTTACCTAAAATTTAAAGATTGATCAAATCTTCAAAAATCTAATATTTGTGGGAATTATCAAATAAGAAAATCTAACATTTGTAGGAATTATTCAATTAATTAAAATTTTCTTTTAAACTTTGTATACATATAATTTATTTTTTAATTAATTTTAAAATCAATAAAATAAATCTTTGAAAAAAAATTAATTTAACTAATTCTTTTTTAAAATCTGAAAATTTTTCTTGTCAATGCCTTTACAAAAAAAAATAATATTAAAAAATTCAGAAAAATAAAAAAATGGAGCCCTAATACTGTTCATCTCTCTCTCTCTGCAGATTCAACATTCCAACACCATCTTCTTCTCCACCGATCCACCTCTCCGACCACCATCTTCTTCTCCATCTCCATCACCATCTTCACGGCGCTATAATCCCGCTGCTCCACCTCACCAAAAAATACAAAAAATCTAATTAAACAAGAAGGGGATCGAAGATGGTGGCGAGGAAAAGAGGGGTGATGGTAGAGGTGTATGGGTGTTCGGTGGCTCGTGGTGGTGGAAGAACAACAACACAGTGGTTGGCAATACTGTAGCGACGGAAGAAATGAAAAAGGACGACTATACGGCGACAGTGAATCTAGAGATGGAGATGGGTGGTGCTGCTCGCGGTGGAAGAAAGATCAACGACGTCGTGCGATGGTGGAGGTGTCGCGACTATCGGAGAGACAACCGATGAAGTGGAGCTGCGGCGGTGGTGGCCGGGAAACCTGCGCGAAGAGGTAGAAGAAGATGAACATGATTTTTTTATTTGTTTAATTTTCAAAAAAAATTCTCATTAGCAACTGTGAATCTAGATGACATGTGAATATAGATGGTGGTGTTTGGGTGTTCGATTTTAGAGAGAGATGGAGGGAAGTGGTGGCCGCGAATCTTGCCGGAGTCACTATTGTGTTGAGGGTGAAATCAGAGAGCTCGCCGTCGTGAGATGGTGGTGGAGGATGAAGATGGTAGAGGCAGCGACGCTGCTGTTCGCAGTGTGATGGGGCAGCAGATCGGCGGCGGAGAAGTTATGAACGTCGGTGAGACAGAGCTGAGGATGGTGGCAGACGGATGGAGAAGATGACCTCTTTCATTTTAATTTTTTTTATAAGAATTTTGTTTAATTAAACTTTAATTCTATTTGAAGGGTATAACGGGAAATTAAAGATAAAATATAACGGCGTTAAATCCAATTCTAAAAAATGGGACGTGTGCTGACTTTTTGTTAACACACGTGTATTCCTTGCCATTTTGAAAACAAAGGGGGAGCGACACAGATTTTCCATATTATAGGAAGATTTGGTACATTAAACCCTTTTTAAAAGGGTTATAAGACTTTGATTGACACTCATATTTTTTAATATAAATATAATATGATGTCACGTTTTGTAATAAATTAAGAATCCTCACGTTAGGAAGAAGAGGTGGGGCAGATGAAAATATTTATTGCGTGTGATATCTTTGAAAAAGTAATTGGACTTCCATTTTGGGCATATCCTTCACTCAGATGCGAATCTCATCAAATCAGTCTTGTCCCTATTTCTCATTATATTTAATTTATCTTATGAAAATTTGGGATATTAAATTGTCCACATATGTCATTTCACACCCCTTATAAAAATGCAGACACTCGGCATATTCCACAGCATAATAGGTGCCTATTAAAAAAGGAAAATGAGAAAAAAAAAAAAAAAAAAAAAAAAAAGGGACAGTTGAGCAATTTAGCTCACTTGGCTCGGCTTGAGCCGAAGCTATTAAGATAGTCTATAGCTCTGTGGATGTTTTCTTTTCGCTTTTCTTTTACCGTATCAAAAAAATTCACATGAAATCGTTTAACGAATTTTATTGTTTAAGATGGAACTTCATTTGGATCATATGGCATAATCAATGTAGATCAGCAGACCAATTTATTAATTAACATAAGTAATACATAAATAAGTATTTGTTTTATGGTTAAAATTATAGTTCTAAAACGAATATTTATGTGTATTACTAATATTTTATGAAATTGCAAACAAATACAATCTTAATATTATAGGAGTTTGTAATTATTTATTTACAAATTTATTAAAAATATCAATAATACATGTGGTATTTGTTTTATGGCTAAGAATACTGGTTTTTAACGTAATTTTTTTAGCCATAAAATGATTATTTGTACATATATTACTAATATTTTAGTTAACCCGTTGGTTGATATATTGACTTTTTTTAACCATATTGACTGTGTTGACCTGTGCGGTTTGGATAATTCATGTTGATCGGGCTTTGACTGATCCATATTGAACTTCATCTCACGTAAAATTTACTCTTTATATAGTAATTTGATGAAGATTATATATTTAGATTGAGATTTAGATAATTTTATATTATTAGTATTTTAGGTTAGTTTAATCTTTATCTTTTAGGATTTTATACTTAGTTGTTTAAGTTATTTGTAATTTTGTATGTCATTTTTTAATATTCCAAATTTATTATGTTATCAAGTTTAGAATTAAAAGAATTCAAAATCAAAATATCTAATTATATGTTCAAATATATTACTAAGTTGTGTTATAAAAAAATATAAATTGTTAGGTTTTATATAACAAATCATGAAAGAGTTCAATACCAAATTTATAAAAATAGCGTGAGTCTCTTATGAGACAACGAATTTTTATTACATTGTGTAAGATGGTCAATCCACAATCCAATCACCTACAATTCAAATCCTACAATTTACAAGTTGTTTGTGGGTGATGAAACTTTGTCTCACAATAACTATTTATAAAACCGTTTCACATGAATTTTGGTGATAAAAGTATCCGAGTCCGCAGCCTCAGCTGGGAACTAGGGGTGGTACGGTACGGTATACCGAAAATTTCTCGCCATACCGTTATCGTACCGAAAATTTCGGTATACCGAAATTTCATACCGTTACCTTACCGAAAATTTCGGTATACCGTACTTTCGGTATACCGAAGTTTCGGTATAAGAAAAGTTCATACCGTTACCATACCGTCATTTCGGTATACCGTTCCATACCGGTATACCGAATGGACCGACATACCTTCCATACCGACATACCATTTCATACCAGTATACCGGAATGGACCGGCATACCGTTTCATACCGAAAATGATTTTTGTATTACCGAAAAAGATTTTTGTATTAGAATTATTAAAAAATAATATTGATATTTATTTTTATACCGATATACCGAACATCCTTTTGTATTAGAATTATTAAAAAATAATATTGATATTTATTTTTATACCGGTATACCGAAAAAAAAAAAAATTGCATATCGTTACCGTACCGTAATTTACCGGTACGGTATCATATCGAAAATTTCGATATTTCGGTATTTTTTCGGTACGGTAAGTGCGATATACCGGTATTTTCGATATATTATCCACCCCTACTGGGAACAGTTTACACTAGAGAGCTCGAAGCGGCCACATGGAAAAAGGGGAATAAAAAAACAACAAAACGTCGACGTCTTAAAAAGGAATAAAACCCAAGATATCCTCTGCGGACAAAAGAATATTCCCAACTCTACCCTTCGCATATTCTCTCTCTTTTCTCCATTTGCGTTATATATCAGCCCTCTTCCATTTCCCTCTTTCCTCATTTCCTCCTCCCACCAAAAATTACTGGATTATATATAATTAGGCATTCGTAAAGCAACAAATCCGTGATCTCAATTCGCTGCAAATTCTCGATTTTTTTTTTCATTTTAAGAATGAAGTTTGGGAAGAGCCTGAGCAACCAGATTGAGGAAACGTTGCCGGAATGGAGGGACAAATTTTTGTTATACAAGGAGCTGAAGAAGCGGCTCAAGTTGATCGAGCCGAGGCCGCTCGCCGGCGGCGAGGAGAGGGCTCAGAAGCGGCGGAGAATGGACGACACTGGCGGAGAGAGGGAGGCGATGACGGAGGAGGAGGTGGATTTTGTCAGGCTTTTGGAGGATGAGCTCGAGAAATTTAATTCCTTCTTCGTTGAGAAAGAGGAGGAGTATATTATCAGATTAAAGGTAAATTTCTTCACCAAATTATTCGAGTTATTGGTTTTCGCTATTTAGGTTTTACATTCTGGAATTTTTCTATTCGAATGGTTTCTCTGGGAATTTTGTATGTTTTTTTCCTTATTATTTACTGTTTGTTCTATCATTCGATATTAATCGCCGCATTACATAATTCATAAGCATTTGTTGGTTTTTGTGATTAAAATTAATTTAGTTTTTCAAAGTAGCGGTAAATCTGATGATAGCAGATCCATTGTAATTCCTCTATAATTCTTGAGAGGTAGTGATTGTAGATTATATTCCTGATTTGAGCTCTTTGATGGGTTACTGATTAGGCCTGCATATGTGCGGTTTAGATTTTGGTTTCACATTTAGGTAGTCACTTGAGTGCCATATCACATGAATATTTTCTTCAATAATGAACAATTCACACACAATAAAGTGGGACAGAGGATATCATCTTCGTGTGGCGTACTTGTCGTAGTCTATTGTTTGAGTGAACATATTGCCCGTTGTCTATTGTTTGAGGACAAATCAACAATTATTTAGCTTAGGCATTTCTTGATAGCATATACCAATGATAAGTTGTAGGATTAAGTATATTGACATGTAACTTTTGGTGTACAGGAATTGCAGGATAGGGTAGCAAGGGCCGAAGATAGGAAGGATGAGATGATTAAAATCAGGAAAGAAATCGTGGACTTCCATGGAGAGATGGTTTTGTTGGAGAATTACAGTGCTCTTAATTATACTGGTATAATCTTGCACCTTTTTTGTTCTATTAACGCACTTGTTCAATTCTTCCTACGCATTGCAATATATCTAGTCGTAGCTCTTCAAGAGAAATTCATTGGTTTTTAATATTTATCTTATTATTCAATAGTTGATCTGACTTTGCCTAAAATCATGACATTTTCTTCTGATGAACTCTGATTGAATGATTGGTCCATTTCTATAGCTTATTTACAGAGATATCAACCAGAAACTGAATTAACTTAACAATTTCCAATAATATTGAACAGGGTTGGTTAAAATATTGAAGAAATATGACAAAAGAACCGGCGCCCTCCTTCGACTGCCCTTCATTCAGAAGGTTCTTCAGCAACCCTTTTTTACCACCGATTTACTTTACAAGCTTGTGAAAGAGTGTGAGAGAATGCTCGACCAGATGTTCCCTGTTCATAATGGCCCGCCTTCTATTGAGGCTGTGGAAGGAAATGAACCGTCTACAAGTTCTGCACCCGAAGAGGGTATAGTCAAAGGAACTAAGGAGTTAGCAGAGATAGAATACATGAAGAGCCTGCATATGAAGAGCACTTTAGCTGCATTACGCGTTCTTAAAGAAATACGCAGCGGAAGTTCAACCGTGAGCGCATTTTCGTTGCCGCCACTGCAAATTAGTGGACTAGAGGAGCCTTGGAACAAGATCCCTGTTCTGGAGCAAGTTGCAAAGTAGTGGTAAATCCTGTGAGGGAAATAGGTCTCATATGTGTTAACTTAGATGATGTTTTCTCTCTTTTCTTCTTAGCGTTTTAACTAGTGCATTTGATATGCATGTATTCTATAGGCCATACTAACACGGGTGCAAAATGCTAAAGTCTACTCGAAATACTTTGGATCGATTTATGCTGCCACATAGTTATATTGCAATGTAAAGTTTAATATATACCTGTTTTGGAACAGGTTGACAAACTCTCTCTGGTTCTTTAGTCGAGTCATATGTGTATGTGTGTGCCTGTCTATATTTGGAAAAGTTGTGCATATATAGAAAATTTCCGCAACACCAAATCATATGGTCAATCTCAATGCAGCATTTGTTCAGTTCAGGTTCTTTGTTACATTTGGTGTTGCATTCATATTTCTTTGCCTTAAACAACGAATTACATCACTTGTAGTATACTTGGGCTAAATGCTATTAAGCCCTTAAATTTTAATACTTTGTTCTATTGGTAATTATGGTGCTCTATTAAGTCATTGCAAGTTGTTATGTCCTATTTCCCACCTCTCTCCTATAGACTAGACTCAAAATTACTAAATTAGGTGACCTAAAGATAGTCTAACCCTACGAGTACCGCAATGTAGTATCCTAGCTTTAATTATGTAAGAGTTAAATTTAAATAACTGAAATCATAGACAAAAAGTCAAATTATGAGATAGTTTAGACCAACCAAGCTCTTCAATTGGAGTCATATTAATAATCAAGTACTCGTGGATTTCTACTAGTTAGATATCTACTGTGGTTATTGAAGAAGGGTGCAATGTGAATGGAATTGGAGTTAAAACCTTGTATGCAATGTAGTACCACTGTATCCTGGAAGAGGAATTGTATTCGATATGTGAAATAACTATTAGCATATGCAGTGATACAGTGTGACTATCAAACTACTATTGGTAATTGGTATGATATAAAATAATATGTCCAAAGCTAACTTTTGATAAATTCATCATAAACATAATATTAGGATGGCTACCGTTTAGGGAATCTGAAACTCTAACTCTATTAATTTTATGTTTCTCAAACTCATCTCATTCTCATTTAGAACTACCAGTATCCATCCTGTTCCCGATTATCGTTATCCTTCTGGTATCCGTACCCACCCAATACCCGTTTATCAAATATAAATATTTTTTTATTTGAATCTAAACGAGTATTTTGTATTTCATTTTTTAATTTATATATTTAATATATTTATATACATTTTTTTGTGAATATTTTGTCATAAAATGCTAACTAGTTTAGTGGTAAATATTTTTTTAATGAAAGGTGTAGAGATCAACTCCTGCATAACACATATTATACATCTCATTTAAAACTACCCATACTCATCCTATTAGGATTAGGTCATCCCTACATAATATCATAGGACATTTGATTTCAAGTAATATGATTTTGATTGATTACAATAAGTCAAAAAATAACATAGTGGACCATTTATTAAAGTACTGGATTGAGATCAAATGAATAAATTAATAGAAAAAATGAGTTTAAAAACAACAAGGTAAAGAAGCAACATGGTGGTAATAGGTCACAAAACTAGAAAAATTGATAGGTCACAAAACTAAAATGTAATATGTAAAACTGATGGTAAATATATGGAAATGATTTATGTTACGGGATGAAACTTGAAATTTTCTCTATTTTTTATGAAACCACTCGTAGACACTTTAAATTTCCATTGTTTTTAACGAAACTGCTCATGAGAGCATGTGCATCAATTGTTTTAGAAGGTGTTTTTAGCTGACACCTTAATATTTTATAAAAAAAAATTCGGATTTGTGTTGTGTTATTGCAAAGTTGCAATGTTTTATGCAGAAACCTTCTTATGAGGAGAGAGAATGAGTGAAGTACATTAATGTAGTATATCCAATACAACAACATTTATTATTTCCTTCTTTACTTCCATTTTCTTAATATTTTTATTGTATTATTTTAGTATATAAATAGCATGGCTTAAAATATCAATACTCATGCCCTAAGGACTACTTCGCAAACAATTTTTTTTTTTTTCTTTTTCTCGCACATCTCTTGCTCACTGTAGTCTTTATAAATTTTGAGTTTTACACTTGTATTATATACAAATTGAGTTTTTGCGCTTTTAATAAGGCTAAAAGCACTATTAAGACTTGATTGTTGTTAATTAAAATACGGGGACTCAATTTAAAAAATAAAAGTACAGCAATAAAGGTTCAAAAATATCTTTTAATAAATGTTTCAGGACTCACAAGTTGTTTCAAGACTTATAAACTTTAAATGCTATTATAAAATTGAGTTTACTGTGTTTGGGTAAATGATTGAATTTTCAAGAGGTTTTTTTTTTTTTGGAGCTAAAAGCACAACACCAAGTGCTAAGGGCACAACACCCTATTAGTGTATTGTGCCCTTAACATTTGCTGTTGTGCCTTTAACAACACTTTTTTTTTTCTTTTTTAATTAGTTGAAGCAAATTTCAAGATGTTAATGAATATAATTTTGTAATTTAAAAAATAAAGTAAATAATTAGTTAAAATAGTATTTGTTGAAAAACAAGAAGAGACTTCCCAGGACTTTTCGATATTAGGGCATAAATTACGACTTCCAATTTTGTTGCGATGCTGTGCAATATTCTTTGGTGAGAGAAAAGAATGACAATCGACGACAACAGCTCAATTTACGTGGGTGGTCTGCCTTACGACGTTACAGAGGAGGGCCTTCGCAGAGTATTCTACGTTTACGGTGCCGTTATCGCCGTCAAGGTCCCCTCTTTTCACTCATTTCTCTGTTGCTTATGCTTCTGCTTGTTTGTCTCTTAATTCAGTTTTCAAATTTTCATTTGATGATTTTGCTGAATTTTAGTATTTGGGACTAAACCTTTGTTGGTTTGCTTTTTCTCTTATGAATTTGAGTTGACAAGTTGTTCTTTGCGTATTTATCTACTTGTGCCTTTGACAAGTTCATTGTCTTTATTGAAGTCATTGGGAAAGTATGTTATTGAGTTTAATGTGCAAGTTAGCTTGTATCAATTAGGTTGAGTTCAGATTGTATGAATTTCAAATTCATTTGAAATGTATTGATGTTTGTCGGTTAGGTTTTTGTGATGAATTTGAATTTCATGGCTTTAGTTTTCAGTGATTTTGGTGGGCTTGAAATACACTCCATGTGGGCATTTGAATTCCTCAAATCCTCTCATCAAATAAAATCACTTAATCCAAACACAACTTCATATTTTTCAGTCCTGGGAGTCTGCTTGCATAATGATTGTAGCACCCTAAATCAAGAGTAACATTGATTGACCGTTTGAGTACTTAAACTTATGTTTCAAAAAAGTAAAGATTTTCATCCCCCCTGTATCTGTGCAATAAAGACTAACCCAAGTAGTGACAAGCCTCTTATTAGTTGAGAACAAAATATTAATGATTATCTGTTATATAGAATTGTAGATGTTTTACTAGATATTATACTGTCATACTGCTTTGTGTGACACCTTTACTACCTGCATTAGTTTTGTTACTATTGTCGTGGAGAAAGTATTGTTTCATCTTATTCATACAGTATCTTGAATAAGTGCATTTCTGGGAATCTATGTTTACTTGCATCCCCCTGTTCTTGCCCTAAGTAACTTTATTCTATGCCTCTATGGCCATTAAGCGAAGACTGTTATTATCTGATTTTCAGATTATCAATGACCTATCTGTTGGAGGAAAATGCTATGGATTTGTTACTTTTGCTAATCCACGATCAGCGATGCAAGCCATTAAGGAAATGGATGGCAAGGTGTTATCCTCCCCCCATAACAACATCAAGCATTCAAAGTTAAATTTGTATTTTCACAGCTGTAGACACATGCTTCTCTTCCTTATTTATGGTTGTATTACTTTGAGCTGTTACTCCCTCAAAATATTGATGTGATAATCTTTGATCCAGACCATTAATGGACGAGTTATTAAGGTCAATGATGTGAGGACTAGAGGCGGAAGACCAAACTTTAACCGTGAGAGCGCTCGACATGATTTGGATAAGATTGTTGAGGGTGATAGAGGTAGAGATCGAGGGAGAGATGATAACTATGATAGGCACCGCCATCAGGAGGGACATAGGGAAAGGTCTCAAGACTATGACCTAAATAGGGAGAGAGGTCATGACCGTACTCGTGGTCATGATCGTATAAGGGATCGTAATGTGGATGAAGAGAGATTGCAGGACTATAGCAGACATGTGGATGATGTAGAGAAGGTGCATGGGAGAAAGCGTGAGCGTGATCATGACTGGGAAAGAGAGAGTGAAAAGAATACCAAGCAACAAAGGAACAACATTCATCATAAAAGTGGGGACAAGGATAATCAGCAACAAGTTCTATATCTGGAGAGGTTAACTTTCGGGGCTTTTTTACTTATTATTAATACTAAACAATGAAGTATTTGCAATTGTTCTTTACTTATTGTTAATATTAAGCAATGAAGTATCTGAGGCTTCCTAGACCTATTAGCCAGCAGGAAGTGTCTATAAATATCTGCCTTGAAATTCCTTCTCAAAGAAAGTTAATGCTGTTGTTTTTGGTTTTTATGTGTATTTGCATTCCCTTCGTGTGTAGCGTGGTTTACTTTTGGATGACTAGGAGGTTCTTATGAAATGATTACTGAAGCCTAGATGATAAACTCTGGAGATGAATCCCTAAACTCTGCAAGCAGCTATGTGACTTGATCCAAGCAATCAGTTTGTGTTTGTCATCGTTTATTTTGTGTGGCTTGATTAATTAGTCAGTGAATTGTGTATAGTTTAATTAGTCAGCTTTAACATGTATTCACTGTTGTCAGACAATACATGTTGATTCTCTTCTATAGCTTCAATCAGTGGCTACTGCATAATATATATTTATACACACAAAAACACATATAACTTGACTTGAAGCTGCTGTAAAATTAACTACTAACTAGATAGCCTGTGCAGGGCTAGATTTGTTGATCATGAAAGTAGAGAGCTGTCTTTGGATTCTTTCAATGATGATCAGGATCGGGTTGAGGTTTTGATAATTTCTTGAATGTATACTCCGTCTACAACTGTTTGAAATTTGGTTGACTACCATCATGACTATTTGTTTTTTGCATCAGGGTGAAAGCAAATTGGCAGTTTCAAATCAGAAGCTTGAACAACTTCGCAAGGAGGTATTTTTAATACTTTTGAAGTTAAAACCAGACAATATGATATAGGATGCTTATGGGAGTGTGGTAGTTTGGTCTCTAAAAGTCAGGGCAGTGTGTTTAAAAGATATACTAATCGAACATGGAAAAAGATGCAGAAGAAAGTCCTGGTTTCACCTCTACCTTGCAAGTTCTGAACCCAGCTGGACTGGTTTCAGTTTGCTTTAACTCGCCTAGGAAATAAATAATAAAGAGATTTGTTTCTTTTGTTTTCCGAAGTTCCAAACTTCTGTGAGAAAGAGATGGGGGGTGGGGGGTAGGTATCAAGGTTGCTGACTTATGCTCTATGTAGGTCGGTGGCCATACATCATGTTACATTTAGTTTCTATAATGTGACGCTTGATGAACTGTTGTTGAAGTTTATACTGAAGCTTAAAATTAAATTGACATAATTGATACACCAGATTGAAGTATATCCATCAACAGTGATTTTGTATTTCTAGTTATAGGCATCTATGGTTAATGGAATCATGAAAGAACTTTGAGACTTTTGGTTGGTCTATTCTTGTTCTTGTGAAACTCTGATCAAACTTTTGGTGGCAATATAAAATATTACCATGTCTTTTTAATCAGATATCTCAGATTGAAGAATCAGTTTCAGACAAACAAGAAGATGTTTCCAAGTTACAGGAAAAATACCAGGTAAATATTTTGTTTGTTGGTGCAAATTTTGTATTATAGCATATCATTTGTTTGCATTGGTTCATTATACTTTCCCTAAAAGTTATTCTGTGGCCATAGAAATTGGAGGATTCATTAATTGCTGCTAAAAAGCATACTTCACGTCGTCGCATGCAATTAGCCAAGGTATTAGATGTACCATCAGCTGCTATTTTATTCAAGGTAGAAATCCATACACTTGGCAGTTCTCCCTAATTCTGTTTCACTGGTGCAGTTGCATAAATGTTATCTGCAAATGCGAGATTATGATGATAGGGTCAAAAAATCAGAACAAGAACTCCAGGTCTGCCTAAATCTCTACATATTTCTTTTCATCTATTTTGTATGCAACTCTAAGCTATGGTTTGTGGTCTTTGATATCTACAGTATGGTATTTGCAGCATCATTAATTCAACTTTATTCGCTGTATGTTATTGTTGTCTTAAAAAGTTTAGTGTCAGTAAATGAGTCTTGTTTTGGAGATTAGTCATTGTTGTCTTAAAAAGTTTAGTGTCAGTAAATGAGTCTTGTTTTGGAGATTAGTCGATGGAAAGTTTAAATCACTCGTTACCTCTAGTATATGACCCCTTCCCTTCCAACCAAATGTTACTCAAAACCTTTTTCCTTGCAGTGGCTTGTAGATTCAACGATGATTGACTTGGGAAACGATGGAGTAGGGGGTGGTGATGGAATAGTGACAAATATTTATTAATCCCTTCTTGTTTTGCTTTCCTTTCACTGATACTGTACCATGGTGTTAATCCATGGCTACAACCATAACAAAGTGCAAGATATATATCTTATCAATCTTGATAATGTATCTACTTTTTTCTGTTCTTATCTTTTTGCTTCTCACGGCATAAACAATTAAGTCAGAGCAGAACGAATGGTCGAGTGGAATGAACTTTCTTCCAAATGCCTTCCAAATCCCCTCGAACTCCAACTTAAAACAGTTTACTGCCATTCTGGGTTCAAGGGGATTCATTTTATGATATCGTTGTACCATACGAAGCTGGTTATCTCAAATGGAGTCTCAATTCTTGTTTGATCTGTGAGACAAATACTTTGTCTCATGGAATCGAAATGCCATTGATTCCCGCCATTTAGGTAAATAAACCCGAGCTCTTTTTTATTAGATATAATTTTCATTATCTGATCCTATTACAGGCTACTTATCATATGGGATTATATCTGATTCTTTGATTGGAAGTTTTTTCGAAGCAATGTAAAGAGAGCACTTTTCCAACTTTGGTTTCACTAAACTAGACAATGTTTGGTGTATATATGCAGCTGCTTTTGTCTCTTCCTTTTTATTTTTTATCTTTCATATAATTTTTTTTGAAAAATATATTTTACTTGATATTATACTTGAACTAATATGTTTTTTTTTTCCCTTCTTTTGTGATATTGGTGGACTCAACTTCGAGAATGGGTCATTAATACATTTAATTTTCAACTTTCCTCAAAAGGGTCGTTGTTATCAGTTGACCCAATTCAACTTTGAAGGGTCGAGATTGTATTCGTAAACTAGAAATGGAGTCATGAAAAAATAAAAGTCTGTGAGTCCGAGGTCAGACCCTACAATGTATCTTTATTCAATTACAAAAACTTGTGTGAGACGGTCTCACGGATAGTTTCCGTTAGACGGATTATTTTTACCTACAACTAACCTATTTTCATTAATTTATATGTGAATTGTGTAACGTGAGTTGTGGGTTAACCCGTCTCACGTTACATGATTCGTGAGATGACCTCACATGAGATTTACTCTAATATATCCAATTAGTTTCACATGGACCAAGCCAGGGTATTTGTAGTGCTTAAAGCGGTTGTTTAGTGGATGTCTTTTCATTCACTTAATCTTTTAAAATTCTTATCAAAACAAATTTAAGTGGTCACTAAAATGTTAGCAAAAGAGTTCAGCGTTCAACATAATGGAAAATCTTTTATAATAACATCTATTAAGAGAAAGCTGATTATTATTAAAAAAAATTTTTAAAAAAAAAAAAACCAATTGCATGGTGCTAGAGTCTAAAAAAGGAATCATATTTAAAAACAAAAATAAAATAGAGAGCAAAGCGATTATAGTAATCCATTTAAAAGGAGTTGGGTTAAGGGCATATATAATAATTAAGAAAGCACCAACTATAAAAATGAGCATACAAAGCTTGCAATTTGGGAAGAGAGTGGGCAGTACTGTTACTTGGTAATATCCACGTTACATTAGCTGCATCATGTGTAATGGGTAGTGACATAATATATAAATATATATATATATATCGATTTAATTTCTATAGAAAATAAGATTCACATGAGTGTCACAAATAAGACACATAAAAGTGAGATAGAGAATTGGAAATCTACTATTTACAAAGACGGGTTGTTATACGAATGTGATGCCACATTTTCTTTTTCTTTTGAAAAATAGTGTGAGAATTCACACCGACAACACTTAAGATGTGGATTGATCAACCAATCTTATTAAAAAAAATTATCATATTATTTAGAGAATGTGAAACAAGCAATAGATGATCTTTATGTAGTGATGATCATTTAATTAATTGTTGTAAGTTGTTATTTTCTGATCCAATTTGACGAAATTGGAAAGCTTAGCTTGTCAGATACTTCTTCGCAATTTTAGAGCCTTAAGAAACATACAAGAAGAACTGTATATACTTATTAATTTTGTTTTCTCGAATTTACTAATGCACAATTTTATCTACCTATTCTTAAGGTTCTATTCCAAAGAAACCTTAATCTGTTGCTATATTATTTCACTTCTTTTTTTTTTTTTTTGGGTAAACGTTCAGTTTGGACGTCATTGGCACAATAATTCATTATATGAGAAAATGTTCTGCAATATTTCTATGATATATTTCAGGTTGGTGCATATCCTATACAATATGATTTTATCACTCAAGTAAAATATAAAATTAACACAGCTAAAAAATAAAAAAATAAAAAAAACACCTCATCCTTTTTCTTAATAAATTTGTATAGCAAGCAAAGCCAATATGGATAAAACAAAAAAGTAACCTGAGAATTCACAAATGGAAACCCCGATTCTTAACTAACGTCCATAAGAAAAATTCGTGTTTCTAATCTTTTTAATTATGTTCATTTTCTAGATATTTTGATCAGTTATATCATTGATATGTGATAAAGTGGTACCATCTAAGTTTGAAATATGATATGGGCTTGAAAAAATATAGTTTTGGATGCTATGAGTTGCCTCTACATGTACCGAATGAGGTAGTATGAAATAAAATTTGATGGTACGAGCTAATGTAAATAATACGGGAAGAAGTAATGATATAAATGTTCAAATTTAACTAGAAAGAAAATCTTTTTGGACCACAAAGTGCCTGAAATAAAAGTGCCCCACTATTGATTACAAAAACACCAGATTCCACAAACCATATGTATAAGATGATAAAACATAAAAGCAAATGTGAAATATCATAAGAATAAATTTTTACATGGAAAATCAAATGAGCCAAAAACCAAAAGAGAATATGTATGGATGAAAAGGCTACAAAATGGGAGCACTACAACCATGCTGCAACAAACCCCAATAAAATTTGTAATGTCTTACACGTCTAAGTTCCACTAAGTAATTTCAATCAATAAATCAATAATTCAGAAACCAATATATATAGAAACAAAGTTGACATATACACATCATCCTAATTAACATGAAGGCTAGCTCTCCTCTCCTCGCGATTCATTTACTCTTCATAATATTTCCTCATGTGTTAGGACAAAGTGGCTTGAAAACAGGCTTCTACTCATCTTCATGTCCAAAAGCAGAGTCCATCGTACGATCCACAGTCGAAGCATATTTCAACAAAGATCCCACTCTTGCTGCTGCTCTACTCAGACTCCATTTCCACGATTGTTTTGTTCAAGTAAGCAAAACATTATATCAAGAAAATTGACAAAATTGTCCTTATAAAAGTAAAAAAAAAACTGTTTGAGTTTAACGGTATGTCCATTTTATAGAGTTACACGTCATGATCATATCGTGTAACCCTATAAAAATGCATATCGTGTAAAATCCGATAAAAAAAGTGATTTTCTTTACTTTTGTCAGAAGAGCAATATTGTTGTCAATTTTTCTGATTCGTGGTAGTAAAGTAATAAAACTATCATATGTGATAGAAAAATGATTTCTTATATGAAATGTGGTATTTTAGGTTTTTAGCCGGATTGAAATCAATTTTCATCACATAACTAACTAATGTCTTTTTTGATTTTGGTCTCATAAGTATCACTATTTTCAATTAGTCCTATAATTTAGGAATCTGTCTAATTTCAGTCCAATTTTAACCGTAAAATTTGAATTCGCTGAAAAATAGTTTTCTGGTGACCTAGCAGTAACGTGACACGTGTCGCCGCGTTATTTATAGGTCACCAGAAAACTCAATTCAAAGAAATCGGATTAACATGAGAACGTTTCTTAATTTATGGGATTAAATTAAAAATCATGACAATTGAGGGATCAAAATCGTTATCACATAATTATGAAACAAAAAATGATTTTTAATCCCTTGTAGCCACCAGACTCAAAATATAGGGTGCTAATTATTTAATATCAATATATTAATTAGTTCTGAATTATTACAGGGCTGTGACGCATCAGTTGTGATAGACAGGCCATCTTCAGAACGAAAGGCAGTGCCTAATCTGGGATTGAGAGGATTCGAAGCCATTGATGATGCCAAGTCACAGCTCGAGGCCACGTGTCCCGGCATCGTCTCCTGTGCTGATATAATAGCATTGGCTGCTCGTGATTCTGTTGATTTGGTAACACTAAAATTTTGTCATATATATGATTTTTGATTCATGTTAATTTGTTATAAGTTATTATTTACATATATAGAGTGGTGGGCCCAGCTGGGGAGTACCTACGGGAAGAAGAGATGGTCGAATTTCATTGGCATCTGAAACTTCAAACTTACCAAGTTTTACGGATTCAGTAGCCACTCAGAAACTCAAGTTTGCAGCTAAAGGGCTTGACGAACATGATCTTGTCACTCTTGTTGGTACACTTTTTTTCCTTTTCTTTTTCACTACTATTCTTTATTTTCTTCGATTTCTATTCATTTTGATTTTGACAATCAAGTATATGTTTTTCAATTTTGATCATATATATTTCAATTTTTTTCAAATTTGGTTCTATATGTTTCAATTTTTTTTCAATTTCAGTCAAGTATTCTAATTTTAGTCCTATATATTTCAATTTTTTCCAATTTTAGTCGGATGGTTGTCGAGAAATCTCACGTGACATTGGCGATTTTGGTAATTCTGACCAAAAGTGGATTGAAATTGGAAAAAATTGAATCATGCAGGATTAAAATTGAAAAATTGGATCGAAATTAGAAAAGGTTGAAACAAATGTGATCAAAATTGGAAAACGTATACTTAGTTGTCAAAAAATGGAAATGGTCTTACATACAGGACCAATGCTTTATTTTGATTTACATAATCTCTTTTTTAATCTTGTGTGAACAAAAGTCATTTTCAGGACACTTTAGTTACTTGTAGAAGAAATATCTTTTTTTATCTGCAACTATTAGCATTACGTACGTTATACGTGGGAGTCAATTAATTTTTTTGGATGGTTTGGTTATTAAATTAGAATCCTAATTCAATTTTAAAATACCAATAAAGTTAAATTAAATTATATGAGATAAAGTTAAAATATGCATTATGAAAAATGAACGAAACAGTAAAATTTTTCAAACTTTTATTATCGTAATAGATATTTGTGCGTTTTTACCCTTTTTACGTACTCCTACCATCTATACTAGTATCGACCATCAAAATTGAAGTCATATATACCACTTTGTCATACCAATAAATTGGCTCTTTTGACGGTGATGTTCAAATAAAATCGTAACAACCTATCCGTACTAATGATATAATTGATCAATTTTTTTGAAAAAGAACAAAAGTTAAGAAGGTAAAAAAAAAAAGTTTTCTCATAAGGATAGTATGAAGTTTCCATGTTCTTTTGTAACAGTTCGGGAGATTATTTTTTTGGTAGGGCTATACACACCCCATAACTGGTTAAACACACCTCATTTAAAAAAAAAAATATAACTACAAAAAATGATTGGGTGTGTATAGTCTCACCCAGCCACCCTATTTTTTTCCTTTTTGTTTAACTTTACTAGTATATGACCCATGTAATATATAAGATTTTATAAAAAAAAAAATAAAGTACATTTAATAAAATTAGAAAATTTTAAATATTATTTATACAATATAATTAAATTTATGATTTGTGCAATAATTATCAAAATATGAAATATAACGTAATATAATTAAATAATTATCTAATTGTTGAAATATGTTGCATTTGTAGAGGATCATAAATAATTTTTTATTTATTATTTTGAAAAAAAATTATATTGATATGCCTATTATATCTTCAACCCACCAATCATTATTTTTAGTTTACTTTTTATTGTTAACATCTATAACAACCCTCAATTTTATTTTCAATTAAATTAAAAATATAAAATTTCACAAATTAATTTTATAGTTTATTTTAAAACATATAAAAAAATAATTCAATTTTTCATTAATTAATAAGTTTAAATAGAAAGTTTGAACAATCATTTTCAATAAGCTCATCTTTACTTTGGTATTTTTCTTATTTATTTATTTATTTACATTTTTTTCTTCAAAATTTAAATTTAACTAATTTTAAATATGCAAATAATTCTTATATTGAAGCCTAGCATATTTATTTAGATAAATATTGTCAACATTTCTAAATTATTTAGTAATCTTTTTTTGTAACATAAAATTTGAAATCATTAATTAATCATATTTAATGTCAAAATAATATAAGCTTGACATATGGTATAAGTGGTTTTACTTTTATATATACAAATTGAAATTATGTTGTCCCACCCATATCAAATTGTATCATAAAAAGACATGTTATATCAAAAATATTTGATGGATCAAATAAGTTTTTTTTATTTATTTTTTGTAACAACTTGTCAATTTATATTACCAATTTTTACAACACTATGTTGTTGTAAAAAATATACTTTCGCAACAACTTTTGTTGTCGCAGAAAATCTCATCAATCGCAAATACTCTTTTTTTATCTATCAAGTGTCTTTTTCTAAGTTTGGAGATCCCTTTCACATGATTTACAACAAACATGTCTTGACCTAATCCAAATATCCATGTAGCAACATGAAAGCACACACAACACAATATGTAAATATTCCAAGATTCATACAACAAATATATATATATATATAAATATATTTCTCTGTTATAGAACTTTAATATCTATGGTCCTTGAAATGCAGGAGCTCATACACTAGGGCAAACAAACTGCCTTTTCTTTCGATATCGTCTCTACAACTTCACAGCAACTGGGAATGCAGATCCAAGCATTAGTGATCAGTCATTCTTGACACAATTGCAATCCTTTTGTCCAATGGACAGAGATGGCTCTCAAAGGGTGGCTTTGGACAAAGATAGTCAGTTGAAATTCGACGTTAGCTTCTTCAAGAATGTGAGGGATGGCTACGGCATTCTTGAGTCGGATCAGAGGCTCTATGGCGACTCTTCCACACGTCGAGTCATTGATAACTATGCAGGAAATATAAGAGGCTTACTTGGTGTTAGGTTTAATTATGAGTTCCCAAAAGCCATGATCAAAATGAGCAGCATTGAGGTTAAGACTGGTAACCAAGGTGAGATCAGAAATGTATGTTCCAAGTTCAATTGAGTATCTCTCTTTTTTTTTTTAAATGTCAAATGATTTCCATGTTCTAGCATTGGCATGCAGTTAATTTCCAACTTTATGTTTTCCACCTATTCAAGTTTTGGGGTTATTAGTACAGTACAACTTTGTTACCTTACCCATCGTTTACACGTTAATATGTGCACACTATTCATGTGTCAGATATCTAATATATTTATTAATTTCACATTTCATAACTTCAAGGAGTCGAATCGTTACAAATCATCAATGGGCATTATTAAGAATTACCAACAGTCGACAAATTAACATTTTCTTAGTAAAGTATGTGAGTTTGCACAGTATCCATGTAGTTTGAAAATATTACGTAAAATCCATGTGTGACTTAAAATATGTTGCAAAATCATCTTCTCTATAACTAAATAAAGTTGTAAATCTCAAACTCTAGTAATGAAGTGTGGGAAAAGTAGATAATGAAGTCCGAATGTTTGTGTACTTCAAATGATAAAATAAAAAATTATATAAAGATACATATATTTTGAATGAAATTATGATTTTCTTTTAAATTTTATTAATACATGAGATGTCTACAAAATATGCTATATTATCATAATATAAATGAATTTCACTAATATAATAAACTGCTGAATTCAGGAAACATCAAGACATAATAAAGAATCTTATGCTTATAGCGTATTAGATTAGATTACAAATAAGAGAATTTATGGAATTGAATATCAATAGGGAATAGATATATGGCTGCAATAATTCCTAGATGCTTGATTTAGTCTAATGCATATTTAGTCAAACTTATGAGAACACTAAAAATGGGTATGCTTTATTGGAAATATGAAAATGAAATTAACAAGTAGTACATCTGCGCGGTTTATTATTCATTGTGATAATATATACATTTTTAATAATATAATTAAGTTGTATAAATAAACATGTTATTTATATCATCTTTCATTAATTATTTCAAAATATATATAATATACAAATGTATTTTTCATATTTTTATTATTTTTTAAAATTATATTTTATAACTTTAGAAAATCGTTGTATAAAGTAAAGTTTTGACTGAAAAACTTTTGATTGAATTAAGTTTTGCAATACGTGTAAGGGTTGAGTATGTAGTGTAAATCATGGCGACGACAACAATTGTTATTACTTCATATAATTAAATGACATTACCAAAAATAAAATGTAAAAATGTATAATTTATAGTTTATTAAAATGCAATTGAATTAATTTATAATCTATCAATCCATTGAAATAATTAAATTTCACATGATCATAATATAATCACCCAACAAAAATTTATATTGTAAGCTAAAACATGTATCGATTCATAAGATCCAAATATAGATATCTTAATTATTATCTATACTGATAACAATGATAGTAATACTATTTTTTCAAAAAAAAAAAGTAATAATAATAATAATAATAATTTTTTATTATTATTATTATTATTATTATTATTATTATTATTGTTGTTGTTGTTGTTTTTATTATTATTATTATTATTTACTTTTATAGAGAAATATTTCTTACAGATTACAAATACATACTTCTAATGTAAAATAATTATGTATAAATTTCCAACTTTATAAAACTTCTAACAATTATGTTCAAGTGCATAAATTTCAAAAAATAGTAATTTTCTTCGATTAAATTCTTTTATCCAAAATATATACTATATATAGACGATTTATAAAAAAAATACGATTTAAAAAAGATCCATAAATGGGTCAATATGAAAAAACAAATTTTCTAATAAATTATATTATGTAGATGCATATAATTAAGAAATTTTTAGCTTCAATTTTGTACAACTTATAGCTATTTAAATAATATTTTTATTTAATTAAATTATAATCTATACATTTGTAAAATACATGTTATTTCTTTCTTTTGTAATGATGCATTCCTCATTCTTTTATTATATATATTTTTTATTATGATATTTGATAGTTTATCAAGAAACTCATTCATTTTTCATTTTTTTTATAATTCTTTGACAAGACACTTTTAAAAGGAAAAGTGGCAAATTAGTAAATAATGCCAACTTTCTATATAAAGAAAATGTATCAAGGTTCATTACTATTATATAGTTTTAAAAAAAATGTGCATCATTAAAACATCGAGACGTCATAGAGTCATAGACAAATGAAAACATTAATTGTCTAAGTTAAATCAAAGCGTGTAAGGTAATATCTTTTCTACCACATACGTTTACGAGAACATAAATGAAATTCATGAAGAGTCCTTTTCCTCAAAAAAAATAAATAAATATATAATTCATTGCAATTAATTAATAGTGGGGAAAAAGGCATCCCGTATCTAACTTATGGATGAAGAATGAGTGTTCAAATCCTATATTTTATTATATACTCATTATTTCTAAAAAAATATATAAAGTGTAATTTATTTAAAAAATTACATTAAGTCTCAATATAAGAATGGGGGTTCCTCCTTACAAATATCATCCAAATCCATAGTTTCACACTCCACCAATATCTTTTCACTCTTCTTCTTAAAAACCCAACAATTCTCTAATGTCTCAAATGAGTTAAATAGAAGTTTAGAAGGGTTCATGAACTGACTTATAAAACTGTTTTTTTTTTCTTTTCTTTTCTTTTGTTGAGTCACTAAATATTTAACTGATATATTGAATTTGGTCAGCTATTTAGATATAGTAAGTTTAAATCAGCTTAAGCCGATACAATTGTTGTAATTTGCCAGTATAGCAACTCAGATAATAAGTATATGAATAGTCAATCATATCTTTGTAAATACAGAATGTATCTTTATAAATCTTTTAGATTATTTTCTTTAATTTATTGTTGTAATTATTCATTATAAAAGATATTTATATAATGGATTGTATCTTTGTAAATCTTTTAGACTATTTTCTTTGATTCATTGTTTTAATTATCCATTATAAAATATATATTTATATAGTGGATTATTCTTTAATCACCTCATTAACGGTGACATAATTCACTCTCATATATGCAAAAGAGGCAAGTCAACTCAACTTAACATACACCTTAAAAACAGTTCACAACTTGATATCCAACTAAGATTTAAAATAACAAAATTGACTTCTAAAATCACAATTTAAGAACTCTTGCTCGTTATAATTTGATTTTAAGAAAATACCGAAGTAGTAAAAATCACATCATGATAACTGATCCTACCGCCAAAGGAAGTGAATCACATCAACATAAGCCTTTTTAAGAAGAAAGTTACAACACTAATTTCAGCTATAAGAATAAATATCCAACCTTCAAAGTTATAAACTCGCTTTCACCAGAAGTTTTAATTGGTATCTCATCTTTATAAAAATGCATATTGTGATGATTAGAATTCGAATTTGAATCATGAAAGTTTTCTAATATTTATTTCATTTCTTACACTCCCTCTAACTCATTAAAAATAAAATAAAAAGTTATAAACTCTCATGAACTCATGACACTCCAAATATTTTGTTGAGCCGATGTTTGTTCTAGACTCAGTCCATCCATATTGTAGATGGACTCGGTTCAGATCATATTTAAATTATATTTACAAAATCTTATAATTCTACCATATTATTCAACTTTTTCTACAATTTTCAATAACAAAGATCTATAATTTAACATATAATTTAAGACTTGAATAAATTTTATTTAAAAAACTGATTTTTTTTTTTAAATTGATAAAATCTTTAAAAAAACATAGAAAATATTTATTAATTCACACGTAAATTTGTGAAAATAATTTTAGTTTATGGATGATAAAACATTATTTTCTGAAATTATACTTGTGTGATGGTATAATATGAATTTTTTTGTTTTTTTGTTTTTTTTTTGAAAGAAGAGTTTATTCAATTTCTTGTGCTCTTGGGAACACAAATTTTCCTTTTGCAAGCATCTGAAAAATTGATAGCTTCAATTTCTTTAAAAAAGAAAAATTGATGGCTTGAAGAAAACCAAGTCACCCAATTTAGGAAGCCAACTCCACAGCCCTAAAAAAAACGTTGTAAATAGCTATTCCTAGAAACGACAACGAAGACCCATCTCTCTTACCCCGACCCGACCCCACCCGAATCGCCATTGCGTGACGAATCATCTTCTCTTCATCATTTCGTCAATTACAAAATGGAGAAACCTATCCATTTCACCATCTCCATGAAGGAATAAACTTTTATTCCTCACTATATTTTACAAATACTTCAGCGAATTCCCATAACACTCCACCCCAAAAATATATATATAAATCTACACATATATAAAATACATAACAATTTCCCAGTTTTATCTATAGTTTACTACCTTCTAGTTCAATTGAACCACCATTATTGCAGCGTCCTTTGTGCTTATTTTTCTCCATACTCTTATCTTGTTTGTACTCAACAAAACTATTAATTAATCTGTCCCCATCATTCTTGACTATTTTCTTGGATAGCCATTCGAGCACTCTACTTCATCAATGGCGTCTATAACACCCATCTCCCAATCCAAACCCTTGTTCAAGAAACCTCAATTGGGCGTTTTGGAAAAGCCTAAAGCTCACTTTTTGTCGCTGCCCATTTCGAGTATTTCGCTGAAGAAGTCGAGGATGGTGGTGGCTTCAGCCACGACGGCGGCGGAGAAGCCCAAGAAGAGGTATCCCGGCGAGAAGAAGGGGTTTGTGGAGGAGATGAGGTTTGTGGCTATGAAACTGCACACTAAGGATCAAGCTAAGGAAGGAGAGAAGGAGCCCCAAGAGCAGCCTATTGCTAGGTGGGAGCCTAGTGTTGAGAGCTACTTGAAATTCTTGGTTGATAGTAAGTTGGTTTATGATACTCTTGAAAGCATTGTGGACAAAGCTGCGTTTCCTGAATGTGAGTATGCTTGATCGAGCTTTTTTTGTGGGTTTCTGGTGTGTTGGTGTTTAGTATTGTTTGGTTGATTTTTGCTGATGATATCTGCTTTGATGTCTGGGAGTTTGATTGAAGTGTCTCTGTTTAGTGTTGATGGATTTTGTGATGTGTATGATCATTGGATGTGGATTGGTGAGAATTTGAAATTCGTAGCTTTCATTTTGGACTAAGTTTTGAGTGATTTTGGTGGAGTTTAAATGTGTTCTAGTTTGGGTTGATTGGAATACATCCATGTCAAATCTTGTTAATGATTCAATCCAAACACAACCTCAGGGGAAATTGGTTGTTTCTATGTTCCTCTTGCAGGATGATTTTACTACTGTTGCTATTGTTCTTTCTAGTTGGGGGACCTTGTGGTTTTGAATACAGTTTGCTTGGAGAATGGAAAGTTGTGCTTCTCTCTGTTTTTGATTTTGAATACAATTTTATGGTTTTATCTAGATGACATATGATGACCGATAAATTCATTTCTATGTGCAGTATGATCTATTTACTACATTAAAAATTATTGGACTGGGTTTTGAGGAACTAAAGCAATGTTGATTTTTGTTCATCTAATCTTTTACTGTGCTTAGAGACTTTTTGGTTTGTGTACTTGGCTATGGCCTGTTGCTATATCATCATCTCTACTCAAGGAACAGAAAGTGAATCATTGCTCTTAGAATCTTGATTATTGGTGCCTTCCCTTCTCAGTTTCATGGATGAATTGTATATTCATGAATGATTGTTTGTAACGAGAAAGATCACTATTGGTTAGCAGAAGAGCAAAATAGAAATAGATTCACTATCTTCATCGTTCCATTGAGATAGCAACTCTTGTTGCCAACGTAAATCAAATTAGTGCACAACCCATATGACTTTTTGACTTGAGCTCTTTTGTGGTTTGCAACTTTTTTAATCATGCCTGAAAACTGTGATCAACACCATTGTCTAGGCTTATTGGTCCTTTTCGGTCATGATAGTCGATCAACTTCAGTTTTTCGATGTTGCAGATGCAGAATTCAGGAACACGGGGCTAGAGAGATCAGGATGCCTTGCAAAGGATCTGGAATGGTTTAAGCAGGAAGGTCATGGCATCCCACAGCCATCGTCTCCGGGTATTAACTATGCTAAATACCTTGAGGAGTTATCTGAGAAAGATCCTCAGGCATTCATTTGCCATTTCTATAATATATACTTTGCCCACTCAGCTGGTGGAAGGATGATTGGGAGAAAGGTGAGCAATGCTTATCAATATATTCTTATTTCGGATTACTTGCAAATGCTCGTGTGCACACTTTGGGATGATGTAGTAAATGTGGTGCTTCAAATTATTTCGTTTCACTAGCTTCCATTCGGTATGAGGAAGTGAATTACTATTCTGATACTTGTGAAAAATATCTATGATATCGAAACTTAACCTCCAATCAATGAAGCGAACGCTAATGCTAACATGAGATGAAAATGCATGCTTATTGGAAGCCCTAAAAGAGTTGATGGATAACAATTGAAGTTTATGATAAAGTCTTTTTTTCTCAATTATATATATTTTTACTCTTACATTATTTCATTGTTTCTTGACAAGGCAATTGCCAAATTATCCCTTCCTCTCTTTGCAAATCCCCATCCTTTTTGTACAAACTAACAAAATAAATGAAGAACAATTTTCACATGAGAGAGTGGACAATAATACAAGATTAAGTTGTCTTCAAATGAAATAAATATTATGTTAGCTTTGATTTAGCCTTGGTGATAAGGTGTTCATTGCATTTATGGGGTGGAAAACCATTTAATCCTCTTGGATTGGATCAATGAGTACACTTTGTATCATAAGTTGTATATTTGTTTAAACACTTACTCGAAAAAACACACTCACTTGAACCACTTCATTATAACAGGTATCCGAAAAGATCCTTAACAGCAAGGAACTGGAGTTCTACAAATGGGACGGGGACCTGTCCCAGCTCTTGCAGAATGTTCGAGATAAAATTAATATAGTAGCTGAAGTACGAACTTGCTCTCGTTTTTTATCTCCCAGTTAGAATTTCATTGTTATGCTCTTTACTGTCTGAATTATGCGACTTTATAACTAATTTTCTTACATCTCCGATAATTATTGCACAGAACTGGAGTAGGGAGGAGAAGGATCATTGCCTCGAAGAAACTGAAAAGTCGTTCAAGTTTTCTGGGGACATCCTTCGTCTCATATTCACCTGATCGACGAACATGCTCTCTGTGTAATTAAGGTTTATCTTGTAAACATTTGTTAACATCTGTACGATTTCAAGATTCAAAGTTTCTTCCGTACAAATTGTTCTTCATGTTTGATCATAGATATCCAAACTTGGATATCAACTATTTACCTAAAGATTTAATTATCTATGGTATGTACTATTGTAGACTTTTTAAATTTTGTTATCTTGTGTTACCTGTACAGCTTTGGGTGTAAATATATGAATCTTTGAATTTTCATGTTTGCATTTTGCCCACTAAACTATATGTTTTTATTTTTTTTTTGGTACATTAACTAGTGTATTATGAAATTTAGTTCTTTACTCAGTTGTTATGATATTTTGCATTTTTCATATTATATTATCATATTGTAATTTTTGAGGGGATCGTATCTGAAATTTTGATTATTGGAGGGGTTTAATTGTAATTTTCACTTACAATATCAAAATGTGATTAAATCTTGAGAAGGGTAGATATGACTCTCTCTTAAAGATTTTTGATGGCCAATTTAAGAAGATGCCCATAGTCAATCTCTATGACTATTCATGTGTAAGTTGTAATAAGCTTTTTCTTACGCCTTATGATTGTTTGGGGAGCTTATAACTTATTTTAAATATTTGGCAATTTATTTTCACAGATCCATCAAAAGCTCTCAAGAGAATATTTGTGGCTTAAAACTTTTTTTTTAAAGAAGGAGAACTTTAGTTACATCTTCCATTATATTTGGTGTTCCATTTTGAAGATTACCTTTTGGTGTTATTGCAACCTTCAATTATGGTTAAAAATTATAAAAATATGAATATGAATGATATCAATTGTTCGAGAGAGCTCTAGGGTTTTTTTTTTTTTTGGGCATGGAGGAATTATCAACACTTTGAAATTCGAGGCCCAATTGTGGTCGTGGCCTGCTTATTAAAATGGGCTCAGGAAGAAGAAGTTGTAAGGGGGTTTTGGGCCAGATTTCTGCGCTTCCAACAAATTGATAGCGGTGGCTCTATATACAGCCTTTAAATTTCTCTATACAACTACAATAAAAATGAAATCTCATTTCTAACCTTATTAATTTTTTTTTTCCTTTTATTAAGAATATTTTCTTGTTTTTACGACACATTCTCTCTTTCTTTTTACTAAATAATTATTAGCTATACCCAGATTTTTTGAATTACAACATAAATTCTAAAAGATAGCAATAATGACAATTGAAATTTGGTAGAGACATATTAAATTTAAAAGAGGGTTTTTGTCATATTTATGAGATAGAAATGCATATATTAATAAAGTATAAATTTATTTATAAAAAAAATTAATAAACCCAATTTCTATTATATTGTCGTAATTTTCTCATTCAAATTAACCGATTATATTTCATCCGTTTATTTCACCTTATTATTTATTTAATTAAGATAAGTTGTCTACATCCGAATCAGTGCATGATTTCCACAAAACTAATTTTATTAATTAAGAATGCTCCAAATATTAGTGCATATTAACTGGACATGATGAGATAAAATTACTATATTAAATAAGATAAATAATCCAAGACTGTTTCAATATTTATCATCTTTTACTTTTTCAATAAAAGAAACTTCAGAGTGGACTCTATGCATAAATGGAAATTAAAATAGGAAAAAAAAAAAAAAAAAACAGAGGTGGATAGAGACGGCAAGCAATTGCCAATTGTCACGGCGTTAATTGCGAACATATTTATGTATATATAATTACCAAACCCATGTGAGTGTCAGACCCTCCCTTTGTCTCACCAAATCAATTACATAGCCAACTATTTATTTTAATAATAACCAACTATTTTTAAATAACAAGATAGTCATATATAATAAAATATTAACTTTCTTTATGGGGCATCGTCTACTATTCTTGCTTTTCTTTCCTAATAAAGTATGATTCTAGTGAAAAAGTTTTGTGAATCTAATACTGTAAGATTGATAATTTGTAATTTATAATTTATCAAATAAAAATTAATTGGTAAAAATGGATATGAGTTGTGGTAGTGAAACTCCGTCTCACAAAGCTTTATATGTAAAAGATGAGTTTTTATATTTGTAGGAAAATATATTTGTAGCTCTGTGTGGGATCGGTAATATAAATTAAACAATTTTATTTTTTTTAAACTTAATGTTTATACATCCTGTTTCAAGAAAAAAAAAATCATGTATTATAATGATATTATAGACTTTTCAATCAAAATCTTATTAAATATGACCTTATTATTATATTTTATTTTGGCCTAAAATTTTCATTGAAACACTTCTTCTTTTTTCAATGGAATGAATGGAGTATTAATTATTCAAGAATTTTCTTTTCTTTTTTTTCCAAAATTATTTAGGTATTTCTCTGATTCCTTTACGTGGACGATGAACATGTTGTGAGCAATAATGTCAGATTATAGATTAGATATTAAATTTATCGCAAAAACTTCTGTGTCCCTGTCCCCAAACCGGACCCGACCCGACCCGCTCAGAAAATGGGTTGCTATATATATTTTTTTTAATTTTTTTTCACTCATTCCCCCCACTCTCACTCTCTCTCGTGTTTTCTTCCCCATCCTCTCTGCTTCTTCCACCACCATTTGAGCGGTTTTCTTAAGCGATTTTTTTCAATTTCTTCGTTTCACAGTGTTATATTTCTTATATTGTTGAAGATTTTCTGTATTTTCGAAGATTTTCACTTTAAATCATTGTTGGTAGGTATGTAATTTTTTTCTGGTTTTTTCATAGATTGTGTGTTAGTTTATATAATACAGTTGTGTTTGTATTTTGCTTTCATTTCGTTGCTTGTGTATTTTGATTTATGTTTGTATTCGGATTTTTAGGTTTTTTTTGTGCTTTTGTAATTTTCCAGTTTTTTTTGCATGATTGTTGTTTTGTTCTTAGTTTATGATTTTTTTTGTTAGTTTTCATGTTTGATTTTGTTGATTTAGGGATTGAATCTTATAATGGAGCAACGTTTATATAACTTTGATTTCGATTATCATGAAATGGTTGGTGAATTTGCAAGAACTTGGTTTGCAGGCTCTTCTCATGCCTGTACTGGGACCTATTATTGGAGAAGAGACATTGCTTTGTTTTGAGCTTTTTAATGGATTCCTAAGTGTATATACCTTTCTTCAAATTTAGGATCTCATTTTTTTTGTTTTACTAAATTGAAGTTTTAGTAATTGCCTTCTCTTTTTGCATTTGATTATGTGCAGATGATGCTTAATAGCATAGCATAGTCAGCTTGGGTTAGTACTCCAAATATATTTTTTATTATAATGAATTCAATTTCTTAAAAAGAAAATAACTCAAAGTTGACATGAAACATTCTTGATTATCATATTTTGTCCATTTTTGCTATACATTTAGGTGTCATATGCTGCTTCACTGGCGATGTTCTTTACTCTATCCAGTTCCTGAGTTGAAACTGAATATTGCTGAAGTAAAGAAAAAAAAAACAGCGGATAAGGTTGCAGGGTTCAAGAAAAAAAAATTGGCAATTCAAAAGACATACAAGGCAAAGACAAAAAGAGGTGGAAAATGATGTAATTTGAAATAGATTATCTTACGTTTGTATGTTTTTTGTGGTATAGTGTTGAATTCAGTGACTTGTTTGATGATTAGTAGTTTGTATTGAAGATGTAATTTTCTAACTATGAAATGTATTATATCTTTATTTATCTGATATGTAAAGCTGTTTGTTATACAGGTATTAGCTGAAATCCTTAAAGGTATCTACTGTATCTCTTAAAAGTAGAAAGAAAACTGATGTTGTTGCTAATAAATCTCCTCATGGGGGTTCAGTGGCTCTTTCTAGGTATTTTTTCATTGGTCTTTCTAGGTTCAGTGGTTCTCCTAAAATGGTTTTATTATTATACATTGTTTAGTTTTTATTTTTGATGTTAGGTGACTCATGTATATGCTGTAGGTACTACATGTATTCACTTAAGGTATCATATCAATGCTTGATATGTATCACAAGTATATATGAGTCTAGGTATTTTTTTCAGTGGCCTTTTTAGGTTTAGTGGCTCTCCTAAAGTGGTTTTATTATTATACATTGTTTAGTTTTTATTTTGATGTAAGGTGATACGTGTATATGCTGTAGGTACCACATGTATTCACTTAAGGTATCATATCAATGTCTGATATGTATCACAAGTACATATGAGTTAAAGTTTTAGATAAACACAGTTAAGGTATCACATGCTTTAAAATTATTAGATGAATATCTTATTGCATCATATTTTTGTTTTTTAATTGCAGCATGTTTGTGAGTCAATGCAGACCAAATGGTCTTGCCGAGTTTGTTCAATCATTGAGTGATAAACAAAAGTTTGATGCAAAGAATATTGGGTTTGGTGGTCTTCTACATTTGAAGATCACTAAGTGCAACAGAAAGACTTGAAGGGACTTGTGCTAGAAAATGTATTTAATTTCTATAAGAAGAAGCCTGAGTTGAAGTTGAAGGAAAGAAAAAAGAAGCAGCAGATAAGGTTGCACAGTTGAAGGAAAAAAAAAAAGCCGGGTGGTGATATAATTTGAAACAAATTTTTATTTTGAAAACAATTTTTATATGTTTTCTTGGGAATTTGTGTTGAATTCAGTATTTGTTTGTATTGCATTTGTAAATTTATAACTATGAAATGTATCATATTTTTAATTATCTGATATGTAAAGCTATTTGTTTTACAGGTATTAGCTGAAACCCTTAAAGGTGTCTATTATATCTATAAAAAGTATTACAATTGAAAGTAAAAAAATATTATGATAAAAAACTTATAAGTATAATTCAAAACTGTTTTTGTCACAGGTAAAACATGAAGGTATTACATGAACAGAATCAGAGATATTATTGTTTCTTATACATAATTAAAGGTATTTCTAATTCAACATTAATGTATTACATAATTAACAGAAAGATATATTCATACTTTGATAATATATAACATCAAATTCATTAAACTTCACAAATAGGTATTCTGGAATTACAACAACATTACAGGTATTACACGTATTTCTTTGAGGTATAACATAAGAAACTTATAGGTATCTATTAAACATAGTTGTTGGAGATCATTCACAAATACATTACAAGGGTACTACACATATTCATTTGAGGTATTCCTTAAACTACTTATAGGTATTACACATATTCAATGAGGTTATCCATAAACTACTTATAGGTCATCAAAGCTGTTTTTGTCACAGGTAAAACATGAAGATATTACACGAATAAAATCAGAGATATTACTGTTTCTTATACATAATTAAAGGTATTTCTAATTCAACATTAATGTATTACATAATTAACTAAAAGGTATTTTCATACTTTAATAATATATAACATCAAATTCATTAAACATCACAAATAGGTATTTTGGAATTACAACAACATTACAGGTATTACATATATTCCTTTGAGGTATTAAATAACTTACAAATAGGTATTTATTAAACATGTTAATATTATTATTTATATTACTACCAGGTATCCTATAAATACCATATAGGTATTATACACATCTGTTGCATGTATTACATAAATTACAAATTTTGCTAAATATAGGTATTAAATATATTAAACTCATGAATACCTTGAAGGTATGAATGTGTCACCTGAAGAGGTTTTTCATGGATACATTTGAAGGTATACATGTGATACCTCAAAGGTATTCCATGGATACCTATAACAATTACATAAAATACCAATACAATTATGCAATTACAATGTTAGAATTAAACTAGAATAATCTAACATTGGGTGTTTTCGAGCCAAACTCCTTTGTTGTTGTTGAAGCTCTTACACTCACCTTCACCTTTTCTCAAGAATCAAAGTACTATCAAGATATGGCAGGCAACGAAGAACATGAGACTCGTTTAGAACAGGGGTTGTCACCAAATGAAGCGATTTTCTTTGTCTTGGCTTATCTTCCTCTCTTTTGAACTCTTGACCATGACTCAAGTTTGCAAATCACTAAGAGATGCCGTAAACAGTGACATACTTCCATGGCTGAAGATCATCGTTGATCAGCCCCTTAGTTCTCATCTTTCTGATGATATTCTCATGGAAGTTGCTTCCAAGGCAAAAGGTAGGCAGAGCTGAGGGTTTCAGCGAAGAAAGAAGAAAAAACAAGAAAAAAAAAACTAATTCTATATATATTCCGGGTCAATTCGGGTCGGGGACACAAGAGACACACTCTAAATTTATTGTCCATAATGGGTTTATGGAGACCTCGAGAGTAGTTGAATTTTCGCAAATATGGGTCATATTCAATTTCCATGAGGCAAAAAATAGCTATTTATATTCATGCCTCTAATAAACATGATTTATATGCTCATATTTTTCATAAGATTCCATGTAAATGATTACATGTTTTGTAGAATTATATACCTTTTAATAGTATTAATTATTGAAAAATATATGATTTGTAGTAATTTCTTCACTTTAATCTCAACTTTAATTTTTTCGCAATTTCATACACCAAAATTAAAAAATTGCAATTAAGTCATAAAGTTTATTATTATTTTTTTCATACATCAAAGTAAATATTTTTACAATTAAATCACAACTTTTAATTTTTATAATTTCATACATAAGTAAACTTTGCAATCTGATCCATTTGATAACTTTCTTGTTAATCTTTCGAAACTGAGATATTAGAGGCTATGTTTGACGACCAAACTTATTACGTCAAAATTCAATGTCATTCTTTAAAAATAAAAAATAAAAGAAAGAAAGAAAAAGAAAATAGACAAATGCACATTTGCATTTTTACAAATGTAAAACATTTAGCCCCACTTTAAAATCAGTGGTGTGGTAGCTTAAATGTTAACTTTAACTTCACATTGAGAGAAGTTGAAGGGAGGATTTTTTTTTAAATCGAGATGCAAAGATATTTACCGACAGCAACGTGTTATTGTTGTAGTTCAAATGAAACTTTCTAATTGTAGAGAATGGTGTTGAAACATTTATATTTTTTTATCAAAATATACGTTTAAATGTGGTATTCGGTACGACGGTTGTGAGTGCTACCAATAATAAATCACTTTGATGAATCAAATTGTAGGTTATTAAAATTTTGTGTATGAAATTATAAAATTAAAAAGTCATGATTAAATTAGAAAAAGAAAAATTAATGTTTGAAATTGCATTAAAAAGCCTGATTTGATTTTTTTTTTTTTTTTTGGTTAATTCGAATACCTTTTTTTAAGTTTACCCTCTTTAATATCTTAATCTTAATAATTAAAAAAAGTTGCTTAATTCTGACATGATACGAGAATAGGACCTGATTTGAGCTAGTTAGTATGAACGTACTTATTCAAATCTAACATGATTATATTTAATATAATCACGTTACGTTTGAAAGAATCTCAATTATTCTGACCGCAAATCAAGGGAAAATGAGGGCAGAATTATAATAAAATCAACTAAAAAATTTAAAGTCTTCTCAAAGTAATTTATCTATGGTATAGAAATCATAGTATCATACCTCATCATTGCTACATTTCTTTCTATGGTATAGAAATCATAGATCACAGTACAACCGGTGCACAGTAGAATCGGGTCGATTCAGATCTGTGCATTTTTCTTTTAGTTTTGTTTTTTTTATTTATGTGTTACACATTTATATTATATTAGTATGACATTTATATTATATTAGTATGAATTTTATGTACAAGTATTCTTACCTTTTATATAATATTTTAACTTAAGAAAAAAAAAGTATTTCAACACAATTTGTACATATGTACATTTATGTGATATTACTAATACTTTTATATCAATATAGTCATATATTTATGTAATATATAAAGGTACGATTAATATAACTAAAATGTTTGACTAACATAATTAAAATGTATGAAAGGTATTAATGTATGTAAAAAAAAAAGTATATTGTATGAAAGTCATATCATAAAGTTATGAATGCTATAACTAAAAAATATACATATTTTCCAAAAAATGTAGAAAATGAACTAAGTGTGTGACGTCCTCTCTAGAGCGTGTGGGAGGACAAGAAGGCACGTGTTGGGCGGACCCTAGATTCGTGCACCAGTTGCACATGAGTTTTTGTGCTCTTTATTTAATTAAGGAGAGATGAATAACTCCCCTATCCGAACGTAGGTTTCTCAGACGGGTGGAGTGACAAATCTTTTGATTAGGAAGAGATGAATAACTCTCTCATCCTGAGTATATGCCCTTCAGTTAGGTGAAATGTAAATCGAGAGATGTGCTCGAGTGATAGACACATGAGAGAGAGAGATAACTATATTCAGAACTTATCCTCCTCCACAATATTTTGATAAAAATATACCCCATATAAGGTTTGAACCTGCATTGTTGGAGAATTTCTCCCTACATTACCACAGGTCTTACCAACTCGATTATATTCCTGAGACATTATTGCTACCTTTCTTGTTGTATCCTTAATGCTGAGTGTTTTGTATATATTATTTGTAGTATTTTATGTAAATAGATACAATAATATTTCTATATCGTTGTACATTTAGTTTTCATATTTCTTTAATGTATTACTTTCATAAATTTCAATGTATTTTAAATGTAACTAGAAAGCAACCTGAAACCAAATATAAACACCATATAATAATCCAAATTGTTAGCCCTTTCTAACGGATACAATAGATGAAATTGAGGCAGGACAAATCACGACTTCTCACAAACCTTGGCAGCTTGCATCTTGAATTTTCGTATCCTACTCTTGTAAATGATTTCATGATAACATCTGATATATATTAATAATAGTGGATTCATAACGTTTATTAATTCAAACGAAGTCAAACAATTATATATTTTCTATTTTTCTTTTTTAATTGATACATATCACACATCTATCTATCGATATTAATATACAATTAATTGGATGACATGGAATCACCCTTTGTGAAACTATGTTCGACCATTTCTTTAAGGAATTCTCATATTTTTCTAAAATATATATTTAACCTTACTTCTTTCCCCAACTTCGATTTTAGGAGTAGAAGACATCTTAGTTATCATTTTTCGATTCTTGATTTTATTGACCCTTTTTTTCAAAGTGCACTTCAATTTGTAGTAAAATATCTTGCCATAAATGAGGTTCAACAATTTGAAAAAAGTTGATATCAAAACCCGTTTATTTTTTTCACAAAAGAGGTCCAACACATTTCAACTTACCCCATTATTATTTCCCTTTTTATTAATACAATATTGTTTTTCATACCAACTTCACATTATTATCACCCGTAACAAGAATCAATGAAATTATTATGAGACGGCAAAACGCGACAAATTCTAATAGGTAGTGATACTTCAAATTGAATAATAATAAAACAAAAAAGTATTTGATGAAATTATAAATTAAATAAAAAAAGGTGTGTGATGTTGAGGATTATAAAAGGGGGGATGGGGAACCAAACATGAGTGAGGATAGGCCACCAAATTAAAGGAATTAAAAAAGCAGCAAAATTATCGTAAGAGTAAAAGCCGGAGAAATTCCGCGGCCCACTCGCGTGGGTCCCACCTTCTCCCTATCTGTTCCCCACCGTAACGTCTCTCACGCGCCCTCTTCTAAACTTCATCACACATTTTACATTTTACTTTTTTTTTTATATTTAAATAAATTATTAAATTACTTTCACTATTACCATGGAGTGATGTAATTCTCCAAACTAAATTTCATCACTCACTTGCAACTAATTATTGGACTTTTTTTATCAAAAAAAACTTTGGGTAAGTCTTATGTGAGATAGTTTCACGGATCATGTTACGTGAGACGGGTCAACTTACAACCCACACTACACAATTCATATGTAAATTAATAAAAATGGATTAGAATTATGGATAAAACGAATCCGTCCCACGGAAACTATGCGTGAGACTGTCTCACACAAATTTTTGTGAAAAACTTTATTGGACTTTTTTCTATCGTTAGCATTAATTTTATAATTCAAGTGATATTTTATTTTTATAAATATATAAATTTTATTGGTCAGGTTTGAACCTCAATCGGTCAAGTTTCTAATTTTTATTATCTTCTTTTTCCTCTATCCTAACTCATTAAAAATAAAGTTTCTAATACTTTAGTCCGCTGAATTTTAATTGGTTGTTTGATATTTTTTTTATTAAAGGAAAATCACTTACCCAAAATCACCTTCACCCTAAATCAAGGACAAAAATATCGGTATCGGTGGAAATATCGGTTTTTTACGCAAAAAATTTAAAAACTTTGTAAAAAATATTGAAAAATATATCTAGTACTTTACATAATATTATAAC
Organism: Scutellaria galericulata; assembly: GCA_946896805.1. Lineage (NCBI taxonomy): Eukaryota > Viridiplantae > Streptophyta > Magnoliopsida > Lamiales > Lamiaceae > Scutellaria > Scutellaria galericulata. The sequence continues at coordinate 16,625,824 of OX335790.1, forward strand.
TAACATTAATATATATATTGAACTTAAAATTCCAAATAAAATTATATATTTACAATAAATATAGAAATACATTGATATTATATACATCATAATCCTTTTATTAAATTTCAAAAAATTAACTAAACTTAATTAAATTATGAGAGGAACCTAAATGCTAGTGTACTAATTTATTTTAAACAATTTAACTAAATTTGTTTAAAGTAATTGTTTGCTTTACACTCATAGACAAAAATATAAATATATAAAAAGAGAGATAAATAACTTGATTTTAATAGATATCCTACAAATACACCATAAAAAGATTCATAATAAAAAAAAATATTCATTTAAATTAAATTCATAATGAAAAGGGAAAATAAAAAAGGAAAAGAAATAAGGAAGAAAAGAAAAAGAAAAATGAAAAAGAAATCAGCAGGAATTCAGGAAAGAAGAAAAGAAAAAAAAAAAAAAGAAATTAGGCGAGTGGCTATAACGTGCCCACCAAAATATCGCGATATTTTGCTCCAAAACGATTTTTCGCGATATTTTGGTCATTGCCCTAAATGCAATAAACTTAAAAACTTTTATCCTAAAATCAATTCAACCTTACCTCGACAACCCTCGCCGCACTTGAATACAACTCATAAACTTGCTTTGTAAACTAGGTAAGTTTGCTTTGTTCCATGAATTGGCACTCGAGCCACAAAATATCAACTAGTTCTACGTAATATAGCAAGATCATGTTCCACCAAATCAAGCCTACGCTTCATAGATCATATACACATCATCGTTTAACTTAACTTTACATATTTAAAATAGTAAAATATGTATACATGTGCTTTATTATATAGACTCGTTTATTTTTTCCACATTATAACTAGGGAATTTATTCAATTATATTATCTTTTATAATTTTAATAATTTAGATTCACATCCATGAATCATAAGTGACTTCATATGATTTTGTCCCAATTTCATAAAAAATAATCAATTGTAATGATTTGATTCTCTGCTTTATTGTGTTGTCATAAATTTCATTATGTCAATGTACTAATAAAAATAAGAAACATAAAATTGCTTTTCGAGCTAATAAAAGTAGATCTTTGAAAAAAAAAAAAATCACATGGGTATAAGGAAATTTGACTTGAGTTATAGAAAAGTCTTATGGGTATTACATTTAATAAATCAAAATGAGTATAAATTCTCAATTTTTATTTTATAAATTATGAATTCATCCATCTTACAAAATCATATTAATGAAATGGTTTCATTAATTATGAAATGTGATACATTCCAACAATATTAATGGAGTATAAATAATAATATATATTTTAAATCAATGAAAGAATAAAGAATAATTCTAGAGACAGATATATTCCTGTTATTATTGATGATGAGACTCAAATATCAATTATTTATGGTAGAAATTGAAAGCATTAAGTGTTGTTAGAGCAAATTATGGAAGAATAATATAAATTTAAAGAAATGTAAAACGCGTTGAATATAATCATGAGCTGTGTCTTTGCAAAGCAGAAAAGGCAATAGATTAATTACGAAATAAAATATTACATCAAAAATAGACTTGAATTGAACCCTTCAAAACCTCCCTACAAAACGAAAAGCAAAATAAAGACCAACTTTCGTTATTTCCAACGTCTAAATTCTCTCTCTAAAAATCTGGTCAGAGAGAGAAACCCGCTGCCAACTTCTTTAACCCATTTCTCACTTTCTAATTTCACTGATTTATTCTTTCATTTATTTGTTATCCCAATTTTCATTTGCAAAGGGATTCCGAAATGTCATCGCCGGCGCCGGTTGCCGCGCCGCCTCCCTCCTCCCCTCCCGCTAACAACACCTCTCCGCCACCCGCCGCCGCCTCGCCGCCGCCGCCTACGGCCACTCCTCCACCTGCGAGCCCTGTTCCCCCAGCCATTTCCCCGCCGCCTACCTCCTCTCCGCCTCCACCGGTCCCCACCGCTCCTCCTCCGACCACGCCTTCTCCTCCGGCTTCAACCCCGCCGCCTGCCAACAGCCCGCCGTCTCCGCCAGCCGCCACACCGCCATCTGGATCCCCAGTCACTCCGTCCCCGCCGTCTGCGCCGGGCGGCGTTCCTCCTCCGTCGCCGCCGGGAAGTGGTGCGTCTCCCGTGCCTCCATCTAGAGGATCTCCGTCGCCGCCGACGAGTAGGGGTTCTCCTCCGAATCCCTCCGGCAGTGGGGGATCTCCGCCGTCATCTTCTGGTAGCTCGACGGGGATATCTACGGGCACGGTGGTTGGGATAGCCGTGGGAGGTGTGGCAATAATAGTGATTTTGAGTCTTCTGTGTATATTCTGCAAGAAGAAAAAGAGAAGGCCTCAACCGGAGTACTACGTGCCTCCACCACCTGGGGGGTACAAAGGTAATGCATTCATACCTCAATTCTTTCCATTATTTTATTTTGAAAATATTATTATTTCATTTTTGTGGTTCGTTTGTTCATCAGAATTGCTTGGGTTTTCTGCTTGTGGTTGGTCAGTTCTCTGAATATGAGAGAGAAAGAGATATTTTTTCCTTGAATGGCATTTTTTTTTCCTGTGAATTTAAATGCTTTTTTAAAATTATATTTTTTATTTTCCTGTGAATTGGCAATGAAAAACATTAAATTTTGGTGATTTAACCCAGTAATAAAATTTAATTGTTCTTGGTGCATTTCAATGTTGAAATTTTTATTCAATTATTATTATCTGAAGGAAAGCAGATCAATTAAGGATGATTGAATAGAAAGAGAGATTACGAAACTTATAAAGTGATGCCATTTTCTTGTTTTCATGGAGAATACACATTTAAATAGGTGATCAATTAGCTTGGTTTTCAGTCATATGAAATATAGAATTAATACATAATATTAGGGATGATAGTTGAAGATCTCTAATAATTAAAGATTGCTATAGTATTTCTTACTTTGTATTATCTGTTTGGTGCTTTCCAGCTGACCCGTACGGCGGCCAAGTAAACAATTGGCAAAATAATGCTCCACCCCCGGCGGATCATGTCGTCACGATGCCTCCTAAACCTACTCCACCGCCAGGTGGCGCTTCGAGACCTCCATACTCACCGGCACGAGCTCCTTCACCTCAACCTCCGCCGCCACCTCCTTTCATGAGCAGCAGTGGTGGTTCCGGTTCCAATTATTCGGGCCCGGAAACTCCTCTTCCACCACCCTCACCAGGGATGTCTTTAGGGTTTTCTAAGAGCACGTTTACTTATGAAGAACTTGCAATGGCGACAGATGGCTTCTCGGATGCCAATCTTCTTGGGCAGGGTGGTTTTGGTTATGTTCACAGAGGAGTCCTACCCAATGGTAAAGAAGTCGCGGTTAAGCAGCTTAAAGCTGGAAGCGGACAAGGCGAACGAGAATTCCAGGCCGAGGTTGATATCATTAGCAGAGTGCATCACAAGCATCTTGTCTCCTTGGTTGGGTATTGCATCACTGGGGTTCAGAGATTGCTTGTTTACGAGTTTGTTTCAAACAATAACTTGGAATTCCACTTGCATGGTTAGTTGGTTTGATGTTTAATACCATTGTTTATACTCGTTTCGAAATGGATATATGATGTGTGTAATCTTAAAATGGAAATCTTACAAATTGGCATGTTTCAGGAAAGGGAAGACCCGTAATGGATTGGCCGACAAGATTGAAGATCGCTTTAGGTTCAGCAAAAGGACTTGCATATCTGCATGAGGATTGTAAGTTCTTCCCAATAGTGATTATGTAACACAATAAGGAATAAGTACATTGCTTCTTTTTCATTGGATTTTAAATGACTTTTAATTCGTGCGACAGGTCATCCAAAAATAATTCATAGGGATATCAAAGCTGCTAATATTCTTCTGGATTTCAACTTCGAAGCAAAGGTGATATTTCTTCAACTTTTGATTAGAATTTCCTTATCTTTTGGTTGGATCTCAACGAATAATTGAACATACGTACTTGGAGTGATTTATATCATTTTATTTTCTCAGGTTGCAGATTTTGGTCTTGCAAAGATTTCTGAAGGTGCCAATACTCACGTCTCCACACGGGTGATGGGAACTTTCGGGTATGAATAAATCTCATCGGCTTCATATATTACTCTTTTGCTTTCGATATTTGTAAGAATTTCTTATATTCATTTCCTATATCTCTTGTTCTTGCTCAATTGCAACTTTTGACTACATCCAGATATCTAGCTCCAGAGTATGCTGCCTCGGGAAAACTATCGGAAAAGTCGGATGTGTTCTCCTTCGGTATTATGCTTCTAGAGTTGATCACTGGACGGCGACCAGTCGACACAACTCAGACATACATGGATGATAGTTTGGTTGACTGGGTAAGTCCGACCTGACTAACATAGCCTTTTTTTTTTTTTTTAAACCCTGTTTTTTTTTCCATGCTAACATAGATTGATTGAAAATACAGGCAAGGCCCTTGCTCACACGAGCTCTTGAAGATGGTAATTTTGATTCTCTTATCGACCAGAGACTTCGAACTGATTACAACCAAAACGAGATGGCACGCATGGTGGCCTGTGCTGCTGCTTGTGTCCGTCATTCCGCAAGGCGTCGGCCAAGAATGAGCCAGGTATCATATTTTTTCGTTTTCGTTTCTTTTTTTAATTATCCGATCTATTTCCGTGAGATGAGTCAATCAACATTACACAACCCACAATTTACAATACCATGTTGGGAAAATGAGTTTGATTGGTTGATAGCGAGCTCTATCTCATATGAGTTTTTGTATTTATTTTTGTTGGAATTATGTTCAGGTTGTGAGGGCCTTGGAAGGAGACGTATCACTATCCGATCTCAATGAAGGTATCAGACCCGGACACAGCACCGTATACAGCTCATACGGAAGCTCAGACTACGACACAGCTCAATACAATGAGGACATGAAAAAGTTCCGTAAGATGGCACTAGCTAGCCAAGAGTACGGGAGCAGCGACCAATACAGCAACCCCACAAGCGAATATGGTTTGAACCCGTCTGGGTCGAGTAGTGAAGGCCAACAGACAAGAGAGATGGAAATGGGAAGAATGAAAAAAGACGGTCAAGGTTTGAGCAGTGGTGCTTCACGTTGATCAATTCATAATCTTGACATGCTAATTCTTTTTAACATCAGTTGTGGTTGTTCAAGAGATTTTAAAGGTGTCATGTTTTTCTTTTTCTTTTTTTCTTTTTTAAAATCTTGATTTTTTGAGATGATTTTTTTTTTTTTTTTGGGTCCCCGAAATGTATTTATAATGGGTTATAGTACAGAAAAACAACTCAATTCTTTTTATTTGATTATTATAATGTTGGCCTTTGGCTGTTTAATGCTGTTCAAAATTAAGTGTAGAAATGAATTTTCTGTTTGTATATTATTAGATTAATGGATATGGTGAGTTGGATTGGAATCTACTACCGGTTAGGTAAGGACAAGGCTATTCTACGCATACTAGCCGTATGCTTTTATTTTTATGGCCTAATTGAAAATAAAATATTTGACATTTTAGTTTAATTATAAATTTTATCAAACTTTTGAGATTTAGTAAAAAGAAGTATATATCACCTTAATCATTCGTTGCATTTAACTTTTTGATGCATCAATGTTAGTGTGATTGATGGATTTGTAAAGTGGAATTAAAGTATTTTTTTTATTAAAATAAAAAAATTGGTTGAATTCAACTAAAGTAAAAATCGTTATTTTTTGATGTAATTAAGTGTATTTTTATTGATGTATTATTAAAGAAGATAGGCGTCTACTAATAGTCTGATAGTCAATAAAATTGTATTTTAATTCAAACTGCTGTATCCAGCTGGAATTATTGATTTTGGAAAAAGTAAGATGGGCCTCATTTTCTCTATTTCAAGATTATGTGAGATTGTAGGATTTGTTTCATTTTAAAATTATTCATATTTGAGTATAAATTCATCATGATAAAATAATTTGCCTATTAGGATAATTTTTCTGATTTTCAGATACAGGTTTTGAACAGTGTTCTAAAATTCGCTAGGCGCTAGTCGGGCAATTGACTGGCGCCTAGCGCCTAGGATGCCTAGGCGGCATGTCTAAATTAAATAGATTTTTATTATTTTACCTATTTTTCTTAATTTTTTATCCTTACAAAATATTTTTGGAACTCTTATATTATATTGTTTTGGTTTTATATAGGAGGACAAATAAAAACATCATATCTCATTTATAAAATTATTTTTATTTATATTTTTTAATTTGTGAAATTTTTATCTATATCTAATTAATTAATAATAATTTGATAGAAGACTATAATATATTAATAATATCATCATTTTGCTAAAAAGTGAAAAAAAAAAAAGTAAAAAATGTAAAGAAAAAAAAAAGTATTTGGCGTCTGGACCGCCTAGGATCGAATTGTTCCACCTAACGCCTAAAGTAACCGAACAGATAAAAATCAGTACGCCTATGGACCGCCTAGGCCGATTTTTAGAACCGAGGTTTTGAATGAATGATATATGGGGTTGTTCACATGCTGAAGCTAGAAGTTCAGTTGTCAAATTTGGAATAGGTATTAAAAGATTGAGCCACTTTAGAAAAATAAATAATATAATAATAAAGATAAGTGTAAGAATGTAGCTGTCACAATCTAATGCTACAGTCCACCAAAGGTGTGGTGGTCACACAGTCACATGGGCAATGACTGCTACATGTTTGGACACTTCCTAAACCAGCAAATGTCAAATTAGCATTTTCCCACATGCAACAAACAACTCCCTCCCTCTCTCTCTCTCTCTCTCTCTCTCTCCAAAAGCATGTGCCACCAAATAGCATCATTCAACCACATGCCTTCCCATCTTTTTATGCTAATATTCCATTTATTTTATTTCTAATTTTTAAAAGTTGCATTACTTTTAAATTGACATAACTTGTAAAATTTGGTTGAAGGTTTTTAAGCTATAGTATTATATGAATACTGACGCTGAGGCATATTTATATATATTTGATCTGATGTTATAGTTGAGTTGCCAAAGTTTATGATGAAATGGGAAGAAATCGCAGTATCATCTTTTATTATATTTGATATTACATTTTTTATTTCAAATTGTTATCCAATTTTTGATTTTTTTTTTTCATTATTTCATGTCCCAAATTGATAATAATAATAATAATAATAATAGAATATTGGTGGTGTGAGTTTTCTAAATAATTGAAATGAGTAAATTATATTTTTGGTCATTTATATTTGTATTATTCGAGTATCCAATATTTGAGTTTTATCATTTAATATCAAACAATTTATACAAATTTGTTAAAAGAGCACTAAAAATCCAAAGGTTAATATATGTTCACTATGTAATGTAAAGATACCTTAATACATGTATAATTTATACGTATTTCGAATTTTTATACACTGTAAGTTAGATTCCCTAAACAAAATTTCTGGCTTCGTCACTAGTGTGTATTAAATATCATGAAATACGGAAAGTAACAACAAAAGTAATAGAAGATCTGGACTCGAAAAAATCTTTTGACAACATAGGTTCAAAACTTGCATGAGATATATTTTCAATAAAATATTGTGGAGGTTTGTTTTGAGTTTGAATTTGTTAGCCCTCTCCTACATATGTTTGATGCTCTAACATATCCCTTAATTTAGAGCATCCACAACCCATCACCCCAAAATACAATCCATTTAATAAAAAACGTTGATTCTCTCTCCTCCACATCAACATTTCATCAATTTAAATTCACACTCATAATCCATTAAATCTTAATTCACTATTTTATGGGTCCCATCTCCTCTCAATTTTCTTTCTCCAAACTTAAAATAAGATTTAATTTATATTTTCTATTTTTGATACCACAAATTTTATTTAAATATATTTTAACTAAATAAAATATTATATTAAAACAAAATATTTAAACAAATTTATTTTATTTTCATAAATACTAAAATGAAGTACATATATTATTGCTTTTAAGGTGCTAGCACTTATATGACTATATCCATCTATATCACTTTTAAATTGCTAGCACTTATACGAATATAATCGAATCATGATTATAGAGAATTAAAAATATAATTTATTTTGATAATATATAAATTATTTAATTAAAATTTTATAGGTTGAATAAAATTCATACAAAATTGAATAAAATAAAAGAAAAAAATGCAAATTATCAGCAATCTTGATAATTAATGGAAAAAGAATAAAAAAATAATAATAAACTTGAAACTCTTTTATTACCTTAATTAAAAAAAAGCATTAGGATTAATTGGCAAATTTATATTAAAAGAAGAATGAAAAAAAATTAATACAAAACAACTTCCTACAATCTCGATAATTAATATTAGCGGATAAGGATAATTACAAGATATAATAAGTGGTTCCAAAAAGAAAGGAAATAGAATAAAATAAAAAAAATAAAAAACATAAAAAATGTATTTTACATATTTGGAAAAAGAATAAATAAAAAAAGAAAAAAAAAGGAAAAAACAGAAAAAGCAGATCTGGGACCCAGCTGTCGGGTCCCATAACGTGCCTATTTAACACGTGTGAATCATGCGCCAACCAGAATCTGGCGTGATACACACGCGATAGCTCTTCGAATGTTTTTTTTTTTCACTTTTTGGATCCAAATCCACCTCTCTCCTCCATGTTGGATCAAATCATTCCTCCACAAAGCTATGGATCCATTTAATAGGGATCCAAATCCAAAAAAATGCATGCATTGTGGTTGCTCTTACATCTCATCCAATTAGAGAGCCGATAGTCGGTGGGGGAGTTCTTCAACTCTTCCTAATAAAATATATATAATTATGATAATATTGAATATAAACTTTGTGATCAAGTAAACTTAGTGATCAAGAAAACTTAGTGATCAAGGCTAAATTTTCTCTATATATACATGTAATGGAATGGAATAACAACACAACAAATTCTCTTCTCTCATCTATTTTTCTCTTCTCGTCTCATCTTTTATTTACGCATTGCTTTCGTACGCTTTTCGTTTGTTTTACTTCTAGCTTATTTATAGTTATCGTAATTATTTACAACATTTTATAGTTATCGTAATTATTTACAACACGTTATCAGCACGAGTTTTTGCTCGGGAAAAGGTTTGTAAATTTTACGTCGTTATTTTTATATAGGTTTGTAAACTTTATATCGGTATTTTTATATTCTGTGTTTTATTATGGCTAGAATTGAAAATCAAAAATTTCAAATTCTCGATGTTTCTGGCGTAAACTATTTATCCTAGTGCCTAGATATTAAACTACACTTACAAGGGTTGGATCTCGTGAAAACTCTTGAATGTGTAAATATCGATAAGACCAACAGGAAAGATGAGGCTAACGTCATGATCTTTATACGCCACCATTTATCGGAGGATTTGAAAGATGAGTACATACAGTTTGAAAGGCCATCAGAGATATGACAAACACTAAAAGAAAGATTTGATCACACAAAGACTGTGATCCTGCCACGGGCGCAGTATGATTGGCATCATATAAGACTGCAAGACTTTAAATCAGTCTCCAATTATAATTCGGCTTTTTTTAAGATTGAGTCTCGTTTGGCTCTGTGTGGTGTAAAATTGTCAGAATATGACAAATTAGAGAAAACATTCTCCATCATGCATGCCTCAAATCTGGTACTACAACAACAGTACAGACAACACCAATTTCAAACATATTCAGAGTTGATCTCTGTACTACTCAACAGAAAAAACAAATGAGTTGTTATTGAAAAATCATGATTTACGACCTTGTGGGGAGCAGTGCCAGAAGCACATGTTAACAAATCTATGGGCCAATCTAGAGGCCGTAGACAAAGATTCGGGCGTGGTGCCTGGAGAGGCGGTGGACGTGGTAGTCCCTATCAAAATGACCGAAGCGGACGTCATGATATTAATAAAGATAACCAACGTGGACGTGGTTATTTTTGTCCAAATAATTATCTGGTCAATCAGGAAAACCGATTTCAGTGGAACCGTGACAAGGGCAAAGTGCCCAAAGAGAAATCTTATGAAAATAATTGCAATAAATGTGGAATGACTGGCCATTGGGCCAAAGTCTGCAGGACTGCCCAACACCTGGTGGATCTGTACCAGGATTTAATAAAAAACAAAGGAAATGGAGTCTAGACACACGCCACTAAGGCAAAAATGCCTTTTACTACCCCTCGAAACACCACACCTCAAATCATGAATGATCAAGTTCAAGATGGGAAATCTCTTGAACTATCAGATTTTTTTGAGGACCTTGATCCCATAGTATAAAGTGTCAAGTGGTGGTTATAGATCCAAACTTAGAGTTTGGTAATTTTGTGTGTAGACCTCTCTCGGAAGATGACATACCCGAGATCGAGTAGATTTTATCCTTTTGTCAAATAGCAATGTACATATCTCTTAAATGATAAAATTACTGATATTAACCTTATATTATATAATATTATGATATTGTTATTTTATTATAGTGATTCCAGTATTAATATATTTTTGTATAATCAGGCAATACATGGAGCATATTAATAAAATGAATCATTGTCTACTCAATAGTGCAACAACGCACTCAATATTCATAGATAAAATATATTTCTCGAGTGTGACATTGTGCAAAACACAAGTAAGAACCATATCAGGTCCCGTTGAGATTATTGATGGCTCCGGGAATGCAACAATTCTGTTGCCTAATGGTACCACTTTGCATATTGAAAATGCAATTTTATCTGGTAGATCAAAAACATGTCTACTAAGTTTTAAAGATGTTAGACGCAATGGATACCATATAGAGACATTGGTTGAAAATACCAAAGAATATCTATGTGTCACATCGTATGATATGAACAAAAGGAATGTTCATGAGAAATTTGAAGCAACAACTTCTGGACTATATTGTGTCCCGATTCGAGCTTTCAAATCCTATGCCACCATGCCATGGAAACTGGTTAATCCCTATATACTTAGATTATGGCATGATCGTCTGGGTCACCCCGGAACTACTATGATGTGTAGAATTGTAGAACATACTAAAGGACACCCTTTAACGAATACAAAAATATTGATGTCAAATGATTATTTTTGTGAATCATGTTCACAAGGAAAGCTCATTATAAAACCTTCTGTGACAAAAGTTGGTTATGAATCACCATCATTTTTACAACGGATACATGATGATATTTATGGACCAATTCACCCATCGAGTGGACCATTTCGATATTTTATGGTTCTTATAGACGCATCTTCTAGATGGTCTCACGTATGCTTGCTATCTACGCATAATGTTGCATTTGCGTGTTTGCTTGCACAAATTATTAAACTCCGAGCACATTTTCCTGATCATCCTATTAAAAATATAAGGATGGATAATGCCGGAGAATTTACATCAAAATATTTTGATGAATATTATGCAGCACTGGAAATTAATGTTGAGCACCCAGTAGCATACATTCATACTCAAAATGGATTAGTAGAATCTCTTGTCAAGAGAATCCAAATTATTGCTCGAACTTTATTAGTGAGATCAAAGCTCACTAGTACAACATGGGGACATGCCGTATTGCATGCATCATCTTTAATTAGATTACGTTCAAGTGCGTATCATATGCATTCCCCAATGCAATTAACCTTGGGTTTTGAGCCAGACATTTCGTACATTCGCACATTTGGGTGTGCTATACAGGTGTCAATTCCACCTCCACAAAGGATAAAAATGGGTCCCCAATGCCGACTTGACATATATGTCGGGTTTGATTCACCATCGATTATTAGGTTTTTGGAACCAATGACGGGTGATTTATTCTCCGCTAGGTTTGTGGATTGTCATTTTAATGAAACGACATTTCTATCAATCGGTAAGACAATCCTTGATAATAATAAACCTATGCATGTTGAGAATCTCACATGGTATGAGCAGAATTTGTCTCATCTAGACTCACGCACACTTGAATGTGAAAATGAGGTCAATAGAATCATACATTTACATAATATTGTTAATAGACTTCCTGATGCATTTAATGATGTCAGTAAAGTCACGAAGTCTCATATTCCAGCTGTGAACGCTCCAGCTAGGATCGATGTTCCTAATGAACATGTGAAAATGAATTCTGATGGACCAAGATAAAAATGGGGTCGACCCATTGGCTCAAATGACTCTGTTCCTCGAAAAACCAAGAAAGGGGTTTATGAGCCTATTAATCAAGTGAGTTCTAATGAGCAAGCTACAGGTGAATCTGTAGAGCCTAGTAAAACAATCATGATGATATCAAATCCAGAAAATACCAAGAATTCCATAAGCTACTACAATTATGTATGAGATAGAAATGAGATCATTATTGATGATATTTTTGCATTCTCGGTTGCTCAAGAGATTTTGAGCGATGAATGTAACAGTGAACCACGTTCCATAATAGAATGTCATCAAAGGGATGATTGGCCTAAATGAGAGGAAACAATCAAATCTGAATTAGCTTCACTAAATAAACGGAATGTATTCGGGTCTATCACTCAAACTCCGGACAATATAAAGCCTGTTGGGTATAAATGGGTATTTGTTCGTAAGAGAAATGAGAATAATGAAATTGTAAGATATAAGGCCCGACTTGTTGCCCAAGGGTTCTCTCAGAGACCTGGGATTGATTATGATGAGACGTATTCACCAGTAATGGATACGATCACTTTCCGTTTTCTCATTAGTATGGTTGTCCATGAAAATTTGGACATGCGTCTTATGGACGTAGTAACAGCTTATCTATATGGTTCACTTGATTCTGATATCTATATGAAAATTCCTGATGGATTTAAAATACCAAAAACGGGTAATCCCCGTGAGTTATACTCGATCAAATTACAAAGATCATTGTATGGACTAAAGCAGTCTGGTCGCATGTGGTATCATAGACTAAGTGAATACCTTATCAAAGAAGGTTACAAAAATGATTCAATTTGCCCATGCATTTTTATTAGAAAATCAGAAACTGGATTTGCTATAATAGCAGTCTATGTAGATGACATGAACCTCATTGGCACCCCTGAGGATTTGGCTAATGCTACTGCATATCTGAAGAAAGAGTTTGAAGTTAAAGACCTTGGGAAAACCAAACTTTGTCTCGGTCTTCAGCTAGAACATAGAGTAAATGACATTTTTATTCATCAATCTGCATACACTGAGCGACTGCTCAAAAGGTTTAATATGGAGAGTGCTCATTCTTTAAGCACTCCTATGGTGGTACGTTGTTTAAACCTTAATAAAGATCCATTTCGACCTAAAGAGTTTAATGAAGAGATACTTGGCCAAGAGGTGCCGTATCTTAATGCTATTGGAGCATTGATATATCTAGCACAATGTACAAGACCAAATATCATATTTGCGGTTAATGTGCTTGCTCGATATAATTCTGAGTCAACTCGGAGACACTGGAACGGAATTAAACATATTTTCCATTATCTCCGTGGTACTATAAATTTGGGATTGTTATATTCAAATAACACAACTAACTCGGGGTTAGTTGGTTATGCAGATGCGGGATATAGATCTGATCCGCACAAAGCTCGATCACAAACTGGATATTTATTTTGTTATAATGGCAGAATCATTTCATGGCGGTCTACTAAACAGACATTGGTTGCCACATCTTCCAACCACTTTGAACTTATTGCTCTTTATGAGGCAGACAGAGAGTGTGTTTGGTTAAGATCAGTTATAGCTCATATAAAGAATGCATGTGGGTTAAATCTGACTACCACTACGCCTACTATCATTTATGAGGATAATGTTGCTTGCATAGCACAAATTAAAGGCGGGTATATAAAAGGTGATAGAACTAAGCATATATCACCAAAAAGATTTCATACTCACGAGCTTCAGAAAAATGGAGAGATAAATGTTCAACAAATTCGTTCATGTTACAATCTTGCTGATTTATTCACAAAATCCCTGCCTACATCTACATTTGAGAAATTGGTATATGGCATCGGTATGAGAAGATCCAACGAGAAGCAAGATTGAAAGTTTACTTCCAAACTCATGCTAATCGCTTCAGGGGAAGCGAAAATGTTGCATATATGTGCTGTACTCTTTTTCCCTCATCCCAGTTTTTTTTCCCAATGAATTTTTCTAGTTTGAGGTTTTTAACGAGACAACTTATGCACATGACATAACAAAATTAAATTCAAGGGGAAATATGATAATATTGAATATAAACTTTGTGATCAAGTAAACTTAGTGATCAAGAAAACTTGGTGATCAAGGCTAAATTTTCTCTATATATACATGTAATGGAATGGAATAACAACACAACAAATTCTCTTCTCTCATCTACTTTTTTCTTCTTGTCTCGTCTTTTATTTACGCATTGCTTTCGTACTCTTTTCGTTTGTTTTACTTCTAGCTTATTTTATAGTTATCGCAATTATTTACAACATTTTATAGTTATCGTAATTATTTACAACAATAATCTGATTTTTTTTAAGAAAAAATATTTAAATTCTATTTAAGACCGGGTTATATTCACAACATTATTCTTTATCTTTATATAATAATAAGGGGGACGCGCAGTTACTTCATTTTTTGCTATTTTCCTGACAATTTATGATTATCTATTTTAATTTTGAAGTACTGTAGATAATAAAATATTAATTACCTTTTAAAAAAAATTAAAAGTACATGATTGACTAATAATAATTATTATTACAATAATATTATAGATGCCAAGACTAAATTGATTATGTAGTCAAAGAACCCATATTCATCGAGATCATTAACAAAGATTTTGGGGACAGATCAAATCCAGCATTATTATTCACGTGGTAGCGCGTTGTCCAGAGCCGCGCGTATTAAGAGATATGCGCATTTTAGTGGAACCGTTGTAGGGATTTTGGATGTGCGATAAGTGTGAATCTTATTTTTTTTAAATATTTTAATGGGGAGTGACACTTCTGTGCACAAGGTGCAACAATACTGTTATATTATATGAGTGATACTGTTATATTAAATAACAGTATCATTCATATAATATAACAGTATTACTTCATATAATATAACAGTATCACTCATATAATATAACAGTATTACTTCATATAAAACAGTATCACTCATATAATATAACAGTATCACTCATATAATATAACAATATTGTTGTGCACAAATTTGGATCTGTGCACCTTGTGCACAAAAGTTTTTGCCTTTAATGGGTGCGGCTATCCGCACCCCACTCCAAGTGTTACTGTTCAGTGAACAGTAACACTTGGAGTGGGGTGTGTTTAGTATTTTTTTGGGTGCGGCTATTTTAACAGTTTTCCATTTTTTAAACATTTAAAAAGAAAACATGAAATATGAATTTTTTTTTTTAATGTTTGCCACTTAATTTTTTGCAAAACCGTCCCATGATTCTCGTTTCATGAAACAATATAGATTGGGTCGGACATAAAATTTATGTAATACGTTTGTGTGTATTAGATAATACTTGTATGTATCAGGTAATGTTTATGTATTATATTATATAGTGTTTGAGTTATGAAGTGTTTTAGTATATGTTTCATGTATTTTGGTTAAAAAAATTGGGACATGAAATTCAATTTTGGGTGGAGAAATAGTCAATAAACGACCTTAGATTGGAAAAGTGAAAAATTCGTGAATTTTGAAATATGATTAAAGATTAAAAAAAAAAAATTAAGATGCAAATTACAAATGTGACCATACTTCATTTTTTTTTTCTTTTTTTTTTTTTTAAATTGACACATATCACACATTTATCAATATTAAACACAATGATTTGTCGAATGGGTAGAAAAATTGCAATAAACATCTAAATTGTGGATCAAATTCACCCTCTAATATATATGGAAAAATAATCTCCACTCACCCACCAACCCACACGTGTATACCTATCACAAATAGCATTGGCATTTCTATAAATGTCCCTTTTTAATAGCTATATATATATATATATATATATATATATATATATATATATATATATGCAATGTGTATATTCTTGGGAGTTGGGACTAAACTGACTTGTCGTTTATAATATGAATGGAGAATGAGTCGTCGTTCACAATTTTGCATTTGATAAGAAAAAATTGCAACACGAATAGACGTGCAAATTTGGATTAGATTATGAAAAAAGAAGAACAATCTCCGGAAATCATGGATGGCTCATCCACCACTTAACAGTCAATATATCAAATCATATTTATTGATTTTCACAAAAAATTATATAACCGGATTTGATTCGTATTTGAAAGTATTCATTGTATATTTATAAAATATTATATGTAATTTTATTTATTTAAGTAAAATGTATTAATTGAATATTTATTTGGTATTAGTTGTTTACTCATAATATATTATTATTTATATATCTGAAATATATGTTTTCAGTGAAATATATTATTTGTATAACCGAAATATATGTTTTAGAGAAAGATATTAGTTAGGGTATTATTTTTATAACTGAAACATATGTTTCAGAGAAAAATATTAATTAGGATATTACTTATTACATATAAAATATTGATGATATTACTTAAAGGCCCGGCTATCCGCACCCCATGAACTTCTAAACACACCCCAGTTTTAAGTTTTTTTAATTAAAAAAATAATTAAATTCCATTTTTACTCCTAAAATTTCAAAAAAATAAAAAAATTTGAAAATCCCCCATTCTTTCTTTCCCCTCCCTGTTGACCTCCGCTCTCCTCTTCTCTCTCTTTTTTTTTTCATTTTTCTAATGTCCTTTTTTTTTTTTTTTGAGATAACACAATAATATAATGAAAATTATATCATAAATTAACTACATATATATAAAAATCGTGTATAATCATGTAAAAAACACAAAAAAAATATATCAAATCTGATGGCTCCATTCGATCCTGGTTAGTCGAACACATAGAGATGTGTTCGGCCGGCCACCGAACATTCTATAGTGTGTTCGACACATAGAAGCCGAACACACAGATGTGTGTTCGGCCAACTAGGGTCGAACGGAGTCATCAGATTTGATATATTGTGTGTTCGACGCATAGTGGCTGAACACGCCTATAACATGTTCGATGCTTGGTGGCCGAACACACAGAGGTGTGTTCGGTCAACCAAGGTCGAACGGAGTCATCGAATTTGATAAATTTTTTACATGATTTTATGTTATTTTTAGATGATTTTTACATATTTAGTTAACTTGTGAAATGTTTTTTATTATATTGTTGTGTTATTCCTAAAAAAATCAAGTTAAAAAAATGAAAGAAGAAAAAAAATTGAAACGACGGGAGAGAGAGGGAAGAGTGTGAGGGTTTTCAAATTTTTTTATTTTTTTGAAATTTTAGGGCAAAAATGGAATTTAATTATTTTTATATTTTTTTAATTAAAAAAACTTAAAATTGGGGTGTGTTAAAAGTTCACGGGGTGCGGATAGCTGGCCCCATTACTTAAATGTATTAGAGTCTGGGTTGGGCCCCGCCCTTCTCATAGATTTTAGATAAAAAGTTAATAATTATATTATATAATTTTGATATATTAAAAATTGGTATATCGATGGCTTGACATTCTAACTTTGAAAATTATTTAAAAAAATTGATAATTTCTCATGTTACGCTCTCGAAAATAGAATTGAATGCCCTCAACTTTGAGAGTTCTAGAATAGTCTTATTCAAGAAAGAGCAATGTAGAATCACTTTCAACAGTACAATAACTAATTACAATGTGTGATATATGCTAATCAATAATTGATTATTTGCAGAAAATTGATAAGATATTTATATTGATATTAGGTAAAATTTTGAGTTAACCTTTTACAACTCATATGAAATCGTATTACTAATAAAGATTTAATGAAATAGTCTCAAGAGAGTTTTCTTGATGTTATATGAGTCTTTAAAGGGTCAAATAATATCTACAAGTTTGTAAACTATAAAAATTAACTCTATCTAAATAAAATATTAATATTAGATTTTACAATAATTACAAAAAGTATACTAGCCCAATTGCATATTTGTTGCCCATGACATCATATACTAGTCATTGGGGCAAAATTATTAAATTATGTCCTACCTTCTGAAATTTCCGCCGCCAATGGTGGGATAAAAATGTGGGATATCTTCGACTACTTTTTATGCTATTGACATAAATTATGTCGGCAATATTTTTCTTTTTTAATTTGGTAATTGTCTTTTTTTAATTAAAATATGTTTGTAAAATATGTAACACAGAAAATCCATTCGTGCCGTTTTGATTATTAAACGGATATTATAAACATTACTAAAAATATGTAACGGGGATTAGGATATTATGTTACTTTAATTATGAAATTGGGATTATTAAAGTGGTTATTAAAATTATCTATCTATTATTTAAGATGGATTAAGAAATTATTTGGCATTACTTGTTGATTATTAGACGGGGATTAAAAAAAAATCAGACGGGTGACGGGGAAGGCACGCGCGCGACGGGTGCCGGGGGCGGGGTGCGCACGACGGGTGACGGGGGGTCTGCGCGTGCGCGTGTGACGGGTGCCGGGGGCCGCGCACGCGCGACGGGTGACAGCCTAAACGCGATTTTACATATACATGTTTAACAGTAAATTTTTTGTTCTAAACGTGATTTTTCAATTTATTCACGTTTAACAATATAATTATAGTGTTAAACGTGATTATTCAATTTAATCACGTTTAACACTATAATTATAGTATTAAACGTGTTTAATCCCCCCGGGGGCCGCGCACGCGGTACAGGTGCCGGGGGCGCGGTGCGCGCGCGCCCGATGGATGGCGGGAGAGGCGCGCGCGCGCGACGGGTGATGGCCTAAACACGATTTTACATATACACGTTTAACACTATAATTATAGTGTTAAACGTGATTATTCAATTTAATTACGTTTACCACTATAATTATAGTGTTAATCGTGATTATTCCCTACAATCAATTAAACGTCGATGATGCTCCTTTAACCCTTTCAAGCATGAATTCAAGCACATATTCAAACAAATTAATCATATCAATTGCAAAATTAAACCCGTTTAACCATTCCAAACATGAATTCAAGCATATATTAAAACAAATTAAACATAATCCCTCAAAAAATAGGGTTATACACAGATTATGTTAATAATCCTAGTTTAGCTATTAAAGAACATACCTTTCTTATTTCAACGATAATTCTTCGAATCTTCCAACTGCCAAAATGTCGAAAAAAATTTAGAGAGAATTTTCTATGAAAATTTATTATATGATCATTTTGATACTAAAATTATCAACCTATAAAGATGGTATAAAGTGAAAAACAGTACAAAATGCATGTGAATTCACAGTAACTATTAAGAATGAAAAAATAAAATGGGTGTAATAGTTGCATGTTTGTTCAATAAATAATAACAACAAAATTGTACAGTAAATATTAAGAACAAAAAAACAAAAAATTAAGTGTAATAGTTGCATGCATGCATGGGAAATAAATTCGATTCAAATTAAATGCATGACAAATAAATTCATTTCGAATCAATTCAATGCATGAAAAATATAAATTAATATTTTATCAATAACATTTTTGTTGCTTGCATGGAAGTATCAATTCAACAATAGTTACTTGTCAAATCAAAACACTATTCTCCATTGACTTGAACTAAAAATGTGGTAGAAAGTATCTATGAATTATATTTTGTGGTATAAAGTGTCCTACAACTAAATTTTATGGTATAAAATGCATTAAGTTATATTTTTCATGGTATAAGGGATACTTTCGTCAATATTTTAACCCAAATGAATATTCAAAAAATCTTATTTGTCTTGGAGGAAACGTCACTCGTCAACGCGTCATCGTGAACACCACCTTAAATATGCCAAGTCTCATCATCTCCATGAATGCTCTATTTTTGCACACCTCGCCACGGGCCTCAACCATTTATTCTTCAACTCTCTCCTACGTCATAAAATTCAAATAAGGATATAATAATCAGAAGATCATCCAATATGATTTTGTAAGTAACAAGAGTTTCAAGAAATTGTGATCATGCAAAGATTCAACTTTAAAAACACCATATAATATATTTGAGTTAAGGATTTTGAGCTCATGTATTCATGTTGATAAATAGGTTTCATGTGAGACCGTCTCACGAATCTTTTTTTGTGAGACGGATCAATTTATGACCCACATTTAACAATTTTATATAAATATTTGTAAAAATGAGTTTGATTTATGAGTTATAAAAATCTGTTTCACGAAAACTATTCGTGAAACCATCTCACGTGAGTTTTTGCATGTGCATGTTGATTGGGTAAATCATGTTATACTAGATTTCAAATTTATATCTAAGCAATTTGAGTTATATTTTGAACGATCATGCTAAATTTCTAATCAATATTAAATGTAATTATTTTAATTGGGCAAAAACTTATATAGACATGGCGCATGAATTTAAGATTCATACAATCCGATCAATTTAGATCCGAACCCATTTTTGTGTTCTCACACGTATACACACATGTCAGTTGTCCGCATCTACACTGTATCATGCATGTTCGTATTTGAACAAATATGTATGCATTTTAGTTATTGATAAATAGAAAAATGTGAACATAAATGATGGTTTTGAATGTGGTTTTAATAAGAAAAGGTTATTGCATAATGTCTTGTTCTACATATCAATGTTTTGTATCCAAATACTACGACTTGTGCATTTTATATGTTTTTCAGGTTTATTGAAGTTAAGTTGTAGTAGATGGAACAGAATTGGGCTTGAGAAAAATGGGTCAAATTCAATCAAACGAGACCACACTTAGTTGACACTGGATATATTGATTTCCCAGTGTAGACCCATAATTCAAGTTTTTAACTTAAAACCCTAGATTTAAGACACGTAACCTAAATCAAAAATATTTAAAGATTAAAAACCTGTAGAACCAGCAAGCTTCGTACATGAAAGAAAAGAGGGTCTTGCAAAATAGTTCTTTTATCTTTAAAACACTTTTATCTTTAGTTTACAAATATGAAGAGATTCAAGACATCAGTAGTTCTAGAATCCATGCAATTACTTCACAAGAGTGTTATTATTTTGACCATTCATCTCAAATCTTAAGATTTTAAATCCCTTAATCAAAATTGGACATATCAACATTTAAATTGAGTAAACTCTACCTTAATAGTTCTAGTATTCTATTTCCAAATTCAAATTATATAAGGGAGGAGATCTTGAGCTCTACAAGCTTAGAGTACTCGAAAAAAAATATGATTAAGGTGATTTCAATTTTCAATCTAACAGTTTCTTTTATCTCAAGTAAAAATTGAAATTTCAGTTCAAACCAGTTAATTGGTCCTAACTCCTAAATTTAGAATCTTCTATTTAGAGGGTATTTGGGTGAGGTTATAAACTCCTTAAAACATCTTATTACTCATCACAATAACTTCCGTGAGACAGTCTCATAGATAGTTTCCGTGAGACGGATCCTTTTTACCCACAAGTTGAACCCATTTCAACAAATTTGTATGAAAATTGTGAAGTGTGGGTTGTGGGTTAACTACGGTCTCACATAAGACTCACTCATAACTTATAAGATGTCAAGAGTTTATAAGCTCCTTAAAAGTGTTTGACTAAATTTTAAAAAATAAGATGTAAGGAGCTTATGAATTAATTTTTTTTGAAAAGTAAGAGAATTTTAACTTATTTTTAAATAATTTTTTTTTAAATACATTCAAATGTCATTACTAACATCTTATAAGCTCCACCATCTTATTTATCCAAACACTTCAACAACTTATTTCTAAATATAACCATCTTATTTATCCAAACATTTCAACAACTTATTTCTAAATATAATTAAACATTTCATAAGCTTTAAAAACATGTAAGAGCTTATAAACTTTAAAAATAAACTTAGCCAAACATCCCATTAAAAATTCATTTTTTTTTTTCTAATTGCATGACCTAAGCTTAATGTCTAATTAATCAGCTCAAATTGAAAATGATAAATTTAAAAAAAAAAAGTAAAAATTTGATCAAGACCATCTCGAGACCGTTATGTGAGATTGAGCTCCACTTGGTTCACTCAATTTTATAATTAAGTCAAGATAGATCAATGTGCATTTCAATTTATTTTTAGATAAGGATAATTTCGTCAAGGTCTCAATTAAAAATGACTTTAATTATTAATTTAGTAAATTAGTTTTCCACCTAATTAGTTAGTTAGTTTTCCTATGTTCATTTTGCCACGATGCGTTTACAGTTTACAGCTATGTTCACTTTTAGTACAGTTTTTGTTTTTATTTTTTATAATTAAAAGGTTTTACAACTAATTATTTCAATTATTCATTAACATAAATTAATAGGAATTTATTTTGAGGGAATAAATTAATAGAAATGAATATTTCTAAAAAGAAGGGGAAAAAACATCTTCATTTTGGATATTCCATCGTGAACAGGGGAGAGTAGACATTTTTATTTCAAAAGAGAGCTCCAAAATTCTCCGATTTTCATCTTAGGAACGGTTGCAGAGTTGTGAATTTCAATGGCGTCTCGTCGCCGTGTGCTTCTCAAAGTCATCATTCTCGGCGACAGCGGGTCTCTCTCTCACTCTCATGCACAATCACACGAACACAAATTCGCGCATTTATTATGTGAATGATTTTCGAAATATTGATGGAACTATTTTTCATGTTTGATTGATTGATGCATTTGCCAGGGTCGGTAAGACGTCTTTGATGAATCAGTATCCTTTTGTTGCAGATCTTATTAAATGACAAGTAAATTTGTTATTAGTTTTTTTTTTCTTTCATTTTGTTTATCCTGGGTGCAATTTTTTTATCCGTGAGCAATAATTGTAGAACGACATGAAATTTGGTTTCTGCCACTATTTGTTTGCTCTTGATTGAATTTAAAACAGATATGTGAATAGGAAATTCAGTAATCAGTACAAAGCAACAATTGGGGCTGATTTCTTGACCAAAGAGGTCCAGTTTGAGGATAGGATTTTCACCTTGCAGGTTAGTAGTGTTCATAGATTTCCTCTTTTCTGTGTGTGTGTCTGTGTGTGGTTTAAGACATTCCTCTGTACCATAGTGTATTTCTTAGTTAATATTTCATGTGCTGATTTTACTAGAAATTGGTTGTTCTTTAATGCTGGGGTTTTATTGACAATGATGCTCTAGAATTAATGTGTATGCACTCTATCTCAAGCTCGAGATGCACAATTTATTGTCCATCAAATATATAATCTCGCTATCGGATGCTTTGGCTTTATTTTAATCTATAGATTGATTGATTAAAGCTTTACTGCTTACCTGATGGAGATATTCTTTCATCACAAGAATCATAGTCCAGTAAATGCCAATATAATTACGTCTCTGAAGCCTTTAATGAGGGTGTATTCTTATACACTTGGTCTGCCATTGGGTGATCTGTTTTTACTATTTAGCAGGAAAGCAAAACTAACATCTAAGTTATATGAGTTTCATCTTCCAACATTGTGAAGTTAGAATTGGATCTTCCATTATCAATGCTCTTTCAGCTCTTACCATTTTATAATATTATAAATATAAAATAGATATGCTATAGGTCTTAAAACATGTACAATAAATATCATTTCCTTGGTTTCGGCCTAGATATAGAAGGCTTATATATAAGACAGAGATAAATGTTTTATATTTTCCATCAAATTTTTTTATTTAGAGGCAATCTATCATTTGCCATTTTAAGATTAACAGCCTTTGAAGACATAAATATTGTTGATACTTGGACATACAACCCATAATACCTTCATCAATCAACAAGTCTTTCATTTCTTATAGTAATATAAATGGACTTGGAAACGAGGTGCCTGGATTGATTTTAGAGAATTTCTTATTCTGTAAAACTGTGGTAGTAAAATCATAATTTCTGCTTAGTATAAACTTATAGGTATTTAAGTCATATTCTGTTTTGACATAATTTTAGTTGATGATGCTTAAATAATTTAGGATGTTTATAATTTATTTCTTCATGGCTACAATGAATTTAGCCACCTTGCTTACTTCTTAATTTAATGAATTACTCGTGTTCATTAGCCCATGATTTCAAGTATTCTTGTTATATCCAGAAGCAACTCAACTTTGAGTTGCGTATGGAGTATACTTGGTCACCAGTTAAACAACTTGAGATCGAGCATATCAATTGTCGCTTAGTTTGAGCTTGAGCTTAATCTGGGTTCATTGAGCCATTAACAAACATAAGGTCTATTCCAGTTTAAGTTAAGCTCCAGCTCTAAGTAATTTTGGTACTTGGTGTTGCCCTTCTATCCTGGAGCCCGAGTCTCAGTTGATGTCCTACCACTAAGGTGTTCATATAATCCTTCAAATTATTGAATTAGTATTCTCTATACACTGAACTTATCTGAACTCTATCCATATTTTCTGATCAATGAGCTCAAATCACTATTAAGGATCTACTATGAACAGTCTCTCAAAGTTGTCCTTTTAAATCCTTGAATTTCGAAACACCTTTCTTTGGTTCAGGATCCTGATGTATGGACTCTTCTACTCTAATTGTTTGACAGTTTGCATTAATTTCAACTGTTCAGATTTGATTGCTGATTGTTGAAAGCTTATTGAATTGCACCTGGCATTACATCACATTATTAGCAGCTCTTTGTTACAGTTTAGAAACAAGCAATTGCTATCGCAATCAACCTCTGGATTTTTTATTGTAATAATTTTGGAAGTAAATGATAAATATTTAATGCTTACTACTCAGTTTACTACTTATGAAGAAGTTTTTATAAGATACTGCTGCCAGTTTAAATATTAGAAAAATGATTTTCCTAAAAACAATCTTCCATTTTATGGAAGAAGCCAATGAAAATTCAGATCCCAAAAAGGGATATTTACTTTTGGTTTATACTTCAGATAGTCGATGGAAAAGCTTGGTTGAACATCTTTTTGAAAGTCAAAATCAGACAGCATACAGGTTTAAGCACAACATAAGACTTAACGAATATTTCGTTTTCAGTTAAAACCATTAACAAATTTTTGACTCTGGATTATGCTAAAAAAAAAAAAAACGTTTATTGCTCATACATTGTGTTTTGACTTCGCATTAGGAATACGATAGAATGTTTCAATGTTCTGTATCAGTAATTGTATATTTGTATGTAACATTAGTACTCGCTCTATTTCATCTAATAGATGGGGAAAACAGAGTGTAAACATATATTCCAACCTCTATCTACTGAACTATGAAAACCAGTAAATTGGAAGGTTCTCTTTTCAACCCAATAATGATTAATTTGAATGAAAGTGAAAATTGGGATTAATAAGGTGCATGCCTACTCACTCGAATATCTATTGTTATGATGTACACAGTACACGTGCCGAGACGTAAACCATACCTGGACCTTCTGAAGTAAACTTGCTTCATATTGCACTTGATAATTGTGTCACTGCTTCTAAAGCTTCACACTCTGTTAATGTTTTAGTTAGTGTCCTGCCCAGTGTCCACATCTGCATGTGTTTATTTTGAACGGGAACAAGGTTTAAGAATAATAGATTAAGAAAGAGGTTTGCACTTTGGTTTATACTAGTATTGGTTAGTCACCTGCTTGAGCAAGGAAATTTTGGAAATAAAGTGAAATTAAATCCCTGTGTCAGTTTACTGATCATTATTTTTGGACATCATAAAAGTAAACATGACTGTTCATACTTGGGTTGTGGTTCTAATATATAGTCTATAACGTCCAAAATCAAGCTCATGTAAAGTATCTCTGAAACAATGTAATATCTTTGAATGGCATGCATGATGTCCATATCTCAAAGTCAAGGCGTGCTGTGACTATATTTCCGTAAGATATTACAATGGTGCAGTATTTTGTAGATCTATGTCCTTGTCTAATGACACCATATATTGTCCAAATAGCATAAGATATTAGAATGGTGCTGTATGTGAAACATAGTTCGTTTATGGAGGTTTTGTAGTTCTCCGGCTCAACTTCCTGCCAATTAATGAATCAATTCCTGTTCCAGATATGGGACACTGCTGGTCAAGAGAGGTTTCAGAGCCTTGGTGTGGCTTTCTACCGAGGTGCAGATTGCTGTGTCCTTGTTTATGATGTGAATGTCTTGAAGTCATTTGATAATCTCAACAATTGGCGGGAGGAATTTCTAATTCAGGTTATAGTTTCATCTGCTATCCTAAATTCTTACTGCTGGGTTTTCCTCCTCTTCCACTAATTTCCACTACTTTGATTTTGATATTCAGGCTAGCCCTCCTGACCCTGAAAATTTCCCATTCGTTGTCTTGGGGAATAAGATTGATGTGGATGGCGGCAACAGCAGAGTGGTAATTTTTGTTGCCTCTTCTTTTCAAGTGGTGCATAACCTATTTTTTTATCTGCTTCTAATTCAGAAAATATAACCTTCGGTTCTGTCAGTAGGGCATGAAAACTTCCTTTTAAGTGATTTTGTGCAGTATGAATAAATGGAAATTTACATATGATCTTAGGATTTGCAAATCTTTTGCTAATGGTTTCTGGTGTTCAGTAAGTTGAATGGTATTACTTATGTAGGGCTGTTGACAAGACATTGTTTTTACTCAATACAGAGTTTTATTGTTGCTATGCTAATTTTGTTGAATCTCACATGCTTATGCATTCCAATTATTAGGTATCTGAGAAGAAAGCAAAAGCATGGTGTGCCTCCAAAGGGAATATTCCGTACTTTGAGACTTCTGCAAAAGAAGGGTTCAATGTGGAGGCTGCATTTGAATGCATAGCCAAAAATGCTCTGAAAAATGAACCTGAGGAAGAACTGTAAGTACTTCACCTTGTCTGAAAGAATTTTAACTGTAATTTACCTAGTGGGTATAATATGTGTTTTCCTGAAATTTCTTTTAAAATTTTCATAATGGTTTCTGACCCTTCATTCTGTTAGTTGTGACTTGTGAGATTATAAAATGTTTCTCAACCATTGATCTGTGAATCCAAATTTCAACCAGTTCCCATTGTAAATGGTATAATTGTTAAATGGCACGGGAAGTAGTACATCAGTGCTCTTGAATTATCCCCAGTTCTTGTAAAATTCGTAAATGTTCTTCACAATCTTTGGACTTTAGGTAGCATCTACATCTTCGAACCTTAACCTTTATCATGATTATTATGCTCACTGCTAAGGATCATATATAAATGTGGAAAATTTCAAATACATATAGGCTGAGGAGCCTATATGTACTTGTATTCTTTACTGAATCTCTAGTGGCGGTTTTCTAACTTTGCTTCTTTCTTGGTTGATCAAACTTATGAAGATATCTTCCTGACTCGATTGATATGGCGGGTGGACAGCAACAAAGGTCTTCAGGTTGTGAATGTTAGTTTGTTTTCAAGTTAAGAGTGCAGAATTGTGCCCATTCATGTTTGTCCAAAGTTTCGATTGTTCTCTCTTTTGCTGTGAGGTACCATTAGATTGACATTGTTGCCCCCAGCTCTCTAATGCTGCTAGTGAAGACAATGAATTTCATCTCTCTCTCTCTCTCTCTCTCTCTCTCTCTCTCTCTCTCTCTCCAGAATTTTGCTTGAATTATTTTGAAATAGGATTTTTCATTACAATTTTACTGGTCAATGAGTGCAACAGTAAGTCTGACCACAACAAACAGAGAATTAAGAGAGGGAGAAAATCATTTAAAAAAAATTTTGAGTACAAGAAAATATGAAGTATACAGCCAAACTTATATGTATATATTATTTTAGAGGGATCTGAATTCTGGAATTAAAAAGGTAGGGGAAATAATGCAACTAGGATAGCAAAATTGGGAGCTAGTTGAGAGACCAAAAGATAAAAAAAGTAGTGAAAGTGAGATGAATATAGTTCTTTAAAAAAAAAAAAAACGAGTTGACACAAAAGGGTACACACAACAACTCGAAATTGGATTTGAAGAAACATTTACACTAGTTGTTTGTATGGACACTATTTGAATGCTCATCACTTGCAACCGAACATGGGTGGTTATTGTATTGATTTGATGTGAAATCAGTCTTCTTGAATGAATAATTGAAACAAGAAACCTAATTAAGGCTTCATGATCAAAGGAGAAAAATTATAAGTCTATCCATCGAAGAAAAAATTATAAGGAGAAAAATGCTTGGTTCAATCAAATTGATTTATATTTATTGATGAAGGTTTTCAAGAAGAGCAAAACCGATTCAACCTGGTATGTGAAAACTCGAGGCAAGTCTACTCTCATATATATTGATGATTTATAATGATGAAAACATGATACATGAGTTCAACATTGAGATGAATATGAGACCACTACATTTTTTGAGCATGGAGATTTATCAAGAAAGTGGTGTTCATTTGTCAAAGAAAATATGCTCAAAACATTTTGAAAAACATTTGGCATGAGTGGTTACAATCCGACTTCTACACCATTAATTGAAGAAAGAAAATGGTGAGAAATTTGTAAAAAGATTTGATGATAGGCAACTTATCAAATCAAATATATAAATCATCAAGGATAAGAGAACATTTATTCAGATATTTATTTAGAACACTAACAATTAATTTCCATTCCATGCACTACACATTACAAAAAGAAGAAAATAAAATACGAATTAAAGGAAAGAATGATATGAAAAAAAAAAAAAGGGTAGCTTGTCATAAGTATATGCAGGAGGTCTTGTGAAATATGATTTGTTTGGTGTTCTTAGAATCGATGATTATCTCACAAGAGAAGTGAACAGTGTGCTTCGTCTTTATCAAATTCCCCAGCAGATAAGCAATGGACTGGATTTGAAAGTCGAGCTTCAATGGAATCCCGCCGCTCCCATCGGAGGCCGCCAACGCCACCCCGCTGCCGTAAAGAGGAACCTCCTTCCCCACCAGCACCACCCATTTTATCTTTCTGCTCTTTCTTTTTTGGTAATATTTCTTCAACTACATACAACCACCAAATATGCTTAACAATAGAATTGGATTTTCTATTTCAATTTGTTGTTTATCTTGTATTTCATTATTTTTAATTCACGCCAAGTGTCAATTAATGATGTCATTTTTTACACTTGAAGTGTGATAGTTATTTTGGAACACCAGATCAAATATCAAAATTGAGAATTTTGCTTGCATAAAAACCGGTGAAATTTGCAATTTTGATTCTATTAGTGAAGGGTTGTATGTGAGTGTGTGTGTGTGTATATATATATATATATATATTTTTTTTTTTTTGGTCCACCATATTCACTGAGTGACAGTTTATATGTACTAGAAATCTTTATTTTGCGGGGGTCTTCATGACATGTTTTGTTTGGACCTACAAAACATATATCTGGGAAAAAAAAAAGTTTGCATTGAGTGATTTGAAAATCATCTAATTAAAGTGTATTCAAAAGAAATCCTCTTTAATTACTAAAAGATTAGTTGAAAGAAAGTGATGAATTTCAAATTCATATCAATCAAACATCATCAATTGTTTTATTGTGTTTTCTTAAATATTTGATCCAAATATAACCTGAGGTTTTGTGGACCTACTAAAATGTCATATCGAATATATAGAGACATTGTTCGACTTAATTTTCAAAAGAAATAATGAGTTTTAATAGAGTTCTGAAGCATATAATATTTTATTGATGATGACAGCATCCATAATTTTGTGATAATTAAATATATTGATAACATAAACTAAATTACTGACCTGACCAGTTGCAAGAGTGAGGTGTGAGTAGAAGAGAGTAGCAGTGTGTGAGCTAACATAAATTCCGAAGAAAGGGGCAGTATTGTAAATTTGCAAACTGGCAGAACAATTCACAGTCATCAGCTTTGTTGGAACACCTGTGTGATCTGATCCTTCCCCAAAATACATGTTATCAACTCTTAATCTCTGTCATTCATTAACCATTTATCAGAAACAACATTAATTAATTACCCATTACAACTTCCTCCTATTTATAGATAATGAATATGTTATATGATTCATATGTAGTGTTGTGTCCAATCCTTAACTTATACTTGTATACATGAGAGATGATGAGTCCTTGAGGGAAAGATTGCAAAATTGGTTATAGGACATTAGTGTTTTTTTTTTTTTTTTTAAATTTAATGCCAAAAGTGGTTTCTTTCATTTTAGTTAATTAAAGTTTTTTTTTTCTTAAAATATGTAATTAATTTAATCTATGTAGGACATTCTAAAATATTTGTTGCAAAAAAATTACTACAACTTTTCAATATTGCAATTTAATCTTCATTTTTGAATTTTACAAAAAAAAAAAAAAAAAATCATCATCTTTCTACAAACTTGCAATTTAAAATTAAATTATGACTTTTTTTAAATTTAGCAAAAAAAAAATAATAATAATAATAATCACGACTTTAACTCTCTATTACATTTGAAGAATAATATATTGTATTCTTTGACGATTCAAATTCTCGTATTAATCAAAATAGCATGTTAAAGTCGAATTGTAATAATGCGTTAAAGTCCTCAATTTTTTGTAAATATTGAAGTGCTGATCACCAAAAATAATTAAATGTGATTCGAATTTTAATAATTTGTATAAGTCGTGATTTTTTGTGCTAATTTTTAAAAATCCGAATTAAATTAGAATTTTGGAAAAGGTGGTGAATTTTTTGCTAAATTAAAAAAGATGATGATTATTTTTTGCAATTTAGACAATTTTGATTATAAAAAAAAAAAAAACAATAATTTTTTATTGCTTTTTTTTTTTTCCCACTTTAAAAAGAAAAATGAATAATTCCTGCCATAGTCTTAATTAGTTATGGAACCAATTTTACATTTGAGCACATCCTGAATCACGATTGTAGAATTTATGAAAGATTTGAAGAATTAAAATTGTATATCTAAGTAATTATACCTGGATGGTAACCTGAGGTTTAAAATGGGTGGTAGCTCCCCAAACAGCCAAACAAATTCCTGCAAAAACCAACGCAACTCCCACTGTTCCAATCAAAGTATTGCAATGCTTCGAATATGCTCTATCCCCATAGTAATCATCATCATTGCCGCGCTCCTCCGCCACCACGTTGCAGTAGTGCTTATTCCACCGCCGCCGGTTCCCAAATATGCGGCTGATGGCGGTGGACGACGACATCATCGAGTGCCGAGGATCCGACGGCGACGAGCACGGCACGTTCGAGGATGAGCACTTGTCCATGTCATCTTGCGAGTCCTGAGACGGGCTTTGCACGTAGTATGCGGGCCTTGGAGACGCAGTCGATGGCCCGATGCTCGCGATGTCCGATTCCGACGTGGCGTGCATCATCTTTGGTGTTCGAAATCCTGCTATGAGTATTTCTTTTTTGATATATATATATATATATATATATATATGCTCAGTTTACATGCATTTTATGTGCATATAATATCTAGGCGTGTTAATGCATGTTAGAATGAGTGTGTTTTAAGGAGAAAAGTGGGTTGGATTTGGGATTGATTTAAGGGGAAATGTTGATAAAGGTATTGTTTGGTTACTTTGTGTAAAGACACACACATGAAGAGCACTGTGGGGGTGAGAGAGAAGGGAAAAAGGAGAGGGGTTAAAGGGATGATGATTGCAATGAGAAATTTATATATATATATATATATATATATATATATATTAATATTTTTGATCTTAAAGATTTGTTTTGGTATTATATAAGGTAGATCGAGGAAGGTAAGAACTGTTCCACAGCCAAATTTAGAGGAGATACTTTCAAAGTAGTGGAGAGAGTATTTGCCAGGGTTTTAGATAAATGGTTATGATAGATAAATAAATAAAGAGTAAGTCTCTTGTGCAACCGTTGCACATGCGACGGTCAAAAGTATGTGATTTTCGAGTATAAGTATGCGATTTTCAAGTATAAGTATGTGATTTCAAGGCATACTTATGGTCGAAAAAGACATACTTGTCAAAAGACATACTTATGGTCGAAAAAGGCATACTTATGGCCAAAAAAGACATACCCGTCGCATGTGCTACGGTCTTACATAAGTTTTTGTGATAAATAATATATGTGTTTTTTAAGAGATAAATTAGTAATATTGATTTGTGAAGGGAGTGTTTCTAAGTATTGCAATAAAACAATTTTTTTTTTCTTTGAGAGGCAAAGTATATATTTATTTACAAGTATAACATGTCAATAAGGTAAATATTGACAAAATCTTGGATATTATGGGTGCAATTGCATGTGCTTTCATTCTCATTTTCCATTTTAATTTTCTTAATGGAAGAATAATGGTAAAAATAAGGATGGCATATAAATGAAATGAAATTAGTTTGATTGGGTATTAAAATTATTTTTACAATTAGTTTCTTCTTTACGGTTGTTCACAAATTAAGTAATGTAAAAAATACTTATGTATTTTTTCTTCCTCTCATGGATTATTTTTAATTAATTAATTAGTTGATTGTAATGATTCATTAAGGCATCTCCACCAATTTTAGGAATTGAGAAAAAAATCTCAAATTGAGGAAGAAGTCTTCAACACCATTTTATATTATAAAAAAGTTAATGACTATCAATATCTAATACATTTTCCGTACTGTTGTATATTATATACTTTATATTTTCATTGATATTATATTGAGAAATTTTACTTTGATGTTTATTTCATTGATTGCTATGTTTGATTTTCTTGAGTATGTACATACAAAATTGAATATGGAAATGTATTTCTGACTTAACAAATTGATAAAATAGAAAATAATGGAAAATTTAATAAGGGATATTCTTGGTGTAAAATTTGGTGGAGTGGTTGAAGATGAAATAAAAGGAAATACAGCAAAATAAAGATCCAAACATAACTCCGGAGTTCAGCATTTTGCCCCTCCCCTCTATCTTCATTGGTTAGTTTTATCATATTAATATAGATCCCACTGCAGACAATCGCCACTTTCAAATTTCAACAATAATCTACTTCAAATTACTACTGCCAAAAGATCGTATGTTGTTAACTACAGTAGTCAAAACGACGAAGCATGATAGTCTAGTGGTAAAAGGCATCTGCTATCTAGGCATAGGTCAAAGCTAAAAGATTTACGATCTGTGTCTTGATAACATCCAACTAGTCACTTAGACACATTTCGGTGGGACGTAAGGTACATGCTCTTCTTCACAGATATTCTGCAGTATAAGAAAACATCGATCGATCAAAACCACGTAAGGTTTAAGCTAAGGAACAGGATAGCAGATGTTTAATGTGGAAAACAAATTTATCGACCTATTTTTGCTAGGAAAATGTACTCCAAAAAGATATACTGATTCACATCAAAAGAGCTTAGGTGTGTTATTTTATACATTCAGCAAATTCAAAAGATAAAGTTCAGCCATGGCTCAACTATGGAGATATCAGTTAAATTTGTACCCGATTCTGAGAAAGAGTTTCGAAAACACTTTTATAGAACCTAAAATAGCAAGTCTGTATGACATGTAGTACAATGCCTATCAATTAGGTGACTATGCTTCGAACGTAAACTAGCTATTTACTTGAAAATAAACATAAAATAGCTGACCTGCAAGTCCTGAGGGAGTTCATCAGAGACTGCAAGTGTATAGCAACCAGGAACAATTTTTCCTGAACAAATAAAATCATCACGATCCAAAGTTCATCATAACAAAATAATAGATACAGGTACAGTGTCAATACAAGATTATACATCAAAACAAAAGGGCATATTGAAGTCAGCATTGGGAAATTGTTGACTAGCTAGCAAGATCAGAACATCTGACAAATTTAAAGTTAATACGACAAAATACAACATTTCAAAGTTTATAAAAAAAAAAGTCAAATCACGTATAATTCAGATGAGAAAGTGTTTTTTAACCATTATTAAATCAATAGAACAAGTTACATACCAATGCGAAGCCAACGGGTAGCCCGACTTCTAGTAGGATCCATGACGGATATTATCCTATACAGAACATACCAGTCCAAACTTACATTCACCGTTCCAAGCCAAAAAAAAAAAGGAAAGGAGGAACAAGAGGGAAGCATACCCAGAGAAATTGGAGGTTGTGCAGTCATTGACTCTTTCATGGTCATCCTCCATCTGAAAGAAGGGGCAGTTCTCACATCCTGACTCCAGAAACTGCAATAATCGTACATATATAAATGTCGTTTCATATCCCTTGGGTGTTATAATCAACAACAAATATATGGAGATTCCGGCCAACCTGGTTCAAAGTCTTGACGAGGCGGCAACGGAGGCAGGCTTTGAGCTCATGTCCAAAGCTCGTCAGTATTTGTGCCGCTGCTACTACTCCTCTTCCCCCTTGTTTAGCCATTACTTTCCTCCACTTCTATGATTAGCAAAAACATATAATTATTTGCACAAGGAAACTTGTCAGATTATTTTTGAGATCACTCAACTCAAACATGCCATAAAAACCACAAACTTGATCATTTTCTTCTCTTTCTCACCCAACAACAACAGCAGCCTCTAACTTGCTTAAGTTTTTGATTCAAACACAAATTTGTGTCTTCATAAACAGTAAACCTCAAGCTCGCACAAAAAATACATAACAAACACTATCCATCTCCATTCAATCTGTTTTGTAGATGCTACACATAATGAAATACACGTATAATCGAGGAGTCATAATACACAATCACAGGTACCTATCTATGCAAATTTGCAAATACAGTGTATATTTCACCCATTTACGTAGGGGTGAACAATGCCGAAAACAGAACCCATGAAACCGAAAACCAAAATTTGTATTTTTTTCAAAACCAAACCAAACTGATTTACCTATAAAAACCAAACCGAATCAAACAAAATCACTCGATTCAGTTCGATTTTTCGATTTTTTTAGTGCAATAAAACCGAAATAGACTAATTTTGATAAACCAAACCATAGGTAAAAAAGGAACCGAACCTCGATTTTTCGATTCCGGTTCGGTTTTGGTCACCAACCCTTACGAAAATTCAAGAGCATGGAACTGAGAGCAAAAAGTACCTTCAATAGATGTAGCAAAACTCAACCACCGATTCAGTGTGAGGATTTTTCAAGGCTCAAAATTTCTCCGAGTTCAAGAATTTTCTCTTTTATTCTCACGCCTAATTGTACGAACCGTACAGGACGGGAAGAAGTAGAAACTGGGCTTTGATGGGCTCTACAAATAAGGCTTCGGCCCAAAGTGATGTGCTTTTGTTTGGGTTTTTTTTAGTGGAAATGTGCCAATTTGTGTTTAGTGTCATAATTGTAAATTGATAAACTTAAACAATCAAATACGAATTCTAATATTTATTTACAAATTTCAAACATTTAAAAGAAATCGAATTAAACGAAAAGTATCATGTCGAATTAACAATCAATACAACTATTTGATTGTATATTTTTTTATCAATCTTAATATTATCTTAAATTATTCAAATAATAAAAAAAGTTATTTTTAAATATTAAGATTGAAATAACAATAAAATAAGAATTATTGTTAATATAATTTGAAAAAAAATTATTTTATTTTTAAAAATTCAAATGTAATTAATTGATGTAAATATAAAAAAGAAAATGAGTTGGTGGATAATGAAATACATACATAACGCTGATTTTTTTTTCCCTTCTTCAAGAAATTGACGAATTTGCTCCTAAGTACAATATTAATAAAATATTTAAAAAAAAAAAGTAAAGACTTTATCCCCCTTACTTATTTATAAGTGAACATTTTTTTTAGTCCATTATTTTATATCGTTTGATATGTAAAACAATCAATTATATCATGTAACATTTATATTTAATCATATCATGTAATATTGTGTACATCTATATGGATTATCATGGTCACTAACTCAATGTTCATTATGTCACCATAGAGGTTATTTCTATTGATTAAAAAAGAAAATAAAAGGAAAAGATACATTATATTTTCCAAAAAGGAAATGCTTTATCAAATTGTTAGTTAGTAACTTAGTATGCATACTATTTGATTCCTAGAATTTATGATTTCATCATAACCAAAATATATTACTGAATAATCAGAGCCCCTCCTTCCACTAAGCCAAAGAGTCAATCGACTCTTCACCTAAAAAAAGGGTAGATTAAAAAAAAAAAATTATGATCCATTTTTGCACTAAACTACTTGAATTTTGAGTTTTTGCTGAACTGTCAACTATTGTGAATGGTACAAAGTGGTCGCTCGATGCAATCGACGGTGGAATATTCGTCGAATATCCCTTCACGATGATGGAATATTCGGCAAATATTCATCAATCTTTGACATCTAGCAGCCATTTTGTATCATTCACAAAGATTGGTTATTTTGTATCATTCACAATCTTTATACCATTCACAAAGACTGGTCATTTTGTGGCTTTTTTAACAAATTATTATATTTTCCATAATAATTTAACAAAATGTGGTGCAATTCATACTTACTAAAATTTTAAGTGAAGTCGCCAATGGTGAAGGCGACTCTGACAATTTTGACAATTTTTTGGCATAAAAAGGAAAGAGAGGAGAGTGTGAGGAAGAGGTGGGGCCGTGAGGGTTGGAGGTGGGTGCACTTGTTTATCTAGTTTTTTTTTTTTTTTCTTTCTATTTTTTACTATAATTGATTTTATTGTAAGTATGGATTTAAAATATAATTCACAAATGACATCTCCTTAATAATTTTTTTTTTTGGTTTATTTAAATTCTCATTAAATTATAGTTTTGTTTATTATAGTATATATATATATATATATATATATATATAAAAGAAGTTAAATTTGTACAAATAAAATTGTTGTTATATTGATACAAAAATATTTTTTCATCCGAATATAAATTATTGGACAATTTTTTATATAAAATTTAAATTGTTCCACTTTGTCATATATAATTTTAATTTTGATGTATTTTATTATATCAAACAAATTCTAACCTTACACCGTGTTTGAAATCAACACTATAATTAATCCGAAATAATAAATTTATGCATCAAAATTAAATTTAAATGATAGAAGAAAAAAATCAATTTGAAATCAACACCTTGTTCGACCGTGTTCTTAGAATTCAATGAGGTGCTCTTAGTCCATCCCTAAAATCAATTATAGTAAAAAATAGAAGAAAAAAAAAAAAAAACCTAGATAGATAAGTGCATCCACCTCCAACCCTCACGGCCCCACCTCTCCCTCACACTCTCCTCTCTCTCCTTTTTATGCCAAAAAGTTGTCAGAATTGTCAGAGTCGCCTTCACCATTGGCGACTTCACTTAAAATTTTAATAAGTATGAATTGCACCACATTTCGTTAAATTATTTTGGAAACTATAATAATTTGTTAAAAAAGCCGTCATTTTGTACCATTCACAGTCTGTGCATCATTCACAAAGATTTGCTATTGTTCGCCATTTTGTACCATTCACAATCTTTCTATCATTCATAAAGATGGACGATTGTTCAGTAAAAATTCACTCACAATCTTTGTATCATTCACAAAGATTGGTGATTGTTCAATAAAAACTCAAAGTTCAGGTGGCCATTTTGTACCATTCACTTGGCAATTGTTTAGTAACCATACACAAGATGGTCATTTTGTATCATTTAGTAAAAACTCAAAATTCAGGTACTTAATATAAAAGGGTCATAGTTTGGATTAGTTTTAGTAATGTGCTCCTAAAAAATCATAAGTTTTAAGGCCAAATTTTCTTAAAATATGTACAATAAAAATTTATAATCGTGTCTGTGTGTATCTATTCTATATATTAAAACAAGAAAGTTGGTAAAAAAAATATAAGAATGTCACTTTCCAGCCCAAAAGTATCATGTCAATAAAGATAAAAAAAAATAGTAAATCTTACATGATAAACTATTCTTTAATAATAACAATAATAATAATAATAATCTAACTCTTGAAGCTATTTTATAATCTATATTATATATTAAAAGAAGAAAGTTGACAAAAATTACAAGATTGCCACTTTTCCACCTAAAAATGTCATGTCAATAAAAAAAAAGTAAATCTTATTTGATAAACTATTTTTTTAAATAAGAATACAAAAAAAGATTAATTTTACTTTAGAAGTTATTTTATAATCTATATAAAGCTAAGAGATGAAGAGAGAGATACATTGAATCTCAAATTAAAACTAAAAAAATGAAGAAAAATATAATGTTTTTTCAACAAAAGATATATGCATAGAGAATGAAAAAAAAAAGATACAAAGAATGAAAAAAAATCATAAATATAATTATTTCTCCAATCTATATAAAACTAAAAAAATAGAAAAAAAAAATACAAGATTTGCTAAACATTCAAACGTAGAATTTTTTTTTCTAAATCTCATTGTCTAAAGAAAAAAAGAACAATAAAAAATCGTAAATATAATGATTTCTCAAATCTATATAAAACTAAAAAAAAAAAGAAAGAATATAAGATTTGTTAAATATTCAAAGGTAAAAAAGTTCTTTCGAATCTTATTGTCTTATATCTTCATCTAAGGAGATCCCACCAAATTGATTTTGTACACTAAACACAAATTGAACAAATAATTTTGTGATAGAGAAATGAAGAAATGTAGTAAGAAAACTATAAATGATGATTCAAGTATGAAAGTGGAATATACAAATTATAAAAAAATATAAAAGAAAAGATTAATTATTATGATTGGAAAAAATATTATTTTATATAATAATTTTAATTTGATGAAAATATAAATCAATAAATAAAATAAAATTATTTACAAATAAAATTATCAATTAAAATTATATGAAAATTCGTGCAATGAACATGAGCAATATGAAAAATTATTTATAAATGATACATGTTTTAAATTAAAATAATAAAAAATATTATGAATAATTTATACAACATTATATTATTACAAATTACAAATATTAACATAATAAATAATAAATCACACATCGTGCGAGTGGGCTGCTAGTGTGTGTATATATATACACACACAAAGTAGCTCTGATTGTGTTCATATTTGCCAATTGATTTTTGGCTCTCCTCATTATCTAGGATGCATTGATGGATGTTTTAGTATTGAGTGGATTAGTAAAAGAACACTTTTGATATGAACTGAAACAAATTAATTTCGATCAATTCAAAACCATTAGTTTAATAACATTTTGTTCGGTTTGACTCTTTTCCCTTTACAAAAAAAACAGAGGAATCGTCAGAGTAAATGCAATTCTAAAGGGTAATCAAATAAATTATAAATTCACTAAAAACTGCATTAGAAGCCATTTTCGATTAACAGGACAATTTAAAGCGTTTTAACTTCACGGGTAGTTCGTATGGCTTTGCATTAAAAGCAATGTTTGTCGATTAATTCAGATCAAGCAAACCTCAAATACCATCTTCTAATTCCAGACCTTCGTCAGTTACTTTACCATTACAATTACAATTCTTTGGCAAAAGTAGACTTTCTTGATTTCTTATAAAGTTAGTCAAAAATACTACTCCTGTCCCAATTTAACTTGTCATTTCAATTTATTTCAACTTAACTTGTCAGCCCGACAATTTTTTTTTTACATTAATATCCCTATATTTCAACATTATTACAAAAATATCATCCAAAAATACATAAGATTTGATTTGATGTGTGCATATTTGAACATTTGAGTAAACTGCATTTTCTTAACCTCCATATCCGATCAAAGTAGGCAAGTTAAGCCGGCACAAAAGTGGTATGATTTAAACAATTTTAACCAAAATACTAAAAAACAATTGGCAAGCTTTCTCAATTTCTTAGAAACATTTTGAGCGTTTAAATGCAAAGTTTAATAAAAATTTCCAACTGGGACTAAATTCATAGAGTTCTATCAATATCTAAAAGACTACGAAAACCAGATTCAAATAGACAAAAAAAAAAAGATGGAAATCAAATGGAAAAACTCAGTCCCTTAGATGTTCATAAAAATTGCGATCATATCCGCAATCATTACAGGTCTGTAGAACTCATCATCGTTATTCCAATAAAGAAGATAGAAAATATAATGTAGCTGCCCCAGTGTTCTCCAAATGCAAAATGAAAAGCAATGGAGTGAATATAAAAGAGCAACACGATCACTTTTGCTTCTAGGGAACGAGTTAACAAGAAACTTGGTATATTCTAGCAACCAGATAAAGAAGCCTTCTTTAAACCTAATCCTATACTTTCAAATCATTTCTTTCATCAAAGACTATATACAACCAAAGGAGGCTCAGATAGTTGCTTCATGTGCTCAACGAAGAGGCCGTGAAGACTCTTCTCATACAAGAGGTGTCAGAAATTAAGCAACAGTCATCATTGATTCACAGGCAAATGAGACTAATTCATCTCAAATCAAAATCGATCTTTATATAATTTGAAATACAAATCCATAAGTTCAAAAATCACAAATAAATCAAGGAAAATGAGTCATCAGATAGGAGCGAAAGACAATGCTAAGGTTTTATAATCACAATGAATCATTTGAACTATGCTTCTGATCATCAATTGACCCTAAAAATCCCCAAATCTAACAAAGAAATCAGAAAAAAAGAGCTTTAAAGAGGAAATTAGACAGATCCCGATACAGCATTCCAGACATATGCTCGTCAATAACATACAAACTGAATCGAACATAAAAACGTAGAGAAAAAGCAGATCAATGGAAAAAA
This sequence comes from Scutellaria galericulata, assembly GCA_946896805.1. NCBI lineage: Eukaryota > Viridiplantae > Streptophyta > Magnoliopsida > Lamiales > Lamiaceae > Scutellaria > Scutellaria galericulata. The sequence continues at coordinate 16,666,300 of OX335790.1, forward strand.
GGGCTCAGTTTATGGGTGGTGATATATCAGAATAGTCGGCAAGGCACGGAAATGCCATTACGACGAACGAGACCTATCACAGTTGGTCGTCACAGCCCATACACACACTAAAAGTGAATTGAAAAGATGAATTTCTGAAGTATGAGTGAGCAAATCCGGAGAGCGCCGACGAATACGAATGGTGAAGGAGAGAAAGATGGATGTATTTATAAATGAAATGGTGAAGCTAGGGTTTTCGCTTCACACCACCCTGGCGGCGTATGTTAGCACATAACGCCCTTTACCAATTCTCTTTTCTTTCTTATCTCTTTTTCTTTTTTAATAAATTTTCTCATTTTGTCTTCTACTGTTTTTATCTTTACCTATCCTTTACATTTTAATCATATAAATTAAAATAAAATATAAAAAAATCTCTCTAGCCTCCATTAAATTGGGGTGGCAGGTTATTGTCATTCTCTATTATTTTCTTGCACAAATGTTTATATGCATCAGAATCGGAAACAATGTAATTGGGATGATTCGATTCGACGTGTATTTCACGCGCCCCACGCACGCTCAAGTCCACGCTCGAATTCTAGCTTGTGCATCTGATTTTTCTATTATGTCTATCTAACATTTTAGTTATGTTTGTATAACCTTTATATTCTGATAGCATAACCTTTTATGTTATTTATATTGAAAAAAAGTTAAGTAATATCACTTAAAGATTATGATATATGTATATAAATGTTATATATATATATATTAGGGTTTAAGGTGCGGATTCGGACTGAACCAAAACTGATCCGATCGCACGCCCTTAATTACACGGATCATGATCCTACACTTGGTTGATAGTAACAATACTCATTCTTGGCACTCAAACTTATATTTTGACAAATTTTTATGTATATAGTGTTTACTTGAAATTTTGATTTTAATTGTTTTTTTTTTTTTTTTGTAAAATAAAAATATCCAAAATAGTATGTAGACTTTTTTTATTAGTAGTAAATTAATACAATTCACTAATCAATAAATTGCTATAATTATTTTTAGAAATTTATTTATTTATACCGTGTAGTTTTGAAATCCAGTAAGCAATATCATATCTTTTGACCTTGTTATTTTAGGTACTCAAGCAAAAATTTAATAAATTATATAACTAATATAGAAATCTTTTATTATTATTATTATTATTATTATTATTATTATTATTATTATTATTATTATTATCATTATTATTATTTAGGTTTTATGTTTTGTTTATTACTTTTTATGTAACTTTTATCGCTATAATATTTTAATAATTAAATATTACATGTAATCTTATAAATCTTTATGATTTATGTGCCTATTTTAACTTTCCTGGTACATGTAAATAATCTTAATTGTTAATATTATTATTTAAATAATATATCATATTATTTAATATTTTAATTACATATAGTTAAACTAACTTTAATGTTAATTTCTAATAGATTAGTTGTGATATAAGTAAATCACAAAAACTTATATGAGATGGTCACACTGTTAGTTTCCGTGAGACATATTTTTTTACCTATAATCTTAATCCATTTTCATTAATATATATATATATATATATATATATATAAATTGTGTAATGTGGGTTGTGGGTTGACCCGTCTCACGTAATATAATCCGTGAGACGGTCACACATAAGACTTATTCTAAGTAAATTTATAACATATAATAACACTAAAAATATAAGAAAAAAAAAAAAGAAAAAGAATAGCAATTTTTTTTTGAAGAAAATCTGACGCAGACACGTTGTTGGAGAAGTCGTCACGTCAAAATTTGGCGTTGTCACGCACTGTTTGAGATGGTCTTACTTTTTATATTTGTGACTATCTAAGTTCATAATGTTTAATTAGTAGGCTATTTGGTTATATGTATGTTGAATCATACGACAAGTTATTTATAATTTAATTAACTGCAAGTTAAATACTTGATAACGTTGTTTTCCCAACAATTTATATTTTATTTTTTCACATTCATGGGCTAAATTTATAAAACATTTAAAGATTTATGAGGGCATTTTCTAAAACTTGAAATATCTAACATCCCAAAACCTTCTCCTTATCATTACAACAATATATCATCGGCAAGTATCTTTTAAAGATTTTATAAGCTCTCAAAATGAGGTTTATGGAAAAATTAAGGAGATTGCAACTAATCTTTTGGAACAAGATTTTATTTTAAAAATCTTCTCTACATTTTGTCATATCAATTTCAAGACAGCCAACTAACATTTTGAGAGTTGCATTTTTTTTTTAATTTTTTTTCCCAAAATTGAAGTTGGGTTACATTTGACCATTTCATTTGTTGGAAAACAAGTGAAAATCACAGTTCTCTACATCTCCAAATTTGTAAGAACTTATGGATATTGTAGTGTTGCATTCAAAATGAGTAATTCATTTCATCTTTGGAGATGATATGTGGAATAAAGAACTTTCGGAAGTGCTTGAGTCCGTTGGAACATCTCCATCTCGTATATTGATCACTAATCAGAACGCATGTATTTCTTTTTGTGGTTGTTCTAACTCGACTGCAATTTTTTACAAGAAAATTGTTGAGTGGGTTTTATGTGAGACCGTCTCACGGATCATTTTATGTGGGACAGATCAACCCACAATTCACACTTCACAATTCACACATCAGTTAGTGAAAATGAGTTTGATTAGTGGGTAAAAAAGATCCGTTTCACGGAAACTATTCGTGAAACCGTCTCACGTAAGTTTTCGTGAAAATTGTTTATCAAAATTTATTTCTGTTATTGCTCTTTCAAACTCGATGAACCCGTCTCACAAATCTAGTTACATTTCATAAAATAAATGTGAGAAACAAAAATGGATAAAGAGATTAGTTGAGACACGGCACGCATGAATTATACGTATTATAATGATTGGTATATAATTGATAATTGTGATAACGTAATTGTGGTGCCATTTTTTTCATCACAATCCAATTATACATTATTACTTTTTGCTGGTCAAGTCTACATAATAACAACAAAATTAGTTCGGCAAAACTATCGTTTCCTAACTCTATATATGTCCTTGTTATAAGAACCACAATAAAGACACCACTAGTTTAAAAAATCCAAACTTCATTTTTCTTCTAGTCAAATACGATATTGAGATTTTTTTTCTAATATAAGAAACCCCAAAAGCTTGAAATAGAACACAATTTGTACATGATCTAGCGACTCATAGAAGAATATCATAAAAAAAAAAAAAAAACTATATTTCTAAGTATTTAGTGGAAAAAAGTTGGGATCAAGAGCAAAAATGTTAGAAGGGAAAGCTACGTTGAAAGAAACGGACATGCCAATGGCGATGCAAGTTCATGCTATGGCTTCGGCATCTAAAGCCCTCGACATTTATGATGTTCTTGATTGCTCTTCCATAGCAGCCTACATCAAAAAGGTAACTTAGTTTAATATCATTTTTCTTGATATATATATCAAAAGTTGCGAGAAAAGAGTGTTTTTCTTGCTGAAAATTATTATGGGGTTTTGTATGGCTTTGATTTACAGGAATTTGATGAGGCATATGGTACTGGATTTCAATGTGTGGTTGGTCCAAATTTTGGGTGTTTTTTCACCTATGCAAAAGGAACATATGTTTATTTTGCATTAGAGGTCCTCAACTTTCTCATATTCAAGGCTGCATCTGCCTAATTTTGATTGTGTAATTAAATGGTCCAGAATCCAAGAGTTCATAGAGGATAATAAGAAAGACCCATTATATACTAAATTATAATTGGATTCTTCTATTGTAAATATTGTTTCATTCTACACTTCAATATCTTCAACATACATGTTCTTTGTCATGATAACTAATAGGATCTTATATATGACTATTATGACCATGAATTGTTGTTAGGACTGATTGTCACTCCTTTGCCAATCTTATGGCAAATATGTAATTTTACATCTCTAGGTGTGTTACCTTTCTTCTTCCCTTTTTGTTTATATTTTTTTTAAGCACCAAGATGTTGCAAACCACTCTCTGCAATTTCTAGTTATACTATATAACTTACTATATAGCAAACATACTCTTTTCATGATTGGGACCTTGCAAATACACACAAATAATCTTATACATGTCAAATCATGAATAATAAGTCAGATAAAGGTAACTATACAAAACAAGGCCAAGAGACAGCCTCTTGACAGATTCTGAAACAGTCTGCCACCCTTTAGTATTTTAACCATAACTCTTCACAAAAGATTCCAAATTAAAAAATTCCTTTTTTGTTAGAAATTAGACTCATGTGGCTTTCCAGTGATATAAGCCATGTAATCAAATTATACTCAAGTGAAATCAGTTTTCAATCTAAAGTTGACCCTTTTGCATAGGTGCCAGAAAAATCTAAAGACTAAATAGAATGATACTAAGTTGATATAAGCACCAAGATGTTGCAAAACACTCTTTGCAATTTCTAGTTATACTATATAACTTACAAATTAATTAAGATTCAACCTAATTTTCATTGAATTTAAATAAACCAACCTTAGATTACAACTTAGATATCATAACAACAAAGTTGATAAAGTAATGCTCTATGGAACAATGAAAGGGATTCTTATGTCCGCATTCAACAAGAATAACAGGGGCAATATATAAACCAAATCAGAGAAAAAAAATATTTTTATTACTTCACCACTCATCTCCCAAAAGAAAAAAACAAAGAAAGAAAGGAAAGAAAATTTGAATACCCAACTAATGACCACTTTAATCCATTAATAGTGTCTTTTAAAATTCTCCCTCCAATTTTCTTCCTTCAAACCTGCAAATGCTCTGTTTAGTTAAAAGTTCTAATGGGCCCCTTTCTTTTGCTTTTATCCCTCTTCTCCAAATTTTAACTCTACAAACCATATTCTATTATATATATTAAACAGTAATATCCATACTATATTATGTATATACTTATTTTGATATAAATGTAATTTAGTAGATTTATATAACATTTAAAAGTAACCTAATATTCTCAAATTGCTATTACCTCTTTGAAGACACGATTTCTATATAAATTAATCAACTCTCTTTATAATGATATTTGGCGGTGATCAAAACCAACACTTCAAAGAAAATAAAAAATTCTATTCATCCCTTTGTCCTCCACCACCCTCATCAAGAAAGATTTAAACACAAATTCTCAGCATAGTTTTTTTTATTGCAATTATAGTTTCTGCAATCATATATTTCCAACAATTCCATACACTTTTCATAGAACTCCAAACATCTAAGATTTGAAATATATGCTTCTTTCACCATCCGTACAGTAAAACACAATCTATCAATTTAACTAGAACAAATTTCGCTAGCTTCTGAAAATTTTCATATCTTTACAACATATGGGTCTCAATTTAATGAAGGAAAATGGGTGGGTTAGGCGTGGGTTCAACCAGGGTTTACTGATAATAATGAAATTCATATAATAATTGTAATCCATGAAATAAATTTCCCTAAAACAATAAACTTGAGAAATTGGGACAAATTGAGAAGCATACCTGGGGAGAATGTAGGAACTTGAGATTGAGAGTGAAAAGTAAGGAATTAGGAAGAATTTCAAGATTGATTATCCTCCTTCAACGCAAGTTTGAAAAAATAGTAAATTTTCTCTTCGAACGGTAAAATCACCAATCTTCTTCCACGGTAAATCACCAGTCTCCGTAGATTTCTACGGTAAATCGTCAATCTTCTTCTACGGTAAACCGCCGATCTTCTTCTACTATCTAACCTCTTCACTGTGTATTTCTACTGCGATAACTTCTTCGCGCGCAAGTCTTCAGAAGGTAAAACTCTAGTTCTAATTACTCTAGGGTTTTTTTTTTCTCTTCATCATGTAATACTGTCTTTTCTTCTACTGTCTTATTATTATTATTATTATTATTTTAATTTTTTTTACTTTAGGTCAAACTCTAGTCCTAACATGAAATAAAATTTAAAAAATTAATAATAATAATAATAATAATAATATACATTATTGATTAATTATGAAGTTCAGGTTCTTTTTTTAAGAAACAACCTAAATATATTGAACCCCAATTTGTTACCTAATTTTCTAATTTTTTTTCTATTTGATTAATTTCTTATCATATTTAATTGATTATAGTATTAATCTATCCAACAAAATTTATAAATCATCAATGAATGTTGAATTAAATTATCCATCAATAATCAAAAATCAACTTATCAACATTCACAATGCTCAATATAAATCAACAATAACTTACCCTCAATATCAATGATTAAAAAATGATCAATAAATAAATAAAAATTTCTCAACAATATAAGCTAATTAAGATTCAACATAAGTATCTGATAAACCAAAGTTAAAAAATAATGGAATTTTAATCACAATAATAAAATAAAAATAACAATAATAATAATTATATACCTCAAATACAATAATAATATTATTATAATTATTAATTATTAATAATTGTTTGGAAGATGTCACACATCAGTTTCATCATAAATTTACCACTTTTCAAAACGGATATCTTTATGGTTAAAAGATAACACATTTCAAATGTTGTCATTTTAGAAGAGTGTACATAAAGTCAACACTTGAAAGAAATGTTGTTATTATCTCAAAAAGGCAGCTCAAAGACATCACTTCCCATAAAGTGTTGTACTTTGGTAAAAAAAATTCGCCCAAACACAACACAACAATAAAAGTATTGTCTAATTGTAGTCGTTTGCTGATAAAAACACGCCCAAAGACAACACTTCACTAAAGATGTTGTCAAAGTGTTGTATTTGACAGAAAAATATATGTCTTTCTCAACACTTTAAGCAATAAGTGTTGTAAATTTCAAAACAACAACATTTTGTGCTTAAAAATATTGTTGTTATAGTGTTGTTTTTGAGCATTTTTGTTGTAGTGTATTTTTATATTTACCACACAAATTAATGATGAATACATCATGATGTATTGCATCATATGGATTTTAAGGGGATTTCTCTATTATTTTTAATATTTTATTGATCGTTTGCATGTAAATGTAAATCAATACTATATCCAGTTCATATTAGATGTAATGCGAAAATAAAAGATAGAAACACTGTTATTAAAGAATAAAATATGTTCATAGTACTGAAGCTATAGATTATAGATTATGTTACATCTCACTTCCTCATTTCCAACATTGACTCCAACTTCTTTTGTTCTCCAAAAAACCAGAAGCTGCAAATTATTGAACAAATTGCTCTATTTGAAGTTCATTTAAGTCAGTCTAGAAACATATGGAAATAAAAACTCCACACAATACACCACACAATATCACAATTTTTTTTATACACTTGTGCATGGATCCTAAATTCATGCACTCGAATCTGACGCACTCTGATATACTCTGACGCATCGCTATGCGCTTAGGTATCTGCTCACAAACTTGATTCCAGGTGTCATATTTATATTATGTTAGTCATACCTTTAGTAATGTTAGTTGTACCTTAACATTTTAGATAAATGTATGATATTTGTACATAAATGTGTGACTAATATAACATAAAAGTATGACTAACATAACATAAATGCGAGGGCAAAAAAAAAAGGGTGGATCTAGGCCAGATCTGATCCGACTCGAGTGCATGGATTTAAGATCCATGCACCAGTTACACATAAGACCTCACACAGTATTTCATCTCTTATTTTTGGCATCATTCGATGTGGAATATATTTGATATTGATTTACACTTACGTATAAAAAAATCACTAAAAATATTAGAGGGCCCCTTAAAATTTATATTTGGTGCAATATACAGGACAGAACACTCATATATTGGTGTGTTTAAAATCAATTTTGGATAAAGAAATTTGACATATTTGTATCCATAGGCAAAATTGAAAAAACAAAATTAATAAAAATAAATAAAGTAGCCGTTGATCCAAACAACTATATTGGCTGAAAAAGAAATACAACAGCGTTGCAGCGGATATTCCATTTAAATTCATGTTTAAATTGTTGTTATAAAAGTAACCGTTAGCGGGAGGTTGGTATTTCAATTCATTTGTATAGCAACATTTACCAAAGAAAATCTCTATATATAAAAGTAGGGTTCTTCTTTTAAGGGGTGACAAGTAAATTATTTTGAGCTCTCTTAAATCATCATATGTCATAGTAATTAATTTTAACTTGACATTTCATATTTTTATTACAGTTATTGAAAATTGATTAATAGACTTTTCATTTGGTCAACCTCTCATTTCATCTCTAGATATAAAATGTACATGAATATATCATCAATATATAGATAAAATATAAAGAAATAAGAAAAAAAAAGGACCATTCATCAAAGAAAGAAAAATAAATTAAAAAGAAGAGAGAGAGAAGGAAAATAAGTAATTAAGAAACAAAGAGATAAAAAGAAAAAAAAAAAGATGAAAGGGGAGGACAATATGGTTGGGAAATGATAAAATCCTAGAAATTAAATAAAAATATCTACTTATATTAATATTCCAAAGTTAAATAAATAATATAAATATGAAAAAAATTAAAATTTAGCGGAAGAAATTGAGATAAATTTATAAATATACATAAGTTTAGTAAAAGGTTAAATTACATTAAGTATTATAATTATTCTAATAATTCTTTTCAAAAAAAAAAAAAAAACTTCATAACTCATTTTCTCTATCATCTTCTCTTATTTTAAAGCCAAAATTTTGATCTCGGTCGTCCCCTCGCAATTATTTCAAAGAAAAACATAATATATGACAATTGTACTTATAGAAAAGGGTTGATTACATTTTTCAACTTGTACTATGCATGTTTTTCAATTTTGTTTTTTAAACTATTTTTTTTCTCCGATCACATCCTATACTATACGTTTGTTTATTTTTGCAACCTCCAGTCAATATTTTCCGGCGAGAAAGCGCCCACATGATTTTCACGTGCTAATTGAGGGTTATTTTCATCATTTGCACTTCTAAGACATCAGCAAATTCGATTCATCAACTATTTTCAATGATATAAAGATCTAATTTTTGGTTTGAATCTCACCTTTAATCTTCATTTGCTCAAACAATTTGCAAAAAAAAAAATGTGGGGAAAATTAGGACAAATTTTGCTTTTGGAGGGGAGTTAGTTAATGACCTAGAAAATGACATAAATAACCCGCAATTAGCACATAAAAATCACACGGACATTTTCTCGCCAGAAAATATTGGTCGGAGGTTGCAAAAGTAAACAAAACGTGTAGTATGGGTTGTGATCGGAAAAAAAAATTAATTTATGATGCAAAATTAAAAAATGTGCAAAATATAGGTTGGAAAATGAAATTAACCCTATAAAAAATATCACTCCCATTTACAAAATTCAAATTCATGATTGAGAATCTATCAAAAATTTGTGCACTGCATGAGACTTCATCTAGTTTACATAAATTTTCAAGCCTATCATATCGACAATCCAACCTAATCATTTTCTCAACTAATAAGGTTGGATCCAAATTACCAGGTCTTAAAATTAAACTATTTAATTTAATAAAGATATCGTTAGAAACCATACAGTTTTGTTATCATGAGTATTATTTTAATCAATCAAACATTACAAAACAATTATTATCACATTCAAACAAACTAAGAAAAGAAATTTTGGAAAGTCAAATTAAATGTGAAAAAGTTAAATGATTGGGTTGATCTAATTGCAGAGGAGAATGAAAACAAATTGAAATTCGTGACAAATTATGAAAAACATTCTTATATTTTTAAGTCATCTCTGACAATATCTGATTTTAGAGTATCTGATTTTCTTATATTTTTAAGTCATCCACGATAGAGTATTTGATTTTCTTATATATATATTTTTTTAAAATCTAGTGTTTATTGTCCCCATCCCTTCCATTCCCCCAACTCATTAAAAAAAAGTATAATTATTATATGTAAATTTTCAAAATCACTTTGTATTGCGTGTAATTTAAGAGAAGTAAATGAGAACAATTTTGAATAAAAATCCTATATAAAGGCAATTACTTTGAATAAAAAAAGTAGGCATATTTAAAAGGACATTTATTTTTGAAGAAATTAGAGAATTAGTAATGCATGTAGAGAAATTGATGACAAGTGTGGTTAGTTGACCATGAATGCTTTCCCGGGCTTTTTGCCATAGTTGAAAAATGCAGCCATTCATTTCTCTTCCTTTTCTTTTTTTTTCAATTTCTCTTCTCTTTTCTTTTCACCATAGCTAAAACTTTGAAATCAACTGCATATTTTCAATCAATTAGGAGATCAGAAGAGTGTTTTTGTCCATTTCTCGATTCTATTGTTGGACGAACAACAGAATTAGCATTCGTGATCAATCGTTTAATGTTCCAAATGATGATCGGTTAAGAAGAAAGGCTTCAAAATGGTCGAAGTGGAACAAGGAGGTGATGAGAAAAAAGGCATTGATGAGAAGATGAGAGTTAGGGGTCAAAGTGCAGAGTTATTAATGGAAGCTAGGCAATAAAAGCCCTATTTCTCCATTCACTAATGGTGGAATGACTCAAGGTAAGGCATTCATTCATCCTATAATAATATTTCCTTAGTTTTGTGATCAAATCTGAATTGCTTTGTATGGTTAAGAAATGGAGATGATGAAGGAGAGATTTGCAAAGCTGCTCTTGGGAGAGGACATGTCCGGCGGTGGAAAGGGCGTTTCTTCTGCTTTAGCCCTTTCCAACGCCGTCACCAATCTTGCCGGTAAGATATAATAAATTCATCTTATTATAAATCATATCATATGTTGTTAAATTCTCACTTGAAGTTGAGCAATGATGAAAATGTTGCAGCTTCGGTTTTCGGAGAACAATGGAAGTTAGAGCCAATGTCGGAAGAGAGGAAGGGTAGGTGGAGAAGGGAAATCAGCTGGCTTTTATCTGTTACTGATTATATTGTTGAATTTGTCCCTTCTCAACAAAAATCAAATGATGGATCAATAATGGAGGTATAAGAAAAAATCATTTGCAATTTGATAGAGAGTATTTGGCAATGGATTGACCTTGTCCTTTGTTTGCAAGATAATGGTGACACAGCAAAGAAGAGACCTTCTTATGAACATCCCAGCTTTACGCAAGCTCGACGCAATGCTCCTCGTAAGAATCCTCTGTTTACTTCAACTGATAAACCTATCCATCTTCCTTAGATAAACATAGCAATCTATAATCTAATGAATAGAGCTCATGGATAGGCAACTCTTGATAACTTCAAATACGCCCAAGAATTCAAATACGTGTCAAGAGATGCAGAAGAATCAGAGAAAGGGATTCAAAGGAACGACAAATGGTGGCTCCCCACAGTGAAGGTTCCACCCACTGGATTATCGGAAGAATCGCGCCTTTTCTTGCAGAAACAGAAGGATGCTGTGAACCAAGTCTTGAAAGCTTCAATGGCGATCAATGCTCAGATACTCTCAGACATGGATGTCCCAGAGAGCTACATTGAGTCCCTTCCCAAGGTCAGGCCCCAATTACAAATTCTTGCATTCATTCGATTATGATAACTTGAATCTTGTTTGGGTGTTGCAGAATGGCAAGTCGAGCCTCGGTGAAGCCATCTATAGGAACATCACCGATGAGTCGTTCGATCCTCAACAGTTTCTCTCGATGTTGGACCTTTCTTCGGAGCACAAAGTAGTTGATCTCAAGAATAGGATTGAAGCGTCGATTGTGATATGGAAGAGGAAGATGAGCAATAAGGATCAGAAAGCGGTTTGGGTATTGGCAGTGAGTGCAGAGAAGAGAGAGCAGTTTGAAGAAAGAGCAGAGACAATATTGCTGCTGTTGAAGCACCAGTTCCCTGGACTTCCTCAGTCGTCACTTGACATTACCAAGATCCAATACAACAAGGTATATATATATATATATATATGTGTGTGTGTGTGTGTGTGTGTGAAAACACTTTATCACATTTTTCTAAATGTTGTTCTAATTTAGGATGTGGGGTTATCGATACTGGAGAGCTACTCAAGAGTGTTGGAAAGCTTGGCAAACACGGTGATGTCGCGTATAGAGGATGTGTTGTATGCCGATTCTCAATCTCAAGATTCATCATCTGTGCCAGCTGTGGGTACATGTGTTGATTCTATGCGATCCTATAATGCTATTGAAACTCCAATGCAACTCTCTGATTTTATGGGCTGGAATGTTGAGCCCCCTGAGACACAAGTCAACTAGAAGAAGATGAAACATGTCTTGGAAATTCTCTTCATTTGCATGCATATTGCTACTCTACACTTTCAACTGTGGAAATTGGTTTAGACTAATTCTTTTCTATTTGGAGATGAAGCCATTTAGAGCAAGAGATAACAATGCCATGTTGTGTAAACTTTCTTTATACTACAATGCTTCAATAGTTTCACTGACATACAAAATTCTTTATTCACACACTGTTTCATTTCTTTTTCTCATATTGCTATCGATATGGAATGAGTTTGAAGTTTATCTACATTGGAATGCATGCAATTATAATAAAATACTAAAGATTCTATAAGAATTTGTTAGTGCCTACATCTAATGCAAATTATCGGGTACAATATTCACATTGATTGACACACTCGTATATCTATTTTGCACTATATAAATATGGATGTTTCGTCCATATTTTATAATGACTGTTTTAACTTTCCTACATAATTAAATCAAATCAAATCAAATTAAATTAGAGTTCTAATTAAATAAAACTCTTTATTAGGAATAATAACATAAATTAATATTTATTTTATTTTTCTATTTGATTATAAAAAACAAGAGTCCTTTACATTTCAAACTCTTTTTGAAAAAATTACATGTTTTGATTATTTTTCTTTTATAATCTTGAACATTTTGAATCTTAAACTAAAATTAGTCTTATATTAATATATATATATATATATATATATATATATATTAATCAATAAAAAGGACAAATTTATTAAGAAGCAATTGTGGATACAAGTCGTACCAGATACAACAGCCAACGTCTAAACAAGATTAAGACTGTTACAATTACTCCCTAGCACCTCAGATGAGTATTACTATAATACTTATAATGTGTGATTGTAACATTATCTAAAACAAAAAAGTGAATAATATTTTTAATTTTTTTCAAAATGTATCATAAATAATGATTAATATATATTTTTTATTTTCCTAAAATGTATGATATATTTGATGAACCAAGACTTTTTTTTTCAAAATATATCATAAATAGTGATTAATATATATTTTTTATTTTTCTAAAAGGTATGTTATTTTTGATGAACCATCACTTTTTTTTTAAATGTATCATAAATAATGATTAATATATATATTTTTAATTTTTCTAAAATGTATGATATGTTTGATGAACCATCACGAATTCATGATAGCCATGAGATTGTTTCTTCACAAGCTGTCATCCCCTTCTTATCTGTTGCAATTAGAGTGTTATATTTCATATATTTTTGTTGTTTACTCTAATTAATATATAACCAGGTGGGTTTTTTTTTTTTTAATTTTCTTGAGCCAAAATTAAAGTCCTAATTAAAGAAAACTCTCTATATCTAATTTTATTAGAAGTTTATTAGGATTCTAATTTAATATGAACACATTATATAATATATATATATATATATATATATATATCATTCGATTTGTCTTCAAATCTATTTAATATTTTTGTGATCAATGTGAAAATTGTGAGGATTATAAGGCAAGAGTTCGAGCAGATTAAGACGAGTAATTAAAGATTGAAGTTTTAAATTTGAAATCGTGGGTTGTGGTAACAAATATGTATGATTATTTTTTAAAATATTTGAAATTGCCTAGATTTAGCAATATAGAAAATAATAGGTAGCGTGAAATTACCCTTTAATGTAGCTGATGCATTTTCATCATTGATGTTCTTTTTTTTTTTTTTTTTCTTGCAGTATTTGGAGAAGCATTGCATAATAAATCAGCCTTAGTAGTGACATTATTCAAAAATATTTGAAGATCCAAAATATGAAACAAAATCTTATTTTTGTGAATATTTAACTAATATTCTTTTTTTAGAAATATAGTCAAAGAAAAGTGGTGATGTCAATTGTTGAGACAAGTGCAATTGATACCGACTTTAAAATTGGTGACAACCGTAAGATTTATTTTCATTCTTTGTTAGAATTAAATTTGTTTATCTTTTTGTTTTATCTTCATTTATTATAATTTAACCTTCTTGAATTTAAATTGTAGATCAAGCATTTTTTTGTTTACTTTTATTTGGTTGCGTTTTTATTTTATATTTAATTCTTTTTTGAATGATTGTACCTTTGAACAGCCGATGCCAAATATAAATAGCGTCAAAGGACACTTGCTGGATAAAAGAGAAGATATGCAAATCTTAATGATGCTAAGAAAAAAAACTATATAGAACATGTTTTACAAAATCGTGAAAAGAGACAAACAACATGTAATTTACAAGTTCAAGCGAATCTAAGTAACTCTGAAAGTATATTTTTTCAATATTCTTTAAACTTTGTATTAAAGTACACATTTCATTTAAGATTGAAAATTGTATTTTAATATATTTATCTAATTATGAATTTTAATGTCAGAAGAACATAAACTAAAAAAAATACGAAGTTGCTTTCACTATGGAGCAACAAAATTTGAGTATGAGCCTCACACGTTTTGTTGTGATAATGAAAAAGTTAAACTTGTAGCTTCAGAAGTTCTAGAGACATTGTACAAACTATACACTTCTTAGTCGGAAGAGTGTTGATTTTCAAAAAAATATACATTCGTACAATTTCATATTCTCATTCACTTCATTTGGAGTGAAATTGGATAAAGAGCTTGCTTCGGCACGACAAGAAGTTTTCACTTTTCGAGTACAAGGAATGATTTATCTCGATCTTCCAAGTTTGAGTTTTAATGGAAACAAACCAACTAATTTTTAGTTATATTTTTTTGATACTGAAAATGAAATGGAGAATAAAATGTGTCTTAATTCACATGTATCAAAAGGAATTGTACGGAAGCTCACTGAAATACTAGAGGAGAATCCATATGCCAAAATCTTTAGAAGACTAACAGAGTATTCTTCTCTAGATGATGTGCAATTTTGTATCACAAAATATGTGAGATTAGATCAGTGAGTTTACAAAAGATTTGTACTACAACATACTTATTCCTAAAAAATCTATAAGCATACTATTTTTTTAATAGTGATAAATTTAAGGAACTTATCATTAAACACTCTAATATTGTTAGTGAACTGTTTACAAATATGGTATTTCTAATTAGTATTGAAGTTGAGGGCATGTCAACGTCTGTATTTTTTGTGATTATTAATCCCTCTAAAAAGGGCTCTATATATTGTTTGTAGATTTAGTTAAAATTTCTAGAATCATTACATTTAAGAAAAAAAAACTCAAATAATGTGTAAATCATATAAAAATTATCGCGTTAAATTATAATACAAAAGTGGAAAGTGGAAGATTGAACGCAATAGCTGAAGCCATAGAAAAGATGAAATCTGTGGAGATAAAAGATGAGAAAATAAACAATACAACCATAATAGTTGACCAACACACTAGATGATGAACCGAAGAAAAAAAATAGAATTACAAAGAAAAAAACAAGGAATACATCTACATCTCCAGCGATGAGGAGGACAATACAATCAAAAAATTATTACGCAAACCACGAAGAAAGAAGACTAAGATAGAGAAGAAGACTAAGTCAGAGAAGAAGATCAAGCAAGAAAATATATAGTTAGGAGCTCCATTAGAAATTATATACTTTTGTTTTAGAATTTCAATACTTATTGTTAATTTGATTTTTTTTTATTTCTAAACTTTTTTTTTTCAAAATCTTGTATGTTTCTTTTAATATAAATACACAAAAAACTTGCGTGAAACGATCTTACAGATAGTTTATGTGAGACGAATCCTTTTTACCTACAAATCAAACTCATTTTCACTAATTTATATGTGAATTGTAAAGTGTGAGTTGTGGGTTGATCCGTCTTACGTAATATGATCTGTGAGACGGTCTCACATAAGACTCACTCATAAATATAGTGAAAAGAAAATTAAATAAATTTATCAAATCTAAAAAATGTTTTTAAACATTAATATTACTAATGCAAAATTATTTTAAATGAAGAAAACTATAATTATATATTATTGATTTTCAAACTAATAAAAATCAATGTTTAAAGTTTCGACAAAGATTTAAGTCATGGAAAATGCTAATAGATAGAACACGAACAAGGAAGACATCATATGAGATAATTGTGACAGGTGGAACTATCTGAATAAATAAATTGAAATATGTATAGCTCTTCAGTCAACAGTACAAGTGGAACCATATTAAGACATAAAACTATTGATTGAACTCAACATAAGCTACTCCTCAAATGGTCATCGTGGTTCAAACAATCTATTAATTTAAGAAAATTAATTATTGCAAGTGTAGAATTAGTTAGATATGTCATAAATAAATATGAAGATTATGACAAATATTATATTTTAAGGAAAACAAAATAATTCAAAATTCATATTATTTTTCTATTTGATTATAAAAGGTAAGAGTTCATTCACATTTCAAACTCTTCTTAAAAATTATGTGTTTTGATTATTTTTCTTCGAAAAGAAAATCATTATTTGAAAAGTAAAATACAAAGTTGATGGCAAAATATAACGGTCTATATTAAAGAATAGTTAAAAAAATATTAACATGGTCAAATAGAAATAAGAATAAATAATCATGGAAGTAGAATAAAATAAATCCAAAAAAAGTAAAACTAAAAAGGATAATTTATAAAATGTCGTACCTTCGTAGAATTGATGAAAATTTTAAAAATACAAAATTGCCGAGAATGAAATGGAAAAGGTAATAAATAAGACAACAACATAATTTTATAAACTATATAAAATAGGGAAAACTACAAATAACCATATAACTTTTGGCCCTTTTTCCACTTAACCATAGATATCTTTTTCGGTTACAGATTCTCATATAACCTTTGCACGATTTTTAGTAACCATATTAAATGCATTCTGGCCAAAATTTCCGACCAACTCGTCACGTGCTTTGCACACTCCTCTTTAAGCAGGGACTTTTTTGTCATTTTCCTTCAATTGCCCTAATGAAATATTTGAATATAATTTTATCTCCTATTCTCATGATCATTTGCGGCCTTGAAGAAACAGTATCGAAGTGAGAGAGAGAGATGAGTTTGACGGTGAAGAAAAGAGAAACATCATGGAAGGAGGCCTCTGCTTTTGTGGTCGACATGCTCGAAGAAACACTTCCTGGACCAACTTGAATTCTGGAAGGAAGTTTTGGGCACATAAGATATTTTGTTTTCGAAATTCTTTAATCATACATTTGTTAAATTAGTCATACTTTTAGTAATGTTAGTTGTATCTTAACATTTTTTTAGACAAACATTAATACATTTTAGTTATGTTAGTCAAATCTTTTAGTTATGTTAGCTGTAAATTTATATATTACATAAATGTATAATTATGTTGATATAAATGTATAAATAATATCACATAAATGTATGAATAATATCATATAAATGTATATATGTACAAATTGTGGATTTTTTTTCGGAGTTAAAGTATTACATAAAGGTTATGGTATTTATACATAAAAGTATTACTAATACAACATACGCAAAAAATTATATGAGACCGTCTCACGGGTCTCCTTCCATGAGACGGATCATTTGATCCATGACCTGCAACCCATAACCCAGCCCAATCCAACTTTTCAGCCCAAATCTAATCAATCCAAATAATCCAAAATCTTGCCACATCCAACCATAATGATACAACCAAGATTAGCATGGTTCGTCGCACCATTGCACTGGAATTTTTGTTGCACTTGATAACTGATATGAGGAAAATATGTGCATTTTTATGGTGATAAATATGAGATTTTAATATCGTTTATTTGATTGGATGCACTATTTTCCTACATATGTGTGGATTATGTCTCCAAATACTTTATATATTATTTTCTTGATTATTTTAGGGATTTATGGAGTATTTTGGAGTAAAAGAAAGTGTTGGTGGATCAAAGGAAGAAGACGAGACGAGTGTGGGCCATGGAAGTGACATTTATTGGGCCTAAGCAATTTAATTGAAGAATAAAGAAAAGGCTTGGGCCTAATTAATTAGGAAGAGAGAAGAGGCCATGGCCCATGACTTGCCCTAACTTTTCCCTCAAGACACACACGCCAGCAAAGGAAAATAAAGGCTACAAATACATTACAACTCCTTTTCTGAGTAGACTGTGCACGCAGAAATTAGATTTAAGAGAGAGATAGGTAGGAGAGTTGGAGAGAGAGAGAAACAATTTCATTATTCTGTTCTAGGTTAGTTTAGATGGATTTCGGATTTGCTTTTGTGGATTCAATTCAGAAGATGTTCAGCTAATTTCTCAATTCCGGTTAACATGGATGTTTGAACCCGTATATCTATTATTTTCTAATTAATTTCGTATTTCCTTCTCGATGTTTGATTGGAATTGATTATGTTATCAGTGCATAATGTTCTCGATTATTGATGCTTAATTTGGACTGATCACCTAGGTTAAGTGTTTATAATTGATTGCTAGAATCTTAAATCATGAATCCTAATTGTTGTGGTTTAATTTTCATAAGTGGTAAACTAGAGGTCGTGCATCTCTAGGGTAGCATAATCCTAAATTATCGAATCGAGCTTGTGTATTCGGAGTCTAGTTCATCCTATCGTCTTGGTGATTAATGCATTTGATGAATTAAATCTAGAGAGCTTATTCTAGGTTATTCAATTAAATAGGGTTAATTAGAGATCTTATCCTAATTTAACTAATCTTAAGAGACGATTCGGTTTAACAGAGCTTGTTGTTAGACTAGGGGTGATAATTCCATGATAATTTGAGAGAGGGGTAATACATTGATTAGGGAATAATTGATATCGGGAGATAATTGAACTGTTAACTGAAATATCTGCATCAATTGATTCTATGTTTAATTTGTTTTCTAGATTATTAGTAATTTAGTGATAGTTAATTAATCTCAAAACCCCCCATAATTTGTTATTCGATTGAATTGAACATAGGTGGCATAGTTAATCATCACTCCTCGTGGGATCGACTCTTACTTGCCCTAACTACTAGTTGGTTAGGATATGAAAGAAATTTAATTAATTTTACTGCGTTGCGACGCACGGTTAAATTTTGGCGCCGTTGCCGGGGAGTGATTTGAATTTATTGTGTCATCTTATTTATTTTCTTGTTTTGTTTATATAAAAAAAATCAAAAAAAAATGCTGTGAAGTTCGCTGAATCTGCTCAGTTTGCCCTGTTTAACCTATTCTGCTTGTGCCGGTTGCTTACTCTATTTTGCTGCTGCTCTGTTCTGTTTTGCTCTATTTTTCACACTAGCAGACCCAATGTGACTTGAGTCATCCAGTGTCAAATTCTGCAGTCTGTTATCAACGAGTTTTAGAGTTTTAACATAGTTTTTGAGGATCTTTTGCAGGTTAAGGATTGGAATCAAAAGGGAGAAATGACTGCAAACCAAACGTTGAAGGAGCTTGCCTATACCGCATCTATTCATCAATCGTTTTGTATTAGTTTTCCCGATTTTGATGACAATTCAAGTTTTGAGCTTGACTATGATTTTATACTCTTGTTACCTGTTTTTCATGGCTATGCAGATGAGGATCCATACAAATTTTTGAAAGAATTCCACTTGGTTTGCTCAAGTATGAAACCTTCAGGAATGACCAATGAGCAAATTAAGTTGAGGGTTTTCCCATTCTCAGTGAAAGATTCAACACAAGATTGGTTGTATCACCTTCCCTCAGGTTCCATCACAAAATGGAGTCAGATTGAAAGTCTCTTCTTGGCCAGGTACTTCCCTGCATCTCGAGCAGCCAATGTTCGAAGGGAATTACTTGGAATTCAACAACAGCATGGGGAGACATTGCATGAGTATTGGGAGCGTTTCACGAAGTTGGAAGCAAGTTGTCCATAACCCCAACTCTCTTATCAACTTATGATTCAATACTTCTATGAAGGATTGTCCTCGATGGACCGACACCATATTGATGCGGCTAGTGGAGGGTCATTGTTGGACAAAACACCATCAGTAGCGAGACTCCTCATCACGAGCATGGCTGCTGCTTCACAACAATTTGACACCCGTGATTCTTCACTACGATCCGTAAAAGAGGTAAATAACTCTACCATCAAGGATAGATTAACTGAATTAACTTCTCTTGTTCATCAAGCTGTTGCAGGTACTCCCTAGGTGAAGCCATGTCGTCTTTGCAATACCACTGACCACACTACAGATTCATGTCAAATTCTGCTTGACGAAATCGAGGCTCACACTAATGCTGTGGGAAGTGGAAACTATCAAGAAATGAAGTATGACCCTTACTCCAACACGTACAATTTGGGTTGGAGGGATCATCCAAATCTAAGGTGGGGAAATCAGCAAGGCAATCACAATGGAGAGAATAACAAACCTCCACAACTTTTGAGAAATCCTAACTACCAAGGAGGAAATTCTAATTATTATGGGCAATCACCTGGACAAAACTCAAACACGTCATTGGAGGATATGCTGAAGACATTGACTTCCAATACATTGCAGTTCCAAAAAGATACATGGTCGAGTATCAAAAATCTTGAGATGCAAATGAGTCAATTAGCAATAGCCGTGAGTCGATTGGAAGCCCAGAATGGAGGAAAATTACCATCTCAATCAGAGATAAATTCAAGGAATGTTAGTGCAGTAACCTTGAGGAGTGGGAAACAGTTGGAAGAGCCCACAAGGTCTGAGAAAAATCGGAAAAATGATGAAGAGGAAAAACCTGCTGAACAGGTCGACACTGAATTACCCAGTATCGAACCATCATCCAGTGTGAAAACTTCAAAATCTGCACAGGTCAGGAATGATTTTTCTGCACAATTTCCTACTAATTTGGTTCATTTTCCTTCCAGGTTGGCGAGGGCAGCAAAAGAGGATATCAATAATTTTGAGTGAGAAACAGTTTAGAGAGCCTAAAAAGCTGGAGCATTTACAGGAGGAAGACGATGATGAGAAAGAAAAACTCGTCAGTCAGCTAGACACTGGATTACCCAATGTGAAACCAACATCCAGTGTCAAATTATCAGCCTGCGAGAATTTGGTAAATCAACCAATTTCTGTTTAGCATAATGTTGATCCTCTTCATCTTTCTTACAGGGTGAACTCAATTTTGGAGGATAGAAGAAATCATGATAAAGAAATATTTATCTTAGATGAAATCCATACACCTTCTAAAGCACTTCTCACTGAATTCTCAAACTTTAAATCAATAAAGAGAAGAAAGCTCAATAGAGGGGTATTGAACATGATGGTTCTTGATGTGTCATCTTTGAGACCAATTCCAAAACCTCCTTTGTGATTAGGTGACATGATTCCATACTTTTTTTATTTCTCTTATCTCTATGCATGATTGGATCTTATTGTCTCTTTATTTTGTGTTGTGATTTGAGTTGTTTGGGGACAAACAAGATTTCAAGTGTGGGGGGAATGGAGATGTTGAATAATTGATAAAGTGTGGAATATATCACATTAGTTTGCATTTAGGTTTATATAGTTGCATGTAGCTTGTTTTTATTTTTATTTTTGTATTAGGATGCATGTTTACTTGTTTTAACACGTTTAATTTTTGCTTGCATTTGCATATATATAAAAAAAAGTGTTGAGTAAGAGAGCTTGCAATGATGATTCGAGTGTTGTTTATTGTTGTTATTTGGGAATTCGATGATGTGTTGAGAAATGTGTTGATGAGCTTTTTTGGTTAAAATTGTTGAATGTCGTCTTGGGAAATTGTTGTTAGGAAGGATAGTGTTGGTTTGAGAATTAATCTATGACTTTGAGTTGATTTGTTTTGTCTACTTGTGTCTTAAGATGTGCTTTTTAATTCCTTGATAGAAGTAGTTTAGATTGGAATTTGTGAAAGTTTGATCACTTTTGATGAACCCCTTGGTTGGAAAAAAAATTGATGTGGTTGGAGATAAAGGTGTTGAGTTGAAAAAAAAAATTAAGAAGTGAAAAGATGATGAGTGTGGAATCAGCTGCCTGTCCTAAGGTCCAAAGACTTGAAAGAAAAAAATGCAAAAAAAAAAATTTGTAGTAGTTCATGGACTAACCTAAAAATGGTGTGGAGCTGCCAACCCTATCCAAACAAATTAAAAGACGAAGAATCATCGTCTATGTGAAAGAAAGAGAGAAAAAAAAGAAAAAAAAAGGAGAATAATGGAGGTGATTCATTGTGTGTGAAATCTTAACGAGTTCTAATTTAAATGAAGAATATCGTAAAAGGAGTTGAAGTATGTTGATTGATGTAGGTGGTAGAGTGAGTTGATAAATTGTCTATGAGGAGTTTGATTTCTAATGCCCTTCCAACATTTGTGATTTCTTGAGATTGTGCATTGAGTCCAACATGTTTTTATGTTTTATTCCCGACATGGATTTGAGTTTCCATGAGTGTTGGTGGGGATCTGAGCAAACGATGATCTATCATTTTGATTCCCTATGTGCTTTAATTCTTTTGTTGTTTGAGGACAAACAATAGTTTAAGTGTGGGGGAATTTGATATGAGGAAAATACGTGCATTTTTATGGTGATTAATATGAGATTTTAATATCGTTTATTTGATTGGATGCACTATTTTCCTACATATGTGTGGATTATGTCTCTAAATACTTTATATATTATTTTCTTGATTATTTTAGGAATTTATGGAGTATTTTGGAGTAAAAGAAAGTGTTGATGGATCAAAGGAAGGGGACGAGACGAGTGTGGGCCATGGAAGTGACATTTATTGGGCTTAAGCAATTTAATTGAAGAATAAAGAAAAGGCTTTGGCCTAATTAATTAGGAAGAGAGAAGAGGCCATGACCCATGACTTGCCCTAACTTTTCCCTCAAGACACACACGCCAGCAAAGGAAAATAAAGGCTACAAATACATTACAACTCCTTTTCTGAGTAGACTGTGCACGCAGAAATTAGATTTAAGAGAGAGATAGGTAGGAGAGTTGGAGAGAGAGAGAAACAATTTCATTATTCTGTTCTAGGTTAGTTTAGATGGATTTCGGATTTGCTTTTGTGGATTCAATTCAGAAGATGTTCAGCTAATTTCTCAATTCCGGTTAACAGGGATGTTTGAACTCGTATATCTATTATTTTCTAATTAATTTTGTATTTCCCTCTCGATGTTTGATTGGAATTGATTATGTTATCAGTGCATAATGTTCTCGATTATTGATGCTTAATTTGGACTGATCACCTAGGTTAAATGTTTATAATTGATTGCTAGAATCTTAAATCATGAATCCTAATTGCTGTGGTTTAATTTTCATAAGTGGTAAACTAGAGGTCGTGCATCTCTAGGGTAGCATAATCCTAGATTATCGAATCGAGCTTGTGTATTCAGAGTCTAGTTCATCCTATCGTTTTGGTGATTAATGCATTTGATGAATTAAATCTAGAGAGTTTATTCTAGGTTATTCAATTAAATATGGTTAATTAGAGATCTTATCCTAATTTAACTAATCTTAAGAGACGATTCGGTTTAACAGAGCTTGTTGTTAGACTAGGGGTGATAATTTCATGATAATCTGAGAGAGGGGTAATACATTGATTAGAGAATAATTGATATCGGGAGATAATTGAACTGTTAACTGGAATATCTGCATCAATTGATTTTATGTTTAATTTACTTTCTAGATTATTAGTAATTTAGTGATAGTTAATTAATCTCAAAACCCCCCATAATTTGTTATTCGATTGAATTGAACATATGTGGCATAGTTAATCATCACTCCTCGTGGGATCGACTCTTAGTTGCCCTAGCTACTAGTTAGTTAGGATAGGAAAGAAATTTAATTAATTTTACTACGTTGCGACGCGCTTTTAATAACACACATAGTTCATTATACTATTGCACCGTTGCACAAGAGTTCTACTTAGTTTTTAGGTTTGGATTTATTTTTCTTTCAACTCATATTTGGTGAAGCCTTCGCCACGTGTCAATCATTCTTGGTTGGACTATTTGTCTAGTTTTCTCCTTGTGTGTTCTTAATCATTATGCATTTTGATAAGCAATTAGATTATTCAAAAATAAACTCTCTGTTTGCTACTAATATATATCTAGATCAATATTTATATAGTTTCATAAATAAATATTAGTATTTATTCGTTAATGTATGCCATTAATTATTTTGGTGATTCATAAAAGTAGTAGTAATACATAATAAATATTAATTTTATAGCAAAAGTATATTAGTTTTATGGCATTTTATATAGGTATGTGTTTTACACCTATAACGTTTTCAACTATAAGTATGTGTTTTATTCTTAATAGTTATGTTGTTATATAAATAAGCGTTTTATATAAGTATGCACTTTACAACTATAAGTATGTGTTTGACAATTTTAAGTATGCGTTTTATTCTTAATAAGTGTTATATATAAGTATGTATTTTACAACTATAAGTATGCGTTATATAGCTACAAATATGTATTATATTCTTAATAGTTATGTTGCTATATAAAGCAAGCTAAGTATATATTTTACAACAATAAGTATGTGTTTTATATCTATAAGTATAAGTATGTGTTTTATTCTTAATAGTTAAGTTGTTATAAAAGTAAGCATTATATATAAGTATGCATTATACAACTATAGTATTTGTTTTACAGTTTTAAATATGTGTTTTATTCTTAATAGTAAGTGTTTTAAATGAGGTTATGTCTTACAACTATAAGTATGTGTTTTAAGTTTAATAGTTATGTTGTTATATAAGTAAGTGTTTTATATTAGTATATGTTTTGCAGCTATAAGTATGTGTTTTACAGTCATAAATATTTGTTTTATACTTAATAGTTATATTGCTATATAAGTAAGTGTTTTATATAAATATGTGTTTTATAGCTATAAATATCATTTGACAACTATCATAGTCATATAAGTATTTATTTGCACTCATAAATATTATATATTTATATAAGTATGTGTTTTATAATTATAAATATGTGTTTATTATTAAAAATGATGTTGTTATAATAAATTAATTTACTAAATAAAATGAATTCTAACTTTTAAGTAAAAAACAGATAGGGAGCTATCTTATATTTTATCATATTTTATTACTGCATCATGTCTGTCTTTTAAAATAATAGCTATAATGCTATAATTTCGACTAATGAATATCATCAAATTGCATTTTGACTCATTGGGTTTGCAGCCATATAAACTCATACCCATAAATAAAGTTATGAGTCAAAAACCAGCCCAAAAGGCCCATGATTCACACGATCAACCAAAATAACAAGGCTAAAATTTCAGCAAAAGCGTGCATTGGGCTACTATTGTCGTGGGTTTCAGCCAAATTTCGGCATCCAGTTACTAAGGGGCTGCTATTGTCATGAGTTAGGTTGGGCATGAGTTTTGGATTTGGGTTGTGGGTCAAATAGATCCGTCTCACAGATTCATTCTGTGAATTAAAGTATGACTGAAGTT
This sequence comes from Scutellaria galericulata, assembly GCA_946896805.1. Taxonomy (NCBI): domain Eukaryota; kingdom Viridiplantae; phylum Streptophyta; class Magnoliopsida; order Lamiales; family Lamiaceae; genus Scutellaria; species Scutellaria galericulata. The sequence continues at coordinate 16,691,810 of OX335790.1, forward strand.
AAAGTATTACATAAAAATTATGATATTTGTATATAAATATATGACTAATATAATATAAATGTCAACAAGAAAAAAAAGAGGCATGGATTCGGGTCGAAATTCGGACCAAACTACTCTAATGATAAAACCCCCATGAGAAATTTTTTTTTTTTTTTTTTTTGGAATGGAGTTAAATTGAATACAAAACTAGAATTTTTTACTCTATTGCTGTAATATTTTTCATTTTTTATCGACTCACAAATCCTTATTTTTGGTATATTTGAATTTCACAATGTATTACACAGTTACACTTATACCTAATTATTTATAATTTTCATAATTTATTGATATTTTTTCTCAATATACTATTGTTGTTAAGATTCATCTACCAAATTTAAAAAAAAAAAAAATACTTGAAATAATCAAATGTTCAATAATTTAAATACACTTCAACAAAATATTAAAAATCAATAAATAAAGGAAAAAGAAAACTATGAAATAAAAAAAAAATCTAAATAGTTGGTCTCTCCACGTGCGCACGTGTTTTTTTTTATATATGCATGCGTATCTAATAAACTTATTAACACTTATATAACCTTGAGTTTCCCAAATTCTTCAAATTTTAATTTTGCTTTAGAAAAAAGGAAAATAAAATGTGTCTTTAATAACATGTTTTCCTAAACCTAAAATAAAGATTATTTATTCAATCTGGCAGATTGAACCATAAATCAACTGCCAAACCGGTATGACCACCACTTCTACACCACCAACACTAATTAATTTCAAACATTAGACGACGAGTGATAAAAAGAAACTAGTTTATAAGTACAATATTTATATTATAGATCAATTTAAATGAAACATCTTTTATAAAATAAACTATCAATTCACACATGTCGGCTTCATCTATTTGTCGGCTTCATCTATTTATGAAGTCTTGTCAAAACTCAATTAAATACTAATTTGACTTCTTGAACAAAGTTTTTTTTTTTTTTTTTGGAAAAATAATATCAAAACAATATTGTGTTAGCTTGGGACTGGAGAGTAATTCCTTTGACCAAAGAAACTTCCATTTTTCCTCACAATTTTTTACCAAAAAAAAAAAAAAAAATTGTTGAATACTAATCAGAAACAATAGAAAGGAGAAATCCCATTAACATGAAAACCATATAATTTTTCCCACTGAGATGAAAACATACAAGGCCAGTATTTCCAGCAAGCAAAGATATTATCTGATCAATATCATATTTAGTCTAGCCTCTGAATTCCATTTCAGTTTATTCAACAAAAAACTCAAACCGGATAAAGAACGACTCAAAATTCTTGCAACGAGCCCTTCAACTGATCGATCTATGCAGCTTTGGTGACAGCAGCATGAATAGCATCTGTAAGATGAGGAACTGTTCTTGAACTAAGACCTGCCATGCTAATCCTCCTGCAAAGATAAGGGATACGAGACCTATAAAGAACTTCTTTGACACACTATCTCTGCCCTGTTTCAATACTTATTATGCATGGTAATGAAAATTAAAAAATAAATTTCCTCACCCATCAGATGTCATGTAAATATGGTACTCCTTCGTCATGAAGGCAACTTGCTCGGCATTCAGTCCTGTAAATGTGAACATCCCTATTTGTTTTATGATATGGCTCCAATCACCAGGTGTCCCTGCAAATGCCAATACATATATGAATTTAAGAGACAATAATAATTAGATACAAATGAAATGAGGCTTCCCTAATCACAAGGAATGTCTGACAATTACAATTATGAGTGAAAATAGTCCTCAATCCTTATTTCTGACTTCTTTTTGCCTACTTCTCCAAGTCTTGGATTCTTTTCGTGCCTCAGGGTTGGGTTATATGACAATATCAAAGTAATGTGAGAAGGAACAGACAAAAGTTATCCAGTGTTTGTCGTAAATGATCTAATGACTTACTGGGCTCTTATATTTGTGTGGCTTTACCCGCAATCTCATCATAAAAAAATATTTTTTCTCGTAATGGAATTTTATTACAAGAATGCACAATTCAGAAGCAGCACGTGAGGGTAAGGAGAGTCACCCGTTCTCATGAATGAGAGCCCAACTTACGTTCGATGTCTCATGTTTAAGAGTACAAACCATAGAAGGATACAGTCAAAACTTATATTCTTTTTTCCTGTTGACCTTTTCATTTGGAAGTGTGCAGTTTAATTTAAAAACATAACCCCTATCAACATTTTCTTTCATCAACTAAAAAGAGGTTGGCATGGACACAGTCTATGCAGACACGACCCATACTTTTATTTGAAGAAAAAGATAACAATGGGCTTCAAGTTTTCCCGGCCTCTAAGGTTACCACTGTTGATTGCAATTTATTTTTACACATCTTAAATGATCATGTGTTTCTATTCTAAATGTCAACTTTTGCTAGTTTTCTTAGTTTAGAACCCAATTCTTATCTGCAATTATGAAACTAAGAAATATAAAGATGATAGAAGTTCATCCTTCTGCAGCTTGACAATTACATAAACAATAACTATAGATAAATTGGATGATCACATTATTATATAAACAACCCCGAGCATCTTACCTTTAGCTTTCAAAGCCTCAAAAAGTTGATGGCGCATGCTGATAATCCTATCAGCCATGGCTTTCAGCTCAACTGTCCATTCTTTATACAAGTCCCTGCATGTAGATTTGGGAGCTTAAAAATGTCAGCAAGAGAATGTCATCATATAGCAAAGAACTTCAAAAATTATCATTTTATTAACATATATAGATTAGGAAGCAATTTCCTTTCAATAATATGAAAGAGGAAACCCACCCATCCTTCAGTATAGCAGCCACGATCGATGCACCGTGAAGAGGTGGATTAGAATACATTGGCCTGATGACCAATTTTAACTGGCTTTCAACCCTGGATGCAACATCTGCGCTTTTGCATACCTGTAAATCAAAATTAGGCTCATTACTTGATTGATGTGCGAATTTTTTTATAAGTATAAATTGATACAGTAATAGTACAATGATAAGTGCATTATCACTTCAATCGATTTATAATTCTATTATCAACCTTCCAAGATACATAATACTCAAAGAACTTCAACCTCTGTATCAAAGATATTTGCAAACTTTTCATATCAAATTTTACAGTTAGGTGATCAGAAACAAACAGCAACTACTAAACTTCAAGAGATCAGCAAATTAGCACTGCTTCTTTTCTGTATCCTAATTCTTGAGAAATGCAAAAGTATCAAGCTCCCCCTTAACTTGTGAGCAGCCCTATTTAGATAATTTTTTCTGCAAATTTTAAAATCGTAATAGTTTTCTGGGCCTCATCAGATTACTTTTATTGTAAACAAAACAGGTAAATGTTAGTAGTATTTATCATCAAAAGTGATCTATGGTAGTGGCGCAAACTATTGGCGTGAGACTCACAATGCTAAGTGCACCAACTCTTTCACCATACAGTCCCATGTTTTTAGCATAGCTCTGGGCAGCAAAACATTCTCCCCCATCTGCAACAAACATCCTCACAGACTCTGCATCTGCATCAAGGCTCCCACTGGCAAAACCCTATATAATGAACTTATGTACATCAGATGCACAAACGGTTGAAATGATATTCAATCAGAAGAGAGCAGTTATTTGGAACTTTAAGTTGTTAGAAGAATTCTAGCTTTTGGTCATATCATAATTCATAAGCACCTACCTGATATGCACTGTCGAAAAAAGGTAGCAATGCTTTTGATCGCATCAATTTCCTGATTTGCTCCCACTGATCAGTGGTTGGATCTACACCTGTTGGGTTATGAGCACATGCATGAAGAAGAACTATGGCTCCAGATGGTGCACTCCGAAGATCTTCCAACAGTCCTGTGTGCAGAGATGGGTGTCAAACAAAATGATTTTAATTTCATAACCATCATTCCAGAAAAAAGCAAAAGAAACGAGTTACAAACAAAACCTGAAAAATCCAGGCCGCGTGTATTTGGGTCATAGTATCGATAGTACTTCACCGAAAGACCTGCTAAAGTAAAAATCTTAGGATGATTTCCCCATGTTGGCTGCGGAATGTATATAGTTCTCTGGCAAGAAAATTAAGAATAATTCTATCAACATGGCCCAAAAATTTGGAATATTTGACAGAAAATAACATGACAAGAGGTCGGTTACCTCATGGTAATGTTTGGCAAGAAACTCTCCTCCAACCCTCAATGAGCCAGTACCAGACAAACACTGAACAGTAACCACTCTATTCTCCTGAATGGCTGGGCTGTAATCACAGTTGAAAAGATAATCAATCAACAAAGAAGATGAAAATTAACTAACGAAGAGAAACGTTTCAGCATAAATAAGTTCACAAGGTAGTTGTTTGGTGTGGCAAGCTTTTTGCTCATTATAAAAATTAGAAGGTAACAGATAAGTTCTTAAAAGAAAACTATTGAAAATCATTGCTTCATGAGTCGAAAGCCCTTTATTTAAAATACAGTAGAAAAGAAAATACATCTGGAGAGGATCTAAGAAAAGGGTTTCAAATGACTCAATATTGGATAGATTTCAAACCCATCAAAACCATTAAAAATGAAAGTAGACTTTAAAATTCTTTTCTAAAGTTGACTTAACAAGTTCGATAGATTCAAAGTCTACAACTCCAAATACCCAAAGATAGCCTAAGAAGTAAGAAAATTGATACAATTAATTGAGTATTAAGCATGCAATACTTCAAAATAACCTCAAAAGTATTTAACAAAAGTTATTAGCATTTCCCTCAGCAGTTAAATTTTGAAAAGATGAATGCAATTCCTTCTTAACTTGACAACTTACAGGGACATTTATCAACAGTCACCAAAATCAAAACAACTACTACACTCAAGTCAATTAAAATTTGAGATACAATTTCAGTGCAACAACATGAAATTCAATTTAAGTTCAGTTCTCTGTACCTGTTAGCTCCAAATATGAGCTTGGCACTGAATTTGTTAAAATCTGCCAATCCAGTAATCGGAAGATATTCTTTAATACGAGCTCTGTACAACGTGAAAAATGAAACATTAAAACTTTATATCACACCACCAATATTCAAATTTACATGCATTGGCAAACTTACTGATCATTCACAAGCATTTGCTCTGCCTTCCTCACTACATTGAGAACAAGAGGTTTTCCTTCCTGCCATTTACCATATATATAAAGCGAAAATTAAATTTAACAGAAATTCACTTTCTGCAAACAGTGCGTAAATAATATTTAAATCATCTAACAAAATGCATAGAGGAAAACAAAAACTACCTCGGTTCGATAAGCTCCGACGCCTAAATTCAACTTTACAGGGCTTTGATCTTTGTTATAAGCAACAGTTACCTGTTTCGATTATGATCCAGATCCAAACACATCATGCCCGATTAAACATCAGAAAAAAGTAAATTCAAGCTTGCTATACTCAATTAATTGAATGAAATTGGAAGCACATGATTCCGATCAGGCAAAAAAAAAAAGCAACGATCTACAAGAATCTTCAAACTTACCCCTAAAATAGGATCTTCAGGAGCTTGAACGATGTTGGCGAAAACGGAATCAGACATTTTTCTTCAGACTTTTCAAACTTGATCAAAAGAGAGGACGAGTGAAATGAAATAGCAAAAGTGGAGGTTAAATATGAAGTAGAAGCTTGGGGCGGGGGAAAGTAGAGCGTGGAAGGAAGCGTGATCGAGGGGAAAGGGAAACAGTGGGCGCTGGTGGGAGTGGGACTCAACGACCGGTTTTGTCTGAAATTACAGTTTACAGAATGCTGACGTGGCGATTTGTAGTTGTCTTTTCTATTTTAGTGACGAACATAGTAATTTATGTCCGTTCCTTCTTTATTATTATTATTATTTAAAGTCAATTATTTCATAAATTATAGGACTTGGTACATGAGGCGAAACACAATTGAATTTTGTTTGACAAAGATAGTTCCTTCCCAATCCCAAAGGCCACCCATAATAATGTTGCTGTTGGTGTTGTTCACTAAAACATAATTAAACTAATAATTGTGTGTGTTTTTATGCGTGTTTTTTTTTTGTATTTTTTACTCTAAGAACGTCTTCAACATATATGAGAGAAGGGAGAGAGAAAATAGAAAATATTTTATTTTTTATGTTAAATTGATGTAAGAGTATGTTTTTAAAATAAAGGTGTTTTTAGATTGATGACGTATCAAGTGAGACTCAATCAAGTGAAACTCACAACAATAAATGTTGTTCACAACTATTGTTGTAGATGCTCTAATCCTTATCATTGATCTTTAAATTTAATCCATATTTCATATCATTAATCTTTAAATTTTTTACACCATATTTAGATGACAATCTTTTAAAGTTATATGCTCTTTAGATATTTTGTAACTATTTGGCATAATTCTAGATGCTAGAAGCATTCAAAAGATACTTAGATTGCACTATTTGTTAAAACACCATAAATTACATGTCTATTTCCCTACTTATTTTGGCTGGATATTAATCCAACATAATAGTTCATTTTACATCACAAGATTTAAAGTTAAAGTTTTTTATCTATCAATGATGGGTATATTATTAAATGTTCATGATGAGCATGTGATCATTATTTTGTAGAGTGGCAATGGCGGGTTCAGGGATGGTATTGCCAATACCATTCTCATACCAAATTATCATATCAAATATCATCTCCGCTATCATCACCGTTTTGGAAATTTGGGATGGGGATGAGATTCACCGCTCGGGGAATGAATTTCTCATGGGGGATGGGTTTCCCAAATTTAATTTTCTACAAGTTAAAATTTATTTTTTTTCTAAAATAATTTTCAATAAAAAAAAATACCAAAACAATTAAAAAAACTCATAAACAATATCAATCTAACATAACATCAAATATCTTGAAATTATAAATTTAGTCTTTAAAATAAAAGTGTGAAATACATAATTAAAATGACAACACAATTTAACAATTTTGATTGTTTTTTAGTTGATTCAAAGTTTCAATTTCAATTTGAAATTTTAAATATTAAATTATTAATTAATTGGAAAGGAGCCAGGAGTGAGGACTTAGAGTACTTATGGACAATTTTGGATGTTTTGATATATTTACTAATATATATATATATAATATTAAATAGGGAATAGGGAATCATTGTTTCATATAAATTGGACTGGTTTCAGGATCGGGGATTGGGTGGGAAGCATAAATATCATCCCATAATTTTTTAATGGGGATTCACCGTCCCCACCCCATTAACATTGGTACCCAACGGGAATGGTTTGCCACCCCTATTATTTTGTTAAACTAATTGGTTGAATCAAGAATAAGTTATTCACCATGTTTTAATATATAATTTATCTAATTAAATGCATATACCCTATAATAAATCATCTTATCTGTAATATCTCTCTTAAATTATTATTTCGGGATAATACTGTAATTACAAAGACAAAGTCTTGGGTGAGATCGTCTCACGGATCCCATTCCGTGAGACGGATAGGGTCGGGTCAAACATAAAAATTATGTAATACTTTTGTGTGTGTTATGTAATATTTTTATGTATATTAGGTAATACTTTGTATTATAGAATGCGTTTTGAGTTGAGTCAAACTATAAGAAAATATGTAATACTTTTATGTGTATTAGGTAATATTTTTATGTATATCAAGTAATACTTTTGTATTATGGGATAATGACCCGAATTGGGTCGGGTCGGGTCAACACAAAAACGCGCGGATCCTAGCTAGACGTCCAAGTGCTCTTCTTTCTCGTGCGTGAATTGTGTTATATGTAATACTTTTGTGTGTATTAGGTAGTACTTTTATGTATATCATGTAATACTTTTTGAAAATATCACATAACTTAATATCATGTAATACATTTATGTATATGAGGTAATACTTTTATGTGTATCATGTAATATTTTTGTATATATCATGTAATACTTCGATCCGACCCTACCCGTCTCACGGAATGGGATCCGTGAGACAGTTTCACACAAGACCTACTCAATTACAAATCTGAAATTGATTAAATTAAACCATAAAATAGAATATCTTGTGTGCATTGCCTCAATACAATTAACGGCTGAATTGAAACCTATATATTGTCATTATTGGCCATTATTAGAGGAGCATGTCTTATCTTATGTGAGACCATCTCACGGATCTTGTTACGATAAAACGGAACACATGCCTAACAATTTATGTATAAATTTAAAAAAATGAATTCAATTCATGAATAAAAAGATCTATTTCATGGAAACTATTCATGAAATCGTCTTATATAAATTTTTGTGTTATTAGAGATATCGAGATAGATACATAATTTTAATGCGGATTTTGCACCAATTTTGTATAAAATTTGCAACTCTCCAACAATTTGTACAATTTTTGTACTAAAAAGAATATTGATATGTTCCTTATTATTATATTTTTTTTGGTTGTGTCATATTTACTAATAATCATCATCATTATTATTATTATTATTATTGTTGTCGTCTCCATCAAATTTTAATCTTTATTATTTTATAATTGTTAAATTTTATTATGTATTTAAAAATTATTTAATTGTGTTAATTGCTAGATAAATCACAACATTACAACATTTAGTTGAATTGTTATTGTAACAAACTTCTCATTAATTATCAAAATAATACTCCCTCTGTCCCACCTTAAAGATGCCCAACCGGTTTCCCGGTTCCGGTTTCGGTTCGAACCGCCGGTTCGACGGTTCCGAAATGGTGGAACCGAAACCGAACCGTGGAAGGAAAGGTTTCGGTTTCGGTTTGAAACCGCCGGTTCAACCGGAACCGGACGGTTCGGCCGGTTCGAACCGGCGGTTTCGGTTTTCCTTTTTTTTTTTTTTTTTTTTAATTTATGATTCTATGATCCAAATTTAAACTTTAATGTTTGTTTTGAAGTATAAAATATCATGAGAAAATACAATTCGGAATAAAAAATATATTTAAGAATTGTATTGATCAAACTTTTTCAATAAACTTGTCAATATAATATAACTTGGAAAATTATTACAAGTTGGAACTTGGAACACTTAGAAGTTAGAACTATATATAATCTATGATCTAATGATTCTAATCTATTACAAATGTTTGTATATATTACAATTAAACTTGTCAATATAACTTGGAAAATTATTACAAGTTATAACTATATAGTCTATATCTAATTTATGATTGAATGATTCTAATCTATTACAAAAGTTTATACTATATATTACAATTACAAAAGTGAGCATAAAAAAAATTAAAGAGCTTGAGTTTCATTTTAAGTTTGGAATTGAAATTTCAAACTTAAAATGAAATTGCCTACGTATCCTTAATTGAAATCGAATTAAGGAATCAAAGCTCACGTAGTTCTCTTACCTCAACTTACCTTTTTCACTCGTCGAGGTTGACGCCACTTCCGCCGGAGGATGTTGTGTTTGAGTCGTAGCCATACAAATCTTGTCCACCGTCCTCCATGTGTGACAAATCGAGGTTTTGTTGACGTTTGGCGGCTTTGACCCAATCGTCAAGAAGCATAAGGTTTTGGACATTTTCGACGGCCAAGTTTGCTCTCCTCTCACTCAAAGTGTGGCCCGATACGCTAAAGGCATGTTCAACCGAAACCGTGGAGGCGGGACATGCAAATATTTCCTTGGCAATAATTGTTAGTATAGGATATGTGGTGATCCTTCGTGACCACCACTTTAATAGATCCAAATTGTTCTCAAATGCAATTGATTCAAAAGTAACACTAAAATAAGAATCCAATTCTTGTGATGAATTAACACCTCTTGCTTTTTTTTGAGTTCTAATATCATAAAAATTATAAAATTGAGAAAGAGTATCATCAAAAGTAGACGAAGAACTACTAGAACCTACATTATGATGTCGAACTACATCTTCACTACTACATGATTCACCATACATTGTTTTATATTCTCTAAATAAATCATACAAATAATTTTTCGCCCGTTTAACCACTTCACTAGGATTAGGCACATAATCAACTTGATCATAATCACTAATATAGCCAAAGGGGAACAATGCATTATAGTACATAGTCAAAAGTTCTTCTAATCCATCTTCTCTAATCCTAGGATCTAATAATTTAGCACATAAATATAGGGGGGGTATCTCATGATAATATTTTAACCATTTAGTTTTCATCATAATAATGGCATTACTTAAAATAGGATCATCTTTATAAGATTTCATTATCAAAGCAATTTTAACACATTGATCTAAAGCTAAAGGAGATGTAGGATAATAACATCCACTTATTTCTTTAGTGCCTTCTTCAAAAAATTTTAGCATACCAATCATGTTTATACAAGAATCCCAAGAATGAGCAAATAACATGACATTACTATCTCCAAATTCCATAAAAAAAGCACATAAAAGTTCTCTATAATTATATGAATCTTGAAGCATGTAATAAGTAGAATTCCACCTATGTTCCACATCTTTCACAAATTTTTTTACTTCCAATCCATTCATTTTACAAAATCTAGCCCATCTTTTTCGCATTTGTATGGTATGACAAATTAAATTAATTGCAACTCTAATTTTTTCTATTTCCGTTTGTAAAGTTGTTAATCCATCTTGAACACATAAATTAAAAATATGACACATGCATCTAGTATGAAAAATATCACCATTTAATGAAGGTTTACAAAAATCAATTAACGTAGGCAAGCTCGCTTTATTATTAGTTGCATTATCTAAAGCTATAGCAAATACTTTTGTTAATATACCATAATCATTTAAGCTATGTATTATTTTTTGTGAAATATGTAAACCGGTATGACTTTCATTAAAATCAACAAAAGCAATTAAACGTTTTTGAACATCCCATGCATCATCAATCCAATGACAAGTAATGCCCATATAATCATTCTTTTTATAAGGATCTTTCCAACAATCAACACATATTGCAACTTTTTGTTTAAGGTTAGCTAAATCTTGCATAAGATTATATTTTTTTTCACGAACTCTTTTATCAATATCCCTAGTGGCCGTGTTTCTACTTATCATTCTAGCCGGTGGTTGCAAATATTGACTCACATAATCTTGATAATATTCATCGGAAGCCCATTGCAAAGGCAAATGTTTAGAAGCAATAAAATCGGCGGTGCCTTTCCTAAGTTCAAGTTGGCTAAATTTAAACATTAAAGAATCCATACCTTGTGAAGACCCGGTGAATCCTCGTAGTTGTGTTTGAGAAGGAGCCAATCCAACCTTGTCGGGATGCTTCTTCGTGACGTGGTTGTTGAACGTTCCATATCCTCCTCCATGCTTGAACTTGTATTGCTTCCCACAATGATTGCACGTTACTATGTAGTCAACGGCACTATTAGGCACGACCTCCTTCTTGAAGTGAACGGAGAAGATATCACTTCGAAGTGAAGAAGGTGCTCTACTAGAGGGGGTACTCCCTTGTGTGTGTTGCACGGTTTCTTCCTCTTCAACATCATCGGCTAAGGCTTGGGCGATTTGTTCCCCCAAATCGACATCTTCATCAAGCTCGTCACACCATCGATCAATTAGCTCGTCTTCGTAGGATTGTGGAGGTGGCATGGGACTCTTTCCCCTAGCATGAGACGAGGAAGCGGAAGAACCTCTTCTAGACATGATGATAGCAAATTAAAAAAATCGAAGTGGAAGTAGCACTACAAGTAGATGATAATACGAACTAAAAAAAGAAATTTGAGAGCTTTTGAACTTGATATATTAAAGTGAGCAAGAATGCAAGATAATTGAGAGAGAGAGCTTGAGAATTGGTGTGAAAAAATACACCATTTGAACCCCTATTTATAGATCTCAAAAATTCAAAAAAAAAAAAAAAAAAAAATAGGGACGCTCCGGTTCGGTTGAACCGGCGGTTCGGCTGATCTGACCCGTCCATCTCCAACGTTCAACTGATCTCAGCCGTCAGTTTCGAATTTGCTCCGAACCGCCGGTCGAACCGGCGGTTCCGGTTCGGTTCCGGTTCGGCCGGTTTCCAACGGCTATTTGATCTCCTCCGTCGATCCGCAACGGCTAGTTTAGTTTAAACGTGAGCCGTACACGTGTCCAAGGCAACAATTAAAAAAAAAAAAAATTACATAAACCGGCGGTTGGAACCGCCGGTTAAACCGCCGGTTTGCCGGTTTTTAAATCGCCAAACCGAAACCGAACCGTGTTATGGCGGTTCCCGGTTCCGGTTCGGAACCGAAACCGGACCGCCGGTTTGCCAAACCACCGGTTCACGGTTCGAACCGGCCGGTTCACGGTTTTCGGAACCGGTTGGGCATCTTTATCCCACCTTAACTTGTCTACTTGCCATTTTGGGTTGTCCCATTTTAACTTGTCAGTCCATAAATGACAAAAAATTTTTTACATTAATATACATATATTTCAACATTATTACAAAAATGTCATTCAAAAGTGCATAAGATTTGATTTGATGTGCATATTATTACAAAAATGTCATCCAAAAGTGCATATCCACTTGAGTCAACTGCATTTTCTTAACCTCCGTACCCGATCAAAGTAGACAAATTAAGGCGGGAGGGAGACATTAGAACTTAATACATGTACTTCAGTCAATTTTGACAAAAAAAAACTGTTGGCATGTCTAGTCCCAACACATCAACCGCCATGCACATCTGATTTTAAAAAATGTATATATCAATTCATTAAAACGGCGTCGTTTGTATTAGAACTTCAAATTCCCAAATTGAGAACATTCGAGCCCTTCCCAAACGATATACATCAAAACTTGCATATTTATGAAAGAATATTTTTGCCACGTCTAATGAGTGATGCAATTTCTTTGTTCTGCACCTCTTTCCAATTTATCATGCTTCACTTTACCTTCTTTTCTCCCTGCAATTTTCAAAACACACACACATACACCATAGTTTTATCATTGTTATCCCACACAAATGTTAACAACCAATTCATTAGATCTTACATGATCAAACTGGAAAATCGACTGCTCCGATTTTGGTAATATTGATATGTCATCGCCAGTCACTGGCACCACTATCAACAAATCGAGTATCACATAAAGATCATCATATGATCAAAACACACAAAATTTAAATAAGAATATTTGTCAAGATTTGATGTGAATATATATATATATATATATCATAGTATAGTATAGTCTCTTGTTATGTCACCTAGATGTGAAAGTACATTTTTTTTTCTGTATTTGTAGCTAAGTTGCAATTATACGTATGTAAAAATAGTGGCTCCTCCGTCTCAAATTCTACTTTGTTTCCATTTTTACCCTCAGTGCCGCCATCACTATCCATGTATTCGAGCTTTCAAAATTTCACAGGTTGCAAATAGTACTAAAATCACGAATTGATTTGATCACTTGGATGAAACGCTCACTGGTGCTGAATCTGTTAAAGCTGATGAACGAAATGGATTTAATGTAAGAAACATTTGTGTATATTTGAGTGATGTTAAAGGACTTGAACATGGGGAATTAATTATACATGGTAATATATAGCGAGAGTGATATCTCGAAAAATCACAACTCGAGCAAAGCCTTGACAACGCGTATTTGTGAGAGCTGTTGGAGAAAAATGGTTTTGATCTAATTATAAGTGTGGGTTAATCGTTGACTTTTGTAGGAAGTTTTGACCATACATGTTTGACCATTATTTTGAGGTGTCAAAGTTGGGCAAATGTGGAAGAAAAGGGCAAAATGTCGTTCTACGTCTTGAGTAGATGATCAAGTGCATTTTCGCTCTCAAAACTGATTTTCGGTGAGTGGAAATTAATGCATGAAGTTGGTGGCTGAAACCTCTTAGGTAGCCAGATGTTGTGTCCGATGTTGGACAATATTACGGGCAACATTACTCGTCTGCGAAGCCCAAAACACAAAAGCCCATTGGGTAGCCCATTTAGGGAGGCCCATTTCGAAGCCCATATGGCTAATGGTCTTCCAATCATCGGTAACTAATGATGTAAGGTAGTGGAGAGCTTCACTTATTTAGTGGGCTTAAATGGTGTAAGGTAGTGGAGAGCTCCACTTATTTAGTGGGCTTAAATGGTCCGGCAAGAAAGCAAAGCTTGAAGACCATACTGGAATTTGAAGTTCGAAGGCGCTCGAAGTTTCTATTACCGCAATATTGTTTGTAGTGTTGCAACATCATCGACAACATCTTGTTTCCAGGATCTGTTGTGTGTAGTGTTATAACATCTTCGACAATATTTATATTCTATAACAGTTTTATTTCAGTTTTCCCATTGTAATTGATATTTTTTGGTGCACTATAAACCAACAATTTAAAAAATGAACAATAGTCTCTCTTGTACTAAGCAATGTCAAGTGGTTCTACACCTTCAAATGTAAGAGCTTTCGTAGCTCCTACCCAAGACGAAAAGCCTGAAAAGTTTATAGGCGTGGATTTCAAAAGGTGGCAGCAAAAGATGTTGTTTTACCTTACGACGTTAAACTTAGCGAGGTTCATTTCTGAGGAACAACCCGTGGTCACTCCTGATAACTCGGATGTGGAAAGACGTGTTGCGCTTAACCAATGGGGCCAAGGTAATTTCTTGTGTCATAACTATATCCTTGGAGGACTTAGTGATGCGTTGTATAACGTATATTGTACTGTGAAAACATCTAAGGAGCTGTGGGACTCTTTGGAGAAAAAGTACAAAACTGAGGATGTTGGAACTAAAAAGTTTATTGTGGCTAAATTCCTTGACTTCAAAATGATTGATGTGAAGTTGTTATGGAACAAGTCCAAGAATTCTGATTGATCCTACATGATATTCTTTCTGAGGGTATGGCCTCGCCGGAGGCATTCTAAGTAGCTAGAATGATTGAGAAATTACCTCCTTGTTGGAGGAAGTTCAAAAGTTATCTCAAGGATGAAAATATCGGTATCGATAGAAATATTGGTACCTTAATTTTATGGAAATATCGACGGATATATCGATTTCGGTGGAAATATTGGCTTTTTTTTTAAATATGGAAACTTTGTAAAAAATTTGAAAAATATATCTAGTAGTTTACATAATATTATAACTAACATTAATACATATATTGAACTTAAATTCCAAATAAAATGATATGTTTACAACAAATATAGAGATAAACTATTATATAAATGTTGTCTGTTATGATAACATGACAAATTTTGTACAAAATTAATATATGGACTAGTAATAGCTTGAACTCCTATGAGGTTGAAATGAATAAGATGGCATGTCATCTTAATTCAAACAATATTTATACCAACTTAAGATATTAGACCAATTTTCAACATAATCACGAAGATAACATTCATAGGTTTCTTTATTTCTTCCAACTATAGTTCCATAAATCTGATAATGTGGATTGACCTAATATGGTAGACTAGGTTGATGCAAGTTTGAACCTCCATGTGACATTTCAGATAGTGGGTACTGAAATATATTTTGACTAGTCCAATCAAACTGTGAAGTGCTATGTCTGTCGTGAGAATATGACCGTTGATATTCATTGTAAAGATCAGTGCTCATATTCATTGAGTCAAGACTCATAGAAAATGATTCAATATTATTGGTTCCATTTCAAGCATGTCTTCTTCCGTAATTCTTTCCAATAGCACCAATCCCTGCACCTGCTCTATTTCCATGGTCAAAATCTTGTGTTGCATGTGTGAAATCACGTTCATCGGTAAATGGACTTAAACGCACTTGATCTTCAAAATCATAATTTTCTTCATTTCCACCACCACCGATGCTTTCACCAACATTGCCTCCACTATCTGTCGAAGTATCCATATATGATCCTGAACCACCAGTATTGGCACCAATATGTTCTTCCATTATCTGATCCATATCCATGTCATATTCACGAGCTGTTGATGCTACTTTTGGATCAGGATTTCCTTCAGTGTCGTCCATGTGGACAGACTGAATCATTGGAACAGTGAATCTTTTTTCTCATCACCAAATTCAGCAGCTACATCAACTACATCAAGATAGTCTAGCTCAACAACTTTGTCATTTTCAGCTTCCATATCTCGTAACCTTAACTGCATGTTGTAGTAGCAAAAGACAAGTTCCTCAAGTCTTGGATATGCAATTCGATTTCGTTGTTTAGTATGTATCAGTGTAAATGTACTCCAATTTCTTTCACAGACAGAAGACGACGTTGTTTGTGACAGTATTCGTATGGCCAAATTTCTAAGTGTAGACGATGATTGGCCATACATAGCCCACCACTCAGCTGCCAAGCATTAATAAATGTCAAACACATAATTTTTGATATATGAAAAATAAATAATTAGAAATAATTAATACAATCGGTAAATAGAGTTACATGGTATCATTGTATTTCGTGATGCAACAGCAGCATGGTCACTGAATCTTTTTCTCGCATCACGAAAATAGGTGATCTGCAAATTCACACAACAATGCAAGTATTTCTCATAAATTTGAATGTAAATAGGAGTTATATAAATTATATTATAATTATAGTTTATAAACCTCATTTCCAAATTGGTATATGTCTTCTGAATTGAGGTCAAGTTTGTTGAACACTTGGTGCACCGCTTGAATCAGGTACATATCTTCACCAACTCCTGAGTTATATTGAAATCTTGGATTCAATTAAAAAGCTATAACATTATAAAATACGGTTAGTATATCATATAATGTATACAAGTGCATAATAAATACAAAACACATGATATTACCTGCAACATGTAGTGGATGTGAAAATGTGTTATCCCATCTATCAGTTATTATGGTAAGTACCACTGTGGCGATCTTAAATTTTGAACTTTTTCTTTCATGATACGAAACAAATCATATAAGATCGGCATGACAGGAATAACCTCGGTATCCACGACTCGAAGTATTTGATATAATGGCTCATAAATTTCCACCACATGTTTTAATTGATCCCAAAAGCTATTGTCAAGAACGTGACTTTTTACTGATTTACCTACCTCAGAGCGGCTCAAACGATTCACAGCCCATTCATCAGTCGTAAATAATTGCTTCAGGATAGTTTTTTTCTTCAACAAAGTATGTAGTGCGATATAGTTTGTTGCAAAACGAGTTGCTCCTGGGTGTACAATGTCTCCTTGACAAACCTCTCGTATTTTAACCGGCAACCACCCATGATTATAAATGTAGTTCATCAATTGTCTAGCCTTAGCAATTACCGTCTTGACTTGATTCTTTTTCCAATATCTTCAAAGATCAAGTCAATGCAGTGTGTAGTACATGGTGTCCAATACAAGTTGTATTTCGTCATGAGTTTTTTTTCCGCCTTCTAAAAAACGGATCCATTATCTATAACAACTTGAACCAAATTATTCACTCCAACCTCTTTCACTACTTCTTTAAGTAGATCATAAATGTACTTATGATCCTTGATCTTATTTGATGCATCAACAGATTTAAGAAAGATAGTGCTCCTCTTACAATAGACCATGAAATTTAGGATTAACAATTTTATTTGCCATGTCCATCCATCGATCATGATTGTACACATGTATGTCTTTCATTTATACATTTGTTTGTTCACATGCATTTTTATTTCAGTATACTTCATATCTAGATACTTATTTTTTTTATCTCATATGGAGTTAGTGGTTTTATCCCCAAACCACTTTTTTATGCACTTTGGATCATATTTCTAAAATGATGCGAAGAAGTTTTGGCTGGTGCTACATTATCGTAAATGAAAAATCTACTCACCATCCTAGCCATTTTTTCTCTAACATTTCCACCAGAAAACATACTTTTTATCTTTTTTTGTTTTGCATCTTGTGACTTATTAAAGATGGTGCTGGAGTGTGATCAAAATTCAATCCTCGACTATTTTGACCATCTCTTTTGTTATGTCCAAAGTTAGGCATTTGATCTCTTTCCCACTCACTTGCCTTAGATTGTCTGACGGCGGCACAATATTCTTATCGTTCATTTTGATCATTAATGTCAGGAGGATACACAATATCATCACCATCCTCATCTTCATCCTCATCATATAATCTCTTTCATAATCCTGTTCTAATCTCATCCATTTTGACAGTTTTCTTCCCTTTTGAAACCTTCTTACCTTTAATAAAATCATGAATCTTTTTTTAACCTCTGGTGGCACCTTTTGACATAGACGTGTATTTTTCTGTGGGTCTGTAAAGCTCAAGTGATATTTGAAACGTGTAATATCTAAACTCATGATCGCAAGGTTACAAAAACTACAAATTGTGGAATTTCTATTACCCCCGACGGCTGTGCAATATTTCCATGTAGGGTCTTTACCACTAACACCACCAACTCCACTTTCACTTGTCATTCCTTCAGTAGAGATAAAAAAACACACATAACACTTAGAGAAAAAATGTTAGAGAAATGTTAGAGAAAAAATGGCTAAGATGGTGAGTAAATTTTTCATTTATGATAATGTAGCACCGACCAAAGCTTCTTCGCATCATTTTAGAAATATGATCCAAAGTGCACAAGAAAGTGGTTTGTGGATAAAACCACCAACTCCATATGAGATTAAAAAAAAATATTTAGATATGGAGTATACTGAAATGAAGGTGCATGTGAACAAACAAATGCATAAATGGAAGACATACGGGTGTACAATCATAACCGATGGATGGATATGACCAACAAAATTGTCAATCCTAAATTTCATGGTCTATTGTAAGGGGAGCACTGTCTTTCTTAAATCTGTCGATGCATCAAATAAGATCAAGGATCATAAGTACATCTATGATCTACTTAAAGAAGTGGTGAAAGAGGTTTGAGTGAATAATGTGGTTCAAGTTGTTACAGATAATGGATCTGTTTTTGTGAAAATGGGAAAAAACTCATGATGAAATACAACTTGTATTGAACACCATGTGCTGCACACTACATTGACTTGATCTTTGAAGATATTGGAAAAAAGAATCAAGTCAAGATGGTAATTACTAAGGCTAGACAACTGACGAACTATATTTATAATCATGGGTGGTTGCTGGTTAAAATGCGAGAGGTTTGTCAATGAGACATTGTACACCCAGGAGCAACTCGTTTTGCAACAAACTATATCGCACTACATACTTTGTTGAAGAAAAAAACTATCCTGAAGCAATTATTTACGATTGATGAATGGGCTGTGAATCGTTTAAGCCGCTCTGAGGTAGGTAAATCAGTGAAAAGTCACATTCTTGACAATAGCTTTTGGGATCAATTAAAACATGTGGTGGAAATTTATGAGCCATTATATCAAATACTTCGAGTCGTGGATACCGAGGTTATTCCTGTCATGCCGATCTTATATGATTTGTTTCGTATCATGAAAGAAAAAGTTCAAAATTTAAGATCGCCACAGTGGGTACTTAACATAATAACTGATAGATGAGATAACACACTTTCATATCCACTACATGTTGCAGGTAATATCATGTGTTTTGTATTTATTATGCACTTGTATACATTATATGATATACTAACCGTATTTTATAATGTTATAGCTTTTTAATTGAATCCAAGATTTCAATATAACTCAGGAGTTGGTGAAGATATGTACCTGATTCAAGCGGTGTACCAAGTATTCGACAAACTTGACCCCAATTCAGAAGACATATACCAATTTGGAAATGAGGTTTATAAACTATAATTATAATATAATTTATATAACTCCTATTTACATTCAAATTTATGAGAAATACTTGCATTGTTGTGTGAATTTACAGATCACCTATTTTCATGATGCGAGAAAAAGATTCAATGACCGTGTTGCTGTTGTATCACGAAATACAATGATACCATGTAACTCTATTTACCGATTGTATTAATTATTTCTAATTATTTATTTTTCATATATCAAAGATTATATGTGTTTGACATTTATTAATGCTTGGCAGCTTAGTGGTGGGTTATGTATGGCCAATCATCGTCTACACTTAGAAATTTGGCCATACGAATACTGTCACAAACAACGTCGTTTTCTACCTGTAAAAGAAATTTGAGTACATTTACACTGATACATACTAAACATCGAAATCGACTTGCATATCCAAGACTTGAGGAACTTGTCTTTTGCTACTACAATATGCAGTTAAGGTTACGAGATATGGAAGCTGAAAATGATAAGGTTGTTGAGTTAGACTATCTTGATGTAGTTGATGCAACTGCTGAATTTGATGATGGATCCACTGTTCCAATGGATTCGGCCTGTCCACATAGACGACGCTGAAGGAAATCCTGATCCAAAAGTAGCATCAGCAGCTCGTGAATATGGTATGAATGTGGATTAGATAATGGAATAACATGTTGGTGTCAATACTGGTGGTTCAGGATCATATATGGATACTTCGACTGATAGTGGAAGCAATGTTGGTGGAAGCATCGGTGGTGGTGGTGGAAATGAAGAAAATTATGATTTTAAAGATCAAGTGCGTTTAAGTCCATTTACCGGTGAGCGTGATTTCACACATGCAACACAAGATTCTGACCATGGAAGTAGAGTAGGAGGTGAAGAGATTGATGCTATTGGAAAGAATTACGGAAGAAGATATGCTTGGAACTGGAACCAAGATGAGAGCTCAAACACTAATATTGAATCACTTTCTATGAGTCTTGACTCAATGAATATGAGCACTGATCCTTACGATGTATATCAACTGTCATATCCTCAGGGCAGACATAGCACTTCACAGTTTGATTGGACTGGTCAAAATACATTTCAGTACCCATTATCTGAAATGTCACATGAAGGTTCAAACATGCATCAACCTAGTATACCTTATTGGGTCAATCCACATTATCAGATTTATGGAACTATAGTTGGAAGAAATAAAGAAACCTATGAATGTTATCTTCGTGATTACGTTGAAAATTGGTCTAATATCTTAAGTTGACATCAATATTGTTTGAATCAAAATGGTATGTTATCTTATTCATTTCAACCTGATAGGAGTTCAAGCTATTACTAGTCCATGTATTAATTTGTACAAAATTTGTCATGTTATCATAACAGACAACGTTTATATAATAGTTATCTCTATATTTATTGTAAACATATCATTTTATTTGGAATTTAAGTTCAATATATGTATTAATGTTAGATATAATATTATGTAAACTACTAGATATATTTTTCAATTTTTTTACAAAGTTCCCATATTTTTTTAAAAATATCCGATATTTCCACCGAAATCGATATATTAGTCGATATTTTCATAAAATAAAGGTACCGATATTTCTACCGATACTAATATTTTCATCCTTGGTTAGTCATAGTTTTAGACTTGTATTCGAGTCTAATAAGTTTGTACTTATCAAATTTGGACAATTTCTAAGAAATGGATACCTAGATAGTGGTTTATTCAAACTTTCTGCTATGATCGTTGTAACCCGTGTTAGCAAAAATGTTGTCACAAATTTTGTCAGCGATGTTGGCAAATAAGTTATGAATAAAAATGGTTCTACTTTTGCTTATTTGACTGAGTGATCTTCTTTATGGCATGCTAGATTAGGACATGCAAATCTAAATGCTATAAAAAGGTTAGTAAATTTCGATTTACTTATCATTTCAAAAGCGGATACACCTAAAAATGTGAAGTTTGTGTTGAAGCTAAAATGGTTAAGTTATCGTTTCATTCGGTAGAAATGAGCACTTCATCACTAGACTTGATCCATACAGATGTGTGTGATTTGAAGTTTGTGCAAACTAAAGGTGTTAAAAATTATTTCATTATTTTTATTGATGATTGCACAAGGTTTTGTTATGTTTATCTCTTGCGAAGTAAAGACGAAGCTTTGGAAGCTTTCAAACTCTACAAGAATGAAGTTGAAAATCAATTTAACACCTAAATTAAAGCAATTCGAAGTGATAGAGGTGGCGAGTATGTAGCCCCGTTTGAGCAATTATGTCCCGAGTCGGGCATAATTCACTAAACTACGGCTCTGTATTCACCGCAGTCTAATGGTATTATTGAACGAAAGAATCGAACTCTTAAAGAGATGATGAATTCTATGTTAATTAGCTTGGGTTTGCTGCAAAACTTGTGGGGGGAAGCCGTTCTAACGGCCAACCACATTTTGATTAAAATTCCACACAAGACTAAGGATGTGACTCCCTATGAGCTGTGGAAGAGGTGGAAACCATCATATAAATACCTCAAAGTGTAAGGGTGTTTAGCAAAGGTTAAAGTGCCTGCTTCTAAACAAGTGAAAATTGGCCCTAAAACCATCGATTGTATCTTTATAGGGTATGCCTTCAATAGTAGTGCTTATCGGTTTCTGATTCACAAGTCGAAAATACCCGATATGTCGAAAGACGCTATAATTCAGTCAAGGTGCAATGCGATATTCTTTGAAGACATCTTTCCTGACAAGAAAAATGAGAATGTCGGCACATTTGAGACAACATTAAAAAATATTGGCACATTGAAGAGAACATTCGAAAAGACTACTGATTCTTCGACTCAAGAAGAGCCGAGATGCAGTAAAAGAGCTAAAGTGGCTAAGACTTTTGGTCCTGATTTCATCACTTATGTGTTAGAAGATGAACCTACGTCTATAAAGCAAGCTCCGAAGCAATGGTTGATAACACTATGTTGTCGAATGGTTTCAAAATCAACGAATGTGACAAATACGTGTATGTAAAAGATAAACCGAATACATACGTCATTATATGTCTCTATGTAGATGACATGTTGATCATGGGCAGTAGCCATGAGATAATCGTTGATACGAAACACATGTTGAAAAGAAACTTCGACATGATTGATATAGGACTAACCGATGTGATTCTAGGGATCAAGATTGTAAGATCATGTGATAGAATCGTCTTATCGTAATCTGACTATATTGAGAATGTGTTGAAAAAGTTCAATGCATTTGACGATTCTCCGGCTAAGACTCTCATGGAGCTTAATGTTCATTTAAGCAAAAATAAATGCGATTCAGTGGCTCAAGTGGAATATGCAAGGATCATAAGAAATGTTATGTATATGTAAATTGTACATGTCCTGATCTTGCGTGTGTAGTGAACAAGTTAAGTAGGTTCACGAGTAATCCAAGTGATGAGCATTGGAGAGCGTTGAGAAGGGTTTTAAGGTACCTAAAGTACACCTTGAACCTAGGGCTGCATTACATGAAATATCCAACAGTACTCGAAGGGTACAGTGATGCTAATTGGATATCCGACACGAAAGACTCGTTTTCCATAAGTGGATATGTGTTCACTATCAAAGGTGGAGCGGTGTCGTGGAAGTCCACAAAGTAAACGTGTATAGCCCGATCCACCATAGAGTCCGAGTTCATAGCTTTGGATCTGGCTGGTAAAGAGGCTGAATGACTTCATAATTTTCTCGAGAACATTCCGTGTTGGAATAAGTCTATATCGATGGTAATTGTACATTGTGATTGTCAAGCTACCATTGATAGAGCCTTGAGTAATATGTATAACGAAAAGTCTAGGCATATTCGTCATAGACACAATTCTATAAGAAATTTGATTTCAAGTAGTGTAATGTCAATTGACTACGTTAAGTCAAAATACAATCTAGCGAATTCGCTCATGAAAGGGTTAAACCGAGATCAAATGATTAAGTTGCTAGAGGGAATGAGTTTAAAATCCACAATGTAAGAACTGAAATAGTGGTAACCCAACCATGATGACTGGAGATCCCAAGAACTTGGTTCAGTGAGAAAACTAAGTTATAGATGTTCGTTGGAACACTTGGTAATTCCAATCATTCCCTAGAGAGCACTTAACCAAGTGTTGAAACCTGCAAGATGTGGTGAGGTTAAGTCTTTAACTTTTAATGATTCCTAAGTCTTGTTGAGGTAGAGTATGGCAAGATACTTGTGATAAGAGATCACCTATATAAGTGAGAAGTGTGGGCCGCTTTGAAGTAACACTTATGAATCCAAATGACTGTCAATGGCCAAAACGGACAAAAATGTGTGAACAAAAAGTGGTGAGACATCGTTGTGTCGATACTATTGTCTCGATATATACCAAGGTGGAATAGTTCAAGGCATCGTGTCCAATAGGCCGTCGGTATACTCGATGGTATTCGACTATGGAGGGTTCAAAGCCACAAGCTACCTTTTCTTACGCAATTTTGTTTCAATTGGACTAGATTGTGAGTCTGCATGTTATACGCACTATTTCCACTCATGTAGAGGATTGTTGGAGAAAATTGGTTTTGATCCAATTATAAGTGTGGGCCAATCATTAACTTTTGTAGGAAGTCTTGACCACACATATTAACCATTATTTTGAGGTGTCAAAGTTGAGCAAATGTGAAAGTATAGGGCAAAAGAGTGTTCTACGTCTTGAGTAGATGATCGAAATGCATTTTCGCTCTCAAAACCGATTTTCAATAAGTGGAAATTAATGCACGAAGTTGGTGGCCGAAACCTGTTTGGTGGCCAGATGTTGTGTCCGATGTTGGATAACATTGCGGGCAACATTACTCATCTGCGAAGCCCAAAACACAAAAGCCCATTGGGTAGCCCATTTGGGAGGCTCATTTCGAAGCCCATGCAGCTAATAGCCTTCCAATCCTCAGTAACTGATGGTGTAAGGTAGTGGAGAGCTCCACTTATTTAGTGGGCTTAAATGTCTTAAATGCACATTAATGTGATGAGTCTCTTCACTATGTGGGAGTGCCTATAAATAGGACATGCTTTTCATAGTTTTGGATATGATTGGAAGCACGAAATTATCTTTGCAAATATCATAAATCTCATAGCATCTTTGAAAAATCAAACTTGCATCTTTGAGCATATAGAATGCGATCTAGTCATTTTAGTTCATTGGTGTTTCTAGTTTTGTGGTGCTACTAACTAGAAGACGTAAGTTGTTTTACCTTTGGGAACGTCACGTCGTACCGTGAGCACTAGCCGGGACGTGTTTGTTTTTTAGGGAAAATGTCTCACCTTGACTCGACTTTCCTCATATCTTAACGGTGCATTGTCGAAGGTTATTCTTTGTTGGAAATGTATCCCTTTGTGGTTTCCATGACACTGCACATATCGAGATTACATATCCCACATACTGATGAAATGAAATGAAATACAAGATTATAATATGAAACTAAATGGAGACTTCCAGATTTCAGTTAATAGACGAGATCTCGAGAGTGATTCCTAAATATAGTTAATCATTCACAGAAACTCATTTAAGACTGGTATATTATAGGGATTCGTTCGTTACCTACGAATTAAACTTATTTTCACTTTCATATTATAAATCATGAGTAATTGATTCTGTGTTCACTTGTTTCACAGAATTAGATCTGACTGTATCATGAGAATCCGACTTCTAATCTTCTCACAGTCATGGATAAGCCCACCATATTCCATAAAGAAAGAAAATGAAAAGTTGATGATGTAATTGAACGAAGATTACAGCTAGCATATAGATTTCGGAAAAAAAAACACTTACATGCTTTTGTCTTGTGCTAATAAGAAAGTTGTTTCAGAATAATCAGCAAAATGGTAAAACTGGGAGCTCAACACCCTCAGCTCCTGCAAGTTCAATTTCCACAATCCAAATCACTACAAACAAGTTACTTTTTAAAAATAAAGAATGAGTACAAATTGAAAAATGAATGACCTGAAGAGATTTGTTGAACTCAGTCACATTATCAAAGAAAGAAAGATTGGAAACCACCTTCTTCACCATTGATGACATTTCTTTCATCTCTTTGTTCTCCACAACTGATTCTGACAAGATATGAAGAAACTTACAACTATATTTGTTCAGCTCTAACTCTAAGTCTATATCCATATGAGAAAATCTGGACTTTAACCATGTTTTCTAAATATTTAAAAAAGAAAAGAATTGTTCAACAAAATATTTTTTTATGCAATTATTAACTACATTATTGTACTACTCCCATCAAATCTTTATTTTTAATTATTTTTCCTTTTTAACTCATGTAATCCAATAATTTTTCCAAGTGTACCTTTCTATCTCAAAAAAAAAAAAAAAAAAAAAATCTTGTATTTTTCAACTTACCGGGGTTGGGAGAGATTGCTTAAAGATATTTTTGTCCAATTTTAATGTTATTTGATTAAAAATAAAAATTTTGAAAGTCATTTAAATAGAATTGAATAGAATATTTGTTTAAAGCAAACGTTATATCATAAATATAATTTTGTGACATGTAAACTATCTATCCACAATCAAATCCTTAATTAATCAGTGATCCAACCCCATCAAATCAAATTCCGTATCCTTTTCAAATTCATATAATCTTACATATCATAAGGATTTTGTGACCTCGTACATGAAAGAATTCAAATTATAAATAAATGTCTATGCTGATAGAGAAAATGAGTATAAAAACGGAGACCTGTAACAAAAAAGGATGAAATAAAAACTTTGATCATAACAAATTCATATATACAGTTCACAAATATAATTTTGTGAGATAAAATCCACTGCTCACAATTTTAAGTCATTTTCATAAATTAATTTTTATTTTACAAAATATTTAATGTACAAAACAATTTCATAAGAGTCATAATCCACGTCGACCTATAAAATTTTCCTTTACAGGTAATCCCCTTAATTTTCGTAACAATCCCATACTATATTACTAATCTAAGCAATTAATATTATTGTGGAAATTGGGTTAGAATTCTTTATCAAACATTTGTTTTGTAGCAGGAGAAGTCGGTGATTGGAGTCTCGTGAATCTCTTAAACTTATTCCGTCTGTTTCTTTTCAACTCTAAATCTGAAGGAGAGAGATATGAGAATGAGAGAGAGAGAGAGAAAGAGCCAAAACATTGCAGTTGTGAGTCTTGTGACTTTTGTCATCTTCATTACAAAGTATCACAAACCTAGCATGTTTCCCCAAACCCCGCGCTCATATCACTAACCTAGTATATTTAAAAGGTTAATTGCAGTAGTTTCATCAAACTATTAGCGATTTTAAATATAATTTATTGATTTTTTTTTCCAATACTGATATATATATATATATATATATATATAAACTATACGGATTTGACATTTAAACCATCAAACTAATTTTTCGATCATTTTTCATCGAATTTTGACATTTAGCTTGCGCGCAACATATTTTTAAAAGTTTTTTTTTTCCAAACAATTGAGTTGATATATTAAAAAAACACTTAAACATGTAGCGAGAATACAACAATTCAATTATTTGGACAAAAAAATCCTTAAAAATATGTCACACGCAAGTCACATGCCAAAATCCGTTGAAAAATGATTGAAAAATTAGTTTGGTGGTTAAGTGCTAAGTTCATATAGTATATATATGTAGCAGTGCCACACACACACACAAAATTCGGTAGTTTATGTGCAAAATCAGTGATAGTTTGGTAAGGTTGCTGCAATATATTCTATATTTAAATTTGGAAAAGATTATAGATTTATGCTAGTTTAATTTTCCTCAATAATAATTAGGGTTAATTGCAGTAATCACACCAAATTATGAACAATTTTGTATATAAACCACCAATTTTTCGAGGCACCGATATATATATACTATATGAGTTTGACATTTAAACCAACTAACTAATTTTTCGGCCACTTTTCACCAGATTTTGACACTTGACTTGCATGTTACATCAGGTTTAAAACAACCCTATCAAACTATCAACAATATGTGACTCACGCGTCACATCGGATCATAAATCTCATCGGATTTTCACTGGAACAACTCGTAATGATGGTAAAACGGTGTTCATAAATTCTATTAGAAATCAATGCTTAGATTTTGATGAGACAAAATACATTTATAATAGAAAATTAGAGTACCCAATTTTTCATAGTTTTAAGTGAAATTAGATTAGAATTTGAATTCTAAAATAAGTTGAAGATTCGAAGCAAGCAAATGAAGACCTACTATAAGATATATGGAAAACAGCTACTGCAAGCTACATGGATGAACAACACGATGCATGTTGTAAGCTGAAAGTTATAGCAGACGCACTGTAAGCTAGGTTTCTGCACGAAGACAAGGTTACAGAGACTATAAGCTGCATGCCAATAACTTAAACAAATTAGATGAAAAATCTCATAACACATTAGTCACCAATGCAGTACAAGAAAGAATAATATTAGTTCAAGGATCGGTCACTTCAACGAAGAGAAATATAGCTAATAGAGATAAACTGAAGGTTATAGAGTTGTAAGCCAATAAACAGTTGTCACCTGGCCTAACAGACTGCATAAAGCTAAAACCTGGTACAACTAAATTAAAGGGTAAAATATTTTTTAAGCCTCGTAACTTAGGTCTTGTCCAGAAAATATCTCATAAGTTCGACATGTCCAATTTTGGTCATATATGTATAATAAAATGTCCAATTTAAGGACTCTGGCCATCATCGACCACTTATAAGTCGTCGGATTTGGCATATGAGTCCTTAAATTGGACATTTTATTATATATACAGAACCAAAATTGGACATGTTGAACTTACAAGATATTTTCTGGACAAGCCTAAGTTACGGGACTTCAAAAAATTTCTAAGACATCTGTATATTTCTAATAAGATTAAATAAAGTTCTCGTTTTTAAACCTTATTCGCACATGATTGTTTATCTTGTTCAATTATTTATCAATGATTGAGTATGTTTAATAATATTAAAAATTAACATTTGGGAGATGAGAGGGCATCTCCAATGATATATAAAAAAATACTGTAATTTTTATATTATTTTAATATAAAAACGGTTACTCATCTTCATTAGTCTGCACTATTTTTTTTGTATTAAAAGAAATATTTCATAATATTCCTTAATTCATCAATTTTTTTATTTTTATAATTTTATAACTTAAAAAAATATAAATATGATTAAATCTTATTTAATATAATTTTTAATAATATTTATAAATTGTATAGTATTTAAAATTTGATAATACATTCAAACAATCATGATGATTATTATTATTCAAATAATATATAGTATTATTTAATATTTTAATTACATATTATTAAAGTCTTTAAATATTAATAACTGATAGAATAATTTTGAAATATAATAAAAATCAAAATTTAAAGAAATCAAAATAGAAAGAAAAAATGAATGAAAAGGAAAAGATTAAAAGAAAAGAAAATGAAAAAAAAAAAATTGACGTAGGATTTGACCTATGTTGGATCCAACGTAAGGTTAATGGTTGAGATAGTTTAGAGTGAATTTTTAAAGTATCCTTGGAGTTAAAAATCTTAAAATTTTAATAATACATCCACATGTTAGATATGCACTAAATATAAGATTGATGATCGTATAACACAAACACAAATTAGCATATTTTCGGAGATATTGTATTGAGTTTGTGAAAAGAAAAAAGATTATCTTGAACACTTTTGGAAATTAACTTTTTAAAATTAACTAAATATATTAATTTTAATGATTAATTTAAAAATTACCAAACATACTCAATCATTGACAAATAATTGAACAAGATAAACAATCATGTGTGAATAATGTTTAAAAACGAGAACTTTATTTAATTTTCTTAGAAATATACAAATGTCTTAGAATTTTTTTTAAGTCTCGTAACTTAGGTTTGTCCAGAAAATATCCCGTAAGTTTGACATGTCCAATTTTGGTCATGTATATATAATAAAATGTCCAATTTAAGGACGCACATGCCGAATCCGGCGACTTAAGTGGTTGATGATGACCGGAGTCCTTAAATTAGACATTTTATTATACATACAAAATCAAAATTGGACATGTCGAACTTATGGGATATTTTTTGGACAAAACTTAAGTTACGAGACTTAAAAAATATTTTACCCCTAAATTAAATACAACCTAAAGAAAAAGACAACTTATTCAATAGAGATCTTGTATCATTCTTAGAAGATTCAAATGTAAGAAAAAGACAACTCATTCAATAGAATAAGTTGCCTTCAAATCTATTTTTTTATAAATGAATCATGAATCATGAATTGTAGTTCTCACGAAATTAATCTTTGGTAAGATTTCACAAAAATCACATATACTTCATACATCTATTATACGATACATATTGGAAGCTTATTGCACCCTCCCATTGCTATGCAATTGATAACAAAATATTTATTTTATATATAATGATCACAAACAAAATATGTAGTATATAAATATTTAAAAGCATAATTATATCATCCTAAGATGGCACCCTTCTAATCATGAGTTTTAAGAGAGTTTTGTAACTTAAGTGGTATCTCATCTTTATAAAGATGCAGATTGTGATTAACATAATTCGAACTCAGACCACACAAATTTTATAGTCTTAAATTGTTTCTCTCCCTTCCACTTTCTCAAACTCATTTTAAAAAAAAATGGCACCCTTCTATAATACCAATGTCACCTTCATTTTCGTAAGTTTGTTAAATTATTTATTATATTACTTTAATTAATTGACGTTTAGGGTGAATAATGAATATGATTTTTCTTTTTATCAATTTTAACTATTTATTCATGTATATTATATGAAAATTGATATATTTAAGATAATTTTGTTGATTTGGCATTGTTTTTACACACAAACTCATGTGAAACGGTCTTATGAGTAGTTTTCATGAGATTGATCCTTATTACCCACAAGTTAACCTCATTTCCACAAATTCATACATGAATTGTTAATTGTGGGTTATGAATTGACTCATCTCACATAACAAGATTCGTGATACTTTCTCACATAAGACCTACTCTTGTTTTTATAATGATTAACTAAAATCATGAAATGCCTTGTGTATGTTGACCTCTCAACATAGTTTACACAAGTGAACTATGGTAAAGCCATATATAAACCTTAAAAAAATTGATATATTAATGTTGTATTGATATTTTTAGATATCTTCGACATTTATTGACAAATAACTGTGATATACCTAAATTTTCGTATTTTTCCAACCCTAATCTCAATTAGGCGATTAGCCATATGTGTAATACATGCATGAACCAATGCTCGAGCTTATTAATTTCCACATATTGAAGATGATGGGTTGTACGTCCACAAAGTGCCAATATTAAATTATTCCAAAATTATCAGCTCAAATATATAATGTTCTTCATTTGTTATAACTTCATAACTAATATCTTAATTGGATTAAGTATTATTCAAATAAGGGTCAAGCGGCTGAATTTTTTAGCATATACTGATAAAGTCGATAAAAAATTAATATTCGAATAAATTAAATCATTGATATTTGAATATGAATGGGCCAAAAGATCAACTAGGAGAGGGACCTCAATTGATTTTCTTATAGATTATAATTGAAGAAATATTTACAATTTTTTTATGGGTCACAAAACAAGTTTCTAGCTGTTGATTTGAAAATTGAGTACGAAATAACTTGATGTATCTTTTTTTTTTTTATATATAAATATGTCCTTAAAACTGCAATTCATACTGATATGGTCCTTGTCAGCTTTCAGCCGAGCCATGTGCGCCACGGCCCACATACAAATCAGAATCGTGTTCCATGCTTCCACAAATAATATGGACCCACACCACTAATATATATATATATATATATATATATATTAAAGATTAAAAAAAAAGTGTGCAACTCACCAAAATGTGATGCACAATCACACATGAATTCAAACCTAACAACGACAGTTTCATAATGTTTTCATATCCTTTTCTTTTGCAATAAAAAAGAATCAGAATATTGCTAATTCACTTCTAGGGATAATAATGACATGAGTATTTTGTTGTTTCATTCATTTAAATTCTAATAATTTCATACAAGTTTGGAAATAGAGAGTATAACCAGAATCATGAATATATGGATATATATATATATATATATATATATATATATATATAGAGAGAGAGAGAGAGAGAGAGAGAGAGAGAGAGACCTTCCAACCATAACCATATCTTTAAATATTTAGATATATTTATTCTTTCCTAAATTTCTAGAAGTATTTTTTTAAAGTTAATTTCTAGAAGTATTAAAACCAAAATCATGAACTACCAATATAAATGTTTACTAGTATACTTATATCTTTAAATATAAATTTTAAAATAATGTAATTATATTGTAGTTAAAGGGAAATAATGTATCTACTACTACTAATGTATCTACCACCACCACTATACTACTAAAATATAATTCATTATATTTCTAGCTTAACCTACCACCACCACTATTATTATTACACAAACTAGTATAGGCCAGAATATATAAATTTTATTATTTTAATATTGATATAAAAATGTTTAACATAAAAAATAATAAATATATTTAGAGTAATTTAGATCTAACTTGTTACATGTATGATGCTCGATTATAAAATTTTAATATTTCGAATTTGATGTGATAATGATAATTTAAAAAAATAAATTAAATTCTTGATAATATTTTATTTATTTGACACCCGATGCATGGACAATCTCAAGTGTTGTAATTTTTTGATAGAAAAATATTGCCCAGGAAAAACAATATAGTTCTTTAGAGTTCATTTAATTTAATTAATATAATACCCAAGTAATTGAATTTCAGATATTTCTTATATCTATTATGATATGTTGTCTGACTACTTTACTAATTATATTTATCACAATGGATCTGGAAAAAATTATGTAAATATATGCTCAACATCTATACTAATATAAAAGCAAAGAAGTTGGAAATATTTACAAATTTACCATTTTTCCTCCAAAAAATCACATCAATAATTTTTTTTATTTTGCATTTTTAATTGATTGGTCCATTTGATTTAATAATATAATTATTGTATTAGTTCATTCATATTTTATTGGTCTTAATTAAATTAATTTTTATTGAATATAATTTCTTAAATACCAATAATAAATATTGTCCAAAAAAATAATCTTAATAATAAATATTGATTTATTTAGGGATATCTGAAATCATATTTAATATAAATTAATAAATAAATGTAACACTGTTAAAGATGTGTATATATATAGTACGTGTGTAGTATGGAATTATATGTCATCCTAAATATTTTTTAGATTAATATATTTGTATTTCAAATATGTAATACCATTCAACATTTTATGAAAATTATTAATATCATTTACCGATATATTTTAATAATGAAATTATTATTAAGTACACAAGTATAAATATCCAATAATCAAATATAAATTTCGGCATTTAGTTTACACTTAGGATTTCGTAACTATTTATATGAGAGTGCGTATTTTGAATTTAGATGGCTCGGCTGATAATTTAAGTTATTCGCTTAGTTTCTAATTATGTTGTTGTCCTCCTCATCATCATTACTACTACTACATTTAGATTTTTTTATTGCGCTTGAATTGTACTGATCAACGTCAGGTTATAGCAATTAATTTATGTGATAGTCATGATGGAGTAATTGACTATTTTCCATCTTCGATGTTAAGCAATATTAAAAATATTTTTCTAATTCAATTTATTTTAAATAAAGGTTGAAAATATATAATTGGCATTGCTTGCATCAGGTTCTTACATACAATTTCCAATTTTTGTGTGTATTATTTTCAATATATACATATATATATATATATATAATTTAAGTAATTAGATTTGATTTGTAATTCATAATTGATATTTTTAGTATTATTAATCACAGATTGTCAAATGAGATATATACAATAAACAAGATAGCATGAATTAGATGAATATATATTTAATATATAGTTACATAAATTCAAATTTTCTTAGTTGTTAAATATTTTATATCGTTAAAATGTTCATTATTGATTACATTGTATCATAAAATAGTTGATATTTTCCATATATTATATAACAAATCGTGCAACGCACGGGGACCTATACTAATATTCATAATAGGTATAAAAATTATACATACAAATTGGATGGGAAATAATCAAGTCTGTAATTGTTTTCCCTATTTTCCGTTCAATCAATTTTCTTTCAATAAGAGACCTAATGTTAAGAATTTTTAAAAATTTAGACTATTTAATTTTCGTTTTAAAAAATTTATGTTATGTCAATAAAATTCCTTAAGAATTGATTCTTAAAAATTTAGACTTTATTTAATTTTCCTTTTAAGAATTTTATGTTGTGTCAATAAAATTCCTTAAGAATTTTTTTGTCAATCTTTTTCCTTGGTTTTCATGGATTAGTAGCTACTTTTTTTTTTCTTTTTTTTAATTATAATTGGGAATGAAGGACTCGAACTTGAGACCTTGCTTAAGGTGAGTGATATACCTACTGTTAGGCTAAATCTATGGGTACATGGATTAGTAGGTACTAATATTTAAGATTTCTTTCTTGTTCAGAATGCATGAAATTCTGTCAATAATTAATACTTAAATTTGGATCTACTATCGATAAATGAAACATGTGAGTAGATCCATATGCAATTTTATTGTATAGCATACAAACTAATTTGAATAATGAAATTGGATCCATTATACCATTTCTATGTATAAGTAAGAATAGATTTATACATAACACTTCACAAAGCTTATTCAAATTAATATGTAATCAGATGGGTAGAAAAAATGAACTTTATAATTCTACATGTAATATTTTGATTGAAATACCATCAACATAAGAAGGTTAAGGTGTAACCATAGATAATTTGATATTTAATCTATGAATAATTAATAAAAAAAAAAAAACAAAATGAGAAATCTCCATAGTCCTCGTTTGGAAATAACCATTGATAGGATTTACATACCATTTATATCTATACAAAATACAAAATCAATAATTATGAAAATTTACCATAAAATCATCAACTAATATAATTAGAAAATAAAAAAATAATTAGTGATATTTCTAATATTAGAAAGTGAAAATAAGCAGGAAAATATTTATCATTTCTATTTTAAGGGGTAATTGTTATTATATATAGAGAGAGATTTGAGTATTATTATCCATGTTTGTAATAATATATTATTATGTGATGAAACTACTACTACTACAATACAATCAATTATATTTAAGCATATAATAGATTGCAAGCATTTAGAGTATAAACTAACATATATCTCGTGTGATACATGGGATTTATAAAAAAAAAATCGAAATAATTTTTATAAATGAATAGTGTAATTTTATTTAATATTTAAATTTAATCCAATTTGATTTATGTATTAGAAGGTTCGTACCCATGTATTTCATGGAATTTGTGGAAATAATAAATTTACAAAGAATATAATTAAACAAAATGTATATAGAATTAAAAAGTAAAATTCTCACGATTAACTTCAATAATAAAAATAATAAGTAAAAGCAATATATCACTAGCTACAAAAATGTGTGAAATGTGATACAATTTGAAAAAAATAAAAAACATCAATTATTGACTTTTTCCAAATCATATCACATGTTGGCCGGAATGTTAATATAGATTAAATGCAAAAATAAACATAAAGTATATAATTTTTTTATACTTTGCAATATTTTTATCTGATTGCAACCTTGAAATTCTGAAATTTATCAAAATACAATATAAATCACTTTTCACACAATTTTTCTGATAAAGTGGAGGTCACGTAACTCATACATGATTTAATTTTTCCACTTTGCAATTTAAACTATTTTTTTTTTTAACTCAATTACAACTTCAAGTTCTTAAATTTACAAAATGTATTCTAAATCAAATGTTGAAATTGGATAAAAAAAATACAATTCAGGTTGCAAAATGAAAAGAAATAAATCATGTGCCGGAATAATTAGAAAAAAAATGATTTAAGTTGTATTTTGATAAATTTTTGGAATGCTATTAGAGGGGGAAAAATGCAAATTGGAAAAACTTATTCCTTGAATTAATTTTTACATTTAATCTTTTATAAGATATGGTAAACTTTGCACACCTTTTAATTAGTGAGTGGGGCATTTGATGATTGAAATGGAACCCACAATTCGTTGAGTCAACTCAGATATTCAATGACAGTGTGGCCGGCGTAGTTTCCTCCCTAATTCAATTCTTTCCCCACTCTACTTGTACTAGCAATTCATTTGTAGTTTCCATAGTGCAATTCCCCAATCACTACCATTTTCTCTGAATTTTCTCGATCCACAAGCAACTGCGAGGAAGGAGAAAAATGAAGCAGGCTACAGTAACCATGGAGGTCGGAAACGACGGCGTTGCGATCATCACCATCTCCAATCCTCCCGTCAATGCTCTCGCCATTACCAGTATGTTTCTGGAAACTTCTTGTTGGTCATGGTTGATGCCTTTTGATCGCTGATGTTTTTTTTTCCTGTCTAGTTTTTGATGGATTGAAGGAGAAGCTTAGTGAAGCCATGAGAAGAGATGATGTTAAAGCTGTTGTTCTTACTGGTAAGCATAAAATTCGGAGTCATCTGCATGTTCTCGACATGTTTTCATTGCCGTTGAACTAGGTGTATGAGTACTATGAGGTGCAGATGTCTGTAACAATTTAGAATTTTCGCATAACATTTTTTGTTCATGAGAGTTGGAATTTATGGTTTTAGCTCATGTTATCACCGTCGATTTTGTGCCTTGTTATTTGGATTGATGGCTGTTTTAATAATGAACTATGTTTTTATCTTTGTTGGGAGATTATTTTGTTGTTTCGTGAAATTGATTACTGAGTTTGTAATTTTTTTTTTTTTTTCAAATTCAAGGTAATGGCGGCAGATTCTCTGGTGGCTTTGACATAAACGTGTTTGAGAGGGTTCATAAAACAGGTATGTGTGCACTGAAATTTTGTCCGTTTCATCTCATTACTATGCTAAAACCTTCACCTCATGTTCGGGAAATAATTAAATATCTTGATTTGCAGGAGATATTTCTATCTTACCTGATGCATCTGTTGCCATCTTGACCAATATGATAGAAGGTCCTCAACTAATTTAGCATTTTTTGTTTTTTAAAAAATTAAAGATTTAGCACTGTTGAAATCTTAAATTTATGTAATGCTTGATATTGTCTTCATCAGATGCAAAGAAGCCCACTGTTGCTGCCATGGAGGGGCTTGCACTTGGAGGTGGCTTGGAATTAGCTTTGGTTTGTGATCTTCTCTAAATATGCTTAAAATTTTCTGAAGTTATTCTCAGTTCATAATGTTTGGTAAGAGTTTACTTCTAGAACCACCTTACTAAACATTGTGCAGGTTTGTCATGCACGCATTGCTGCACCAAAAACACTACTTGGTCTACCAGAACTCACTCTTGGAGTTATTCCTGGCTCAGGAGGTATGAGTGCCTGCTATTTTTATTTTCTACCAATTGGTCAGTAGTTTAAAGCAGATCAATTCATTTGTTTCCACAAACTGATTGATATTGAACATGGTTATTTTTCAAGGGACACAACGACTCCCTAGGCTTATTGGGGTGCCTAAAGCTCTTGAAATTATGCTGGTAGGTCTCCCTTTGTGTAAGTTGTGAAGAACTGTATATTGGTGCTAAACATGTTCATTCGTATTATAGATTTTGGGGAAGATTTGATTTATTGACTGTATTAATATATCTCTTTATTGTTTCCCTTTGTCGTCTTGTGCTTTGGAGATATTAAGTGTGTCATATGTACTATAAAGAAATTCCCACATGAAATCAATGGTATAATTTTGGCTGGAGAAAGAAAAGAGATAAGTTCAGTTCATTTTACAACTATCTGATATGGGTTGAATATCTAATTTCAAGCATTAAGCATCAATATGACTGATCTGCTATGCAATCACCTGCCAATGTAGTTCCATGTCGTATGTCCTCATTACAATTTAAACTCCTATTATTCATATATATTCTTTTTTTTTTTTTGAGGGAGGTGGGTGGAGTGGGGGTGTTCAAGTGCATGGAAATTGTTTTTTAATGAACATTAGGGCATGCCAAACAAACTTCTTTCTCTTAAATTCCTGAGGATAATGACCATTGAAGTGCATAGTAGTAGTGACTGTTTGATGATCCTGGAGCCTCTGAGGTGCGTGTGAGAAGTGAAATTTTCTGTATGATCCACTTCAGATTATTACTTATCGACTCTACACAGTTCATAGCAGTATTGTTGTTGGTAATTCAGGTTCTAATAAATTAGATACTTTTATTTGGTTGAAGTTGACGTTGCTGATGTGTGAAATTGGATAAGGATAAGATCTAAATTCACTCGCTACCAGTTCAACTTCATCATTTGAGTAATGATACTTTGTTTATTAAGTCATTTCTTTACTGGTTTCAGAAAACTTTTCAATGATTGGTTGACTGCAGTTTTTCCCTTCATGCAACTTCATTGGTTACTCTATCTCTTTGTCAAATTTGAAATGGTAATAACAACCTCACTTATGTGACTGAAACCCATTGTAAAAGGGAATCATCATTGCAGTCCATGTTTGCAAAACTGCTCGTCATTTCTCAGCATTTATATTATGCAACTTTCGT
Organism: Scutellaria galericulata; assembly: GCA_946896805.1. NCBI lineage: Eukaryota > Viridiplantae > Streptophyta > Magnoliopsida > Lamiales > Lamiaceae > Scutellaria > Scutellaria galericulata. Next base: position 16,730,049 of record OX335790.1, read on the forward strand.
CATTATATTTATATCTTCATATCTTTAATTGATATTTTCATGAGTGTTGTGCATGTCTTAATGCAGTGTATATGCAAATATTGTCTTTGATTTATCTGTTACTACTATTTATTTTCTTTTCTTTTTTTTGACGATTTTACTGGTTACAGTTTTCTAAATCGCTAACATCAGAAGAAGGAAAGAAGCTTGGCCTCATTGATGCTGTTGTGCCATCAGAAGAACTGCTGAAAGTATCACGACAGTGGGCATTGGACATCACAGAGAGGCACAAACCATGGATACGTTCTCTTCACAGAATAGACAAACTTGGTTCCCTTCCTGAGGTGCTTGATTTTATAAAAACAGCAAGACAGCAGACCAAACAGACCGCTAAAAATATGCCTCAGCACCAGGCATGTATTGATGTAATTGAAGAAGGAATCATTCATGGTGGATATCATGGACTTCTGAAGGTAATTTTATTTATACAACATGGTTTGTCAAAGTTATCTCAAACTGGTAATTACTGAGAAAAAAACTCTGAATATTCTTGTACACCAAAGTTTACCTAAATTATAAATACCAATTTCTAGAAAGTAGTTTTGCTTGCTGTTGAGTAAGTTACCAGCATAACATGTTTCTTGCAGGAGGAAAAGGTTTTTGCAGAGCTAGTCTCAACCAACACGTCGAAAGGTTTAGTGCATGCATTTTTTGCTCAAAGGGCAACAACTAAGGTACAAGTTATTGCCTATTCACATTTTTGCTCTAGATATTATCAAGGATTGAAATGACGTCTTTAGTTCCATGTATGAACATTTTCCTTTTTAAAAAATTGAGAGTATATGACTATTCTTTTGATGATATTCATTCAAGTTTTTTGTGCTGCTCCACTATAGTCCACCCCATTGCTAGCTATTTTGTAAGACTGACTGATCTGAAGTGTTTTTCTACCATGTCTATCTAACCCTGATACTTTTGTGCTTTGTATGTGTATGTGGCATTTTCCTTGTCCAATTTTAAATAGTATAGGGACAACTTCTGATACTTGGAAAACTGTTGTATCCAGTTCTACAACATTGTTTGATATCTCAGCAATCAGCAACTTGGCTGCGCTATGGAGGCATGCAAGTAGTTGTCGTTTTCTTTGTCTCACTAACTAGTAGCAATGACAATAATTGAACAAGAGAGAAAAATTTGGGGGGTTGGTTATTATAATAAATCAGCTAATTTAAACCCACAACACTATTGTCAAATTAAAGTCAATAATAAGAGAATTTCAGTTATCAGTTTAGGTCCCCCCCCCCCCCCGGCTTATATTAAAACCAATGAAATGTTTCATCCAATCCTGAAATCAATACCCTTGGATTAATAACATGCTCTGTCAAATTAAATCATCCCTTAAGATTTAGTTAATTAGAACTGGCTTTCTAACTAACCGTGTTTGATCAAGCAGTCTAGAACAAGTTCTCAAGATTTAAATCGTTACCGGATTTAACAAGTCTAACTAACTAGACTTTGAATGCACTTGTTCAATCCAAATAATTTAGATTTATGCTACCCTCGAGATGCACAACTTTAGTTTACAAGTTATGATAAAAAATCACAATAATTATGGATTATGATCTAGATTCTAGCAATTATTCTATTAAAAACTCGATCTAGATGGTCAAAGAAAATCAACCATTAATAAATCAAAATCAAATAAACTAGATAGCATAAATAATTTCAATGAGTTGTAGAAAACATTATTGAGTTGGTTAGGAAATGACCAAGTGTTCGGATTCAAGCATCCCTTCGAACTAGAATAAAAACTTACTAGCTTTGCATCTTCAAGTCAAAAACGATAGTTTTCATAAGAAAGCAATTAAAAGCTACTCTAAAGGTGTTCTTCGCGTCTCCAAACTTCCAGCTCACCACCTCATTTGATTTTGCATTCGCTAGGATCGATTCTACCCTAGGAAGGCATGTGGCAGCATTCCTAAACTTCTAGAAGCAGGCTCTAGCGCTGACTTAGCCAGAAAATTTGTAAGAATTCGAAACTGGACCGACACTTGTAGTTGAGCCGACACTAGGTGATCTAGTCTAATCGGCAGTGTCTCAAAACAGGCCTAGTTTTGTCAGAAGTCCACCAATTAGCCCACACTTTTACTACTCGGCCAAAAATTCCCCAAATTATGAAATTAACAAGAAAGCCGGTTTTGGAGTATTTTGACAACAAAAGTTCATATATGTAGGAAAATCAAAACGTGCAACTCAATTATATGCATAAGAATACATTCTTAGCATTTAAAATCAAGCACATTTTCCTTATGATAGATCCTTAATGTTTTTTCAAATTTATGTTGGACATGAGATTACTATTTGCATTAATGAGGTTACTTATTAGCATCATTCTTTTTTTTGGAAGAAAGTACTTCAGGGTTCCTTTTTTAAAAAAAAATTAATGTCTTTGTTTGAATTATAATCAAAGTGAATATTGTTTCCATGAGAATTCTATGGTTAAGCTTGAAATATGTACAATATAGCTCCATTCCTGGGGTTGTGCCTCCGATATTTCTCTAGTATAGTTGTTCTCTTATTGCTACTAAAGTAATAAAGTATTGATTGCCTGATATTGCTATAGGGTTAATATAAAAAATAACCTGAAGTCTGACATTTTTTCAATTTGCAACCTAATTTTTTTCTTTTTATTTCAATTGCACCCCAAAGTTTACGATTTTTTCAAATGACAACATAGGGCCTGCCAAAATAAAAATTTGTGTTTCATTTTTGATCAATTTGAGCTTGAATCGACTGAAAATCAGAAATTGATTTGAGACTTTCGTTTGGTTTGAAATGTGGAGTGTTTTAGGTTTCATGAATTTTGGTTAAAAAAAATCTGGACATTAAATTTGATTTTGGCCAGTAAAGTGATTGGAAAATGGCGCTAGGTCACAATTTGAAAATATTGTGAACTTTAGGGTGCAATCGGAAAAAAAAGTTTCGGTTGCAAATTGATAAAAGCCAGGTTGGTTTTTGATATTAACTCATTGCTCTGAAAATTAATTATCAAGAAGCATAGACGAAGAAGTTGGGGTTTTGTTTTTGTTTTTTTTCTCTCTAGTATAGTCCTTTTTTGTTTTAAGTCGAGAGAGAGAGAGAGCCTGTTTTTTTATAGAACAGAAAGCTAACTTTTTTTATACAGGTACCAAATGTTTCTGATATTGGGCTCAAACCAAGAAAAATGAAGAAAGTTGCTGTTATTGGTGGAGGTTTAATGGGTTCCGGCATAGCTACAGCCCTAATTTTGAGTGATATTTATGTCATTCTCAAAGAAATTAATTCTGAGTATCTTCTCAAGGGAATACAAGGAATAGAAGGTTAGTTGAGATTTGCTTTATGAAAATCAATAAATTTTCATGTTTGGCTAAACCAACTCAATTATGATTACTACGGATGTGAATCAATCTACTAATATGATAAATCACAGGCTCACAGCTTAATGGGGCTTAGACCTTTCTTTGCTTTGTTGAACTTTATGTGGTTCTGATATGTCTGTGCTTGTGTGAAAGCGAATGTGCGAGGCCTGGTGTCAAGAAAAAGGCTGGCAAAGGATAAAGCAGAGAAAGCCCTCTCGATGCTCAAAGGCGTTTTGGACTACTCTGAATTCAAGGATGTGGATATGGTCATTGAGGTAAGTTGAAAGACTCTCCAATTGATATTCCAAATATATGTAGCAGCTTGTCAAATTGTCGTTTTTCAAGGATGACAGATTTCAAAATTCTTACCAATTAAACAATGGAGGTTCTTGCAATCATTTCCTATTTAACTTTCCAGATTATATTCTAAATGAGTAAACCTAATGGGTTATATTCTGGACAATGTTATGTAAGAAAAAAGACTTCAGAAAATGTGGGATACAATTTATTTCCTCTATTTTAATTGTTCATACAGTCCTGTTGAGTCTGGATTGAAGTAGCTTGAAAAAGTCAAATTTTTGGTCCAGATAGGTTCTTAAACCTGAAAATCCAATTATGATGTGGTGTGGTTTGCCTTTCACTGAAGAAGCTAGTTATTTCCCTTCAGTATATGGGTTCTCTATTGGGATTTGTGATAATTGGGTTGAAATTATAGGGGGTGGGTTGGGTAAGTAGGGTGGGCTGTGGGATTATTTAAATCTCAATACGTACACACATTGGACTGGCCCATCCCAAATTCAATTGGCCAATTCTTATCCAAACATACCCTCAATAGTTCAGTTACTATTTTATGTAGACTATCTATCAATCTTTATTGACCCATCAAATCTCCGGGAGTTTTTTATTAGGGGATCTACTTTGTGATTTACTCACCTAGCAAAATGGACTAACAATTTAGTTCTCGGTGAGAAAGATAAACCCGAAGTTGTCTTACAACATTGCAAATGTAGGGGATCTACTTTGTGATTTACTCACCTAGCAAAATGGACTAACAATTTAGTTTTCGTGAGAAAGATAAACCTGAAGTTGTCTTACATCATGGCATATGTAGGGTGTGGCTTTTTAATGATACAGATGCTATCTAGTTTGTAATTCTCCTAATACATTTATGTCTAATTTCAGGCTGTTATTGAAAATATTCCTCTGAAGCAGAAAATTTTTGTTGATATTGAGAAGGCATGCCCACCTCACTGTATTTTGGCTTCAAATACTTCTACTATTGACCTCAATATAATTGGAGAAAAGATCAAATCTCAAGATCGGGTTGTGGGTGCACATTTTTTCAGGTTAACTTCTCCTTGAAAACTTTAGACTTGGTTTCTAACTATTCTATGATGTAGGCACAGTAAGGATAATCACAGAAACTATCATTGAGGTTAAAGAAAAACCCAATAAAGTGTTGCATATACTCCTTGACATTTGCTTCTGTTTTAAAAAATTCACCTATTGAGGGGATACTTGTAAGAAAAATACAAAGCTCAATGGCCATTTATTTTTTAAATCTCATGGTTAGTTTTGTAAATTACCTTAAAACTTATGTTTTTCCTATTCTAAAAGCAAATAGATAGTTTGATGAGCTGTGGTTAATTTAAAATAATAAACACTGCTAAGATTGATATGCCTGAGATGGACAAAAGAACGACAATTTTCTCTTAAGTGCATTTCCTCTTAGAAGTGGCATAGATTGCATTATCCAGAAATCATTACTTTGGATTGATGCAACACATGTGAAACATTTTCTTGATACCATTACTTTGGATTGATGCAACATTTTGAATGATAATTGTGAGAAAGTTTCCATTTGTGGTATACCAAATACTGAAAAGATGTGATGTAATAAATTACTTCCTACCTTTTTTTTTTCATGGTCTTTAACCAGTATTTAGGTTATTAGTTTAAGGCAACACACTGCCTAAATATGATATCAGTCCCATCTCCCTTGTAAAGGTCATCATCATCTTCAGTGTCTGATCCACATTGAACCATTTAATTGCATCTGGCAAAAGAAATTGGTGATCATACAAGAAACCATGTATTGACATTTACTATTGATTATGGATACAGCTTACAAGTAGTTCCATTTACATTTTTATCTGTACTTCACAGAAGAAGCTATGTTATACAATCTGGAACGGTCTTCTGTTTATAAATTATTGTTAATTGCTTATGCATGGTATTTTGTACTTAACAGAAGAAGCTATGTTATACAATTTGGAACAGGGTGTTGTAAAAACAATGCCAGCTTCTTCTGTTTATAAATTATAATGAATTGCTTCAATTGCTAATTGAGGTGTTATTGTTCACAGTCCTGCTCATTTGATGCCTCTTCTGGAAATTGTTCGGTCGGAAAAGACTTCTCCTCAAGTAATTCTTGATCTAATGACTGTTGGGAAGACCATTAAGAAAGTTCCTGTTGTTGTTGGAAACTGCACAGGCTTTGCAGTCAATAGAACCTTTTTCCCATATTCTCAAAGTGCACAGCTTTTGGTACACTTGGGGGTGGATCTTTTCAGAATTGATCAGCTTATCAGCAACTTTGGCCTTCCAATGGGCCCATTCCAGTAATTATCTTTCCCTTCAATATATATTCATTGAATTTCTTTCTGTGACCAAGTTTTGTGTTTCTTTATTGTTGGGTTTATAAAGATTCATTTACTGGTATCAACTATTAATGTTAAGCTTTGATTTTTTGGTCGTAAATTATATATGATTGCTGATTCATTTCCAGGCTTCAGGATGTTGCAGGATACGGAGTTGCTGTTGCAACAACAAAAGAGTTTTCTTTATCATTTCCTGATCGCACCTTTAGATCTCCATTGGTTGAGCTGCTCATAAAGAATGGGAGAAATGGTAGAGATGAATTATTTTCTTGCTTGATTTCATCTTCAAGTCATACTCATAGGTACTACACTTTTGCAGGTAAAAATAATGGAAAAGGATATTATATCTATGAAAAAGGAAGCAAGCCCAAACCTGATCCTTCTGTGCTCCCAATCATTGATGAATCCAGGAGGCTTACCAATATTATGCCTGGTGGGAAGGTATCCTACAGATTTTATACTAAGAAAGACTAATGCTGAGATGTGTTTCATCTGTGTCCTATGTTTACTATGGCCTCATACATACACATTCAAATCTGTTTTTATTAATATTATCATCTGGAATCTTCCATGCAGCCTATATCTGTTACTGATGATGAAATTGTTGAGATGGTGCTATTTCCAGTGGTGAATGAGGCATGTCGGGTTTTAGATGATGGTGTGGTTGTCAGAGCATCAGATCTTGATGTTGCTTCTGTTCTTGGCATGAGTTTCCCATCTTACCGGTCAGTTGTCCACGCTTGTGTTCACCTTGTGAATTTAAGATGGGATTATCATTTCCTTGCTTCCTTTCCTATTTGATATCTCTGTGGCTTTGGTTGAATATATATAAGTTCTCTTAATTGCTTGTAGATTTAGTGGGGGTATCATATTGCAAAGTGAATAGGTATGCTATCAAGTCTTCTATTGCTAATAAGGAACAAATGTGTAAATTGGATGGAGAATCATGTCACTGATGTAGTCACAGGTTAAAAATTTGGCAACTTAGGGTGGGCTGGCAGGTTGTGTGCAAGGGGAAGAGAGTGGTACATTGTAAATAGTTATCCTTAATATCATGGATATAGTTGCGAAGTTGCTGAGAATAATACGGGAATTTAATCATCCCCTGTTTCTATATTCAAACTGGTTCTTCCAGAAAAATAGTGAGCACAATGAGTTATTTGGAAAATATCACTGAAGAAGGTTTGTCTTTTGTGGCAGTGGTGGTATTGTTTTCTGGGCAGACACCATTGGCGCAGATTTCATATACAGAAGTCTCCAGAAATGGTCTGAAGCATATGGAAATTTCTTCAAACCATCAAGATATTTGGAAGAAAGAGCAACCAGAGGCATCCCACTGGTAAATATTATTTTAAGCTTAATATTACATCACCCTACTTCCCTTTCAGTTAATAAATAAATTCCTGGTCCTTAGAGTAGAAATTGTTACTACTTATAAGTTATATCATGATAGTCTGCATACAATGATATCATGACAACTTCTATATAGTTGAGAGCCTATGAAGTTAATAATCAGTTTCTATATACAACTGCAATTGTATGAGGCCTTTAGCTTGTTGCATTTAATAATTTGTATTCAAATGCACCAATTGGAATCTGAAATTTTGGGAAAATTGATGTGGCAATGCATAAATTGCTAAGGTTTGTGAAAACCTAGTAAAATCTTTCCTTCAGTGAAAATCCATCCATGCAAATATTTAATTAGGGAATGAACATGTAGAGTAGTTATTATTTTTTTGGCTCAACTATTTTTAGTATTCTATTGACTGTGCACAAGAGCTTTTGACAGAAAAAAAAAGGGTCAGAAACACAATAACGAATTGTATTTGGAACCTCATTTCTGAACAACACTTGTACCATTTACCTTTTCCATTCATTGTTTTGGTCATCCTGCAATCTAAATTATATTTCTTTAGGTACATATAGCACACTGTTTTGATCCTGCAATTCTGTTATATGTCTAAATTTCAATAACAAACAAATAAGTTAGTACACGAGCTTATAGACAAATATGTATCAGCATCTTAGTATTTGCAGTTACTTATGAAACTGATCATTCTCTCCATGATTAGTTTCTGTTTGTTTCATAGATTTTACTGAAGGTTTTGAATGAAGAATGTATACTGACACAAAATCTGTCTTTATGCAGAGTGCTCCTGCCTCGACAACCTCCGTAGCAAAGCCGCGCCTATAATACTTGTGTTGTATATTCAGGGTGAAAAGAATAGAACTTGAATTTTGCTATTAATCAAGTGAAATAATAATAGGGAAGGAAAATAATAAATCGAGGAACAATTTGCTTGTCATTTCAGCATCGAAATTTATTTGTCCACCATTTGTTTATTCTTTATGTTCATAGATGAGAAATCATGTAAAAAGGAAAGTACAGAAATGGTACCTAAAATTAACCAAGTGGTTGGGGCTTAAGTTATCATACGTGTAGACTCTTTAGTGCACACTCAACATTGGCCTGCTAGAATTGATAAAACAGAATAGAAAATGCCTTTAAAATTACAAATCCAACCCAAATGGATAATGTATGAAACTGGATTCCAATCAACAAATTTCATGGGCTTTTTTTTTTGGGCTCAAGGCAGCTGGAAATTGAAGGGCGGTTTTGAAAAAGTCCTCCACATTAGAAAGCCCATGTTCTCCGAAACTCCATACTCTTAATTGCATTTTACATTTATAAAAATAAATAAAAAACCCTATTGTATTGCCAATAAGCTGAATGAAAATGTCAAAAAATTGGAGGAAAAAAAAAAGAGGGAATTTATATCTATAATTGATATTGTGAAAGGATGCATAAAGATGTGCATCAGATGAAGATGAGTTGTAAGAATGGAATCTCTATATGCAGCATTTGCTGCAACACTGAAGAGCTAGCTAAATCAACAATGCCCTAATAATAATAATACAAAGCAGCAGTAACATATCTACTTGTACACATACTACAACTCTCCTTTAGGTTTAGACTTTACATCCCCATTTCCAGCAGCTGTTATTTTCCCATGCTCTAGGGTTGCCACAGGAGAAGTCCTCTGCAGAGGAGCAGCAAATTTGGCTACACCATTGCTTGTGCATTCTTCATTCCTACTTTCACTTTTCACTTTTGAAATAATGCCACTGCTGCTTGTTAGGTTCGTTTCGGTAACTGAATGTGTTCGTGCCAATAAGGAATACTTCGTTTCTGTATGGTAAATAGATTGTAAATATGTCATTAAATCATAAATCATGGGAAGAAATAGCAAATAAAAGAGCAAATATTCATTAAGCAAGTTCATGAAATGGAAAATGATACTATTGATAATAATTCAACATAGGGAATCACATTAAATTTGGGCTGCAATTTAATTATTTATCCATAGAGAGATCAAACCATAAACTCATAACTCCTCATGTAAATTTTTGGTTTCAAGCTAGCCCCTCAGAAAAATCTCCAGCAATTTTCAAGGCAAGGGCATAATGGCCAAATTAAGTGAAAGATAAACGATCTATACTCAATTCATTCTCGATTAGTAATTGTTCGGAAAAGGTATGAGATGTTTGAAAAATATTAAAGTTTAATACAAAAGCAGAGCGATGAAACTTGCCTTTTAATTCGCCTAAAGTGATGAGCCTGTTGAGACATTCTCGGAACTTTGTTAAAACTACTCGTTCTTGCTCGGTATAAACTTCGGTTGGTCCTTGCTCATATGGAAACTTGGACGACACATTTTGGACCACTAAATCATTAGAGGAAGCATCGGAAGTAAACATTGTATCTCCTTCATCGCACATTAGAGCTAATGTACTGGGAGACATTGGCCTTCCTTTAGATACATCTGCTCCATCTGAGCCAGACTCCTCTGGTTTGGTCCTCTCACTCTGCTTTTCAGATGAAAGATCCTCAGTCAAAGCTCTCTCAGCTGAAATTTGCTTCTGGCTTTGAGACTGATCTTGTGCTGATGAAACCAGTGAGATTTCTTTGGAATCTTCTGCTCGATCTTCTGTTCATTACTTTTTAAGTTAGAGATTCAGTTATTAACTGACAGGGAAAATTACAGTTATCACTTGAGTCATCCAGATAATAGCATTGAGTGATCACTAATCGACTCGACCTACTTTACTATGGTTTATGAAATGTTGATATATATAATGTGGTTAATTGCAAGTTATTTTGGTTTTGTTAAACATTCATGAGCTATAACAAAAGATTTCCTTGTTAGTCATCTGAAAAATCAAAAAATAAAATAGGCATAGAACAAAGAAATTATTGTGCATAGATCTCAACAGGTCAAGCGTCAAACAGTTGCAAATATGACCTTAGTTGTTGGAGTAGGGAATGAAGTGGGCATTTAAATATATGGTGTTTCTGAGTGATATAAAAACTGTAGTAAGATAAAAATGGTGCAGACAGAAAGAAAGAAATTTAGACACCATACCCATGCCATTAGACCAAGAGTTTTGAATTGCATGATAAAACCCAAAAGTTTCTTATGGCACTTATAAATTTTAAAAAATCTGTATCCAATTTATTGGGTAATGAGGTTCTACATTCTAAGTAGGTTCTAATGGCTCTACTACTCCCACTTCAGAGGAAACTAGACCTTCAGGAAAAGAGAGAACCCAATCCTACAGAGAGCACATAGGTTCCCTTCAGTAACATGCCAAATAGTGAAAGGTTGAACTAAAATATGTAGGATTTCAATACTTCAACTAGAAATAAACTTCAGAGGTGGGAAAAACTCTATTTGAATCCTAGAACAGCTCAAATCAGAGGATTTTAATTTGTGTGATTAATGAAAAGAAAGACAAGTTTACAGTACTTAAAATCCCAAAAATACCCGTGGACTGAAATTAAAAGAAAATATAATTTATAGCCTATGGACTTATTTAGACTGTACATCTTTTCTACCATCAAACCAACCCAATACCACATTACATAGTTTAAGAAGTCAAATTTATACTTGACTCGTCAACATAGTTCCAAATATAACATCAACTCATGTCTCAACTTTCTTAACCTGAGTTTCAATAGATTTGCAGATATTCTTTTTTTCAGTTGGGTTATTCTGGAATCTTAATATAGAAATTCATCACGGGTGGGAAGATGTTCAATAAAAATTCATGAAGGAAAATAACTAAAGAGCATCAAATGGGGTGAGGCACATTTACTCAAACTTTTGTGGATTTTGCTTAGAATATGCTCCAACGTATTTTTTTATGGGAAGTACACCAATGAAGGATGTATAACTGGGCCATGAGTTTTGGATAAACTAGATAAGTCCATCAAACTCTTGAAAATTTTCAATTCCATGCATACCTTCAATCATCTTTGCAGCTTCTCCTGAATATACAACAAGCACTGAGCAGAGCTCCTTCAGATCCTGGGGCTGAATGATGTCAGCTAAGAGAGACCTTTAATGCAATGCACTAATATTTAGTTGTCTGAAGAAAGACTGGGCAAAAAAATCAAAGGAAAGGTATGCTACCTGTAAGTAAACTTTGACGGGGTCAAGACTAATGCATTACCAGGACCAACCCCAGGAATTGACGACATTGAAGAGGAAGGTACAGAAGCCTTATTTTGGTTCATCTGTCATTCGAGAAACTACTCTATCAGATACAAACCAATAAAAGACAAAAGCAAACAATATATTTGAGATATAATTTAATAAACAGGATGTTATTGAACAAGAAAACAAAAAAGTCTTCAGCAATTCATCCAAACCCCGACTGTTGAACTAGTGGATGCAATTGTTAACTAGTCAATGTTCAGGCTTTTGGTAAACAAGAGCGGGTAAAAGCTATTTCCCAATAATTATTTTTTAATGTGCTGCCTAATAGGAATTATCATCAAGCTGCATGATGCATTAGGGTGGACCAAGCTTGTAGACAACAGGGTTAGGGCTTTATTCTAACCTCCCACTCAAACTTAGAAAGAAGCTCAAGTAACTGCTGTGCTGAAATTTCAATATTAGTTTTCAAAGACGAAGCCAAGTTCTTGTCATCCAAGAGATTTATATCTTGAACTCCCGACAAAAAAAACAAAAAAAAAGCCAGATAATTAATTATGTCATGTGTCAACTCATTAGGACAAATATGATAATAACTGCAACCTAGAATGTCTTCACTAACTACAGTAAAATGTACTCACTCCATCCTGATTCTTCATGCCTTTAACAACATGCAAAATTTTGTTCAGAAAAACAGGAAAAGGCATTTATTGTAGTTTCCTTGTGTAGCCCATCTTATCTCAAAAGAAAAAAATAAAAAAGACAAATTAATTAATGATTGATTTCGCTCCAGATTGCATTTCATTTGTTGATCTCAATGAGCATACGGGACAAAAAAATTGATTTACTTGAAATGACATTTGGTACATCCAAGGACAAAAATATCGGTATCGGTAGAAATATCGGTACTTTGATTTTACAGAAATATCGACAGATATATCGATTTCGATGGAAATATCGGTTTTTTACGCAAAAGATTTAAAAACTTTGTAAAAAAAATTGAAAAATATATCTAGTACTTTACATAATATTATAACTAACATTAATATATATATTGAACTTAAAATTCCAAATAAAATTATATATTTACAATAAATATAGAAATACATTAATATTATATACATCATAATCCTTTTATTAAATTTCAAAAAATTAACTAAACTTAATTAAATTATGAGAGGAACCTAAATGCTAGTGTACTAATTTATTTTAAACAATTTAACTAAATTTGTTTAAAGTAATTGTTTGCTCTACTAATCACTCATAGACAAAAATATAGATATATAAAAAGAGAGATAAATAACTCGATTTTAATAGATATCCTCCAAATACACCATAAAAAGATTAAAAATATATATATATATATTCACTTAAATTAAATTCATAATGAAAAGGGAAAATAAAAAAGGAAAAGAAATAAGGAAGAAAAGAAAAAGAAAAATGGAAAAGAAATCAGCAGGAATTCAGGAAAGAAGAAAAGAAAAAAAAAACAAAAATCAGGCGCGTGGCTATAACGCACCACCAAAATATCGCGATATTTTGCTCCAAAACTATTTTTCACGATTTTTTATCGAAAAAATATGACCGGTGTTTTCTATGTCGGTGTCCTCAAAATCTCGAAAAATCGGCGATATTTCGCGATTTTTTGGTCATTGGGTACATCATGCATGCCGTAATGTGGAAGTCTACAAATAATAAAGGACAGGTTTTAAAAAAATGAAATATGATTAAGTCAACGACGAATCGTCAAAAATTTATGCTGTTTGAAAAGAGCATTTTCTTTTCACTCCATTACTGTTAAATCTGATGAACGCCAATCACATGTCATTAGAGATATATCTATGTGAGAATCCTACGTACTTTCACAGCATTCAAATTTCAAAGGTCTGATTAGTGATTTCGATCAAGAATCTCAACATCATGGATCAATATTGATTTGTGAAGGCTAATCATGATTCAGGCAGAACAATAAGCTTAACCTTAGCTCACAACTAATCGGATTTGCTACCTCATCTAAACTAAAGCCAGTTAAAATGCACTCTGGGCTCAGCTCCAGCTTTAAGAGAAGAGGATTAAGCATGCTGACTGTCATCAAGAATAGGTACTTAGAGAGTCTACTAACTTTTAATACGTCAAAAGTCAGCCACTTTTTGCGGAAAAGAACAAAGTGTACCTGTTGCAACTGTCCAAGCTGGTTCGCAGGATCTTTCATACTTGATCCAAATAGAAGATCCTGACCTTTCCGTTTCTTATTCAATGGGGGAGACCCATAACCAGAAGACCCTATAGCACCTGTGATGGCAGCATTTGCCGCCTGCTGGATATACATTATATTATTGGCATGATCTCCATGAAATAGAGCCTGCCGCTCTTCACTTCCTTCATAATTTTTGCAGTCCATGCATTTACAATTTTCAGAACAAAGAATATTTGCTTGAAAACATTCACAGTACTTCTTAAGACATCCTGATTTCTTACAATGGCATCCTTTATTATGCTTTCCTGAAACTAAAACGTCACCAGCTTCTTCCTGCATATATATGTACATACATATAGAATCAAGAAATCTTGTTATCATAAGTTACATTAAACAAAATTAGAAAAATTACAAGTTTGTCATTCATCTTGAATACAAAAGTTGTGTGTGAAAACAGGTCGGGTATTTTCATTAAATATACCTAGTCCAAAAATCGAGGTAAAAAAGATAACTGATTCAACATATAGGTAATCATGTGGAAGCTCTACTAAAATATTATGATGTTTGTAGACCATATCACGTTGAAAGGTCATTAATAATATATGAAATTAAGCCAAATAATATTGGCGAAAACTTGGTGAATCATCCAAAAAAACTACAAAGAATATTAAAAAAAACTACATAAACCAACACCCTAAAATACACATTTCTTAATTTTCTTCTGTGGTTCTCGAATGACATCTCTATAAATATGAACTCCGTGAAAAACCAGTCCAGTAAATAGCATAAGACAGATAAATTACTTCAGAAAAATTATTAATTACTGAACAATTCACTAATATGTGCAATGGATGACTTCCCACAATTCCTTATTCCAGAACACTACCAAACACATTCATGTTTCTCAATGTATTTCCATGTAATACATAGTATTTTTCATCACATCCGTTCTCAACTTCTTCTCCCATAAATTTTTGCAAAACACCTAAAATACATCTGAACATTCCCATAGTTTTCTCATAGCTTTCTGACAAAAACTTGAAAAATTGTCGAATTTTCTTATTCAAGTCTATGAAAGCTATACCCATTTTACCAAAGTATGGAGACAACATGATTTGAGAATAACAGACCAGATTTATCAAATAAACTTTCTAAAGGTCAAATGAGTAGATGAAAACATTACTTCTCTTCATTGGAAAGAAAGGAAGCACTAATGCTAAGTGAAACATAAAAATGTGTTGCAATTGTTGTGAGTTTAATTGGATATCATCTAACAAATGATTGATAAACACATGCCAACCGCACAATAAGGTTTTAGGTTCCCTAAAAGTTTTGCAAGGATGCGAAGGAATTGGAGATTGCAAGTTATGTGATCCAGAGAAAAATATTTGTAGTTCATAGATCTTCTGTCAAATCATGATGCCCCATTGCGGCAAAGAAGTTCAAGCATGCACTTCTATACAAGGGCCAATCAAAAAAGCTGAAATTTGAACAATTGCCAAAGTACCAAAAAATAAATAAACTAAAATAAAATAAAAAACCAAGAAAATCAATCATGAACATTAATTAGGCAGAAGATTTACAATAATCTGAATGATTAGTCAACTAAGATTGTACTCTGAGTTCGGACATTACCCTACTATCTCGAGCTCCATGTGGACTGTTAGCAATCTTTGGCCTGAAAGCATTTGGATTGCGCTCCAATGTAGCCTCAACCGCTTCTCGTCTGGCAGCTTCATTTTCGACATTGTTATGACAATTTACACAATTGCAACCATCACAATAGACTCCGGAAGCAAAACATTCACAATACCTGACCAAAAAATAATAATTTTAAAAACACATTATACTCTGCTCCAAAAAAGTGCAAAACAATAACAAAGATTAATCAAGAGAGAGGCATTGGACTATCAACTTGCTAGAGAAAAATATGATTTAAAACTAATATGAAAATCCAAGTCAGATGAAACAATAAAACATGAGGTAAAATAAATTACCGAGGTACTTCAAAACATCAAATTTCCGAGAGCTACTGAAATTATTTGTCCAAGTCATCGTATTCCATGCTGTGTATTTATACTAGCATGGTTAAAAAATATTTTCTGAGGGATCATACAATGGTCTATTCCATTGGCCATTTTCACACAAATACAACATTGACAACGGATGAGTTACAGTTACAAGCAATTTTTCTTGGATATTTGTTGCCCTATTAATTATAGTATATATCTCACTAATGAACTTTCCGCAAAACAGGCAACCATAGATAGAAAATGAATGTCTATTCTTAAGTGAATAAATCCATATGATCACACATAATACATAAATACCAAGATAAAAATAACTATGATCTCTATCTATCTTTGTAGATTAAACCTTATTGAGTCGGTTGAATAACTACAATTAGATCATCATATTTTCCAGACAGTATGAGATTTTGATTATACTTGCACATGCATAAAGCAATGACTAGACTATTCAGCATATATTGCGTACAAAAATAAGAGCTACTCTGAACAGATAAATTATGTTAATCAGAACGATCATCAATGCAATCAATATATAGGCTTCGTTTGCTTATAATCCCCCAAGAAAAAAAAGAATTTCTCAATTTGTTTTCTCCCAAAACATTACCAAACACATTACATATCCATACTAATACATCACATTGAAACTTTTCTCCCAAAAATATCTGCCAGAACCCTCAAAATATAACCAAATATTACCCTATGCAATACTGCCACCCACTCTAGAGGGGCTAACCTCAAGCAAAGCAACCAAAGGTAATTTCATGTGCCCCTTTGCAGAATAGATGTAACCTAATAAACTGGGGTTCAGTAGAAATTAAAGAATGCCCAATAAAGCCCAAAACTGTAAAGCATTGCCCCCACCCTAAGGGAGAGAAGGAAATTAAATGTGGTGGGGAAAGGGAAATATGCTTTTAAGATTTTAAGATATACATTAAATGTCAACGTAGTTTATAAACTGAAAGTAATGGCATACTCAATCCTTAAAATTTCTGATGACTAGTACCTATGTTTGCCCACGCCTTGAAAAATGCTTCAGAAAATTCATAGCAAGAATGTGAAGGTAGTGAAATTCTACAGTTCAGGTATTATCCTATACAACCGAAAAATGAAGTTCAACAGTAGCTTACAACTTCAAACATCGTGAATGTTTGCAATTACACTGTTTTTGCTTCTTTGGAGTACCATCTTTAACTTCATTCATATTTTGTCTTGGTCGCATTCTGGGTGATTCAGGTTTCCTGAGGAAGGAAGAGTATTATCGCAATGCTAAAGCAAGAGATATATCAATATATACAACACTATGATCAGGACAATATAATATACAAGACAGCAAGTAAATTTAAGAAAATGCACAATTCAAAAATATCCAATCATGTTTTTACAGGCTAGTACATTTTTTACTACCAGATTTTGGTGATCTATCATCGGAACTGTGTCATGTGTGTGCTCGATGTTTCTGCAATTGAATCAGGAATACACACACAAACGCACATAAAATAAAAACTTATAGTCATGAAGACAGAAGTAGTAACCCGAAAATCTAAACCTTGCCAGAATTCTGTTCTCCTGAGCTCTGGTTTTCCCCCAGAAAGAAAAAAGATCCAGCATTTACCAAAAAGGAAAAGGAAATGTGTTTCAAGATTGCAAAAGAGACTCACAATAGAGAGTGTACGGGATGTTGAGCGGATGGCACAGCTTGCTGCGCAGGCTGTTGAATCGGCACAAACAGTGTCGTCTGCGGCGGCTGAATTTGCAACGTATTTGGCGGCTGGCTCGGCTTCGCCAGCTGCGGCTGATGCCTCGGCTGCACCAACTGTGGATTTTCCACACTAGATGTGGCGGCTCCGCCACTTAAGCCAGTGAAATCCAGCTGCCTCACGAGCTTCCTCGCCGGAAAATCCGCTGGCGCCGTCGACGAAGCTTCCAATTGCGGAGGCAGCTGCTTTATTGGAGGGAAATCACCTCCCTTGCTTTGCTCCATTCAAATAATTCAAATTGAAACCAAAACAATCTCCAAAACCGAAGGAATAAAATCATTCACCAAACAAACAATTTCTCCAAAAATTCAAAAATCAAACATATATAACTCGAATTCCACTGAATTTCCTCTCAAACATCGCCCAGATTCCACGAATTTTACATCCTAAACCCAGAAAGGGCAAAAAGGATATATATTCAAAATTCACAGCTCTAAATAATTATCTACACGAACTCAGATTCAGAGAAAAAAAAAAAGAATAACCAAAAGGAAAACAGAATCTCGGCGCTATCAACCTCAATTAGAAAGAAAAATCGATTGTTATAGACATATACAGATACAAATTCATGAAGACGTTATGCATAGAGGAAAAAGGAAGAAATTAGAGAGGGGTTGGGAGTCCGAAGTTTCTTCCTCCCTCTCTAGCTAAGCTTTTGAATTCAATTTTCTGAAGGGGAATTTAATTCCACTTTACCCCAACATTTCTGTTTAATATCACTTTATGTCCCCTCTACTATGAATTATACCACTTTACCTCTATATGTTTTTATTAATACTGTTATTTTTCACCTATCTCAAAAATACATTTGCTATACCCTTTAGTTTCTTGAGAACTAATTGAATTTTGCTTATCACTTATTTATTGAAAATCAACTTAACAATTATTCAAAGGATAGACCTATATATGTGTGTGTATATATATATATATATAATTATTTTTTAATTAATTTTTTTGAATTAATTTGTTATTAAATTGCTAGTTAGATTGATTAAATTGTAACGGTAGTTACTACAAAACTAGAGTTGTTTGATTCGGTTTCTAATGGAATAACACTATACAAGCCCAATGAAATGAATGTTGCTCGAATTTCTAATGGAAAAACTTGTTTTAGTGGTTTTTGAGAAAATACATGCTCACTCCTATTATAATATGTTTTTCATTGCAAACATCGATTAATTTGAATCTAATTAATTGTGTAAGATTACCATTTACCATGATAGAATATACTCCTATGTTTTTTCACCTCAAATATATGATAGAATATTTGACCTGTGACCACATCAAATGTAGCAAGTTGCGAACAAACTCATAAACAAAAACAACACAAAACAAAAATTTAAAGGTTAGCAAGTGTAGAAGGTTTATCCAAAATTTAGATTTAAAAAAAAAAAATTCAACCACACCATTATAAAAGGAACAAAAATACTTTTTTTTTTTTTTTTTGTTTCGATTAACTACGCCATTAATCATGCATTTCGATCAAATCCACTGCCATTGAAGATCATAAACCAAATATCAAATAATTTATGGAAATATCAGATTTGGTCCTTTAAGATACACCTTATTTCAGGTTTAATATTCGAAAATTCCACCTCATAATAAAGAATGCAACTATTCAAATATTATGACATTTGGTCCTCCATCATTATTAAAAAAAAAAAACCCGTCTAAATAGAAAAAAAATTAACTCACATGAGCCCTTTTAAGGAAATTTAGGCATCAAATTTAGTAAGATTTCATATTTGTATGTTATTTATTCAAGTTCATTGTTTTTCTTTCCATGTTTTTCACTTGTTCTCCAAATTCAACTAAATATTCATCATATACAAGTTAAATTACCAAGAAACCCAATTTAAATTTTTTTAAAACAATATATTTGTTGTATTCACAATTTGGAATAATTAATTATTCGAATAAGATTATATCATTTTAAATATATAAAAATGTAAATTGTTTTTAATAAATAGTATATTTAAAAAAAATTCAAAATTCATCATTTTCAAGTGACAAACTGCATAATTAGAAAATATGCATAAATTATGCATATTCAAATGAGTTTACATCAAAATCTACATACATAAAAGTTGTGACAGGTAGGACTTTTGGAGCTTCCTAGGTTTGCCGGGTGTCATCCACCATTTATAATGCCATTCATGTTTTTTGTTTAAATCAACTTTGCTTTACTAATTTGAGCTTAGTATTTATATTTATATCTACATCTAACCTCTATAAATTAATATTATTGGGATTGGAGAATTTTATTAATTTAGAGAGATATTATATAATCGATAAATTAATAATTTATTAATTTAGAGAGGTTTTAACGTATATACACAACTGACCTTCAAAATTCTGGGGTTGTATAATCCACTTACAATGTACATTAATTGTTGATGATAAATAAATTAAAACACAAGTTTTAATTACCATTAAAAGAATGTATACTCACATAATCATGTTAATTGGAAGTTTGAATTGTCTCATTCATTGTTTTTTGCCAAAGTAAAAGAATGGTTCATAAACTTACGTATATATGTACATTACGTAAAAGTAGATCAATACATAATGATCTATTGTATTGTTTTTAAACCATACACATCAATGACTCCTCATCTAAAAGGTGTTCAAAAATCAACCATAACCAACCAACAACAAAAAATGTTATGTGAGTATAAGAGAGATCAGCCCGGGTGCACTAAAAAAGACTTGGTATATCAGTTCAACAAAAAAACAAGTAACAGTAGATTCATATTTTACTAAATTGTCTTAAAATGTTCAAGTGAATAACATATACTGTATATTGTATTTGGGAATATTTTAATAATTATTAATTTATAATTTCGTCGGGACCTTAAATATACACTAGAATTTCCAAAAAAACTATTATCTTATTATTTAATTGATTGGTGTCCAAATTTGAATTGGTCCCAAGTTGGGACCGGATAAATTATTAGTTTTATCGAGATTATTAATTTATTGAGTATTATTTTATGAAGAGTTTACTGTACTTTGTTTATCCAACTAGTAGTACACCCGCGCGATGCGCGGTTTATTATGTATTATGACAATATATACGATTTATAATAATATATTGAAGTTGTCATATTAAAAGGTTATTCATGGCATCTTATTATTTCGAAATTTATAAAAATCCGTATTTTTTTATTGATAACATCAATATTCAACAATTAAATATGAAAATAAAATTGAACATAATATAATAATAGTTTTGTGATTGTGAGTTTTAATTTATGAATAATTAAGAAGTGATTAATAATTATACTTACTATATGTTTTGTTCATATTTTCGTTCATTTATATCTTATAATTATTTTCAAAATTTATAAATAATTTTCTGCATTCTTTTTTAGATGGATTTGTTCAAAAAGCATTATATTTATTCCAAAAAATTTTAGTTTATATTTATAAATTTAGGTTTCAAATTAATTTTAAATTTTAAAACAATATTTCTTAGATTTTTTAAACCATTTTTCACATTTTTTTGGAACATATTATAGTTTTGTAAAACAATTTTTACATTAATTATATCTATTTATTTGAAATAATTTTGAATAAATTTTATCAAATAAAATTTTTTATTCAATTTATTGATTTTTATATCTTACACAATTAATATTACATATATATTTGAATTAATTTTTAAATTTTATTTGCTGATTTAAGATTGTTAGACTTATTCTCACAACCTTATAATAATAATAATAATAATAATAATAATAATAATAATAATAATAATAATAATAATAATAATAATAATAATAATTATTATTATTATTATTAATTTCAGATTTATTATTATTTTAATATTTTAAAAATAGTTTCAAACTTTTAAAAATTTTACAACCCTTCATAAAATAAATTTAGATTTTAAAATTATTTTCCACATTTATATATTAAAATTATAAACTAATTTTCAATTTTTTTAATTTTTTTACAATGTTTAAATTTCATTATTTTAAAATTTTAATTATATCATTAAAATATGATCATATCATTTAAAATAACTTCTTTTATTTTATCTCTACTCCTATATATAAATTATAAGATAGCTTATTGTGTAATATATCTGTGAAGCTTATTGTATAAGACACTTAAAAGTTATTTGGTTTTTTTTCTTTCCTTTTTTTCCATTGGTTGATAGTTTGGGAGGGAAAATGACAAATTTGAAATTATCACCAACTTCTTTGTTTTTATATATAGATAGATTTTATATTAATATATACTTTAATTAGCAAAAAATGCAATATATATAAATATACCATAAATACGTACAAAGAACTCAATATGAACAAGAATAAAAACTAATGCTCATAAAAAAAAGGAGTATTCATCCAACAAGATTTGGACATTGTTGGTGAGTGTAAATTAGCAAATTAATCACATATAAATATGCTTAGCATGAAAAGCCCAAAATCTTAACTTTTACGATGATTAACTGAAATATAGAAGAGACAATGATCATAATCTATACTATATATAAAATGAAAGAAGTTGACAAATTTTACAGATTTGCCATTTTCCCTTCCAAACTATCAACCAATAGAAAAAAAGAGAAAACAAACTAAATAACTTTTAAGTATCTTATAGAATAAGTTTCACATAAATCTTACACAATAAACTATCTTATAATTTTTATATAGGAGTAGATATGAAACAAAATAAGTTATCTTAAATGATATGATTATATTTTAATGATATAATTAAATTTTGAAAATAATGAAATTTAAACATTGTCAAAAATTAAAATTTTGAAAATTAGTTTATAATTTTAATATATAAATGTGGAAAATAGTTTTCAAATTTAAATTTTATTTTATGAAGGGTTGTAAAATGTTTAAAAGTTTGAAACTATTATAAAAATATTAAAATAATAATAAAATCTGAAATTAATAATAATAATTTCAGATTTTATTAATACTAACAATCTTAAATCAACAAATAAAATTTAAAAATTAATTCAAATATATATGTAATATTAATTGTGTAAGATATAAAAATCAATAAATTGAATAAATTTTTTTAAATAAAAATAATAAAAATATTTGATAAAATTTATTCAAAATTATTTCAAATAAATAGATATAATTAATCTAAAAATTGTTTTATAAAACTATAATATGTTCCAAAAAATTCTGAAAAATGGTTTCAAAAATCTAAGAAATATTGTTTTAAAATTTAAAATCAATTTAAAACCTAAATGTATAAATATAAACTAAATTTTTTTGAAATAAATATAGTATTTTTTGAACAAATCCATCTAAAAACAATGTAGAAAATTCTTTATAAATTCTAAAAATAATTATAAGATACAAAGGAACAAAAATACGAACAAACCATATTAGTAAGTATAATTAATCACTTCTTAATTATTCAGAAATTAAAACTCACAAACACAAAACTATTATTATATTATGTTCAATTTTATTTTCATATTTAATTGTTGAATATTGATGTTATCAATAAAAAATATCGATTTTTACAAATTTCAAAATAATAAGATGTCATAGATAACCTTTTAGTATAACAACTTCATTATATTATTGCAAATCATATATATTGTTATAATACATAATAACCGCGCATCGCGCGGGTGTACTACTAGTTGTGAAAACGTAATTGAATCCATAAAACAATCAGATTGAACGTGAGGTTAGAATATTATATATAATAATCACAAGCGAAACCCTAATTTCATGTAAACCCCAAATCATAAAATTCTCACAAAACTTCAAAAAATCATGCGTAGAATGTCATATCACTTAATAGAAAATCAGGGGAAAAATGCTTCAAAATTAATATAAAAAACTTAAACAAACTAACTTATTAAAATATATGAATTTTTCAAAAATAAAATATGAATAAAATATTTATTTAAGCAAAAAGAAACTTACTACATAAATAATTTTTTTATAAACAAATTAAACTATTATGAAAATATTTATTTAAAGATAATATTTTTATATAATACACTGTTATAATACTCAAAATAATTATCAAAAGAAAAAGTCTCAACACACAAACCTTTTATATTAAATCGCAGAGGCATTCAGACGAAATACAATCCTTTTTTTTTTTTAATATTCAAGTGCGCTCTCGTTAAAAGAATAAAATTCATTATCTAACTTTATTTTCTTAAAAAAAAAAAAAAACTCTGAACTTAGCTACTTTCGGGATAAAAAGTTGTTTTCTTGTGTGTGTGAGAAAATTATATGATTTTAGGTTTGATGTATGATTTAAAGATTTAGAATATGTTAGTATGAAATAGACTAATTTGACACGATATGAATGTTACAAGTTGGTACAATGATAAGCCGTATACAAATTTTTTGCTGTGGCTCAAGAAAAAGTTATTTAATTTAATTAATAGTAAATGGGTGTTAAGGAAAAAACCACATGAATAACACGTGGAAGGTTCTGGAAGAAGAGGCAAAGTATTAAGAAAGGCGAGGAGAAATAAATATGAAGATTTAGAGTTGTGAGAATTGAGGAGTGAGAGAAAAAAGAATTGAGGGGAGAGAGAGGATTTGGATTAGCCAATGGTGGTTGCCCCTCTCTCTTCCCAGTGATTTCATTCTCACTCATCTTTGCCATTGCTCTCAGCTTTTTCTCTCTCTTTCTTTTTCTACAACTTCTGTTGTTGCTGTTTGCTTTCTCAGAAATAATAATAATAATAATAATCATGGCGGCTATGATGATTTCTAGGGTTTCCTTTTTCTCATCGGGGCAAGCAAGGACCCGGCCCGTATCTTGGCGGGGCAACCGGTGGTTTTGTTGCAGCCATGGCGTGGTCGGATTCCTCTGCCCCTTCACGGATCTGAGCCCCACTCTCAGGGGCAAAAAGGTAAACATTGCCAATCTCTCTCTCTCTCTCTCAACATAGATCTAACATTGTCTCTGGTGTTATGGTTTGTAGATCTCACGAAATCAATCAATCAATCTCACATGATTCTATCTATCTACTCATATGTAATCTCTGATTTGTGCAGTTATGGTTATGGATGAAGCGGCTCAGAAGAGAGAATGAGGGTTTAGAGAGAGAAAGGGAGTTTGTAAGGGCGGTTGCCTCTCTCTCTAAATCCAATGATTTCTAATTTCTTCCATGAAAAGAAAGATGAAACAACCCTTAGAGAAGAAATTCAGGAAAGGAAGGGAGTATATATGCAAATGCAATTTGCAAGCAATATATATATACAAAAGTGAAGGGGCTGTGATGATGATGAAACATGATTCTTCTGAGCTGGTTGATGTGGCAATGGGATAGAGGGACCTGTATCTTGGCGGGGCGACCCGGATGGCGTCTACGGATGCAACCGTGGTTCTGCAGCCATGGCGGGATTCTAATCCCTTTGCCTGTGGAAACACCGAGAAGCCTGAGGGTTGTAATAGAGGATAAGCTTCAGGGTAGAACCTGGAACGCGATTACAACTCCTCGTTCGAAATCAATTGGAGCTCATCACCGCCGCGGCATGTTCGCGCTAATACCTCTCTCTCACACACACAGAACAGTCTTGTCAATTGACGATTCAGTGCCCTAATTTAATGATTTCAAATTTTACTGCTAATATCTTATGCAGTTTAGGCGAATGCAATTTTATATGATTTAGGACCTTTATTATCTGATTTTGCTTCTATTGAGAGATGTAGGTATGATTCTGATGAGTAATTTGTGTATCAGATGGTCAAATTTATATAACTTGTGCGCTGTTGTTTTTCCTGAATAAGTCTCATGGATAGAGGGACCCGTATCTTGGCGGGGTGACCCGGATGGCGTCTACGGATGCAACCGTGGTTCTGCAGCCATGGCGGGATTCTAATCCCTTTGCCTTGTCGATCAGTGCTGCCATAGATCTGCCAATATATATATATATATATATATATATATATATATATATATATATATATATATATATAGATTATTTCTCCTATATACTGAATTGACAGTGCTACTACCCCTGTGGAAACACCGAGAAGCCTGAGGGTTGTAATAGAGGATAAGCCTCAGGGTAGAACCTGGAACATGATTACAACTCCTCCTCGTTCGAAATCAATTGGAGCTCATCGCCGCTGCCGCAGGTTTGCCGCTAATACCTCTCTCTCTCTCACACACATAGAACAGTCTTGTCAATTGACGATTCAGTGCCCTAATTTAATGATTTCAAATTTTACTGCAAATATCTTATACAATTTAGGTGAATGCAGTTTTATATGATTTAGGACCTTTATTATCTGATTTTGCTTCTTTTGAGAGATTTAGGTATGATTCTGATGAGTAATTTGTGTATCAGATGGTCAAATTTATATAACTTGTGCGCTGTTGTTTTTCCTGAATAAGTCTCATGAGTAGTGATTATCTTTGATTTTGGTTTGTATAATTCTGTGATCAGATTGTCACCATGTGATATATCTCAGCTTTATTGGCATGAATGTGGTCTGTGAGAGTCTTATTTTCGTTTATTTTCTGTCTGTGTCCATTATTTTTGTCGAGCCAAACTCAACTTTGAATAAACGAGCCCATTTCGAACTTTTGACGAACTTTTATCGAGCCGAACTCGAACAAATATCGAACTCAAAATTTTGATGTCGGGCTGAGGTCGAACTCCATTTTTAAAGTTAGTAACGAACTCGAGCCCGAACAATAACAAACGAGCTGAACTCGAGCCTAGTGATATTCGGCTTGGTTCAGCTCGTTTACATCCCTACGCACGGGCGCACACCAACTACGGTGTGGGCGTGCGCTCACGCGCCGGGTCATGTGTGCGCGTGGGCGCACACCAACTACGGTGTGCGTGTGGGAGCGGCACGTGTGCCATGTCGGTTTGGGGAGGGATACAAAAGTTTTTGCCTTAATTTAATTAATAGTAAATGGGTGTTAAGGAAACAACCACATGAATAACACGCGTGGAAGGTTGGAAGAAGGCAAAGTATTAAGAAAGGCGAGAAATAAATACGAAGATTTAGAGTTGTGAGAATTGAGGAGTGAGAGAAAAAAGAATCGAGGGGAGAGAGGATTTGGATTAGCCAATGGTGGTTGCCCCTCTCTCTTCCCAGTGATTTCATTCTCACTCATCTTTGCCATTGCAATCTCAGCTCTTTCTTTCTCTTTCTTTTTCTAAAACTTCTGTTGTTGTTGTTGTTGCTGTTTGCTTTCTCAGAAACAATAATAATAATAATAATAATAATAATAATAATAATAATAATGGCGGCTATGATGATTTATAGGGGTTCCTTTTTCTCATCAGGGCAAGCAAGGACCCGGCCCGTATCTTGGCGGGGCAACTGGTGGTTTTGTTGCAGCCATGGCGTGGTCGGATTCCTCTGCCCCTTCACGGATCTGAGCCCCTCACTCCCAGGGGCAAAAAGGTAAACATTGCCAACCTCTCTCTCTCAACATAGATCTAACATTGTCTCTGGTGTTATGGTTTGTAGATCTCACGAAATCAATCAATCAAATCTCACATGATTCCATCTATCTACTCATGTAATCTCTGATTTGTGCAGTTATGGTTATGGATGAAACGGCTCAGAAGAGAGAATGAGGTTTAGAGAGAGAAAGGGAGTTTGTAAGGGCGGTTGCCTCTCTCTCTAAATCCAATGATTTCTAATTTCTTCCATGAAAAGAAAGATGAAACAACCCTTAGAGAAGAAATTCAGGAAAGGAAGGGAGTATATATGCAAATGCAATTTGCAAGCAATAAAGAAGTGTATCTCCGTTGGGCTACTAAGCACACCCCATCACCACTCTCAACACACACATACATCTCTCTCTCTCTCTCTCTCTACAAAAGTGAAGGGGCTGTGATGATGATGAAACATGATTCTTCTGAGCTGGTGGATGTGGCAAATGGGATAGAGGGATCCGTATCTTGGCGGGGCGACCCGGATGGCGTCTACGGATGCAACTGTGGTTCTGCAGCCATGGCGGGATTCTAATCCCTTTGCCTCGTCGATCAGTGCTGCCATAGATCTGAGCCTATCTTTCACAAAAGAAATAAAATAGAGAAAAAAAGAAAAAAAAGAAGATGAAGACTTTACTTTCTCTCAGTTCCTTTTTTTTTTTCCAGGAAAAAAAAAAGGTTTTCATAATTTGGTTAAATGTTGTTTTTTTAACTTGGAGAATGTTGCAACACAAAACTATAACGAGAGAAGCTTATATGGATCAATGTATTTTTGGTCTTGAAAATGTGGACTAAGAATTTGATGGGCTAAAGTAAGATCTCTATTGAATTGAATTCCCTTCCCAAAATATAGACTAGTGTTGACCCTAAATATGGGCAAGTGTTGAATACCCTTCCCAAAATATTAAAAAGTACGAGGATGAAGAAATGGGGAAATATTGTATTATTCGAGGTAATAAATAAAAAAATAAATTCTTCTAAATCTTTTAAGCAAAGACAGTCTACTTTCATTTTCTACTCAATATGCTTATTTATTTATTAAGGATGTAATTTTATTTTATTTTTGCCAAAATCTCCACGTCTCTCTGGAATTCTTGTGAGGGTAGATAGAAAAGGTGAGGACTGTTTTTGAAATGCGATTCTTTAATTATTACTTTTTCTTTTGAATTTAGAATTCTATAATTTAATATTCTATGGGCCTAATTATGTTCATATCCTTTATATTCTATCTCAACCCAATTTATAACAATTTTGTTATTTTATTTTTTGCCACCACTTTTATAATGCAAGTTATTTATATATAATATAAAAACTAAAAAAATTATGTATTTCGAATTAAGATAATATTTTTTTACGTTATATTTTCAAAATTTTGTAATTATTAAATGTCATAAACAAACCTTGTAACACATGAAAGTGCTAATAAACAAAAGGCTAAAGAATTGAATTAATTTCCATGCACATTTATTAAACAAACAAGTAAATAGAAATTATTACGAATTGAAATGATTAACATCTTGTGCTCACTCCATTCCATAGATATAGAAGGATTTTTCAGAAAAATTAAAAGTAACTAAAATAAAGAATTAAACAAATCAATTTCTATTAATCTCATTTTAATGAGCATTATACTCTCCAGTATGCTACTTAATAAATGAACTAAATAAACACTACTTTATATATATTTGAGATATTAAAAAAACAAAAACATATTTATATATATTGGACAAATGGTGTAATAAACTATAATTATATACATATTTGGAAATAACTAACTTTGCAAATGTTATAGTAACTCACACTGTTTCAGTTGGATTCTTTAAAATTAATATAGAGGTGAAATTTGTTATCGTCGTGACACGTGAAAAGTAAACTAATATTTGTTTATATATTGGGTGGAAGTAATTTTCAATCTTCATTAGTTAAAGAGATTAGGATATGTAATTAACTTTACCAATAATCATCCACATTTCAATAAGTTTGTTGAGATTAAATACCTTTCAATAATTGAGTGAATGAACTAACTATACATCATTACAAATCTTAGAAGTATCCATGAAGCTTTAGATGTACCTCTAATGAAGCTCAAAGTACAACTCCATGCACCTACTCATCATCCTCTATAAATACAACCGGACATGCATGACTCCACTTTGCTTAATGAAAAACAATCTTTCTTAAACACATTTTCTCATAAAACTCTCTTATCTCCTAAAAAACCAACATAAAAAAACCCATCTCAAAAGGAAATGTAGGAATTACAGAAGAAAAATGGAATGACTCCTTGAAATGTCAGTTTTTGTGGAACTGTAGTACAGCTTCCGTGATTTATAGTTTTGCATATTTATTATAAACAAAAAAATAAAAATTTGAAGATATGTATACAAGACATGCTCTACTGAGACTGGGGAATTCGTCTCATGTGAGACATGAGATTTTATGTAAGACGGAGTTCATATGAATCAATATAGCGGTCACCTCATTAAATATGGTCAATGTCGGTCTCACATAAGATCATATAAAGTTTCGTCTCACGTAAGGTCTTATGTGAGACGACCTCATATGAGTTTTTTTGTGGAGATTGAAAACCTCTACAAATCCTACAAAATTCTAAGAGCATCTACATTGGTGTTTTAAGGAGTGTTATTAACTAAAATATATATTTTTGTTAATTATTGTGTACATGTTTTATTGTGTATGTTTTTTAAGGGTTTTTGTGTGTGTGTTTTCCATGAAAAACACCTCCAATATGTGTGAGAGAGAGACGTAAAAGGATATATATATATATATATATATATATATATATATATGGTTAATTTCATTTTTGATACTGTTTGTATAACCTTTTTCATTTATATATATATATATATATGGTTAATTTCATTTTTGATACTGTTTGTATAGCCTTTTTCATTTTTCTAACAACCAAGTATACATTCTCCAATTTTGATCCTATATGTTTCAATTTTTTCCAATTTCAGTCCAATTTTGGTCGGAATTCCCAAAATCACCGATGTCACGTGAGATTTTTTTCGACCATCCGACCAAAATTGGATTGAAATTGGAAAAAATTGAAACATATAGAATCAAAATTCGAAAAAAATCGAAACATATAGAACCAAACTTGAAAAATGTGTACTTGATTGTCCAAAAATGAACAAGTTCTTACGTACATGACCAAAATTGAAATTATCCATATATATATTCATATTAATTGATGTGGGTGTTATTTAAAAAAAATATATGTTTTTAAATTGAGTATGTAACAAGTGAGACCCACAACTACGTGGGTTAGTAACACATTGATGTGGATGCTGTAATGAGATTGGGAATCCTCTAATAACGAGGGCCAGGATGAGAATAAGATTTTTAGCATCAAAATCTGCTTTGCGTGTCTTTAAGACTGTTGACGTTAGATTTTGTACAGCACAAAATCTTAGCCAAACACCAAAAAAGCTCGATCCGGCTTAGATTAATTGAGCCGAATAAATAACAGTAAAATCGAATAAAATGAAGAAAAGACGGTGCCTGGTGCCTACTCAGGCAAATTTGTTAGGCTTGTTCTGGTCGGTCAGTTTTGGCCGGACATAACGTTTTCTATATCAGATTGAGAGTAAAAATCTCTCTAATTGCTTGAATTACAATGATTTCTGAACTCGAATTCCACCCATTCGAATGATAATTAAGGCCCTATTTATAAGCTAAGCTCAAGATATGAAACTTGATGAATAAGACTCAAATCCCCCGATTTTAAGATCTAGATAAGGAAAAATCGGGTTAAAATCTATCTAAATCGGACACGATTCGATCTAGATTTGTTTCCTTAATTGAAGACTCTTTAAAATAAACTGTCTTTCCTACTTTTCTTGCGATGATGGCCTTGATTTCTGGTCATCCACGTGATCTCCAGGAATGTCTTGAGTCAATAACACTTCTAGACCACACCAGTTACAGTTCTTGAGCCCGAACCGAACTTGACCCAAACCTAGCAGCCGGAGTGGCCTGGCCACAAACTAGGCTCGGTGCAGCCGGCCCGGGTCGGCACCTACCGGGCCTGTTCTGGCTGGATTGGCCCTCGGCGGCTCGGCGCCTGCCGGGTTGGCCTCTGGCCGTCTGGTCGGGTCGGTTCGGCTCACGCCGTTTTGGAGCTGGTCTGATCGGGTCGGTACATCGATTTCTTGAGTAGGAAGTCAGATCAATGGCTTAGAGAGGAAACTAAAATTCATAAAAAAAATATTTATTACCAATCAACTAATCTTTTATTGGTCAATAAGAAGGTAGTGTCATAATTTTCTTGTCTTGAAATCCCAAAAGTTAGTACACAATAGAGAAAACAAAAAAAAAATATTTACACAGTTAGTATTATGATGTGACATTTTTGGGCGGGAAAATGGCAATGCAGTAATTTTTCTCAACGGATAAATTTCATAACAAGATCCAATGTATTTGTTGGTTCTCATTCCTAGTACCAAATTTTACGAGTTCTCAATTAGGGGCCCAATTAATTATTTTTTCTTAATTTAGGGCTCTAATTTGGAAACCCTCTCTCAAAACAAGCACATTTGACTGATGATGCTAATGACAGTTTCATTGCTTCTTCTTTTTTCCATTTTTCTTTTCCTTCATGCGTAGAAGAAAAATTCTCTCTCATTAATCCTTCAAGCCCTAGGTTTTCTATATTCCTATCAAGGTATTGATCATCATTTGATTTTATGTAGTAATCTTTTTTCCTTAATTGTTTATGGAAGATTCATTCGATGATGATTTCAATCCAAGTTTCAATATTGATGGTCAATCACTCAAAATAATTCCTTATGTTTCCTCTGGTGGTAGTCCATCACCCAATTTAAGTTATCCAAGTGATTCGTCTACTGGTCCAATAAAATCATGTAGTGAATTGAGGAGCATTGAAAATTCTTATTCAATCATAGTCTCTCTCATTAATCCTTCAAACCCTAAGTTTAAGCCCTACGAAAATCAAATTTATGCTTTAAATTTTGTTATATGCAGGGGATATTTGGATGAAGCCTCACTTGATCAAGTAATTTCAGTAATTCTTTCATAGTTTTAAGTTCTGATTTTGGAATATTGTTGTGAATGTTATAGAATTTTAGATTTAGATTTTGGAGAAAATTGGTTTTAAATAATTGATGACTTGTGAATGTTTTAAAATTTTCTTATGTTTCTTGTGCAGATTTTGAATTCTGTTGCTTTCTTACATTACACCTCTAATTGCAGTTTTTCCTCAACTCAAAGTTAGTGTTTTTGTTTTTTTGTTTTTTGTTTTTTTCTTTTAATGTTATGCCACAAGAGTTATTTGCAATATAGGTGTTTGGCTTAATACTTCAACTTACAAAGATAAAACCAAGTGAATGAACTTGAGGTTAATGGTGATGACATGAATGAGAAATTGACAACATGGATTCAAGAGGTAGAGAAATTAATGGACGAAACTGAGATATTAAAGACGTGTGCAAGCTTGGAGGTTGGAGCAATTAACAGGAACACGAACTAATTATATACAATCAATAATGTACATAAGTTGAGCCTCGTTCCTTGCACTTATTCACAAAGAACAATCCACATTCACTAGAGTTCGAAGAATAGAATAGAGATACACTCATCACAAGAAAGAGCTCTGGATCCATTTTTATGAGTATGTGGTGGAAATGAGATTAGAGTTATATATATTAATTACCTCTAAATCCATATACATTTAAGTCCATCTTTATCTCATGATTACTATTTATTGGAATTATTGATGAACTCAATTTTTTTTTAACGTTAAGATTGTCTCTGATCAAATCAGAAGTACTCTCAATTCAAATTAGAATTACTAGCAGTCTACTCAACCATTCTACTGTATTAGTAATCAAGTCAGTAGAATGGTAAGAAGTGTACATGTTCTAACTTTTTAGACTTTCTTAAAAAAAAAAAAGATTATATATGTATTGTAATTAAAAAATAATAATTTGCATAAGCTAGTAGAACAAAAACTCAATTTAAGCATTAAAGAAGCAGGTCTGGAGTTGCCTACACCAAAATAATCAAAGTACATCACCACCGAATCAAATGAATCATTCAAACGAAAGATATACCAATATATATCTCAACTACGGCTACGACTATAATGCACTACATCATGATGCAACCATATCTTCTCCATTGTCTGACATAACATGGTTGGGTTGAGAAATAACATTTGCTGATGGTCCATCCTTCAGAAAAAAAAAAGATTGCAGAACAAATAATTATATTAGATAAATAATCCTTAAATAAAAAAAACAAGTTTTAAATTAATAATTAAAAAGAAAATAATGATATCTGATCATCCCTTGGAATTTTGCAACTTCTTTTATTATGGCCAAATCCACCACATTTATTACATTTTGTTGGCCCATATTTCCGTTTGGCTTTATGAGGATCTTTGGCTTCAACCGGGTCTTTTGCCCTTCGCTTCTTTGGCTTCCCTGCTGGCCTTTTATAAACAGGTGGTAGGATGGGTTCTTCATCACTTTTAGGCCAAAAATGAGGACCTGTTAATGGATATATACAATAATCATATGTCTTCAAGAAAGTCTCTCTCGTGAAATACTCACTTACATAATCTTCATGTTTCCCATTGATTTTATCTATGGCAGCAACAACATGCTTACAAGGGATTCCAGATATGTCCCACATCCTATAGGTACAAGTATGTTTGTCAAGGTTCACCACAAACTTCTCAGGCCTACGTGATACTTAAAAAATAACCCTTTGTCAATCCCCACATTGAGATGCATTCCACACTTTACTATCCACTATGGATTTATTTAACTTCTCTAGTATATCAGGATATTAAACAATTCTTCTTTCTCATTTTTTTCTCCCCTCTCATATATCATTTTCATTGCCTGGACCCGTATAATCTCAATTAAAGAAGTAACTCCACCACCTCTATATTCTAAAATTTTACCATTGAAACACTCAACAATGTTGCTGGAAATTGCAGCGGACTTAACATGAACCTCAAAACTAGCTTTGCACCATCTCTCCATACCAATATCAGTTAAATGTTTCCAAGCTTCATAACAAGTCCATTGCATTTCGTTCATGTGAATATTGTAGTCTGTAATGGTGGTGGCATTCACTGTTGTCCAAAATAGATTTGCAACATGTTTATCCCTCCATCTTTTTTTAAAATTACGAAACATATGTAAAACACATAACCTATGATATTTGGATGGATATACGTCATCCAAAGCTGAAACAAGACCCTATTGACAAAATAAAGTAAAAATAAAATTTGTTAAATTACATAATTAATCAATGAAAATAACATATAAATGTGAGTTATTACCGTTCTTTGGTCTAACATAAAAGTCCATCTTTCTTCGTGAGAGGTTGTAAGCCCAATATCTTCAAATAAATTCTTTAGAAACCATGACCATGTCTCTCTAGTTTCCGAAGAAACTACAACAAAAGGTATAAGAAAGAGACCATTATTCGCATCTTGAGCCACAACTGACAAAAGTTGGCCTTTATAATATCCCTTCAAGAAACATCCATATATGGAAATCAAGGGTCGACATCCAGCTAAAAAGCCCTTTTTATATGCATCTATGCAAATATACAACCGATCAAATCAAGAAGGTACTCCTGGAGCTAAAATCTTAAAAGTAGTTCCATGATTAGTTATTGTGTGCACTATAACTCTTACCAGTTTCATAAAACTCATCAATAGAGGAGAATAACTGACCTATTTTGAAAGTTACTTGCTCATGTAAACTTTGATCACATGTTGACTTGACTTCTTCTCCACTATCTGATGAATAAGAATTTTCAATACTTCTCAATTCACTACATGATTTTATTGGACCAGTAGATGAATCACTTGGATAACTTAAATTGGGTGATGGACTATCACCAGAGGAAACATGAGGAATTATTTTGAGTGATTGACCATCAATATTGAAACTTGGATCGAAATCATCATCGAATGAATCTTCCATAAGCAATTATGGAAAAAAAGATTACTACATAAAATCAAATGATGATCAATACCTTGATAGGAAAATAGAAAACCTAGGACTTGAAGGATTAGTGAGAGAGAATTCTTCTTCTACGCGTGAAGGAAAAGAAAGATGAAGATTTTCCTCTTTGATTTTATTTTCATATATATTATTTAGATATGCTAAATAAAATAAATTAGAAAAAAAGGAATGAAACTGCCGTTAGCATCATCAGTCAAGTGTGCTTGTTTTGAGAGAGGGTTTCCAAATTAGAGCCCTAAGTTAAGAAAAAAGAATTAATTGGGCCCCTTATTGAGAACTCTTAAAATTTGGTACTAGGAATCAGAACCAACAAATAAATTGATCCTTATCATGAAATTTATCCTTTCTCAACTGTCTTGCTATTAGAATAGTTCTAGCAGTGTACCTGCGCAATGCACGCATTGTCATATAACGAAATTTCTTTAATATAATAAAATTTTACTTGTAAACATACAACACATGAATATTGAATACATCATATGATTAATAATGATATCATATTATAATAGTATATTTTTTTGAAACGATTATAATAGTATATTATATAGGGATAATTGCGCGAAATACCCTCGTGGTTTGGGAAATCGGCGTGAAACCCCCTGTGCTTTAAAAAATGCGCGAAACCCCATTATGGTTTTCTAAATGTAGCCTGAAATCCCCAACTCCGTTAAGGTTAACGGAAGTGCTATGCACGCGGTCTTCATGCGTTTTTAGGTGTTTTTTTTTGACTTTTTTGTTATAAAATGATATATATACTTTTTAACTATATTAAAAGATTAATTCTCTTATGGGCTTTCTTGCAATTGCAAACACTTCCTTCAATTTGATTTTTTACATTAACAATTATGCATTATTTGTTTTTTTTTCAATTAATTTTTTTATAATGTTAATTTTATATATAGTTATTTATTTTATTGTTTTTAATACTAACAGTTGGTATGTTTCTTTTTTACCTTTGTTTATTAAATTTTTTTTTTCAATATTGATTTTTATGTAGTTATTTATATTATTTTTATTAATGATTTTTCTTTAGTTTCTTTTTTTTAATTAATTTTATTTTATTGTTTTGCAACAATTGATACGTATATTTCTTTCTTTACTTTTTTTTTTTCAATTCATTTTTTCAAAATGTTAAATTTTTTATTTAGTTATTTATTATTATTATTAACTCAACTATTTATGAAGGTTATATTAAATAAATAAGACACGATATTAAGGAAAATATAAAATAAATAAATAAAAGACTCATTATTTAATAATTGTTAGGTATAACAAATAAAATTAACCATATCAAGAAACAATTAACATACCAAAAAATTAACCATACCAAGAAACAATTAGCATACCAATTTATCATAAATAAAAAATAATAATAATAAAAATTATGCGAGAAAACTTAGAACATACCAATTTGTAACTACAAACAAAAGATAAAAAAGATTATATTGAAAAACTTGGAACATGCCTTGTACTAGTTTCTGGTTCTCATTCTAAAACAAAATGTACCTCAATAGCAAAATTTCTCATTGTTCACGACGTTAATCATCTATATTTCTCCAAGAAATTCAATGGATATTTTTTTTTTGTATGGACATCGAATATTTTTTTGAAGCAAGATAGTAAACTAATTATATTTAGAGTCTCGTTAATTACACTTTAGGGTTAATTTGATGTGAAAATAATATATTATTAAATATTTCCACATCCTCCTCATCAATAGCAGATATTAATAACAATAAAATAAAAAATGAACATTGTAAAAAATGAACTGAAAAAACCAAAAACAAAAAAAGAAACATATGTAGCAATTGCGTCATTAATAACAATAAAATAAATAACTAAATAAAAATGCATGAAGAGCGCGTGCATAACACTTCCGTTAACCTTAACGGAGTTGGGGATTTCGGGCTACATTTAGAAAACCATAAGGGGATTTCGCACATTTTTGAAAGCACATGGGGGTTTCACGCCGATTTCCCAAACCACAAGGGGATTTCGCGCAATTATCCCTATATCTAAAAAAAGAAATCATATAGAATTTATATTGCATTTAATAATTTAATTTTTTGATACGTAATATTATACTTTTAATATTTTTGTAACATAATATTATATTTCTTATAAAAATTTCTCAATACAAACAATTTAAAAAGATTTTGCACCTTTATATAAATATAAATTCTTTTATAATACAATCCAAATGTTTGAAACCCAAAATATTCTCAATAAAAGGATAAAAACTCATTAAAAGTCTCTAACTCATTTTAAACACTACTTAAAACAACAACCTAAATCACTAAATATTAGCCTACAAAATGGATATATCAATTTTATAATTAGATGTACGCCCGAGGATGTAGTCCATATATTAACCAATTTAATTATAGCCTAATAAAACCCTAATGTGCTCAAGTGCTAATATTTAAATGAAAGGAATAATCTCCTCTCACTCCCCTTTCCTCTTCTCTCGCTATCTTCCTCGTTATCTCTCCCTCTCCCACCACAAAATCCAAGTTCTTTCCTCTCCCACTCTCTCTTGGTTTCACAGTAGTATGTCTTCTTGAATCCAAGTTCTTGTAGTGTTTTTTTAATAATTATTTGTTTAAATTTATATTCTTATTCTTTTTTTATTATCATTAGTAATATATGAATTTATCTTTCTATGAAATTTGGTCAAATGTTTTGTTCCTTTTTTTTGTTTACAAAAGGCAATAGTGCTTATATTTATGTAATTTATGTTTTCTATAATTTAAACAATTATAAATCTAAATTATTTGGTATATTGAAAATAATGGAGATGGAGAAAAGAAATCATAAGATGAGTTTTTTCTCCCCTCTCCTCCATAGATTTTCGAACATTATAAGGGTTCTTTCTTCATTCTCAATTGAAGAAATCATTTATATATTTCACTTTTTTGTTTTGAGCAAATAATTGTTAAGCATATATGTTGACATTGCTCAAATTAATTCAACATGAGAAGATGGACAGAAGTCCTACAATTTCATCATTGAAATTTTCAACAAATCATACTTTGTACATGTTGGTTTAATAATTTTTATTTTCACTATTTTCTTGACAATTAGATTTGAACATTTGGAAAGCTCTGTTCTTCTCTTATCATTTTTAATTTTCTTCTGATTTTTTTAGAGATATTTGAAGGAACAACAGAGATATTTGAAGATCTCTCCTTAGAGGAGATCCTTCCCAGAAGGAAAGAGAGAAGTGATGAAGAGAGAGAGAGAGAGTATTGAGACGAGAAACTACTATTAAAGCTTATACCCATTTATATAGCTCATGAATGGTTTGAGGAAGAAGGGAAGATTCAAAATAAATTTTTCTATTAGACCTTGAAAAGTTGTGTTGTTACATTGAAATTCCAACAAATCTGACTAAAGAATACTTTTTTAATACTATTACATTTTTCAAGAAAAAAACAATCAATGCCATTATCTTTTACTTCTGAGTTTTTAAATATTATTTTATTAAAAGACATTTTGGCGGAAAACGACTGAAAATATTCCCAACTGCAAGATATTATATATATAGATTATTTCTCCTATATTATTTCTCTGATTGATATATAATAGAAATAATCTCCACAGGGGTAGAATTGTCAATTCAACTTCTTTCCCCAGATTTCATCCATTGATGATTGAAACACCGAGAAGCCTGAGGGTTGTAACAGAGGATAAGGACAAAGAGAAGTAGAACTGGAACGCGATTACAACCAAGGACAAAAATATCGAGAAAAACAAAAATATCGAGAAATATCGAGTAAAAATATCGGTATCTTGATTTTACGACTGGAAACAAAAATATCGAGTAAAAATATCGGTATCTTGATTTTACGACTGGAAACAAAAATATCGAGTACAAAAATAGACTGGAAACAAAAATATCGAGTAAAAATATTGGTATCTTGATTTTACGACTGGAAACAAAAATATCGAGTAGAAATATCGGTATCTTGATTTTACGAAAATATCGATGGATATATCGATTTTGGTGGAAATATCGGTTTTTTACGTAAAAAATTTAAAAACTTCGTAAAAAAAATTGAAAAATATATCTAGTACTTTACATAATATTATAAGTAACATTAATACATATATTGAACTTAAATTTCAAATAAAAAGATATGTTTATTGAATTGTTGTATTAATGTATAAAATAATAAAATAATAAAATAAAATATTTGATTAAGTCTAATTCTATAATACTTTCTCATGTTGTGTATCAACACTGATATGCGTTCATAATTTCATATATTCAAAAGGTAATATTATGCGTGTATATATATATATATATATATATATAATACCATTTTCCAAAAATAAGATATTTATTTTGAAAAATTTAATTAAATAGAGATAATTTATAGTAATAAATTAATAGACACACTATAAAATCTCAGTAAATAAATATTTAAATTAAATTAATAATAAAATAAATATGTACAAATTGTGTGTGATATGTAGGCAACACCTGTAATATGATTCTTTAACACATAAATTGAAAAGGACACAAATTTTCGAATGAAAAAACATGAAATTTGATTTACATTTGTTGGACTTTGTGCAAGAGAAAGAGAAACCCATTAACCCACCATCTCCATCTCTGCTTCCCCCAATTGTTGTCAACCAAAAATGGGGATTTCTTTCAGCACCACCCCCAGGAGAAGAGCCTCCACCCACCCCTACTCCCAACCCCTCCACCCCATGGACTACTACCCTCCTCCTTATCCTGCGCACCACTCTCCTTCTTCCCCCCCTCTCTACTAATTTAAGTGGGCAGCAGTTGAGTGAAAGGTCCACAAAGAGGGTTGAGTCTGACTGGGTGAAAGACCAGTATTTTTCTCTCCGATTTCCTTTTTCTCATCGGGGCAAGCAAGGACCCGTCCCGTATCTTGGCGGGGCAACCGGTGGTTTTGTTGCAGCCATGGCGTGGTCGGATTCCTCTGCCCCTTCACGGATCTGAGCCCCCCACTCTCAGGGGCAAAAAGGTAAATATTGCCAATCTCTCTCTCAACATAGATCTAACATTGTCTCTGGTGTTATGGTTTGTAGATCTCACGAAATCAATCAATCAATCTCACATGATTCTTCTATCTATCTACTCATATGTAATCTCTGATTTGTGCAGTTATGGTTATGGATGAAACGGCTCAGAAGAGAGAATGAGGGTTTAGAGAGAGAAAGGGAGTTTGTAAGGGCGGTTGCCTCTCTCTCTAAATCCAATGATTTCTAATTTCTTCCATGAAAAGAAAGATGAAACAACCCTTAGAGAAGAAATTCAGGAAAGGGAGTGTATATGCAAATGCAATTTGCAAGCAATAAAGAGGGACCCGTATATATATATATACACCCCATCACCACTCTCAACACACACACATACATCTCTCTCTCTCTCTCTCTATATATATATACAAAAGTGAAGGGGGCTGTGATGATGATGAAACATGATTCTTCTGAGCGGTGGATGTGGCAATGGGATAGAGGGACCCGTATCTTGGCGGGGCGACCCGGATGGCGTCTACGGATGCAACCGTGGTTCTGCAGCCATGGCGGGATTCTAAACCCTTTGCCTCGTCGATCAGTGATGCCATAGATCTGAGCCTATCTTTCACAAAAGAAATAAAATAGAGAAAAAAAGAAGACGACGACTTTACTTTCTCTCAGTTCTTTGTTTTTTTCCAGGAAAAATAAAAGTATTCATAATTTGGTTAAATGTTGTTTTTTTAACTTGGAGAATGTTACAAGTTACAACACAAAACTACAATGAGAGAAGCTTATGAATCAATGTATTTTTGGTCTTGAAAGTGTTGACCCTATTTCTTGTGATTCTCAGCAAGAAAATCAGAAAACAATCAAACAAATCGATAGACCCCAACTATGAATAAGAGTGATCAAAGCACATAAAGAAACGAAGATAACACGCAAGAATTTAATGTGTTTCGATCACACCAACTGTGATCTACATCCATGGGCCAAGTCGAAGGAATCAATCCACTAAAACGGGGAAGAAACGAAGATCGTGCAAGCCGAAGCAATCAATCCACTAAAACAAGGAAAAAATGAAGATTACACCGATTTGCGCAGATTAGGGTTTGCAGTGAACACCCTATGTTTTTCACACAATATCTAACTAACACAAGAATTTAACGTGGTTCGATCACACCAACTGTGATCTACATCCACAGGCCAAGCCGAAGCAATCAATCCACTAAAACGAGAAAGAAACGAAGATTACACCGATTTGCGTAGATTAGGGTTTGCAGTGAAAACCCTATCTTTTTCACACAATATCTAACTAATCACTCTATGAATTTAACTTAAACTAGAATCATTTATGCACCTATATATAATTAGGAAATCCCTGAAAACAAATCTTGAAAACCGTCGCCAGATCTCCGCGATTATCTGTTGGAAGGTGAGCTACACGCGCAAGTTTCTGGGATTATCTGTTGGAAGGTAAGCTGCATGCGCAGGTTTCTAGTATGCAGGTTTCTGTTATGCAGAAACTGAAAAAGATCCGGTTCAGAAGCCTGGCTGATACCGATCTTCTGCCGCCCGGCTCACCACTCTCTAGGCCGGTTCTTCTATCTCTGAAACCAGTTTTGGATTCCTTGCAACATTTCCTAGCTGACAGTATCAATTCTCCACCTTCATTTTGAAATGATTGACTTCAGTTAGCCTGCAAACTCTAAGTGCCTAAGTGTTGTCTTCATTCCACCCTATCAAGCTTACTAGGTTTCTACAATGACTGAACTTTGCTCCTGATAACACCTTGGTAAGCATATCAGCAGGGTTGTCCTCGGTAGCAATTTTGCTAGCCAACACATCTCCCTTTTCTAATCATATCTCTTACAAAATGGAGTTTGATGTCTATATGTTTGCACCTCTCATGGAATGTTTGATGCTTTGTTAAATGTAAATTACTTTGATTGTCACAAAAAATTGTGACTCTGCCTTGCTTAACACCTAGCTCTCTCAGAATTCCCTTGAGCCAAACAGATTCATTCATTGCCTAATCATGGCAATGAACTCAGCTTTAGTTGTTGATAGAGCCACAACAGACTGTTGCATTGCCTTCCAACTAATTGTTGTTTCATGGAGTTTAAAAACATAGCCTATGATAGATTTCCTTGAATCTATATTACCTGCAAAATCAAAGTTTGCATAATCTTCACGTGTGTTAGTATATTGACCATGTTTTTTAAACAATAATCCCAAGTGTGATGTTCCACTTAGATATCTAAGCAGCCACTTGGTGGCTTCCCAATGTGCTCTACCTGGCTCAGCCATATACCTGCGTATCATACTTATTCCATAGGCTATATCTGGTCTACTGCATACCATAGCATACATCATGCCAACTGCACTAGCATAAGGAACTCCAAGCATATATTTCTTCTCTTCATCTGTGTTAGGCTTCTGATTTGTTGATAGTTTAAACTGAGCTCCCAAAGGTGTAGATACCACATTTGCAGTGTGCATAAAGAACATTTTTAACACTTTATGGATGTAATCAGTTTGATAGAGGATCGACTTTTTGATTTCCT
This sequence comes from Scutellaria galericulata, assembly GCA_946896805.1. Taxonomy (NCBI): domain Eukaryota; kingdom Viridiplantae; phylum Streptophyta; class Magnoliopsida; order Lamiales; family Lamiaceae; genus Scutellaria; species Scutellaria galericulata. Next base: position 16,772,582 of record OX335790.1, read on the forward strand.
ATCCCTTTTGATATCCATACCAAAGATTCTTCTTGCTTTCCCTAAATCCTTCATTTCAAATTGCAGCTTCAATTTCTCCTTTAGGCTGTCAATTCTGAACTTGCTCCTGCTTGCAATGAGCATATCATCCACATATAGCAGTAGATAAGTATGAATGATATTGATTTCTCTCCCAAAGTAAACACAACTATCATAATTGCATCTTATCATACCAATGTTGATCATATAGCTATCAAACCTCTTATACCATTGAATATGACTTTGTTTCAAGCCATAAAGAGATCTCTTAAGTAAACATACATTCTCTTCATTTCCAGGTTACACAAAGCCTTCAGGTTGCTGCATATAGAGCGTTTCATCAGGGTTTCCATGAAGGAATGTTGTCTTAACATCCAATTGTTGTAATTCTATGTCATCTTGAACTACCAAAGCAAGAAGGATCCTGATTGATACATGTTTAACCACTGGAGAGAAGATCTCATCATAATCGGTGTCTTCCCTCTGTGTGTAACCTTTTGCCATTAATCTAGTCTTGAACCTCACCTGCTTAGTTCCAGTAACTTCAATCTTCCTTTTGAAGATCCATCTGCTCCATATAATCTTCTGTTTTGTTGGTTTCTCCACCAATTCCCAGGTGTTATTCTTCTCAATAGAGAGTAGTTTCTCATTCATTGCATGAATCCATTTCTCTCTATCTTTAGACTTCATAGCAGACTTGAAATTCTTAGGTTCTTCATATTCTAGTTCCTGAGCTATGTTCAAAGCATAGTGAACAATGTCAGCTTTTCCATACCTTGTAGGAGCTTGAATTGTCCTTGTTGGACCCAAGTGGTCAGGGGTTCAGAAAGGGGTGAATGAACTTCTATCGATTTTCTAACTTTTCAAAAAAAATTCTATGAACAAGTTCTTGATTCTAAAGAGAAATAAAAACCTGACTCGAGTCAGTAACCTGGCACAATGCTGATCAGGTTCATGTCTCGGAATCACAGTATGCAGCGGAATAAACAAAGATAGAGTTTCTGTTTTGTAAACACGTTTTCTTTTCAAAGATGATTTTAACACAATCTTTTGACCAGTATGCTTATGACAAGTACAATAAGATAGATATACGATAAATAAAGCACAATATGCAGTCAAAGCAAATAAACACTTATGACTTATAGTGGTTCGAAGGTGGTGTAATCCTTCTACGTCCATTCTACTCCTTCACTGAGGAGGAACTTCGTTAGGTCACTTCGATTTACAAGTCTCGACTTTACTAACCTCTTCCTAACAAGTTGTTACCTACAAAATCCCAGATTCCTAGGTCAAATCCCACACAGGGTACAAATCCCACACAGGGCAAATAGCCTACACAAGACTATAAACTTAGCAAAGATATAATTCTATCAACTAAGCTACACCAAACACAACCTAGCGCACACAACAAAAATGGTTGAAGAATAAAAAGTTCTTCAACTGATGTGGAGCAGTCTTGATCTCTGAAGTCCTATAACTGTTGTAGGTTGCTCCTTAAAGGTTGAGTGACTTGAACATGAATAAGCTTTTAGAAGCTCTAGAGTATATCTGATTTTCCTCTTGACACTGTTCAACACTTTTTTCAATCAAGCCACACCTTCAATTTATAGATCTTGAGAATATATATGTTGGGAAAGTATCCGTTGAAGAGGAACACTTCTCTATTTTGAATTGAAGCTTTGATCTCCAAGATCTTCTTTATGTTCGCATTAAATGCTTCTGAGTTGTTTCTAACATGTGCATTTAATGCGCCCACTATCTTTGACTTTTATACAACCATTAGCTAGTCTGGTTGCCAGATAGTTTTCTTCCCGTTTGAGTTGCATGGTCTTCTTCGTACTGCATAGATAGAAGTAGCACTTGTCTTTCTGCAAGAGATCCGTTGGCTACTTCCTACTTCCTCTGTAGATTGTTGTAGTTTTTTCTTGCTTGCTTGGTCAGGATGCGGTTCTATGCTGCTTTCAGTTCCATGCCAGGATTCTGTTTTAGAACAACTTCCTGTTCTGAATCCCTCAGTCAACTTCTTGTCTTGCGTCGGCTTCCTGTTCCAGCATCCACTACAAGAAATTTGAGAATTCGCGACGATAAAATTCGTCATAAAAACACTATTTTTCGTCACAAAAGGTGTTTGGTGACGAAATATTTTTATCACAAAGAACGTCGTTGTAAGTGCGTCGTATTAGGTAAACTGTGATGTTATTTGAATTTGTCATCTAAAATCATCTTTTGATGACGCTAAAGGTCATCGTCGCTATATCATCTCATCTATAGTGATAAATAAAACGTCGCATTTGACATCAAATTTCGTCACTAAAAGTGTACCTTTACATGCTATTTGAATTCGTCATCTAAAGTCATCTTTTGATGACGCTAAAGGTCATTGTCGCTATATCATCTCATCTACAATGACAAATAAAGCGTTGCATTTGACATCAAATTTCATTTCTAATTATGGTGTTTTGTCACTAACCTTTACATGACGAATTTAATTTATTGTCACTAAAATATTAATTTTTAGTAACAATTATCCATTTACTACCAACTTTGTCAAATTTTGGTGACACAATTTGATTAACTAATTTATCACTAAAGAGTTAAACTTTTGTGACGAAACACTACAAGAATTTCGCTGAATCCGTTCTTTCCCAAATTTTGAGCGTTGTCGCGACACGTCATCATAAGACACTGACACGTCACACGTTATCACAAGACACTAACACGTCATGGGTCATGACACATTTTAGCGTTATCGTGACACGTCATCATAATGTACCGACACATCATGGGTCATGACACGTCACACGTCACGACATCATAAAGCACTGACACGTCATGGGTCATGACACATCACACATCATCACAACACTGACGTCAACGCTGACATCACCAACACCAATATTGTGCGTTGTTTGGGAATTGAACCCGAGTGCCCAAGGTGGTACTCTAACCACTAGACTACTGGTGCTTCATGTAATAATATCATGCATGCATTTCTTTTATTTCAATTTTTGTTATTTTTCAATTTTCTATTATCACATAATTTTTGTTATTTTTTATAAAGTACCATTACTTATTAATATAAGTCATTGATTTTCAATTTTGATATATTAACTCGATTTCAATGGCCAACATATGAATATTCAAAACCCAAAATGTTAATGCACTCACGATACAATTTTGTTAGTAATAAGTTCAAATAATTAATGACAAAAAATAGCATTGTCATAAAAATATATTTTTGATGACGTCGAATATTGTCACCAATTATTATTAAAATCATCATCAATTATTATCGTGACAAAATAATTTTGTCACTAATTAATTCAAATAATTAATGACAAAAAAATAGCACCGTCACAAAAATTTATTTCTTACGACATCGAATATCATCACCAATTATAATTAAAATAGTAACCAATTATTATTATGACGAAATAATTTTGTCAATAATAATTTAGAATAATTAATGACAAAAAATAGCATCGTCATGAATATATATATTTTTATGATATCGAATTTCGTCACCTATTATTATTGTGACGACATAATTTATATCGTTATGAAATTTACAAATTAGTGACGAATAAAATTATCAGTGGTGACAAAATAAAATTTTGTCACAATTTCTAGTATTTTAATGATGAAAATAACATTTATCGTCTTTAAGTAACAAATTGTGATGATTTTTTTATCGTCGTAAAAATATTCGTCACAAAATGTGTGATTTCTTGTAGTGATCATGTTCTTTGTTTCATTCTGCTTTTCTACTACAGCAGCTTGCTGCTTCTTTCATGCTTCCTCCTGTTTTAGAACAACTTCCTGTTCCTGAAACCTTTAGTCAGCTTCCTGACTTGCTGGCTCCTAGAACTTGCTGCTCTTAGAAGATAACTTCATGTTTCTTCTAAGGTTGGTTTTCCTTAATTTGGAAGACTATTACATGATCTTATCTTTTCTTCTAACCATGTAATATGTGAGAACTTACTTCAGCAAACTATATTTTCTTATTATGCAACATGTTCTGTCTTATCAAGATAACTCTAGAAATATCCTAACTATATATATCTTGATCATTAAAAAAATGCTTTTTTATATGAAACTAAATGGTTGTAAAAGTACAATTTTATTTGAGTACAAAAGTAAGTAAGTTGTTCCTACTCCATCTAGCTATACTTCTTTCTTCAGTTTCTTGAGTTTGCTGTTTCCACGTTTTTCCACCAGAGAGTTCTTCTTCTCTCTCTCTACCATATCTGATCTCATGTCTTTTTCTCAGCATGTTTTCATCAGCAAGCTGCATCTTTCAATCAAATCTTCTTGGATGATCAGCTTGCTGCTCCGATGTTGCTTCAGATGGTAGGTGACTCCTGATCACCATTATTAACTGATTCCCCCTTGCAATAAGGCTTCAGCAGTGACTTTTCAGTGACACTTGACTTGTAACTCTCTTCCCACTTTCTGTCATCATCCTCAAGCTTGTTGTTCAGGGGTGGAGTTACAATGCCAAAGTTGGCCATCAGGTTTCTCTTGTTCATCGATTACTGCTCAACACCAAGAAGCAGTAACCTGTTCTTACTTCCTTTTGAGCATCCTCCTTCTTATTCCTACCCAAGGGAATAAACTGCTCATCCTCGGTACAAGACAAGAGATCAAGAAACTGATCGGTGGATGATCAGTTACTTGTGCAGCTTCATCAATGTCCAGACACGTTCACCTTGGATCCTTGACTGCTGGTCTGGTTTGTAATTTTATCTTTTACTTTGTCCAGAATCCAGCTCGAAGCTGCTGACACAGTATCCTCGGACAGGTAGCTTTCACCCTTTAGCTTGTTTGGGTTTCAGCTCTATGAATGACAGCAGATGTTGTCAAAGTCCAAAGAGGGGCCTCATGAAATAATAACTTCAATCTCGTATTGTGAGAGCGGAAGCTTTCTCATGATCCTCAGTACCTCATCTCTCCTATTGAGATGAAGTTGGCCCTGTGTCAATGTTGAATGGAGGATGGACGGCTGCTCCTTTCTGATAACGTCCATTCTGTAGAGGCTCGTCTTCTCTTCTGAAGACCTTCTCTGCTTCTTGGCAAGTAGAGCCTTTACACTCCATTCTTCTGAAGACCTTATCTGCTTCAAGATCAACAGAGATTTATCTTCATCATCGTCTTCGTCTCCATCTCATTCTCCACCTTCTTTGTCTCATCCTTGGATCTCCATTCATTTGTTTATGACTGTAAAAATAAGTCACTTAGGAAGTGTTATATTGTCAAGCATTTAGTGAGTAGTGAATGTGTTGGAGAGATGGCCAAGGATCAGTTATATAGAGGTGGATGAGGGCGATTTCTTCGGATCGACGGTTGGGAGAAGAAACGCACGATCTAGCGGTTGGTTCTAAAAATGTGGAGGGACCTTTTTATAATTTGATAAAACCACTTGTCGGTTTTTCTTGGATAGGTTTTCATAACCGTCATTTTTGTCCTTCTGAAAAGGTAGATCTCATTTTTTGTTGATTTGATGGTCAACCGCCTATCTAGATCTTTCGCGCATACCGAGATCACAGTTACCCATCACTTCCTCTGTAGAGAATATGTGGATATCATGTGTAGCTCTCTCTCCTGTTATATAACTTCCATTCTATATCCTTCGTAGGAGCTGTCTCAACAACATCCTTACCCGAGGTCTTTGCTTGATATACCACTTGTTGATGTTGGTCTCTCTTAGTTAGTCGGAAACCTGTACTGCTGTGATACTGTTTGGATATTCTCTTTCCTACAGTATCCTCCTTCTCGATGATTCCTCGGTTTCTATTACCTCTTGGCGATCCTGTCAGTTTTCTGATATAATTTGTTGTACTTTCTCCTATAATATCTTTCTTTTGACACTTCTTTAGATATCTGGTAATATTTGAGTTAATATTACTTGATGGATTTTTGCAAAAACCTGTCATTAGGTTACCGTTTTTACTGTGTCCTGAAATCGAATACTGTTAAAGAGAAATCTGTTCTCTTATAAATGTAGTATCCTATTTCAGAAACTTGAATATCTGAGTAAAAATTTTAAAGCTATTTTTAAACGTGTATAAGTTTCCTCTTACTTAAGGAAACTTTAACTCCTTACTTAAGGAACCTTTAACTCATCACTTAATGGTCCAGGTTCCTAAACTGTTTGAATCCTGAGTGTCTTGTCTGAGTGTCAGTATGTGTTTTTCAGGATTCTGATATCCTTCAGTAACCTTAGCAAAACCGTTCAAGTACCCTACTTTCTCATTTTGATCTTTCAGCAACCATTACCAGTAGTTGCTTCAATAGTGAATTCAACTAGGGTTGTAAACGAATCGAATCGAATCGAATATCATGATATTCTATTCGTATTCGTTTATTATTTGAATAATATACAAAATTCATATTCGATTCGAATGTTTCATTCGAATATTCGTATTCGAATTCGAACTTGGAAGTTTCACTTTTTTTTTCAAATATTTGTTTAATTCCAAATTAATAATATCAACTTGCATAGAGCTAGCATATACATATATGATACAATACCTATATAATACTTATAATAAGCAATAAAATCCATCAATTCTTTGTATTAAATGCAATAACTCATAAGCCAATAAATTACAAATTAACATCCAAAATATTTATCAAATACATGAATATAAAGTTTTGGGCCAAGGCCCTAAACTTAAACAAAAAATGGCCCATTAGACTCGTGATTTGTGAATTTAGGAATCTGGCCCTGGGATTGGGATTGAGAATATATATACTTATAAATAAATATTTATTAACAATTTATTAAAATTATAAATATATAAATAAATAAATATTTATTTATTTATTATTATTCGAATATATTCGCAAATAGTTGAATCGAATATGATTATATTCATATTCGTATTCGGATAATATTTGAATATAAAAAAATATTCTTATTCGGATTTATCGAATTCAAATCAGTATATTCAAATATCGAATCGAATCAAAAAAGTTCGATTCTTTTACAACCCTAATTTCAGCTACTAAAAAAATGTAGCTTCAATCATCTCAGTTACATCATTTGTTGCTTCCTTAGTAACTTCAGCTACTATAAAAGGTGTAGCTTTAGTTACTTCAGCAATCTTCTTTGTTTCGCTTGTTTGAGAGGGTGTCTACTTGATGGTCTGAAACGGCTTACTGGTCAGTTTGAATCCTGAGTGCTTCTTGTCCGGGTTAGTTGATGCTTTTGTTGAACCTTGAGTACTGTATGAAACAACATTCCCCCTAAGTTTATGCGTTCTCCTTATCCACTTGTTGGTTCTTAGCATCCACTTGTTGATCTAAAGTAAGTGGCCCTAGTAACCTGAAACCAGGTTACTACTTTCTTTAGTTCAGGATTGAGGACTCAGCTTTCATCTGCAAAAATATATCCAGATTAATATGAGAGGTTAGGATTATAAGAAATTTATGCTTGTGCTAAAATTATGATTTTAGTCTCATGAAAAAGAAAAACGGTGTTTATCCAAATGTAAAACGGGTGGATCTGGGTAGGTAGCCAGATACGACGGCTATTAACCCAACTTGCTCTGATACCACTTGTTGGACCCAAGTGGTCAGAGGTTCAGAGGGGAGTGAATGAACCTCTATCGATTTTCTAACTTTTCAAAACTTTTTCTATGAACAGGTTCCTAATTGTAAAGAGAAACAACAACCTGACTCGAGTCAGTAACCCGGCACAATGCTGATTAGGTTCTTGTCTCAAAATCACAGTATGCAGCGGAATAAACAAAGATAGAGTTTCTGTTTTGCAAACACGTTTTCTTTTCAAAGATGATTTTAACACAATCTTTTGACCAGTATGCTTATGACAAGTGCAATAAGATAGATATGCGATAAATAAAGCACAGTATGCAGTCAAAGAAAATAAACACTTATGGCTTATAGTGGTTCGAAGGTGGTGTAATCCTTATACGTCTATTCTACTCCTTCACTGAGGAGGAACTTCGTTAGGTCACTTCGATTTACAAGTCTCGACTTTACAAACCTCTTCCTAACAAGTTGTTACCTACAAAATCCCAGATTCCTAGGTCAAATCCCACACAGGGTACAAATCCCACACAGGGCAAATAGCCTACACAAGACTATAAACTTAACAATGATATAATTCTATCAACTAAGCTACACCAAACACAACCTAGCGCACACAACAAAAATGGTTGAAGAATAAAAAGTTCTTCAACTGATGTGGAACAGTCTTAATCTCTGAAGTCCTATAATTGTTGTAGGCTGCTCCTTAAAGGTTGAGTGACTTGAACATGAATAAGCTTTGAGAAGCTCTAGAGTATATCTGATTTTCCTTTTGACACTGTTCAACAATTTTTTCAATCAAGCCATACCTTCAATTTATAGATCTTGAGAATATATATGTTGGGAAAGTATCTGTTGAAGAGGAACACTTCTCTATTTTGAATTGAAGCTTTGATCTCCAAGATCTTCGTTGTGTTCACATTAAATGCTTCTGAGTTGTTTCTAACATGTGCATTTAATGCGCCTATTATCTTTGACTTTTATGCAACCGTTAGCTAGTCTGGTTGCCAGATAGTTTTCTTCTCGTTTGAGTTGCATAGTCTTCTTCGCACTACATGGATATGAATAGCACTTGTCTTTCTGCAAGAAATCCGTTGGCTACTTCATACTTCCTCTGTAGATTATTGTAGCTTTTTCTTGCTTGCTTGGTCAGGATGCGGTTCTATGTTGTTTTCAGTTCCGTGCCTGGATTCTGTTTCAGAACAACTTCCTATTCTGAATCCTTCAGTCAGCTTTCTATCCTGTGTCGGCTTCCTGTTCTAGCATCCTGTTCTTTGTTTCATTCAGCTTTTCTACTACAATAGTTTGCTGCTTCTTCCATGTTTCCTCCTGTTTCAGAACAACTTCCTGTTCCTGAAACCTATAGTCAGCTTCCTGACTTGCTGGCTCCTCCAACTTGCCGCTCTTAGAAGATAACTTCATGTTTCTTCTAAGGTTGGTTTTCCTTAATTTGGAAGACCATTACATGATCTTATCTTTTATCCTGACAATGTAATACGTGGGAACTTACTTCAGCAAACTATATTTTCTTATTATGCAACATGTTCTGTCTTATCAAGATAACTCTAGAAATATCCCAATAGTCCTTATTTATCTATCTCTTGCTAGGTTATAATTTCTCAAATCTTGATTTGTCTGCAGGTTGGTTTCACCATTTTGATCGTCTTCATTTTCATCAGGATCTCCATGATCTTCTTCATCTGATTGTTCTCTAAGATCCACCTGAACTTTAGCAGGTTCTTGTGATTCATCTCTCTCACATTACAGATTCTTTGAAGATCACATCCCTACTTATGTAACACCTTTGAGATCCAGGTTCCAAACCCCACAGTTTATAGCCTTTAACTCTATTAGGATAGCCTATGAAGATGCATTTGATAGCCCTTGCTTCCAGTTTATCCTGTCTTGTATGTGCATATGTAAGACAGCCAAACACCTTTAGATAATCATAGTTTGAAGGTTTTCCATACCATACCTCATTAGGTGACTTGTACTCTATTGTTGGGGATGGACTTCTGTTGATCAAGAAGGCTGAAGTTGATACAGTTTCATCCAAACAAGACTTAGGCAAACCTGCATCTAAGAGAATATACATCACCCTTTCAAGCAAAGTTCTATTTATCCTCTCTGCAATGCCATATATAGTAGTAAAAATTTGGGCAAGTTCTATCTCTATATAGTAGTAAAAATTTGGGCAAGTTCTACCTCTATATAGTAGTAAAAATTTGATGAATTGATATGTAAAACTGTTTGGGCATATCTGTCTTTGAACAAAGAAATAGGGAGACGGTTTATTAGAGAAAAGATGGCTAGTTCCAAAATTTGTGAACATTATAAAATGCCTTATAGAACTTTCTTATTTTTAAATTGATGATAGTAGCCTTTGCCCTAGGCAATTGAACAGACGAGCCTCGAAGAATAGTAGGGGTAAGTTCAGAAACTATGGTACCTATAAATAAAAATGGTTGAAGAGTAGAAGGAATTGATGAATGGTAGGTTAGAAATAGGGTTTGCAGTTGCAGTGAGAACTGGGGAATTCATAAGGGTTATCTCTCATCTCTCTAAACCCAGTGATATTTTCCATTAAGAAAGAAACCCAGTGATATTTTCCATTAAGAAAGGAAGTAAGGAAAATGAAGAGCCCTTTAACAACAAGCAAAATGTATACCTATATATATATATATATATCACAAAAACTCATGTGAGACCGTCGCACATGCGACGGGTATGTCTTTTTCGGCCATAAGTATGTCTTTTTCGACCATAAGTATGCCTTTTGACAAGTATGCTTTTTTCGACCATAAGTATGCCTTGAAATCACATACTTATACTTGAAAATCACGTACTTATGCCTGAAAATCACATACTTTTGACCGTCACATGAGCGACGGTTGCACAAGAGAGTTACTATATATATATATATATCTTCTTCTCCACTCATTCTCAATCTCTCTCTCTCTCTCTCTAGATGTGTGTGGTTGTGATGATTCTGGATTCTTCTGAGATCATGGATGGGGCAAAAGAAGAAACCCGTATCTTGGCAGGACAACCCGGAAGGCATCTGGATCAGATGCAACCGATGATTCTGCAGTCATGTCGTGCTTTCACTTCTGGTTTGTCTCTCCCCTACCATTCATTTGACCTTAGATTAATTGAGTTGGATAAATAACAGTAAAATTGAATAAAATGAAGAAAAGACGATGCCCGGTATCTACTCAGGTAAATTTGTTAGGCTTTTTCTGGTCGGAACTCAAATTCCACCCCTTTGAATGATAATTAAGGTTATATTTATAGGCTAAGCTCAAGATATGAAACTTGGTGAATAAGACTCAAATTCCCCGATTTTAGGGTCTAGATAAGAAAAAATCGGGTTAAAATCTATTTAAATCAAACACGATTCGATTTTGATTTGTTTCCTTAATTGAAGACTCCTTGAAATAAACTGTCTTTCCTACTCTTCTTGCGATGATGACCTCGATTTCTGGTCGTCCACGTGATCTTCAAGAATGCCTTGCGTCATAACACTTATGGACTGTACTCGCTACAGTTCTTGAGCCCGAACCAAACTTGACCCAAACCTAGCAGTCGGAGTGGCCTGGCCACAAACTAGGCTCGGTGCAGACGGGTCGGCGCCCTACCGGGTCGGTTCTGGCCGGGTCGGACCTCGACAACTCAGCGCCCGCCGGGTCGGCCCTCGGCGGCTTGGCGCCCGCCAGATCGACCTCTGGCCGTCTAGTCGGGTCGGTTCTGCTCACGCTGTTTCGAAGTTGGTCTGGTCGGGTCGGTACATCGATTTCTTAAGTAGGAAGTTAGATCACTAGCTTGGAGAGGAAGCTAAAATTCATAAAAAAATATTTATTACCAATCAACTAATCTTTTATTGGTCAATAAGAAGGTAGTGTCATAATTTTCTTGTCTTGAAATCTCAAAAGTTAGTACACAATAGAGAAAAATATATATATTTACACAGTCAATATTATGATGTGACATTTTTTGGCGGGAAAATGACAATACAGTAATTTTTCTCAACTGTCTTGCTATTAGTATAGTATTAGCAGTGTACCTGTGCAATGCGCGCATTATTATATAATGAAATTATTTTAATATAATAAAATTTTACTTGTAAACATACAACACATGAACATTGAATACATGATATCATATGATTAATAATGATATCATATTATAATAGTATATTATATATCTAAAAAAAATCATATAGAATTTATTTTGCATTTAATAATTTAATATTTTGATACGTAATGTTATACTTTTAATATTTTTGTAACATAATATTATATTTCTTATAAAATTTTCTCAATACAAACAATTTAAAAAGATTTTACACCTTTATATAAATATAAATTCTTTTCTAATACAATCCAAATGTTTGAAACCCAAAATATTCTCAATAAAAGGATAAAAACTAATTAAAAGTCTCTACCTCATTTTAAACACTACTTAAAACAAAAAGAAAAAAAAAAGCTAAATCATCCAATAATAATATTAGCCTACAAAATGGATATATCAATTTTATAATTAGACGTAGGTCTAAGGATTTAGTCCATATATTAACCAATTTAATTATGGCCCAATAAAACCCTAATGTGCTCAAGTGCAAATTTTTAAATGAAAGGAAATCATCTCCTCTCACTCCCATTTCCTCGTTATCTCTCTCTCTCTCCCACCGCAAAAATCAAAATCCAAGTTCTTTCCTCTCCCTCTCTCTTGGTTTCACAGTAGTTTGTCTTCTTGAATCCATGTTCTTGTAGTGTTTTTTTAATAATTATTTGTTTAAATTTATATTCTTATTCTTTTTTTATTATCATTAGTAAGATATGTATTTATCTTTCTATGAAATTTGGTCAAATGTTTTGTTCCTTTTTTTGTTTACAAATGGCAATAGTGCTTATATTTATGTAATTTATGTTTTCTATAATTTAAACAATTATAAATCTAAATTATTTGGTATATTGAAAATAATGGAGATGGAGAAAAGAAATCATAAGATTGAATATTTTCTCCCCTCTCCTCCATAGATTTTCGAACATTATAAGGGTTCTTTCTTCATTCTCAATTGAAGAATTCATTTATATATTTCACTTTTTGTTTTGAGCAAATAATTGTTAAGCATATATGTTGACATTGCTCAAATTAATTCAACATGAGAAGATGGACAGAAGTTAATTTTCAACAATCTTATTTTGTACATGTTGTTGGAAAGCTCTGTTCTTCTCTTATCATTTTTAATTGGGTTAAATGCAAAAAAACAACTCAAACTATCGACTTTTTTCAATTTGCAACCTAATCTTTTTTTTTTCCGATTGCAACCTCCGTCCACTTTTTGAGCATTTTTCCGGCGAAAGATCCTAATTTTTTATTTATTGAGAAATCATTTTTATTTTTTATTTTGTGAGATACATAATGTAAAAGACGATTTTACTCTTGAAATGATAAATGTGCTAGTCACCTGATGATATTTTCGCCGGATGATAAATATTAGAGTATAAATATTAAAGTAGGTCTTGTGTGAGACCGTCTCATCATGAGACGTATTAAAAGTATTACATGATACTTGTATTAGGTAACAAGACTTTGTCTAAAACTTATACCCATTTATATAGCTCATGAATGGTTTTAGGAAGAAGGGAAGATTCAAAATAAAATTTTCTATTAGACCTTGTAAAGTTGTGTTGTTATATTGAAATTCCAACAAATCTGACAAAAGAATATTTTTTTAATACTATTACATTTTTCAAAAAAAAAAAAAAAAAAACAATCAAATCCATTATCTTTTACTTCAGGTTTTTTTAATATTATTTTATTATAAGACATTCTGGCGGAAAACTACAATTCTGTAAATATTCCCAAACGCAAGATATTATATATATATATATATATATATATATATATATATATATATATATATAGAGTTCCATGCCCAATATACCCAAAAAGTATAAAGCAAATATACAAATATACCCACTAAATTTTAATATTGTCCTCAAATACCCAAAAGCAAATTTGGGCAGAAATGTTACAGATATTTAGTTACATGTCGGTACGGTTTTGCAGGAAATTATAAAAATAATATAATAAAAAATTCGTTAAACCCTAAAAATTTAGGGTTTAACAAAAAAAAACCATAATTTTCGTTAAACCCTTAAATTATAAAAATAATATAATAAAAATGTCGTTAAACCCTAAAAATTTAGGGTTTAACAAAAAAAACCATAATTTTCGTTAAACCCTAAATTTTTAGGGTTTAACGAAAATTATGGTTTTTTTCGTTAAACCCTAAATTTTTAGGGTTTGACGAATAAAACCATCATTTTCGTTAAACCCTTTAAAGACAGGGTTTAACGAAAATTTTGTATTATTTTTCGTTAAACCCATACTTTTTAGGGTTTAACGAATTGTTTATTATATTATTTTTATATTATGAAATAATTTTCGTTAAATTGTCAAATAATTTTCGTTATATTATTAACTAATTTTCGTAATTATGAAATAATGTAATATGAACAGTTAAATAGTTACATAATTTGCAGTAAATTACGAAATAATTATCGTTAAATTATTAAATACAATAATATGATCATTTCCTTAAACCTTAAGGTTTAACGAATAAACCCTGATTTTCGTTAAATCCTTAATTTTTAGGGTTTAATGAAAACTATGGTTTGTTTCGTTAAACTTTGTTTTTATGTGTTGAACGACAATTAATTATGTTTCGTTATATTATTAAATAATTTTCGTTATATTATTACAAAATATTCGTTTAATTATCAAATTATTTTCTTGAAAGTATCAAATAGTTTTCATTAAAGTATGACAATATTTTTGTTAAATTATCAATAATATTTTTGTTATAATATTTTTGTTGAACGACAATTTTTTTGTTTAATTATGAAACAATATTCGCTAAATTATCAAATAATTTACGTTATATTATCAAATAATTTTAGTTACGTTAAATATTTTTCCTTAACCCTATGTTAAATTATTTTTGTAATTATTAAATAATTTTCGATAATTTTTTTTCATTTGATATCATTCCAATTTGTTTTCATGATTTGATATCAATTTGATATCATATATTTTGCATAAATGTGAACACGAATATAAAGTTAATTTTGCAGAGGACTTATGTTTACAATTTGTTTTGGATTTTTGTTATACTATTCATTCACATTCACATTTCACTTTTTCTTTTACTTTTCAGTGATTTGATCATTCATTCAGTGATTTGATCATTCATTCACGGTAATATCACTTTTGAATGTAGCATGAAATTTACAACCCCATTCATTCACTAACATTCACCATTCATATTAAAATCTTCGAAGTTTGAGAGTATTCATCCCACCACTAATCTTAAGGGATTCATTGAGCTTGAAATCAAGTAAGTATAGTTTATTTAAAGTTTATTTAGTTTAGAGAATAGTTGATTTTATTTTAAGTTTAATTTGTTTAGTTATTATAGAGAAAAATTTGGTTAATGTTGGATGGGTAATTTTGCTGTCATTCTAGTTTAGAAAACAAATTGATTGTTATTTCATGAACTCTAGCCAAATATTTCATGAAATAAATATGGATTAACCAAAATAGGGTCAATAATTTTCGAATTGTATGGTCACAAAAAATATGGTAAAAAAATAGGGTGAATTATTGTCCACGAATAATTTTCTATTTTATAAAAAATTGTTGTTTAATTTTCGTTAAACCCTACAAAATAAGGGTTTAACGAAATTGAACATTGTATTTCGTTAAGCCTTAAATTATTTGGTCTTTAACGAATATTATTTGTTGTTTAACGAAATAGCCCTTAAATTATTTGGGGTTTAACGAAAATTAGGTTTAATTTTCGTGAAACCCTGATTTTCTACGGTTTAACGAAAATTAAACCTTAAATAATTTGGTGTTTAACGAAAATTAGGTTTAATTTTCGTTAAACCCTGATTTTCTACGGTTTAACGAAAATTAAACCTTAAATAATTTGGTGTTTAACGAAAATTAGGTTTAATTTTCGTTAAACCCTGATTTTCTACGGTTTAACGAAAATTAAACATTATAATTTCGTTAAACCCTGCGACAATTATATAATAATATGTATTGGAATGTAGGGTAAAACTTGGACGGTTCTATATTATATAATTGTATTTTTTAATCTGTTAGGACTCTGTAATGGAATTTATAATTTATTTGTTTGGACGATTATTTTTTTCAGTTTAATTGGAGTGATGAGTTTGTCAGTGGCATTGTGGCATGGAGGTTATTGGCAAGGTTTGCAATATGTAAATGGTATTCAAGAAGTGATAAATCTTGAAAGACTGACATATGAAGATTTATTGAAATCAGTTCATGCGGCCGTGCATGCGGATATGAATTATTTGTTTTACGTGATCCATTCTCTAGTGGAAACGAATGGAGTCTTGAAGAAGAAAAAAATCAAGACTGATTCTGATTTACAAGATTGTTTTACAGAGCAGTATGGATACTTGGTTATTTTCGTTACGTTGAAAAGGATGGACGTCGGAGTATTGGGTGGATCTTCTTATCAATCCGGGGAGACACAACACGGTGGTGAAAGTTTAAATCCATTCATTGAGGCAGTTCGAAATTTGGATCACTCGAGTGTTCCAATAGGACTGCAAGACGACCAAGATTTTTTTTCTAGATGGGGTATAAACGATGGACTGGTTGGCACGTCTTCAAATGTACGGTGGGTCACAGACGACGCCTTGGTAGGAACCTCCTCAAACTTTCAAGACCTTAATTTGGCCCCTCCAGAAGAAATTCAAGAACAAGGACCTCCTGAGTCTGATCCTCGATCAGGTAATCAACTATTACTGCACTTATTATATGTGAATTTGTGTATACGATTGTGAAAGTTGTCAACATATTTTTTTTGGTAGATCGAATTGTTGAACCAGATGACTTCGTCCTGGACGAAGAAGTAGAGACAGTCCTGGATGAGGAACAACAAGCAGCGTACGAGCAATTCTGCGATGGCATCATGCGAGCTGAGTGGCACATTCCAGACATACCTGAATTTCAGGAACCTACAGTGCAGATCGAGCAGGCTACAATGGGGTTGAAAAAAGGAGCCTTGTATGGCAGCAAAAATGAATTGCAGTGTGTAGTTGGGTATTATCATCTGGAGAATCAAGTCCAATACAGGGTTGACCACTCCGACAAACACCGATGGGCCGTGAGGTGCAATCAAAATGATTGTCCTTTCTTACTCACGGCATCAGAAAAACGCGGTGTATGGAAAATCGCCAAAGTTGTCTTGCCCCACACCTGTTCGTATATTCCAGTGCTAGCGGTCCTCGTCGGCTTCCGTCCTCTTTGATCGGAGATTATTTTATCATCAGGCTCCGAAAAGATAAGTCTGATATCGCTCCAAAGGAGATCATGCGAGAGATGAACGAACGGTATGGACTGAATTTGACCTACAAGCATGCTCGGCAAGCGAGACGTCATGCAATGTATAAGGCATACGGTGATCCTCAAACGTCATTCCACCGGCTTCCAGCCTACTTAGAGGTCTTGAAAGAACGTAATCCTGGTACATACACCGCATTAGACTCGCAGAAGGATGGAAAATTCAAATACGTCTTCTTTGCGTTGGGTGCATCCATTGTCGGGTTTCGACAGTATTCCAGACCCGTTATGGTGGTCGACGGTTGCCATTTAAAGGGGCATTACAGGGGGATTGGCTTCGTTGCTGTGACTAAAGACGGAAACGAACAGGTTTTTCCCCTCGCAATTGGGATAGGGAGTGTCGAGAATGATGAATCTTGGACTTGGTTTCTCAAACAGGTCCGAGAAGCCGTAGGATGTCCAGATGGCTTGGTTATCGTGTCTGATCAACATGTTAGTATCACTAATGCGGTTAATTCTGAATACCCCGAAGCATCCCATGCTCTTTGTTGTTTCCATCTTCAGCAAAATCTAGCCAAGTATGGAGGTCATTTAGTTGGTTTATTTCACACGACGGCATACTGTTACGATGAAGATACATTCAACAGGTACGTCGAAAAAAGGATTAAACATTCATGAGTCGTTAAACCCGACAGTATTATTTATAATTGCTGATTAGGTTTTTATATTTCAGGTGCTTGTCTTCAATCAACGAAAGTGGCATCCAGGGCGCGATTGCTGCCTTGATTCGAGCGAAAGAGACTAGGTGGTCACGTGTGAAATGCCCTGTTCGAAGATTCAATTTCATGACCTCAAATGCTGCTGAGGTTTGGAATGCTCGACTAATCTGGGCTAGAAAGCTGCCAGTTTGTTCGTTCTTGGAAGCTGCTCGAAGGGTGATTGAAAAATGGTTTGTCGAACGAAGGTTGGCTGCTGATGACAGAGGATCAATTTTCACGAAGTCAGTGCACAACAAATTATCCGAATTTATGAAGCAAGGTAGAAATATGGAAGTCCAAAGGATGGGAAGATCGAAATTCAAGGTCACGGATGGGCACAAAATATTTTTGGTGGGCCTTAGTGACGGTGTCTGCAGTTGTATGTTCTTCCAACTTGAGATGATGCCATGTGCACACGCATGTGCAGCGATCAGGTACTTATGTATACTTTTACGTTGACTATTTTTAAACAATTTTACAATGTTCGTAATATTTTAATTAATCCGTGTTTATTGCAGTGCGGCTAATGAGCAAATTGCCTCGTACGTTGCCCCGTATTATACGATGTCCTGTTTGAGGGGGATGTGGGCTTCTGAAGTTATGCTTGTGCCAGATCCGACAGAGTGGGTTGTGGATGATGAAACGCGAAAGAAGATATGTTTTGCCCCCGATCAACCAAAACAGGCCGGGCGATCAAGGAGCAAGCGTATACCTTCTACCGGTGAACAGAGAGGAGTGCGCCGACTAAAATGTTCACGTTGTGGTCAACCTGGCCATAACTGCACATGCACACAATACATCCCACCGGAAGATGGTCTATTCAGTGCAAATCCCGAACAAGGTGGACAACAGTGTAGAAGAAAAAAACGATGTTCTATATGTGGTTCAGAAGACCACAACAGACGAACGTGCCCTAGGGATAGAGCATCTTAGGGTGACTGTGGTGTGTAACCGATGCAATTTGGTTTTTACTAATGTTTGTATGTTTTTATTATTAGAAAACAATGGTGTGTTTTTTAATTTCTAGATTTGGTCATATCATATCAATTCGAAATACAAAACACAATGATATGTCGAAATACTTACTAAAAACCATGACATAATGATCATTTGGCGCCACATAATTCAGTAGTGGTAATACTAACATCATACAGGAGTCGTATAATCAAAAAAATCTAGAGGAATGGTGTCACCGGCCGTGGAGTTTTTCCACACAATGTAGGCCATCCTCTTTCTGATGCCCTTGATTCCCTTCAAGGCCTTAAGTGTCTGTCTTGGCCACTCCTGAGTCATCCCACTCTCAACGGCGAGTAACGACCAAGGCCCACATGAGATGCTGTCAGTCTGCTTGTAGCACATGTCCACATTCAATAGGGCCAACTTGAACTCATTTAAACCATGTGGAATATGTCTTCCTTGGGCAAATGTCTTCTCGTAAAAGCCACAGTACTCCAGCAGCCGTGGGAGAATGCGGCGAAGTGGGAGGGTCTGTCTGACCCGTAGCGAAGATATGACATTATCGTTTGTGTACCGATGCCTGAAGCTGTCGGCCAAGCAAATCCTTGATTTCTCGAGGTCTATAGAACATGCACACCAATGGCCATCAAGGTTCATTACCGTCCATACCTGCTAGTTTGGAAAAAACAATGAGAACCATCTACCGATCCGGAAATTAAAATAATATAAACACTCAGCTTAGTATTAAATATACTTACCACTGCTACGTCCTCCCACCATGGCTTCATAAAATTCCACTTTGGACGTTGCCCTCGCACATAAGGCGCAAGTCGCTCCATCTGCTCCGTCGAGTAGTCCTCTCTGACGCCCAGCTTGTATTTAATATCGTCTTCCTCGCCCTCATGCTTTGCAGACCAAATTTCCTTGCATATTTCCTGAGATGTAAGACAATTGCTTTCAGAGCTAATATGAGCAAAAATGAATATGTCATATTAAAGTGGGTCACAAAAAAGAGTTTATAATATAAAGGGCCTATGGAACTTACGTGCAGATGTGTATCCACCAGCTGGATCTTCCCCTCGATTTGGCGCTTCACCTGTACGTTGGCTTCTTCTGGACAGCTTTGTAGTATGCCAAGGTACGCATCAATGGCCTGGATTAGATAGGAACAACGATCAAAATAAACAATTAGCCAAATCAACTATTGAAACAATGAAGAAGCCAGTTGAATACCTCGTAATCCATTTCCGCTTTCGGATCAATGAAAGACCGAAAGAAACTTGGCCCGACACCAACACCAGTGCCGACATTGCGTCTGTTACAAAACACAAAAAAAAATCAAATATGAAGCTAACAAAAATATTAAAAATCTTGAATTGAATATAAAATCTACACCTGAAGTCTTTGAAAGAACATAAATACTTACAATTGAACTTTCTCGTCAGCACTAATGTAGTAGGCCTTGAACTCGGCTTCCGAAGATCCCCTCCTTCTCGAAAGCTCATCCGGTAAGAAGGGACTGCGCACAAATGCAGATGCAACTCTGCGCCGTGCTGCAGGACCAACGGGATCGATATCTGGGACGGACATCGACTCTAGAACGGACAACGAAGGGTCTGTTCTATCCCTGGGTGCGCTCGTGTAGTCTGGAAAGGGCCTATCAGCTGCAGCAGGTGTCTGGAACGACTGCTGCCATGGTCTCTGGGCCATCCGACTCCAATAAGTATTAACTTGCTGCTCGATCATAACTGGCATGACTTCAGCAATTTGGTTCACCAAATCCTGAGTGACCTGCTGTCGTAGACTAGAGTACCCCTGATCAAAACGAGACCCCATCCATCCCGTCAATCGAGTGAACAGGTCTTCACTCATCCCTGAACTCCCTCCGAAACCACTAGGAGCTCCATCGAACGATGGCATCGAGGGTCCCCCACCGTCATTCCCGTCTCCAGTCGTATCTTCATGCACACCTGAAGGGCCTGTCTGAACAGTAGGGGCCCGTCCTCGGACTCGACGCACCGTACCTGCTCTAGATGGACCGGCAGCTGCAGGATCAACAGTGGACGTGGAAGGTGCCCTACGAGCGGACGAATTTGCCCGACGGCCACGTCGTTGCTGGACTACCTGGACTCCCTCGTGGATATCGTCCTCGATATCCTCCCAGAATTTCTGCACTCTCTCTTCATCTGTGGGCAGAAGCGTCAAATGACACTCGACCTGCAATGAATAATACAAATATTAGAAGGTCCAAATAAACGAATTGTTATAGGTTTTTAACTACAACTTATGGCTATGAATAAATAAATACAAAATACCTGGCCCTGTAGTAAATCAGCAACATCCTCATCGGATCTCTTCAAACACCACTTCAGACACCGGGGCGTATCCAACGGCGTGCTCAATCTTTTCCCGGCTTTTGAGGCAGTAATTGGGATCGCCTCAAAAGCCCATATCTGAAGAGGAGAAGTTTGTCAACTTCTTTCGCAAACAACATTAAAAAAATAAAGTCAATCATATGTGAATTTAGTACTCCCATACCAGCAGGGCAGTCGAGAAACCATAAAAATGGTAGTGGTATCTGTTGGACCGCTCGGGGATAGTGGTCGGTAACCTATCCATGTACCTCAGAAGGGTGATGAAGCTAATCTTCCCCCATGGATAGCTCTCCCACATGTCTTCATGCTCCACCAGCATCCAATAATAAATGTTAACAACTGACTCGCCCGCGTCCACTCCGAGCAATATGAGGTGGAGGATCAAGATCTTGGCGATCTTCACCGTATCCTCCACACTATTTTCAAACTCACCAGAGATGAATCGATCAAGGAGCTCAGACACGGTGACCCGACTCGACTCGGAGTGCACCCGCCAGTACACCGCCCCTTCTGGTGGGGTGTCAGCCTCATTCGGGCGGAAAGCCGAGTCACCGAACTTCAGGCCAGTGACAAGGGCAAACTCTTTCCTGCCGAACCGACAGATACACCGGTCCTGCCCTACTGCAAACCACCTCTCGTCGTCAGGTCTGGCACCCCCATGCACCTCATATGACATGAGGACGTGTAAAAAAGCCTTGCACGACTCTGTTTCCGTCTTCCACATCAGAAAATGTCCGAAACAGGTCTTCCAGAAGTCACGGAGACACTGTCGGTCGATTGCTCGAAGTCGTGTCTTGATCTCATCGAGCACCGTCAAACGAACGTACCCATTGATGTAGGCGACAGTACCCTGACATGCCTCACGAACGTACTGCAACTATACATTTTACAAAGACCAACATAAGCAAACTATTTAAATAAATATCATTTGAATTCAAGATACGCTAATCAAAAAAGGATAAATAATTTATTCAAATAAATGAATAATTATGCAAGATATAATTAACTATTAATTATGAAAATGAACAAACATTATTAATTATTAATTATGAAAATGGATGGAATATATACAATTTCTCCAAAAAAATGAATAATCTTCGTAATGAATAATTAATAAAAAAAGAATAAAAAATTAATTACTTGTGCATTAAGATATGTAATAATTTTGTAAAGTTTAACGAACAATACCTATTTGTTCGTTAAACCTTTAAAATCAAGGCTTAACGAACAATAGCCTATTGTTCGTTAAACCATATAACTATAGGGTTTAACGAACAAATGCTATTGTTCGTTAAGCCTTTATTTTAAATATTTCACGATCAAATAGCTATTGTTCGTTAAACCATATAACTATAGGGTTTAACGAACAATAGGCTATTATTCGTTAAGCCTTGATTTTAAAGGTTTAACGAACAAATAGCTATTGTTCGTTAAACCTTACAATTATAGGGTTTAACGAACAATTGCATATTGTTCGTTAAGGGTTTAATTTTATATTGTTCGTTAAGGGTTTTAATTACAATTATAGGTTTATGTTAACGAACAATTATATATTGCTCGTTACATATTGTTCGTTAAACCTTATAGTTATAGTATTTAACGAACAATAGGCTATTGTTTTAAGCTTAAATGTTTCACGAACAAATACCTATTGTTCGTTACACCTTACAAATTTTTAGGATTTAACGAACAATCTTGTTCTTAATCAAGATATTTTGAATCTAATCTAACTAAATTAAATACATTCAATCCTAATTCACAAACATATATATCTTAATTCATATATTATGGTTCGTATATATCCTATAAATAAATCATAAACCTCATATACATCCTATTAATTAACAATAATATATATCACAAACCCTATAACAACATATATAGAAAATATTCAATTCATAAATTCAACAAACAAAAAACAATCATATAATAAACCAACGTGTGTTTGAACATAAATTCAATATTACAACATCAATAATAATAATTTCTAACCTCTTGGATATACTCTTCGGCCATTTCACGAACTTTTCCTTCACGAACTTTTCCTTCACGACCTTATCCTTCACGAAATTTTTTCCACAAGAAAGGAACAAATACAAGGGAGGAGCCGCGAGAGAGGGGTAGGGGAGAAGGAGAAGAAGTTTTCAAAATTTTCATTCAAACCCAAGATTCTTTCTTCTTTGTCCTTTATTTGATTTTGTCCTATGCATATGAATATCAAGTACAATAGTATAATAGTATGATAGGTGGTTGTGGGGGTGGGTGGGGGCCATTAATAGTATGGTCAAATATAAGGAAAATTATATAATGTATGAAAATAATATGATATCAAATTTGTAGTTAACGAAAAATTAGGGTAGGAATTAAAAATGGGGGTTTAATGTTTTTTAGGGTTTAACGAAAATTAGAGTATAATTTACAATTGTCGTTAAAGCCCTAAAAGTAGGGTTTAACGAATAAGTGTAATATTTGATAATTTAACAAAATTATTTGAATTGTAGAAAATTATTTAATGATATAACAAAAATATTTTAAATTACGGAAACAAATTTTGGATTTAACGACAAATATTTGATAATTTTTGGACGAAATTTATTTAATAATGAACGAAATTATTTTATGGTTTCACTCTAATTATTTGATAATTTAACGATAATTATTTAATTAATTTAATAATATAACTGATCGGATTAAATTAATTTTCGTTAAACCCTTAATTTTTAGGATTTAACGAAAATATACCATACAATTCGTTAAACCCTAAAAATTAAGGGTTTAACGAAAAAAACCCTAATTTTCGTTAAACCCTTAATTTTTAGGGTGTAACGAAAATATACCATACAATTCGTTAAACCCTAAAAATTAAGGGTTTAACGAAAATTAGGGTTTTTTTCGTTAAACCCTTAATTTTTAGGGTTTAACGAATTGTATGGTATATTTTCGTTAAACCCTAAAAATTAAGGGTTTAACGAAAAAAACCCTAATTTTCGTTAAACCCTTAATTTTCGGGTTTAACGAAATTTGATATATATTGTATATATTGTATGTATTAAAGCCTCCGACACTTAACAGATTCTCTGCACCATTTCAGAATAAATGTACTTTTGGGTATTTGGGGATAATATTAAAGTTTTGTGGTATATTTGTACAAGTGTTTTATGCTTTTGGGTATTTTGGGCTATTTACTATATATATATATATATATATATATATATATATATAGATATAGATATAGATATGATTGATATATTAAGGAGAAATAATCTCCACAGGGATGGAACTGTCAATTCAACTTTTTTCCTCCTCTTTCCAAATTTCATCCATTGATGATTGAAACCTGAGGGTTCTAACAGAGGATAAGGACAAAGAGGAGTAGAACTGGAGCGCGATTACAACTCCTCGTTCTCATCGCCGCCGCCGCAGGTTCGCCGCTAATACCTCTATCTCTCTCGCAAGTAAGAAAGGCGAGAAATAAATATGAAGATTTAGAGTTGTGAGAATGGAGGAGTGAGAGAAAAAAGAATTGAGGGGAGAGAGAGGATTTGGATTAGCCAATGGTGGTTGCCCCTCTCTCTTCCCAGTGATTTCATTCTCACTCATCTTTGCCATTGCAATCTCAGCTCTTTCTTTCTCTTTCTTTTTCTACAACTTCTGTTGTTGCTGTTGCTGTTGTTTGCTTTCTCAGAAATAATAATAATAATAATCATCATCATCATGGCGGCTATGATGATTTCTAGGGTTTCCTTTCTCATCGGGGCAAGCAAGGACCCGACCCGTATCTTGGCGGGGCAACCGGTGGTTTTGTTGCAGCCATGGCGTGGTCGGATTCCTCTGCCCCTTCACGGATCTGAGCCCCTCACTCTCAGGGGCAAAAAGGTAAACATTGCCAATCTCTCTCTCTCTCAACATAGATCTAACATTGTCTCTGGTGTTATGGTTTGTAGATCTCACGAAATCAATCAATCAATCTCACATGATTCTATCTATCTACTCATATGTAATCTCTGATTTGTGCAGTTATGGTTATGGATGAAACGGCTCAGAAGAGAGAATGAGGGTTTGGAGAGAGAAAGGGAGTTTGTAAGGGCGGTTGCCTCTCTCTCTAAATCCAATGATTTCTAATTTCTTCCATGAAAAGAAAGATGAAAACCCTTGGAGAAGAAATTCAGGAAAGGAAGGGAGTATATATGCAAATGCAATTTGCAATCAATAAAGAAGAGTATCTCCGTTGGGCTACTAAGCACACCCCATCACCACTCTCAACACACACATACATCTCTCTCTCTCTACAAAAGTGAAGGGGCTGTGATGATGAAACATGATTCTTCTGAGCTGGTGGATGTGGCAAATGGGATAGAGGGACCCGTATCTTGGCGGGGCGACCCGGATGGCGTCTACGGATGCAACCGTGGTTCTGCAGCCATGGCGGGATTCTAATCCCTTTGCCTCGTCGATCAGTGCTGCCATAGATCTGAGCCTATCTTTCACAAAAGAAATAAAATAGAGAAAAAAAGAAGACGACGACTTTACTTTCTCTCAGTTGTTTGTTTTTTTCCAGGAAAAAAAAAAGTATTCATAATTTGGTTAAATGTTGTTTTTTTAACTTGGCGAATGTTATAAGTTATAACACAAAACTATAATGAGAGAAGTTTATGAATCAATGTATTTTTGGTCTTCAAAATGTGGACTAAGAATTTGATGGGCTGCTATTGGATTGAATTCCCTTCCCAAAATATAGATAAGTGTTAGACCCTATTTCTTGTGATTCTTAGCAAGAAAATCAGAAAAGTCAACCAAATCGATAAATTCCAACTATGAATAAGAGCTATCAAAGCACATAAAGAAACCAAGATAACACAAAGCAAATACAGAAATGAAGATAACACACAAGAACAAGAATTTAACGTGGTTTGATCACAATTAATAAAGAAATGAAGATAACGTGGTTTGATCAGAATAAATAAAGAAATGAAGATAACACATGAAGATAACACACAAGAACAAGAATTTAACGTGGTTTGATCACAATTAATAAAGAAATGAAGATAACGTGGTTTGATCACAATAAATAAAGAAATGAAGATAACACAAGAAATAAATAAAGAAATGAAGATAACACAAGAATTTAACGTGGTTTGATCACAATTAATAAAGAAATGAAGATAACACAAGAATTTAACGTGGTTTGATCACAATTAATAAAGAAATGAAGATAACACACAAGAATTTAACGTGGTTTGATCACAATTAATAAAGAAATGACGATAAGACGATAACAATAAAGAAATGAAGATAACACACAAGAATTTAACGTGGTTTGATCACAATGAATAAAGAAATGAAGATAACACACACGAATTTAACGTGGCTTGATCACAATGAATAAGAGATATCAAAGCACATAAAGAAACGAAGATAACACACAAGAATTTAACGTGGTTTGATCACACCAATTGTGATCTACATCCACGGGCCAAGCCGAAGTAATCAATCCATTAAAACGAGGAAGAAACGAAGATTCCACCGATTTGCGCAGATTAGGGTTTGCAGTGAACACCCTATCTTTTTCACACAATATCTAACTAATCACTCTATGAATTTAACTTAAACTAAAATCATTTATGCACCTATATATAGGGAGGAAATCCCTGGAAACAGATCTTGAAAACCGTCGTTAGATCTCCGCGATTATCTGTTGGAAGGTGAGCTGCACACGCAGGTTTATGATATGCAGGTTTCTGAAGCCTGGCTGATACCGATCTTCTGCCGCCCGGCTCACCACTCTCTAGGCCGGTTCTTCTACCTCTGAAACCGGTTCTGGATTCCTTGGAACATTTCCTAGCTGACATTATCAATTCTCCACCTCAGTTATGAAATGATTGACTTCAATTAGCTTGCAAACTCCAAGTGCCTAAGTGTTGTCTTCATTCCACCCTGTCAAGCTTACTAGGTTTCTGCAATGACTGAACTTTGCTCCTGGTAACACATTTGTAAGCATATCAGCAGGGTTGTCCTCAGTAGCAATTTTGCTAGCCAACACATCTCATTTTTCTATCATATCTCTTACAAAATGGAGTTTGATGTCTATATGTTTGCACCTCTCATAGAATGTTTGATGATTTGTTAAATGTGAAGCACTTTGATTGTCACAAAAAATTGTGACTCTGCCTTGCTTAACACCTATCTTTCTCAGAATTCCCTTGAGCCAAACAGATTCCTTCATTGCCCTAGTTATGACAATGAACTCAGCTTTAGTTGTTGATAGAGCCACCACAGACTGTTGCATTGTCTTCCAGCTAATTGTTATTCCATAGAGTTTAAATACATAGCATGTGATTGATTTCCTTGAATCGATATTACCTGCAAAATCAAAGTCTATATAATCTTCACGTGTGTTAGTATATTGACCATGCCTTTAAACAATAATCCCAAGTGTGATGTTCCACTTAGATATCTAAGCAGCCACTTGGTGGCTTCCCAGTGTGCTCTACCTGGCTCAGTCATGTACCTGCGTACCACACTCATTCCATAGGCTATATCTAGTCTACTGCATACCATAGTATACATCATGCCAACTGCACTAGCATAAGGAACTCCAAGCATATATTTTTTCTCTTCATCTGTGCTAGGCTTCTAATTTGTTGATAGTTTAAACCGAGCTCCCAAAGGTGTAGATACCACCTTTGCAGTGTGCATAAAAAACCTTTTTAACAACTTTATGCATGTAATCAGTTTGATAGAGGATCAGCTTCTTTTATTTCCTATCCCTTTTGATATCCATCCCTAAGATTCCTCTTGCTTCCCCTAAATCCTTCATTTCAAAGTGCAGCTTCAATTTCTCCTTTAGGTTGTCAATTTTGAACTTGCTCTTGCTTGCAATGAGCATATCATCCACATATAGCAGTAGATAAGTGTGAATGATATTGCTTTCTCTCCCAAAGTAAACACAACTATCATAATTGCATCTTATCATACCAATGTTGATCACATAGCTATCAAATCTCTTAAGTAAGCATACCTTCTATTCATTTCCAGGTTGCACAAAGCCTTCAGGTTGCTGCATATAGAGTGTTTCATCAAGGTTTCCATGAAGGAATGTTGTCTTAACATCCAATTGATGTAATTCTATGTCATCTTGAACTACCAAAGCAAGAAGGATCCTGATTGATACATGCTTAACCACTGGAGAGAAGATCTCATTATAATTAGTGGCTTCCCTCTGTGTGTAACCTTTTGCCACTAATCTAGCCTTGAACCTCGCCTGCTCAATTCCAGCAACTTCAATCTTCTTTTTGAAGATCCATTTGCTCCATATAATCGTCTATTTTGTTTTTTCTCCACCAATTCCCAGTTGTTATTCTTCTCAAGAGAGAGTAGTTCATCATTCATTACATGAATCCATTTCTCTCTATCTTTAGACTTCATAGCAGCCTTGAAATTTTTAGGTTCTTCATATTCTAATTCATGAGCTATGTTCAAAGCATCGTGAACAATGTTAGCTTTTCCATACCTTGTAGGAGCTTTAATTGTCCTTATTGTTCTATCACTTGCCAGGTTATAGTTTCTCAAATCTTGATTTGTCTACAGGTTGGTTTCATCATTGTGATCGTCTTCATTTTCATCAGGATCTCCATGATCTTCTTCATCTGATTGTTCTCCAAGCTCCACATGAACTTCAGCAGGTTTTGTGATTCATCTCTCTCCCGGGTTTGATTTGAGGAATGAGTGATCACTTGTTGATTTTGTTGTTGTTTGTAGCCCATTACAGATTCTTTGAAGATCACATCCCTACTTATGAAACACCTTTGAGATCCAGGTTCAAAACCCCACAGTTTATAGTCTTTAACTCTATTAGGATAGCCTATGAAGATGCATTTGATAGCCCTTGCTTCCAGTTTATCCTGTCTTATGTGTACATATACAAGACAGCCAAACACCTTTAGATAATCATAGTTTGAAGATTTTCCATATCATACCTCATTAGGTGACTTGTACTCTATTGTTAAAGATGGACTTCTGTTGATCAAGAAGGCTAAAGTTGATACAGCTTCACCCTAAAAAGACTTAAGCAAACCTGCATCTAAGAGAAGACATATCACCTTTTCAAGCAAGGTTCTATTTATCCTCTCTGCAATGTCATTTTGTTGAGGTGTTCCTACCATTGTCTTGTGTCCTGATATCCCCTTCAACCTGCAATAATCTTGGAATTCCTCTGACAAGTACTCAAGACCATTATTAGTTCTTAGGGGTGTAAGTTTCTTTCCAGTTTGGTTTTCTTGAAGAGTTAGCCATTCTTTGAATTTTGCAAAAGCTTCATTCTTATGTTTAAGAACATAGATCCACACTTTCCTAGAGTAATCATCAATAAAGGTAATGAAGTACTTACCTCCACAATGAGTTACAGTTCTTGTTGGTCCCCATATATCAGAATGGACATACTCTAGTGTTCCATTTGTAATGTGTTTACCTGTTGGAAAGCTTGTCTTAGTGGCTTTGCCTTGTATGTATAGGTCACACATTTCCAGCTTTGCAAGTTGGTCACCTCCAAGAAGGTTTTGCTTTAACAACTCACTCAATCAGTTCTCTTCAATATGGCCTAATCTTTTGTGCCAGAGATCAGTCTTTTCTTTGTTCATTTTATTATAACAAATGAGTCTCCTGTGATGGTAGAGCCAATTAGGGTGTAAAGACCATTGGATTTATTTCCTTTCAAGATTAGTTTATCCCCTTTGGTTACATGGTTCTCTTCATTCTCAATTTTGAAGTCATAACCTGCAACATTCAACAATCCAAGTGAGATCAATTTTTTTTTTGAGTTTGGGAATATATCTGACTTTGGTGAGTGTCTTGATCTATCCATCATGCAGCTTCAGTTTTATGTTTCCTATGCCCATAACTTTGTATGAATGATCATCACCAAGGAGCACTAATTCACCTCTCTACAACTCCAGCTTAGTAAACCATGATCTTACAGGACACATGTGAAAAGAACACCCTGAGTCAAGCACCTACTCATCTTTGAACTGACAGTTGCTTATGCAGAGCATATCAGCACTATCATACTATTCTTGTACTATGGAGGCTTGTTGATTAGTGGATGTCTTCTTCTTTCTTTCTGGGCAATTCTTCTTGAAATACCCCACCTTATGACAAGAAAAACACTTATTTCCATCAGCTGCATCTCCATTAGTTTTGTTTGTAGCAGTTTCTTGTTTATGTGAGTTTGACTTGGATCTTTAATTCGATTTCTTGAAATTCTTGAACTTCACATTCAACCCTTCACCCAAATTTGGACTTTTGGATTTTGAGTTCCCTGAGATTGCTCTTGTCTTAATTGATACAAGAACCTCTTCCAGTGTTAGGGAGATTGTTCTTCCATACACAAGGGCATCCTTGAAAGACTGATAAGATTTGGGCAATGCATTCAACAACAGCAAAGCCTTGTCTTCATCCTTCAATTCTTCATCAATGTTCTCAAGATTATCTACAATCTTGATGAACTCATCCAAATTCTCTAACAGCTTCTTTTCATCCTGAATTTTGAACGAAAAAAGTTTTTGTTTGACATATCACCTGTTTGCCAAGGATTTGGTCATGTAGAGTGTGTAGTTTATTCCATATATCCCTTATTTTTTCTTCCTTGTAGACTTCCCTTAATGTTTTCCCATATAGACATAGGAGTATTGCACTCTTAGCCTTTTTTCTCAATATTCTTTCTCTTCTCAACATTGCCTGTAAGTGAAGACTCACTTTCATCAAGAAGAGCGTCTTCAACTTCATGTTGAATTAGGAGTGATTCCATATGTACTTTTCACAAGTTGAATTCCTCGACTCCTGTGAATTTCTGAACGTCCAATTTCATGCTACCCATTTTTGGTTGATCTCATTTCCCACAGACGGCCCAACTTGTTGTGATTCATAGTAAGAAAACCAGAAAATAATCAACCAAATCGATAAACTCTAGCTATGAATAAAAGCGATCAAAGCACATAAAGAAATGAAGATAACATGCAAGAAATTAACGTGGTTCGATCACACCAACTGTGATCTACATCCACGGGCCAAGCCGAAGCAATCAATCCACTAAAACGAGGAAGAAACGAAGATTACACAGATTTGTGCAGATTAGGGTTTGTTGTGAACACCCTATCTTTTTCACACAATATCTCACTAATCACTTTATGAATTTAACTTCACTAGAATCATTATTGCACCTATATGTAGGGATGAAATCCCTGGAAACAGATCTTGAAAACCGTCGCTAGATCTCCACGATTATCTGTTAGAAGATGAGCTGCATGCGCAGGTTTTTGTTGGTTGCAGGTTTTTGTTCCTGCACAGGTTTCTGTTATGCAGAGATTGAAAAAGATCCGGTTCGGAAGCCTGGCTGATACCGATCTTCTACCGCCCGACTCACCACTCTCTAGGCCGGTTCTTCCACCTCTAAAACCAGTTCTAGATTCCTTGCAACATTTCCTAGCTGACAGTATCACCATTAAAAAGTATAAGAATGATGAATAAATGGGGAAATATTGTATTATTGGAGGTAATAAATAAATAAATAAATTCTTCTAAATCTTTTAAGCAAAGACACTATCAATTCACCATTTGGGGTGTTCGTTCACTCTCGTGGGCATATAGAAAGGTTTAGATAGATCAGTGGTTGACTAATTTAAAACACATTCCTCTTTGTTTGATTAGTCATTGAGTTGGGATAAATTCAAATATTTTGGATAGAACAAAACCAACAGAGTAATAATATTAAAAAGTTACACTTTACATCTCTATATGGTAGTAAAAAATTGATGAATTGATATGTAAAACTATTTGGGCATATCTGTTTTTAACAAAGAAAGAGGGAGACGGTTTATTAGAGAAAAGATGGCCAGCTCCAAAATTTGTGAACATTATAAAATGCCTTATAGAACTTTCTAATTTTTAAATTGACGATAGTAGTCTTTGCCCTAGGCAATAGAACATGCGAGCCTCGAGGAATAGCAGGGATAAGATTGAAAATTATGGTACCTATAAATAAAAATTGAGGAAGAGTAGAAGGAATTGATGAATGGTAGGTCAGAAAGAGGGTTTGCAGTTGCAGTGAGAAATGTGAAATTCATAAGGGTTGTTTCTCCTCTCTCTAAACCCAGTGATTTCTTCCATTAAGAAAAGAAGTAAGAAAAATGAAGAGCCCTTTAACAACAAACAAAATGTATACCTATATATATATATATCATCTTCTCCACTCATTCTCAATCTCTCTCTCTCTCTCTCAGATGTGTGTGGCTGTGATGATTCTGGATTCTTCTAAGGTCATGGATGGGGCAAAAGGAGAAACCCGTATGTTGGCAGGGCGACCCGGAAGACATCTCTGGATCAGATGCAACCGATGATTCTGCAGTCATGCCGTGTTTTCACTTCTCTTTTGCCTCTCCCCTACCATTCATTTGAGCTTAGATTAATTGAGTTGGATAAATAACAATAAAATCAAATAAAATGAAGAAAAGACGGTGCCCGGTGCCTACTCGGCAAATTTGTTAGGCTTGTTCTAGTCGGTCAGTTTTGGCCGGACATAACGTTTTCTATCTCAGATTGACAGTAAAAAGCTCTCTAATTGTTTGAAGTACAATGATTTTGGAACTTGAATTCCACCCCTTTGAATAATAATTAAGGTCCTATTTATAGGCTAAGCTCAAGATATGAAACTTGATGAATAAGACTCAAATCCCCCGATTTTAGGGTCTAGATAAAGAAAAATTGGGTTAAAATCTATCTAAATCAGACACGATTCGATCTTTATGTGTTTCCTTAATTGAAGACTCCTTGAAATAACCTGTCTTTCCTACTCTTCTTGCGATGATGACCTCGATTTCTGATCGTTCACGTGATCTTCAGGAATGCATTGAGTTATAACACTTCTGAACTACACCAACTATAGTTCCTAAGTCCAAACCAAACTTGACCCAAACCTAGCAGCCGGAGTGGCCTTGCCACAAACTAGGCTCGGTGTAGCCGGCCCGGATCGGGACCCAGTCGGGTCGGCGCCCTACCGAGTCGGACCTCGACAGCTCAGCGTCTATCGGGTCAACCCTCGGCGGCTCGGCGCTTACCAGATCAGCCTCTGGCCGTCTAGTCGGGTAGGTTCGGCTCACGCCGTTTCGGAGTTGGTCTGGTCGGTTCGGTACATTGATTTCTTAAGTAGGAAGTCAGATCAATGGCTTGGAGAGAAAGCTAAAATTCATAAAAAAATATTTATTACCAATCAACTAATCTTTTTTTGGTCAATAAGAAGGTAGTGTCATAATTTTCTTGTCTTGAAAACCCAAAAGTTAGTACACAATAGAGAAAACAAAAAAAAATTTACACAGTCAATATTATGATGTGACATTTTTTGTGGGAAAATGGCAATACAGTAATTTTTCTCAACTATCTTGCTATTAGTATAGTACTAGCAGTGTACCTGCACAATGCGCATTGTAATATAACGAAATTATTTTAATATAATATATTTTTACTTGTAAACATACAACAAATGAACATTGAATACATCATATGATTAATAATGATATCATATTATAATAGTATATTATATATATAAAAAAAATCATATAGAATTTATTTTGCATTTAATAATTTAATTTTTTGATACGTAATGTTATACTTTTAATATTTTTGTAACATAATATTATATTTCTTATAAAAATTTCTCAATACAAACAACTTAAAAAGATTTTGCACCTTTATATAAATATAAATTCTTTTATAATACAATCCAAATGTTTGAAACCCAAAATATTCTCAATAAAAGGATAAAAACTCATTAAAAGTCTCTACCTCATTTTAAATACTATTTCAAACAACAACCTAAATCACTAAATGGAAGAGGAAAAAAAAAAAGCTAAATCATCCAATAATAATATTAGCCTACAAAATGGATATATCAATTTTATAATTAGATGTAGGTCCAAGGATTTAGTTCATATATTAACCAATTTAATTATGGCCCAATAAAACCCTAATGTGCTCAAGTGCTAATATTTAAATGAAAGGAAATCATCTCCTCTCACTCCCCTTTCCTCTTTTCTCGCTGTCTTCCTCGTTATCTCTCCATCTCCCACCGCAAAATCCAAGTTCTTTCCTCTCCCACTCTCTCTTGGTTTCACAGTAGTTTGTCTTCTTGAATCCAAGTTCTTGTAGTGTTTTTTTAATAATTATTTTAATAATTAATTGTTTAAATTTATATTCTTATTCTTTTTTTATTATCATTAGTAAGATGTGAATTTATCTTTCTATGAAATTTGGTCAAATGTTTTGTTCCTTTTTTTTTTTTGTTTACAAATGGCAATAGTGCTTATATTTATGTAATTTATGTTTTCTATAATTTAAACAATTATAAATCTAAATTATTTGCTATATTGAAAATAATGGAGATGGAGAAAAGAAATCATAAGATTGAGTTTTTCTCCCCTCTCCTCCATAGATTTTCGAACATTATAAGGGTTCTTTCTTCATTCTCCATTGAAGAAATCATTTATATATTTCAAGTTTTGTTTTGAGCAAATAATTGTTAAGCATATATGTTGACATTGCTCAAATTAATTCAACATGAGAAGATGGACAGAAGTCCTACAATTTCATCATTGAAATTTTCAACAATCTTACTTTGTACATATTGGTTTAATAATTTCTATTTTCACTATTTTGTTGACAATTAGATTTGAACATCTGGAAAGCTCTGTTCTTCTCTTATCATTTTTATTCGTTTTTAATTTTCTTCTGATTTTTTAGAGATATTTGAAGGTCTCTCCTTCCATGGGAAGAAGGAGAGAGAAGTGATGAGAGAGGGAAACCGTCAGATCCTATACTATTAAGAGTCAGTCTCTTGTGCACCTGTCGCACAGTGCGACGGGACCGCGCATGGTCGTATCCTGGCGCACGATTTGTCCTGTGGCACAGTCGACCGTGCGTCACAACACAAAAAATCACATACTTATAACCCTAAATGACATACTTAGAGCTAAAAATCACATACTTGTATGGTGCACGGTCGACCGTGTCCCAGGACACGACCGTGCGCTATACCATACGCTACACATGCGCTGTATTGCCGTGCACGGTCGGACCGTGCCCCATAGCACGAGCAAAAATCACATACTTAGAGTTGAAAATTATATACTCAGAGCGGAAAATGACATACTTGTACACTGTTGTGGTGCACGGTTGACCATGCCCTAGGGCACGACCGTGCGCGGTCCCGTCGCACTTTGCGATGGCCGCACGCAAGTTTTTGCGTACTATTAAAGCTTATACCCATTTATATAGCTCATGAATGGTTTGAGGAAGAATGGAAGATTCAAAATAATTTTTTCTATTAGACCTTGAAAAGTTGTGTTGATACATTGAAATTCCAACAAATCTGACAAAAGAATAT
Source organism: Scutellaria galericulata (assembly GCA_946896805.1). Classification (NCBI taxonomy): domain Eukaryota; kingdom Viridiplantae; phylum Streptophyta; class Magnoliopsida; order Lamiales; family Lamiaceae; genus Scutellaria; species Scutellaria galericulata. The sequence goes on from OX335790.1 coordinate 16,808,059, forward strand.
TTTTTTAATTCTATTACATTTTTCAAGAAAAAAACAATCAAATCCATTCTCTTTTACTTCTGATTTTTTTAATATTATTTTATTATAGGATATTTTGACGGGAAAATGGTAATTCTATAAATATTCTCAAATGTCCTACTATTAGTATAGTACTAGCATTGTACCCGCGAATTGCACGTCTTGCTATATAACTCAATCATTTTAATGTAGTACAATTTTAATCATAAATACACAACACATGAGCCGTGAAGATATATATATATATATATATATATATATATATATTTCTAAATAACTATATTTCATAATAGTAGAATATATACAATAAACAATTTAGTCAAACTATTGTTTTCGAATTATGTATCAAAACCATGAAAATTTGTAAGAGTGACAAATCTCACGAAATATTACAAATTCAAAAAAACCATCCTTATAAACAACATTTTTAGCCGTTGTCTCATGCGTTGCACGATTTGTCATTTAAATTTTAATAAATTTTATATTTTGATAACATAATGTACTGGTAATAGAATTTCAACTTGAAATAGATAATAATTTTAATATTTACTTTAATTAAAAAAATTATTTGTTGATTTTACGATTTTGATCTTTTTTTCTCTCCATATTTTAATATTAATTTTATAAAATTTATTATAAATTTCAAATTTATAAATATTTTTCATATCATTAGTCTATATTTTTCATTTGTGTATAAAAAAGAGATTTTAAAACTAATTTTCAAGTTTTTTTTTAGTTTTAGAACATAATTTTAATAAATATTAACCTTACAACTTCAAATTCCAAACATGGTTTTATAATTTGGATCATTAAATAAAATGTGATTGTTATTTGCTTACCTTTACCAAGAATGTTTGCAACTAAAATTTGGTAATTGAAATGTAATTATATGAAATGGGTTACAATTCAAAATAGAAAAAATACTCAATTAATTGGCCCATTTTCTTAAAAACCTATTACTAAAGTCCAATCTTATGAAGGCTCGATCTTGTTATATTTATACATAAAAATGGTTTGCAACCCCACCACCAAAAATATATGCCGCTTTTTTTCCCAGGCTCTCGCTCCTAGGGTTGTTTCGGTTCGGTATACCGAAAAGTTTTTAGCATACCGAATATCGTATCGAAATTTTCGGTATGCTAAAAAACATATCGATACCATACCGAAATTTTTGGTATATTGATATTCTATACCGTTTGATACCGAATTACCGAATTTTTCGGTATACCAAAATTTACCGTCATACCATACCGAAAATTACCGAATTTACCGAAATTTACGGAAAAAAAAATACATATTATGTGAACAAGTCAATGATAACCTATTCACAACATAACATTAAACAACAACATAAAATTAAAGTTCACGTCCAAACACAACACATCAAATAATACAAAAAAAAAGTCCAATTCAAGTAGCAATAATCATGACAATAATAATAAAATTCATGTTCGAATACAAAAATCCAATTGATTTTTAAACTCCAAAACCTCAAGAATCAAGGCACGAGACCTGTAAAAGTTCCAAGTAAATTAATTACAAATATTGAAGTTGAAAAATATATAGATGTAATCTTATTTTCAAAGTTACATTGAAATAAATAAACATAAATATAATCTTACCTTTAAAATTACATCTTAGATAAAGTGGAGGCTGGAGAGGAAGTTTGAGAACGATTTTGATTGGCATTTGCAGCTATAAAAGAATCATAAGTGATTATTAAAATAATTCATATTAGATTAACATAAATAAAAACATGTCAAATAAAAAAAATTACTCTTTTCAATTTCTTCAAATTCCTTGTATAAATCAAGGTCATCATCGATTGAATCCTTATAAAAGTTTAGCTATTTTCCTCTTAGTCAATTATGAGTGCACACTAATGTCTCTACCATTTTTGGACTCAAACTACTCCTAAAAGGATCCACAACTCTTTTGCCCAAACTAAAAGCAGGTTTACTAGCAACGGTTGAGCTTGGAACGATAAAAATATCTTTGGCAATACTTGAAAGGATTGGGTACCTAGTTTCACTTCCTTTCCACCATTCCAAAAGATTGAAAGAATGATTCGATCGTTTTTCAATCTCATCCGCTAGGTATTTATCCACCTCATTAGATATCTCTTGAAGTTGTTCTTCTTCATTTTGTGCTTCCACATCATTGAACAATTCATCCCAAAGACCATCACCACCACCACCACCACTTGTAGTATCATCTCCACCATCACACTCTATTTGAGTACATTGTTTTTTACTATGCAAGATGTCATTTATACCCTTGTATTCCGTCCACAAAGTTACCAAATTTAATCTAACCACATCAATGAACTCTTGAACCTTTGTAGGAGTACCTCTCATTTTCTTGATGTTAACTTTGATCATTTGAAGTTTCTTTCTCGGGTCTAAAACATTGGCAATAAAAATTAAAGGATTCAAGTTATTCCAATTACCCCAATACTTATCAAATTTCAACTTCATTGCACTTGCAACCTTTTCAAGTGTTGGATCGGAATCCTCATTTCTCTTTTTCTCAATCTCAATTTGCAATGCAATCATTGATTGATATATCAATTGAGAGGTAGGAGTTTTTGATGCACTTAGCTCTAAAGTGACATCATAGAATTTTTTCAAGAAGTGTACAAAAGCTTTTGCATTCTCCCAATCCTCAATAGTTTGAGGCACTATTCTTTCTTTACCCTTTTCATCTTTTTCACGAAAATAATTCATAAAAGGCAACCATTCTTCGGCCATCCTTTCAAACACTCTTCTATACTTCAATGCAACTTCAAGCATTTTATAGGTTGCATTCCACCTGGTTTTCACATCCATAGAAACAGTTGATGTGCTAGCAAACTTGGCTAGCACGACAAACTCCCTAAATTTGTTCAATCTAGAAGGGGAAGAATGAATCAAAACAACTACATTCCTTATAGATTTAATCGAAGCATTAAGCTCCTTCAAACCATCCTTAACAATCAAGTTAAGTATATGACATGCACACCTCAAATGCAAGTACTTCCCCTCAAACAACAATGCATTCTCACTTTTCATTCTTTTTTTCAAGTAATCAATAGATGTATCATTAGAAGAAGCATTATCTACGACTATTGAAAATACTTTTTCTATCCCCCATTCCCTCAAACAAACCTCAATCATCTTGCCAATTTCTTCCCCAACATGACTAGTGATTTTTGTGAAATTAGTTATTTTTTTAAGCAACTCCCAATCATTATCCAAAAAGTGAGCCGTAACAACCATGTAATTTATGTTTTGAATGAATGTCCAAGTATCGATTGTGATACTTACCCTTTGGCCACTAAGCACACTTTTTATCTTACTCTTCTCAACTAAGAATAAATCATAAATCATACCTGCAACTTTCTTTCGATTTGGGATTTTGAATCTCGGTTGCAACTCATGCACAAGACTTACAAATCCCCTCCCTTCAACAGCCCGAAATGACATTTCATCGATAATCACAAACTCTGTAACCTTTAATTCACACCGTTTTTTATTAAAAGTGTGAGGAACCAATGCACTTTCTTGCCCCATAGTCTCATTCGTCAACACAACTTGATTTTTCTCACCCCCACTCGCTTTGTATAGTGGACTTGTCTTGCACCTATTCACCAAGCGATTCTTTAATCCACTTGTACTTCTGTAAGCCGCTGGGATCTCAACTTTACAATAATTGCATATTCCAATTTGTTGTACACTTCCATTATCCAACTTCTTCATTTTTTTTCACAATGCATCCAATATTGACTCCTAGGTTGTTTAAGAGCTACAAGAGGTCTTGATGTCGAATCTGTTCTTGCTCGTTTTTTACTTGTAGACTCATCACGTGTTTCAAATTCCACCGTGTTTAATGTTTCAGATTGGCTTGGTTGTGGTGTATGAGAAGAATCAAATTTCATTCCAAATTAGGATCTTGAGAACTCAAAAGATATAGTGGCAACAACAAGTCTATGGTTTGTGGAGTGATACATGCATCTGTAAAAGAGAAAAATCTGAGTTGTGGCAAAGCCTCAGGTAATTGAGTGAGTTCAAATAATTCACAACCAGATTGAGCTTAAAATGTCTCTTTGAAGTTTTTTAAGTCATATTAAGTAAAAAGGAAAAATTTATATTTGTCCCCCACAAATGACAACAATCATTCCAACTTATTCAAAATCAAAACAATAATAAACCATTGGAGAATAAAGTATGTTTCCAACCTGCATTCCAATCTATTTCTGTATTCCAAAAAATTCAGAAAAGAGCAAAACTTTATTCCAGCCTATTTCTGCCCCATTTCTGCATTCTAGATTTAATATCCCATAAAGATCTAATATCTCATTTTTGCATTCCAGTCCCCACTCTCAAGGGCTATATTTTATATATATATATATATATATATATATAATTACACTAAAAATCATTGAGAATAAATAAATGAAGATAGAAGAAAATATTTACCCAAATTTAACAAAGCTCTCCAAAAGGGATTTAACAAAAATAAAGAGAGCTTATGAAAAAACACCAAAATCTTACATAAGTAGTGGTAGTGGTCAGTGGGCTAGATGGTGGTAGACCAGTTGATGGTGGGATAGGATGGCGGTGCGGTGGTGGCGGCAGCAAGGGCAGTGTTGGGATGGACTTGAGGAGAAGATGTGATTTATTTAGTGAAGGAAAAAGGATCAAATGATTTTAAATTTTGAAACCCTAGTGAGTCAAATCATCAACTTCAAGTCAAAGACTCAAAGCGTTGAGCAAATAAAATATATTAAAAAATATATATATAATATATATTATTAATATATTTCGGTATATACCGAAATACCGAAAATTATAAATTTTCATACTGATACCTTATCGAAATTTTCGGTACGGTACCATACCGTACCGAAATTTTCGGTATACCAAAATTTTTGATTTTTTTTCGGTAAATTTTGGTACGATAAGTGCGGTATTTCGGCAATTCGGTATTTTTCCCCAACCCTACTCGCTCCTCCTTCATCTCCAACTTCAACCCACCTTCTCGGCTGCTCCTCCATCTCCAACTTCAATCCATCTTCTCGGTTCCTCCAAAAGCAGACATATTCACTGTCTTAGCATTGTTTTTTCCTTCTCCTATGGCTCATCCTCCGTCTTTGTCTTCTCTGACTTCAACCCATCTTTTCGGTTCCCCGCCAACCGCCAACCATCTTCTTCAATGTCCCCGCAAGCCGCTTGCTCCGTCGCCACTCTCATTCTCTCTCATCAAATTTATATTTTCTCTTGAAGAAATCTATATTGTTTCGTATATATACATATAGTTAAAGAGATGGAGGAGAGTATGTTGGATATTTCCCTTCTCCGTACATCAAGTTTGTGTGTGTGTTTTTTTTTTCTTCTTTTATCTCTCTTCTCAAGAGTAGCAGTTTTCTTCTTTTTTTCCATTTCTATATCTTTTGAAGAAAACATCAAATTGAAATACAATTTGTTTCTATGCCTCATCCAATCTCTTTGAATATATATGTATACATATATTCAACTATTTCATTGTATTCCTTGTTTTTTTAGAAATTACAGATTAACAGACATATTTCCTTCGAGATTTTTTTCTTTAAGATTTTGAAATTTAGGACTTTTTGTTTTAAAATTGTTTTAAATTTTGTGCTCAAGTAAAATTAGAGGAATTGTATTCTAACTCAGGTTTCTTAAGTTTTGAGATGTTAGAAATGAGTTTTGCTTATATATATAAGCACATGAATATCTTGAAGAAGAAGCCACAATAATGGATTGAGTAGGAAGGCAAATTCAAAATTCAAGAACACACATTTAATTTAGTAAAATAGTTTTATTAAAATCAATTTTTCATTGGATTGCAAAAAGGTGATGTTATTACTTTCTGTATTGGAAACCCAAAAGTTAGAATTAATACAATAAAAATGTCATTTATTGATAGATAACATAAAATATATATTTATTGTCATATCTTCTCTATGTTTTAGATGATAATTAATCCTTAAGTGTTTGTTTTGATGAAGTTTCATGTTTTGTAGGGGCAATAAGGATTTAATTGATATTCGAGACCATTTGGAGTGATTTTTGAAGATGTTGAATTGAAGTCTCCAAAGAAAAAAAACCAGAAGAACTTTTCTCATAAGGCGTGGGCACGCCTTATATCACAGCTCGGCTCTAAAATGAACAGAAGAACTTTTCTCATAAGGCGTGGGCATGCCTAAGGTCCAGACGAGAATTTACATAAGTGGCGCCCAAATCTCTACTCCAAGATTCAAAATCAATTCTTCCCATCATTTTTGGAGTGACATATATCTGGAATTATTTTATATTTATTTTTTTAATTAGGTAGTTATTATCCATGATCTTAAAAACCAACTAGAGATAAGGATTAGACATTTCTAACTTCTATCATCTATCTTCTCTCTTCTCTCTGTAACTTTTCATTCTACGCATATTTTGGATGGAACAAACCATGACAATCTCTTTGATGGATTGCTAAACTCTTAATCTAGCCATTGATGAATGAAGATTTGGTTCTACCTAATGTGAGATCTAATTAGTTTTCTCTCTCTTTCACTCTACGTTATTTATATATCTTTGTGTTTGATTATATTGTTTGGTGAGTTGTTTAATGTGGTCAGTTATTCAATTCATGAAAATGATATGTGCCAATTAGAACGTTAAATCTGTAATTGTTTAATTGTTCTAATATTTGTGGCAAGTAGCATATTTGCTATAGGAGATATATGATCTAGTCTAAATGAACCTACATGTGTGTTTGTTGGCTAGAATTGGGTCTTTCTAAATTGAAATGATGCTGGTGAATTAAATCCTACGATGGTATTTAGGGTTGTTTACAGGTTAGAGAAGTAATTAGAGATGATATCCTAATTATCGAAAAAGTAAGGAAAGATTGGTTGTTAGGTGGTACCAATAGCTATAACCAATTTAATGTTAGAGTGAAAGAGCAATCATTGTTGTGTGTGAACCAATTATGAAATTGTCTATGACTAGATATTTTAATTCTGCAAATCACTCATTTTAATTTTCTTGTAGTTTATTTTAATTCAGTTCAATCACTAATTCAAACTTCCCCAAATCTTTAATTTAATTGTTATAATTCATTTTTGATAAAAGGATAAAAATATTACCAATCTCTGTGGAATCGACCTTGCTCACCACTATCGCAATTAATTATTGTTAAAGCAGGTTTTATTATTTGTTGGATTCGACACCCATCATTTATATTACATGTAATCATTATTCTTCGAAACCAACAAAATAATTAACAAATAAAAATCATACAATCAATATTTATTGCAGGACAATTTGAGCGGGAAAATGGCATTACTGTAAATCTTCCAAACATCCTACTATTAATAGTACTAGTAGTTGTCCCCGTGCATTGCACGGTTTATAATATATAATATATGGTAAATATCAACTATTTTATAATACATTTTAACTAATTATAAACATTTTGAAAATATAAAGTATTTAACAATTAAAAAAAATGAATTTACTTAACTATAATATATATATATATATATATATTAAATATCTATCTAATTCATAATAATCTTGTTTATTATATATATCTAATTGGGCAATTTGTATCAACTATGAATTTCAAATTAAACTCAATTACTTAAATTAAAGATATATATATATATATATATTAGAAACAATACACAAAAAATGAAAATTTTACTTAAGAACTTGATGCAAACAATGTAAATCATGTATTTTAGACCTTCATTGTAAAATAAATTGAATTTTAAAAAAATGACATTTTTAATATCGTTTAACATTGAAAATGACAGATAGCCAAATCATGTGTTTTATATTTGAATATTTAACAATATTTTCATCATTAAAATATATCGGTAAAGGATATTAATATTTTCCGTACAATGTTGATGGAATTACATATTTAAATATACAACTATTAATGTAAAAAATATTTAGAATGACATATAATTCCATTACCATACTACTACACACGCATATTATATATAAATTTCTTTAACAATGTTATATTTGTTTATTTATATTAAATATGATATTAGATATCCCTAAATAAATTAATATTTGTTATTAAGTTTATTTTTGAACAATATCTGTTATTGGGATTTATGAAATTATATTCAATAAAAATTAATTTAATTAAGACCAAGAAAATATATATGAACAAATAAAATAATTATAATATTAAATCAAATTGACCAATTATATAAATTGAAAAATCTATACAATATTACAATTTCTAATACAATTAATTCATTTCTGAGAAATCCTATAACATTTAAAAAATATATTGCATAATAACTTGGGAAAATGATTAAATTAAATATGTAAAAAACCAAAATAAATAAATAAATAATATTAATGATTTGACATTTTTAGGAGGGAAAAGGATATTTCTGTAAAATTTTCCAACTTCTTTGATTTTATATAATTACTAGTAGTATTCCCACGCGATACGCGGTTTATTATGTATTGTAATAATATATATGATTTGCAATAATATAATGAAGTTGTTATATCGAAAGGTTATTTATGACATCTTATTATTTCAAAATTTGTAAAAATCAATATTTTTTTATTGATAACATCAATATTCAACAATTAAATATGAAAATAAAATTGAACATAATATAATAATAGTTTTGTGTTTGTGAGTTTAAATTTCTGAATAATTAAGAAGTGATTAATTATACTTACTAATATGTTTTGTTCAAATTTTTGTTCCTTTATATCTTATAATTATTTTTAGAATTTATAAATAATTTTCTGCATTGTTTTTAGATGGATTTGTTCAAAAATCATTATATTTATTCCAAAAAAAATTAGTTTATATTTATAAATTTAGGTTTCAAATTAATTTTAAAACAATATTTTTTTAATTTTTGAAACCATTTTTTAGATTTTTTTGGAATATATTATAGTTTTGTAAAACAAATTTTAGATTCTTTCAACAAAAAAAAACAAATTTTAGATTAATTATATCTATTTATTTGAAATAATTTTGAATAAATTTTATCAAATATTTTTATTATTTTTATTTAAAAAAATTTATTCAATTTATTGATTTTTATATCTTACACAATTAATATTACATATATATTTGAATTAATTTTTTATTTGTTGATTTAAGATTGTTAGTATTAATAAAATATGAAATTATTATTATTAATTTCAAATTTTATTATTATTTTAATATTTTTATAATAGTTTCAAACTTTTAAACATTTTACAACCCTTCATAAAATGAAATTTAGATTTTAAAACTATTTTCCATATTTATATATTAAAATTAGAAACTAATTTTCAAAATTTTAATTTTTGACAATGTTTAAATTTCATTATTTTCAAAATTTAATTATATCATTAAAATATAATTATATCATTTAAGATATCTTCGTTTGTTTCATATCTACTCCTATATATAAATTATAAGATAGCTTATTGTATAAGATATATGTGAAGCTTATTCGATAAGATACTTAAAAGTTATTTAGTTTTTTTCTCTTTTTTTTTTATTGATTGATAGTTTGGAAGGGAAAATGACAAATCTGTAAAATTTATCAACTTCTTTCATTTTATATATAGTATATATATAGATTATTTCTCCTATATATTTGAGTGAGAAATGAGAATGAAATCACCCAAATCCTCTCTCTCCCCTCAATTCTTTTTTCTCTCACTCCTCAATTCTCAGAACTCTAAATCTTCATATTTATTTCTCGCCTTTCTTACTTTGCCTTCTTCCAGAACCTTCCACGTGTTATTCATGTGGTTTTTTCCTTAGCACCCATTTACTATGTTATTCATCTGAGAGAGAGAGAGGTATTAGCGGCGAACCTGCGGCGATGAACTCCAATTGATTTCGAACGAGGAGTTGTAAATCTTGTAATCGCGTTCCAGGTTCTACTTCTCTTTGTCCTTATCCTCTATTACAACCCTCAGGCTTCTCGGTGTTTCAATCATGGCGGCTATGATGATTTCTAGGGTTTCCTTATTCTCATCGGGGCAAGCAAGGACCCGGCCCGTATCTTGGCGGGGCAACCGGTGGTTTTGTTGCAGCCATGGCGTGGTCGGATTCCTCTGCCCCTTCACAGATCTGAGCCCCTCACTCCCAGGGGCAAAAATGTAAACATTGCCAATCTCTCTCTCTCTCTCAACATAGATCTAACATTGTCTCTGGTGTTATGGTTTGTAGATCTCACGAAATCAATCAATCAATCTCACATGATTCTATCTATTTACTCATATGTAATCTCTGATTTGTGCAGTTATGGTTATGGATGAAACGGCTCAGAAGAGAGAATGAGGGTTTAGAGAGAGAAAGGGAGTTTGTAAGGGCGGTTGCCTCTCCCTCTAAATCCAATGATTTCTAATTTCTTCCATAAAAACAAAGATGAAACAAAGGAAAGGAAGGGAGTATATATGCAAATGCAGTTTGCAAGCAATAAAGAAGAGTACCTCCGTCGGGCTACTAAGCACACCCCATCAACACTCTCAACACACGCATACATCTCTCTCTCTCTCTCTCTACAAAAGTGAAGGGGCTGTGATGATGAACCATGATTCTTCTGAGCTGGTGGATGTGGCAATGGGATAGAGGGACCCGTATCTTGGCGGGGCGACCCGGATGGCGTCTACGGATGCAACCGTGGTTCTGCAGCCATGGCGGGATTCTAAACCCTTTGCCTCGTCGATCAGTGATGCCGTAGATCTGAGCCTATCTTTCACAAAAGAAATAAAATAGAGAAAAAAAGAAGACGACGACTTTACTTTCTCTCAGTTCTTTGTTTTTTTCCAGGAAAAATAAAAGTATTCATAATTTGGTTAAATGTTGTTTTTTTAACTTGGAGAATGTTATAAGTTACGGGTTAAATGTAAAAAACAACCCCAACTATTGATTTTTTTCAATTTGCAATCTAATCTTTTTTTTTTTGTTTCCGATTGCAACCTAATCTATTGTTTTTTTTCCGATTGCAACTTCCATTCATTTTTTGAGCATTTTTCCGGTGAAAATATCATCACGTGACTTGTACACTCATAACTTAAGGTATACCATTCATTTAAGGGTGATTTTATCATTTAAGGAAAGTGAAGAGAGATAAATGTCTTAATTTTTTATTTAGGGCAAAATCATTTTTATAGTTTATTTTGTTAAATACATAATGTAAAAAGATAATTTTACCCTTTAAATGATAAGTGATAAGTGTGCTAGTCACGTGATGATATTTTCACCGGAAAAATGCTAAAAAAGTGAAGGGAGGTTGCAACTGGATAAATTACAGAAGATTAGGTTGCAATCGGAAAAAAAAACAATAGATTAGGTTGCAATCGGAAAAAAAAAAAAAAAATTAGGTTGCAAATTGAAAAAAGTCGATAGTTGGGGTTGTTTTTTGCATTTAACCCTAAGTTATAACACAAAACTACAATGAGAGAAGCTTATGAATCAATGTATTTTTGGTCTTGAAAATGCGGACTAAGAATTTGATGGGCTGCTATTGGATTGAATTCCCTTCCCAAAATATGGATAAGTGTTGACCCTATTAAAAAGTACAAGAAGGATGAATAAATGGGGAAATATTGTATTATTCGAGGTAATAAATAAATTCTTCTAAATCTTTTAAGCAAAGACAATGTCAATTCATCATTTGGGGTGTTCGTTCTCCCTCGTGGGCATACAGAAAGGTTTAGATAGATCATGGTTGACTAATTTAAAATTAAAATTTAAAACACATTCCTCTTTGTTTGATTAGTTATTCAGTTGGGATAAATTCAAATATTTTGGATAGAACAAAACCAACAGTAATAATATTAAAAAGTTACACTTTACATCTCTATATGGTATTAAAAAATTGATGAATTGATATGTAAAATTGATTGGGCATATCTGTCTTTTAACAAAGAAAGAGGGAGATGGTTTATTAGAGAAAAGATGGTCAGTTCCAAAATTTGTGAACATTATAAAATGCCTTATAGAACTTTCTAATTTTTAAATTGACGATAGTAGTCTTTGCCCTAGGCAATAGAACAGGCGAGCCTCGAGGAATAGCGGGGGTAAGATTGAAAACTATGGTACCTATAAATAAAAATGGAGGAAGAGTAGAAGGAATTGATGAATGGTAGGTTAGAAAGAGGGTTTGCAGTTGCAGTGAGAAATGTGGAATTCATAAGGGCTGTTTCTCCTCTCTCTAAACCCAGTGATTTCTTCCATTAAGAAAGGAAGTAAGGAAAATGAAGAACCCTTTAACAACAAACAAAATGTATACCTATATATATATATATATATATATATATATATATATATCCTCTTCTCCACTCATTCTCAATCTCTCTCTCTAGATGTGTGTGGTTGTGATGATTCTGGATTCTTCTGAGGTCATGGATGGGGCAAAAGGAGAAATCCGCATCTTGGCGGGGCGATCCGGAAGGCATCTAGATCAGATGCAACCAGTGATTCTGCACTCATGTCGTGCTTTCACTTCTATTTTGCCTCTCCCCTACCATTCATCTGAGCTTAGATTAACTGAGATTGGGGAGTTCGTATCACGTGATACGTGAGATTTTATGTAAGACGGAGTTCATATGAATCAATAAAATGGTCAACTCATTATATATAGTCAATGTCGGTCTTACATAAGACCATATAAAATTTCATCTCACGTAAGATGACCTCATATGAGTTTTTTTCGGAGATTGTGTTGGGTATCGGTCCATATACATAGTACTTACCAAACTATTACACTAAGTATAACTTGGATACATCTTTTTTTCAAACAGGCTCAAACATACAACATAAATAGAAGAAGATATGAGAAGAAAGCACCGATTCAGATCCACAAAGGATCGAGGCGAGAATTGAGAGCCAACTCAGTGAGCACTTTTGGTTCAGTCCCCTTTCCAGTCCACGAACACACAAGCACACCAGATCTCCGGCGGTGGCACCAAAGGAGCCCACAGTAAACGCAGCCCTCACTCAAAAGACCCCAGATCTCAAAAGGGAGCCGAGTCAGTTTCTCAACACATGTTTAACTGACTCGGGTAGGCACAAGACTCACTCACACCTCAATATATCCTCACACACAGTATCAACCCAGGAAACCCCTTTTCTTCTCAATCTAACCCTCTCAATCACCCCCTCTCTCAACAAACCAACCACATATATATATATATATATAGGAAACAAGCTCCGACTCAGGACAACCAGGACAGACACAAGGACAGAGATGGTGGTGGTGTGCGGCCATGGCTGGCAACGGTGTACAAACACTGTACAAGAGAAAGAGAATGAAATGGCAGCGCCGCGAAGAGAGAGAAGGGGGGAGATAGGGTTTGAGAGAAGATCAGCAAGGGTAGGGTATATATATGGAGCAAGCAAGGGTCACGATCAAAGGGATTTGAATGGAGGGCTGCGATTAGATATCATAAGTAAGGGGCTGGGCCAAGGAGCAAGGCCCTGGGCTTCTCTAAAATTGGGCTACTACTTTGGGCCGCCAAGAATTGGGTCAGGGCCCAACGCCAACACATGAGTCTGGCCCACAACATTCACAGATTGAAAACCTCTACAAATCCTACAAAATTCTAAGAGCATCTACATTGGTGTTTTAAGGAGTGTTATTAATTAAAATATTTTTTTTGTTAATTATTGTGTATATGTTTTATTGTGTATGTTTTTTTAAGGGTATTTGTGTGTGTATTTTCCATGAAAAACACCTCCAATATGTGTGAGAGAGTGGGAGACACATGAGAGGTGAGAGAACTTTTTATTTTATTTTTTGACAATCAAGTATACGTTCTCTAATTTTGGTCATTATGTTTCAATTTTTTCCAATTTTGGTTTGAATTCCCAAAATCGCCGATGTCATGTGAGATTTTCCGGCGACCATCCGACCAAAAATTGGATTGAAATTAGAAAATTTTGAAACATATAGGACCAAAATTGGAAAAAATTGAAACATATAGGACCAAACTTGAAAAATGTATATTTGGTTGTCCAAAAATGAAAATGATCTTACATACAGGACCAAAATTTAAATTATTCATATATATACATATATATATATATATATATATATAAATTGATGTCAATGTTATTTAAAAAAAAAATGTTTTAAAATTGAGTGTGTGATATGTGAGACCCACAACTACATGAGTTAATAACACATTGATGTGGATGCTCTAATGAGATTGGGAATCCCCTAATAAGAAAGGCAGAATGAGAATAAGATTTTTGGCATCAAAATCTGCTTCGCGTGTCTTTAAGACAATTCAACAAACAAATAATAAAAAATTGGATCGAGATACTCTGTTTACCAGGTTTCCACTTCCTAATAGGACTCGTACCTATTTACCACATTATATCACCAAAACTAACAGGATCAGGATACCAACTATATGTATATAATATGATCATCAAAACAAACTAACTTGATTCTTACATTGCGAGTATTAGAGAAAGAGAGAATCAAGAAAACATTGATAAGGAGTTGAAGTTGGTCAAGTTTGGCAGTGGAATATTGATCACGAGTTCTCTCTCATTCATCAATTGTAACCGAATTCCCAGGTACAATATACAATGAAACTTAATGTCGAATCACTAAACATCATCCAATTGGGTCTCACCCTCTCGGTTCCAAAACACAGTGTGTTTGGCAATTCAACTTTTGCGATTTCTGACTGTAACGATTACAAGATGAATCGTAGCTCACAATGCACACCAATTCAGACTACAAAACACAGCTTAAGAACTTGCAGATGATCGCGATTGAAACTCGAAGACGAAGAAGAAATAAGAACAGTACACAAGAAGATTTACGTGGTTCGACTCTTCCACTGAGTCTACATCCATGGCAGAGAACCAGATTTTATTAATTCAATGAATCAAGAGAGAATTTACAGAGAAAAGCAAAAACGCAGAATTAGGGTTCTCAGCCTAATGACCTTGATATATATAACTCCTAAATCTAACGATGAAAACGGCTAAAACTAAAATCGTTTATGCATGGTTATATGCTGATCAAAACCCCTCTATCAATTTTAACAGCCATGTAACGGATCGTCACAACATTAGCCAATTGCAACTTGGATGCGCAAAAAACCCTAGTTTAGCTCTAGTTTTCTGTTTTCTCATGCAACCGTTTCTGCAACTGATCTTTACTAACTTCTTCAACTGATCTGATTGATATATGATTGGTTTATACTCCACCATGACTAGCACTTGTTTCCAGCTGTACTTCCACGTCATCAGGAGCTTCAATGCCAAGTCAGCAGTTTAAGTTTTATTCTTCAATTCTGACAATGCAGATATTCATGCATTTGATGAAGAAGAATTGTTTAACTCCTTCCATACTGAACAAGTTCAATCAAAAGTTTTATGGACTAACTGTTTAGTTCATCCATTAATGTCCAATTCTGAATTCTTTGATTATATTCTTTAAAATGTAAATTCAAGATATCAAATTGATAAAGATTTATGTATTAGTGAATTAGATTGATTGTTTTCATGTTTGGTTACTTTGGTTTCATGCATGTGGTTATTAACTAACTTTGGTTTGTTAAAGATGATCTTAAAGTGAAAATTTTTGTTTTCTTTTCTCGGCTGATTAATCATTTTTATCAACTGTTTGTTTATTCCAGTAAAAGGTGATTCATGAAATTAAGTTAGTGGTTTTTATATACAAGGAACACTAAATAGAGATGGTATCTCTTTCTATCATACCCTTTGTCCTTTGAATTATATATTTTTCCAATTAATTAACAATTTCAGACTTGCATTAATAGGCGTTCGATCAGAATTTGTTGGCAATTATTTTCTAGACGTGAAAAAAATTAGGTCTTAATAGTTGTAAATTATGTTAACCTAATATACAATTTGTCTTAAAAAAAAAACCCCCAACTGGTACTACTGTGCCAACATCAAATAATCTTTTCACTATTCATTTTTAACCTGGGCACAAAATAAAATATTAGAAAGGCCCTGGCTATCCGCACCCCAATTATTCTAAACACACCCCCACAAAATTAAATAAAAAAAATGATTTACTTAAAGACATTTATACCCTTAAAGATAATTTTATAAATAATTATATTTAAATTAAAGTTATACTATACACACCCCAATTATGAACACACCCAATCTTCTTCTTCCTCACATCTTTCTTCTTTCAAAACCTCAAAACACAACCCTAATCTTGCAAACTCTCACCTCATATCTTGTTTGTACTCAAAAGACATCATGTCCGAAGAAAGAACACATGAGATGGATAATGTAAGTCGTTTACAAGCTTTCTATCGATTTTTTTCTGTATTTTGAGCTAAAAAAAAACTGCGAATTTCCCGATCGGCCATTACAGGCCGAACAAATCGAAGAGTGTTGGCCGAACATAATGAAGTATGTTCGACCAATAGTTGAACATATCACAGAGTGTTCGAACAGTAGTCGAACACATCATAGTGTGTTCGAACTGTAGTCGAACATCATGCATACCGTTCGGTCGACCAGGGTCGAACGAACGCGTCCAGAAAAAAAAAATGGTGTTCGCGATTTCGTTTTCCCATCCAAAATCTACCACAACTACACATGTTTTCAACAATAATACATCCTAAATATGATTTCTACATAATGTTCCTCAATTTCAAACAACAAAACAACAAATTTACTCAAATAAATCAAAAAATTTGTAGAGAAATTTGCAAATTTATTTGGCTTTTCATCTTGTTGGAAATGATTCATTGTACGGAGATGTTTTGTTGAATGTGAACTCACAAAAGCTTGTTCGAACTTAGGCCGAAAGATTTTTTCAAACAAATCCGGATTGAGAAGGTAGAGTTCTTGGATTTCTTGGATTAGGGTTTTGATTTGGGTTAATGAATTGTGGGGTGTGTTAGGGTATGTTTAGTATGTGTGTATAATTTAGGTATCAAGGGTATTTTGGTAATGTGTTGGGGTGTGTTTAGAAATTTTTAAATGAAATTAATTTAATTGTGGGTGTGTTTAGAATAATTGGGGTGCGGATAGTCGGGTCGTATTAGAAATCCAAATATAATGGTATAATACTGGCACCAAGCATGACGGAAGAACCTCTGCCTTTAGCTCTTAAACAAAAATAGGCAACTCTACACCTCAACAATATAATACTCATTCAGTTTGGAATACTCAGATTTTTCATTTATATAAATATAATATACAACATAATTCAGCAGTTGACCAAAATATTGCATTCTTGAGAAAAGAAAAAATATAACCATGTAATCTGACTTCTTTTCTTCCAAAAAAAAAAAAAGGTGAAAAAACATGAAATGGACAAATACAAATTACAATACACAATTTAAAAAAGCTTCCACTTCCACCTAGTCAACTTCCCTTCAATTTCCACACAGTTCACTGATTTTCACGATTATGAAAACGTCTCCTCACATAGTGCCTAGGAATACTTTGCCCACCATCTGAATCCTCATTCTCTTCATCTCTGCCTTCTGCTTCCCCATCATAGGTTTCACCCCAAAGCCTTCTCAAGGATCTTCGCACCGCCACTTGAGCACGCGCTCTTGACGCGATCGATCTAGTCGAAGTGTTCCCTGGACGAATAAACCGGACAAGAAAAAATACAGTCAACCATCCACCATCGTCGACAGTCAACGTGCTTTCTCCGGTCCTCTCTTCTCCGAAAGAAGACTGAAGGGTACTGATTAAATCTCCGAGATCCCTCTGCCTTTCTAACCTCCTCCAGTTATTCTGCCTCTCCGGATCAGCCTCTGTGGGCCTCACGAGAGGATGCACCAACCTTGCGTGCTTCCGGATATCTTTGTATGTGCCACTGAAGTCGCATGTCTCGGAGGCGCAACTTCTTGATTTGGCATTCATGAAATGACGAGCTGACTCGACCACAGTCCAACCGTTTATTTGGCCTCTGCAAAGAGGACAGACCAGCTTCACCGGTTTCTCAGAAGACTCTGCAGGGATGGAGATTGATCCTTCAAGAGGCCTCTCACTTTCCAAATCGGTTACTGCGGTTTCTGAAATAGCAGTGTCGTTCAACAATGGTGATGTCAAGTTCTGTGCATCTTCTCCCAGCAGCCCTGCTGAAGGGTCACCGGAAGACTTCCGGAACTGGTCGAAACAGTTTGAGTGACGATAGCTTGTGTCACACATGAAAGGACGGCAGCCTTTGTCATGTGATGAACATAAAAGCAAAATGGCATTGTGGGGATGTTCCATACAAACTGGACATCGAGCTTCTTCCCAATGTTTAATATTCTTATCATCTTCTAGCGGGTTTTCAAGCAGAGATTTTCTAGAACAACTAGAGCTGCAAGGGAAAGGTGAAAACCTTGACCTGTCGAGAGACAAAGAACGTTCTCGTCTATCTTTAGGCATTTTAAAAAATGACAGCAACAAGCAACTTTTTTCTTGTGAACAGCTTGTATAGGAATTGGACCTAGCGGAAGAAGCATTGCAGAATAAGAACTATGCATATAGAAATAAGTGACCCTTTCT
Source organism: Scutellaria galericulata (assembly GCA_946896805.1). NCBI lineage: Eukaryota > Viridiplantae > Streptophyta > Magnoliopsida > Lamiales > Lamiaceae > Scutellaria > Scutellaria galericulata. Next base: position 16,826,581 of record OX335790.1, read on the forward strand.
AAATCATAAGATCATGCTTCAATCACTTTACATTTAAATAAGAGACCTCATTGGGACATGATTTATTCAGTACTGAGAACAAGCTACAATTTCACCTACAGGCATTGTAACAGTTTATGAAAATGTTTTCCCCAGGTACATATACCACACACTGAATTATATGCTTTGAGCCAATTTCACATGGCTGAGACAAATAATGAAACACAACAATTCCCTAGCTCTACTAGAAAAAACATGCCAAGCAATCAAGACACAATGACTGAAAGATAATAATTATTACACATCAAGCACGTAAAAAACATCGGTTGATTAATTATTCATGGTTTGCACTTTCATTTCAACACCACAATTAATGAATAATCAATATCAGAATCAACATACAAATTTCTCTACAATCTTCATAGTGACCATTATTAGTTCTGTCAATATAAACAAAGCTGACTCTGTTCCAAGCACCATCATATTCTTTCTTGCCCCAAATCAAGAGTTGGCCACTCTATTGCAGCCCCAATATTTGTAAATGAGGGCATTATCCAATTTAAATCAAGCCCTTCAAATGGGAACATCCACAATTACCATGGTTTTTACAATGCAGTTATAACTCTGTTGCATGAAAACCCAATCCAAATTAGGCAAACAAAATTGCAACAAAGCACAAACTGCAAGTCAGCTGGGTTGACATAGTAAAAGAGAATAACCATTATCCAACAGTCTCTTTGCGGAAAGGGTGCATTCATTATATAACCAAATAGCTTTGGGAGCACCAGCAAGAATTACTATTCGAACTCAAATGACAATCCCTACTTTACACCAACTGAATTAAGTAGTAATTTGGTCAATCACCAATTCATTAGAAGCATAACATTGCATTTGTGAACTCTAAGACCTTGTTTGGTGTTTATATTTGGACAAATGTTTTTGGATTGGACATTTTAAGAAAATAAATCTCATTCTACCAAAACACTCATCCATTTAAAAAATATACTTGCTACAGAATCGCCACCAAATTTAAACAAAATTGACACAGCATTAACAATTGAAAAAGTTCCCCAAAATTAAACATATAATTTTTTCCACACCAAGCACCAAACAATCCCTCAATCCACTACCAATTAAGTTCTCCCAAAATTTGCTATCTCAAAAAAAAAAAAACAAGTACAAATGCCGACCAAAGCCTTTAATCTGAACAGTTACAGTAACAAGTTTGTATTTTACCACCGAAACCCAAAATGTTTGTGTGCCAACAGCCACAAGGCCTTAAGAAGATATGGATATGCATTTGGACATTAAAGCTGGCGAATAGTACACACCGAGTATCAAATCTTATAATTAAACAATTTAAGATAGTTCCACATCAAAAACGCTGAAACCATCTAAGATACAAAAGAGAAAACAATATAAAATAAACTAAGTAAAAACTCAGAGACCCACAAATCCATTAGATCGAGAAATCTACTTTGACAAAATCTGATCGGACTTCCAAAGGTTCAAATCATACGCTTAAATTAAATGCAAAGCAAAAAAATTAAAATTTATAAAAATGAAAGCCCTTTCTGAATCCCCTTCAACTTAAGCAACTTCCAGCGGAACATCATGACACACAATCATCAGATACAAAACACAAAGACTCGATTCACACGCTAGAAAACATATCTCAATTCAAATTCAAATATCCAAATCTCAAAAACATAAAAGAAAAAGGTGATCCATATACCTCCTAAGTTGACTTGGAAGTGAAAGCACCGGAAACAAGAAAGCACCGTTTCAATCCGATCGTTTATATAGGCTCATCTCCTTAACGTCGGCGCTTGCGGTCAAAGGCGGTGGCGGGCGGGCGGCCCTATGTAGCTCCGGGCCGATTGCGGGCTAGGGTTTTCAAAGAAGATCAAATTCAGGTGGAAATGGGCGTACATATAGGTGGAAAAGGAGATGACGTGGAAAATATTATATAAAACATTTGAATAGAGTCCAGCTCTTATTCTAAACCTAAAATGTTGATGTGTGTATATACCGAATATATTTATTTGTATAAATATAAATAAAATATTTTCATAATAAATTCATTTGATTATGATGTGGATGAAAAGTGTTGCCTGCGTTGGAAGCATTAGCTTGTTGAGTGAGTTTCCATTCAATCCCAATTCACGATATGTCAAACACTTTATAATGAGAAATTTAGATCATTACTTTTTCAAAACAAATAAAAAATTAGAGTTTAATTTTTCAAAACAAATGTGAGAAAAATGGGATGATCGACCTTGGAGGATAACCCACCTCATGCCCCTAACACAAGACGAGGAGGTGTTAGAAGGTCAACAAAAACCATATCTAAACATGAAGTCAATCACATCATCATTAAATGTAAGCATGACGATCCCCAAATCAAGGGATTATTGCACTAAAACTATCCAAAACTCCACTATAAATATAAAATCATGTATTGTAAAATGGTAGCTAAAATTATAAATACTCACACAAGAAATATAGACAAAAAGGAGCCGAGCTCTCCCTCTGTACTTCTTTTGGACCGATCAGACCAGATCTAAGAGAAAATAAAGGAAAATAAGCAAAGGATCCCCATGATTTATAGTACATAGATATCTTGAGTTTATATCAATATTTCTTAATCGACCTTCATAAACTCTATTATTAATTGAGAATTCACGTTAAATACTCTGATTGTGTGACTATAAAAACTTTTATAGTTTTTACACGTCAACAATTCTCACAAAGAAGATCAATTTCAAATCATGAAAGAACAATCAAATGCTATATTCCATTAGATAATCTATTAAGATTCAACAAGCACAAGTCCACAACTATAATAGGATATTCTAAACAATTATTGGAAAATTAAAATTTTCTCCATTATTTTGGAATGATACTATCAAAAACAATGTTTGATAAACTCCTTAAATGATGTTATCAAGATCAATATACATACAAAGGCAACATTCTTCAACAAAATCACTGAAATTTCACTCTACTCAAAATTAAGCTTCAAATATTCAGATTAAAGTTATTAAGCCAAAATTCAAATCTGAAGAAGAACAATCTAAATAAACTTCTCCAAAATTTCAATCTCTTCAAAGTTAGCTTGAAGAGAATAATCGAAGGATTAAATAGAGATTGATATCTACTTAATTTTCATTTGGATTTTAGATAGTTTATCCGCATATATTTTTCTCATTTAATATTGATGTTTCTCATAAAAAAGAGTAATATTCATTATTTTTAAGGTAATATAAATGCTTCGTTGAAATTTTAAGTTCTAAATTTAAAATTTTTAAATCTACATAAATTACAGAAGCTAAAAAAACCTAGTATGAAAATTTGGAATATATATAAAACTTGCGATTATATTTCATTCTGAATTTAGTTTTGGAATAATGTTTACTTCGTATTCATATTGAACTACCATACTATTCTGGAATAGACATGTAAAAGATAAGATTCAATAAAATAATTTTAAAAAATCTGTTAATTATAACATTGTCATCTAATTTGTTGTCCAATACATGAAATAGATACGTTTATTATGTTTCAATTAAATGATTTGAAAAGACAAATCTTCTTATAACGATAAGGCTGTGTATTATTGTTTGCTAGCTATTTATTTTCCCTTCCTTTTATTTTATTATTATTATTACTACTTTTTATTTATTTTCATAAAGAAAAAAACTACTAATTGCATGTTCCCAGGAGGTTTGAACTAATTTCCTTCTTTTTATTTTATTTTATTATTATTCAAATGTGTGGTTCGTATTCGTGCTTGTCGCTATTGGTCTAGGAGAGTATATTGTATAGTATTCATAGTTTTATGATCTCTATAACTTTTTAATAATAACAAAAATACATATACAATGAAAATTGAATAAATATTGTGGCTTATAAATAAATAAAATGAAATTTATATATAGCATAGGAAAATTGAATAAGATTACTTTCCACTAGCGGTTGTTTACCTATCCAAGAAGATAAGTAAAATCATGATTTGAGTTATAGGATTCTGTTTTTTTTTTTTTTTTTCTGATTTAATAATTCTTCTAAACATTTCATTACTTTGTCAAGGATAATCAACAATATTGGAAACAAAGTCGTTTATTCTCGAATGATGATTATTGTTGAAATTCCATCTAAGACAATTTTCATTATTCCTTCATTTTGCAATCATTATTAATAAATAAGAATAAGGACAACATCTCACAAATTTTGGAATATATATATATATATATATATATATATATATATATATATATATATGTCTAGACGAGCCTATCACATACCCAATTACACATTATGATATCCAGGGTTAAAAAAAAATATATGTTAAGTCTGAAAATTCTATAATGTGATAAAACAACAACATTTGTAACATGGAAATTAATGTCATTTATAAGGAGGTTTTTCAAATGTTGCAATAATATATGACAAAAATAAATTTATTTACTTCAATTTCTTGCATTAATTAAGCCTTAACAATAATACTTTTTTTAATGGAGAAATATATCAATGGAAGAAAATATAGTATTATTATACATACAGAAAAGTTTCACACACACACACTAACAAATAAACAAATACTTGAACAATCTAATTAAAATAATCACAAGACTGGTACATTGGGCCCAACTCTGCCTTTATTTCGGGTACATACATTGGGCCTGTAATTATATAGCATTTAAAGGATCATTATTGGGCTACAAACTTGGGCCTTTCCAAAAGAGAGGACCGATCCAATATAATGGGCCAAGTCATAAAAATTAACTTTATTTAATTTTTGTACAAGGAAAGTACGAGTTGGGCCAACTTTATTTTTCCATATATAAGCCTACCCCAGCCCGTTCGGTAGCCCATTGCCTCATAAAAATAAATTAATGTTCTATATTCTTATTTTATTTTATCTTCATCGAGTATCAATGTATCATTTTATATGCAATTGTATTCATTACCCATTATTCTTATATTTTTGTGACACTTGACCCCATTCTTTTATTTTTTGAAAATGATTAATGTTATCATGGTGTTTTATAATATACCAAATAATATTAATTATAAGAAATTGTTGACAATAAATTATTACGAAATATGGATGTAATCGGAAATGTTGGCAATATTACGAATAATGATTTATTGGAAAAACACCAAAGAACTTCAATTTTGAGAAGGATCTTCGAGTTTTGACGATGAACAATAATCCAGAAGCAAAAACAACAAAAATTTAGCATTTTTTGCTACAAACAAGAACTTTAAAAACAACACCGTAAATGAAGAGCGAAAAGTCGAGTCAATGAGAAATTTTCCCTAAAAAATGAATATGTCTCGGCTGGTGCTCACAGTATGACATGACAGTTCTAAAGGTAAAACGGTTTAGGTCTTCTAGCTAGTAGCACCACAAAACTAGAAGTTGCAAGGAATTGAAATAGTGGAAGAACTACATTGTACTTATACATGCTCAAAATGCAAGTTTTATTCGCAGATAATACTATGAAAAAATCGATTTTACAATGAAGATTTCAAACTTTGAAAATTGTGCGAATGTTGTCCAAAGCCATGTGAAGAAACATATTCAATGGAGTATCAAAGACAACTACACTATTACACCATTACGAGGATTTGAAAGGTCATCAGATACATGAAAAATTAACATCTTCGATGGTCTTCCCATCCATTAAAAATTGATTTTGAGATTATTACAATTATCTACTCAAAATATAGATCAATTAATGTTCAAACACGTGGGATCAAAACGTCCTACCAATATTCACAATTAACCCACACTTCCAATAAAAAAAAAAACCAATTTCCTCCACCAACTTTTTTCAATTTCAGTGTCTTTCCACCTTATTAGGATCCACGGGTTCTTGTAGCCTCTTGTCTATTATTTATTTATTTTTCGACAGTTGTGAACTTTTCCTTTTGTATGGAGTTTTAAGTTTCCTATTTGGTTGAATGTGTAACAAAGAGGTGCAATAAACACACTCTTTTTAAAAGAAAAGAAGTACAAAATGTAACGCTGGTCTTCAATTGAAGTGTCTTTACAACCCAACCTAAGAAAATTAATGTACTTACAAGTTGGATATTTTACAGCAATTAGTGATTTTATTTGTAGATGTTAAATATATTACCAAATTAACCGCCGACACTCTTTATCTAGATTCGATAATTGAGAAAAATAAAAAAGAAAGAAAATAATGGCACCTAACTTTTACTCTTTGATATAAAAATATTGAGTGAGTTTGCCTTTATATGGTGATACTCAATGGAGACACTATTGTGTTATGTTTTCTTCCATATTTGCACTATTTCTCCAACATATATATCACTCTAAACCATCAACTTTTACATAATTGTAGCTAATGTTTACTTTATATTCCTCTTTTTGTAGTTTAATTGGTGCACATCTTGAAGTGTCCACCCAAAAAAAAAAAAAAAAAGATTTAAAATGCTAGCATTGTGTCTTTGTGTGTGTGTGTGTGTTTTTTTTTTGACCTATATAGTTTTTAATTCTTGCCCTTGTACTTTATTTCTATTTTTCTTGTCCCTAATACTTCTATTTTATTGGTTTTTACCAATATAATATTTCAATTTTGATTTTGTGATGAAAGGAAAAATAAAATTGAATGGAGCGAAAATAGAAAATGAATGTTTGCTCTAAACGAAATTAATATATATACAATAACGAAAGAAAAAAAAAAAAAAGACAAATTTGTTTTTCCTATTAAAAAAAGTATAATTTGAAGTTTCATACGACTGTTTTGGTGCTGTTAATTGGCATCAAGTTTTTTTTTTCTTTTGTTACCTCATATTACATCTTAATTTATTAATCTCGTGGTAGAATATTACTCCATTCAGTTTCATTCAACTATCGTTTTAAAAGTTTGATATTATTATCAATTATTCATATTTTTAGATTTTTATGTAATAGTCCAACATTATCTCAATCAATATTTACTAATTCTAAAATCAGCTAATTGTCAATCTATCTTGTGAAGTTTTAGCTAAAACATAGGAACTCAATAAGAACTTATTCTATATTTTTTTTTCCCCAAATTTTGGGTCCTAAATTTCTTAATTAGTCCAAATTTTATACTAAATTTTTGACAAAACTCTAAACAAAGCCTTAATTGAATCAAAAGGAGTATAATGCTACAACTTAATTAATCAATTAAATTAATCAAACTTATTCGATACAATCTTCAAATTGCTTTGTGCTAATTTGTAACCTAAACTCTCAATAATGTGAGTATGGAATTAATCTCTTAATATCATAGCTTTAATTGCAATTGAGCATTCAATACATGAATATCGATTCTCTAAACGAATTGAAATGTACAAGAACACACACTAATTAAGTTAAAATGGGTCATTAACTCTAACTTTAATAACAAACTTTAAAAGTTGTATACATGATCTATTTAAACTCTTGTGACTTTTTTCTTGCATGTGAGAATCTTCATTTCTTCCTTTAATAAATATCTATTTATAAGTAGATACATCATCCAGTTGCAACTAGAAACGCAATATTATTAAGTTATTTAGGAGAAAAATCAGAGTGATAAATATAAGCTTTGCATGTGGCTATTGTAAAATCGTTAGGATCTAATTATGCTAAACAAATAATTAATTTATTAACTTGTGAAAATAATTTGTATATAGGAAATAATGAAATTTCATCTTACAAAATTATATATACCCAGACGATTTCATATAAATTTTACATGTATCAAAAAAAATAAAAAAATAATAATAATAAAAAGCGGTGTCGGTGATATTAAAAAGCCATGCATAGGTAGGGAGGGTTGCATATAAATGTGTAGGAGCTATTTGGGGCCTCTTTCGTTGCCCCTCTTAATCACCCCCTATCATTTTTTCCTAATTCAATCATCAATTTATTATTATTATTAATTTATTATTATTATTATTATTATTATTATTATTATTATTATTATTATTATTATTATTGCTGCTGCTGCTGCTACCGCAGGTAATTAATGTATTTTAAATTCATCCTAATTGTTAAAAATTAGTACAAAATGAAATTCATCGATTTAGAACTCCAAACACAACTTTAAATTTATTATATTTCGTCAAATATTTCAATCCAAACCCAATGTGGAGGACTCTAGAAATTGGTACATGGTAGTTGGTAACTTCATTATGGTTCTCTAAGATTCGACATTTTATATACTACTATAGCATACAATCGTCTCTTGCAGAAACTCCTACTTATAATAATTTTATTATTGAAATTTAAAAGCTACATTTCCTAATAAAATTGCTCTAAACACTTTGATGCGTCATTTTAATTTCATCCATATAAAGGATAGAGGATTGTTGGTCCCAATCTGGTGTTAATTGGGATTTGATAATAAATTTATATTTCATTTAATTCGATTGATTTGAAATATATAACATAAAATGAATGAATTTCAAATTTACTTTAAGTCGGGGGTAGATTTGAAATCCACCATAATAACTCAAAAATTAGTTCTAAATGAAATAGATAGATTTCAAATTCATATCTATATAAATACCACCGATAGATTTGTTATCATGAATTTCAAATCTCTTTTCAAATCCTTCTATCAAGATCTTTATTGGATTTCGCTCATAATTAATTACACAAATATTGTTGTGAATAAATTAGAAACGAAGTTACTAATAATGCTCGATGAAAGAACTTGTATGGATTAATTATACTACCACTATATGCTTGATCGATTAAAATGTGAATGTATTTAAACTCATCTTACCTCAAACCCAAACATGTACAGTATTTTAAGTGTAAAATTAGTTAGACTTGGTATATCCATTTTTTCATTACTTAATAATTTACATATTGATGGGATAAGAAAAAACCTCATCACAAATTAGTAAAATTACATAAAAGAATTGGATAGAATATTAAAAATTAAAGAAGTCAATGTAAAAAAGTGGGATATTATTCATTGAAGAGTGAATAACTTCGATGAAAAGTTCACTATTTTCACAAGATAAAGTCAAAGAAGATCATCTTCATTTACTACAAAAGCTCTAATTACATAAGACATTCAGGTTCAATTAGTGGTGCCCATCCGGTTCAGAAAACCGGAACCGAACTGGGGTCAACGGTTCGGAAAACCGTTGACCCAGTTTCGGTTCCAAACCGAAACCGTGAACCGTGGTTCGACGGTTCGGTTTCGGTTCGAAATTTCTTCGAACCGTAAACCGGCGGATCGAACCGCCGGTTAAACCGCCGGTTTTTCTATTTTTTTAATTTATATTTTTATATAAATAATATTATGTATTTATGTTATTTTACTCTTTAATTTTAAGTTGTATTGATTATTATTATTATTAATTTGTATTATAAGTTGTAATTTTTTTAGGTTTATGGTTTGTATTGGTTATATTTAAATTGTAATTTCTAATTTTTGAAATTATAATTTATAAGTTGTAATGTAGTATTGTTGTAACTTGTAAATGTAAGTTCTATTTTTTAATTTATATCAAATTATTTACTCAAAAAACATTGTTATTTTGTAATATATAACATATAATTGTAATATTTATATGCAAATTTAATTTTTTTAAAATTTTAAAAAATTATTAAAAAAAAAAAAAAACCGACCAAACCGGCGGAACCGAAACAGGCGGTTTACAAACCGAAACCGAAATTCCCACGGTTCGGTTCCGGTTTGACCCTCCACGGTTTTTCGAACCGCCGGTTCGGAACCGGAACCGGCGGTTCGGTTAAACCGGGCACCACTAGGTTCAATGAATCCAGATTTGTTGGGCCAAATCCATATTAAAAATATCTACATCAACTAATTCATGATTGGTTATAACACAAGTGTTTGTAACTGATAATTTACATCGCGTCCGAAAATTTATTTATGGTTAAAAATCTTTAAACAAAGTTACACTGCTTAAAAACATAAAAAATATCATACCCACACATCAATGTGCTAGGTAGGGATGAAGATCCTATCTATCTACTATCTAGATCAATTATCATTCTCAAAAACACTAATAACACATAGGTCAATTTTATTAATAGTGGGATATGACTGAATTTGATTTAAATGAAACATTATATCGTATTTGTAAACACAAAAAATTTATATGAAATAATCTTGTCGGTATAATTTTTTTGATAAATAAAATCCTACAGCCGGCAACCTAAACATATTTTAATGATTAATCTCAATAATCCAAAAATTATATTTGTGAAAAGATTTTATAAGATTTCCGTGCCCAACAATAAAATGGACATGACAACATTTAAAAAGTATAATTGGACCCTAAAATTCATCCAAATCTCTCTCTCACAATCTATAATCTCAAGTTGTAGGAAACATTCAAAACCTCAAGCGGTACTAAATTCCAAACATAAACAATATCACCTCTTTAACTCTTGCCGCGTCTCAACGCCACTACTTTGTCTTTCTATTTGATCAATTCACGAATTCTAATTGGGTTAATAATAGCCGCTTATAATTACTAGAATTTGATAGCTAAATCAAATCGAGAACACATTAATCGGATTAAATTAGAAAGCTATTGATTTGACATTTGACATCCAAGCAAGCCTCTCTGTATCCAGACAATAAGTTCATTAATAATATTATTAATTAACACACGACATGTATTAAAGATAATTGAATACAGAACAAAAGTATAAAATATGGTTAAATGCAAAAATCAATATAAAGTTTCACTGTTTTTCAATTTACAATCTAAACATAATTTTTATCCGATTGTAACCCGAAGTTTAAATAATCTCTTTTTTTCCGACAACTTTTTCGATGAAACGAACAACACGTGATTTTCATGGGAATAAATTTATTATTTAAAAAAACTTTAGGTTTCAAATTGAAAAACAATTATATTTCAAGTTGCTTTAATCGTTTTCAAAGTCATGTCACAAGATGTGTATTTCGCTGAAAAAATTGCTGGAAAAGAAATTTAGATTACATTTTAAAAGACTTTTAAACTTCAAAATTCAGGTTGCAATTGGATTAAAATAAATTATTTTTACAAATTAAAAAAAAATTATACTTTTAAGTTTTAACTCAATAAAATATAATAGAAAATCAAAATCTAATTAAGAGGCAAACAAACAAATCCTATTCGGCCCAAAAGCTTATTTAAAAACAACATATGCTATCCACCAGAAAAGGCCAAGCCTAAAGAGACGAAAATAAAATTAAATTAAATATACTTTGACGCGCTATTTAATTTCCAGTTGGCCGGCGTAACATATTCCACATGATTTGCATCAATTCTTTTTAAATAATTAGCTAAACTAATCTTCTTTAATTATTAGCAGTTGTTGTCAAAGTTAGTCAATCGCCACGTGTCTGCGTATTGTGAATAAAGGTACTTTCTCAATTGAAATAACAATAGTATTATACACCATAATTTGAAATTGTTTTATTATACGCGTTGTTGTATTCCAAAATAAATAAATAAAAGAAAAAAGGGAAAAATAATTTAGGAGGCATTATTCGGAACTTTAGGCAAGGAGGAGCGCGTTGAACATTAATGTGTTAGTTCAAAAGAGAATAAAGTCGCCTCTAGTTTTAGTGAGAGAGTGTGAAGAGAGAGAAAGGAAGAGTGGGCTTTGAGCTGTGATTTAGCTGTAAGTCTTTTTTGGGTTTCTTCATTCTCTCTATCTCTCTCTATCACATTCACACAAAACCCTCTCTCTCCTCAAAGCACCACCATAGCCACCCAAATCTCGAATACAAATCTGAAAAATTTCCTTGCTTTTCTCCACATTTTCTGCCCAGATCTCCGCCTCGTGTCTACGCTCTCGTACATTCTGCGAGGCAGAGATAATTAGGGCAAGGAAAAAGGATTTGATAGATGTCTGGTGTGAGATGAAGCTAAGGAATTCCTCTTTCTGTATTTTGTGCTGTAATCTCGGTCTTCTTCTCCTCTTTGTGCTGTTTCTAGCTTCTTCTTCTTCAGCTGAAGCTTCGCACGTCGAAATCAGCAGCAATGGCGGTCCTCTCACCGATGCTCAAGTTGTCTACATCAAGAGGCGGCAGCTGTTGTACTACTTGGATGAATTCGGCGACAGAGGCGAGAATGTGACCGTCGATCCATCTCTCGTCTTCGAAAACCCTAGGCTTCGCACTGCTTACATCGCTTTGCAAGCTTGGAAGCATGCTATTCTCTCAGATCCCTTCAATCTCACCCTCAATTGGGTTGGATCTGATGTTTGCAGCTACACTGGAATCTTCTGTGCGCTTGCGCTCGACGATCCTTCGATTCGAACCGTCGCCGGAATCGATCTCAACCACGGCGACATTGCCGGCTATCTGCCGGAGGAGCTCGGCCTTCTCACAGATCTCGGCATTTTTCACATTAATACCAACCGTTTCTGCGGCACTGTACCGAAGAAATTCAAGAAGCTGAAGACTCTCTTCGAGCTCGATTTGAGTAACAACAGGTTCGCCGGTAAATTCCCTTACGTTGTGCTTAGTTTGCCTAAATTGATCTATTTGGATATTCGGTACAATGAGTTTGAAGGAACGGTTCCATCGGTGCTCTTTGACAAGCCTCTGGATGCTATATTCATCAACCACAACAGATTCGCCTTCGAATTGCCGGATAACTTCGGCAATTCGCCTGTGTCTGTGATTGTTCTGGCTAACAACAATTTCCATGGCTGCGTTCCGGCGAGCCTCGGGAACATGAGCCGTTTGAATGAGATAATACTGATGAACAATAACTTGAGGTCGTGCTTGCCGCCGGAGATTGGGTTGCTGAAGAATTTGACGGTGCTTGATGTGAGCTCCAATGGATTGGTGGGGCCATTGCCCGATAGCGTTGGAGGAATGGTGAGTTTGGAGCAGTTGAATGTGGCGCATAATTACCTTTCTGGCCCTATCCCTCAGACCATATGCAAGCTGCCTCGCCTTGAGAATTTTACCTTCTCCGATAACTTTTTCACTGGGGAGCCTCCGGCGTGCTTGGCGTTGCCGGAATTTGATGATCGCCTCAATTGCTTGCCCAATAGGCCGGCGCAAAGATCGGCGGCGCAGTGTAAATTGATCAACACTAAGAAGGTTCATTGCGGTGCTTTTAGGTGTCATCGTTTCATTCCTACTCTCCCTACCCCGCCGCCTCCTTCACCGCCGATTGTGCTTCCGCCGCCGGTTTATTCACCTCCTCCGCCACCTCCGGTTTACTCACCTCCCCCGCCACCTCCGGTATATTCTCCTCCGCCACCACCTTCACCGGTTTATTCTCCTCCGCCACCACCTTCACCGGTTTATTCTCCTCCGCCGCCACCGCCGCCGCCACCACCACCTCCGCCGCCACCACCACCACCATCTCCACCTCCACCTCCACCTCTTCCTCCGGTATACTCTCCTCCACCTCCTCCTGTGTACTCTCCGCCGCCACCTCCTCCATCTCCTCCACCGCCTTCTCCTCCGCCCCCACCTCCTGTATACTCTCCTCCTCCCCCACCACCTCTGGTTTATTCTCCTCCACCACCTCCACCGGTATCTCCGGCACCTTATCCTCCTTGTGTACGGTCACCACCGCCGCCGCCTCCAAGTTACTCGCCACCTCCTCCGCCTGTGCATTCGCCTCCGCCACCAGCTCCATACTACTACTCCTCACCGCCTCCACCCGCACCAAATTCACCCCCTCCGCCACCACATTCACCACCTCCCCCACCCCACTCACCACCTCCACCGCCTGTTTACATATACGCATCCCCGCCCCCTCCTGTGCACTCTCCGCCACCCCCAAGCTATTCTCCACCACCACCGTCGCCACCCCCTCCCTGTATAGAACCACCTCCACCTCCACCGCCCTGTCAAGAATACTCCCCCCCTCCTCCCCCCTCACCCTCACCCCCTCCGCCATACGTTTACAAACCTCCACCATCACCATCACCCCCACCACCATACATCTACAATTCTCCACCGCCTCCTTCTCCATCACCACCCCCATATATCTACAGCTCTCCTCCCCCACCATCTCCGTCACCTCCTCCCCCAACTCCAGTATACGAAGGGCCATTGCCTCCAGTTGTCGGGGTATCATACGCCTCCCCTCCCCCACCACCCTTCTATTGATTCTTTCCAGAACACAAAAACAGGTATCTAAGCTGCCCCATTACTTGTATTATTTAGTTATCAGTTACTTCTCAGAGCATACATTCATCGCATGGCATTCATGATTCTCATCACTGGGATGAGGTGAAAATTCAAAAAAAGAAAAAGAAAAAAGAAAGACTGATGATCCAAGTAGGGTTTGGATGAGAGCATTAGTGCCAAGAAATTGTATTGAATTATTGAAGAATCCTGATAATTTATTTGTGGAAGAAACAAGACAGAAAAGAAGGATGATGAATTAAGATGAGAATATATATTTGGAATTTGTTATGGATGAATTTGAGTTGTGAAAATAAAGTAGTAGCTAGTTGTTGCAGGGATGAAGAGGTGTATGTATGGAGATCATGATCAGGAGCTAGCTAGAACTGCTCTTGTGCTGTCTATGCCTTAGTTTGTGGGTTTTCATTGTTATTACTTTTCTATTATCATACTTTTCTTTCTTTCTTTTCCAATTTATAGAATAATAATGGTGATTTAACATTTGTATTAAATACATCAATTTTTTTACAATTCAGCTCCCTTTTCTCTATCAGAATGGAGTTTCTGTGCATGCTCTTCTTCCTTGTTAATGTTTTTCAATGTAAATGATGGGTTTGAAAGTGATGTACAACTGATGCTTTTGAAAATTTCTCATTCTACTTTTATTGGGTGGTTAGGGATTCAATTATGAATAATAACAAATTAAATTATATGATTACTTTATACCTAATTGATTTTAACAGGCAACTGTTATGTATGTTTTGGTTCCGTTATTCCATAGAATCTACAGGTTTATTTGAGCTTGAATCCCTTAAAAAGTAGAAACAAAGAAAACGCATATATTCAAAGATGAAATATGTTCGAGTTTGATTTGATTGAATTTTGTTTCCTATTTTTTATATTTGACTTTGGAAATTGATAGAAAAAATATATTTAATGGTGTGTTTGGATTTGGGTGAATCAGAATACAAGAAATTAAAATCCTTTCAAAATCCATCAACATTGTATACAATTTTAATTTAAAAAAAAAAGTGATGGATTAGAATTCATGTCAATCAGAACATCATCAATATATTTGTTAATATAAATTTTAGGTTTTTGCTCAGATCCTTCAATCCTAACACAACCTAAATAAATTTGAATATCAAATATTGATCGGATTGAATTTTTTTACTCACTTTGACAAGGCTGGAAAAGTTTTATATGAACAACGGGTGTTGTGCTTATGAGCAAATTAACGTTTTCATTTCCATTGAATCGGAGTCGTTTTGACCGTTATTCAAATAATTATTATATATATTGGAATTAAGATTGTGGGACATAAGATTTTGTTTGCGCATTTTATTTTAATAAAAACAATTCAATCCTATCTGTATTGGATAAAGGGTAATAGGTTCACATGATGATGATAATGATGACTCAAATAATGATATCCTACAAACACAATATAAAGAGGTCCCATTTACATTTTCGAGTTTCATTGTCCATTTCTGCTGATACTTTCTATTTTTTAAGATTATAATGTTAATTGACAACTTTGTCCTTCCTTCTAACAATTTTATTTCACTTGTTTTTAACATTTTCCAGAAAGTTGCCGACAAACAAATCCAGATGAATATGGCCTCATCATTTCCCAACCTCCATTACTCTAATATTTGTGTCTTAAATTTCTCACACCATCATACCAATGTTTCAGAGATTTTTACTTTCTTTTAATTTAAAGGTATATGGTGTATGTTTTAGACTAGGGTAAGACTAGGGTTCGAGCTCCAACTCGAGTTAATTAACCTTTGCATTTTGTCCTAAATTTTTTATTAAGTTAGTAAGTTCAAATATGAATCAATTTTGGTTGTAGATTGAAATGAAATATGATAGTTTGATTTGGTTTTCAACTTTAAAAACACAATAATTTGATGTTTACTTCTAATGATTAATATATAATCAGTTGACAATAAATTTTGAAATACATTTCTAAGTTGTTACTCGTTTGTCATATATATATATATATAGGTTTGTTTTCCTTTTTTAATGTCTTAAATACATAGTCTATTTTTTAGATAGAGTAAGTATTTATTTAGCTCATTTACTAATGTATTTCTGTTCAATTTAATTATTTAGTCTTAAAAATATAAAATAATTAAACATTAAGTGGTTTATTGAAGAGTATAGTACTCATTAAATATAGACATGTTACGAAATTAATCGATTTAATTAATTTTAAAAAAATTAATTCATGAAAAATTCAACAAGTTTATATATGGAGAACTGAGGGAGTATAAAAGTTGTATTTAAATTATGAAATCTCATCGTGTATTAGGTTCATATTTGTCATTTGATTATCGTTGTCTTTTCTTTTAAGTTTTCAATCATGATTAGTTTTCTTTTAGACCAATTTTTATATATGATTGGTTAAAAGTAAAGACATGTTTTTTCCGCCAATTCTCAATAATTATAACAAAAGGAAAATGTAAATACAATGAGCTAACAAATACCAACAAAAAGTATTTCAACCTGTAAACATTATTATGAATAGTTTAAAATTCAAATAAGTTCAAATTCCAAGATTACTACTCACATCCGCAAATTCTTTTGAACAGGACTTGTGATTAATTTATAATACATCGATGTACTCAATTACTCAGCTTTTTCCTTAAAAATAAAAATAAAAACATAAAATAAGAAATAAGTTTGACTAGTACCTGGAAAAAGTGATATTGTTGACTAAAGGGCAAAAGTGAGAGAAATGGTGTGGAAAAAGAAAGGAGAGAGTAATTGAAAAGTTGAAAATGAAATCTATGAATAGTGGCACTAAAATTGCGCCTCAATTGATGTTAAATACACTAATTAATTGGATCTCCCACTTATTTTATATCTATTTATTGCCTATCAATTATACTTCCACTAGTCACCATGTGCCCATTCAATTTTGTTTGCTTCAACTTCACATTTCTTCTACGCCCTACATTATTATTTGCATAAATGTTTTAAAATATAATGTTACAGATCTAATTTCATGAGATTGATCGATGCAGAATGTGTAAAATAAATATTAATTTATAAACATGGATTTGAATTTAAAATGTGGATTTTTATCTTACAAATTGTAATTGTTGGATAATCTCATATGAATTTTCGTGGTATCATTCTCTTTTTTCTTTTTGGTACTTTTTTATTGGGTTTTGCAAATAAAACTCATTCTAGCAAATCCCAATAGTGCCTTGGACTTTGAAGATTTGGTGTGATGTAGAATATTTCTATATTTTAATATAATTGATCCTAGAATTCAATGTTAGTTTGGGTTCTAATTTGATTCACAATTTTTCACACATGTTTGAAATTTACCTCGATGTTTGATGAATATCAAGTGATTTCAAAGAGATTCTAAGATGGTCTTTTTCTTGCAACTCTTCTTCTTTATTCATATTTATGCATTTATGTGGCTTTGAGTTTTTGTCCATCTTTATATATTCAATTAGTATTCATTGTAATTTCTTGAGATGAACCCATTTTAATGTAACGATGGTCGAGGTGGATTTTTGCAAGTCTTGGTTTAAAATTTAAATGGATCTTGAAAAAAGTGAATTTTGAAAATCATGAGTTTATTTTGAAATTTTATAGAGTATGATTAGGGTTAGATGTCACATCATGTTGGTAATTATAGAAAATAGATGATGTATTATTTTATAGAAAGAACAAATGTTTTTATTGAGAATTGTAAAAAAGTAGATAAAGTAAAATATGATTATAGAATTCTGAAAATTCATAACAAACATCATTGAGATTTTGATAACAGATATTATTGGGATTTTGTGCATCCCAAATCCTGATAGACACATTCCGTCAAAGAGTTCTAATCTCACCAATCACATGTGCTTTTTTTTTTTTTTTTTTTTCTAAAAAAAGTTAAAAATTACTATCAATTAGAGATGCAATTATGTTTTGAAAATTACTTAGTTATATCTATTTATATAACCCTTGACCTTATGTTTAGAAATGAAGCCTAAGTGCTTGTATTTTCTTATTTTATTGTAAAATAATGTTACAAGAGGTATTGTTTTCGCAAAGCGGCAAAGGTGCTCACAGAATGTTTGTCGGATAAAAACCTTTTACATACAAAAATAAATAAATAAATACATAAAATCAACTATATTGTCTTTAGAAAACAACTACAACCGGAATAATTTAAATGAATACTTCTTAACTTTCTAAACAAAACCTTAAAAAAAAAAAAAAAAAGGAAACAAAAGGATAAGGGTTAAATAAAAAAAATCATTTTAAAGTATAATTGTTTTTCAATTCGCAACATAAATGTTTTTTTTATTCAATTGTAATCCGAAGTTTAGAAAATTTTCAAAGTGCAACCTAAACTTTTTTTCCGGCAACTTTTTCAGTGAAACTTATCATTTCCAAAAAGTTTAGGTTTCAAATTGGAAAAAAACAAATTGTACTTCAAGTTACAAATTGAAAAATGGTCATATTTTCATGTTTTTTTTATCCTTCTGAAAGTCACATGCAAGTCAAGTGATGTGCATTTCGCCGGAAAAATTGTAAAAAAAAAAATTTAGATCGTACTTTAAATTAATAAATGGGTAAACTGTGGCTGATGAATATGTTATTAACTGGTTCGACTGGACCAGCCCAAATGAAGAAAAAAATAAATGGTGTTAACCAAAATTTAAACAATTTATCTACAAACCCAAAAGTCTCCCACAAAATTGGACTGAACCATCTGCAAATTGTCTATTGAACTTATCAGCCCAATTTCGAATTCTTGATTTGTATTTATTTATTTGTTATTCAATTGGTAGTTATTTACAAATAAAAGTATAGTCAAAAGTCGGATCATTTTGTCAAGTATTGTGTATCTTCTAGGTGATTACATCCCATGCTACCACCACCAAAGTATATCGACACTTACAGATATCTAACATACGTCAATTTAAAAAAAAAAGTTTAAAAAAATCAATTATTCAATTTATATAAATTGACACATGTTAATACATTCATCAACAACAATAATAATATATAATAGGTGGCATTCACCATATGTTGTCATGAAAAACTGGAAATGCCAACACATTCGTGCTCTAGTTTCATCTTTTTTTATAGATCTTCAATTATTTATTTTTGTTGTTTTTAAATGTTGGATATAAACAATGTATTATTCTATCCTTCCAAAACAGAGTCAGTCATAACAACCTTTTATTTTTGATCAGTTGATAAACATATATATTAGATTCTTTTATAGAGTAAATAATTTCTCAGGGACAGTTGGGGCATAAATTCCACTTAAAATCAGCAGATATTTGAATTTGGATTGAAAGGCTTGAAAATTCAGTATTTATAAAAAAAAAATTAATTAATTTCAGATTTCAAATTCATTAAATAAAATCAAAAACTAATATTCATGCTTATAACAAATTTTAGTAAGGTTGTGATTGCATTAAAGGACCTGAAACTTAAAATTTAAAAACAAAAAGATCTCAAATTCACAGAAGTCACTCATTACATAATTCTAATTGAAGAATGATGAATTTCCAATTCATTCCACGAGTCCTTCCTTCCACACAACACCAATGAATTTACTAATACAGATTTCATCCTAAAATGATTAATCCAAACACACTGAATTCATTTTTTCTAAGCATTTTCTCTTATCATTTAGGAATGAAAATGGAATTTGTTTCACAAAATTTGAGACCCTTAACATAACATCTTGACTGGACCCAACATCAGGCCCAACTAGAATCCAGGTCCAGCTCATTACATTGAGCTTTTCTGAAACACCACCACACAGACCTTTTACTGACAAATAGCTACATGTTACAACATTTGGGACATGGTCAGTTTTAAATAGTATTTCATCTTCTATTCTTATACCCACAATCGCCGTTTATATCAAATAACATTAGCAATATAAACGTGGCGCTTTTAAATATTCAATTAATCTCACAGCAGAAGATGATGGTGAACAAAAACCCCATAAAACTTCACAATCATATGAGCATTTTAGATCAGACCATTTTGTGTAAGCAGAAGGTTTAGAAGAAACCGAAGCTCACTCGATGTAGAACTTCTTTTGAAATGGAGGAAGCAATTCTCCAGATGTCTGTTTAATCTCACAGCTCAAATCAACTTCCATCAACCGATGATTTTCCTTGGAGCGACTCATCGAGAAATTAAACTTCAACTCATCCCCGGATTGAACACGTGGAGGAGGATGTACAAGGAACACCTGAAGTAATGCAGAGTTACTGTTAAATACTCGAAAGAGGATGGATAGTATCAGAGATTCTGAATAGTAATATCCATTCAATTGAAGTACAGAGATTTCCCAACATATTTTGGCTGTTTAATTAACCCTACAAAACAGTTAGCGGGCTTTATTATGAATGTCAAGAAGAAGAACACAAGAATGACTGCTACCAACCTGCTGGCCCCAATGTGTACCATAATCTTCAAAGGGGGCAGTTGTCAACTCAATTTCTTTTTGAGCTGGGCTCTTATCGCTGCCCTACATTATTAATTAAACCAAGTTAATTAAGAAAAGTAGTTGAAATTGCATACAAGTGTTTAAAATAAATAATGGGGAAACTCACTCGAAAATGGACATCAAACCATCCTGCAAATCCACATAATCTTGCGTTTTCTGTGATGGATGATGAAATGCTTGCATGCACGTTGCGAATATCATCTACAGTAGCTGTCAAGCAGTCCATTTCCTTAATGATCACAGGTTTCCCAATGATTTGATTTGGATGAAGGTTGTTCCAGATCGATGTCTACAAAATTTAAAAGCATGATTATTTAGTTGGATGAGACTTTAGAGAAAGCAATTATTAAATCTATTAACTTTTAATAAAAACTTCACACAGAATAAAAGATGACTCATAATGTTCACATCACATACAGAAACTACAAGGCATGCAAATGAGTGGTATTACAATTAATCAAATAAACAGGAACAATTGCTGTAGAAAAACTAGTGTCCAGTCAAAACATGACATTTACTCCAAAATTATAAAATCTTGCTCAGAACAAATTGTCAAACCTGAATAAATTATTAAAAATCAAAAGAAAGTAGGAAATAATCAAAATAAATTATTAAATGCAGGATCATGTCCAACAAATAAACCAAGCCACCTTCACACACTCTTATTGGATTGATTCTAAGATAAATAGAACTTTAAACCCTTTTTACAAAATGTAAAGTACGAGTGGGGAAGGATTTGAACCCCAGACATCATCTCTAATGAGGAGACCCTACCACCTCACCTAGAGTGAGTCAGTAAATACATGTGGGGTGGTACCAACATAAAGAGAATCAAACCTATTCTTGTAATGATCAATGGCAATAAGCAATAGGTAGGTTCACAATAACTAAGCAAGCAGGTAATCCCACACTAATAATATGGTAAAAAAAAAAAAGTGACCTGTTGTCAATTTCTTCAAATACGAAGATATAAATGTAAAAATGATTTATGTTGCTAACCTGCAAATAGTATTTTTTCTGCTCTTCATCAAATGGCTTTGATAAAGCACTCATGTCAACGCCATAAAAGGTTTTCGTCTCCTTAATAAAACCATGCCAATCCCCCATTGCTCCTTCATAATCACTCATTTTCTGATCTACCAACCCAGACCTGATAGGTGACATCCACATTCGAGCATGGCTTGGATACCTGCAAGTTTGAAGTTTAAAAATAAAGCAAAGACTACGACAACAAATATTAACCTTACACCACAACAGCAACATAACATTTCAACTCTCAGATTTATGCGATTAATCAAGAATGTAAGCAATTCCATTGCACATATATCACACCTTGGAAAAAAAATTAATAAATATCCTCGAGCCCCTAAAAAAAGAGTTGCAGAAAATGAGCAAGGTAGCATGAATCATGATCAATTTTCACAGTTTAATAATTTATATTTATACAGCAAAATAAGAGGTTGAGATAACAATATGAAAGTAAATCAATGGTTTCTTCTTCCCAACACAATCATTGCATTGTATACCTCAATCTACCCTACAATTTTATGGCAGCTGAGAAACAAATGTGAAAATGAAAATCAATTATAATTATTAAACAGAACCTAAAGGAAGTTTTCCAACGAAACCCCATGCTAATTACATAATTGTCTTTGCAATAAACAGGTGAGAATGTTTTATTATTTTCCAGAACATAACCATTGCAAAGTTCCCAAATGTTGCAGCTTGACCTTCTGAAACAAGAGAATAGAAATTTGCACTGGATACACAAAAGCTACTACAAGCATAACCGTTATCTTTACAGGACCTTAGGTACCTCAATTGTTCTACATATTACTCAGATGATCTCAGCTTTCAAATGCCGAATCATGTCTTAAACATTCTTCTTGGTTCAAATCCATACTTTAAGGTCTCTAGAACTCCACCATGCACCAATTATTCCCTCATCTTATAGATTATTCTTAAACATTATAAAGGAAGGGTCCAGAAGCAGGAGCTACAGAGGGAACAAGGGTACAGAAGATTCTGTAAGCATTTGTATACTTGTGTGCTATTCATGCTATGGACTATGGAGCATGAATAACAAAGACTCCTCTGAGGGTTTTGATGAAATCAAATATCTAAACCAGAAAAATCTGAAGGAGGCACTTCTCCAATACATTAGTGGTCTCATCATTAGTTTGTAATTTCAGATTTAAGTCCTGAAAGCAAAAGGAACACCCCCCCCCCTTCCCAGTTCTTTTTTCAACATTTATCCGATCTAGAGTGTTTGAAGAAATGGAGAAGCATTCATATTGGTACTATATTCACCAAGTTATAATCTGAGGTTTTCTTTATTTATGTTATCCCACAAATGATGCAACATCTTGTTAGCAGCTTTCGTAAAATGTGAGCGAGCTCCATGAAAATGATGAAATTTAAAATTTTATTAGATGAAATAGAAGGGTCCCCACTAAAATGCCATCACATGGTCCTAATGAGGAATGAATCAATAATTTCATGTTTGGGACATTAAATTTGAACAAGAGAATAAATACTGAAATGATTGTCATTAAGGAAACAGGAATGACAAGAAGCACAAGAAAGCTGAATTAAAAAAAAAAAATTTAAAAATCTACTAACATGACTCCATCTGGCTTCAACCAGCGATCCCGACCACAGATTACTGAGTCAAACATTGATTCACGCAGAAGAAAGTATCCCATCCATTCTGAAATAATTACATCAACTGTCCACAAAAGAAAACATCTCAGATCCAGAATTTAGCATTTGTGCATTTAAAGAAAATTAAGTCAAGAAGCAGAATATGATGATAAATAGTTAACCTTTTTCTGGCAGTGTAACATCCTCTATCGATCCCTCAATAACTTCAACAATATGCTGAAGTTTGTTTGCTTTGACAAGTTCACGAGCATGTTCAGCCATCTTCGTGGCTTCCACTGCATAGACTTTCTTTGCACCTGCCTGTGCAGACCATATAGCGAGAATTCCGCTCCCCGTTCCCACATCTAGAACAGCCTACTCCAACCATAAACCAACTCAGTCCATAACTTAACATATTTCCATCAGAGTAACCACGAAACTGACAAATTCTTAATAGTTATCTTTACTCTACAGTTTATTGTAGTGATATGCGCACTCTTGCTCCTAAGCATGCAAGAACTACACTTTCTACTCAGCATCTCCCTTTTTTCGATCCAATAGACAACAATGCCAACAAACCCATAGAAAGAGGCAAACACTACACCCATTCGTAAAATGCAAGGAAACATATAGAACATCCAAAAACAAATTGGATTGCAACAAGCTTAAATTTCGACATACACTCCATACATAATCAAAAGAATAGCAATAAACAGAAGTATTTGAACATATTTGAAGAAAATTTATACCTTCCCTTGGAAGTGGTGTTTATTGTCGAAAATGGCGTTGTAGTAAGCGTCCATGCGAACGCGGTCGCAGAGCATCTCCTTCTGGTGGAAGAGGAAGCCATAGGTGCAGAAGTAGTTGGCGAAATCGGCTGCCTTGTCAACGGCGCCGTTAGCGGCGGTGCTGCCCATTATTGGGCTGTGTTGCTTTCTGAAGAAGAATTGAGGACAAGTGAAAATAGGAGGGGAATTCTAGGGCTGATGTGAAAAACTGTGGTATTTATAGCTGAGTCAATTGGACCGTTGAACCATGAACCGCCCGGTTCGACGAGGAGAGTTGTACAAATGTGAAATGTGTAATGTGTTTTTCATAATTTCATTCAAATGGTTTATTCTAATTTCACTTTCAATTTTTCATTTACTTTTTGTTTGCTTTGATGTTTTCAGAAATATTATTTTTATTAACTTAAAATATCAGTTGTTTTGAAACCCAACTAATTGTAACAAAACAACATTAATAATACATGTAGTTATAAAATTGTCGAAACTACAATCAAAGATATATTAACAATATATTAACAAGATATCAATAGTAATATATCTCAAGAAAATATTTCACAAAATATGAGAAAGTGTTAGCTGAAAAGCATATTTATTATATTTTTTGTCAAAGTAATTTATGAGAGACGATTTAGACACTCATTCATATTAATTTATATATGTGTGAAACTTTGTATATGATGTCACACTATATATAAAAGGGATTTATGATAGAAGTAAAGATGTGGCTAATCTCATTCTTTTTAAACACATTATCAGCATGATCTATGCCACATATTGAATGAGTTGGAGATGAGAGAACAAAGAAGATGAGAAAAACTTTAAGGGTCCGGCTATTCGTACACCACAAATTTCTAAACACATCCTATTTTTTTTTTTTATTTAAAAAATTTTAAAAATAACAAAATTTTCACATGATGTTCATGACTAGTTGAGGTATAGTTTGAACAATGGAAATCCCATTTTGATCTCTATTGAATTAGATATTGAGCATGAATGGAATCTTATAAGACATAAGTGAATTTTTATCAAAAAGTCTAATAAGAATAATAAATCGTAATATCACGACGGAGTTAGACAATTCATGTTGAGGGTTCCGTTGGCATTGGGGGCTAAATTGCCATAAAATAAGTTTTTAACATTCAAAATTAATATATATAGATAATTAATTGTTTATAAAAAATTGGGGGCTAAAGCCCCACCTGACCTAAGGATACATAACTTATTTTGTAGCATAAACATCATTTCAAAACAATCTCCCAAAACAACACAATATAGGATCAAACATCTCCTACACGGAAAATGAGATCGTTTTTTTTTTTAAACAAATTTGAAAAGACGATTTTCTATATGGACTCCTTGATCATTCTTTATTTATATATGAGATCATTTAGAGGGTTTTTTTTTTTTTTGTTAAATTTACTTTTTAGAATTTATAAACTTTTACATGTTATGAAAAAAAATTTGAGTATAAAATGTTTAGGTAAGCTTATTTTTAGAGCTTATAAGCTCTTACATCTTATAAAATATCTTCAGATTTATAAGATGTTTAGTTTAAGTTTTAAATAAATTATTGAAGTATTTGGATAAATAAGATTGTGGAGCTTATAAGATGTTAGTAATGACATTTGTGTAATTTCATGATCAAGTTTTAAGGTGCTTAAAAAATCACAAAAACTTTTTTATACACCTGGTGCATCAATCTTAGATCCATGCACTCGAGTCGATCCGACTCGCCACGCGCATAAACTCACTTTCATGTGTTATACATTTATGTTATGTTAGTCATACATTTTAGTAATGTTAGTCATACATTTTAGTTATGTTAGTCATACCTTTAGTAATGTTAGTTGTACCTTAATATTTTTTAGACAACATTAATACATTTTAATTATGTTAGTTGTATTTGTATATATTACATAAATGTATGACTATGTTGATATACATATATAAGCAATCTCATGTAATGTATATATGTACAAATTGTGTCGAATTTTTTTTTTAAGTTAAACTACTATAAAAGTTATGATATTTGTACATAAATATATGTCTAATATATCATATGAGTATGACTGATATAGTTTAAAGGTCAATGCAAAAAAAAAAAAAAAAAGGTGTGGATCTTGGTCTACCCGAGTGCACCATGCACCAAGTGGACACGAGACCTACTCTTAAAATGTAAGATCCTATTTTAAAAATAAGTTGAGATTATCGTACTTTTAAAAAAGAGTTAATAAGATCATTACATCTTATTTTTTGATGAAATAAGATCTTATTTTCAAAACTTAGCCAAACATTTTTTAGGAGCTTATAAGTTCTTAACATCTTATAATACATTTTAAGGAGCTTATAAACTCATCCAAACACCCTCTAAAAATAAGTTGTTAAAGTGATTTGATAAATAAGATGATATAGCTTATAAGATGTTAGTAATTATAATTTTTAATTTAAATGATCAAATTTGAATGTGTTAACGAAAAATACGATCTTATTTTAGAAATAAGATTGTTTTTGAGTGATCTTATTGATAACTTGCATTATTTTATGCATTTTGGGGATCAATTTCCAATCATTTTGTGTTAAAAACAAGCATTCGTGATATTTTATATAAATTTTCTTATATTTTTAAGATTTCACGTATTTGCTTGATTTGAAAGAAATTTGATAGATTTTAACACAAAGTGAAAGCTCAATTGCATGAAAAGCCAAGTTGAGTCGAGATATGAAGTCGAAAACGCACAGTTTTGAAAGAAAAATGATATCTCGAGCTCTAGAAGTCCAAATTCAATTATTTTTATCCTGGTTGAAAATTAAGAAGGAGATCTACAACTTTTATGTCATATACTTTTCTCAATTTTGGCACCAAGAAAACAGAAAATTGCAAGTAGGTAGAAGTTGCGCAAAAATATCCTAATTTTCGTCATGACAGGGTTCGAGTATTTTAGGCATAACTTGGTGTAGAAAATTTATATTGAATTAAAATAAATGACATTGGATAGCTAACTTCAAGTACTACAACTTTTATGAATAAACCAAGGTCAAATTTGAAGTGTAAACAGGTCAAAATAGGGTTGGAAGACAGAATCTGGGTGAGGTCGGGTCCTAGTGCACGAGTTGAAGGAGCAGCAAAGTCCGTGGGTTCGACCCGATCCGGGTCGCGTGTTTTTTCCTGCCTAGAATGATGCCCAATTTTTTGACTCGGTCCGGGTTGTCCGGACCCGATCGGGTCGAGTGTTTTTACCCCATTTTAGACCCTTTTTCTACTAAAACTCTTCTCCAAATCCAATTCTAACCCCTTAGGTATAAATTTAGACTTTGAGACTCGAAATAGATGAACTTTTAAAGATCCATATCAACTTTTGAATACTCATATCCACATAAATACATCTTGAGAGCAACCTAGGAAGTAAGAAATTTAAGATTTAAGATCAAAGAGGAAGCAACCAATCGCGAATTCATTAAGTTTTCTTTGATTTTGTTTCTAGTTTGTATCATGTCATCTTGTAATTTATTTTACTTTACGAACATGATTGTTGGCCAGGAATGTCGTGATCTTAGGGTATGAGAGTAGTTCTATGGATATTTTGTTGAAATTTTAGTTTTAATCTTTCATCTAAGTTCATGATATCTTATTCATGCTTTTCGAGCTTATTCCATATATGAATCTTAATCAAATTTAAACATGTTTTAATTAATTGGATTGAAATCGAGAGAAGATATCTAATTATAGATTTAAGAATGCATGCCTCAATTAATTGCTAGATCAAGAGATTGGTAATAATTGAGGTGAGAAAACGATCTTAGGAACTTTTGAGAGTTGGTTATTAACTGCGAGTAGAGATACAAACATTAATAATCAATCTACGGGTTAAGTTCCTTGAGAGAGAGGTTAATCTATTATCGTGATTGCTCACATAAGATAATTTGGATTTAAGTTTGATTTTACTAGATTAGTAAACTTGATTGAAGTAGAATGAAATTGTAGCCTTAAGAACCTTGTTTTAATCTTGATATTTTTTGATACTAGGTTGTTTGATTTTTGATTTTATTTATTTGTTTTAGATTTAGGATAATTAAAATAAATTCTCATAATTCGGTCACTTAGATAAAGTTAGGTAAATTAATTAGATAATTAATATTGTTCTAATTCACTAGTTTTTGTGGGATCGACCTTGCTCACCCTATCTATAGTTGACACTGTGTACTTGCGGTCAAATAAACTAGAAAATAAGTTCGAACACTTATAAACTTAAAACATCTTATAAGTTATTTAAGAGCTTATAAGCTCCTTAAAAGTGTTTGACTAAATTTTAAGGATAAGACATAAAGAGTTTATAAGCTCATTTTCGAAAAGTAAGAGAATCCAAACTTATTTCTATAATAAGACTTTTTTATTATTATTTAAATTGCACTTATTTATTCATACACTTCAACAACTTATTTTTAAACTAAAATTAAACAACTTATAAGCTATAAAACATCTTATATGATGTAATAGCTTATATGTTCTTTCAAATAAGCTTAACCAAACACCCTTTAAGTTGGAATAACCCGATTTATTCCCACCCCCAACCCTTACCATTAATGTATAGGAGTATTCAAAAGTTTTAGATGATGATGATTATAATAATAATAATAATAATAATAAATATTATTATTATTATTGTAGTAATTAATCGAGTTGCCTAAATAGTAAATAGCTTTTAATTGTCACAATCATTAAGAATATATTTCCTTTGTTGGCTCACAAGTCAGTACGTGTATGATTCTTGCACTAGTAGGATTTATGAAGTATTCCAATCTTTTGGAATTTTTCCTTCTCAAATGATTCTACATCACATGGAATTCTTTCTTTATCAGTATAATATATACGTCGACAGTAGACATACTTGCACTATAATTTCACTTCTAGTAACGTTATAATTGGATAGACGAGAACATTTGATTGACTTAGTAAAATCTTATGTTGGAAAAAATCCAATTTATTGAGTTTGTACGTGTAAAATTAAATGTGTAGCTGTTTTAAGGAGATTCAATTAAAATGATTTATAATTGTTTAAGTTATGACTTACATGAATATTATGACTTTCAATTTGTTAAGGGACTAAATTGAAAATAAAGAAAACTTATTATTATTATAAGTAAGGGTTATGATCTCAAAAATTAGTATTCTCATCTCACGATGTGATTTATTTCTAACATCTTAAAATATTTTAATGAATTTGTATGATTTATTTGTTTATAAATTTTTATAAAAGAAAAAACCGTAGACCCAAAATAAAATAACGACACGGACTTAAGAATTGCTCTAACAAGAATAAGGAAAATTTAACTTATTTTGAGAATAATATCTTATTTTAATAAACCACTTTAAGCTAGTTAACATAAATGTTGACAACATCTTAGCATCTCAATGATCAAATAAACATGATAGTATATGGAAAATCTATATTTTGCCCTTTATTTTTCTTTTAATTTTTGCTAATATACTTTAATACTACATTTTCATCCATTGTACTTGCTACTTTTAATCTATTAACTTTTGCTCATTTATTAACGGAAAGAAGGATACAATATATTTTAATTAGGTTTAAGATATCCTGATATATTTTTAAATTTCTAATTCTGTAGTTGCCAATATCCATAGAGTAACTAAAAGTATTAATAAAAAATCGATAAATATCAACCGAAAAGTATTAGAAACATTGGTTAATATCAGTTTGGTTAATATCAGTTACTTTGGATTTAAAATTTGACTTGCTAAGATAAAAAAAAAAAACTCTAATACGCCTAATTTTATATAAATAGAATACATTTTCCACGTATAATCTTATTGAAATCTCGTGTGTACTAACTATTAAATATTCAAAACTCATATTGTAATATTCAATAACATTCATGTAGTTATATTATTCAAATTTATCAATATCTACTGTCAATATCGATATATTAATCAATTATTCAATAAATTCAAAGCAATGATATTTTCAATCTGGATTTTACTTTCTACATTTTCGGCCTTGTGATTTTATCTGTATTAAAGTTAGGAAAAGTAAAGAAAAGAAGTTAATAGGAAAAAATATATTTTTTATTAATACATAGAGTAAAAGGTATTTAAAAAAAAAAATTAAAATGACACCAGGTAAACTTATCCAAACATTAATAAAAAAAAAAGTCAAGTTCAATTATGTGAATCTGCACCAACGCAATGCCCATAAATCTTATAATTTAAAATAGTGGACAGAATGGGCAGCAGAAAGGAAGGCAGGCAATAAAGAGAGGGGGAGGGGCAAAATGGGGATTTCGCATTGAAAAAGAAAAAAGAAAAAAGGAGGCCTTAAATAAGGAAGTTGAAGGCAGAGGCGGGAGGAAGGCCCAGGTAGGCATTTGCTAATGTTGTTGTTTTTGACATTGTTTTTCTTTACTATAAAAAGGAGTTGCTAAACGCAATTGGCTACCACCAACAAATGCGCTGTACTCTCTCTCTCCTCTTTCCCCCTCTCTCTCTCTTCCCGACTTTTCCTTCTGCTCCAAAAACCTCCTGAATACATAATTTGGGCTTCTCAAGGAATTGGAAATTTTCGAATTTCGAAGTTCCAGGGGACTCTCCAGCGATCGCAAACCCTAGAAATCACAGGGGGACTCCTCGTGCGGGTTTGCCGATCAGACATTGATGATTTCCGTTATTTGATCGCATTCATTTTCAAGTTCGTGGAAATATCCTGCCTGTAAAGGAAGGTGTGTTTTCGTTTTTGAAATTTCGGTGTTTGGGGGATTTGTTTTTCGTTTTGGTGCTCTTTCGATCTGGGGATTGGGGTGGTTCAATTTGAGTGGTGCTGGGTGGGGGAAGTGGAGAATGTTTGGAATTTTTGAGTTTTGGAATTTGAATTGCATTGTGCTGTGATTGGGGTCGGGGTTTCGCGTGGTTGAATGCTCAGATCTGCTTTTGGTTTTTATTGGCCGTGGTGGGTTTCCGTTTTACTTTTTTTACTCGTGTTTTTGTGGTCACTTATTTTTTCCATTTCGCGGCATGATTTGGTGTTCATATAATGTTGCTTGTTTGTTTGTGCACGTGCGTTGGATTATTAGGAATCATATTTATTTTATTTTGTTTCTTGCTTTTTGTGTGAGCGAAGAATTTTTGCTACTAATAGAATCATTTCGCTTGTTGATTAATATATCTCTAACGTTTTGTTATTTCTCTGGGATTATATGCCTGCAACTAAGGCTTTTGTGTGGAAACGAAAGGGGCTTTTATGGTGATTTTTTCCACTTTTCTTGCCATTTTCTTCTCTGTCATTAGCCGCTATTACAAGTTCCAGTGTACTAGGCATATGTGATATTCAAAGAAACCTATTATTGGGTATAAGTTATTAATTTTGACAGACTGTTCCCTGTACTGTGTAAAAAGTAGTTGGTGCTATATTCTGATTGTAGATTACACTGCTTTGCAGACAGTACATGGCATACTTGAAAGGAATTTGTTGATATTTGTTCCAGTTGACACTTGCTGGTAATTTGCGAAGAAATCATTTAGTTCCACTTGAATCTTCCCTGTCGTAAGTTGCAATTATTACATCATGGTGGCCACTGCTGCAACTGCTGCATTTCTCCCAATAGCTTCTCCAGCTTCCGATTCCTCTGGAAAAACACCAGGAAAAATTGGAGGCGTCCCTGCAAGTGTTGATCCTAGGCCAACCAGCATTAAGTCTAAATCCACATCATCAGGAAGATTACAGGTTAAGGCCAATGCGCAAGCTCCTTCCAAGGTCAATGGGACTAAGGTTGGGGCTATGGAGTCTCTGAAGACTGATGATGGGTCACCTCCCGCGAGGACATTTATCAACCAATTGCCTGATTGGAGCATGCTCCTTGCTGCCATTACTACAATATTTTTGGCAGCAGAAAAGCAATGGATGATGCTTGATTGGAAACCAAAACGAACAGACATGCTTGTTGATCCTTTTGGTTTAGGGAGGATTGTGCAAGATGGTTTCATATTTCGTCAGAACTTTAGTATTAGGTCTTATGAAATAGGGGCCGATCGAACTGCTTCAGTGGAGACATTGATGAATCATCTGCAGGTACATACTGGAACTCATTATTTATTGTAAGTTTTGGTGTGGTAATTCTATTTCTTCATTTATGAGTTATTAAAATTTTTGGTTGCACCTGGTAGATGAATTGCTCAATTTCTACAGGAAACAGCTCTAAACCATGTAAAAAATGCTGGGTTGCTTGCTGATGGGTTTGGTTCAACTCCAGAGATGTGCAAACGAAATTTGATTTGGGTAGTTACCAAAATGCAGGTTCTCGTGGATCGTTATCCTACATGGTAAGTTTCAGTTTATGATCACTTAGCAGAGTTCATCCTATCATATGATGGAACGTTCGGATTGATGAACTGTAATTTGCTTAATTTAATGGTCTGAAATGTTTTTTGTTCAGGGGTGATGTTGTTCAGGTAGATACTTGGGTAGCTGCATCTGGGAAGAATGGTATGCGTCGAGATTGGCTCGTGCGTGATAGCAATACAGGCGAGATATTAACTAGAGCTTCAAGGTTAGGAAATATTTTATGACTGAAGAAACT
Source organism: Scutellaria galericulata (assembly GCA_946896805.1). NCBI lineage: Eukaryota > Viridiplantae > Streptophyta > Magnoliopsida > Lamiales > Lamiaceae > Scutellaria > Scutellaria galericulata. The sequence goes on from OX335790.1 coordinate 16,859,196, forward strand.
TTTGTTATAATCTTAAAAATATTTATTGTTCATTGAAATGTTTCTCCATAAAGTGGTTACTTTCCTTCTGAGAACTAGATTAAGTTACTTTTGAGAGCGAGAACAGTGTAAAATGCTGCTTGGGCTCCGCACACAATCTTCATTCTTCTAGGGATGACATTTAAAGCACTTATTGAGTCAGAACTGACTGATGGAACATAAAGTTGTATCTTTTAGATTCCTGTTTACCTTGCTGAAGAATTTGTTATCTTGGTTTTAATTTTTTTTTGGAATAATTGCAGTCTATGGGTAATGATGAATAAAGAGACACGGAGATTATCTAAAATTCCAGATGAGGTCCGAGCAGAAATTGGTAGCTATTTTGTGGACTCTCCTCCTTTAGTGGATGATGATAGCAGGAAGCTACCGAAACTTGATGATAATAATGCAGAGTATATTCGTACTGGTTTGACTGTAAGAAGCAGGCTAATTTTTTTATTGAAATTTATTCCTTTTTTCAGCAACTATGGCCATGTCAGTTATTTTCCTCTCTCTAAAGCATATATTCCCTTTTCTTGCAGCCTAGATGGAGTGATTTAGATGTAAATCAACATGTGAATAATGTGAAGTATGTTGGTTGGATTCTTGAGGTGAGCATTTTCATAGTAGTGCTTGGAACTAACTTTTCACCACAAGTAGGACTGGAGGATATAAGTTACTTTTTTCGCTTGTCTATGCATCAAACTAATATCTCCTTAGATTTCAAATGTTCTAGTTATCAGAAACCAACAAGCGTGAATGTTTTGTCAAACTTGATTATGTTCTTAATGAAGATCATATGCATCATGGGATGAGTACAATTCGGCAATATCTTGAGTTCCATTTTTTGTGTTACTGTTTTCACCATATGAAGATTTAATTAAATTCAGTTCTTCAAACTCATGACATCTCAGTTTTCTTATACACTTTTATCTCAGCATATACCTCCATACATTTAACATGTATGTTCATTTTGCCTTTTACAGTTCTTTCTACCAACCCTACAGTTTCAATCAGTATCATGTGAAAGCTTTATTTGATTTGTAAGCTTGAGACTTACATAAGTGAGCTAAATGCAAAACCAAATGTTATCTGTTTGTGTGTGGATAGTGTCGGTTCGCTGGTATGTGCCTAAGCAATATGTAAACTGTATTAAAGAAAATTTAAATCCACGTGCGTGTGTACGATCTTAAAATTGGAATTTTGTAATCTCATTTGTATCAATGGGTGTATCTTTAATAACTTGCCATTTATTGTTTTGGTCACAAGACACATGTAGACATAGTACCAATGAAAAATGGTTGAATTGTTTTCTGGTTGTCTCTTGGGCCAAAAGCTGGAAAGTGAAGGGATAATGTAATTCCTTTCACTGAAAATTTGTTAAATGTGAAGACTATTTTATATACTGAAACCAAACAAAATCAAATTGCCAGTTGCCTTTTCGCCACTTATATAAAACCTGTTCTTGTGGCTTTCTCGTGTTGCTTCTAGATTATTTAGGTTTAACATGTCATTTATTTTATCTCAGAGCGCTCCATTACCAATTGTGGAGACTCATGAGCTAGCGGGTATGACTCTGGAGTATCGTAGGGAGTGCATGAGAGACAGCGTACTGCAGTCCCTCACCTCGGTCGTGGACAAGGGTGTTGGTGACTCGGAGAACCCTGGTTTCGTTGAATGCCAGCATTTGCTTCGATTGGAGGGTGGTGGCGAAATCGTGAAGGGGAGGACTAAGTGGAGGCCCAAATTCGTCGACAAAATCGGGAGCTTGGGACAGCTCCCTGAAGCTAATGCTTAGTAACAGTCTCGCATTTGGTGATGATACTACTCTGTGATGATGATGCTGTGTAGTAGAATACTACTGCTTGTCCTTACCTTTTCCCTTTTGTCAATCCTATGTAATATCTAGTCTAATTTATGTTGTTTTCTTTCTCCCCCTTCTTTTTTTTTTTTTGGGTTTAATTTTTGTGTATTTTTTAATTCCTTTGACAAAAAATGCAATCAATTTCAACTCCATTGTAAGTACCTCTCTCTCTCTCAACTTGTGTGGCTGCTCTTTAATTACCAGCTGGACCAAAGTGATGTTTCTCTCTCATTAATTTTGGGAGGAAAGTTTGTTTGTAGGGGTGATAGTGTTGGGTCCTTTTGGTTACATATTTTCTCCAATTATGCAATTTGTGTTAATGAGGTTTTCACACGTTAACCCAATTTGCAGCTAAAACATTGGATGATTATATTGCCAACTGCAGATTCGGTGTACACGTGTTCTAATTTATGGCCTTTTAATTCCTACAGTTTGTTGGAACTTGTCCTTTTCTTACTTTATTAAATTTATGCCCTCTTTGTCATTATGGTCACTTATTGCTTTTAATATTAATCTTTTATTAAACCCCTCAACTATGAACGCCACAGATTATGATGCATCCATCTAATTGTGCTTCTACTTCAATCTTCCATTAATGAATTGGCTTCTTAATTTGTCTCATCCGAGTCAACCCTTTTTAATTTTATTTTTCTTCCCTTTTCTTAATTTGTCCGGACTCGACTTCGCTTAATAAATATGCCACAGATTGATTATATTTACTATGCTTTGGATTAAATATTCCATGCATCTTCAATATTCAAGATTCCAAATTATAAACAATCGTAGTAATAATAATCAGGATTCCATGTCTTCTATGAAGTTTGCTTCCATCATAGAAGCATATTTACATCCTTATTTAGTAGTATTGAGTTTAGATAGAAATAAGTGTGATTGACTATATTGAGTTCATAATTTAAAATGAAAGAACATAATTATGAGTAATTTCAATGGTAAAAAATAGTGTTTTTGTAATTGTATACCGACAGCCCTGTTACCATATCCATAGTGGGCATATTAATATATTTCCGCTGTTGATATGTCAAATATTTAATATATTTATTAATTTCACTTTCCATATTTGTAGAGTATGAGATCATCACACATTATCGGTGGATATATTAACATTTTTCTACAATGGACATTTTAACATTTTTCTGTATTATATTGATTAGTTGAATTTATGTTGATAATAGTTTTTTTATCAAATCTATTTCTTTTTTGTTCAAATTCTTGTAACATTTTAGCAATTCACCCGATCATATTGATTTAGTCGATAGTGCAATTACGTATTAGAAAATTAACAAGTACTAATTTTTAAATGTAAGAAATATATATGGATTGATAAAAATGTACTAGTATTTAATAAAGTTAGCAATTCAAACAACACAAATACTCCTGTGAAACTAGTGCAATCTGGTTAACCCGATCCAAGATCATTTTTTACATGCTCACACGAATCCCACGCGCCAATTGTCCACACCCAAATTATTTCCCGCATGTTTGAATTCTGACAAATATGTAATACATTTTAGTTATGTTAATGATACATTTTAATTATGATAGTGATACATTTATATTTTGTTAGTTTTACCCTTACATTATATGACACATACATGTAATACTTTCTAGTTATATTAGTATACGTTTTATTTATGCTAGTGCTACATTTTTGTTATGTGGTTAATACTCTTATAGTCTTACATTATATTACATAAAATGAGTGATATCTTTACGTAAATGAAGTAATACCTTTATGTGGTGCACTTAATATCTTTATGTAATACACTAATATATTTCGCTAAAATACTATAAATCATGTTTAAGTAAATCAGACTATACCTTTACGTTATATTATTAATATATTTATGTGATACAAGTAATACTCTTACGTTGTATTTCAGTTAAATGAGGTAGTACCTTTATGTAAATAAAGTAGAATCTCTATGTGATATGAATAATACATTTGTATGTTATACAATTGATACCTTTATGTGATACAATTAATAATACATTTATGTAAAATTTAAGTAAAATGAGCTAATACATTTATGTATATGAAATAATACTTTTATGTAATATCAGTGATCCCTTTATATAATATTAGTAATACCAATACCTTAAGTTATACCACCGGTATTTTTTCTCAAATTTCTGTAAATGATTATTATGTTTAATCTTATTGATATAATTGATTTTTAATGCTTAAAATATTTGTAACAAAATAATTATCAAGAAGAGGAGAAGATACAATTATGTTATGTGAATAGTATCCTTAAATTATATAATTTAAGTAAATCAAGTAATACCTTCAAGTAGATGTGTTAATTTCTTTAAGTTGATGTATTACCTTTATGTAATATTATGAATACATTTACCTGATACAAGTAATACTTTTATATTATATTTCAATTAAAATGAGTTAATACCTTTATGTAAATGAAATAATACATTTATGTATAACTAGTGATACATTTAAATGATATTAGTGATACCTCTATGTAGCGAGGTTTTGTGAAAAAAAAAAAAACTTATATATAAGTTGCTCGGATTTGTGAAATAAAGGGCATCACTAGTTATATATATTTATGTATAACTAGTGATTCCCTTTATATAATATTAGTGATACCTCTATGTAGCGAGGTTTCAGCGGAAAAAATAACTTATATATTAGTTGCGCGGATTCGGGTTGGATATCAGTTGCATGGATCCTAGATCCGTGCAACTGGTGCACAGAAGACTCACTCATATATAAACGAGACTATTAATTAATACATGACGTGAATTGTAATAGGCTATAAAATATAACACCAAATATAATAGAAGATTCAAACTATTTACAAATATATATATATATATATATATATATATCTCTCAATTTTAATTAGGGTATTACATTGGAATCCCTCAGTATTGAACTCAAATCAGAATTGGCAATGATTTGTTGACTTTTCAAAGTCGTAATTAGGAAGAAAGAGCCTAGGTGTATGGTGGCGGCATGGCAAGTCAAGACTTCTATTCACATAACAATGTGAACAAATTTATACTATTTATTTTATTTTATAAGACTCGTGTAATATACAACCTGTTTTCCTTAAAAAAAAAATTATGAATGAAAATATTATGTTATTGTGATTTTAAGTTTTATTGAAATTGTGATATTTGATTAATGAACCTGGCTATTTGTTTTTACAATAAAGATATTGATGTATTATATATTTCTTACAAATTCACTGCCTTCCACTTGTAAAGTTGTTTCTTTTCTATAAATTATATGAAGAATCGTATTTGTTTGTATTTTCTTATTAAATAAATTATCCTATTTTAAAACATGGATTCAATTTGGCCGGTATTTTTGTACTTGTTTAATTTTATGAGTATTTTTAAAATAAAAATATATAATTTATTTTGAATCTCACTTTTGATTTCCTAGCGATCATACTATTATATATAATATTACTATTATATATAAGAAAGATTTTGCTTATTTTTTTTATTATTTATTATTTCATCCGTCCTAAAATAAATATCATTTTAGATATTTCACACATATTTTAAAGAAGCTAATAAAAAGATTGATCTATTCTTATATCGATCATTTTATATTTATTTAATTTGAGAAAAGTAAATGAGGATAGTTTTGGAATAATATATATGAATAAATGTTTCTTGAAATGCTATAATGAATAACACTTATTTAAAAAAATATATTTATTTTGAGACCAAGAGCATAACATTGGGGAAGTTATCTGTCTAACTTCAATCATGGTTTACAAAAAAAAAAAGGGCATTCTTGAAGCAATGCATGATAGATGGAAGGACCAATTTGGGAAAATGATGGCTGCCAACTTGGGAAGCCTAGCATGTTGGCTATTGCTACTTATTGAATTCATGTATAATAACTTAGATATTAATTATTTGGGACACTAGTAGATGATTATAATCCGACTTTCTTGGTGTTTTAATGATGATTATCTATATTTAAAATTAAGTATAATTATTATATGACATTCTAAAAAATTTAATTTTATGATCTCCACGATTCATAACATGCAAAAATACATGATTTTTGTGAAAATTGATTTGATGTATGAAACTATTTTATATGAGTTTTTATTCGTTTTATATTCAGATTTATATTATGATCAACCTTGTTCGTGTGGCGTCGTGAGAGAGTTTTTACTTATTTTACATGACAATTAGTTTAATTTGGGTGTTCATATATATAAAAAATAAAGTGGGAAATGAATCCAAACAAGACTGATTGCTCCAAAAGTCTAGGTCCTTGTCTTTTAAGAAAAAAAATGTAATTGCCAAAATTATTTTTGCAAATTGACATTTAAAAATAAAAACTATTTTTATTTTTGAAATTACTAATACACCTTTGAGATCTACACTCTACACTAATAAGATTTAAAAAAAAACAAACGTAATTACATAGTACATGAAAGATACTCCCTCCATTCCTTTTTAAGTGACGTTTTGAAACTTTAAAATTTTTCCTATTTAATTGACGTTTTGTGCATTATTTCCATATATACCCCTATAATTAATTAATGTCTAAATTAAATACATTGTATAATACTCATGTTTTCAATAGAGGCATGCACCAATAATAATTATGGTCAAAGAAAAGCTTAATTAATGAGGGGTATATTAAGAAAATAAAATTATTCTTAATCTGTGTGTAGAGCTGTAGGACGTCACTTAATTAGGAATGGAGGGAGTATTTATTTATATTGAAAGTCACGTGATATTTATTGTAGTTTTTTCTTTAATTCACAAAATAGGAAAGTGTTAAAATTAGAGGTTTGCATAGTTTTCTGATTAAAAAAAAAAAACTCCAAAATTATATCGTTTTCATAATTTTTTAAATTTGAATCTTTAAAATTGAAAAATAAAATAAAATCGAGGGGATTCAATATGAGGACTCGAGTCTAATGAAACAATTTAGTCGAGTCAATGATTGTGGACGTTTAGGAATTTTATTTTATTTTTAAATAAAAGATCATAACAAACAATTATATCACATCTAGTTTATTTCAATCAACCAAACTAAAATATAAAATCTAGATTGATTAAATCTTAAACTCCTATATGAAGTTAATTTGTCCTCAAGATCAAATTAACTTCACTAACGGTTAATATAATACATGGGTCTTTCAAAAAACCATTATGGGTTTAAATGAAAGATATATTAATTTCCTTTTGGATTTTAGCGTGCACGAAACATCTTGAATATTTCAGTATTATCAAATTACCAAAAAAAAAAAAAAAATGCATGCATATATATACACACACACACACATGTATGTACTAATTATTTCTAGTCGATTCTAATATCAATTTTTTAGTTCGGAACAATTAATGCAGTTTCTCAATATAAATAACTGTTCATTTTCAGAATAAATTTTAAAAAAAAAACTACTTTATGAGAATATTCAATTTAAAAATTTGTCAAATAATGAAGGCAACCTTTTTATTCAATAATCAGTACATTCAATAATTTATTTCTTATTAATGCTTAAAAAGACTATTAAGGCCTCTGTTAGAAAATAATAGGTAGGGTGTTGGTAACAATATAATAGGGGCAGCCCATGCTACCATTATTCATATTTTTTTGGCATCTGTACCTTTCATCTCCACAATTATCTCCGACCTAATACCTGTCTTTTTTTTTTTTCTCTAGAAAGAAACCTAATACCTATTTTTATTTAATGAGATTATTAAATTGGGGTAGGCTTTCTAATTTCATAATATAAGTCAATCCATGATTCATAACCAACAAATCAGAGTTTGATTTGTGAAAATTGAGTTGAATTGGGAATTTATATCACATGATTTGATTATATTTGTAAAATTTTTTTATATACATTCATGTATTTTATAGGTAATTAAAGACTTGTCGAACTCGTTTACATACAAATAATGTGTTGATTAAGAGAAAAAAAATGTCAAAGCCTGTATATTTGTTTCATAAAAACTTGTATACCCTCAAGGCATCGATCTTAATAGTTATGCTATAAGATATTATATACTTACTATAAAGATATTTACAATAGAGATGATCAGTCAGATTATTAAATATGCAAATGTGTTTTTGTTATAGGTAATACATAAAAGTATTAATTGAATGCACATTTACGGTATCACACAAATACCTTTAAGGTACTATATTCATACCTTTAAGGTATTACATATATACATAAAAGTTATACATATTAATTTTTGAGGTATAATGATTACACTATAAGATATTACATATTTATGTTAAATGTATTATATAAGTCCCTTTCAGGTATTTATCTTTGTAGTATTAGATACTTTCAAATATAAATTTATTAAAACTGATTAAAAAGATAAGTATTAATGATTATGCATCTTTAAGGTATTACAATATTACCTTTAATGTATTACATATTTACCTATATGGTATTATGTACTTACATTTTAAGGTATTGGATACTTACTTTTCATATATTACATATTTACCTTTAATGTATTACATAAGTCTTTTTTAGGTATTACATAAATACCTTTAAGGTATTTATCTAATACATTTAAATAAATGATACCATAAAAACTAAGCATGATACCTTTAGATCATAAATACCTTTAAAGTATTTTCATAATATCTTAAAGGTATTACTTACATATCATTCAAGTATATAATTTTGTAGTACCTTTAGAATATATGTCTAATACCTTTAGAGCATATTAGTAATACCTTACATGATATCATTTTAAGTTACTAAAGTATAAATAGTCATATATCAATGTTTGCAGCACAAATCAAACATTATTGTGATTGAATAGAAATCTGGCCAAACATATTACAATTGGAAGAATGACACTTTAGCTCAAAATTTGCCTTAAACTATTTTCATATTGCTAAAATATGAAAAACTGATAATCTAAAAAATATTTTCATATTGATACTCTGATATACATTTCCACTCATATTAGACTCTCTTTTAGCAGAAGTGAAGCCACTAATTTCTCAACCTCTACAATATAGATCTATGGATTCTATGACACTTGCGATATTGCTAGTTTTGGTGGTTTTTGCATCGTTTCATTTCTTGTGGTCCAATCCACGGCGGCGACTGAAGCTTCCATCGAGGCCATACCCTTTTCCGGTCATCGAAAACATTCTTCAACTCGGTCAAAAAGCCCCATCGATCTCTTGCAAACCTCTCTAAAACCTATGATCCATTGATATTTCTCCACCGTGGAAGCATATACACCGTTAGAAGAAGAAGAAAAGAGAAGATGAGAGAAGACGATGTTGTGTTGCTGCTATTCTTTGCCCTAATTAATATATATATATATATATATATATATATATATATATATATATATATATATAGGTAAATGGGCTGGTGGAGCGGGTTGGGGATCCGTGCCCCAGGGGTACAAGAGTGTCACTCTGTTTGTTTTATTAGAACCACGAGGATTTTCAAAATAATATAACAAATTTAGTGAACACCTTAAATGATATTTTAATCTTGTTTAACATTTAGCAAAAAACTGTTTTATTCTTTTAAGACCATACTATTGTTCTGTTTGGGTTGAGAAATTATGAATATAAATGAATGAATTCAAATCCATCTAAAATTGCTCAAAAATGAATTTAAAATAAAAGTGTTATATCCAAACATGACCAAGGGAGAATTTGCTATTGTAAATTTCCTTCCTCAAATCTTTTCAAGCAAACACAACCAATAACAAAATTGGAATGATATTTAATTAAAGTCCATTTAGGTTTCTAAATTTGAAGGAATATATAATGGGAAATAGAGGCTCATTTTGAGCCCAAAATGTAATTTTAAAACCCCATAAGTAGAAATACCTAATATAATGGGCTGAAGCCCCTAACTTAACCTAACAGCTTTAAGTCCATACAATTGAATAGTTATTATACCTCCACATAAATATAAATTTATTTTAACAATAACTCTTCTGAAATTGATGTATATGTATGGTTTTTTTTTTTTTTTCTTTTCCGTTGAGAGTATGGATAAGGCACATCCATTGTTAAAGAATAAAGAGTATCGCATGTTCAGAATTTGTTTTTATTTTTTATTTTTATAAAATGAAGATGAATAGTGATGGATAAAAATGTTAATTTTCTAGGCAAAAACTTATGTGCAGTGGGCCGCCTCCAAACTAGCCTACACACCTTTATGTGCGGCCACACCGAAGTTGGTATACACCGAGCACCACTTGATCCATATATAATTTATCCAACAAAAGATATCAGTTGTATACTCTTAAGGTATTAGGTGTATACTCTTAAAATATCAGTTGCTCATTCAATGAAAGTATAAATTGATTGTTCTTAAGGTATCAGTTGTATACTCTTAAGATATTACATATTTACCTTTAAGGTATTAATACTTATAGTATAGAGTATTACATATTTACCTTTAATGTATTAATGTTTATAGTATAAGGAATTAAATATGCACCTTTAGGGCATGTTTGGGTCGTGTCTTAGATTAGTTAAGTTAGTTGGGTTATTGTGAATTTGTATTGTTTGGTTTAGATTGATTTTAATATTGATGTGTTTGGTTTGAAAGTTAAGTGTTGGGTTTGAATTAATATTGTGTTTGGTTTGGTGTTGTGTTATATTTTGAAATGGGTTTATCAAATAAATCTTTGTTTGGATCAAGTGTTTTTGTGGGTTTAACATTAACTTGACCAAAATACCCCTAACATTTTTTCCCAATAAAATTAATTCTAAAATTCAAAACTAAAGTAGTACAATTTTGTTGGTGCGTTAATACTTGGTGAAATTCTACTACATAAACTTTAATTACGAACAAATAAACATAAGAAAATCAATGTCAATGATTAATTCGAACAACTTCGATAATCAAATTTCCAACGATGCTCCATTCTTTGAAATGGAAATTCACAGGTTTTATCGAAAAAACAACAACACATTTGGTGGAAGAAACCAGATTACAAAAATTGTTGTCCCAACTATTTATATAATGGTATTGAGTAAATACTTGAAAAACAAAGTATGAAGTTGTCTTTAATAATTGAATAATAAGGGTGGAAATGATATTTTACCACCTTCTTGAAAATTGGTTTACATTGTGTTAAATAAACCCACCAACTTAGGTGGGTTTATTACACCCACATTACACCCACTTTTACCAAAATTGAACCCGGACATATATTTAACTTGGGCCCTAAACCAACAAACCAAAACAGGTTTGTCCAGGTTAAATAGCCCTAACCCATCCAAACACCCCAACCAAACACACTTTTAAGGTATTAATGTTTATATTATAAGGTATTACTAATGTTGAGATATTTCTGTAGTTATTTTGATGAGACAAAACAGTTTACGTGATAAGACAAAAACAGTTTGCTTAGGGTATCTAGATACCTAACTTCCATACTGATTACGTGATCTTCAGATAAGATCATCTAATGAAAAACCAACCTTAGAAGGAATATGAAGATATCTTTTAAGAGCAGCAAGCTGGTAGAAGCAACAAGCTGGGAGTAGCAGGAAGCATGTCTAGAAGCTGAGTAAAGATTTCGAGAACAGGATGTTATTCTGAAACAGGAAGCAACATGCAGCAAGCAGGAAGTAGCAAACAGAAAGAAGCTACAACAACCTGTTGTGATATCAGAAAGTAGAAAACATATCTTTTGCAGAAAGATAAGTGCTACTCTCATCCATGCAGCACGAGGAAGATCATGCAATACGAGGAAGAGCAAAGCTAACTATCAACGAGATTAAGTAGCCGTTGCATGAACTTCAGTGGTGGACCCATATCGCTTTGCTATGTTAGTAAGCGTGTTGGAGAGGTCCAGAAGCCGATGATAGGCACATTAAATGCTCATGTCAGGAGCAACTCAGATGCATTTAATGCAGCCACAGAAAAGATCTTTGGAGATCAGAACTCAAATTCAAAATGGAGAAGTACCTCTTCAACGGATACTTTTCCTAACTCTATAAATAGAAGGTATGAGTGACTGGAAAATCTGTTGAGCCTAGCCGAGTGGAAAACCAGATATACTCCAAAGCTTTTTCAAGCTTACCTAAGTTCAGTCACTCAACCTTCAAGAAGCAGTCTACCATTCAAGCGTTCGAGCTACCAAGTTTAAGACTGACTTCACCACAACAGTTGAAGAAAACCTTTGTATCTTTTAACCATTTGTTGTGTACTAGGTTGTTTTAGTTGGGTGTCCTTAGCTGGAAGGATTAGATCCTCGCTAAGTGTTTGTAGTCTTATGTAGGCTATTTTCTTTGTGTGAGATATTGTACCCTGTGTGGGATTTTGGCCTAGGAATCTTAGATTCTAGTAGGTCTAATTGTTTGGAAGAAGTTTGTAAAGTTGTGTCTTGTAGAGCAAACTGACCATAACGGAGTTCCTCCTCAGTGAAGGAGTAGAGTGGACGTAAAAGAATTACACCACCTTCGAACCACTATAAGCCATAAGTGTTTACTGCTTATCTTACTTGCTGCATTGCATTGTTATATATCTATCTTGTTGCATTTATCATAAGCATTTTGGTCAAAGGATTGTAATAAAATCATATTTGAAAAGAAAATTAGTTTTCATAAAGAAACTCTATCTTAGATTATTCCGCTGTACACTATGATACCGAGTCAGAAATCTGAATCAACATTCTGTCAGGTTTTTGAATCGAGTTGGGTTACTGCATTCTCAGTAGAATCAGAAACCTGTTCACCAAAATTTTAAAAAAAAGTTCTAAAATCGATAGAGGTTCATTCATCCCCCTCCGAACCTCTGACCACTTGTGACCAACAACATATTTACTCTTAAGGTATTAGTTGTTCATTCAATGAAAGATATCACTTGTATATTTTTTAGGTATCACTTGTATACTCTTAAGTTATATATTTACCTTTAAGATATTACATATATATTCACTTTTAATGTATTAATACTAGTAATATAAGATATTATATATGCGCACGTTTAATGTAATATATATTTACCTTTAAGGTATTAAGACTTATAGTATAAGGTATTACATATGCACCTTTAATGTATTAATGTTTATAGTATAAGATATTACATATTTACTCTTAAGGTATTAGTTGGTCATTTAATGAAAGATATCACTTGTATACTCTTTATGTATCACTTGTATACTCTTAAGGTATCAGTGTACTGTAGAGTGAGTTTAAAATTTTAAAATTTCAAATATTTTTATCTTCTTCCCCAAAATTTATGCAAATTCTTATTACTCAATCAATAACCAACTACGGTGTTTGTTGCATCAATTTTGTCGTACATTGCTATGAATTTGAGTAAGATAGAAAGAATTTCAAGTTATAGGAAAATAAAAACCCTAAATTTTTATACATATTAGGAAAAGAAAAACTTGTTGGAATATTAGAAAAATAAGAACTCTAAATTTGTAGCAATCATATGAAGAAATTAAGAAGAAAGAGAGAGGAAAAAAAAGAAAGAAAAGGAACAACACCCATGAAGAAGGAAAAGAAAGAAAAAAGAAAGAAGAAGGAAGCAGAGTGCACAAGAAAAAAAAAACAAAAAAAATAAGTGGAGCAAGTCTATGGACGGGCAAAACGGGTTGGGGACACAGAACTGTCGCTCAATTCTCTATTAACAAATTGTCAGTGGAATTTATTCAATGCCACATGAATAACATTAATTTTCTATTAACAAATTGTGTCTGTGCATTAAATTGACACAAAATCTTGGGTGAACTCGATTTTATTCTATGAAACGAACTTCATCCGAAGTCATTTTATTATAAAATTAAAATAAATTATTTATATTTAAATCTTCTAATGGGTCCGCCTAAACGACTCATAGAAAAGAGCCTCTCACATCAATTCCATATCATTTGATTCTATTTATTATTTGCTAGTAAGTTTTAAATTTCTAATAAACTTTCTTGAATAAGCGTGATTTTAATTATTTTTTGACCCGTCTTATAAGAGAGACCACCTCCACAATTTCCCATATAATTAAAATGTTTATTTTCTTCAATAAACATTCTTTGATATATCCCATTTTAATCAATTGGTAAAGTAAATTATACAACATAATGTCACTAAATAAAAAAAAAATTCATTATAAATAATCCCTATTTAGTTCCTAATAAGATTTCTCACTTCGATTTCAAAAAAACGAAAAAATAAAGGAAAAGTATTTCTCATTTATTGAATAGGAAATTACTTTCATAATTTCTTTCCCATGCACCGTTATGTTCTTTTCATTCTTAAATTCACATTAATTCTATTTTAATTTCAGTTTCGCCTACCAGTTGCTCTTAATTAATGTATTATATTCTCTAACTTGGCTGCTCTATCTTGAAGGATTGATTTAGAATATTACACACAACTAATTTTATAATGAAATTAAAGAGTATAATCATTCTGATGTCTCTACACAGTGACGGATTCAGGATTTCGACTCAGGGGGGCCCAAGTTAATTAATAAAAAGATACAATAATATTAGAGAAAGAACATATATATATATCGCAATTTCGATAAAATCAATGTATTACAACATTTCTCTTCTATTTTTCATATTCTGAAATCGTTGCATAATAGCTTCATTACTAACATTTCTAAATACATCTTTTTCAATGTATGCAACTAAACAATCATTCAACAGTGTATCGCTCATTCTATTGCGAAGAGAACTCTTAATGATCTTCATTGCCGAAAAAGCTCTTTCTACTGTGGCAGTGACGACCGGTAATATCAACGAGAGCTTAATCAACAGATAAACCAATGGAAAAACAATGTGCTTCCTTGTAGAGACCATCTTCTGAGCAAGCCCGCCTATTCCATTTACTTCAGAGAAACTTTTATCCAAGCGCACATCAAAAACAAAGTTCTCAAGTTGACTATCAAGTTCATATAAAGCAACTGCAGAAAATTCAGATGGATAAAATTTTGCAAGACGAAGCAGTTTGCTTTTGTCAAATGCAGCAAATGAGTCTCTAGGATCAAAACATGTCATACATAGAAGCAATTCGGTGTTCACTTCATCAAAACGATGATTTAGCTCTTGAGCTTGCATGTCAATCACAGAATAAAATAACTCAACTCTGTAATGGTGAAGATTAGTGAACCTTTCAATTCTACGCCTTGATGGAATCTAGACTGGAAACCAATTAAATTAACCCACCCACACACTGATACACACAAAAGATAAATTCAACAAAGATTCCTAATCCCATTAATCAATTGTGTTTATCATTCATTAATTAGAAATTAGAAATTAGAAATTAAAAAATATAATGGACGATTTGGGTGTCTCAATTTGAGAGTTGTGACTAAGAATTGTAAGAGAAAAAATATAATGGACGATGTGCAGTGAGTGAGCAGATTTTTGTAAAATAACAAAAACAAAATAAATCATTCTAAACCAAGAACATCATGTTATTGTCGATTATAATCTCGTTTTCATTTATGGAGCATATCGGTTGAGCATAAGATAACTTAAGGCATAATAAATCAACAATAATAATGAAAAAAAAAATAAAGCAAACAAATAATATAAATAGAACACTATACCTTGAAATTTTATGGAGAAACAATTGAGAAAAATGAAATTAGCTAGGGTTTTGTGTGTGAGAGAAAGAGGGGGAAATTGGGGGTGAAGATGAAAGAGAAAATAAAAATCTGGCCACTCAAAGTTGAGGAAAAACGCTGCCCCTGTCTGCATAATTTCTTTCTTTTTTAATAAAAAATGTGAAAAGATGAAAATGCCCCTAGTATTTTGCCAAAATTTCAGGGGGGGCTCAGTGCCCCCGGGCCTGCTATGCGTCCGTCGCTGTCTCTACATATCAACTTTATGTGCCATTATAATCGATATATTATTTCTAACTGTAATATAGTTTATTCAGTAACATGATTTAAATTTATGTTTGATTAATTTGGAATAACGATCAAATCTCTTTAAATTGTATGCATTCGAAGGATCCGATTTTGATCAATTAAATTTAGGCGTTCACATTGATCAAATTCACACGATTATTTTCACCATGATATGCATTCATCTCATTTATCATCCATTAGTTATGTTACTTTGGTGAATGTTTCACCTCATTTTAATGCTGATTTTCGTATTGATTGTAATTCTATTTCTATTAATAAATGAAGCTGACTTGAAAAAATTAATAGTAGTAATAATTTAATTGGTAGTTTTACCCTTCTAATAGATTGCATGCATTTGACTTGATATATACCAATATTTTCTGCATTTCCTTTTTTTTTTTTTACGGTTACTGCAACTTGGATATAAATGAAATAAGGCTAACTGTAGCGCCTAGGACAAAAACGACGCATAATAGATTAATTAAATATTTAAAACATTAATCGATTAATTTTATTATGTGCGTTAACCCTTAACTGTTTATTTTAATTATATGCGTTTCAGAAAAAAACGATAAATGCATGTTTAATTAAATGATGGTATGATTTAATCAAGAAACATAGATTATAATTTTATCATAAGATGCGTATTTGAAAAACGAGAAGATAGAAATGAATTTGCGGTCAATCGGATACTCGTAGCTCAAATGACGATGAAAACGGTGAATACAAAGAATACGACGTAAACGAAAGATCGAAAAGTAAAGATATTTTGATGAATAGTAAAATCAAAGATATTTTGGTGAATAGTAAACCAAGATATTTCGGTGAATAGTGAAAGTAAGATTTTTCGATGAATAGTAAGTTTTTTTGAGAAATAGTATATATAATGCGAAATGAGTCGTAAAAATCATTATTTTTCGAACGAGGAAAAAATCGAGAAAAAGTAAGGATCTCTCTTTTCTCTCTCCTCTTCTTCTGGCCGCCGCCGTCGGTGCCAGAAACTTTTTCTTGGTTTCAGTTGATTTTCGCACAGCTTGTAGGTCTCGCCGAGACGATTCTAGAACAGATCTCGGATTTCCATTCCGATATCTCCTTCGCCGGAAAACGGCAAAACATGGCCGGAAAAACCCTAACCTCCTTTCCACCCACCCTTTCTCTCTCCTCTGTTTTCTCTCCCTCTCTGCCTTCCTCGCCGGAGCAGTGGCGGGGCAGCCTCTTGAGTGTGTGTGGTGTTAGAGGGGTGGCGCCGTCGTGGGCGGCGGCGCCGGTGGCTGTGTAGATGTGTGTATGTATGTGAGTGCATGGTGTGTGTATGCAGGCATGTGTGTGTGCTGCTGTTGGTGGCGGCACTGTGCAGCGATGCTGTGGTGGTGGTGGCCGGCGTTGGTGGCGCCGGCGAGTCGTGGGGTGGTGGCCAGCAACGGGTGGTCGCCGGCAGAAGCTATGTTTGCAGGTGCGCAGGCGTGTGCGGTCGTGCGCGCGTCTGGCTACTGTTCTGGATGCTGGTGCATGGGTGTGCACGGGCGTGCGCGGGCAGAGGGCGCGCTGTGCGTGGGCATGAGCGCGCGGTGCGTGTGTCGGGGGCTACTATGCGTGCCGTGTGCGCGCTGGCGAGCGTTTTTGTGCATCGGTCCGCGTTGTGTTGCTGATGACAGGATGTCGTCGATCGGGAGTCGAGAGTCCTGGTCAAAGTCAACTATTTTCCAAAAATTACGAAAAAACGCCCCTATACCTTAAAACGCTCCATTTGAGCTCGTTTCAACTCCGATTAAACCCGTTCTTTTTCCATTGCAAGCCTAATCTTTCCCTCTTCATCTTGAGATCACTTGTTCAACCTTCCACACTCGTTTCTTCATCCTTGATCTTTAGATCTTTCGTTCCGTCTCGTTTTTCCCTATCGTTTCTTCTTCGAGATGGTTTATATAATTATTATATACGTATTTAACGTATTATGGATCTAAAAAACCCTCGTTTATATGTGTAGGCTTACAAACGGATCGATACCCTTAGGATTTGATACTTTGACAACTCACGTGGTTACCACCGAATAAGGTGGGGGTAATTTCTAAATCTTGATGTGTTTACTATTTTCCCTATTGATGTATGAATTTGCGGAATACTAAATGATGTGATTATATGCTGTGAATAACGTGTCATACTTTATACTGTGAAAGGACTAAGGTCCATATACATCTCTCGGAGGGACTTATGGTCTGTAAAAAACAACGGTCTCTTACCTCCTCTACTATCTTGAAAGGTTTGGTGGTCCTGGAAATGCACCAACGGTATTTAAGACCGTTTTATAGGATAAGACGGGAAATACCCGCACCTAAAGAAGAGTTACGAGCTATGTGTTATGCATTTTACGTGCTGTGCTATTTACCGATCTTACGGATTTTGAACTGTCTATCAAACTTTTAAGATACGGAGTTTATCCCCACAAGTGTATTCAACGCACTCACCCATATCTGTAATTAACGTTACAGGAGATGACAAGCACTTAGAGCCATAGAGAGAGATGGTGCCATATCTGGATTTTTTCCTTTTGTTCTTTATTATATAACAATGAAACAATGTTTTAATTCACTTCTCGTTTTTGTAAAATAATTCGTATTTCTTTTGACGATGGATCCTGTAAAGTTTATTTCCATTGTTTGATGTTTCAAACTGTAAGATTCGGTTGTATTCGAAGTTTCTTATGTAACGTTTCTGATCGTCTCTTATCTCCTTCTTCTTTAAAGAAAATGTCTTATCCCTTTCTTCTTGCACGCCGTAAGGAAAACTCTGGTATTTTTAAGAGAGAAAATGGGACGTGACACTAACTAGAGCATTTTGAAAGATATGGAGAAGAAAAAAGAACAAATTGCAATCTTTGAATATCACATTTTTTGTAAATAAAACATGCTCTAAAATCAACATTATATATAGAGGTTTACTATTAAAGAATAGAGAATAGAGATATAGTATTGTTGCATGTTGGAGAGATAAACTCTAAACAATGTGGATATTATTTAGTTATAAACTTATAATCAATAAATATTTGTTGTTATCTAATTCATGCAGAGTTAAAACATATAAGTATACATACACAGTGTTAAAAAACTTAAAAAATAAATCAAATAAAAAGAAATCTTTGTTGTCCATTTCATTGTCGTTCACTTATCTGCATTTCTCTTTCGGTCATTATGATTATTTCTTCTCTAAAAGCAAAATCTCCACTATGACAAAAATAATCAAAATCCTCTTTCTTTTTTAAAGAGAAAAAAAAAAAATATCTAATACATGGTTAATTGTTTTGATTTTTTTTAATTCATTATGCCTTTCAATTTTATTTTTTATTTCTCTATATCTCGTCTCAACCACAGTACCCTACTAGTTGTCTTTTCGATTTTCTTGATCTCAATAATTTTTTGCTACATTATTTTATACAATTTTATTTATAAACGACATTCGTAAACATGAAATAAAGTTTATGTTGATAATACTACCATAAGTTAATTGTCACAAGCTTAATAGCCAAATAATACATTTCCCTACTATATAGTTTATTAACTGTGGCTGCGACCCGTGGTCCCACGCTTGTGAGATGTTTGTCTGATCACCGACAGACTGACAGTGTAGACCTTTTTCTACTACATAATTTTTCTAACTAATTAATTTATGGTATAATAATCTTTTATACCAACGAAATCAAAAATATTAATTTTTCTATTATAACATATAGTTTCATTACTTTTCTATCATAATTTAGGTGGAAAATCTAAAATAATCCTTACGCTCACATATGTATAGTGTAAGGTTGTTGACTGATGCGATGAAAAATGATATTTATATTTTATTAACGATGGTAAAATTGTCATTTTCCTATATTTATGATGAAAAAATGTGTATATATATTATCTGTTGCGGTAGAAAAATAATTTAGTATACTAGTTGTGGTAGAAGGAGATGTTAATTTATTTTATGTGTCGATCAATTCTCATTTATTTTTGTGGAAAATTCATAAAACTTTCAGTAATCTCAAATACAAGTTATTGGTATATGGAATGTCTCATGCAATACGTTTATATTTGATTCTACATTTTTTATTATTTAGTTATGACGTAATGGTTTATATAAAGTTATATTATTAATATATTTATAATGTTGTCATGTTATTAGCATTACAAATGGGATAATTCCAATGGCGAAACTAAAAGTTTAAATGGGTCAAGTTGATACATATAGTGGTTCGAGTTTGAGCTCCAACTCAATTACGTTTACTTTTTTGATTTTAAGATCTATATTAATTTGTAAATTCGATATATTTCATATATAAATACCGAAAACTTACTGTAATTCAATTAGCAGTTTTGACTCGATTTTTTTTTTTCCCAAACAACTCAATTATTCATATATGTAGATTTAAATAACAAGCAACCAACAAAACCACCAACTATTTAAATCAAAAGTTGTGATTAGAGGTGCAAGACGGTTCGAATCATAGGTTCATTTCAAGAACTGTGTATGGCCATACCAAAACTGAACTATTTAGGATTTCGGTTTCAGTTTTGTAAGCCGACAATTATGGTCCAAACTTCCGGTTTTGGCGGTTTCATTTTAATTTTTTTTAAAATTATTTTTAAAAAAATATTACAACTATTCATATGTTACAAAATAACATTTTTGTTTGAGTTAATAATTTGATAATAATTTAAACTAGAACTTGCATTACAACATACAACAATACACCATTACAACTTACAACTTCAAAAACTAGAAATTACAATTTAAATAAAACAAAATACAAACCATAAACCTAAAAAAGTTACAACTTATAATATAAATTAAAAAAATAATCAATACAACTTAAAATTAAAGAGTAGAATAACATAATATTGTCTTTATATAATGTAAAATAAAATGAAAAGGATAGACCAACGATTTAACCACTGATTCGAACATCCGAAAATAATACAAACTGGAATTGAATCGTTCACCACAGTTTGATTCTGATTTAGTTTCGGCGAAAATAATACAAATTAAAATCGAATCGTTGACCACAATTCGATTCCAATTTGGTTTCAATTTTCTAAACCGACTTAACACCTCTAATTGTGATACAAAGAATCCTTTTTTTTTTTTTTTAACTTTCCACAACAATATTAGTCATTCAATCAACAACCAATTTAGTTTCAATTTTCTAAACCGACTTAACACCTCTAATTGTGATACAAAGATTTTTTTTTTTTTTTTTTGACTTTCCACAACAATATTAGTCATTCAATCAACAACCTTATTCTCCTCTATATCGATGTGTGAAACATACCAATTATGTAGTTGAGCTCCTATACGTCAATCAACTTTAAATCATATAGTTTGGTACTTATTCATTTTTTTTTCTTTTTTGGTTGTTGTTGTTATTGTGGCTTACACGGAAAAAAAAAAAAGTTACGTTACAATAATTTTGGAATTTAGTGATTACACAAATTTGCATTTTTCGTGTAAATGGAAATTAGTGGATGGCTTGCATTTTTCATGTAAAAAATGGAAATTAGTGGATGGATTACACGCCTTAACAATTTCCATTTCCACACCTTAACCATCCAAATTTCGTGTAAACCATTCCCACGCCTTAACAAAAAAAATGCAAATTCGTCTAGACCAAAATTCTCTAATTCGTGTCAATCAAAATTCACTTAATGACCTATTTCATTTCTATCCAAAAATCATGTAATGTCTTATTTCATTTATGTTTAAAATTCATGTAACATCTAACATAAAAGTAATTTTTTTTACTTTTTCCAAAAGAACAATTTTGTCATATTTTCTGTTTTATGATAGAAAAATAACAAAACTATAATTTATGATTAAAATGTAATTTCTTATATAAAATATGGTAGAAACATCACCAAACTCATTTTAACTAATATAATAGACCTAACAAATTACTAAGTAGTTGTTCTCCTAAAAAAAAAAAAAAAGAACATATTTGCATCCAAAATTATTAATTTTTTCTTATTCGAAGTATGCACTACATGAACAACAATTTGAAAATGAATTGTTTTGACCGCTTGAAAACTCGTTTATTTTTTAAAGAAGATAAACATAAACTTCATAGTTGAGTGAAGCGTTTAGTATCTTGGCCAGCAAAGACGTCAACATGTTCAAACATAATAGAGTCTCAGACTGGCTTTTCGGATTTGTAAAATTAAATGAGGATTTTATTGATTCAATTTTTGAAAGATAAGTTACTATTAACGTGGGGTATGAAAGATAAATCTTATCAAGTTAGAGATTGAAAAGTTGGAAACTAACAAATTAAAATTTCAAATGAAACATTGTTAACATTTTTCTATTATGCGTTGTCTTATTCTCTTCCCTTAACCGATGTGGTTGTCCAATCATATTGATGTCTCTTTCCTTAAGTGATGTGGCTGCCCAATCATGTTAATGTGGATATCAAATCACGCAAATAATTATTTTTTTTATACACATTTCTATTATTTAGATTATTATATTACAAAAATTGAATCTCTGATTTTTATACAATAATATTTATGGATAATCCAATCAAGATTGATATTGTATCCAATATAGAGTAGTGTTTGTGTGCACCAAGTATATGGATCATGATCCATGCAACTGGGCGTGCGGGTTGGGTCTGAATCCGTGTCCAGATTTTTTTTTTTTTTTTTATGTCATAACCTTTATGTAATGATAGCATAACCTTTAAGTGAATAATTTAGACTTTTCAGCATAAAAATTCATGTAATATAGCTGAAACCTTTATGTTATATTAGTATAACATTTATGTACAAATATCATAACTTTTAAGTAAAATTACTTTAAAAAATTTCAGTATAAATAACATAATTTAAAGTTATATAACTTTTAAGTTATAAAAGTATAACCTTATGTAAATATATCATAACGTTTAAGTAAAACTACTTAAACTTTGTTCAATATAAATAACATAAAAGTTATGTAATATTTATGTTATATAAGTATAACTTTTATGTTATATTAATATAACATTTATGTACAAATTTCATAACCTTTAAGTGATATTACTTAAACTTTTTTCAGTATAAATAAAATAAAGGTTATGCGAACACAACATAAATGTTATGTGAACATAACTAAAACGTTAAGTTCCTTAAAGTAAAAAGTTAGGCCAATATAACTGTGAAACTAGGGTTTGAGCTAAGATATGGGTGCGTGAGTGTGCGTGTGGGCTCGTGAGGCGCGCAAGAGACTCGTGAAATGCACCCCAGGTCGGGTCAACCCAGTTGCACGGATGTAGGATCCGTGCACCCGGTTCACATAAATAATTGTGTCCAATATAATATCAACATTGATTTTTTCCACAATATATATATCGAACAAATATTTGAATTATAATATTGATATCTTTACACTTTTTACAATATTCATTTTTATCCAATAATATATATATATATATATATCGATAATACACAATTAATATCGATATTTTGTGACATTGTATCCAATATAATATCAATATTTTGTCATATTGAATTTTGATTAATAATATATATTGAACAAATATCTACATGATAATAATTATATCTTTACAAGTGTAATATATTGATAGTGCATATAATATTTCACATTTAATTACTATAATATACTCCCTCCATCCCGCTCATATTTGCACGTAGGGACGAACACGGAGGTTAAGAAAAAGCTGTTTTTGGGCACAGAGGTTAAGAAAAAACTGTTTTTTGAGTGTTAATGTTGAATAGTAAATGACAATTTTGTACATTTTATTTGCCATTTTTTGAGTGTGCAAATTTGAATGAGACGGACGAAAACGGAAAGTGTGCAAATTTGAGCGGGACGGAGGTAGTATCTAATAATAATTAAAGTGCAGTATATATTGAAAGCATATAAAAAATAATAAATTTTGTATTCAAATTGATATTTTATCAAATATCAAAATAACAATTGAAGTTTTACACTTCAATTTTAATTTTTCAATTGACTCATTATCATGATTTGTTAGCCAATTTTGTATTCAAATGGATATTTTATCAAATATCAAAATAACAATTGAAGTTTTACATTTCAATTTTAATTTTTCAATTGACAAGTTATCATGATTTGTTAGCCATCTCAATAGGAAAGAGAATGAGATAGTGCCTCTGTTTTATTTTGAAATCTTAAGATAATAGTTTCTAATATTTTAAGTTCTTGATTGATAAGCTTTTATCTTTGATGCCCGTTGACTTATCTTTTAGAGTTTGGATTGATAAAATCCCAATTAAATATGGTATGTATAACTTGACATATTATGCATTACTTTCTTTGAGTTATAAATGAATTATTTTATCAATACCTCTTTTAGTTAATAGATTTTATATATTTTTGAAATTATGCATTATAAATATTTTACTTTATTATTAATTATTAATTTGCTTCATGAAATTTTAAAATTATAATGAAATTAAATATATATTATTATTAAATATTTCAAAAATCAAATCAAATCCATAACTTATTAAATTACAATATAAAAAAATGAATTAAAATTATATATAAATTATATGTGAGTCTTGCATGAGATCGTCTCACAAATCTCATTTCGTGAGATAAATCAATCCAACTAGATAAATCAGGTTGACCAATTGATCAACGATTAACACATCTGTCAACAACCGATCAACAGTTGGTCAACAAATTTGATCAAAAAGTATTATATGATATACATAAAAATATTACTACTATTTTTATGTGTATCATGCAATACTTTTATGATATTGCATAGTATTACTGTATTACTAATACACAAAAATATTACATAATATTACTTGTCATACATACATAAAATTATTACATAATACAAAAGTTTATTTAATATATATAAAAATATTACATTTGACTTTGTTAACCGGACATTGATCGTGCCTGATTGTTGACCGAATCATATCCATCCATGTCATGAAATGAAATCCATATCACGATTTTAGGTAAGAGTTTATCTAAATTTATATATAACTATTTCCTTGAAATCGATTTTAATTTTAATTCTTTGATTGCTTACAACTTCTGTTTGACAATTTTGTTTGGAACAATTCAGTCCAAATAAAGTATAACAAATTGATTGGAATTTCGATATAATTCAGTAATCCACGAAACTCATATTCACCCCTAATATATGGCGATTGCCTGATTTAGGAGAGTGGGTAACACGCACTGAGAAGAGCGTGGGGATAAAGCCAAGGATCCTTTTTCAATGAAGGCCCGCCATTTCTGTCGTAATAAGAAGAGCATTTAATGCCATTGCCAATCCCATATTGCAAACAACCACGCTTTGTGCACCGATTCGAAAGACTTGTGCAGCTTAATGCATGCCAGTACTAGTACCTTGTGCTCACGCGGTTGTACCTTCACTGTGGAGGTCGTCTCCATCTGAGTGATTTTCCGCAAGCATGTGCAGAGATGTGTGGTTGTAAAGAAGATTTATGGCGATTGCGATTTCAAGGAAGTGAAGGAGAAAATATGAGCACGCGAAGACAGAAATTCAACAAACACATGCAGTTGGGGAGAAATACTGTGCCATTAATGCGAAGTTCAACTATATGGTTACTTATTATAGCCATTAATGATTTCCAACTAACAATGCCAGCCCCAAAAGGCATCTTTACTAATCTCCACCGCCGTATTCTTTGTTAAATTCTGAATTACATTCACATTGTCTCATTATTGCATTTTCCGCATAATTTCTCTGCGTGAGAGTTGATGTGGAACTCGGCTGAGAATTTGTCGGCGCGCTCCGAGTCGTTTAGGGAGGATGGGGACGACGAGGAGGCGCTGCGGTGGGCGGCGCTCGAGCGGCTGCCGACGTACCGGCGCGTCCGCCGCGGAATTTTCCGGAACATCGTCGGCGACTCGAAGGAGATCGACGTGCAGAAACTCCAAGCGGAAGAGCAGAAAATCGTCTTGGATCGGTTGATTAACTCAGTTGATGATGATTGGGAGAAGTTCTTCACTCGCGTACGACGTCGCTTTGATAGGTTTGTGTTTTCACCACTTCTACTTCCCTTTTCTTTTCTGGGGGATTCAAATTCAATGTTCATTTGATTTCCTAATCTCAGTATTAATGTGGTTAATATTTAATCATTTTATTGTTAAAATTCTCTGAATTTTATGGGATTGATTATGGTCAGAGGGCGACACTAATTGAGATTAATTTAATTGCTCTAAAACAATTGTGATTCATTTATTTGGGAATAAACAAATAGAGAATTTTTGTTAGATTATGTAGCTCATGTCTTAATCTAACAAGTGATCGCTTTCTGAAAAAAAAAAAAAAAAAGTCTATATGAAGGCTATTTATTTGATAGTTTTGTTGGATGTCTTTATAAGCCTTGGACCCTAGGCCAAATGCTAAATTGACCATTAATTCAATTGGGGGACCAATTATGGCGATAAATGTGTACTAATCGTGTCAACATTCTTCAACACGCTGGCCATCTAAACAGTAATGAAGACAATTATTATTACTACTATTATTATCTGTTGATGAAAACTAATTAGTAACTTTAATTAATAAACCAATGGTAAATGATTAAAATGGTGCGATTGTTTTTAAATAAGAACTAGAAAAATTATAAGCACTATACAAATCCACAATCACAATATGGGATGTTGAACGTAGCTATATAATCACACATGTGGGGTTTTCATTCATTTGATAGGTTTTGGCACTCATGAGGGAGGGGTGAATTAATTATTTAGATTTATTAGTAGAATTATCAAGAAATACAAGTAGAGAGATTGCCTCAAGATTTAACTTCAGATATGTTCTGAACCCTCAAGCACTAACTTATCATATTGTAGCTTAACCAATGGATCTAATGGACATAATGGAATGACCTTCACATCATTGCTTAGATGATATATAGAAAAAGGATTGTCCCAATATTTCGGATTACACTTTTCTGATTTTTCCTTTTTCACTAACATGACACTAGGTATTCAAACTAGTTATTAGGATAAGTTGGGATCACCGAAAAGTTTCTTAAAATTTTGATCACATCATCACTTTGCCTATTCTACCAACAGGCTACATTACAAGTTTTCTGTAATCTCACCTTCCTCATACATGTTGACCTGCATGTTGCCAATTGCACTAATGGTGGGCTCATAATTGAAACTCCATGCTTATATTATTGTACAAAAATATCTGAGTTGCACTGTTGCTAACAGTAGTAACTTCTAACATCTTCACGGGTAGAAAAAGATTGCAGTCTGCTTAGTAACAAAGTTATGCTCAGATAAGAAATCGAACATGCTAAATAAATAGTTGGGAGGAGTTTAAGGAGAAACTCAAAACAACAAACTGAGATTTTGATTGAACGAAGTGCTCAAAATTATCATCATCATCAACATTTAATCATTTTCCAAAAATCACAAACTCAAGAACTGTCCTACCCTGTAGATTTTATGTGAGAGTAATGAATATTTGACATTCATTTGAATGTGTTAATACTATTTGTTCTATTCTAAATTTAACCAGTGCTGAAACTATCATTAACTAATAACATCTTAAGCTTTATTTAGATTGTATATTTTTAGTTTGTATGATTTTCGTATATGTTTTCCTCATATGATGATAGGTGACTACAATATATGGGAAACACACTTGTAATGTGCTGCATTACAGTAGTGAAAGAGCTAAATTATGGTTGGCGGTTTCATTTCTAAATTTATGGTTACTGGGGTGAATTGACACCTCACTGATCTTTGAAAAGAATCATAGTACATTTTCTATGAGTCATGTAGGTCATGTTCAGTCCTTTCTTGTACTGAGCCTTGCAGAAAATAAAAAAGAACAATATCCTTAAAAGAAGTGGTTTTTATACTTCAAGCAATATATATGTTTTCTGAAACATGCAAGTCTTGCATTTTCATGGCTTATAAGATGGTATTTAAAAAAGCAGAGTTTCACAACGGGTATAAATGGAATTTGAAGTAATCTTGAATTGACTGGTGGTTGTGTTGGGGTTGGAATCTGGGAGCTTCCGAACGGTTGGGAGAGAGGGAGAGGATAAATTGATTGAGTTGGTACTTTAAGGAACAGAAGGAAGGATAAATATGAAGAAAATGCACAAAACTTGTGGAATTTGACTTCACTTGAACATTAGCTAGCAAAGACATATAATTCAGACTTAGCTTGCAACTCTTCCTTTTCTGACAATCATTCTGGAGTCTTGAAAAGATTCTGTAAAATAATTTTGATATATTATTTTTTTTTTTTCTTTATGACGAAGCCAGCACTTGCATTCTTTCAATTTATATGGTTTTCTTTAATTTCTAGGAAAAGATCATGAATACTTGAAAAAAACTTCTCACAAAGTGATAATTCTAATCATTGAGTCTTATCATTTGATGACTATTCATGTTACAATTTTTGAAGTTCCTACTGTATTTAACATAAGCATGTAATATCTGAGTTTATGGATGTTTAATGCCATTATATTTTATTGCAGAGTTGATCTGGACTTCCCAAAGGTTGAAGTTAGATTTCACAATTTAACAGTTGAATCATATGTTCACATTGGTAGTAGAGCTTTGCCTACGATTTCAAATTATATCATCAACATGGCTGAGGTACAGCATAGACTATCTTGAATTATAGTGCCCGTGTTTCTCTTTATACTATCTGATTTCTATTTTCAATCTTTCAATCATTGAAGGCTTTACTCAGGCAGCTTAGAATACACTCTGGTAACAGAAGAAAGCTGACAATTTTAGATGATATTAGTGGGATAATTCGACCAGGAAGGCATGTATAACTTGGTTGTTTGCATTAGTCCACATGGTGTAACTTGTTCATGCATCTTATCTTAAGCTTGTTTATTTTGTAGATCTACTTTATTATTAGGTCCTCCAAGCTCTGGAAAGACCACGCTGCTCTTAGCCCTAGCTGGAAGACTCAAATCTGATCTTCAGGTACAATTTTTCTTAATTATGTATGGTTTATTATGCAGCAACCATAGTCACCTGGCTAAATGCAAGTTAAAAACTTTTAACACACTTAAACTTTGTTCGTTTAGGTGTCAGGAAAAGTAACCTATAATGGACATGGACTTCATGAGTTTGTACCCCAAAGGACATCTGCTTATGTCAGTCAACAAGATTGGCATGTAGCAGAGATGACTGTAAGAGAAACAGTTGACTTTTCAGCTCGTTGCCAAGGTGTTGGTTATAAATATGGTAAGATTGATAAAGTTCTGTTGGTATTCCATAGATTAGCTGCATGCTGACCCTTAAAATTGCCCCAGATATGCTTTTGGAACTTTCAAGAAGAGAGAAGATCTCTGGAACAAAGCCAGATGAAGATCTTGATATATTCATGAAGGTAGATGCATTTTTTAGTATCTGTGGTACTTCACTGCATTAGCTTTTCTATTGAATACAGAAATAATTTACTCACAAATTCAACATACTCTAGCGAATAAACCTAACATAAAGTGCACTTTCCTGACCAGAATAGACACATTTAATGCATATTACAGCACCTAAACAGTCTGTAAGCTTCCTTTTTTGTGTCCTGCACACGATGTTGTATGAGCACTCTCAGCATACCTTGTTGGTGTGGCTCTGCACAATTTAACACTTGGAAGTCTTCATCAGTATTGGTTGATTGCTTTTTTTTTTTTGTGCTACTTTGTGGATCCCATGGAAGTCATGGTGCAGAAGAAATATTAAAGGTCCTATGTGATTGGCTTTTAAAAAAAAGGACCTTTGTGGTCAGATTTTGATAATTATATTTTATAAGAAACTCTAGCTGTGATGAATGTCAAACAATTTCTGAAAATAAAATCTGGTCCCATCGAATTCTCTTGTAACTGTTGAACATTAGCTCTACTAAGATTCTCTTATCTCAAAGTGACAATTAAATTCTTAAGAAGTTCAAAGACAGAACTTCTTGTTTCTCAATCTGAATATTTTTTTCCAATCTCATCACAAGCACCTTTTGCTTTTCTAATCCATGTCAATAGCAACTACTTAGAAAATAGTAAGTTGAACTGGGAAAATCGACTGGATTGCTACATAATGTAATGGATGATATGTATACCTTGATCAATGTCTGTCATGCGGTGAAATCTGAGCAACTGTTCTTTCACACTGTCCCTACCTGATAGTAGAGGACACTTTTGTCCACATTCCTCGACCACTGATGCCCTCACCCTATGATGCCTTAAATAGTTTTCTATGTTACACTGCCAGTTTATTAGGGATTATTGAAATGCCAATCTGTCTCTAGAACCTACTGACTTATTATAATGTCATCTCCATATGTATGATAAAGCTTGGACTGCATCTATGAACAACTCTTTTACATCTTCTCTTAGATATCATTACAGGAGCAGAGGAAGCTGCTGCACACAAATTTCAGATTAAATTAGAGTAGTGGTGTCTATTTCAAGAAAAAGTGAACATATTGGTTACCATTACATTTATTAGGCTCGAAATGATCACCAATATAGTGTCATTCTGAGCTTGATAGATTCATATACAAATCATAATAATCTTAAACCTATCACCTCATTACGAACTTCTTTTTCACACCGCCTGCTCTCATAGTTGTAGACTTGCAGCCATAATGCTTGCTTATGGAACTTTGTGGTTAATAATTAAAGAAAAGTATTATTTCCCTTCAAGCTACATCAATTTTCTTATAGCCACAATAGTTCTATTTTAAATTGGCTAGGAATATAAATCCGAGTATCCCATCACCTTCTTAGAAACCCTAAATTCTGTAATTGGACATCTTGATTTTGTCGGGTAGAGGGTGTTACCTTGAGCAATAAAAGATTTTTGTTTTATCACCTTTTCTAGTGACATTATCTATTTTCAATTTACTTTCATTGAAAATTCATTTGTGTCTGTTTTTATTGACAGGCATTGTCTTTGGGGGGGAAGGAGGCAGGCCTTTTGGTGGAGTACATTTTGAAGGTATTTTCTGAATATTAACCATGATAATGGTAAACTTGCAGCAACATTATCTTTCTGATTCTCATCTAACAAATTCTTCTTATAATATCTTGATAATGGTGAGAAGGATAATCATAGTACAGTTTCTAGAAAGTAGTAAATTTATTTTACTATAGGATTTACTGTAGAAGCTACGTACTTTACCTATCAGGTAACTCTAGAGTGTAAGAAGCTTTTGCTGCAGCTGATAATGTCCCACTCCATATATTAGAACGTAGATGAATGGTTCAACCAACTAGGCTCATTAAGACCACTTAAAATTCCATCAAGGTGAATCTGTCTAGCTTGATCATCAACGGCATATTGAGATTCTAACTATGAACATATGGCACACAAATGGTGTATCCTTTGAATTTATAGAAATTGAACAGGCATGCAACTCACTTTGTCACCATTTTGAGTTTTCAGGTGTTTTTTGGCAAATATGGCTTGATATTATGGTAATTGTGATACTTAAGGGACTGAAAAAGTGTTTACTTGTTTTCTAGAAACTTATTTGTCAAACATAGTATTATCAAGACCCATGATTTTATAACACACGAGGAAATTTTTGGAACTTACCTTATCTTTAAATCTTCTCCTGATTGTCAGCAAAAATTGTTCTCTCTCTGCTGTTTGGTCCCAAAGAAAGTTTTACTAGTAGTGTGGGTTTATCAGGATTCGATTTTGTTAGCAAATTGATAGAAAGTGTAAAGTTATGTACTATTAAATAAAAGGAATCCGATAAAAAGTTACAACGATTCATATTGCTAAAGTTAACAATAAAGTTACATAAATGACATACGTCAATTGAAGATCATGTATTATATCTAGCTAATGTTTGCACACTAGAACTGCTCATTCCATGGAAAATAATAGCTGTGTCACTCAGACCCTAAAGCTGTTTATCTTTCTGTATAACTGAACTAACAAATAGCTATTAAAGATTTTAGGATTGGACATTTGTGCGGATACTCTGGTTGGAGATGAAATGATTAAAGGGATCTCTGGTGGTCAGAAAAAGCGTCTGACATCAGGTACATGGTCTAAAGTTGTGATTTTGGATTGAAAATTTTAAATTATGTAAGTGCAAGCTCACTTAGCGGATGTATTTGACAGGTGAATTATTAGTAGGTCCATCAAGAGTGCTATTCATGGATGAAATATCAAATGGTCTCGATAGTTCAACAACTTACCAAATCATCAAGTATCTTCGGCACTCAACCCGTGCACTGGAAGGAACCACTGTGATTTCTCTGCTTCAACCAGCACCTGAGACGTATGAGTTATTTGACGATATAATTCTCTTGTCTGAGGGAAAAATTGTTTATCAGGGACCTCGTGCAGCTGTCCTTGAGTTCTTTGCTCATATGGGTTTTCGTTGTCCGGAACGGAAAAATGTAGCAGACTTCCTTCAAGAAGTACGTTTAACATAGCTTACTGTGTGTTGCTCTGTGATTCTGCTTTTACTGAAGTTGTTTCTTGTAGGTTGTATCAAAGAAGGATCAAGAGCAGTATTGGGCTTTATCTGATCGACCATATAGATACATACCTGTTGTTAGATTTGCTGAAGCTTTTAGCTCATACAACATTGGGAAGAATTTATCTGATGAACTGGACATCCCATATGATAAGCGCTACAGTCATCCTGCGGCTTTATCGTCTTCCAAATATGGGGTCAAGAAGATGGAGCTTCTAAAAACCAACTTTCACTGGCAACTGCTGCTTATGAAACGGAATATGTTTATCTATGTTTTTAAATTTATACAGGTAACATCATCATCAAACTCCATCCTATTGACTTTACACTCAGATGATGAACAAAGTCGTTGAGTATTTGATTAGAATCATTAATATTTTTCTCTTCTGCCCACTGTATTCATGTGCCAAAAAAATTGTTTATGATCTCTGACGCATGCATGGAATCTGGTTCTTTCCAGCTGCTTTTGGTTGCTCTGATTACCATGAGCGTCTTTTGCCGGTCTACACTGCATCATGATACAATTAATGATGGAGGCCTTTATTTGGGAGAATTGTATTTCTCAATGGTGATAATTCTTTTCAATGGCTTCACTGAGGTTTCCATGCTGGTAACCAAGCTTCCAATTCTTTACAAGCACAGGGACCTGCACTTCTACCCTTGTTGGGCATATACAATGCCTGCATGGCTCTTGAGTATTCCAACTTCATTGATAGAGTCTGGTTTCTGGGTGGCAACTACATATTATGTAGTCGGATTTGATCCTAACATTATCAGGTGAACCTAATTTTCAAAATTTGTCTGGATAATGATGATTTGATGTATGAAGGATCTGCATTAATAACTGACACTGCAGATTTCTTCGTCAATTCCTGCTTTTCTTCTTTCTCCATCAAATGTCTCTTGCTCTTTTTCGGCTGATGGGTTCCTTGGGCCGTAGCATGATTGTGGCAAATACTTTTGGATCCTTTGCTATGTTGATAGTCATGGCTCTAGGGGGATACATCATTTCAAGAGGTAAATCAATCACAGCTCTTCATCAGATAATGCTGTCTATATTCCCTTTAAAACCAGTAGGTTCAGTCTCACCTGTCTTTGACAGATAGGATCCCTAGTTGGTGGATTTGGGGATTTTGGATTTCTCCTCTAATGTATGCTCAAGATGCTGTAAGTGTGAATGAGTTCCTCGGACATTCCTGGGATAAGGTACAGATTATAAATAATTGGTAATTGACTTCTCTGATAAAAAGTTTGGTTGCAAGAAAGTTGATTTGGAGAAACAATTTTAGACGAGTAAAATGAATACCATTCATCTTGGCAAAATATTGATTAACGAGATTTGTTTCCTTGAGAAGTTCTTTGCGGAGACTGAATGCCAATAATTTTAACATCAATACCCATAATAACTTCTTAATTGTCTCTGTGAATATTCCGTATGCGAGATAAAAACTTCTTAATTACTGGATACATAATTATGGTATTGCAGTTTACCCATCAGACCATCTTTTAAAAATTCTGGCACAAAGAACTCATGTAAATTGTTTATATATAGCTCAGTTCATCCACCAAAATGTATTGGCGCTTATTTTGACCTGTGTGGTTATTACCATCATGTAAATGACCATGCAATTTGTAATTCTTATATCCTTCACATGCAACTAAAACAAGAAAAATGAACAAGTGACTTGCCCTGTCCTGGTAAATTGGAGAAGATTGTGAGTGGACTTGTAAAAAATTAGATATCTGTGTATGTGTGTTTGCAAAGATCAAGTATTTTTCTTTGCTGTCTGACACACAACAGCTAATGAAAAACAAGTTTTATAAATTTGTGCTAAGTTTTACATAACTTTAGAAAGCATAGTTTAGAATTTGGAATTAGGTGAAATTTATCTCAACCTTTGTGGCAATAAACAGTTTCTAATGCTCTGTAAACTTCGCGATATTCTATTTGGTGAGATTTCTCAAAACAAAGAATGGAAAAAACAGAAAAGAAAATGTGTTGGATCTTACAGGGTATTGCCTGTTTATCTGAAAAATGGAACAATGTACATTAGGCTGAAGATGTAAAATTGATTCTTTGTATCTTTTATTGAGCACTGGAAGTTGTTAGATTACATCTTACCAATTGTAAAGGGTCAACTTACGACAGAAAAATACTGAAGTTAAACTTGTAATTCATGTAGAGAAGTGGGGATAACTCAACACTATCGCTAGGCCAGGCATTGCTAAAGTCCCGCAGTCTGTTCCCAGAAAGTTACTGGTACTGGATTGGTATAGGTGCTTTGATCGGTTATACCTTCTTATTCAACATCCTTTTTACCGTGTTCCTCTCGATCCTAAACCGTAAGTTTATCCTTTTTATACCCAACCTTTTCTGTTAAGAACCAGTATAATGTATTAGAGGATACTAATTTCTCCTTCTTTGTCTTATTTTCAAATCTCTTGAAGCTCTGGGGAAGCGTCAAGCTGTGGTTTCTAAAGAAGAGCTCAAAGACAGGGAGAAGACACGAAAAGGAGAACCTACCGTTATCCAGCTAAGAGATTTTTTACAGCACTCAGGTTCATTTGCTAGTAAGTAAACTTGTTCCCTTGTCTGCATCTGTTAGATAGATGCGCATTTTTTTCATTCGCACTTTGGTGCATGTATCTAGTCTCCATATCTAAGAAATAGCACTCTAATGTATACCCACCTTCATTTTATTTTGTCACTCAGAAAAGAGCTTTAAACAAAAGGGCATGGTACTTCCTTTTCAGCCACTTTCCATGTCTTTCAGCAATATCAGTTACTATGTGGATGTTCCCCTGGTGAGTACACCCTCCAACAATTCTTAATTATTATTTCTTCTAGATGTGTTTTCTCATAATGCCATCTGTACTAATTACTTTAGGAACTTAAGCAACAAGGCATACCAGAAGACAAACTGCAGTTATTGAATAACATCACCGGGGCATTCAGGCCTGGTGTGCTTACTGCATTGGTTGGAGTAAGTGGTGCTGGAAAAACCACCCTTATGGATGTATTAGCCGGTAGAAAGACTGGTGGAATTATAGAAGGAAACATTAGTATATCTGGGTATCCAAAAAAGCACGAGACCTTTGCTAGAATATCAGGGTACTGTGAACAAAATGATATTCATTCTCCCTGCTTAACTGTTCATGAATCACTTCTGTTCTCTGCTTGGCTGCGGTTGGCATCTGATATCGACTTGCAAACCCAAAAGGTAGTACCATGGTTACTGCTGTTTATATATTCTAGATATGGTGACTCATGCATATTCAATTATCAGGCATTTGTTGATGAGGTGATGGAACTTGTGGAGCTCATTCCTTTGAAAGGAGCTTTGGTAGGTCTACCAGGAGTTGATGGATTATCAACAGAGCAAAGAAAACGCCTTACTATTGCAGTTGAACTGGTAGCCAACCCTTCTATAGTATTTATGGATGAGCCCACATCAGGGTTGGATGCTCGAGCTGCAGCAATTGTTATGAGGACCGTGAGGAATATTGTTAATACTGGACGAACAATTGTTTGCACAATTCATCAACCCAGCATTGACATCTTTGAATCCTTTGATGAGGTCTTCTTATATTTAATCCCACATATCCATCTTATTATCAGCTTTATTATATTAGTGCAATATGATACTAATTCTGATATAATTTTGGCTCCATGTCTCCCAAAATTATTTCCTTTTGTTGAACTGCAAAATCAGTGTTTAATGTGTGGCATGACCTATCAAGTTAGTTCTTTTGGCAACTTCAGTATCTCTGAAATTCCAAATATTCATATTTGCTACATTATTCTGAGTTGTTGAATTGAAAAAAGAAGAAATAGAACAGAAAGAAGAAAAGAAAAAAAAAAAAAAAAGAAGAAGAATTATATGGTTTCCTATTGTACTTCTAAAAATAGTGAAGTTGGCCTACACCAGCTAGCATGTCATTTATGGGATTGAAAGAGTAATTATAACTTATTGTAGACTTTTTTGTTCTGAATGGTTGTCTTCCTCAATTTGTTCCTGATAGTATATTGATCCCACTTTCTGCTGCAGCTTTTGTTTATGAAGCGGGGAGGGGAGCTCATTTATGCTGGTCCACTTGGTCCAAAATCTGCCAAACTTATAGAGTATTTTGAGGTTTGACAAATGACATTTTGTTATTTCAATCTGCTGATGCTATCCTTAGTTAATTATTGCAAGTTTAATGCTATGTGCACCTGTCGTTTAGGCAATTGATGGAGTACCAAGGATCAGACCTGGATATAATCCTGCTACATGGATTTTAGAGGTAACATCATCTGCAGAGGAAATCCGCCTGGGAATTGATTTTGCTGAAGTTTATAGGAAATCTAACCTATTTCAGTACGTCTAAAAAGTATTCAATTTTTTCTACCTCGCCTTTTGGTTTTGAAATTTATATAATCTCACAAATTATATGCCTCTTTTAATTTTCAGATATAATGAAGAGTTGATCGAGAGGTTAAGCAAACCGACTGTTGATTCAAAAGTTCTTAGTTTTCCTACGAAGTATTCTCGGTCATATTATGATCAATTCTTGGCTTGCCTTTGGAAGCAGCACCTATCCTACTGGCGAAACCCACAATACACTGCAGTTCGCTTCTTCTACACAGTGATAATATCACTGATGCTGGGAACAATATGTTGGGACTTTGGTTCCAAAAGGTTAATATTTGGCACTTATTTGTTACATTTTCTCACTTTATAGTTGTTCAGAAACAGAAAAGTTTTATCAGTTCGCTAAATTCTGTTACTTCAGCAATTTTATTTTATTTTATTTTGTTTTCCCTTCTTTCTGGGATAGCTAAAGCATGTCTTCAATAAGTCTTACACTTAATTGTGTGCCCAAATTTTTTTATTCCTCAACACTGATTGGTAATTAGGAAATGCCACTCACATTACATGGAGAACTTGTGTCAACCTACTGAAAGTGCAATAATGCATCTTGTGACTCCAAGAATGAACTAGCATTAAAACTATATCGGAAGAACACATTAAGGATCTTGAAGATCGTAGTTAAGTGTACTAACAAATAGCTACTCATGTCATCAGAAAATAGCATATAGTTAGGTACTTTTATAATTTGAACACCATCTTTTATATCTGCTCAGAACTTAAAGTTAAGGACCTTATCATCATGGATACATGTGTCAGAATGGTGAAGGATAGAAATTACTATCTGTTGCTTATTCAGGATGCTTAGGTTGTATATGTAGAAAATTGATTGTAAGCTAGCTTTCTTACTTGCTGCTCATATGTTTCCACCATGTATCACTGATTTTGTGCTTTCAAATTTGTTATAGTGATACTCAGCAGGACATTTTTAACGCTATGGGATCCATGTATGCGGCAGTGCTGTTTATTGGAATTACCAACGGCACTGCTGTTCAACCAGTTGTTTCTGTTGAAAGATTTGTTTCATATAGAGAGAGGGCAGCAGGAACTTATTCAGCTTTGCCGCTCGCATTTG
Source organism: Scutellaria galericulata (assembly GCA_946896805.1). Classification (NCBI taxonomy): domain Eukaryota; kingdom Viridiplantae; phylum Streptophyta; class Magnoliopsida; order Lamiales; family Lamiaceae; genus Scutellaria; species Scutellaria galericulata. The sequence continues at coordinate 16,896,880 of OX335790.1, forward strand.
CTCAGGTGTTGCTTCTACTACTTCTCAATTAATTTCACCTTATCTTCTGTTGGGTCTGTCCATAAAGAATGTCTTCTATTGCAGGTTGCTATTGAGTTCCCTTACGTATTGGGACAATCACTAATTTACTGCTTAGTGTTCTACTCAATGGCTTCGTTTGAGTGGACGGTTTCAAAATTCGTGTGGTACATATTTTTTATGTACTTTACCATGTTGTATTTCACCTTTTATGGCATGATGACAACTGCTGTGACGCCCAACCACAATGTGTCCGCCATTATCGCTGCCCCTTTCTACATGCTGTGGAATCTCTTCAGCGGATTCATGATACCTCATAAGGTAACAAACCAACCAATTCCTCATGTTGATTTACAGTTCTTTTATGCTTCTGAAGTATCAAGAGTAATCACTCTTCTTAATTCGAAAAAGAAAATAGATAAATAACGGAGCCTCCCTGATTATAAAAGTGGATGATACATAACAGCAAATGTAACAATTTTAGTTGCACAAGAATTGGAATTTGGAAATGGCCACCTATTAAAAAATATGGAATATTGCCATTTTGCCCATTAAAAAGACTATACTCATAATATGTTGAATTTTTTAAAAGAAACTTTCTCCATGCATCTCAACTGTCTTGAGCATATGAAGCTCGAGCCTTTGAGAAATCCTCTTCCTCAAGCTTGTATAGGACTTGGAACACTTGGAGAGAGACAACTTTATCAATTACGAAAAAAGAATTTTAGTGTTTTAATATGTCAAAGTGGTTACATTCCATGTTTTAAATAGGTGATTGTATGCAATTTTGCCATACTCTTTGAGTCTTCGCTCTTAAAAATTTGTACCTAGAAGAAAAAATCCTTATCAGGAATTCTGTTGGCATAAGTTAATATTCTTTAATATGTTTACTTATGTTGTTGGTGCAGAGAATTCCAATATGGTGGAGATGGTATTATTGGGCAAACCCTGTGGCATGGAGTCTATATGGCCTCGTTGCTTCTCAATATGCTGACAGTGAAAAACTTGTGACACTCTCCGATGGGGTCAGTGTGATGTCAACGAAGCTTTTACTGAAGAATGTTTTCGGATTTAGGCATGATTTCATTGTCATTTCTGGAGTTATGGTGGTTGGATTTTGTCTGCTCTTCGCTGTGATTTTCGCGTTTGCAATCAAAACTTTTAACTTCCAGAGGAGGTAAGATTTGGACAAGATTTATAAGGTAATCACATGAAAAATGTAAATTTTGTAATCAAAATGGAGCTTTGTCATTCATTTGCATCTGCAATAAAGTTATTATATAAGTAAGTTTTATATTTATGGAAAGATCAAATATTCCAAGCCCTTGTGTTGTGGTATACAATAGTTGATTATAGGGTTAGAGCTTATTAATTATAGGACTGAATCTTCATTCCACTGTTAAAACTGCTATGTATGTTTTTACTGTGGAACATGGAAAGTGGGACAGAAGACTCCATACCATTTACTCTTGTGTTCAAGTGTTTTTTTTTCTTTTTTTTTGGTACATGTAAATTTATGAACTTCCATTTTTCACTTGCATTAAATCCAACAACTAGCAGTACATAATTTAAATAACAATCAGAGTTGTAATCCATTAAATACACACAAAATTTATAACACAAATGTTTATGTGCACCAGATGCACGGATTCTAGATCCGTGCAACTGGTCGACTCGATCTGGGACTGCATTTCACGCGTTCCAAGATCGCTTCATGTGTCCACACACGAGCTCATGTGCCCAAACCCTAATTTCGCAGTTATGTTGGTCTAATCTTTTAGTTTGGTGAACCTAACATTTTAGTTTGTCGAAGCTAACCTATTAGTTATGTTCGCATAACCTTTTACATTGTATGACAAACCTAATACCTTTCAAAACTTTTATATTGTAATAATATAACTTTTATGCATAATAATTTAACATTTTCGTTATAATAATATAACCTTATGTTATTATTTAAATATGAAAAAGTTATGATATTTGTACATAAAAATTATATTAATATAACATAAATGTTAAATTATTATAACATAAAGGTTAAGTCATACTATATGAATTTTTATAGTGAAAAAAATTTAAGTAATATCACTTAAATGTTATGATATATGTATGTAAATGTTATACTAATATAACATAAATGTTATACTCAGTTAACATAAATGTTACATAACTACATAAATATTATATTAATATAACGGTTAACAGATTATGTCATAAAAAAAAAACTTGGGTGCAGATCCGGACCAGATCCGACCCGACCCGCATGCGGCTAATTACATGAATTATGATCTATACATTTGCATACAAACATTTATAAATGCATAAATAAATGACATGTACCATATATACATTTATGACCCCTGAACTTACTAAATATGGTTATTTGTCTCCTACAATTCCAATTGAAGCGATTTCGTCCCCCAAACTTGACTATAATGTAAATTTATACATATTTGCTTAAATAATTTGTGATTAATCAAGTTCGAAGTTTGTCATTCGATTTCGCTTTTTAAGTTTTGAGTGGATTAAAATGGAATTTAAAATTGATTGAACTGAAACTATATATTAAGGGGATAAAATGATCAAATTTTCAAAGTTCAATGCATTACGACGTTTGTGAACGATATATTAACCTATTGTTTAATCATCTAAGATTACATATTCAAAAAGTTAAATTTTACATAAGACATAACAATGAGAATTTGACCCATTAAACACATTAACACGTGATGAGAAAAGTAAGACTACATTTATCAACATCCTAATCCAACAAAACCTTTTAATAAAACATTTATTTCTCTCTCATCTACATGTACAATCCACAATTCAACTCAACTCCAATTCTTTTATACTTTATAAGTGACACTAACCAGTTTTTAAAATAAAAATTTTGTCATTATTTATTAATTGCATATTATTTATAATAAGTTTTTATTATATTTAAAAGGTGTAAGAAATATATAAAAATATATTTGATATTCTAAATCCATAATGAAAATAAGAATTTTTTTTTATCATACACTTAAGATAAGCTACTACACAATAATTAATTTTAAATTATAATAGTTAGAATACGAAATCAAAAAATAAATAAATCAAGCTATAAATAGATGCATGAAATACTAAATTACAAATATAGACGATACAAATTTTATAATTAATTGTGCTTCAAAATATGTTAATATTGAGCTCTATTTATAGAGGAAAAATAAATAAATATTGATAATATTTAATAAAAATTATCTTCAATATCAACAATTTAAATTATAGGCACCAAAACATATCCCACCAATTATATTATGACAAAATGTCACAAATCGATTGAATGTAGGTTGAAAATAAAGGTTGTGAGTCTGTTAGCTAACCAATGTTCGTGTCATGACTTTTCATTATTATTATTGTTGTTGTTAAATGTTGTTTATCTTTTTCTATGACATCCCCAACGTTATTGATAAAGATAGTTTAAAAGATGACAATATAGCTAATCTTTTAATCTTTCAGGCTATATTTGTTCAGGATTGAAGGTGAATTTGACAAATTGAGATTTGAAATTTGAGAGGTTAAAGTTTGGATTTAGATTTTTTTTTTTTTCTTTTTCTATGTTTTTATGCAAGATATAATTATAATCAAGACTCATTTGACATTGAGAATGGTAGAAAAGATAAATATTGTTATATTATTTAATTTAAGGTAAATGTTGTGTTGATAACAAAAGTAAAAACAAATTAACATAGTTTTTTAAAAATGGTAGAAAAAGTAAAAAGATTACAAGATTATATCTATCCAAACATGAACTTATAAGTTAAAAATGTTGACCAAACATGGCCTGAGTTTAGTGCACGTGGTAAACAAGTGGTGGGTGAAAGGTACACAAAATTTAGGTGGAAGTGGTAGAGTGAGATCGTCAAGTAGATGGGCATTCATATTCGTCTCTCTTTCTCCACTCTCTCTCTCCTCCGCACCTCCTATCGCTCTGCAACACCCGTCGCTTTCCCCCGCGCATCTCTCCGAAGCTTTGCAGTTATGGCTGATGACCTCGTCCGAGGGACCGTGCTTTCCAACGGCGTCGCTTTGATCACTCTCGATCGCCCCAAAGCCCTCAATGCTATGAACCTAGGTCTACTTCTCTCACCATACATCAATTCACTCCTCGTATTTGTTTTCTTTCTATTTATTTTAGAGCATTGAAGGAAGATATGGGGTATAATGGTGTTTCCTAGCTTAATTTTGAATAAAGTTGCATGATCCAGTCGTGTTATTTTAGAATTTGTCTACTGATTTAGTGGGTAGAATTGGAGTTGTATTGAATGGTGCTTGGTTTATTGGTGGCTGACTTTGGTTTTCATTGATATATGATGTAGATATGGACATCAAATATAAGAGTTATCTGGATGAATGGGAGACAGACCCAAGGGTGAAATGTGTTTTGGTTGAAAGTAGCTCATCTCGTGCATTTTCAGCAGGTTATGGAGTTGTTAATCATTGATTTTTTTCGGTTTGTACTATTATTATTATTCCCCTGATGATCCAGTTCCACTTATATTGTTTAACATACAAGCGGCATCATGCTCAGAGCTTAGTGTGATGCTATTTAATTAGGGGTTGAACATTTTCATGGGTGCTTGGAAAGGTTGTAAATATTCATGATCAATGCAGGAATGGATATTAAGGGTGTTGTCGCTGAAATTCAGAAGGACAAATCCACTCCCCTTGTGCAAAAGGTTTCTCTTTTGTCATGAAGTATATGCAATGCGTGGTGTGACCTTATTGTCCAATAGTTGTCTGTGTAAAAGAGATATAGAAATTTGGTTGTCCTTTTCCTCTCTCTCTCTCTCTCTCTCTCTCTCTCTCTCTCTCTCTCTCCCTCCTTTTGTTTTTTTGTAGTGTGTAAGTGGTGAACCAGTTTCTGGAACACTGATTGGCTGGAATCTTGATACTGGCTGCTAAAACTTTTAGATAACTGCTTCATGTGCAGGTGGTGATGTGAAGCAGGTTACAAAAAATCAACTGTCCGACATGATTAAGGTTCTGTAGAAAGTTAAAAATTGACTATTAATAATCGTAGAAACTTTTCTAGGTCTAGGAAATCATTTTGCCTGTAATGTGATTGCTTACATAGTTAACTGTTCAACATTGTAAAATAGCCTTCTCAACTGTTTTACTGCTTAATATAATGATACTAGGGGGACTTTGTGTTTAAACGAGACAACGATATTGCAATTGTTGATGATCACCCCATCTAAAAGCTTAAGATCTAGGATAATCACTTAATATTTAATACAACTCTGACACATCCCCCTCATCCATGACCTCTTGTTAGTGCAACGTTAGAGATTTTATAAGATAACAGCATCACAATAAGATTTAGTTCTTCATCTAGAGACTAATAGCATTTTGAGGAAACAAAATGAACTGGATAACTAAAACCTGCATAGAAATAAGGAAACAAAATCCTGAAAAGTAGGGGATGAAGATTCTAATCTAACATCCATTAATGAGGACCCCACATGCCACATCACCCTTCCATTAACATCCCCATACTATCGATATACACCCACATGCCTTTTTAACATTAATACTCATTACTTTATTCACCAACCCATCTTTATTAGTATTGTACATCAAATAAAAACATTTATAAAAAAACAAATAAAGCTAAATAGTCAAAAAAAAAAAAAAACCATGTGGGCCCTTTTTCTTGTACTTTGAACATGTAATGGAGCTTAATGAATGGGTTATTAATAACACCCTATATTGGCTGTAACTTCATTGCAGTGTTAACAACATCTCCATAACACCCCAATTTGGATGCTCTGAATTATCTTAGCATACTCCATATGGTTCTAGATTGTTCAATGTAATTTTTGAAACTGATAAGAGTTAAGGAGGTTTAAACTGGTTATTTATTTAGTTATAGTACATTCATCATGCATTTTCTTCATTTTTCTATATGCCGTTTTCTGTCTTCCACATATTCCATGTCAATTAACAAGAGTCTTGATGTAGGACTGTTATTTTTATGAAATATATGCCTTCAAAAGCTGCCTGGAAAATATAAGTATGGGTGGATTTTCTGTGGGTGTTTGGCTGGAGAGTTGATATGGCAAAAGGATTGGATAGTACAAGGTTTGATTTAGATGAAGAAATAAGATCTTTAGATCTAGTCTTTTTCATTCTTGAAGCCTAAGAAACTATAGTAAATTCATTTTGAAGATATTAAGCATTAATGTTACTCTTCTCATTTACCTAAACTTTAGCTGAGTTGGTCATTCAACATGTTACCAAGCCAAATAAAAGAATTTGGCTCTCACCAGCAACTGACTATCAAAAAGTAAAATATCCTTATATCTGCATGTGAGGTAGCATGAGGATATTAATAATTCAACGATGCTCATGTCAACAAATTAAGCTTTTGCTTTAGGTGGTTATTTGATATTCAATGATCTACACATTCTTTAGTTATAGAGCTCAAACCTTTTTTTTTCCTTATTATTTTTTTTTTTTTTGTGACCATAAATCTATCTTCAATCTCATAGTATTAAGCCTACCCCATACAGAATTGGCTCACTCAAGGGGAATCTGTACCCTCTAGCAAGCACTGTGAATTTTACTAGTTGTAAATTGAGGAAGACTCTGGCCTTCTTGTCTTTTAATTTTAAATGACATCGAAACTGCATCTAAAGCCGAGGACTAACAACTTCCTATTTTGTGGATTTCACGTGGAGATTAATCAAATACTCTACTTTTACAATGGTTCTTGTGGTATGTGTATTATAGAAGTCCTAAGTTAATAAGTACCACACCTTTATATATTAGGCTGTAAATGTCTTAAACCGCAAAAGATGCCTTGGCTGATGGTTCTTCTTTGCTTAACTTTTCGCCACCAATTGTATTCAAAATCTAAATAATTTTATGATGTTATCCTACATCAAGTGTATACAGTGATCTAAATTGTTCCCGTGATGTACATACTTCCTAGTTGTGCATATTGGAAAGGATCAATTTTCTGTCATCAATGGTTGGCATCTCTTCTTTAGTTGTTCAATAAACTATTTCAGCTGAATTTAGTCCAACATTATCTGAAAATTTTGATTAAGTTCACAAGGTGACTTTCCTGAGTTATGTGTTACAATAATCTGCATTTTGTTGAGTTGCATGTCTCCATTATATATTTATCTTCAAACATGCTTCTGCCAAATTCCTTATCATTTTGACTATGTCATTAGGTCTTCACTGCTGAATATTCCCTAATATGCAAAATTTTTGAGTACAAAAAGCCTTACATCTGCTTCATGGATGGCATAACAATGGGATTTGGCATCGGTCTATCTGGGCATGGTCGATATAGGCTCATCACTGAGGTAATAAATTTTCTAGTCCAGCATATTTTGGTCTCACTGTTTAATGGATAAAGATCTGAAAAATCTATGTATCGTTTATGTCAGAAAACAGTTCTTGCTATGCCAGAAAATGGTATTGGCTTGTTTCCGGATGTTGGTTTTGCATATATAGCAGCAAAAAGTCCTGGGGAAGGAGCAGTAGGTCAGTTTTTTACTGTTTAGTTGGTTCCAGTTGGGAAACTACAAGCTGACTTCTTTTATCGTTAAAAGCTTCTGATTGGTTCTCTCTTGCCTAGATATGTCAAGATTGAACCTCTTTAGATTTTGTGTGCTTGGGTACATATCAATAGGTTACAACTCTATAATTGTTTCATTGTCAACTTAATAACATAAAGATTTCATATAGCAATTCACCTAGGCAGAGTCCAATTAATCAAAATACAAATCAAGGATCCCAACCATTATAATATTTCATTTTAGCAGTTCTGTTTTCTCATATACTTTCATTTTACAGGGGCCTATCTTGGTTTGACTGGTTGTAGGGTATCAACTCCAGCTGATGCTCTATATGTTGGTCTGGGTACCCATTATGTCCCTTCTGGGAGCTTGACTGCATTAAAGGAAGAGCTCTTGGCAACTACCTTGTATGTTTGTTTCAATATGATAACTCTTATTATGCTAACTAATTTTTAATTGCTATTTCCAATAATGGTATGCTGGGTTATGTCTGCTTTCAGTTGGAATTTATACTTTAGTCATGTTCTGATTACTCTTTTTTTTCCAGAGAACTGTGTTCCTTTTTTCATCATGTGCAGTCCATTCTTTTCTTTCTTTTTTTTTTTTTTTTGGAAAATTTCAATTTCACCACCAACATGTGCTGTGTCTTAGTAAATGTGCTTGCTCATTATCAACGTGGTGGGTATCTATAAGGCATTGCTATTGTAGACAAACAAAAAAAAGATTGGGTGTTATCTCCAGTAGAGGGGAATTGCTATCTTTCTCTTTCTTAGCACTTTTTAGCTAAATAGATTGTTCTAATTAATTCATCTGTCGTGTGATGTAGTTCTGATGATGCTGATCAGGACATCATAACACTGTTGGAAAGATACAGCAGAAATCCTGAGTCCGAACCTCGTCTGAAGTTGCTTTTACCTCGGATAATCTCGACCTTTGGAAGCAACAAGTCTGTGAAGGAAGTTATGGAGGAGCTGGAAGATCATCAGCTAAGTGGTGATGCACTGGGTGAGTGCCAATGTTGATGTTCTTTTCACATCTTTGAATGTTTTAACATGTAGTGAGCAAGGAAAAAAATTTCGCGAAATTTCGGTTATATCGAGGTATCGAAATAAAAACGGGGGTTATAAATATTTCGTCAGTGTTTCACCGAAATTTCGCCAAAATTTCGGTAAATTTCGATTTTGATGAAATCATAGTAGAAAATGTTTGAAAATGTCGAAATTTTGGTGAAATTTCGGTAAATTTCGTCTCGGTTTCAGTGAAATTTTAGTAAAATTTTGTTTAACCCCAAATAATTATAATCGAATTTTATAATGAATTACACCAACTTTAAGGAAAAAAATGTATTTTGTACCCAACTAATATTATAATTTGCATATTATAATGTAACATGTATAATACAATCAAATAATTTCATGATTACATTCAAAATCAATCTAATGCCATGACTCATGAGCTAGTACCAATATTGTCTAAATCAAGATGACATGTCAACTTATTCATTTGAATCTCATAGAAGTTCATTTTGATATTAGTAACAATGTATTCAATTATTTTGAATTTCTCATGTTATTATCATTGTAAATATGTCATTTTGTTTGAAATTTTAAGTTGAATATATGTATTAATGATAGTTATAACATTCTGTACGATACCATATCCAAATTCCCAAATTTTAACAAAGTTTCCATCACTTTTCTAAATTTTACCGAAATTTTCACCGAAATTTCCTTAAAATCAAGATACCGAAATTTCTACCAAAACTGAAATTTTCGTTCTTGGTAGTGAGTGGCACTTACTCAACATTTCCCACTATTGTTTTGGCAGTGGCAGAGTGGGCAAAGGATGCCCTGCAAGGGCTCAAGAAAGGAGCTCCCTTTTCTCTTTGCCTCACTAACAAGCATTTCTCTCGAGTTGCTTCTGTCCGAGGCAATAGCAATAATGATTTATCTACGGTAACAATTAGTCTTACTCTCATACTCTCATTTGTTTCCTCAGACCTCCATTGGGCGATGCTCTGGAATTAAAACCTTTTATAACTTTCTCTGACATGGACATTTGTTTATTTTTATCAATTTATCTTTGTCCTGAAACATGCTATTTCCAGCTGACTGGTGTGATGAAAACTGAATACCGAATTGCTTTAAGATCTTCTCTTCGAAGTGATTTCTCGGAAGGTGTTCGGGCAGTCCTAGTGGACAAAGATCAGGTAAATTATGCACTGCTATCTTTTATTAGATTATTTTTCCTTGGGTTACTTTGGCTTCTTACGTCTCTCTGTTGATATTAAGTCTTATGTTGGCCATCCAGAGTTTGACTATCCTGTATATGTTAAGAAAATCCATTCTTTGAATCCTTTTTCTCTTTGGTTGATATTTATAGTGATTATTATAAAATCTTCTCTTCTGATTTGTTTCTAAATCTCTGTAGACTCCTTCGATATCAGGAAAATACATTCATCTGCACTATCAAAATTTTTTTTTTTTTTAACACAAAAATCAAAATAAGTTATGTATCACCATCCGTGAGCACCACACATGACTTCCAAATACATGAGAGCTGGATTTAACGGAGTTGTGTTCTACTAATAGATGGTGACAAATACCTTTTGTAGTATTTAATTTAATTTTTTTTTTTGTCACAATATTAGGTTTTGAGTCTAACTGTATGATCCTTGGCATAAAGTTGTAAAATGTTCTAGCACTGGTGCATCAAAGCCAAAATCTGAATTAGATTAACCAAATGAAAAGAATTAACTATTTTGTTATCTGGCAATGTTGTTGATTAGTGTGTTTGCTTGTAACCAGAACCCCAAGTGGGATCCATCAAGCTTTGAAGAAGTGAAAGCCACTGAAATTGAAGCTCTTTTTGAACCATTGGGCTCCGACGTGGGAGAATTGAATGTTTGAGTGGTGAGTGTCTTGTTATTGAAGTATTAAAACCAGTTTAAATTATCAGTGTTGGGAAGTAATTGGATCGATTTAATTTTACCTTAGTCTTGTGGGACTGTTGTTATCCTAAAAATAATAAAATTAATCAGTATTTGATGTTAATAATAAATAGAGTTTATTACTTTTTTTTTGTCCTGTAACTTAGGGGACTGACACTTTCGGATAAAAAAATTTCAGGCTGGCAATTTAGGACATTAAGTTGTCGGGCCCTATCAATTTTGCCCAATTTCAGCCCGAATCGCTCAATTGGGCCGAAATCGCATGCGTTTGCACGTGATGTCCTTAAATTCGGGCTTTTTGGCCCAAATTGCTGATTTGGCTTTTATGTGTAATAAAATTATATATGTTGCAATCCAAGTGGAATTAAAATTTACATGTCATTGTGCCACATAGAATTAAGGAAAATAAAAAATAAAAATCTTAAAATTGTAATTAACAAAAATAGACAAATAAATAAATAAAAATAAAATCAAAAATAAAAAAAAATCAAAAATTGAAAATAATAGAACTTCATATTCTTCCTCAAGCCATCAAATTCCTCCACCACCATCTTCAATTCCGACCGCCACCACCTCATCTCACTGCCGCCATCTCCTTCACACAGCAACACTGGAGAAACCCTCACTCCGGTGAGAACCGCCGATTTTCTGATTCTCTTCGCACAACACATAATGGAAAACCCCCTAACTATTTCAAACAGATCTGGTGCCAAGAAGCTTTGCCGGAGAAAGCCTAGGAGCTTCGTCGGATAAACCAGGACAGCGGTGCTCTCTTATCAGCGCTGCCAAGCCTCTCCCTCTGTTTCCATCTTCCAATCGAGTCTCGCCGTCACCCTCTCCCCGGCGAAATTCGCCGATCTCTCCCTCAACCAGATCGTGAACAGATCTACGGCCACCGTCGTACTACTGAGCAACAACCATTGTTTTTTGCCTTTCCCGTCGGCAACAAGACAGGAGCAGGGTGGAGCTATGGAGGAGGTGGCGGTGCCGATCTCAAGTGAAGAAATGAGGAAGGAGAGAGAATGGAGAGAAGAGAGAGATGGTGCAGACGTGTGGTGTTTTTTTTTTTTTTTTAATTCCTTTTTCCATTTACTTATTTATTTATTTTAATTAAAGAAAAACAAAATTAGAAATTAAAATCCAAATCAGCAATTTAGGCCGAAAAACCCAAAATTAAGGGCATCACATGCGTTTCACATGCAATTTCGGCCCAATTGAACGATTCAAGCTGAAATTGGGCAAAATTGACGAGGTTCTACAACTTAATGTCCTAAATTGCCAGTCCGAAATTTTTTTGTCCGAAAGTGCCAGACCCCCTAAGTTACAGAGCAAAAAAAGTAATAAACTCTAATAAATATTATGGACTATTGAGTCCTGTACTCCAAATACAACCTTTAACTTGAAGGGAATTTCTACATTTATATACTAAATAAAGGGTAAATTAAATCTATAAACAATTAACGTTTCAAAATTAGATAATTTTGTATCTAACCATGTGTTGAATCATTCTTTTTGATGAGTATATCTGATGAAAATGAGAAAATGTATTTTTGATGAGTATATCTGATGAAAATGAGAAAATGTACAGCCCCAATAAACATGCGATCAGAACCCTTTCCTCCAACGCTTTTTTGGGTTTGTTTTTTTTCCTATTAATAAAATGAATTTGTCCAACTTGATTTTTGCTCAAATTTCTCATTGGCAGTCAAAAGGATTAAAATCCTTTTAAGTTTGTTTTTGGTTGGAACAAACAGAGAATAAAACCATTGTTGGATTCAAATCGGGTGTTTTCTCAAATTAGAAATCGAATGGTAAATCATAAATGTTCACAACCCACACGAGTGATCTCAAATTTGTTGTCACGCTGAAGATTCTATGATACAACAGTATGAAATGTGAGGGTATGGTTGCTGGATATGGGATCCTCGTAGTAGGTTGGACCAATAATCCTAATCTGGGTATTGATTTATTCCACTATTGATCGCACTTGAAATCATCCTAACTTTTGCTTTAGAAGAGAAGCATTTTCTCTTCCGCTTGAGAGAGACGAAAATTTAAGTGCAGTCTCCATTTCTCAGACTCTGCAGTAGCTTCAAATATCCCATCCCTTCAGGCTTAATATACCTGCAGATATTCAGATTAATTTTTCAGGGAAAATAGTTTTCAGAGACCATATTTACTTGATTAAATTGTAGTTTGAAGCCCTATAGGGATTTATCAACTAAGGCATGTGATAAGACATTAGAAAGAGATCATACCCATGGCGAAAAAGGAAATCAATGATAACGAGATTGCAATTTTCCTTGAACAATTGCGTACTCCATATGATATTTGCAACATGATTAACAGGGATTAACTTAAAGCTTTCCACCTCTCCATCTGCAGTGTAAAAAACAATAAATGTTGAGGGAAACATTTGTTATTTTGGAGCAGAAAGTTTAAGAACATTTACCCTCGTTCTGAGGAACAAAGCTCTCAGGAAGCTTTAGATCATAACAGAAAAGAACGTCTCTCTTGAATCTATATCCATCAATGTCCATGTAGGATACGGCTCCAGCTGCTGTGGCTCTGAGTAAACAAAATAAAGCAGCTGAAAATCATTTATTGATTCATCAATGAATGATCTTAGGAGATACTAAAGCTTTCTGAGAACAAAAGATGTATGCCTTTAAAATTGACTTGGAAACTCACAGATATGGTGCTGAAAAACTTTACTCGATGAGGTGTCTTATGATAATATAACTTTATAAACAAAGATGCATAGGTTTAAATAGATTCAGAAATGAGACACATTGGATTGAAAACTAACTTGCTGGAGATAGATCTTGGTATCCCTGCTTCTTCTTCACACTCCTTTACGAGATTCTCTCCACAGGATATCCCATGAGGCTGTCTTGTATGCATGCAAAAATAATGTTTTTAAGGGAAAAGCTATAATGTTAGCAGCAAAAGGAACTATTCTACAACCAAATCTACCACAGATTCATTATAGGTAAAACATAATGAAAAGGAAAAAAAAAAAAAAAAAGGAGCAAACAAACAAGTCAAAATTTCTTGAAGTGAGAGACTGACAGATGTCACTCCAGAAATATTATCAAGTTTTAACCAATGAGCATATAAGCACAAAAGCCAATCTCAGAACAAGTAGAAAGAAAAAGTCACACCAGCCCTCCAGCAACAAGATGATCAAGCTTGCCAGGATATGTGGGCTTTTCTACACTTCTCTTCCCTATCCATAGATATTCTTGGTTGTCTCTTTCAACATAGCCATTCATATGGACTCCATAAGCCTAGCACAACATATCATTCAAAGAAAACAATTACATAAATGCCACAAGCAAGATACAGAAGGAGCTTTCTAACTGCATTTGGAAGAATTGAATCATCAGTATTGGAGAAAACACATTCTGCACTTAAAGCAATTTCTGTGCAGCCAGCCTTCTAAGCTATCCAAGATAGAGTGAGAGCTATTTGAACAACACTCAAGAAATTTCATTACCTTTTAATGTAACTCACACAGTCATAATAGTTAAAGGTGACATCACTTAAAGCCTTTACTTTGGAAACTGAAAGTCAACTTACATATATTCATGGTAACAAGAAGAAATTAGAAAAAGGTACCATTCGACTATGGGACAAATGTTATGCACCTTTATCCCAAAGTATGGTGCTGCTGCACGCTCCAGAGAGAAAAATTCTGGTGTCCCAAATGAGGATGTGACAGGATAGAGCTGTAAATAGCAAAATATGCACAAGCTATGGAATAAAAAAGATGGACAGATATCTTCTGCAAATCCACAAGATAACACAAATTATGATTTTTAACAGTTGAAGATATATGATTAAACTAAATAGACAATGATAAAAAAGAACCTCATTTCGAATTCCAGGAATATATTCTTCACCCAAGCTCTCGATTACGTGTCCAACAGCTTTTGTCCTTTCCTCAGGTGTACTCAGCAATGGATGTAATGCAACATGGCATCCAAAATTGCTGCCATAAGAGATGTCTTCTGGGAACGCAAATACATCTTTATATCTTTTCAGATGGCGCGCAAATCTGCTTAGGGCACAAGCGCCCAAATCAATAGAAATCATAATTATTCCACAGGACAAAAAAAAAAAAAACATTGATCTTTTAGCCCCCTTTATGTTTGGTTGTGGATTTGATAAATAAAAATAACAGTATCATAGGCCTTTTAATTAAAGTTGATGCCCGGTTGGCCTAACTCCAAGATTCCAAGTATTGGTGTCACATGACGTGGTTACCACTCTTAAGGGCACAAAGTCATATATTAGCATCATCAGAATCTGTAAGACTAGAGGTCCAAGCACATTCCCTGAAACCTCAATGCATTCTTTGGGTTGAGGATTCAAAGAAGGAAATGATGATTAAAAAAAAAATTAAATCAGAAAATTTTGCACTTCGATATAATAGAATATTGAGATGAATACTGTAACAATATCAGTAGCAAATGTCCAGCATAACATTGATGAAAGCTGATAGGAAAAGTTTGTTGTGAAAAGGTATCTTATCAAACAAAGATATGACTGAATTTCCTCTCATCAGAGTTGAATGGTGTAACTTGAGGAAAAATAAAACAGAACAACTGCAATACTTCCAAGACTTTGTAATACTGTTTATTTATTTCATTTCATTTGAGTAATCCATAGCTCGCAAGTCACAACAAAAGAAACAGGCTCCTTACACCTTTTTCTTCTTCTCCATGCTCCTCCTCAAGCTGGAACCCGTCTCTTCCACAGCAAGCTTGCTAAACTAGACTTCTAAATTTATTTCCATGCAACACCTTTGCAACTCCATCAAGAAGAACCTGATTGCTTATTCACACAACTTATTTTGTTTTAAAGTTTCTCTTTGACAAAACACTAATCCACGTCTACATGCTTATTAGGACCGTTCTTTGAGCAATAAAATTATAACGGATTTCTAGCATTTCATTATCCACTTCAATTCTCAGTTCTAACATTCTGAAAGCTGCACGAACTCAGCTTCCACAGTGCTCCTAGATACGACATTATGTATCCGCTCCCAATCGGTATCATATGATATTCAAATTGCTATCTGCTACACATATGCTACACTATAAGAAATAAGTATCTTCTTGCAATCTTAGGGTTCGTTCTTCCATAAGGAAGATAAGCCAAATGAAAACTATGAAATGAAAGCACAAAGTACCATTATTTGGGGGGAGACAATTAAAATCAAGGACCAATCATCGTCTCAATAACATAAAATTAACAATTCAAAACTGAAAAACGCGTACAGAATGCAAAATTTACCCGTTATGAACATATCCAACGATCTGTTCCTCAATTACAAACGGCATAAATTCGCATTGCTTCTCCTGAAACATAATCACAATTTAGAGAGATGGAAAAATAACAATTTTTTTTTTTAATAAATTAAACTAGTAACATCAAAGAAAGCGATTGCGACGATTACAGAATTGCGATTGCAGAGAGTGACTTTGTGGAAGAAGCCATGGAGGTCAGTAGAGTGGTGTAGCCTAGTTTGGGACAAGTGAACGACGTCGTCCCAAGTGAAATCACTGCTTAGAGTGTGATGGGAAGCTGAAACAACAGATTGGGGAGGAGGGCAAAATAGGAATTTTAGTTTGGTGCTTGCGATTGAAGAAGAAGAACAGGAAGAGAGGGGAGAAATGCGGAGGAGCATAGAAGAGCAGTAACTGCTTCCCATTTTCAAACTCTGCAACCTAACTTCTCTTTGAATTTTACTTTCATATTTTTCTTCTATTTTTTAGTTCTTTATATTTATAAAAAAAATTCTTTTTTTGATCCACCTACATGCAAAAATAAGTAAAAATATTTATAGTTTTTGGTAAATTACATTTTTATCATCAATGTTTGATTATTATCAAATGAACCCAAACATTTATGAAAATTATAATCAAACTCTATAATTATAAAAATCTAAAAAACTCATGAAATGTTCCGATTGCTTTCATGACTAATTTGATTTGAAATATCTATTTCTATTGATATCCTATTTTAAGTTTTAAGGTGATCATATATTGATAATTTAATCGTTAAATGGATTAATTTGAAATAAAAAAGAAAAATAAAAGACATTTACCTATTGTGACAGGTAAAAAGACCAAAAAATGAATATTATTAAACATATAGAACTAAAAGACAAAAGGTGATAATAGATAGAGGATGAAAAATCAAATGAAGTAAACTTAGAAAATGAAATACCATTTTTCCCTTAAAAAATAATAATCAAATCTTTTCTTTATATATATAAAAATAATGTTTTTGGACAAAATGGTAATTTTCAAAATCCCGCTCAAATTTAGTTATCAAAGGTCCAAAACCGATATAAACCATCTCTCCTGTAAAACCAATGTGAGTATTGTGTAAAATCGTATAACAGATTTAGGTCAATAAGAGAGTTCAACCCACGACCATACTTCACAAGCTACATATGAATTTGTGAAAAATAAATTTTGTTTATAAATAATAAGAATCGCTCTTATGATAACCATCCGTGAGATGACGATCTCACGTAAGTTTTTCTCAAAAATCAATCCACCATCTCTTTCTTCCAAAAATTTCTATAATTTTGGTTCTTCTCTTCCTCATATCCGAAAAAATAAAAATTCATATCTGTTAAAATTTTCAGTGGTGGAAATAGTGAAATGAAGACAACTTTAGGATTTGCATTCAAACTTTCATTTTGTCTGTATGCTTTGATTTTTCAATTTTAAGGTTACTTGCTATCATGAATTTGATGAAATAATTTCTAATGCCAACATTAGGTTTGCTATTTGTTCTCATTCTTTTTTAAGGTTTTTGGTTGGAGAGTGATTATGGGTGAATTAATTGATTGAATTGAAAAATTCATGAATTTCAAAAAAAATAACAATGTTTTTTTTTCCCAGGTGAAAGATTGGCGTTGATTTTGCACCAATTGCTTGACTTCAACATCATCATTTGAAAATAATGACAAACAAACTGAACATGTAGTTGTTCACCAAGCCTCAAAACACACGAACCAGCACAAGCGTAACGACATGAACGAGAATTGAAAAGATTGTGGTGTGCTGTCGCCGGCACCCAAAAATAAAATATTCTCCTTAACTAACCTGTATAAGGATAGGTAAGGGTCGAACCCACAGAGAATAGTGTAATTCAATTAAATAAATTCGTATATGAAATCAATAAAATAGGGGGTTTGGTTGGTTTGGTTTGTTGAGTAATCATGCAACAAATAAATTGCAAGAAGAACACAAAAAGATGAATAAACAATGTAGTAAAACGATCTAGCCCTTGGATAGCCTCCCCTAGAATGATTCTTCCAAATTAATAAGTAATCTCGATTAACTAAGCCCTATCTCGAATCTCGCCCCTAAACCAGTGGTACGACCAAACTAGTTCAAATTTTTTCTTAAGTTTAATTAATTAGAAGGTACGACCCCTAATTAATCTACCCTATGAATAACCCCAAAACATGTATTCAAGATTCAATTCATAGAATACATTAACGATCCAAAATAATAGAGCAAACTAAACCATGAAAGCGGAACGTCCGAATCATGCAACCTAGACCTTATTATCCCAAGAGCTACAAACTCTATTTGCTACTATGATCACACAATATAACAATTATGGATTATACGTGCAATCTAAATATGAATAATAATTTAATCAAGCAAGGTGATTAGACTTACAAGATTAATAAATATCTCATGCATAGCATAAACCAAATAACAAGGAAATCGAGATAGAGTAAGAAATTGTTACTACTTAATTAACAGTCGAATCATTCAAGGTTCCGGCGTCTCCTTGGACTAGAACAATAAATTAGCCTCTAAGCATGGCTATGAACCAAAGTCACAAAAGAATTCTCTCTCAATGTTTCTGTCTATCTCCCTCTATGTCACGGCCCTTTTGGCTGCTGGGATCAGCCCTTGTTCTTATACTGAAGGCCTAAGATACAATTAAGGAACTAATGGGCCTAGTTTAATGGGCTTCTAAAACGTAGATTCACATTCCCAACACGGATCCCCTTAGTGTTGGGCTTCTTCTTCACTTTCGACGACTTACATTTTTCACATCTTGCTCGTTTCACCCATTATCATAGAATATATCAAAATGACCTGAAATTCATGGAAAATACAAAATCAAAGCCAAGAATCGAATATAGTAATAATTGGGTAACAGTGAAAAGATAGTGAACAATTAGATGCGAAAATTATCACATTAAACATGTAAATAACACACAAAACCCAACTTATCAGATTGCCCTCAGGCATAGCCAAATTGGTGATGTGGGGAGAAATCCTCCGGCAATGCAAATTCAAACCCTTTCTTTCACAAATATCTGTCATTCGAGTACATCCTTCAATTTACATCTCATCCGATTGAGGACTTACGTTCGGGCGGGGATTTCTTCATCTCTCCCAATTCAAAGAGAATTGAAAAGATTAAATGGCCTGGTTGGAGACCATCACTAGATACCATATCGAAATACAAGAAGAGGATGTGTTTTGGAAGGTTGGTTTGGTTGTGAGCGGTGAAAATGGAGATTAAATCTTTGTTTGGCATTTCTTGGAATAGTTGAATATCGTCTTTCAGGTGGCTACATTTGTCATAAATGTCGATGGATGTGTCAATGGAAGTGTTGGGTATGGAGTTTCTTGCCATGAATTGAAAGATGAATTTTTTTCAATTGCTTGACATTATTCAAAATTTTAAAGTGATGCATGCATTTTCTGGAAACCAAGAGTCAAGAAGAATATTTACTTTTCTATATTTATGTGATTCTAGCAGTCCTCTGTCGCACTGCCATTCTTTTTTTTTTTTTCTTTTGGTAAAAATAGGATTATGATATATTTTGTATTGTTAGAATTATGGTTTGAAGGATCTTCAACCGAATCATCTCTCTCAATTCAAGTAGTTTCTTATCTGTTATGTGTTCAGATCCAAAGAGCAATTTTTTATTCTTTGTTTTAATTATTTTCAACTCTATTTTTATTTTTTATTCTCTTATTTTCACTTATCTTCTTCTTTGGGTTCCTCTCTAAAACCAAACCTCTTTCTCCTCATACCAATATGTGGCTGCTGAAATCGATCTCCAATTGACGTCCACCTCTATCGCACAATATTAAAACTGCTCTATACTCGAATCCCTAATGCACTGATTAAACGTCTGCAAAGTTGAATAGTTGGTCATTGAAATCCACCATTGTCATGAGAAGGAAAGTAGCGATAAGCCTCCTTGAAACCAGTATATTTTCCGCTGTTTTGATGTGCTTCACGTTGATCCTCTCTGCCAGACAAACGAATCGGAGTTTCACTTCTCCAACTCATGATTTTGGTCTTTGACGCGATAATAAATAGAAGAAGAATGTACAAAACAAATAAGAAGAATAATAAATTGATAAGAAAAGAGATTAAGATGAAGGAGAAATAAGAAGAAAAAAAGAAAAAAAAAACACTGTTTATGCATAATACCTTAAGGGTAAACGTGTGATACTTAAGGTAAATGTGTGATACCTTCATTATATATAATTAGGTTTGTGCGCGGCACACAACAACTATGGTGTGGCCGCACGTGGGGGTGCGTGGACGTGCCTGAAAGCGGCCCATGCGCTGGATCAGGTTTGGGGCACTGATCTAAGATCTGTGTCATGGGTGCATATAAGTTTTTGCCTACAAATTTATCATTTTTTCCTCCCAAACTATCAACCAATAAAAAAAAAAAATTTAAATAACTTTTATGTATGTTATAGATAAGCTTCGCATATATCTTACATAATAAGTTATCTTATAATTTATATATAGAAGTAGAGATAAAACAAAAGAAACTATTTTAAATGATATGATAATATTTTAATAATATGATTAAATTTTGAAAATTAGTTTATAATTTTAATATATATATGGAAAATAGTTTTAAAATCTAAATTTCATTTTATGAAGGGTTGTAAAATGTTTCAAAGTTTGAAAACTATAATAAAAATATTAAAATAATAATAAAATTTGAAATTAAATAATAATAATAATAATAATAATAATAATAATAATAATAATAATAAGAAGAAGAAGAAGAAGAAGAAGAAGAAGAAGAAGAAGAAGGTTGTGAGATTAAGTCTGTTCTTATTATTAATAATAATAAGAAGAAGAAGAAGAAGGTTGTGAGATTAAGTCTGTTCTTATTATTAATAATAATAAGAAGAAGAAGAAGAAGAAGGTTGTGAGATTAAGTCTAACAATCTAAAATCAACAAATAAAATTTAAAAATTAATTCAAATATATATGTAATATTAATTGTGTAGGATATAAAAATTAATAAATTGAATAAATTTCTTTAATAAAAATAATAGAATATTTGGTAATTTATTCAATATTATCTCAAATGAATCGTTATATTTAATCTAAAACATGTTTTAAAAAACTATAATATGTTTTTAAAAATATCTGAAAAATGATTTCAAAAATCTAAGAAAATATTGTTTTAAAATTTAAAATTAATTTTAAACCTAAATTTTTTAAATATAAAATAGATTTTGGAATAAATACAATTTTTTTGAATAAATCCATCTCAAAACAATGCAGAAAATTATTTACAATTCTAAAAATAATTATATATAAAGGAACAAAACATATTAGTAAGTAAAATTAATCACTTCTTAATTATTCAGAAATTATAACTCGCAAAAACAAAACTATTATTATTATTATTATTATTATTATTATTTTCGATTTATTTTCAGATTTAATTGTTAAATGTTTATGTTTTCAAAAAAAAACTACGGATTTTTATAAATTTCAAAATAATAAGAAGCCATGAATAACCTTTTAATATAATAACTTCATTATATTATTACAAATCATATATATTATCATAATAAATAATAAACCGCACATCGTGCGAGAGTACTACTAGTCTTCATATAAGACACAAAAGTTGTAGAGGCATTTGATTCTGTTTTTCCAAATGAGATGTTCTCTTTTTAAATCTTTTGAAGAAGTCAATGATATTCAACCGTTAATGAAAAATCAAATGTTTGGTACTACAATTTTCTTAATTTCAAAGCATGAGTCGTGTTTTTTCATTTAAAGTTTTTTGTTTTCTAATTTACTACAAGTTATGATTTTCAAAATTTTTAGGAGGTGTGTGCAGTTCTAAGCAGACTTGTTTGTGTACTATCTTGATCATCAAGTGAAATATGTGGAGGTTATATTGGAGGACCCTCATTTAGACGGTTTCTCAGACAAGATCATTAATTATTCAACATTTTTGTTTCATCTGATATTTCAATGTAAACATCACATCCTAAATGTAAAAGATGACATCATTAATTTACACATGACATGAATTCAATATAATGAAATACAAAATTGAAATAGAGGATCCAATTCGTTGTACTGATCCCATAATTTGAAAGGTGTAAGCTAAGTAAATTACTAAATTGAGATAATGGTGTTATTAGTTTGCTATTTGAACCAATTGTTTAATTTGGTTTTTCCATTGCTTCAACAAATTGAGTTAACATACTGTATTAATTTGGTTTTCTGAAAATTGGGTTTAAAGTGTCTTATTAACTGCCTCAGTGAGCATGATCAATTAGGTATGTCTTTGTTAATTTTACTGTTTTCAGTTATAAAACAATTTTGATTTTATTTAAAATCAAATTTACGTTTTTATAGGATTACGAGATTTTAATATTAACAAAAAAGGCATACTCGACTGGTGAGTTAATATTAATTTTTTTTATTATTATTAAAAAGGCAAGTTGTGCTCATTTTGTGTGAAGACATGTGGATTAAAGTAGCTGCGTTATAAATTATAATTAAGTTAAAACAAACGCAGTCTCGAAATCATAGAAATATATAAGGGATTAAAAAGGAAAAGCCATTACTATTCTTGAATTTAATATTTCAATTTGTCGTCCATATCATGTGTTAAGTTATCACAAAAACTCATGTGAACCAGATGTATGAATCTAAGATCTATGTAATTCGGGTCGATCCGACCCAAATCCGCGAATTTCTATTTATTTTTTTTAATTTCTAGATTTTTGTTTTGACCTTTATATATAAATGTGTGACATTTATGTACAAACATCTGTACCTTTATGTCTGTAACTTAAAAAAAATGAAGATTTTCAACACAATTTGTATTGCATACTTTTATGTGATATCAATGTGATCTTTATGTTATATTATGTCACATTTATGTACAAATATTCTGACCTTTATGTAATATATAAAAGTGCATAAATATCAGAATATTTGTTCATAAAGGTGACATGATATAATATAAATGTCACATTGATATCACATAAAGGTATACAGTTCAAATTATGTTGAAAATCTTCATTTTTTTCTAAGTTATACTAGTACATAAAGGTCATGATAGTTGTACATAAAGGTCACACATTTATAACATAAATGTCACACTAATACAACATAAAGGTAACAACCGAAGCAAAAAAAAAAAAGTTAAATTCAAAATTGGGTCGACTCGAATTGCATGTACACCAAGTGCACACAAGACCAACTCTTAAGTTATTTGTTCAAGATATATATAGAGAAAATGTAAGAAAAACTATTTTGTCAACAAAATTATGCATTAAAAAAATAAATTAAGTCTGAATAACATTTAACAAATAATATATCAATATTCAAAATTTACATTTTAAATTTTAAATTATATATAATGAAATATCACAAAAAAAAAAAAAGTTTAACTAACTAATATTTTTTAAATTCAGATAATATAATGAATATCATAAACTTATTAAGATAATGAATATCATACACGTGTATTATGGCTTTTAATTACAATATTATGTAATAAATTCTTTTTTTTTAATTATTAGTCTAGTTAACTATTTAATTAATCAATTCTTTAATGGTTTAAACATCTGTCTAATTTTGAAAACACTACAACTACTATGCCCCTTTTCATGTTCCATAGAAGAAAAGCTCCACATAAATAAGTCTCCAATACAAGATATAAATTCCCTATCTACTAAGGAAAGTAATCCCCAGCCAAATATGAAATTAAAGTCCATGTAAACATAAATTTAATTGAATCCAACCATAGTCAATTTATGGGATAGCACACATTCTACCATAATTAATATAGTGATTTATTTTTTTAACACACAAGATAAATAATTTACTTTTCTACCATAATCCAATAAAATAACAAATTTACGTTGTTAATAAGATATAAATGTAGTGTCAATAAGACAAATTTACCATCATATCAGTCATTTTTGCACTAGTTCACATGTGAGCAAGGGCTATTTTTGACAATTCATCAAAATTATGATAGAAAAGTAAGAAAACTATATTATATGATAAAAAAAATCTTCTTCATTTGATTTAATGATATTTCCAGACATTCTTCCCTCAATTTATTGCTTAAAAAGTACTACTCAGTTACCAACTATCTTTTTAATTTCCTCCATTTTTTTATGCTCAATAAAAGTATTTTCTAATTAAATTTAAAAAACGAGAAAAATATATAGTAACATAGAATTATTATAATGATATAAATAATTTAATTTAATAATATGGTTCAACCAAATCCTACAATCAATATAATATGCTTTAGGCAAAAACAAAAAGTAGGATTACGCAGAAGAAATAAATCCTAAGTGGAATTGCAATTTCCAACATAGCTTTTTATGAGGATGAGAAAAAGTTGGGGAAAATAAAAAGCTGAAACATATATATAAATAAAGCTGAAACACATATATATAAAAAGCTGAAATTAAAAAAGAAAGGAAGATTGCACACGTAGATTTCTGCTGGAAAGTGTGTTTTTCTAATGCTTAATGCTTCCAAATCTGTTTTGGGGTAAACCCCATATCAAATCTATAAAGTTCTTATTATAATTTAATTTAATTTAATTAAAGTGTTATTATTTATAAAAATATTTACATAATTAAAGTCTTGTTATTTTATTTAAAATGAGTAACTAATGTTGATTAAAGTCTCTTCTTTAAAGTGACAACAAAGTCATGACAAACTCTTAGTTGGTTTCTTTTTCGTTTGTATATTTATTTATGGATGCGGCTATCCGCACCCCAAATTTTACTAAACACACCCCATTCAACACTTTGAATGAGGTTTGTTTAGTAAGTTTTGGGGTGCGGAGCCGCATTCTTTATTTATTGCGTTTATCCTTGTCTTTGCTGATCACTTATCACTACAACTAATTATGCTTAATTAATATTGGTAACTGATTAATTCTTTGCTGATCAAAGAAATGTTTCTATTTTTTTTTCTCATAATTACACGTCAGATAATGATGTAACTTCACTAAGTTTTGATTACTATTTTGTGGGAAACACTGTTTAAGCATATCGAAAACTTTTCTTAAACCTTTTCCTTTTCTAATTCTTATCCAAACTCATGCCTAGTCAAATTGAATAAAAAAATGAGTAAACATAACATAAAATTGTAAGAATGAATATATATATATATATTATGAAATCATAACATAAAATTGTAGGAATGAATCTCCAATCCACATTTTTGAGGATCTCGAATAGCCAAAAAGTTCAAAAACGTACTTTCGATCGATTGATTAATTTATATTTCAACAAATTCTTTTAAAATTGTAAAGTAAACCATGATTGGTTTAATTTGGTTAAATTTTAGCCAATTTGTTGGTTAAAATTAGCTGATTTTATAGACCACCAAATTAATTAAATCACATTTCATCTTAAAATAGACTCAGGTTTAGACCCAAAGCTTATAAATATAAATATTATACATGATAATTTACTCAAGCATTCCCTTTTACACAAATACACAATTTACTTGTATGTTTATATGTTTATGGATACCTAATTTACCTCATTAATTAAGCTAACATTCCTGAAACCTCTTATACAAAATAAGATTTATAAATCTTATAAAAAAACTAGTTAAATCGATAATTCTAAAGCAAAATTTGGGTTTTCTTATTCAGAGTTTTATTTATTTATTTATTTATTATTATTATTATTATTATTATTATTATTTGGAAGAAAGAGAAAAGCTACAAAAGAAATTGAGTCAACTTGAGTTGTGGTCCCCATGTGGAAGAAGCCAATTGGATTAACACAAAAATAAATAATCTGCATGGGATTATCATGTTCATTTCTTCTTTACATGATCACACTTTTTTGAGTGGGAATTGCATGCATAACTGAATAACTGAATTAAGAAAGGAATCTGTTGTGTAATATTTTAATATTCCTCTAATAATCAATCTTCATTGACTCTTCATGTTCTTGATCTGCAACTCAATCAAGAAAACCCATCAAGAATAGCAGAAAGCACTCACCTTCTTTAAAGAACCAAGATGGAGAAATCAAACCCACTTCTTCATCGCAATGTGTCGATCCTTTTGCTGTTGTGTTTGGTAAGAACAGTAACTAGCAACGTGGGAGTGAACTGGGGCACAATGGCGACCCACCAGTTGTCTGCTCAGAGTGTTGTCCAAATGCTGAAAGACAACGGTTTTGACAAAGTGAAGTTGTTTGACGCTGACGAGACGATTCTAGAAGCCCTGATTGGAAGCGACATAGAAATCATGCTTGCCGTTCCCAACTACATGCTCGAACAAATGAGCCTCGACCGAAACGCCGCCGTTTCATGGGTGGAAGCCAATCTGACCAGCTATGCATATCCAGGTGGCGTTAACATCAGATATGTGGCAGTTGGGAATGAGCCATTTCTCAAGACCTACAATGGGACGTACCTAAAGCACACATTCCCAGCATTGAAGAACATCCAAGAAGCCATTAACAACGCAGGCTTAGGATCAAAGATCAAAGCCACAGTCCCATTCAATGCAGACATATACAACTCCCCGGAATCGAACCCGGTCCCATCAGCCGGCGATTTCCGGCCCGAAATACGAGACCTCTCGATCCAAATCATCCAATACCTATACGCCAACGAGGCCCCGTTCGTCGTAAACATATATCCCTTCTTGAGCCTCTACGGCAACTCCTACTTCCCCCTCGACTTCGCCTTCTTTGACGGCTCAAACAAGCCCCTCAGAGACGGCGAACGTCTTTACACCAACGTCTTCGACGCCAACCTCGACACCCTCCTCTGGTCCCTCACAAAAGCAGGGTACGCAGATGCCAAAATCATAGTCGGGGAAGTGGGCTGGCCCACAGACGGCGACAAGGACGCCAACATCCAGAATGCTAGAAGGTTCAACAGAGGTTTAATACAGCATGTGATGAGTGGAGAAGGGACCCCACTTAGAAAGGGCAAGATTGAAGTCTATCTCTTCAGCCTCATAGATGAGGATGCCAAGAGCATTGATCCAGGCAGCTTTGAGCGCCACTGGGGGATATTTGAGTTCGATGGGAAGCCCAAATACGAGCTCGACTTATCTGGCTCAGACCAGAACAGAGGGCTCGTTGCGGTGCAGGGGGTTAGGTACATGGCTAGGAGGTGGTGTGTGTTGAATACTTTTGTTGAAGAGGATGGTAAAGAACTGGGGAGGAACATAGACTACGCGTGCAGCCTGTCTGATTGCACGGCGTTGGGGTATGGATCGTCGTGCAATCATCTGGGCTTGCAGGGGAACGCTTCCTATGCTTTCAATATGTATTATCAGTTCAAGGGTCAGAATGAGTGGGATTGTGACTTTTCTGGCCTTGCTGTCATCACTGACGAGGATCCTTCTGATAGTAACTGTAGCTTTCCGGTTATGATTGCTTATGGGAATCCCATGTTGATGTTGCATAAGAAGGTGCTTAATGTTTTGCTTGCTGTTCTTGAAGGCTGTATAGTGTTTTTGCTTCTTGTTTCTTAGTTTAATTATCACACTTTTGGATCTCTCTGAATTTTTCATTCATGTGTTTCTTGTACACAAATTTGTAGTAATTAGTATATATAAGGTGTTTGGGAGATTGATACATTGATGAACAAAATTGGATGCTTAATTAGATGAAACCATGATATCAAAAGTTTAATCAGTGTGTGTATAGTAATTTGTATATGATTTAAGTTTTAGAATGAGTGATAATGTGGTTTTTCTTATCATGGGTTGATCTTGGTAATGATTTGACCATAAGTACTACAGTTAGATTACTAGCTTAAAATAAAGATATAGATCTTAAGACGTACTTGCATCATATTCGAGTCGTAAAAAAGATTTAAAAGTTACAACTTACAACATACTTGCATCATATTCGAGTTTTGAAAAAGATATCCACGACATTACAACTGTTCAATTCCTGGGTCAGTTGGAATTGTAAATGAGATTTCATTTTATCTTAATACTACTTAAGTATATTGACAATATCATATAAAATACTTAAAATGATGATAATTTGTGAATAATATATGAAATATTTGGAATACAAGAGACGAATTCGTGGATAAAATCATCTCATGGATTTAATTCTATAAAATGGAATGAGTTTGACTCGGTCAACGTCCCGATCAATTGTCAATGTCCGGTTAACAAAGTCAAACATAAATCTTTATGTATATTCGATAATACTTTTGTATTATGCAATACGTTTATATGTATGAAATAATACTTTTGAGAAATTATAAATTGATAAGATACTATGTAATACTTTTGTGCGTTGATGGTAATAGTTTTGTGCATATCATGGAGTAATATTTTTGCTTCTAAATCCATGATTAATTTGGAAATTTGTAATTTCACAGCTAATATTTGTATTCTCGTCATATAATATTTTCGTATGCATCATGTAATACTATTGAAAAAATTATAATTGGATAAATATTACTATGTCATGATGATATTTTTATGCGTTATGAGAAATAATTTTGGTTGCATGACTTCAGATCAATGATGAATTTGAGAAATCGTAATTTGACAAGTAATATTTTTATGTATATCACCTAATACTTTCCTTTAAGTTAACGACATCGAACAGGTCGGGTTAGTCCGACTCATAGAATCATGAGATGTGTGAGATGGTTTCACAAAAGACCTACTTTATCCATGATATACAAAATAAATTTTAATCATTATCATTTTTTAGACTTCTCACTTTTTTTTTCACAAAAATTATATAATAAGATTCGTGAGACGAAATCATAATATCCAATATTTAGGTTTATGAATTATAATTGACTCGTCTCATAAAATTATATTGAGGTGTCGTATAAATCCT
This sequence comes from Scutellaria galericulata, assembly GCA_946896805.1. NCBI lineage: Eukaryota > Viridiplantae > Streptophyta > Magnoliopsida > Lamiales > Lamiaceae > Scutellaria > Scutellaria galericulata. Next base: position 16,925,592 of record OX335790.1, read on the forward strand.
ACTCAGTTATTGTTAATAAATCACAAATAAAGTGTTGTATTGGGTCCATCGAGCGTCAGATTCACGACCACTGATTTGGGACATCTTGGGCTCCTACCTTATTTGTCAATTTTCTTTTAAACTTTGGTATTTCCATTCATGATAAAATCCTAAAATAAGAAATAAAATCATCAAAACAATAATAATGTTAGGGATTTCACTTAAATACACATTAGAAATTAAGTACTTGGTGTAAGCGGATATAAGAAGAGAAAATTCATTTTTAATATTACTAATTATACATTTGTCCACAAACAGTTATGATTGATTAAAATTAATCTAAATTCAACTTAAAAAATTGTCTAATTTTAATCCTTTTTTCATTGAAATTTATAAAATGTTCCAGAAATTGGCTTGTAGGATATGCGGGAATTTGGGGATTTCCAACCACTGAACAAACGCTCATAATTTTGTTGATTTGAAAACTATCTTAAAGATATTTGTAGACTGAATATCAAAGTTAGCAAAATGAGATCATAAACAAGTGACTGGAAATCCTCGAATTTTTTTATCTCGTAGTGATAATTAACAGATTTTACACATTCTGATTATACAAGGACTAAAATTTCACAATTTCATTAATATAACCAAAATTGATATATTTAATTTAACCACCCAATTTTCAAATAATGTTTAATTAATGGGACTAAACATGGAATTTTCCCAAATATAATCTATTTAATATACTTGGGAATTATCTCTTAGATTCTTTAATTTAAAAAATCTTTAAAGTACTTGTAAATTTTTGAAATACTTAAAAAGTTTTTGTTAATTCTTATAATAATTTCATGAACTCCCAAAGTAAAATATTAGGATTTCATGTATAACATATTTTGTACAAAGTAAAAGAAAAAAAAAACTTGTCATTAAAATATAGTTGTAGAATTTGTACGAAATGGCTAGATATTTCGAATAAAGTACTCCAAAATACAAAAAAAATAAAATTCTATATATCTTTAATTAAGAGAGATTGTTCTCCATTACACAAGTTCATACAATAATGTAAGTGGAGTGAAGCACAAAAATCTATGTCCTGATACAATGAAAGCAGTTGATTTAATTGCAAAAAACTAATCAAATCAAAGTAAACACTCAAAATAATAAAATTCATGATATCAAGAAGAAGAAGAGAACAAGAAACACATTGCAAAATTTGCAAATGAGAGACATAAATTAATTAATAGAGCATTCATATCTTTGAGAATTGACTTATGCTTCTGTCCCCCTTCACTCCGACCTCACCGGTCATATTGAATCATGTTATAAAACACAAATATTTGTTTGGGATGTAAGACATATTTGTAAAGTAAAAATAAAGTAGTGATATAAAGATTATCTAAGAAATCTTCGTAGAATTAAATTCTCTTTTGATGTGCAAATTCGTATGGATGAATCGAGTCAAACACCAATTAAGTCAAATATAAATTGAATGAAATAAAATGAAAAATGAATAAAACTCAAAGACCTGCTCGGTCGATTATGGCTCGTCAAATCGTATTTAAATTGTTGAATATCAGAGTAATAACACTATATTACTCTAATTAATAAATTTCGGATCTCTTTTCCCTAAACTATGGTCCTATTTATAGGCCAAGTTAGAGATTACATTTTAGGGATTTGGTTCGATCCAAATTTAATTTGATTATATCTTAATTTGTTTCCTTTTTCCAAATATCTTGAATTTGATTATTTCTCGTGAAATGGGCTTCTAGGCCTGCATAGGGCTTGCTAAGAAGAGAACTCGGGTGTGCTAGCCCAAGTCCTGACCAGTTCGGTTTTGATCGGCTCCTTTGATCGGGTCTACCAATGTCTCATCCTAGAGATCATATGACCCAGGTCTGATCGGAATACAACAATCTTGATTCTGAGAATTTAACATTACAAAATCATTATATTTAATATTTCTAGACATTTTATAGTCTTTGTCCAAGTATTTTAACCATGAGTTGCAATGAAATGAAATCACTATCAAATCTATTGATCCAAGAGTCGGTTATACTGAGAATATATAAGAAAAGCAGTGGCTATTTTTCACGTCACCCCGCTTTAGGATGTGGATTCCTTCCAAGTAATTATTGTGTGGAATTAATCTTTTTTTTTTTAGAATAAAAAAGAAAAATGTTTTCTGTAGAGAAAATTAATTAGTAGTAGAATATTGAATTCCAATGGTCAAAAATTGGTGATTAGGAATCTTTGTTATCAAATCCTAGGTCAACACGCCACAATATCAACTCATCCAATCAGCATGCATGCGGTGATAGACTTAACAAATACTTATCCTAATGAATTTTGAATCGTAATCAGTATGATAAGATGGTATTAATTAGAAAATTATGTGACACAAGTCAACATTTGATTTGAATGCTCGACGCATTTATTAAGTTTTAGCCTTGAATGACTTATTTCAAAGTTAAATAAATGGTGATAACTGAAATGAAAGAAATAAAATATTAAGGGTGACGGACTTGTAAACAAGTGCAATTGAAGATTCATTTGTATCAAGATCCTTGTAAACCACATACAAATTAAAACAAAATAATGATAGAAGAAAAAATTAAAATGTACCGGAATTTATTTTAATTTATGAAAGCTAGTCTGAAAATAAGATCGAATTTTGAAGTTTAAAACGTCAAATCACTACAAAATAATGTATTGCATTCTTTGGCAAACATATAGTTAATTGTTTTGCTTTAGAAAATTCCTTCTCAACAATGAACAAGTATTTAATAATGAATGGGTAACTTCATTTCTAATCACAACTTAATATTTATTATTTTCTAGTTCAATTTGAACATTTTTACTCTTTTTTCTCATTATATACGCTCATTTTTATAATTAAAATTTAGGTCATACCATCATTTCATCATGTACTAACATAATCGATTAATTCGTTCTATCTACATTAGTATGTCATAATATCAATGTTTATGTCATATTGTCATATCTCATATCAATATAATCATGTCGTTTCTACTTTTAAAAGTTCGTTTCATTTAAAATTTGGTTGCACCACTCCGTTTCATACTAATGATATAATTGACCAAAATATTTAAAAGAAGAAAAAATTAGATTTTTTTTTTTTTTAACGAGAATGACAAGAATGTGTAGTACTTGAGCATGCTACTCGAAGAAATTTAAAAAAAAAAACTACCTAATTATCATTGCATTTTTCATACACATGACATATTTTTAATGAGCTTTGCAAGCTGATTTTTGAACTAATTAAATCAATTTTGGCTAGACAGGGTCAACGACCACCTACCCCATTTATTAGATTAATATTACATTAATGCATGCATGATTATGGGGTTTTTACTTTATTTTGATATAAGTAGTTGATCATTAATTAAATTAAATACAGAATCTGAATGTAATTCACAGCTTAATATAATACAGTCCTGCTACCCTACCCACCGTGGGCATGTTAAAATGTGTCCATCGTTAATGTGTAAAAAATCCAGAATACCAATTAATTTCACTTTTCATATGATGAGAGGATAAAATCATTACACGTCATCAGTAAGCATATTAAAAATTGCCAACGATGGGCATTTGAGCATATTCCTAATATAATAATTAATTAAGTGATTGTATTCCCCTCAATCTATATATTCAATTTGATGTGTTCCATAATAATAGGAATCTTTTCTAGAGAACAATTTATGAGTCTTCTCATATATGAAGAATAGCACTTTAGTCAATTATTTCAGACAAGAAAAAGTATGCAGAATATACCCCATCTATTTCAGAACCAAAAAGCAGCAACTTTTCTCCTATGTTAGTGTTGCACACAGAAATGTGCTAAACTGGAATTTGGCTTCCTTAATTTAGTGCAGTGTTCGGAGGCGGAGTAGACTATTATTCCATCCATTCCAAAATCTCAAAATAAATGTCATTTCAATAAAATAAAAAATAAAAAAAGTTATCTCAAAATAAGTATCATTTTAGGATTTTAAGATATATTTATGACCAGTAATTTACCAAAAATACCTTCATTTACTCATATCAAATTAAAGAGAATTGTTAATAGGAAAGAGAAAAAACTCCCACGTAATTATATTTAAATAGGGGTAGATTGGTCTTTATATCATATTTCTTAATTTATGTGAAAACACCTCAAACCACATTTATTTTGCTACGAATGAGTATCTATTACACATTAAAAGCATGTTTTATCTCTCATTCATTTCAACACTTTTAATTATTTAATGGCATTGCCTTATAAGAACACAAAAGTAAAATATAGAATGTTATTTAAAAGACCCAATATGTAAAACATACAACTTTGTTTAAAAGGCCTAATAGAACCAAAAAAAAAAATTGATAGACATTTTTATGTTGGTCAGTTCTTTTAAAATTATAATTTTGTCAATTGAGTACAATTTTGATCAATTTGTGAAACACACCAGAGATCATTATTACAATTGATGTTATATCTCTTATTCTAAAATAATCACCTCACACCACGTATATGTATTAAATGATATCATTAATTAACACGTAAGATGTATTAAATGATATAAAACATGAGATGTACTATCAAATACTACCTCCATCCCAAAATAAATGACGTTTTAGAGGGTTTCACACAAATTAAGATAGTTGATAAAATAACTGATCTACCCCTATTTAATTATAATCATTGTGAAAAGTTTTTCTTCTCTTTCTTTATACCTTTTTTTAAATTTGTGTGTGAATAATAAATAGATCATAAAGCAAGACTCTTGGATAATTTTCCTACCAAAATTCAAAGTTGAAATTATAAACTAAAATCTGAAAATTTTAGGAGCCAAATTGAAATTTCAATTATGCTTAAATTTTAGAATTGAGCCAAACTGTATTTGATAAATAGCTAGTTGTTCATCCTTATTTTGATTCTGCATTTTTTCCATAATCTTCATAATTGTTGAAAGAAAATTGAAGTACTAGTTTTCCACTTTATGGAGTATGACAATTCGTGTTTTTCAAGAAAAACACTCTTCATCTTATTAAAGCATAAATGTTGGATTTCTATTTCCAATGGTCATTTTTGTACACTTAATGTGATAGGAGTAAATAGGGGCATTTCTGGTAGATTTACATGCAAATGTGTCTTGAAATCCAAAAACGACAATTATTTTGGGACAAATTTTCTTAGCTAAAACGTCATTTATTTTGGGACGGAGGTAGTATATTATATGATCTGAATCTAAACTTAGGTGGCATGTGCAATGATGTGGAAGACATGTCACATTGAAAATTAAACGGATTTTATTCTTTCAAAATCTTGTGTAATTAAGACCCTTAAATTAGATTAATCCATACCAAATTTTGCATGCACGTATCTTTACAAATTGACCAAAATTGAACCAAATCTGCTGACAATTATATTAAAAGAAATCAACCAAAATAAAAAAATCCCGGACTAGATTTTTTTTAAAATTTGTTTAAGTCAATTTGGGCAATTTAAAATAAATTGTTTACCATCACATTAGCTTTTGACTTAAAGCATGTTAAATGCATATTGGAAGCATATGCATGCATTATTGCATGTAAAAAGCTGGTGATAAAAAAGACATAAAATCAAGAGAAGGTTCTGTGTAATCACAATACAAAAATACATATATATAGCCGGCAAAATATATATAAAACCATGAGACATGCCACCACACATATATATCCCTTTCCACATGACAATTGAATTATTGCGAAAAAGATGGAATCTAAATCCATGCAAAGATGGATGGAATTTCACAATGGATGTGCATTATTTGGAATAAATTCCCATCTCATAAAATTTAAAATCTATCTCTTGTTTTTATCTACTATGATCATCTACCTCAACCGTGTTAACCGGAACCATATACAACCTATTCATTATTGCACGGCCAGAATAATATAGGCTATATATGATAGTATACCTCATGTAAAATTATTTTACGGATCTAATTTAATGAAGCAGATAATAGACAATTAATATATGAAAACGGGTTTGAGTTGTGATAGTGACATCGTCTCAAAAAATTATATATATTAGAGTTACGTATATTTTTTATGTATATGTTATACCTTGTAAAATTTATTAGTGTTGTGTATTTGTTCATTTCCGGAAAATCACACACATTTGTAGGAAAAAAAATGTAAATTTAGGGCACTGCCTTTAGACTATTCACCAATGAAACTAATTTTTCAGACCGTAACATTGAGATACTAACTTTTCAATTTGAGGGTTTTAGGACAAAATGATCTGAAATCACTAATTTCGGATCAAATCACACGTATGTCAGGTCAAATCACAATAGCAAAAAGCTCAAATCTCATGCAATTGGACCTGAATTTCGTAATTTCGGATTTTTTGTCCTAAAATTACCCAATTTGAAAAGTTAGTGTATCAATATCAAAATCCGAAAAATTAATGTCATTTCATTAATAAATTACCTAAAAATAGTTCATAACTTTACATTTCTCCTTCATTTGTATACAAATACACATACATATCCATAGATTGATGTAAAAACGAACCATAGATATTGAATTTGAGATGGGTAATCCAGCACATGCAATATCTATAAGATCTATACAAATGGATAGATGGTCCCACAAGGGACCATGGTCCTCGAGCAGCCGGATCTTATTGGAAGTCCAAGTAACGAAAAAAAAAAAAGAGATATTTGATAATCTTTATTGCTTTATCAGCTGCAAAATTACTTGCTAAATTTAATTTTCAATATGTTCTGACATATTGATTTCAATAGGTTTTATATTTAATCCATTTAGTCTATCTTGCAAAAAACTTGATCTCAAATTAATAAGATTTTAGTAAATTTTGATTTTCAAAATCTTCTTTAAGAAAACTTCATATTACATATATCCTAGAAAAAAGAATCTACGCATGCATTTGGAAAATTATATAATCTTTTTATATAATTAATTATGTACTTGAATTGAAGAATTATATTTTTTAAATTTTTAAAAGAAAAAATTACTCTTTAAATACTTTTTGTATATTTTTTTATTATATATGGGGCCTCCAAGTTTGGAAGGCTGTGAGACCTTTTTTCTTTTTTGGAAAGTATTTTAGAAGAGGCACCATATCCATGTAAATGCTGCAATTGTAATTTTATACATTAGTTTTATATATTAATGTTAATAAGTCTATCTATGTGTTCGACGTGACACCTGAAAGGCTGGGTCGTACATGAGTGAACATCCTGCCTGTATTAATCTTGCTATGAATGTTATATTCATGTAAATTCAGTAAATGAAGAAAAGATCAGGAAAAAATGTAAATTTTAGAACAACAATTTTTGACAATTCATCATTTAAGATTATGGGCCTTGAAATTAGGGCATTAACTTTTTAATTTGAGTTAATTTAGAACAATTAGTCATATATCCAAAAACTCGGGTTAAATTGCATGTGTAGCCGCTGCAACACAGGATTTTTCGAAATTTTGATTTGGACTGAATTTGATAAATTGATTTGAGGTTTGCTATAGTGAGAACATACATTTTGGTTAAATTTGGAAGGAAATTGAATTTCCGGTAAACTTGAGGTGGTTATGGCAGATTCTAACGATGATTTGATAATGTTGATGATATTGAATTATATATAAACTAGTATAAACCCCGTGTGATACACGGATTTATCAAAATAAAAAAAATTTTAGACATAAATACAAAATATTTAGAGTTTTTTTAAAAATCTATATTAACATAAATTAACATCATATTTATTATTAGTATTTTCTTTTATGTATTAATATTAGCAAGCAACAATTTTTTTCTTACAGTTACTAATGTTAGTTTCTCTTAAAAAAATATTTTATAATCACACGACCTAAAACATATTTATAATGTCAATGTATATGTACATAATTTCTTTTATTCATGATATGCATGAATAATGTTTTTATCTTTAATGATTATATACATAGAATTTTACTACATGCATTTAAATTTATATTGTATTTTTGCACTTAAGATAAAATCGTGAATGCACTTAAAATTTGATCTTCCCTAATTTTATTTGTTTTAAAATTTTAATTCTATCTTCACATATAATAAATGAGATAATATTAATAAACATAATAAAAAATATTATTTCATTTTTTATTTGAACACAAAGAAAGTAAGTTAATATTGATTAAAGATTGATTGAAAATTAATAATTTGATAGTTAATAAGTTGTTTAATTTGGTATTAATTGATATAGAATAAACTTAATACTAATAATTAATTTGAGATTTTAATTGGGAGAGAAACCAAATTAATGAGAGAGTGACATGTGTCCTTTGATGGTTATTACTTTAGTATATATGAAAGATGAAAGATATTTTTCCACTTAAGATAAAATCATGAATACACTTAAAATCTGATCTTCCCTAATTTTATTTGTTTTAAAAATTTAATTCTATCTTTACATATAATAAATGAGATAATATTAATAAACATAATAAAAATATTATTTTATTTTTTATTTGAACACAAAGAAAGTAAGTTAATATTGATTAAAGATTGATTGAAAATTAATAATTTAATAGTTAATAAGTTATTTAATTTGGTATTAATTGATATAGAATAAACTTAATAATAATTTAATTTGAGATTTTAATTGGGAGAGAAACCAAATTAATGAGAGAGTGACATTTGTCCTTTGATGGTTATTACTTTAGAATATATGAAAGATGAAAGATATGTTTCCACTTAAGATAAAATCATGAATACACTTAAAATTTGATCTTCCCTAATTTTATTTGTTTTAAAATTTTAATTCTATCTTTACATATAATAAATGAGATGATATTAATAAACATAATAAAAAATATTATTTCATTTTTTATTTTAACACGAAGAAAGTAAGTTAATATTGATTATATAGATTGATTAAAAATTAATAATTTAATAGTTAATAAGTTATTTAATTTGATTTGGTATTAATTGATATAGAATAAACTTAATAATAATTTAATTTGAGATTTTAATTGAGAGAGAAAACCAAATTAATGAGAGAGTGACATGTGTCCTTTGATGGTTATTACTTTAGTATATATGAAAGATGAAAGATATTTTTCCACTTAAGATAAAATACCGGATGCACTTAAAATTTGATCCTCCCTAATTTTATTTGTTTTAAAAATTTAATTCTATCTTTACATATAATAAATGAGATAATATTAATAAACATAATAAAAAATATTATTTCATTTTTTATTTTAACACGAAGAAAGTAAGTTAATATTGATTATAGATTGATTGAAAATTAATAATTTAATAGTTAATAAGTTATTTAATTTTGTATTAATTGATATAAAATAAACTTAATAATAATTTAATTTGAGATTTTAATTGGGAAAGAAACCAAATTAATGAGAGAGTGACATGTGTCCTTTGATAGTTATTTCTTTATGAAAGATGAAAGATATTGCTAGTATTTTAGGGATAAAACCTCTCAACCAATTTCAAAAAATGTATGCAAAATCCATCGAGAGACAAGTTTTTCATATGAAACTATGTTTGATTCTATCTCAAATCGACTCAAAATTTTAAATTAATTTGAGGTTATGCCAAAAGATGATGAGTTTTTTTTTTTTTTTTTTTAATGTAGAAAACATACATTTTGATTAAATGTTGAGGAAGAACCACCATAATCACCGCCTCACCGTCATTTCTCCTATTGGAATTCACCATAACCACCCTCAAGATCCTCAAAATTTTGATCTTTCTAAAAAATTAATCAAAATGTAAGTTTTATTTATGCTAAACACTTCTTTCCTCAAGCAGTAGTAAAGACACAAATCAATTTACCAAATTCAATTTGACTCAAGCTCGATTTGAGTTAGAATCAAACTGTCCGAACTTGATCCACATTAAAAAAATTAGTATCTGATTTGAGGACCCAAAAAGTTAATATTCCTGAATAATAAATGATCAAAATTGATTGTAGTAAATTTGGGCAAAAATGAAAAAAGAAGTATATAGATAATAGATGGGGAATAGTGAGATGGCACGTATGAAGTTGGGCAGCGGCGGCAACCCTCATATATTTCTTTCATTTGAAAAATACATAATGAGGATCTCAAATATCCTTCACAAATAACTTCTTCCCCTCATAATGCCTAACCACAAATGGGCACAGAATACAGAATCTTTTTCCAACTCTTTTCTCTAATAATGCATTTCGAATCATGCAAAAAGTCCCATTATTATTTTGACTTATTTTTGGAAACATGTTCTTATATTGTATACATGCACCAATATATATATTACTGACTTTAAAAGATAGGTTTGTTCTGGACTTGGTCTATCTATATTTGGCATGAGTTTAGTTCAGGTTATGTTTAGATTATATTTACAAAATCCAATAATTCTACTATATTTTTTCTATTTCTTCCAATAAAAACATCAATTTTTTTCTACAATTCTCAACATACAACTAATATTTCTACAACTTTTAATGTGAAATAATATCTATAATCCAACTGTACAAAATCTAAAAATACACACAAGAGCTGAGGGTTAGTCCACTACTGTTCAAGCCTTCACAATTTCCAGACTCACGATATTCTCTTAAATCTAAAATTCATACTTGCAAAATTCACCTAAAATCTAGGACAAACATAGTCAAACTATCCCTAGTATCTCTTCAAATCCTATGTTTCAAGTTGTGTTCCATTCTATATTTCACCACATGATTTTTTAATGTGTTTTAGTGATTGAGTTACAAGATGGAATAGTTGTAAGAGAAGATCTTAATAAAAATCTACCCCCTTCCACTAATAAAAAGGTTAAAGGGTTCTTAATGATTTTTAAATTACCTCCCACCTAACCTAGCTACCTCATATTCTTGTCTTGAAAATAAGGACACAAATTCTTAAAGCCCCAAACAGTATGTCTCGAGTTTAGACTTTAAAGAAAATCCTCCATCAATTACTATGACATAAAAATAATTAAATTTGGCAAAGTAGGTAGATTCCATTAATATAAATATTCTTAAACATGTAGGCATATTTTATTTTGCCATCAAAACAAGAAGGGTCTCTTCAATTTAATTTTGATATTTATCAATCCCTATTTGCAGGATAAAAAAATCCTTATTGGCTTTCCCACCCTCCCATGTTTCCCCATATATACAAAAGAAAGAAGATAAAGAGAAAATATACAATCTAAAAATGTCAGAATCCTGCTTTTAGAATCCCATCCTAAGGAAACAAACTGCATAACAGACATATCACATGACAAAAGAAATCTTAGGGTCCCACTAAAGTGAGCTCTTAACTACTATATAAACCCATTTCATACATTCTCCATTTCATCATTCTACTTCTTCAGAGCCATTTATACCTCCCACATATATTTCTTCTTCCATATATAATTTCTTGCAATTAATCATCACAATGAGCAGAGAAGGAGGAGACTGGATGTGCCCTGCTTGCCAGCACATCAACTTCAAGAAACGCGACACGTGTCAGCAGTGCAGCTGCCCAAAATATGCCTCCGGTGCTGACGTGTCGTCCTACGCAAGGCAGAAGTCCGAGGTTCTTGCCGGAGACTGGTATTGTGGGGTCATGAATTGCGGGTCCCACAACTACGCGAGCCGAGGCACGTGCTATAGGTGTGGCGCTTCGAAAGACTACTGTGGCTATGGGGCCGGTGTGATGGCATCGTCTGGCTATGGGTATGATGCCATCCCCGGTTGGAAAACCGGTGATTGGATTTGCAACACGTACGTTCTTCGAGATCTTTTGTTATATGAATAATTTAATGTTTCATCTCATATTTCAACGTGAGTACGTAGATTGGAATTTGTTGCTAATGTCGATGAGTTTGAATTTATGCAGAATGGGATGTGGCATGCACAACTATGCTAGCAGGATGGAATGCTATAAATGCAAGACACCAAGAGATTGTGGTCAACTCTATGCCAATTGTAGCCATTATTAGTACTCCAAGAAGACAATGTGAGGGAATCGATTGGAGTGATCAATATAGGAAGAGCCTTGAGCTTTTTTTTTTCATTCTATCATTGTGTTTACTTATTTTCTTTGATGACTAATGAAATTATTATCAGTTCTGCTTAGTGAGTTTAATTGGCTTTCTTATGTTTTTTTGGATGATATTGATCATGTATTCCACTTGTGTAGTTTTAATAATAACCAATTACAACTAATATGAACTAGCTATCTAGTCAATTCAACCATTATAAAAACTATGTAGTCGTAACAGTGGAATATATAATTTGATCAGATTTGTTGTCCCTTTAAATGGTATCGAATGTTCTCTCAACGAGCATGATGAAATTTCTAACTAGCCACTTGTAATAGAAAATGTTCTTTTTTAAACCACAACTCAGCAAGCATTCCTTTTGTAGTCAGTTTGTATCATCTACAGTAGTCAGTTTGTTTCATTTACATCAGCTTGTATCATCGAAACAAACGTTAAAAGATTCAAAAAAGAAGGAAAAAGAATGACAAATAGTATTCCAATGTGTAGGAAAGAGAATGAAGTGAAGCAAGAGAGAATTGATAGTGCAGTAGAAAGCATGAATGGATGCGAAGTGGATGTAAATAATGAGAGGAGATAAGAACCAGATACTACAGTCATGGAATGGAGAAGTCTATTCCTACTTTATTGCTGATTAGATGATACTCTATTATACATATTCAGTCAACCCTACTCTCCAAAATCTGCCACATAAGCATCTATATATATTCATTCCAGATTTTTTGTGTGTATATATAAAATCTTGGATTACAACAACATTGTTGAATATGCAATTAAGTAAAACCATATACTTTGTTGTTTAATTAAATTACAATGATATATTTTAATTTCCTCATACGTTGAGTATTTTATATTATTAATTTTCTACATCAAAATGCATAACCATACCACCATTTTGAACTCATAATTACTCTCTCCATTTGTAACACCCCAAATTAAACTTTGACTATGTAAAATATAACGAGAATTTTTTATAGTTAAAATAAGACTTAAATAATAACGATGTAAATTATTGAATTAATGGTAGTATGAATTAATTACCAAAATATAAAAGAAAAATGAAACTAAAATTTATAGTATATAAATGTGCAACACACGCACACATCCCATATATGTAACATATTTAATAAACAGGATATATATATTAAGTATGTTAATTAACTAAGACTAAGTATTTGATTATAAAAATAAAGGGTAAAAAGTATATATATATATATATATATCCAAGAATTAATTTTATGTCCCCATTAAGTAATTAATTAAGACATTAGTTTCGTCTTTATCATAATTAAGTTAAATGACAAACCCAAGGCTTAAGAGATGATTTATTTCATATCTTCCTTAGGTTGGACACCAAGCACCCTTATTTTCTCTCTCTCTTAGCTCGACACCTCACCTTTACACTACTCTAGTTTCCTACCATGTGGCCAAGACACAAAGTCAAAGCAATTTGAGGGAAGGGGGTAAGTGAAGTACACAGTGGGGTAAAATAAATAAGATATACACTCTCTCTCTCTCTCTATTACACTCCATCCCTCTCACTCTCTCACCCTCTCGACCTCTCTCTCTTTCTCACAAGCCACCGCCGGCCATCTACCTTGCCGGAGAAACTCGACTGCCACCACCCTATTCCGGCAAGTGACTGTGTAAATCGAAGCTCTCGTCAAGACCGTCATGGGTACGGGCTCGGTTCGGCCTTCGGCACCGCCGTCACTGCGTATAAGCGGCGTAAAAGGGGGCTGCCGTCTTTCTTCCCCGTTTCTCTTTCGTTCCACCTCTGGAGACTCTCTTCTCCGTTGTCCGCCGAATTTTCGCTGTTTGGGTGTGAGTGTGCCGCCGCTCCCGTGTCGGGCGCCGCCGGAAACGAGGAAAAAGAAGAAAAAGACGAAACGGAAAGAAATAAAGTATGAATTGTAGACTTGAAATTCCATTCTTTAAAGTAATTTACAGAGATGCATATATAAGTTATTCAATTAAAGTAGTTATCAGGCTGATTCTTTGTTGAATGCATGGGATTATAAATTGGTTAAGGTTACCATGTATTTATTTGATTGTGTAATTATCTAAAAATTAGTTTAGTTTAGTTTAGTTATTATTGATAAGCATGTTTGCAGACTCTTATGTAATACTGTTATTAATTAATTATCTAATTCCTTATTTAGTTCACTTAAAATCATTTTCAACTCCCCAAAAATCTAATTTAAACCCTAATTTATTAATTGGCTTTTCTAAAACTAAACTTGAGGTCTTTTAAAGATCTAAGTGAAGTCTAATTAAGTTCTAAATTTTATAATTTATGTTTTGGAAATTAAGTTTCAGTCCTTTAAAATTTAAGTTAAGATTAAATAAGTTCCTTAATATTTTAATAAGCGCATTTTCATTATAATTCCATATAAACCTTGTATTTACCTCAAATTGTTTCCTTTATTCTTTAAACCCCAACGTCATCAGAAAGCCGTTTCAACTTCTCTGGTAAACAAGGAAAATCTTAAATGTTGTATTTTAATAGTTAGTGGCCTTAAGTTACGAGCTTATAATTAAGAAAGGTACTAAGGCCTATTTATGTTTGATATAGATAACAAGGAGGATGAACTATCTAGGCTTGTTCGACAGCTTATGAATAGGCGCTTCAGCTTCTTCTAAGGTGGGGGGTAAAATCTTATTTATGATTTAAATTGTACAGCTTTACGAAAACAATGTGACTATGTGATTTAAATTCTATTATTATGTGATGTCGATTTCAAGTGCAACGTTTTTACTACGTGAACTGTATTCGAGTAAATTATATGGTTTTGAAAGCTATTGATTTCAAGTAACACAAACGCGACTGGATTCATATGATGAAAAGTCGGGGTAATTCCCGCATCAAAGGGGTTTTTAATGAAAGCCAACTTATGTCAAAGGATTTCTGTACTTTATGTGTTATGTGAGTTATGTGGCCAACGTGAACGTGACCAATGTGCACTATGTGTTATATGAGAACTATTGTGTGACAATTTAACTGCGCATGCGCTTGCACGCCAAGTGGGGTATTCCTTTTTGGAAGCCCAACAAGGGGGTATTCTTCGGAAACCCAATATGAAGGGGGTGTAAAAAACCCAAATGGGGTCGGCTTGGGGCCCTGATAGGTATTCTTCGGAAACCTATCCAGAGTTGCATTGGGACTACTCGGGAGTCCACACTGTGTATTATATGTATATAATGTAAGAAACAATACGTGTCCCCCGTTCATCGTACAAATCAACCCCACTAAGTGTTCTTTTGGCACTTACCCCTTTTATGATTTATTTTACAGAAAATTCTGGGAGCGAGGAGGAAAGAACAGAAATGCCTGTTACTTTTGCATGTATTTAAGAGTGTATATGTATAATCGGTGTTTCTGAATCCTTAGTTATGTACGCAACAGTGTTTATATGTTTTGATCTAAACAAGAATGTTTTCTCCGCTGCTATGTTATAAACCTTTCGTATTTTCAAGGGTTGCTCTCTAGATCTTTGATTGTTTAAAACCTCAACAGTTTAGGAATTTTGCTGGACGCCCTATAAAAATGTTGCGCTTATTCTCTGTCATTAAAAAAATAATAATAATAATAATTTCTAACTGCGTAATAAACTTTATATGAAAACGGGGCGTGACACCATTTCAAAACAACAAATAGAATTCTAACTAGTTTTATTTGTTGCTTTTGGATTATCAAAAATAATTTTCTTTTGATTTGTTCTTATCATTTTTTTAATTAGATTTTCAATTATTGTAAATATTCATAACTATAACTTTATTGAAACTTCATAGAACAAGAAAGAGTTTGCTGCTCCTTTATTTTTTAGTATTTTAAAATGGATATATTGTGATATTTTATAAATATAGTTATAATCGTTAAAATTGAAATGTTATTTTATGTGAAACCAAATGAGTAAGCCCGTTTGAAGCGCATGCTCTTTAGCCCATTAATTAATGTGTTGGTTGTCATAAGAAGTTGAATGAGATGGTTTTATTTATACTCGTTTGTGGAATAAAAAGTTCTTTTTTTTAGGTAAAACTTAAAATTCCTTTTTTTTTTTATAGCTAAAATTTGATAATTTTATCATTTTTCTTTGTATCATCAAAATTTAGGTCTATCATCCTATGTTGTAACAATAAAATTGGATCGTTTTATTTAATTCAGTCATACTATCTAAACTCAAATCGTATCATTTCATTTCATACCAAGAAAATTAGATTATTCCATTTTCATTAGCTCGTAACATCCAAACTTTGATCGTACAATTTCATTTCATTTCAAGAGTATAATTGACCAAAATGACTAAAAAAAAACATGAGTCAAAAGATTTAATTATATAAATGTTTTGTAATTTAATTTGCAAGACATGCATGACAGCATGAACCATGATGATATCATTACTGTACATTTGTAGACCCGAACAAGTTGGCATAGAAACAAACTAGTCTTGTAATTCACTTTCTTTGACGACAAATCAGTATAGGTGGCACCCCATTGTTGCTGCCCTTTAAATATCCACTAATTATATTTATTTGTACAATTTTTTATTTTTTATTTTAAATTTGATCTAAATTTTGTTCTCCTTTCGAATAATCAAACCGTTCAATTTCCACCCTTAATTATTGATTGTCATTTTAATGCATGAGCTCAAAAAAATTACTTCATTTTAGTATAACATTTTTGCACTTATAATCTACAAGAATTTTTTGTTGCAAAAAGTAGTCCCACTATTACAATTTTCACGAGATTTAATTTACCTCTGAAAATAATCCTACCACTGCAAATGAGTTTGACATGTATCTTGAGTACCAAAAATGTTAATATCATGGAAATAATATTATTACGTTTTATTTTGATCAAATAACCAAACAAATCCTGACATTTACAAGTTTTGTTATTTTGACAATCCTATAAACTTTGTCAAGTCATCCATCCACAATTTCACCAATTTGTTGCATTATGGCCAATTTGTATTTCTAAACAAAATTAACTGATTTGATTGTGATGTGGTTACAAAACTGGGGTTTTTTTTTTCTTTCTTTTTTTCTTTTTCTTTTTAATGATGATTTCTAGTGATGTGTCAATTGTCATGCATGCAACTCTGCTTATATGTCCACATCAAGTTTAGGGTATTTAATTTTGATACCAAAGAAAGTTGGTCAAATTTGCAATTAATTTTTGTCAAGTTGGGAATCAATTGACAAAATCAAAATAACAAAAGCCCACAATGTTTGGATTATTTTATAATTAGTTTTTTGTTAGTTGGCCTTTTAGTTTTAAAAATGTTTTTAGTTACTAATTAATGAGGTTGGAGGGTCTTGAATTTAAGAATTTGGTTGGTTTGAGAAAACAATACATTTTTGGATATTCAAATAATATCTTACAATAAAATAAGTAATATTTTTTTAGTTAGACAATTAATATATTTGAAAAACAAGTAAACCATTTCAATTATATAAATAATATTATTTTAAAAACAAATAATATATTTCAATTATATAAATAATATATTTTAATTATACAAGTAATAATATTTTACTAAAAAATATAAAACATTAATCATTGTGGATGAATGCGGGTGAAGGTGGACCAATGTGTGGGGCCACGTACATTACGTATGATACGTTGAATTAAAATAAAAACCACATTTTTATCAAGAAGAAAATGTAGATTGGAAATGATATCGAATATAATAGTTCTCTTTTTAGAAGAAATAATAAGTGCCCAATATACTTAAATAACCTAACCATATATTATTATTATTATTATTATTATTATTATTATTATTAATCTTGGTTAATTTTGATTTTTTTTTTCATATCCAATTTAAGAATATAAAAATTCTTAAGGTTCTTGAAGTTGCTAATGTGTTCAGGTAATTGAACACGTCGATTTTTTTTTTTTAAAAATCAAAACTAACAGAGGTTAAATAACACACTACGTATCTTATATTATTTTAATAAATGACAAAAGAATTTGTTAAAATGAAAATTCAAGTAAAAATTGTGATTTTCCGACAATAAACCTTTAAATATTCACACATTTAATATCTATTTACTCCATCTTACACTTTTATTTTATCAACTTTTGCAACAACACTTTTGTTAGTTTATTTAATTTGACCTTTGCTTTACTCTACTAATTAATAAAGGGACAAAAACTGATATATCTAGGATGGAAACTAAAATGCTAGGGCAAAAAAAAAATGAAAAAAAAATCTGTAAAATCTGCATTTTCCCTTATTTTTTCAAGAAAATACATACTCATCAAAAGTAATTCCAAAACAACAGGTCAGAGGACAGCCATCACATTTTAGACTCCAGTTTTCTAACACTCTATTTGCGGAGCAGCCGATGTCTCTCTCTCTCTCTCTCATTAAATATTCTCTCTCCTCACGTTCTTTTTTCGACGTTATTTCGTGCGTTTTCAACAGCAAAAGGCCGCTGTCTTTCTCTCTCTCTGCTCTTTCCCAAACTTGAGCTCTCAATACGATAAACCCGAGATCCATCGCTCCTAAGCCAAACCCTCATTGATCTATGAATCTCTACTTCGCCGATCAGGTCTGGTTTTAACTTCTTCTGCTATAATTTGAACTGTTGTTTCCGTTAATTTAAC
Organism: Scutellaria galericulata; assembly: GCA_946896805.1. Lineage (NCBI taxonomy): Eukaryota > Viridiplantae > Streptophyta > Magnoliopsida > Lamiales > Lamiaceae > Scutellaria > Scutellaria galericulata. The sequence goes on from OX335790.1 coordinate 16,944,228, forward strand.
TTAATTTTACGCGTCTTCAGTTTTGTCGTTCTTTTTTTTTTTGGTTGTGTTGTACGGACTAGTCAACTTTGGCGACTCTTATTTACCAGATCTGATCCTTCCATAGTTCGGAATTTCTGTATTTTTCTGTCAATTTTTCTTGGCACTGATTGTGTAGTTACTTGGTGCAGTGAAAATTGGAGAAGGAAGTAACGGGGTTATTCAATTGGTGTTGAAATGGCGAGCCGAGTGAAGGAGGATGAAAAGAATGAGAGAATTATACGGAATCTTCTCAAGCTTTCTGAGAATCGCAGGTGTATTAACTGCAACAGCTTGGTATGCTTCATTATTTTGTTGATTTTGGCTTGTTATTTCACATCTAGTTCATATTTACTTCTCAAAATTATTTAGATCACTTTCATTATCAACCTGATTTATAATCTTCTATTTGCCCCAGCATAAATACGAAATGAATATGGTGTAATTTTTATGGTCTAATATAATCTAGTATTTTCTAAGCCTTCTGAGAAATGGTATTATAGAGTTCCAAAAGTAAATAAATGTTTTATCAACATCCAATTTTTAGATTTGTAAACGTGTAATTCAACTGTTAATTGATAAATTAGGTTGGAATTATATCATATACTCTATAATTATAAATATTGATGAAAAATATTATCTCCCAAGTTGTTTAATTCTTGAAAACAATATACTTGTTGTAATATCAAAGAATCTGGATGGGTATTTTTTATTCCATTAATTGTTGAAAAGCTGATGTCAGAAGACTATACCTTGATAATGGCGTTAGGTCGGTCCATTAATTCTATTAGACATATAGAGTAATGGGGCCTTCTCATTTAAGGTATACCTTGGTAACTACTAATGTTCCACCCTGACACAGTCAGAATCCCTACACTAAGATAAGCATGAGATTCATGGAACTGAGGTTGTATTCCTATCTTTGAGAAGATTTCATTCCGTCCAATGCTCTAGTTCTGCATATCACATAGGAAGACTGGATACAATTAGGACTCTAATTAGCCAAGCTAGCTCCAAATATATAGAAGAAGCATTGCATAAACAGGATCCTAAGCAAATAAAAAATACATATTACCCTGATCGCTGACTACTTTATTTATTAGGCTGTGTAGTTGTGGAGGAATCCTATTATTTTCTTCAATTTACTAACAAATCAATCCATGCTCTGTACAATGAGAAATAGTAGAAGCAGTTATACTGATTTACAAATGCAGTTAAGGAATATTCTACCTCGTAAAGCAAAGAGAAAAGATGTCCTGACCTTTGGACCAAAAGAAGCTTTTCATGACATTAAATTAGGATGTAAGAAAGGAATATCAAACATATACATTCAGATGACTATAGTTAGTCACAGTTCATTACGTTATTACCTATTGATTTAAATAAATTAAATCAGGCTAGCTCCCCCTCTTATTCTAGCATGTTAATAGGGATTTTTGGTCCTTAAAGAAGCTCACTCAATTGATTTTATTTGCTTCCAAAATACTAGAGGGGGCTGTTGCTAAGTCTGAAAAAAGAGGTAAAATCATATAATTGGGTTACTATTAGAGGAGTTTGTTGAGTTAAACCCATATATAACCGAAGGTAAATGTAATCATTAACCTTGCAGTATTTCGATTAATTTATATTACTTAGGCTCTATCAGGGGGTTAATTGACAAAATAAATATGAAAATGTCCATTTTCTTGCCTATAATTAATTCAAATGTTAAAATTTGTTTTATCTGAATTATTACTGGGGTCAAGTTAGTTCAAGTATTGGATACATTCGATTAATTGATGGAATTGATTAAATGAATTTGGTGGTGCATTTGGAAAATACAAATTGATTGAGCGAATCAATTATTTGAATGAGCTTAATAAGTTCAGGGAATTAATTAAATTTGCTAGACTAATAAAAATGGACATTAGAAGTCCTATCCTAACTTAGTGTGGGCTTATAGGAAGCTCGTAAAATTAAATATGATTAATTCCAATGTGGGAATTATCCATAAGATGAAGGTTGAATATAGAAGTAGGGATTGTGGGACACTTAAGATGGTTTTCCATGAAGTTTCCAGTAGATTTTTTAATCCTAGGGCATACAAAAATAGTGCTCCTCAGCTTCCCATCAGAGAGAAACGTTTTCCCTCTTGTATGAAATTTATACTCTACATTCATTCATTCCACTCTTAGTTCAGCAGTCCTTTATGATTTAATTTTTGTTTTAAAGTTTGTGAATCAAGAATGAAACCACTCCCCTCATGGCCTCACATACTTAAAAAAGATTGTATTGGTTTGACTTGTCAGAGTTCCAGGTTAAAATTACAGGCTCACTACAGAAGGATTAACACTAATCAAAATCCAATTCGGTTGTCATGTGTAAACCCTGTATCTGGGATTTGTCATATGTGAACGGTGAACCCAACAATAGTTGTGGGAAATTTGATGTTTTAGCTCCCAGTGCCCTAGTACAATGACCATTTTTGCTGAAACTATGGTCACTTTTGCTTTAATTACATAATTTCTGTCTTTAAATGGATTTTGAACCAGGGAAGCATTGGGTATTTGTTTAAAGCAGTAGATTCTTGAGGAGATGCTATATTTGCCCCAAGACATTTTTATTTATCTAGAAAAACAATTCTCTTGAGCTCTAAGAAGATCCATTTGATGATTGAAGTATTAATTTGGCCTCAGCTGTCTATAAGCAGAACCAAAAAAAAAAAAGATACTAAAGTGTCTGAGATTAAGTTGTACGATCCTATTTCTGGAAAATGGTAAGTGGGAGGCGCCTATAGGGGAGTTTCTCTATATTGTTACAATGGAAAAATGCCTTGAGAGTTCAAATGAAAGAGGATACTCATTGCAACAGTTTGTTAGTTGGGATGCCAGCACATAAGGCTGTTTTCCAGAGGCTGAGAGACTACTGTCTTGTTTTACATCCTTGAGATATTGAATCAGAGATGAAGATGATAATGTTATCACTCATACAAAAACAACATGCTAAGAGGTTCGCACCTTTATAAAGATTTTATATTCACCTATATGAGAGAGTGTGATCTTAATAAAGTGCCTTCAACCAAATGGCTAAGGCAAGAAGTGAGAGCTTTCTCTTATCATAAGAAACAGTAGTGTCTTCACTTGAATGGAAACCACAAAAACTAGGTTACTTATGAACATGTGTTCTGAAGTTTTCTGTGTTTGGCTTCATTCTTAAACTTGCTGGGGCTAACTTTTTCTCTTTCCTGCATATCAGGGTCCTCAATATGTATGCACTAATTTCTCGACATTCATCTGTACAACCTGCAGTGGAATACAGTAAGTAATAATGAGTTCCATGTTTGTATTTTTGGTTTCATGAGAACATTCTAGGAATTTATGAGAACTGAAGCTTTTAACAATCAGATCACTTATTATGTTTTTCGGACTACTTTCAGTCGAGAGTTCACGCACAGGGTGAAATCTGTATCTATGGCTAAATTTACTCCACAAGAAGTTAGTGCTCTTCAAGGAGGAGGGAATGCGGTATTAGAAACTGTTCCTCTTTGATTGGTGATATACATGTTTCTTTAAGTTGTTTAAACATCCTTCAAATACTCATGTTTGAATCATTGTGTTCCCAATAGAGTGCTAGAGAAATTTATTTGAAGGAATGGGATCCTCAACGTAATTCTCTCCCTGATGGCAGGTAACACTTATATTATCATGTTATAGTGTTCTGCCTTGGGAAACTGTTTTCCTCTTTTGGCTGAATTATCTGATGTATGTGTTCTCCTCCCAGCAATGTAGAGAGACTACGTGATTTCATCAAACATGTCTATGTAGACAGAAGATATACTGGTGAGAGGATTGCGGAAAAGCCTCCAAGGGCAAAGATGGTATACATGGTTTCCCTCGTTATTACAAATTTATGCTTTTATGATGCTGTTTACTGCATTGTGTACACAAGTATTTACCCCATCCTTGGTTGATGATAGGATCTAGAATGATTATGGAGCTTGTACACAACCTTTTTAAATTTGCATTTCTGCAGGGAGATTCTGAGGATTTCAATGGAAATAGGAGGACAGACACCTATCAGGGTGGCTCAAGAAGTCCACCTTATGATGATCGTCGTGGTGATAGGTCTAGTCCTGGTGGAAGAAGTCCAGCATATGATCAAGATAATCGCCAAAGTAGTGATTATAGGAAAAGTCCTGCCCGTGCTGAAGTAGTTAATGACTGGAGACGAGAAGATAGATTTGGAAATGGGAGGAGGTCTGAAGACAGAAGTTCTGATGGAGGCTCTAGGCTTGAAGCTAGATCACCTGATAGTCAAAAAGATTCAGACATGACCAGTCCTCCTGTGGTCCGCCCTGTTAGAGATATATTAGGAGATAATGTATCTCCTCTTCGAGTTATTGAACCTCCAAAAGCCACTGGTGGCAAGTCTCTTGATGGTCGGGCACAAACACAGGTGATAATCTACCCTATAAAGATATGTGTGTTTCTTTGGGCAATTTGTCTCCTAATCAATCTGCACTATGGTATGATTTAAATTTGTGCACCTATTATTTCTGATATTAAATGTCTTCTCAGTGAAAAAGTGAACTGGTTTTGGGTTTGCAGAGTGATAAGAGAAGCTATGTATCTTCATTTAATTTTAACTTCTTGGTTATCGCCTGTCTCATTGAAACTTTGTTTTTTTTTGTAATTTTAATATACATTTTCCTGTTTTACATGATCTAGTTACTTACAGCATCATGTCTCATTTACTTTATTTCAAGCTGGAGAGGGAGATATCTCCTTGTTTGATGATTTTGATTAATGTTATGTGGTATTAGTATGTCCTTTACAGTGCATATATGCACTAGGATCAGCATTTTTTAACTTTATCTAATTATTCTCACCAAATGATGTTAATGGGCAAATTATTTCTTCTTCTTTTTTTTTTTCAGAGATCCGCATCCTCCAGTAGCTTGGCATCCTCAGATGCGAACCCACCCGCGATACAAGTGGAGGCTTCATTTATTGATTTTGATGCCGTTCCTGAACCTCCAGTACCTGTAACTGTCCAACAAACCCAACAAACAGCTCCATCTTCCGTGCAACCGACTGCATCTACCAATAATGACTGGGCAAATTTTGATTCAGTACCTGTGGTGAAAACAAATACAGCAGCCTCGAATTCAGTGGAATCTCTACTTTCAGGGCTTTCTATTCCAACATCCTCATCTGGTTCCTCTGCCCATGTGGGTAATATATCTTCTTTCCAGTCTAGTGGTTCACAAGGCTCATCTTTTGGATTACCCTATGGAAGTACTGCACCACCATCAGGGTTTCCTGCTGGTGGTGCTCCTGCTTCATCCCTTGGGCCAGCACCACAGTTAGTCAATGATGGAGGAAGCTTGCTTACAAATGTGCCCACTGGAGGACAATGGCCTACCATGAACCCTCAACAACATTCTCTGTTCCCTGGAGGTATTAATCCACCTGTTTCTCAACTAGTTACTCCTGTTACTGGTGGATCTTCAAGCAATAAGGTATGCCACGTGTCTGTAATTTTATTTCATTCTATATTTTGATGTTCTTCAGGGAGTAATCAATATCTTCTAACAGCCATGGAATCCACTTGCGCCAAATGCCTATGGGCCTCCCGGTGTACCTGTGCAAGTGGGTCAAGCAGAAAAAAATCATGTTGGAACCTCTTTTGGATTTAAAATGGAATCTACTTTGGATGGACAAACTGGTGGAAGAAAAGCCCTGCCTGAGGATTTATTTGCAATGAATTACTCTTATACTCCTCCATCTGCAGTTCCAGGCTGGTATTCTGGCTCTCCATATGTTGCTGCAGTCCCTATGCATTATAATGCGCCAATGGTATTGGATTATTCTGAGTTTTATCCTTCTGGTATTTAAATGAATGCCTCCATGATTTTATTTTGTTTTTGGTGGAGTAATTTACATTTTCCCCAAGAATGTTCTGGGGTAAACCCTGTGGAGTTAAATTTATTTGACTGAAATCATTCTAAATTTGAAAGAGAATCCTTGCCTTAAAACAATTAGGGTATGTTTGTTTTGGGTTTATGTAGGATTGGGGAAATCCGGATCTTGAAATCCTGGGATTTGTAAATAAAGGTGAATAGTTAAAATCTGTGTTTGTTATGAGATTTTATAGGGTAGGATTATTACTGTAGATGTCAAATCAATGCTGGAAAAGTTAGTAAGTGTAATATTATATTATTAGTTGATGTAATGATTAAATAGAGTAGGATTTTGATAGATTTCATAATCCTTGTTTGTTTAAGGATTTACATCAAGGATTTGAGATTTTAAAATCCCAAATCCCGACCAGCCAACACTAATCCAAACATCACCTTACTGTTGTGAAACAAATTCTTAATTATTCAACTTTCTGAAACTTCAAGAGATTCGGGTTAAAAAGGTTTGAATAAAGAAGTTTAGGAGATATGGTCTTGGAAGGATCAAAGTAAAGTAAGGCTAGGAGGTGAAACCATTCCTATAGAGCCATAAGCATGAATATTCAGAGAATCAGCCTGAGGGTGATTGCCTCATTGCTTTAAGCAAAATGGATCTTATATTTTCTACCAATTCAACGACACCCCCCCCCCCCCACAAAACCTGGGGAGGTTTAAAGGGTCGGGAATGCTTTTCATATCATCAATTTGTGCCTGTTCAAGGGAGATATCAGCTAGCCTTTGAAACGGTTTGAAGAGACCTTAAGCCTCATTTTGTGATATGGACATGGTAGCTGTGGTGGGAATGGAGTACATAAGTTAGGAATGCAACATGGCTTGCTTGAGTTAACACCATATAAAGTAACATGTTGCAATAATTATATACTGTTTTAGAGGCTTAAAGACCAAGTGACATAATGATTGTAAAGATTGAGGTGTTAGTAACCCAATGAATGAGATTGAATTGCCTGTTTGAACACTGTTTTTGTAGCAATAAATAATGTGTAAATGTGCTGGTAGGATCATTCATTACCTATCAAACAATAACATACCTCTAAATATGGGATCAGATTCACCTCATCTATGAGTGGTGGCCTCTATTGTTTCGAACTGTGTATTTGCAAATATTTCTGTGGAGCAAGTTAACAGTTTGTCCCTTGGGGATGTAACTGTCATGAACACAGGGAGACTAAGTACAATACACCTAATTTAATCTTCACAACCACATTATTGTTAACTCTGTGCTACGTTTGTTTTTCCAATTGAAGGCTGTACCCAACTTCCAGGCAGCGTCAAGATCCACAAATCCTTTTGATTTTGGCAGTGAACCTTCTCCTGTTCAAGCATCAACAGTATGTTCCCCTTCAGAACTTAAGACTGAAATACTCTTTCTTATCCATCATCATGTAATTTTATCTTGATGCAAAAGACCATTTTAAGATGTGTAATTACAGATATTAATGACTGGGATAATTTTGTTGGTGAAATATTGCTAAAACAGATTAATTGTTCGCAAATTCCTTATTTCTTGATATATTGAGTCAACTAATAAATTTTTATAGCAAGTGTGTAGTTGTGACTTACACTGAACATAATTACACTTGTAATACTATGTCAAAAATGCAACTTGCATCTCTATTGAAGGGCTTTGTTTAGTTCTTTTGCTAAATGCAAGTTATCTATCCCTGTGATGTAGTTTCCTTCGATGGCATCATTACAAGGTGCACTACCCAAAGCTGCTGCTCCATCTGGGCTGCTGCATACCTCAACTTATGGAGCCCCTCCATATCATCCTCCATCGCTCCATACTCAACCACCATCATATGCACCAACGATTCCTCCAAGTAAACAATTATGTCATTTACTTTTACCATGTTGGAGCAAGCATGATCGTAGATATATTTACATGTTTCAACATGTCTAACTGTAAAGCAGGTCAATTCATGGGACAAGAAGCAACTGGCAACATTGCACCTAGGTAGCGTAATTTTAGCTAAACTTTGCTACTACTTTCCTATATTTTTGTCCAAAATGACCATATGTGAGTTTTCCTTTTCGTAGGCCACAAGGGCTATCCGGCTTCAGTCTTGAGGAGTCTCCTTTTGTATCTCTCAACCCAAATCCTCAAGTAGGTGGATTACATGCAGCTCATTCTGCTTCAGGTAACTTCACTACCACTAGCAGAAACCCATTTGGCTAAGACAAGGAACAAAAATGGGTTTGTACGAGCACCATTTTCCTTGCGTCCTTTCAACTCGTTGTAGATGAAATTGTATGGACCTACTGAAAGTGAAGTGTGCTGCATTACGATGTGGAAAGCATCTGCGGTATCGGTATTTTGGTGGGTCTATAGTTGATTGATATATACATCCAATGGATGTGATGTGTAAAGCCATATCAAACTGTGGCATATATTATGAGTGAAGAAGCGATATATGCCGATTGCTCTCCAAAGATATGTAACATAAATGAAATTTTCTAGTTTGTTGTTGTGGTGAGAATCGTGAGATTTCTGTAGTTAAAGAAACAAATCAGGAGGTTGTAGGTGAGGGATTTTGTGATATTATTTGGTCGAATAATTGATTTTATATTCTTTGGTCTAATAAAACTGCATATGGTGGTTGTCTTTTATTTATTATTTATTTTTTATTATATATATATATATATGTTTTTTTTTATTTTTTTTTACCCATAGGCATATGACTTGTGCTCTGTCTCGAATTAGTAGTGTTAGCTCTGTCTAAACTCTGAAAAATAGTGTTCATCCAAAGCTACGTAGTTTTTCGTAATGTTCATTCAATTTTACATAGTTTTTTGAATTAGTGGTGGTAGGCATCGCGTTTCTCAACGAAGGCTGACTGATAAAAAGTAACTTCATTAGTAGTTCTAAAACAAAATACTTACTTCAATTTCATTTAAATGTTTTAGGGTTTTGTCAAAAAATAAATAACATAAAAATTTTACCAATATTTGTAACTCATCAAGAAATTTATAATCCAAAATTTGAAAGATAATTAAAATAATTCTACAAGAGATGTTCCTATCAAATTCCTAAATTTTAGTTAAAATTCACATGTTATGTTAACAAATAACAGATATTTAGATATATTCATATGAATAATCTTAAAATAATGTTATATAAAAGTTAAAAAAAATTGAAAACAAAATTCAACCTCTAAGATGACATTTAAATGGGAGTAAAACCCTCTCATATACCTCTACAAAATTATTTTTCTATTGAAAATTGAGATATTATCTGTGAATATGATAAATACATTTTAGTCACGACAGTAATACATTTCAATCAAATAAATAATATATTTTAATTATATCAATAATAATACATTTAAGTTATATGATTTTTTTTTTCTTTTTTGAAGTTACAATTGGGGGTGGGGGGACTTGAACCCAAATCCATGCACAGGTTGAGTCGTTGAGAAATATACCTACCCAGTGACGGACCCAAAATTTCTACTTAGGGGGGCCCAAGTCAACTAATAAAAAAAAAAATATACGAGGTGATCTTACGGATAGTTACAGTGAAACGAATTTTTATTACCCACTAAAAAAAAACTCATTTTCATAAATATATATGTGAATTGTGAGACGTGTCTTACGTAATTATATTCGTGAGATAGTTCTCACATAAGACACAATCTAAAAAAATATAACAATTCTAAATTAACAGCATAAATTTGTCACAACTTCGATAAAAACAATATATTACAATATAAAATAATAACATTCTAAATTAGTAACTTAATTATAACTTTATTTCACAACATCAATGTAAAAAAAACTTAACACATGAATTACAACATTTGTCTTTTATTTTTTATATTTTAAAATTGATGCATAATAATATCTTTATTGCTAACAATAAATCAACAATAAAAAAAATAAGTAAAAAACTAATATAAACACAACATGTTACCTTAAATTTAGATGGAGAAGGAATTGAGAAAGAAAAAAAAAAGATTTTTATATGTTGGCTTCAAAAAGAAAAAAAAAAAAAAGGAATAAATTTGCACATATAAAGAACACTCTGCTGGGTTTATGTCATACCCATAACAACTTTTTTATTTTTTAAACTAAAAATGTGAAATTACATAAATACCCTTAGCATTTTTTCAAAATTTCAGGGGGCCCAGTGCCCCCTTGGCCCAAGTGTAGAACCGTCCCTGTACCTACCATTAGACTAAGTTTATGGATGCAAGTTTTATGATTAATAATACCTTTTAAATTATGACAATATTATCTTTCAATTATACAATCAGAATTCCAACTACAAATATATTTCATTCAACAAAACCATCAAAATACAAAAATCCATCTATATTTTTTAAGAACTAAAAAACTTTAAGAAGATTCAGCAATACGTTTGCTGAACAATTACAACCAATTTATTTATGAATTATTGAGTTATTTATGAACTTTAGTATTTATTAGTCATTTTAAATGTGTGTTTTTTCCTCCACTTTCTCTTGTCAAAGTCTCAATCAATTCCTTTTTTATTTTTATTTTTTATAATTGATTCTTTTAGTTGGGAAAGTGCAATAAGTATTTTCCAATTTCAACCAATTCCTTTTTTATAATTGATTCTTTTAGAATTGGGAAAGTGCAATAAGTATTTTCCAAATTTTTTGAGTTATAATTAGTAGAGAGAGATTTGAATTTGAAATTTTGGTCAACTTAAGAGATGCAACATGTTAAATATGTGAAAGGAGATAATTACTCATTTTCCAATACTATGTGGGCTTTTAATTTTGACACAAATTCACTATAACACACATGTACAAATTTAGATAATGTATTGATTGTTATATTATATTTAAATATTAAATGAGATGACTTTTTTTTTTTTTTTACCAACAAAGTATATTCATTATTATTTATTTTATTAAATACGTTTATAACTTTTATTCAATTTTTTTTATATAACACATTACACAGAACTGCTCTAGTACTTAATTAATGAGAACCCATCTAAAGACACATTTAATGCTTCCAATTTAATGCCTACCACTGTGCTTTTTTATTTATTGTTCTAATTTTTTAGAGCTAAACATTTAAAAATTAAGAGGTTTATCCAATGAATGTTTTTAATGTGTTCTCAATTCTATTTTACATGCTATATAACGTATAAACAAGCTACAAATAAAAGATATTTGGTTGCTAAATTCCACAGTTATATATATATATATATATATATATATATATATATATATATATTATTTTGACCAATCTTAAAAATTTTGGTTAAAATGACAATTTAAGTAAAAATTGTGATTTTTTTGACAATTAACCCTTTATTTATTTGTTGTTGTATTCTTATATCTGGAAATATCATCCATCATACAACGTAAAACTCTTGTTAAAACTCTCATATTTAAAAAGGATTTCAAAAGGACCTCATATGCATAAAACTTTTCCGTTGCATGAACTCTAAGACACATTTATTGCATTCCTCAATAGTGCTACAAGTTGATCTGCATACATTGCTTAAACCTTTGTATGCTATAGCACACAGTGCCTTGTTCGAAATATTTTAAAAAATCTATAGAAGTTCATTTAACTCCCTTTAAATCTCTGTGCCACTTGAGACCAATATATATTTTATTATATATATATATATATATATATATATATATATATTTTTTTTTGGAAATCTTGTCACCAAAATTATAAAAGGAAAATTAAATGCCATTTTTTCCCAAAATTTGACGATATATACATACACATATTTTATTACCAAAATTAGTAAGGTAAAAATGGACAGAAAATTTTGATATTTTTGCTCTTAGAAATGTTTGTCTTTATATATATGTGTATATATATATAGATCATAAACAAGACATATTTATAGTTGTAAAAGACATATTTGAATAAATTTATATTTATACGGTAAAAAACATACTTATAAACAAGGATGAAAATATTCCGATACATGTGCGATATATCCGTATTTTGAAGGTTGCGATATGGATATGGGGGTAAGATTTTTTTTCCGGGATATCCCGGATATATCGCAAATATCCATATCCGTATCCATATCCATATCCGTCCATCTCAATGTAAAATTGGAAAAATATCGGGAAATATCATGGATATATCGCGGATATATCACAAAATATTGGGATATATCCAAAATATCGCAAAAATCTTAAATTGATCTAACTTTAAATTATGGAAGATTTTAAATTGTCCTAACAAGCCTTGGTTTGTAACACTTACATTTTTGATAGAAAATTATTGTTTTTAAGAAAAATGCATTTCCCCCTTACATTTCATTTTTCTTTGTTCTCTTTTACTCTTACACTTCAATTTATGTTTTTTTTTTTATCAAATACACTTTCAATCTTTTTTTTGTTAATGAAGGGGTAAAACAAAAATAAAAGTGTGTGAGGAAAAAAATTTGAAAATAAAGTCTCATTTGTTTTTAATGGAAGACACAAAAGTTAACAAAAATAAAAGTGTACAAGAAAAAAAAAATGTAAGCAGTAAAAGTAAAAAAAAAAATTTAATAATAAGGCTTAAAGGAGGAAAAAAAAATTTAGTAAATGAACAAAAAAATATTTTTTCCGTTTCTAAAGTTTGGTTCATAAAGACATTTTCTTATTATATTTAGTTATTTTTAGCCATTTACTCTTATAACACAAAATAGAATACAATTATCTTCCAAAGATGTATGTTTATTTTAGGTATCCTTAATTATGAAAACCATATCTTATGTATGTTCTTTTTGAATGACTTTATTATCTCACTTTTATTTTTTCATAGTAGTAGATAAAATACTCCATACCAATATTTTATTTAGTTTTTAAAATTCAGACTTAAAAAAATAATTTTTCACTCAAGGGGTTATGTTTTTTTTATTTTTTTATTTTACAAATCATAATTGAAAATTCAATTATTTTTTATTTAAAATTTATTTTAAACCGAATTGTTTTTTGATTTATTATCATAAATTTTAACTCTTTTATTTCAAAAATATAAATATGATAAACTTTTCAAGAGGTGTTTAAAGAGAAAATGGCTAGTGGAAGTGGTACTGCTGGTGAAAACCAACATGTGTATAATTATATTCATAATTACTCAAATGTGATGAGTTGGTACCAATATTGTTTAGACAAAGATAACATTGCACCTGTTATTTTTGAACCTCATAGATCATATAGTGATTTGGTTGTATCAATCAGTTTTGAATAAATCTCAATTTTCGTAACGCTTTTGTATGTTTATTATTTATATGTATGTTGTAAACATGTCATTTTGTTGAGATTTCAAATTAAATATATGCATTTTTGGATGTTACAATAGTCTGTAAAATCTTATGTAAAATTTCCAAATTTTTAATAGAGTTTCCATAATTTTTAAAAAAAATTTGCGATATCGATATATTCATCGATATATCAGTAAAATCAAGGTTGCGATACGACACGCGATATGGATATTTTCATCATTTCTTATAAAACTCATACTTATAGTTGAAAAATATATGTATATCTGTAAAAGACATATTTGAATCTCGTTGTATGTGAGACGATTTCACAAGAGACCAACTCATATTTAAAAAATTAAACCTATATTTTAACTATATATATATATATATATATATATATATATATATAATTGTGTTGAACGAACTCTGGTGACTGAAATTAGGATTTTTGCTTTCTTTTATGAATTTACTTTTAAAATTTCAGTGAAAATCATCGTTTGAAAATCAATCGGAGGTTGCAAATTGGAAAAAACGTAGACTTGAGATTACAAAGGTACAAAGAAGCCTTTGAAATAGGAATTAGCAAAAAAGTTGCTGGAAATTTGGTCACAGCTTGCAAACTTAAAAAACACAGACTATAGGTTCCAATCTGAGAAAAACATAATATTTATAGTGGAAAAAAGCAATACATTACATGTTGTAAATTGAAATGAGCTCTATTACATTATTATGCAACTCGCTTGATTCGAATTGGATCCGCACACCTTTTTTAATTCATGTGTTTCATTTATATTATATTGTTGTGTCATTAATTTATATTATATTAGTATGATGTTATGTACAAATATCCTTACATTTATATAGTACTTTAACTTAAATATATATATATATATATATACATTTATATAGTACTTTAACTTAAATATATATATATATATACATTTATATTGTATATATAGTACTTTAACTTAAATATATATATATATATATATATATATATATATATATATATATATATATTCAGCACAATTTGTATTTATATACATTTATGTGATATTACTTATACTTTTATATTAACATAATCACATTTATATAATATATGCAACTAACATAACTAAAATGTAATAAAAGGTATAAAAAGGAATTACATAAATGTATGATTATCATGATATAAAGGTATACAAAATAACACTTAAATGTATGAGTAATATCACATAAAGGTATATTGATCCAAAAATGTACTGAAAATTGGGTTTTTTTTTTTCTTTTGGAGTTACAGAACTACATAAAAGTTATGATATTTGTAGATAAATGTCATCTAATATAATATAAATGTCATACTAATATAATATAAATGTAACACATGAATAAAAAAAAAAACTAAAAATGCACAGATTCAGATCGAATCGACCCAGTTGCATGGTGCAAAGTTTTTGTGTAATTATTTTAACTATTACATGTTAAGTATTCACAATTTAAATTTCCTTCCCAAAATTGAATGTATATAGAGCTCTAGATGAACACAAATTAAATAAATAATTGAAAACATTGGTGGAAACTTAAACACACGTGTGTACTTTAATAAAATATATATATTACCAAACAAACATAATAGCTAATTTTAGCATTGATTCTCCTCTTATCAAGCTGCATCAATATTATCTTACATAGTTTTTCCGAAAAAATTCCAACCGTTAACTAATTACTTCCCTTCTTTTATTCATATACATTGCCCATTTTTCTCCATTTCTCTTCCAACTTTGCTTCTTCCTTTCTATAGTTTTTTTCTTTTTTTTTTTTTTAATTATTTTTTAAAATGAATTCACTCACTTTGTCTATGGAGCATACAAAACTCTGATCATCATCTGTGTAAATCATTTCGATTTACCAGTGTGATTCTAAAATTTCTAAATTTTAGCTTCTTTTTTTTGAGTACATATAAAAACTAGCTATATAGTTTTTAGTTTACAGTTTGTTTGTACAAGAAGGATAAAGGCTTCTGCTGTCTGCCATTATTGATTCTTCATCACTATTTCATCATTTTGGTAAGTTTTTTTCTATGAACCCTAGTTCTTTGGCCCATTTTTTGGAATATTTATAGTAATTGTTATTATTTTAACTTGTAAAAAACCTTTTCTTTTTTGGGTTAATATCTGTAGAAGAGATGCTTGGTTTGATTTTTTCGTATGAGTGTAATTATATAGATAACATTATCAATTGAGTATATATATATATATATATATATATATATATATATATATATATATATATATATATATTTACAAAAGGAAATATGTTGACTAACCAAGTTCAGACATAATCGTTAAACTAATAATATAGGATTAATTAGTAAGTCTATGTATTTTTTTATTTTTATTTTTCAAATTAGTGATTTGATCTAGGTTGAAAAAATAAAAGCATTTTAAATAAAGTGAAGGATGATAACATGATCATGCTTTGAAAATTCAGTCAAAACATATTATTAGAAACTACAAAATAGGTCCTGTTTAAATTAAAAGATTTGAGTATTATTTTGAAGTTTATAGTAGCAAATTTATTAGTGGTTGTAATTTGGATAGTAAAATTTTGAAATTGAACACTCATTTTGAATTACTTTTGACTGATTTATGTGGATTTCAAATACACATGTCTCAATCCTGACACTGTGAATCCCCCAAGTCAAAACACAGCCTTAATTTATTCAAATTTGTAATTTTTTTTTAATATTTTAAATCTCATACCGGATCAAATGAAACTATATTCATCCAGGAAAGGAACTATAATTTCATAACTTATATATATATGTCTACTTGTATAATTATGTTAAAAGATTATACAATTGCAAAACCTAGTGAAATCCTAATCCTCTACGGATTGTGAAAATTCAATCCAAATCATACAAAGATAATCCAAGAACAATTCACGTAACATAATTAGACTTGCAATAGAAATAGAATTAAAATTTTAGAGATATTAATGTTGTATCCAATTATGTGATGTGATTTAATTATTTCCTATAAAAACATGAAACATGATGCAGAAAGAAATTAAGAGCATAGAGAAAGGTGCAGATTGCAATGACGAGGGCTGAATATCATCGAAGTGTTAACTTTGGACCTCCACGAAACTTCGGAACAGTGTTCCGTTCGAAGCTTCAGGAGACCTTCTTCCCGGACGACCCCTTTCGCCACCTCAAAAACGAGCCCTTTCAACGTCGATCCCTCAAAACCCTCCAATATTTCGTCCCCATTTTTGAGTGGGCCCCCAAATATACCCTTTCCTTTTTCAAGTATGATCTTCTTGCTGGTATCACCATTGCCAGTCTTGCTATTCCACAGGGCATCAGCTATGCTAATCTTGCTAAACTTCCTCCCATTATTGGACTCTGTAAGATTTTTTATTACTGTTTTTAATTACATTTATTAAGATTCTCTTTTTTTATTTTGATACTCGGAATGATGGTAATTATGAAATAAGATATGAAACATGTCTTTATGGAAGATTTGTGGAAAAAAGATTTTTTTTTTCTTTTCTTATCGAGTAAATTTGCTATTTTTGACTTTGGTCCTGTAATTTCATGAATTAAATAATTTGGTCTATAATTTATAAAAACAAAAAAAAACAAAATTTTGGTCCTGTAATTGCTATAGTGGATAAAATATGCACTGCTGATATGGCAACATAAATTGCAATTTTAATTAAATATTGAAATATTTGTGAAAATAACATAATATATATGTGTAATTTTGACATCAGTCAGTTATTATTATTATTATTAAACTATCAATCTCTAAGAGCATCTCTCAACACAGGAAAACTGTACTCATTCGTATGACAGTTTAATAACAAAGGAAAAATGTTGTATTATTTTTACAATTGAAAAATTGGATAAAAATTACAACTTAGGAAAAAAATTATGATTTTATCAGCAATTAACATACACCAATGTGAATATGGTTATTTGGACACCCTATATCATGCACATGTAATAAACCCAGTACAAGTAGTTGTCGTTATTACTAAGTGATGTGGTCCATGTGACTTGTTATATAACCCTTTATATCAAGTCATAAAATCAAACTTTTGAGATTTGCAAACTTATTGTTCTAACTAAAAAAACATTACAAAATGCAGGACCACAGTTAAAAGATAATCAAATTTACAGCATGAAAATTATTTGTTTCAAAATGTTGATATTATATACATATGTTTCTCTATTTCTGGATAACGACGACGACGATGATAATGATACGCAGATTCGAGTTTCGTTCCACCATTAATATATGCAATATTTGGGAGCTCAAAGCATCTGGCAGTGGGAACAGTGGCAGCTTGTTCATTGCTAATTGCAGAATCCATTGAAGAAAAAGCTTCACCTGTTACTGATGAAACACTCTATGTCAGCTTAGTTTTCACTTCCACACTTATTGCTGGTTTATTGCAAACTGTTCTCGGTATATTGAGGTATCATTTCATTTTATTTATATATCTTGTTAATTATTTAAATGTTACAATATTTATATATAATATGCAGATTAGGGATATTGGTGGATTTTCTGTCACATTCAACAATAACAGGGTTCATGGGGGGAACAGCCATACTTATCATAATGCAGCAAATGAAGGGAATGCTTGGCTTGAAGCATTTCACCCACAACACTGGCCTCATTGCCGTTGTTCGCTCCATTGTCGAAAATAGACACGAGGTACGATTATCTGTTACGTTCGTTTTCATGTTTCATCTTATATTTATGCGGATGTAACTCACAGTTTTGATCATTTGAAACAACTCGATGAATTTTAGTTTATAGTCCTAATCAAATGACTTTAAATAGAATCTATCCAACTTTAACAGTATGATGGTTGTTATAGCCAATATGAGTAATGATAAACCTAATTTTAAATTATAGAGATGATTATTTTGAAATATCAGATAAAATATATATTATTGGAATAAATGATCTCTTGTGTCTCCGTACTTTCATTTTTTCCCAATTTGAATTGTTAAAAATGTAATGACACAAGTTTAAACAGGATCAATACATGTGGACCAATGTTTTACAAATCAAAAGTATAATTAAAGATATGCAGATTTTTTAAATAAAAAAATAAGTGGAAACCCAAATCTTATTTCCTTTATATATTTTTTAATAATTAAATAATTATTTGCAACAGTTCAACTGGAAGTGCGCACTCATTGGTGTAGGTTTCCTCATCTTTCTTCAGCTCACCAGATATGTGGTATGTTTATTATCTCTCTGTTACATTAATTTCATCTCTTTATGAACAAAATAATATTTATTTTACATGTAACATTATTTGATGGGTACTATGTTGTAATGTGGGTTTGCAGAAAAAGATAAAACCGAAGCTATTTTACGTATCGGCGATGGGTCCAATGGTCGTAGTTATTTGCGGTTGCCTTATTGCTTATTTTGCCCAAGATAAATTAGGCATTTCCACTGTAAGTCTTCTACTTATAAATACTATTTCTCCCTTAAAAAACTAACCAAAAAATAAAATTATATATTTTTCTCTAAATATTCAATTGGGCTCTTCTAAATTTTATGTATTGTAAAATTGGGCCTATTGACTAACCTGCCCCGACATTAAAACAAATGGATTAGGTTAGTGGACAGTGAATGTTTGTTTCATTAAAAAAAAAAAAAACTTTAGCTCTTGTAATTTTTTTTAAATTCCAAATTATATTTATCTACCTAATTTTGTTTAGTAATGTACATTTTTTTTTTAGATATGTATCGATTTAGTTATCATTACTTCTTTATATAATTATATGTAAACATATCATTTCAAGTAAATTCTTACTTTTGAATCAAAATTTTGATGGAGATATGAAATGTGATTGAAAATGAGCCAAGAGGATCTTATACGTTTATGAGTATCTTGACTTTTCCCAAGCCTGAAAATTCAGATTAAAACTCGAATATTATTTTTCTGGGTTGATAAAGTCTATTTTATTCCTACTTAACTATGAAACTTGGCATTTTAATTTTGTTCAAAATCTGATGTCTTAAATTTTTATTTTATTTTATTTTAATTTTTATTTTATTTCAGGTAGGTCATCTGAAGAGAGGAATAAACGAAATTTCCATTTACAGTTTGACTTTTGACTCCCAGTATATATCTGCCCCATTGAAAGCTGGATTAGTCACTGGTTTGGTTGCTCTTGCTGTAAGTATTTCTTTTTCATTTTTTCCTTTTTTTTCTTTTTAATTATTTCCTAATTATTTAAATGTAACAACTAAAATATTATTTATGCAGGAAGGAATAGCTATTGGAAGAAGTTTTGCCATATCCACAAACGATCAAATTGATGGCAACAAAGAAATGATAGCATATGGGCTGATGAACATTGTGGGGTCCATGACTTCTTGCTACTTAACCACTGGTAATTAATTAACCATAAATCCTTTTTTTTTTTTTTTGAAGAATAATTAAAAAAATAAAAATGTTTAGGTCCCTTCTCAAAAACTGCTGTTAACTTCAATGCTGGATGCAAGTCTCCAATGGCTAATGTGGTCCAAGCTGTGTGCATGCTATTGGTTCTTCTTTTCTTGGCCCCACTCTTTAGCTACACACCTCAAGTTGGGCTCTCAGCCATTATCATATCCGCGATGCTCGGTTTAATCAAGTATAAGAAGGTCTATCACCTCTTCAAGACGGACAAATTTGATTTTCTTATCTGTATCTCTGCTTTCATTGGTGTCGCCTTCATTAGTATGGACATGGGACTCATGATCTCGGTAAGACCTACGTGGAATTGCTCGATCTGGATCCTCTGTTGTGCATAACACGTGACTTATTTCAATTTTTTACGATTTTTAATTTTCAGGTGGGACTGGCCTTAGTACGAGCGTTGTTGTACATGGCAAGACCCGCGACGTGCAAGCTTGGAAACATACCCGATTCAAACATATATCGCGATGTGGAGCAGTACCCGGGCGCGTCGGGGATACCCGGGTTTATAGTGTTGCAACTTGGCTCTCCTATATATTTTGCTAATTCGACTTACATAAAAGAAAGGTTGGTACAAAATTGGAATTAATTTCATCCATATAGGCCAAATTTTTGTGCTAATTTTATTTTTGTTGGATAAAATTGGACAGGATCATGAGATGGGTTCGAGATGAAAATCAAGCAGGAACTTCTGTACATAATGACATTGAATATGTGTTACTCGAGTTAGGAGGTTAGATCACTTTTATATATATACTATTTCCAAAATAAAATAAAATAATATCTAAGTTTTGAAACTAAATATTTGATGAATTGTAACAGGTGTGACAGCGATTGACCATACAGGAGTAGAAGCTTTACTTGAAGTTAGAAAAACCTTGCAAAATAAAGGAATAAAGGTAAACCAACTCATTTAAAGCAATAAGTTGATATTATATAGTTGACAAGAAATAAACAAATTAATATATATATTTACATTGATTATTGCAGATGATATTAATCAATCCTAGGATTGATGTGATGGATAAGTTGGTGGGAATGGGAACCATTGACCAAATTGGGAAAGATTCTGTGTATTTAACAACTGAAGATGCCATTGATGCCTGCAAATTTGCACTTCACCATTCACAGGATGACCCAACCAGTGGAATTCCTTTGTGAGCAAACCCTAATAAGGAAACGAGGTGGTCCTCGTTTGTTATCGATACGTCTTTTCTGTATTTGATCCTTCTATATCATTTTATGTACAAATTACAGTTAGAGTTTTGCTCGTCGCACCAAATACCATTTTATGTACGAGTTGCGGTTAGAGTTGTGCTCGTCGCACCAACTAGATTGATGTCTCTTCTTATAATTTGCATTGTGAAGTGCTATTTGATTATAGGATTTCATCATATTAATGGAAATGAATTGTTGTTTGTTTCGATGAAATTTTGGATGCATTATCTGAATTTATTTATCCGTTGTTTCTTTATCAAGCATGCTCGCGTGTTGGAATTGAGGTTGTTGAGATTGTTTTTTAATTAGAATTGTTTGATGGTTTAGAAAATCGGACTCTTAAAATCGAAAACATATAAAATACAATTAATTTTTTGGAATTTTATTTTCGAAGTTATATTTTGTGACCTTGTTATTTGTAAAGTTAAAGACTATAATTGTAATATGTACTAAGATTCGTGAAATTGATGCATTGTACACGTACAAGAATACACTACAAAGTCAAACCTTATAATTTATAAACATTATACACATTTATAACTTAGACTATATTAATACATCAAAAGATAAGAAACTTAGTATCTTAATCCACTTCCACACATCTTAACAAAAATCCACATAAAGTACTAAAATTAAAAACAACATGGAAAAGTTTCAGCACCCCAACACATAATACAATATCAATGTCTAAATTCTAAAAATCAATATATTACTTGTTGCATCATCATCACCATCGTCAAGAAAAAAAAAAAGGATCATCATGAAATAAATTAATAAATAGTTAATAGCACTATATAATTAAATAAAATATATCACAATGAAATCAATTAAATACCCAACAATATTAAAAAAATATATTTTGCAAAATTTGAAGTTGGATTTAGAACTTATAATATGAACGTTGGAATCAAATAGTAATCTTAAATTGATGACTCTCTTTAAGTCCCCTAAAATCTTGAAATCTCAATTTCAGGTTCAGTACATTCTTTAAATCCCATATTTTAATCATTTTTTGTGCTAAAGAAATAAAATTAAATTGTCAGTTTTCTAAATTATTAATCGCATCCATAAAATCGTAAAATCGGATGAGCAAACTTGTGAGTTTACTCCAATTAATTCATTCAATGATAAACAAATCGTAACCGTACAAATTAACTCGCGATTCTAACGATATTAATTGGAACAAATAATTTCATAACTTTAGGGGCTCTTTTCTCAATAACATAAAAATGTAGGGACGAAACTGAAAATTTCCACAAGAGTCAAAAACCAGTGAGGAGAGAGAAAGTATGGTTGTGGATGATGTTTGGTTATGGGCGCGAATTAGAGGAACCAAAACGTGAGGCCTCAATTCTGTGTCAATAAGCCTCTGCTCTGCCTTCCTCTTTCAAACACAGAGGAAGAAGAAAAATGCAGCTGCTTCACTCTCCGTTTTCTTCTACTCTTGCGTTTCACTGCTCCACATCGCAGCCTAAAGCAAGTCTGTTTCCTTCTCTGTATGTTCATGGAGAATTTCGTTTTCCCCTCTGAATTGTAACCGCAATTGATGTACTTGTGTAGGAACCGTGCATGCGGTTGGAAAATCTTTTGTTGAAGCCATTTATGCTGCAACTTCATTTTCATCTCAAAGGCCCTTTAAATCTGCATCGGTTTCGTGTAGCGATCCAGTATGTAGCTCAATCTCACCTAAAGCTGCTTTGTCCTCAGGTGAATTTGTTCTCTGACTCTACGATTATAGATACTCATTTGTAGAGATTTTAGTATTTGCTTGCCTTTGATTTTTGGATGGGGTGGGGGAGGGTGGGGGGTTAATGAGAGAGGAAAAACATTATAAGCATGTGTTCTGACATTCTGATCACATTTTTGATGGTTCAGTTGAATTACTTTTCTTCACTGGTTGAAAATATGATGATTTATGCGCTTTATTATTGTGAATGTTATTCTGATTGTGAAGTTGGAGTTTGCCGTAGAAATACTTTTTTGATGAAAAATGTAAAACATGCTGCAGAAATTGACAATGGGTGTTCATATGTTTGAACTTTGAACCAAGCATAGAAGCTTGATTAGATCAGATAAGGGTCCTAAATGATATATTGAGCCTATATGTGCTGCATACCTCAAGATTGATAAGATATTCTTGATTACTATTGTTGAAATCCGTCTCTGGCCAATTTCACTGCCTCATGATTTTTTGATGTGGTGTTTATGCAAGGAAGATTGAGGATGATAACTTTGATATTTTTGTAAAGTTGGAAGTCTGTAGAGCTTCCTTTGAAAATGCTTTGTGCTTATCATGATTACTTTGTTGGGACCAAATTATGATTGCAGCTGCTGTTTCTGAAGTAGCAAGTCAAACAGCTGAGACTGATGTTCTAAAAGCCTTGTCCCAGATCATTGATCCAGATTTTGGTACTGACATTGTCTCATGCGGGTTTGTGAAGGATCTTAAAGTCAACACAGAATCAGGAGAGGTCTCTCAAGAAATTGGATTTGATGAGTTCTTCATTTACATATAGAGAACAGGACCTCATCCAACATTCTCACTTTGAATCTCAGGTTTCGTTTCGGTTAGAGCTTACAACACCAGCATGTCCAGTTAAAGACATGGTAAATGAAATGCAAGAACTGCTACCCTCTTTTATTTCTTGTGTATTTGTATGCCAACTTTAGCTTAGTTCAGATACTAATTTATGCAGAAATAAGAATGGTAGTAGAACTATAATCTTCTCACATTCTGTTTCATTAGTAACTTTAGATAACTAAAACTTCTGACAGAAAACAGAAGTTCTCATCATTCCTTGGTGACTGTTATAACTGGTATGTATATGATCTGTTAATCAAGGATATTTTGCTATGCAGTTTGAGCAGAAGGCTCATGAGGTGGTCGCAGCGCTTCCTTGGGTTGAAAAGGTTGGAGTGACTATGTCCGCCCAACCTGCAAGACCTGTTTTTGCCTCGCAAGTTCCAGCAGGTCTGCAGACTGTATCAAATATAGTGGCTGTTTCAAGTTGCAAGGTATTTCGTCTACGATCTGTTCCAGTATATGCCTGAAAGAAGTTTCCAGCATTGGTTGTTATTTTGTTTTGTTTTCTGCCTCTGTCCTTTACTTTTTACTTGATAAACAGAAATACATGATCTACCACTTGATGGTTCAGAATATAAGATTTATGGAGGATATATACCTGCGTTGAGATTTGTTTCCATTTTGCAATAATCACTAAGCTAATGAAGTATAGAATACGTGGCCTTGGAGAAAAAAAATAAATAGCAGATCCACATACAAAGGGTATTTGAGAACATGAGACTTTCGATACTTATGCAGTTAGCTTTGGGACAAGTGGGACATTTATAGAGTGATGCCAAAAAATCATTTAAATTAGCTATTTTCTTGTACTTCAAACAATTGTATTCAAAATTATTAATAAAAAGACATTTATTTATCTCTAATTGCTTTTTTTCTCTAGACCAAAATAGCTATGTATCATGGTTGTGCATATGATGGCCATAGTGAAAAGCATCAGTGCATCATTATGGCTCTGCTCTTGAAGTTAGCTCATATTTGGCCTTAAATGTAATTCAAACACACCAGCTTTCCTGCTTTTCTATGCACTTGTGTTGTTATATTCAATGCTTGGTAATTCCCGGAAGCTGCGATCAAATTCTTTTAGTAAATAAGCATTCCAACAATTGCAGGGAGGGGTGGGAAAATCAACTGTAGCAGTAAACCTTGCATATACTTTGGCTGGTATGGGTGCAAGAGTTGGTATCTTTGATGCTGATGTGTATGGTCCTAGTTTGCCAACAATGGTGTCCCCAGAGAACCGGTTGCTTGAAATGGTAATTCTTCAATCTGGCATTATAACTGTTTTAGCTACCTTTGTGACTACATAAAAATTTGATGGTTCTTCTAGAACCCAGAAAAAAGAACTATCATCCCAACCGAATACATGGGCGTCAAACTCGTATCTTTTGGATTTGCTGGACAAGGACGTGCTATTATGCGTGGCCCAATGGTTTCGGGGGTCATCAATCAACTACTGACTACTACTGAATGGTATGGTGCATTTCCTGCATGCATTACCAAATCCGTTTATTTCACAAGAAGCTGTTTATATGTAATTGGGCTTCCAGAAATGTTTTGTGGTTCTTGGTGGATAGACTTGCCTCTTGCTTTCGTAAATATCTATCTTTGTTTGTTTGCAATTTTTGCTAATTGTACTCTCCCCACAGTGGAAGATATATGGTGGCATGTCATATGCATAAAAAAAATATCAGCATTGTAAACCTCTCTTCCAAAACTAACCACCAGATTGTAGCTTACAAAAAATTTAATAATATAAAAGCATCTCAATATTCATAAAAAGAACTTCCCATCTGAAAACAAAAGACTACTATGCCACCGAATTAATAACTCACAGAAATTGGTTAAATTGGAAAGATAAATGAGAGTTTTATCAAGCAATGTATAGAGGCTTCTTTCGATCTTTTCAAGACAATTATTAATTATCTTAGAGCAAGAAGATTTAATTTTCATCTCTACTAGTGTAAAAAGTATAGCAGATATTTAAATGGTATATAATTTTTTTAAGGACAAATTTATTTGGGCAAGTAAAATAAACATCTAAGTATATTTTGCCTGATGGATTTAGGACATTAAGGTTCTCACGTATTTAAGAATCGGGCAAAAATTGTAGAAAGGGATTATGCTGTGTAATGGTTTATCAGTACTTAAAATACTGATGTTATATCAGTTACAATTTTTTCTCATTCATGTTGCTACTCTTCAATTGATGTTAAATACTGTCATCAACATAGATTGCTGACATGTAGAGAATGGCTAGTTGTTACATACCTCAAACGCAGTACAGTGTTAATTTTACCACTGTAAATTGTATTTCTTTCATCCTATTCACATCATCAACTACATTTCTCATGTAAGTTGTTTGTTCCTAATATGAAGGGGTGAACTTGACTACCTAGTCGTAGATATGCCCCCAGGAACTGGTGATATTCAACTAACGTTATGCCAGGTATTGTTTTGATGTTGCAATTACTGAATTATGATTATAAATGGGTATTCTGCTCTTCTTTGATACACTTTACGCAATTAAAATTTCCTAGTAATACAATTAACTGGGGTTTGGTTAAACTTTCAGGTCGTCCCATTGACTGCTGCTGTTATTGTTACCACCCCTCAGAAGCTAGCATTCATAGATGTTGCGAAAGGAGTCCGCATGTTTTCTAAGCTAAAGGCTTGTTTCTTATCTGCCTTTGTGTTTTCAATCCAGTTTAGTTATTAACTGACTTCTCACTTTGAATCTATTTGACATTATCTACAAAATTTAGTTATTTCTGTTCCGGAATATTATTGTCTGGAAATCATCTTTTTGTGCAATTTGAGAACTGTAAACTGTGTTTAGGTACCTTGTGTTGCAGTAGTTGAGAACATGTGCCACTTTGATGCTGACGGAAAACGATATTATCCATTTGGCAGAGGCTCAGGTTCTCAGGTTTTTCTAATTCTCCAATATCTTATATGTACTGGTATACTTTGGAAGTTGTCATTGTGATTGGAACAGCTCATGAAACATTCAGGATTGTAGTACATGAAACAACATCACAGCTTTCCTATAGATATTTGCAGATGCGGAGTTGCTCATCAGATTTCCATATTTGCAGGTGGTTAAGGAGTTTGGAATCCCCCATTTGTTTGAGCTTCCTATAAGACCAACTGTGAGTTTCTTTCAGATCATGTTATTGTTACCATGTTGAGATACAAAAATGACTGGGATTCCGTCTCTTAGAATTAGAATCAATTTACTATACTTAATTGAAGAAGTCCTCTCTAGATTAAGGCTTCATTAAAGCTGTTCCTAATCAGATATAGTTCTTTCTTCATGGATTAAAACATATATGTGAAAATGTATAATGCTAATGCACCATGTGCCAATTCTCTCTAGAAAGCATTGATATGCTTGGAAGAGAAACCTTAAAAGATAGAATATGTTATTCTAACTTATTATATATTTTTCTATTTCCTTCTCACCAGATTTGTAGATTTAGAACAAGATATGTTAATTCTATTAGTTTTGTTTGATTGTTTTCTTTAATTTTTTCATTTCAAATATAATAAGTGTTCTTCACATGGTAATTAAGTACCTCAAGACAATATAAGGACAGTGCTGGATAATTGTAGGAGAATGGAACAGTATCAACTAGGCGAAATTTGTAATCTTTGATTTTGTACCTGTGTCCTTGCATTTGATATCAGTATTTTATACACCATAAATAAACTTTCCATATAAATATTTTTCCATTTTCATATCAAAGCATTGTTGGATAATATTAGGAGAATAGATATTCCGATTACCACAACTTCTTAAGCCTTGATATGGTAAGTTCAAGTACCCTGTTTGTAGTTAACCATGTAAATCTTCTTCTGAATTCCATGATCATAGTTTACTTTCTTCCAGTGCTAAAAGAAGTAAATGGGTTATTGGTGGAAAATAAATGGGTGAATTGTTTATCTAAAAAAAAAAAAAAAATTCTTTTCTTTTTAATTCAATCAAATTCAATGAGATGGATGTAAATTTATTCACATCAAAGGCTTTGATATGGACCAAAGTTTGATTGCATGTTTATTAGTGTAGAATTTACAAGTGATTAGATTTTTCAAACTCTTTCAGTCCTTACATAGCTTCTTACAATCTTTCCTTCTCATTTCTTTAGCATTTGCTTATTCTGTATAAAAGATAATTAACTCGAGTCCGTTTTAGTTGAAGTTACTAGTGTATTTTTATGTGCATCATTTCATGTGTTATTTCATGGAACTTTGAAACTCAGAACAACAATTTTGATTGGTTTTGTTATTTATTTACTTTTAACAGAAGGCATAAAAATGAATGGGGGTTGCCTGTATAAAAAAATCATGAACTATCATCTGGAGGCTATTTCAATCAATCGATTTTTATGTGCCTGGTTCAATAAATGTGGTATTGTGTTTAAATGAAAATTTGGTGGGATTAGTTATTATAACTGCATCAAAATAATTTTTATGAGAGTATGTAGGCAGAATAAAACTGCCAGATTTGACTTCAACAAGAGATCGACAGATTAACCTTGCATTGCTTTTATTATCAGATTAGTTTTATTTGATCACCAACAACATTTTATAATGATCACCCAACATTAAGAGTGGAACTGTTTTTCTACTTAAAAATTATCAAGCATTCGTACATCATCAGTAAAATATAGTGGAACTGTCATTTTTCTTCTTAAAAATCATCAAGCATTCATAAATTCTCAGTAATATGTTAGTGTCTTTATTGTATAAGATGATTGCATGACAGCTATCTGCATCTGGGGATAGTGGAGTACCTGAAGTTGTTGCCGATCCCCAAGGTGAAGTTGCGACAGCATTTCAAGATTTGGGTGTCTGTGTCGTGCAACAGTGCGCCAAAATCCGCCAACAAGGTACCTTGTCATTCTTATTCAATGATCCTATGATAGGTTTTGATCCATTGGTTACTAGCTAATCTCTTCAGATCCTCAAGGCACTCGTTATTGTTGTTCAATGCAGTGTCAACAGCAGTCACATACGATAAGTCTTTGAAGGCAATCAGAGTTAAAGTACCTACATCAGATGAAGAGTTTTATTTGCATCCAGCAACTGTCAGGCGAAATGATCGTTCTGCAGATAGTGTGGTATGTAAAAAATTTCAAATTGAACCTTCAAGGCAATGAAAAATGAAACAGCTAGTTGTATGCAATAAAGTTCACAACCACAAAGATTGATGGTTGCACACATTACGTAAAATGATAAAATCTATGAAATATGCATTCAGAATCTTTGAATAGAAATATTATCTCCAAAAGCCAGTGGATGTTGATCTACCAAGATTCTATCCAAGATAAAGCTTCCAAATTAGTGAAGATAATAGCTTCTACTATGATCTAGGATTAAAAAAAAAAAGATGTATCTAGTATATTCTACTGAGCAAGAGTCACTGGACTGGTTGTCAATTGCTGAATAGTTCTTTTGCAGCGACTTTTCCTTTGCTTCATAATTTTTATTGCTGGTCCAAACAGGACGAATGGACTGGTGAGCAGAAACTGCAGTACACAGACATCCCAGAGGATATTGAACCTGAAGAAATCCGGCCAATGGGAAATTATGCTGTATCCATATCGTGGCCTGATGGATTTAGCCAGGTAAATTATCCAACATCATTCCACAGGTCAACTGATGCATTTAAACAGTATCTATTTAAGGAAGTTTCAATGTTTCATGCATCTATCCCATTTGTGAAAATACCAGCAAAGCATTAGGGACTTCTTAGCTGATCTACTTACCAGCTTGTAATGTCAAAACTTCCATTACTAGTGATACAACCTATGAACACAACCGATATTCATTAAGCATTTCAGTGGTGTTTTGAGTGATTTTGATTAATAGGAATAGTCAGCAGCAGGTTTTGCAAAAACCTATGGAAAACTAATCGGCTAATATCCGACTGCATATGCTAGGGACTTGAAATGATCAATGAAAAAGAAAGAGGTGCACATAATTTAAGTAAATTCACATCTACTGAGGCTCAATGTTTGGTTTTTCTTCATTTCTCAGATTGCTCCATACGATCAGCTGCAAATGATGGAGCGTTTAGTCGATGTTCCTGAGCTTCTCCATTAGTAAAGCAACTTCATCCAAATTCTTTATCTGTTTCAATGAGAAATTATAGTTAACATCAATATTGTCAGCATTGACAGCAGAAGTTGATATCTCATTCTTATGTTTTTGTCTTTAGTCATAGAAGTCCCAGTTAACATAACAATTGTGTGGCACTTATAGGTTCCATGTGAATGTTATGGTTCTTCCAAAGTTTTATAGTGAAGATGTATTGTATAGTTGATATAATCTCATCTACATGTTTGTTCACATCTAATTCTTTTTAAATGTTTCATGTAGCTCACACACACATATTATAAAGGCATCATGGTGGAAATAGTGCACTTTAAAACTAATATAATTAGCATTATATGTATATTCTCTGAACACTAATTCAACCTTTCTGATTGTTTTCCCCTTTTAGTAAGGGATAAGAAGCGTTGTGCCATATGCAACTAAAATTGATTTATATACAAAAATAAATAAATAAATAAATATATATATATATATCAAAATGTACAAGTAATATAGATTTTAACAGTGTTTTAAAAATCGATTTGGGTGCTAGGCGCCTTCTAACCGCACCAATTTTAGGCGCTACACGACTATAGGCGGGGCTAGGTGCAACAATTCGGCTCTAGCTGTAGGCTTATGCGCCAAATAATTTTTTTTTTTTCACTTTTTAGCAAAACCAAATAATCTTAATGCATTTTAGTCTTCTATCAAATTATTATTATTTAATTAGATAGAAATAGAACATTCACGAATTAAGAAATAAAAATTAAAACAAATTATAATCATTGAATAATATAAGAGTTCCAAAAAAATTTCTTAAAGATAAAAAAACTAAGAAGAATAATTAAAATAATAAAATATCTATTTAATTTAGATATGGCATCATCAAGACCTCCGACTAGGCATCCTAGATGGAAGGTGTCAGTCAAACACCTAATGAATTTTAGAACATTATTTTTTAATTAAATGTTAGAAAGCAATCCATTGCTTTTTAATTTTAACATCATGATTCATGGGAAAACTGGGGGACATGTTTACCAAATTTATGAACATTTTCATTGAATAAGAAATCAAGTAAAATTAAAATATAAAAAGTGGTCGATAATTTCCGATATATTAAAAATAGAAAAATGAGTGGTTATCAAATTTCAAAGTGGGGGCTTTATTGCGAATAAAGTAGGCATCGATGTTACATCAGTACTTAGGTTCAATTGAACAACAATCCCAAAATTTCCTTCTCTAAATTCAATCAAAGATTAGAAGGCCCATAAATTTCGAACAAAACCCCAACCTTGATGAAAAACCCCAATCCCTACACCTACAGAAGCAGCAATGCAATCCAATACGACGACGACGAAGATGGGGGAGGAGGAGGAGGCAATGATTTTGATGAGAATGAAGAGAATCCAGAGAAGAGCTTCGCTCAAAATGGGGATTTCTGCAATTACGAGGATTCCAAGAGGCATCCAAAGAAAAGGAAGCTCGAATCTTTCGTTTCCAGCTATGAATTCGCTCCTCGCAGGGAAACTTGGAGTGAGGAGGAGAGCTTTGTGCTATTGGAAGTGTGGGGAGAGAGGTATATGGAATTGGGGAGGAGGAGTTTGAGGGGGGAGGATTGGGTTGATGTGACTGAGAAAGTGTTGGAGATGAGTGGGAGTGAGAGAACTGAGGGGGAGTGCAGAAATCAATTGGATGTGTTGAAGAATAAGTATAAGAAAGAGAGGGTGAAAGTGGAGAGTGGGCAAGGGAGCAAGTGGGTGTTTTTCAAGAAGATGGATGTGTTGTTGAACACAAGGACGAGGGGGTATTGCGGTTTGGGGTGCGGATTGGATTCGGGGGAGTATGTGTTTATGAATCCGCGGGTGTATTTGGATAGATCGAATGTGTTGGATGAAATGAGGGATAGTCCAGCTCAATCGGATGAGGAGAACGAGGATGATGAGGAGGAGGATTTGGGAGGGGAGGAGGAAGAGGAGGAGGAGGATGGGGAGTCTGCTAGATTGCTGGCTGAATCGATTCAGAAGTTTGGGGAGATTTATGAGAAGATTGAGGAGAGTAAGAGAAAGCAAATGGTGGAGTTGGAGACGATGAAGCAGGATTTTCAGAGAGAGATGGAGTTGCAGAAGAAGCAGATCGTTGAGCGTGCTCAAGCCGAAATTGCTAAGATAAAGGAAATGGATGACGAGGAGGAGGAGGAGGAGGATAATACTGATACTTCAGTGGAGAATTTTGATGATTGATGCAGGTAATTTCAGCTCATTGGTTGCATTGCTCTATATTGTATGGGGATGTGGATAATGATTTTCATTTTTGTGGATGCCCTTTCAGTTCTGTTGTTTAGTTGATTGCTTTCTTGTTGCTTTCAGTTCTATAATTTATGTTTATGGTTTATGATTGTGAATCATGATAATGAAATTTATGAAGTGGTTGTTACTGGCTTTGTTGGATATATGTTGTCCGAAAATGTTCTGGTAATTTACGACTAGTTGTGGTTCTCATTTTGAGTTATGAACTTTATGGTGTCAATACTTTAACATATCCTTTGTTTACATAAGGGTCATGTGTAATTGCTATTGAAGTGTGGGTGAATTCTTGACTTCATAGAGTATTCAATTGGTATCATGATCGATGCTCCTTTTCCAAGTTTGCGAATTTCTTATAATTTAACTGTGTTTCCTGATAAGTATGTGCTCTTAATATATTTTTAACTATGTCTTTGTAATTTAACTATGCTAGTTTGTTCTTTTACTCATTGTGTCAAGTCAAAGAGAAATCTTTAAATTATTAATAAGGTGATCTTAAATTGAATAAACAGATAACAGTCTTCTCTTTCATTTTTTTAATTGTTGTAGTCTCTCTATTAAAAGTCAATGTCATAAAATTTTCAACGAATGGCCTCCAACTTACCTCTTAGCTTAATTTACCATGAATTTTTTTTTTTTTTTTGTCTATAAAAAGCCTGACCCCTAGGATTTTAGAATGTTAAGTAATTCTATAATCATCACATAATGCACCAGGATCCTGGATTTTGAAATGAATTGAAAAATGACTAAAATAAGGAAAGAATGATGTATTTTTTTATAGGATGAGATAAGCAATTATGTGGGTTTTTAGTGATATTTAAGGGAAAATTTTTGTACTTGACTCCTAGATTGATGACAATATCTACTGTGCTGCTTCATAGAGGTTTTTATGTGAATGGTTTTACTTGCAAAGACTTGTTCTCTTCATTAACCATTGAGAAAATGTTTGGATGGTACAGATTAGGGAACAACTGATCTCTTTTTTTGAAATTCCTTGTGAGTGGCATCACGTGGCTCTAAATGGTGGTCAAATGTGTCCTCTTGTTTTCTAAAAACATGTGTTAATTATTTTTTGAAGTATTATGGAATGGGAGGGGCTTTGAGTTTTATAGCGAAACATCATTACATATAATGATTTCGACATTTTTATAACTACTTGTATTTATACAATGTGTACTGTACTGAAGTTCTGCTTTGTAAAAAGGCTTTCTGATTATACCTTTAGTTTGTTTATAATTTCTTCTTGAACTGTTTTAGATTCTTTAAGAATTTGAGAAATCCCTTAGGACTTAGGAGAGGCGACTCCTCTTACAAAGCATTACATCAAATAACATTTTAGTTTTTTTCTTAAAGATGTTTTTATTTCTATTTTTCAAAATTACAGAAATAACACCTTCCACAAAACTTTAAGTTGGACGATGCCTTTTTTTTTTTTTTTTGTATCAAGTAAGTGCAGCTTAGGAGCGCCTATGCTCCGCAAACTCCATGATGTTCTATATTTTCTATGCCTTGGAACTGACTTTTGAGTGTTTGTATGCTTTAATTCAAACCCAACAAATATGTGTAAGGTCTGAGTTCAAGTATAGTTACACCTTTGCTCATTTCCTGCCCAAATGATTGATTCGAACAAAATAGAAGAAAAGTAACTTCATATAATTTTACAAATAAAATTTAAATATGTTGCCATATTGCACTATTGTTATGATACTGAAGGCGAAGAAAGTTATACGAATCTAATAAAATTTCTAAGAAAAGCTAATCAGATTATATCAAAAAAATATTTATATATTCAAAGTACAGTATTAATCGAATTAAGCATAGGATATGTAAATCAATGAGTAAACAAACCCTTGCTGGATTATATATGTTACTGTCACAATCACAGTCTCCAGCCCCTTGTTATTTTAACTATCATCTCATGTCTGTGCAATAGCGTTGAAGTATAGTGAGGTCTTCACCAATATTAGTGTTTTGTTGATCCAATGAAGTTGTTGAAGTTCTACACAATCACTTGGCTCACTGCATCTACAGGAACAATTGTTTCGATCAAAATTCCAAAACAAAAAGTAGCACATTGATGGTTTTACCATATTAAGATGGTATGCATTTTTTATTTGTTTCAACTATTGTGATATAGAAGGTAACCGAAAGTTATATGAATATGATAAACTTATCTAAATAAAAGCTAATAAGATCACGAGATATTTTACTACTCAAAGTAAAATTTAATGAATATGAACTAATAATTTAAAAAACAATTAAGAGAATAAATCACATGTTCACACATCTCTATGGCTGTTTAACTCTGTCTCATTGTTTGTGCAAAATTATTGTAGTGTGATTTAGTCTTGTGTTTCACTAAATACATTAGTGTTTTGCTAACTCAATGAAGTAGTCGTAGTTAACTCTACACAATCTCATTTCTTTATGGTCATTAACTCAAATGGGTTATGACACATGGAACACGGAAAATATGGTGGCACATATTATGATGTGAATGAACCAAGATTAAGTTCCATAGGTTCACATGTGAAGGAGATATATTTGTATATAACTGGTAGTGAATGGAGAATACCTCAGGTTGTGCTTGCATAGACATACAGCAGTCTTAATTGGATTCATGTATGTGAAAATTAATTTAGGTGTAGAATTATGTTTTCTGAGTAGATTTTAATGGTGGACCAGTTTAACATTTTGGGTATGCCAGCTACTGTACATTTTTGTTTTGCGATACATGAAGTGTTACAATGTCTGTCGTCATATGAGTCTATAGCTAAAAGTCTCTGGTAATATTCTCTACTAACTTTTCTCTGCTCATACCAATTTGTGGATGAGACAGGTCTTGGTCGATCATTCACTATGTTCAGTGCCCTACTTTTAATACATTTACGCATAAAATGATTCATATGTCGCCTAAACTTTTATTTTTTTTTAGCATCGCCCTGTTTTTTCCATTCTTCCACAGTTCTGAAGTATTGTTGTGCACTAATATGATTGCATAAAATGGTATCCTCACTTGACTGTTTACACAAGCAACTTGTTATTCTGTGGGCTTCACTGGTTGATAGTTCATATGCCTTCTCAATCCATATTCTTTATTTCGTATTTGATTATGTTCGTGTCTTTATAGAACTGTAATTTTTCTTACTTATGGCAGGAGATTAATGAGGTGAAAGTAAATTCCGGCAAATTTGTGAGCGGATTCTTTCTGCTGAATATAATGAGGCAATGAATCTGATGGAGGAACATTGAATTTAAATATAGTAGATTAGAAGGAAGGTAATTTTGATTTTTACCTGATTCATCATCAGGTTCATTTTGTCTTCCAATATGTCCATATTTGTTCCATTATTAACACTTGAGGTGTTTGGTCCCACTTTAACTGTTATTGCTCATAGTTTTCTGCATAATGCTATGGAGAAAAATCCTTCTATATATGAGCATCAGATTTCACATTCATTTTAATATTTTTACTTCCATCGGCCATCATTCTAAAAGATGATATAGATAACAAGCTTTTGTTGCTAACCAATCATTTCGACCGCGTATGTGTGTTGAGAATTTAGTCTCCACAATCAGTACTACACGGTATTTTATCATAAATTTTGCACTATTTTAATGTAAAAACTGGCATTCATCTTTAGTAGTATGCACTATTTTTTGCATTGAAAAGGAATATTTCATAATATTTCTTATTATTATTTAAAAAAATGAAAATAAAAGAAAATGAATTAAAAAAAATGAAAAAGAATATTACTGAGATTTGTTGGTGTAACATTTTACCCGTTGAAGAAGAAAACATCAAATTCAGATGTTTTTAAGTGCTGGAGATGCTTAGGAGACAAAAATTCCTACATTGGAAAAAAAAAAAAATATGGCAAAGGTCATGAGTTTATAATGAAATAAAGAATAAGAGACAAAAATTCCTACATTGGAAGAAAAAATATATGGCAAAGGTCATGAGTTTATAATGAAATAAATTTCTTTTTGTAGGAGGTTTGTTGGATAAGCCTAAAAACATAACATTCAGGGCTCTAGGCCAATACAAACAATAAAGTAATTCTATTCCCAAGCAATAATTTTCTCAGTATAACCATCATGTTTCTAAATTAGATTAATTATGTAAATATTCACCAACTTTGAGTGATTTTTCAATTACAATATGAATTTTGAAATTTAACATCAAAATTCACCAACTTTTATTTTGTATAGAACTCTCAATTCGATGTATATGAATTTTCAGAACTTTAATTGTTGATTTGAAGCTTGAAAACTACAAATTTTAATTACATGAGATATATTAATAGTGTTTTTACAACAAGTGTGTGGATTTGTGGAATAGCTTGCAATTTCGAGTTCCGGTAATTGAAACTCTAAAGGTTCGTCTATTTACTGAATTGAAATAAAATCAAAGTTGAAGAAGCTCCTATGTATTGATTTAAAACAAAACAAAAATTGATTAATTATAGGGCTAAGCTTTAAAGACCATGCAATAATTTGCATATTTTGGTAGATATATCATTCACATACCATAAACATAAAGATTCGTGGAACGAAGCATGAAACCATCATGATTTTTTAAAACCGTTCTAAATTATATATAGCTAAGAATATATTTTATCATATTGCATAAATTATTAAATACTGATAACACTTTCATCATAAAATCTTAAACACTTTTATCATTCATCCAATTCTCAAAATCATCTAATACATTCATGATTTGTCACAAAGTTGAAGTCCAATATGTCAGATAAACACAAATTGCAGCATTGCTTTTCTATATCAAATTTTCTTTAAAATCAGAATCCAAATTTTCTTTAATTACATAGTACCTAAAATAGTTATTTCAGTAGGATTGGGCTGAATCGAGCCCAGCCCACATGAACAAAGCCCTTATTATATAGTCTTCAAAAAAGTTAATTAAATTATATTCCAACTCTACGACGTCGTTCAATGCCTGTTGCTCTCTGGTTTTTCATCCAACTGCTTTTCCCCTTTCAATTGCCCTAAAATCATTTGCTTCAAAAAGAAATTCAAGAAAAAGAAGATTTACTGTGCACCTCTTGGTATGTAGTTTCTGTATGTTGTTTAGAATATGTTATGATTTGTTACTATTTATCGTAATAAATTGTCAATTAATTATTATAATTCTTCCGTGTAATATCAGATTGGAATTTTGTTGGGTGAAGTGAAGAAAACCGAGTCATAGTTATTGCAATGTCTGGAACAGAAGATGTGAAGCATCTCGAAGAATGCACTGTTGCAAAGTATGTTCTTTCGTTATTATCATGTTTACTTGGTTTATACTTTATACAGCTTAAAATTACTGATTTTATGGGTTACAAAATTTTGTTTGATTATTTTTATGATCCTCTGTTTATGATGAATGTTTGTTGTTAGCTAGATTAGAAATGACTTAATTTTATAATTGAGAACGATGATGGGTTCGGGTTTTCTAGGATGAGAAACTGTGGCAACAGTTTCTACTTTAAGCCTTTCGTTCTTCGAAGTTCGAAGTACTCATCATTTTGTTCTGTGCTGAAAATTTTCGTGAATACATAGTTGGCATGTGAAGTGTGAAAGAGTAATATGGTTATGATGGAACATATGTGTTCGTTTGCTTTTCATGGACCTTTTTTGGATTAGGGTTGTCAATTAAGGCTTCATATAGTTGCTCAATACACAGATTTTTCCCATTGAAGTGGTGTTTTCGATTTCCCCAACCGAAATGGAAAGAATGTTAATAACGGTTCCATTCATTTTCAATGAAATTTCTTAATAGCCATATATGTTCAAGTTGGCGTCAAATAATTATTCAGGATGACTTCATTAGTACTTTCAATAACATAATATCATAGGAGGTGCTCATGTTCTGTGTAGAAGATTTTAAAAGGTCTATAAGTTGCTCTATCAAGACTGAGTTGAGAATAATGAAGCCCCTTTCAACCACTTAATTTTAGAAAGAAAAGGATAAGAATAGCCTAAAAGCTCCTTTTATTGGCACAAACTGTAGTAGGATTTGTTGATCTGCTGCTTTATTCCTTATCAAGATTGTTGGGTTTGGAAAGCTATAAACATGTATAGTAGCTATTTTATTGTATGATTGACAATATTTGATCCTAAAATTTGCTATTGCACAAACATTTTCAGTGCTTTGGGCACATGGGTTTTCTCAGTTGTGGGTGCTTTGATTGCTATCCCCGTTGGAATAAAACGGAAATCACTGTCACCCCTTGTGTTCTTTGGCACTACGGGAACCATGCTCGATATAATCATGGGAATCGATGCTTGCGAGAGAGAACATGCAGAACGTCAAATGAAGCTCTTGGAGGCACAAAATGCCGCTCTACCCAATGCTGGTGATGAATCTTAGCAACATTCATGTTGATGATGTTAGTTAATCTTGACTTATGGGAGGGATGATGAGCTCTATTGTTATTCTCAAGTTCAATAATCGAACTGCTTTTCTTGACTTGGTTGCCTCAACTTCTTTGTCAATTCAGAGTCTGTTTGCTAAGCATAATGCTTTCCAGAGCAAACAAAAATGTTTCAATTGAAAAGGATCAGAGTTCCAAAATGTTGAAAAATGAGATAATACTGGAATGAGTTTTTTATTTTATTTTTCGCAAAAACTTGTGTGAGACCGTCTCACGGATCCTATTCCGTGAGACGGATCTATTTGACCCACTACCCAACCCAACCCAAATCATAATCTAGCCCAACCCAAACCATAGCCAGCCCAAAATCAAATTAAACCCACAAGCACAACACCTAGCCCAACCCACTAACCTATCTCTCTTTCTCTCTCATACAAGGTGCAACTCTCTCACTTCTGTGGAGGAAACATAACCTGAAAAGCAAAGCAGCTCAATTAACACAAAAATATTGGGTAAAAAAATGGCTTTGAAGCTCAATGCCATCAACTTTCAATCCCCAAAATGCCCTTCATTTGCTCTTCCTTTCGTCACCACTGTCAGATCTCCCAAAATTTTCATGGCTTCCACTCTTCGCTCTGGTTCAAAGTAAGCTCCATTTAATTTTTATTTATTCTTCTATATAATTTTCAATTCCTTATATGTGTCGAATTAGTTCTGCATTTATGGTTTCCTTTTTTCTTTTGATTTTTAGAAAATTGGATGTTTCGTTCAAATGCATTGTCTTACTCTTACTTGGTTTGCTAATTTAGTTTTTTTTTTTTTAAACGATTTTAATTAATTTTGTTTGGATGTTGGTATTAGATGATGTTGAATTGGAGTGGAGTAATTTTCCTGCTGTATTATTTGCTGATTTGTATTCTATTTCCCGACCATCAACCACACCCACTGTGCGGCTCCGCCGAAGAAGAGATGTATAGAGAATGAGAAAGTAGCATAACATAATTAGTTGACTACTACTGCATCTCTGACTCATCAATTTAGTGTGAATTGATTCTTTGATTTACATTTGCAATTTTAATCTCCTGCATGTTATATAAATTGTGTGTTTGGAGTGAAAAAAGATTCTAAATGTGTGTAGAAATTGAAGTATAGCATAGCCATGTTAAGTTATCATAAATGGATGTAGAGTAGTAATTACTTATGAACTGATATAAAGAAGATGTGGCTTGAATTTTATGCTGGATGTTTGGGGCTATTTTGCATCTTCTTTTTTAGTTAATGGTGTTTAGAGTTCAGATTTTTGCCAGCGATGCATTTTAAAAGTCTTGGTATGTTTTTGATGTTTTGATTATAACTTGCTGAATGAGATGGTGCGTGGTAATAGAATGTAACATCAGATTTTTATTTGTATTTAAGTATAAGTTTAAGTATACCTCTTACATCTTTAAGTATTATATTTCATGCTATAAATATGTGAAGTTTTATCTTATTTTTAAGTTTAAGTATATGTACAACTGTTACATCTATAAGTATGAGATTTTGTGCTATAAATATGAGTATTACTGTTACATGCTTGAGTATGTAATTTCTTTACATAAGTATGAGATTTCTTGTTATAAGTATGTGAATTTTTATCTTACATTTAAGTATGACTATTACTGTTACATGCTTGAGTATGTAATTTGTTGACATAAGTAAGAGATTTCTTGCTATAAGTATGTGAATTTTTACCTTACATTTAAGTATGACTATTATTGTTACATGCTTGAGTATGTAATTTCTTTATATAAGTATGAGATTTCTTGCTATAAGTATGTGAATTTTTATCTTACATTTAAGTATGACTATTACAGTTACATGTTTGAGTATGTAATTTCTTTACATAAGTATGAGATTTCTTGCTATAAGTATGTGAATTTTTATCTTATTCTTAAGTATGACTATTACTGTTACATGCTTGTGTATATAATTTTTTTACATAAGTATGAGATTTCTTTAGCATCACGACAATCGCTGCGCCAAACTTTAACTGCTCTTCTTTTCATCCTTCTTAACACCATTCAATTTCTAACTAATACTCTAATCCCCACCTAATTTCTTTTTTCTTTTTACTTCGAGTGTCCAATACAATCCAGTCTTCATCATTATTTAATAACCACCCTTTTCTTTTTTTTGTATTAATATTAATATAAGTATGTGTTTTATTAGCAACAAGGAAATATTCTC
The DNA here is from genome assembly GCA_946896805.1 of Scutellaria galericulata. Classification (NCBI taxonomy): domain Eukaryota; kingdom Viridiplantae; phylum Streptophyta; class Magnoliopsida; order Lamiales; family Lamiaceae; genus Scutellaria; species Scutellaria galericulata. The sequence goes on from OX335790.1 coordinate 16,984,687, forward strand.
AGTTTGGTACTTTTTTGAAGTTGTCCCTTTGGTGTATGTTTGATATACTAAAAAAAAATCTTATTTAAAAAAAAATTCTTTTTTCACTGTCAAGGGATGAAAAGACTTGCTCTTTTTTTCTCACAATTCTCAAATTTTACATATTACATTAAAAATCGTGTCAATAAACTGCAGCACCTCGATCATAAACTGAAGAACAAGCCTCCAACAGATTACAACAAAGAATCATAAACAAATACAATTAGCAGTAGCACACCTTGCATTAATTTAAAATAACCAAGTGATCCTCAAAGACATTAATATCACCTAAAAATTGCAAAAAATATATATATATATATATCAATGTCATAAACAATGACGTCATCGAGAAACTTCTGGTTCACAAGGCCACCGAAAATGACGATCTTCGACTTCCCAATGTTCACAGCGGTGTGTCCATTGCAATTTATGGGGGAAAAATCAAGAGTTACTAATCAGTAAAATTTAGAAGAAAACATAAAATCGTAATAGAAGTTAATACTTCTCCTCGAGGTGGGTAATAGAAGCAGTAGCTTGGACCCAACAATGTGTCTTCGTTCTCTCTCTCCCTCACCACATAATTTATCTCCCCCCACTTATGCAGGTGCGACTGGGGCATTTTGGCAGCATCTTTTCTCTCTCACTCTTATGTGATGGTGTGACTGTGAAAATGTCATACCGTGTGGATTGGGTTGTTGTTGTGGGCCTGGACTGCTATTGTTGTGGGTTGGGTTGGGTATGAATTTTGGATTTGAATTGTGGGTCAAATAAATCTGTCTCACGGAAGGGGATCCGTGAGAAGGTCTCACAAGAGACCAACTCTTTATTTTTTTCATGATTATTAAGATTGTAATTTAGAGGGTGTTTGAGTATAAGATCCTCAAAACATCTTATAAGATATTTAAGAGTTATAAACTTCTTGAAAGTGTTTGACATGTACGAGGAATTATAAAGAACCTAATATTGAGTTTCCCTATGTGGCTTGCCACATCAATATCCATTTCTATAAACTTAATTGGGGGGGGTGTTAATTAAAAAAGATTGAAATTAGGGTCCATTTCAATTGCAACATTAAATTTTGATGTTGATATAATAAATTTCTAATTCATAACCCGCAACAATTTGAGACATGATTGAACTTTACTGACATGAAATCCGTAATATATAAGTAAATCTCATGCTAAATTAAAAGAAAAAATGATCCACAACTAAAATAAAAAAGAAAATCGAGAAAAAAAAAACCCACCTCTCCCCCCTCTCGCCACATTCGTCCTTCACCGTCATTCCTCGCTGTTAAAAAGATGAGGCTTGTTAATGATCATTTCTCCGCTAACCGATGTTTGTCAATCTCATTTTTTTGAAAATGATATTGAATGCGAAGATATCTATTCATTTGCACAGTAAATGCATTTTAACATACTCGACAATTTTTTTAATAGAGATTAATATTTAGAGAAGACAATATCACCATTAGAAAACAATCTATATGTTTTTTTTTTTTTCTAAAAGATAAAGATCAAAATCTCGTGGATGATAAATTGGTAATTATGGCTCAAATTAAAAAAAAAAAATCTTATATACAATTTAAATTTAATATAAAAAGTGACTTGTTTATTGATCACTTATTCATAATAAATAATTTCCAATGTGTTCATTTAACATATAATTTAAAACTTATAAGATCACTCATTTCATTAATTTTTATTTCTATTCATAATAATCATTATATATATTAAAATTGCAAAAGTATTTAAACGTTCTTCATACTTAAAGTTTTAAACAGAAATAAATCAGATAAACTTGATTATGACTAAAAAATAAAATTATTTGAGCTGAGTTTCCATTTGACAATCCTAAACTAAGACCTTTTATTTATTATTATTATTTTTTTTTTGATCAACCTAAAAGCTAAAACCTTTATAAATGCCATATTGGGATTGTAAGGAAACATTTTGGCGCCAATTCTCTCCTAATCAGTAACCCTTCGCCGCCATCCATCTCCGTCACCGGAATTCCAAATGAAGCGTCAGAGTTCAATACTTTCCTTCCTCAGAAAACCTGAATCATCCGGCGGAGCCAAACCGCTCCTTCTCGATGTCTCCGATGGAGAAATCAAAGGAACCAACACTCCACCGGAGAAGGTGCCACGTAAGATATTTTCTGACAGCCGCCCTTCGCTCTTCTCCAGCATTAAGCACAAGTTTGCCAAAGTCGACTGTGGTACAAACTCTTCTTCTGATTGCAGGTGCGTCATTTGGTGGATATTTTATTTTATTTTTGGGAAAGAAGGGCGACAGCAATGTTTTGGCGCTTTATTAATCTTCTGTGTTCGTTCTTTGTTTTTCTGTAGACATTGTAATGGAAAGTAATTCTTCAGTTTCCTAATAATTGTAGTTCCGCATTTTTCTGTGTTTAATGGTATGAAGTTTGGTATTGAATTAATATTTTGGAATATTGTAAATTTCATCAATGCTGTTGATGAAATATGGTTATCATATGCATTAGATAGGTATTTCCAGCAAACACAGGTTCATATTCAAGTTGAATTAATAAATCATTTGGATTTGGTACGACGTGCAGGTTAGACATGGATTATACTTCTAGCATTCAGCCTCTTCCCCTGAAATTTGATGGACCAGAAGATATGGGCAATGGATGTTTAGTGCCCAAGCAATTCAATGAGCAAAATGTATCAAATGTTAACAGAACAATGTTTTCTGAAGGGGACGGAGGTTGTTCATTTCTAAGAACTATTGAGGATGATGTCCCTGGCCCAGACACGCCAGGCATGAGACCGCTTGTCCCTAGGTTAAAGCGGGTGCAGGAGGACTTAAGTAATTTTGAGAAAAAGGCTGAGTTTTCTATGCCAGATAATAGGAAAAGACCAAAGCTTCAGGAGGTTTCCAGTGTCTTAAAGAAAAATCATGATGAGGACTCTGATACTGTTAGCAAGTTCGAATGGCTACATCCATCTCGAATCAAAGATGGCAATGGAAGAAAGCCAGAGGACCCCCTTTATGATAAGAAAACACTTTACATTCCTCCTGATGCTTTAAGCAAAATGTCAGCATCTCAAAGGCAGTATTGGGATGTCAAACGCAAGTACATGGACGTGGTTCTCTTCTTTAAAGTGGTAAGTTTGTGTTTAATTCTTTTTTTCTTCTTGTTTCTGAAGCATTTACTCAGTCTGGACAGAAAGCGGCTCTTAATCTCTGATTTGGTTTTGAAAATCATTTTCTGATGCTCTTGGATCTATTATTTTTTAAAATGTGAGTGATTTTAAGGTGATCAGAGAGGAAAGGGTAACTGAGTGTTAAATTTTATTGGTATTTGTACAAACTCATCGCTAACTATGATAATATGTCTGAAACATTTGCTTATCAAAGGAGAGACATGTTTGTATTCCACTAAATTACATTCGTATGGATTGAAGTAATCCATTGCTATCTTTGAAATGAATTTAGAGGTTTTTTTGGTTATTTTATATTTCTTTTTAATAATTTTGAATGGTACTTTCTTTTGGTCATGTTCAAAGCTATAGTTATTAACAATTTATTTTGCCACTCTTTATCTCTGTTTATTCCTTACTATAATATTATCACTCAATACAGGGAAAGTTCTATGAGCTTTATGAATTAGATGCTGAAATTGGTCACAAGGAACTTGATTGGAAAATAACATTAAGTGGTGTGGGAAAGTGTCGACAGGTAATCTCTATACTTTTCTGCACTAAGCATTCATGCATAGATGAACACCTAGGGAAGCATGTTTGTTGTTTAATTGATTGCACTTGTCCTTAAAGCTGATTTTCTTTAATTTAATGTTACTTTTTGTAGGTTGGCGTATCTGAGAGTGGCATTGATGATGCTGTTCAAAAGTTGATAGCTCGGGGGTATAACAGTTCTCCTTGTTGTTTAGTTACATTAGAAAAATACTTAAACTCAGTTGGTAAAGATAACTTGGCTTTGAGATTTTGACTCCTCAAGCCTCACTACTATACTGCAGGATCACCTTCTTTATTAAAATTAAACTGAAATTACATTTTTATGTTTTGGGTAAAGCACCATTTGCATGGTGGAGGTTTATATTCCTTAACGTGTACTACATAAATGAAAACGAGATGTACGAACTTAGAGTTAGGACTTGAAAGATGTCAGAAACTTTATTTCCAGATTTTGCATGCTAACAATATTAACGCGACAAACTTGAAATCTTCAGCAGTCCCCCTGTTCCCATTGTTCTCTTCAGTTAACCATGTTTACAATTTAAAATCATCCTGCACATTTAGGAGTTGTTAGTTAATCCACTCTGGAAATGCTTTAGTATCACCACCCATACTGATATATGCTTCATAGTAATGTCTGAAAAAATCTTTAAAATCCTCCTACAAGTACCTTAGTGCTGCTTGGGCCAATTTAGTGTTGATGTATGCTTCTTTTAGTTAACTAAGAAAGATAAGCAATCTATTTCTATAGTAGTGGAAATAAATAATGGATAAAAAAAGGCACAAACTTTAGAGCATTTAGTATCCATCATGAGTATCCTTATGAGGTGTATGCTTGAACACTTGCAATAGACAATGGCTATACTCTATATGAACATGGTCGATGACAATGTTGAAATCCATTGAGTGAAGTCCATAATTTCCCTTCAGAGTTCAGGCCCATTTCAGAAATGTCCATAGAAACAACCATGATTTGATGCTAAATTTTCTGACAAATCTAAATAAACCATTAAGACTTCAGCCAGTCTGTACCTCTTCCAGAAGATAATGTCTAGCTATGTACAGGAATGAATAGCTTGTCCACCACCTTAAAGAACATAAGCAAACAGTATTTATCCACCTTGGGAAATCATTAAGTCCTGAGAGGAAAGCAAATTTTGGTCTTTTTTTTTTTTTTTTGAGTGAGAGGATCCATGGCAAATATTGGCTTGCCCTGGCAATCCAAGAGATATGTTTACCAGGGAGGTAAGATTTTGAATTGAGTGTCCATTGCATGATATGATTCACAAACAGTTGTTTTTTCTTTCGATTTTTAGACGATGATAACATTATTAACATCCAAAGTTGAATAAAAAACCATTATGTCCTTTGCATACTTTTTGGAAGATACAAGGTAGGTCGGATTGAACAGTTGGAGACATCAGCGCAAGCAAAATCCAGAGGTGCTACATCTGTAAGTACATCATCAGTTTCTTTTTTTGTGCTTTGTTCCATCCACTTGCTGGAGATTGGGAATTCTTATTGTACTATGGTCATGTAATGAATGTGCATATTTTTTATCTTTATTTCTTTTGCTATAAAAAAGTGAGGGGTGTGTCAATGTTTATTTTAAGTCTTTTAGTTATAATAATATCAGGAATGCAACCAATGCCCAACTTTAATCCGAAACACACTTATATTCAGCGATACTGCATAATAAGTCTATCTAAAAAGTGGAGTGACAGGTTGAGCAAGGCTGTCGTAAGCTTAGGTTGTCAGGGTGGGAGGTGGGAGTAGGGTTGTTCTTCATGTTTTATTTTTTCTTATCAGACGTGGTTTTCTTTTTGCCTTTATCTCATGTTTCCACAACACTATGATGACTGCCTGAAGCAAACTAACCAGAAAGGTGGTTTTTCAGGTCATACAGAGAAAGTTGATTAATGTACTCACGCCTGCAACCACTAGTGAGGGCAATATTGGACCTGATGCTGTTCATCTTCTTGCCATAAAGGAGGTTAATTTGATGTTGCTTTTCCTATTTCATGGTTGTTCATGAACATATTATATCAGTAGTAATGAAAAATCATGAACACATCAACACTATAGAGGCATAAAACTAAGTCTAGTGATCTCTTATGCTGCTTTCTTTGTTTCGTTTTTTTTTTTTTTTTATATTCTTTATTTTGGCATCTAGAATCTGCTGGAAAATGGTTCAGCTGTATTTGGGTTTGCATTTGTTGATTCGGCTGCTCTGAAATTTTGGGTTGGCTCTATGAGTGACGATGCTTCATGTGCAGCTTTGGGGGCTTTATTAATGCAGGTATGCTCTTCTATCTTGTTTTCTGTTCCAGTTACTTGTGAATATGTGGATCTTATTTTGAATTGATTTTATCCTTAGGTGTCACCAAGGGAAATTATTTACGAAAAACAAGGTAAAAGTTTTATCGGCAGATTAATGAAGGCCAAGTAGTTTTGTATACATAAAATGGGCAGCTGACGCTTTTCTCATGGCTGTGTTAATCTTCATAATAGGGCTGTCTACAGATGCTCAAAAAGCTCTTAAAAAGTTCAGTTTGACAGGTGAGAATACTTAAGAAACCATTAAATTACACATTTATGATGTATCGATTTCCTTTTCTCATGCAGAATTTTCTCCTCTTACTTTAGCCAATTCAGTTTTCCTTGCAAAAACTTCATTCTGTGGTAAACAAGTTTTTGTTTTGTTTTGTTTTGTGTGTGTGTGTGTGTGTGTATTTAGGTTGGTTTTATCAATTGATAGTTTAACTTTGCTGTGCAAATGGTGTATAGCTGTTTGAATGTATCTTGTTTCTTGGTACTATGTTTTCCTTTATTATCATTCATGTCTTTTGCTAAAGGGAATTATTATTAAGCTTATGTGGATAATGCCTTACATGTTAAGTTTAACATGAAATTCGAAGCTTATGTGGTTATTGATTAATATGTTATCAACATCATCCAGCAGTGTTGTCATAGTTGTTGGAAAGCGGAATTTTCAGTTCTACATCCACTTCTAGTTGAACCATAATTTATATCAAATATGCAATTGGAGATTTTTTAATCACTAACTTCTGCAGGATCAACTCCATCACAGTTGAATGGAAGTGATGCTTTTGGTGAAGCCTTGGAAGTTAGAAATATTATTGATTCGAATAGATACTTTACTGGGTCCACGGATTCATGGCACCGAATACTTGATGGAGTTATGCACCCTGATCTTGCATTATGTGCATTGGGGGGACTTATCAGTCATCTATCACGGTTTATGGTAAAGATATATATACGTTGAGTTTGACAAGTGTTAACATTAAAAAATTCAATTTTTTTACTGCTCATTACATTATGTATTTTTTGTTTTGTTCAGTTAAGTGATGCCATTCGCAATGGAGATATTTTATCTTATGAAGTCTATAAGGGTTTTCTCAGAATGGATGGCCAGACACTGGGAAATTTGGAGATTTTTAGTAATAATGCTGATGGTGGCCCATCAGGCTAGTTACCTCTCTCTCTCTCTCTCTCTCTCTCTCTCTCTCTCTCTCCCAACTCTCTCTTTCTCTACTTATGTGAAAATAAATGTGTAATATTGTTATAGGAACTCTGTACAAGTATCTTAATAATTGCATAACATCATCTGGCAAGCGACTCTTAAAGAACTGGATATGTCATCCCCTCCAAGATGTAGATAAAATAAACTGCAGGCTTGCTGCGGTTGAAAACCTGATGGCAAACTCAGAAATCATGCTATATATTGCTCAATCGCTTCGCAAGCTTCCAGATATGGAAAGGTTGCTTGGACGTGTAAAATCCAGCTTCCAGTCTTCTTCGATACTATCATTGCCCTTAATTGGCAACAAATTACTGAAACAGCGAGTAAGATTTTCTTCTTAAATTGAAGCATTTATATCTGCATCATCTTCCAACTTTAGATGAACTAGGGATAATTGTTCTGTTATGCCTATTTAGTTATTTATTTCTGTTCCCTTTCCTAATAGAACTGCCATGATGATTCTTTCTTGCATTTCTGAACCTTGTTCTGTCTTCTTAATGGACATAATTCTGCTTTAACCGGTTCATTTGCCTGTAACCCAGGTTGGGTGAGTTAGTTCCTTGTCTATAGATTGAAGACTAACTTGGACTTGTTAAAATGGGTTTAGATGGCTTCGTGCTGGCTAGCAGAGGGTTACTTTAGTTCTTGATTTCTCTGAACCATGAGAGTTGCCGTTTCAATCATAACCTTTACATTTAGTTTAACATGTTCAGAATTCTAGGCTGGCTTCACCTTCTGATGAAATTGGGGAATGGGGCTTTGTTCACTCATGTTTAATCTAAATTCTCTTGTTCTTGAAATTCTTCAACTGAGAAATGTATAGCATTGCTCGAAAAACCACTGAGAAATGTTCTTAGTTGGTATGTCATTGTATGTGGTTTAGTTTATTTTATAGCATTCAACAAAAGCATGCATCCTTTTGCAGTTGATACAATAATATAACTGATCTTAGGTTTCTACATAGCTTCTCATAATGTCATTTTAATTCTACCCTGTATTTCCTTGTATTTTATAACGTAATTTGCATTTTATGTAATTTAATATTTTGAAACTTGGATATGACTCATCATGCCTTGAAATTAAAAAAGACAAATTGTCTGTGCATTCACAGGTAAAAGCATTTGGGTCTCTTGTAAAAGGACTGCGAATTGGAATGAATATGCTAATGTTTTTGGAAAAAGATGAAGTCGTGACAGCGTCCTTATCAAAAGTTGTATTCCTTCCTGTGCTGAGTGGTAGTGAGGGGCTAGATAAATCTCTTTCTCAATTTGAAGCAGCAATAGATAGCGAGTTCCCCAATTACCAGGTATAATTTGGTTTGTATCTGGATGTAGTTATGCATTTAAAATTGATGCATTATAGATTCTAAGTTGGGCACTTTTCTAATTTGATATTTGTTCATACTTGCATAAACTATGAACTATATAACGAAGACAGTTTGCAGTTTGTTGAGAATTGATGCCACTGATTGAATTCAAGGTTAACATTCTAAGTGTTAAAGAAAAAAATGCAGCTTGCTAATTTGATAAACACCCAATAGTAGGGTAAAGCATATTTATGTTCCAACATTTACATGACATTCAATACAGTAGTTGGGATTTCCCTAGAAAACTACGAAGTTAAACTATATGACAAATCTTAAAGTTTTATGTGTCTCTGAGCCAAAAAAGTAATCAACTCATAGTCATATATGACTTGATGCTGGATAGTCCTCTACTTGGACTTTAAAGTTGTCCTCCAAAAACTGTGAAGGCCAGCTTGAAAATTGTAACATGGAAGAGGAATAAGTAAATCTAAGAGATGAAATAAGCTTAGTATCTCTCCCCAGCTGAATGAAATGTTAGAATCTCTTTAAGTCTTCAAGAATTTGTTCTAGAAGAGTGTTGATGAAGTTCTAGGGTTCTCAGCTCAAAATCTTTTAAAGGCAAATTGTAACGTAACAAGATTTTTGAAGCATAGTCCTGCTCATGACTTGGAAATGCTGGGAAATCCCTCTTGGCAAGGATTTAGTCGATAATTTCTTGATCAAATATCAACCAAAAAAAACATTTCAGAAACATGAAAATTGGAAAGTCTCCAGAACATTGCATATGATCAATGATTCACAAAGATGCCTCTGGAATTGCTACCTGCTGAAAATGTGCTCTTTGATTAGTAACTTTAGGATTTTTTTTTTTGTTTCTTGCAATGCACTGATTGTTTCTTAATAATGTCAAATTTAAAGAAATGCACATTTACATCCTTGTTTTTCGGTTTTTGACTCCAAGATTCTCCAGTGCCATCAGCAAAAAGATATGGTTTCTTCTTTATTTTTTTGTTCTGCTTCTGTAAGATTGAAAGACAACTCTCTGTGTTGTTGCATTGAGTCTACTATAAGGTTTTACTGCCTATTGTCTGTTGAATGATTGAAGCATCTTCTTTTTACTTTCTCCTTTTAATGATTTTTCATTTTGATTCACTGTAGAATGTTACCAAATACTGAGTTGTCGAGGGTTTGTTTGCTTTACATTTGCCTTTGAGTAATTCAGAATTGTGTGGACTATATTATCCAGTATATCATGAGTGGTGGAATGTAGTTTCAATTTTAATGCTCGTCAGTTGTTTAAATAAATCTTCTCTCTTCTTTCTCTCTTTTATGGTTTCATTTACTCAATGAATTCAAATCAATTTTTATCTTTGAGAGTCGTGTTGTAGGAAACTAACCCGATCTCTGAACTGCTATTGTGTTTTTTCTTTTTTCATGACAGGACCATAATGTGACAGACTCGGAGGCTGAGACATTGACAATTTTAATGGAGTTGTTTGTTGAGAAGGCATCTCAATGGTCTCAAATGATACATGCCATAAAATGCATTGATGTATTAAGATCCTTTGCTATTACTGCAATTTCTTCTTGTGGAGTGATGTGTAGACCGATAGTTCTACTTCAACCTAAATCTGCTAACTCGTTCATGGAGCCTACATGCCCTATACTTCATATGAAAGGGCTATGGCATCCTTATGCCCTTGGTGAGAATGGGGGACAGCCTGTGCCCAATGACATTAATCTTGGAGAAGATGGAAGTTTTTGTTCTCCTGGCACATTGTTATTGACTGGACCAAATATGGGCGGGAAATCGACCCTTTTACGTGCAACTTGTCTGGCTGTTATACTGGCTCAGGTTTGTTTTGTTTGTTAGAAACTGGTTAAGAGTGCTATTCTGTTATTTTTCCTGTTTCTAAATGCAATTGCTCCTGATTGCGACAACGATTTATGTCCCGCAGCTAGGCTGTTATGTGCCTTGTGAAACATGCACTTTATCAGTTGTAGATACCATTTTCACTCGGCTCGGTGCAACGGATAGAATCATGACTGGAGAGAGTAAGTTTTTTCCCATTTTTTGTGTACATTTTCATCGATGCAGAAACCAACAAAGCTTTAATATATATAAGTTTAAATAAATGTCACTTGAAAAAGGGTGAACTGAAGTACTGAGAGGATATTATGAAGTGATTGTGACAGCTTGAGTTGCAAGAATATAATATCATGAATATAAATAATTTACATGGGGGAAGATAAGAGGTTATTACAGTAATGATGTTAGACCAGTGCATCATCTCTGGCATATGCCAGAATCATGGAACAGTGTAAAATACACAATTAAATTATTGGGTTTTGATGCTTTGAACCGAACCACTGCCAGGATGGTTTTCTGACCGTAAGATCTATTTACTGCCAGATTTATTGACCATGGAGTTCTTAAAGGCATAGGACCTATTGGAGTGTGATTCTGTGTCTTCTGCTTACTTTTCTGATGGATATGGGATAAATCTAATAGAGTAGAATAGAGAAATATATAGTGGTATAGTATATCATGTTACTATGTGGGTACTAAAAAAAAGAAAAAAATAATGTTACAATATGGTGATTATCTTGATATTGAAGATTAATTTTCATTTGTGTAATATTGAATGAAACGTCCAAGTGAGAATGTTCATCACTTGAATAAAGCTTTCATTCAAAATGATATTATAATATATTTGTATTCCTCTAGCGTTCCCAAGTGACATGCACTAGGTTGCATTGAGTTGATATTATTTGACTTTGGTTCTAGTCATCACTAGCATCCTGACAGCATTCATTTTTTCTTATTACCTGTTCATATTTTGGAATCGATCTCTCAAAGATTTCCTGTATCTCATTAATAGAGGAATGGAACTTCTTCTTGTAGGTACCTTTCTTATTGAGTGCTCAGAGACGGCATCGGTTTTGCAAAATGCTACACAGAACTCACTTGTTATTCTTGATGAATTGGGTCGAGGAACGAGTACTTTTGATGGATATGCTATAGCTTATGCTGTAAGATTCCTTTTCCCAAGTTGGTTAATTATGTTTACTAAGACTAATATTTTTCTTTTTGGAAAATGGAAGAATATATGGACTTATTACTTTTCTAGCAAACTTTATAGTCATACATTTTGAATTGCTTTATTTTTTTGTACGATATAGTTATAGTTTTTGCTTTAATTTACTGATTATGATTACACTCAAATATTATGGTCTATCATGTTTTGCATTATATTATGAAATTATATACACGTAAATATTAGTGCAAGAATGATTTTCAGCATTAGGAAAATTATGAGCTTTCAACAAATGTTGGTACTAGGATTTTTCATCTCCCTTGTATTAAATCCCAAGCTTTGACTCAATGCTATCACTTTCTTGATTGTGTACATCCTCAGTTCTTTCCTTCATTTCATTCAGGTGTTTCGCCATCTCGTTGAGTCAGTCAACTGCCGCTTGTTATTTGCCACGCATTATCACCCTCTCACAAAGGAATTTGCTTCCCATCCTCGTGTAAAACTGCAACACATGGCATGTTGTTTTGATTCAGAGTCTAAAATGTCATCACAAAACACCCAAAAGCTGGTTTTTCTGTACCGACTAGCCTCTGGAGCGTGCCCAGAGAGCTACGGTATGCAAATCGCTCTCATGGCTGGGATTCCAAACTCTGTGGTTCAAGCAGCCTCGGAAGCTGGACAGGTTATGAAAAAAATTATTGGAGAAAGCTTCAAATCAAGCGAGCGAAGGGAGAACTTCTCGACATTGCATGAAGCGTGGCTGAAATCGCTTTTATCTATTTCAGAGACAAAGGAAACTGAGTTCGATGACGATGCGTTTGATTCCTTGTTTTGCCTGTGGCATGAACTGAAACGATCTTTCAAGGAGATGAACTGAGAACAAGGATGAGTGACTAGTCTTCTTTACTATTTACCTATCGGTGTATGTATCTTTATTCTGCATTCTCATCACTTACATTCCTCATTAAATTTCAAATATTGCGATTTAGGTGAAATTATGTAAAGGGTATTTTGCTGTTTGAACAGACTTAAATATGTGTGTGGTGTGTGTAAATGGCATTACTTTTGTTTGAGAATTTTGATTTGAATATATTGTTATTTAGGTCATCAAATGGGACCTTTTATTGCTTAATTGTACTCTATCACTTGTATTAACTAGTTGACCGCCAAATATCCAATTTTACTAAATAGTGTATAAAATTATTTATCCTAAACACATTTATTTCGATTTCGGTATTATTTATTTGCTGCACAATAGCCTGAAATCGAATTTTCTCAAAATATCTGATATGATATTTGACACAACGAATTTTCGGTATCGATTTGCGATATACATAACTTTATTTGACACAAAACCAACTTTTGGAATAAAACTTTTTATTCAATTTAAAATTGTCTTGAAAATATAAAAATATTTATAGTAGGAAATTGGTTAATTTAATTTGTTATTCCGAATATTTTCTTAATTCATGTTAAATATCGAAAAAAAAAAAAATATATATATATATATATATATGATGGAAAGAGATAATGTACTTATTTAACTCAATTCTTTGAAAATACAAAGAGATAATACCCAACAATACCTCAACCCATCCAAACATTGCCTAAAAAATGAGACACAATTTAGAGCCAGGGAGAATTGTGAATGGGCATTGCTACAGACTTAACATGAAGATAACTATCAAGTGATTCCATCCCCAAATCCCTACCAAAACCACTCATTTTATAACCTCCATAAGGAAGATCCCTATCAAATGCAAAGTAGCAATTCACCCAAATAATCCCAGCTCGAATCGACCTGGAAACTGTGTTTACGATGTTCAAGTCATTCGACATAATCCCAGCTGCTAATCCGTACTTTGTCGCGTTCGCTCTCTTGATCACCTCTTCCACCGTCCTAAAGATTGCAAATTGCAAAACGGGTCAAAACTGTTTTTCGATTTTAGCCCAAATGAGATAACCACATCAGGCCTCGTTTGGTACGATGAAATTACTTACTTGAACTTCAGAACCGACATTACAGGTCCGAATATTTCCTCCTTCGCAATAGTCATATCATCCTGAAAACCACAATGTATAAGATTTCATTCCTATAATCAAGATTTATGTAATTAAAGATGTAAGAAAGATTCAATTCAAAATGCTTACTTGTACATCTATGAAGATGGTGGGCTCAATGAAGTACCCTTTACTATCACAAGGCTTTCCACCTGTTAACAAAGTGGCACCCTCCTTCTTCCCATGTTCAATATACGAAAGAATTCTTTCATACTGATTCTTATCAACCTATTTTAACATGACAAGAATCTGGATTAAAAAAAAAAGTACTATAATCCAAAAAAAAAAAAGAGTTGTTGTCAAAGATCATACTTGGGGACCTTGATGAACATTAGGATCAAAAGGGTCACCAACCACCCATGTTTTCAACTTCTCCACCAACTTAACGAGAAACTTATCGTATATCCCTTCTTGAACGAACACACGCGAGCCAGCAACGCAGATTTCACCCTGGATAAAGAAAATAAAAGATATTATTGTCGAGGCTTTGATTAGGTAAGAAATACCATAATGCAAAAATGTTCAAAAGAAGTGAACATGCCTTGTTAAACAGAGTCCCCTGAAGTGCAAGATCAGCCACTTTATCAACATCAACATCGTCGAAAACAATGAAAGGCGATTTTCCTCCGAGTTCTAACGTGACGGGCTTCAAGTTGCTCGCCGCTGCAGCTTGCATCACCAGGCGGCCAACCTCCGTGGACCCCGTAAAACTAACCTGAAGTAGAAACAGTATAGTAGACACCCTTGAGATGAGAAAGAACATAAAAACAATATATTTCATTATAGAAATCTTGTTTATAGATCAAGAATGTATGTGACCTTGTCAATGTCCATGTGAGAGGTAATTGCAGCACCAGCAGAATGACCATATCCTGTCACTACATTCAACACCCCATCTGGGATCCCTGCCTGCAATTTCATTACAAACATAACATTCTGTCAGAACAGTGGGTCTTATGTGAAACCGCCTCACATATCTAGTAACGTCAGACGGGTCAACCCACACTTCACAATTCACATATTAATTTGTGGGTAATGATAATCCGTCTTATGATAACTATCTATGAGACCGTCTCATATAAGTTTTTGTGTTGTATGATTGAACCAATTTGGTTAAAGATTATTACAAGGTGGGCCAAATGAGCATAGTAAAGAGCAGAAAGAGGAGTTTGCTCAGCAGGTTTAAGGACAATGGTGCAACCAGCAGCCAAAGCAGGGCCCACTTTCATAGCAAACATTTGAGAAGGGAAGTTCCAGGCGATGATTTGTCCCACCACGCCAATAGGCTCGCGCAACGTGTACCCGTGTAGCTCTCGAGACATCTTCAAAGTCGATCCGTGGATTTTATCCGCTGCACCTGCGTAGTACCGTAACGTCTCTGCTGCTCCCGGAATCTCCATTGCCTTGCACATGTAGTACAACTTTCCGCCATCCATAGCGTCCAATGCCGCCAATTCTTCCACATTTTCTTCGATCAAGTCCGCCAATTTATGCAGTACTCTTCTTCTTTCCTGTTAGTAAAATACATGCAACTTTGTCACACGACGAAAACATACACATATACAGTTTTGATCAGACACGCACCTTCAGAATGCACATTTATTTATGCATGTTATATATATGTTCGTTTATTTTGCGTTTAATTTGACTACAACATAATAGAATATATGGTTTTGTATTAGTATTCTTGTATCAAATATCAAATTTGGAAACTACTGATTGGGAGGTATGACTGGTTAGTCGTAGTGCATATGATTTCTCTGTTCTTCAATTTATTTCTTAGGACTATTCTAGTTGGTTATTTGAACTAAAAACTACCATACTTAAAAAAAACAAAAAAACCCTTCCATTATTAAATAAATTAAATAAAAAACCATACATTAGTTAGTAGTTGCAGATGGCAAAACTATACTCTTCCAAAGCTCAAAGTCTTACAGTTTTGAACATTAGATTGGTCTATAATTTATAAATATAAATTTGTAAAGTTAAGTTAATTAAAAATTACAAATTTTAAACTAGAAATAAGAAGAATATGTACAATAAAAGTAAATTAATGAAATTGAGTATGGAGCAAGAAATGTCTAGAAGTTAGCATCATTACACATCTTATTGATAATATGTATGTGTTATGTGTAAGATACTCCTCTGTTCATAATACGTGTTATATTGGAGTCTAAATTTTATTTCAAATAGGTGTTGTTTTAGATTTTTATACAATTTTATTCAAAAACTATCCTATTAATATTTCTTAGCTCCCTCCGTCCCTTAACACTTTGCACCCTTATTTGTGCACAGTTAAAAAAAAAAATGATTACTTTATAAATGAGGACATAATGGCCAATTCTACTTTTTCTAATAGAGGGATTGGTTTGAATGTTTGTGAAAAAGTAATGACATTGTACGTAAATAAGTGTATTGTGAGGGTAAGAATTGTGATAGAATTTGTCATTTTTTGGTGTGCAAAGTGTTTGGGGACAGATTAAAAAGGAAAGTGTGCAAAATGTTAAGGGATGGAAGAAGTAATTAATTTGATTCTCTTTTAAATTTTGAATCATAAATTTCTTGATTAGTTAATGGTATATTTATTCAATTTTTATATTCCCTAATCTATGATAAAAGCTCCAAAACGATACTTATTCTGAAAGTAAGAGAGTAATAAATACTAGGCTAAAATATTAAAATAGCCAAATAGAATAGCAAGACTTCTTTTTAACCACAAATTTTAGTTGACACCTTGATTAATTTGGACCATTTCCTATACATAACCAAATAGAATAAGAAGATTTTTTTTTTTAACAAAACAAGGAAGACTTCTTTCTTAACCACAAATTTTAGCCAAATTGGCCAACTTTATTAGTTTGGACCATCTCCTATAAATAGTATATATTATAGAATCCATCGATTGCGACAAGGACAAAAATATCGGTACTTGCGGATATATCGGTACCTTAATTTTACGGATATATCGATATCGGTGGATATATCGGTTTTTGCGCAAAAAATTGAAAAAAATTGGAAAATATATCTAGTACTCTATATAATATTATAAGTAACATTAATACATATATTGAACTTAAACTTCAAATAAAAAGTTATGTTTACAACAAATTTAGAGATAAACTATTATATAAACGTTGTCTCTTATAATAACATTTTCGTCATTAGTTATGATAACATGACAAATTTTGAATTCAAATACATATTTCATTGTTTAACACACTAGCCATGATAATTTATGATAGGAACCTAAATTCAAATACTTTACTAAATATAAGTTTACTAATTATTTAATTAAAACTATTAGTTGAATTCAAATACGTATTTCATTGTTTAACACACTAGCCTAATTAATTTATGAGAGGAACCTAAATTCAAATAATTTACTAAATATAAGTTTACTAATTATTTAATTAAAAATATAGTTGAATTCAAATATGTATTTCATTGTTTAACACACTAGCCTAATTAATTTACCATTAAAAAAAATTCAAAAAAAATAAAAAAAATTCAAAAAAACCACCAACCGATATATCCGCGATATATCACCGATATATCGACGATATTCTGCAATATTTGTGTACTATTGACCGATATGGATAAATCGCCGATATATCGGCGATATTTTGACGAAATTTTCTGTCATGATATATCGATATCCGTAGGCTATTTTTACGGATAAATCGGCGATATATCGCCGATTTATCCGGATATTTTCGTCCTTGGATTGCGACATGAATTTATACCTTAATTTACAATTAATTAAACATTTCTGATGTGATGAGTGATGGTGTCAATTTGGACAGCATTGACTAGTATTTCTTAATAATACCAAGGACCAAAAGTTTGATTAGATTTTCTATTTTTATTATTTGATAATGATGTTTTTGTAATTATCCATACCTTTCCCCCTCACCCTAGGACGTGGAGTGAGGGCTATCACTATTGGAAAGTTTGTGAAAAGATAGAAAAAAAAATCACAAAAAACTAGTCTCATTTTCCTACCTATCAAATTCATTTTGACAAACATGTTTATAAACTACAAAAATTGATTTATATAATTAAATTTATAAAACGATCTAATAATAATCATATTCATAATAAAAAACTTACGGATCCGGGTAAACGGGGCCAAGGGCCATGGTCAAAGGCATGACGAGCAGCTTTGACAGCCAAGTCAACATCTTCCTTCTCTCCTGCTGCTATTTTTGCTATCACTTCTCCATTTCTTGGATCTATTGTCTCCAATGTTTTCCCTGTTTTTTTTAATTATTATTAATCATAAAAATTAGACTTTAATATAACAAAAAAAAAAATTTAAACGAGGGTTCAGATTATATTTGAACAAAAATTTCATAAAATTAATTCTAAACACAAAAATCAAAACTCAATCGTATCAATTTGACTTATAATAATTGGGTGGCTGGGTAACAATGATAATTTATATAAAAAAGAAAAAATGAAGAGAAATGGTGTGTCAAACTGAGAGCCTCCAATTATCCTTAATTAAAATTAAATGAAATTAAACTCTTCATTTCTTAACCAACTATTTCTTACAAGTTTATAACTTCGTTTAATTTGTAACAAAACAAAATTATATGGAAAGGTTTAGCCTTTGTTTTGAAGTTCCCAACTTTTACTCCTTATTTCCAATTCCACTTTCTCAAAATTTAGGTAAAAAAATTTTGATTTTGTAAATTTAACACATCAACTAGTAAGCATCTAAGTTTATCGATAATCCAACTAATATTATTATAATAATACAATTCTATAATTTGGTTGATCCCTTGTGGTTGTCATATAAATAAAATACTGAATATTATGTCGGTCATCAAAGTTTTTTAATATAGTAATGAAAAGCAACTTTTCCAAATATCATTGACTATGGAGTAAAAGTCCACATCTTCCAATTATAATACTAATTCTTAATAAAAACCAAAATCCCCAAATTAAAAAAAGAATCCAAAAAATAAAATTCTCCAAAGTTTCCATGGAAACAAAAGCTAAGAACCCATGAAACAGAAGCCATGTTTCTAAAAATCATTAAAACAAAATCAAACTTTTGGGCTTCAAAGAGTGATACACAATCAAAAAGAGAGAGTACCCAAAAAGTAGATTCACCAAATCAGTGATGAACAGTAATCAACCAACCAATGAAATAAATTAAAAATATATAATGATCACCACAAACCAAGAAAACACACACACACACATGAATATATAGAGATGAGATGAGATAAAGAACCTGATAAAGAGTCAACGAATTGGCCATTGATGAATAGCTTAGTGAACTTGATTTTGGGTAATTTGATGTGAGACTCCACTGTGCCGTTTTGCAAAGTCATCACTCTGCTTTTTTGATGCCTTCTAATTAAGATAGGCGTATCCTTCTCTTGTTATATATATAGGGAAATTTGTTCTTGAGGTTTAAATATAGAAGAAATAGAGGATATTCCCTACGTCCTTTTCAGATTCGTACGTATGGACGGGTACGGAGGTTAAGAAAAAGCTGTTTTTGAGCACGAAAGTTAAAAAAAATTGTTTTTGTAGTGTTAATGTTGAATAGTAAAGGATAATTTTATAAATTTTATTTGCTATTTTTGAAGTGTGCAAATTTGAATGGACGAACGAAAATGAAAAATGTCCAAATTTAAACGTAATGGTGGGTGGGAGTATTTGTTATTATTACAAACCATGAAACAAATCCCGAGGACCCCTACTATTACCACCCAGCTGCATCTACCTTATGTGTCAGTAGATTGGAAATTTAATTTTAAATTATTATAAATGAGTTTTTTTTGTGAGATCGTCTTAATTTTTTATTACATCGCATTAATTCATAACCTATATTTTATAATTGATATGTTTGTGAATATTGAGGTTCTATTTTATGGTAAATACATTTTTGTATTGGTATTGATAGATATTGAATTCTGATTTTCTAGATCCGAACTTTTATCTCATAACTCTGAGGCTAAAACTATCTTATTCCATACAAACTACTCAAGCTATACTTGTGTAGGATTTAAGAGGATATATTAAATATAGTGAAACTACAAATATTTTGTATAATTTAATTTTATTTCAGTCTGGCATAAAATTACAAGAAAATTTAATAATCATTGAAACAACTTCATTAAAAAAAGAAGAGTTTTTTAATAATAAAATAAGTTTTTTAATGATAAAATGTATATATAAAGACGCTTAATCAATAAAAAAATTGGATTATAATCTGAACTATACAAAATGAAAATAAGTCTATTCTAATGTCACAATCAAGTATTATTGTTTTTGAAAACTTCTAGAAATTTATTTAATTTAAAATTTTAAAAATGGTCCCTCTTTGGTTTCTGCCAAGTTTATTTTATATTTTTGTCGGCTCACTTATAATTTGAAAACTTCTAGAAATTTATTCGATTTTGTCCTACTTCAAACACAAATTATTAATTAACTTTTTATTTTAATCATTGAGATGATAGTTTGATCAATAGAAATATTTTCCTTTTGAATTAAAGAGAAAATTATATACATTAGTTCTTCGATAACATACTTTTTTTTTTATTTTTCAAGTTTTATACTTATATTGCCATCTAAACTAGATTACTTCTTAATGGCCTACTCAATGATAATAGAAATACGAAATTTAAAATCGATAAAATTTGTTTTTCAGCCTTCAATTTGTACTTTGTATTTCATTAAGTATTTGTAGTTTTACTATTTATATATGACTTAGTAAAACAAAATATGTATACAAGTATTTCATAAATTGCAAAATCAAACTTCAAAGTTGAGGAACAAAATATAAGTCGTGCTAAAGTAAAATTTTGAGTGAATTATTTGTAGAGAGATATAGTTATTCCAAAACAATAGAATTCATCTGTAAAAATGAGTTTATGATGTTGATAATGAGATTTCATCTTAAAAAATTAATCATATATCCGAGATTATATTATATCAAAATTTAAGACAAAACAAAACATAAAAAATTCAACCGTAAAGAAAAAAGAAGCGATTTCCCAGTCAAAAAGCTTGTTGTAAATATCATCTGAAAAAACAAAAGATTGGGTATCTTTCAACATTTTTTTTCTTTTCTTTGAAAGTGATATCTTTCAACAATTAAGAAGTAGAAAAGATAATACACACTTTTCATAATACGTAAAAAAGGAGTAGAGAAATATGAGCAGGTATTACGCAAGAGTTTGAAAAACAACAAATTGTTAATTGTATGTAATTAATTGTTGGTAGCCTAATTAGGTCAAATCACTCTTTGTATGACCACATGCTCTGCCTTTTCTACTCCTCGTTTTCCTAATTATTTAACTACTTCTCTAATTAAATATTCATTCTTATTATCATAACCTAAAAAAATAATAAAATTAATATATTATTATAAAAAAAAAATGTTTCCCTACACATGATAGACACATCTTAATCGAGTTCATGGCCCCAAATACCCAATTTTATAAAACATATTAACAATTCTACCCACATATATAAACAATTGCCCCCATATACCCACTAATAAAACATATTATCCCCAAATACCCAATTTTGGTTTTACTAATTATTTTATCTTTTTTTTTCTTTTACTATTCACTTTGATATCAAATAAATATATTTGATATGTCATATACTGTATTATACTTATACTCGTATGAAAACATATTTTCGTTAAACCCCAAAAAATAAGGGTTTGACGAAAATTAGGTTTAATTTTCGCTAAACCCTCATTTTTTGGGGTTTAACGAAAATATCCAAAATGATACCACGAAAATTATACTTATTGTTCGTTAAACCCTTATTTTTAGGGTTTAACGAAAATATACAATATATATATATATTTTTTTCGTTAAACCCTAAAAAAATAAGGGTTTAATGAGCCTTCTAAAATTACACTTTTTCAATAAGGGTTTAACGAAAATATACAATATATATATATTTTTTTTTCGTTAAACCCTAAAAAAATAAGGGTTTAATGAGCCTTCTAAAATTACACTTTTTCGTTAAACCCCCACTTTTAGGGGTTTAACGAAAATTATAAATTATACCATATAAATTATTTTTTAGGGTTTAAGTTTTAACGAAAATATTGTCCCTAGGTTTAATTTTTGTTAAACCCTAAAAAATAAGGGTTTAACGAAAATTAAACCTCTACTTTTTACACTCTCTTCAATTCGTACCCTAATTTTCGTTAACCACTCCAAATTTATTTTAGTCTTTGAATTTTGACAATACCAATTCATTAAAAATACCAATTGATTAACAATACCAATTGATTAAAAAAGAATGAATAATTAATTAAAAAAGAATGAATAATTATGCACGATGTTTTTAATTATTTAACAAACAATACCTATTAATTAAAAAAGAATGAATAATTATGCAAGATATTTTTTATTATTTAACGAACAATACCTCTTGATTAAAAAGAATGAATAATTAATTAAAAAAGAATGAATTATGCACGATTTTTTAATTATTTAACGAACAATACATTTGATTAAAAAAAATAACTAATTAATTAAAAAGGAATGAATAATTAATTATGCACGAATATTTTTAATTATTTAACGAACACTATCCTAAACCCTATAAGGTATTGTTCGTTAAACCCTATAATTATAGGGTTTA
Organism: Scutellaria galericulata; assembly: GCA_946896805.1. NCBI lineage: Eukaryota > Viridiplantae > Streptophyta > Magnoliopsida > Lamiales > Lamiaceae > Scutellaria > Scutellaria galericulata. The sequence continues at coordinate 17,007,006 of OX335790.1, forward strand.
ACAAATAATAGGGTATTGTTCGTTAAACCCTTAAAATTGAGGCTTAACGAACAATACCCTATTGTTCGTTAAGCCTCAATTTTAAGGGTTTAACGAACAATACCCTATTGTTCGTTAATCCATATAATTCAATCCTAATTTAACTAAATTAACTAAATTCAATCCTAATTCACAAACAACATATTTAACGAATAAGTATAATTTTTAATTAATTTTCGTTAAACCCTTATTTTTTAGGGTTTAACGAAAATATATTCATACGGTATAATACGTGATATGATCTATCAAATATATTTATTTGATATCAAAGTATAAAAGAAAAAGATAAAGATAAAATAATTAGTAAAATCAAAATTAGGTATTTGGGGATAATATGTTTTATTAATGGGTATTTGGGGGTAATTGTTTATATATGTGGGTAGAATTGTTTATATGTTTTATCAAATTGGGTATTTTGGGATATTTCCTCCATCTTAATATATCCATCATTCATGATTTCTTCCCTTTAAATTAAGGGATGAAATTATGAGTAGCCAATTATAAAAAGAAATATTTTTTTTGTAACCAATTAAGAGTTTTAAATTTTTTTTTTTAGCCAAAAGAATATTTTTTTGGACCATAATATCCTTAATGATATTAAACTCGTATCAGTCCGTACCATCATATTTCATCTCATACCAGCTTGTACCACCATATTTCATCTCGTACTAGCATGTGCCACCATATTTCATCCTATACCACTATTAATGAAGCTCGTATCATCATAATACACACTCGTACCACAACTAATGTAGTTCGTACCGCCATATTATACATCCGTACCATTATTAATTCGTATCATTATAATACATACCCGTACCATCATTAATGTAGCACATACTATCATATCATACCATAAATGTTAGAATGGTATAATTGGCAAAAATCATTTATTTTAGCTAAAAAAAAATTAATAACTTGATAAAAAAATGTTTATAAATATAAATAGTTAAGAATGGGGATTATCACTTAAATTAATCCCTTTACGATAGGATAACAAAACTGTATTATTATATTCAACTGAAAGAAAGAATAGGTTGGTTTTAAAAAAAATAAAAGAGAGAATAGGTTGGCCAATTAATCCTCTTGATGACAGGAGAATCGAGAAGGAAACTACAAGCACCATATTTTAGATAATCAACTCAGAACATTTCAGAAGTAAATAATCAATAAAACTAAAACAATATACAAGAAGGAAAGGGCAAAAACAAAAAAGGATAATGATACAATAATTGCGACCAAAATATACTTGAGAATTGAAAATTGAGTCAACTATAAATAAAATTGAAAAAAGTTCTACTAGAAATGGTGAGAAGTCCCTAGAGCCTCAAACTTTAACTATTAAATTATAGCTAATAAACTAAATATAAATGTAATAATTAAATTTTATATTACACAATTATTCAGAAAAACTAAACGTATAAGATATTAATTAATTATTTTTTAAAAGATATTAATTAATTAAAAAAATAATTTAAGAAGAGGTCAAATTTAAGCTCTTTACGTGTAAAAAGGGTCAAATTTCCATTGGACATTCGGTTAAGATTTATGATCCAAAATGGACACTAAAGTCCATGAATTGGAAGGCAAGGTAGCCTTTTCTAATGCTTGACCAAATAACTTAGCATTAAACATGATCTTGAGCCATGAATGTTCGTAGTGCATTATGGACGTTTCAGGTCATCTATATTAAAACGAGGAAAATAACTAATGCATCATCAACATATAATCTATTATCCAATATACCATCAAATATAGTTTTGAGTTTCTTTCTACCATTTTTTTTGTCCAAATCAAATTGGAATAGTAGCTCAAATGACAAGTAATATTTTTTTACTTTCTGCAGGTAATGGAATTTGGCCATGTAACTCTTACCTAACAATATAGGGTTAAACGGGGATTTTGGAGATTTTGCAAAATCTTCGTTTAACAGTTAAACGAGGATTCTGGGGAAATCTCTATTTAACCCTATATTCTAAAAATATAGGGGGTTAAACGCGGATTATGGGGAAATATAGGGTTAAACGGGGATATAATCTTTAATAGAGATATATTCGGCAGTCTATATTTTATAAGAAACAGTTCATATATTATTAGAAACATCCACACTTTTATATAAATAATAGATACACTTTTATATAGGTAATAGATATATGGAAGATGTTAGTAAATTTTATCAATTTTGGTATACTTAATGTTGGACCAGTCACCAATCTTCTAAATAAGGAATTAGATGAAAAAATATATAATCATGTTCTTCTGAGATTTTTGGAACGATGTACTATTTTTCCAGAAGAAAATATCTGAGAGAAATGTGTGTGTGGAAAGGGGCCGGCTATCCGCACCCCAGTTTTTATTTAAAAAATTCAAAAAAAGGTAAAATGACAAATTTACCCTTTTTAATTAAAAAAAAACTGAAATATAGTGTTCCTCTCCTTCCCCCGTCTCCTGCCTCTCTTTTTTTTCTCTTTTTTTATATTTTTTTTTCCTTTTCATTCCTCAAACCTTGAATCCCCTTAAAAATATCATTTTATGAGCTACAAAATATATAATAATCGTGTGAAATCGTGTAAAAAAAATGAAAAAATAACAATAAATCTGAGGACCCATTCGACCCTAGTTTGTCGAACATAAAGAGGTGTGTTTGACCCTTGGTCGAACACACTATAGTGTGTTTGATCACCAGGAGTCGAACATTTTATAGTGTGTTCGACCAGAAGTCGAACATGTTATAGTGTGTTCGAACAATGGTTGAACACATAAAAGTAAAATTATCTTTTTATTATTTTTTTAATTTTTTTAAATAAAAACTAGGGTGTATTTAGAATATATAGGGTGCGGATAGCCGGGCCCGTGTGTAAAAGAGTAGCATTTAGAGCATGTAGACTCGTGGGGGGCCTATGACAAAAAGAAAAAAAATTATTGAAAAGTCCAACTTTTACACACATTGGAATTAAAAGTAAAATGTTGACTAGTCCGTGAAATTATATTCTTGTGTGGGGAGGGACTATGACAAAGAAAAATATTGAAAAGTCCGACTTTAACATAAATTGGAATAAAAAGTGAAATGTTTACTAGTTTGTGAAATTATATTTAATTGTCTGACGAGTCAATTAATATACAATTAAGTTAATGAGATTTTTTTATATAATTTTTTGTATGGTAAAAAGCTTGATAATAAATCTATTTTATATATGTTGGAATTTGGTTTGAAAAAATTGGCGTTGACCAATTTTTTATATAGTGTTTCATTTTATTAAAACGAAAACAAGTTGTAAAATTGAAATTTATATTTTGAGTAGATAAATTTAGAATATCTATTTTCTCATATCCAATTTTGGATGAACGAGAAATACTTGAAGTTCACAACTTTAAAAATAAATTGAAAATGTGGGAAGGTTTGAAAGACATGTTTTTTCAAATCAAAATGTGTCTAATTATGAAAAGACACTACACTTCTTCAACTTTTATAAATAGATCTTATATTCAATCATTTCATTCATTCTACTGATTTGCATTTTTAGAATTCTTATAATTATAGTTCCCTCTTCTTATCTCAAAAAGTTCAAAATATTGTTTTTGTTCGTGTGAAATTTTTTGGATTCATTGTGTTGCAATCCTTAAGTTAGTAAGTCGTATCTTGGATACGTTTGACGTAGAATGTAAAACACTGAATTTATGACAATTTTGTCTTATAGAGAAAGTGTCCAACTCTTGCATCAACTTTTCTCTTTTGTTTTTTTGAATCATTTCAAATAAGCCACACATTTTCCAACAATGTAAATAATTTAATTAACTACCATAAAAATATAGTTTTAAACTTCAATATTGTAGCCTGCAAAAAATGCTTTGAATAAAAATTCGGAGTTATGGGCCATTTTGGTATTTGTTATTTAATCAGGTTAATTAAAAATTGGTTATATACACACAAAAACTCACTTGAGATTGTTTCACATAAAACCTTCTGCGAGACGCAACATTATATGACCTTATGTGAGAACAATATTGATTATATTAAATGAGTTCACTCACTTTTATTAATTCATGTGAACTTTGTTTTATATAAACTCTCACATGATACCGTCTCATATAAGACCTACTATTTATATATTAATTGAATACCGATTGATCATAATCGGATACCCCTTATTGAAAGGATACCTACCCAATAACATTCTTAACTAGAAGGGATGGTCTAGGGCTCCCGGTTTTATTGTAATGAATTTAGATGTGTCGTTATGGATATACATTTTGTATTGAACTATATTATATATCCACATCCATCCCAAACTCGATTAGATTATTAGTAATACCCGCCAGTTACCTAAACCTATTTATGTTGTTATTATTATTATTATTTAGTCTTATTCAAACATATAACATATATACACATAAAAATATATGAATAATTTTTATAGAGTTAATTATATGATAAATCATAACAGTTAATGTTTTTTCATTTACGATCGATATGCTCTTTCAACTTTAAAACCATAAATCATCACCTTAATTCAATTTTTTTTAATAGTTTAGTACATGATCGAGTATTTTAGACTTCAATTACTAACTTAAAGCTCAAAATTCAGAACCTTAATTAATGAATTTTAATTTTCTTTTTTCAAAAACTCGTTTAAAACTACTCCACACCCATATCACTAGTTTGGATGAATTGAATATCTAAAAAATACTTGGAAAATTGTCATCACTAGACCTGGTAAGTACCCTCAGGACATTTGTCATGCCCCGTTTTGAAAGCATGTAATTATCAGAATTTAACATATTGGGACAACAAGCTAGAAAAGAAACATACATTTTTAGCGAAAAGATAAATAAACAAGTTTTTTGTTAACATCTTAAACAAAAGCTTTTACATCGTTTAAATAGCGCTTTTACATAACATGGTGCATTTGAAATAAAACAAAAAAATATTTGAAAACATATAGCGGAAGTTTATTATAGGATCCATGTCAATCGGCTAAGTTTTACAAAAACAGCAAAATGAAATCGTCTAGAAAAGTAAATTAAGGAAAACATTTTAAACATTTTCTAGTGATATGACATTCCCTCTCTCCACCTTCCTCATTCTCATTTGCATCTGTAGTGTGAATACACACGGAATGAGTGTGTGGAATACACTCGTGGGGTACTTTCTAAAATTAATATACAATAGCAGTAGCAGTAAACAAACATTCATAAACACATCAATTTAACAGCACATAACACATGGCGTGTAGCTATATATAGGTGCGTGTCTTATCATATAAATGGTTTTTATCCTGTTAATGTAGCTACATGATCAAAATCCTCATGTCAATAGTTTGCGGCAGAGCCACTATAGCAGTCGTTTGTTGTTCATTGCATACGTACATAATCACAACACATGTAGGAAATTAAACATATCATAACAGTAAAGAAGCATTCCATTGATCATAGCTTCGCGTAGCATTCATTCATTCAGTCGAACTTTCTTATCATTATCCATATATTAAGCATTCATTTAGAAAGTGGAATTAAAAGGGTTAAACTCATAAGTTACCCCACCTTATTCGGTGGTTTTCCTATGCGAAACTCTGAGCTCTAAAGCACTATACTCGTTCGTTCGTCCTATAAGCTTACACATAAGCTAAAACATTTTAAATCTCTACTTATACTATAACGTGTAAGATTAAGTTTAGAAACTCTCTCGAAAGAACAAACAATAAAGGAAGGAAAACTTTAAAACGTTAAACGATGTATAAAACGTTACTTTGGAAAAACGTTATAAGAGAAGGAAGGAAAACGAGAGTTTTCAAAATTATTTAATATGTTAAAACGATCTTGGGAGTTTTAAATCTTGATTATAGGGTTTAAATGGATCGTTTGAGCTTAAAAGGAGGTGACACGGGCTTAAAATAAAGTTCTTAAAAGCATAAGGGCAAAACTGTAAATTTTGCAGGGTTGGCTTTGACCAAATGGGTCAATTTGTAAAATCAAAAAATGTTTGGGGTCTTTTTGATATTTTTGAAAAATTTTGGAGGTTAAAAAGGAATTTCCAAAAACTTGAGGGCTTAAATATAATTTTCAAAAAGTTCAGTAATTAAAACATAAATACACAAAGATTTTAAGGTTTGCAACCAAGTCCTTGAATCCTTTCAAATTTACAAGGGAGATCCCCACCTCCATCCTCCTTGCCCGGCCGCGCTACACCCCATCTCTGCCACTAACACCGTGGCCGGTGACACCGCATCGCTAGCATACACACAACACATGCGGTAGCCCATAACACTCGCGACACACGCGCACACAGCCAACCCCAAACCACACGCACGCACCCATGGCGGCAACGCCGTGGACCACATCCAGCACGGCGGCGCTACACAATGTCGCCCCACCAACGACACACCCGAGCGCCCCGATGCCGAGCACAAGTGGCATCACGACTCGAACCCGCGCACGCACCCACGAGTGCACACAACGACCACGACACACCCGCTCACAAGTGGCGGCCCACACACGCAACGGTGGAAATGTGTAGAGAATGGTCGGGGAAGAAGAGAGGGAGGGGAGGAGAAGAGAGAAGAAGAAGGGAGAGAAGATCCGCGCCTTTCGCGGGCGATTTCCGACGGAAGCGGCGGCGACGAGCCCAGATCCGGATTGGAGAAGGGTGACGACGACGGCGACGGCACAGTGGTGGCCGGTCGAAGAGAGAGACCTCTCAAGTGATCCAAAAAGTTATCCAATGTGTGTTACATCTCATCATTTATGTTCTCTATTTTGGGCCGATGGCTTCATGTTATCACCATACATTATGAAATTTTTTGGACCTTATCATAAGATATATTTTAAATGGTATAACATAAAACCTGATTATTTTATTCAGGTAATTATTTCGTTTCGATAACTCACATAATAAAACAAACAAGCAATTAAGGGTTAAATTATTTAATTAATTCCAACTATGCTTAACTCATTCCTAGCTAGGTGCTACAACCTTCTGTACATCTGGCCTACTTATGATCTTAAGCATAACCTCGGTTATGACTCAAATATGATTTTAGAAATTAACATGAAAATGTAAATAATAATTAAAAAAAACTCTGAAATGGCTCAAACAATTGGCAAATTTAGCACCAACAGATTAAAAAGGAACGTTGTATCATGTATCTATTCATATGCAAATTCTTTTTCCTCTTATTCAAATGAGTTTGAGGTTAATGCAACAGGTGAGGCGGTCTGATTAATTTAATTTTTGTGATTAAGAAATTTGGGAATTTTCTTTACAAATAGTGTTGTAAATATATAGTGTCTTGAATTTAGTGTGCTCAAATTTTGCATGAAAATTAAGATGCTAACAATGTTTTGCAGGTTCGAGTCAAATTTTTGTAAACAAAACTCTTTCATTATTTTTGACAATTGCAAACTCAGATAAAATCATATAAAATTTTGATTTTTTTTAATGACATTAACAATCAACTATTAAAAATGAAAAATTGAAGATCTATCTACATAAATGATGGAGAATCAATAATAATTATGAATGGAGAAAATAAAAGGACAATATCGAATACATCTGGTCAAGAATGCTTAATTAGCTGCCATTGAGATCAATCAAAATTCAATTTAGAGCTAGAATTAAGCTCAGTTACGCCATTCCATTAGTGTAAAAATGCAACTTGGCTTTACTTAATTTTTTTTTTTAACTATTTTAATTTTTTCTTCTATTAAACTATTTTTATCGTTTGACCCCTATATATAATATAATAATTTAAATTTCTGTATACCAGAAAACAAGCATGCCCAATTGCCATGCATACAGTTGGTAATTTCAGCCATGATATGGACAATGATTAAGATATTGGGGGCAACCAATTATTGCATTTTATTAATTTTGAGATAATGTTTACCAAAGAGCCCCGCACTGGTGAGGGTTTCCATTTATTATTATTATTATTATTATTTTCATATAGTTTCCTAATATGGAATTTTATATATATATATATATATATATATATATATATATATATATTAAATTGTAGAAAATATGTAAATAATGTTCCTTTGGATCTAATTCTCCTTCTCAATCAGGCCACAGTGCCCAAGCCAATCCCCTCTACTATATATTCCCCAATCCACCAATTTCCATTTTTTCAAATTATATAAGTCAGTTTTTGTATTTAATCCGAGAAAATTACTTTCATAATAATGATATTATTACTTATAGTACAAATTTAATATAGAGAGCCTAACTTATTTTTTCCCATCAAATTTTTCAAAGTATGTATCGGAGCGCTTCTGATGTTTGTATTATCATATTTGGATTATATGAATAATAATTGATATGCTTTCTTGCATGCAATAATAGAACGACATGTATTGTAATCATTATATTAAAAAAATTGTTTGTATTCAATATATAAATCAAATATTCAAATGTGTATTTTATTTCATGAATAATAATATCATCAATTGGGCGGAATGGTCAAAATTTATCTTCTCATGGATTATAGAGCAAAATGTTCAAACGAGGTCAAGATTTAACTTTTAAGCAAGTATATAGTGTCTCTACTGGGTATGTTAGAAATCCCTAAAACTTGATGATATTTTGTTACATTTTGATTTTTCATCTTTGTATTTTATTGTCTTAAATGTATGCTATGTGTTAATTAATAAGCTATGTATATACGTATCATGTTGCAGTTGTAGTTATTTTGAATCTATCTATACTTATATAAAAGTAAGGAAGTTGGTAATATTTACAGTTTTGTTATTTTCACTCTTAAAAATGTCACATCAATTTTTTATTTTGTATTTTGCATTTTAATTATTTTCCCCTGTACTAAATTTATTAAGATTCTTGCTTCATAATCCACAATTGATAATTCTTGAAAAATCATTATGTACGATGATTTTGGGTTTTATAAAAAAATTAAGATTATTATAAACTCATGTTATGAAGATTCTTGTTTCATCTTACAAATCATTTTGGGGTCTGAGTTTTATAAATATTAATAACATGTTTTTTTGTAAGATGATTCATATACCATTTTTTGCTTCATCTTACTAATCATTTTGGGGTCTGAGTTTTATAAATATTAATAACACGTTTTTTTGTAAGATGATTCATATAACATGACCATCAAATGTAATACGCTTTTTTGTAAATGAATTAATTTTATTAGGAATTTTAATATTGTATAGATTTTTCAATTTATATAATTGGCCCATTAGATTTAATATTATAATTATTTTATTAGTTCATTTATATTTTCTTGGTCTTAATTAAATTAATTTTTATTGAAAATAATTTCATAAATCTCAATAATAGATATTGTTCAAAAATAAACTTAATAAAAAATATTAATTTATTTAGGGATATCTAATATCATATTTAATATAAATAAATAAATGTAACATTGTTAAAAAAAATAATATATATACACACACACACATGTGTGTGTAGAGTATGGAATTATATGTCAAATATATTTTTTAGATTAATATTTGTATATTCAAATATGTAATATCATCAACATTGTACGGAAAATATTAATATCATTTATCGATATATTTTAATGATGAAAATATTATTAAGTATTCAAGTATAAAATACATGATTTGGCTATCTGTCATTTTCAATGTTAAGCGATATTAAAAATGTCATTTTTTTTAATTCAATTTATTTTAAAATGAAGGTTGAAAATACATGATTGACATTGTTTGCATCAAGTTCTTAAGTAAAATTTCCATTTTTTGTGTATTGTTTCTAATATATATAAGATATATATATATATATCTTTAATTTTAATTTAAGTAATTGAGTTTATTTGAAATTCATAATTGATACTTTTAGTGTTATTAATTACAGATTGTCCAATTGGATATATAATAAACAAGATTATTATGAATTAGATAGATATTTAATATATATATATATATATATATATAATTAAGTAATTTCATATTTTTTTAATTGTTAAATACTTTATATCTTCAAAATGCTTATAATTAGTTAAATTGTATTATCAAATAGTTGATATTTACTACAAATTTTATAACAAATCGTGCAACGCACGGGGACAACTACTAGTACTAATATAAAATCAAAGAAGTTGGCAAAAATTACTAATTTGTCATTTTCCCCCCTCTAAAAATGTCACATCATGGATTTTTTTTCTCTCTCTCTCTTTGATGCAATTATGACAAAAGTTGTTTTTTTTTCTTTTTCTCATATAATATGTAATTTGAGTCTTATTCAATAAGTCATTGCTAAAATATCCCAAAATTTTGAGATTTTAAATAATTTGTCAAATAAAATTTTGATTTTATCTCCTATGACATATATACTAATATAAAAGTAAAGAAGTTGACAAAAATGACTAATTTGTCATTTTCCCCCCTCTAAAAAATGTCATATCATGGATTTTTTTTCTCTCTCTTTAATGCAATTATGACAAAAGTTGTTTTTTTTCTCTCTCATATATAATATGTAATTTGAGTCTTATTCAATAAGTCATTGCTAAAATATCCCAAAATTTTGAGATTTTAAATAATTTGTCAAATAAAATTTTGATTTTATCTCCTATGACATATATACTAATATAAAAGTAAAGAAGTTGACAAAAATGACTAATTTGTCATTTTCCCTCTAAAAAATGTCATATCATGGATTTTTTTTCTCTCTCTTTAATGCAATTATGACAAAAGTTGTTTTTTTCTCTCTCATATATAATATGTAATTGGAGTCTTATTCAATAAGTCATTGCTAAAATATCTCAAAATTTTGAGATTTTAAATAATTTGTCAAATAAAATTTTGATTTTATCTCCTATGACATATATGAATTATGTTGGAATAAAAAAATAGTATTATAATATAATAATGTTTATCATAATGAAATTTATATGTAATATATATTAGTTTGTACTTGAAAATATAGTTGTTATATTATTTATATGTGAAAAATAATAAAGAAAATAATTATCTAAATATTGAATAAATAGATTGCTTTAATTTTAGTTGGATCATAGTTTAGTGACTTAAGCATACTTAGATTGGTTTATTGATTTTTTTAAGTGTATAATCACATGTTTACAATAATAGTAACATTGTTATAAAGTGTTTCAATTGCAAACAATTATGTTGTTTTGTCATATATAATTTTAATAAGATAATTTATGATAAAAATCTTATTTTTCATGTTAGCACACTAATATATATTGGTTTATTTTTCCAAACTAATCAATGAAGATAATTATTTATAATTTTGTTTCTATTTTTATATGACTTTGTGTTATTTTTATAATTATTTAACTTAGTGTATTTATATTTTTGTTCTATGTTTAGATTAATGTATAGACTTCTCAATCAATTAATTGAGTTATAATTATATATATTTTTTGTTTTATTAATCCAATTGTTTAAAATTAATAAATACAATCATAAGATGAAAGAAATATTTAAATATAGTTATTTAAATTTTATATAAGTGTATAAGGTAAAATATAGTTATGTAAACTCAGTTTTTTTTAATTAAATATTTTATATACTCTGTTTTCTTCTAAACATTTATGTTATTTTATCAAAAATCAAAATTTATCACATCTTATATGACAAACAATGCAACGCACGGAAAACTTACTAGTTATATTAAATAAAACACATATTAATATAAAAGATCTCGTGTGGAGAGTAGACGACGCTGTCTGAAAGTCCACAATACTGACCATGGAATATTCGCTGTCAATATTAATCTAGACTTACAGATTAAAGCAATATTGGTGAACATTCAAAACTAAATTTGGAAATGAGGAACAAACTAGCCCATTGCCAAAAAAATTAAAGTGGTCTATGTAAGATAGTCTCACTAACCTTATATAAAACAGAGTTTATATGGATCAATAAAAACAGATCTACTAATTCAATATAATCTATTAGGTTTAGGGACGTAATCGAACTTAGCGAAACCAAACTATTGAGTGTTTGAGTTTGGTTTGTTTAGTTATCTAACGAACTCGAGCCTAATTTAATGAATACATTCATGCTTCACGAGCTTACTCAAGCTTAATCGAACTTAATAATTATTAATTATAAATTTATTATTCATCAACTTATAATAAAAATAAATTATATATTCTTAGAAAATATAATATATTATATAAAATTGATAATTTAATTATAGAAAATGTTTGTAATTAGATATTTATATATTTATCATAAGTAAGAATATAAAAATTATATATCAAAATGAACTAGCTCACGAACCTTCTAACGACTTGTTCACGAGTTAACGGGCCGAATAGCATCAAGTTTGAGTTTGTTTGTTTACCTTAACGAATTATCACAGTAAACGAATTCGAATGAGTTTTAATCAAATTAAGCTTTGAATAATTAACGAATGGCTTGGATCATTGACATCCCTAAATTTAGGTCTCACATGATATTATTATATAAACTTCTGTCTCATATAAAGTCTTACGTGAGACAATCTCATATAAATTTTTGCGAAAAAATTAAATAACTGCCACCTATGAAAACCTCCAAAATAATGGAACCACACATGATTCTTTGCAAAGAAAGAATTCAAACACTACACCAATTGAGACCTTTAAGAAAAGCTACAAAACTACAAACAGAATTAACAATCGAAAAATAAAAAAAATAAAAGCACTTCCATTAGTGGGAGATGAGGGAAGAAATGAACATTAAAATTCCAATATCAATATCTACAATATGTTACCTTAATGGACCATTGTTTCAGTTAAAATATTGATGATTCAGGCAATATTCCAAATAAGCCCAATAAGTTAACTTCAGGTTTCGTTCCCACACTGATAAAGCCCAATTAAATTTAATGTACAAATATCGACAATAAATTCGATCTTATAAACAATAAAATAACCGGGTCTACAGTAAGTTTGTAAGTTGTAACGAGTTGTTAACCCCAGTTTCAATGAAGGGTGATTCTAATCACAACCTAATTATTTTTCACTACAATCATTTTATCCTTAAAATTTATTTTACAGTCACAATTTTGGGGGTTTTTTTTTCCTATCTTCACAGCCGCGCACACACGCCACCACCTTCCATCTTCTTTTTTTTCCTTTTTACAATTATTATATTTTTAATTCATAAAGTCTTCATTCCTTTTCTCTAATAAAAACTCTCTGATTTTTGTTAATAATATACAAATATGAAAACTAAAAATGACGACGGAAATGCTTGACGAGAAGACTATATCAATTATTAAAAAAATTAATTATTGATTTATGAATTGATATTTGAAATTTTCTTATTGATATATCAAGAATATGTTTTATTTCATTATTGTTCTTCTCATATTTCTATTATTGCCTTAGAGATTACCGATTATTTGATTAATATATTTTTCTTTCATACCATCGATTCACAAGTTTTTGATTCGACAAAGTAGAGAACAAACTGAATAATATTATTGACAGTATAAGGTAATTATCTTCTTTTACCTCTTAATGTATCTGTCAAAAATCTATGTTATTTTTTATGTTTCATATATTATCAATGAAGAATGTAGTTTTTTTATTTTTTTTTAAGGAAAAAATTTCAAATAGTAAAAAATTTGGAAGATGTTGGTTGTGAAAAAAAAAAAAAAAGATGAAAGAGGGTGGTGGTTACAAAAGAAAAAAAAAAGAACGTAAATTGGGCTGTGGAAATGAGTTTTAGAAGTTAAAAGTTAGGAAGACTGTGACTGTGAAAAGAAAAAAAACAAGATGAAAAAGGGTGGTGGTTACCAAAGGAAAAAAAAATTGTAAAATTGGGATGTGGAAATGTATTATAAGGATAAAATAGATATTTTATATTTAAAATGGTTGTGATAAGAAATTTTATGGCTGTGAATAGAATTACTCTTCAATGAAATGCTGTAATTTATTTTTATCACCCACTAGTATCAGGCCGTGCCGTGATACAGGTTATAAATCTAATTAAATAAAAAATTCATTACAAAAATAAAGTGTATATGTATTAATTTATTATTGACAATTTTGTATTAGATTTTTTGAGGTTTAAAAAAATCATTAATTTTTCCAAAATTGCAATTTAATCACTACTATTTGAATTTAGAAATACAAATTGCTACATTTTTATGAACTTGCAATTTAATCCTAACCTTTTGAATTAAAAAAAATAAAATTATGATCAGAGGAATTGTAAAATATTTGGACAAATTCTAAATTCATAGATGTGATTGAACATATAGAGAAGAGAGAGAGAGAGAGAGAGAGAGAGAGAGAGAGAGAGAGAGAGAGAGAGAGAGAGAAGAAGTTGGTGTTGCCAGTCGAGGGCTTCTACTACTGTTTGATTTCGGCCATTCTACTGCGGCGTTGGGGTTGAGAGCTCAGATTTTTCAGTTAAATAATATAAAGAAGAAAAAAATGTAGCTAGTGTGGCTAATTAAATACTAGTAGTATTCATAGATGAAAAATATGGATATAAAATCATTTAATTATGTAATTATATTTTTCTGTTATCCAAAAAACATAGAAATTTTTTTATAAAGATTTTTTCTTATTTTTTAAATTGGATAATTATTTGAGAGAGAAGATATCAATTTCATAACAGTAATTCCTTAATTTATGTCCCTAGTTATTAGCTACCGAGATTTAGCTATATGAAATTATAGCCTTACATTTTAAATTTAGTGGGATGATTTTTTTAAAATTATAGTACAATTGATTTGTTTATTTAAAAAAAAAAGTCGCTTTTAGATTTTATTTAATACATAAAAAGATATTTTTTTGTAAGTTATCATAGAATTTTGAATGATTAAAAGTTTCGGAAAGAAAAATTGCTATTTGAAAATTTATTTGTTGTATTAATCCTATTTTTATATATTTTTTGAGAAGATTGTTGCAATCTTATCCTTAAATATTGAGGTTGTATATATAAAGATTTAAACCGTGGATGCAAACGTGTCATCTTTCAACCTTTCTGCAAGAGAGCCGTTCCTAACATCAATCGTGTTCGGACTAGATAGAAATGAAACCTTCGGACTAGATAGAAATGAAACCTCCAAAGACTTAATACAAATAAACGAATTTTTGTTCTACATCTCCGGGTTATATATCCGCGTTTATCCTTAAATAATGGATTTTTTCAAGGAAGTTTTATACTCCCTTCGTCCCAAATTATTTGTCGTTTTAACTTTTGAGATTTGTCCCAAATTATTTGACATTATAGGAATTCAAGACATATTTTCCCAAATTCTTCCAAATTTACCCCTATTTATTATTCCTTACTAAATGCTCTATTATTTCAAAGTAGGCATTGGAAATATGTATTATTAGATTTAAATAGGGATATATCAATCTTTTTGTTGGTTTCCTTAATCTGCGTGAAAAATATTAAAACGATAAATAATTTGGGATGAAGGGAGTAATATTTGGAAAAATAACAAAAATGGAAAGGTGGACTTTTTGACTTTTAGCAGGATTTTGCCATTTTGGAAAAGTTCATTTTGATGATTATATATATATATATATATTTCAATAAGTTTAAATCCATTTTTTTGTTTCACTAATTAATTGAATTAATTTAGGTTCAATTTGGATAGAGTTATTTGAAATTTTGGATTTCAAATGAATGGAAATTGGATTTGAAATCCACCGAAATGATTCAAAATTAGTTTAAAATGAAAGTCATGAATTTCGAATCAACATCTATTCATATACTACCATAAATTTCAAATCCCTTCTCAAATCCACTTATCCAAATAAATTAAAGTTTTTCTAACTACTATTATTTACACGATATAACAACAGAAATTTAAGGGTCACTATTTAGAACTAGTCCCCCTTTATAAATCTTCTTTTATTCATACTCAAAGCATAAAAATATAAAGATAAAGTTTAAATAAAATCTTAGTAAAATTTTTAATTTCATAAAATTTGAAAAAAAAAAGTATTATAAAAACCCTATTTAACCGTTTCATTAATATTTAGTCAATAAATCAATTTTCATAACATTAAATTTTATTGCCAACAATAAAAAGATTAAAAGAAATTACACTCCAAGAATGAAGTAAATGCTAGTAAATAATGATGATAGTGGTCACTGATAACCTTTAACCTTCTCAAAATTAAGACTAATAATAAAAGAATGATATCCAGTGAAGAGTCCATAAAGATAAAAATGGTCAATTAAAATATATCAATTAAATAAGACAAATAATGACACATGGAGGATACATCCACGACATATGACCCATTTTAGGAGCTTCAAAAAATTTATGTGTTGCAATGAAAGAGTACGAACACTACATACATACATACATACATTCATATATATATATATATATATATATATATATATATATAATTTCTCGACAACATAGATAATAGGTACATAATAAGATGACATTTGTCAAAATATTGCTTATACAAAAATATGTAATTATTTATATTAGGACAAAACTCCTGTAACACTGGTGCATGAATTCTAAATCCGTGCAATTCGGGTTAACTTGATTCGATACGGTTCTTCACGCGCCGACATGCGCCCCATGCGTCGGGAAGGGGCGCCACACACTTAATTTATTTTCTGCATTTTTCTAAAAAATATATATACCTTTATGTTATGACTTTCATATATTTACATTTTTTGTGAAAATTTCATTCATAGCATTTTAGTTATGCAATTCATATCTTTTAGCTAATCATATTAGACCTTTTAGTCACGCGTATCAAACCTTTTAATTTTGGTAATATTACTTTATGTTATATTTTAGTAAATAAGGTAAAACTTTGATATGATACAACTAATAATTTTATGTTATGCGATTCATACCTTTTAGTTATGCAAACTAGTTATGTTAATATTACCTTTATATTATATCTTAGTAAATAAAGTAAAACCTTTATGTGATACAACTAGTACCTTTATTTAATGCAATTGATATATTTATGTAATACAACTAATATATTCCAATAAAATAATAAAATCATTTTTAATTAAAATAAGATAGCAATATCTTTAAGTAAAAATAGTAATACCTTTATGTTTACGTGATATAAATAATATATTTATGTTCTATTTCAATCAAATGAGACAATACCTTTATGTGAAACAACGTATACCTTTATTCAATTAAATTTATATCTTTATGTGATACATTAATATATTTCAATAAAGTAAAAAAAATCATTTTTTAAAGTAAAATAAAGTAATACCTTTAAGTAAATGCAATAATACCTTTACTTTATGTGATTAATACTTCTACATGATACGACTAATACCCTTATACTCTATTTCAAGTAACTTTATGTAAATGTTGTAATATCTGTATATGTTACAAATGTTACCTTTATGTAATACGACTAGTACCTTTAAGTTATATAATTCATTTTTTTTCAAAGTAATATCTTATATTCTATTTCAAGTAATACTTTTATGTAAATGGTATAATACTTTTATGTGTTAAAAATGTTACCTTTATGTAAATGGTGTAATACATTTTTGTGTTACAAATGTTACCTTTATGCAATAATACAACCAATACCTTTAAGTAATATAATTCATATGTTTCTCAATTTTATGTAAAAGATTATTATGTTTAATCTTGTTGATATGATGGATTTTTAATTCTTAAAATATTTGTAACAAAATAATTCTCAACTCACATAGTCGTGAGGAAGACGGAGAAGAAGAATAAAAAGAAGAGAAGAAAACGTGTTGTATGAATTAGAAGAGAAGATAAGCAAAATAGAAGAAGAGAAAAAGAAAAAAAAGCCGTAGAATAACCTATATATGAAAAATGAAGCAAATCAGATCTGAGGAAGATGATAAAAAACGTAACTTAGAAGGTTGAGTGGGAGAGGAAGAACAAGGAAGAAAATGACGTTGAGCGGAAGAGAGCACACTAGGTTTTGTCTTCTACGTAGATAAAAAAAAAAAAAGAATATATATATATATATATATATATATATATATATATATATATTTATTTATTTATTTATGCGGATCCGAATTAGACAATCCAACACGGATTTAAATCCGTACAACTGGTGTATGAGAGTATAACTCTTATATTAGAAATGAAAATATTCGTCTATTTATTATTTTTGGTTGTAATTTATTTTCTACCATTTGTGGACATGGGGTATAGAATATAGGGTACCAAACGTCAAAGCAATTATCGTATCGCACACATACATGGTTTGAATTTAGACATTTTGATTCATTTCAAATCCATTAAAGTTAAATGCATTAAAAATCTTTCCAAATTACTTAAAATTGATTCAAAATAAAAGTAGCTGATTTCAACTTTGTATTTATTCAAACACTACATTGATATCAATTTGGCAAGTTCTGTTTATTACTGTTAAAAGTTTAAATAAATTGTACAAAAATAGAAGTTATTTTTTTTTTGAAGAAATAATGGACAATCTCCCTAAAGAAATTGTGACTGAATTGAAAACAATGTTGGATAAATTGTGAAAAAATAGAAGATTTATATACTTCACATGTTACCTCATTATGGATGTGGATGTGATTCAATTATTGGCGATTCTTTCACTTAAC
The DNA here is from genome assembly GCA_946896805.1 of Scutellaria galericulata. Classification (NCBI taxonomy): domain Eukaryota; kingdom Viridiplantae; phylum Streptophyta; class Magnoliopsida; order Lamiales; family Lamiaceae; genus Scutellaria; species Scutellaria galericulata. Next base: position 17,025,576 of record OX335790.1, read on the forward strand.
AAATAATATTTAAAAAAGAAGAGTAAGTTTAATAAATTTAACTTGAAGACTAGATTTTTTAATTACGAGCATGATTTTATATTAAACTTTCGTACATGTTCATTTCCGCAATTGACTTTTTTCATTAAAATAAATTCCCGGTTTAAATATTCTAGCTAAAATTCAGTTTCATTTGACTACGTAAATTATGAATGATTTCATTTACTCCATTAATAATTTCATCATTATACATTATTTGTGCATTATATACTGCACATAAATGAAATAAAACTCAAAACAAACACGAAAAGTATATCCAAACAAATTTCACGCACACTAATAAATATCTAAAATAAAACCCAGAATCGCTAATAATCAAATAAATATATAGAATATCCATTTTTTCCTTAAAATTATTATTATTATCAGTTTAATTCATCTACAAGTAAGCTACACACATGGAAAATCCATGATTTTCTCTCTCTAATAACAAGAAAAAAATATATAGCGAATTGAATTGAACTATGAAACAATCAGTATAGTAATAAAAGAATTTCTAAAACCTAAAAGACAAAAAAAAAAAAAAAAAAAGGAGAAGAAATTTTCTGGTTTCAGTGGATCAAGTAAGTAATGGCGAGCGCGAGAAGTAGAAGAATATAAGCAATCCCTTGGTCAATCGCTCTTCCTGCGCAACCAAATAAAAAAAAAAAATTCAGAAAATTTTCCTTTTAAATTTAAAAATACAGTAAACCTTAACAATGTAAAACGCAACTCACCGTCGTTGGAAGGAGCGATCGGCGCCGGCGACGGAGCGCCGCCCTGTCCGGCGGCGTAATGGAAAAGCGCCACCAGTATGAAGCCAATGAACGGGAGACCGGAGAAACACCTCATGCCCGGGGAATTCATAATAAAAAATCAAGAAAGAAGAATGGAGAATTGGAAATTGATGGATCTGAGAAAATGCTATTTGGCAATTGAAAAAACCAAAAATTGTTAATGGGAAATAGAAGAAGAAAAGGAGAATTTATAATTAAGGCGAGTTGGAAGAGTCCGAGTCCAAGGCGCGTGTGGTTGAAGCTTCCAAGAAGACGTGGGTAGGGTTGAAAAGCACGATTTATACAACAATTGGGGAATATTATATTATATAATAATATTATAAATTCAAAATTGACTTGGGTGGCGGCTATGAGGTGTACTGGTCCAAATTGGGCATCAACGATTCCTTGCTCGTGCGTTTCTAGAAATTAGTTACACAAATTCTAAAATTTGTTTTGTTTCCACAACTTGTAATTTAGTTAACAAACATTTTTTTATAATGCCGGCTTGCCAATTGTAGGGCTGTTTGGACTAAACTTGACACCTTCAATTCAATTTATATTTGGAAAAATATTCTCAAAATCCTATAATTCTTTTATAGTTTACCTAACTTTTCTATTATTCCAAATATATATATATATATATATATTATTTTTTCCTCTACAATTCGCAATATGAAAATGATATCATAATTATAATCACATTCTATAAAATTTCAAAAAAAACATAATATTTTCAAAATTCATACTTACAAAATCTTTTTAAAACAAAAATTCATACTTGCGAAATTCAAATTAAGTAAACATAACTTTAATTTATGAGATGAAACAAAATTCATTTAAAAAATTCAAATGCATTTAAGCTTATTCATTGACTAAGAATGTTGTGAGGTACCCATTCATTTTATTAAGAGACATCTCAACTTCAAAAGTAGTATTGTCAAAATTTATACATAGCCTAGCCCCTAGGTTGACGATATCACTAATCTTACTTTAATTTTACGAATATATTAACATATGCATTTGTAAATTGACAAATGAATATTTAATAAAAAAACATATGACTATTTTGAATTAGAACTTGATCAATGTTAAGTTCAAATAGTTGATAGGATTATTATCGTAATAGTCATGGTCACTTTAAAATAAAACCATTTTTTTTTAACTCGAAGCACTTGTATGTTTATGTTGGACTTAAGGTGACTTTTGCAAATTTGGATTTGGGCTTGAGAAGGATTTTGTGAGTATGAATTTTGAAAATTTTGTGTTTGTTTTGAAATTTTGTAAGATAGGATTATAGTTAAAATGTCATTTTCATATTGAGAGTTGTAGAAAAAGTAAATGTTTTTTGTTGGGATTTATAGAAAAAAGTGAATAAAATAGATGTTTTTATTAAGAATTGCAAAAAAAAAAAAAAAAAAAAAGGAAAAATAGGGTAGGATTATAAGATTTTGCAAATTCTTGTCCAAACATGAATTAGACTCAACCCATTAAGAATATTGGTCCTTTTAAGATCTCTAGTGACATACACCACTTGATAAAAATTCTTCGATAAGGGATACTTAATTATGAATCCAAATCAAAGAAAAACAACCATTTTACATATTCAAAGCTCGGATGGCTAAGAATGAGACATATAATGACAATGGAAATGAATTGCCAAAGATTGCAGTTCTCTAAAGTAAACAAGATATCTGCGAAGAAAATGAAATCAACTTCGTGGAGTCAATGGCTTATGTATTATATAATTGAATATAGAAATCATGATTTGTCTTTACTCTTTTGCAAAGAAAGATATATAACAGTTGGATCAAGCATAAATGGGTAAAGGTCAATCATGACCAATAGTTTTAAAAGAAAAAAATTGTATCACGATTAATTAAATTTGTTTTGAAAATATGAAAGGTTGTTGAGTAATAATACACTTAACGTTATTTTCAAAGGCCTAATTACAGAAAAATCGTATTTGTTTTAATTGAAAATTCAACCAACAAATTTTTAAATAACAAAAAACTATGATTGATTTTAGTTTTACATTAAGAGTACTTGATCATCTGTTAATTTTTTTATGATTGGATGATGATATGTTTGGAACTACTTACAACTTATCCACTACAATATCAATATTAGTATAATTGATGAGATGAACAGTAAATGTCGAACACATTCTGATACATACCGAAAAATTGATCAGCGATTTGATTAATTTGTAAGGCGTAATTAAAGTCGTAATTTTCTTTTTAACAAATCCTTAAAATTTGGTTATATTTTCAACTACAACAAATATCATGATTTTTTATGCAATTAAATCTATGTTAAATTAGATTTTGAGTTTTTGTCAACCCTATATCATTACTCATAAGCATGCACAATCGAACTCATCTGAGATAATTTCAGCGCTATTTTATAAAATTGAGAATGGTAAAAATTTATGTATTTATGGTGCCTTCTAATTTTGTTAACATTAATCGACCACTTTTAATATTTTAGGGGTTAAATGCAAAAAAAAAAAGAAAAAAAAAACTATTGGCTTTATTCATTTTCCAATTTCAGTTTTTTTAAAAAAAATCATATTATCATCTTGAACTACTAAAATTTATCAAGTTGCAACTTTCGAACCATTTTCCAATAAAAACATGACCCACATGTTGAAAAAAATAATTTGAAAATAGAAAAAAAAAGAAAAAGAAAAAGGTAATATTATGAGAATACAGGTTGTATTTCGAAAAATGACCAAAAGAAAAGCGTAAAATAAGTTGTGGGAAGAATTGGATTTTTTCTCCTGTTAGATCGTGAATTAAATTGCTCTATATTTTTGCTTGTGGTTATTTAACATTTGTCCCAAGATGCATTAGTTTCAAACTTTTGATAGTAACACTAGAAATCTAAAAGTTATCGACAAATAATTGGATATTTGGAACTTTCGCGGACATAAATGAAAGAAGAAATAATTATTTATGTATATTGTAGATTATAGTGGAGTGAATTGCTATAATGAATTCGAAGTCTATTTATAATTTCAAAGTGTTGTGATGTCAATTTGGGATGGATTGCAAAGTTATATCAAGAAAAATCTGGACCCTCCGATTATGCCTCTTCATCCAATCTTGCAATTGGACGACTTTGATTGCACCTATCCAATTGTCCACGTACTGGTTCAACCATTGATTTGTGAACTAAAATTGCAATTATATGCATATCAAATGAAAAATGCAGTCAATCATATATATGATGGTTTTCTTCCATTCCAGAATTCATTCATATTTATCAGTTTCATTTTTCTTCTTCTTATGTGATGTGACAACTTATTAAGAATTTAGTTAGCTGAAAGAACAGCTTCCCCACATGTTTTAGTTAGCACATGTTTTGAATACAAGCCAAAACTAACCAACATACCATTAATCATGTCTTCAAACGTCCCATCATTTTAAAATTTGCAATTGCATTAGATTTAGGTAAGTATATAACAGTTGGCTGATAGGGATGTAAATATTAGTATGGTATGGTACATTTGTTTATAATGTGTGTTTTAGGGAAAATTTCATTTTTCGTCATTCTCTAGAGACGTTGTCCGTTTTTTATCTTCTTGTTTTGCAATCATCAATTTTAGTCCTCCAATTTCAAAATTTGTCCAATTTTGATCTGATTTTCGCCGAAATCTCGATTTTCCGGTCAATTTTGAGCGAGTGTCCTAATTTCGAGATATCCGATGACTTACGCTTATGTAGCAGTTTATTTCGCCCGTAACATTTACTTTTGTATTATTTTCCACACTAAAATTCCACGTCACTCTCCACATCATCTAAATGCATAAAAAATGGAAAATGAAAAATATATATTAAAAAAAAAGAACATAATGAAATAAAAAAAAAAAATTCATTATTTAATCAATTGATTAAACATTAAAAACAAAAACTAACAAACAAAATTAAAGGAGAGGAGTTTAATTTTTTTGGAAAAACCCATCTTTCCCCCATCGCAGGCTACCCGTTGCCACTCAACTCCTTCCATCTCCATCTTTAAAATAAGAGTGACACTTGTGTGCCCCCAACCTGCCTTGACACCCACACACACACACACACACATATATATATATATATATATATATATATATATATATATATATATATATATATATATATATATATATATATATTTTCGCGCATTGTTGATGTATTACAAATTTGTTCTATAGGTATTACAAACATGAACTAAATGTATTTGATACTTGAAGAGTATATGTGTGATACCTTTAGATTTATGAGGTGCGCGCGGCGGGTGTGGGCGCATGGGCGCGCGGTGTGGGAGCGCACGGTTTTGAGGTATCACACATTTATTCTATAAGTATTACACATGTGTAATACCTAAAGAGTATATGTGTGATATCTTTAGACTTGTGAAGTACGCGCGGCGGGTGTGGGCACACGCAACATGGATGCATGGGCGCGCGATTTTGAGGTATCACACATTTGTTTTATAGGTATTACAAACATGAACTAGATATATTTGATACTTGAAGAGTATATGTGTGATACCTTTAGAACAAATGTGTGATACCAACATGATACCAACATGGACGCACGGCAAGGGCGCGTGGGAGCGGCCCACGCGCCGGGTCGGGTTGGGGGCACGGATCTAAGATCTGTGCCCTGGGCATATGATTTTTTGTCATAAAATAAATAGTATTCTATAGCCTTAGCGTGACAAGAATTTCTCTTTTGAAACCCCAAACCTTTTCATTCGAATCACGATTGTATTTTATTCACAATCTGAATGCCTAATTCATGCCTAAATGGTTCAAAATACTAAAAAAAAAAAAAAGACTAAAAAGTCAAAAAATTTGAAAAGTTGAAGAGACAAAAAATCTATTTTATCAATATCAAAATGACCGGCCAACAATGGCAGTCCTGACTTATGATCTTAAGCAAACAAGATGTCATTATCCTTCTCCACGCAATTTCCAAGTCCAAATTAATCTCTCCACAGGTAAATGTCCATAGAAAATGATTACAACAAGTGACATTAACGAGTCAAATGTTGAATTTTATTGAACATAAATATCATGCTTTCTTCTCTGATGAGTATTATAGCTTGAAGACACATAAATGGATAAAGAAAAAGCAACACTTACCTTTCTCAGTTGCTTCTTCTTCTCTATTCTCTCATCTTGTGATGCTGTGGACACCATCATACCAGATCAACCCCTCCTCGATGGAAACTACACCGTTTCGTCTCAAGGAATCTTCGAGATGGGATTTTTCAGCCCCGATAATTCCAACTCCCGATATTTTGGAATATGGTACAAGATCATCTCCGCAGGGACGATAGTATGGGTGGCGAATCGAGATTCCCCTCTCAATGACACCAATGGAGCTCTACACCTTTCCATGAATGGAAATCTGATAGTATCGAACACTAGTAGTAGTAATAATAGTGACGTTGTCTGGTCTTCAAGTACTTCTACAGCCAAGAATCCAGTAGCCCAGCTTCTAGATACAGGGAATCTAGTCGTAAGAGAATCGAACGACGAGAATCCCGAGAACTATCTCTGGCAGAGCTTCGATCACCCCTGCGACACAGCTCTGCCAGGTTTGAAAATGGGCAAGAATTTAGTCACTGGTATTAACAGAGTTTTAACATCATGGAAAAGCAGCAATGACCCTGGAACAGGAAACTACTCTTTCTTGATTGACTCACATGGCTTTCCTCAGCCTTTCTTGATGGAAAATGGGTCCCACCCGATGTTCCGATCCGGGCCGTGGAACGGGGAGAGGTTCAGCGGCTCGCCCGGGCTGAAACCCAACCCGGTTTACACATACGGGTTCGTGTTCGATGACAAGGAGATATACTACATCTTCCATCAACTCAACTCCTCAGTCTTCACCAGACTGGTGATGAATCCTGAAGGTGTTCTGAGGAGGCTGACGTGGAACAGTCGGAATCAGATTTGGACGACGGTGATCAACGCGCCGGCTGACAGCTGTGATAAGTACGGGCTCTGTGGTGGTTATGGCAGTTGCGACATGGGTGATAATCCGTTGTGTAGTTGTTTGGATAAGTTTAGGCCCAAGGAGGCGAATGATTGGGCCGCGATGGATTGGTTGGGTGGTTGTGTTAGGAAAACGGAGTTGAACTGTCGTAGTGATGGTTTTGTCAAGTATCCGGGGGTGAAGCTGCCGGATACGAGGACATCGTGGTATAATCGAAGCATGAGTGTTAGAGAATGCAAGGAGAGGTGTTTGAGAGACTGTTCGTGTAATGCTTATTCGAGGATTGATGTTAGAGGAGATGAAGAGAGTGGGTGCTTGCTTTGGTTTGATGATCTGATGGATTTGAGAAATCTTGGTAAAGATGGACAAGATATTTATATAAGAATGGCTTCCTGTGAGCTAGGTATGCTTGTGTGTATGCTATGGTTTGGGTTAATTACAAATAAAACAACTTAGGAGTATATTTTTTTAGCACATTGGAACTTTTTTTTTTCCTTTGATTGCAGCTCAAAGTGCTACTTAAACTCATTTTCTGATCACTTTTTTTTTTGGGTCCAAATCTAATTTTTTTTTTTTTGCTTGGGAATTGAATTTGAATCGAATAGAAATAAGAAATTTGATTAAAGGCTTTTCATTTGGTTGGGAATTAGGAGTGTTTGACGTAAGTTTCCATGTATTTTGGTTATACTATCAGAACATCAAATTTGATTTTGGTTAGAAAATTAATAAAAAAATTGATCTTGATTGCAAAATTTTAAAAACACATGAAGTTTTTGGTGCAATCAATAAAATATATATTGAGATTGAAAAATGTAAAACTAATCATACTTCAATCTTTTTTTATCCCAAATAATTATGATTTTGAACAATGTAGGATCTAGTGGAAAGAAAATGAAGATAGTGAGGATATGCTTGGGAATATTTGGGGCAATTCTTCTATTATGCCTCATTTGGACATGGTATACATGCAAGAAGAAGCAGAAGAAGAAAGAAAATCTATGGCAGCAAGAGTCAAGTAGAGAAGGTAATAATACTTCATAATTCAACATAACTCTCTCTCTCTCTCTCTCTCAGCCTTGAGTCTTCATACCAGGATCATTCAGCACTAGTTCAAGGCAATTGCACAAAGTAGAGAGTACGAAGGATGACGTGGAGCTACCATTATTCGATTTAGCCACAATTCTCAAGGCTACTAATCACTTCTCAATAAACAACAAGATTGGAGAAGGTGGATTTGGACCTGTCTACAAGGTAGCTACAAACAAACATTAATCTTTCCATCAAAGTTTGTTAATTGGAGCTTCAAAAAACAAGTATTCGATGAGCAATCTTGATTTGCAGGGTACACTAAGAGAAGGACAAGAAATCGCAGTGAAGCGTTTATCAAAGTACTCCGAACAAGGACTTGATGAGTTCAAAAACGAAGTTATATTGATCACGAAACTGCAGCATCGGAATCTTGTAAAGCTCTTAGGGTGTTGCATTGAGGGAGAAGAGAAGATGTTGATTTACGAATTCATGCCTAACAAAAGCTTAGACTCATTCATATTCGGTAAGTTTAAATAAATCATGTATTTACGAAAAGATAGCATGAGTTAATAGTGTTAACTAAGCGGAAAAAATTAGCAGATAAAGAGCAAAGCAGATTGCTAGATTGGCCTCGTCGCTTTCATATCATCAACGGGATTGCTCGTGGCATGTTGTACCTTCATCAAGATTCTCGACTGAGAATTATACACAGAGATCTCAAAGCTGCCAATGTTTTGTTGGATGATGAGATGAACCCGAAAATATCGGACTTTGGAATGGCAAGAAGTTTTGGAGGGAATGAAAGTGAAGCCAGAACCAGAAGAGTTGTTGGTACTTAGTAAGTGTATATATATAATTATGTATATATATACACACTTGTGTGCAGGATTCTTAACTATTTTGGACATGGTTGTGTAGTGGTTATATGTCGCCAGAGTATGCAGTAGACGGTGACTTCTCCGTAAAATCGGATGTATTCAGCTTTGGAGTTTTAGTTCTGGAGATTATAAGTGGGAGTAGAAACAGAGGATTTTTTCATCCAGATCATCATCATAATCTTCTCGGACATGTAAGTTTTCCTCTTTTTTTTTTTTATAGAGTTTATTATCCATTTGGCAAAGTAACTTTTGCTATCAAGTAAATATATTTAGGACATTAATCAATGTCATAATCCCCTTGTGATTGTTCGAATTCGGGTTTTCTAGTCTGACAATTTAAGACATTACTTAATGGCATGCCGTGAATTTAGGACCATTTCAAACTATCACATGCAGATTAGGCCCAATTGGTGATTGGAACTCAGATTATCCTAAATTCACGACATGTTACCTGTAAAATAGTATCTTAAATTGCCAAATTCGTGGATTTTGATCTTGTTTATTCATCTCATCAGGCATGGATACTGCACAACGAAGGGTGTTCGTTGGAGCTGATGGAAGAACATTTAAGTGAATCGTGGCATATATCAGAAATATTAAGATCAATCCATGTTGGATTACTGTGTGTTCAGATGTGTCCGGAAGACAGGCCAAGCATGTCCAACGTGGTACTGATGTTGGGAAGCCAAGGCCCGTTGGGTAGGCCCAAAGAGCCCGGATTTTTTACGGAGAGAAATTTGTTTCATGAATCTCAAACTTCATCAACCAAACCTACAGAGAGTAATTCAGGCAATGAACTTAGCATCACAGTTATTGAAGCACGGTAGGAGATATGAAACTTTTTGCATTTGCCTATGTTTTCTTCCTTGCTTTTCTACCAACTTTTGTTTTCAAAAATTGTAAGAATATCACTTATCACTAGAGTTTTTATCCAATCTTCCTAAATCAAAACACAAATAAAAGAAACCTAAGATATAATATTTTTCCCTGAAAGACTACCTCTAAACCTTCCAACATCTGGAAAAATTTGTCCAAACATAATAAATGTATTATTACTTATGTTCTTGTACTTTTGTCTTCTACTATATAATTTTTGTTGCTCTAATCGGAAGAATCACATATTGGGATAAAAAAACTTTGTCCAAATTCATCATTAAAATATCATTTTATCTCAATTTTGGGCATCAATTTATATTTTTGGAAGATAATCAAAGAAAATCCATAAAGTATTAAAATCCATAGACTGTTGAATACCTAAAGAATTTTTAAAACTTTTTAAAATTCGTATTGAATACCTCAGGATTTTTAAAGACTTTTGAAAATTCGGATTGAATACCCAGATTTTGAAAGTTTAAAAAAATCTAACAGACTCCACAACCAATACACGCCCTAGTGATTTCTTAGTTCATCGTTTTGCAGCTAAGTGTCGAGGTCCTTTTTGCTTGTAATTCCAATAACATCTGAATAAGTTTCTCATTTTCCTATTTGATTGTGTGTACAAAAAGTAGATGCATCCTCAACCGTCTCTTTAATTTGGACTCTTTGAAGAATTGGCACCAATGGGTTCATAACTCAAATAATCGCAAACGAAGATAATTGAGGACTGTGAGAAATATGGGAGAATGAATTTAGATCCATTTTGCTGGTATATTCTTTTATGATGTGGAATGTTTCTCTCAATGGGGTGCCACCAATTTTTTTTTTTTTTTTTTTTTTTTCACAATTAAAATTCCCAGTTGTAGAGCGTCACACAGCATGGCAAAGGTCCATGATAGTAGGGATTAAAATCGATTAAAATAAAATTGAAGGATTATTATTGGAATTTGTAAAGAATAAAGATAGAAGTCTAACTATATGAACAAATTGATTTTAAACTCCCTTTTTTATTTTATGAAAAGGATTTCATTTCTATACCACGATGACTCGAAATCAAGACCCATGTCAGAATTTTTTTTTTACCATTAGACTATCATGCTTCGTCCACATTGATTTTAAATTGAGGGTTAAAATTTTAAAAAAAAATTGTTTTTGAGTGCTTTTATACTTTAGAATTTTCTTTATCTTTATAGTAATATAATGCCCCTGAAATACACGAGTTTAAGAAAAGATAAGCATATGCAGTTAAATTAGAAAATTTTAAATATTATTTATTTAGAAAAATATATTTATGATTTTGTGCTCGTCTTATCATCAAAATTAGAGTAAATCATAATATAATTTTATAAATATATTATTTAACTATATATATGTTGCATTTGTAAATAAATATAAATATTTTTACTTATTATAAATGTTATGCCTATTATATTACTCAATTTTTCCACCAAATTTCTAGCTAGTTTAAAAAAAAAAATATTTTTTAACATTAAAATTTATAGAAATCATTAAATTTTCATTTCAACTAATTATATGATAAGTAACTTAAATTAAAATTTCTCAATAATTTTGATATTGTATTGTAAAAATTATTCAATTCCATTAATTTAATAAGTGTAGAAGTTTCACTTATCTTGTAAATCAATTCATGTTTATTTTAGTATATATATATTTTTAAATTTCTCTCGACTTTTAAACTAACAGTAGTTCACGATGGTCCCGGGTTTGTAATTGCCTTGAAATTTAACTTATTGGATTCAGACATACTTTTTTCATGAGAGTTCAGTCTCCTGTGCAACTGGTACATGGATCTTAGATTCATGTATTCGAGTCGGGTCGGGTCGGATCGGATCGGATTAGAGTTTTTTTTTGCCCTGACCTTTATGTTATGTTAGTCATACATTTATATTATATTAGTCATACCTTTATGTTATATTAGTGATATCCTTATATCCAAGTTTCATACCCTTATATTAGTATTAATACTTTAACTTTAAACAAAAAAAATCACTGGTCTTTATACTATATTAGTCATACCTTATATTAGTCATACATTTATATACAAATATCATACATTTATATAATACTTTAACCCTAAACCCCAATCTCGACACAAGTTGTAGATATTTACATTTATGTGATATTACTCATACATTTATGTAATATATATATATATATAAAGGTACAACTAACATAACTAAAATGTATGACTAACATAACTAAATGTATGACTAATATAACTAAAATGTATGAAAGGTATTAATATGTGTCTAAAAAAAATGTTAAGGTATTGCTAGCCTTACAAAAAGTATGTCTAACATAACTATAATATATGACTAACACTACTAAAAGGTATAGTTAACATAACATAAATGTCTGACATCTGGGAGCATGTTTGAACGGATTTTGTCCGCGACCTAGAGGCACGTGACGGGTCGGGTCGACCCGAGTGCACGGATCTAGAGTCCGTGCACCAGGTGCACAAAAGTTTTTGTCTTTCCATGACTAGGTTAAAAGTAAACAACTTTACGAATAAAAAGAAACCATATATGAGAAAAGAATTGCAGTTAGGTATGACTTAGTTAAAAAAACATTAAAATTTTGAATTGGAGAAAAGAAGGGATTATATGTACACATACCATCTATCAGTGTCTCCCAAGGTTAGTGCTTAAGAGTAACTTAACAATGGAATCCAAGTCATGGTATGCGCTACCTCAAAACTTTAGAACTAATATGGTAGTTTAGCAGCTCTATCATTTGACTATCGAGTGCTGCGGATCTGCTGATATTTTTTTTATATATATTAAATTAGAGTTCTAACAACATCTAACTAAATTAGATATAGAGATATAGAGTTTTCTTTAATTAAGACTCTAATTAGCATCTCCAACAATATTGTAAAAACATTTGGATTTAAGTTTTTCTTCTTCATCAGTGTTGTATAAACTTACGCTAACATTTTTTAATTGCCAACTTTGTACTGGGTAAAACAGGTCAAAACCTGCGATATTATTTTTCTTTTTCAAAATTTAAATAGTGAAAACATAAATAATAATAATAATAATAATAATAATAATAATAATAATAATAATAATAAGGAATATAATGGAATATTCCATTTTAGAGCAACAAATAGCGCAAATTGATGGAGATGAATGATCGTTTTTATATTATAATAATGTAAAATTTACAATAAAATACCGTACAATGCTGGAGATGCCCTAAATGAAGATAGGTAGCAAGTAAAAGGTGCATAATCTTCTACACATATATGAATATTTTTTATAACTTATTGATCGACATATTTCGTCGGTATTTACTGATAGTCATTGAGAAGAAGAATATATGTTTTATAGAAAAATATATTTTGTCGAAACTAAACTAAAATATATGTTTTATACGCCAAAACACTCATCTCCTCAAACCATAATAAAACCCCAAATCAATTTACAGAATTCAATTTGATTGAAGCTCGATTTGAGTGGGAATCTATTTAAATTTATGAAAAGCCCTGATTAGGAGAGATATATGCACTCCACATGCGATTTAGGCCCGATTTTTTGGACTTTCGGACTAATTGTCCTTAAACCGCCCAAATTAAAAAAGGCAAAAAAAAAAATCATTTTTTGGTCTTGCCCAAGAGGTGGCGTCCGATTTTAGTTATATTAATTTCCAATTATCAATTTTATAGAATTGAAAATTTTTGTGGCTGTTTTTTTCCACAACATTTCTTTTTATATTATTTTTCTAACTAAAATGCCAAATCAATCACCACATCATTTAATTGCATTAAAAAAGTAAAAAATGATAAAGATAAAAAAAAAAAAAAAAGGACAGAAGAATTAAAAGAAAAATGAAAATAAAAAACAAACCTTAAAAAAAGGTGGATCAAAACAGAAAATCAAAACAAGTTAAATCCCAAAGTCAGCCCTAACACAAACCCTCAGTAGTTCATGCATGGTGGTCGCCGCGTTTGTAATTGTTGCGTTGACGTTTTTTTAATCACGCATACATTCAATGACTTGGTTAAAATAACCAACTAGCACTCTATATAAGAAAAAATTGCGTTAGATATATATGAATTGGTCGAAAAAGTAAAAATAAAAATGAACAACGGCCACAGGCACGATAAAAGAATTAATTTAAAAATAGTCCAATTGGATAAAAGTAGAATGTTTTGTATAGAACAATTGGGGAAAAATAGAACAATCCCCGCAATGTACGACAACAGGATTAATTTAAATTTAAAATTGTCCAATTGGAGAAAAGAAGAAGGATTAGAAACCAGCTGGCTAACCTCACTAATATATATATACACATTACCCCACCCATCGTGAACATATATTAATGTGTTCATCACTGATGTGTTAAAAATCCAACATAATTATTAAATTCAAATCGTAATATTTAAAGACATGCCAACGGTGGGTAGATGATTTGAGAAACAGCCGGCATCAGTTATTTCTCAGAAACAGCTCTCCATGTCGCGGTTTTGTTGGAAAAGCTAATGATTTCGTGAGAAAGTTAGTGGATATGTTGCCACGAGATGCACTGAACGGCTGCCAAGGTTGGAAACACAGAAGCAGCCAAGACTTTGGTTACTAAAAATCCTGATTTGCTCTACATTTTGAGTAAGAGTGAGCGACTGCCAGTTATACAAGCTGCTGTACATTTCCAACCCAAACGTGGAGCACAACTCTTGAATACTGCAATAGCTTCTCAATTCTTTGGTAACTACATAACTTAATCTATTTATTTTCTATATCTATTACGTACTATGATATAAGCATGAATGTTTTGTTCATTTTTTAATCCTTCTACATAATTAAATTAAATTAGAGTTTTAATTAATTTTTTTTTATTAAAGATGGTATCATAATTCAATATTTGTTTTATTTTTTATGTGATTATAAAAGGCAAGAGTCGTTTACATTCCAAACACTTCTTGAAATATTACTATATATGTTTTAACTTTCAGATTTTAGTTGTATTTTTTTCAATTTTCATATTTTTATTTTTATTTTGAATTTTTAAGAATTATTAAAATTATTCTTTGGTTTCTGAATTTTTTTATTTACTATACATGTATTTTTGTATTCAGTTTATAATCATGCGATGCTTTTTTATATAATTTTTCAATTCTTAGTATGATTCTTTTGAATATTGTCACGATTTTCATATTTCAATTTAATTTTGAATTTTAAGAGTTATTATAATTATTCTTATTTTATGATTAATTTCAAATTTGTTAGATTCACTTGATTTTTTCAAAGATGTGAACAATATTTGAAATTTTTTAAAATAATTCTAATTCTCAACTTTTATGTTATAGTTCCAAGATTTTTTTTTAAAGTTATTTATAATTTTCAATTTTCAAACTACCAACACGTGTGAACATAGCCCTTAACTTTAAGGGCATGTTTGATTCACGAATTTAGGTTGGTTTGAGATTATAAATCAATTTAAACCCATGTTTGGTATCATGGTTTCGGTCCCAATTTTTTTTTGGGCCCGAACAAAAAATATGGGTTTATGGTGGATAATGGGTATGTTTAAAAACCCACCATTTTTTATGGATTTATTTCTGACCCAACAGTGTTTTATGCGAAATTACCATACTGTCCTCACCTTTTCAAACCAAATGACACATAAACCCTTATATTTACAATAAACATCCTAAATGCCATTAGATATAAGTTTCGAAATCCCCTCCCCCAATTGATGAAACCCTAGCCTCCTTCCTTCTCAACCTTGGTGTCGGCGGAGTCGGTCCGGCCGGCGGCGACGACGGTGGCGAGGGAGACGAATGAGGAGGCAATGGAGGTTAGACAACCGGCGGCTTTGTGGGCCTTCAAGAGGACAACCCAGGTGAGCTGCTTGGCATTCCTGTTGCGTACGCCCTTGGAAACGGCGTCGTTTTTGTAGATGAATTCTTCGTCTGAAGGGGACTCTAGCTCCACCATAGACCAGTTGTTGAGATTCTCCATTTTCACCACCACTGGAGTTCCCCTTTGAGATTCCTTTGTCCACCAGTACAGAGATGGAGCCATTGATTTGATTTAATTTTTTGAATTTTTTTTTCTGGGTGTCTTAAAAATCAAATCTTGGGAGTGATTCTTCAGCTTCAATGTGATAAAAGCACTGGTTTTCCTTGAATTAAGCTTAAATTACTTGGAATTCTTCACTTCATTCTTCAATTTTTAACCCTATTTCAACAGTGAAGCAAACAATTTTGGGATCGTTCTTGTCCAGTGAAGAGGGGAAAAATACTGTGGGGTATTTTGGTTTTCTTTTTTAATTTAATTCATTATTTTATGAATTTTTAAATTAAGGGTATTTTAGTCTTTTCATATTTTTTTATTAGTTTTAACCAACAAAGTGATATAAATTAAATCCAGTAAACTCATAATCATGCAAACCAAACATAAAATTTAATTTAAACCTACCTCAAAACTTACATATCAAACAATCAAAAAATGTTATTTTGTCTTCAATGAACAGTAAAAGCCTACAATTCTTATCCTACCTAAACAATCTCACCCCGCAAACCAAACGTGCCCATGTTATTTTGTTTTCAATGAACAGTAAAAGCCCACAATTCTTATCCTACCTAAACAATCTCACCCCGCTTCTTATCCTACCTAAATAATCTCACCCCGCAAACCAAACGTGCCCTAAAAGTTTAGGGGAAACATGTAACATTTATCAAATCAGACGTATAAGTGGTGTATTTCTTCTAATATGGGGGGAAACAAAAAAAAACTTTTGCATCATAAGAGGGTTTGACCCATTTTACCCAAAATCAATCCATTGATTTGAACATAACTTAAACTGTAAATATTATCAGTAATTTAACAAATAAAATTGAAATAATTTTCCTTAATTTTATGATAAAATAAGAATTAGACGTTTCTAAAGCGTGGATAAATAATGAAGTTTAACTAATTCTTGATAATTTTTAACTAATCTTGATTCAACTTTAAAGAAATTATTGTAATTAATGACATTCTTATATCTTAAAAAATTAGTACTTAATGTCTTAAAAAATACTTAATAATAAATAATGCAGTTATAATATATCATATGCAGCGCACTGTGTTATACTAGTCTAATTACATTTATTGGATGTTGATTAGTCGTCATTTCTACTTGTCACACGCTGCTCTGGATTTGGTTTGCAAGTATCCCGATTTGGCTCGTTTGAAATGTGAAGACACTAATCCTACTGCACTGTTATCTATTTGCAACATGACCACAGTTTTCTTAAGTGGAGAATGCTGAATGGTGGGAAAAATGGATCTACCATTGTAAGTAAATTAATGTCAATACATGTTAACTGCCACCACTTGTTAATTAAGCTATAAAATGACAGTATTTGATTAAATTTTTGACATTTTTTGGATGTGTTGAAGGTGTTCCTCTAAAACAGCAGAAATTGAAATCTGCTGATGAGTTGACATCTCTTGTTGGTGACATTGAGAATGGGATGAGTGAGGCTTCAAAGTACAACAAGCACTTTCGTATCTTTTATGGAGGTTCTGTTGCTTTTATACATATATATTTTTCATCAGCTTCAAAATTTAAGTAATTCCCCTATTAAACATATAAATTGATATATTTTTAATTGTATGATTGGTGTGCATCCAGTGTCCGAGAAATTGGAATTCATGCTCTGGGAAGTCGTCCAACGTTTAGGTATGGAGTTATTTGATTTCAAATTGTCTTGTTTTTAGCATTGTTCTGATCTGAACTGGCTAAATATCAGTGCCTTATGTGGCGGAAATAAGCGAGAAGAAAGCAGTGGACAAAACAAGCACTTGTACTTGTCAAATTACTGTGCCAAAAAATGCTGACTTTGCCTCAAAGTATGTTAAGGAGTGCAATCACTGAAGTGGCCACGTATGGCATAAGTGAGATTGTTGAAGTGATCATGGTTATGTATCCTATGGTTACTTATGCTAGAGATGGTGAAGGCAGGAGTATATTTCTTTTGGCAGCTAGATATCCTTTGAAAATGTTTTCAACCTCCTCTATAGTTTGAGTGACCGAAAATATCAGTTTTTCGCTGGTACGGACTATGAGGTCAGCAACTTAATGCATATGTGTGGAGAACTAGCCCCTTTCAAGAGACTCAATCTTGTTCGTGGTGCAGCTTTGAAGATGCAACGAGAATTACAGTGGTATATGGTGATATTTATTGATTGCTTATATAGTCAGATCCACATTGATAGTACATAGCTAATATGAATTAACATTTTTTTAGAACAACTCAAAGCTATTGTGTTTTCCATATTAAAAATGAAATTATGCCTTTCTCCTAATTAAAATGCATCCTCAATTCTATAGGAGATGGAGAAACTAGTTCATCCTTCTCGTCGAATATGGGGAAACAAACATGGAAAAACCCCAAAAATGATGTTCACAGAGGAATACAAACAGTTGAAAGTGGATGTACAATTTCAGCAGCACTAATTGCAACAGTCATGTTTGCTGCAATATTCACCGTGCCTGGTGGTTTTGACAAAGGCATTCCAGTTTTCTCAAGAAATGCATTATTCATCTTGTTTGTCATTACAGACGCGGTTTCCTTGTTCACATCCATCACATCTCTTCTCATGTTCCTGTCCATCTTGACTTCACGTTATGCGGAACAAGATTTCTTGCATGTCTTACCAAAGAGACTAACCATGGGGCCTTCTTAGTGCGGCATTGTATTTCGTATTTAAGCATAATGAGGCGTGGTTTCTTATACCAATGGCGACTCTGGCTTGCTTGCCTGTCACATCATTCGTACTGTTACAGTTCCCTCTCCTTGTGGACGTCATCTATTCAACCTATGGTCCTGATATTTTTGGCAAGAAAACTAGTTCCATATTATAGTTCACATCAACAAAACTGTTATAATATCTTGTATTGATGTAATATAATGAGGTTGGAATACTATGTATGGCTAGAATTATGGGATAATAGGAAATGAGTGGAGGAGATGTTAAATTCTTGTTTTTTTTTAGTTATATGAACCAATTTTGTGGTTTAGGATTAAATGGGGTAATGTATAATTTTGTAAAAGTATATGGATCTAATTCATACACTTTATTTTATTTTTATTTTTCTATTTAATTTTTACTTAATAAAATTTGGTAAAAGTTATTTGCATAATTTTTTTTATTTTTTATTTTTGGTTGAAAGTGCTTCTTTGACTAATTTCCCTAGGGGCGTGCTATTAACACTTTTATGGGGCAACACTTATGTACCCGGGGGCACGGACCCGCTCATGACCCGCTCCACTCATTTCTTTTTTTTTCCTTTTTTTTTTCTCTCTCTTGCGTGCTATATCCGGGAGTGGCAATGAGCGGGGTTTGGGGATGGTAGTGACAATACCATTACCATACCAAATTATCATATTAAATACCATCCCCACTACCATCACTGTTTTGCAAATATGGTACGGGAATGGGGATTCACCATTCGGGGAATGGATTCCCCGCGGAGGATTCGGGTTCCCCAAATTTAATTTTCTACAAGTTAAAATTTAATTTATTTTCTAAAATAATTTTCAATAAAATAAATATCAAAACAATTAAAACAACTCATAAACAATATCGATCCAACATAACATCAAATATTATGAAATCATAAATTTAGTCTTTAAAACAAAAATATGAAATACGTAATCAAAATGACAACACAATCTAACAAGTTACAATATAATTTAACAAGTTTGACTATTTTGAGTTGATTCAAAATTTCAATTTCAA
Source organism: Scutellaria galericulata (assembly GCA_946896805.1). Lineage (NCBI taxonomy): Eukaryota > Viridiplantae > Streptophyta > Magnoliopsida > Lamiales > Lamiaceae > Scutellaria > Scutellaria galericulata. Next base: position 17,044,901 of record OX335790.1, read on the forward strand.
TTTGCAATTTTAGATATTAAATTATTAATTAATTGGAAAGGAGCCGTAAGGAGTGAGGACTTAGAGTACTTATGGAAAATTTTGGATGTTTTGGTATATTTACTAAAAAATATATATTAATAAATAATATTAAATGGGGAACGGGAAATCACCGTTTCATATAAATTGGGCCGGGTTCGGGGTCGGGGATTGGGTGGAGAGCATAAATACTATCCCCATACCATCCCTGTAATTTTTAAACGAGGATTCACCATCTCTACCCTATTCCCCAATTTGACCGGGGAATCCCCACCCTATTAATATTGGTGCCCAACGGGGATAGTTCCCTACGGGAAAATTGCCACCCCTAGTTGTATCATTCATTCTTTATTTTTTTTTTCTTCTCTCTTTCTTCTACATGTGCATTGTTCCTTCTTTTTTTTTTTTTTTTTTTTTTTTTCTCTTCCTTCTCAATTTCTTCCCATGATAGATACCTAAAATTTTAACTTTTCTAATATTTCAACAATTTATTATCTTCCTATACAGATCTAGGGTTCTATTTTTTCTAAGATTTGAAGTTTATGTTATCATAAATATTGAGCAAATGTAAGCGGTTATGATACTGGTATCATCTGATAGGACGATGATTTGGTTGAGAGGAAGAAAATTGAAGTATCCCACCATTTTTTAAATGGTGTGGCTGTTATAGTACTTGCATATAATACCTTCAAGGTATTATGAAAATACTTTAAATGTATTAGACATATAATCTAAAGGTATCATGTTCAGTTTTGATGGTATCATGTTTTTTTTTAATGTGTTATCACAACAAGGTTTTTTGATATGTTGATTGAGTTTAAAGCAAAACTTGAGTTTAAGTGTCATTCTTCCAATTAGAATATGTTTGACTAGAGTTCTATTCAATCACAATAATCTTTGTGTTGTGCTGCAAATATTGATATATGATTGTTTATGCTTTAGTAACTTAATATGATATCATGTAAGGTATTGATATACTCTAAAGATATTATACATATGCTCTAAAGGCTTGAATGATATTGGTGTGCTGTCACCGGCACCCAAAAATAAAATATTCACCTTAACTAACCCACTAGTGTAGTAGGATAAGTAAGAGGTCGAACCCACATGGAATAATGTAATTTAATTAAATAAATTCGTGTATGAAAGCAATAAAATAGAGGGGTTGGTTAGTTTGGTTTGTTGAGTAATCATGCAACAAATAAATTGCAATAAGAACACAATAATATGAATAATAAAATGAAACGAACAATCTAGTTCTTGGATGGCCTCCCCTAAAATGATTCTTCCAAATTAATCAGCAACAACAAATATCTATGCCCTATCTCGAATCTCGTGTCTAAACCAGTGGTATGACCAAACTAGTTCGAATTATTTCTTAAGTTTAATTAATTAAAAGGCACGACCCCAAATTAATCTACCCTATGAATAACCCCAAACCATGTATTTAAGATTCAATTCATAGAATGCATTAACAATCCAAAATAATAGGGCGAACTAGACCATGAAAGCGGAACGTGCGAATCATGCAACCTAGACCTTGTTATCCCAAGAGTTACAAACTCTATTGCTACTATGATCACACAATATAACAATTACGGATTATACGTGCAATCTAGCTATGAATAATAAATCAATCAAGCAAGGTGATCAGGCTTACAAAATTAATAAATATCTCATGCATAACATAAATCAAATAACAAGGAAATCGAGATAGAGTAAGAAATCGTTACTACTTAATTAACGGTCGAATCATTCAAGGTTCAAGCGTCTCCTTGGATTAGAACAATATTTTAGCCTCTAAGCATGGCTACGAACATCACAAAACTCACAAAAGAATTCTCTTTCAATGTTTCCGTCCCCCGGCTGCTAAGATCAACCTCTGCCCTATATACTTAAACCCCAAGATGTAATTAAGGAACTAATGGGCCTAGTCTAATGGGCTTCTAACACGTAAGTGACAGTTCAGCATTCACATTCCCAACACTGATCCCCTTAGTGTTGGGCTTCCTGTTTGACTTACACTCTTCGTATCCTCTCACTTGGTTTGTCTCACCAGTCATCATATAGTACGTCAAAATGACCTGAAATCCATGGAAAATACAAAATCAAAGCCCAGAGTCGAAAATAGCAATAATTGGGTAACTGTGAGAAAATAACGAACAATTAGATGTAAAAATTGTCACATTAAACATGTAAATAACACACAAAACCCAACTTATCCGATATGTAAGCAATCCTTTCAAAGTATTATGAAAATACTTTACCTTGATATGCTCTAAAAGTTTTAGACATATTCTTTAAAGGTATTACAAAATTATATGCTTGAATGATATGTAAGTAATAACTTCAAGGTATTAATGATATGATCTAAATGTATTACACATATACTCTAAAGGTATCATGTTTAGTTTTGATGGTATTATATTTTTGTTATGTGTTATCCCAACAAGGTTTTTTTGATGTGGTGATATCAGTTACAAAAGAACGACAATAGAGGATTAAAGATCATTTTCAAAAGAACAAGAAGATCAAAGACGCTAGTTCAAATTCAACAGCACCAAATGAGTTTGGTTCTGAAATACCAAGTGTTAGATTATTTTAGTTGAATTTCGAAATTGTATTTCATGAATAATATTAAGTTTTGAAATCGATGTTCTTATATTTTATACTTTCTGACTATGTATCTTTATATTCTTATCCAGTTTTAATACATTTATATTTCTAAGTATCTAATACAACAAAGATAAATATCTTAAAAGTATTTATGTAATACCTGAAAGGAACTTATGTAGTACATTTAAGATAAATATGTAATACCTGAAAATTAAGTATTCAATACCTTAATATGTAAGTATGTAATACTATATATGTAAATATGTAATACCTTAAACGTTTAGTGTGGTACCTTAAAGACGCATATTAATACTTATATTTTAACCAATTTTAATACATTTATATTTGAAAATATCTGATACCACAAAGATAAATACCTAAAAGAGACTTATGTAATACTTTCATCGTAAATATGTAATATCTTATAGTGTAATCATTAATACCTTAAAAAATTAATATGTTTAACTTTTATGTATATATGTAATACCTTAAATGTATGTATATAATACCTTAAAGATATTTATGTGATACCGTAAAGGTACATGCACAATACCTTTTAATAATACCTCTAATTACATTCAATTAATACCTTCATGTATCAATATTTAATTATTTGATTGATCATCTCTATTATAATACCTTTATAGTAAGTATATAATATCTTGTAGCATAATCAACACAATGCTAATACCTTAAAGACATCTATGTAATACTTTGAAGGTAAGTATGTAATACCTTATATTATATCCATAATTACATATACATGCTTGCATTCAAGTACTAACTTGTGTAAAAAATAATAATATTTGATTTGTAGAATTATTTATTTATTTACTTTAATACTATTAAGAGACAAAAAAGATACCTTAAACAATTTCATCTAATAGTTTTCATTACTGAATAACACCTGTAAAAGAAACAATTTTATACTTTTTCTCAAATGTTGAAATTTCAGTGCCCTTCTTTTTTCTTTTTTTTTCCTGTTTTTTTCCCGTTGCAAGTTTTTTTCTCATATTTCTTCTTTCACACAAGTCAAACTGCTTCATCTATTTATAGACCTTGGATGGACACCATGATCTCGTGTACTCCTCTATGAATCCACTAATTTTATGCTACATGTTCTTTGTCATCCATGATCTTCATATTCTTCATGATCCATGATTTCCACTTCCTTCATGAATTAATTTTAAGATCTTTACTTCACGTTTCATGCTCTAGTTCTCCACGTTTTGCACTCTCTTCTCTTTCTTCAACTAACGTTCAAATCTGTAAAGAGAAATAAGGAACAAACAAACTCCTACAAACTAGGATTAGTTATTCAATCACTTTTAAACATGTGAGATATAAACAACTTCCTATAAAATATGAATAGTTGTTAAAGCCAATTCAAACCTCCATTACTTCAAAAACACGTGAGATCAAATAATTAGATAAAATAAATCTTTTCTAAATATGCTCCAAGATAAAATTGATTTAGTCAAAACTCATTACTTCTACAAGAAAAACAACGTGCATGCGAAAACCATATCTCCCAAATATCAAATGATTTAGATAAAGGATAAGAAAAAAGGAAAAATAACAATGTTGAAAAATTCAACATTAACCGTTGCGGAAAGGTTTTTTTTTTTTCTTTAAATTGTATGAAGAAATTGTTATCCACTGATATAGTGCTCACAAATTTTCAAATATCGTCTACAGGATATAAATGATTTATGAGCACTACAAGTCGGAGTCAGTGAAATTGAAAAAAATTTGCACCCAACTTTTGTTTTCCAATCTCTCCAGCTTCTATTTGCCACTTCTGATTTAAATTTTGTAAGAATATCACTTATCGTTAAATTTTTATCCGACGTCAATAAATCAAAAACACAAAATTACTGACAATTAAAATAAAACCTAAGATACAATTTTTTTTCCCTAATAATCTGCCAGACCTTTGAAGTTTAAATTATTGGTTACAAGCATACATTTTAATGACTTGGTTAAAATAAATAACTTGTACTAAACAACGTGTACTAATTAATAAAAATAAACAACTTGGACCACTATATATGTAAGACAACAATTGGTATTAAGATATACCTTGGAGTCGTCGGAAAAAATAAAATTAAAATTGAACAACCAGCACAATTGCAGGATTAACTATAACATTGTCCAATTGGAGAAAACTCAGAAAAGAATTAGAAGGATTCAAACCAGCCTGCTAGCTACATTTTTAAATCAATAACCACATGTGAAAGTTATACGACTAAACGGTACAGTATATTGTACAATTAATAAAAAATTGAATTTTGAAAATTCGGGAACCAAATGGAGTTTTCTGCTGAGAGGTGGTTGCGGATAAGAAGTTTTTTAGTGAGTTTAAGAGCTGTTTTTCTTGAATTTTTGAAAGGAAAATGAAATTAGATTTCATTTTGTAAAGTTTGAAAAATGATGGGAAATTTTTGAAATTTATTGGTGGTGATCCAATGTTACTGGGCCGGCATAGTCTGACGGCGGTGTCAGGAAGAAGATGCCGGAATCATTTCCTTTTTTCATTTTCTTTGTTTGATTTTCCTTTTGCATTTTGAACTCCACATCAGCAGTTGGAGCTCGAAAAATTCAATCATGTCTCAAATTGAAAAAAAATAGTGTTAAATTGGGTTTATCAGTAACGTAAATTTTTTAAAGAAAATTTTATTTGTTTTGTGCATCGCACGAACCATCAGTACACACGATTCATGCAATTAATGCACAAAACACACACATGGTGCATTACAAGAGCCCCGCACATACACGATTTGTGTATTAATGTACGAACAACACACACACACACATATATATATATATATATATATATATATATATATAAAAGATCTATCTACATTTTAGTAAGAGTGTTTTTTATTAAATAATAACTTTTCCATTTATCTTTTAATTAAAAAATATTTTGTTATAATCGACTAATATAATTTTTTTTATTATTTTGCGTAGCTATTTCTATCTATTATCACACAAATCAAATCATCAGTAGTTCATGCATAGTGGTCAACGTCTTTGTAATATTATTTAATTGTTAATTTTATTTTTAAACATTTTATTTTATTTGTTGATTTATATTTTCGTCAAATTAAAATTATTAAATACAATAATATTTCCTTCAATCATAATAATTAATCTTTCCTTTTATATTTTTTATAATTTGTATATTACACTCTCATACTTGAATCATCATATATAGTTTTCATACGTTATTTTTTCATTTCTCTCTCACAAAATTATTTGTTCAATTTGTGTTTAGTGTGCAAAGACAATTTGGTGGGATCTCTTTAGATGAAAAAATGAGACAATAAGATTTGAAAGAACTTTTTTTACCTTTGAATGTTTAGCAAATCTTGTATTCTTTCATTTTTTTAGTTTTATATATATTTGAGAAATCATTATATTTATGATTTTTTTTTTCTTTTTTTCTTTAGACAATAAGATCTTGAAAAAAATTTCTACCTTTGAAAAATAATTACAATCATTTTTTTTGTTTTATATAGATTGGAGAAATAATTATATTTACGGTTTTCTCTTCCCCCCCCCCATTAATTATCTATGCATCTCTCTTTTGTTGAGAAATCACTATATTTTTCTCCATTTTTTAGTTTAACATAGATTTGAAAAATCAATGTATCTCTTTCTTCATCTCTTAGTTTTATATAGATTATAGAATAACTTCTATAGTAAGATTGATCTTTTTTTTTTATTCTTATTAAAAAATAGTTTATCAAATAAGATTTACTTTTTTTTTATTGACATCACACTTTTAGGCGGAAAAGTGACAATTTTATAATTTTTGCCAACTTTCTTGTTTTAATATATAGTATAGATTATTGGTTTCACGCTCATGACATTCAATGACTTGGGCCTTTTTTTTTTTTTTTTTTTACAAAATTGAGTGACTTATAAAATAAACAACTCGTACCATATATGGGTATAGTAAAGATGTGGAATTTCATATTTAAATTAATATAGTGATAGGGAGTCTACATCAGCAATAGGCCCGATTTAAGATAGTCACGTGTAAAGCTCATGCCAATTAGTCTGAAAATTCGTTGATTCGGGATATTTGTTCTAAATTTGCCCAATTTTTGAAATTTAGTGTCCTAAATTTGCAATTTTCCCTTCAGTTTAATTTTGTAGAATTGACTCTTTTTGGTGACCTGGAAGTGATGTTGCAAGACACACCAGAAGAAATTCTCTCATAAACATCAGTTATGAGTGCATTTTTTATGACTCTACGACAACAGTAGTTACGACAACACCGATAATTACTTAAATTAAACAAATTCTTAAATTTTGAAACTAAATTGAAAATCATATTACTTATTGAACCAAAATCGAAAGACACGAGAATTGTGGGATAAAAAATGATTGTAATCCTATATGTGCACGCATAATGAAGAGATTAGCAACTTGCAAGTAAAAGGTGTATATATCCATTTGTGTTTGGACTGGACTTAAGGTGGTTTTAGCAAATCTGGATTTTGGCTTGAGAATGATTTTGTGAGTTTGAATTTTGAGTAGAATTATAGTTAAGATGTCATTTTCACATAGGGAATTGTAGAAAAAGTAGATATTTTTTGTTGGGAGTTGTAGAAAAAGTAGATGTTTTTATTGAGAATTGTAAAAAGTAGATGTTTTTTATTGGGAATTGTAGAAAAAGTAGGATTTTGCAAATTTTTGTCCAAACATGGATTGGATTGAGTCCATCCAAAATTCGGATGTACCAATTCCAGTCCAAACACCCCCTCAGTGTATTTAAATTTTCCGTTTCAGACTATACAGTCCATGACTTGGTCAAAATAAACAACTAGCACCTATATGAGACAAAGATTGCGTTAGGTATGACTTGGTCAAAATAATAAAAATCAAAATGAACAACCATGCAATGTACGACAACAGGAGAAATTTCAAAATTGTCCGATTGGAGAAAATAATTAGAAGAATTATAAACAAGCCAGTATACATAGGCCCGATTTAAGATAGTCACGTCCAAATCTCGGTTAATGAAGAGGTTAGCAACTTGCAAGTAAAAGGTGTATATATTCATTCAGTGTATTTAAATTTTCAGTGTCAGACTATAAGTCCATTACTTGGTCAAAATAAAAAACTAGCACCTATATGAGACAAAGATTGCGTTAGGTATATGAATTAGTCGAAAAAATAAAAATAAAAATGAACAATGGCAGTGGCGGACGTAGAAAATTTTCAAAGGGGTGGCACAATTAAAGGTAATATACAAAAATTTAAATTTTTTCGTACAAAATGTAATTTACAAATTATTTCAATGATTCATTTTATACATTCCGTTTGAATAAAAAAAAAATAGATGAAGTGATTTCATTTACAATTGACCCAACGTTTCACCATATTCAAGATAATTGACATTCATTTATCACTCATTTGGTTGCAAATCGTGTTTTCATGATACTCATCACAATTGAGAAATTCATTTATATTATCTAACTACTAATCGAAATTTCAAACTAATAATGCTCAAATCAACAAAACAATTGAAAAGTTTAACTTAGAATTTATTATATATCTATTTTTATTTTTTATCTGGTTGTGAGAACCACCATCCATTAATAATCGTTGATACACTTTAATGTTGTTGGTTTTCACTGCAACAACAATAAATATGAAAGGAAAAACTCAAGAGAAAACATTTTGTATAAAATTAAGGTATTTTTTTAATTTTAAAACATTTAAAGGATATTTTAGGTAATTCACGTTAAAAACAAAGGGTGGCACATGCCACCCCTTGCCACCATGTGTGTCCGCCACTGAACAAGGGCCACAGTGCATCAGATCGGATCTCTGTACTAAAAAATTGTGGAATTGGAGAAAAGAAGGATTATATATATTGCAAGTAAAAGGTGCATCACCATCATTTTCATCTTCAATTTTGGGAAAACTTGAGAGCTTCCCCAAATGGGCAGTACATCAGTTGATGGAAGTAAGTTAATTTCTCTTAATTTGCAGTATATTATGAATGCAAAGACTAACATCTGTAATATTTGATGATACTGCTGAAATGAATATATAGGTGAAGAGATAGATATGCATTCTCAACTGTATAAAGCATCATTTGTGGGAGACTGGAAGACTGCGAAAAGCATCTTCGAGAAAGATATAAATGCAACAACAGCTGGTATCAGTTTTTGCTCAGGAACAGCTCTCCATGTCGCGGTTTTGTCTGGAAAAGCTAATGATTTTGTGAGAAAGTTGGTGGATATGTTGCCAATAGACAAACTGACCATACAGGATAGTTTCGGGGATACCGCTTTACATCATGCTGCCAAGGGTGGAAACACAGAAGCAGCTAAGACTTTGGTTAGTAGAAATCCCAAGTTACTCTACATTTTCAATTGGAGTGGGCGAAACCCAGTCTTACAAGCAGCCTTATATGGTAGAAAGGAGACATTAGAGTACTTGCGATCCATCTCCAGCCCATACGTGGAGCACAGCCTTTTTCAAGGCGAATCAGGCACTAACCTGTTGGTTTATGTAATATCTTCTCAATTCTTTGGTAACTACATATAGAACATAATTTATTTATTTTCCATGCATATCTAATTAATTGATTGGTTGTTGATAATTGTCATTTCTACTTGTCAGATGTTGCACTGGATTTGGTTGACAAGTATCCCCATTTAGCTCGTTTGAAATGTGAAAATGGTAATACTGCATTGTCAACTATGGCTGGCATGGCCACAGTTTTCTTAAGTGGACAAAGATTCAGCTGGTGGCAAAAATGGATCTACGATCGTAAGTTAATCTAAATACCTGTTAATTAAGCTAGCTAATTTGATTACATTTTGACTTATTTGCCATGTATTAATTTGAAGGTGTTCCTATAAAACAGCACAAAATGGAAGATGTTGATGATCATGAGTCAAACACATCTCTTGTTGGTGACATTGAGAATCCGTTTAGTGAGGATCCAATGTACAACAAGCGTATCTTTCCTGGAGGTTCCATTGCTTTCATATATACATTTATTTTTCAACTTTAAAATTAATTGAATCTTTATAGAAATTCAAAGTCTAATGAAAGAAATTGATAAATTTTAACAGTGTCCGAAAAGTTGGAAGTTATGCTCTGGAACATCATCCAACGTTTAGGTATATATTGAGTAATTTGATTTCAAGTTATCATGTTTTTAGCATTAGTCTCATCTGAGTTGGCTGAATGACAGTGCCTTGTGTGGAGGATTTAAGAGATAAGAAAGTAATGCACCAACAAACACGTAGACTTGTCAAACGGTTGTGCCAAAAAATGCTAGCTTTGCCTCAAAGTCAAGCCACAAACATGTTCTGGACTGCAATCACTAGAGCAGCCATGCACGGCATCAGTGAGATTGTGGAAGTGGTCATAGATAAGTATCCTATGGCTACTTATGCTACGGATGGTGAATCAAACAGCATATTTCATCTGGCAGCCAAATATCGATTCGAAAATGTTTTCAACCTCCTTCATAGTCAGAGTTACCAAAATTATGAGTTTTTTCTTAGTGTTAACAACAATGAGGACAATTTAATGCACATATGTGGAAAACAAGCCCCTCCTGATAGACTCAATCTTGTTCCTGGTGCAGCTTTGCAGATGCAACGAGAAATACAGTGGTACAAGGTAAGATATATTTATACCTTTTTATAGTTGGATCGAGTTCAAAGTAAGACCGTTAGTATTTGAGATATGGAATATGGTAGTAAAATATTTTGAAGAATTATAATTGAATGACCAAGACATGAGCAGAGTATATAATTGTAATGCAAATGGAGTAAGAGTAGTAGTAGTGGGAGACAAATGCTTTAGGATCATTTTTTATTGGATGTTGTAGTTAGTTTTACAATTGTGTTGATGACATATTTATAGATGGCATAAGGCGGTGAAAAATTCCTCTAAAATTTACTTCTACATTTGGGAAGCTTTTCTAAAAATATTTTATACCAGATAATTCTAGAAACTCTTAATAATTAAGCTTGTCTCTAGATCATTCAAGAATGTGTAGCAATTTTATCAAAGATATATGTTCATCTCTTTTATACTTAATGTGTCTCTTTCAAAACTGCCTTGTCTATTAATTCTACAGGAAATGGAGAAATTAGTTCATTATTCTCATCGAATATGGCCAAACAAACAAATGAAAACCCCAAAAATGTTATTCACAGAGGAACACCATCAATTGAAAGTGGATGGAGAGAGATGGATGAAGGACACTGCTAATGCATATTCCATTTCAGCAGCACTAATTGCAACTGCCATGTTTTCCGCAATTTTCACAGTTCCTGGTGGTTTTGACAAAGGCATTCCACTTTTCTCAACAAATGGAGTTTTCATATTGTTTGCCATTACAGACACGGTTTCCTTGTTCACTTCCATCACATCTCTTCTGATGTTCTTGTCCATCTTCACTTCACGTTATGCAGAAAAAGATTTCCTGTATGTTTTACCAAAGAGACTATGCATTGGCCTTCTTAACCTCTTTATCTCCGTTACATTTATGATGATTGCCTTTACTTCAGCTTTGTATTTCGTATTCCATACTGATGGGGAGTGGTTTATTATACCAGTGATTGCCCTGGCTTGCTTGCCTGTCACATCATTCGTGCTACTACAGTTCCCTCTCCTTGTAGAAGTTGCCGAAGCAACCTATGGACCTGGTATTTTTGCCAAGAAATACCATATTACAGTTCCCCCAACAAAATTGTTATAATATCTTGTATTGATGTAATATAGTGACATGAAATACAATATGGCTAGAATTATGGCCGGGGTAATAAAATTGAGTCCCATTTTTTTTTTTTTTTTTTTATGTATTAGTGCTATAAATGATTTATATGAGCACTATAACTCGGAAATACCCAAGGGACAATGTTGACATTATCTTTTACTAATTTTTTGAGTTTTTAAAAATACTAGTTTTAGATCACGTCTGTTGCACGTAAAAATCAATTCAAACTAAAGAAAGAAATAATACAAATATCATATGTATTACATTTTTATATTAGAGTTCAAATTATAATAGAATTATATAGGATTTTGAATTAGGATTCTAATATAAAATTATTTAAATATATAAATCCTAAATTACTATTATAACCTTAAATAATAATATTTAATAAGGATATATTTGGCAATTCATATTTTGTAAGAAACATCCATATTTTTATATAGATTAGTATAGAGTAGGTATTTTTATTTTGTTGTCGATTCATTTAGTTATGTAACGTTTTTTTTTAATTTATTAATTTGATCCCATGGTTTTTTTTCCTTCATTTGTTGGTTGTTAGATTTTTATGAAGTGTATTGAAGTTAACTGTAATACAATGTAAAACTCAATAGATCAAAAACATATATTTAAGAGGGGTTAAAAATGGGAAGAAATATTGTTGCATTAGATAAAAAAATCTGAGTTCTTCTATTCTAAAAAATCAAATAATCAAAGATAAAAAAATTCTGAAATTCTAAAGTGAAAGATAATAATTCTAGTTGATTATGATGTTTCTTGCTCCTAGTTGTTTGTGTTTTAACTCCTAATTATAATACAAATTTATTATTTTAATTTGATTCGTTGTCAAATTATAGAAAAAAAATTGTTGAAAAGAAAGGATTGTGATCAAACCATCATATTAAAACAAAACACAATCTATATCTATATATATATAATAACAATTACCCCCTAAAAATAGTAATGCCAAAAGTTTTCCTACCCATTTTCACTTACTAAATATGTATTATATTAATAATTAATAATTGATAATTATTAAATATAGAAAAAATATTTTGTGTGATCTTCTACATATAAAAATTGGACCTATCATTAATTATCTCATCTTAACCAATCACACATTTTCTTATTTAGTGGGTATATCTAAATTTAAACATTATTTTTTTCCACTAAGTTATCACCTAAATTTTATGTATATAGATTGATATATATATATATATATATATATATATATATATATATATATAATATAGGTTAATTTAATTAATTATTACTCATCAATTGAGTAAAAACATAAACGTCATTTTGTGATTCTCAATTTTCTAATTTTTTTACGCCCACACACATATATATAGATATATATATTGATTGAATAATAATTACAATTATATTCGATAAAAAACACTCAACTTTTATACATAAAAAAGTAATTAAAAACATGTTTAACAATAATAAAATAGCATTAAACTAATAATTATGAAATAAATTTATACATACATAGATTGGTAAACTTTATCTGCATAATTACATTTCAATATGAGAGATAAAAAAAATTCAAGATTAATATAAAATTAGTTGAAACATGTTTGATTGATACACTAAATAACAATTAAAATAATACGTGTTTTTTATTTTAAAATGTTTTAAATAAATTTGGATATGTCATTCACAGCTAATTTCTAGAATAAGAGCAACTTTTTTTTCATTTAATTTTTATCTAAAAACATTTTAAGTAATTTTTTCAGTCCATTTAATATTTTCAAATGTAACAAATAAATGGAACTATAACAAAACAAAAAAATTACCGATTTTTTTTATTTTAGTATACATTAAATTTAATTTGTGATGTGTATACAAACATAAATAATTAAACAAATTAATTTGAACAAGTAATATGTTCTCTAGAAAATATCTTAATATTTGAAAAATGTTAAATAATTGAGTACACTAACTATGAATGTTAAAAAGAAATAATAATACTTGATGGAATCTAATAAAAAAATGTACAGACTGAAAAAAAGTCAATATTAAAATTTAAGATACCCCTTTATATTTTGATTTATGCAATTGTATAGCTATAATTAGAATTTTAATAACAAAATCAACAAATATATTTTAATATATAGTGAAACACTTATTTAATATTTTCTATCAATTTGTTATAAGTTTTTTCCTCCAGTAAATCGTCAAGATTTATGACAATATCATGACTATGAACATCATACTCAAGTTTTCAAGTGGGAAATATTAGAAAATTAAACTATGTCGAAATGGTGATAAATATATGAAAATTCATTGGTGGTGGAGGGGGTTGGTAGAGAACATAATGTTGTAATTGGAGAACTAATGTTATTTGACATTCTACTATATATGCCGATGTGATGAAACTTTTTCGAAAAAGAATATTTAAAAAAATATTTGTTATATCTAAAAGATATTCTAAATAATTAAGGTTAGTTTTGCATAGTCAACTTATCCATATCAAAAAATTACAACACTTGAAATTTATATACCATGCATCACACGGATTACCAAATGAAATTGAAATATTATTAAGAACTTGATTTTTCTGTAAATTGACATTTTTACATTAACCTCAAAATATTTACATTTTATGGTTATGCATCACACGGGTAACATATTATATTGAAATTAATCTCAAATAATATATTATTTCGTGTTCAACATTTTCATATCAAAATAATAATTTTTATTTACCCGTGCATCGCACGGGACCTATATACTAGTTTATGCTTTAATACAACAACTTGAAAACCAATATAAACAGTATAAACATGCTATCAAAACAACTTCAACAATTTCAGTTAAACTAAACATGCTAACAAAACAACTTCAACAATTAGTGTTGTTGGGATATTTCTGTAGTTATATTGATGAGAAAGAAACAGTTTGCTTAGGATGTCAGTACCTTGATAAGTAGGAAATAGGTGCATTTTATCGAGGGTATTTTTGTGATTTTATAATCTTTTAAATGATTGAATGCACCGTTTTTATACCAATATGTGTTTTGTGTCTCCAAATATTTCATATATTATTTTCTTGATTATTTTAGAAGTTTTGAAGTATTTTGGAGTTGAGGAAGATAATCATGGGATGAGGAAAAGTCAAGTGGACCTAATTTAATTTCTTAAGTCCAAGAAAACTAAAGAAGACTAAATTTGGCCTTAAGAGAAAAGGAAGGAAAGGCACATGACTAAAGAAAAAGAAAAGAAGGAAACTTTTCCTCGAAGCCAAGGAGGGGCGCTGTTCACACGAGAGATGAGAGAAGGAAAGATTTTCCAAATCCTTTCCTATCCTGGGAGCATTATTCACGAGGAGAAGAACTCTGGAGGATTCATACACTGTTCACGTGAGTTTAGGGAGAGAGTTTTAGAGTGAGAAACAAAGTGAGGTTTTATTCCTAGTTCTTTATTTTAGAGATTAACTTGGATGATGGATTTCTCAACAACTATTGTGGATTCAATTTCGAAGATGTTCGGCTAATCTTTCAATTCCGATTAGCAGGGATGTTCGAACTCATATTTCTTTTATATTTTAATTAATCTCGTTTCTCTTTCTCGATGTTTGATTGGAATTGATTATGCTATCTGTGAATATCGTTTTCAATTGTTGATGTTTAATTTGGATTGGCCACCTAGGTTAAGTAATTGATAATTGATTGTTAGAATTTTAGATCATGAATCCTAATCGATGTGGTTTAATTTCATAAGTGGTAAACTAGAGGTCGTGCATCTCTAGGGTAGCATAATCCTAGATTATTGAATCGAACTTGTGTATTCGGAGTTTAATTCATCCTATCGTCTTGGTAATTAATGCATTTAATGAATTAAATCTAGAGAGCTTGTTCTAGGTTATTCAATTAAATAGGATTAATTAGTGATCTTATCCTAATTTAACTAATCTTAAGAGACGATTCGATTTAACAAAGCTTGTTGTTAGACTAGGAGTGATAATTCCATGATAATCTGAGAGAGGGGTGTTACATTGATTAAGGTATAATTGAAATTGGGGGATAACTGAACTGTTAACTGGAATGTTTTTATATATATTGATTTTTTGCTTAATTTGTTTTCTAGTTTCATAATTAGTTAGTGATTATCAATTTGAAAACCCCCCACATTTTCTGTCTCTTGAATTGAACATAAGTGACATAGTTTATTCTTTATTTCTCGTGGGATCGACTCTAACTTGCCCTAGTTACTAGTTGGTTAGGTTAGAAAGGAAATTAATAATTTTATCGCGTTACGACGCGCGGTCAAATTTTGGCGTCGTTGCCGGGGAGTGGTTTGAATTTGTTGTGTCATCTTGTTTCTCTTCTTGCTTTGTTTATTTAAAAAAAAAAGATATATATTTTGCTGTTCAGTTTGTGCATCTGTTTCTGCCCTGTTTCTGCTTGCTTTGGTTCTATTCCCAAGTCTGCTTTGTTCTGTCATACTTTTCACATTGGCAGTCCCAGAGTGCATCGATTTTCCCAGTGTCAAAACTCCAGAATTTGCACAGGTCAGGAACTATTTTTCTGCACAATTTCCTACTAATTTGGTTCATTTTCCTTCCAGGTTGGCAAAGGCGGCAAATGAGGATAAGGAGAAACAAATCCTTGATGTGTTTCACAGAGTTGAGATCAATATACCTTTGATCGATGCGATTAAGCAAGTTCCGAGATACACGAAATTTCTCAAGGATTTGTGTACGAATAAGTGAAAGCTCAAGGGAGATGAGAAGGTTGTGATGGGAGAAAACGTATCTATGATTTTTCAAAAGAAACTTCCTCAAAAGCAAAAGGATCCAGGTATGTTCGTTATCCCATGTCGCATTGCAAATATAAGAATTGAGCGTGCTATGCTAGATTTAGGAGTATCAATTAATGTCATGCCACGTTCCATTTATGCATCCTTAGATTTAGGGCCATTGAAAGATACACGAGTTATCATTCAATTGGCCGATCGTAGCATTGCATATCTTGATGGGGTAATTGAAGATGTTCTTGTTGAGGTCAATGAACTTATTTTTCCTGCAGATTTTTATGTCTTGGATATAAATGAAGACCCATCAATTTCACCACCTATTTTGTTAGGGAGGCCGTTCTTGAACACCTCCCAAACAAAAATAGACGTTCGTGAGGGAACTCTCATGATGAAATTTGATGAGCAGGTTGTAAAATTCAATATTTTTTATGCCATGAAACATCCTGATGATGAAAATTCTGTAATTTGCATTGAGTGTGATTGACCCTCTTGTCGAGAATGTTTTTGCGATGCATTTCAAAGACAAATTGGAGGTTATTTTAACCAAAATTTTGAAGGATGAAAAAGACTTGACAATACCCCATGAAGGCCTGGACATACCAAAAATTGTGGCTGCACTCCACTCATCACCTTTTTTACCACCAAGGATGATTTACATTTCATAAGTTTACCAGAGTCTCACCAAAAGATTCTACCATCTACTATGCAGGCATCAGAGCTCGAATTGAAGTCACTTCCAGGGCACTTGAAGTATGCATATCTTGGAGAACATGCCACCCTACCTGTGATAATTTCAGCAAAATTGAACTCTGATCAAGAGAAGCATTGATTCAAGTTTTGAAGGAGTACAAGAAGGCTATTGGATGGACGATCACAGACATCAAGGGCATTAGTCTGTCTTTGTGCATGCATCGAATTCTTCTTGAAGACGATGCCAAACCCACTCGAGAACCACAAAGAAGGCTGAATCCCCCAATGATGGGGGTAGTCAAGAAAGAGGTATTAAAGCTCTTGGATGTTGGAATCATTTATCCAATTTCTGACAGTAAGTGGGTAAGTCCTACACAAGTCATACCCAAGAAATTTGGGGTCACTGTGGTTGAAAACAAGGAAGGAGAGTTGGTCCTCACTCGAGTACAAACTGGGTGGAGGGTTTGTATCGATTACCGTAAGCTAAACTCTAGGACTCGAAAAGACCATTTTCCCTTATCTTTTATTGACCAAATACTTGAGAGACTTGCAGGACATTCTTACTATTGCTTTTTAGATGGTTTCTTAGCTTATTTTCAGGTTGCCATAGCATCGGAGGATCAGGAAAAGACTACATTTACTTGTCCTTTCGGCACATTCGCTTATCGTCGAACCATTTGATCTTTGTAACGCACCAGCTACATTTCAAAGATGCATGGTAAGCATATTTTCTGAGTACGTGGGTAATATAATTGAAGTTTTCATGGATGATTTTAGTGTTTATGGTGATTCTTTTGAAAATTGCTTGGAGGGTCTTGAATTGGTTTTGAAACGATGTATAGAAACTAACCTTGTTTTGAATTGGGAAATGTGTCACTTTATGGTTGAACAAGGGATAGTTTTGGGGCATATTGTTTCTATTAATGGCATCAAAGTTGATAAGTCTAAGATAGACCTTATTTCGGCCTTACCCTACCCCACAAATGTGTGGGAAGTGCGTTCCTTTCTTGGTCATGCAAGTTTTTATCAAAGATTTATCTTTATTATGAAACAGATAGTTACTATGAAACGGATCTTTATTACCTAGAAACAAAATTAATTTTTATAAATTCATGAGTTGGTCTCCTGTGCATTAGGTGCATGGATCTAACTCGGGTCGACTCGGATTCGCGTCCTTTTTTTTGATTTATGGTTGGCCTTTATATTATATTAGTGTGATTTTTATGTTATATTAGTATGATATTTATGTACAAATATCCTAATCTTTATATACTACCTTAACTTCAGAAAAAGAGTAATTTCGGCATAATTTGTACATATATGTCTTTATATAATATTACTCATATCTTTATGTGATATTAATTATACTTTTATATCAACAAAGTCATGTCTTTATGTAATATACAAATGTACAACTAACATAACTAAAATGTATAAAATGTAATACATGTATATGTAATATAATGTAAATGTACAGCTAACATTCTAAAATGTTGACTAATATAACTAAAAGATATAACATGAATGCGGAAACCAAGGTGTGGGAGCACGTGAACGCAAGTTAGAGGTGGTCCTTGCAGGTCGGGTCGATCCAAGTGTATTAATTTAAGATTCATGCACCTGGTGCACATGATTTTTTGTGTAAATTCATATGTGAATTGTAAAATGTGGATGGTGGGTTGATCCATTTCATATAATTAAATTCGTGAGATAGTCTTACATAAGTCCACTCTAAATTAAATTATAAAATATCTACAATTATATATATATATCAAACATGAGATCAAAATATCAAACATTAGTATGATATTTTACAAACTAGCTTATGAACCTTTCAACGAACTTGCTCATGAGTTGAATAACATCAAATTTTAATTTGTTTATTTATTTTAACGAATTACAATGAACAAATCCAAATGAATTATAACCGAATCAAACTCTGTATAGTTTACGAACGACCTACACTAAATCATTTATATTTTTTCTCTCTTCTTGAATAGATTGAATGTTGCAGCAAACTCGGATCAAAAAGACGACAGGTGGCTGACCGCGCGTCGCAACGCAGCAAAATTAATTAATGTCTTTCCTAACCTAACCAACTAGTAGCTAGGGTAAGTCAGAGTCGATCCCACGAGGAGTGAAGAATAAATTATATCACCTATGTTCAATTCAAATAAATAACAAACTAGGGGGGTTTTGAGATTAAATATCTATCACTGAATTAAATTAAGTAAACTTAGAAAACTAATTAAGCAAGAGATCAATGGATGTAAATATTCCAGTTAACAGTTCAGTTATCCCCCAATCTCAATTATGTCTTAATCAATGTAACACCCCCCTCTCTCAGATTATCATGGAATTATCACCCCTAGTCTAACAACAAGCTCTGTTAAACCGAATCGTCTCTTAAGATTAGCTAATTAGGATAAGATCACTAATTAACCCTATTTAATTGAATAACCTAGAACAAGCTCTCTAGATTTAATTCATTAAATGCATTAATCACCAAGACGATAGAATGAACTAGACTCCGAATACACAAGCTCGATTCGATAATCTAGAATTATGCTACCCTAAAGATGCACGACCTCTAGTTTACCACTTATGAAAATTAAATCACAACAATTAGGATTCATGATCTAAAATTCTAGCAGTCAATTATCAATTACTTAACCTAGGTAGTCAATCCAAATTAAGCATCAACAATTGAAAACGATATTCACAGATAGTATAATCAATTCCAATCAAACATCGAGAAGGGAGAAACGAGATTAATTAAAACATAAAAGAAATATGGGTTCAAACATCCCTGCTAACCGGAATTGAAAGATTAGCCGAACATCCTTCAAATTGAATCCATCAAAGCAACTCTGAAATCCATCAAAATAAATCTAAGAAAATAAAAGATGTTTCTCTCTCTAATCTACACCTTGATTTTCTCTCTCCTACATCTCTCCAAATTCTCTCAAAACTCTCCAAAACTAATTCCTACGTGAACAGTGGCCATGATAATTAGCTTGGAGGAAAAGTTAATGAAAATAGGGCATGTCTTCGTGGGCTTGTAATGCTCTTCTTTAATTCTTCTTAAGTCATGGCCCATGGGCCATTTTCTTCAATTTGTTAAGTCCAAGTGAATGATATTGGGTTTTCTCCTCTTCAATTTGGGCTTTTGGAATAAAATTCATCCAAACGTCTCGACATACACATGATCATTCTTTTCTTCACTTGAAAATCCTCCAAAAACCCCTAAAATAATCAAGAAAATAATATTTGAAGTACTTGGAGATACAAATCACACATGTACGAAAAAAGTGCATCCAATAAAATAAATGATCATAAAATCTCACATTAAACACCATTAAAATGCACATATTTTCCTCGTATCAGTGGCGGTGACAAATTGGAAATTATGCGAAGAGAGAGGAGAAAACCCGATCTTGATCTTAAATTGTTCCATTTACTATTCGGGCGATGATGTATTGTGTTCAATTTACTAACATAACAATTCTCTCGGTAAATTGGAAAACTATGACTTCTTTTGGTTAAAAATCAATATGAAAACGACGTCATTTTGTTCTAATTTACTGATGGAATCAATTATCGGTAAATTTGAATAAAACATCATTTTAGTACTAAAAAGTCGATAAACCAAAACAACATATCATTTTTTTCGATGAAAATTTCTATTAGTAAATTACAGACGTAAATTACAATTGATTGTTAAACATGTTTAATAATAAAATTTTCTGTCGATAATTACAGACAGATTTCCAACGATAATTTGTTGACCATTTTTATTTAAAGTGTAAATTGATTTTCCAACAAATTGTCATTGATAGTTCGTGATAATTTCTGATGAAATATTTTCATCTTCATTTTTCATCATTAAAATGTTAGGATTTTATAGTGACGTTTATAGTATAATTTTATGACTAAAAATATTACTGTTAATGAATTGCCGAATTTTTTTTATAGTGACGTGTATAGTATATATTTAGCTCGTTGAGCCAAACCAATTTCAAAAACCAAGTTTAATTCAAATTCCAATCTATCAAAAAAACAGATACAATGTTTAAGGAAGTAAGGTTTTGAAATCATTTGAATTTTCATTATTTTCACAAATCAACTTTTAATATATTATAAATTTACCCCTATAAATTTCAAGTAAATTTGAGTATTTTTCATTTAAATCCTAATATGTTTTAATTTAAAATATTTTATTTATATTAATAAATTAAAATGATTTATATATATATATATATATATATATTAGTATTAAGATATGGCTAATAATAGTTGAAAAATAAAATTAAACCACCACCACCACAATGCACAACGGGGGGTGTATTGGGATATTATTGTATTTTTATAATTGTATAACTTGTATTTGTCCCACAACGTTTTCTTATAATTGATAGCATCAGTTTGTACTTGTATTTATTTTGGCTTCATTATCAATAAAAATCATCACAAAATATTTCCCTTACAGGGTGGCTGGGGGTTAATTTAAAAATTGTCCGATTGGAGAAAAGAATTAGAAGGATTATAAACCAGCCAGCTAGCTACATTTTAAATTCATAAACTCATACGAAAGTCAAACGACAAAACGGTAAAGTATACATATATTTATATACACACATAATGAAGAGGGTAGCAACTAGCAAGTAAAAGGTGTATAAATTAATATCATCATCTTCGATTCAGTGAAGTGTTGGAGAAAACTTGAGAGCTTCCCCAAATGGCCAGTACTTCATCAGTTGATGGAAGTAAGTTAATTTATGTTATTTATATTAATTTGCAGTTTATTAAGAATGGAGTATTCACATCTCACAAAACATGCATAGATTAACATCTGTAATTCATCATACTGCTGAAATAGGTGAAGAGATGGATATGTATTGTCAACTGTATAAAGCATCACTTGTGGAGACTGGGAGACTGCGAAAAGCATCTTCGAGAAAGATATAAATGCAACAACAGCTGGTATCAGTTTTTGCTCAGAAACAGCTCTCCATGTCGCGGTTTTGTCTGGAAAAGCTAATGATTTTGTGAAAAAGTTGGTTGATATGTTGCTACCACACGCCCTGGCCAGGATCACTATGGGAATACCGCTTTACATCATGCTGCCAAGATTGGAAACACAGAAGCAGCTAAAACTTTGGTTATTACAAATCCTGAGTTACTCTACATTTTCAATGTGATTGGGCGATTTCCAATCCTGCAAGCTGCCATATATCGCAAAAAGGCGACATTAGAGTACTTAATATCTATGTCCACCCCAACCGTGGAGCACAACCTTTTTGAAGGCCAATACGGCACTATCCTGTTGGTTGAAGTAATAGCTTCTCAATTCTTTGGTAACTACGTTTAAAACATAATGAATGTATTTTCCATATTTAATTACATTGATTAATTGTTGATAATTGTCATCTCTACTTTTCAGACGTTGCACTGGATTTGGTTCGCAAGTATCACCATTTGGCTCGTTTGAAATGTGAAAATG
The DNA here is from genome assembly GCA_946896805.1 of Scutellaria galericulata. Taxonomy (NCBI): domain Eukaryota; kingdom Viridiplantae; phylum Streptophyta; class Magnoliopsida; order Lamiales; family Lamiaceae; genus Scutellaria; species Scutellaria galericulata. Next base: position 17,067,258 of record OX335790.1, read on the forward strand.
GTAATACTGCATTGTCAACTATGGCCAGCATGGGCACAGTTTTCTTAAGTGGAGAAAGATTCAGCTGGTGGCAAAAATGGATCTACCATCGTAAGTAAATGTTCATACATTTTAATTAAGCTAGAATATAGCAATATTTTTGACTTTTTTTGCATGTGTTGACGGTGTTCCTCTAAAGCAGCACAAATTGAAAGATGCTCATGATAAGTTGAACACATCTCTTGTTGGTGACATTGAGAATGGGATGTTTAACAAGCTGCACTACTTTCGTATCTTTTCTGGAGGTTCCATAGCTTTCATATAAATTTTTCAACTTTAAAATTAATTGTATCGTTATAGAAATTCAAATTTTAACTGTATGATTGGTGTGCAGTGTCCCAAAAATTGGAATTTATGTTCTGGAAAGTCATCCAATATTTAGGTATGAAGTTATTTGATTTCAAATAGTCTTGTTTTTAGCATTGGTCTCATCTGAGTTGGCTAAATGACAGTGCCTGGTGTGGAGGAAATAAGAGAGAAGAAAGCACTACACCAACAAACACTTGGACTTGTCAAATTCTTGTGCAAAAAAATGCTAGCTTTGCCTCAAAGTGAAGCCTCAAAGTGAAGCCACAAGTATGTTCTCGTGTTCAATCACTAGAGCAGCCATGTGTGGCATCAGTGAGATTGTGGGAGTGATCATGGATATGTATCCTATGTCTACTTATGGTAGAGATACTGAATCAAATAGCATATTTCTGGCAGCGAAATGTCGATTCGAAAATGTTTTCAACCTCCTTCATAATCTGAGTGACCAAAAATATGAGTTTTTGGATAGTAATAACAGGGACAACAACAATTTAATCCACATATGTGGAAAACTAGCCCTAGCCCCTCCCAACAGACTCAATCTTGTTCGTGGTGCGGCTTTGCAATGCAACGAGAATTACAATGGTTCATGGTAAAATATTTTGATCACTTTTATAGTTAGAGCCACATTGATAGTACCCAATATGCCTCTCTAAAACTGCCTTCTCTATTAATTCTATAGGAGGTGGAGAAATTAGTTCATCCTTCACGTCAAATGTTGTTAAATAAACAAGGGAAACCCCCAAAAATGTTATTCATAGAGGAACACCATCAGTTGAAAGTGGATGGAGAGAGGTGGATGAAGGACACGGCGAATGCATGTTCCATTTCAGCAGCACTAATTGCAACGGTCATGTTTGCTGCAGTTTTCACGGTACCTGGTGGTGTTGACAAAGGCATTCCAGTTTTTTCATCACATGTTTTCATCTTGTTTGCCATTACTGATGCAGTTTCCTTGTTCACATCCATCACATCTCTTCTGATGTTCTTGTCTATCTTGACATCACGTTATGCAGAAGAAGATTTCTTGTATGTTTTACCAAAGAGAATAAGCATCGGCCTTCTTAGCCTCTTTATCTCCATTACATTTATGATGATTGCTTTTAGTACATCATTATATTTCCTATTCAAGAATGGGCGTGGGTTCTTATACCAGTGGCGGCTCTGGCTTGCTTGCCTGTCACATCATTCGTTCTATTACAATTCCCTCTTCTTGTACAAGTCCTCAATTCAACTCATGGCCCTGGCATTTTCGGCAAGAAAACTAGTTATGTATATTAATATAGTTCACTGATGGGGCCTCACCTGCAGAAAAGCCAGAACAGTCCATTTACAATTGACTCGGGACGGAACTACCTTATGCCCCAAACTTTTGAAATCTTTTTTTTTACCCCCCTTTAATTTATATTTTTATCATTTTTTTACCCCTTTAATTTTTTTTTTATAATAATTGACCCCCCTCAACTTTTGTTTCTAGTTCCGCCCCTCGGGTAACCCAAACAAGTCAAGAAGGAAGCCCAACTGGTTGAAGGACTTCAATACATGTAGCTTGTTTTTCTACTAAGTCATAGTTTGTTAAGTTTTTCCTGTTTCAGAGGATAGTTGCTATTTTTCTTTGCATTTTGCTGTTAGTGTTTGTCAAATTCTTATGAGAGATTGTTATTCCTTACTTGTGTCTTTAATGAAAAAGGACCCATAATTTTTATGTTTGGTCAAAAAAAAAACTACTTGGTTTCATTTTTATACTTTGGAGTTCATCGTTGCTGGAAAAGGATACTATTTTTGTTCTTAACAATTTAGTGCTTTCATCCGGTGAATTATGCCACCACAGTCGAAGAGTTTGAAACTCTGAAAGAATCGGTGACTTAATTTCTTAACCGATCTGGTGCAGAGCCTTGATAACCGATTTGATGAAGTTAATCGCTTTTCAAACCCATCCCCCACTGTCTATTCCAAGAGGGAACCTCCTCATACACACCTCCTCCCAAACCACTGCACCTCACTCTTCCATCCTTTGAGAATTCAGAGTTGGACGAAATATGGGAGAATGAATCTGATCCTTTTAGTGGTATAGTTTTGAAGATGTGGAATGTTTTACTCTAAATTGTTTAGTGTCATCTAAATTTATATTCCAACCTTACAATCAAAACTATAATTTGGAGCATTGGCACATCAGCATTTTAAACATCTATGTTTGCAATTAACACTGAAAATAGATTAAAATTGGACTGGAATTAATATAAAATTCAAATGATAGATTGTTGAAATCTGCAAAATTAGAGGTGTAACTTTATTAACAAGTGATTTAATCGAGGATCAAAAAATCTAATATTTTCATTTTTTAAAATCGTTAACAAGTGCTTTTAAATTTTAGAATATCATAGATAAGATTATAATAGAAAAAGGGACCGCTATAAAATAACTATATATAATAAGAATTTTTTTAAAAAAATAGTTAGAACATAACAAAACATTAAATATAGTTAGATTGACTAGAATACTCTTAATAAAACAAAGTAATGGAGATCAATCTATTATGAGAATGAGAAGTGTACATGAATCTAATTTAAACGCTTCATTTTAGTTTTCTTAATTTTTTTTTATTTAATTTTTACTTTTGGTCAAAAGCTATTTGCACAAATGTTTGTTTGTTTATTTATTTATTTTTTTTTTTTTACTGGATTTGTTCAATCCAAATTTTGGATAGACTCAATCTAGTCCATGTTTGGAAATGATTCATAAAATCCTACAAAAATATATCCTACTTTGTCTACAATTCCCAATAAAAGAAATACTTTTGCTATTTTTTCTATAATTCCCAACAAACATCTACGTTTTCTATAATTTTCAATGTGAAAATGACATTTAACTATAGGCAAAAACTTTTGTGTCCCCAACCCGCCCCGAGGACCCACGTGTGCCCACGCGCCCCCACGCACGCGTCCAGTGCGCCCACGCGCTCATGTGCACGCACCTGATAGGTATTCCATATTTATTCTAAAGGTATCCCACATATACTCTTCAGGTATCAGATACATTTAGTTCATAATTGTAATACCTATAAGACAAACCCATAAAACCTAACCAACCGCGCGCTCATACGCCCACACTGCGCGCCCATGCACCCACGCCGCGCGCACACCGCGCGCCCACAGGTATCACATGCATACCTTGAAGGTACCCATGAAATATCTTTAAAGTATCCACATGTATACCTTCATGTATCAACATGTATACGCGCATCTCACCACGGTGCGCCCATCACCCACGTCGCGCGCCCCACGTCATGGAAACCTTGAATGTATACATGTGGATAACTTGAAAATATTTTATGGATACCCTGAAGTATCCATGAAATACCTTCAATATATACATGAAAAAAAAAAAAATAATGAGCGAATTTTTTTTTAATTTATGTGGGGCCCGCCCAAAACACGGAGACCTACTCTTAACTATAATCATATCCCACGAAACTTTCAAAATTCATACTCACCTTTTAAACCCAAATTCAAATTTGTAAAAGTGACTTTAAATCCAAAACAAACACAATTTTTTATTTTAATTTAACTTTATTATTTTAATTTAAGTTATTGGGTTTCCGACATTCCTTCCGTGACTAGGTTAAAAGTAAACAACTTTTACTAATAAAAAATAAATCATATATGAGAAAAGAATTAAAATTGTTGTTAGGTATGAGTTGGTCAAAAAATAATATAAAAAAAGTTGAACAAGGGCCACAATGTACGACAAACAGAATAAAGTTAAAATTGTGGAATTGGAGAAAAGAAGAAGGATTATATATAGACACATCATCGTCGTCGTCAATTCACTGAAACTTGAGATCAGCTATTTCCTCTAATGGCCAGTTCATCAGTACCAGATGATGGAAGTAAGTTAATTTATGTTAATTTGCATGCAGTTTATTATGAATGGAGTATACTTGACATGATTTGAGAAAACATATATGAATTATAGACTAACATCTGTAATATTTGATGATACTGTTGAAATGAATATATAGGTGAAGAGATAAATATGTATACTCAACTGTATAAAGCATCACTAGTCGGAGACTGGGAGACTGCGAAAAGCATCTTCGACAAAGATGAAAATGCAGGCACAGCTGGTATCGGTTTTTGCTCAGAAACAGCTCTCCATGTCGCGGTTTTGTCTGGAAAAGCTAATGATTTTGTAAGAAAGTTGGTGGATATGTTGCCACGAGAAGCACTGGCCATACAGGATGATCAGGGGGATACGGCTTTACACAATGCTGCCAGGGTTGGAAACACAGAAGCAGCAAAGACTCTTGTTAGTAGAAATCCTGATTTACTCTACATTTTGAATCGGGAAGGGCGATTCCCAGTCTTCGAAACAGCCGTAAATGGAAGAAAGGAGACATTAGAGTACTTGCTATCCATGTCCAACCCAAACGTGACGCCCAGCCCTTTCCAAGCCCAATTCGGCATTGACCTGCTGGTTAATTTAATAGGTTCTCGATTCTTTGGTAATTATCATGATTAATTTATTTTCAATATATATCTAATTGCATTGTTGATAATTGCCATTTTCTTTTTTGTCAGATGCTGCACTGGGTTTGGTTCAAAAGTATCCCTATTTGGCTCGTTTGAAATCTGAAAGGGGCCATTTCACTGCCTTGTCAACTATGGCCGACATGGCCACAGTTTTCTTAAGTGGAGAAAGATTCAGCTGGTGGCAAAAATGGATCTACAATAAATGTCAGTATTATACGTACATGTTAATTAAGCTAGAATGTAGCAATATTATTAATTTGATTCCATTTGAGACTTTTTTTGGCATGTATTAATTAATTTGAAGGTGTTCCTATAAAGCAACACATATTGAAAGATGCTGATGATCATGAGTTGAACACATCTTTTGTTGGTGACATTGAGAATGGGATGTTTAACAAGCTGCACTACTTTCGTATCTTTTCTAGAGGTTCCATTGCTTTCATATATACATTTATTTTTCAACTTTAAACTTAATTGAATCTTTATAAAAATTCAAAGTGTAAGGAAAGAAATTGATAAATTTTAACTGTATGTACGATTGGTGTGCAGTGTCCCAAAAGTTGGAATATATGCTCTGGAACGTCATCCAACGTTTAGGTATATACTAAGGAATTCGATTTCGAATTGTCTTGCTTTTAGCATTGGTCTGATCTGAGTTAGATAAATGACAGTGCCTTGTGTGGAGAAAATAAGAGAGAAGAAAGCACTACACCAACAAACACTTGGACTTGTCAAACTGTTGTGCCAAAAAAAGCTCGCTTTGCCTCAAAGTCAAGCCACAAGTATGTTCTGTACTGCAATCGCTAGTGCAGCTGTGCATGGCATCAGTGAGATTGTGGAAGTAATCATGGATATGTATCCTATGGCTACTTATGGTAGAGATACTGAAGCAAATAGCATATTTCATTTGGCAGCGAAATATCGATTCGAAAATGTTTTCAACCTCCTTTATAGTCTGAGTGACCAAAAATATGTGTTTCTTGACTGGCATAACGACAACAGCGACAATTTAATGCACATATGTGGAAAACTAGCCCCTCCCGACAGACTCAATCTTGTTCGTGGTGCAGCTTTGCAGATGCAACGAGAATTACAATGGTTCATGGTAAGATATTATTGATCGCTTTTACAGTTAGAGCCACAATTATAGTAGTCAGTCAATATGCCTCTTTTCTAAAACTGCCTTGTCCATTAATTCTATAGGAGATGGAGAAATTAGTTCATCCTTCTCGTCGAACATGGCCAAACAAACAATACAAAACCCCAAAAATGTTATTCACAGAGGAACACCAACAGTTGAAAGTGGAAGGAGAGAAGTGGATGAAGGACACGGCGAATGCATGTTCCATTTCAGCAGCACTAATTGTAACTGTCATGTTTGCTGCAATTTTCACAGTGCCTGGTGGTGTTGACAAAGGCATTCCAGTTTTCTCATCAAATGGAATTTTTATCATATTCGCCATTACAGACGCGGTTTCCTTGTTCACATCCATCACATCTCTTCTCATGTTCTTGTCTATCTTGACTTCTCGTTATGCAAAAGAAGATTTCTTGTATGTTTTACCAAAGAGACTAAGCATCGGCCTTCTTAGCCTCTTTATCTCCATTACATTTATGATGATCGCCTTTAGTGCAGCATGGTATTTCGTATTCAAGAATAATGGGGCGTGGGTTCTTATACCCGTGGCCGCTCTAGCCTGCTTGCCTATCACATCATTCGTGCTATTACAATTCCCTCTCCTTGTAGAAGTTGTTAGTACAACCTACGGTCCTGGTATTTTCGCCAAGAAAACTAATTCTATATTGTACAGTTGACCCTCAACAAAATTGTTATCATATCTTGTATTCATGTAATATAATGACTTGGAATACTATATGGCTAGAATTATGGGATAATAGATTTGAGTTGTAGACAATTTTTTTTTATTTTTTTTATGAAGAAATTGTCATGTATTTATATCGTCTATAGGATATAAATGATTTATATGAGCTCGGAGTCAGTGAAATTGACGAAAATGCCCTACATATAAGTGGTGATGTCAACATTATATTTGAATTTTTTGAATTTTTAAAAGTACATTGTATGTCGTATGTCTTGTTAAAAATACTTATTTAGTATAAATAACCGCTAACATGCAAACGTAGTCTGTTATTACGCGTGGAAATTGATTTTCTTTTTTTCTTCATGCTCCATATTACTCAAATAGGGGGTGGAAAAACCAAAAAGAAAAAATTATTAAATTTCTCTCCTAAACCATTTAAAACAATTGCCCATAAATAATTAAAATATAGAATATTATTTGTAAAATAAAAAATGTCTATTTTAGTGTATATAAAAATACAACTTATAAGTGATTATTTTTGGGATAATATAAAAATACAACATGTGTTTTAACATGTTTTGTTCAGTTGATGCCTAAACTAAAAAAATAAATAAAAATTTCAGATTGCAACCCATTGTTTACGGGTTTAATGAGTTGGAACTTAGAATCCAAATTTTGATACATATTTTAGTCAAATTAAAATAATGGTGGGATAGTTAAATAATATATACATAACAATACATATTTTTTTCAAAATAATCGATAAGTATTGTTTTTTATATGATTTAACGTATACTTATGTATTATTTTGAGTATAGTTAGGTACATTTTGTGGGTGATTTATTTGATTATTATTTTACGTACATTTGATGGTTTTTGTAGCTAGTTTTATGTTTTTAGTGGAAAAAAACGTGAGTTTCATCTTACACGAACAATTGTGAGAGAAAGAGCATATCCCTTAATCAAGAAGTCCAATTTGAGAGTTCCATATTTTGTTGGAAAACTAAGGAGGAGATCTACAACTTTGATGATCAACACTTTTTTCAATTCTCTCTCCATGAAAGCAGGATATTAAGAGAAAATGGAAGTTATGATGTTCTGTATTTCGTCTTGATAGTGCTTTAGAATTTTGCCCATAACTTGCTTTATAAAATTGCTATTGAACAAAGCCAAATTTGGGCGTTGTTGTGCTACCGTGCCCCAATGCATAATTTTTTTTGTTTCCACGCACACTCAGAGCATGAGCGAGGACACGACCAAGCTCGAAGACTCCATCTCGCCAAGAAACTCATTTTTTGGCATATTGTCAACCTCTACTTGACTTAGGAGACCTTCAAGATGTTATAAAAGTTCAAAATCGATGGAAATACAGAGGATGCCATATACCAAACTTTAGACACCAAAAAAATAATTATGCTGAGAAGCATCCGGAGGTAGAGACGAGCACGATAGATTATATTTGGTGGCGCTTTGGAGGAGAAGATCGAGAATCGAAGGATTGGAGAAGCTGGATATCGTCTTTCCTAGAATTTTTTCAAGAGTTGGTCTTGCGTGCAACCATCGCACCATGCGTCGGGACCGCGCATAGTCGCGTCCTGGGGCACGGTCGACCGTGCGTAGGGACGGATCCAGACTTTTTTAATGGAGGGGGCATAAAATAACTAAAATATAAAATACATGAAGAAATTTTTTAATATATAACAATCAAAGTCTATGTTATAATAATCCATAAAATTTCATGTTAATTTTCCAAAATTTTAAAAAATTTCCATTATTTCCATTATTTCATGTTAATACATTATGTTAATTGTCGTTAAACTCTTAATTTTCAGGGTTTAACGAAAATTATGTTATATTGCATATATTATTATAGGGTTTAACGAAAATATTGTAATGTTTAACGAATTATTGTAATGTTTAACGAATTAAGATTATTATGACACATATTCATGCATTAAATGCAATATTATGTTAACGAATTAAGATTATTTAACGAATTATTAAGAGTTAAATGTTAAATGTTTAACGAAAATTAAGAGTTAACATTTAACGAATTATTATGTTAAATTATGACACATATTATGACACATATTCATGTTGCATGCATTAAATGCAATATTTTTTTAACATTTAATTAATTATTAAGAGTTAAATGTTTAACGAAAATTAAGAGTTAACATTTAACGAATTATTATGTTAAATGACATTAAATAACATTTATTTCGTTAAACATGTAAATGTTATGTTAAATGTTGCATGTGTCATTAAATGTTGCATGTTTATATTATTTAACATTTAATGTCATTTAATTCGTTAAACATTACAATATTTTCGTTAAACCCTATAATTATAGGGTTTAACGAAAATTTTTATGTTATTTTCGTTAAACCCTATTATTATAGGGTTTAACGAAAATATAGTATTATTGTACTTGATAATTATTTAATTAATTTAATAATATAAATGGATTATATTAATATTCGTTAAACCCCAAAAAAATAGGGTTTAACGAAAATATACCATAATGTTCGTTAAACCCTAAAAAGTAAGGGTTTAACGAAAATTATGGTTTATTTTCGTTAAACCCTTAGTTTTCAGGGTTTAACGAAATTTTCATTATATTGTATATATTGTATGGTTTCACTCTAATTATTTGATAATTTAACGATAATTATTTAATTAATTTAATAATATAACTAATGAGATTAAATTATTATTCGTTAAACCCTTAATTTTTAGGGTTTAACGAATTGTATGGTATATTTTCGTTAAACCCAAAAAATTAAGGGTTTAACGAAAATTAGGGTTTTTTTCGTTAAACCCTTAATTTTTAGGGTTTAACGAATGTTTCATTATATTGCATATTGTGTAATTCATTTTTTAATACCTCGATTTGATAGGTAGTTGGCGATGTTTTCCCTTAACTCATTTTATCCACTATTCATGTTGGACTTGGTCAAAAATTGTGGCATTTTTACAAGATTGTTATAATTTGTGGCATTTTTACAAATCACACTATATTTTATGGCATTTTTTCAATTTGTTATTACAAAAGTGGTACAGAGGCCATTTTTCCCGCAAAATTATTGTAATACCTTGCATTGATGTAATATTGCTATGTTTGGAAAGAGAATTTAGATTTTGGACTTTAAATGCTAATTTATGTTTGTTGTCTATTTAAATACAGATTACAAAATTCCAACATAATCATTGATATTAATATTACAATCATCAAATGATTGCCAAATATATTTTTCACAATAAAATCTTACATCAAACCATATTTTGCAACATTGACTTGACATCTTTAATATAATTCTACTCTACTAAATCATCAAACAAACAAGCAATTTCACTATTTACTTTTACTACAAAATTCATGATCTCAATGATAGGATTTTCTCAAACCTACTAAAACCCCTTTCAAACATATGGCTAGAATTATGGGATAATCGAATTGAGTAGCGAAGTTAAATTTTATTTTTTAAAATGAAAAAATTGTCCATGTATTATTAGTGCTCACAAAATTTCGAATATCGATAAATATAGGATATAAATGACTTTATATCATGAGCACTCCAAGTCGGAGTCGGGGAAATTGACAAAAATACGAGTAATGTCAACATTATCTTTTAAATTTAAAAAGTATATCATGTGTTCATATGTTTTACCAAAAATACTTATTAACTATAAATAACTGCTAACACACTAACCTAGTAAGTTTTTCTAATGAGTTTGGGGGAGTGGAAAGAAGGGAGATATTAAAGATTAAAAAACTTGTGTGACCCAAATTCAAATCCGAGTCATCACAGTCTACACATTTATAAAGATGAAATGTCACTTGAACTATAAAAATTATGGTCCCTAGCCTACTAAACTACTACATATGTAAAATTGATTTTCTTTTTCCTTTCATGCCCCATGTTACTCAAATAGGGGGTGGGAAAACCAAAAATATATATATTCATTAAATTTCTCTCCTAAACCACTTAAAACATCTCAAAGCCCAAAAATAAAATTTTGATTATTTTGTAAATATATATAATACATTAGTAATAATATTTTCACAAATTTTAATACATGTTTTTGGTCAACAATTGTGTGTGAGTTGGTCTCTTATGCGACCGTCTCACATGTGACGGGATTCAAGTATATCTTTTATAATTATAAATATGTGTTTTATAACTATGTTTTTTACAGTATATTTTAAATATGTTTTTACAGCTATAAATATGTTTTTTTTTTCTACTATAATTGCAACATGAGTTTTTGTGAAAATACAATTCACTTCAAATTAAAAACAAAATGCATAAATCACACCCTAAATGACCTCCTTTCAAAAATAAATTATAATACGATTGACATGTTTATCTAGAATTGTCATAGATCCCCATACATTTTTTGTATAAGGTAAATTCATTTAATTAAATAGTAATAATATTTTTCACAAAATAAATAAGAGAAGAAATGAAATGCTGAAACAGGAGCCACGAGTGATCCTGAGATAGAGGTGTGAATAAAAACCTCTCTGATTTCACCCTCCAAGGATTCAGCTCTGTCTTCCCACGCAACACACAACCTCTATCTACACCATTCTAGAGAGAGAGAGAGAGAGCGCCGCGCTATGCTCCATAGTTCAGTGGTGTTTTCCCCAAAATTAAGATGCCCTTTTCCATCTGCTTGCACATCCGACTCCTTCTCCACAACCAGAAGTTCAAGATTCAAGATTTTTTCCAAGAATATTGATGATGATGCCTCCGCTGAGCAGTTTTTGCAGAACAATTCCATTGCTGATTTCATGAGGTTCAAGAAGGACAATCATGCTCAATTGCAAACTGCTCTCGTTCGCTATCGCAAGAAGTTTCCTTGGTCACTTCTTCAACCCTTTCTCCAAGTAAACCTTTTCATTGTTTCTCTAATTAATTTGCTTTTTTTTGTTACAAATTATAAGTTTGTTCTTCATTTCTTTGCTGAGCGGTTTTGGTGTTTTTGTTGCCTCTCTGTAGGTGGATTTGGTCTCCACCATTCATATTGCTGACAAGGAGTAAGTTCTTACTGATGATTTTGTTGAATATGCTATGGTGTGGTTTCATGAGAAATAATTTAAATTGAGTGAAGAAAAGAGGTTCTTGGTGGTTGTAGACTAATTATAAGCTTGAAGCTAACATGCATGTAGAAATACATTTTTGGTGAGGTGTTGTTTTGCTAGCATGAGTATTTGAATTGAATAGATTTTCGGTTTAGTTGTTTTGCAAAATTGCTTCTTGCTGAGTATTATTCTCTTCATGGCATTTCATTATGGTATGGTAGAATGCATTTCAGTAATTCTGATATGTTTTCATGTGGTGAATTAAATCTTGTTTTGAGTTTCAATTGCTGGTTAAATTCATGATATAGTTTATTTACGGTTCTGCCTTGAATTTGTTGTTTGGATAATGCTATAAGCCTATAGCTCGTCGTGTCAAAATATCTTTGCAACTTTTCAGGCCTAATATGTATATGGTTTCTTCATTTAGAGATTATCTCTGGAAAAGATTATTTTTCAACCACATTTTCATGCCAACATCTTTCTTTTAAAAGAAAAATCTCCATATTTGTAAAGACTCATTAATGCATATATTTTGGAGAGAGGAAACAAATTATGTTTTATCAAAAGGAAATTTAAACATAACTATCAATTGAATTTTCAAACTGTTGCAACTTTAAGCTTTTTCATAACATATATCCAAATGGTTCTTCTAGTTTAGTTTATCATTCTATTCTTCCATTTCTGATTGATAACAAGAAGTATATTGGAAAACCATTAATGCTAGTTCCTGTTTAAAAGTCGTGTCAGCTTTGGCATTTCTTATCAAGTTGGCTAGATTCCTTATTCACAATCCTTTTATTTCTGCCGTATGAGTCCTGTTCATGCTACTGCAAGGGCTGGGCATATGATAAGCTATACTACCATGTGGAAGGTTGAAAACAGAAAAGAAACACTTTAATAAAAAATAAAAAAAAAGATACTTTATGACTATATGGTATTTTGACGTTTAACTGCAGCATATTGACCTGATCACAGGTGGTGATGCAGTGTTGTTCATCAAATATGCAATGCTGGTTATATTCGGAATTTCAATCATAGTTCTTGATACATATAGCCATAATCTGAACCTATGGTCTCTCTCTGAATTAGCAAATGAGCACATATGTGATACTTTTTCTTGGCACTAACTAAATTGGTTTTGGCCTTGGATATCATATGTGCAAAATTTACAATATATTGAGCAAGATCGATTTTTTGTGCTTTATGGAATTACACAAGACATAAGATATTTTTCTGCTGAAAATTGAGCATTTCTTATTATGATTAAAATTAACAATGGTGAGTTAATTAGGATTAATGAACTATAAAGGTAGTGTAGGTTTCATGGAATGATTTTCTGACTGTTTTTAATATTTCTCTTATCTAGAATCGATAGTGACTGGTGAAACATAGTTTGTCTCGAGCTACTATAAAATATATGCTTAATCTAAAATGATTTAATGTTTACAGATTACTTTAGATCATAAGAAAAAAAAAACATTTGTTTTTATGTTATAATCTAGAGGCATATCATTCAAAATATTATTGGCTCAATGCTCATTCTTTGAGTCCAATCAAAAACTGAAATGAGAGGATGTAGAAATGGGATCAATGAGAGATGGGATATGCATGTTGATTCATACTTTGATTCTCAAAAGTGCATGTGTTTGCAGGTACTTTTCAACACTACAGAAAGAACTCGAGTCATATGATTGTGTTCTGTATGAGATGGTTGCTAGCAGAGAAAGTTTAGAAAACAGACGAAATCCTGAGGCTAAAAAGAAACTAAAGGGCTCTAATTTTCGAGGATTTAATATTCTTGGATGCATTCAACGGCAGATGGCTAAGCTGCTTATGCTTGATTTTCAGTTAGATTGTCTTGACTATCAAGCTGATAATTGGTATCATGCTGATCTTGACTTCGAAACTTTCAAATTACTCCAGGTAGAATTACATCCACCTATCCTGAAGTAACTTCTGTTGCTCGAAACCTACTTTGTTTAACATTAATATAACATCATAATGATGGAAACAAGAACTTTGATAATTTTGTGTAGCGATTTTGAAGCTTTTTATCTGATCCATTTCAGCTTGAAAAAGGTGAGAGCTTCTTCACTTTTGCCAGAGATATGACAATTCGATCCACTAAAGCTATAGTGCAGCCTGCTCCCCCTCGAGAAGATCTCGGCCCTTGGAGATCCAAACTTTTATGGGCCTCCCGAGTTGTGCCGATGCCTCTTGTCGGCCTTCTCATTATCGGAGGTGTCTGTGCGGATGTTGGAAGCCAAGATGAGTACCCAGAATTAGAAGCCTTGTCGAGGCTCGATTTTGGTGCAGCAATGAAAGTTTTCCTAGCAAAGAGGCTAACATCCGAGTAAGTGTTTGAAATGCTTGAAAATACACTCGTTTTCTTGGCGAAAATCTTGAATGTTCCTAATTCTTGAGAACTTTTTAGCCCCTTTTTCTGTTTACATGAAGTATATGTTGCAAGTCAAAACATCTTATCTATTATGTAAAAACATTAATCTTTAGGTTCGCACAAGTGACAGCTGATGTGGAAGAGAAATCCGTTATCATTGGTGAGAGAAATAAAGCTGCTTTGGAAGCTCTACGTCAAGCAATTGATGGTGGTAACAATAAGATCGGTATCCTATACGGGGGCGGACACATGCCAGATTTGGGACGGAGGCTAAGAGAAGAGTTTGATCTTGTTCCATCCCAGGTGCAATGGATAACAGCATGGTCCATCAGAGATAGGAATATTTCAAGCAGTTCGATTCCGTTTTTGAGAAAATTAGCCGGGGTGTTTGGATGGCCGTTGAACCGATACCAAACCCTAGCATTGCTCATATTTTCTTCAGTGCTTGCGTTGGATCTCTGGTTTTGGGAACTATTCTTTGATACTTCTGTAAATTGGGTCTCCAATGTAGCCTCCGATTTAATTCATTATGTTGATTGAATTTGGTACAATGCATATCTTGTAAATGTATTGCTGTTTTAAAGTTGATTAAAATTTGTCCCAATTAGTTAACCAACACTTGGAACTTTTGTTTTAGAGATATGCCCTGAATGGAACTGTTTGTTCTACCCCTTTCAATGCAATCTAGGGCTATTTGCTAATATTTATTCGATCAAAATTGAAATTTTCAATCGATTATTTTTCAAATTGAGCTTGAATCAGATGAAAAATCAGAAAATTGATTTGGTGTTTTCGTCTTGTTTAAGATTAGGAGTGTTTTGGTGATTGTTTCATTTGTTTTAGTTTAAAAGTCATGACTTCAAATTCAATTTTGACTGCAAAAGTGATCAGAAATGATATTGGATTACAAAGTAAAAAAATTGGTCGATTTTGGATTGCAATAGGATGAGAAAAAAAAGTTACAAAAGTGTAAAAATAAGTTTTATCCAAATATATATAGATAGGGCCCGGCTATTCACATCCCAAATCTTCTTAACACCCCCCGTTTTTTTATATTTAATTTAAAAAAATTTAAAAATAATAAAATTTCAATTTTACCCTTATGAATAAAAAAATTTTAATCCTTCTTTCCTTCTCTCTCTCTCTCCTCCCGTCCGCTTCTCTTCTTCTTTTTTTTTTCTTTCATTCCTCAAACCTTGAATTTGTAAGGGGATAACGTATGAAAAATCATTTTATGAATTAACAAAATATATAATAATCGTGTGAAATCATGTACAAAGAACGAAAAAATAACAACAAATCTGAGGATCTGTTCGACCCTGGTTGGTCGAACACAAAGAGATGTGTTCGGCCACCAAGCGTCGAACATCATGTTTGACGCTTGGTGGCCGAACACACCTCTGTGTGTTCGACCAATCAGGATCGAACGGGGCCTTAGATTTGATCCATTTTTTTCCTTCTTTTTATACGATTTCTACATGATTTTTACACGTTTTTTTACATATTTAGTTGACCAAATAAATGATTTTCATTATATTATGGTATTATTTCTCAATTCTTAAAAAATAAAAAAAAATTGAGGACTCGTTCGATCTTGGTTGGTCGAACACAAAGAGGTGTGTTCGACCAACTAGGGTCGAACGGGTCCTCAGATTTGTTGTTATTTTTTCGTTCTTTTTACAAGATTTTCACACGATTATTATATATTTTGTTAACTCATAAAATGATTTTTCATACTTTATCCCCTTACAAATTTAAGATTAAAAGTTTGAGAAATGAAAAAAAGAAAAAAAAGAAGAGAAGCAGACGGGAGGTGAGAGAAAAGGAAGGATTTAATTTTTTTTATTCATAAGAGTAAAATTGGAATTTTATTATTTTTTGAATTTTTTAAATCAAATATAAAAAAATGAGATGTGTTTAGAAGATTTGGGGTGTGGATAGCCGAGCCCATATAGATATGTATATATATTTTAGGGTGGCAATTTCCCCATGAAAAACCATTCCCGTTGGATATCAATGCTAACAGGACGGGGATTCCCCGGTCAAATCGGGGAATGGGGCGAGGACGATGAATCCCCGTTTAGAAATTACAGGGATGGTATTTATGCTCCACACCCAATCCCCGATAAAACCGACTCAATTTATATGAAACGGTGATTTCTCATTCCCCGTTTGATATTATTTGTTAATATATATATATATATATATTTATTTATTTATTTATATTAAATATATAATCTAGTAAATATACTAAAACATTCAAAATTTTCCATAAGTTCTCACTCCACACGACTCCTTTCCAATTAATTAATAATGTAATATCTAAAATTGTAAATTGAAATTGAAACTTTGAATCAATTTAAAACAGTCAAATTTGTTAGATTGTGTTTGTCATTTTGATTACGTATTTCATACTTTTGTTTTAAAGACTAGATTTATAATTTCATGATATTTGATGTTATGTTGGATTGATATTTTTTATAAGTTGTTTTAATTGTTTTAATATTTATTTTATTGAGAATTGTTTTAGAAAAAAAAAATTTAACTTGTAGAAAATTAAATTTGAGGAACCCGAATCCCCCGTAGGAAATTTGTTCCCCGTGTGGTGAATCATCATCCCCGTACCAGATTCCCAAAGCAAAGATGATAATGAGGATGATATTTGATATGACAATTTGGTATGAGGATGCTATTGTCAATACCATCTCCGAACCTCTCCATTGCCACCCTTAAATTTTATATATATATATATAGCTAAATAAACGAAAAATATAAATTAAAGTATTAAAAATTTAATAATTAACAATTTTCTTTGTTTAGCACATCAAAATAATATAAAATAAATTTACAAAAAAATTAATCTAGACTCGTTTAGGTTTAGGTGGGAAACCAAATTATTTGTAGATTTAATCTAGATTAGGTTAATTACTATGTTTTCCCCTTTAAATACAACTAAGAATTAGTACATACTTCAGGGCATATCTATTGGATTTCTTTCACAAGTGTCTATATATATATCTCTTGTTATATATTCCACCTGATACTGAGAAGCCTAAGGTTAGGACTTAGGTGGGGAGAGTATTTCATCTCACCCGGTCAAAAGAATTACATAATCATAAAAAGGGAAATATCCCTAAATACACTAAAAGTTATAATAATATACAATAACTACATATTTTGTTATAATAATATACCTAAACTACACATTTTGTTATAATATATACTAAAACTAGACATTTTGGTGATTGAGTCACCGACTTGACATACCAATAATTTTGATTTGATGAGTGGTCTGTAAAAATTGCTGAAAATGATTGCATGAGAATTTTGGTGTAAATCCAAAAATTTAGAATTTTCGTGTAAATCTAAATATTGAGAATTTTCTTGTAAGCCCTAAATTTGAGAATTTTCGTGTAAGCCTTAAATTTGAGAATTCTTGTAAGCCCAAAAATTGGAAATTTTCGTGTATGGCTAAAAATTGGGAATTTTCATGTAAGCCCTAAATTTGAAAATTTTCATGTAAGTCTTAAATTTGGAAAATTTCGTAAAAGTCTAAAAATTGAGAATTTTCATATAAGCCCAAAAATTAGGAATTATCATGTAAACCTCACCACACCTGATTTCGTGTAGGTGAGTGGACCATTAATATCAAATCAAGTATAAATTGGAGGGGGGGGAGGAATTAGCAAAATGTGCAGTTTTAGCTATTTTTTATAAGGATTTATATAAAAAAAAAAAATATATATATATATATATATATATATATAATTATATTTCTTTGCATAGAAATAGATCTCTCTATATTTATTTGTGTAGTTTGGGTTGTCCCCTAATCAAAAATATCTTTATTGCCGCATTGTGGATCTTTTTAATCTCCAACTCCACGTGGCACTCTATCCTTCAACTTTTTAGGCTTTAGGATTATCTCCTTAACTGTTTCGTTTAAATTGGCTAAAAAATCTGACACTAATTCATGATAAACAGTTAACAGAAATATCTGCTCAAATTTTCGTCAGAATTCTGATGGAATCTCCGCGAAGACCTCGTTTGAACAAATACGCTCTCGCCTGCGCTGTTTTAGCATCCACCAATTCCATTTTACTCGGCTATGGTACTCTCTCTCTCTCTCTCTCTCTCTCTCTCTCTCTCTCTCTCTCTCTCTCATTCATTTCTGACAAACCCTAATTCGCTGTCATTTACAATTTGGGGGTTTTAGATATTGGTGTGATGAGCGGAGCTGCTCTCTTCATCAAGGAAGACTTTAAAATTTCATCAGTTCAGGAGGAGATTTTGGTCGGTTCGTTGAATGTTTTCTCACTAATCGGTTCGTTGGCCTCCGGCAAGACTTCCGACTGGATCGGGCGGCGCTACACCATCGTCTTGGCGGCGGCGACGTTCTTCATCGGAGCTTTTTTAATGGGGCTCGCCCCGTCCTTCCCTTTCCTCATCGCCGGCAGGATCGTCGCCGGCATTGGAGTCGGTTTCTCTCTCATGATCGCTCCCGTTTACACGGCGGAGGTTTCCCCCGCCGTCACCCGCGGCTTTCTCACTTCTCTGCCGGAGGTTTTCATCAACGTCGGAATTCTGCTAGGGTACATTTTCAACTTCGCGTTATCCGGTCTTTCTCCGACGATAAACTGGAGGCTGATGCTCGGCCTCGCGGCCGTCCCCGCCGTCGCTGTCGCCGGCGGCGTCCTGGCCATGCCGGAGTCGCCGCGGTGGCTGATCATGAAAGGTCGGACGGAGGAGGCGAAAATGGTGCTCCGGCGAACCTCCGAGAGCGAAGAGGAGGCGGAGCTCAGACTCGAAGAAATCACAATAGCCAATGAAAATTCGGAAGATTCGAGAACCTGGCATGGGCAAGGCGTTTGGAAGGAGCTCCTTCGCCCTCCACCGCCTCTCCGCCGCATTCTGGTGGCGGCGATAGGGATCAACTTCTTCATGCAGGCCTCCGGAAACGACGCCGTCGTGTACTACACGCCGGAGGTTTTCAAATCCGCCGGAATCCGTAACCGGAGAGGCCTCGTCGGAGTAACGGTCATTATGGGGATAGCAAAGACTTCTTTTGTTTTGATATCAGCACTTTTCTTGGACCACTATGGAAGAAGGCCTTTATTGCTATTGGGCTCAATTGGGATGGCGGTTTCGCTTGCTGGGCTGGGCCTTGGGTCCAAATTCCTCGAGAACCGGGCCCATAAGCCTTCTTGGGCCATAGCGCTGTGCGTGGTGACGGTTTGCGCCGATGTTTCGTTTTTTTCAATTGGGCTTGGGCCCATTACTTGGGTATACTCATCGGAGATTTTTCCGACGAGGTTGAGGGCCCAAGGGACCAGCTTGGCGGTGTCGGTGAACCGGTTGGTGAGTGGGACAGTGTCGATGACGTTTCTTAGTGTTTCGAAGAAGATTGGTTTTGGTGGGACGTTTTTTGTGTTGAGTGGAATAATGGTGTTGGGGACTCTTTTCTTTTACTTCTTTTTGCCAGAGACTAGAGGGAAGAGTTTGGAGGAGATTGGGGAGCTTTTCGAGGACAAAGGTCAAAAGACTAGAAAGATGACAGAAATGACA
This sequence comes from Scutellaria galericulata, assembly GCA_946896805.1. NCBI lineage: Eukaryota > Viridiplantae > Streptophyta > Magnoliopsida > Lamiales > Lamiaceae > Scutellaria > Scutellaria galericulata. The sequence continues at coordinate 17,087,013 of OX335790.1, forward strand.
TGAGGCATCCAACTCTATTCTTTATATTTAATTGGCTTTTCATTTTTGTGCTTGTGAAATGAAACATTGCATTGTTGGAGTTTGTTTTATACATGTTATTGGAAAAAGGAAATTATTTTTGTTTTGTAATTATGATGGCAATTCATATTTGCTAGAAGGAGGGGTAGGAATAGGTTATGTCTTCTTCCTTGTCGATCTAGAATGTTAAGTACAAAGCTTCAATTTGATTTATTGTATATGAAATACTTTGTTTTTTAGTTCAAGTCCGATTTATTTTGTGAATAAATGTGGCCTCAAAGCTAAAATGTACTAAAAGACAATTAAAAACCTAAAATATTATCTTAGTATGAAATCTTTTTTTTCAAAAAATTAAGAATAATACCAAAAACAATAAGACATAAAATATAGATTAAACTATAGATGTAAATTAAACTATATCATATATTATCATATATACACTTTAAATAGGGTAATAAAAACTTTTAGTTTGATTCATTTACTAAATAAGCTGAGCCAATGTAAACCAATAATAGTAGGCTCGACCAAATCCATTGAAGTCTAAACTATTATCATCCCCTTACAACAAGTGACTAATAAAAGTAAGGAAATTGATATGCTGGGGCCAATCTGCAGTTATAAACAAGATCAGAGATTGTAAAACAGACTTATACATCATATTTAAGTTAAATAAATGTTCAATTATACAAATGGGCAGCTAATCTGGGCTTGGCAAATGCAAATAAAGGTTGGGCCTTAGGCATCGTCATCCCATAAATTTCAGTAGTATCAATATCTTCGGGCCTCAAACCCTCTGGTGGGCTCCAATCAAACGAGTGCAAAAGCCGAGCCAAAGCCATCAACACAAGCGTCACGCCAAGCGGCGCGCCGGGGCATTTCCTTCTCCCGGCGCTGAATGGCAGTATCTTGAAGTCTGCTCCATGGCTGATCTCGACTCGGCTCCCATCAGCCGACAAGTGCCTCTCCGGCTTGAACTCTTCCACGTTGTCCCAGATGTTGGTGTTGCGGCCCAAGCCGTGTGTGTTGATGAAGACACGTGTCTTTTCGGGAATGTAATATCCGTTGATTATGGTGGGCCGGGTCGATTCGTGTGGAATGAGAAATGGGCCGGCTGGGTGCATACGAAAGGTTTCGCGGACGATGCAACGAAGGTAATTGAGGTGGGCCAAGTCGGGCTCTTGGACCATCCGATTTCGGCCCACAACTGAGTCCAGCTCTTGTTGGGCTTTGTTGAGGACATCTGGATTTTTTATTATTTCAGTCATCGCCCACTCGTTTGTCACTGCAGACGTGTCAGTAGCTGCAGCTATCATATCCTACCATGTTAAATACATTCAAAAATATTAATATTTCACATGAAATTAATTATTTTCCTCAAAAATCTCTATCGCTAACAATAAAATCATTTTTATTATTGTTATTAATCGTTTTAAGAGAATAGAGAGTGTAAAAATATTTTCTCAGTCTCATTCCATATTAGAAACAATCGCAGAAAATCCTTTAATAATGGAGATTCATATTTCTCAATGATATTATACGATCATGACAATTGGTTGAATCTTGTAAAACTAATTCATAAAAGTTCATTGATATCTTTTTTTTATAAAGCAAATCAACTTCAATAAATACCTTAATTACAATACCTTAACCATAAATATCTTAATGAAACATAAATACCTACAATAAACATAAGATATCTTAATGAATATCTTAACAAAAAATACCCACGATAAATATCTTAATGAAACATAAATACCTTAACAATGAATATAAGATGCCTACGGGTGAAATTTTCATAAAGAACATAAATACCTTAACAATAAATAGCATAATTTATATGAAAATTATTAAATTCAAACTCATTTATATAAGTTAATTTTTATTAAAGTTATATTATCTCACGAAATTAGATTTATAAGATGATCTTATAAAAGTCATACTCAACAATAAATATGTCTTATAGATGATAAGTGAATTAAACTTGTTGCAGCACCTAATATTCGTTTAAACTTATTCATGACATACGTGTGATAAAAGGAATATATATATTGCTTCGAGTGAAAATGTAGCATGAATTATAACAAAAGAAATAGTATATGATCTTATTTAAAAAAAGGAGAGTGGAAATGGTAAAGAAAGAAGAAAAAACCTGTATTAGTGCTTTGATCTCAACATCATCCATATGCTCTTTCCCATCATCACCAGGCAAAGACAATAAAACATCAACGAAATCCAAGTGCCCCTCATCATTCACTCCTTGATTCTCCTTTCTATTCCTATGCTCTTCAATAATCTTGGAATGAAAATCATCTATTCTTTTCTCCACTTCCCTCATTTTCTTCTCATACCTAAACGGGTCGACCCATCTCCAAACGGGTAGATAATCCCCCAAATAGATCAAGCCCAATAGCCAAAACAACTCATGGGTCATATGCATAAACTCCATGGCCTCTTTGGGCCCACCCGATTCAACCCCAAAATATTGCTTCCCCAACAACATCCTAGTCACATTATTCATAGAAAATTCACCCAACACTTCCCTCAAATTCACCACTTCCCCTTCTTGGGCCATGGCCCACACAATCTTAACCAAGTGTTGGGCCTCATTGGCCCGTTGGGCCGCAAATGACTCGAGCCTCTTGGTGGTCAGCAGGTGCTCCATGCAAATTCTACGTAGTCTCTTCCATTTCGGGCCAAGTGGGGCCAGTGCCACGTCACCACACCCATAGGCCAGGTGCTCGGCTGCCAATGTGCGTGGTCGGGACGCGAACACATCATCTTGCTGTCGAAGAATCTCGTTAATTATATTTGGCTCGTTGGTCGTTATTGCATCGACCCGGCCCAATCGTAGGTAGACCAGCGGCCCATATTTTTCGCAGAGATGGGCCAGGTCCCTATGGGGCAACCGGCCCAATTGATGAAGGTTGCCCAATATGGGCCACTGGGGTGGGCCGGGTGGAAGCGTGACACCCCGATATCTGTTGTTACTGAGAAAAATCCATGAGTAGAGTTTAAGGATAAAATATGTAGAAAAGAAGAGATATAAAAGTAATTCAATTGTAAAAGCCATTGAAGAAGAGAAAATTGTGACAATTGAAAAGTGGTATTGTTTAAGATTAAGCTGAAAATATAAATAGATGGTATAGAGTAGGTTGATTAACGATGTTAAATTGATAGTTAAAGAATAGGTAGGTATTTGATCATAATCTTGGCATTTCAATTCCCTCGCCTATCTTTCATCTACTTAATAAATAAGCGTCTCATGCATGACTTTTTGGAATGCTCATGAAAGGATAATAATTTAGAAGTAGAAACATACATAGATGTATAAGAAGAAGAAAAAGATGAAATTAGAATGAAATTTTTTTATATTAAAATAATATACATAAATGAATAGGCATTATTGATTAAGTTACAGCCTTATTCTTGTTTATATGGTATTCAGTTGACGTCTAATACACTGCAACAGGTACTAGGATTCATAGATGGTCCATCAAGTGTCCAATTATTGAACACAAACTTTTCACCTTGGGCATGAATGTTGGGTCCATATAATTCGGGTCGATTTGATTCGGCGCCACTTTTTTATGTATTTACACTTATTTCTAGTAATGTCTTTTATGTAGCAATGTTTCAACAAAAAAATTATATATAAATTGCACGGATCCTAGTTTCAATTAAAATGAACTAATAAATTTATGTATAACTAATGATACATTTATGTAATGATAGTCATACCGAGGTTTCAGCGAAAATAATAATAATAATAATAATAATACAAAAATTTATATACCATTGATGTACGTACCCCAAATGTATTATTAGTTTGGTATTAATTATATATTCATGAGGTATTAATTGTATACTCATAAGGTATTAGTTGCATACTCATAAGGTATTACTGAAATATATGTTTTAGTGAAATATATTAGTTGTATATTTATAAGATATTAGTTGTTTACTCATAAGTTATTTACTTGTATAATTGAAATATATGGTTTAGTGAAATATATTACTTAAGGTATTACTTGTTACATGTAAAAGTATTAGTCGTATTACTTAAATGTTTTAGAGTTGGGATTGGGGGCACACTATACCTAGACACATTCAAGTCCTACTTTAATAATAATCGCAAAAACTCACGTGGGACCGTCTCACATAAGACTTTACGTGAGCCGGAACTTTTTATATTTTTTTATGAGATTGAACTTGACTATTTTGAATGGGTTGACTCGTCTTGCTTATCCATATAAATTACATCTTACATAAGATCTCAAGTGAAATAGTCTCACGTGAGATCTACTCATAATAATAATATAAAAATTATATGAATTCGAATCGGATATCAATTGCAAGAATCCTAAATTCATACAACTAATGCATAGCAGGAGATTCACTCTTATTGAAAATGTCAAACCATTGTTTAATTAAATAGTGTCATTTTCTATATTTAGATTTGTCCCAATAAACATAAAGTAAATCACCACAACTCCGCTGGTTGATGTTTAAATAACATGACATTTAAGTTTATAATAGACTAAATAAAATTGAGTTTCTTCCGAAGTAATTCAATATAACCATTGCATTTAAAGTAGCATTTTAAGTAGACCTTTTTATTTCATTTTTCTCATTTTTAATAAATCATATATATTTTAATTTCTGGTTGTCTATTCAAACACGATTATTTCTTCTTCAAAGAACACCATGGACACAGAGAAATAAACATTATAGTATGTAAAAATTAAAACTCTTCATTTCTAGTAGTAATAAATATATCCAGATTGCAAATCCTATGTAAACCTAATTTCAAAAGAAAGCTTAGCCTTTTGTGACACTTGAATGAATGTTTTCCATATTTCCAGAGACAAATCCCTTTTAAATCAATCAATGGTAGACATAATCAATAGCAGATGTCTACCACGAGTTTTGTTGCTCAAGTGGTATCTCACCTTTATTAAAATGTAGATTGTATGATCAGGGATCACGATCAGGGATGAACTCGAATCACGCAAGTTTTCTAATCTTTCTTGTTCCTCTCCCTACCACACCCCCAAACTCATTAAAAATAATAATAATAAATCAATAGCAGATGTCTTATTCATTTCGATTCAGCTTCTCTTAGCCCTTGATGAAGATAAATTGATATACTGGCATTCTCCTTTTTCATACTTTGGCTATAACAGATTAAAATAGAAATACATGTAAGAAACAGTAATTACACAAAATTATATATTATATTGAAGTAAAAATGCCAAAATTTTCTCATGTTAACAGTCTATAATTACATCCATCTTCCCATTCTCATGGTCATCATTTTCCTTTTCTTGTGAACACGATGCTTGGCTGCATTCCTAAGCTTCCTCTTGGCATTTCTCATTGGGTTCACTACTGCCATTATCTTCTCTTCTTGCTTCCTCTTATCCCGTTTCATCTTCAGATTTTTCCTTATTTCGCTGTAAATCTGAACGAAATGATGCACCCCGATGATATCTCTTATACTTTCAGACACCTCTTGTGCTAATTGCTTCAAATCATCTGTCACGATGGATAAAGAGTGAGTCGTAATTTGATGCACAAAACTAACAAGAGTTGAATCAAGTTACGAACTAGCTTAGTGGAAACGAATCTATAATCACCTGAAACAACTTTTCCGGCAAAGCCTTCGCAGACTCTGTAAAGAGGCAACAACAATTGATATGCATAACTATGGATATCATCATTGCCCATAGATGAGTAGCTTGCAAGAAGTTTTGGTGAAATTGACTTGTAACAATTGAACACAATTTTCATCTGCAAGAAAATTTTGATCAGCCCTTGTTCGTATGTATTCTTGAAACGGAGAATAGAGTCGACAAACAAACCTGAGTGGCCTCTATTTGAAAGGTAATCTTTCCCATTCTCTGAAGCAGATAGGAAATAAGTGGATGTTGATTGCTATTATGGTGAGGAGTGGCATCAGAAATAAACGATTCAAGGCTTCGTCTTCCTTTTCTTGGATCAAGAACTCCAAAAGCTTTATGAAAGCGGTCTTGTTCTGTACAGTGAAGGCTGTGCCAGAAAGTAGAAACATCCCTATTTTCCTTCCTCTCAAGAAATGAATGAAGAGCACAAATTGAAAACACGAGGTTTTTCATGATATTGGTTCCAGCTGCTTCATCATTTGAAGGCACCCTCAGTTGGCAACATAGAGAAACAGCTATATGAAACAGTATGCTTGGTTTCATGAGGAAAAATGCTTCTAATGAAACTTCACTGTTATCTCTACAGGCATTGGTTACTGCAGCAAAGTAAGAAGACAAAATCCGGCATGATATGCTGCGTAACCACAAGTGAGGATGCAATAGGAATTCACAGATAGTTTCCCAGATATCCTGTAAGAAAGAATATTATTGAAACAAATATGAGAAGTTGAGAGAAAATAGAATACTAAACATGGAAAACACAATGTAGATTTCTTATAAACACCTGGGAAGAGAGAGATCTTAGAAAATTACCAAGTTCACTTGTAAGAAGACCTCAGTAAAATCAAATTGCAAGCAATGAGAAACTCAGCTTAGTCCATGAAAACAGAATTTTATTTACAGAAAAATTCCAACAAAGGCAACAAAAGAAAAAAAAAAAAAAAAAAGCGCTCAACACACTGACCACATTCTGAAAAATCTTATCCAATTACTACTTCCGAAAATGACTGATACAAACACAGAAAAGATTAAGGAAAGAAAACAACATAACAGATAGAATGACGGATCATACCTCAAGTTCCTTATTGAGGAACATGCTATGGAATTGACAAAGGATTTTCTCTAACATGACCAATGAATAATAGGCCTCCTTCCAGAATGGGGCAACTGCATCATCTGATGAATCTTGTTGACTTGATGCAGCACTGATAGCAGACTGAAAAATGCTTCTCATTACTGGAAGTACTGTACTGAGGTGTGCTTGGAATCCTTTCCCAATTATTTCCACAAGTAAACCCAAAACCTGGTTTGGAAAAGAACTAAAGTAATTAGTCTTCAAAAGTATTCATGTAAAAAATAAAATGAAGCAAATATGATTTAGGATTGAAGTAATAGTCATAGTTACTGGCATGTTTTTACAGTGTTCCAAACTTTACCTGTGCAGCAGCACCCCAAAGATTCTGTTTTCCACCAAGGTACCAAGACAGGGTATACTCAAGAATGGAGTGCAGTGAATGTCGGCTCACATGCCCAATAAGACACTTTATTGCAGCGGCAGACATGGAACGAACTTTTCGGTCCACGTCATTTGCTAAAGAGACGACCAAATGCACAAACAATGTTTGACATTGTGCATCTACTACTTTCTGTGGAAATTTTAGTATGATAGCATGAAGCATCTCAAGGACAGCTTCCCTACCAGTGGAATGTTCATACCTGTGGGAAACATAGGTCAAATAAATGACTATTATATTAAATGACAACAAGAGAAAACAATGTCCTGAAAGTTAAATATTTCACCTCAAATTTTTAAGTAAGAAATCAAGATGTTGTTGCAAACGCTTCTCAGAAAGATGGTAACCAAGGAAAAACTGAAGCAAGATTTGACTACACTTCTTACGAATGGACTCCTCTTGACTTTGTACCATCAGTTCAGCGACAATCTGGACAAGATCATATATCTCGGGAACTACCAGTTTTCGAAGTACAATAGCTTTCAAAAGTGAAAGGGCAACAAACGAGGGGTTTTTTGCAAAATCAACAAAGAAAGGAAATTGGATCACCATATGCAACTGATCAGCTGAAAGTGTCACTCTTGTGCTCCGTAGAAGCGTCGTCAATAATTTCATACATGACTCAGCCAACTGACTGCTAGTATTTACTGAACCTTGTGCTATAACCAATAGAGAATTTTTTATCTTGTCAGCCTGTGATTGAAGAGATGGCAAAGGCAACCTTACTATCAGAGACAAGCACCTAAGTGCAGCTGATATAATGCTTTCATACTTGGATGTCAAACATTGACCCAATAAACTGACAAAAGGATCTAGCATTGATAATAGATGTCTGTCCTCTTTATTAAGCTTCATATTTTTCAAGTAATGCTGCAAGACTCCAAGAGCAAATGCTGTAATATAATGAGAAAACCGTCGATCCACATTCAATGATCTGTTGGTTTGAATTGTTTGGACACCCTCAGCTTCTCTATCAAGTTTACCTGTCCGGGAAACTGAACTATTGTCATGTTCATAAAACTCATCAGCGATACCATCTGTTATGAGGCGATTCACAAATATAAACAGTTCAGTCTGATTAACAGATGGATTGCACTGAATACCAGCAGCTATGTGATTTAACATGCTCTCCAATTTCAATTTCATTTTCTGGCTAATCTGCGTATGCAGATGAACAGTGACAGACGAAAGCAGTTTCAGAGCATGGGTCTTGAAAGTGACGCACTGGGCAATCAATTTGAGAGTTTCATAAGACTTCTGTTTTCTTGTCTCTTTCATTTTTGAAGCTAGCTTTTCCACCTCTTTCTCCTCAGAAACATCCCCCATTATATCATTCTGTACAACAGAGAGGAGGTCATCCAAGCAGTAATCCAACTTTCCACAGATTGGACTTGAAAGGAACTTGGATAGCAAGAAATTGAGTGTGTATCCAAGGACATGCAATTCGAAACCTCTCTTTAATGTGCTTTTCAAGACTTTGACAATAAATTGCAAGTACTCCAATCCTAGCTCCTTTAAGCAAAGAGATAAAGCAGATCTAGCTTCATCACGCACACTTTCCAGGCGATTCTTTAGAAAGTTTGAAATGCGGTGAATAATAGTTGGAAGTTGTGAGTCCATGACTTCACCAGGAAGCAATTTTAGAAGTTTCAGTGCAACCAAACTGATGTTAACATTGACATTATCGGAATCAGAGGTCAACAGCTTCTGAATCTTGGGAAATAAATTTTTTTGCAAAGCTGTCTGTATAACAGTAAGTTCACCAGAAACAGTGTGCTTTCTCTGTGTCAGTGAAGAATTCCCATTAATCGTATATGGATCAGGTGCATCAGAAGCAGAAACTTTTGCTTCATGGACCACAAATGATTCTGGGAAATGGTCAAGGATAGAACAGATAAGTCGTATCGAAAGCTTTTGCTTGTCTGGTTTAAGTGTCAAGTCGCGGAAGCATCTGAGCAGTAAGGCATAATACTGATTCCACTTCATGCAACCAGAAATAGATGCCAAGGCATCAATACATGCACTTTTGATATGTTCATCCTTTCCATCTTGCACATCAAATAACATGCTAAAAAGTAGCGGAACCAAAACATCGTAGGTGATGACCTAGAAATTTGTAAATTGACTGCCAGATCAATAATGCAACTTAAAGAACATAACTTTTCAGCATTTGAGAAAGTATTAAAGATTACCTCTGAAAGATTCTGCAAACTGAGATTGTTGGAAAAGCGAGACAGTGCCCTTGCTCTCCTGTGTTTCTACATTAAGAAAATGACATAAAACAGGGGCCAAATATGAGAATTTCTTGTCTCTTCATCGTTTTCCTAGAGAACTAAAAGGTGTATTACCTGTAAGTGTACAATGTTGTTGAAGAAGTCTTGTTCTGGATCATCACTGCATAAGACCCTGTACGAATCAAGGTTTGCTTTCTCGGGAAGCTTCAACACCATTGCACGAAGCAAATCAATCCATACCTAAATCCAAACAACACATTTATTGCAGAAATCGTTGCTTTCTCAGTAAATGTAAACACAGCAAACACCCTCTAACTAACAACCAATGAAATATAGTAGCTGACTGTCACAAATATAGTAGCTGATTGTCAAAAAACAGCCTCTAACCAACAACCACTGCCCTCTAACCAACAACCAATGAAAATAAAAAATTAATAGCAGCTGATTGTCACAGATATGTAAAAAAAAAATGATTGTCGAGTGGAAAAAAAAAATATAAACCAATCTAAATCCTTGACCATATGTAGCAGTTTGGGGCCTACTTTGACACAATTATACTCATAGCCAAGCTCTCTTTCTCCATCTAAGCTAAACTTCTATATCCTATAGATTTCAAATAAATGATGCCAAAAGGAGAAGGAAAAGGGGGGGAAAAAGATTACTAGCATCTGAAAGCTGATAAAACATTATCCACAAACCATTTATGTGAAAATATTCCTAAACACTTCCCTACACCTAACAAATGTTACAAATAAGCATGCGTCCAGGCATGACCACATAAAAAGTGAGGTCCTGCAAACCTCCTTCAATAATGGAAACAAATAAAAAAACAAACATGTGAAAGAAAGAAACAGAATGCAAAACAAATAAAAAGACAATATAAGAGATGGTTGCAAAAACCTTAACAAAACATATGGAGTTAAGAGATCAGAGATTCTATTTGGTCTATACATAACAAAGATTATTCTACATGACCACTTCCAGATGAAAATGGCAGTAATAAGAAATTCAACCAACTACTTTGGATGAAATAAGATTAGTAGATCTTGGTAGTTCTCTCCTTCCTCCTATACTTCTCAAAGTGTGGCATCAGCAGTTAAAAGCCATTCGGAACAAATAATAAACACAGGAGAAACCACAGCTCTAATATAAATTAAGTTATCACTTCTAGCATATCTAGACAAAACGGATAGGGCAACCCAGACTTGCGAAGACAGACTAGACATCCCAAAAGAGAAACCAAGGAGGGTTGAAATAAAAGTGAAAGGCTAAAAGCATAACATGATGAACTAAGAACTGCAGATGAAAATTTCATACCTTTTTAACAGCACCATCCTTGTTCATAGCATTTCCCATATGCTTCAAGAAAAAATTGTTCACTATGTGCAGAATGCTGTCTTCAGACCATATTTTGTCAGATTTCGGCGTTCCATTTAGGATCTCCCCAGCAAATTCAATGAAGGACAGCAGTAATCTCGACCCACTTTGCCTTAATATCAATTCTCCAGATGACATGTCATGCACAGCATGAGCCAGGATTGGCAATGCATGCTCTTCCTGAATAGTGTAGAAGAATTTCACATTAACATTTTCGTAAGCATTGAGTATCTTGTCATAGTCGAGACCACCCATCTCTGCTTCTGAGGTTGCATTCAGTTCACGAAGAACTTTTGCCTGCAAAGATAGAAATATAGGAAAAGTTTATTGTTTTCATACTTTTAGGGAGAATGAAAGTAAGTTATTTGTGAAATTTTTTTTAAGGACTTGCATTACCATTATTAACATAGAAGAATCATTTGCAGCGACAGCATCAAGAACATCACATATGGAGTTACGAACAGCCAAGTCGCCAGAGATAAGAAGTGGGGTGACTGAATTCAAAATCTTTTTACTACTTGCACTCCCCAGGATTGTTACCACTTGGCGGATGGTTTGCAATACATCAACATAGGCTTCTGGAAAAGCAAGAACCTAAATTCGTGAGAAATCAAAGAGATAAAAGCAACTAAATTTTAATTGATCGAATGGTTAGTACTAACCAAAATTCTGATGTCTCTTTGTAAGAAATCGGAGCAATATATCAACAAATGTTTTGGCTGTGGACTGCTCCTTTACATACTTTGATAACAATTTGAAGATAGTGAATTCTCTTTTACCTGGGAACTTGACTAAAATCCTACAGGATAAAGAAAAAAGGAATAAGCAGATTCCAATGAATACTGGGTTCTAAATGCTAGAAGAGCCAACAAAAAAACCAAAACTCAAATATTCAAAGAAACATTTGCTTTAATATTTGACCAAATTCAAATTTCTTGCATCAAAATTATACTGGCTTCAAGAACAAATTGTACTCAGCAAAAAGTAAAAGATGCTTAAAAGGGTAAACAATATATCAAACATAACAGATAAAATTAAATTAGCTGAAAAATGAAATAAGTGCAATTTCAATATAAATGAGTCATGCAACACATCTATTACATGGAATTGCAGGTAATCAAAGGATACCAATACTCAGCAACATGCTAAGTTGTTAACTGACTTTATCAGCTTAATTTGGATTATCATAGTTTATTCTGAGATCCAAGCAATGGAGAGAAACTACCCAGTCTGTCATGGTGGCTGTTAGTTTTACTGATTGTTAGTTTTACCCCAAAGCACCAATCCCTTGTCAAATACTATAAAGTATAATAAGGGAAATTGCAGAAAACGAAAGAAATGGGTTATAAAAGTAGGCAGGAATAATCAGTATAAGCTTTAATTATTACTTCCTAATAGTTTCTTTACAACTCATTCTTCATTCAGTCCCAATAAGTGGCCCAGCTATATAAGACAAGCACAAAAAGTAACAAGAAGCAACCCAAAGCACATCTAATTGGCTGGACTGGTTAGTAAACCATATAAGACAAGACATATCAAAGCTATAAGGCAGATGCATAAGCAACTGTAAGGAATAAGTGTCAAGCTTTAAACTCAAGCAGAAAAAGAGAAGCCGAGCTGCAGTCACCACTGGAACAAATTTGAACAAACACAAAAAATAGGAAAATGGATTTGAAAAAAAAAAAAAAAAAAGTTGGACCCCATGACCAGCATGAACAAGGGAAAAAGGAAAAGGGATACCTCTTGGAAGCCTTTTTATCTGTGAACATAAAATGCAAGCTATTTATAAGCTCTTCAACATGAGGAAGTAGAACACACTTGACGCTATCATCTTCGCTACCCAGTTCATTATCAAGCTTCAATAAGTTCTTAATGAACTTTAAGACATACGACAGAAATGATTCCGAAGCTGATGGAGCTTTAAGCGTTGAAAAAATGTCAGGGACAAGATTCCCCTCCTTAGATAATAAAGGCACAAGTTTGTAATTTTTACTCATTGCAAGAAAGCAATAAAACAGTGAACTTGGCTCCTTGTTATTGGCACCCAAGGAATAAAACAGTGAACTTGGCTCCATGCTCTTGTCACTTTCTTTTCCTTTCCTGATACTGCCATTTCTTTCTCTTTTATTGCTACTATCAACTTCTTGTTTTGCAATCAAGGGTTTAACTGATGTAAAGAACACGTCCCAAAATGCACCACCAAAATCATGGTCCTCGTGTTTATTAAGAACAAGATATATGATCTTAAGGCATAAGGATCTCAAGTCCCTAAATTGCTTCCTACCCTGCAAATCAATAAAACCTTAAAATTCAATTATACAGGGCTTGGTGCATAAACTAGGATCAAATTCAATTAAAGTATCCAGATGAAAAGGTAAAATGGATGAAACCAATATTTAGCTCAAAATGTTGATATATAAGACTACATAGATTGTAAGTTGGTGGATATGGGGAATATTCCAAAGCAAACAGAAATAGACATCAAAACAGATCAGAGGCAACCCTTGTAAACAGCAAAAAGACAGTATACACCCAACTGATTTCAGAAATGTTAAGATGCACAGTGCTTAATCGACTTGGGAGTTAATATAGACTCTTTCAGTTTGATGCAAATCATCTGTCAAGAAACTATAATACATTATGCTCTACATAAGGGGCCCTACAATATAAATGTTTAGTCTAATGAATGTGTTATTGATGATCTAGGTTTGGGTGTAAACTGTCTTTTGTCAGTCCTAGAAGACTAAAAAATCATTAATAAATAACTTTCATCCACGAAGAGAGATAAGTTTCATCACAATCACAGTGCTACCTTGATATAATCCTCCACTTCATCATGGTCAGCCACCTCTGAATCAAGGCTAGAATAGTCTTTTGTTGAAGATGATCCACTACCTACTGTGCTGCCAAGACATGATGTGCAGCTTGCTGAGATCCGAATAACACAGTTCATCAGTAAATTAAGAAAAGGATTGAGGCGAGATTCATCAAAAACTGCCAAAAGATCTTCAACAACATGCAGGAAACCACGTCTCTTCTCCCAAGGTAGGTCTTTTATGGTGTCTGAGGTAAACTGCTTCAGGATATCAGATGTATCAGCTTCAAACTTGGAACTTTGGGATGAACTCCAGAATTTTTTATTGGTTGCATCACCTCTTTGGGAAACAGGGAGTAGGGGCTCAATCAACAGCCAGAAGAAAAGGGGAAGCTCATCAACATCAAGGTGAGCTAAAAATCCAAGAACTGCCCTTCGATGATGCTTGCTCTGAGAAGTTTAAAGTGCCTCATTCAATTTTAGTTTAGATGATATATATACAGAAAAACTGCAATCAAGTGTAACAAAAGATAGATCCAAGCCTTAAACATACAGTACCTTCCTAACTTTCGTTAATAGTATTCGTATAACTATCGGTAAAATATAAGGTCTATGCCGCACATCAACAGAAGCTTCTGAAGTTCTGGATAAGCTCCACCTTGCAAGCTCTTCCCTGAGGGTTTTTGCATTAATCAAATTCTTCAGATTCTCGCTGTATGGAACTAAAAAGTCGTCATTCCAGTTCAACAGGCATTCGAAAACTTTCATCTGTAGATCAGGATCACTATGATCAAGAAGCCTGTAGTACCAACACATCAAACCCACCCAACCAAGAAAAAATAAAATTAGATAAAAGAGATGTGAGAGGCAATTGAAATGGAGGCAATAAACAAACCCAAAAGTTAATCTTGCATTATCAGCCTAAATGCAAAGAGAACATTAAAAAACAATTCAACTATACTGATGGAATTAGCAATGCCAAGCACTGGTCTGACCAACCTATACTGAAGAACATCCCTCAAAATTTGACCTTGATAAAAAGCCTTGGGATTCTGCAACATTCTGAACAAGCTTAACCACTCTTTAAGAACTCCATTCCACACTTCTCCTTTATGAACAAGTTCATGCGATGCAACGCTGCAAAGTTGAGAAAAAGATGCATGATCAAACTAAATAGAATAATGATATAAACTGGCAACTTCCCTATAAGGGAGAATAATCGGCACTATCAAATAGATCATAAAACATAAACTACCATGTGCTCTCTTCGACATCATAGCCCAAAAATTTCAAAAACAGAGGTACTATCTGCCGAGAGTGAGATTCCACTATTGATCGATTTTGAACTTTCTGTAACGATTGAATTAAGAGGGACAAAACTTTTGCACATTGAGTACTATCAGATGTAGGAGTAATATCAGAGTAGAAGCATCCAAGCAAACCTACAAAATCAAAATACAGTCATGAATTATTACAGTTAGTAACCACATAGTTAGTAGCTATTATGTTACAAACACAAAGATCAAACAGGTAACCGAAGGAGAAACTAAGTGGCACAAAAACAGTTCCACAAGCAAAAAGAAACCAGGATGAAACATTAGCAAATGAAAGATATTCCTAAAGAAGAGGCTATACCAGCATTTTTGCTAGAATCATCATCACCTCCAACACTTTGGTCATGAGATGCCAGAAAATCAGATTGACAACGTTCAAGATACTTAACAAATCTATCCCACACCACTCGAGAATATTTGTCAATGAGGAAAGTGAGGCACTGTAAAGCTGGAGTCCGCCAATACTTAAATGGGTAATGGAGTATACCGATAATTCCATTTAAAGCAACAAGCTTATACTGGTCAGTAACTCCATGACCACTCAGACTCATTGGTATTTTCTCTATCAGCGCCTCAACTTTGCGGCTCGTTTCAAATGACAGAGCAGTCTCTTCAACCGATCGAAGAAGGTTGAGGACCTGGGATTCAGAACAAAAGAACAAACTTTTAATGTATCGACACATGATACTGCATAAATAACATAAATTATGACAATCTTACATTAGTATGGCGGCCATCCACATCACCAGTCACAACAACTTCCGGATTATTTTCAGCAGTAAGTTTTTTCTTCAAATGTTTGTCATATATAGATTCATAGTGGATCAATATGCGCAGGGTATGAAGGCGGATCTCTTTGTTAGCATGGGTTAAATTTTCAGCAAACAAGTCGAAAGCATCCAGCAACTGTCCAGCTATAAATTCTGAAAGATGAAGTAGGGATTTCCCATCTGGAAGATCAAGTGACCTGCATACAGTGTCATAGTAGCAGAAGCTTACACATTTATGAAAAGCAGAAACTAATTAAAGATTTCACAACAAAAAGATATTAGTAACAATAAAGTGCAATAAAAAATTTAGATAACAATCAACTTACACAGAAACTGAATCCAAAATATCTGCTACTGCAGATAATACTTGAGGTGATAAATTATATCTTCTAGCAAGATCCAAGAATTTGATCACAACAGACTCTTCGAGAGCAACTCCTCCCCTAAAAACTAACTTGTGAAATGAATGCAAGGCCGCACCAATCAAGCTATGCCAAGTGTTGGGTGCAAAACCTGCAAGCTCTTGCAAAGATAATTACATAAATATGCACACAAGCATATATACAGGTAGAAATTAATTGAGAAAAGCTCCTGAGCAGTATAATTAACAGTTCGTACTAAAATAGAGTAAAAAGTAAAAGCAAATTATATGAGCGTGATTTTTAGAGAACAAGAGATCCATTCGCCAAAGTCTTCACTAAGAAATCATGACGAACATTCTTTCCACAAAAAAAGCACAAATAGCTGCATCTTCTTATAAAATACAAGAATGGATTGACATCTGTAAAGCATCAGAGAATGGCTTACTGGATTCCACCATTAGAAGTTTGTCAATTGCATTTATCAACTCCATCATTAAGGAGGGATTTGCTTGGGCGTCTGCAAAATGAGAATAGCACCCAATAACAGCCCATAGAACTGCCAACCTATTTTGTTGAATGGGAAAGAACTTCCCTTCTACAGCTTCATTGATCTTCCCAATCCAGTAATGAAGCGTCTCTTCAAAGAAAACGAAAATCCTTGAGAAGTTCTCCTTCGGTATTCCATCAAAAAAGCTAGAGCTCTGTGCTTCTAGTTTCTCACAGAACTTCATCATTAAATACATAACTTCTTCATCAGACATGTCTATTAAATTATTGAGAGCACTGCAATCAAGTAAGAACATTTAGATAAAGAAACTATAACTTCGGATATCTGTCAAAGTACTAAAAAAATAACAGATATGAAATTACCATATAATACTTGTTCCAAAAGCATGGAATATACTAGGGTGCTTCATTAGAAGATCTCCCATGAATGTCAGCAAACTGTAGTAAAATCATATGTGTGAGGCCCGCAAAGAGAAGAGAGCAGACAAGAGCATAGTTGTATTAAAATGTCAAAAGTAATACCTTCGACTCCTTATCTCAAACACTGGCTCCCATTCAGAAGAAACCCGCAGCAAAACAGGCATGTTCTTAGAACTAAAGAGGCCATCAATAGTACAAAGAATTAGTTGCAGGACTTTTTCAATAACCTCGGAATGTGGGTCCACGTTTTTCTTTGTAAGACAAGGAATAATGGAAGTTTGCACAAGCAGGCCAACTAGTTCGACGAAGGGTTCACAATCTGTTTAAGGTAAAACATCTATAAGATCAGAGTGAGTTAATAATAATGAGAAACTAAACAGAGGAAAACTGCTTGAAGCGCACCAATGATTTTCCCTAGATGATCACTTTGCACCATAGAAATAAGCAAGGTTAAAAGGCGACTTAGATGCACGGAGTTCCCATTTGTCACAGACTCCTTTATTTTATCCATCAAGCATTTCCATATAGAAGAAAGTTCAATAGGATCTAGCTCTGCATACAGTCTCCCAAAAGCCAGAACAAGAACTTCGAGGACAGGTCTTGAGTCTGGATTATATGCAATATACATTAGGAACAAACGATGGGCAGATAAAAAAGGATATTTTTTTGGGGGGTGGGGGTGGAGGCGAAGTCAATAACAATAAGCGGATAAGCAGATAGAATCACACAAATTTAGTAAAACAAACACCAGAGAGACCACACTACATATCATGACTTCCTATGTTCTAATATCAAGACCTTTCAAACCTCAGAAAAGAAAACTGTGTATAAACAAAATGCTGGTTTCAGTCTTAAAAGAACAAGACACAAATTTTTAAAGACTAGCCAATCTTACAATAACAGAACAGGACTTTCTACACAATCAAGAGAACTCACAATAGCACTAAGTTCGACAATGATGAAAGACAGCCAATTTGCATGTTTAATCAACATTATTCTAAGTAAAGACTAATCAGCTTTTCAAGGAACTCGATTGAAAATGGTAGCATGTCAAAATTTTAGTTGTCACAACAAAAACTTGGAAAAAAAAAAAATTGGACTGAGAATTTTTCATGCAGTATTGCCAAATTGAGCAGCAGTAAGAAATGCAATGGAAGTACAAACCTTCAGAACTTTGATCACTTATTTGGAAAAAAGAGTCTTCCACCAGTAATGGCAATAATGTTTCAGACCTCCAGTGCAATTTTGAAGAGGTGGTTCTCAGAACATGAGAGAGTAGCATACCAGCACCAGATTTTATCATTTCCGATGGTTCCTCTACAACTTCAGCCATAAGTTTCATAATACCTGCCCATGTTTGAAATCAAAAATTGATCTCTTGTGCAGAATCTGAACTTAGCCTCATAAAAAGAAGCACTAAAGAAAACAGATATTTAGTACATTTTTAGTCCACATGAAGGACAACATAAAAAAGCCCTAAACTGACTTGTTAATGATTAATGAGAACTGAATTATAAGAAACCAATAAGCAATTTCATTCATAACATCTAAAGTCTAAAATAAATAAAATTACAGAAAGTGCTCTTGTATGAATGGAACTACTTAAAATGCAATCATATAAAAAGATCCTCTACAAATGGTAAATGCAGTGGGAACTAGTCACTGACATATAGATATAGAAGAAACTATATTTTCGATAGCACTTTTGCGAGTACTCAGGGGATATGGTAAACCTATAACCTATATCACAAGAAATGGAGGAAACAACTATGATGTTTGTATGTTTGTTAAGAACCAAGAGTGCAAAAGGATCATATAATCTCATTTTTACACTATCCTTCTTCCATAAGGAGAAGTCTTGGTCATAATAAGGGTATTCTTCAGAAGAAATGCTAATGACTTCTTCACCTGGAAATAAACATATAAATGTTTTATCCATCATACAGACTTCATGAATATTCGAGCACAAAGTAGTATGCCATTAGCTTCATACTTACAACCACCATCAAATTCCAAGTCAATTCATTTCATTTGTATGTTTATCCATATGCTACATCAACAATTCGCATGAAAAAGTTGTGAACAAGTATATCCAGAAAGAAGGCAATAAAATTAACTACATAAAAACAATAGCACTACCTTTTTCTTGTTGCTGATTTGGTGCTTTCCTCAACAAAAATGACACTGATTCAGCCATAAACTCCTGAATGTAATCTTTAGGGTAGTATCTTAGTTTTGCAGTAACTCTGAGAGAGAGGACAACAGGAAGTGGTAAGTCTCCAAATTAGGAACCCCAAACAGATGAACATCCATTACTAAATTATTTTTTAACTTAAACCGTAAGAATGACTGAAAAATAACCTTGAGGATATATCAAAGAAGCTGACAAATAAATCCATATTATTGCACCAACCATTTAGACATAAAAAAAGATGTTTGGATGGATTAAAGATTTCTTGGACATATTAGATGAAGATATTGCAAAAAATATTTTGTATGTCATGCAATTGATGACTATCAGCTTTTGACATGGTCCATAAACATTGACATCCTATAACATCACAGCATTCTATTAGCATTCTCTCATAATAAAGAGCATGTACTACATTTAGATAGAACTAACATATATACATATAAATATATATAAACGTCCCTCAAATTTTTTCACAGATAATACTACCTTAGAACATGGTCAACATCTTGTACAATATACTTCTGCAGGTACATCATGATACACTGCCATGATGTGAAGATCTACAAACAGCGATAGCAACCTTTTAAATTATACATTTTCAAAACATGGGGGGAAATGAGACGAAGATTACATGGAAATTCCTAAACCTGCTCAATTATCTCTGGATCCCTATCTGCACCGCTTTCAAGAAGAGACCGCAAAGAATCAGCAATTTGCTGGAGAAATCTGCAAAGCAAACATGCAATACAACATGTAAGATAATATAATATTCCACACTGTACATGACTAATTTATTCCGCACGTGTACATGACTGATTTATCAAGAAAAAATCCTGAACACAAGAAAGGAAGAGGGAACTCACGGTGTGAAATCTCCCAGTAGATCTCTAGATAGAGCAGCAATCAACCTAGAGTACAAAAATAAAATGTCACTTATATTTAATAAAGATTTTCAGATATATCTAAATAAACATAAGCAAGCAGCACTTATACTTCTCAGCATAACCGAGAGAGAAACACAACCAAGTTACAATGCAAATACACCAAATAACCAACTAAATATAGTAGCCAGCACTTCAACAAGGAGATTATCTATTCAAGTTAAAACCACAAGGAAAAAAACAATTGCACTTTGATAACATTGTAATTTACATAGGCCTCAGACCCTCAATCTCACATGTGAAAGAAACAGTCCTGATTCAGTACAGGTACTCATAGAAAATAAAGGCAACTATGCAAAGACGCGTGGCTATGCTCAAAAGTAAATCGAAACAACAAATGAGTCTCATTAACCAATAAGTACCTTAGTATAGCCTCAATTGATAATCTTCCATCCATTTTCAATCTAGACAGAAGGCTCGATATTATTAAATCCTTCTGCAGGATAATTTGTGGAAGTGTTTGTACCAAAGGAAAAAACTGCTCATAAAAGGATATAAAATCCTCGGCAGTGTTCAGCTCCTGCATATCATCACAAAATTTGTAAAATGAAAATGTCAAAAGTGGTGCAACTAAGTACATGGTACTACATCACTTGCATGAAGATAGACAAAATGTCATCAAAGTGTGACACTAATGTAAGTATCAAGCGTCTAACTTGGTTATACCAGAATTTAACTAAACTATGTGACTTACTCAAATGAGAGGAAAACAATTCAAAACAAAGAAGAAAAGACAGCATAGTTTGTAGTGAAGTCTGCATTTCATTCTTTCACCACATGTTATGCACTTAAAGCCATCAACGGTTTTAATATACTCATCAAGGATGCGACAAAAAATTGTTCCACTCATTGCACCATACAAGAAATCTTGTCCCAGGCATAACTTATTATCTCATAAAATTTTTGATGGTATTTGCAAAATTGATAAGCTTTCATGCAAGTCAAGGGGTTATAGTGTGCATAGAACTTATGAGCTGAAAATTGCACTGCATCATATGATCTTTATAAGGAAGTTGTTGTCATGGGTTGATTCATGACACTGATAAACAGAATATCATTGGCGATCAAAATTAAATACAAACCATAAAAGAACATGAAACATATACAAACAATACAAGAACATGAACATTAAAAGAAAATAATAATAATAAACGTACCCTACATTCTACAAGAATGTCACGAAAAAAAGTAGACCCTCCCGAAGGTTCAGCCTTCAATGGGTCAAGACTTCGGTAGACATCTATGTCAATCTCCTCTATTCTTTGCGAGATTGTCTTAAACTGCATGACACAACACAATATTAATCAGTACAAAACAATTATCTGAAATTTCCAAACTAAAACTACCCAAACTGAAAGAAAAAAAAAAATCACTTAATGCTACGAAATCACAATAGGAACACACATACAACTATACAAAACCTAAAAACAAAATGAAAAGGGACTTACAACAAAGCGGCGGCGACCATAAGATGTATTGAGAGACTTTACAACCCGAGCCTCTAAAGACGTCGCCATGGAAATTGGCTGCGGGGAAGGTGGAGTCGGCGAGTGAGTGGTCGGAGCGGTGGAGCCGGCGCGGCTGAGGGGCGGTGGAGTGGGCTTGCGCCGGCGTAGAAGAAAACTGGGTTTATCAGTTGGGATTTTATCAGGGTTTATTACAAGTCAGGATTTTATTAGGGGGCTTGTTTGGTTTGAGAGAAAAACATTTTTTATAATTCGAACTAAAATTGTCCCTCCGGCCCGTTGGGCTGTTGGAAAATCACGGCCCGTTTTTAAATCACATTTCCTCTCTAGAACAGCTAAGATGAAATCATTTTCTTTTGTATTATAAATCATTTTCTATTGTATTTTATATATACATGATTAAATATATATATAAATACATATAAAAAATCAAATATTATGTATTATATAGATATACATATCAAAAGATTGAGTGATACAATAACTGACCATTTTTATACTATGAACTCGTATTTTTCAAATAAATAAATTAAATTTATTGATATGGTATATTATCAAGTCCAATCAGAATAAGCAAACAGACTCTAGAGTACAACATTCTTATTAAAAAAAAATTCTCTTTCACCGTTGGTTGTTTGTTCAAATTTGTTTGAAAATATCTCTCATTTCTTTTTCAATTTTTTGTTCTTTACTTCCAATAGTTCACTAATATAAATGGTAAATTGTCAATCTAATTATTTATTTAATTTTAAACTTCTCGATCTAACTCAAGGTGTGTTTGGAGTGGGAAGGGGTGGATTTTGCAAAAATGTAGATTTTGAAAATCTTGTATTTGTTTTGGTATTATATAGGGTATGATTATAATTAAGATGTCTTCATCACATGAAAATTGTAGAAAAATTAGATGTTTTTTTTTTCTAAAATTGTAGAAAAAGTAAATATTTTTATTGTTGTAAAAAAAATAGGGTATAGATAAGGATTTACAAATTCTCCAACATTTCAAAACAAACAATGATTGGGATTTTGCCCATTCCAAATCCGGATGGGCACACCCCAATCCAAACATACCCTCATATTAATGGTATATTGTCAAGATAAAAAAAAAAAAAAATTTACACCCGTTGCACAGTTCTGAAACTGTGCACTCGCCTCCCACATGAGGGTACACGCTCGAGATTGTGCCCAAATTCGATCACAGATATTATACATTTATGTTATGTTAGTCATACATTTTAGGTTTTTACATATACCTTAACATATTTTCAGATAACTATATATTAATATATTTCATACATTTTAGTTATATTAGTCATATCTTTAGTTATGTTAGTCATACAGTTTAGTTATATTAGTTATACATTTATATATAACATAAATGTATGTTTATGTTGATATAAAAGTATAAATAATATCACATCAATGTACGAGTAATATCACATAAAGGTAAACATGTACAATTTGTGCCGAAATTAGGGTTTGGGGTTAAAGTATTACATACAATTATGATATTTGTATATAAATGTATCACTAATATAATATAAAGATATAACTAACATAGTATGAAGGTCAGCAAATTTTTTTTTAAAGTTAAAGTATTACATTAAGGGTATAAATCTAGACATAAAAGTATGACTAATATAATATAAAAGTATAACTAACATAACATAAAGATTAGGACAAAAAAAATATACACAAATTCGGGTCGGATCCGGCCTGACCCAATCTAAATACATTGATCTAAGATTCATGCACCAATTGCACAGAATATCTACGTTAATGTGAAAGTCAATGAGGACACCACTATGAATATCATTTAACAATTTAAGTTTTCACTATTTCGAATATTTTTGATCCAATTTAATTGTTTCAAAAAATACTGGTTTAACAACAAATATTTTTGTGAATTCAAAAGTCTGATTTATCAGTTTTGCAGAAATATCAATTAATTTTGTCAATTCCAAAATCTGATATATCAATTTTGTGGGATAAAATTGAATTGTTTTAGAAGAATCTGATTTAATAACAAATAATCAATATATTTTTTCAATTTTAAAGTTTGACCTATGCCTATCAAGCTCCGATTATAGGCTCAACAAATAATTAGTATTTTTTGTCAATTTGTTGGGGACAAAGCTTTCTAAGTACACAAAATCTCAAGACGGTCTCATGGATAATTTCCATAAAATTGATTCTTATTATCCACAACCGAACTCATTTTAACAAATTTACATGTGAATTGTGAAATATGGGTTGTGGTTTGACTCGTCTCACATAAAACCGTTAGATGGTCTCAAATAAAACTTGGGTTGACTCGTCTCACATAAAACCGTTAGACGGTCTCAAATAAAACTCAATCTTCTAAGTATTGACGCAAACTCAACAAGAATACTTGTATCTATCCAGACCATCTTCCTAATGAATTGTTTAAATTCCTATCAAGGATTATGGAGAATAACTTGATCGTGGCGATTAATTTAAATAAAATTGTGGAAATTAACTTACCTTGATTGTAACTTTCAGGACATGGAGAGTTAGAAGATTTTCATCAAATAAAAAAGTTTTTTTAAATATCATGTTGATTCTTTGAAAAGTAGATCTTACGTGAGACGATCTCACGTGAGACCTTATGTAAGATGAAATTTAAATGGATCACGTGAGACCTTATGTAAGACGAAGTTCAAATGGATAGATAGGAGCGGGTTAACCCATTCAAAAGAATCAATAATGATTTTACATAAAACTATATAAAACTCCGTCTCACGTAAGGTTTTACGTGAGAACGTTTCATAATATTTTTGATGCAATTGATTTGTTTCAGAAAAGCCTGATCTAAAACAAATAATCAATTATCTTTTGTCAATTTGAAAGTCTGGTTGAAAACAAACTCCAAGTCCAAGTCTGGTTTATCAAATTTGTTGGAGAAAACAAACTCCAAGTCCAAGTCTCAACAAATAATCATTTTAGCCCGAATCTATTTCTGAATCAATTCAATAAAAGATTATGTTTTTTTGTTTGATTTTAACATCTCAAGATTTATCAACCAATAAGGAAGTTCATGTAATGGGTCAATAATCACGTCTTATGTATGTTTCTAACTTTCTGTAATGAGTCCAATAATCACGTCTTAATAAATGTTTGTGTTGGATAGAATAATGGGTAATGGATCTATATAGGTTAGGTTTAAGATATAATGGTTGGAAAATTGGTTTTGATCCAATTATAAGTATGGGTCAGTCGTTGATTTTTGTAGGAAGTTTTGACAACACGTGTTTGACCATTATTTTGAGGTGTTAAAGTTGGATAAATGTGAAAGTAAAGGGCAAAAGGTTGTTTTACGTCTTGAGTAGATGATCGAAGTGCATTTCCGCCCTCAAAACCGATTTTCATGTGAGTGGAAATTTTCATGTGAGTGGAAATTAATGCACGAAGTTGGTAGTTGAAACCTGTCTAGTAGCCAATATTACTAATCTGCGAAACCCAAAACATAAAAGAAGTTGGTAGTTGAAACCTGTCTAGTAGCCAATATTACTAATCTGCGAAACCCAAAACATAAAAGCTAATTGGATAGCCCATTTGAGGAAGTCCATTTCAAAGTCTAGTGGCTAATGACCTTTCAATCCTCAATAACTGATGATGTAAGGTAGCAATAACTGATGATGTAAGGTAGTAGAGAGCTCACTTAGTCAGCTTAAATGTCTTAAATGCACATTAATATCATGAGTCATTTCACTATGTGATGTAAGGTAGTGGAGAGCTCCACTTAGTGGGTTTAAATGTCTTAAATGCACATTAATATCATGAGTCCTTTCACTATGTAAGGGTGACTATAAATAGACGGAAAGATAACAAAAGGATGGAATTCTTGTTGATATATTGTGTTGTAATCCCAATGGAACACACTATCTCACTCTTAAGTGCCTTACTTTTCTTCTCTCTAAGAGAAACTCTCTCCACTTTTCTTCTCTCTAACAGGAATTCTCTCCCTAGGAGGAACTCTCAATTTTGAGTTGTGTTTTTTTAAATGTCTTCCCAACTCATCTATTTATAATAGATGGTGAAGCTTCTAAAACAAACTTCTTCAGAAAATTCTCAAAGAAGTTTATTCAATATCTCTAGAATCTTCCAACACATTCTAGAATAGATGCTTCTAGATGTTGATCTTATGGGCCTTCAATATGGGCTTCCCAATTATGGATGAATAGCCCAACACAATCCTAATGAAGAGAATTTATAGATCTCCAAATGCTGTCATAAAGAATCACATTTCATCCAAAAATTGTGATTCTTCATACTTCACCAAAATATGTTTCAACCAAAATTATTGTAATTTTTCATATTCCACCAAAACGTAACTCACATAGCATCTTTTCAATATTTCATCCAAAAATTGTAATTCTTAATATTCAATGCGTATTTTACAAGTATCTTTTCAATTTTAAATCGAATTGCTAGCAACACCTTCACACAGTTTGACCTAAAGAATATCGAAGAAGGTTTGACAGTTTGAAGTTTTAGAGAGAACATCGAGAAAGCTTGATGGTTTGAGGCTGGCAAAATAGTTCTAGAGAGAATATAGGAGAAAGTTTTACAGTTTGAGGCTGAGGCGTGAGAATTACATAGACTTACTGTTTGAGGCTGAGGCGTGAGAATTATATACACTTACACTTCAAAAGATATTTTATAAATCTCCTTGTACAAGTTTAATTAATCTTGTAGAATATATTGCATTATAATCAATCCAATGATAAAAGCTCTAATTTAATCAGAACTAGTTCTCATAGTTTCCTAACAGATATATAAGTTCATATAATATCCATATCAAATACCAAAAAAATTGTGTACAAAACATTTATTTGAATGTATTTATTTGTTTGATTTAAAGATGGACTTGATAGTGGTTTGATAATAAAAAAAATCAAAAAATCAAACTATTAAAACTCAACTTGTGTTGATGTCGATTATATTTCATTTAAGCTTGATTGATAATAAATCAATAAGCTTAAATTCAATATTTTCAAAATTTAATACAACCCATACAGGTTGAACAACAAGGAAACCCATTATACATAATCTAAAACTAGTTATTTTGAAATCAGATATTGTAATATTATACCTGTTAAAATATACCAAGTTTCATATCTATCACCAATATATGTATACATATAAGTACATGTATATTATCATGTGTATCGATAAAATGTATGCTCAATTGTAATCAAACTAAATCAGCCAAAGTTCACATTGATTATATTTATTAATTCATCTTATATTTTATAGTATATAATAAATGTATTTATCAATTATTAATTTCATTTAGTGTATGTGTGGTGTGTAACTATTATCACAAAATACAAAAGGATGGGGCTATAATTAATACCCCAAAATCTTCTGAGTACACCCCTAATAATTTTAAATAAAAATATAATTTGCAAATGACTAATATACCCTAATTCAAATCTTCCTTAGATGTCTTTTCTTTCCTCTCAACAGCAGGCAACCTCCACCATGACCGTCTATGTTTTTCTTCATTTTTTTCTGACGTTCTTCACCCTTCATTCATTGTATCATGTCATGGACAAAAAATTAATCTACTTTTAAGTAAATGAAGATTTATCAAAAGGAAGGAAGAAGGAGATAAACAATGGTTGTGCAAAAGAATCTCATTTCTATGTGAAAGAAATAATGAAAAAACTTCCGACAGGCAGCAGCGAGAAGCAACAACAACGCATGGTGGTTGCGCGAAAGAAAGAGAAGACGTCACTATGAGTAATATCACATAAAGGTAAACATGTACAAATTGTGGCAAAATCAGGGTTTTTATAGAATTAAAAATATTTAATAAAGGTATGATATTTGGACATAAATGTATGACTAATATAACATAAAGATCATGACAAAAAGAAAAAAATGCACGGATCCAGATCACATCCAAATCTGTACCCAACCCATATATATATGTATACATCAGTTACATAAAAGTGCAACTCATAATCAATAATTAAAGTAAATAATACATGCCTTCAAAAAAAGAAAAAAATAATACGCTAATAAATGGCTTTTAGATGCAAATGCCATGCAAGCCAAACCAAATTCAATTGAAGGAAAAATATTTAAAACTAATCATTATATAAAGAAAATTTGAAGGAAAAAAAAAAGGTAAAGAAATCAAATGTAATTTAAAAAAAAAAAAAATGAAGTAGGCCATTTATTAATAACATGAGATCTTCTATCATACTTAATTCCCCAATTACGTTTTATATCCTCAATTGAAAATCAAGTCTTAATTCTCTTTCACTCAAGCGTAACTGCGTAAATCCTCCATTGAAAATTAAGCCATAAATGTATGATAGCAGGAGTCATGAAATCCTTAAACCGAAGGAATCAACTTCGTGTTGCAAGACACTGAGAGAGGACTCACACTCGCATATTATAACTTCACATATTTACTATCTTGAGTGGGACTGTGGGAGTCCATTCAACATTTTTACTCTTCTGCCAACACATTCGTCTTCTTTTTCTTTTTCTTTTTCTTTTATATAATATATATAAATAAATATATAAAAAGACTTTTATTAATGTATCATTAATATTATATATATTTATATATACAATAAAAATATTTATAATTTACTAGCATTTGATTAATCGTAAAATACTCAATTACAATCTTCCCCTATATAATATATAAATAAATATATAAACAAATTTCTATTAATATGTAAATAATATTTTATATATACAATATAATATTTATAATTTGCTAGCATTTGATTGATAGGAAGATACACAATTACAATCTTTCCTTCTTTTTAACCATACCTCTAATATGATTGTTTTTCATAGTAATATTTCATTTGATTAATAGGAAGATACACATATTTCATAGTATTGAGCTTCAAGGTCCCATAAAAAATTAACATTGTAAATTTTTTTTATTGAAAATAAATAAAGAAAAGCAAATAAAAAATTATGTGTTAATGTAGAAAATAAGCTTGAAGGAAGTGTATGCAATTGTAAGAAACCCCCACAAGAGATTTAGTCTTTTAATATAGTAAAAAGGGGTACATATGTCATTTTTTAGCAAAAAAGTGAAAGAAAAAAAAACACAAAAAAATGCATGAAGAACGCGTGCATAACACTTCCATTAACATTAACGGAACTGGGGATTTCGGGCTATATTTAGAAAACCAAAGAAGAATTTCGCGCAATTAGCCCTTTTAGAATTATAACCATTCATAAAACAATATAAATTATAGTTTTTAGTTTTGATTGATTTAGATCAGTTCAATTTAAATCAACATTTGTGGTATGTATGTAATGAATGAAATAATAAAAATATATTTATAAAAGTCAATGTGGCGTTAATGGTTCCATGGTCTAGTGGTCAGGACATTGGACTCTGAATCCAGTAACCCGAGTTCAAATCTCGGTGGAACCTTTCCTAATTTTGCTTAAAAAAAATTCTTATTCATTTTTTTTTTAATCATGCAATGTCATATTTTTGAGAAACTAATATTCATCTAAGGTTTTAGATGGAGCCATGGAGGCATTTGAGATTTAGAGTAGTAATTATATCAGTAGTATTTGGATTGAAATGAATATGAAATTCATCAATTCTATTTTGAATTAATTTTTGAGCAATTTGTTTGTATTTTGAATTCCTTTAATTTGATAATTAGATTTGAAAACCATTTACTATTTTTCTTCTATCAGTCCCCCTTTTCATATTAAAGAAGGGCTTGATATATATCTTACCCCCTATATTTTATTTTGTAAACCAACCCCCCCCCCCCCCCCCCCCAATGTGTCTGTGTTTTGTTAATAAGAAGAGCAGTTGACAATATAGGCACAAATACCAAAAGAATTAGACAACAGCACAAAATTAAAAAAAATTAAAAAAAAAATATATATATATATAGGTCGAAGAGCAAGAATTTAAAAAAGTTAAAAGTGTAACAAAAACAATGACAATTAAATGTTGAAAATGACCCATGACCATGAGCTACTTCTGTCAATACTGTAACAAGTGGTTTTTCGAAGTTTGAAATCCTGATTTTGTTTTGCCATTATCAATCTATTATTTTTCAATCATCTGACATCTTTTTTCTGCGACTTTATCTGCTTCAAGTTGTCTTAATTTACAAATACAAGGACCTCACTTTCTATCTCATTTTTCTTTTCGGAACTGACAATAATATTATTAGACTTCCATGTGAAATTTGATATATAATTAATTATGTTTCATGTATTTTAAAAAATAAATATACATTTGATTATATAATTAAAGTTTTAAGTGTTTAGTAGGGTATTATAAATGTATACTCTCAATATTTTTTAATAAAATAAGATTGCCAGGTAATGATGTAAAAAAATACATTAATTAGAGTACGAAATGATATATATATATATATATATATATTGAATAACAATAATTCTTTATATGAGGCTAGCTAGGTACCAATTTTTTTTTGGGGTCAAAAGAATTGTTGTTATTTTGTGTAATTATAAATCTACTAATGTCATTAGTTTAATAGTGAATACTTCACTCATATAAAAATAATACATAATATGATTAATTAAAAAGATATATTACAACATGAGAACAATCTTATAATATTACGATAGATAAGGAAAATATCAGTCTCTTTTATTTTGCACTGCAGACAATTAATTGAAAACATAATTTGTGTATGAGTAAGTTTGGTGTCCACCTGATGCACTGTGCAATTTGGATCGGCGCAGGTCGACCCGTTTGGTGTACTTGGTGTACTGTGCAATTCGAATCCGCGAGTTCTTTTTTTTTTTTCGCTTCAAGTGTTGACCTTTATGTTGCATGAATGTGACATTTATGTTAGTATGATTTTTATGTACCAGTATGCTGACATTTATGTACTGGAACTTAGAAAAAAAAATAATGAATTTAAGCACAATTTGTACATATACACCTTTATGTAATATTACGCATACATTTATGTGATATTACTTATACCATTATATTAACATAGTCATACATTTATATAATATATAAATGCAACTAACATAACTAAAAGGTATGAATAATATCACATAAAGGTACGTTGATCCAAAAAAACGCTGAAATTCTTCTTTTTTTCCTAAGCCACGGTACATAAATAAAGGTGATAACATTTGTACATAAAGATTATACTAATATAACATAAATGTCAACACATAAAAACCAAAAAAAAAAAATCAAAATTCACAAATTTGAATCAGATCAATCCGAATTGCATGGATTTTGGATCCGTGTACGAGGTGCACAGGACACTTTGCGTTTGTCCATTAGTCATATAGTTTGTACGGTTCGTTATTTTAGCACAATTGTTTCTTTATGTAAAATTCAAATTAAAGGTAGATAGCAGTTAATTTATTGGGTTTTGGTAAATAATGACAATTTAAAGTGGACCAACTTAGCTAACATAATAAATAATATATTGAAGGTGTTTTGGCATATGCGGCGCATACAGACAAATATGTCTTCCTGAGAACACTTTGTCCATATCAATCATTATAATCATATAGATATGATTATATATTCATGTTCTTGAGATAAATAAATTTGCATCTCAGACCCTTTTATCTGATCAATGATTAATGACTAATTACATAATCTAGGTTTTTTAAACACCAATTATCATATTTTATGTGTGTATATATATATACAATGAGATTCTTCATGAATATATTTTAATAATCATCTATCACTATGAATTATTCAAATTTTATAGTATATACTATCGTTTTTCACATGACGAAACACAACAGTGGTGGCCTAGCTATCTATCTTTTGTCAATCATCTAATAAATTTTGATGCTTTTATTTTGATAAAAAATTATCAATGTTCAAAAATTCTTTTCCCACATTTTCATTATTGTTGACTATACACTTAAATTTCATATAAAAAAAAGTCCAAATTCAGTTTGGATCAAATAAATTATATATATACCTCACATATGCACATATACTTCTACACTCATTATAAGAAGTTCAAATTAAGATTAACTTAATTGACTATCATTAAGTTTGTATGTATACAAATATTTATGTTGTAAACTAAATTTTGTGTGATGTTTTTGGATGTATAGCTTCAATGAGATTGTCATTCAATATTTGATTTAATTTTGGATGAGACTAAAGACATCACACACATTTATAAGAGCACCATATTCTATTAGTGTGCCGTTTAATTTTTTTACGTGTGTATATGGTGAAGTGGGAAACTTACAATGTGTGGACCCCATTTTGTGAAAGCATTAATGGTCAAACATCAAATTGAGCATTACTTTTTGTTTTTTTGACATTCTTTGCTGCAACGTCTCAGTCTTCTCTTTCTGTAAAGAAAGTCCACCAGTCATGTTAGGGATTCCCTATTTGCTAGTTAAACAAATATAAATAATTTAAAATTCTTACCCAAAAAAAAAAAAAGAGAGAGATAACTATATTAAAGAAAATTATTTTAAAGCTTATGAGTTTTCTTTTTATTTATGATAAATTAGGGGTGCAGAGAGAGTAAATTTTAGAAAATTTAGTAGATTCAAGTTTTGAAGAGTGCTCAACCTAATGTGCACCTTAAAAAATGTATTGAGTCCATTTGCACAATTATATACATAGATATTGTTTTTATCTGTAAAGTTAAATAATGAATTTTTGTTACTTTCCAGTATTATCCATCAAAATTCATCTTGAAGAGCATTTAAATTGACTACATCAAAAGTCCAACTATTAACATATAACTATTTTGGCTACACAAATTTCACTAATCAATGCGTTTCAAAATAAATGTTGTTTTAGAATTTTGCACAAAGATTAATGAAATTATGGAAAAGATTGTTCGAGACTTATTTAAGTACAATTACTATATGTGAATTCCCAATAATCACTTTGAAGCTTCTTTAATTTCATGTGTAGTTAATAAAAACAATTTTGATTGAATATATATATATATATATATATATATATATATATATATGGGACAGAAAACATGGCTAAAACACCATTTATTTGGGAACAAAATGAGTATTTGTAAATTGTAATCAAATATCATAAAATTACTAGAATTAATCATGCATTAGAAAATTTTTTTTTGGACATTTTCTAAATTGAAATAATACTGAGACATTTTTTAATATGTTTCAACCCTCGGCCTAAAGCCCTATTAAGTATTTTCTAAATTAAAATAATACTGTGACATTTTTTAATGTCGAACATTAGGTTCTTGAATTTATAAGTTTCAACCATCGGCCTAATGTCCTATATGTAATTTCTAAATTAAAATAATACTGTGACATTTTTTAATGTTGAACATTAGTTTTTTTAATTTATAAGTTTCAACCATTTCGAATCTATAATTATGGGGATGCAAAAAGTATATATTGTTCTGAATTTATAAATATTAAATCCAAACTGTTGAGAAATATAACAAAGCTACCATAATTCCAAAAAAAAAAAATCCAAATAAGTCTTTCAAAAATAAAAATAAATTTCTACAAAGCTTTCAGTTGAAAGAGCAGAAATTAAAAAAAGGCTAATTAACGTAAGAAATTCGATATTAATTAATCATCTGAAAATTAATCTCAATTACAGAAGAAGAGCTTCCCAAATTTCAGCAAACACTTGAACAATAATTTTATGATGATGATAAGAATTAAGGGACAGAAAACAGTGCAACAAATTCTCCAAATCTTTAGGCGCAAATATCTGTTTTTCCACGATCATTTCCACCATTGATGTCCTGAAATCACTGTAGGGATCACTGGAGCGCTTCACCACTGCCAGGCTGTCGTCCACAGCCGCCATCCTCCGCCGTGAAGCGGCGGCGCCACCGTCTTCTTCATCGCTGCTGAACAAGCCGTTGTACATGCAATCTGGGAACTGATATTGCTCTTCAAATCCAGAGTGCTTTGTAAAACGTCCCTTTTTCTTGTTTCTGGGCTTTTTCTTGATGGGAGAAGCAGGGGGGCATTTTCGACCATTCATATCATCAGGGGAAAGAGAATAGCAGGTTTGATGAGGGTGAGGGGAGAAAAGCTCGAGTAACTGGTAGTGTTGGCGGCGGTGATGCTGGCTTTCAACGACGTCGCAGATTTGGTCTTTTGACCTGCATGAGCCTAGTGGTGATCGGAGAATTCGCCGGAGTCGGATTTTCAGGTGGCTCTCCGCCATGCTGCTGGTGGCCGGTGGGGGAGGTGGTGGTGGGATGGAGGAAGTTAATTTTACTATAACATGGGTCTCTCTCTCTCTCTCTCTCTCTCTCTCTCTCTCTATATATATAAGGGCTCATTCCACCCTGGGGGTGCCCTCCCTGCATGTGACACGTGTCACACTTTTGTAAAAAAAAATTATTTTCCACCCAAGACCCAATTGATATGTGAATTCTTCTTTGCAAAATATTTATCAACAATTTATTTCATTTTATTTTTGTTTGCTGTTTTTCTGTTTTATTTTGTGTTTACAATATTTGATTATTCATTTGTATTTGATTGTGTTTTGCCAAAACAAAAAATTAAAAAAAAAAAAAAGAAAATTGAAAAACAAAAAACAAAAACAAAAAAGAAAAAAGAAAATTTATCATCAATATATTTCATTTTATTTATTTTTTCTTTTTTCTTTTTCTGTGTTATTTTATGTTTACAAAATTTGATTAACAATTTGTATTTGATTGTGTTTTACAAAAAAACCTAAAAAGAAAAACAGTAAAATAAAAAACAAAAAAAAGAAGTCTTGTGAGTTAGTGTGACACGTGTCACGATGCAGGGAGGGTGGGGGTAATACCATTGCCCCCAGCGTGGAATGAGCCCTATATAAGCATACAATAAGTTTTGGTCTTTGGGAGATTTTGAAATTTTAGTTCCATTCTTGTGAAATTTTATATTTTAAAATAGGTTTTTAAAAGTAAACCTCATGAACAGTTTTGGAATGGTCCCAAAACACCAGACCAAATATCACTGATGTCACTCTCATGTCAGAATTTGGTATGAGGATAGAGATTAATACAGTGCACATATTAATGTATCTACGGTAGATAGGGTAATAAGACTGTAGAGATTCCTCATTCAGTGTTTTCAAATTTAAATTTTTACAATAAAAAAGTTTATAGTTATTGTGCGTCGGTTGGTGGCAGTGCAACAGTAGGTTGTGTGGCGGTGAGAATTGGGATGGAGGAGGGTTCGGGAGTTGGGACCTTTCAATTATAGGTGTCGTGAAAAAAAAGGAAATATCAAATATGAATTAAAAAGAAGTCAATATGCTAAATAAAGATCAAAGTTTTATTATTTAGAAAATATATACATGGTTTAAAAAGGAATAAGCAGGGGAATAAATATTGTTCTCATATCATTCACACTACTATTTGATCGATGAATCATCGTTTTCATTTCAATTCCTGATATGATCGAGAAATCCCGGTCCAATCAATTTAGAAATTGTGATCCCTACCTCAGAGGCTCATTTTCCTTAGACAAGGGCTAACTACAATTGATGTACTAGATTGGGAGAATCCACAAGAAAGGGTGTATTTAACACCTTTTGGTTGTGATAGAAAAGTGAAGAGCACTTTTGCCGTTTTCGCCTCATTCTTGTTCCCATTAATGGACTATTTCCAGGTACCATTTTTATTAATTTCCTCGAACACTGTTAAAGTTGCCATTGTGACCACTTTCCTCATAACTTTTGAAATTGGTATGGACGTTAAATATTAATAAAATTTCCAGAATTCTAAATTTGTTTAATTGTTTAAATATTTATTATATGTTACTCGGAAAAAAAGATAAATTGAGTATTTTAGTCAAATAAATTAATCTACACTCAACCGGAATTCCCTTTCAGCCCCAATGGTTTCAATTTCAAATTCATTTTTAGCACTTTCAAATTGAAAATACTTTGACTATGTTTTTTATTTTTAAATTAACATATATATGTAAATCTTGTATAACGGAAAAAAAAAAAACGATGATTGTTCTTTTTTCTGACGCAAAAGCTTGAAAGTTAATTGTAATTTCTTGTAGTCAGGATCGAAAATCTCCAATCTCCCAATACTATTCAGTATTTTTTCTTATGAACCTTAAATTTGAGAGTAGTGTTTCTATGCACCAGTTGCATGGTGCAACTGCGTGTGCGTGAGTCGGATCTGACCCAAATCAGCGCTCAAATTATTATTATTTTTTAATTTATTAGGTAGCTTTTATGTTATATTAGTATAAACTTTTATGTTATATTATTTATACTTTTATTAGCATAAAATTCATGTAGTATAGTTATATATTTATGTTATAATAATTTAACCTTTATGTTATATAAGTATAACTTTTATGTACAAATATCATAACTTTTAAGTGGTATTGCTTATATTTTTCTTTCATCATAAAAATTCATGTAGTATAGTTATACCTTATGTTATATTAGTATAACATTTATGTACAAATATCACAACATTTATGTAGTACTTTAACTTAAAAAAGTTAAATTATTATAACACAAATTGTATAATATTATAACATAAAAGTTTAAAAGGTACTATATGTCAGTCATATAATGTAAAAGTTAAACTAACATAACATAAATATTACGCAAACTAACATAAATGTTACACTAACGTAACAGAAAGGTTACGCGAATATAACATAAATTAAAGAAAATTGTAGAGAGGAAAAAAAAAACTCTAACAATAATTATAATTAAATAAGGATAGATTCGAACTTTTATCATCTTCCTTAATTTGTATGAAAACCTCCAAAACAACATTTAGTTTGAGGTGGAGGAAGTAATAATAATCGTCGAAAATTACAAAAATATTATTGTAGCATTATAAGTACATATCAACCAAGCTTAACATTTTTTATTTTTTATTTTGAAACTAAAAGCTGATATTATAAATCAAGTGGAGTTATTACAATCAATTTTCAATAAAGCATGAATAAAATCTGAAGCAATTAAAAATGATCCAACACAAGAATGAGACACGGCCGCACATGCCAATGTATGTGCACAAGCTTTTCATAAGTGGTAGAGTTTTTGATGTATGCATTAATTTCAGTAATCAAAAAATTCAAAGAGAGATTTTCTAATATTTGTATTGGAATAGTTTCTATCCAAACAGCATCTCATGGTACCAACCAAAAATATGATAAGTGTGAAAGTTGAAAAAACTTATTAAAATATGCTAAGCAATAATAAAACAATTGAATTAAAAGAAAATTTCTAAACTAATAGTTTATTTGAAATAGGAATGGATAAACAACTAAAAAACTAAAACAAAACGAAGAGTGTAGATGAGGAATTTGATACGGAGTTGAAGTTCCAAAATAATCACCACATGTCAAGTGTAATCTTTACATTACAAATTTATAATTATGTGAATTAAAAACAATGGAATACAAGATGAAACATGCCCAAATTAAAAGGTTGCTGAAAAATATTATAACCCTTTTTAAAATAAAATAAAAAGACTAAGGCTCATTGTAAGTGATTTGTTTCTTAGTGCCTATATTTCAATAGAACCATTCAATTTGTTCCTTTTAGTTAGCTCATCGCGTAGATCAAACTTATTTAAGGGTGTTTTTTAATTGAAGGATTTAAATCTGAGATGACGATTTGACAGGAATTTTGCAAATTTATATGAATGAATTTATATACATTGCAATACTTTATTTGAGCTTCATCATAAAATGAAATCTAAAAAGAAAATCCAATACTTATGTAATCATTAATTTAAAGTATTATATTTAAAAAAAAAAATTAAAGTCCAAGTTTAAAGTCACTAGTCCAAATGGAGAGGTTTGAGTTTTTAATAGAAGAAAAGAAATCATGAAAACATCCAACTTAAGAAACTATGTGAGCCTTCTGGAAAAGCCTCCTTAACAAATGGGCCATAGCACTTAACCAAGCAGTGGGCCAAGCCCAAGATCATGAATAAATCAACGGAGAACAGGCTTCTTTGTTGTTATAGTATAAATAAATAAACAAAAACTTCTAGCTTTATAGGGGTCCTTAGAAAGTTTAACACTTTTATAATACTTATACCTCTTTTCTGAAATATGCTCATATGCTTATCGTAATCATATTATAATGTGACCATAGACGTATAAGGATCACATTTTTTTAAATTAAGTGATGTAAAATCAATGATTATGTTATATATTTATATTAATAGTAAACACATTAAAATATGTACATCATGAATTGATGAACGTTCTTCCTCTTATCACAAAATTCATATTAATTAGTATTATTGTTTGATTCATAAATTATTGATTCACACTTGTAGCAAAATATCGATATATCGATTCCATTGAGCTATTGGTAAATCCGATTTTGATCCAATAATTACTCCTTTATTTTAGTAATAACGAATTCAACCAAGTCATAATATTCACCATCACTAACTCCTTAAATCACAATATTGAGAAAGTAGTGGTTTTACTACATAGTTTATCAACAAGTAATTATGATATATCAAATAAATAAAAGATGAGTTCATGGAGTTGTTGAATAAGTCCATACTTGAAAATGCGATTGGGTGTTAAAGTATGTTTTGGTGGTTTAAATTGCTTCTTTTTAACATGTGAAACATTAGCAAAAGAAAGTATGAGGTGTAGGATTATCTATATAGGGCACAAATCTTGTGGCTGTAATTGTGGTCCCCACACCCTACTATCTCATTACCACATTATTTAAACCTAAATATTTTTAATTATTTCCTCACTATCCATAACCATCCTAACAAATTATCATAGATCACACCTAGCGATGGACTCAGAATTTGATAAACTAATACACTAAAATAAAATCAATGATCAATGAAAATAAAATAAAAATGAGTTTAAAAATGTAGAATTTACCTTAAAATTTATAAAAATTGATGTCTACAACGAGAATTTGAAATTATGAGATTAAAATTAATTAATATACATATTTATCTATATTTTTAAAATTAAAAATATAAAAAATACCTAATCTTGTAAGAAAATCTTGGGGGCGGGGTGGTGCACCCATTGATACCAATACGAATTAGGGATGAATACAGTTTGGAAGATAATCAAACTGTATTAAATCCTAACAAACAAATGTTTGTTAAAAGTTTGATTTTAATCTGGTCGAATCGCTTCACTACTTTTTGTGAAACTCTGTCGCACCGAATCAAATAAACCAAAAGAATAGATTTTAAAGTAATTATATATTGCTATATATCATTAGTAACAAATTTGATTGAACTTTAATGCTACTATCTATTTAATACTACTATAATTTTAAGATTTCATAAAAAAGTTAATAATTAGTAATAAAATAAAATATTTGTGAATAACTTTGACAACACATAAAATCTATGAATAGTTTGATGCATCATATTTGTTTACTTTTTTTTTTTTTTTACCTTCACTTCTTCCATTCTTTGATAACGGAAAGGAGCTTTTTTAAAATGTTATTTTAAAGAGATTGTATATATTAAATTTATTTGTATATTTTCTGCATATTTATAAAATAAAATTGAAATATAATAGTATAATCGAAATATACTTGTTCGCCATCTGTCATTAATTAAATATATTAAATTTTATGATGGTCCACAAATGGTGGCGACTAGTATTAAAAAATAATTAAATTAGTTGATATCGTCACCGGTGGTGGCGACTTGTATTAAAAATTAATTAAACAAAAAGACATGTCAGAAATCACCATAGCAGAGCCTTCACCTATTTTATTAAATCTCACTTTCTACATGTTATTTTATTAATAAATTTTTTAAATTGAAATATTCTATTAAAAAGTCCATTTCGTGCGTATTTTATCCTCTCAATATTTTTAATTAAAAAATGTATGTCAATCGGTTTTTGTTTTAACACACAATTGGCAATGTTTGATTGATTGTCGCATTCGCTTCGTGTTCGATTGACATAGTTGATAACCATATGCAATTTTTATTTTTTTATTTAGGTGACACCGGTGACAGACAAACATGTTTGAAATATTAAGTATTTGGACAATTGTTTACATACGGTCTAAAGTATTTGTAACTTAAAAATGTTTTCCCTTTTTGGTTAATATAATGGGAAAATGGAAATAAATGAATTTATATTCGATTAATTATTATTAAAAATTTAATGAATTTAGTTAATCCAATAACATGTTTATACATTGACTCTACATATTAATATATTATGTACTGATCGATTAATTAAATTATCTTTTAATTAATAGGTTTTGTAGGGTTCTCAAGATTATTAATGTAGAGAATTTTTATTGTATATATTTTATATTTTTAAATTAAAATGATATTGAAAGCTAATAAGGTAACAATTAGTGATAGTGCTGTCACAAAAGCGATGGTCGAAGATGTGGTTTGGTCCACATTACCAAGTTGAAGATAGAAAAATTCCAATTAATTAAACACTTTTATTCAGATAATCAATTTGACAGCTATTGTTCGTTGAATGAAATATTGAAATTATTGAATAATTGAGTGAAACAAAATTGTGAAATCAAAACGTGTCCCACATAATATATTGCTTGTTAATGATTTCTGCACACGTTTAAATGTTAAACAAACAAACAAGATATCCGAAAATAAACTGGTCCAAGTCCAACTATATCAAGACAACTACTTAAACAATTTGTTTTAATTTATGGAAACGTTAATTACGTGGATAAATAAAAAGGGACATGCTGATTTTCTTGGGAAAACAAAAAAAAAAGGGTGTGTTGCTTTTTAGTCAGCCGTAAATTCAAAAGAAGGTTTAAGCCTTTAAGGTAGAAATTTGGGTAAGAAATTATTGCGATTCACATAGTGTAAGAAGAGACTATAACTAGTTTATTTAATTTTATTATTAAATTAAAATGAGTCAATTATTTCTGAATATTTTAAATGAGCTCCTGTCTCATGTATGTGATATGATTTCATAAGAGAATGTTTTTAATCTCGAAGAAAGTGTTTGCAAACACCTGAATTTATTTGATTAGAAAAGTTATTTTAAAGATTTTAAACATAAAAGGTGATTTTGAGTGTATTGATGTTATGTGAATTTCTTCTTATACTTAAATTTAGTTAATTAAAAATTTTACCGTAAATTTTGCATTATTTTTATGGAAAAACTGTTATTCATCTCAAGTAGTCTAAACTATTTGTTGCACTAAAATGTAATATTTCATAATATTTTGAATTAATATTGTTATTTTTGTTTTCTTTATTTAAAAAATGAAAAGAAAAAAGAAAAAGAATACCACAAATTTTGACCTTTGTTAACCTAATGTAAAATTGGCAGTGAAAAAAATTAGCACAAATTTTTATAGCACAATTGGAAAAGAAAAACACAAAATCATATATTTTTATACTTTGAGGAGTGTATATTTCTAATTCTGAAAATTTAGTAATTATTTTGATGTATTTTGGTATTTTTATCCCTTTTCTTTTTTCCAGTAAGACCATATTATATATTCTCAGCCACTTAAACATTATCTAAGTGTATACATACATGATATATATATATATATATATATATATATATTATAATTAATAGCAAAACAGGTTACAATATCCAAAAGTAATATATGCAAATTAAACAAAAGTTCATTATAGTTATTTATGAGTTGGATATTAACAGTGTTTGATAATTAAAGTAACAGTTCAATAATTTAAAAGGTGATATAGTAATGTATTACGTAGATAACTTACGTTGTCA
The DNA here is from genome assembly GCA_946896805.1 of Scutellaria galericulata. Lineage (NCBI taxonomy): Eukaryota > Viridiplantae > Streptophyta > Magnoliopsida > Lamiales > Lamiaceae > Scutellaria > Scutellaria galericulata. The sequence continues at coordinate 17,128,335 of OX335790.1, forward strand.
ATATGTATATGTCAAAAATTCTTTTATTCATTCACTAAAAAAAAACCTTATTCTTCAAGTTCACTTATATAGTATGACTCATTCTTAATTAATTTATATCAGAATATACAACACGCAATAATACATGACACAATCAATACAGAATGAACCATTTAAATTAATTGGAATATATCTAATTGTATAATTCATCTAATATGTGACTCACTCAATAGGACTTTTAACAATTAATGTTAAGAGGACTGCCACCTTGACACTTATGGTCCAATTGATTAGTTGTATTAATGGACCTTAATAAATAAATAGTTATTTGGATAATTATAAGAACACTCAAATCTACTATTATTCTATATATTTGACGACGATTAATTGATCCAAGTTGTTATATCAATTTATAGGCATAATAATTTTTTTTGGCTCAAATAAATAAGATCATACTTTTCAAAATGCAAGTTACGTTACGTTCTTTAAAATATCCTAACACCTAAATATATATATATATATATATATATATATATATATAGTCCTTTTCAATATATTTATTTGGCTTAACTTTTATAATTTGGAACTATTCAAATCAATCTTTTTAGTCTTGAAAACACAAAATGTAATCCCTTAAATCTTATTTACATGTCGTTTTATAGTTTTTTATATCATAAATTAAGAAATATTAAAATTGAACAAAATATACCCTTTAAAAAATCTTATTGATGTGGAATAAATTAATGAAGATCAATTTTAGAATATTATGGTTTGTAAATATGAAAGAGACTAATTAAATATACTAAGTTCAGAATGAAAGGAAAAAAATAAATCTTTTTTTGAGGTAGTGACTGGATAAATATGTAAGAAAAGTCCTGAAAGTATAGTTAAAAATATAAATAATTGAAAATTACAATATTGAACATCTACAAGACTACAACTACACTTAAATAATATCGGATGGAGTATAAAGCATTAAATAATTTACTATAAGGAATATTACTCATTAAATATAGACATACTTGTAAACTGATTAGTATATTTAGCTTCTCCAACAACTTTTTAATTTTTTTGTGAAAAGTCAATAAACTTTTCTGAGAAGGGAATATAATTTATGAAGGTTGCTAAAAACAAATGAATTATTAAATATTCTTGTGTGTTTATAAAACTCAACTTGTTTAGGGCTTAACCAAATACAAATATATATATATTGAGCGAAGAGTATTGATCCATGAGAATATTATACGTTTCTTTTTCCAAGTATACAAAATACAACTACTTAAATTAAATTAGGGCAGCCAGAGATTGCACCTACTACAATGCATGCATCTAGATCTATAAACAATATAATACACATATAAGTCATGGAGTTGGTCTCACATGGCTTCTTAATTTTTATATTGTGAAAATTAACCAAATTTTTTTGACCCAATTATTGTCTAACACCAAAATTTGATCAAGACTAGCTTTAATATATATATATATATATATATATATATTATAAGTTTTTGCATTTCATAATATATGTATGTTTTAGATCTTAATTGCATAAATGTATAGATTTATCGAATGCTGAATAAAAAAAGATCTAGAGGTTTTAAAATATTAATAAGTTATTAGTGATTAAATATATTATATATCTAAAAAAAAGTAATTAAGTTTATCAAATTTTAAGGAGTTTGTGGAAATAAATTTGAATTCCAGAAATATATACATGTACATATATACAATGGGTCTTACTAATTTAAAATTTAATAGCAACTTAGCTAGCTCATAATTAAAATTTTATTTGTAAGTTCATAAATTCTCTTTAACAAATATCAAATATTTTAAGGAGTTTATAATTCAACCATATAGAAAATATAAAATTTATTGTATTTGATTAATACTTTAGAGTAAGGGATACATATAATTGATGAGATTAAATTTAATTAATCTAATCTTTATTTATTATGAAATAAAGTGATTTTGTATTAAATTTTTTAAGAATCTCTAAATTAATCAACCAGTAGCCATGCATAAAATCTTATTAGAAATGAAAGTTAGAAAAAACTTAATAATGTTTATAAAGATAAGTTTATCTTAAAAAATGTATTAAGTAGTGTTTTTTTTTTTTTTTTTTTGGGCATGAATTACATCTGTCACCTTTAAGATTTATTTAAATAATCCAGCAGTTTTTGAAATTTTTAAAAATTATAATTAAATCCTTCAATGATCAAGTTATATATATATATATATATATATATATATATATATATATATATATATGATTCTTTTAAAGTGTGATATTATAATCTGATGTTAATAAAAAACGAATGAATTCAAATTAAAATACCATAGTGATCAGCCGAAACTTAATATGAGCTTTTAAGTTTTTTTTTTTCCATAATTAATGAATCTAATTACAATTTTCATAAAATTAGAGATCTAATTAATAATTTAACCAAATATTGATGATGATAAACGTAATTAATAATTAGGAAAACAGGTAGTGCGTTTCTCTTTCGTGTCAAACTCAAAACGGATGTGGTGTAATGGGAGTCAGTGAGGAAGTCACGTGGAAGGCTCTCATTGGCTGTACAATTGAGCCATAAAGACCAATAGACTAATCAGTACTATTAAGTCTTTTTTTTCCCCATCTTTTAAGTTTTAACCTACCATGTTTCGCCTAATAATTTATTAATTTTAACTTGTGCTACAATGATTCAGGGATTTCATTTTAACTTATTTAAATATATTGTGATAAATAATTTCTTGAAGTTTGATCGATCCCACATCTTATTATGAGTTTTTAGTTTAATGAAAATTCCCAAAATCCTACAAATAAAGTTTATTTAGTCTATTTGATTGGGTCTTGAACCTTCAAATGAAGGAATTAGGCTCGAGAACTCCAATTCATTCGTACGTGAGGGTTATTCTAATAAAACTTTATTTGTTAGTTGTCAATAACTCAATAGTATATATGATATACCATAACACTAATGGTAAAATTATTGTAAGTTAGAGAAACAAATCAATTCAACCAACTACATTTGTTTTGAAAGTCCATGTTTTATTAGTTTCCGCGTTGAAAACCGATCAATATATAATTTTAATTATATTACTTTTTATAGTTATTATTCTTATGTCCTAATTCGGTTTTCTTCTTTCTTTTTAATATAAAATTTTTTAAACTTAAAACCTTAAGGCCATTAAAACAACAAAGTTCAACTTTTGTTTAGTATTATAATATTATTTATAGTTTGAGATAGGATCAAAACACGTAATTAACATAAAAATGCAGGGAGTTGTCGCTTGAAGACTATTAGCATCTCTTGTTTCCTCCACTAGTAATATTGTATTTACATATAGGCATAATTATTTACTTAAATTCCTAGAAAAATACATACATGGAGATATGAACAGATTGCTTTAATTTAAATCATGTTTAATTCATGAGGAGCTTGAATAGTTGAATGTCCCTTTCTGTAAAACCTTTAACCCTCTCTCTCTCTCTCTCTCTCTCTCTCTCTCTCAATAATTGGCCTCCCGTACTACAGCTTCCTCATCTTCAATTCTTGAATTAATTTCCAGAATAATTAGCCTAGAGAAAGAAGAAGAAGAGAGAGAAAATTAAATTGAAGAAGAAGAAGAAGATGGCACAGATGTTACTTCATGGAGATCTTCATGCAACTATATATGAGATTGATAAGCTTCATATTGGAGCTGTTGGAAAATTCTTTCGTAAGGTAATTATTTCTTCTCTTTTCTCTACTTTTTATTACATTCTCTTCTTCTTTTTTCTTCTTTTTTTTTTTTTGGGCTTTTAATTTTGACCTCCAATGTTTTCCTGAAATTCATTTTTTTTTTTTACCTGTCGAAATTACAGGGTCTGTTTTATTCGAGATAAAAATGTTAAATGGGTAGTTTGCAAAATGCATTTTTTATACATCCTATTGCTTATTGAGCCCTCATACTTTTTAATTTTGAATAATTGAGTTCGTAAAACCTTTGTTTTTTTTTGACTTTCTCACATTGAAGACTCTGTAGGTAAAAAAGTTTTTAAAATGTATATAGTTTTCCGCACTTTATGATGTTGCTATAACTAAAAAAGGAAAGAAAAAAACAAAGAACAAGATATTAATATTCTTATAATGGGCCTCACTTGTAAAATTTAATTGATCGACTTTGCATATGTGATTCATTCTTTTGGTATTAGAGAATTAGAGTTTTTCTTTAAAAAAAAAAAGAATTAAAAAAATAATGCAATATCCCTTAAGTGAGTAAGGATTTTATTATCCAAAATATGAAAGAGAACCAAATTACTTTTAAATCAAAAGGAGTTCCTATCAAAATTTTAAACTGTAGCTAAATAATCACATGATATTTTGAAAATTAGTTGACTTTTTAGAAATGATAATTGAGATAATTCTGGAATATAATTATATAAAAGTCTAAAAAAACAGATATTTATAAGTAATATTAGACCTCTTAAGCGGTATTTAATTTTGGTATTATTTTTGTTTCATGACAATTTGTGAGTAGAAGGGACATCCACAGATATTTTCGTAAGTAAATTTAAATCGTTAATTTTAAAGTGGGATTAAATACAGAACTTCTATTCCCATCTCATTCGCATTCCTTGTTACATCAAACTTAAATGAGTATATTACAAAAAATTACAAACTTTTGCCTAATTTTCAACTTTAAGCTATTCACCGAAATTTATAATACTTTCAATTGTAACACCAATGAGAAGTTTTCGGTACAAATTTGATGACATGAATATAATTATACTGTTTCATTTGCTGATGTGGATGTGTATTGAATTAAACATATAAGTCTAGTAATTAAAATAGTACAAAAGTTTGCGTGAGTCGATATCATATATAATTTTTGTGAGACTGATTTTTTTAACTACCAATCAAATTTATTTCCATTAATTTATATGTAAATTATAAAGTGAGTTGACCCGTCTTACATAATATAATCCATGAGATGATATCATATAAGATCCACTCATAAAATAGTTCCATTTTTTATGGACCAAATAATGAACAAATGATTTATTTCATTTTCCCAAACCAAATTTTCATTAGATAAATCGTACACAGACAAATGATTGTTAAAGTAAACATAAATTTCAGTCTCCACCCCAACAATTTTAACTAATAATTCCATTGGTGTTTCAATTGTTTATTACTTTTAAAACTTCACGTTGCAATTCAAAATTGGATGAAAAAAGTTAAAAGAATATATATAGTGAATTATTTCCACTAATTTATGTAATTATTCATATTGAGAATAAATGGTACATTGCCTTATTAATTTATATATTTGACAACTATTTTTTAAGGCTCTGTTTACTTTGCAAACAAAGATAAGTTAATTATCTAAATCGAATTTTTTATTTTCATCAAAATAAACACTAGATAAAGTCAGATAAAATATCAGAGTCATCTCAAAGTAGGCCCAATAGAAATATAAAAATAATCACTTTTATCCCCAGTCTTTTTATAATTTTCGAAAAGCATTTGCCCCTATAAGAATTTTAAAGCTTTCGTGTAATTTGATGTTTCTTAGAGAAAATTGGGAAATCAGTTCTTGATCTCAACCTATATCTGGAAACTCAATTGAGTGTTAATATAAATGATATTATTGTGACTTGACGAAATTCACGCTTAAGTTAAAATAAAATAATGATTTTATTCAAATAGCCACCCAATTTTACATGAATCTCACATGTTGACTATTAGCTGGCGTGAAGAAGTTTCTGCAAAGTTAGTGTGGCTTATTTGAGGGATCAAACTTAAATTTCCAAAAAATAATAATTGCCAAAAATAATGTATGTGTTCATTATTAAATTATTATGTCAACAGCTTAGAAAGCACTTTGTTTAGAGTCGGCCTTCTGGAAATTTTAGATGAAAATCTCCTTAAAATTCAAAAAAGTTAAATTTATTTAACCATTTTTTTAGAAATAAGAGATTTTATATTTTGCTAGGCTGCTTGCAAGACATTGACTAATTAAATCTCACGTGCGAACCAGCTACCCAACTTTGAATCCAAATAAATTAATTGATTTATTCAGAATTCGGTATAAACATTTATGAGGTTCTAAAAAAAATTAAAAAATAATAATATGACCACGCTTATGAGGTGCACCCAAATTAAATAGTTAAAATTCAAAATAATTCTTGATTTTTTTTAAAAACCCATTGGTACATGATTAATGGTTAATTTTGAATGTTAAGAGATATGAGCGAAATCCGTTGATTCTCCTATAATTTTTTTTAAAAATGTTACTAAGTTTTCTTTTTTTTTGAGAAAACTTATATACATGTTGATGTTATTGTTTTTTCTATATAATTATAATCGTGTAAAAGAAGTACATAGATGGTAATTTAGCTATTTTGGACTACGGAAGGATATTAGTTTGATCAATCCAAATAGCTAACCAAGGATGAAGATTTAAGGGGAGAACAGAATTCTGATAATATATAGTTATAACTTGATTTTTTTAATTGGGTACATGACAAGAAAAATATTATTATTTAATCTTCCAATTTAAGACATGCAATTTTGAAGAATTTACAACACAAATCATTTGATAACTTTCCCATGATTTTTCTCTGGATTCTGTATCAGAATTTGGTTACGAATATACATCATGTCTGTATTAAATTTTTAATTAATATATACGAAATTTCATTCATATAAGTTTTGATAAATTCGACAATATGATGACACATGATTAAACTAAAATGTGCAAAACTGAAATTTTATTAGATATCCCCTATGAACATATTAAATAACTACCAAGGATCATTACCATGATCTATAATCGTCGATAAATCATTTAGTACTGTGTTTCAATCTCATATTTCATTGATTACAGTTGGTAGAAGGCGTCGAGGACGTTCTAGGCTTCGAGGAAACAGCATCGAAGCTCTACGCAACGATCGATATAGGACAAGCCAGAGTTGGAAGAACCAGATTACTTAACCAACAAGCAAACCCTAGATGGTATGAATCATTCCACATATACTGTGCTCACATGGCATCCCAAGTGATCTTCACCATCAAATTGGACAACCCCATTGGAGCAGAGCTGATAGGCAGAGCATACATCTCTGTTTCAGAGCTGTACCATGGAGACGAAATCGACACGTGGCTCCCAATCCTCAACAACAATCACAAACCAATCCATGGCCACCCCAAAGTCCATGTCAAGCTTCACTTCTACGACGTTACTCGCGAACGTTGCTTCGCTCACGGGCTGAAAAGCCCGAAATTCCCTGGCGTGCCGTTCACCTTCTTCTCCCAGAGAAAAGGAAACAGAGTTACTCTGTATCAAGATGCTCATGTTCCGGACCATTTTGTCCCCAAGATTCCGCTCTCGGGTGGGAAGTTCTACGAGCCTCATCGTTGCTGGGAGGACATATTCGATGCTGTCATGAATGCTAAGCATTTCGTGTATATAACAGGGTGGTCGGTGTACACTGAGATAACGTTGATTAGAGATCAAAGAAGGCCAAAGGCAGGTGGGGATATGACACTTGGTGAGTTGCTTAAGAAAAAGGCGAACGAGGGCGTGAGGGTTTTGATGCTCGTTTGGGACGATAGAACCTCGGTTGGCTTGCTTAAAAAGGATGGTTTGATGGCTACTCATGACGAAGAAACGGGGGACTATTTTCGCGACTCTGAAGTGCATTGTGTGTTATGTCCGCGTAACCCTGATGATGGACGAAGCATTATTCAGAACATAGAGATTGGGACTATGTTCACTCACCATCAAAAGATTGTGGTGGTGGATAGTGCAATGCCAAATGGGAATGACCAAAAGAGGAGAATAGTGAGCTTCATTGGTGGGATTGATCTATGTGATGGTAGATATGACACTCAGTTTCATTCCCTTTTTCGGACTTTGAACTCTGCTCATCACGATGATTTCCATCAAGGGAACATTAAGAATGCAACCATCCAGAAAGGTGGGCCCAGGGAGCCCTGGCACGACATCCATTGCAAGCTCGAGGGGCCCTCGGCTTGGGATGTCCTCTACAATTTCGAGCAGAGGTGGAGGAAGCAAGGTGGGAAGGACATTCTTGTAGAGCTTCATGAGCTTCAAAGAATCTTGATCCCACCGTCTTTTGTCACGTATCCGGATGATCACGAGACGTGGAACGTGCAAGTGTTTCGTTCCATTGATGGGGGTGCGGCCTTTGGCTTCCCAGATGCACCCGAGGAGGCGGCCAAAGCCGGCCTAGTGAGTGGGAAAGACAACATTATTGATAGGAGCATTCAAGATGCTTATATCCACGCGATTCGTAGGGCGAATAGGTTCATATACATTGAGAATCAGTACTTCTTAGGAAGCTCGTTTTCGTGGAGATCGAATGATATCAATGTGGCAGATATCGGGGCACTTCAGTTGATTCCGAAAGAGTTGTCGTTGAAAATAGTGAGCAAGATCGAAGCAGGGGAGCCGTTTAGGGTTTACATTGTGATTCCGATGTGGCCGGAGGGGTTTCCGGAGACTTCTTCGGTGCAGGCTATATTGGACTGGCAAAGAAGGACCATGGAAATGATGTATAGTGACATTGTTGAAGCTCTTAGGGTTAAAGGGATTATGGCTAACCCTAAAGACTACTTGACTTTCTTTTGTCTTGGCAATAGAGAGGTGAAGAAGCCTGGAGAGTATGAGCCATCTGAGAAGCCTGATGCCAATACTGATTATAGCAGAGCTCAGGAGGCTAGGAGAGGAATGATCTATGTCCATGCTAAGATGATGATCGGTACGTATAAAAAGACTGATCTACCCTTATTGAGTTAAAACTTTTAAAACTTATATTGAGTTTTTTATTTACACTTCACTCACTTTCACTCAATTCCATTTGCAATTGAACTTTAACAACACAGATCATCATTACCTTTATTTTTTTATCAATTCGGTACATTATCAGACATTTTGGGCTCCAATTGGTTGATTCGAGCTTGAATCAAACATGGACCTTAAAATTGACTTGAGGAAGATCGAAATTTTGAATCCTGATTGTCAATTATCGAAATTTTTGGTGGGTATGTTGTAGCTTTTAATGTGGAAAGATGATATTTCCAACACTAATTGGAAATTGAGAATGAAAAAGCAATTGAAGCCCAAAATATTTGATTATGTGTCAAATTGATAAAAATTAAAGTTCAAAATTCATGTTGTAAATGAAATCGAATTACAATTTGATGATTTGTAGTGTAATTAACACTTTCATATTTTGACATTTTAGTTGGCTAAATCCCTCAACTCTCGTTTTCTTTGACAGTTGATGATGAATACATAATCATAGGATCCGCGAACATCAACCAACGATCAATGGATGGTGCGAGGGATTCAGAAATCGCAATGGGAGCCTATCAGCCTTATCATCTATCTTGCAAGCAGCCCGCAAGGGGCCAAGTTCATGGCTTTCGTATGGCGTTGTGGTACGAGCACACGGGGATGGTCGACAATTGCTTCTCATATCCTGAAAGTTTAGAGTGTGCTCAAAAGGTGAACGAAATAGGTCGTGCCAATTGGGATACTTATACGAGCGAGGTCTTGGAAGGAGATCTCCGAGGGCATTTACTTAGCTATCCCATCGGAGTTGCGTCCGATGGAACAGTGACCGAGCTGCCCGGGACGGAGTATTTCCCCGATACCAAGGCTCGGGTTCTTGGTACCTATGCTGAGTTCTTACCTCCCATTCTCACTACATGATCACATGTATTGTATTGGTTATGTCTAATAAGTTATGTGTAATAAGTGGATATGGACTCAATAAAATTCCACAGTTATCAAATATGTACATGTTTGTGTGTTTATATTATAATCAGGTCCATAATTTTGTTACTGAAAGTCTATATTATAATCATCTATATGTATTTAGTCTTATTGTTTTCACTAAAACTAATTAATGGTTTAACCGCATTTATTCAATTGTAATTTCTACACATATTGTAGTCATAAGTTTTGTCACTTAATTGAAAGTTTTATAGACAAATATTTCTTGACGCCAAATTACAGTATCTTGATTAAAAAGATAATAACATATTTACCATAATTTTTTGAAGGATAACTAGAGATGAGAGAAGTGTTTAGAAATTTTGTAATAGAATTATAGAAACAAAGCTAGTTGGCCAAAGTCAAAAACGGGTATAAGATGTGTGTTCTGACTAATATTCATTCCATCCTTAAAAAAAAAAAAAAGTCTTGTTCCCTAAACGTTTTTCTGTTAAAAAATATTATGTTTCCAAAATCAAAGTTTGTTTCATCTGAACATACTACACCAACTAAACAAGTTGAATATAATTGATAAATTAAATCAACAAATAAATTGAAAGGCCTAAGTAAAAAATGATGGCTTATATAGTATCATAACTTCATTTAGTTAACATAATTTAAAGAAACATCAATAATTTAAAGTAATAATTTTGGAGGAGATGAAGCTTTATTACCATTAAAATGAGTACAATTCTTGTGAGTTTAACTGATCTAATTCAGTGAAACACGACAATTCATAATCCATTATACATATATAAATTTATGAGAATAAATTTGATCTGTGAACAGAGAAGTTCTGTCGACATAACTTTTTCGAAAGAGATTTTTGGGTAAAATAGATAAATAAATAAAATTGGAAATGAAATAAAAATGAAAATGAAAGATGCTAGAAAGTTTTGATAATAATTTGATAATGGTAAAAGTTGGAAGATGCCTTAGAAAAGTAGGCTGACATTTCACTTTAAATGGCGATTGGGGTAACTAAATCTGCATATGCTTACACACGCAACCACCCTTTTCTTCACTCTTCCTACCTAATCACCATTACTATTTTATTCTTTTTTTTCACTTCATCCTTCTGTTATTTTCTTTTTTTAATCTATTGCTTTCTGGGCAAATACTATAATTTCTGACTCTTTTGATCCAATGTTTGATTTATATGTTAAAGTATTGTATTAATTGTGTCACATAAGTTTAGGCTCATTTAAAAGTATATTAATAAAGTTTTAATAATTTGGGCTATGATGTATCTCATAGTGTTGACTTTTTGAGTCATGTGGAGATTAAGGCCTCGTTTGCTTCGCCGGTTTAGGGTGGTTTGAATTTATAAACCACCCTAAATTTTCGTTTGCTTCAGCTGTTTAAGGCCCGAAAAAAAAACATTGGGCCCGGGCTTTTCTGCTGATTTAGGCTCTCTTAAATGGTGTTTTACAAAATCCCAAAATTTTGGTGGGTTTATTTTTTTTGAACAGTAAATTTTGAAGAGCACCGATTCTGCCCTCGTTTTATGGAGCAAATTGTCCACTTTGTCCTTAGTTTTCCTCGTATTTACAAAATTGCCACTCATATAAAAGATATTTGAAGTACATTGCAATTTTTTTAATGAATTTTTTTTTAAGACATTACAATTTTTTTAATGAAGGGTAAAATAGTCATTTCATTTTTTTTACAGGAATAAACCAACAAAGCAAACAAAAAATGCAAAATAAACCCACAACTACAAACCCATAACCATTCAAATCAAACACAAAATTTGATTTAAACCTACAACCAAACCTACGAACCAAACATCGAAAAAGTACTATTTTGTCTTCTTCAAACAGTAAAAACCCGAAAATTTAAACCACCCTAAATAAACCAAACGCACCCTAAGGGTGATTTAGTAATTTAGGTATTTGTAATTAATTGGTTTATGCCACTTGTCAGCTTCTTTTGTATTTATATATAATCTCAACATCATATATGACTTTAGATACTTTCTTTATTGGTCGGATTTTCTAAATTCGATTTAAGAGCTTGAAGAAAATTAGTTCAATGGATAAAACATGAAAGATAACGACCCCTGGACAAATAATTAAGACAATTAAAGATATCATTAGGTAAATTTATTAACTTAGAAACCCAATCAAAATGATCGATCAATCAAATATCGATAGATTTAAAAACCTAATTCATTTCTCAAAGCTTACCACTTGTTCCAACATTAAGTAGGCTTTCGTAAAGAACACTTCATTTTTTTATGATTTACAATAGTCTTTTCAGTTAATTCAATAGATATAAGAATGAGATCATAAATTAAGACAATTTCACAATGATGTATAAGGTTATTTGAAAAAGGTTATATTCCACGTCATAAAAATGTTGAATATAAAGAAAGCTTCGACTTGACCCAACCAAAATACTCAAAGAAATTAAAAGCCAATATTAAATACAAGACTGGAAACTGCAGCCCAACTGCCACAATATTAAACAAACAACAAACCATTTTTCTTCCATTTCCAACAACATCTCTCTTTCTCTCTCTAAGTGATCATCAAACATGTCTTCAATTCTATCATCACAAGGGATGGTGTTGGCCACCGCCATGGCCGTCTCCGGCACCGTAATTCTCCTCGCGTTCCGCCTCCAAAAGCCCCCTTCCTCAAATTCCCTTTTTACCCTCCCACCTTCTTGCATCATTAATTCAGGTATGTTCATGTTCATGTTACATTTCCTCAATTCTATTATATATCCATTTTCGGTTTACACCTACGTATTATAACACATACAGACGACGGATATAATTATAAATATATATTGTTAATAATTGGTTTAATTAAATATGAGTATGCATGTGGTGTAGATGGAGAGAAGAAAAGAGAGAAAAAGAAGAAGAAGGTGCACTTTGCAGAAGATGTGGTGGACCCTATTGGGAACAGTGATGAGTACAGGAAATTGCGAAGCAATAATATTTTAAAGAAATATTCAAATTCATCTCCCACATTCAAGAAAGCTGCAAAGATTCAAGATATGCCAGCAAATAGAGTGGCCCTTTACAATGGAATTCTTAGAGATAGAGTCCTTAATAGGCTCTCTTATTAATTCATCTTTTTTGAAAGTTTTTGTAGTTGCCAAGAATTTGGTCTTCATTATGTTTGTGAATACTCCCTCCATTCCGGTTCAACTTGCCTATGTTGACCGGACACGGAGGTTAAAAAAATACAGTTGACTCAAGTGAATATGCATTTTAGATGACATTTTTGTAATAATATGCACATCAAATCAAATCCTATGCACTTTTGGATGATATTTTTGTAATAATGTTGAAATATAGAGATATTAATGTAAATTTTTTTTTTTTGCCATTTATGGGCTGACAAGTTTAGATGAGACAAACCGAAATGACAAGTAGACAAGTTAAGTTGGGACGGAGGGAGTACTATTTTTTTTAATTTGTTTTAGGGTCCCTCTACTTGTTAGAAATTACATGTAAGAAAATGGGTTTGGAATTGCATGATTGCACATGTTCAATTCTTTGTCATCTTTCAATAGTTGAACATTCTCTTAATTTAGTACTCTCTTTATAGTTATCATCGCAAGTGGCACTATATATAATACTCTTGAAAGTGTCTTTAGCCTTTTCTTTTGATTTTGTGCCACAATACTAGAATCAAATGACCATGACTTGATGAAAATGATCAATTATTGGGTTTGCCTTTGAGCCGCTTCAATAGTCTCTTCCTTTTGAACTGCATTTTAAATATATTTCAAAGTCTTCGATATGTGTACATTTGTGAATATTAATAATATCGTTTAACGTATAGTGTCTGCTAATAATATATATATATATATATATATATATATATATATATATGATTAGATTATATACTAGATAAGAGCACTATTTATAATCGATGGCATTGTATGAATTTTGAAGCACACAACTTGCAAGTTCAAATGGAGAATTAGCTAGTGGTACTTAAAATAGAAAATATTTAAGAAGTAGAAAACTAATGCTATCTTTAAATAGTCAACATTATTTAGGTACAACTCCGTCGTTGTGTTATGCATCATAATCCATCACATGAAAATGTCCCTTATCATTGATGCACATGATTTCTTTTATTTTTTTAGTAGATGCATGCAAAAATGTCCAACCTTTATCTTTCACTACAACTATATATTATACGGCATTATTGTTGTACATATAAACTACATTAATTAATTAGTTAATCATAAATTTAGAACTCATTATAAAATCGACCTGATTGACAAAAAACATCATCATCTGATTACCGAAAAATTGTTGGATGAATCGATTTGTAAAGTAGAAGTAATTTCTTTTCATTGTTGCGTAATTTTCTCTCACACTTGTAAGCAACTAAAATAGAGGCCAATAATTGGGAGATGTTCATTACCTTCCCCATTGACTCAACCATACTTATACAAGCCAAATTCTAATTGGTATTCAACTCATGTTTATGGTGGGCATAGTTTTCTTTAAAGCTAACTAGAACCGCTGAGCTGCTGACAAGTGTCACCAAGTTATTGGACAGACAACTGCCAGGTGCATATGGGAAAATGACAAGTAGCCAAACTAGGATTGGGACATTGGGTTATAGCCTATATAGGTCTCCCTCTCCCACAAACAAGAAACTCTACAATTTCTTTTAGCTTAATCTATAATTGAGCCTTAATTTTCATAAAATTGTAATTTAAAAAAAAAATTCTCTCAAAAAATAAAATAAAATAAAATAAAGTACTGTCCTAATTAAAATCAGTGAGGTAGACATGGTTATCTGATGTAGAGTGTTACTGATTCGAGATTCGGTTCAATTTAATATTTTTTTAGTATCATGTTCAACACTAAAACTGATAAAATATAAGCATAGATCATAATGAATGAACAAAAGAGGTTTCAGTTCGCACAAGGAAGTATAAGTATAAGTAGGGTGTTCAAGGAACTCGAGTAGCGGAGTTAGTTCAAGTTCGCGTTCGACCAGTAAAGAAGTCGCGGTTTAATTATATAGGCACATTTTTTTAGTTCGACTAACGGTTTAACGGTTTTCTGTTGAGTCTGTTTTGCAGGAACAGCTCGGTGAGTTCGGTAGGAGAACGATTAGATGATCGAACTGGTGTTTGGGCGGGAAATTTCCTGACGCAGCTATATATATATATAGATCGCGTTCACACACACACATAGTTCTAAGAAGCTTAAGTTTTCTAGAGAAAGAAAGTTTTGTTTCAGAGAGTCAGTGAGAGGTTTCTTGTTGTATTCTCCTGTTGTAAAATGCTGATTTCAATACAGATTTAGTGGAAGATAGATCCGTGGATGTAGGCATTTGTTAAGTCGAACCACGTAAACTTGGTGTTGTTTCTTTCTGTTTTTGTTGTTCTTCAATTTCTCTGTTCTTGTTCTTGATTATTTTGTGATTGTGAGTTCACAGCTTGCAATCTTGTGTTTCTTGATCGCGAATATAACAAGTGGCGCCGTCTGTGGGAATTTGAGATCAAGAGATGGGTTCAACCAAGTTTGATATGGAGAAGTTTGATGGTTCTGGCGATTTTGGCTTATGAAGAATCAAGATGAGGGCCGTATTGGTTCAACATAGTGCTGCCGCTGTCTTGCAAGGAATATATGCTTTCCCAGAGGGCATGAGGCCCGAGCAGAGGGCTACTCTTATGGAGAATGTGCACAATATGATTATTCTCAGTTTGGAAAATAAGGTTCTTCGTGAGGTCTCCAAGATCGAAACAGCCCAAGGTATTTGGGAAAAGCTTGAAAGTCTGTATATGGTTAGATCGCTGACCAACATGTTATTTTTGAAGAAAAGGTTGTATGCTTTCAAGGTTCTGGAAGATCAACCATTGTCTAATCAACTGGAAGAGTTTGCTAAGATCTTAGATGATCTTGAGAACGTTGATGTCAAGCTTGAAGAAGAAGATAAAGCTCTAATGCTTCTTAGTTCGCTCCCAAAGAAGTTTGAAAACTTTTGTGACTCCATCCTATATGGAAGGCAAAAATCCGTTGCATTGGAGGAAGTGCTAACTGCCTTGAAGACCAAGGAGTTGACAAAGAAATCAGAGCATAAAGCTCAGGGTGGGGGTGAAAGTCTGATGGCTAAGCAAGCCGGAGGAAAGAAAAATCAGTTCAAGAAGGCAAACAAGAAAGCCCCAATGTCGAATCAAGATTCAAAGGAAGATATTGAGAGAAACAGATGCTTTCATTGCCATAAGCCTGGCCATTACAAGAAAGACTGTTTCAAATTAAAAGGGAACAAGAAAGGAAAACTCGACCAACCAGGGAAGCAAGCAAATCCAACTACTGATGCATCGAACTCCAGCACTGGATACGAATCCTCCGAGGTATTGGCTATTACTTTTAATGATACTAACGAGGAATGGATTCTTGATTCAGGGTGTTCCTTCCACATGAGCCCTCATAAAGAGTGGTTCAGAGATCTGATCTTGAAGGAGGAGGGACCTGTGATGCTCGGGAACAACAAGACTTGCAGGATCAAAGGTGTTGGTGCTGTTCCGTTGAAGATGAAAGATGGATCAGTGAAAATCTTATCTAATGTAAGATTTGTTCCCGAACTGAGGAGAAATTTAATTTCTCTAGGTATGCTAGACTCCCAAGGATACAAGTTATCAGCTGGAGGTGGAGTAATGCAAGTTATGAAAGACTCCAGAATTGTGTTGGAAGGTTTGAAGAGACATGACATGTATTACTTGAAGAGAACTACTGCTACTGGTGGTTCTTACTCGGCAAAGGAGGTGGATAGAACGCTTATATGACATAAGAGATTAGCTCATATAAGTCTCCAAGGTTTGCACGAACTCCAGAAGCAAGATGCATTTGGGAAAGACAAAATCACTGAGCTCGAATTCTGTGACTACTGTGTGATGGGAAAGGCCAAGAGAATGAAGTTCGGTACTGGCAAACATATAACTCAAGGAAGGCTGGACTATGTACATTCAGATTTATGGGGTCCTATAAGAGCAACCAGTAAGAATGGTGGCAGGTACTTTCTATCAATCATTGATGATTTTTCAAGAAAGGTTTGGGTGTTCGTACTCAAAAGTAAGGATGAAGCATTCCAGAGATTCAAGGATTGGCTGATTCAGGTGGAGAATCGAACTGATAGGAAGCTCAAGTATCTCCAAACTAACAATGGCCTAGAGTTCGTCTCAAATGAGTTCAACACATTTTGCAAGAAGAAATGGATAACCAGACACAAGACCACTCCATACACTCCGCAGCAAAATGGCCTTGCAGAGAGGATGAATCGAACACTTTTAGAAATGGTGAGATGTATGCTTTTAAGTTTGGGTTTAGACAAGAGCTTTTGGGGTGAGGCAGTTACCACTGCAGCATATCTAATCAATCGAACTCCATCAAGTGCTATTGGCTTCAAGACTTTAGAAGAGAAATGGAGTGGAAGATTGGCGGACTATTCTGAACTAAGAGTGTTCGGATGTTTATCTTATGTCCATGTCAAGCAAGACAAATTAGACTCAAGAGCTCTCAAGTGTGTGTTTTTGGGATATCCAGAAAGAGTTAAATGATACAAGCTATGGTGTTTGGAGAAAGGAAACCAGAAGTGTATTGTGTCCAGGGATGTCTCATTTGATGAATCGTGCATGCCGCTGAATAAAGAAGACATAAAAGACCAACCAAGTACTCATGATGGAAAGAAAGCCGAGCTTGAGGTGGAGCCAAAGCATTCTGATTCAGATGATGAAGCTCGACAAGAAGAAGCGAACACTGAAGATTGAGGGGAACAAGATCCCGAAGATCGAACGCTTGCGAACTATCAGCTCGTCAGAGATAGGCCTAGGAGGTTAGTGAAAGCTCCTATTAGATTTGATCAAACTAACTTTACTTCTTTTGCTTTCCTTGCAGCTGAAAACATAGAACACAATGAGCCAAGTAACTATACTGAAGCTACTACTTGCAAGGAGAAAGAGAAGTGCAAAATAACTATAGATGACGAACTGAGTTCTCTAGCAAAAAATGAAACTTGGACCATTGTTGATAAGCCAAAGAATCAGAAGTTTATTGGTTGCAAGTGGATCTTTAAGAAGAAAATTGAAGCTGCTCAAAATAATAAAGTGAGGTTTAAAGCAAGACTAGTGGCTAGAGGATTTACTCAGAAAGAGGGTATTGATTACACAGAGATCTTCTCTCCAGTGGTTAAACATTGTTCCATTAGAATATTGCTCGCAATGGTAGCTCAGTTCGATCTGGAGTTACATCAGATGGATGTTACCACAGCTTTCTTACATGGTGAACTGAAGGAGACCATCTACATGAAGGTGCCAGAAGGCTTGAAGATTCCGAACTGTGAAGAGAAAGCTTGCTTACTTAGAAAGTCACTTTACGGACTAAAACAATCTCCAAGACAATGGTATCTCAGGTTTGATCAATTTATGAAAAATATTCAATTCACTAAGAGCATGTATGATAGCTGTGTGTATTTTAAATTTGATTCAAATACTTCATTTATATACTTGTTATTGTATGTTGATGACATGCTTATTGCAAGTGATTCCATGGAAAGTTTGAATAAGATTAAATGTTTACATAACACTGAATTTGAGATGAAGGATCTGAGAGAAGCTAAAAGGATCTTAGGGATGGACATTTCAAGAAAAAGATCTAGGAATGAAGTAGTGCTCGAACTCAGCAACTACTTGAAGAAGGTGTTGATTCGATATCAAATGAATCAATGCAAAAGTGTTTCTGTACCAATCGGACAACATTTAAAGTTGTCAAATGAGCAGTGTCCAAAGACAAAAGAAGAAAAGAACAGGATGAGAAAGATACCTTACTCTAATGCTGTTGGAAGAATGATGTATGATATGGTGTGTTGTCGACCAGATTTAGCATATTCCATGAGCTTAGTAAGTAGGTATATGTCTAATCCGGGTTCATCTCATTGGGAAGCAGTGAAGTATGTGCTTAGATACATTAATGGCTCAGTGAATCTGGGATTGAAGTTTAAAAGAACTCCGAACTCAGGAACTCCGATAGTAGGATATGTAGATGTGGACTATGCTGGGAACATGGATACTAGAAAGTCTATTTCGGGCTATGTTTTCACTTTGTTCGGCACAACAGTGAGCTGGAAGTCAACACAGCAATCTGTAGTGGCGTTATCTACAACTGAAGCTGAATTTATTGCATTGACAGAGGCAATCAAAGAGGCACTATGGTTAAAGGGAATTCTTTCAGAGTTCGGAATTGTTCAAAAGAGTGTGAATGTTTTCTGTGATAATAACAGTGCAATTCACTTGACGAAGCACCAGGGTTTTCATGAACGAACTAAACATATTGATGTCAGGTTATACTACATAAGAAATATTGTGGAAAAAGAAGAAGTTAAGGTTGGCAAGATCGCAAGTGAAGAAAATCCAGCTGATGGATTAACAAAGGCGTTACCAGCTACCAAGTTCGAACTATGCTGGAATCTGATCGGACTTAGAGGAAGTTCGGCTACTAATGTTACTTGAGGAAGTAATGGGCTGGAAGGAGTTATGATCATGCTTAAGGTGGAGATTGATAAAATATAAGTATAGATCATAATGAACGAACACAAGAGGTTTCAGTTCGCACAAGAAAGTATAAGTATAAGTAGGGTGTTCACGGAACTCGAGTAGCGGAGTTAGTTCGAGTTTGCGTTCGAACAGTAAATAAGTCGCGGTTTAATTATATAGGCACATTTTTTTAATTCGACTAACGGTTTAACGGTTTTCTGTTGAGTCTGTTTTGCAGGAACAGCTCGGTGAGTTCGGTAGGAGAACGATTAGATGATCGAACTGGTGTTTGGGCGGGAAATTTCTTGACGCAGCTATATATATATAGATCGCGTTCACACACACACACATAGTTCTAAGAAGCTTAAGTTTTCTAGAGAAAGAAAGTTTTGTTTCAGAGAGTCAGTGAGAGGTTTCTTGTTGTATTCTCCTGTTGTAAAATGCTGATTTCAATACAGATTTAGTGGAAGATAGATCCGTGGATGTAGGCATTTGTTAAGTCGAACCACGTAAACTTGGTGTTGTTTCTTTCTGTTTTTGTTGTTCTTCAATTTCTCTGTTCTTGTTCTTGATTATTTTGTGATTGTGAGTTCACAGCTTGCAATCTTGTGTTTCTTGATCGCGAATATAACAAAAACAAAACACATCAAAAATCTCTTCATCAGATTTTTTCCTCATTGTTTTTTTACAACCTATTGTTTAACAATGTTTCTGTTGAGCATAATCTGTTGTTCTAAAATCTAAATATTGTTTTGAACGTTTTGGCATTTAGGAAAAAAAGAAAAAATAGAACATTCGAGAACTAATTAACCCACCAACAATATAATTTCTAAAAATTAAATTATGCAGAATTGAAGCAGAAGATATTATTGTTGGGAGTGGAACAATGACATATTTGTTGGGAGTGGAACAATGAGGAATATCCATGGAATTAGCAATAAATTAATAAACGTAGATGACATATGCGAATCCAATGTTTCATAAATCCAATTTCATGACCTCACCATCTAATTTATAATATGCAAGAAAGTGTTTAATCATATACTTCTTATATTACATAAATGTCACTTTTGAATAATCAGTTGAGTATTACAAGGAAAGAGACATGCATGCTAATATTGTTTCTTGCCTCATCCTCATGCTAATGTCTTGCCACTTTTTTTTTTTTACTTGACCAGACAAAATTTTTCTCTCCTTTTGATTTAATTTTAAATTTAATAATATTCAAATAAATATTTTTGTTAGTTAGTGAATCTTTTGACTAAAAATGCAAAATTGGGCCCATAAAAATTAGGATATGACAAAACTGATCTCAATTTCTTTTAAGATTAGCAAAACTAGTCATGTTGGTTCTAAATTATCACTCTTTTGGTTCAAAAATCAATAATTTAGCCAAAATTTTAGATTCTATGATTAATTTGGCGTGACAACGTGGCCGTACCCAAAATTATATTGAACTTGACATGACGATGTACAAACAACAATCAATGACTGTATTTTTACATCATTTTATTAGTTAATTGTTGTTTACTCGTTTATATAGTGCAATATCAAGTTTATAACACTTCGTAGCCCTAGATCATCAAAATTAGTTAGCATATGCAAATTTACAACAAAATTAGATATTTAAACTATTAGGACTAGCTCAATATGCCACTTTTAAAATAAAGATTGGCAGAACTATTGCTACATACGACCATTAATACTTTTAGGACCAATATAAGAAGTATATAAAAAAATTGTAATTCTACTTTTAACGTATTATCTAAATATTTCTTCGAACACAAATTAAACAAGAATATAAATCAAGTGTTTTATAAATTTCAATTATACATACATATATATACAAAAAAATACATTAATTAAAGAAAATATAGTATTCATCACATGTTTCACATATTTTCATTAAAGATTAAACCTAAACACATAGTCTTACTGTAGTGCACCTGGAATACTTGTATTCATGTTCAATCTAGACCATCAGATGTTATTTTAATTTTCCACCACTAGATTAAGTAAATAATAACAACAATTATAAAGTAAAAATAGAGAGGTACATTAGTATCCATATATGTGCATCACAGAATCACCCATAAATACATGATGAAAATAATTCTATTATATAAAAGAAAGAAAACATAATTTCTACACAATGAAATGTTGACACCTTTCTCTCTTCCCCTTTTCCACATTGTAACACAACCTATAATAGCTTATCATTAGCATTTGATTAGCAATTTAGGATGGATTAATTGGATGGTTGGGAAAAATGGTAGGGCTGAGTTTATACATTGAGCTGGCACTTTACACAGTAGAAAGAAAAAAAGTGATCAAGATAAGGATTACCTGCACTACTTAATCAATTAATTAATTATCTTAATCTCCATACTTAATTAATTAGTGCTGATGACGATTATTGATTTTGATTTTTGTTAAAATGCATCTCCTTTTATCACTGTCGATGTAAGCATCCAGATGCTACCTGCAATAATTTAATGCTAAAGTTACAATAATTTTATTTAAATAATGTTGTCACACGCAAGTGTTCCTTGTTTGGCCAACAAAACTATAAGACCATAGGAAGGCACTACTTGTGAAAGCAATTTCTTTTTTTTTTATTCATGTAAAGTAATATTTTAGTTCATTGAAATTAGAATTAACGTTATATAAAATGTGTCTTATTTATATATATATATATATATATATATATATATATATATATATATAATTAAAATATCGTTATACATGTGAAATGTATTGATACGTTAATATTAAGATAAAAATGCACAAACGAATATAAACACGCGACTAGAAAACAAAAAAATATATATACATTGATAAATTTTCATGTGCTGCCAATTTAATTAACTTACATATTAGTTTAGACTTAAATAACTAATCATTCTCTCAAACTCAAGTTTATATTATTTTATTTTATTAATTTTTTTCTTAGCTTACATATTAGTTTCAACTTATGTGCAACTTCTTTTTTTCCCTCTATTACACCTCAAAATTCACGAGTTTTTAACTTTGTAATTTAAGCAAAATCTTCAAATGGAGAGTAATTTTCAGAATTCTCTCATATAAATAAATAAACATATATTAAGTAAATAATAATTATTTATTTTATTTATTGATTAACCAGAAAAAAAATGTGGTTAATGGATTTTGAGAAATACACTAATTTTTTTTTTTTGATATTATTTATATGGCCCGGCTATCCGCACCCCCAATTCTTCTAAACACACCCTAGTTTTTTTATTTTTGATTTAAAAAATTTTAAAAAATAACAAAATTACAATTTTACCCTTATGCAAGAAGACTTTCGGTCTATCTCGCTAGCAGTAATATCCCAATGCCCGAGACAGGGAACCAATAAGAAAGCCTTGGTCGAGTCAAAACATCGTGGTCAACGAGAACTTATAATCGGGGCCTCTCTGTGTTCGAACACCAGTCGAACACACCTCTTTGCGTTCGATAAACTAGGGTCGAACGGGTCCCAGATTTGTTGTTTTTTTTCGTTCTTTTTATACTATTTTACACTATTATTATATAGTTTGTTAACTCATAGATTGGTTTTTCATACGTTATCCCTTTACAATTTTAAGGTTTGAGTAATGAAAGAAAGAAAGAAAAAAAAAAAAAAAAGGAAGAAGAAGAAGGGAGAAGCAAGCAGACAGGTTTGGGGAAGAAATGAGAGAAAAATTTTAATTTTTTTTTTGATAAGGGTAAAATTAGAATTTTGGTTTTTTTTTTGAATTTTTTAAATTAATTTTTTTTTAAACTGGGGTGTATTTAGATGAATTGGGGGTGCAGATAGCCGAACCCTATTTATATTTGATTCTATTAAGTTCATATACAAAACTTCAATTTAAAGATAATTTAATAATAAAACCCATGTGTTATATGGAATTATATTCATATATTTATGGTAATACTATTTATGAAATGATAAAATAAAACACTTTTTTTTCTTTTTGACGAAAAATTTGAAATAAAATACTTATTAACTAAAGAATCGGAGTTTTAAGAACTCTTCCACCCTTTACATTGATGGGCCTTCAACAGAAAGCCCAAAATAAAAGCCTTGTAAGATTTTTTTGAGGGAGAGTGAGAGTTTCATGAAAAAGCTCAAAACAATATCAAATATGGTTTTTTCACAAGAGTTTCAAATTCATTATCCCATTCAATATCCTAAAAGTCGGTCTACTCGGTTTTTAACTGCATCAAGTTTTGTCTACTCGATCATTTTAAGTATTAGGCAGTCGTAGGTGAGGTTAGATGGAACTATTCGGCTCTAGGCGACCTAGGCGAGTAGGTGCTAAGTAACATTTTTTTTTACTTTCTACCAATACAATAATGTTCTTAATGTATTATTGATTTTTATCAAATTATTATTAAATTAAGTATATATACATAGAAAATTAACGAATTGAGAAATAAGTCATATATAAATATAATTCAAATAAGATTTATATATCCTCCAACATAAACTATATATATATATATATATATAAAATATGTGTGAATTCCAAAAATATTTTTTTAAGATACAAAATTATGAAAAATAATTAAAATAACAAAGAAAATTATTTAATTTAGATACGGCACTTTCTAGACGCTAGGTATCAGTCAAGCATCCGATCTAACTAGCGCCTATCACATTTTAAAACATTGATTCCACCAACATTCAAATACAACCATGTTATCCTACCTACCGTGAGCATATTAAGAATTGTCCACCATTGATATATCAAAAATCTAATATACTTATTAATTTTATTTTTCATATAATAAGAAAATGAGATCATTACACGTTATTAGTGGACATATTAAAAGTTGCATACAATGGACATCTTATCATTTTCCGCTGTCTTATTGCACTTTTGTTTTTTTCCATGAAAGGAATATTTACCAACATCTTCTCTCATCATTGTCACAACAAGTCAGTGATATCATGGAATTACAATAACGTAAAAAATTATATACCCTTGGGGCACGAATTATATACCCAACCCATCCCAATCCGACCCGGTTTGTATATGGGTCGGTATATATATATATATATATATATATTTAATTTTTTTTTCAAAATTTTTCTTTCTTTTCTCTTTCTTCTATGCGTGGTTTTGTAGTCGGTTTTCTCTTCAAATTTCTTATCTTATTTCACTTATTATTGTTCGTTTTCTTCAGATATTTTTGTTTTGCTTGTCAAAATGTTGAATATTATCTACATTTTCGAAGAATTTGTGGAGAATTTCACTTCAAATCGATAGTGGTAAGTGTACTTGCTTTTGTGAAGGGTTTTTTTTATAGATTGTGGTTTAGGTCTTGTAATGTTGTTGTTTTTTGTTTTTGTTTTGGTTGTATACTTGTTTTTTCGTAGTTGTATGCGTGTGTTCGATTTTCTAAGGTTTTTTTTCTGTAATTTTTTTGTTTATTGTTTGTTTGCATATGTAATTGTTTCTTGTGAGTTTATAGATTACTTTGTTGTTTTGCATGTTTCATTTTGTCGACTTTTAGGTGTTGCATGTTATTTTTGGTGTAATGTTTTGTTTTCATATTTTTTTTAATACAAGTTGTTGTTGATGTTGAAGAAGTAATCAACTGCAGATTATTCATAATGTTGTTTTGTAATTTTATTTTGTTTGTATTAGTATAATGGATAAAAGTAAAGTTGCTGAAGGAAAGATGAAGGCTATATTGATCGATAATAAAACTAGTAAGCAATTAAGAACTAAGGATCAAATTTTGGGTGAATTGAAAAAAGAATTAGTTGCTGGAAAGAAGAAAAGACAGAAGTAGAAGGTGGTGGATGCTGCTGGCAGGTATCACATGCATATATTTATAGTTGTTTGAGGTATCAGATAAAAACCCTTAAGGTATCATGTATGTTAGCTTAAGGTATCATATGTATTACCTTAATATATATATAATATGCATTTATATAAGAATTTTTGTTATATGTTGTAAAAGTTCATTATTATGTTTACTTATGTAAAATTAAAATGTGGTTGTTTTTTGTTAAAGGTTTCTTTTTTTTTATATGTTGTTTATGTTTGGTTTGTTGTTTAGATGTTTAATGTATCACATAAACATGCATGAGATATTACATTTATTCAGTGAAGGTATAATATATAACATACTGTGGAAATGAATAGGTATATTTGTATGTGTATTTTTTACTTATTGGAGTGGACTTTTCTGTTTTTTTAAGTATTTTATATTGTATTGTTATGTTGGGTTTCTAATATTTTTATTTATTATTATTTTTTTGAAGTGAAAAACAACATGAATAAATATATTTGTATGTGTATTTTTTACTTATTGGAGTGGACTTTTCTGTTTTTTAAGTATTTTGTATTGTATTGTTATGTTGGGTTTCTAATATTTTTATTTATTTTTTTTTTAAGTGAAAAACAAATTATTGTTGTTGCTGAGAAACAAAGTAAGGGGAGTTAAGTTGCTATTGTCAGGTATTTAAGTTTATAAGTTTTAAATCTTTTGAGTTTTGTTTTTATTTTACTTTTATTGAGTTATGTAATTCAGTGAAGCATCTATGTATAATTTTTTTGTAGTCGTACAAGAAGTCAAAAGAACGTAATCAAGAAGTCTGATGGTGATAAGTGTGTTAATGGTGGTGTGGATTCTCAAAGGTATGTTTATGTGTAAGGTATCATATGATTACACTTAAGGTGACAAATATATTGGTGTTAAGGTATCATATGAGTAGACTTAAAGTGTCAGATATATTGGTGTTAAGGTATTATATGATTGTGTATCACTTGTCAGATTCATAGTGTGTGTATATATATATATATGTTTTGTATTGTTTATTGTGTTTTTTTCTGCTAATTTATTGCAGATAATCCTGAAGATACCATGTTCTCGATTGCCTTGTCTTTTTCCTCATCAATCTTTCTTTCTAAACAATGAAGATGATTGAATTATGCTCTTGTTAGTGGATGATTATGTAACACTACATGCTCTACAATTTTGTCATAGTAACTGCTTTTTTTTATCTGTTCTTTGCTAAAGTATTTCTCTGCTTCTTTAGTCCAGCACAAGAACATACAAAAAGTTTTCCTATCTCTTTACCTATAATTATAAGAGTTGTATTAGCATTGTTTATATATCTATGTACAAATATTTAAAACTGTGTTTTTGCTAAAATTTACATTGCTCATTGTTGATATCTTTCTCTATTGTTTGATGTAGTCTTCTGGTGAATTCGAGGGAGAGAAAAAACGATATGAACCCTAGATCTTTGAAAAAGTAAGAGTAGAAGAAGCCTAATTCGTTTTGTTGTTGACTTTGAGAAGAAATTGTGAAAGACTATAATTTAGCAAAGAGATTGTGTATGAATTTGAGATGAAATCACAGTTTCTCTCTCAGTTGTGAGATGTGTCTCTGTTGTGTGTTTCTCGTTTCTCATAACTTAGGTTAAAATTTTATATATATATATATATTTGACGGGTCGGAGCGGAACGGGGACGCGGATCCTAGAATCCATGTCATAGGGGTACAAAAGTGTTGCCCTAAATATAAACATATTTAATATTTAGTGGTTTGTGGGAATTGAAAAGGGACAACTGATAATTGGGTAAACTACTCATAACCTTAAAAGGAAAAAAAATATTAATAAAAAAAAAAGCATAATTGTTTAAAAATTCAAAGTGTAATAATCAGTGATAAAAAAGAGAGATAATTACATAAACATATTTAATATTTAGTGGTTTTTGGGAATTGAAAAGGGACAACTGATAATTGGGTAAACTACTCATAACCTTAAAAGGAAAAAAATATTAATAATAAAAAAAGCATTATTGTTTAAAAAGTCAAAGTGAATAATCAGTGATAAAAAGAGAGATAATTACAGTGTGAAGAGTGGATAAGGTCATAATCATATTACCCAAACAAAAATCTCAAAATAATCTCCACTAAATCACTATAACTCCACACCCATTACCAACCAAAACCACGCTCGCGGCGGCGCCTCCTTTCTCCTATCATCAGGGTTTTTTCTCACTTGGTATGATGAATTTAATCAATCTTAGCGCGTTTTATCTGTTAGTAATCGCTTTTATGATTTAAGATTAAGAATGTTTTTTGTGAATTAGATGCTGAATGTGTTGAAATATTATCAGGGTTTCTGTTTGTCTGTCGGAAATTGATGGTTGGGATGATTGTTGAATTGGGAGAAGAGACATTTGTTGGTGTTTATGTTTAGATTTAGATATATATGATGCTCTACAGTTCTTTCAGTTCCTGGATCAGTCACTTCCTTGCTTGTATGGGGTATGTTCTCTGATTTTAATTCTCTCTTGTTGTTGTTGTTGTTGTTGTGATTTGTTATAGTTTTCTCTCATTATTTGATTGAATTTTTGTGATTTGTTCTAGGTCTCTCATTATTATTTGAATGAATTTTTGGGATTTGTTCTAGGTTTCTATCATTATTATTTGATTGATTGTAAACAGAGGACCCAATTTTATTTCCCCCCTTTTGTTTTCCATATAAATGAACATGAGCTGAGTTCGTAATCAGTGGGTTTCTTTCCGGGGCTTTTGATGAAATTTTGATTCATGAGTTCTATAGCTGGACTTCTAAGTTTTATCTGCAGATGGAAATGTGAAATACTGTCCAAAGTGATTCCTTCAACCTTGGGTGAAAAGTGCAATAATTTATGAAACTTTGCTTGTTCTATTTATCTCCCAAAAATCATTTCCATTTGATTTCAACTTGTAACTCTACATTTTTCCCTAGAGAAGTCCAAGATTTGTTGTAAGTTTGTGACAATGTCATCATTACTGTAGAAGAATTTATTCTGATTTCATAACAAACTCTGATTATAGAGTGGTGGGGACAGTAGTTAGAATTCCAACTTAGAAGTTGCAAAGCCAAACCTTTCACTGCAGTTAGATATTGATTATTCATTTTATCTGCATTTCTTATTAGAGGAATTGGCCCCAAATACCTCAAAACATATAATATTCATCCCAATTTACCACCAAAGATAACTTTTATCCATTTCTACCACAAAAGATAAAAGTTGATCAATTTCTACCACAAAAGATAAAAGTTGATCCATTTCTACCACTTTTTTTTAACCTCTCACATCTAAATCGTGCAACGATGGGATAAGTGATTGATATGTCAGCAATAATTGTCATGTGATAATAGTTGAAGTTCTCTTTATTTAGTCAAACTAATTCCACGAAAATATTGCACACAAAAAATAGATATAAGCGATTCCCTTTACCGTATGATTTCTTAGGGTTACATGAAAATTATTCTAATTTTTGTATAACCCTATGATTTGAAATTAAGTCTCCCACTTTTGATCGCCTTTTTTACCATGTGATTTGATGTGTGATAGTTATAATAATTAAGTCTAATCAATGAGAATAAAGTGGGGGTTATAATAGTATTTTGTTTTTTTTTAAGAATTGTGGTGTTTGGGCACAAATTTATAATGAGTGGTAGAAAAAGATTAATTTATTTGGGTTGTGGTATAATGGGCGGCACGGCCTTTCTTATTAACTCCCATCTCAAATGCCAAAGAGTAGATCTGTCACTGAAACTTAACCAAAATAATAAAAAATTCCTGCTAGTGTGACCACTTTACCACTTAGGAACATAAGAGCATAACTCTAATTCTTTGTAAGGCTTGACCGCCCAAAAAACCGAAAAGGATATAAATATATCCCTTTCTACCTCCTACAATAAAATTGTGCCCAAACTACCACAATTCCTTAGAACATACCATTATAACCACCACTTTATTCCCATTAATTAGACTTAATTGACGATAACTAGCACACATCGAATCACACGGTAAGATTGAAAATTCTATAAAATTATGGCTTACTCAAATATTAATGGATACTTAGGGTTACACGAAAATTTTAGAAAATTAGGATTACATGAAAATTCTACAAAATAGGACTTACACAAAAATTTCAACAAAATAGGGCTTACATAAAAATTTCTGCATTTTAGGGCTTACACAAAAATTCTACAATTTTAGGGCTTACACAAAAATTTCTGCATTTTAGGGCTTACACAAAAATTCTACAATTTTAGGACTTACACAAAAATTTCTGCATTTTAGGGCTTACACGAATTTTTTTTTTTTTGCCATATTTTTGTGGAATTGATTTGATTAAATAATGGAACTGAGGAAGCTTCAACTGTATATCATGTGACAATTATTGCATGACATTTCAATCTCCTATCCCATTCGTCGCATTGTTCACATGTGGGGTTCAAAAATTGTGGTAGAAAGGGGTCAATAATTATATTTTGTGGTAGAAAGGGATAAAAGTTATCTTTGATGGTATATGAATCCCTATGTCATATGTTTGGTGGTATTATTGGCCATTTTCTCTTCTTTGTAATGTGTGTTTATTAGTCATTGCGGTATCCTTAGTGACTAAAGTGTTGTTTACATGTTCTTTGAGCTACATTATCTGGATGACCTCTGTAATGTTTTTGGTAATTTAAATTTCTCAACCACCTCACTTATCTGTGTAGTTTAGGTAGTCAACATACTCGAACCAACATACTCGAACTTATAAAATAACTAGAGATAATAACCAACTTGGCATGTGGATACCAGGGGCCATTACAAATGTTCCTCTGGACTAACAGTCTAACGGTCTTAACAAATACACAATATACAACTACATCTCTTAGCATTTCTTTTTCTTTTTCTCTAAGATGTTTTATGTTTGGCATCTTTAGTTTGAGCATTATACTTCTCAATCACTTCTTATCTTTGAAAGTGCATCCTTCCATATTGAAAATTAGTTCTCATTAATATCCTTTTCATATATCAATGGTTTTAGCTGTTGATAGTCATGTTGAATCAAATATTTTAGTCTCTCTTCTTCACCTGTATTTTCGTGGGTACCTTGGGAACTATATTACAATGTCATGTTGCTCTAAGTAAAGGGAAAGGGCGGTTTATTCTCGCTTTGATTGGTTGTATGAATTTCTTCACAAATGGTAGTTTGGTGAACATTGGCTCATCCATAAATTGGCTTACCGAATTTAAATAAGTTTATAAGGCAAACCGATAGGTTAAATGGTCATAGTTGTTGAATGTTGTCACTAGTAGTCTTGAAGAATCTTGAGTACCCTATTCCTTCTCTGGTTTATTTATAAGATTCGTCTTGCAGGGAATATTCTAAGACTCTCATAAATTGCTAACAGTGGTCCCTTGTTGAAAATGGACTTCAATTAGGACTCCTATCTCATCACATCAATTTTCAAAATCCTTGCTCTTACAAAATGTATTTCAAACGTCAAAACATCATATAAGACCTAAGATAGCTAGCTCACTGTCATTCACAACTAGATATGTCCGATCTAGGAGGTTATATCACCAAATGAAGAGGTTCCTTGTCAAAGCTATGACAGTGAAAGTTGTCTGTCTTGATGAATTTTTCTAGTGCTGGAATAATTCCATATTATCTTCTCATCCATATATATGGACAACGTGTATAAACATCATTTGAAACAGAACAGAAGTTGTATTGGTTGTTGTGATAAATCCCAACCAATCATTGCTGTGGACGAGCCATCGAAAGGGCTAAGAATTCAAGGCCAGGTGGTGAAGAAGCCAAGTATGTCTGATGACTACTTTTGGAGCACGAGCACGTGTGACCTGGAGAGCACACTTCAATCCCAGAGAAGCTTCTCGTCAATCAGTATCTCAAATCAGAGCCTCAGCCAGCTCAGTGGCCCTGCCAGTGCTAGCAATCATTCTGAGTTTGTAAATCCTGGCAAGTTCTATTCACTTTCTGCTATTTCATAAAGTAACCAGTAAGGTTGATCAATTATGCACAAAGGCGATCAATAACATATAACATGCATCATGCATAACAAAGCAAGAATTCAGAATTATCATTTCTTTCCATGTCTCTTTAGTTTGTTATCTGATATAGGGCTTTTCTCTTACTGAGATTACTAAAGGAATCTTTCAGTCTACTTTGGCTATATATATATATTGTATTTTCTTGTTTTAATATATGTGTCGTCGATGCAGGTCTTCTACTCTGGAACCAAAGCAGGCTTCAATGGGTTGGAGCTAAAAAGACTCAACAAATCAAAGGAAAAGTTCAGGAGCCAGTATTTAGGTACTTTACATTGCCTTGATCATGGCTTTTCAGCTAAATATATAAATTTGCTGCAAAGATTATCTCTATGAAGATCGTTGATACATATAAAAGTCATAAATGAAGCTCAGCTGACTCTAAGTAGTAACTATATGTGATTGATTTCTATTCATACTTAAAAGCATATATTACACACTTGTTTATTTATGTTATATTGATTACTTTTGAGTGCACTTCAAGATTAACTCATTGTGTTTATATAGCTGGAATGCCAGTTATGAAAGCCTGCTGGGGACGAGCAAACGGTTCCCACACCCAATTCCTCTCTCAGTGAGTCAGATAATGTTTGAAGTAGTTCTTGAAGTAGTTTCGTATTCCTTAGATCATTGTTGTTTGTGTTAAGTTTACGTTTTGACTGACCATCCACGTCGCTATATTTTCAGGAAATGGTGGATTTTCTGGTGGATATATGGGACCAAGAAGGGTTATACGAATGACGAAGAGTCAGATAATGTATATCATCTTCACTAATACATTATGTTTGAGCTTTTAAAGCAGAGTGATTATTTGATGTATAGTGTGAAATATGTAGGGATTGAAAAGCTGGAATACTGAGCAAACTCAAACATCAATATTTGATGTTCTTCTGTTGATGTTTGAGATATTGGTGCCAGCACCTTCCCTTCTAATTTAATTGTGGCATTTAACTTTGTAAAGGCTAAATTTTGATTTTTAAAGGTTGTTCTTATTAGGAATAAGTTAATAGATTATTTATATAAGTCATAAAATTATGCAGTTCATATAATATTGAAGCCTAATTACAATATAATAAAGGCCAAATAGCTAAAAAAATCCAAACTTTTATGGGTTTTTGCTATTTTGGCCAATTAATCGACAATATCACCAACTTGTTGCAATTTTGGCCAATTTGTATTTCTGGTCAAAACTAATTGATTAGGTTGTGATGTGGTAAACACAGGCAAAATATAGTGACATGTCATCAAATTAAAATTCTCAAATTCAAAACCTCAATTTCAAAGACCAAACCTCTCTCTTCCAAATCCCATCTGCACACACTCCATTCACCCATTCTTACGCACTCAACACATACCACAATAGGGTTCCACGATGCAATGTGACAGGAGAATTTTGGTGGAGAAAAGAGGATGTATTCTACAGTACGAGAGCTGGGTAATTTTATGGTGTGAAGAGAGTTGAACTTGGTGAAAGTCAATACAACTGATTTGTGAAATGTGTTTAGTTTGAATTCAGTGAAATTGCTCTCAAGGAGCCCACCAAACAGACACTTGCTATTTTTGTTGATGATGAATTTAATATTTGGTGAGATGTGTCATCAGACTCTATTTATGTGTCTGACACGTCATCTTTAGATAACTTTATTTTGGCCGAAAACAAAATTGGTCAAACTTACAATTAATTGTTCTAATTTTGGTTAAATTGACAAAATTAAAAGTATTGGTCAAAATAGCAAAAACCCACATAGGTTTGGATTACTCTGGCTATTTGGCGTATAAAAAAAATATCTTTTCACAAATTGCAATTTAATTTTTTTTTTGGCATTTCAGTAAAATTGCAGTCGAATTTCATAATATTTTCTGGTGATTTGAAGTTCATAAAATGTATTTTTTGAAATAATGATTTGAGTCTAATAAAGAAGGAAGAAGTAGATACCTTTTAAGTGAATTATGATGCACTAATAGTGGCTTCAATTATTGATTGATATATTAGGTAATTTAAAAGTGTAAAAACCTATGGTTATAATGTGATTTGGTTTAAAAGAGGGATACTAGGAATTACAAGAATCTGAAACAATTTATGCAATGCATGATCATATATATATATATATATATATATATATATATATATATATATATATATATATATATATATATATTATGTATGCATCCCTAGAACACGTTAGGTATCACTTATGTCATATAGGTTCTCATAGTGTCACAATTTTTTAATTACAGTTGTGTACTTTATTTAGACTGCAATATTATATGAAAATATCATAATATTATAAAATATTGGTGTGAAATATTCACATTGATTGGACTTGAGGAGATTTAATTAAGCCTGAATTTCTGTTAAAAGGAATTGTATCTCTAGAAGTACTAGTTATGTTATTTTTCTCAATCATTATTATACATAATCTCAAAAAAATTATTAAATTTTTTATTACATATGTGATTGAATAGTTATTATTCTTGCTCATTATAGTGCTTTTAATGGAGTATCACCAAGTTAGATAATTATTAGGATTCTTGACTAAAATTTTTAGTTGGGCCTGGGCTAGCTTAAGATAAGTAGTTTGGACTATTTCACAGTTTAGGGACTTTTTAAATTGGATTGGGCTTGATATACTTGGGCTTAAGTTTGTAAACTTAAAACCCAATTATTAAGTATCCTAGTTTGATTAGAACTCGGGTTTAATATATGGATCTAATTCCATCAAATCGTTAAAATACAAAAGATTTTACTTGTTTACTTGTAAAAATGAATGAGTTATGGATAGTGGGACTTTACCTTACAAAAGTATACTTATACAACGATTTCACACATTTTTTTAGTTATATATGGTTAAGACTCTCATATTGCATCATACATTTTAAGCTTCTAAAATTCACTATATGTCATTTATGTATTTTCATTGGGTCATATACCATGTGTAATCTATTATAACATTTAACTCATAATTTAATCTGTACAACTCAATAACATATTAGGAGATTACCAGTTATATTGGAGGCTAGCAGTGTAGGTTCTCCATAATCTAATCCATTTAATGTTAATTTCGTTTTTACAAGGAGATATCTATGATTTTGGTTATAGGAGGATAAACGTATTTTGGTAATTTCCAATTTTGTCAATAGGTGACACAATAGAAACTCGACATTCAATTAACACAAAGTAAAAAATTCGGCTAATCACTGGAATCTCTTAATCTACTTCTAGACTTGGTATAAAATGCACAATAAATCTTCTATTCCAGTTTATGTTTCATAATAATCAAGACACATCACACTATCGAATAATATTATAATTAACATTCATGACGCATATTAAATGTAATCAAATACAAAATAAAATAATAAATATAATAGAAAATTCAGAGTGCACGCAACCACTATTTCAAGTTTGAAGTGAAACCATGTTTTAATTGTTAGAAGATTCTATACCACAATCAAGGAGAAACACCAGGAGTGTAATCAGGAGTTGGATCAGCAGTAAATTAATATATATTATTGTATCATCTTTTCCTTAATTAGCCTCCTAATGTACTATATTAGATCAGCCTTGTACACAAAAAAAATCAATGAAAATGGAGATGATTTCCACAATATCCTGTTTGATACCATCGTAAGATGGTATCAGAGCAGTGTTATGATCCGTGGGACTCAGAAAAATCATCATCATTGTCTAATATCTTTCGACCTAAACCAAAGTAGTAAACAGCCAAACTAGTCAATCTGTAAATTCGAAACATAAACCACAATGTCAGAAGCAAATTCAGGCATCTCAGGAAACAACAATCAAAATATCCCCGATGAATTGACATTGCAAATAGCAAGTCTGCTCAAGAATGGTTTGGGCAGCCAACAATCAACCATGGTACCAACTGAAATTAGTGCTGAAAGCCTTTCAATTGGCTTTAAACTCAACAATGAAAACTACCCATTGTGGGCATGCCTTATGAAAAAGGCAATTGGGGGGAGAGGCAAGACACAACACCTCACTAGTGTGCCACCAGAGGCGACAGATCTGACATACGAGAGATGGGAGCAATCGGACCAAGCAGTTTTCACATGGATTGTCCAGAACATGGAACCAACGTTGATAAATAACGTTGCCCAGTACCCAACAACCCGAACTCTATGGAACGGGTTGGCTGTAACGTACGGCAGTGGTGGTGATTCGTTCCAAACTTACGAATTACACAGAAGGGCGAGCACAATCAAGCAGGGAAACGAGACTCTTGAGGGTCTGTGGAACATCCTACAGAATATTTGGATGAGTATTGATCGGAGATCACCAAATCCCATGCGGGATCCGGAGGATATAGCCATATACAACAAATTGGTGGCTGAACAGAGACTGTATCAGTTCTTGACCGCCATTGATGATAGGTACGATGCAATTCGAAGGGACATCCTCAAGGAGGATCCTCTCCTCTTAATCGAATCAGCCTATGCAAGGGTAAGACGGGAGGCCGCTAGGCTACAAATCTTGAAGCCGGCAACCAACCACGAAGTTGTTCCATCATCGGGGGAAATCGGAGCGGGCTTGGTAACCAAGGCAACTGGCAACAGACCCAGAACGGAGTCCGGTGGAAGGGGGCGTGGAGGCCGATCAGATTCCACTGGAAAACAATGGAGATCATCATCAAAAGAGGATAAATCCAAGCTCTATTGCACTCACTGTGGAATGCATAAACACACCAAAGAAAATTGCTTTGAATTGGTGGGATACCCGGAATGGTGGGAAGATAACCACAAGAAGGGCAAGGCAAACACCGCGGTCGGCATCCCGGAGGTCACCATGACCAACAATGGTGGACAAGAGGCAGAAGTCAAGGGCGGCGGCATGGGGCAACAAGGGTTTGTTGCTCTAGGCTTTGGAAGTGACGACGATCGAAATGGGGAGAAAAGAGGTAAAGGGTTTTTGGATATAATCCAAACCCTACATTACATACACAAGCTTACCAGACTCAATCCAAACTTGAAAAAATAACAGGATGGATTTTCGACTGTGGGGCAACGGATACTATGACCCACGATATATCTGATATTATTAACCCGATAATGCCCTAAAAAACTCACATTCAAACTGCAAATGGGAGTTTAGCTGAAGTTAGAGGAGAAGGATCCATTGCTATTTTTCCAAAGTTGAAATTAAAAAATTGTCTCTATGTTCCGTCATTATCTTGCAAAGTCTTGTCTTGGAGTCATGTAACACAAGAGTTGAATTGTGTGGTACTGATGTATCCTCGGTTTTGCCTTTTGCAGGACATTCATACGAAGGAGATCATTGGGCGTGGTACTGAGCGCGGAGGTCTCTACCACGTCGATGAAGTGGCTCACCGGGGAACTGTCTTACTTGCTCATGGAACATCCAACAGACAAATATGGTTATGGCACCGGCGCCTAGGTCATCCATCCCTTAGTTATCTCCGTTTCTTATTTCCTTCACTTTTTACAAATAATGATACTCATTTGTCATGTGAGACTTGTTTGTTGGCAAAAAGCAATCGAACTTCTTTTAACCCAAGTAATACTCGGGTTAAGACTATGTTTTCTTTGATACATTCAGATGTATGGGGGCCCGCACTGTACTCTAATACTAATGGTTTTCAATATTTTGTGCTATTTGTTGATGATTTTTCTCGTATGACTTGGGTGTATTTTATGAAGCATAAATCTGAAGTGTATGGGAAATTTGTTGATTTTTTCCGCATGATCCAGACCCAATTTAACCACAAAATCCAAATCTTACGGTCTAATAATGGGGGGGAATATGTGAACCATGATATGAAAATGTTTTTCCAGGAAAATGGCCTTATACACCAAACCTCTTGCCCAAATACACCACAGCAAAATGGAGTTGCGGAGCGTAAGAACCGTAGTCTCCTCGAAATGACCAGAGCCATGATGATCGAATCAAATGTTCCCAAACATTTTTGGCCTGAAGCTATTGCCACATCTGCATATCTTCTTAACCGGCTACCCATAAAAATCCTTGACCATAAAACCCCACTTCAAATCTTGGAAAAGCAAACAACCATACCACCCACATTGACTCTCCCACCACGTATTTTTGGTTGTTCTGTGTTTGTTCATGTTCCGAAAACTGATCGTTCCAAACTTGATCCATGTGCTATTAAGTGTGTGTTTGTGGGATATGCTCTTCATCAGAAAGAGTACAGGTGTTACAATCCAATCAATCGTCGCATCTATGTTACCATGGATTGCAATTTTCTTGAATCCGATTTCTACTACCTCGTAGTCAGGGGGAGAGTTTCAGTGACTCACTAGGTTGGTTAAGTACTCCGATTCTTCCAAATATTATTCCCACAGAGCTACCCATCAACTCGAAGCAGACCGATGTTTTTGTACCTACCAATGATCAATCTTCGGATGGTGTCCGACAAGAGGTAAGTGCAACACTCAGTCCAGTTGTTTCCCCTGTAATTAATGATGATGGTGATGATGTAAATGTTGTTGAGACTAATCCAGAAATACCTGAAGGAAGTCGTTATGTTTTGCCTCGTAGGAGTACCCGTGGAGTGCCACCAACACGATACTCACCAGAACATATTCCCGAGCCAGTAGATATCCAATGGGGAACTTGGTAAGGGGGAGTATGTCGAAAGCAGCAAAGACGTTTACTACAATTCTATACACCGAAGAAATTCCCAGAACTACACAAGAGGCAAAACAGAAGAAGGAATGGTGGTTGGCCATGAATGCAGAAATTGAGGCACTGGAAAAAATGGCACTTGGGAGAAATGCAAACTTCCAATAGGAAAAAGAGCGGTCGGATGCAAGTGGGTCTTCACTATCAAACACAAGGTCGATGGGTCCATAGAACGGTACAAAGCTCGACTTGTGGTAAAAGGGTATACACAGACTTATGGAATCGATTACTCTGAGACCTTTTCTCCAGTGGCGAAAATAGACACAATCCGAGTTTTGTTCTCCATAGCAGCAAACAGAGACTGGCCACTTCACCAATTTGATGTAAAAAATGCATTTCTATACGGGGATTTGAAGGAAGAAGTGTATATGGAAGCTCCACCAGGTTTCTCCAATGGGTTTCGAAACGGTGAGGTGTGTCGTCTTCGGAAGGCACTATATGGGCTCAAACAATCTCCACGAGCATGGTTTGAGAGGTTTACCGTGGCCATGAAGGGATACGGATACAAGCAAAGTAACTTTGATCATACTTTGTTCCTAAAAAAAAGAGGATGCTTGATTACGTGTTTGATAATATACGTGGATGATATGATCATAACAGGAAGTGACACTGAAGAAATTGCAAGGCTGAGAAAGAATCTGTTCACAGAATTTGAGATGAAGGATTTAGGGGGATTGAAATACTTCTTGGGAATAGAAGTTCTACGATCCAGCAGAGGAATCTTTATTTCCCAACGAAAGTACGTTCTGGACTTGCTTGCAGAAACGAGAATGGTTGACTGTAAACCAACAGATACTCCAATGCAGGTCAATCATGGGCTCAAAATGGTGGAAGGTGCTGATTTGGCAGATAAAGAAAGGTATCAGCGGCTAGTTGGAAAACTGATTTACTTGGCACATACTCGACCAGATATAGCTTATGCAGTCGGGGTAGTAAGTCAGTTTATGCACCAACCACAAGAAGATCATATGGAGGCAGTTATGAGGATAGTTCGATACTTAAAGGGAACGCCAGGGAATGGAATCATGTTTAGAAAGAACGGGCATTTGGATATCGAAGTGTACACTGACGTAGATTGGGCTGGCAACCCAAATGATCGGAGGTCTACGTCAGGATACTTTACGCTAGTGGGAGGAAACTTGGTGACATGGAGAAGCAAGAAGCAGAAAGTGGTGGCACTTTCAAGCGCTGAAGCAGAATTCCGGGGAATTGCCAAAGGGGTAACCGAGGTCTTGTGGATCAAGAAATTGATGACTGAGGTTGGTTTTCCACCACATCTTCCAAGTCAACTAAGGTGTGACAATAAAGCAGCAATTAGTATCTCGGAAAATCCCGTACAATATGATAGAACCAAACATGTGGAAGTTGATCGGCACTTTATAAAAGAGAAGATCGAGGATGGTATGATTGAACTTCTATTTGTGAGGTCAGATGATCAACTGGCAGACATTCTCACCAAAGCTGTTACAGGTCGAATCTTTACTGAAGTCTTGAGCAAGTTGAGCATTGGTGATCCCACTACTTTACTTGAGGGGGAGTGTTAGAAGATTCTATACCACAATCAAGAAGAAAGACCAGGAGCGTAATCAGGAGTAGGATCAGCAGTAAATTAATATATATTATTGTATCATCTTTTCCTTAATTAGCCTCCTAATGTACTATATTAGATCAGCCTTGTACACACAAAAAATCAATGAAAATGGAGATGATTTCCACAATATCCTGTTTGATACCATCGTAAGATTAATCATTCATATATATGGCAAATTAATTTTCATTCATATTTATCCTGCTTTATTAATAACTAAAGTTCAATGTTCCATTGGATTCTGATCTTTAGGTACAATTTCATTTCTGATCATAAATTTAAGTTCATTGTACATCCCAGAAGAACGATTCATTCTTTTCAAGTGTGGACCAACCCATCCATGTCACTCCCAAGTTGTTCAATGTTTAGATAAAACTAGTAGTACTCCCGCAGGATGCGCTGTTTATTATGTATTATAACAATATATATGATTTGCAATAATATAATGAAGTTGTTATATTAAAAAGTTATTTATGGCATCTTATTATTTCGAAATCTGTAAAATTCAATATTTTTTATTGATAACATCAATATTCAACAATTAAATATGAAAATAAAATTGAACATAATATAATAACATAAAAACTTGTGTGTCCCGGGACAAGGATCTTAGATCCGTGTCCCGCGTCCAACGCGCGCTCACGCGCCTTGGACGCGCGCGCGTGGGCACTTTGCTGCATGCTCACATGATAGGTATCCCATGGATGCCTAGCATGTATCCTATGTATATCTTGAAGGTATTCATGGACAAGGTATCACATGTATACCTTGAAAGTATCCATGAAATATCTTAAAGGTATTCACATGCATCTCACCACGCCGCGCACGCACATCGCGCATCCATACGCACATGCCGCGCGCGCCACGCCATGTATACCTTGAACATATTCCATGGATACCTACGCATCTTACCACATCGTGCGCCCATACGCACACCGCGCACCATGCGCCCAAGCCGCGCGCCCATGCCATATATATCTGCGCGCGTTCATGCGCTCACATCGGGCGCGCACCTCACAAGCCGTGGGCGCGCCCACGCCGCGCGCCATTTTTCTGTAATAGGTGTGATACCTTCAGGGCATTCCATGGATACCTTCAAGATATCCATGGGATACCTTGAAGGTATACATGTGATACCTTTTTTTGTATATATGAAAAAAAAATTATGTGGGGCCCGCGGATTGGGCTGGGGACACGAATTGGATCCGTGTCCCGGGGACACAAGAGACACACTCATATAATAATAGTTTTGTGTTTGTGAGTTTTAATTTCTGAATAATTAAGAAGTGATTAATTATACTTACTATGTTTTGTTCATATTTTTGTTCCTTTATATCTTATAATTCTTTTAGAATTTATAAATAATTTTTTGTATTGTTTTTAGATGGATTTTTCCAAAAACATTATATTTATTCCAAAAAATTTAATTTATATTTATAAATTTAGGTTTCAAATTAATTTTAAATTTTAAAACAATATTTCTTAGATTTTTGAAACCATTTTTCAGATTTTTTGGAACATATTATAGTTTTTTAAAACAATTTTTAGATTAATTATATCTATTTATTTGAAATAATTTTGAATAAATTTTATCAAATATTTTTATTATTTGTATTTAAAAAAAATTATTCAATTTATTTATTTTTATATCTTACACAATTAATATTACATATATATTTCAATCAATTTTTAAATTTTATTTGTTGATTTAAGATTATTAGACTTAATCTCACAACCTCATTATTATTATTATTATTATTATTATTATTATTATTATTTTAATATTTTTATAATAGTTTCAAACTTTTAAACATTTTACAACCCTTCATAAATGAAATTTAGATTTTAAAACTATTTTCCACATTTTTATATTAAAACTATTAAGTAATTTTCAAAATTTTAATTTTTGACAATGTTTAAATTTCATTATTTTCAAAATTTAATTATATCATTAAAATATAATCATATCATTTAATATAGCTTTTTTTGTTTCATATCTACTTCTATATATAAATTATAAGATAGTTTATTGTGTAAGATACATGTGAAGCTTATTCTATAAGATACTTAAAAGTTATTTAGTTTTTTTTTTTCTATTGGTTGATAGTTTGGGAGGGAGAATGACAAATTTGTAAAATTTGTCAACTTCTTTCATTTTATATATAGTATAGATTAGATCATAAAGGTTTTTTTTTTTTTTTTCCTTTTTCTAAATGATTATAAAGTTTTTAAAATGTTAGTGACAGTAATTTTATGACTGAGGATCGATTTTTGTTGATAATAAATGTTTGTCTCAAAATATATCAGGGTCTTCTTTTTCTTTCTTTTTTCTTTTTTTTTTCTTTCTAAAAACATATAAAGCCCTTACATGTAACCTTGGGTGAGTTTATACTATTTATTAAAATATTCCACAAATATTTTGATAAAAGAGGGAGACTCTTGTGCACTCGGGGCACAAATTCTTGGATCCGTGCCCCGACCCGCATGACCCGCGTTGACTGCATATATATATATATAGTTTTTTTTTCTTCCCTTAGCAGAGTCACGATCTCCATGCCATATTACAGCTCCTCAATTGTGACCTCAATCGTGATCTCACAACTCCTCACTCTTATTAATCTATCTCACAAGTTTATATTCACGAGTTGATCATATCAGAAACTCATTGTAATAACGTGTCATTATTGAGTCATAGAAGTGCCATTATAAAAGTTCAATAACTTATTTTGAAAACTAACATTTCCCTATATTATAAGGTCACAACTATTTTTTTTCTTTTATATTAAAATGGCTCCATTAATTATAGTGTTAGTGTACTACTATGGGTTCGCTAGCTGGACAACCAATTAAATTATATATCCAATTTTCTCAACATTATTATATTGTAATTTTATAATTATTGGATTTGATCATTAATGCTTATAAAGTGTGTAGAATTATGTTATTATAATATACATTCGACGAGAATCCGTGAAAAATAAAATAAAATAAAATGTCAACTTGCATGCAACAAAAAGAAAACCTAGATAGGCGTTGGACATTTTCTCATATAGATGAGGATGTGTTAGTTTATTCCACAATCCCTTTTCAACCACTCGAATTAAATCGCATTTCTCTTCAGAAAAAGATTGGACACTTTCATTTTCAGCTATCCACTGTAGAATTATTTTTTTCAAAAGTTTTTTTTCAACTTAAGATCCATTCTTTTCTAATTAAATTTTAATATTTTCATCCTAACTATGTACATATATCATCTACATGACTAAATCTACCATAAAATTGACATTGTATTACTCTTTTCAATACCAATAGATCTATTCCATTTATATCAATAAACATCATTCAAATTCAGATCGTCTCCATAACAATAAAATCATGTCTTTTCATTTTCATTAGCTCTACCATCAAAATGTGTTAAAAAATAAAATAAAAACAAAGTTATGGAGGAAAACAAATGTTGTTACAAGAATGTAAGAACTAGTTCCAATATTATATAATTTTGCGAAAAAAGGTGTAATAGTGGCAAAAATCACGAATTTCCCCCAAAATTGCAATTTTAACATGATTTTCAATATTTCGTGCATCCGGAACTAACAGATAGATTTCATGAATCTTTTATTTCTATAAATTCATATTTGTAGGTCAATTAATATTTGTTTATTACATGTAGTAGCCTCAATTGGGGGTTTTTTTTTTCATAATTTTTGAAAATTTGGAGATTTCTAAAATGCCCAAAATCTATCCGTTACCTACATATGTAAAATATATTAAAAATTATATTAAATTTACTAATAGTTAAAAATTATGTTAAAATTATAATTCTGAAAAAAGTTGGAGAATTTTACAACAATTACCCAAAATTTAAAGAGATTAAGATGTTGCAGTGGATATACATTATATTATTCAGGATTATGTCATTCATTCCGTATACAATCAATATAAAATGAATGAATAAAATTGAGTGAATAAAAACAAAAGGAGTAGTAATGATGGAGGCATATTTTGGAATAAACTGGAAAAGGGATGTTGACTAGAAGGCAATAAGTCAAAGATGAACTAAATTCACTTCATTCAGACACTATTGTGTGTATATATACAATTTGCGTGCAACTCATTCAGACGACTTATGTTGTTCTTACATTATTTCTTTGATAAAGTCTCTGAATCTGCAAATATATATATAGCCACCACCATTTTCCACTTCACTACTAACAATTAATTCTATACGTTTAGTATATATATTCAGTGTATAAAAAAGATATTGTCATTCTTTAATTTGTTTTTGTTTAACAATAGCAAAGGACTCTCCTTTTATTACACCATATATATATATATTTTATTTCTATAATATTTCCAGCATCCAGAAACTTCTATAAATTGATGAGTGTAAAAATTGATCAGTCATGAATCTATAGTAAATAAATGATACTTAATACGTGTCGATGATGTTCTTACAGGAGCATTTGTTTTTAATAAATAGCAAAGATATATTAAAGAAAAGAAAAGGAAGAGTTTGTAATCCACAGAAAGCAATGGAAAAACAAAAAGCTAACCAGTGCAGGCTTGTTAAAATCTTAATATTGAAAAATTCAATTGGAGAAAACCTATGTTAAGAAAAAAAGTACCATACTAGAAACTATAATTAAATATATAGAAATTTAAGAGCACTCTGAACCCATTCCCCTGATATTGACAAAATATGAACGACAGTTTTTGAAATTCTAGAATAACACTTATTCCAAAACAAATTAAATTAATCGAAACAACATTTATTTTTGAAATAAGTATAACTAACATGGTCATGGCAGTCTTGATGTGGGGTAAAAAAGGTAATCATTGCCCCAAGTGGCTCGGTAAGATTTGCGGTAATGTGGGGATCAGATCGCTCTAAATGAAGGTTCATTCCTTATGTGGGATAAATTTTTACTGAAATATTGTTGAGGTTTATTCTGATGTCGAATCATACTAGCTAGCCTTATTCAACAGGTGTTTACCTCTCAAATATATCTCATCCGATCGAGGAGTCAACAATACACTCGGATGAAGTTGATTTATCTTTCCCTACAAACGAAGCAACCCTTCCGACCCCAATCTCACCCACTCATATATATATTCCAATTACAATAAATTGATAGGATTGTGTATTCCACATCAAGTCTTACTACGTTCTTTAAATCATATAAATAAATAAAAATTGCAAAATAAAATCTAAAATACTTAATAGCTTTTAAAGTTACCAAATAAAATTATAAATTATTAACAAAAATAAAAGTTTATCAAATGTCATCTTAGATTTAAATAAGAGATTGAAAATCACTAAATAAAAACTAAAAAAAAAAAGTCAAAAAAATTTGAGAAACATGAAATTATAAAGTCTTTAAATAAATAAATAATTTATATAGATTATCCATAAATCTGAAAATCACTAAATAAATATGTGTGAATTCGAATAATGGACCTCGTGAAACAAGCAATGAGAAT
This sequence comes from Scutellaria galericulata, assembly GCA_946896805.1. Lineage (NCBI taxonomy): Eukaryota > Viridiplantae > Streptophyta > Magnoliopsida > Lamiales > Lamiaceae > Scutellaria > Scutellaria galericulata. Next base: position 17,173,252 of record OX335790.1, read on the forward strand.
CATAAAATAGGTGAAAATATAGAGCAGTTAAGTTGAGCTGGGTTATGTTTAGTCGGAAATAGTGTATCGCTTTCATTACTTTGCAGTAATTTTGTTTGAATAGAAGAATGTGCAAATCTTTTTTTCGTCTCATTGAGGCTTTTATTATAGTTTGTTTTAGGTTATAATTTTCTCCTTCTTTGAAAATGTCTTGAAATGGTATAACCCATAAACTATTTTAATAAATCTAAAAGTTACCAAGTAAAAATAATTAGATACATGTTTGATAAAACTTATCAAAACAAAGCAAATAACATATTGAAATAATTAAAGTAAAATCTAAAAATTGTTTAAATAAAAATTGAAATTAACTAAATAATGTTAAATAAATCTATGTAATTTTTTGTCCATCTAAATACTTAACTATGATATTTTATTTTGCTATTTTTTATATGACTAAACTATTTGAGATGTTGTTCAGATTTTTTAATTAACTTTTTAGATTTCATTTAGTTACTTTCAAAGTTATCAAGTAATTTTCATATTAATTTTGATAATTTCAAGTTTTATGTAAAAGTTTTGATTTTATTCTTTTTAAGGATGGGGTTATACACTCCCCACTCTTTAATTACTAAACACACTACAAATGCTAACAACATCCAAAATTAAAGAATTTAAAATTATCGAAATCCCAAACACATACAGACCACACTACATTACTATTACCATTTTAAGTTATAACATAAAATTAAAATTAAGGTTAATTTTAATTTTGGTTATGTATCTATTGTCTTTTCCATTTTTTGACAACCAAGTATGTGTTTTCAATTTTTCTCAATTTTAGTCCAATTTTGGTCGGAATTTCCAAAATCGCCAATGTCATGTGAGATTTCCCAACGGCCATCCGACCAAAATTGGATTGAAATTGGAAAAAAAAATTAAACAATATAGGACCAAAATTGGAAAAAAATTTGAAATATATAGAATCAAAATTAGAAAAAAAAAAAACATATATACTTGGTTGTCAAAAAATGGAAAGGTCTTACGTACGAACAAAATTGAAATTAACCCTAAATAAAATAGAAAAAATTATTTCTTTCGATATATAGTTACTTTTTATTTAATTTTTATGAAATCGCTTTCTTTATTTAAATAGTTTACATATATGCAGCCCACGGTGTGTCTCAAAACTTTGGGCCTGAAGCAATACATCATTGCATCACAAGTGATAATTAGAAATGATAAACATCATATCATCATATACAGTAAAAACTATTTTTATTAAGCCATTTGATATTTGAAACTGTACACTAAAAATCTTAAAATACATAAAAGACAAGGTGTTAACAGTTGTTGATTGAAAAGCGTGAAATAAGAAAAAGAAAAAGAGATCAAGTTGGAAATGGGGTTTTGAACACATACGCTGTATGCAACAAAAACACACATAAGTTGTATTTGCAAAACCGAGGAATCAATCATTCCATGCACAATTCGGTACAACTCTCTCATTCTTTAATTACAACATGGAATTCTACTTGACAACATGGGAATTCAGTAGTTGATCAATTTCATATTTATATTGGTAATATGAATAGAAAACTGGGTTGCATTCAATGTGTTTGTATATGTATTTTTTATTGCAATATCATCTGCAGATAACGACGAAATGTGTAAGGTAACAATCCTATAAATATATTTAATTATAAAAATTGTAATTCATAGATTATTTTGTTAGAGGTTGAATTTCAAGAAATTAAAAATAATCTCACAAACTTTCATAAAATGGAAGTTTCAACTGAAATTTTAGAAACATAAAACACTAACTTTATACAGTTTGTTAATTCGAATCACCATTCATTTTACATTTCAGCGAAGGATTGCTGATTTTTACTCTTTAATTGCCACATTGTTCTGAAATATAGAAAAAACAAAATGGTATTCACAGTGTAAAAATTAATTAGATGTCGCCAATCCTTTGTTGAAAAATAAATAATGATGATTATATAAAACTTTATAATTTTATTTTTTTGCTAAATTCAACAACTCATAATTAGAATTTCATGAAATTAAGTTTATAATTTTCTTTATTATTAATTTGGAATTAAGCTTTTTGTTATGTTAAAAATTCCATAATTAATGGAATCTATTCAAATTTCAATACCAATTACCAAATGTATCTTAGAATTTCGACCAAATGTTTAGTATGAAATCTAAGAATTTCATCCCTAGCCGAAAAAATGAGTTGGAATCTTGTATAATGCTAACTCTAAAGAAAAAAAAAAAAACCTTCTCTATTATCCTGATTTTTTTGATAAAAAATTTATATGAAATTGTCTCATCGATAGTTACCGTCCTCATTATCAATAAACAAAACTCATCTTCACAAATTCATATATAAATTGTGAAGTGTAATTTGTGATCCGTCTCACGTGACAAAATTTGTAAGACGATTTCACACAAGATCTACTCTCTTTTGAAGGATCTCTACGAGTAATCCTAATTAAATTCCTCCCACATTTCTGATGAATTATGTATTCTTTTTCTTGTTCTAAGTTTTTGTTTTCTTTCACAAATTCATGTCACATCGATAATATTTTATGTAACTATTCTCTTTCAGAAGTTAATTATATTCTTATTAAACCTACTTACTTTAAATAAAAAGGTTAAAAAAAATACTACGAGTCTTGTTGTTCAAATGGTATTACACCTTTATAAAGGTGTGTATTGTAACATGAGTTTGAATTTGGATCAAACAAGTTTTCTTGTTTTTATTGTTCCCTCCATTTCACTCCTCCCAAACTCAATAAAAAAAAGGTTAAAGAAAATTAAATTTTTTAACTCATTTAAAATTTGAACTAAAAGAACCTTTTTAGTTGTAATTTCAGCTTAAATGAAATGACCAATCTTTAGAACAATAATTGAAAATTAATGACAACAACTTAACAATCATGGAGAGTAATTTTATTATACGAAATATTAGCACTATTAAGAAACCCAATTAAAGATAACGTTAACTTTTTATATATTTTCTTTTGTATATTTTTAAGTATTACTTCCTCCGTAAAAAAACTAAATTTCGCTTTAGGTTTTTTATACATATTATTAAGGATTTTGATACAATGAGTACTGATCTACCCATATTTAAATATAATTATTGTGAAAGTTTTTTTTTCTTTCTTCTTAACAATTGTCTTTAATTTGATAGAAATAAATGAAGGTAATTTTGGTAGATTACAAATTTACAGGTAAATGTGTCTTTAAATCCTATAATGATACTTATTTTAAAATAATTTTTTTTATTAATACAACATTTATTTTGAGATCGAGGTAGTAATATTTTTATTTCTCATTACATACTAAATTCATTTCTTAAAATTAAAACTCAAACTATGTTTTCAATTTTCATAACCATCTAAAAATGAAAATCTTTTTAAAGATAACGGTTCAATCAGTTGGATCGATTATATTCTTGTTTATCCATTTATTTAAAATCAAAACAAGAAAAATACCGGTTTTAAAGAAAGAAAAACAAATACTCGGTCGAAGGATCAAATCTTGGTGGATTCTAAAAATAGCGATATTCAAAGAATAAAAAATAAAAAATAATAATAATGCAAAGGAAAGGATAGTGAAAAAAGGGGAACAAGTGGCAGGATAAAGAGGTACACCGAGGAAGCCGGTTTCAGGGCATGATACATTGAACGGTGTAAGGATTCAGAGCTGAGGTTTTTGAGCCTTTCTTAATGTATCTAAAGACTTTTGACACCTCACCAATTTGTTGATTTCCCTATTTTTTATATATTATTATAATATTGTGTGTGTATTCATGCATGTTGCATTTCGTGCCCCATTTATATATTGCTAATACATTATTGTTGTGGAAAAGCAAAGGAAAACACCACCGTTTCCTCTCTCTTTTTTCCTCTCTCTCCATCTCCTCTTTTTGCCCTTCTGGGTTGGGGTTGTTGTACAAACAAGATCTTGGCTCATCTTCTTCTTGGAATGCAAAAATTGACTGAAATCTTGATCTGGGCTGTGTTGATTTTGTTGAAAAGCTTCGTTCTTTTTACTCTCTTTTGGGGGTTTTCTTGTGAGAAACAGCCATGCCTGCTCTTGTCAATTATAGGGGTGAGTTTTCTTGAAGTTCTTGTCTTTGATTATTTATTTTTTTGATCTTTTAGTTTTATGGTTTAAAGAATTGGGGTTTTTTTTTTTTTTTGGGGATTTCTTGATTGTTGTGTGATGATGATGGCATTTTGTTCTTGTGAATGGGATCTTGTTTTTGTTGATGAATTGGAAGTCATATTTATCTGTTGGATAGGTTAATGTAGTGGTGGGATTCTTTCCTTTCTAGGCTGGAATTGTTCGGAATAACTAATGATTGCTTAATTGGGAAGAACAAATATTCATGTAAAGAATATAATTTCTTAGTTGTTGTTTGGCTGATGATAATGTGTAGTGTGAATATGCATATAGAATTTGACTAGCATCTGGCTTTATCCTTTTGTACTTGAAACCACTTGTGGATCTTAGATGAATACATGAATTTAGTCTCAGTTTTCATATTGTTTTGTGAGATAGACATTAGGGTAAAAACTTATTAGATTGACTGGAATAGGCTAAAATCTTATTAGATTGATTATTAGTTTGATTGGAACTAAAAATGATGGGCAAAAGCTTCTAATGGATTATCTCTGCTTATAGATATGGTTTTCCTGCCTTTTGGGAAGAAACATTAATGAAATCGTGTCAAGATTGGTTGAATTGTGTATGAGTTCTTTCCATACAAGATCTATAGCTGACCTTATTTGTGGCCAATCATATCAGGTGATGACGATTTCCGTTCCGGATCTTCATTTTGTTCCGGAGATTCCGGCCTCGTATTCTCCATTGGTTCCCACGTGGAGATCTACTGCCCGCCTAGAAAGCGATCCCGCATCAGCGGCCCATGCATTGTCGGTGGGGACTTATTCGAGAACAAACGACCTTCCATCGACGTACTCCCCGATGAATGCCTATTCGAGATCTTTAGACGCTTGCCAGGTGGCCGGGAGAGGAGCTCCGCAGCTTGCGTTTCAAAGCGCTGGCTTACAGTCTTGACCAGTGTTCGTAGCTCTGAGTTTTGTCGCGGCAAGACTACTCAAGGGCACCGAGATATGATGAACGTAGATACATCTATTGAAGATATCGAAGTGGAGTGCGATGGATACCTTACAAGGTGTGTAGAAGGAAAGAAAGCAACAGATGTGAGGCTTGCTGCCATTGCAGTCGGCACGTCTAGCCGTGGAGGACTTGGGAAGCTTTCAATCCGAGGAAGTAATTCTCTAAGGGGCGTTTCAAACGAGGGTTTGTCGGTAATTGCGCGTGGTTGCCCTTCTCTCAAGGCTCTTTCGTTGTGGAACGTGCCGTCTGTTGGTGACGAGGGTCTATTTGAAATAGCAAGAGAGTGCCATTCGCTAGAGAAGCTAGACCTTTGCCAGTGTCCTTCAATCTCAAACAAGGGTTTGGTTGCGATTGCCGAGAACTGTCCGAATCTGACCGCATTGACTCTTGAATCATGTTCGAAAATCGGGAATGAAAGTCTGCAGGCAATTGCCAAGTTCTGTCCTAAACTGCAGTCGATCACCATCAAAGACTGTGGTCTTGTTGGAGACCAGGGTATTGCGAGTCTCATGTCATCGGCTTCCTTGGTGTTGACTAAGGTCAAACTTCAGGCTCTGAACATCACCGATTACTCGGTTGCTGTTATAGGGCACTATGGAAAAGCCATTACAAATCTCGTTCTTTGTGGACTTCAAAACGTGAGCCAGAAGGGCTTTTGGGTGATGGGAAATGCACAAGGTCTACAAACACTATCGTCCTTAACCATCACTTCATGTAGGGGAATAACCGATTTGAGCCTCGAAGCATTGGGACGAGGCTGCCAAAACCTCAAACATGTGTGTCTCCGTAAGTGTTGCTTCGTATCCGACAAAGGGCTCGTTGCTTTCGCCAAGGCTTCAAGCTCCCTCGAGAGCTTGCAATTGGAGGAGTGCAATCGGATCACACAAATCGGGATTCTAACCGCTCTTTCCAGCTCCAATTCCAAATTGAAGTCCGTTTCGCTGGTTAAGTGCATGGGAATCAAGGATCTATCTATGGAATTCCCCATTTTGCCCCCCTGCGAATCCCTCCGATCCTTGTCCATCAGAAGCTGCCCTGGATTCGGAAGCAATAGCTTGGCCATGGTCGGAAAGCTATGCCCCCAGCTCCACCACCTCGATCTCAGCGGCCTCTGTGGAATCACCGACGCGGGTCTTCTCCCGCTTCTCGAGTGCTGTGAAGGGGGACTAGCTAGGGTTAATCTTAGCGAGTGCTCGAATCTGACCGATGAAGTTGTCTTAGCCCTAGCTAGGCTACATGGTGGGACCCTTGAGTTGCTAAATCTCGAGGGCTGCCAAAAGATAACCGATTCGAGCTTGGCCGCACTTGCCGAGAGCTGCCCGTTGCTCAACGACCTCGATGTTTCCAAGTGTTCGATTTCAGATGCGGGTGTTCTTGCTTTGTCCGAGGGAGTACAATCCAATTTGCAGGTTCTATCATTGTCGGGCTGCTCGATGGTATCAAACAAGAGTCTCCCGGCTCTTGAGGAACTTGGAAAGATGCTATTGGGCTTGAATCTACAGCACTGCAACTCCATTAGCAGCAGCCGAGTCGAGCTGCTCACCGAGAACTTGTGGCGATGTGATATCCTTTCTTGACATCTCGGATTTTGCAGTAAATAATAGCTCGTCATTTAGACCAAACTATGAGTAGATTTTTGCCTATGCATCACGACGTTTGGATGGCTCGTTCAAGACTCTGGTTGTTTTCCATGGAAACCGAGGCGAATCAGTTTTTTACCCTACCGTTTTTGCAGGCTTCTTTGTATTTGACGAGCCTGTTGTTCGACTCTTTTTAGTCTCTCGTTCGTGAGGCTGCCCTGTTTGATGACTGCCTTTGGTTTCTTGAGAATACGGTTACCGGGTCCTGATCGGGCTTCCCGTTTATGGTGCTCCACCTCGCTCTCGACTCAAGCTCCCGGAGATAAAGTGGTACTTCCCGTCCCGTCGTCGTCTGAATAAAGTGTTTGCTAGTGTCATTGTTTATGTGTTTCGTAATGCTCGTTTGTGTCTGTCAATAAATTTATGTAAGAAATTATCGAACTCAATCACTTGCTATCGTTGTTCTTGATGATTGAGTCCTCCTAGGGTTTGTGTTGTAGTAGTCGTCGTCTAAAGTGTGTTCGTTCGGAGTCGTGTAGTCTGCATTGTGTGATTTAGGGTTTGGTAGTCTGTGATGACATAGGACATGGCCGTTGTTAGCCTTGTCCTGGTCTTTTTTATAGGACTTTTTAGTCCTATTTTTGCAGGTTTCTAGATCCCTTAATTGTACACTATAGCTACCTCGTTTATGTAATAAATAAAATGTGTTGTTTAAAAAATTGTGATTTACATGTGTAATTGCATTTTGAAGGTTGCCTTTTAATGTATTTGGAAGATGAGGGAATTAAAAGTCATGATTATTTTGGCTTGTTTGAAGTGTTCATACCAAAGTTGAAATAACTAAAATGGATTCTAAATTTTGAGGATTTAATGTAAATAACTAAATTTGAAGTATACGTAATATATTACATATATAAATTATTTGACATGAATGCTTCGAATCTTGGTAAGAATTATTATTAATAGAAATCTGCAACAGTATATTATTATTCAAACATTATAATTAATGTGTTGTTGAGATTCAAGAAGCATTAGAACCCCACCACATAGAAAAGAGTTTATAAAAATGAAGACAAAATCGTGTGAGAAGTACGAATGGTTGTTAGAATGCTGCTTCCCAATGTAGATAACGTCATTTAACATTAAACATACGTACTATGAATATGGATTGTTTGTTGGGTTCAATGAACTTCTTTTTGTGGGGCCACTCTCCACCTACACTACACTTGCCTTTTTTCTTAGGGATCTTTTTGTCTTTCTCACCTCACACTTTTTTTTGCCCTTTCAAGTCATAGAAAGATGTTTATTCTAAATGAGTGATGTTATATTATTATTGGCATCTCAAAATAGGTTTTTTTAAATATAATTTTAATTCTTATTTGAAAATGGTAGAAATAAAGCATGGTCAGATTTATATACACCTCAAAATTATCAAGCACGTCCCAAAAAAATTTCTATATATCTTTTATTTTTAAATAAATTATGGTTTATTTAGTAAGTTTTACGGTATATATAGTCTCACCAAATAAATATTCATGTGTGTACTTTCCCATCCGTATGTTTATATTCCAAAAGTATTTCAATAATATAATTCATAAAAATTAAAATACAAAATGTATGAGACTATACACACTCATAAAATACTAGATACCCTAATTTTAGAAAAAAATCAAAAATATGAAAATTCATTTTTTGGATGTGTTTTAATTTTGGGATGTGGATAGCACACCTTTTTAAGAAATCTACTTATATTTGATACTTGTATAAGAATCTCCTTGTAGCAGAAGGCGAAGCCCTCGCCCCCAGGGCCCCCACCCCTCGGCCCGACAGGGATTGGTGGAGGAGGTAAATCATGGTGACTCAGCGGCCCATTAAGTGGGAGGACCAGTGTCTGGTGCCCATAAGGAGCTATCCCCCAAATTGAGGAATAAAACTCCCACACTGCGGCTGTCAGGACTCGATCCTGCGTCCTTGTAGCAATCTGCCACCCAAGAACCGACTAAGCTACGCCCATGCGGGCTTGTATAAGAATCTCCTAGTGATACATTTGGATAGTTATATAATTTTTTTTCCACTATTTATGATTGTCACTTTTTTTTTTCTCACGATAACGTTCTTGATTTGATTCTCTTTAACAATGTGATTTATATTCTTATTTTGATTTTAATTTTAGATACTTTTGAGTAAAATATTCTGTTCCGTGTGGATTTATATTTCCTATGATCTCCTAGTGTCACTTATAAAAGAAAGAAACAATAATTAAATAAATAAACTTACATATATTTTTAAATAACTTATTGTTAAGAAGAAATGTTCGTTTCGTATTGTATTAATAGCCACACAATTGTTGCTTAAAAAAAAATCACGCAATTATTAATTTGTACTCAAGAAAGAGATAATGGCTGATTTTCTGTCCATAATTTACAACCCAACACCCAACTAACCTTTACATTTAATTCAATCAGACTTTATAGTTAAATGTAGTTAATAAGCAATTAATTCTCTCTATAAAGTAAAAACAGCTATTAGTTTCAATTTAATAATTGATCCCGTATCTATATGTAGTTGAAAGCTTATTTTTATTTTGATTCTTTAGGAATTATACTTGACCATCTTTTCCTTCAATGGACCATGAAACTCAACTCAATTATTGTAAATAAAATATACACCACTAAAACTTATCCAAGATTATTTCATGAATATAATTTTGTGTGATATAATCTTATTATTCCCTTTTGTGTGATATAATCTTATTATTCCCAAATCAAATTTTTAATTTCTAATTTGCGAATTTGAGTCGTGGAATAATTTCATAAAATGGTTCCAAAAAATTAATCCTATTAATTGTTTATATCCATCATATAAGTGAAGAACTCAAAGCTGCAAAGACTTAAAAGGACGTACAATTTATATATAGTCTAATGAAACTCATCTTATCTATCTACTTGTTACAAATTCATTCACCAGGTACAAAATAATTGATTGTTAGCATTTTAATTTTAAAGTTTCTTTACTCTTACTTAACTTACAAATTGTATTATGTCATTTATGCCAATTTGAAGAGAGAGAAGACAAAATCATATGGCAGTCCACTTTACTGTAGTCCATATTAATGTTAGCGGTCCATTTGTCGTCATAACATGACGTTGCTGTATTTAAATCTACATACAGAAATATTATATGGGGTGATTATCCGCACCCCAAGAATTACTAAACACACCCCAATTGTAGTGTTGCTGTACATTATGAAATGTATTATAATAATACATTTCATAATGTACAGCAACACTACAATTGGGGTGTGTTTAGTAATTCTTGGAGTGCGGATAATCACCCATATTATATATGTCCTATACTTGTACATGCGAAGAAGGCATTATCATACACATATACTATTTATACATATGTGCAATTGTCAGCCCATCTAACTTCTAGAATGATCTTATAAGAAACATATTTTTTTAAACCTCTTAAATAAATTGGTCATGACTTCAATAAAGATTGAAGATATTTTGTTCATGAGTATTATTCTTGTGAAACAGGTGCACGAATCATGATTCGTGTAATTGAGTGCATGCGGATCGGGTCAGATTTGTTCTAACCTTAATTCGCGCTCAAACTTTGTTTTTTAAATTTATATCGTAAGTTTTATGTTATACGAGTATAAATTTTATGTTATATTAGTATAACCTTTATATACAAATATCATAACTTTTAAATGAAAAATTTAAACTTTTTTCAATATAAAAATTCATGTAGTATAATTGAACCTTTATACTATAATAATTTAACTTTTATATTATATTAGTATAACATTTATGTACAAATACCATAATCATTATGTTAATAAGAATAACATAAAGATTATATTATTATAACATAAATATTGAATTATTATAAACATAAATGTTATATTAAAAAAACATAGCGGTTAAAAATGTATTATAGGCTTATTTAATGAATGGAAAACATTGGTCAACAAGTCAACATTTATATATGGCAATGCATGACACCTTGTCGTGCTTTAATATAAAGCATTTAAGATAACATTTGATGCACATTTAATCTTGTCTATACTAACAGGATGAAAGTTTATAATTCCTTGTAGCAAAAGGCGAAACCCTCGCCCCCAGGGCCCCCACCCCCCGGCCCGACAGGGATTGGTGGAGGATGTAAATCATGGTGACTTAGCGGCCCATTAGGTGGGAGGACCAGTGCCTGGTGCCCACAAGGAGCTATCCCCCAAATTGAGGAATAAAACTCCCACACTGCGGCTGCCAGGACTCGATCCTGCGTCCTTGTAGCAATCTGCCACCCAGGAACCGACTAAGCTACGCCCATGCGGGCAAAGTTTATAATTCCTGATTGGATGCAGTATTGATCGATTGACGATATAATGAAAGATGAACAAAACAAAAGACTTAAATTTAGTCCGCGCGCGACCAAGAAAGACGACACAATTCTTCTGACATTGTACAGTACATGATATTAATTTTCATAAATAGCCTTTAGATTTCAAGATCGTCTAATATAGATTCGAGAGTGAACCCAGTTATTATATAAAAACCTTAGTTGTTAAATTTTAAAATTTTTATATAATTTCTAGATTTTATTAGTTTAAGATAAATTAAATACAATTTTCAAATATGACATAATATTTATGATGTTTATATAAAATATAAAATAATAATTATCAAATCTATCATCCATCCAATTTGAGCAGAGGATATATATGAATTTGTTTTTTAATTAAAGGTTGGGATAAATGTCATACAAATTGAAAGTTTACAATTAAATTTGTTTTAATTCAAGTTTCTTATATATATATATATATATATCTCGATTCTCCATTGTCTCGGAACCAAATCGTTCACTAACCCAAATCTCCAACCGTCCTAAAGATTAAAAATATTCATAGTTTACCATTTCAATTATTTTGATCGATTCTGGAGATTCAATTTTAGAAATCCCCAAAATTTACGTCACTAAAAAAAAAAAATTATAATTCTCCAAATTCTTCCCAACCATGCGTTATGTGCACAATATTATCAACTCCAAAATCACATACATGTAAGCAAATATTATCACTAATTATCATAATTGTATTTTATCACTCAATCTTTTAAAACGTGTACTATTTTATTAGACTGTACATCAACTTACAGCATAATTTCTTAATGGCCAATTTACATCCAACCTTCACAAACAAGACTTCACATGAACTTAATAAATCAGAGCAACCTTTCTCCTCATGCTATATCAAAATCTCCCTCTATTACCAGTCACATAGTTTTCCATCAAAATGTAGACATTCTATTTGCTGAGGATCTCTCGCAGCTTGAAAGCTACTTATAGATAGCACAAAACACGCGACCCCCTTCGTCTAATATATGTTCAATAGAGAGGATTTGGCATTGCTTGGCCGATTGATTTGCTTCATACCCAAGAACTGGATCAACAACTCATTGTTCTAAGCAAAGCAGAAGTTGGCATACCTTCTTTTGGTCTCCAAATGATATGATCGATCAGAGCACAGAAATTTTTGTAGAACTGCATGAAACGATGAGAAAGTATACGATGAATAGGCATGTTCAAGCTCACAATTTTTAAGTGAATCGAGAAGAATTTGATTTAGAATAGAAAAGCATGAGGACCTTGTGGTATTCCAGGGTGTCTCCAGCTGCCTTACGAACATCCACCATAAAAAGAGATGGTGCAACTTCAAAAACCTGTGTGGAACAAATGTGAAGTCAAATATATGATAAAAAAAAGTTGAAATCTTTATTATTTGGCAAACAACAGTAAAATCAGATTTGAAGTTTACCTCCAGCACCACGGCAAACTGACTGGCCCTATTAGCAGAGACACCCTCAAGTCTTGTCTGTTCAATATATAGTCGTAGGAAGAAATTAGCCACTTGTGAAAAATTATAACATCAACTCCACATATTTTGTACTTTAAACTAACTATACAAAACGATCTCCCTTTGTACAAGATTATCAAGTAACAAAGACAATGTACTGCGAATGCCCTTTACAATAAACGTAAGAGAAAGAAACAATGAAAGGAAAACGTTGCATGAAATATTTGGTTTTAAGTAATCTCTATCAACCAAAGTTTAACCAAATATTATTTAACCAAAGTTTGAGGGAAGAGACCTTGTAACTCCTTGTGTGAACTTTGAGTCCCATTGAGGCCGCGGCTGTCTCAATTGCTGATATTATAACTTTTGCAGGTTGTCGAGAAACAAAACGAGTCTGCCGTTTGACATGATCCTGTGTATATGCATAGATGGAACCCATATCTAGGAATATCAATTTTTGCAAAAATAAAACTCACGAGTCATTTCATATCAAACAATATTGATTCAAGACTGGGACCAACACCTCCAGATCAAAATAATGTAATGTAACGGCATAAATGGTGCTTTGGACATACTCTATTGAATTGAAACTATAGTGACCCTAAAGCTGATTTCTTGTGCATGTGAAATCAGAAAAAGGATTTCACAGCCATCAGTAGTCTGGAGATGAGAAGTATATTTTTAATACCCAAAAATAAATATCTAGTTCTGGATACCGTTTGGACTATCACTCTAAAGTTTAACCAGTGCTGGCATGGAAGGTGGTGCGGTAGGTGGTTAGGAAGCAAGGGATGAGGGTGACTATGAGACCAAAGAGATGACAAAAAAATGAATATGAACAGTAATCATCGATGAGGTTGGAAGTATAGGACAAGAATCAAGGAGATAAGGTGGCTTTTGGATCTACAGCTTAAGTAGAAGGATTGAAGGAATAAGACGCATGTAGATCAAGTTCTGATGGACACTGATTGCTACCAGTGCCGACTGCAGTTAGTTTAACCCTATGTTTCAGCATTTGAGTTCGATATGTGATAAACAGCAGCAGAAATATTTATATTTATCTTTTGTGCATGGCTGCATGAAAGATGTCATGAGTAGTGCATAACTTGTTCAAACTCAAAGCAGCATAGAAAAAAGGATAAAAAACGATTTCCCATCCCAACTATGCCCGATTTTACATTTTTTGGTAAAAACTTTAAAATGTTGTACCGTACTGACTGAACTTTGCACAATTTACAATCTACGGTATTCCGATCATTTTTTCCGGCCCACACACACGTGCTCGACACATGATTTCATTAAGGACATTTATGTCTTTTTAAAGTTTATACCAGAAAGTGTAAAATCGGGCATAGTTCAGATGATAAATCGTTTTTTACCCTTTTATTTATTATACATTTTATATTTTTTTGAATTAGGTTAAATATATGTAATGTGTACTACATGATTTATTTGAAAAGGAAGAAATGAATTAATATACTAATATATGATATTCATAACGATATTCTGACTTGTAAAAACTATAAAAATGTAATATATTTAGGCCCAAATCTTAACTCGTAAGTTTGGTTTCCCAATTCTGAGCTCACATTGGGTGGCCTAACTAGTGTTCGATGAGTTTTCTAATGTTGATCCATCTTATAAAATTATATTCAATCAGCGATTCAATTCATTTATTTTGTCTAAATTCATCTCATATTCTATGAATTCATATTGAATATAATAAGTTTGAAATAAACACAATATACAAATAATAAACAAAAAAATACATATTATATGAATTCATAGTGATCAATATAATAAGTTTGAAATAAACAAAAAATACAAACAGTAAACAAAAAAATTGTATTTTCTCAATTCATATTATATGTATTTTTTGTTTACTATTTATATTTTTTGTTTATTTCAAACTTATTATATTCAATATGAATTCATAGAATATGGGATGAATTTGGACAAAATAAATGAATTGAATCGTTGATTGAATATAATTTTATAAAATGGATCAACATTAGAAAACTCATCGAACACTAGTTAGGCCACCCAATGTGAGCTAAGAATTGGGAAACCAAACTTGCAAGTTAAGATTTGGGCTCAAATATATTACATTTTTATAGTTTTTACAAGCTAGAATATCGTTATGAATATCATATATTAGTATATTAATTCATTTCTTCCCTTTCTAATAAATCATGTAGTACACATTACATATATTTAACCTAATTAAAAAAAATTAACATAAAATGTATAATAAATAAAAGGGTAAAAAACGATTTCTCATCTAAATTATGCCCAATTTTACACTCTCTGGTATAAACTTTAAAACGACATAAATGTCCTTAATGAAATCATGTGCCGAGCATGTGTGTGTGTTGGCCGGAAAAAATGATCGGAATACCGTAGATTGTAAATTGTGCAAAGTTCAGTCAGTACGGTGCAACATTTTAAAGTTTTTACCAAAAAATGTAAAATCAGGCATAGTTGGGATGAGAAATCATTTTTTACCCTAGAAAAAATGTGGGGTCTTTTTTTAAATATTGGTCAAACAGCAGATTCAGAGCCTTCTCTCATATAACAGAACATATCTTAATTATATTGTCATACCTGACGCCTGTCAAACAAGGCTGATAAGTTCAACCCTTGAGAAAGGGTAATCATCTCAAATGCATTCATCATCAGAGGACCATTATCATTATTCCGGGACTCCTCGTTTACATATTTATCCTGCAGTCAAAGAACAAAAAGTGTTGTGTTGAATAAAGAGATATTGAATTGACACAAAGCAGATACGTTCTACCTTTACAAGCACTGATGTTAGATATTAGCTGGAATGCAAGAACAGTATACCAAATGATACACACAGGGTAAAACTGTAATATAAATAATTTTGAATAACTGTTGCACTTACAGATAAATTAAATAAGAAAGCAAAAAAAAGGGTAATAATCCAAACTTAATATCATAAAAAAAACAGCACAGTGCAATTAATCATCAAAAGCAAGACGAAAATCCAACCTCAATGTCATCAAAAACAGCACGAACATCATCCAGATTCACCATTTCATCTTCTCTAGGTCTGACAGGAACATAACTTTTCAGGAACCACGGATCCCTTTTTATTCCTTCAATTTTAATCCGCTGCAAATACTATTCTAGTCAGAATGGTCAAACCCAGCCAAAACTGTTGAAGTAAAGGTTTATGCAGGTCAAAAGGAACACCAGCAAAAATTTTCCAGAAAACAGCAAAGAAAAAAAAAAGATCATGGCAATAATAACAATGGAAACATATCATTTCAAAAGGACAAATACCAAGAACTGCAGGTCTAGGGTTGGCAAGTTGGTGGTTCAGATCAAATTTGGGTTTAGTCCGAATGAATTAGAATAAAGAAGAGATCCCGTGATGGGTCAATGGGTTGGAGCAATCCAAAAGTATCACAACCCCTATGCATCATCTCACATATCTTATCCAAAAAAGTAAAATTAAAATTGAACTCATCAATCCTTATCTTTAGAATAAAAAATGATCCAAATATGGATCCATTTGGATCAATAACTCAATAGATTGATCCTGTATTATCATATTACCCCAAGTACAAGTTTATTTGTCATTTCAAATTATCTTATGTAAATAATTCTAAATCGAGTGTTTACTTTCAGCCTGACGATATAAATAGATTATATTATGTTCTTTATTAGATATAAACCATGTCCAGTTTCACCCCTATACGGAAGTGGATCCAATCCATACCCAACCTCTAAAATTATGAGGGATAATAACAGAAACCTCCGTCAAAACTTGGTCTAAATACAGGTAGACCCTCTCGAATTACTAAAAATTTGCATCCACATTTCTTAATCCTTCATACATTTAGTTCACTGTTATGTTTGTTCTGGTAATTCTATGGGGCAAATATTTCATTTATGTGATAATAGGATACTAGTTATTTCACATGACATAACAAAGACCGAATAAAAAAAGGGAGAATTGAAGACACATCAGCTGATTCCTGAAAAATTAAAACAGTGTAATGCTTGAAAAAATAACAAATAAACAGCTAATATATGTATGATCTGTGAACATTAGGATGAAGACTTGGTTTCTCTACTCACAGTTTCAGGTTTTGGGTCGAGGATTTTATGTATCAGTGATGTTGCAGCTGGAGAAAACCAAATTGGACATGAAAACTGTGCAGCATTAATCTGTACAATAAGAAACTGATGTGAACATTTCAATGAAAAGCTATAGAACTAACACACCAGCAATATATCTCAATAAATGCATGAAAATCTAGAGTTCATTTTTAGACACTGGCACATTGTCACAAGGTTGAAGTCAATTAATTCTTGCTGTTTCAATTCAATTTGGGGATGTCTTTACAATGGATATCTATTTTTCTGTTTGTATTTAAAACCTTTTACTTGTTCATTAATTGATAACGAAAACTTAATGCAAGTTGGACAAGAAATGCATGAAGCTTTCAAAAATATAAACCTTTTTATGTTAGCAAGCAATTGCTTAAAAAATGATACAAATCCATACATTTGAGACATTTTGAACAAATAGAATGAAACCTTGTTATACAGGGAGGGAAGGTCTAGCTCGTCAAATGGTAAATGGCCTGCCATTAAAACAAAAAGGATCACACCGCATGACCAAATATCAGCAGCAGCACCATCATAACCTCGGTGGCTTAGTACCTAAAGACATAGGGATAAGAACCAAGATATTTACAAAAGATAACAGTTTTCTTGAAGGACAGCAGATTCAAATTTTAAAAAATAATAATAATAACCAACGATATGCAAGCTACTGGATTAAGGAAATTTTCATCATATCCAAACAACAAAGGCCCCCATATATATATATGTAAAGTTCAGAGTGTTAGGATTGAGGAAACTGGATAATAACAACATAATTGCTTCTTGAAGGTCACTGGATGCTCAACAGAAAAATATATTTCTTCAGATCCATATACAGAAGGAAAAGGTTGCAACAAGCTGAATAAGTCTTACTTACATATGCTTGCACAACTAGACAGATTATAAGCGGTCTTATTGACTAACAAGATCTGTCAAGACTATGATTTTTATATGTCTGCCTAAAAATAGGTGGTGAAGTCAACATCATTCACATCCATAGCAGCAGAGATATTTGCAGCATGGAGATGTAATGGATATCAGGATGGCAGTTTAATATAAGTCTCTTTCTTTTATACAGTTATGCAATGGCTTTATGTCACTAAAATATTGCATATTTCAAGGCTTTCAAAAAAATAGCTCCCCGTGTCAATATTATTCCATCTAGATAACTTCAGAATTCATCACTCATAAAAAATAGCCAAGGAAATTAAGCAGGCCAGGCAATATAGTAGTTTTAGTATCAACTGAGACTACCACATTACGCATATGTGCCACCGTTGCAGTAATCAAGAAAAAACTGTATCTTGCCCTGGTGGTGTGATTGTGGGAGTCTACCCCTATAAAGTTCATTAGGCTGCTTTGGGACTTCAAATAGATGCTTCCACATGGTGCATAATGATGTTATGATGGTGGAAGGTTAAGGGATAGCAGCATGTGTTCGTACAAATGCATGTCATACAACACACACAGATTGTCTTCTAAGCACTAGTCCGTGCCACCAGCAATGCAAAAAAATAAAGTAGATCGGTGGAAAACTGAAGAGTGAAAGACAGCAAAAAAGTTTTGCACTTGGATTTGATTCCAGATGTTTTTGTAATTACAGCTATGTAATGATTAGAACTGTATTATAATTATTTATAAGCATACACAAGGTCAGCAACAAAACTTTATATAATGATAGTAGGAGCTCTAAGGTGCTTTACTCTCAAGTATATTTAGGACATAAAGAGTGAGGACAGTAACGAACAGATCAACAGATGTCTTAAAATGCAGAAAATACAATGGCTTTATGTGTTACTTACACGAGTTTTATCCAACAATTCATAGCATCATATGAAATATATACCTCAGGTGCAACATAATTTGGAGTCCCGCAAGTTGTATGAAGAAGATCAACTCCCTGCACATGGTTTCAGTAAAGAGAAAAAATGGTGATGTAGTGAATCACATTCTTCACCCTAGTAACATAACTACGAGTTATACTGTCCAAATTCATTTACATTAGAATGATCAGTGCTTACTTGTTGAGGCAATGCACTCAGTCCAAAATCAGAAACCTTCAAGTTTCCTTTGGAATCAAGGAGCAGGTTTTCAGGCTATACATAGCGTTTATAATTAGCAACCTCATAAAAGTAATGGATACCAAACTAAAACAATAGTAAAGGCTGCCTTGCACCTTCAAGTCACGGTGATAGACACCCTTGCTGTGGCAGTGCTCTACTGCATCAATGAGTTGCTGGAAGTATCTCCTTGATTCATTCTCAGAAAGCCTACCGTGGTGAACCTGAGCGACCAGAAATACATGAAGCCCAGTCAGTCATGCATGTACCAGAAAACGTCGGCAAGAACATTCCAGGTTGAATTTTTTTGTGGGGGACATGGGGGCAATAGCATAACCTCGCTCATGGTTTCTCTTTGATTGGAAGGCTATGAACACGGACGTGAACCAGACATACATGCATAAAAATGTGTGGTCACAAATTGCATCGTCTGTACACCCTCCCTAATCTTGTATCCTCATTCAAGGAAACAAATAAGAACGCATGTCGTAGCCTCAGGCTTCATATCTAGCCAATTAAATGCTAGTTCATTTTTTATGCACTATAAATGACTTCAATGCCTATTTACCCATAAACAAATTAAAAAGAAAAAAAAAGAAATTCCAAAATTGAGTACTTACAATTTTATCAAACAGTTCTCCTCCAGTCACAAACTCTAGAACTATGTATATCTTTGATTGGCTGGCCAAAACCTAGAACGCAGATGAACAGAAAGCGAAAGTTCAGCAAGAAAGTCAGCAGATCCTATTGAAGAACAATAATAAATAAGATGTTCGCATGGATTTCTAAATCAAAATCTAAAACATACAAATTTAAGCTAACCTCATGTAGCCTGACTATACAAGGATGTCTGACAATCTTCATTATGGAGATCTCTCTTTTTATCTGTCAATCAACAAATATATCATCTAATGACTCAATAATGAAGGGGAAAAAATCAAAAACAAAGTAGAGCTCCAGATTCTACAGTATATCAGAAATACATTAATGGTATCCTGATTCATAAAAATACCATAGTTGCACTATTACAATTTAGAAATGTAAAATCCTTTGCACTTAGAATGCAGACTTCAACATGAATTTGCAATGTCCAGAATAGTAGTGACTGTTGCCTTTAATATTTGTGCCATTTAACCAATATTTGAAATTTCAGATATCCGTGATCTCTAAATTGATGGGGGGGTTAAAAAAAATTTCCAGAATCTTGGTAAAATATGGTAAATAGCAATATCACAAACTATAAGAATACCAAGATATATTGGAAATATCAAAAAATGTCTAAAATTTCGAAAATATTAGTAACTTTGAATTTTACTTTGACTTGCTAAAAAATGCCAAGGACAGTAATAATCTAGAATGATAATGATTCTACAGAAATATAACACATTTCTTGCACTCAACACATGAGACATGATTCAATAATACAAAATAATGCATAATTTTGAACCCCCCCCCCCCCCCAAAAAAGAGAGAGAGAGAGAGAGAGAGAGAGAGAGAGAGAGAGAGAGAGAGAGAATGTTTGTATAGTTTATTAGATTTTTCATTAACAAAAATACAAAATTATGCATATGTGAACCTTCTAGGACACCGTTTTGGTACTAAAATAGCTTTGTAACACTTAATTTTGAACTGCTATTGCAATTTCCAACGTCAAATAATTTCTACATAATTTATTATTTATATATTTGTTATAAACATATTATTTTGTTTAAAGTGTAAGTTAAATTTATGTAACAAATTTTTTTATAATATTCCCTGAAAAATCTCAGGTAAGATTTCCAAATTGAATTAAATTTTCCATCACTTTTGTGCAAAACTCTACACATATTGATACATCACTTATATATTTCCATAAAATCGATATTTCTAGCTTTATCGACATTTTCAATCTAAATTGGTTGGAGAAGGGTAGACCACCAATTAAGCAAATTGAGAAGCTAGAAGAAGATGTTAAATTTTATGACCAAGGAACGTTTTCAGCTACTATCCATGGCAAACAAGGGACCTTAAATTTCAACTACTCCATAATATAGTGTTACAATTCGCTGTGGTTTTACAGCTTGATACTTCATACTTCCACATAAAGAATGACAAGTCATTGGATTCCTATCAGCCAAAAAACTCTCTTTCAGCTTTCCAGAAGATTTAAGTGTAACCTCATTAGATAAGGAACAAGAAGCCTTACTATTAGATATCGGACACCACCTCAGTATTCTTGTTTTTTCAACACGACTATCTACGTCTTCACATAAAAATAATTATTCACTTAAGCGAAAGCTTACCAACACTTATGAAGATAAACAACCATAAACATATCCAACCATAATAAAATTCCCTTTCCCCTTATTCATGAAATTATAAGAACCAACATCAACAAAATTGGCAACAAATAGCAACATGAGGAAATAATGTGAATACCTGATCAACCATTTTATGCTTGAGAATGGTACTTTTGGCCAAGATTTTGATGGCCACACTGTTTCCATTCTCCGTATTCTGTGCAAACTTAACTTTTGCAAAAGTCCCCTCTCCAATTGTTCTTCCAAGCTCATACTTTCCAACTTTTCTTTTTACTGCCTTCATCTTCTATTGTCAATGCTCATTTCACGCAGAATTTAAAAAAATCGCCTAATTAAACAAACATGAACCATCTTTATTGCAGAAAAAGGGCAATTGGAACTTAGCTAAGCCAATGATCAAAAGTCAAAATCAAAATGCAAAAACACTAATGATATAAGCCATTAATAACACAATCAAGTGATTAACCTTCCACCACAACTACAAAATAAAGTTTTCAGATAGAATTCGTTCTCAAGAAATCTCGGGCGCCATGACAATCCAATTAATCACAACAGACTAAAAAAACGCACAAAACGGAAATAGCACTAATAAGAGCAATTATACAGTATATTTATACAAGGAATGCATTGGCTGCTGGCCAATTCCACATCAAAATTAGCAAAAAAGTAAGAGAATTGCAATGATCCAACAATGAATGAAAGCAATACAATTGCATTCACCATGACCACTAAAACGGAGAAATTTTCATACCGTTTTCGGCTTGACCGGCTAGAACAAAGGAAAGAGATCCGATCAACGGAGCTGAAGCTGAATTGTTGATTGATTCTCCAAATTTAACCAAGTTAAACTGACTTTGCTGTTCGCATGAGAGAGAGAGAACTAAAATGCTGTACACATTATATAATATATATATATATATATATATATATTTTTTTTTTTTTTTTTTTTTTTTTTTTTATGGATGAGGTTATAAATACGTAGACCCAAAAATACCTCAAAATACTAAATACATCCTAAAAGATAATACTTTTATACATACATTTTTTAAAAAATATAGTCTCACCCTTTTATTAGATATATAGATTTACTAGGAGTCCATTTATTTATTTTTCTACCAGGAGTCCTTTTTTCTTTACTGTGATGATTATATTTTGGGAAAATACTTTTTTATACTACAAAATTTAAGAAATTTAATCTTTTATCATAAAGAATTATACATTTTTCTACCACATTTCAAAGAAATTGACAAATTTGTGTTTAAGTACAATTTTTATATCGTTCAACCATATTTACTTTTTTTTTTTTTAATTGTAGGGTGTTTAGAAAAGTATGGGGTGATGACAATCTCATCCCCATAAAATATTATATCCGTTTCATAATAAATGTCATTTTGAAGTTTAAATTTTATTTGTAATTAAGTATCGTTTTAGATTTTTATACAATTTCTCTTAAATTATCCCTATAAATATTCCTTATCAGAAAAAAAAAATTAAGGATATGATATGGTACTTTTATTATCTTTCTAATTTTGAATTCTAAATTTCTTGATTAGTTAAAAATATATTTGTCCAATTTTTATACTATTTATATAAAATGATTCGATTTTTTTTCCAACTTGAAAGGTCAATATCACTTTTATCTGTTCTGAGTTAATTTTATGTTATTTTTCTTAATAACAACAATAGTAATGATTTGACAATAGACATTGGTCTCAAAACCATATTCATCCAATAATATCAAATTTGATGTAAAATAAACTTTTGAGAGACACTCCTGTGCACAAGGTGCACAAATCCAGATATGTGCACAACAATACTGTTATATTATATGAGTAATACTGTTAAAACTATATATAATATAACAGTATCACTCATATAATATAACAGTATTACTTCATATAATATAATAGTATTGTTGTGCACAGATTTGGATCCGTGCACCTTGTACACAAAAGTTTTTGCCTAAACTTTTACATTTTGGCGTAAGTTATCTTTAGTCAACTCCAGTCTCTGTTCACTTCCACCAAGTTTACAAGTTTGGCGTTAAATTATTGGGGTGTGCTAAAGGCACCACACACACATTTCTAAGGGCACCCTAAATTATTTCCAATACATTTTACACCAAAATATTATT
This sequence comes from Scutellaria galericulata, assembly GCA_946896805.1. Lineage (NCBI taxonomy): Eukaryota > Viridiplantae > Streptophyta > Magnoliopsida > Lamiales > Lamiaceae > Scutellaria > Scutellaria galericulata. The sequence continues at coordinate 17,196,471 of OX335790.1, forward strand.
TTTATGCTATTTATTTACTAACAATTATCAGCTTATTTATTATTCACGTTATTAAAAAAAAAATATTAAAAACTCCTGAATTAAAATTTCACTTATTTCATGGTTGTATTAATATATACAATATTTATAATAGATATTAATAATTCATTCGAATTTTATTCATTGATCTGTAATTTGTTCAAGATTAGTAAAAAAAAATAACTTACTTATATTCAAATTCTACTAAAACTTAAAATCAATAAAATACAAAAAATATTATCAAATAACTATCTAATTGAGATACACGTATAATTTAAATTTTAAAAAAAGAAGAAATTTTGGAGCATTTCGAAAACAATGGAAAACTGTCAAGTTGAGGTAGATGAACAGTGTTACATAAAAATAGGTTGTTCTAATAAAGAAATTAAAATAGCTAGGTTTGTACATTTAATTATATATACACATGATTTTTTTCCAACTTTTATTACACACAATTATGTAGTTATTATATACATAGGCGGTGGTACACATAAACATAACGAATAAAATAATGAATTCGTTTTGTATATATCCTTAAAAATAATATAATATATATACGACTTTAAAAAAAAAACACTTAGGTATAGCTTCTGGGCCATATAGCTATTATTTATTGTACTTGTTAATTTGACTTTGTCATTTAATTTATAATTATAATTATATATTTGGTGGTTTGACAAGCTTTATAACCTAATTTGCATTTTATAATTTTATTGCACGGAAAAAACATTGTTATCATACCAATTTCGTCAAAGTAATTATATATGCCTAGTTCAAAAAGGTTAATCGCACGTAAAGTACACTAAATTATATTGTAATAATGAGGTTTGAAGATAAAGAGGAAAGCACAGGTAATTTACATTCTTACCCAATTCCCCTATCATTTTCAAGGGTAAAATTATTTAGATATTTATTCGAATTATGGTTATATTGTATATATCAAAACAACTTTTATTTTCTATTAACTAATACTTCCCAGTTCCCACTATTGAATATTTTGCTGAGATTTTAGCAGATGTTAAATAAATATCAAAAGGCAAAAAGACAAGATTTGAAATAATTGCATTTCAAATCCATTTGAATTAGAATATGCATATGAAATCCTTTCAAATTGTTCACAAATTAGTTCAAAATGTAAATAATGGATTGATATCATCGATAAATTTACTATTATAAATTTTAAATACTTCCTCAAATCCTTCAATCCAAACACAACTTAAATTAAATTTATAAAAATGAGATGTTTTCCAAAAATGTCTACATATAAGTGAAAATTGAAAAACACATATCTAATAACTTGATTTTAGAAAAAAGGGAAAAAAATTTGATTTTGGAAAATGAAAATAAACATCTCTCTTTGTCTCTCTAAGAGAACACTGAAAACGTGGAAAATGTGACAATTGATGTGACCCAACTACAAGTCACAACTAAACTGTTGAGTTTTCAACCAACTTTATTGATGTAAAAATTACGTCAGATACAATTTCAAGGATAATAATAAGTAATCAACAGAAAAATATCTTTCATTTATAATACACAAATCATATAAAATAAAACAAAATAAATAGAACTCAAAGCCCGGTTGAGCACATCATCGACACTGCACAAAATTGAAGGGTTTTTTCCACCCTTGAATTACCTTTTTGCCCTCTTGTAAGTAACTCTAAAATACTGATTCATAAATTTGTTTTTCCCTAAAAAATGCAGACCACACATTGCAAATTACAGAACTAGGTGGTTAATTTGGGAAATAATTATGGTTGTTTTGGGAATTTACTTCAATGCTATTTTCATGGCGATATGAAACTTGTGGTGTGTGGAGAGAGCTAATTAATGGATGTCATGATATTGAAAAAGGGGATGGAAATGGTGAAACTTGGTTGTTTGGTTGTTGTTACTTGTTAACATGAGCTGAAAATCAAATGAAATTATTCTTTTAGTTTTATAATATTTGAATTTTCTATAATTTAATTATCTCTGAATTTTTCAGATTTAGTTGGATTCTTTTAAAAAAAATTCATAATATATATACATATATATATAACTTTATAATTTTCTTGAACTCTTTTCTATTTTATACTTTTATCTTTTCTTTTCATATTTATTTTATAATCTTGAGATTTTTACTATTTTCTTTTATTTAGTTGGATTTTTTTTAACAATATTCATTATTTAGTTTCTCAATTTATTACAATTATATATATATATATATTTGTATTTATTTTATAATCTTAATTATTTTTATTTTCTTGTAATTTTTCAGATTTTAGTTGGAATTTTTTAGTATATTTTTAACAATCAAATTTTAGAATTATTTAAATTAGTATGTGATTTTCTGAATCTTTTTTATATTTTGTACGTTTATATTTAATTTATTTATGTATTTTATAATTTTGATATTTTTGTATTTATTTTACAACTAATTAGGGCACGATTGGTTCGTAGGTTTAGGTTGGATTCGGTTTATTATCCAACCTAAACCTACGATTGGTATACGGGTTTGAGGCCCGGTTAAAAATTGGGCCCTGGCAAAGTTGGATGGGTTTGGCCCTTCTTAATGTTGGGTTTATAAACCCACAAGGAGAGGAGGGTTTAAAATAAGCCCAACAGTACCCATTATTTTCTTCCGATAAGGCCCCTACTGTAGCAACCTATAATGTCAATATTGTCCTTACTTTTGTCCATATTTACAACTCTGCCATTTAATATATACAACTCCACCGACACAAGTACAGCTCGAAGCCCTAATTTGCAGACAACACTTGCGATTTGGGCGGGAGATCGACTGAAGCCGTCGAAGGTTGTACCAGCCACTGAGCTCGTTTTCGATTTTGTACTTCGCATTGGTTATACTCTCATCTAATAGAGTGCTTCAAACCCATGGATGGCAGGTTAATATCATCGAAGTGTATACGTTTGGATCGAGGAAAGCAAGGAAATCGCCGAATCAGAAGAGGGTAAACACGAATTTTGCAAGGTATAAACCTTCAAACGAGAGAGGTAAGTTGTCAGTTTATGTATTTCAACAATGCTACCCGATTCGTAGCACCTGTAATCGGCCCAACCTAAGTTTTTTCTGTGTTTATTTTGTGACACGTTGTGTGATATTCGTCCAGAAATCATAAATGGAATGTCTGCGTCACTATTGAGATATCTTCTGTATATATAATGTGTTTGTACACTGTATATGCAATAAGCTGGTGCTATTTTTGACCTTGATGACTGCATGTTGATTTTGATAATTATGTGGTCCATGGTTGTTTGTATTGATGTTACTGCTACGAACGTTTAGTCTTGTTTTCTAAAAAAATTGCCATTTGTATTCTGGAAAATGTAATAAGATATCGTATCTTAAAAGCCCTAAAGTTGAGAACGATTACTTGAATGTTTTTGTTCTTAATCATGGTTTCTGAAGCTTCATGATTGATTTTTATGCTAAGAATGTGTACCATGAATACACTTTGGATGGTCTTAATTGCTTTAAATTCGAAGGGAAATGGTGAACTTAAAGATTGTACTTCCATGTTCGAAATTGTTTATGTGCATATAATGACACATTTCAACTGTTTCTAGTTATCTCCTATGTGCAATATGCTGTTTGACTTGTGTCTCTATGCTTCCATTATATCATTCTATCCGCATATAAAACCGGATCACAGTATGCAAAAGCTCTCTCATATTTCGAACTCATGAAGGCTACAAACGTCCGCCCAGACGCTACGACCTTCAACATTGTGATACATTGTTTGTCTTGGTTTGAAGTTTGCGAGATTGGAAAACCTTAACTGAAGTTATTCAAAATATGGAGTCTTCTCTTCCACGTATCTCAGTTGGAACACTGAACCATCTTCTTCATTCTTTCGGAAAAATAGGAAAGATTGACACCATGATGAAGGTAATAGCAGTAATTTTGGTAATAAATTACAGTCATATTTAGGATTTTATCCAAGTTGACAAGTGATTGATTTCTTCCCTCCATCACTTCTGCAGTTGTTTCTGAAGATAGTTGCATCGGGTGCAGAAGTTGACTCGACTACCTACACCATTTTATTGAAGAATCTTTTAGCTTCTGGTTATTGGAGGAAATACATTGAGGTATAATCTCAAACCTATTCAAATTGTCACATGATAAGGTCATTTCAAGTGGATATATTGAATCAAGTAATTCCTTCTATACAGGTGATGCAATGGATGGAAGATGCAGGGGTCCCATCTTCAACTCATGTATACAACAACATATTGTCGTTTGGTCAAACATGCGGAGGTATTGAAAACGCTGCAGCCATACAAGAACGAATAGGTAAAGGCTGCAAAGAAACCACGAAAGGATTCTTGTATCACATATGGACTGCTCGATTCTCTTCATTTTCTCATCTGTGTAGACCTGATCTTTAGTTTATGTTTTGTCAGAATGCTTGAAGAGGAAATCTGGTTACTCGATCGTAGAAAGCAAAGACGGTGATCCTCCTACTAATGCAATGATCAGTACCAGTTAATAGAGGCGATAAGTTTCCAATGTTGTTGAGATGTGTCGAGCCAGATCTTCGTTTTAGAATAGTGATGGCTTTGTCTAAATGTTGTTGACAATAACATTTTAGTTTCCAAGTCTCTGTCTTGTAAATCCTGAGAAATGCTTTCTGTACTTTCAATTAATGAAATGAATAATTAATTGCTGTGAATGGCTTCAACTTTGGTTTGTGTACTTGGAAGAAAAACGTAAGAAGAATGTTTAAGTAAGAGCATCTTTTCACTATTCACACATGCCATAAATGAAACAATCTCTGCTCTTATTCTTACAACACTAAATAATGCAAAATAGACATTTGGTTGTGTTCCTTAGTTTACTGCAAAGATGCTTTGGCAAATGACAATTAAATATTTATTTCAAGAATCTGTATAATGACTACATCATATACAGGTCATATTGAGAACATGAGTCGATGAATAATAATATTATTGAAATTACAAATATTGATTACATACTTTAATTTTTATTAACATAAGAAAATAAATAATAATATTATTGAATTCAATAACAAATATTGGTTACATAATATAATTTTTATTAACATAAGAAAATAAATAATAATATTATTGAAATTACAAATATTGTTTACATACTATAATTTTTATTAACATAAGAAATTAAATAATAATATTATTGAAATTACAAATATTGTTTACATACTATAATTTTTATTAACATAAGAAAATAAATAATAATTTTATTGAAATTGGATAAAGCCTTTGTCTAATTTTATATTCAATGACATTTTAATTTTATTAACGAATTTTATTATTTTTTGGGGCAGGGGCAAAACAGTCTTTTAACTAATTTAATCAGTTTAAACCAACATACCAATCACTCAATTACAATTAAACTCATATTTGCAAACACTCTAACCATGCATACCAATCACCAATTTAACTCAAACCCACCTTTACAAACCTACATACCAATCATCCAAAAAGTGTTATTTTGTCTTCGATGAACAGTAAAAGCCCGAAAAGCCCAACCAACCTAAACAAACCCAACCTACGAACCAATCGAGCTTAGTTGCTCTTGAGCTTCATTAATTCATTAAGGGCTCGTTTGGTTTGGGGTTTAGGTTGGTTTCGAACTACAAACCAACCTAAACCCCCGTTTGGTTTGGGGGTTTAAGGATGGAGTTATAATTTGGACCCGGTGTTATCCATGAGATTAGCCCGGATTAAATGCAGGTTTGTAAACCCACCACCCTTTATGAACAGTAACCCGATATAAAAAGTCATAATAACCCTCACTTATGTCATCACTTAAATTACAAAATTATTAAATTTTAGGATATTAAATTATATATATATAATTATTTTTTAATCTTTTTTAGGGGGCGTTTGGTAGGTGGGTTTAGGCTGGATTGGGATTAGATTCCAGCCTAAACCCATGTTTGGTATACATGTTTCAGGCCCGGGTTTCGGTTTGCCTTATTCCATGGGCTTAGGGTGCGAAATTGGTTGAATTGTAAACCCACCTTTTTTGGTGGGTTTAATATAGGCCCAACAGTATCCATACGGAAATTACTAATCTACCCCTACTGTACATAATTTCATGACAATTGGACCCTTGAATGTATATATTAAATTATTTTTTAATCTTTTAAATTATTAAATTTTGAGATATTAAATTATTTTTAATCTGTTAATATATTAAATTATTAAATTATGGGATATTAAATTTTTTATATATATTAAATTATTTTTTAATCTTTTAAATTATTAAATTTTGGGATATTAAATTTTATATATTAAATTATTTTTTAATCTTTTAATATATTAAATTATTAAATTTTGGGATATTAAATTTTATATATATTAAATTATTTTTTAATCTTTTAAATTATTAAATTATTAAATTTTGGGATATTAAATTATACATATATTAAATTATTTTTTAATTTTTAAATTATTAAATTTTTGGATATTAAATTATACATATATTAAATTATTTTTTAATCTTGTAATATATATATATATATAATTAATTTAATTCGTGGATTTTGAATTATTAAAAGTAAGGGCACAATCATCTTTTTATATTTTTTTATCAATCATAATCCACAAAGCAAACACAAAATTTAAATTAAACACACATTTACAAACTCATAATCATTCAAACCAAACATAAAATTTAAATCAAACCTACCCCAAAACCTACATACCAAACACCAAAAAAAAATGTTATTTTGTCTTCGATGAACAGTAAAGCCTGAAAAGCCCAACCAACCTAAACAATCCCAACCCGCAAACCAAACGGGTAAATTACTAAAATTATTTTGGGATATTAAATTATTTTTAATCTTTTAATATATTAAATTATTAAATTTTTGAAAATTAAATTATAAATATATTAAATTATTTTTTAATCTTTTAAATTACTAAATTATTAACTTTTGGGATATTAAATTATATATTAAATTATTTTTTAATCTTTTAAATTACTAAATTATTAACTTTTGGAATATTAAATAATATATATAATTATTTTTTTATCTTTTAATATATTAAATTATTAAATTTTTTAAAATTAAATTATATATATATAATTATTTTTTAATCTTTTAAATTAATAAATTATTAACTTTTGGGATATTAAGTTACATATATTAAATTATTTTTTAATCTTTTAATATATTAAATTATTAAATTTTCAAAAATTAAAATATATATATTAAATTATTTTTTAATATTTTAAATTACTAAATTATTAACTTTTGGGATATTAAATTATATATATATAAAAATATTTTTTAATCTTTTAAATTACTAAATTATTAATTTTTGGGATATTAAATTATATATATAATTATTTTTTAATCTTTTAATATATTAAATTATTACATTTTCGAAAATTAAATTATTTATATATATAATTATTTTTTAATCTTTTAAATTATTAAATTATTAAATTTTCAATAATTAAATAATATATATATATATATATTAAATTATTTTTTAATCTTTTAATATATATATAATTAAATTTTGGGATATTAAATTATATAATTTTGCCATTAAATAATTAATATTAAAATCTAGTCTTGTTGCACAATTCATTTAATGAGGGGTATTTTGGACACTTCATATTTTTTTCTTAACTAACCTACAAACCAAACAAAGAATTATAAGCTAACTCAATCTAAAAATATCTAACCATTCAAATCAAACATAAAATTTATAAATAACCTAACCTAAACCAACATACCAAACACCTAAATAACACCTATTTTGTCTTTGATAAACAATAAATTATCACATTTTTAGCCAATATACTCTAAACCCATCCTCCAAACCAAACGTTTGGTACGCGGGTTAGGATTGTTTAGGTTGGTTGGATTTTTCGGACTTTTACTGTTCATTAAAGACAAAATAGCACTTTTTGTGTGTTTAGTAGGTAGGTTTTGAGATAGGTTTGAGTTAAATTTTATGTTTGGTATGAATGATTAATGCTTTGCAAATATGAGTTTAAATTAAAAATTGTGTTTGCTTTGTTAGTTAAGTCGGATAAGAAACATGAAATTGCCATATTACCCTTTTATTCAAAATAATGAATAAATTATTTTTACACTGAAAATTAAAGAAAATATATCTTGAAAATTACACAACAATTGAAGAACTAGGTCGTGGGTTTCAAACATGCCCACATTGCTCAGGTGTATCTAGGGTTTTAGGTGCTTTCGAACAATGGGCAAACATAACATATATATCGTGGCAGTTTGGTAATACTTGTAAGTTAAATGGCGTATAGGTCATTTCGGTTAAAAAAGAAGGGGTAAAATGAGGATAAAATTGAGTTACTGTTGGACTTCAAATAAACCCACCAATTTTGGTGGGTTTATTAACCCACAAGTTATCAAGTATATACACACATATAGCCCCGGGCCCAAGATAAAAAATCGAGCCTCAAAACCGGATCAAACATGGCTACCAAACGTGTATTTCAGCTTGTTAGTAATCCCTTGCCACCCTAAACCCAGCTACCAAACAGGGCTTAGGCACGTTTGGTTTGCGGGTTGGGATTGTTTAGGTGGGTTAAGAATTGTGGGTTTTTACTGTTCATTGAAGACAAAATAACACTTTTTTGGTGTTTGGTATGTAGGTTTTGTGGTAGGTTTGAGTTAAATTAGATGTTTGGTTTGAGTGATTATGAGTTTCCAAATGTGTGTTTAATTTAAATTTTGTGTTTGCTTTGTGGGTTTGGATTGATAAAAAAACATGAAAAGACGATTGTGCCCTTACTTTTAATAATTCAAAATCCATGAATTAAATTAATTATATATATATATATATATATTACAAGATTAAAAAATAATTTAATATGTGTATAATTTAATATCCCAAAATTTAATAATTTAAAGATTAAAAAATAATTTATTATATGTATAATTTAATATCCCAAAATTTAATAATTTAAAAGATTAAAAAATAATTTAATATCCCAAAATTTAATAATTTAATAATTTAAAAGATTGAAAAATAATTTAATATATGTATAATTTAATATCCCAAAATTTAATAATTTAAAAGATTAAAAAATAATTATATATATATAATTTTAATAATTAAAAATCCATGAATTAAATTAAAAGAAGAAAAATGAGGGCATTTAGGAAAATCAAAAAATAAAATAATAAACCCACCAAATATGGTGGGTTTATAAACCCACAAATTATAGAATTGGGTGGAAGTTTTGCTACCTAGGTAGAAGGGGAAAAGAGGGGAGAGAAGTGGTACTCGTCCAGTCAGCCTTTTATTTATTTATTTTTCAGCTTTTCTATTTTTAGATTTTGATAATTTCGCCGTTTTGATTCCTTTTATATATATATATATATATATATATATATATATATATATATATATATATATATATATATATATATATATTAAATTAGTTAAATGTTGAATTTTTCAAGTATATTCAAATCATATTGTAGCAGTTGTTAAACGGCTATTTGTTTCAATGGCCTCTACCTTTTTTTTTTTTTTTTTTCAAAATCCAAAATATTTCCACTATAAATACATGGTTTAATTCAATATTTTTCTATCACTTCTTACAAATATCAATTCATTTATAATCTTACACATCACCAAAATAGGACGGATAAAGATTCTTAAGTGAATTGGTTTAATTCTTCCACTTTCGGAGAAAGACACTTCTTCCCAAGATAACAATATATGTCCCAAAATTTCAACATTCATCCTCAATATGTTAGGTTCCAACCACAAAAATTTCCTACACCTCCACCCAGTGGCGGACCCAAGATTTTGACTCAGGGGGCCCAACACATGATCATAATTCAATACAAAAATATTCAAAAATTAATAATGAAAACATTAAAATATCAATGTAAAAATATAAATAACAATACATGAATTACAACATTTCTCTTCTATTTTTCATGTTTTGAAATCGATGCATTATAGCTTTATTGTTAACATTTCTAAACACATCCTTTTCAATATATGCTACTAAACAATCATTCAATAGTGTATCGCTCATTCGATTGCGAAGACAACTCTTAATGATCTTTATTGCCGAAAAAGCTCTTTCAACAGTGGCAGTGGCAACCGGTAATATCAACAACAACTTGATTAACAAGTAAACCAATGGAAAAATAATGTGTTTTCTTGTAGAAACCATCTTCTGAGCAAGTCCCCCAACTCCATTTACATCAAAGAAAATAATGTGAGACCGTCTCACAGATTATGTTACGTTACACGGATCAACCCACAATCACATTACATAATTTACATTCAAATAATATATTTTAATTTGAAATTCCAAATAGCTAGCACTAATTCGAATTTTGTATTTCGTATAAAAAAGTATAACTTGCTCTGTAACTAATTTAAATATATATTTGGAGGAATATAAAATAAATATAATATCAACTAATGTTTGATTGCTAGCTGCTGCATTTGCATACTCTAGCTTATTAGAAATTATTTTGAAGTTTTATTCATCCAAAGTGATGTGATATAAAATTGGAATATATATATATATATTTACTATAAAATTCATGAAATTATTTTATAAATTTCATTTCAAGACAAAACTCCACAATAATTTAAACATATTTTGATAAAACAATCTTTAATTTTGTAGATTAAAATTGTGAACCAATATTAAATCTCACAAGATCAAATCATAAAACGGTGCTACAAAGGTTAAAAGGATAGAAAATAAAATTGTTGTTTTTAAGAATAATATGTCAACGTGGGACTTTTAAAGATTTAACATGTTTCAAGCCAAATAGGCAATTTCTCTAGAAAAATCCTCTTGAACTGCTAACATGTATCAACTCCAACTTACTGCCTTATAATTATTATTTTTTAATTAAAATGTTAATTTACGAAAATACCCCCAATTTTTTTTCAAAATTTCAGGGGCCTAGTGCCCCCTTGGCCCCACTGTAGGTCCGCCCCTGCCTCCACCAAATTTCATAGAAGCTGACAATTTTCAACCCAATCTGATGAGTACTCCTAGAGCACGGTATTATATGTATTCGTCCCAATTCCTTTTCATGTCACCTTCGCCATATGGATTTTCCCCGTCTATGGGCTCAAATTCCACTCGGAGATTCAATACAGATGGATCCGTCACAGACAAGACCACCCCAACTCCAAATTCGCAAAGATCATCTTCATACTCACCACAATGCTCTCTGATAGGCCTTGAGCACGTATGGACACGATTCAACAATAATTAGCTAAATATTAATTTAGCTTCCAACTTATATTTGGTAATTTTGCATATTTTATTAATGTATTGTTCATTTTCTTTCCAACTTTATTGTATTATTCATTTTATTTGTTTCCAATAAATTTAATAATTTGTGGTCTAATTTCATTTTATGTTTTACTAAATTGAATAAATATTTAAAATTTAAAATTTATTTAAATCAATTAAAATATTATGAATTTTTATTTATTATAGAATACAATTATAAATAGAGATGATAGATTAATAAAAATATAGTAGATATATGAGTGATTTGAGAGTGGACCCATAAATAATTACGTTTTAAGGTAGAATGGTTGGTGATGTATTTATTTAAAGGTAGAAGTTTTTTTATTTTTAACAATGATATAGCATAGATAAATCTGCTCTTTGAGTTTCACCATTGAAGATGCCCTAACATGTTCAAAGTACAAGGAAAATGGGTCACATGTTACTTTAACCTTTTGTTTTGTTTTGTTTTGTTTCTGCTTTTGTTTTTACAAATGTATTTATTTGTTGTCAAATATAAACAAATGTGAGTTGATCGATAATGATATCCACAAGCAGTTACGAACCTATGATTTCAACTCGTGGCTCAAGTTAATTAAGTAAAGAAGTCCAATAATTCTAAATTAAAAACATAAATATATCATAATTTTGATAAAGTTAATATATTATAACATTTCTTTTCTATTTTCATATTCTGAAATCGATGCATAATATATAGCTCAATTACTAACATTTCTAAATACATCATTTTCAATGTATGTAATTAAACAATCGTTCACTATTTATCACTTATTGAATTCCGAAGAGAATTCTTAATGATCTTAATTGTCGAAAAAGTTCTTTCTACTGTGGTAGTGGCAACCGGTAATATCAAGAGTTAAGTAAAATAAAATAAAAATATACATCAAAGTTTATAAGCTTAATAATGATTTTTTTGCAACATAATTTAATAAAAATTATTCATCTTACTTTCTTCATTTCCTCGATGTTTGATATATTAATTCTTTCTATATCTTCACCAAAATTGAAATATTGATTATCACTATTAGAATACAAAAACTAATAATTTTATAAGAATATTTTGATTTTTTTCTTTCTCAAAAGAAACTAAATCTTAAAGTAATTTAAGCAACAAAATAATTTAGTCATTCAGCAAAATAAAATTGTCTATTTCCTACTACAATGAAATTTTTTCATAACTTTAAGTATAGATAAAAAAATCCGTAAACAAAATGCAAATTATGTATCAATTTTTCCAGTTAATCACTAAATTACATAAATAATTTAAGCACAATAAATCAACAACAATAATGAAGAAAAAAGAAAACAATATAAAAATAGAACTTTACCTTCAAATAAGATGGGGAAATAATTGAGAGAAAGAGAAAACTAAGTTTTTTTTTGCTGTGAAAGGAAGAAAAGAAATTGTTTGCTCACGCTATCACACACACATAAGCTGATAAGCTAAGCAACTGATCCATTTTTTTCCTTTTTTTTTTTTAATTAACATAATGAAATGATCATTTTATTCCTACTTATTTTGAAATTTTCAGGGGCTTAGTCCAACAAGCAGCGAGTATTCATAGTAAAAGATATTCATGCATGTTGTGTGAAAGAGAGATTTCCCAAAATCAATTATTCTCATTATGTTTGTGAAAATAAAAAGATACAAAGTCTAGCGATATAAAAGGAAACAGAATAACAACAAATAAAGAAAGAGATCCTACGAATCATCTAATTTATTGTTGACACCCCCCCTCAAGCGAGACGTCGGATGAGGTCTGATGCAAAGCTTGGAACGAAACATCTCGAACAACGGGCGTGGAAGGCTTTTGGTGAATATATCAGCCAGCTGGAGAGACGAAGGAACAAACTGAGTCTTCAGACGACCATGTTCAACAAGCTCTCGAATAAAGTGATGGTCGATGTCAATATGCTTGGCTCTCTTGTGTGATATCGGGTTTTGAGTGAGAAAAAGTGCACTATGATTGTCACACAGTAGTAACGGTGGCATGGATGGGAGCATGTGAAGCTCACGAAGAATGTTGGTCACCCAAACTAGTTCAGCAGACGTACTTGCCATTGCACGGTACTCGGATTCACAACTTGAGCGAGCAACGGTGGGCTGCTTCTTTGCGCTCCAAGAAATCAAGTTTGGACTGAGGAAAATAGAATAGCCATAAGTAGACCGCCTCGTGTCTATGGATCGCGCCTAATCGGCGTCAAAGTAACCCAGAAGAGATAGAGATCCTGAGGTAAAAGATAAGCCAAAACCGAGTGTGCCTTTGATGTAACGAAGGATGCGTTTTACCGCCTGAAAATGATCAACAGTAGGATTCTGCTGAAATTGACTAACAGTATTTACGGCATAGGATATGTCTGGGCGAGTAATAGTGAGATATTGAAGAGCACCGACGATAGACCGATAAAGTGTGGCATCCGAGAAAGCAATCCCTTTGGCAGTAAATGTAGAACCCGGTGCAAGAGGTGTGGAAACGGGCTTAGAATCTAGCAAATCAGCACGTTCCAAAATATCTCGAGCATATTTAGACTAACAAAGAAACAACCCAGACTCTGGGTAGGAGACCTCAAGTCCGAGGAAGTAGCTGAGACGGCCAAAGTCTGTAATTTTAAACTCACGTCGCACACGACCCAAAAAAGAATGAAGAAAGGTACGGTTGTTGCCGGTGACAATAATGTCATCCACATAGACCAGAAGATATATGAGAGTAGAGTCCCGGGCATAGATAAAAAGAGAAGTATCAGTGGAGCTGCACCGAAAACTGAGTGCAATAAGAAAAGCGCGAAAGCGCTGGTACCAGGCGAGAGGAGCCTGGCGTAAGCCATAGAGAGCTTTCTTCAGTCGACAAACATAGTCAGGATAGACATGATCAATGTAACCAGGAGGTTGAGCCATGTATACAGGTTTAGATAGAATACCATTCAGGAATGCGTTTTTGACATCTAATTGATGCAAGGGCCATGCATGCATAACTGACAAAGTAAGAACAATGCGAACTGTAGATGCTTTCACCACCGGGCTGAAGGTATGTGTAAAATCGAATCCAGGGATTTGACTGAACCCTTGAACGACTAATCGCGCCTTGTAGCGATCAATAGAGCCGTCCGCAAGATACTTGGTGCGATAGACCCATTTTGAACCGACAATGTTCGTGTTCGGAGGTCGGGGAACAAGGTCCCAAGTTTGATTTGAGCGAAGAGCAGCCATCTCTTCATCCATAGTCGATACCCAGTGAGGAATTTTCAGCGCAGACTTAACTCCTTTAGGCTCGGAAGAGGCAATAAGAGCAACATACAATGGACTAGACTGAACAAGAGCCAAATCAACTGGATATTTGGGTTTGAAAATGCCGGATTGCGCACGGGTGCGCATAGGATGAGTGCGAGTGGATACGACGAGCTGCACCTGAGCTGGTGGAGGTTCAACCGGCGCAACGGGTAAAGCAGCTGGCAGTGGAACGGGAGCCGCAGCAGGAGCTGGGGGATGCACGTCGTCATCGGCCGGAGGCTGCTCGGCTGGAGCAGTGAGATTGTCATCATCAGTGGGACAGAGAGTACACGGAGATGATGAGGAAGGGGCCGCAATGCTGACCGAAGATGTGGAAGTGTCGACCAAGGACATGTCACGAAATGCAGAGACCAACAAGTCAGAGAAAGGTGTAGAGACCATATTCTTAGAATAAGGAAAGCAGCCCTCATAAAAAACCGCATGCCGACTGACATAAAACCTTGAGGATTGCGAGTCAAAACACCGAAAGCCCTTGTGTTGAGTACTGTATCCCAAAAATATACATGGAGTACTTCGAGGAGCAAGTTTATGAGGCACATAATCCCGGAGGCAGGGATAAACACGACATCCAAAGGTGTGGAAGTCCTCATAATCAGGCGGTCGGCCATAAATCATCTCAAATGGTGAAACATTGTGTAAAATTGGTGTCGGCAATCGATTGATAATGTATACAGCAGTACTAAAGGCTTCAAGCCAATATTTCATGGGAATAGAAGATTGAAAAAGTAAAACAAGCCCAGTCTCAGTTATGTGTCGGTGTTTACGCTCAGCTCGCCCATTCTGAGCAGGTGTATAAGGACAGGACATAGAATGATGAATACCACATCGAGAAAAATGATTCCGTAATTTATGATTGGTGAATTCAGTTCCACCATCATTACGAAATTGTTTAATCTTACAAGCAAACTGTGTCTCAACAAAGGCTTGAAATTTCAAGAATACATCATAGAAATCCGATTTAACATGTAATGGATAGAACCAAGTGAATCGAGTATGATCATCAATAAAAATCACATAATAACGAAATCCATCATGCGAAGTAATAGGCGCAGGGCCCACAAATCACAGTGAATTAAATCCAATAAATGCAAAGACTGGCGTTCATTAATATGAAATGACAACCGTTTACTCTTTGCTAGCTGACAAGTTTCGCACACATGTGGAGTGGGCAACAAAGAAGTAACAGACAATTGTCCTTTATTTTGCAAAATAGAAATAACAGAATGCGACACATGACCGAGGCGTGAATGCCAAAGATCAAAAGAGGCATGTACCATTTTACGCCGAAAGACTGTAGAAAAAGCAGCATTTTGTGAATCCAGAAGATATAGCCCGCGATCACGCCGTCCGGTTGCGAGTGTTTGACCTGTGTCTCGGTGCTGAATGCGAAACTGTGTATCAGTAAATAAAACATGCACAGGAAAATATTTTGTCAGCTTGCTAATAGAGAGTAAATTTTTAGTGAGGCCGGGAACCACAAGCACATCACGTAATTTTAATCTATGAGATAGAGATAAGGATCCAGTGTGAGTAATAGGAAGGTTCGCACCATTGCCGACCATAACTTGATCGGTGCCACTGTAGTTCGACGAAGCATCAAGAGTCGTAGCATCCGGTGTCATATGAGCAGATGCACCGGTGTCAAGATACCAATCAGAAGCCTGAGAATCGGTGACAGAACAACCAGCCGAAAAAGCCTCGGCAAGATTGGCTGAAAATGAATGGCGAGCAAAATGCTGATCAAATCGCCTGGGACAGTCGTAAGCAACATGGTCCAATTCCCTGCAAAGCTGATATTTTGGTGTGTAATTGCGTCGGCCACGGCCACGACCTCGGTTGTTCGACGAACCACGACCCCGATTATGAGAACCACGTCCTCGATTGGAGGAGGACGATCCTCGACCGACAGCAGTGAAGGCCGCTGGAGTAGAAGACTGATCATCAACACTTTTCAAGAATAACTGTTGGGCATCGGTCCAGATACATAAAGAAACCTAACATAACTATTACAGAGAGTATACCTGAATACACAACACTATAACAGATAGAAGTGAAAAGAAAAGATATCACCAGCAAGTCTTCAAGCCAACACTAAGGTCAGTGTTGTGGAAAACGGTTCAGTCCCCCTTCATCTTCTGTCACAAAGCTAGCACCAGAGCTTGACCGGTAGCTCCACACAAAGTGCCAGAACACCACGGATCTCACACAGATACCCAAGAAACCACCCAAACCCACAAATGATGAGACTGATCCTCAACACATGTACATCAGTTCTCAAGGCTTCTCACTAAGATCACTCAGAATCAAGATTAAGAATGCAACGGATTGATTTCTCTCTCTCTCACTACCCAAACCCCAGGGCATATATAATCGGTGGAAAACCGATTAAAAGGACAGAAAAGGACAGCCCGGGGTCGAGAAGGACCGTCGGGCACCAGGACAAGTGGTGGAGCATGGTGTACGAATCACATAGATGAGAGAGAGAAGGAGATGCGCCGCTGATGAGAAAGAGAGATCGATTAGGGTTGAGAGCAGCGAGAGGGAGAGATAGGATATAAAAGGAGGGGGATGGGTGGCTCAGATCTGACATAAGAGAATGGACGACTCAGATCAGACAGCCACTTAAGATGGCATGGGCTTGGGCCGGATCCGTGGGTTTGCAACCTATTGGTGGGCTGCCCGGTGGAGAATAAACAAAAAAGGGCACGGCCCAATAACAAAGTATAGGCCCACACCTCACATTTCTCCACCTTGGGCCAAACTTTGGTACACAGTAGACAATACAAAGATATGGGGGTCATCATTACCGTTTTTCTTTTCCTGCAAAACACAAAGTATTGCCACTAAGGCATGCAAGAAAAGAGCACAAAGTAGCACATAGCCAGAAAGGAAATAACAGAGATCACTTAGATCACATAAGAGCAGTCACAAAGACTGCAACACAGCAAACACATCAAGGGGCAGCAAGCATGTTTAGGGCCTTTAGACAGGACCTAAACTTTTCAACAGGTAAGCACTTTGTTCCCATATCTGCAGGATTGAACTCAGATGGAATTTTCTCAAGGCCAATGATTCCCTTTTCAACAATATCACGAATGAAATGGTACTTCACATCAATGTGTTTGGTCCTGTCATGAAAAACAGGATTTTTGCAAAGTTGTATACCAGATTGACTGTCAGAAAACACAACTTTCTTTTTAAGATAGCCAATTTCAGAAAGTAAACCCTTAAGCCAAATGGCTTCTTTAATAGTTTCAGTTGCAGCAATATACCCAGATTCAGTAGTAGACAATGCAACTATATGCTGTAATTGGGATTTCCATGAAATGCAGGCACCACACAAAGTGAACACATAGGAAGTTGTAGATTTTTTATTGTATTTTTCATTTGCAAAATTGGAATCCACATACCCACAGAGTTCAATTCCATTATCTGATTTTCCAAATTCAATTCCTAAGTTTGCAGAATCCTTTAAGTATCTTAACAACCATTTAACTGCCTCCCAATGAGGCATGCCAGGGTTTGACATGTATCTACTTAAGCAGCTAACAACATAGGCAATATCAGGTCTGGTACTAACCATCAAATACATAACAGAACCAATAGCACTAGCATAAGGCACATAAAGCATCTTAGATTTTTCAGAATCAGTCTTGGGAGACTGATCCTTACTTAGCAAGAAGTGAGCAGCAAGAGGAACAGATACAGGTCTAGCATCAGTCATAGAGAACTTACCAAGAATCTTATGAAGATATGCAGTTTGATTAAGAGACAATGTGCATGCATCTCTATTTCTAATTATATCCATACCCAGAATCCTCTTAGCATCACCAAGGAATTTCATGTCAAAGTTATCACTCAGGCACTTAGACACATGATCAACAGCTTTCATGCAAGGACTAGCCAAGAGCATATCATCCACATAGATCATCAAGAAAACAGGTGTTTGAGCATTTTCATTAAAATATAAGCAAGGATCATAAGAACTTCTTTTAAATTTCAAAGATAGCATGCATGCATCAAACTTTTTGTTCCATTGTCTAGGGGATTGCTTCAGGCCATACAAAGATTTTTTCAGCAAACACACATAGTTAGAATGCACTTTGTCCACAAAACATTCAGGCTGTTTCATATAAATATGTTCATCTAATTCACCATGCAAAAAAACAGTTTTGACATCCATTTGCTTCAATTCCCAGTTATGGTGAGTAATTAAGGCAAACATCAATCTAACAGTAGTGAATTTCACAACAGGTGCAAAGATCTCAGAATAATCAACTCCTTCTTTTTGAGTGAAACCTTTAGCAACTAACCTAGCCTTGTATCTAACAGAATCAGATTCTCTTTTAACCTTAAACAGCCATTTACAGTCAACAACAGAACATGCAGCAGGTTTAGGCACAAGAGTCCAAGTTTGGTTATAATGCAAGGATTTAATCTCATCATTCATAACATTTAACCAAACAGCAGATTCTTTAGATTTTAAGGCCTCATTCACAGACTTAGGTTCATTGCCATCCAAGGATTCAAACACATTATACACAAATGAAGCAAGTTGATAATCATCAAGATATTGAGGTCTTTTAGTCTATCTTCTAGTTCTATCTCTAGTCAATTGATAATCATTCAAATCACCAGACATAGGTTCAGCAGTTTCACCAACATATTGATCAGAGATAGGCATATCAACACATTCATAAGAATCAGACTTAGAAGTGGATTGCTCCACCTCACTTGGAGCAGTGGTAGGAATAAAAGGAGCAGAAACAGACAAGCATGGAAATTCAGTTTCATTAAATATAACATCTCTGCTGATTATAGTTTTGTAACCATATTCATTTTTCAACCAACACCTGTAACCTTTCACACCCTCAGGATAGCCAAGGAAAACGCACTTTATGGATCTTGGTTCTAACTTATCAGTTTTCTGATGCACATAGACAGAACAACCAAACACTCTCAAGTTAGATAGATACACAGGTTTTCCAGTCCACATAGTTTCAGGCAATTCACCACACAGAGGAACAGATGGAGATCTATTAATAACATAGGCAGCAGTCATAACAGCTTCACCCCAAAACAATTTAGGTAAACCAGAAGCACTTATCATAGATCTCACTCTTTCAAGCAAAGTTCTGTTCATTCTTTCAGCAATACCATTTTGTTGTGGTGTATAGGTTACAGTTCTATGTCTATTGATTCCAAATTCAGCACACAAAACATTGAATTCATTATTACAAAACTCAGTTCCATTGTCAGTCCTTAAAGCCTTTATCTTCTTACCAGTTTGGTTCTCAATTAAAGATTTCCATATTTTAAACTTCTCAATAACATCAGACTTATGCTTAAGCAAGAACACAAACACTTTCCTTGAGTAATCATCAATAATAGACAAGAAGAATCGATTTCGAGTAGGAGTAGCAACAGATGCAGGTCCCCACACATCAGAATGAATATATTCAAGGATTTCAGAGCATTTAGATGGATTGGGGAAGGGGGAAGTAGGGAATTTAGATCTGGTTTGTTTTCCCAAAATGCATGTTTCACACATAGGCACATCAGAGACATAATCACCACATAGGTACTTGTTTTTATGCAGAATTCCTAGTCCTTTACTACTTATGTGACACAATCTTTTGTGCCAAATGTCAGTTAAGTCATGTTGGACAGAATTTGCATGTGAAACAGATTCAGAACTCACAACATACATATTATGCATTCTGAAAGCAGTGAAAACAACAATATTATCTTTAATCATATTCATTTTTCCTTTTCCCCATTCTCCTTTGAAACCAGAATCTTCAAGCATAGCACAAGACATCAGATTATTACTCAAGCTTGGAACATGTCTGACATTTTTCAGATTAAGAACATTTCCATTTTCAAGTTTCAAACAAACAGAGCCAACACCCAGTACATTGCTCTTACTACTATCAGCCATAGACACAGAGCCATTCTTTAATTCAACATAAGAAGTGAACATGTTAAGGTGAGGGGTCATGTGATTAGAGCATGCGGAATCAAGCAACCAATGACTTTCACTCAGATTGTCAAGCACAGAGTTAGCAAGGTCAGAAACACATTCATTAGCAATCATGTAGACATCACCCATATTTTCAGTCACATTATTAGCCTGTTCATTAGGTCTTTCCTTTTTTGGTTCATTGCATCTATTTGCATAGTGTCCAGGCTTTCCACAATTATAACATTTTTTATTCTTGAACTTAGACTTACTCATTCCTTTCTCGTTTTCTTTTTCAGGTTTTTGATTTGCATTGTTTTGACTAGGACCAGGATTACTAGATGTAGAAGCATTGCTATTCTTAGGTTTGTTCTTGGGTTTGTTTCTCACAAAGTTCACATCCCCTAAAGATCTATTACCCTTGTTTGTTTTAAGATCCAATTCCTTACTTTTTAATCCATTAATTACAGTGTCTAAGGTCACTTTATCTCTTCCATATTTTATGGCAGACTTAACATCATTGTAAGAATCAGGAATGACATTTAACAAGATAATAGCAGTGTACTCATCAATATTTTTGTCACCAGTCAACTTTATATCTTGCACAAGTTTTGTAAACACATCAATATTCTCATCAATATATTTATGCAAATCAAGTTTGAATCTGAAAAACTTTTCCAATAAAAACATCTTAGAGGGCAAGGAGGTTTCAGTGTATAGTTCTTCCAATTTATCCCACAGAGATTTGGCAGATTCATGCTTCCCTAATTTTCTAATCACAGAGTCAGACAGATTAAGTATGATCAAAGAATAGGCCAGTTCATCAAGTTCATTTTTCACATCATCTGTGGTCTTATCATCATAAGTTAAAGTTATAGCTTTAAAACACTTTTGTTGCACAAGAACCCCCTTCATCTTTTGTTGCCAAATAGAGAAGTCACCCTTCCCATCAAATGAAGCAACTGGATAAGCATTCATGATCACAGAGAGCAAGAAACCAGACACGGGTCACACAGAGGAGGGCAGCAACAAGATAAAAAAAACAGGATCTCAAACAAGATAACACAGAGCGTCTGGTTAATCCCCTCAGCCCAGATTCCAGGGTCATTAGATGGACCAGACAAGGTGAGTTTAGTGAGGAACCAGAGAGATAGACAACGGAAACAAGATAGGCAGATCACAAACACATAAGAGGGATCAACACTCAAGCAACACATCAAACACAGAGAGAGATCCTAGGTATGCAGACACTATACCAGCAGTCAGACCTCCAAGAAACTGATCCACAGGATCTAACCAACAGAAAGGTAAAATATGAGAGTTATAGCCTTTATACCTGACCACCACAGCACCTCAGCATCACTGGACCGATTTCATCAACAACAAGGCTCTGATGCCACTGTTGGGCATCGGTCCAGATACATAAAGAAACCTAACATAACTATTACAGAGAGTATACCTGAATACACAACACTATAACAGATAGAAGTGAAAAGAAAAGATATCACCAGCAAGTCTTCAAGCCAACACTAAGGTCAGTGTTGTGGAAAACGGTTCAGTCCCCCTTCATCTTCTGTCACAAAGCTAGCACCAGAGCTTGACCGGTAGCTCCACACAAAGTGCCAGAACACCACGGATCTCACACAGATACCCAAGAAACCACCCAAACCCACAAATGATGAGACTGATCCTCAACACATGTACATCAGTTCTCAAGGCTTCTCACTAAGATCACTCAGAATCAAGATTAAGAATGCAACGGATTGATTTCTCTCTCTCTCACTACCCAAACCCCAGGGCATATATAATCGGTGGAAAACCGATTAAAAGGACAGAAAAGGACAGCCCGGGGTCGAGAAGGACCGTCGGGCACCAGGAGGGGGATGGGTGGCTCAGATCAGACATAAGAGAATGGACGACTCAGATCAGACAGCCACTTAAGATGGCATGGGCTTGGGCCGGATCCGTGGGTTTGCAACCTATTGGTGGGCTGCCCGGTGGAGAATAAACAAAAAAGGGCATGGCCCAATAACAAAGTATAGGCCCACACCTCACAATAACTCGTGACTTTGTGCACGAGAGAGAAGGATCGGAAAATCCGGTAACGGATCCTGGGCAAGTTGCGAAGCAGTGAAACTCGCAAACGACGAACCTAAACCACGCAAGAACCAGTGCGAACAATCGGACAGATCAAGAGGACGTCCGATAACAGATAACTGATCACACAACGACTTAAAAAACTGACCAAATTCTGCCACAGATTTAGTCCCACGCTTGGCCGAAAGTAAATCATCCTTGATGCTCAACTCCCTTGCCTTTGAGCTTCGACTGTAGGTGCGAGTAAGTGCTTGCCAGACATCCCTCGCAGTGGAGCAGCCAATAATAACAACCATGGATTCATCGGTTAAGGTGGAAACGAGGAACAATTTAATTAATTGGTCGCGGGCGTACCACGTTTCATATGCAGGATTCGAAACGGACTGACAGGTGGCAAATGTGGTCTTCTCCGGCGGCGGCTGAGAGGAACCGTCGATATGAGGGAAAAAATTCTGAGTTGTGAGAATGGGATGGATTTGCGCGTGCCACAGCAGAAAATTAGACGATGTCA
The DNA here is from genome assembly GCA_946896805.1 of Scutellaria galericulata. Classification (NCBI taxonomy): domain Eukaryota; kingdom Viridiplantae; phylum Streptophyta; class Magnoliopsida; order Lamiales; family Lamiaceae; genus Scutellaria; species Scutellaria galericulata. Next base: position 17,219,635 of record OX335790.1, read on the forward strand.
ACTTGATCGTGACCATGTGAATCATGGCCGAGAGAGGGAGGGAGGGAAGTTCTGATGAAGCCATGGAAAAGAGAAAAAAAAGCTGTGGCAGATCCGATGGTACTGGTTATGGCGGAAGGACGGTGAAAAGTAGGGTTCAGTCACCAGGCTGATACCATGTGTGAAAGAGAGATTTCCCAAAATCAATTATTCTCATTATGTTTGTGAAAATAAAAAGATACAAAGTCTAACGATAAAAATGGAAACAGAATAACAGCAAATAAAGAAAGAGATCCTACGAATCATCTAATTTATTGTTGACACATGTTAATAGAATATGAATATTAATTTAATATCGATGTGACATATTGTGAAGTCCACGATAATAAATGTTATTAACATCTATCAAAATAAATAGATACTCTATTATTAAAGAAAAAAATTCATAGCTTAATTAAATTAATAAATTCGAAAACAACATGAATTGATTAACCGAATGATCTAGAGGCAAATTGTCAATGATAAAAGCCTGTTGAGGTTCATATTCGAGTGAACTAAATGTAATCTAAAGCATACATGCATATAGCTTTTGAAAATTCAAATTCTCTCATTCTCTTGGTGGTACCACCAAATACCAAGATTGAAACATTTTATTTCCTTCAAGTGTTATATTGCTATCATAGTGTTTGTCTCTTCTTTTATTTTAGGATTAATTTCATTTTCCAATCTGTACTATCCACATTTTTTTAATTTTGCATTCTAAACAATTTGTTTTCTCCGATCATAACCTATACTACATGTTTTGTTTATTTTTACAACCTCCGGCCAATATCTTCCGGTGAGAAAATACCCACATGATTTTCACGTGCTAATTGAGGGTTATTTTCATCATTTGCACTTATAAGACAAGAGTAAATTTGGTTCATCAACTATTTTCAATGGTAAAAAAATCTTATATTTGTTTGAACCTCATCATTAATCTTCATTTGCTGAAACAATTTGCGGAAGAAATATGAGAAAAATTAGGGTTAAATTCAATTTTGGAAGGAGAATTAAATAATGACCTAGAAAATGACAAAAATAACCCTCAATTAGCAACTAAAAATCACGTGGGCATTTTTTCACCTGAAAATATTGATCGGAGATTGCAAAAGTAAACAAAATATATAGTATAGATTGTGATCGGAGAAAAAAAATAGTTTAGAATGCAAAATTAAAAACACGTGCATAATACATGTTAGAAAACAAAATTAACCCTTTATTTTATTTTGGTGGGTGGGGTGTTCTTCAAAGAAATGATGCTTATTTGTAGTTGAATAGGAGGCTATACCTATTGGAAATTTTGAATGTCCAAAAAAGAAAAAAATTGCTTTTGTTTTGTAATTCTACATTTATTATAACCAAAAAAAATTAATTCGTTTGACACTTTACTATAGAATCTAATTTGTTTTCCACTCTATCTCCCAACTTGTCTTCTAACACGTTATCATCCAAGTTGTAGTGTTTTCTACATTTTGCTCAAACTTTAATTTTAAGACGTTTTACCATTTAAAATAATACAAATGATGTGATGTGTTAAAAATATGGAAGTTAATTTAGATAATAAGTGTTAAAAAAATATGATAACTCAAATGATAAAATGTTATATCATTGATTCGATTTTACTATTATCAGATCAATCTTCAAGAATCAATCCAAACACAATTGCATGCACTACATGCAATAAACTGAAATCAAGAATTGAAATGCAATGAAGAACAAAGCGATCAACACACATCATATACGTGGTTCGGCTACAGGCCTACATCCTAGGGAAAATCGGCGAGGGAGAGATTTTATTGATAGTGAATCAAGAACACAATACAAAGAATCAAATCAGCAGAAAACCCTAATCTGCGATCCTAACTTCTGAGCTAAAATTCTCTCATTATACAACAAATTGCAAAAGCGATTACAACTAACAAAGTGTACTCTACTATATATAGAATCTCTAAGCAAAAACCTCTTATGATTTGGTTAAGTATGGATCAAGATATCCAGCTCATAAGCTCACGTACACACGCGTTCAACCTGGAGCTCAACTTAGGGCACAACTGAAAAAACTGTTTGAAGTCGCATTCTCAAAGCACGTTTTTATAAGTGACTTACGTTTTTTCCTTTACTTGGACAATTTCTTGCTTTTCTTCTTTCTAGCCTTTATGCATGCTGATATATATATATATATATATATATCAACTATAATGATCCCTTATAAATTAGATCATGATTAGATCGTTCAGAATCATAGGCCTATTAGATATGAACTTCCCAAAGAAGACTTGAGGTATGCCCAATCGGGAGTTGTTGACATATATCAACTATAATGATCCCTTATAAATTAGATCATGATTAGATCGTTCAGAATCATAGGCCTATTAGATATGAACTTCCCAAAGAAGACTTGAGGTATGCCCAATCGGGAGTTGTTGACCAGGGAATGAGCTGATCAAGATCACTGATATTGCTCCGATCCAACGTTCCAATTCTCGATCCAAAAACTCGAATTCTCGAACCCGAAGACCTGCAAAACAAACATCGGGAAGACCTGCAAAACAAACACCGGGAGGGGTTCCCGGCGATGGGACTCCGACGCTCAAGTCAATCAAGAGAATAATTGATTCTAGAGAGAAAACGTATATGTGTGTGTTTTTAATTTAAGTGTGCATGAGAAATAAAGAATGAATACAAGAGATATATATATACTCCCTGGAATATGAGGTAGTTAATATTTATCCCACAAAATATGGGATATGGGTAACTGACCCGCTGAAATAGCGGTCCTTTCCAATAGAACTTGTTCGTCACTTTTCAATGTTAATTAGTTCGTCATCATATATCAGTTCGTCATAATCCTATATCAGTTCGTCATAATCCTATATCTAATTTAGTTCGTCATCGTACTTCACAACTGCATTGGCTCGCGCTTCCTTAGTTCGATCCGAAGGCGGTCGAACGGCTTGTTTCTTCAGACTTCAGATACATTGACTTTGACCTCAATTCGGTTTCTAAGAGAAGGACCCGGTTCGACTTAGTTCGGTCATATCAATCACTATGCCGACCAAAACGATTAATATTGTATTTAAACTAATCGATAATTTATTTGATTAGAATGAATCCAGTTTGTGGTTACATTCTGGTTTGAACTTAAGAAAACATCAAATATTTGACTAGGTCAAATCAACACGTCAACAATAAATATGAAATTTTCAAATGGTAATTAAAGTATCACAAAATAAAGTTTTAAGAGTTTAAATGTTAAAAATACAATAGTCTAATTAAATGGTAAATATTATATAATTGAAAATAAAGTGTAAAAATCAAAATACTATCGAATTAAAAATTGTTTTTCCCCAATATATACCTATATCACTTTGTCCTGATTCAATCATCAATTGTTATGATGCATTACTGTGTTTTTTTTTTTTTTAATATAATAGATATTTAAGTTTTAACTCCATATTGAAAGTTAGTCAAAGATCTTTCAAAGAATTGGTATATAACCCTGTAATTAAATTCATAAATTAACTGACCAACGAACAAAAATAAAAATCAATATAACAAACATAAAATTGTACAAAACCCACGTAACTAAAAAGATTTTAATTAATCAGTTAAACATGAAATCTCAATGTCCCAAAATCCCAATATCTTCTCTCTGGTTCTAACTTTTAGGTAGAGGCACTCGTCTGGTTTGAAAAATCGAAATCAAATCGGGATCAAGGTTCGAAAAATCATTGATCTAATTTCGATTCGAAATTGAAATCATGAATTGTGATTACACGGTTCAGTTTCGATTTGGAGTAATTTCAAATCGAGAGATTGGTGGTTCCAAACTAACGATTCAACTGCCAGTTTATCTATTTTTTAAAATTTTACATTTTATATAGTATTATGTATTTGTGTTATTTTATTCTTTCATTTTAAGTTGTATTGATTATTATTTTTAATTTGTATTATAAATTGTAATTTTTTTAGGTATATGGTTTGTATTTCATTATATTTAAATTGTAATTCCTGATTTTTTAAGTTGTAACTTGTAAGTTGTAATGTTGTGTTGTTGTAACTTGTAAATGTAAGTTTTAGTTTTTAATTTATATCAAATTATTAACTCAAAAAAATTGTTATTTTTGTAATCTATGAACAATTTGTAATATTTTTATGTAGATTTAATTTTAAAAAATTAAAAAAATGAAACCGCCAAACCAGCAGTTGAATCGGAACCCGAGTCAAATCGGAACTAAAACTAAAATCCCCAAATTTACCCTTCCACAATTTTTCTAATCAACAATTCCAAATCGAAACCAACTATTCGAATTGGGACAAAATTCATTTTTCGTCCTTCCCTAGGGACGTTGTCCAATTTTAGTCATCTTGTTATCCGATCATCAATTTTAGTCCTCCTATCTCTAGGGTTGTTCAATTTTAGTCCGATTGTCCAATTTTGGTCCTCCTATCTTGATTTTCCGGTCCGCTCCGACCGAGTGCACAACACTCGTCCATAATTTCATGAGTTCCGATAGCTGATGCTTATATGCCAACTATTTTCACATGTGGTATTTATTTTTTTATTATTTTCCTAATTAAAATACCACATCATCTGCCACGTCATTAAAAATTAAAATATATAAAAAAGGAAAAAAATTTAAATTAAAAAAAACTAAAAAGAAAAACAAGAACATAATTAAAAAAAAATTATTATTTTTCTTTAATTTTGTTCCTATATTTTTATATATTTTTAATTTTTTTTATTGCATTTAAATGCAATAAAAAAATAAAACAACAGAGAAAAAATTAAAAATATATATAAAAAAAGGAACAAATTTCAGAAAAAAACAAAAAAAATGTTTTAATTATATTTGTGTTTTTTTTTTAAATTTAATTATGTTTCTTTTTTTATATTTTTTCTCATTTTTTTTGTTTTTTTATTGCATTTAAATGCAATATTTTTTTTTTTAAAAGGAACAAAATTAAAGAAAAAAAACAAAAAAATGTTTTTATTCGTTTGTGTTTTGTTTTTTTAAATTTAAATTATGTTCCTTTTTTTAATTTTTTTCTCATTTTGTTGTTTTTTTTATTGCATTTAAATGTAATGAAAAAAAATTAAAAATATATAAAAACATAGGAACAAAATTAAAGATTTTTTTTAAAATTCCGTTCGTGTTTTTTTTTTTTGTTTTTGTTTTTTTAATTTAATTTTTTTTCCTTTTTTTATATATTTTAATTTTTTAATGACATGGCGTATGATGTGGCATTCGAATTAGGAAAATAAACAAAAAGAAATACCACATGTGAAAATAGCTGCCACATAAGCGTCAGCTGTCGAAACTTATGAAATTGTGGGCGAGTGTTGTACACTCGCCCGGAGCTAACCGGAAAATAGAGATAGAAGGATCAAAATTGAACAATCGGACTAAAATTGGACAACCCTAGAGATAGAAGGACTAAAATTGATGATTAGAAAACAAGAGGACTAAAATTGGACGTCCCTAGAAAGGACGAAAAATGAATTTTGTCCATTCGAATTGTACGAATACCTCTACTTTTAACTAGGGTTGTAAACGAATCGAATCGAATATCATGATATTCTATTCGTATTCGTTTATTATTCGAATATTCATATTCGTATTCGTTTATTATTCGAATAATATACAAAATTCGTATTCGATTCGAATGTTTCATTCGAATATTCGTATTCGAATTCGAATTCGAATTTGAAGTTGGAAGTTTCACTTTTTTTTTTTCAAATATTTGTTTAATTCCAAATTAATAATATCAAAAGTGAATAGAGCTAACATATACATATATGATACAATACCTATAGAATACTTATAATAAGCAATAAAATCCATCAATTCTTTATATTAAGTGCAATAATTCATAATCCAATAAATTACAAATTAACATCCAAAATATTTATCAAATACATGAATATAAAACTTTGGGCCAAGACCCCAAAATTAAACCAAAAAGGGCCCATGAGACTCGTGATTTGTGAATTTGGGAATTTGGCTGGGATTGAGAATATATATACTTATAAATAAATATTTATTAACAATTTATTAAAATTATATATTTATATATATTTATTTATTTAATATTATTCGAATATATTCGCGAATACTCGAATCAAATATGATTATATTCATATTCGTATTCGGATAATATTCGAATATAAAAAAATATTCTTATTCGGATTCTTATTTGGATTTTCCGAATTCGAATCAATATATTCGAATTCGAATACCGAATCGAATCAAAAAAGTTCGATTCTTTTACAACCCTACTTTTAACCCTCAAGAAATACTTGGCTAGGAAAAATGCTAAATATGGTAAGCATATAAAGAGATCAAGAAAACATTTGGAGTAGGCTACAATGAAGCAAGTTGCATGTACTTGACCTTGACCCACTCTATAGCCAAGAGTAGAATTAGATATATGGGCCCACAAAACCATAAGAGGCCGAAATACATATTGAAAGTCTATTTCAAGCATGGCCCAAAAATAGATACTCCTAAATCCAAATATGGTACAAGATAAACCCACATGGTTTGATTAGACCTGCAAGCCCAAACGGGCCGTTGAATCAGTCTCACTGGGCCCACCCACTGAAAGTCACTTCAAGCGTGGCCCAAAAATAGATACTCCTAAATCCAAATTTGGTACAAGATAAACCCACATGGGTTGATTGGACCTGCAAGCCCAAAAGGGCCGTTGAATTAGTCTCACTGGGCCCACCCACTGATGCAACGTTAAAAAGGTATTGGATGGGTCCAGCTCTTCGGCCCACCACGAAAAATTCACTGCTACTTATAGTTGATCATATGCATATTATAGATGCAAGAAGAGAAGATATTGAATGTGTGGCTATTATTATATTATATTACATTACGAGCTCGTTTGGATGGAGGGTTTAGGTTGATTTCGAATTACTAACCAACCTAAACCCCCATTTGGTTTGGGGGTTTGATGGTGGGTGGGTTTATAATTTGGGCCCGGATTGGGGCCGGACATAAACATGGGTTTATGCTTGATAAGGGGTGGGTTTATAAACCCACCATTTATAGTGAGTTTATTTTTGGCTCAATAATAACTTTTATGAATTGCCAAAAAATGCACTCACTTTTATAAATTTAAATTTTCGAATATTAAATTTTATATATATATATATATATTAAATTACTTTTTAATCTTTTAATATATATATATATATATAATTAAATTTTCGGATATTAAATTATTTTTTAATCTTTTAATATATATATATATATATATATATATAATTAATTTAATTCATGGATTTTGAATTATTAAAAGTAAGGGCACAATCGTCTTTTCATATTTTTTATCAGTCCTAACCCACAAAGCAAACACAAAATTTAAATTAAACTCACATTTGCAAACTTATAATCATTCAAACCAAATATAAAATTTAACTCAAATCTACCACAAAACTTACATACCAAACACCCAAATAATATCATTTTTATCTTTGATAAAGAATAAAAGCCCACCATTTTTAACAATTTTAACACTATCATACTTCAAAGTGAACGGGCCTACATTTCTTATTTATTCCCAACATATTTGATGATTGGGTAGCAAAGCCCGAGTCACGTGACTCGGTGATTTATGGCCGTCAAAAGCTACATCGCTCTTTCTAGAAGACGGCTTTGTGGGTCCCACTCCTTACATGTATCTATCTGACTCAATACTAGTACCACCCACTAGCCTAGTTAAAACTGCTCTAATATTTGGTTTGGTATTATATTATTCTAGGGGTAACAATGAGACAGTTTGTGGTGGTATTGAAAAAACAGTGTGAGATCGTTTCTCCAACATAATTACATAACACAATTCAATTACAATCCACAATTTATAATTCATATTTCATATGTGAATGTGTGAAAATGGATTTTATTTATAGATAATAGAAATTCATCTTATGATAATTATTTATGAGATCATCTTAATTATATGAATTTTTGTTTACCATTTTTGATATCACTTTTACAATTTCAAATATTATATTTATTAATTTTTTTTCAATTAAAAAAATCTAGGATAGGGCAGGGCCGGCAGGCCATGGCTTTTTTAGGGGAATCGGTTTACCACGTGGGTTCCCATTATCCATTAAAAAAGGTTTAATTTTCTAATTTTTTTTCGACGAAAATAAAGTAAACAGACGAATTAAAGTAAACCAACAAAAATCGGATTGTATTTGGATGAAGAGATTTAAAGAATGATTTGAAAATACATAGTAGTAAATTTATTTATAGTGTTTGAATTGATATAAATTTTGAAACACACCACTTTCATAATGAACCAATTTTTTTAAGCAATATGGATGTATTTTGAATTCACTTCAATTCAAATAGATTTGAAATTCATGTATTTCAAATCTTATATTCTAATTCCTTCGATTTGAACACAACCTTAATGTTTTCAAATTGCATTTGGTCAATCTCCTATAAAATATATATGCAATATACAATATTATAAGACTAAAAATATTTTAAAAAGAAAAAATCTTCTGTGCAATCGGTGCATGAATTTTAGATCTATGCCGAGTTAGGTCTGATCCAATTCGGATCCGTGCATTTTCCTTTTATTTTTTTTGCTCAGACCTTTATGTTATGTTAGTCATATATTTATGTTATATTAGCTATATATTTTTGTTATATTAGTCATACCTTTATATTCAAATTTCATAACCTTAATGCAATAATTTAACTTAAAAAATAAATCGCACCGAAAGATATCCATATCAGTTAAAGATGTCTCAGCTCCCCCCAAGAATCGCATGTGCAAGTTTCCCTCATACGACTCAAGTGGTGGAGGCCTTTCCTTCGCGCTTGGTAAATGTTTCACTGTAGCCGAGCATTGACCGTGACTAGGCTTTCCGGACCTTCCCCACCCCCTCACTCCCCCTTTTGACCTTTATACTATGTTAGTCATACCTTTATGATATATTAGTTACACTTTTATGTTATATTAGTTATACTTTTATGTACAAATATCATACTTTATGTAATATTTTAACTACAAAAAAAATCCTAATTTCGGCACAAATTGTACATGTTTACCTTTATGTGATATTATTTATGCATTTATATCAACATAATCATATCTTTATGTAATATATAAAGATACAACTAATATAACTAAAATGTATGACTAACATAACTAAATGGTATGACTAATATAACTAAAAAGATATAAAAGGTATTAATAGCTGTCTAAAAATATGTTAAAGTATAGTTAAAAACCTAAAAGGTATAACTAACATAATATAAATGTATGCTTAACATAACATAGATGTACAACACTTGGGAGCAAATTTGGGCGAATTTGTGCATGACCTGATGGCGCGTGGTGGTGTATGGTGGACCAAATGCACGGTTCCAGATCCATGCAACATGTATATATAAATTTTTGTGTTTAAAAAATTAAGATACAGTTTTTCATCGGAATTGAGTAGGGGCTTGAATATTGTCTCCATATAATGCGAATATAAAGGAAATTGGGAGATCCCATAAGTCTCGGGTTGTGATGGAGATGCATGGTTCCATGAGGCAATTGTCATCTCTATATATTACATTTTTTTCAAAATTAATAATAAAATATATATTTGAACTGATAAGATGTAGATGAATTTTGCAAGTTTGAATTAAAAATTTAGATTAAAATATTGTAGGTTTTTGAATTTTGAAAATCATATATATTTGTTGTAAAATATTGTAAAAAATAAATGTAGATGAATTTTGCAAGTTTGAATTTGAAATTTAAATTAAAATATTGTACGTTTTTGAATTCTGAAAATTTTATATATTTGTTGTAAAATATTGTAAGGAATGATTATTATAAGACAATGTCACGTTGTAAAAAGTTAAAAAATAGGTATAATTTATTATTTTATTATATAAAATGTTTGAATAATGAATTCTTTACTGAGTCTAATCAGAAAATGTACATTACATAGTAAATTAAAGTAAAGATAAAACCTTTTGTGTAATTGGTGCATAAACCTTGGGTCCATTCATTCGATCTGACCCGTCATGTGTATCCATGCACATGCGTCTGAGTGGGTGTGTCCAAATCCGCTCAAACTCGCTCCTAGGTGTTGTACCTTTATTTTATGTTAGTCGTACTTTTATGTTATATTAGTCATACCTTTTAGGGTTTTTAGTTGTACCTTAAAATTTTTTTTAGACAACCATTAATACATTTCATACTTTTTAGTTATGTTAGTTGTACCTTAACATATTACATAAATGTATGACAATGTTGATATAAAGTATGAATAATATCATATAAATATATATACATACAAATTGTGCCGAAATTGATTTTTTTTTAAAGTCAAAGTATTACATAAATGTATGATATTTGTACATAAATGTAAAACTAATATAATATAAATGTATGACTAATATAGTATATTGGTCAGGAAAAAAAAAAGATGCCAAAAAAAAAAAACGCAGGCCGATCGGATCCGAACCGATCTGAGTGTATGGATCTAAAATGCACAGGAGACTTACTCTAAAGTAAATAGTATTAATTTGAGATTATGTAAATTTTAACACAAACCAACAAAGAATTGACAACTACCAACTCCAATCCAAAATTAGTCGTTATATATAAGAACCCTTGCTCCCCATGGTAGAAATTACTTGCAACTCTCTATCTCATAAAAATGCTTATGAGAAGCTCATCAACACCTCTGTTCAACTCAATATGGCCTAAACAAACCTCTTCCGAACCAGAACTTCTTCATATAAACCCCAAACCAAAACCCTACTCATTGGGCCATGATTACATCAAGAACCTCTCAAGAAACCTTTCCGAATCCGCTAGCAGAGGAAGGTTCACCATGCACAAAACCTTTCTAAACTTGGATTCTGTTCCATTTGAGGAGGATGATCATGATGAAGAAGATGAAGTGGGGTCTTCTGTAGCCACCTTGGAGGAGGGCTTCAGAGTTGGAGATGGGGACAGTAAAAGAGCCTCGACGGAGTGCGGCGGCGGCGGAGGTGGCGGCGAAGATAGAGACGACGGTGGGTATGGGTGTTGGGATGCAAATAATGGGAGTGGAAGTATGGATGTGTATTATCAGAATATGATTGTGGCTAACCCCGGAAACTCCATGCTTTTGAGCAACTATGCAACTTTTTTGAAAGAGGTATATAAATAATACTCCCTCCATCCCTTAACACTCTACACTCTTATTTGTGCACGGTTTTAAAAAAAAAAAATTGAATGATTGCTTTATAAATGAGTGTATAAGAGTCAATTCTATTTTTTTTTTAATGGAGGGATTAGTTTGAATGTTTGTGAAAAAGTAATGGCATTGTGTGTAAATAAGTGTGTATTGTGAGGGTAAGAATTGTGATAAAATTTGCCATTTTTTGGTGTGCAAAATATTTGGGGACAGACTAAAAAGGAAAGTGTGCAAAGTGTTAAGGGACGGAGGGAGTATTAATTAACTTAACTATTTCGTCATTATTTATTTATTTTTGTTATGTTCACTATGTTCTACTATAGCACGATTGATTGTTTTTAGGAAATTAAGTAGGTTGGTTCTTTAGTAAATTGTATTGTTTAAAACTTTTGAACTGATATAGACAAGTTATATTGATGGTTATAGATTTATATATAGTAAGACATGCATGTTATCTAAATGATATCAATATATATTTAGTAGATGCTAAAACACAATTTATAATATGGAAATCCTACTGGTTAAGAATATCCTACCATAAGTATTCATGCTTTTATATATTCCAATAGCACATATTGAGGAAGTTGCACATTAATTTGGATTTAGGAACCATTCTTCATGTGTTATTAGATTAATTTAATGGTTTAATTAAAAATCATCAATGAGTCAATTTGCAAACGCCACATGAACTATTTATGGGTTGAGCAACATGAACTTAAAAATTATCAGTGTTAATTCCAAATTATGTAATTATTTTAATTACAATATTGATTTGATTAAAATTTTCAACATTTAATTATAAACGAATATTGAACATGCCTCAATAAAGACGTAAAATCTACCACATATCTTGTTATTCGTCACTTCCACATTCAATTCATGCCGGTGACGATTGAAATAATAAAATAAAGGGTGAGTTTTGGACAATATCATTTTTAGCTCGTCCAATAATTATCTATTAGAAAATGAAATTGATACTGTGATTAAAAAATTAAATTTCATCTTGACTAACATTAACAATTATTTTTAATCAAATCTTACAATAAAAAACTGATCCATAGTCAATCAAAAATTTCTTCAGTTAGCCCAATTTAATCGAGTGTGCATATACGTCAAAAAAAGAACAATAAATTAAAACAAATTGTAACAACTAGCTAGCAGGAGATAATGAGACTGGTATTAATAATAATAATAATAATAATTTTTTTATCACTTTTTTTTTAAGAAAAAGTGGTTGGTAATTAATAAAGTTGAAATTGGTAAAATTACAGTTTAGTGGAGACGTTGTAAAGGCAGAAGAGTATTGTGGAAGGGCAATATTGGCAAATCCAAATGATGGAAATGTTTTGTCATTATATGCTGGTCTAATATGGGAGACCTATCAAGACGCAAAACGTGCTCACTTTTACTTTGAACGAGCGGTCAAAGCTGCCCCTCACAACTGGTATGTCCAAAATAGTCTTTTTCTATCTTTCTTTTAATCATTTTTTTCCCTATTTTATATAATACCGAAATTGATTTAATTTATTTTTTTATGGTTTTGATAATATGTGCAGCCATGTCATGGCTTCATATGCTCGATTTCTTTGGGATGCTGAGGATCAAATTTGAAGCCCAACAATGTACAATTTTGTCGTAGCTGCTCTTAACTTTCTAACTCCTTTTTTTTTCTTTAAATTAAATGTAAAATAGTTGTATTTTGTACTAACCTTTTCAACTCTGTAATTCCTTTTTCTTGAAAAGACTATGTAATTCTCTTTTAAGAAAACAAATAGACAATTTTGGGAGTGAAGAAATGTAGTACATGATGTACATCGGTCCTCAAAGAAGGATTATGTTTGTTCAAACTTTAGTTTGTTGTTTTCTTTTGTAAAATATTATAGACTGGTTCAGTATCTATTTAATAGCAAATCTCGGTTGGAATTTTGTAATTAATTATTTTGTGAACATGTTTTAAGAGTGTTTGTAGGATTCAAGGGAGGAAGTGTCACAAATCTAATTTCGTAACATATGTTAATATATAATAAATAACCATGAAAAAAGATTAATTTGTGTAAATGATATTGAAACGTTTAGTTAGGTTTTATCTCATGAAGTTGGATTCTTCCATTTGATTGTCCATTTAATTATTTACACACATTTAGACTTGGTAATGGAGTTAGGGATAAATTGATTGCATCCCCCATTTTTCTTGTTCCTTTTCTACTTGTTCCTTTTCTTTTTCGAAAATAGAAAGATAATAAGTTGTATTATGATTAGATTATACAATACAATTCTATCTTTTTGTTTCTTTGGGCCTAATTCTCCTTCCCAATCAGGTCCAAGTGCCAAGCCCAAGCCCACGCCCCTTTACTTTATAATTTCCAATCCATCAGAATTCTATCTTTACTACCCAAGCCCACCAGAATATTTAACAGCAAATTACCCTCTCCACTATAATGGATTTGAAAAAAAAAACACGATTCAGTTGAGTAGAAAGTAAAACTTAATGTAGAAATCTTGAAAGAATAGAAACAATGAGAATGTTAAAAAGAAGTTCCAGATTTGGATGAAGATGATTTATATATATCAAGAATTGGAGATCATACAGCATACATTTTCCTGAATTCATATATTACACACAATATATTGTTTATTTTTCAAAAGAAAAAAAAAAACGGTTTGTTTAATTGAGATCAACATTCAACACTGACCCAAACAAGATAAATGTATGCATTAGCTTTGATTCAATTGAGACTTAATATCTAAAAACACTTGATTATTATATATGAAAGATAAATTGATTGATGATTTTGCAAATCTTTGCAATAAATATCATTTCACTTTTCTCAAAGATGTAATAATATTAAGCTATCTTCACCTAACTTCATTTAAACACGATTGGAACATTAAAACCAGTTATCTTATATTTCATCGTTTTTAATCTGCAAAAACTAATTTCTCAATGATATTATTTCATTCAATCTTTTATACAAAGAGGCTCCAACAACTCATTTCCAATCAATTCTAAAACATTAACACACTTCAAGTAATCCAAAACTTTCCAATCAATTCCAAAACATTAACACACTTCAAATAATCCAAAACCAACCAATGAGTGAACCGGTGACGAGCCCCATCGCGAGCAGCACCGCCATAACAATGGCGGCCACCTCCGCCTCAGCTGGCGGCACCGCCTTGGGCGCAAGAATCATGAGCACACTGGTCAGATACCCATTGCTGAGCCCCAGCATCACCGTCAGAGCCACCACTGGCGCCTCCGTCCTCAGCCACTGGGGCCCACGGAAACAGCCCACAAACAGAGGGTAAAACAAAACCCTAGCCATGCAACCCCACGTGGCCTTTCCAATGCCCTTCACCACATACACCCCTGTCATCGCCTTCCCCGCGAAATCCGACACGTTGTATGTGGCAATGAGCATGATCGGGTACCAGTCTTTGAGCAGCTCGGATTTGATGTTCTCTGCTAAGAACCCTGGGAATATGGATAGGGTGACTGTGTAGATCATGAACACTCCTAACCCTGGGAATTTGATCTTCGTGAAGGTTGACCAGAATTTGACCGTTGATGAGCAGGTGTTTGTGGGGAGAGTGTAGTGGAAAGTGTTGTTGTTGTAGTGTTGTTGCATGATTGGGGTTTTGTAGAGAAGGTTGCAAGAAATGATGCAGACTATTAGGATGCCTGAGCTGACTATGAAGTAGAATTCTGCACTGGTTTTTAGGCCTTGTGGGGTTTGAGGAAGTGATGCTTTTGTTATGATCCTTAGTATGGACATCAGTACACCTGCAATTTATGACAATTATGCAATCTATAAATACACCAAATTTAAGTCACCATATAATTTTCTTTTTGTTATATATAATTCTTCATTAGATTATTGATTGTTATTTGAGAATATAGTTTACTTTTTAATTTAATATTTAACAATGTTTTATTTTTAATTTTTATAGATAAAATAATTCATGGTTTGTTAATTTTAGTTTCTAACCTTAATTTATTTATAGCGTAGTTGTACAATGTCTCCCAAATATGAATTTGGGTATTAAAAAAAAAAAAAAAACCAAGGATGGAAAAATTAACATTCTTATTTCTAGCCTACATTGCTTATAAGATCTTATTAACAATATCGGTTAAAGTAACGATGCAAAAAAAAGTTTTTCAAAATTGAAACTCATTAAAACTTATTTTTTGTCAATCATGTCTCTAGAAAGATTGAATGAATTAGCTATGTTATCAATAGACAAAAAAATTATTGAACAACTTGATTGTACAATCTTGATTAACATTTTTATCTTTAAAACTGTGAGACGAGTTGTATTTAAGTAATTATTATTTTAATTTTCGTTTAACATAGTACATATATCTTTAATATTGTAAATGTTCCAAAAAAAAATTAATAATAATACTTTGAATTTGTACAATGATGGTATTTAGAGAATTAGGAGCCTATTTTAAAATTTTGACTCGGACCAAAGTATGATAGGTACGACCCGAACTTTCTTGAGTCCATAATATTTTTTATATTCCAAAATTTATAGTTATTCGTCAAAGAATTAAAGAAAAAAATTTATGATAGATGCCTAAGTAGAAAGAGTGGATACAGACTGTTTGAGTCCGACATCGATCTTAATGAATCAAATCTTCACAATTCGCATCCAAAAAAAAAAGAGGTTGCAAAGATTTTTTAATTTTTTTAAATCTTAATAATTAAACAAGGTTTATTGCGGATAAACTAACAACCACAAAAATTAATAAGATAAAGGAAATTTTAAATAACCAAAAGATGACAAAATAGTAGATATAATCAAAATTAACATTTTTACTCAAAATAAAATGGGGTCAGCTTCCTAAGGAAATCAAGTAATTAATGAGACACAGAAGGATGAGTATTTTTGCCCAAAACAATTTTTTTTTTTTTTTAAACATGTTTTTTATGGACTTGACTAAAATAAATTTTTTGTTATCTTATTTGGGAGATTAAAATCGTTTTTTCGTCCCACAATTATGATGTCTTCTGATTTTGATTCTAATTATCATGATTTTCAATATAATCCTCAAATTTAAAAATCAGTTCAATTCCACCGAATTGAGGCTTTCCAATAACATAGAAATGATGTGTCATCACGTCACTTCTAGGTCCTCCAAAAAGCCCAAATTTAGGATCACGTGACATTTTTCGACGGAATTCAAAATTTCCGATCAAAATTGAACTAAACTCGAACAAATTTTTAAATTGTAGACATAAATTAAAAACCATAATACTTAAAGATGATTATTTCAGTATTTGGCAGTAAAAATGGGAAAAGCAAAAATACCAGAAGAAGCAGTGCCAGCAAAAACAGCCTGCATGTATTGCTTAGGCAGCTTTCCTGCATTTCCAATCAAGCTTCCCCCAATCAACCCATCTGCTAAACCACACATCAAAACCGAAGCAACAACCATGTAATAACTTTTACTCGAACCCATCTTCTCCATTCCCCAGTTCATCACAGGGGTCGCCATTAGAGACACAATAAACATGGAAAACCCCACATTCATCCTCAGTCTCAGGCTCACATTTCTCCGACAACGATCCCAGTTCAAGAGCAGGACCAAAACGAGCAACGAAGAAGCCATGTAGACCACCGAGAAGACCCTCTCCACGTGGCGGGTGGGGTACAGATACCCGAAGTAGTCGACTGCGGTGATCAGGGCGTTCCATGGCAGCAGGTTGCCAGCTCCTAGAATGAAATGGAGAATATATGCTGTCTTGAATTTGTCCTCGGTTATGATCACTTCTTTGGAACTCTTGAGGTCCTCCATTTCAATGTTTGCAAGAATTTTGTTTCGCATTCAAGAATATAATGGCCTTTTAGCTTTAACTCTACCGGTTTATAAGGAGTTTGGTACCAACTAGGGTTGTCAGCTCAAGTCTTTATGGTGTAGATCATTTAAGAATAGTGGACTCACTTGTTCATGGAAAATTGTAATTTCCTTTCTCCACTTTCTTATCATTAATTTTAAACGTAACTATCACTTGTTTTCTAATATTAATTATTTGATTTTGCTCGGAATTTGAATATTTTTGACTATTTGGAAGTCAGAATTGCTGATGTACGTGGATTTTTCAATTATAACCTCCAAGTTGGCAGATATTGACATTTCAATAAAACTGAAATAAATTTCAAAAAAAAAAAAGATAGTTATTACATTACTAGAATTGGAATACTTAAAATTTGTTAAGGGTTGGGATAAAGTCTAAGTTTACGAGACGAAATTTTTGATTTTCTCTATAACTTTAACTCTACCTATTTATGAATATAGTTACATCTGGTACAAACAACTGGCCTCAAACCAGAATATATACGGTACATATCTTCTATTACATTTTAAACTATATATATCTCATGTTTTATTATATTTACTACACGCTAAATATGATTTTTAGTGGTATTATATGGTAAATATGACGCGTGGTTTAGTTTAGAATGTGAGATGTAACATCAAGTGATGTAAATAGAATATCTCATAACTTGATGTAAATAGAATATCGGGAATATATAAGGGAAAGTGATGTGTGCTATGTTGATTACCAACGAAGATTTTGTCAATCGAAATAAGGGGCTTATAAACTCTGTCGGTCTAAATTCACCAACTTAATTAGAAGCAGCAAATCCCAAATTAAAATAAGTAGGAGGGTTGCATTAGATTGATAGTGAATATAAAATTTGATGATGAAGATTGTTGGAGAATAATGACGTGTATTAAGCACAATGATAGTGACAATAAGGGGTGAGATCGAACATTATTGTATGTCATAAATTAGAGAGAGAGAGAATATTCAACAATTATTCAAAAATTGATGGTAAATGATGCTTACTACAGAATTCTTGATTGAATTCATGGTTCCCAGCTTACTTGTAGTCCATGTCAATCGTAGCTAGACTTCATAGCCTTTAAATGCTTTTAATTCCTTTCTTATTTTAACTTTTATTAAGAATCTTAATAAGAATAATTAATATCTATGTCATGTTGCTTATCAATAACATGCAGGTAAGTAATTAGTATTGAGATGTATCAGACAATCCTCAAATAAAAGCAAAATTAAATTAGGTTGTCACCCGATTTTATTTTGGTTGGTTTCACTAACTTTTCTTATTAGTTATTTGTTTGACTTTAAAGAAACATTAATCTATTAAATTAATACAAGAAAAATGACCAAAAAAAAACCAATAAACTTTGGAATTTTATGACAATGTTTTTTAACTTTGAAATAGTTAATGAAAATGCCATGCTACCGGCTACAGGTTGTAACTCAATAGATAATCGCTGACGTGGCAATATTTTTACTGACTTGATTCAATTATTTTCAGTTTTTTATTTATTTCTTATATATATATATATATATATATATACATATATATATATATATATGTGTGTGTGTGTGTGAGAGAGAGAGAGAGAGAGAGAGAGAGAGAGAGAGAGACTTATTTCAAGGGATAACATCACATGTACACGATCAAAAGATCAAAAAATATTCTAAAATTTAAAAAATATTATAGAAATATGAAAAAATCAACCAAAAAATAAAAACTACACATTTTTCTAAATTGTTTCAAAAAGAGAATTATTTTGACAATCTAAAAGGTTCAGAAATAAATCTAAAATATGTTTAATAATAAATACAAAAAAATATTTAATAAATATGAATAGTATGGTCAAATGTGAAATTCATTTTAAATATTAAAAATAAAAAATCAAATATAAACCAAATAAAAATTATAACAGAAAAAAGATACATGTACGAATTGATATTAAAATGACTAATAGATTTGAACAGAAGGATATATTAACATCATAAACTCGTAAATGCGTTCTACATGCGGATACCCATTGAACGTCTCGCACAAAGTGTATGATAAGATGAAATTAATGGAATTCCGTTAAAATCATAATTTTTTTCGTATTCAAATGACAAAGCATGGCACAATTGAAGTGCTTGAAAGAACATCACAAGATTTGAGATGCACTTGCTCAAGAGTCGGCAAATCAAGCTGAATTTTTTTTTTTTTCAAGAAATTATTGACACCTAAATATGACTTTTTTAGTTAAATTAAATCATGAAGCCTATGGACTTGACAGGGCAGTTGACAAATTTAGGAAAAAATTGAGGTTGATAAGGGATTTGATGGATATGTTTGAAATTAAGAATGAAAAGGGGGGGTTTGAGTTGCAAATATATATGCTCATAATATATATTATGCTCTATTGTGGGGTCAAGAAATGGATGTCTTACATTAGAAAGCACCCTCTTTTTTTGGGGGGCTGCACATGCTACCAATTTATCTAACTCCAATAATTTGGAACAACACATCAATTTCCTGTTTCCTACTTTATCAATTGTGTTTTTATATTATTATATTTTAAATCATAACCTTATTATATTATATTTTAAATCATAACCTTATTATATTATTATATTTTAAATCATAACCTTAGAACAATTATGTTGTACCAACTTATATGGTCCTAAAAGTTTCAACAAATTAAACTGCGGATTAGATACGCATTGCTTAAATAGAGTTGGGCCCATAAAGATATTTTACATGTTTTTTTTTTCTTTTAATTCACTAGAGAATAATACCTCCCCACCCAACCTTAATTCCCTCGGTCGGGTAGAGGTATGTTCGAGTGACAGACACCTATGGAAGAGAGCCAACATAATACAAATCCCTAAATAAACCACGCAAAGTCTGAACCAACGTTGTGCGGATTTCTTCCCATATCGCTACAAATCTTATAAACTCTGTTTTGCCCATTGACTTGCATGTTTTGATCATACATGGATAGGTTATGTAGAGCATAATAATAATAATAATAATTCCACTTGAGTACTACTCTAAACATGATGCATATTATATGACATATTTTTAATAAGTCACAAAAAGTTAAATTATTTAATCTTTTTAAGATGTAATACATGCACACTAAATATGAGAAAAGTTGGATTATATGAGACTTAACGTCCATAAGTAAAGGCACATTAACATAGATACTCAATGTCAGATGAGATTGTTGATTTGATTATTGGTTTCTTTGTCATTACACATTAGGCGTAGAGTTGTCTTTTCAACAAAACTAAACTGTAAAGATGGAATCCTCATATTTAACCTCATCTTAGTATCTTATAAACACGCATATATTCTACATGTACACTTTATTTTCTAAGTACATAGTCATTTCTAAGTAAATAGATGATTATCATGAGATTGATACCAAACTTCAGTATCAGAGTGTTTTTATGTCGGGAGCTTGTGTACATACCTTTACAAGACTAAATTATATAAAGCCCAAATGAAAATTATACTGGAAATCATAAGTTGAATTTATTCATGTTTTTGTTGATATTAAATGATCAGAAACCACTTTTCCACATAACACAAAAAGAAAGATGCCCAAACTTATCATTTATCAATAATAAGAGCTACAACTAAGGGCGTGCTTGGTAGCAACTTTGCAACTAAGGAATGGAGAGAGAATGAATTGAAAGTGTTTGGTACACACATTTGATTCCTGCTACAGTTGTTTCAAATCCTAATACTAAGAAATAAGAGATTCCTTAGGTTTTTCTAAGGAATGACTTTTATTCCACAACTCTATTTTCTAAAACAAAAAATTAATTAAGTTGATTCTATTTCTAAAGAATTTTGGTAAACCAAACGAAATCAATGGTTATGATAGTCATTCCCATTATCAATCAAACAACACAAATTTAAAAAGAATATTTATTCTATTCCTCACTACTATCATTACCATTCATTTTCTCATTCTTTAAAACATACCAATCGGCCTGTAAAGTCATTCATTCGATTAAAAAATGGAGAGTAACTCGAGTTTATAAATTTGTACTACAAGAAAGAGTCAAAGAACACCAAGTCCCAAAATATACAATATGGGCCAGAAAATTCCTAACAAGCAGAATCCTATAAGCCAAATATTATATATTTTCTTAAATTTTCATATTTTGAATCTTTGAGATCCTTAACACGTCTCCAATAGTGAACTTAATATTAATATACAATATATTGTCTTGAAGTATAAATTAAATTTATAGTACTTGATGGGATATGGGCCCAGGAATTATTGAGTAAGCTGAATCAACTATATAGACTCCAACTTTAAGAGCAGAGTTATTTTAATAAGGCCCAAACAAATATATAAAACCTTATTCAAAATAGTTTCTTTTGGATAATTAAATTCATTTAGACCATATTTATTTGGCATTTGAAACAACATTGATAATAGTTGGTGTAAACCTTATATAATTAATGAATGTAGTTCTTATTAAAAATATTTATTTATTTTAATTAAAAGCGGTTTATGTAGTTTGAAGTTTGAACGTATTAGCTACTGATAGAACCTACCATTTACATATAGGACTGGTTCGGTACGGTATACCGAAAATTTTATACCATACCATATACCGTACTGAAATATTCGGTATGCCAAAAAACTTACCGATATCGTACCGAAATTTCGGTATACAGAAATTTCGGTATACCGAATTTTCGGTATACCAAAATTTACCGTCATACCATAACGAAATTTACCGAATATTACCGAAAATACCAAAAATTACCGAACTTGTCAAAATTTACCGAATTTACCAAAATTACCGAAATTTACGGAAAAAAAGTACATATTATGTGAACAAGTCAATGATAACCTATTCACGACATAACATTAAAAAACAACATAAAATTAAAGTTCATGTCCAAACACAACACATCAAATAATACAAAAAAAGTTCAATTCAAGTAGTAATAATCATGACAGTAGTAGTAGTAGTACTAATAATAATAATAATAATAATAATAATAATAATAATAATAATAATAATAATAATAATAATAATAATAAAATTCATATTCGAATACAAAAATCCAATTGATTTTGAAACTCCAAAACCTCAAGAATCAAGGCACGAGACCTGTAAAAGTTCCAAGTAAATTAGTTACAAATATTGAAGTTGAAAAATATATAGATGTAATCTTATTTTCAAAGTTACATTGAAATAAATAAACATAAATATAATCTTACCTTTAAAATTACACCTTAGATAAAGTGGAGGCTGGAGAGAAAGTTTGAGAACGATCTTGATTGGCATTTGCAGCTATAAAAAAATTATGAGAGATTATTAAAATAATTTATATTAGATTAACATAAATAAAAATATGTCAAATAAAAAAAATATATTACTCTTTTCAATTTCTTCAATTTCCTTGTATAAATCAAGGTCATCGTCGGTTGGATCTTTATAAAAGTTGAGCTCTTTTCCTCTTAGCCAATTATGAGTGCACGCCAATGTCTCTACCATTTTTGAACTCAAACTACTCCTAAAAGAATCCACAACCCTTTTGCCCAAACTAAAAGCAGATTCACTAGTAACAGTTGAGTTTGGAATGACAAAAATATCTTTGGCAATACTTGAAAGGATTGGGTACCTAGTTTCACTTCCTTTCCACCATTCCAAAAGATTGAAAGATGGATTCGACCGTTTTTCAATCTCATCCGCTAGGTATTTATCCACCTCATTATATATCTCTTGAAGTTGTTCTTCTTCATTTTGTGCTTCCACATCATTGAACAATTCATCCCAAAGACCATCACCACCACCACTACCACTTGTAGTATCATCTCCACCATCACACTCTATTTGCATACATTGTTTTTCATTATGTAAGATATCATTTGTACCTTTGTACTCCGTCCACAAAGTTACCAAATTTAATCTAACCACATCAATTAACTCTTGAACCTTTGTAGGAGTACCTTCCAATTTCTTGATGCTAACTTTGATCATTTGAAGATTGTTTCTCGGGTCTAAAACATTGACAATAAAAATCAAAGGATTCAAGTTATTCCAATTTCCCCAATACTTATCAAATTTCAACTTCATTGCACTTGCAACCTTTTCAAGTGTTGGATCGGAATCCTCATTTCTTTTTTTCTCAATCTCAATTTGCAGTGCAATCATTGATTGATATATCAATTGAGAGGTATGAGTTTTTGATACACTTAGCTCTAAAGTGGCATCATAGAATTTTTTCAAGAAGTGTACAAAAACTTTTGCATTCTCCCAATTGTTAATAGTTGGAGGCCCTATTCTTTCTTTACCCTTTTCATCTTTTTCACGAAAATAATTCATAAAAGGCAACCATTCTTCGGCCATCCTTTCAAACACTCTTCTATACTTCAATGCAACTTCAAGCATTTTATAGGTTGCATTCCACCTCATTTTCACATCCATAGGAACAGTTGATGTGCTAGCAAACTTGGCTAGCACGACAAACTCTCTAAATTTGTTCAATTTATAAGGGGAATAATGAATAAAAACAACTGCATTCCTTATAGATTTAATCGAAGCATTAAGCTCCTTCAAACCATCCTTAACAATCAAGTTAAGTATATGACATGCACACCTCAAATGCAAGTGCTTCCCCTCAAACAATAATGCATTCTCACTTTTCATTCTTTTTTTCAAGTAATCAATAGATGTATCATTAGAAGAAGTATTATCTACCACTATTGAAAATTATTTTTCTATCCCCCATTCCCTCGAACAAACCTCAATCATCTTGCCAATTTCTTCCCCAACATGACTAGTGATTTTTGTGAAGTTAATTATTTTTTTGTGCAACTCCCAATCATTATCCAAAAAGTGAGCTGTAACAATCATGTAATTTATGTTTTGAATGGATGTCCAAGTATCGGTTGTGATACTTACCCTTTGGCCACTAAGTATACTTTTTATCTTACTCTTCTCAACTAAGAATAAATCATAAATCATACCTGCAACTTTCTTTCGATTTGGGATTTTGAATCTCGGTTGCAACTCATGCACAAGACTTACAAATCCCCTCTCTTCAACAGCCTGAAATGACATTTCATCGATAATCACAAACTCTGTAACCTTTAATTCATACCGTTTTTGATTAAAAGTGTGAGGAACCAATGCACTTCCTTGCCCCATAGTCTCATTCGTCAACATAGCTTGATTTTTCTCACTCCCATTCGCTTTGTATAGTGGACTCGTCTTGCACCTATTTGTATAGTGGACTCTTTAATCCACTTGTACTTCCATAAGCCGCTGGGATCTCAACTTTACAATAATTGCATATTCCAATTT
This sequence comes from Scutellaria galericulata, assembly GCA_946896805.1. Classification (NCBI taxonomy): domain Eukaryota; kingdom Viridiplantae; phylum Streptophyta; class Magnoliopsida; order Lamiales; family Lamiaceae; genus Scutellaria; species Scutellaria galericulata. The sequence continues at coordinate 17,244,040 of OX335790.1, forward strand.
GTTGTACACTTCCATTATCCAACTTTGTCATTTTTTTTCACAATGCATCCAATATTGACTCCTAGGTTGTTTAGGAGCTACAAAAGGTCATGATGTCGAATCTGTTCTTGCTCGTTTTTGACTCGTAGACTCATCACATGTTTCAAATTCCACCGTATTTAATGTTTCAGATTGGCTTGGTTGTGGCGTATGAGAAGAATCAGATTCCATTTCAAATTCTGAAAAGTAAATCATGAGAAGAATCAGATTCCATTCCATTTCATATTCCAAATATTTTCAAACAATTAGATGTATAATTGTGGCTAATGCAAGAAAAAACACCCAATCAAACAAAGATCAATAAAACTGCCAATCAAATGAACCATTTGTCTTAAATATTGGCATCAAATCTTCAACCTCAACACACATTAAAGCAGCATTGGGCATTATTATAAACACATAATTCGCACCTATCAAATTAGCCTAACTCAATCACCCAATAAAAAAGTTAGTTACTCTTCTTCTGCTATTAAACCGTTAAAATTCAATAACAAGGATACCATAAAGATAATCAAGTTTACAAAAACCAAATATACGAAAGAAAAATAAAAACCTAGCTGTGTAAAAGAGACTTTATACTAGAATAATTCAAAAGCGAGAAGAAATTCGAACTTGGGAAAGAGAAGATACGAAATTCTGGTGGATTGAAGGGAGAATCTGCAGCCAAATTAGGATCTTGAGAACTGAGGATATTGTATACAGATATTGTGAGAGTTGGTAGATTGTTGGGAAGATAAATGGAAAGTTAGAAATAGAGGAGGCGATTTGGGGTGAGTGAATTGATTCAAAAAATTGAAAGCCCTAGGTTAATATATATTATTAATATTAATATATTTCAGTATTTCGATATATACTGAAATACCGAAAAATTCTAAATCGCCATACCAATACCGAAATTTTCGATATTTTTCGACACGGTATGTGCGGTATACCGAAATTTTCGGTATTTTGCCCAACCCTATTTACATATATCACCCGACCACCTTACCATATTACTATGTTAGTGTCATAAAGAAAATATGTTTTAAAAGAAATCTTTATATAAAAAAAAGTCATATTTCAAAAGACAAAGTTAGCTTTTAATTGAAAATTTTATGATAATGATTGTAACTAAATCGTGATAAGTTATAAGTAAGACTCAATATTATTGAGTTTCAAAAAAAGTTGTACACATATATAAAAACAAACATTCTGTTTATGATCTTATATGTCTAAAATTATGTTAGTTGTTTGGATTAGGTAGGAAAAAAAAACATGAAGAGTACAAAATCAAAGTGGCGCGACAGATCAAATTATATATATATATATATATATATATATATATATATATATATATATATATATATATATATATATATATATATTAGTAATCCACCCGCGCGATGCGCAGTTTATTATTTATTGTGTTAATATTTACAAATTGTAATAATATAATAAAGTTGTATAAATTAATAGGTTATTCATAACATCTTTTATTATTTTAATTTAAAACATGTATCATATACAAATGATTTTTCATATTACTCATGTACATTGCACGAATTGTCATATAACTTTAATAATTTTAATTGTTAATTTTATTTTTAAATATTTTTATTTTATTTGTTGATTTTATATTTTTGTCAAATTAAAATTATTATATACAATAATATTTCCTTTTATATTTTTTATTTGTACATTCCACTCTCATACTTCAATCATCATGAAGGTATCCGAATGCTCCTATGCAAGATAAAATGCAACAGAAACCAAATGTTGTGTATAATGTTGTTAACACCAGAGTTGACACGCAGCGGTAAATAACAAAGATATAAAATGAGACAACAAGAAAATTATCCACGAGTATATAATGATACTCGTGGAATGCCAGCAGGGCAAAAATGTCTTATTAGTATATCTTTGTAATACAACTCAATATGAGGACTTTGTGAAATCCTCTAAAAAGACACTCTATATACGTCCACTCTAAAGAAGAATACTATGGACGTGTAAACTCTCAAATCTATCGACCAAGCAACAATTTCTACTTTGCTAGAGATCTATTGGAGAAAAGATCCAATAGATCTATTAAAATAAGTAGAATGTTGAGAATCAAAAGATAGTCGACTAAAACAATACAAGAGTATAAGATTAAAAACTTGCTTGAAGACTCTTGTATGCAAATGTGGAAGTGTGTACTGATCTTCTGGAATTCGTCTCCTATTTATAGACTTTGTTGAGCACACGATCTAGCAGCACTTCATGCTTTGATCCATGATCTAGTTCATTTCCTTGCGCACCAAGATTACATGGACTCATTCTTCTTCCTTGCACGCCACACTCTTCCTTCATGCTTCTCCATGAAATCCACACTTCATCACATGTTCCTCATGTTTTGACAAAGTCTTCAACTCTTCTTGTTTGACAAGGTCTTCTCCACTTCATGTTGAATTAGTCCTTCTCTCCTTTTCATTATGGATCGTGAGTCTTGTGGTATATAGTTTTCTTATGTCATTTCTTCATTTCTCTCTCACAAAATTATTTGTTCAATTTGTGTCTAGTGTACAAAGATAATTTGGTGAGATCTCCTTAGATGAATATATGAGACAATAAGATCTGAAAGAACTCTTTTACCTTTGAATGTTTAGCAAATCTTGTATATAGATTTAAGAAATCATTATATTTATGATTTTTTATTGTTCTTTTTTTCTTCAAACAATAAGATTTGGAAGAATTTTTCTACCTTTGAATGTTTAGCAAATCTTGTATTCTTTCTTTTTTTTTTTTTCATTTAGTTTTATATAGATTTGAAAAATAAATATATTTACGGTTTTTTTCTTTTTTTCCTTCATTCTTTGCATATTTTGTTTTTTTTTTCCCATTCTCTATACGTCTATCTTTTGTTGAGAAATCACTATTTTTTCTCCATTTTTTAGTTTTAAATAGATTTGAAAAATCAATGTATCTCTCTCTTCATTGCTTAGCTTTATATATATATATATATATATATATATATATATATATATATATGAAATGATAAATAAATTTATCAATTGTATATATTTTAGAACATTTTAACAATGTTATGTTTCAATTAAGGTCAATATGTTATTAGGGATGACAATATAAATTTATCTTGTTTTGTTTGAATCGTTTTGTTTCATGACTTAAAGTAGGACACAATGAGTTTGGGTACTAAGATTAGAGTCAGAAATTTGAGCTCGATCAGTTGAGCTCAATTCGAACAACCTGTAAATAAGAGTGGATTGTATTAATTGGGCTAAACTGGTCCATCGAGTTCAAGTAGTCTGTTAGCCCGACAATAGTATTTTTTTTTTTTTTAACTAAATTAATTTACTAAAATCACTAACCAATAAACCATCAATATTACTATACTACCAATTATTACATTATAGTTTATATGCTTATTTTTTGTAATTTGGTCTTTCAATTAAATTGATTAACAATTTTTGATTTAAAAAATAATAATAATCAAGGATTCAAGCCAATTTAATCCGTTGATCTCATTACAAATGAATTGTGCTGTAATTATGTAGACCAGATTAGATGATGGGCCGACTCGACAAATTAGGGTTAGGTTAGGTTGGACAATTTAAATTGACAGATTGTAGTTAAAATTCCTTTTTTATATGTTCCTCCATCTTCTTTTTAATATATATACTAGTATAGGGCTCGTGTAATATACGTATGTGAAAAAACTAAATTAATTTAATAAAATTAAAACAATGTAAATATTATTTATATAAGAAAACATATTAATAAAACACATATTAATAAAAACTATTTAATTTCATTTATAATAAGTGAATAATCATTCTTAATCAGCTTACCTTTATTTTAATTTTTTATATTTTTCTTCAAGAAAAATTAAATTAAACAATTTTGATATCTATAAATGATTTCTATAATTGAATCTAACATTAATTATTTTAAGAAATTTAATTAAAATTCATATATTATTTACTAATGTCTATTATCAACATCATTCAATCAACATCATTAAATAGCAATGAACTTTAAAATTCTAATTATTATAGATTTAATTTGTAAAATTAAAAAAAAAATTATCTAATAAAAGGAAAAAAAAACTTAAATTTAATGTGCATGAATGTCATGTGGTATTTTGGTCTTACTTATATATATACACATTATAGATATATATTGAAATTGTGATTTTATATTTAATATAATATTGATATTGTAATTAGTAAAATATATAATTAGTAATATATTGTAAGGGGTCAAATAGTGAACTTAAGTGAGTTCTTCTCACAGTAAATAAAGAAGAGATCGCGGCGATTATGATGGTCGACAGTTGAGAACGTCGGCCGCCATTAATACACCTCGCTATTCTCTCTATTATATCTTCAATCTGAGTCAAAATATATGAATTTCTCCCTCATTGAATCGCGCAACACCAATCAGGTTCTGATTCTACCACTTTGCATCCCCAGTTTTTCTTCTTCTTCGTTTAGGTTTTTTTTTGTTTTTTATTGTTTTTGTTTTGGCAAGTGGTTAATTGTTCATCCTCTTTCCCTGCACGTACTTTATTGAAGTTTTCCCTTGCTTTTGGTTGAATTTTTTTATAAATTTTACTTCCCAAACGATTTTTTATGCAGTCTCAAATGCCTAGATCCACTGAAGAAAAGGTTGGCATTCGGTATGATTCCGATTTTGCTAGAATCGAGGAGTTGATTAAAGGGAACACTTTTTCTAGGTACTTTCCATGTTCCATTAGTCTGCCCTAATTTTGGTGTTGGAAGTTTAATTTTTGGTCATTAATTTTCGAATTTGGCACATTGTTGATGCAATTAATTCGATTAGTTGTTAGTGATAATTAAGATATAAGAGAACATGCCGTTATTGGTATGGTGGACTTTGAATGTGTTTGAGTCGGAGGCTGGTAGCTAGTTCTCTTGAAGACTGCTTTAGCAGGAATTCTTCGAATTCACTCTGAACATTGAGTCGTATATATTTTTCTGTTATCATCCTTTGTCTAAATATGGCTGTCTTTTGATAAATTTGATCTAAGAATTAAAGCACATTAGCGCTCTATCATGAAAAGAAAGATTGGGGAACTATAAGTAACTTAAATGAAGAATAGTGAACAAGTCATTCCTTCAAATGGTTCTATGTTAAAAGGAGGAACAGAAATGTGTTTTCCCACTTTGAAGATGTCCTTTAGATTTTCTTTATGAAGACAAAAATGAATTAGTAAGAAAATTTAAAATACTCACTTAAGTTTCCTGCGTAACAGCAGTTTATGGACATCTAAACGTACTACATGGTTTTTTCTTTGTGTTATCTTTGATATAGACTCATGGGAAACAATTTCATTAGCAAGTTTCTCCATCTTGTCTCCCTTTATTATTTTTCATATAATAGATTCTCCCCATTGCTCTAGTTTCACATTATCAGATAAATCTGTCTATAAACTTATAAGCCATCTGAAACTTATTCATTCTCTTGAATAGCTGAGTCTAGTTCAATCTTTCTCGGTTGTTTGTCATAATAATTATCATTATTTATCAGTGAGTTTACCTGTAAGAAATTTATTGGCTTTTGGCGTTATGGTTATGAAGCATAATTTCTTACCAGTCTTAATCAGTTGTGGGTGCAAAAAAAAAAAAAAAAGAAAAAAAAAGAGAACTAGATCACTTTTATTTGTTGATTTGAAGTGTTCACCACAGCCTTCATCATTTGAGCTTTCTTTTAGTTGATTTTACAACTGAATGTATAATAATTGAGGTCAAGATTATTGAACTCATGTCAGAATCAGTTTCTTGGATCTGTATTAGGCAGATTACAATGTAATATTTAGGTTGAGGTTACAGATATAGTAAATAGACGCTTGAAAGTTCTATTGTAACAAGGACTTGGCAAATTCAGTAAATGATTGAAAATATGAAGCATCAACAGGATATATGAGCCTTCAAGATATACTTGCATGAAAAGACTATTTTGATAAGAATAAACATCAACAGAATAAAGAAAACCAGAGAGGGCAGATGACAAGCACGTGACAACTCTCTTCTATTGATACTAGGTATATTATGAGCCTTCAAGAGACTCATCACAGGAGGAAAACTCTGGCTCAGAAAGTCAAGGTATATAAATAAGAGTTTTGCATCCCATACCAGTATTTGCACGTACAGTTTCGGGCTGTGAAACTAACTCAACTAACGAGTACTGTAACATGACTATCTTTTCATCATCAGATTCCCCTCTCAGAGTCTGTTCAATTTTCCTGAAATGCATGATCGTGCATAAGGTTATTGCAGATGTATATGGTCACAGATAAGGAATTATATGATTCTGCAAATCTCCTTTCAAAATGGCATCTAATTCTATTTGTGCGATGCAGGGAGGAAATTATCCATTTGATGGAGATATTAAATTCAAGGGTGGACAATGAGTGGGAGAAGCAGAATACGAGTAATGCTGGAGGAGATACTCAACTGGTTTCATGGACACCCAAAATCCCGAGAACACCATCTGAAGGAAAACAGCTAGATATTGACAGAAACATGATTGGTGTTTTCCGTGAAAACTCAGATGTGAGTGCATATCTCTGTAACTTCACAACTTTTAGAATATCCTCTCCTAATATTGTATTAAAATTCCCTGAAGAAATTACTGGTTGCTTGTTTTCTTTTTTTTTTTGCTGAGGGTGAACTGTAAATAGATGTAGTTTTCTTTGAGATTCAGGAGGGTCTAGATGCTTTGATTCGTCTCTATTTTAAGTTTTATGACACTATTACTATGAGTAAAGTTCTGATTCAGAAAATTGTGCAGGTTCCAGATAGGGTTGGTGCTTCCCCAATAGATATTGCTCGTGCATATATGTCAGCTCGTACCTCTGAAGGAGGTCAGGATCTTCATAATTTTATGTCAAACACAGAAAGAGCTCAACCTAACTATGAATTTGCAAGAAAGCCACCACTTTTGCCATCAGCTTCTCCTAAGCCATCCATATGTTGGCCTGGTGCCATGGTGCATGATCGGCATGGTTTTAGTACGCCACAGAGCCAGAGAGGGAGACACAGGCTTCATGATTTTCCAAGGACTCCCTATTCTAGAACTATATTGTCGAAGTCCACAACCAAGGTATTAATCATTATCATTGTCAAAACATTTATTATTTAAATTACTCATTCTATTTGTATACATGTTTTTGTGACTCAGTTGCAAGCTGATGGTGGGCATGAAAACACATCTTCTCCCTTTCAAAAATCTCAGACACCCATTTATGGGCAGGTACAATTTTGGGTTTGTTCTTTAGTTCCTGCTTAACATTTTGTTTCTATCAGCGATGCCATAAGTGGTTCTGAAAGAATTATTTGATTTATTTTTCATTACATAATCAATGTTTTGAAGAATCGTTGTTAGTTGATTCCTTATGATCACTTGTGTGTATATTGAATTTAGTCATGGATGCCTCCTTAGAACTTTTAAAATGACTCACAGGTAAAGTCCAGGGGTGAGACTGTTGATGCCTATGGATCTGTGGGCCCCATTCGTCGTATCAGGAATAAATTTGCTTCAGAAGTGCGTCAGCGAGGATCTACTTTCCTGAGTTCTTCTAAAGAAAGTCCTTTTAAAATGGCAACACCCCAAGTTTTTGGAGGTCTCTTGCCTAGTGCAGAAAAGAAATTCGAACCTGGTGAAACAAGTGGCGTGTCTAAATACTTATCAGGAGACAGCATTTCATCTCCCTCTCATAGAGGTATCTCAAATTCAAATATATCCAATAGTCAGGCAGTTAGGAAAATACTGGAACACCTTGATCGAACCAATCCTACCCCTAAAGAGAAGGAAGCTGAACTGAAGTTGGCTACTTCATGGAGAAGATCTTCTCCTGAAGCCACTGATGTCAGTAATGCGGAAAATATCAGCTCAGTGCATGTTGAAGAGCTTGGTTCTCAAAAGAATACTGATACAACTGGCCCAAACTTTCATGTGGTATTTGGCAAAAGTAGCACCAAGTCTGGGTTTATAGAGAAATTCAATCACAAAAGAATGGAGGAGGCAAAAGATCCAGTCAATGGAACTGCTAAAGCTTCAAGCTCATTCTTTACTGGTTCTAAGGGTGTACCTGGTGCAAATTCAATGCCGCTTTTTGGTCTCAAGGGAACTTCTGGTCCTGGGGTAAAAAGCCTGAATGAGGTATTAAATCTATTTCCCTATCTTGCTCTTTTAGGGGTTGTAGGTTCATGTTTCCTATCCCATGTTAATATGATGTATTGTCCAATGGTCAACTAACATCTAGATTTCCAGCGTTGTTATGAAGCTGTGACATTCATAGTTAACATGATTGTAGAGTGACCTAGCCCTAACGGGATACCAATATGATAGCTTACATACCTTTAGAAAATGAAAAAATTATCAACAAAGTGAAACTTGGCTGGAGTATGATCAAAGCTCCAAATTAGCCATAAAAGTTAGTCAAATCTTCTGTTTGGTTGATTGTCTTCTCCGAGCTTGGCAACTCCCTTCCTGCTGACTCGATATACTGGCCAATGTGGTTATAGATACTAAATTGTTTAGTATTCTGGAAAAAATGTCTAATTATTTATCTGCAACTGGTCAAATGTAATTTCAATTGTGCCTAACTATTTCTTTAATTGATACACAATCATGCATGTAAATAGCCCTCTGAATCAGAAATAAGATAGCAAAACAATACGGGCCAAGTGCTAATCTATGAATTATGAATACATGGTCTTTGTTCATTTACTGTGCCAAGCATCTCCTCTAATTAGATTTGTAGAATTTCAACCTTGTTAATTGAGCACATCTCATTTTGTGCCTCAGTATATTCTTCATTACTATATAAGTGGTAGCTCCACCAAGCAGTCCGATGCATCTTTTTCTTGTGTAACTGACAACAATCACGGTGACAATTTTAAAAACAATGAAATGATCTCATGTTTTCTTGCATTATGTCCCCTTAACGCTTTGCTTCTCTTCTATAACAATTTGGTTTGAATTTTTTCTGTTACCTGATTTTGTGAATTTTTGATGAGTTTATATTATATTATCGCATTAAAATAAGGATGATACGTATTTATAGTGAACTTTCATAGCCTTGCAATTGCAAAAAACTAGATCGTAAACATAGAATGAAAACATTTTCTTCAAACTCTAGGTATGCTTTAATATGTTAAAAATTATGCTGCATGATGTTTACAAGTAAAAGTACAGGTCTATCAACCCATAGAATTATATGAGATATGAATACTCCCTTCTACTAAACGTCTCTACTTACTAAACACTTATCGATAATTTTCTGTGCAGAATGCTTTCTCTACCACTAGTCATGGCCAGACAGATACAAGTTCACAGTTATCTCGTCCTCATCTAAGTAATGGACAAGATGGGAAGATGGTAGCCGCAACAGCTGGCTCAGAAGTTTCAAAGAATCATGGAACGAACAAACCTTCATTATCATCAATTTTCATCAACAAGCCCGACTTACGCGCAGTTTCCTCTGACAATGGCCCGGGCTTCACGTTCCCCATTGCTGCTTCTTCTGGCATAAACTCGGAACCGCCAACTCCTTCCATCATACCATCGGCTTTAGTAAGTTCTTTGCCTCAGCCAATGGATGGTTCTAATATTCCTTCCTATTCTTTCGGCCCCAAGAAGCCGTCTCCGAGTCTCGTTTTCTCGTTTCCATCAACTAGCAGTGCCTCACCCCATGATGCTTCTGATCTAAAATTTAGTTTTGGAGCGGAGAAGACTAGGTTGTCTTTTAGTTCCTTTGGAACAGATGCCATCTGCTATTAATCTCTCAGTCTTTACATTTACATATGGATTGTCATTTTTCTTGTGATTCTGGATTTGATTGATCACTCTTTACTTGTCTTGCAAATTGATGTTTGGATTCATAGTACTAGGTTCTTTTTTTTTTTAATATTTTTTTTGGAGTGGTATAACGATTTGTGTATGAAATTACATGACGTCATTATTGTTTTTCTGGTTATAAATCTTTGAAGTTTAAAATATAATATGCAATTAATTCAATTGTTTAACATTATCTTATATCACAAATTTACAAGATCACAAATAAACATATAATATTCTCATATAGTTGCGTTAATCCCTTTACAGAAACCACAAGACAATGAGTCTTTTATATAGTTAAATAAATGAAAATAAGTTATTCAACCAACGAGAAATTGCAAAAAAAAACCCCACAATACAAAAGTCATGACGTGTTATTTACTCTTGTCAACGTTAATGGAGTTGAAGTCTCACAATTTTCTAACCAACTAGAGGCTTCGCGTTATTTTCTAAATCATAGGCAATGATTAGTGTTTGTTAGTCGAGATTTGAGATTTGGATTCATTCAAATCCCGGTTTGTTGTGAGGTAAGAAGAAGATTATATAATCTATTAAAATTCTATTTTATTTATATAAAAACACAATCATTAACCCTATACTATAACTCACTAATACTCAAATTTCAATACACACCTAAATTTATACTATTACAATCATCCAATCATTACCATTACATCAACAATATAATATTATATAATAACATTTTTTCCAACATTAATTTGACATCTACAATACTAATCATACCCTACAAAATTTATAAACAAACACAAATTTTAACTATTTACCTTTATTTCAAAAAGTCGGGATTTCAAAGTCGGATTTCCCCAATCCTACATAAACTCAAAACAAACATACCTGAATTTTCATCAATTATCCCAATTTTCTACGTACATTATGTTGTCGTAGTTTGATTCAAATTAACATTGATTCTCTGTACTTAATCCCAATTTTCAACATTATCTCGTTATACTTGGATTTGAATTAACATTGATTCTCTTTACTTTTATTTATAAAGACTAACTCTTGTACTTAATTGCACAAAATTTGATCCTTATATAGTAGATGCATTTACCACGAACCTTATCCCAAATGTCATAGCAAATAAAATTTTAAAGATTCAATTTTCATTCAAAATCAAACTTTACAAAAAAAAAAAAAAAAACACTGCAAGTAAATATTAATTTTTCAAACAAGTATTAATAATACAAACCAAGCATTTAATTTTCAACAGCTAACTAAATTTTCATACTAAGTTATGGAAAGCTAATTTTCTTTGTGGACAGGGGTGCATGGGTACGTACATTGAATTATTATGTAAGCAAATAATCGAAGAATTATTAGAATATGATTCTTGAATGTCATTACACAATTATCTATAGGCTATATTATAGATATATCATGCATGTAAAATGAAAAACAAACAACAAACAAGTATATATCCAAAGGACAAAATACACTGGATAAATGACATATTCCACCTATAAATATATATATATATATATATATATATATATATATATATATATATATATATATATTAAGCCTATACTGACATGATTTTGACCTTTCAATTTCTTCCAGCCGTCCTATTCCACCCCTCTCCCAACATTTCTTTATAAGCTCTCTTAAATCTTCATTTGCTTTTAATTTAAATTAATAAATATAGAACAAGATGAAATTTGGGTCAAATTTTAACCATGACTGATTTTTTAAGGAATAATTTCAATTTTGATCCCGTATGTAAGACTCTTTTTATTTTTGAACAATCAAATATACGTTTTCCAATTTTGGTCCTATATATATGATTCAATCAAGTTTTCCAATTTTAGTCCTGAATGTTTCAAATTTTTCCAATTTTAATCCAATTTTGATCGGATGGCCGTCGGAAAATCTCACGTGATATTTTGATTTTGGGAATTCCAACCAATATTGGACTGAAATTTGAAAAAATTAAATTATACAGGACCAAAATTGGAAGATTGGACTGAAATTGGAAAATGTTGAAACATACATGACCAAAATTGGAAAACGTATACTTGATTGTAAAAAAATGGAAAAGACCTTATGTATAGGACAAAAAATGAAATTAACCCATTTTTAATTACAATATCAATCTCATTTTCTAACACGTAATTGCAACTCTATCACAATCATTAGACATTGCTTCAGTGAGGCTATCACAAAATTGCCTATAAATTAATAAAAAAAAATTACTAAGTAAACAATATGTAATATTTTGATACATTAATGTTTCTACATGATTTCTTGATCTTGAACTTTAATTAGTAACACATTTTACTTAAGACCCTCAATTGCAACACTTTATGATAACAATTAACAATGTTGCATGTATGGATTATACTAGTACATAACACATAGATTCACCTACATACACACACACAAAGGCAAGGAAAAGAGAAATAAATTACAATTTTTTTTTTCTCTCTCTTCATTTATCCACTTCCATTTAAAAATAATTTTTTTAGGTATTGTTACCAAAATGCGCAAAGTAAAATGAGTTTCACCTATCACTTTCAATTCCCCCAACCAATTATTCCCACGTATATATCATTTCTGGGCATACACCCATATATGTCATTTCCATATATCCATATCATTTCATGCTTGCAACCATCATGTCATAACGATATTGTGCTACCTTGTGTTTAATATTGTTGTCTATTTGCATTTAATGAAGGATATTCTAGTCCTCATAGCAAAAAATTGGTCAGTAAAAAAATTTGTTATTCCAAACATGAAACTAAGTGGATATATATATATATCAACGCCAAATATCAGTTGAGAAAGCATTAATTTTTGTGTATATTTGCATTGCTACCCTGTAAGTAATTAATTATTGGAATTATGGAAATTTTCAAATTTCGTCTAGTAACTCAGGGTATATATATATATATAAATATAAAGTTGGTTCATTAACTAGCACTGTTTTCGAATTTTGGTTTGATTTTGTTTAAAATGTCAATTTCTGTTTACTTGGATGCTGAAATTGAATATCAACGTCAACAATTTCGGCGTCTACATAAAATGACATTTTAAGCAAAATCAGACTAGAATTTGAAAATGTTTATAGTTAAAGGACCAAACTTACATTCGTAAAACTGATAATAAAAAATGGACTTGAAAATTTTTTCCCTCATAAAACTGATAGTAAAAAAATGGACATGACAATTTTCCCTTGGAATTGAATGGTAAATGGTGTACTTAATTGGTTCCTAAATAGTTTTGGAAAATGTCCATTTAGAAGTACATATTGAGTATCTACCTGACCACCCTCTTATTTATGAATTTGCAGGCTTCCAATCAATATGGAAACCATATGTGTGTGTGTGTGTTTTGCATGACGTTTATAGATTTATAACAGTTTTTAACAATTGAGTCATATAGTAAAACTAGCTTGAAATATTATGTTACTACAGTATTTGCTATTCTGAATTGATTGAGTTTGGGGAAGAATTAATAATGAGATATGATTTCTTGTCTGATTTTAAATTGATTAGCTTTGATTGTGAACAGGAAAAACGAATTTGCTTAGAATAGACATTGAATGAAAAACAGCTATTTTTTATTTTTAAAAAATGGGCCATTAATCAAATCTACCTTTTAATTTTTAAACTTCATTGCATTTAGTAAATAGGTAGTTCTTCAGCAAATTTGCTCTGGTATTTTAAGATATTTTAGTCTTTTTAATTTTTAAAGATTATAGTAATTAGATATTTTTCTTTCTTTATTTTGATTTTTGTTTAATAAGTTGTCATTTTTCTGTTTGTGCACCACATTTACTGAAGAGCAAGAGTTTGGTAGATTTTCTGCCCATTATAAATATGGAAAATGAAAAATACAAATTTGATAAAAAAATCCTTCAAAAAGTTAGATCTCGTTGCATTGCCATCAAGATCTTATATCTCAATGGTTAATACATCGACATCTTAGATCTCAAAACTGCTTACCGTCAAGATCTAAGACTTTAATTTCCTAAATGATAATTATATTTGAGATCTTAGATCTCAATTGTATACTCGAGATTTAAGGTTTTGCCAAAATAAAAAATAAAAACTCCAAAACAAAAATAGTAAATACATTTACCTATTTAGATTGACGAATTGATAGAAGAGATAGAGAGAGAGAGAGAGAGAGAGAGAGAGAGAGAGAGAGACAATTTCTGCAATCTAAGAGGAGATGATAGAAGAGGTGGGTAAGATAATTAAAAAGGACATTTAAAAGAGTTTTGAACAAAAACTTGTTTCAATATAAAATGGATATAACCATTGATTGAATCTAATATATATATCAACTTGAACAAAATTGCAAGTTTGAATCTAATTGCCTAATGATAACAAAAAAACAAAAAACAACAAACTTCATTGGCAAATAACACTCCAAATTACATTAAAAAAAAAAAAACAAAACATGATGAAACAATATTCTTAAGAAGTAGCCAAATTAAACAGTGACATTTCAAAGTAAATGCAAGAAATTAAAATGATATATATTATTATCATAATGTTCTGAAACTTGATTGATGTAGCATTGAATTTCTTCAGACAATAATAGTGATGAAGCTCTGATCAGTGATCATTTGTTCAGAATGGCTGCCCTTCTCATTTGATGCTTATCACTCGACCCCTGCATATATGCCAATTTTAATTATATAAAATATCTATATTATATGTATGTATGCATGTAATTTCTCAATATTTATGTTCACCTAAAATACATCCCCGTGACAGTAAATAAAGTTCATATATCTGTACACTGATTGGTAATCAATTTTCACACATGAGACAAGGATGTAAGTTTGCTGTCTTAATTATGCAGATGAGATCGAGCCACTTAATTATGTTGAATTATTGTCTTAAATTTCATGAGAATAATTTAGCAATGAATGGAGCAAATAATATATTTGTCTAACATTGGACCATCTGAAGCAAATCTTGGAACACTCTTTAAATAATGAGTTACAAACACATCACCAGAATTAATGCTGCCATCCATAATATTATTATTTTATTGCTCAATAATAAACATGATATATGTATGTGAAAAAAACTATAAGGGACTAATATATAAATAGTTGAATTAATTAAGAAAAGTTTTATGTAACTTACCTGATCATTAAGTTTAGCCTGGTTATTGCTCTCCAGCATAAGCCCAAAGTGGATATGAGGAAAGTGTGCCCACTATTGCAAACAAAATTCACAAGTTATTAATTACTCAAAATATTCTATTTCTTTTTTTTTTTTTTAACACAAAAAATGTTATAGAAAATGCTAAAACCCAAATAAATTTGTAAAAAAAAGAAAATAAATATTTAGGTATCTAATATGTTAGCAACGTGGCTTCTTACATTTTTGGCAGCAGTACTAAAAGCTTCCCTGTGGCTGATATCTGGATTATTGGCCTTGATTCGTTGAATTTCCTCTCTAAAATTCAAACTAGCAATCAATGTTTGCAACTATATATATACTCTTTGTGCAATAATATGTACACTATATTATATATGTATAGAGAATGAAATATTAATTAGTGAGTTTGAGGGTTCATTTACTTTATGAACTGATTGTATGCAGATGGTACACGTTGTCGTTTCTCTGGAGCTGTGACAAAAAAGTTATGATCTCTGAAATGTTAGATGAAATAAAAGAAGAATGACATGAAATTAAATGATCACAACCTTATAATTAATCAATGAAATTAACTAAAAACGTACGACGATTAACGATTCGTTGCTCAGGTTTGTTTATGATGGAAGGGGGCATTGGCATCCTATTGTAATTCCATTTGGAAGAGGAGCCTATGTCAACTCTGTATTCATTTGAACCGTAGTTTGGGGCCTGAAATTGTTCAATCATATATTAAAGAGTATATATGTAACATTTAATAAATAAAGCTAAGACTATGCTTTAATATGATTTCATCTCATTTGTATTACATCATATATCTCAGTTACCAATTAAATCTTAAAAATGGCTAGTTTAGGTCACAGAAAGGAAGAAGAAAAGGAGATATTGAACAAAGGAATTGCATTGAAAAGATGTATTATCAGAAAAAAAGGAAGAATAAAATAACGACATTGAAGTGACTGGATCTGTTAGCAGCCGGAATGACAGTTGCTAGATCTGTGTGTGTTTGTGCGTGAGAGAGAGAGAGAGAGAGAGAGAGAGAGAGAGCTGTGTTTCCATGGCAGCAGACAAATTCTGATGTTTAAGAAATTAATTATATAAAATATTCCTCCCTTTTTTTTTTTTTTTTTCTCTCATTTAAGATGTCCTAAAGCTCCCACTTTCTAAATCCCAAAATAAAAGAATTAGTGATTGAATAAGAAGAAGAAAATCCAAGAAAATGAAAAGGTAAGCATGAAAAATATAGAAAGAACAGAAAAAAAGCAGAAATTGGAATTGTAAGAAAAAAGGGCAGAAATTGTTAGGTTTTGGCGGCTGTAGGGTTGTGAGAAGTTGGAAAACATAATCCAACAAACAAAATCAAAAGTCATGTTTGATTCCCTCAAAAGAATGAAAACCCTAGCTATGTATAATCCCCCACAAATTGAGCTGAAATGTTTTTTATTTATTTATTGTTGAGAGATGTAGAGAGAGAGAGAGAGAGAGAGAGAGAGAGAGAGAGAGAGAGACCTGAAGAAGATCGGGCTGGACATATTGAAATGCAGCAGCCATATTGACAGTCCAAAGATTAGAGCAGTGCCCACATCGAACTGTCACTACATCAAACAGGCTGTTGCATGGAACACTCACCTGCACATTTTTTCCAATTTAATTTAATTATTTCAAACAAGATTTTTAATTTCAATTCACCCCAAATTCCCACTTTTGAGATCCGTCTATTCTTCATACACTTCTTGCAAAACATCGAAACCCTAAATTTCTTTCTTTCTAGAAAATGGTCCAATTAAGGACTTGTCTTCATCACCTCAAATATATACATAAGCTAATTACTCTTTTTGATAAATAACACATGATGAGAATAATCTCTGCACCCAGTTTCAGGCCATATCACTTGTTTTTTTTTTTTTCTCTCAAAAAGAAGAGAAGAAATTAAAGATGATGTAGACATGACTGGTTGAATCAGGCTAAAAGAAACAAGAAACCCTGATATGATATCAGACCATTAATTATTATTTGTGTTTGCAGTATAAGAGCACCAAAACCCCATCTCTGAAAAAACAGTCAGCTTTAATCATCATCCAAAACTCCTCTTTCTTTAATCAAACAATAACAAAATTAATTGCAAAAACACACACAATATGGAAATGAACAGCACCATGCATATATAATTAAATAAAAGCAGATCCAAATTGTTTCTGAATAAATAAATACCGCAAGAATAATATTGCAGAAGTTGCAAGGAATGTAACAGAGCTGCTCGGGCACTTCCATTTCTGCAAGAAAATTTAACAAGGGCTTAATTATAAGTATATATATATTCACTCTCTCTTTCTTGCTTTCTCTCTCTAGAGATTGCTTTGAAGATGAGTTATGAATCAGAGAGGCAAACAGGTCGAGCTATATAAAGACGAATTTGGAGGGCTAAAAAAAAAAAAAAAAAACATGTAACTTTAATTTTCTAGAGACCCCCCTGAAAAAGAAGAGAAAAAAAATTGCAAGTAAAAAAGAAAAAGCTAGGGTAGTAGAATCCATTCATCAATCTAGGCTAGTGACAAATAAATGTGAAATTAAAGGACAATGGATTTATGAGGGAGAAGAGTAGAGGGCTTTGGAAGCATTTGAAAAAACAGTGCATATGGAGGTTGGGGGGTGGGGTAGGGTGGGGTGGGGGGCAATAATTATTAATTTTCTTGAGAAATAAAAGTTTTGACCACTCACTTTCACCTATATATCTCTGATGCATATACACACATAGCGGACGAGGGGGGCGATATTTTATACATACATACATATATATATATATATATATATCTAATTATTATTATTTTTAAATGAATTAATATACGAATTATACACATGCAAGTGTATTTATTGATTTGTTCATGGAGAAAGAACCATGGCAAATTGTTATTTTCTATTTGCCTGAATTTTCATCAGACTATATAGGACCACATAGTTGTTGTATTTAATTGATATGATACAAAATAGGCAAAAACTTTTATGCACAAGGTGCACGGATCCAAATCTGTGCACAACAATACTGTTATATTATATGAAGTAATACTGTTATATTATATGAGTGATACTGTTAATATGAAGTAATACTGTTATATTATATGAGTGATACTGTTATATTATATGAAGTAATACTGTTATATTATATAAAGTGATACTGTTATATTAATATAACAGTATCATTTCATATAATATAACAGTATTGTTGCACCTTGTGCACAGGAGTGTCACTCTACAAAATAAGTTTTTTATTACCATATGTTACTTTCTTGTGTGGATGGTTCAAACGGGGGAACAGTATAATTTTATGATACAAGTTAGTGTTTGATGAACGATTTAATATTAGCTAGACTTGTTTTTTATAATACATGTTGGTCATGTAGATGGAATGGTCCATTCTATTTTGGGAAAATATCGATTTTTGTTCCCCAAATTTGCCCTTATTTCAAATTTGGTGCCCAATATTATTTTCGCTCATCAATTAAAAGTAGTCCACCGAGTTGTCTTCATTTTTAATCAAAATTTCCTCTATTTCTTATGATATATACGACTTGATGTATGTAGAACAATATGGTTGTTTATGATATATATGAATTGTTGTACGGGAAGAATATATCGGTTGAATTGAAACGGTCTATTTTTTAAGATTTGATGTAGATTAAACAACCTAATATTTTACAATAGGAGTTAATGTAGATAAAATGATGAGGATACACATGCTGATGGTGGAGATAATAAGGACAAAGGTAAAATGTCTAAAAAAATTCACTTAAATATATTCAACCTAAACCAAGTTATAAGCAAACAATATGTATAATAGAAAGAAAAATTGATCCGATTATACCCTTTTTTTTCCCTATTTCGTTGAGGTGTTTTAGACGAGGATGAAAAAATCGCAATATATCTTCGAAATATCACAATTTTCATGATACCGAAAGAAAAACGGGTGCAGGAAAATTTCGTCAAAATATAGCCAATATTTCGGAAAATAACTGTACAAATGTCGTTATCGGTAAAAATGGCGTTATTTCGTGCGATTTCACTGATATATCGATGAAATATCGGCTGTCCAAATGTCGGTACAATTTCTGATTTTTTTTAAATGTATTAGTGGAAGACCAAGTAGGCTTCATGAGTGAAATCAAGATGACATGTCATCTTATTTATTTCAACCTCATAGAAGTTCAAGCTATTACTAAATTTTTTTATTAATTTTGGGGATAATTGCGCGAAATACCCTTGTGGTTTGGGAAATCGGCGTGAAACCCTCTTGTGCTTTAAAAAATGCACGAAACCCCCTTATGGTTTTCTAAATGTAGCCCGAAATCTCCAACTCCATCAAGGTTAACGAAAGTGCTATGCACGCGCTCTTCATGCGTTTTTTGGTTTTTTTTTTTATTTTACTTTTTTGCTATAAAATGATAAATATATCTTTTTTTGACTATATTGAAAGATTAATTCTCTTATGGGGTTTCTTGCAATTCCAAATACTTCCTTCAATCTGATTTTTTACATTAACAATTATGTATTATTTGTTTTTTTTTTCAATTAATTTTTTTATAATGTTAATTTTATGTATAGTTATTTATTTTATTGTTTTTAATACTAACAGTTGGTATGTTTCTTTTTTACTTTTTTTTTTTATTTCAAATTTTTTTTCAATATTGATTTTTATTTAGTAATTTATATTATTTTTATAAATGATTTTTCTTTATTTTCTTTTATTTTTTTCAATTAATTTTATTTTTTTGCAACAATTGATACATATATTTCTTTCTTTACTTTTTTTTTCAATTCATTTTTTCAAAATGTTAGATTTTTTATTTAGTTATTTATTATTATTATTATTATTATTATTATTATTATTATTAACTCAACTATTTATGAAGATTATATTAAATAAATAAGACACGATATTAAGGAAAATATAAAATAAATAAATAAAAGACTCATTATTTAATAATTGTTAGGTATAACAAACAAAATTAACCATACCAAAAAACAATTAACATACCAAAAAATTAACCATACCAAAAAACAATTAACATACCAATTTATCATAAATAAAAAATAATAATAATAAAAATTATGCAAGAAAACTTGAAACATACCAATTTGTAAGTACAAACAAAAGATAAAAAAGATTATATCGAAAAACTTGGAACATACCTCGTACTAGTTTCAGGTTCTCATTCTAAAACAAAATGTTTTTCAATAGCAAAATTTCTCATTGTTCACGCCATTAATCATCTATATTTCTCCAAGAAATTCAATGGATTTTTAATTTTTTTGTATGGACATCGAATATTTTTTTGAAGCAATATAGTAAACTAATTATATTTAGAGTTTCGTTAATTACACTTTAGGGTTAATCTGATGTGAAAATAATATATTATCAAATATTTCCACATCCTCCTCATCAATAGTCGACATTAATACCAATAAAATAAAAAATGAACATTATAAAAAATGAACTAGAAAAAACCAAAAACAAATAAAGAAACATATGTAGCAATTGCATCATTAATAATAAAAAAATAAATAACTAAATAAAAATTAACGTTGAAAAAAAAAATGAATGGAAGAAAACAAAAGTAAAAAAAAAACATACATACCAACTATTAGTATTAATAAAAATAAAATAAATAACTAAATAAAAAATTAACATTGTAAAAATATTAATTGAAAATAATAATAATACATAGATGTTAATGTAGAAAACAAGCTTGAAGAAATTGTTTGCAATTGCAAGAAACCCCCACAAGAGACTTAGTCTTTTAATATACTCAAAAATGAGAAAATATGTCATTTTATAGCAAAAAAGTCAAAAAAAAAAAAAAACACCAAAAAATGCATGAAGAGCGCGTGCATAGCACTTCCGTTAACCTTAATGGAGTTGAGGATTTCGGGCTACATTTAGAAAACCATAAGGGGGTTTCGTGCATTTTTGAAAGCACACGAGGGTTTCACGCCGATTTCTCAAACCACAAGGGGATTTCGCGCAATTATCCCATTAATTTTGTACAAAATTTGTCATGTTATCATAACAGACATCGTTTATATAATGGTTTATCTCTATATTTTTTGTAAACATATTATTTTATTTGAAATTTAAATTCAATGTATGTATTAATGTTAGTTATAAAATTTTGTAAACTACCAGATCAATTTTTTTACAAAATTTCCATATTTAAAAAAAAAGAAAGTCCAATATTTCCACCGAAATTAATATATCCGTCGATATTTCTATAAAATCAAGGTATTGATATTTCTACCGATACCGATATTTTTGTCCTTGATTTTAGGTAAGAATTATGGCTATCATAGTGATGGAGTGACAAACTAGCTTACAAACTAGCTTGGCATGTCAGTAAATGTAATAATTATTTACTGTAGATTTATATATAATTCGATATGTTTATAAAACATGTATGTCTCCTTCATTTATACCAATCACATATTTTGGCTTTATGTGGTTCAAAATTTAATAACACGATGAATCAAATTTATTCTACTATGAACAACTACAGTTAAATCTATCTATTTTTCAGCTCAACACTTAATGGATGGTTGGATTCATCATATACTCTTTAATATAGATCTGCACACGATCGAATGTATGTCTAATATTACATATCTTCGTCTAATTCCAAAAGGAAAAAACTTATATGCCATAGGGGTACGGCTCTAGATCCGTGCCCCCACTCTCTTCGTTTTATTTTTCTTTTCGTTTTCCTTTTTTCTTCCAATTTTTGCGTTGCTGTCTTTTTTTTTTTTTTTCCCTCTTCCTTTCCTTGCTTCTTCTTCTTCTTCCTCTTTTTTTTTTCTTCTCTATCCTTCTTCTTCTTAATCTATTTTCTCTCAATTTGTTATTCTTCTTATTTGTTTTATACATTCTTCTTCTTTTTCTTCTTTATCTTCTTGTTCTTATTCTTCTTCAAATCGCCATGAAGTCATTTATGGAGTTTTTTTTTTCTTTCCCTTCTCTTTTACTCATTTTTATAGATTTAGATAATTGATTTCAAATCACAATTTATTACAATAATTTTAAAATATTGAAAATCAATTATTTCAAACAATATGAAATTGTGATTTGCAGAAAATTTGACGAAAAAGATCATGAAATCGCGATTTGCAAAAACTTTGAGGAAGAAGATGAAACATTTGAAATTTTAAGATTTTCTGTGAATGTATCAGTTGTATAGTTTTAAGGTATCAAATATATACTTTTAAAATATTAGTTGTTCATTCAATGAAGGTATCCGTTATATGTTCTTAAGGTATTAGTTTTATACTATTAAGGTATCAGTTGTATATTTTTAAGGTATTAAATATTTACCTTTAAGGTATTAATGCTTATAGTATAAGGTATTATATATGCACCTTTAAGGTATTACATATTTACCTTTAAGGTATATTAATGTTTAATAGTATAAGATATTATATATGCGCATATTTAAGGTATTATATATCTACCTTTAAAGTATTAATGCTTAATAGTATAAGGTATTACATATGCACCTTTAAGGTATTAATGCTTATAGTATAATGTATTATATATGCGCATATTTAAGGTATTATATACTTACCTTTAAGGTATTAATGCTTAATAGTATAAGATATTTCATATGCAACTTTAAGATATTAATATTTATAGTATAAGATATTACATATGCACACATTTAAGGTATTACATATTTATTTTTAAAGTATTAATGTTTATAGTAAAAAGGTATTACATGTGTATATTTAAGGTATTACATATTTACCTTTAAGGTATTACATATTTATCTCATTTAAGGTATTAATGCTGATAGTTTAAGGTATTAGTTGTATACTCTTAAAGTATCAGTGCTCTATGGAGAGAGTTTAAAATCTTAAAATTTCAAATACACTATTTTCATCATCTTCCCTAAAATTTCTGCAAATAATATCATATTATTATCATAATTGATTTTCAATATTTTAAAATAATCTCCATTAAAAATCCCTTCTCAACCGTGAAGAAGAACAAGAAGATCAATGATGCAACCATTGCTTCATTCTCTTGGCTAATCTCTGTCATTGTTTGGCTCTCAATCTCCATTATACTCACATAGTTCTGAAGCTCCATGTTCCTGTTTGCTGCTTTTCCCATCTCCTCGTCTTTCTCTCTCATCAAGCATTCAATTTTGGATTCGTATTTCTTAATGAAAATCGATATCTCATTCTGTCTTTGCTCTAGTGAAGCCATACTCAATCTCTCGTTCTATTTCAGATAAGAATCTAAGATCACAATAAATGAAAAACAAGAACCTTAAAAAGAGAAAAATCCTCATTTGTGAATTGATGAGCAGATCAATCTCGGTTCTTTGATTGTGGATCAAATCATGTTCTTGTTGTTGCTTTTGAATGAAACATAGATTGTTTAATCCACAAACATTCTCCATCAACAGATCTTGACAACTCTCGAAAACAAACTCAGGATACATCTGTGCTTAATCGCCATTAAAACAACACTCAAACTCCATCATTGTCTTGCGTTTGA
Organism: Scutellaria galericulata; assembly: GCA_946896805.1. Classification (NCBI taxonomy): domain Eukaryota; kingdom Viridiplantae; phylum Streptophyta; class Magnoliopsida; order Lamiales; family Lamiaceae; genus Scutellaria; species Scutellaria galericulata. The sequence goes on from OX335790.1 coordinate 17,267,608, forward strand.
GAAGAAGAAGAAAAAGAGAGGAAGAAGAAGAAGAGACGAGAACAGAAGATGCGGTATTCTTTGCCCTAATTTAAAAAAAAAAAAAGAAATATATATATATATATATATATATATATATATATATATATATATATTAGATCCGATCGGATCGGGTCGGGTTGGAGGTACTAATCTTAGATCCATGTCCCCGGGGCATATAAGTGTTACTTATTACAAAATGTTCGCTTTAACAAAATGGCACTGTACCTAATTGAATGAAATATATACTACTGTTGAAGACTCTTTTGTCCCCTGAAGGGCTATTCATCTATTGCAAATTTGATCAAGTTACTAAATGGAATAACATTATTAATTGGTCCATCATATACATAATTTAGGTGACAATTTAATACCAACTATTCTTTCTTTCTTTTTCTTTTTTTTATAATTTTACATTTCTTCAGAATTATTATTAATTTTTTTGGATGATTTTTCAAAAAAAAAAAGAGTACTCATGAGAGTTTAATTTAGATTGAAGACTTCTATGATCTTCTGGCCAGTTCAGCTGATGTGCCATTTTAGTTGCACATCAAACTCAATTGTTCCAAATACCAATACAAATCTACTAAAGTGAATAAATAAGGATATATTTGGAAAGGAATCATGGCTATTGTGAATTGATGGTGCATATTGTGAATTTGATTTTCATTTTATTAAGCTATTTGCTTTATATAGATTATCAGGGAATTTTGTGGGTTTAGTCTTCGAAGTATGACTATTTTTTTCTATATTTGGTGCATTGATCACTAAACTAGCTTTCAACTTTTTTATATCTTTTTTGTAATTTTTGAATTTTGCTAATTCAGTAACTATTACTTCTAATGTGTCCATGAAATTACAGATTGATCATCTGTTACTTTTTGGATGTCACAACAGCAGTTATTCATGTTGAGTCAACAAATTTCGACAAATATAACCAAATTAATGATAAGAGATTGAAAATCAGTGTACTATTTTTTTATTTTTATTTTTGGTGAACGTCTGATGATCACATAAAAAGTCGACAATAAGATATTTGGTTAATTATCGAAAAAATCACTAGTTTTATTTAATTTGCGATTTTAATCAAGTTTTTTAATATTAATAAATATAAAATAAATTTTCATATTTTTTTGTAATTTTAATCAATGGATAGTTCTCAAAAATGGTTGCGCTAACACTGAAATATAAAGTTATCATGAAAAAACTATTATAAAAAAGGTTGGAGTTGAAAAAAATTGAGATCGTAAAAAATGGAAGAATACATCCTTGAGTGCAATCATATCCGAAAACCGTCCATTGATTAAAATTGAGAAAAAAAAAATTCATATTATATTTGCTAATATTAAAAAATTAGGTTAAATTTGTAAACTTAAATAATGTTCGTGAATTTTCCAATAATTAATCTTAAGATATTTGAAGGGTTAAATTATAGTTTCTCCAACACAATATCCATTTTTGTATAAACATACGTGAAACCGTTTTCTTAAGATTAGGACCACAGATCATAATTATAGAAATAAAAATTGACTTGCTAAAATGTGGGTATTAAAAATCTGTTTCACTAAATTATATCCATGGGACCAATTCGTAATATTCTGTCCCAAATATGACCTTTTATCATGGGCAAAAAAAAAAAAAAGTAGTCATTTATTATCTCACTTATGAAAAGGTTATACGTACCACCTTTGTTTCCTATTGGCTAATTATTGTGCGAACCTCTTAAATATCTTCTTTCCTTCCCCTCTATCTATTTTGTACTTTTTACAGAAATTTAAAAAGTAAAATAAAATGTAAAATTATGTTACCATATTTAATCATTTCAAATTTCCAAAGTACTTGTTGAGCTTATAAATTGAGACTTTAATAAACGGGCTGCGTTCATACCAAACCTTCTAATCATAGGCCACGTGATCTTATTGACTTGAAATAAATACTAATTAAGTACGCAATTGGAGGATTTTTTTACTAATAACCAAATAAAGGGAAAATTAGAGTGCCCTTTATGCCCCTACTCTAATTTTTCATATTTCTTTGAATATTATTTTACAATATATATATGTAGGTGTGATGAATGAGGGATATATGATGTCATTATATAATTTTCTAGTAATTTGGATCGATTAATTTTTCAAATAAGGAGCAAAGTATTAAATTATTAATGGGTCAAGAGACTCACATAATGAGCGAATTGCATGCGATTCACAACAGGAAGTTTCTAGAATATAGATGAAATTTATTAGCAGATATATAACATCTGCTAATCAATAGCAATCAAACAGAGACATAATAATATTACAAATTAGATAAAACTTATTACAACATTAACTTAGGATCAGTAAGAATAGAGATCGAATATTAGAGATGAGCATTATCCATCTCCAATTATGCAGTGAATTCAATCAGTGACGGACCCAGAATTTCAACTCAGGGCCCAACTCAATTGATAAAAATAAATATAATAGTTCTAAATTAAGAGCATAAATTTATCACGGTTTCAATAGATAAATATAAAAAACTATATTCCCTCCATTTCAAAATAAGTGTGGTTTTGGAGTTTTTTTGTCATAAAAGGGGACATGAAAATTGGACAAATATACACTTTACTAATCAATCCTTCAATTTTAGCTAAGTAAAATTAATAACAATAATTTCAGAATAAAATTGTATAAAAATCTAAAACAACACTTAATTTGAAACAAAATTTAGACTTTAGAACGATATTATTTTAAAACGAATGAACTATTACATTATAATATTACATATATGATTTGAGGTACAATATATCAACAACAACTATAAAGAAGAGAAGAAAAAAAAAATGATATAAATATAACATCTTATCTTATTTTGATATTTAATGGAGAAACAATTGAGGAAATTGAGGTTTATGTTAATGTGAAAAAAGGTGGAAATTTTTGATTGAGGAACAATGAAGACACACGCTCACGTAGTACTTTACTTTAGTTGATATTATTTTTTTATAATTTTTTAATTAAAATAGTAAAATACAATATTATTCTTATATTTTTGGTAAAATTTCAGGGGACCAGTGCCCCTTGGCCTTGCAGTAGGTCCGTCTCTAAATTCAATCACCGCGTTTTATATGGAATTAAGAAGAAAAATGTCCTAAATTTTATATATATATATATATATATATCCTCAAATTTTAGGAACTAGTATTATAGTGATTAATAATTTTGCATCAAATACTTAATTTGTTAATATAGTTTTATGACAAATACTTTATGGTTAGAGACGAATTTATTATTTTGGAGTGGTTTGGCATGCGAGCATTCAATAGGTTGGAGTGAAAGTAGTGGAACTGACTTTAAGGATATAATCGACATAGTCCATTTGAATAGATGTGATCGAAACAATTTTAGAGTGTAGTTGAGAAATGATAAATAGACTTTATAAATGATAAATAGACTTTATGTAGATGGTTAAAATATATGTACTCGTACTATACTTAAGTACAAGTGCTTTATTTTTATTTTTTTTAGAAACCTAGTCCGGACCGTTAGTAGATAGCTAATTAATTTTATTTGACTCATGTACCATATTAATTGTCACACTGATCTTAAATCGTGTCATATATTATTCACACACCTAACCAAGTATTTTAATTAGGAAAATTTCAATTTTTGTTTTTTAATTTAGATTTTGTCCACTTTTGTACCAGAAATTTTACGTAATTTTCCTCTTATAATTTTTCTGAGTTTCATTCTGCCTACATGCAAACCTAAATTGGGAAAATCATATCAGCAATTTCGACGTCCACATAGACAAAAATAAAAATTTCGAGCAAAAGTAGATGTAAATTAATGCAAAAAAAGTGATAGCAAGCTAGAGGACCAAAATTGTAATATCATGTAAAATTAATGGTGAAAATGTGGATAAGTCAGAACAAGTAATACAATTTTCTCATTTTTATAACTTGTATTTGTGTGTACAACATTGTTTAAATGATTAATTGTTGAATAATATGTTCATATATATGTAATATGACCTTTATTTTCTAATACATGCAAATTCAATTAACAAATGGTTATTACTTATTATGTCAATCATAAGAATGTGTTTTTTTAACATTTATATATATATATATATATATATATATATATTTTTTTTTTTTTTTTTAACCTGGTTATAAGTTCCTTAATTTGTTAAAATATGTTACGTGGATGCTACATATGTTTTTTTTTTTTTTTCGTTTTTTCTTATCTTTTTCTTAAGACAAATGATTCATGTATTATTTGATTTAGTTACAAAGTACATATACTTTTCACAATTGGCTTAAGAAAGTGTACGAGATTGGAAAATAATTTTTTTGAAAACCAATTGCATAAACAAGTTTTGGAAAGGAGATACATCATAATCATTCATGCTTAGTAGTCGGTTGTTATTTTGGTTTTTCTATTGTTCTATTAACATCTTGAACGTTGTTGGGAATCTTAGAAATTTTAAGATTTTTGTTGGAGAAATCTGCACATAATTCTGATAACAGTTCATTTTGCGTCATGTTTACACAGTCAACTCTTCTACGCTATTTCCTTTTATTTTCTTTTCCTTTTTTTATTCATTTTATTTTATTTTTATTTTTTTCGGTTTTTATTCATTTTCTGTTCTTTTCTTATATTGATGCTTGCAAATGTTATAATTTCTTTTATAACATTATTAATCTATCATAAATTTTATATAATTAAAATTTTATTTTGGGAAAAATATTAATATAAAATTTATTTTAGTTATATGTAATTAAAATTTGAAACAATATGATATGTTATTTGAATAATATTAATTTACCCCGTGATATGTAATATTTGAATATCAGTGTAGATATGATATTTAATATCAGTGTCGATATGTTTCAATATTTTATAATATATCCTGCAGATTTTTTACCCCTATATCCATATTACCCTCCAAAAAATTATATTTCTTTGTTACTATTGAAATTCTATTCTACAATCAAAATCTTGATTTATAAAAATATCTATACATATTAATATCTATATTGGATATCGATATCGATAAGTTACAATATCAGATCGATATCGATAAATTGTAATATTTGAATATAGATGTCGATATGTTTCAATAATGAATTTTAATAAGTATATGATAAATAATAAATAAAAAAATAATTAATAATAAGAAATATTAGGGAATATTCTTTTTTAGTGCAAAAAGTAGTGCAAAGTGCTGAAGATCAGTGACGGTTATTACATAAAAATAGTTAACAGGAGTTGTGTGTACAACGTTGGAGATGGTCTAATAATACACTGTAATCTACCCGAGAATGTCATATTTACCAAAATAATAATAATAATAATAATAATAATAATAATAATAATAATAATACATTAATGTGCATGACTTCTTGTTAAAATTAAATCACGTTCTAATATATATAGTAACATCTTCTAACAGTAACATCTTCTAACGTAATTCGAACAGTATTATGGAAACCAAATTTCTCAATTTTGGTAATTTTGATTGATATTACCCATAGACTTAGTTAACGACAGATACATATTTCAGGTTCAAATCTCTTATCCTCTTTGTAACTCAAACAAAACTTTTGGTTGATGTTTTATTGATGGCAAAAACTTCCGTGCAACTAGTGCACCGTGCAATCCGTACCTTTATGTTATAAATGTAGTACCTTTATGTTATAAATGTAACACCTTTATGCATGTTCATTTTAAAAGGTACAATTATTTGTACATAAAGGTACTACATTTATAACATAAAGGTCTTCCGTGCAACTATGTGCACCAGTTGCACGAAAGTGTTACTCTTTATTGATTCAGCTAATGGAACTACTACATCGGCTACATTAGATCTTTTATGACATTTGGTTACATCTCATATGGTAAAATAATCACTACACATCACATGTATCAAATGACATCATTAATTAACATATGATTGTATTAAATATCATGAAATATGAGATGTAACACAAAATGTAATAAAGGATTTGGACCGTCATATTGGCTGATCGCCAACTTATATACGATAGGTAAGGGTTTGTTTGGATTGGGGTTTTGGTGAATTTAATTTGTAAGTCTGGATTTGAGATTTAAGTAAATTTTAATATTTTTTTATATGTTTTGAGATTTATTAAATAAGATTTAGTTAAGATGTTACTATCACAAAAAAAAAATTGTAGAAAACGTAGATGTCATATATTATTTTATTTTGAAAAGATGAATGTTACGTTGCTAACTTGTTATAGGGAATTATAAAATGTACAAAAAGTACGATAGAATTATAGAATTTTGTAAATACTAAATTTGGATGTGATGTTGCTCCGATCCCACGCTCTTGTTCTTCAGTCCAAAAACTTGAAATCTTGAACCCGATGACCTGCAAAACAAACACCACTTCAGTCCAAAAACTTGAAATCTCGAACCCGATGACCTGCAAAACAAACACTGGGAGGGGTTCTCGGTGACGGGACTCCGACGCTCAAGTCAATAAGATTGCAAAGCAGAAAATTACTCAAGGAATATGCGTGTGTTTTATGTAATTGTGTATGTGAACAAAATAAAGAATGAATATAAGACGTATATATATACTCCCTGGAATACGTATTAGTTGAGATTTATCCCACAAAATAGGGGATATGGGCAACTGACCCGTTGAAATAGCGGTCAGTTGGACTAAAACTTGTTCGTCACTTTTCAATGTTAATTAGTTCGTCATCATGAATCAGTTCGTCGCCATCATGAATCAGTTCGTCATCATATATCAGTTCGTCACCATCATGAATCAGTTCGTCGTCATCATGAATCAGTTCGTCATCATCTTATATCAGTTCGTCAAATGTATCAGTTCGTTATCATCCTATATCAGTTCGTCATCGTGTTCCATGACTAATTCAGTTCGTCATCGTATTCCATGACTAATTCAGTTCGTCATTTATCAGCTCAGTTCGGTTTCTGACTTCAGTGTGAAATTAAGGAAGAAAACTCGGTTCAGATAAGTTCGGCCATAACAAGTACTCCCCCCTTCAAAGTGTGTGTTTACACACACTAGTGAAGTTCGCTAATGTGTTTGTCGAACACTTGACGCTCCTTTACTGATACTTCGACTCTCCCAGCTCCCTCCGATGAACCACCTACTCGTACTTAGTGAAATTTCGTTGTATTTTTCTGTTTGAACACACTATGTATATCTTCTTTTTTGCAACTGTTCTTCTAGTAATCGCAAATAGTTCGTAATCGTAAATGATCCACATGATTTGAAAAAGATGTAAGTTTACATTAATCAAGACACTCCGAGAGAGTGTTTACATTCCAAGGGAATGTTGTAGTTCACTTAATCCGAACACTCCGAGGGAGTGAATCAGTTCGCTTAATTAGGACACTCCGAGGAAGTGTTTCAGTTCGCTTAATCAGGACACTCCGAGGGAGTGTTTACATTCCGAGGGAATGTTGCAGTTCGCTTAATCAGAACATTCCGAGGGAATGTTTCAGTTCGTCATTCCGAGGGAATGTTTTACTTCGCTTAATCAGGACACTCCGATGGAGTGTACATTCCGAGGGAATGTTTCGGTTCGCTTAATCAGGACATTCCGAGGGAATGTTTCAGTTCGTCATTCCGAGGGAATGTTTTCAGTTCGTCATTCCGAGGGAATGTTTCATTTCGCTTAATCAGGACACTCTGATGGAGTGTTTACATTCCGAGGGAATGTTGCAGTTCGCTTAATCAGAACATTCCGAGGGAATGTTTCACTTCGCTTAATCAGAACATTCCGAGGGAATGTTTCACTTCGTCATTTTGAGGGAATGTTTTCAGTTCGCTTAATCATCAAGTATAACAGCAATCATATGAAATCAAACAGAAAAGAAAAGATATAACAATTTAACGTGGTTCAGCTAAATTAGCCTACGCTCACAGAGAGTGAATATTTCTCATTTTATTAAGGTAAGGGGAATTGAAAGAAGTAATAAGCAACACACAAAAGTGTGGTACTTCAAGTATTGAATTCAAACCTGTTCGCCCTGCTTCATCATTAATCAGTTTGTACCTGTTCGACGACATACCGAGCGAGTCGGTTCTTTCTAATCAATCTCTCCAGTTCGTCTCGCTTCATCATTAATCAGTTCGTACTGAGCGAGTCAGTTCTCTCTAATCAGTCTCTCCAGTTCGTCCCGCTTCATCATTAATCAGTTCTCCCGCTTCATCATTCATCATCAATCAGTTCTCCCGCTTCATCCTTAATCAGTTCTCCCGCTTAATCATTCATCAGTTCTCCCGCTTCATCATTAATCAGTTCTCCCGCTTCATCATTCTCATTAATCAGTTCTCACGCTTCAATCATTAATCAGTTCTCCCGTTTCATCATTCATCATTAATCAGTTCTCCCGCTTCAATCAGTTCTCCCGCTTCATCATCAATCAGTTCTCCTGCTTCATCATTCATCAGTTCTCTCGCTTCATCATTCATCGTTAATCAGTTCTCCCGCTGTAATCAGTTCTCCCGCTTCATCCTTAATCAGTTTTCCCGCTTCATCATTCATCATTAATCAGTTCTCCCGTTTCATCCTTAATCAGTTCTCCCGCTTCAATCATTAATCAGTTCTCCCGTTTCATCATTCATCAGTTCTCTCGCTTCATCATTCATCATTAATCAGTTCTCCCGCTTCATCCTTAATCAGTTCTCCCGCTTCATCATTCATTATTAATCAGATCTCCCGCTTCATCCTTAATCAGTTCTCCCGCTTCAATCAGTTCTCCCGCTTCATCTTTAATCAGTTCTCCCGCTTAATCATTCATCAGTTCTCCCACTTCATCATTAATCAGTTCTCTCGTTTCATCATTCATCATTAATCAGTTCTCCCGCTTCATCCTTAATCAGTTCTCCCACTTCAATCAGTTCTCCCGCTTAATCCTTAATCAGTTCTCCCGCTTCATCATCAATCAGTTCTCCCGCTTCATCCTTAATCAGTTCTCCCGCTTAATCATTCATCAGTTCTCTCGCTTCATCATTCATCATTAATCAGTTCTCCCGCTTCAATCTGTTCTCCCGCTTCATCCTTAATCAGTTCTCCCACTTCAATCAGTTCTCCCGCTTCATCCTTCAATCAATCTGATATTTATCATTCTTCTGCCCTACTTCCGCACGAACTTCCACATTATCATGTTGTGATTCCACTCGTTTCTTACCCAGAGCCTTTTGAACATCAGCCGCTATCAAATCCGACAACTAATCTGGTGTTAACGTAATGGTATGAGACGAATCTATTGGAGTAGAACTCCGATTGTTTTCTTCATCTTCCTATCTTTTTGATATCCCTTCTACTTTCAGTGCTCTCTTAGATAGAGTATTCACCATCTTAAATACTTCAACGTCTTAAAACTCAGACGTTTCCCACAGACGGCGCCAATTGATGTTGCTCCGATCCGACGCTCTTGTTCTTCAGTCCAAAAACTTAAAATCTCGAACCCGATGACCTGCAAAACAAACACCGGGAAGGGTTCCCGGTGACGGGACTCCGACACTCAAGTCAATAAGATTGCAAAGCAGAAAATTACTCAAGAAATATGCGTGTGTTTTATGTAATTGTGTATGTGAACAAAATAAAGAATGAATATAAGAGGTATATATATACTCAAGGAATATGCGTGTGTTTTATGTAATTGTGTATGTGAACAAAATAAAGAATGAATATAAGAGGTATATATATACTCCCTGGAATACGTGTTAGTTGAGATTTATCCCACAAAATAGGGGATATGGGCAACTGACCCGCTGAAATAGCGGTCAGTTGGACTAAAACCTGTTCGTCACTTTTCAATGTTAATTAGTTCGTCATCATGAATCAGTTCGCCGCCATCATGAATCAGTTCGTCATCATATATCAGTTCGTCACCATCATGAATCAGTTCGTCATCATATATCAGTTCGTCGTCATCATGAATCAGTTCGTCGTCATCCCATATCAGTTCGTCAAATGTATCAGTTCGTCATCATCCTATATCAGTTCGTCAAATGTATCAGTTCGTCATCATCCTATATCAGTTCGTCAAATGTATCAGTTCGTCATCATCCTATATCAGTTCGTCGTCATCCTATATCAGTTCGTCATCGTGTTCCATGACTAATTCAGTTCGTCATCGTATTCCATGACTAATTTAGTTCGTCATTTATCAGCTCAGTTCGGTTTCTGACTTCAGTGTGAAATTAAGGAAGAAAACTCGATTCAGATAAGTTCGGCCATATCAGGATGATATCTCAATCCAAACAAACTCAGATGATATCTCAGTCCAAACAAACTCTAAAGTGTTTAGTGGTCGTTGGAATCCAATGTTGTAGTTCCGATAAACCTGTCAATCAAAAAACATATTTGAAATGTTGAAAGTCATATTAGTATCATATAAAGGTACATAGTACAAATTGTGTTGAAAATCTTCATGTTTTTCCTAAGTTACAGTGCATAAAGGTAGGAATAGTTGTACATAAAGGTCACACATTTATAACGTAAATGTCACACATTTATAATGTAAAGGTCACACATTTATAACATAAAGGTCAAGACAAAAATTTGGAAAAAAAAAATTAAAAACTCACGGATCCGGGTCGGATCGACCTGGATTGCACAGATCTTAGATCCGTGCACCTGGTGCATATGAGTTTTTATGTATTTATATATATATATATATATATATATATATATTGTGTGGTTAACTTTTTTTTTTTTTGTTCTATGGGAAATTGATGGTAGTGATTAATCCGGTTTTATAGGGGGTGTTTTCAAAAAAATTTGATAGCTTATTTAAGCTGTCAAAAACAGGTTGCCCCTTGTTTTTTCAGCTTAAATAACTAATTAAAAGCTGTCAGAATTTTTTTGAAAACGCCCCTATAGTCTTCTAGGCACCTTAATTAACACTGATCTATTCAAAAGTATAATATATTTTACTCATTGTACTATATAATAAATTTGGTATCAATAACAATCGTTTACTAACAAAACTTTCAATTAATTAATCCCTTGATGAGCTAACAAAACTTTTGATGCACAAATGCCCTTTAGTCAAATTAAAGAATAAATTTATTTTGTCCCCTCTGCTATAGGCTTAATTTAACAGCACTATCTTAAATTTTCAAAATAAATTATTTTTATCAATCGACAATAATAATTAGTAAAATATAATTTAATAATATAAATAGGCACACTAAATTTGTATACCTAAAAAGACACATTAATGAGTATAATTTTATATTACATGAAAATTTTAAAACAAATTCTGTAGATAATGGCTTGTCCATAATTTTTTCTACTATTTTAAATTTTGCTATTTCAATTTTTCGTATATTCAAAAATATTCAAATAGACATTAATTTATTTTTTATATTTTGAGCATAAATCTAACATAAATTTGTTGAGCCCTCTATATTGATTTGACGTTTTATTTCTTATAAAGGTTTTGGAAAATCTCTTTTATATTCCCTATATTTCTCAAAACTTTTTTTTTTAAATTTGTTATCTTTGTTTTTCTAAGTAATAATGATTTAGTCCAAATTATTTTAGGTGGAAAAATATATTCCAACATAATAATTATCTGATTTGGCCCAAATTAATTGATGTTGTTTTGTCACTTTAAATAATTTGAACCTAATCTGATTAGCCGGTAAGAATTATTGATTGCAACAGATTGGGATAAAATAAAACAATTCTTCTGAACATAGCGGTTGTAAAAATAATTTTCCAAACCTTGAGGACTAAAAAGTTATTTTTGGAATTATTGCAGATATTGTAGAAGTTTTTTCTTTTTTTAACTTACTGACCAAAAAACTCAAAAAACCAGCATATGGACAATTTTTTTCTCTCTCTAAATCTAATATAATAACCATCGACTTCATAGTATCAAAACCTAACTATAGCTTGAAATAAATTATCTTTTGATTTTCCTAAGCTATAATTATATTGGTTTTGTTTTCGTCAGAATAATGATATTCGCATTTTTTTTTTTGAGTTACAAATATTCACATAATTAGTAGATATAAAATTTATTTTTATAATTAATTATTTAGAATTAGTGACACCTATAAATTGACAACTCAAATACATCATTCACCATTAATCCAGAAAATTTTATTACTGCTAACAATTATCAGTATGATAATTTTAAGAATAATTCGTATGACACCTAGTAGAGCCAATAATGATAAGTCATGTATGATTCGTGTTATAATTAAATACTTGTGAAAAATGTTATAATGGTACACATTACAATTTGTACATTAAATATTCTGCACTTAATATGTGTAGAAACAAATAAACGGTAAAATGATTTTTGAGAATTTTACTGAGAAAAGATTTGCATTTATTTGATAGGATTACAAAATTAATTGGATAAATTTCATAACAAAACCTAAATTATATATCAGTTTTTTATTCTAAAACCAAATTTTGATTGATATTTCTCAATAAGGAGCTCATGAATTTAACATTTTTTTCTCAATTTAAAGCTTCAAATTAGATTGAATTCTCAATTCAAGACAAAATTTCATTTCTTTTTCATTATTCTTTTTCTTTTTATTTAGAAGTGATGATATGTAAGCATGGATCAAACAGAGCGAACAATAGCGAACAGACAAGGAAGAAGGCGAACTGAATAAGTTGTAGTTCGTCTAAGTTCGTTAAGTTTCACAGAGTTCGCTAGAGTTCGAGATTTCAAGAACACGCGGTTTTTTATCTAACGGTTTTCTGTTTTTCTATTATGTTTAGCTTTGCAGGAAACAGTTCGTCGAGCTCGAAGAAGCAAGACGGTTATGCAGGCGATCTGACGAACTCAGCTCATAACTAATTTTGAGCGGGATTTTCAGACTTAACTTTATATATAGAGAGAGAGCGTATCTTTTCTCATAAGTTTTTAGACAAGAGTTGAGAGCAGTGTTGTAGAGAGAGAAAGTCTGAAATCAGAGTGTTTAGCTAGGTTTTGCTATTCATAGTTTCTTTCTTGTAGCATTGTAAACGATTATTCTTATTCAAGTGATTAGTGGGATGTTTTCTCTATGGATGTAGGCATAGTTAAGCCGAACCACGTAATTCTTGTGTTCTTTGTGTTTGTGCTTGGTTGCATTTCAGTTTCGGTTTTTCTTCATTCTTGGTTCGTGTTGTTCGAACAAATTCTGTATTGAATTGGTTTGTTTGGTTGGTTTCTTGATCGTGAACTCAACAATTGGCGCCGTCTGTGGGAAATCGACGATCGGAGATGGGTTCAACACGTTTTGAAGTGGAGAAATTCGACGGATCTGGTGACTTCGGGCTATGGAGGATCAAGATTAAAGTTATGCTGGTTCAACAGGGAGTTGCAGCGGCTTTGCAGGGCATAGAAGCCTTTCCAGAGGTGATGAAGAACGATCAGAAGGTTCTTTTGATGGAGAAGGCTCACAGTATGATAATCCTAAGCCTGGAGAACAAAGTCCTTTGGGAAGTGGCCAAGATAGAAACATCAAAGGGCGTTTGAGAACAGTTAGAAAAGTTATACATGGTTAAAACTCTGGCTAATCGCTTGTACCTGAAAAAGAGGCTGTATGCCTTCAAGGTAATGGAGAATCGACCTCTTCTTGATCAATTGGATGAATTTACACGGATTCTTGATGATCTTGAGAATGTGGAAGTTACTTTGGAAGAAGAGGATAAAGCGCTTATGTTGTTGAGTGCTCTTCCAAAAACTTTTGAGAACTTCTGTGATTCAGTTCTCTATGGTAGGCAACATTCGATAACTCTGGAAGAAGTTATCACGGCATTAAAAACCAAAGAGCTCTCTAAGGATTCAGATCTGAAGCCAACAGGAGGAGCTGAGGGTTTGGTGGCTAAACTCAAGCCTCAGAAGAAAACTCACAACAAGAAGGGATCTAAACCTCAATCCAAGAAAGGTGCCACTCAAAGTCAGGAATCAAAGGATGACATTGAAGGACAAAGGTGTTTCCATTGCCATAAACCTGGGCATTTCAAGAAGGATTGCTTCAAGTATAAGAAGCTTCAATCTGAAAAAGGGAACAACAATGGTAAGCAAGCCAATCAGACTGGAGAGGCAACCACTTCGACCAATGGATACGAATCTACCGAGGTACTTGCTATCACTACTCAAGATATTACAAACAGTTGGATCCTAGACTCAGGTTGTTCGTTTCACATGAGTCCCATAAAACATTGGTTCAACGATCTCAGATTGAGAGATGGAGCTGTAATGTTAGGAAATAACAAAACCTGTGAGATCAAAGAAATTGGATCTGTTCGTCTAAGGATGTTCGACGAAATAGTGAGAGTTCTCACTAATGTTAGATTTGTACCAGAATTGAAGAGGAACCTTATATCCTTAGGTATGCTTGACTCTCAAGGCTACAGATTGCAAGCACAAAGAGGATTGATGGAGGTTACGAAAGATTCCAAAGTTGTTCTTCGAGGTCACAAGAAGAACGAACTATATTATCTAGAAGGATGTGTTGCCACCGGAGAAGCTTAGTCCGCTAAGGAAATGGATCGAACTCTTCTATGGCATAGAAGATTTGGACATATGAGCATTAAAGGGCTTCAAGAACTCAGCAAGCAATCGGTGTTCGGTAAAGACAAGATTACTACTCTGGATCTGTGTGAGCACTGTATTCTTGGAAAGGCAAAGAAGATCAAGTTCGACACTGGAACTCATTTAACCAAGGAACCACTTGAATATGTTCACTCAGACCTATAGGGACCTGCTAAGGTTCATACCAGAAATGGAGGTAGATATTTTCTATCATTGATATATGATTACTCAAGGAAAGTGTGGATAGAAATTCTGAAGAGTAAAGATGAGATATTCATCAGGTTCAAGGAGTGGTTGAGTGAGGTAGAGAACTCTAGTTGGAAGAAACTCAAGTGTCTGCGAACTGACAATGGTTTGGAATTTGTTTCCGAACAGTTTAATTCTTTTTGCAGGGATAGAGGTATTACAAGACACAGATCAGTTCCGAACACACCTCAGCAAAACGGACTAGCTGAGCGGATGAACCGAACTATTCTTGACAAAGTAAGGTGTATGCTATCAAGTTCGGGCTTGCCGAAGAGTTTCTGGGGAGAAGCAGTTACCACAGCAGTATACTTAATCAATAGGAGTCCGTCATCAGCCATTGAGTTCAAAACACCTCAAGAGAGGTGGACTGGAAAGGTTGCGAACTACACAGGCTTAAAAGTGTTCGGCTGTCAGGCATATGCACACATCAAACAAGATAAACTGGAGCCAAGAGCCTTGAAATGTGTTTTTCTCGGCTATCCAAAAGGAGTTAAAGGTTACAAGTTGTGGTGTTATGAGAAGGATCATCTCAAGTGCATAATCAGCAGAGATGTGGTGTTCGATGAGTTTAAAATGCCTTTAAATAAAATTGAATCTAACCTACAGTGTATTGATGAAAATGACAAGTTAGAGCTCGAGGTGGAGCATTTGAATGTCAATAAAGATATTCAGAATAACCAGGATACTCAGTTCGGTCAAAACACCGAAGAGGAACAAGGAGATTCAAGTGAAGGAGTTTCTGATGAAGAACATGAATTGGCGAACTACCAATTAGTCAGAGATCGAACAAAGAGGAATATCAAACCACCTTCAAGGTTTAATGCTAATAATGTTTCTTTTGCTTTGGTTGCAGCTCAAGAAGTAGAGTTCCATGAACCGAACAACTACACTGAAGCCATGAACTGCAAGCAAAGAGAAAAATTGAAGATTGCAATACAGGACGAACTAAATTCATTAAACAAGAATTCAACTTGGGAAATTATTGATAAACCCGCAAATCAGAAACTTGTTGGTTGTAGGTGGATATTCAAGAAGAAAGTGGAGGCTTTCAAGGGTGATAAGATCAGATACAAAGCCAGGCTCGTAGCTAGAGGGTTCACTCAAAATGAGGGAATAGATTACACTGAAATATATTCTCCTGTAGTGAAACACTGTTCTATCAGAATGTTACTTGCAATGGTAGCTCAGTTCGACATGGAACTTCACCAATTGGATGTTACCACAACATTTCTATATGGCGAACTGAAAGAGAAAATATTCATGACTGTTCCAGAAGGTTTGGATGTGGAGAACAAAGATCAGAAAGCTTGCTTATTGAAGAAATCCTTGTATGGTCTCAAGCAAATTAAGTCCAAGACAATAGTATCTCAGGTTTGATGACTATATGAAAACGATTGATTTCATCAGAAGTAAATATGATCAATGTGTTTACTTTAAACATGAAACGAACACTTCACACACCTACTTACTGTTATATGTTGATGATATGCTAATTGCTAGCACTTCTATTTCAAATTTGAATCATATCAAATGTTTGCTTCATTCTGAATTTGAGATGAAGGATTTAGGCGAAGCCAAAGCCAAAAGAATGCTAGGTATCAACATCAGGAGGAACAGAGAATATGGCGAAGTGTTTCTGGATCTTAGTACTTATCTTAAGAAGGTGTTAATAAAGTATCAGATGAATCAATCGAAGAGAACTTCGGTTCCAGTTGGACAACATGTTAGATTATCCAAAGATCAATATCCCAGAGATCAAAATGAAGTGGATCAAATGAGGAATGTACTTACTCAAATGCAGTAGGGAGTATTATGTATGCAATGGTGTGTTGTAGACCAGACTTAGCTCATTCGATGAGCTTAATCAGTAGATACATGGCAGATCCAGGTATTTCTCATTGGGAGGCAACAAAATGAGTGATGAAATACTTGAATGGAACTGTGGAACATGGTTTGTTGTTCAAGAGAACTACTGATACTTTGAATCCTTTAGTTAGTTATGTGGATGCAGATTATGCATCAAATGTGGACTCAAGAAAATCGCTTACAGGATATGTGTTTACTCTGTTCGGTACAACGATCAGTTGGAAAGCTACACATCAGTTAGTAGTGACTTTATCAACCACGGAGTCAGAATTCATTGCTTTAACAGAAGCAATCAAAGAAGCAATATGGTTGCAAGGAATACTAAAGGAGTTCGGATTTGATCAACATAAGGTCACAGTAAACTGTGATAATTATAGTGCTATTCATTTGTCAAAACATCAGGGATATCATGAAAGGACAAAACATATAGATATCAAGCTATACTTTATACGAGATATCATAGAGAATGAAGAAATTGAAGTTCGGAAAATACCAACCGAAGAGAATCCAGCTGATGTCTTCACTAAGGCATTACCGACAACTAAGTTCGAACTGTGTCTGTCAGTTATTGGACTTAAAGGTAGATCGACTACCAGTATTACTTGAGAAAGTAATGAGTTGAGAAGGGCTTGATCATGCTTAAGGTGGAGATTGATGATATGTAAGCATGGATCAAACAGAGCGAACAATAGCGAACAGACAAGGAAGAAGGCGAACTGAATAAGTTGTAGTTCGTCTAAGTTCGTTAAGTTTCACAGAGTTCGCTAGAGTTCGAGATTTCAAGAACACGCGGTTTTTTATCTAACGGTTTTCTGTTTTTCTGTTATGTTTAGCTTTGCAGGAAACAGTTCGCCGAGCTCGAAGAAGCAAGACGGTTATGTAGGCGATCTGACGAACTCAGCTCATAACTAATTTTGAGCGGGATTTTCAGACTTAGCTTTATATATAGAGAGATAGCGTATCTTTTCTCATAAGTTTTTAGACAAGAGTTGAGAGCAGTGTTGTAGAGAGAGAAAGTCTGAAATCAGAGTGTTTAGCTAGGTTTTGCTATTCATAGTTTCTTTCTTGTAGCATTGTAAACGATTGTTCTTATTCAAGTGATTAGTGGGATGCTTTCTCCGTGGATGTAGGCATAGTTAAGCCGAACCACGTAATTCTTGTGTTCTTTGTGTTTGTGCTTGGTTGCATTTCAGTTTCGGTTTTTCTTCATTCTTGGTTCGTGTTGTTCGAACAAATTCTGTGTTGAATTGGTTTGTTTGGTTGGTTTCTTGATCGTGAACTCAACAAGTATATTAGAATATATAATTTTATTGACAAGTTTGTGCAATTTTGGAACGATCTTCATCCGATTTGTCTTAGTTTATATTATTATTATTATTATTATTATAAAATTAATTCAATTCATAAAACTAAAATTCTTTTATTTTCTTAATTTTATGAATAAAAGTATAGAAAATCAATTGTAATACAAATTATCTTGATAGAAATTATATTTAATGAATTGAATTAATTATATTCTCTTTTTTTTATATATATAAATTGAGACAAGTCGGATGAAGATCATTCCAAAAGTGCATTAACTTGTCTTAATTTATCCAAAATATAAACAAATATTGAAATATAAATAAATTTATAAATGTAAATAAAAAGAAAAATGAAAAATGAAAAATGAAAAATGAAAAATGAAAAATGAAAAATGAAAAATGAAAAATGAAAAATGAAAAAAAAAATAATGGAATTGTATCTTAAATTGAGAATTCAATCTAATTAGAAACCTCAAATTGAGAAAAAAAAAAAAAGTTAAATTAAGCCCTTTATTGAAAATTTTTAAAGTTTGGGTCATTGAAATCTAATATATAAATGGGATCATGTTATGAAATCTATCCAAATTAATGTATGTGTCAGGCAGATTAATTAATTTTCTATTTATAATTAATGGTATACACAGTAATTTATAACACAGAAATTTTCAAATTAATTCATATAAAAGGCAGATAAATTAAATTTCTGTTCATAATGGTACACTCAGTAATTAATAACCCAAAATTTTAGTATAGGTGGATACAAATATCCATTTTCAGAAATGGTAATAACACATTAGGTGCCAAATTTATCGTATCAAAAATAGTGAGGGTATTCAAAAATAGTATATGGGTCCAAATAAATAAAAACCCTGAAATTATCTCTGTTTCATTTATTTATTTATTGTAGGGTGGCGCATTAACTAGTGTTTTTTAATCAATATTCATTGTTTTAGTTTAGTCTTCAAGTAGATACTTCTCCTATGCAAAATATATATATATATGTATTTATTTATTTATTTATTAGTATTCATTATCATTGTTGAATAATCAGAAGATTTTGATCTTTATTATTTTATTAATCTTTATGATTAGTGCTGTATTTAAAATTTTAGGGTACATCAAAATAATTATAATAATTTGTGTTGTTCGAATAACATATTATATTATTTCATATTTTAATTACATATAATTAAAATAAATTTAATATTAATATTCATTCCAAAATAAAATTTCAATTACATATAATTTTCTGATATATTAATTATGATATAAACAATTTATAACATTTAATAATACTCGATACAAGGGGAAAAAAAAAAATAGATGGCACAGAGAGTTAACCCATGCAAACCTGGCGTAGTAGTGACGGTTGATATGATTAGGCGCAAGGCAGTATCATTGAAGAAGAAAAATCACAAAAAAAGATTATTTGACATACCATTAAGATGCTTTTAGTAATATATTTGAGACATAACCATTACTCATTTCATAAAAATTCATGTGAGACCATCAGTGATGGACCCAGGATTTCGGCTCAAGGGCCCAAGTCAATTAATAAAAAAATACAATAATATTAGAGAAAGAATATATATATATATATATATATATATATATATATATATATCGCAATCTCGATAAAATCAATATATGAATCATTCTTGCTGCATTTGACTACATCACCACCTAATCTTGTTTTTTTTCATTCGTCATTACCACTTATCTTTCACTTTTAGCATATTTAATCCTCTTTCTTTAATTTTTTGAGCATATTGCATGATTTTTCTTTTCTTTTGTTTTTATTTTTTTGGGGAATTTTTCAAAAGAATCAAATCCATTTCTTCAAACCTTTTCTGTTGATACTTTTTTCATCTTAATTTGACTATTGAGATATAAAATAATAAAAACAAAATAAATTATTCTAAACCAAGAACATCATGTTATTGTCGATTATAATCTCGTTTTCATTTATGGAGCATCTCGGTTGAGCATGAGATAATTTAAGGCATAATA
The DNA here is from genome assembly GCA_946896805.1 of Scutellaria galericulata. Lineage (NCBI taxonomy): Eukaryota > Viridiplantae > Streptophyta > Magnoliopsida > Lamiales > Lamiaceae > Scutellaria > Scutellaria galericulata. The sequence goes on from OX335790.1 coordinate 17,287,604, forward strand.
AATCAACAATAATAATAAAAACAAAAATAAAGCAAACAAATAATATAAATAGAACACTTTACCTTGAAATTTTATGAAGAAGCAATTGAGAAAAATGAAATTAGGGTTTTTGTGTGTGAGAGAAAGAGGGGAAATTTAGGGGTGAAAGATGGAGGAGAAAATAAAATTCTGGAAGACTGCTGAGTGCTTAGGTCCGTTGCCTGCTGCATAATAATTTCTTTTTTTAATAAAAATTATAAAATGACAAAAATACCCCTAGTAATTTTCAAAAATCTCAGGAGTCCCTGTGCCCCCTTTAGCCCCTGTGTGTGTCCGTCGCTAGAGACCGTCTCATGCAAGGCCCTACGTAAGATAAAAAAATTTATAATCTTATGTGAGATCAAAATTAACAATATGAATGAGTTGAACCGCCTCGTTGATCCATATAAACTTCATCTTAAATCTCACGTAAGACCTATTCTAGTCATTTAAAGTACTAGGCTAAAATTTATAAGCAAAAATAGGGTAAAAAATGATTTCCTATCCCAACTATGTCCGATTTTACACTTTCTGGTAAAAACTTTAAAATGTGGCACCGTACTGACTGAACTTTGCGCGATTTACAATCTACGGTATTTCGATCATTTTTTCCGGCCAACACACACACGTGCTCGACACATGATTTCATTAAAGACATTTATGTCTTTTTAAAATTTATACCAGAAAGTGTAAAATTCGGCATAGTTCAGATGGGAAATCGTTTTTACCCTTTTATTTATTATACATTTTATATTAATTTTTTTTTGAATTAGGTTAAATATATGTAATGTGTACTACATGATTTATTTGAAAGGGGAGAAATGAATTAATATACTAACATATGATATTCATAACGATATTCTGGCTTGTAAAAACTATAAAAATGTAACATATTTGGGCCCAAATCTTAACTAGCAAGTTTGGTTTCCCAATTCTGAGCTCACATTGGGTGGCCTAACTAATGTTCGATGAGTTTTCTAATGTTGATCCATCTTATAAAATTATATTCAATCAGCGATTCATACCATTTATTTTATCCAAATTCATCCCATATTCTACGAATTCATATTGAATATAATAAGTTTGAAATAAACACAACATACAAATAATAAAACATATAATACATATTATATGAATTCATAGTGATCAATATAATAAGTTTGAAATAAACACAAAATACAAACTATAAACAAATGAGTAACACTTCTGTGCACCAGTTGCACCGTGCAATCCATACCTTTATATTATAAATGTAATACATTTATGTTATAAATGCAATACCTTTATGCATGTTCATTTTAAAAGGTACAGATATTTGTACATAAATGTACTATATTTATAACATAAAGGTATGGATTGCAAAATATTTCACTTATGTGCAACTGGTGCACAGAAGTTTTTGTATAAACAAAAAAATAGTATTTTCCCAATTCATATAATATGTATTTTTTTATTATTTGTATTTTGTGTTTATTTCAAACTTATTATATTCAATATGAATTCATAGAATATGGGATGAATTTGGACAAAATAAATGAATTAAATCGCTGATTGAATATAATTTTATAAAATGGATCAACATTAGAAAACTCATCGAACACTAGTTAGGCCACCCAATGTGAGCTCAGAATTGGGAAACCAAACTTGCGAGTTAAGATTTGGGCTCAAATATATTACATTTTTATAGTTTTTACAAGCCAGAATATCGTTATGAATATCATATATTAGTATATTAATTCATTTCTTCCCTTTCAAATAAATCATGTAGTACACATTACATATATTTAACCTAATTCAAAAAAATATATAAAATGTATAATAAATAAAAGGGTAAAAAATGATTTTCCATCTGAACTATGCTCGATTTTACACTTTCTGGTATAAACTTTAAAAAGACATAAATGTCCTTAATGAAATCATGTGCCAAGCACGTGTGTGTGTTGGCCGGAAAAAATGATCGGAATACCGTAGATTGTAAATTGTGCAAAGTTCAATCAGTACGGTGCAACATTTTAAAGTTTTTACCAGAAAATGTAAAATCGGGCATAGTTGGGATGAGAAATCGTTTTTTACCCACAAAAATATTATTTCTAAATTTAGGGACTAAATTTTTGTCTTTAATATACCTGGCCTATCCTCGATGAATGAGTCTTATGTGAGACCATCTTACGGATCATCTTACGTGAGACGAGTCAACTCACAACCTACACTCCACAATTCACATATAAATTTGTGAAAATCAGTTTGATTTTAAGGTCAAAAGGACATGTCTCACAAAAATTATCCGTAAAACCGTCTTGTTGGGATATTTCAGTAGTTATCTTGATAAGACAAAACACAATAACACAATAAGAAAAGAACAGTTTGCTTAAGGTTTTGATACCTAGTTTCCACATTACATGATCACAAGTTTAATGATACTGGAGGAAAGATCATGTAATGGTTTTCCAAGATTCAAGGAAAACCAACCTCAAAAGAAGTAAGTACACTTCTAAGGATCAGCATGTTGTAGGGAACAGCAAGCTAGAAGAAGTATTCTTAGTAAGAATGAGACAGGATACTGAAAGAAGTAGTCAGCAGGCTGCAAGAAAGCTATTATGATAGAAGTACTCATAAAGCAAATTACTGCTGCAAGAAACCAACAGGAGCTGCAAGAACCCATACTTGCAGCAAAGACTGTTGAGGTTATAGGACCGGCCGAGTAGACGGGGTCCTTGCTGAAGACCTTAGGCGAGGCTGTTGTTCAGATAACACTCTCTGAGGATTAGAAGACCTCTGAAGGGGCGGCTGTTGGGACAGTACCCTTAGAGGATGTTCGAAGAGAAGTAAAGGTAAGTTGAGGTAACCACTAAGCAGCTAGAGACACCTCATGAGGAGGTTGATGCTGCTGCTGCAAGCTCAAAAGAACCTATCCAGGTTACAGAAGCAAAGGTTACTGAGGAAGCTGCGTATGAAAGGGCGGCAAACAGCTGCTGCAAGAAAGCAGTTGCAGCACTGCAGCAAAGTAAGAAAGAACGGCATACAGCATACTGCAAGAAAGGATACAACAGTACTGTATGAAGACTCTGCAAGAAGGTCTGAGTTACAGCAGCACGGTAAAGAACAAACTGCTGCAAGCAGACCTAGGATACAGCGTGAAGCTTTCTACTCAAACAGTCAACTGAAGAAGTATCCAAGTAAAAATAAATAGAGCCGTTCCAGAGAAGATCAAAGTTGCAGACACGGAGCCAATGACGAGACGCCACGTGGACTGACGCACTGCGAAAAGCTGCAAGCCGCAACAATCGCATTAAATGCTACACAGAGAAAAAGTCAAGAAGCATTTAATGCGGTCACAGAGGAAATCTTGAGAAATCGTAGTTCACACTCAATATAGGGAAGTGTCTTTTTTCAACGGATACTTTTCCCAACGGATATACTCTCAAGATGTATAAATAGAAGGTGTGGCTGATTGAAGAATTTGCTGGACAAAGTTGAGGGGAAACTCACATATCATCCAAAGCTTTTAAGCTTTCACATGTTCAGTCACTCAACCTTCTAGGAGCAGTCTACAATAACAAAAGAGCTACCCAAGATCAAGACTGCTTCTCACTAGTTGAAGATTTATTTTCTTTTTAACCTTGTTGTTGTGTGCGTAGGTTGTTTTAGGTGTCGAACAGTTGATAGGAGAATTCATTGCTGTTTGTATAGTTGTCTAAGTGTTAGGCAACTTCCCTGTGTGGGAGTGTGGAACCCTGTGTGGGTTAGCCTTTAGAGTTCGCAGGAGCTGTGTGGACACTGGACTCTAGTAGGTGGTTAACTTTGTAAGTTGATAGATTGTTAGGAGTGTCCTGTAAATCAATCTTGCTTAACGAAGTTCCTGCTCGAGGTAGCAGTAGAGTGGACGTAGAAGGGTTACACCACCTTCGAACCACTATAAGCCATAAGTGTTTTATTGCTTTCTTATCTGCGCTCTATCGTTTATATATATCTTTGTCATAAGCATAAAACGTTTTGAAAATGATCATATTTGAGAAAACCAGCCTTGTGTCTTAAAACCGTTATTTTTCCGCTGCGTATAAAACTCTAGGTTACAGCGTGCAACACTGCATCCTAGTGTTGTAAGCAGTAACTGACTGGCTCTGCAAGTTCAAGTAACTTGTAGAATAGTAAAGTTTTAACAGATTTTCAAAATCGACCAAGGTTCATTCACCCCCTCTGAACCTCGGACACCACTTAAGACCCAACACGTCTCGTAAATTTTTATGATCCTCGATTGTATTTTAATATTTCACATTTTATTTCATTATTTTTAATACAAGTGATTGTCATCATCTACATGTCATTTACATGACATCTAATGATTATTTTAAAATATTTGAACAAAACACACAAGAAAATTCACATGATTTATCATAAGTAGGGGTGGTACGGTACGGTATACCGAAAATTTCTCGCCATACCGTTACCGTACCGAAAATTTCGGTATACCGAAATTTCATACCGTTACCTTACCGAAAATTTCGGTATACCGTACCTTCGGTATACCGAAATTTCGGTATAAGAAAAGTTCATACCGTTACCATACCGTCATTTCGGTATACCGAAATGGACCGGCATACCGTTCCATACCAACATACCATTTCATACCGGTATACCGGAATGGATCGGCATACCGTTTCATACCGAAAATGATTTTTGTATTACCGAAAAGGATTTTTGTATTAGAATTATTAAAAAATAATATTGATATTTATTTTTATACCGGTATACCGAACATCCTTTTGTATTAGAATTATTAAAAAATAATATTGATATTTATTTTTATACCGGTATACCGAAATTATTCGGTATACCAAAAAGTTTCGGTATGCCGGTATACCGAAAATTATTTCGGTATACCGGTATACCGAAAAAAAAAAATTTCATACCGTTACCGTACCGTAATTTACCGGTACGGTATCATACCTTTACCGAAATTTTCGGTATTTCGGTATTTTTTCGGTACGGTAAGTGCGGTATACCGGTATTTTCGGTATATTACCCACCCCTAATCATAAGGTGGGACTCTTAGAGAACATATACGTGGATGAATCACGCGCACTAATTTACCTAATGATTTCTAGGGTTGGTATTGAATCTATTGATTTGGTTGGATATATACACTATTAATGGCAAATAATATCAATCTAAAATTAATATTTGCTACTGTTTCAAATTGTGAGATCAACAATTATTTTGACCACTAAAAACTATTGCCATTCAATTTTTTTAATTTGCCAGTGCAGTAAAAAAGAATATTAGTTTGGAAATATAAAAAAATTATCCAAGTATTGACCATTTTAATTTGCTATTACTTCTCTCTCAGTGCGCGCGCGTGTAACTAGTTATCAATAAATGATAATAATTTAAACAGTGAACATCATGGACTCTTGATAATATACAAATTCTTGTGTAACTTGTAATGATAGAAAAAGAAAAGGAAAAATATAAAAATAAATCAGCAACTTCAGGGTTTGACAATTTAAAATATATGACATTAATATATATATATATTCATGGGGCATGTCTTAAAATGTCCACTTCTGATGTATAAAGATCTAAATCATCCAAATACGTCCGATTGGCAACTGATTTTGATTTTTTATTCAATTGGCAGTGATGTGAGCACCACATTAATTTCTAAAAAAAATCAAAAGTTAACTAAAATATAAGAGTTAAATAACTTGTGATTTTATTTTATTTTATAATTCATTATGTGATAGGTGACTGGTAATTTTTTTGTCTTCTGTGGTCAAATAATGTTGGACTCACATTAAATGAAAATAAAATAAATATGAAAAACAATAATTCAAAATCATTAGTAAAGAAAAAGTTCAAAAAAATCATAAATAAGATACATAATTGTTGTGCTATATTAGCATGAGTCTCACATTATACGTTCACTAGATCAATAGATCATATATCAACTGCTATTTATGACAAATTAATTAACTGTGTTTACACTAAAAGTTCAATTCTATTAAAACATGAAAACACATCTGTTGTGTTGTCAGAAATACTTAAATTGTTAAATTCTTGAACTAAAAAGTGAGTTGTTATATTTTTGCTAAAATGCATGCGATGTGGCACTTACAACATATCCCCATGACTTGTTTATTCTCTTTTCATTTTATTTCTTCATGCTCTATATAAATTTTGTTTTGAAATAAATAAATCCGGATAAGTGGATCGAGGGAAATATATATTAATCCTGATGAATTAAAGTGAAATATATGCTTAAATTTCTATGAGACAATATTACGGTAGAATTGCACTACAAATGTCACATCTACGTTAAAAATATGTGGATAATTGTTATATTTATTATATATTGTGGTGAATAGATATGTTGGGAAACAGAATGAGAGCAAAGATGAATTAAATTTTATTTAAAATTGTAAAATTATGTATAGATATGTACCGTTGCAGGATGGTTTTATTGGATTGAGAAATTCAATTTTACATCTCAAAATAAACGAGAATGTTGTATTTTGAAATCCGAATTTCAAACATATTAATTATTTTTCTTGTAAGTAAATATAAAATTACCAAATCACCCTTGGAATTTCAAGAAATCGGAAGGGTCACTCAAATGAACTTTGTCCAGCCAGCCTATAAGTGCTTAGGGCGAGCTCGATCTAATGGAATACTTATTGAATCAATAAATATGTATACAATAAGTATGGAGATATATAATGAGGATATATTATAATATTATATTTATTAAAGAAATCAAAAAAACCAAACATGATAATGAGAAACATTATGGTATGTTGGGTTATTGGAAGGGGTGAAGCAGTTGACCTGTGGTCGTTTTCGATGTCTGTTGTCCAATTAATTATGGTAGACTATTATGTTCTCAGGGTGGGACGAATCATCCATCTAATAATTTTACTAATTACTATTATATGGTTTTTCAGACCTTTCATTTTTGTTGTTTTGTGATGAATTTATGTACCTTCGAACATTTACTGTCCCATTTATTACACTATTCTCTAATGCCTATTCACCTTTCACTATATTATATTTATATTATACATTAGGATTAAAATAAAAAAATATTAGGAAGTATAATATTTTTTTCCATTTTAGAACCTAATTCTTTTTTTTTTTCTAGTAATTTTCAATTTTAATCTTGTATATGAGATATTTTTCCCTTTTTTTACAACCAAATATCTGATTTTTAATATTGATCTTCTATGTTTTTTTATTTGTTTTTTAATTTTGGTCAAAATTTTCAAAATCATTAATGTGGACATTAGAATTTGGCCGTCACATCAAAATTTTTAGCGGCCAAATCAACGATTTTGCAAATTTCGACCAAAATTAAACTAAAATTTTTGAAAATTTAAAATACAGGGGACCAAAAATGAAAAATAAATACTTAGTTGTTAGAAAATGAAAAAGGTCTTATATACATAACCAAAATTAAAATTAACCATAATATTTTTTTTTTTTCCATTCAATTATTAAACCCGATTTTGGTAAGAAAAGTGATCAAAAGTAGCATTAAGTCGCAAAGTGAAAAACTCATATTTTGGGTGCATTCAAAGAAAAAAAAATTAGATTGTAAAATGATCACTTTAATTTTTTTAAGCCCCTTTTTATAATTTAATTTTAAATTTAGGTACTGATTTGAAATAACAATTCAATCCTCCAAATCATGCAAATCGCCAGATGTGGTATTACTTATAAAAAAATATAATTCCTTTATCTTTTATTTTTAAATTAGAGTGAAGAATTAAAATCTTTCTTCCAATTTTACCCCAGCTTTTCGTATTTGATCGTTTCTCTTCCGAGAAGTAATTTATTAATTTACTAGACATTTTAGTATTAATAATTAAAAAAAAAAAGATAATATGATCGTTTTATATGTATACGTGATTCTATCCATTAAACAATTAATATCTTTTTTATTTTTTTAATATATCAACATCTCAATGTCTATAGAAACAATTAAAAGCTTGAATAAAATAAAGATAGATCTAGTACATAGAAATTGGCCAAACAATTATCAGAAATATTGTCGGCATTAATATTATGTTGGTTGGGCCAATTCAGGTTGTAGCTGCAAATAATCTAAATAAGTCAAGAAATTACTACAAAGCCTAGTATAGCTATTTACAATTTGACTTGAATATCTATATCAGATCTAAATAATTTTCCCAATAATTCAAAATTTTATTTACACTGCAAAAATATATATACACACTTAGCAACTGCAGCATGCATGACAGAAGCTCTCACCTGGCTCCACCGACACTCATATTAATAAATATTCATAAAATTAATTAAATTTGTTTGTCCCCTCCCCTACCTCATAAATGAGTACATTCCAATTATCAATTTTTTTCATTGATGCTAAGTTCATGGGATTTCAAATTCATCAAAATCCCTCGATTCAGTTCAAGAGTGGTAAATTTCTAAACATGTTCATCCAAATTCCAAACAACCACCAGTAAATTTAAGGGAAAATTGTAATTTTCGTCTGATATTGTTCACCTTTTATGACCAATTTTACGTAGTTTAATTTTGATACTCTAACTATCATTTCTTTCCAATTTTCGTCTGATTATTAGTTCAATTTTTGCCTACTTAGATGTCGGAATTGCTGACATGAATTTTTCAAAATTGATCCAAAAATTGATAATAATAAGAGGACCAAAACTAGATCAATCTGCAAATTTGAGGTAAAAAAAAACGAGTAAGGCCTTAATTAATAAATTTTCACTCTATATAATTAAAAGGGTTAATATCAATTTGCTACCTGAACTCTTGCATTTTTTTCGAGTGGATGTCTAAACTTAAAAAGTTTTCGGATCATTAGTCGTTCTCTTCGAAATTTTTCGGTTACTACGGCCCTAACTCAATTTGTGACACATTTTCCGGCAAAAAACAGTCACCGAAAAACTCAAAAATGTAATTTACCTTCAAACATCAACTAAAATGCATGAGTCATATACTAAAATGACCCACTTTCAATGTCAAATTATAACTCTAAGTCAATTAATTGAATCTTATTTGTTTCTAAATTGAATCGAACAAAAATCGTTCAAAACCCTAGAACGATTTGTGTTTGATTCACGTTCAAATTAAAAAAGAATCATACATCTAACTTGGGGTTATAATTTGGTTTCAAATAAGGATCGTTTTAACATATGACTCATGCATTTTGTTTTACTGATATTTGGAGATGAATTGTAGTTTGGAGTTATTCGGCAATTTTTTGACAAATTAACAATTAGTTTTATGATGAATTGAGCTTGTTGACATATAAAAACCGTAAACAATAATTATAGTGACACCATCAATGTAAATTAAGTAATAATCAAGATAAATAATATGAATAAGAGTGGAAAATGCAAGTCAAGTGGCTCGAGGCCTTTTGCTTATATTGTATGTAGAACTACTCGTCCAAATCGGCTAAAATAGCTCAGATCGGAGATCATTGAATGAGTATTTGATAGCTACTTAACAGTTTTCTCTTCCTTTTTTTTTTCGTCGTTTCTTTTCAAATGAGCTCTTATTTATAATAGTGGGTTGAGAGACAAAAATTCTACTTTTTCATGATTTAGGGGATGTAAATTTCTACTTCATATCTTGATTGATTTTGATGGGATGGTGATGTGATTAACGTTGATGTTAGATAGAAATGGTTGAGGATCTCAATATGAGGTCGGCTATTGGTCGAGGGACGAGCATCGACTTCCGTCGTGCCTGATCAAGTCGGTTGGGGGTGACCTTGAGCCCCATTTGACCTACTCTGCCTAGCTCGGGTTCGGGGTACAACTGAGCTGAAAATGTTGATATATATTTTCTTTGGACCAAAAATTTCTTTAATTAATTCTGTTCTAATTTTTCTTTTGCTTTCTTACGTGTCCCAACGACACTCGTGAGCAAGGACAAAAATATCGGTACTTGCGGATATATCGGTACCTTGATTTTACGGATATATCGACGGATATATCGATATCGGTGGATATATCGGTTTTTGCGCAAAAAATTGAAAAAAATTGAAAAATATATCTAGTACTCTATATAATATTATAAGTAACATTAATACATATATTGAACTTAAACTTCAAATAAAAAGTTATGTTTACAACAAATTTAGAGATAAACTATTATATAAACGTTGTCTCTTATAATAACATTTTCGTCATTAGTTATGATAACATGACAAATTTTGAATTCAAATACATATTTCATTGTTTAACACACTAGCCATGATAATTTATGATAGGAACCTAAATTCAAATACTTTACTAAATATAAGTTTACTAATTATTTAATTAAAACTATTAGTTGAATTCAAATACGTATTTCATTGTTTAACACACTAGCCTAATTAATTTATGAGAGGGACCTAAATTCAAATAATTTACTAAATATAAGTTTACTAATTATTTAATTAAAAATATAGTTGAATTCAAATATGTATTTCATTGTTTAACACACTAGCCTAATTAATTTACCATTAAAAAAAATTCAAAAAAAATCAAAAAAAATCAAAAAAACCACCAACCGATATATCCGCGATAATATCGCCGATTATTCTGCAATATTTGTGTACTATTGACCGATATGGATAAATCACCGATATATCGGCAATATTTTGACGAAATTTTCTGTCATGATATATCGATATCCGTAGGCTATTTTTACGGATATATCACCGATTTATCCGGATATTTTCGTCCTTGCTCGTGAGTACTATCTTGAATGAAATCTGTTGGATATTTATTCATTTGAACAGAATAATTGCTTTTAGATGAATCTGAGATAGCAATAAATGAGGAGAGAGAGAGTAACAACTACCGAGTAGAGTAGCAAGTCTGAAATGATACACTGACATATGTTGCACTATAATATACCTCATATGGTATCTATCACTTTTTTTATATATGTATAATGTATAATGAATATTTATTACATACACTCATAGATCTATTATTTTAGCCCTAAAATTTTGTTTTCGAAAAGCACTTAGAACTTTCGGATTTTTTTTACTAAACCATTCAATTAATTTAGTAAAGGAGTTTAGTAAACAAAACTTGAGAGTACTTAAAAGCTAGTTTAAGTGTGTAATAAAAATAAAATAAACGAATAAGATTGGAGTTTGTGAGCTTATTAATATACAAATTTTATATAAAGACTTTGCAAAAATCAAACTTGAAAGTTGAGGACTTAGTTTAATTGCATGTAATTAACATATATGTATATGAAGTTGTGGTCATCAATCGATCTTCTATCTATATATAATTCTATTTAGTGTAGTTTTTGTATTCAAATAATATAACGTTTACATTGTCTCTTGATACTTGTTATCCCATTTAATATAATAATAATTAGTTAATTACGTCATCATATATATTTAGTTATTGGTAAAATTGAACATGAGGTTAAATAATCAAGGGATACTTTCAATTTTGATATTATATGGTAAGATATTTTCCATTTTTCGACAACCAAGTATTCGGTTTCTAATTTTGGTTGTCTATATTTTAATTTTTTTCCAATTTTAGTTATTTTTTATCAGAATTCTCAAAATTGCTGACATGATCGTCGAAAAATTTGACGTGTCATCCGAATTCCGACAGCCACATCAACAATTTTGAAAATTTTAACCAAAAAATATTGAAACTAGAAAAAATGAAATCATAGAGAACCAAAATTGAAAAAATGGATACTTGATTGTTAAAAAATAGAAACTACCTTACATACAAGATCAAAATTAAAATTAACTCAATAACTAATTAGTAAATACATATACACAATATATAAGCATATAAGTTGTAAAATGATGTATTTCTTCGGAAAAACAATTTGGATTTATATGATATTAATTAAAAGAATAAAAATAAAATAAAAGCCACTTTAGCATATATTGCACAAATAATGGATAGTGTTACAACATTAGTGGCACAACATTCCATTTGAAAACTTTATGTGGTAGCTCTTACTATTTTGAAAAATATCGATATTTTCGATATGATATGATACAATGTAAATATTATCATTTTAATTTTTGGTATTTTGATATATACAGAACACTGAATATTATTAATATCAATTATAAAAATATACATTCCTCATTAGTGCGTACATTAATACAAAAAAAAAAAAAAAAAAAAAAAGCCAAATTCAGCCATATCAAAAAATAACAAGAATATCAAAATCTCGGTATGCTGCGGTTTGAGCCATGTGTCATATCGAAATTTTGGTATGTCAAAATTTTTCGATATAGTACAGGTATGCATTTTTTAAGTATCGAAAATTTCAAGATATACGATATGAATTGAAATTTTGATGCGGTATTAATATGTATGCATTTTTTATATATCGAAAATTTCAGTACAATATGGTATGAATTATAATTTTCAGTATATCATACAGAACCATCTCTAAACAGATCAATAGGTTTTGAAAACACTCATACTCGTTACATTAAGTAGCACAACACATAATATAATGATTAGAGCCCCTGTTTTGTGTGAATTTAACTCATTCATTAAGGATGCTCTAATGATTTTCCAGCAATTTTTACATAAACATATGAATGATTTTTGTTACCATCTCTTTTGCTTTCATCATGCTAGTAAATAATAACTTATATGAAAAGAAAGATTTTAATTATTACACACATGCCTTATTTCTGGAAAATTTTCAATTTGAACTAATGAGTTTTAGTTAAATTTAGGCAATCACAAAGTAAATATGAATCCATAGCTGCGATCTGACTGATGTGATAATCTTTAATCTTTAATACATACTAAACTAATAACCACTAAAGCACACATGTCATTCTCTCATTCATTTGGTTCCCTCCTAAACCACAATTAAAATGTATTTAAATTTATTTTATATCACATTAATGCTAAATAGAAAAAAAATAAATAAATAAAAAGTACTGAAATATAAATACTTACAGATATTGAAGAACACCAAGAGTTACAAGATTTTATTAAACACAAAGGAGGTTTACAAGGGTGATTTGAGAGGGTGGAGAGAGAAGAGAAGGGGCGAGTACTTTACTCGAGCATGAACCTAACAAATGAAAAACTAAACCTATAAATAGAGGAAAAAACTAACTATTACAAAGATGCTTTATAAAAGCAAACAGTAGAGATGCTCAATTATATGGACTTAAATTATCCACTAGTCTATTACAAGGGTCCACTGAGATAAGTGGAGAAGAGAATCTTATCTCTTTGTCGGCCATTTCCTTTTGTCTTTATGCTGCCAGGATAGAGCTTTGCATTTTGAATGCTTTAAGTGATTCTCTTAGTTTGAAAAGATCCACTAATCTTGCTGTATTTTCCTCATTCTGAAAATAGGGATCATCGATGAGAAGACTCTTCGTTTCTCTAATCATTTGTTTGATGATTTTGATTTTGTGTTTGATAGTGAAGGCCCTGTTCATAGATCCATAACCTTCGTATAAAACTGGATTAAAGTATGGATTCCACAGAGTATGTGGAAAGTTTCTTGTAATAAAATACAAAATCATTTTTTAATCTTTAAATTTTTCAATCAAAGATTCTTTGAGTATGTCAAATGACACACTGAGATCTGGATTATCTTCCTCTTGGTCTTGACCTTCTTGATCAGAACAAATATTCTCTGTTTCTTCCCTGTTGCTGTAATCAGATAGCATGGAAGTATCAGATTTTGAACCTGAACTTGTATTTTGAAGATTACGAAAAAGATCGTTCTTCATCTCTTCAATATATAATTCAATCATCTTTTGTTTGGAAAATGTTCCAGAATATTTTTGAGAGATTCTTTTAAAAGGACTATTAGAATCCTTTTCTTCCTCTTTTTTATTTTCTTTTTGAAGTTTATAAAACTCTATTTTTTCATTGAGATTGTCAATAGTAGATTGGGAATATAATTCCCCTGTATTGGGATCAGTTCTTGTCATCTTATCCCACATTTTGGTATAACCAATTCTCCATAAGCAAGGAGTACCATTCTCGGTATAACCGAATTCTGGTGACCATTTCCAAATCCATGGAATTCCTGATTCCATAAAAAACTTACAAGGAGTTTGACCCCTTATGGTATTGTTTTCAACAGAGGGTGATACTAATGTCCATTCCTCCATTAAACTCTTATATGTTTCTGGTAGAATATCTACCATAGTACCAAATATCTTCCACCAATCATAAAACCAGTTATTAACTGGATGGTGTGAGCAATTGCTACATATCTTGATAAGCCAAGTATGTTTTCTTTTCTTATTTTCAAAGAAAAGGGTTTTATAAAAACCTTCGACATAATCCCAAAAATTGAATTTATAAGTATGTCGTTGAGTAGGATGCATAGCTTCCTTTTCAATAAGTGGGGATATTCCCCATTCTTCAAGAGATATAATCTTCTTGATGGTAAATTTTGAGTAAGCATACTCATTTTGCTGGTTATTTCCAGAATTGAAGTGTTCAATCTCTACACTTTCTAATGCTTTCAGCATTTGTTCATAAAATCCTCTTGGCTTATATGAGCCGCATATGAACGTTCCATTTGGAATATATCTTTCCATAATTGTCCATGGACTATCTTTCCATTGAACATCTTTATCTTCTATAAGAAGAATTAAATCTCTGAACTCAGTTCTTTTGAAGAGTATATTACTCTTTTCTTCAGTAGCAATATTTGCATAGGAAGATTCTTCCTTATTTTCAGGATTATATTCCTGGTTTTTTGTCTTAAGAAATTCTTGAAAATCTCCATATAATGGATGATTTTTGTCAGGCATATTTCCTGATCCAGAAATATTCTGGGAAATCAATTTCTGTTTGCCATGCTGGGCAATAACATGAGGAGTTCTTCCTCTTCCTCTTCCCCTATTAGGGAAATAGGATCCTCTTCCTTGTTGACTCATATCTGTAGTCATGAAAGAAATTCTCTTGTTAAATAATCAGGCAAATTGTTGTCTTTTCCTTGTTTATAAACAATTTCAAAATCAAAAGGGGCTAAATAAGCCTGCCATCTAGCAAACATTTGTTTAGAAATATCATGTTTAAAATCCTTTTTAAATAGACCTTTTGCTGCTTGGCAATCTGTTTTTATAATAAATTTTTGATTATATAAATCATCTTGAAATTTTATAACACATTTTACTATAGCAAGAATTTCTTTAGCTACAGTTGCATAATTTTTTTGTGCAGGATTCCATTTTCCTGAATAAAATCTAACAAGTATTTCCTGTTTATCTTTAGGATTTATTTGTTTTAAAATACCTCCAAATCCTATATCTGAAGCATCTGTTTCAATTATTTTTTCCCATTGAGGATTTGCAAGCATGAGACAAGGAATATTTTTAACCTTTTCTTTTATAATCCTAACCGTCTTGGTATGTTCATCAGTCCAAGGAGAAGGATTCTTTTTAAGTCTATCATATAAGATAGCAGAAATTTTTGAAATATTTTCAACAAAGGATGAGACATAATTTAGACTTCCTAAAAATCTTTGCAATTGTGTTTTATCAGTAATGATATCTGGAAATTTGTTTCCGAATTCCATACTTCTTTGTATAGGAATTATTTTTCCATTGTTTATATTATGTCCTAAAAAACGAACATCTGTTTGAAATAAATTCATTTTAGGTTTTGATATAACAAGACCATTTTGAATAATTAATTTTCTAAATATCTCTAAATGCTTGAAATGAGTTTCAATGTCTTTAGAGAAAACAAGAATATCATCAATATAGACAATTATAAAATTGCTGTAAGGAATGAAAATATCACTCATAATTTGTTGAAATTCTGATGGAGCATTTTTTAAACCAAAAGGTAAAACTGTCCATTCATAGTGTCCTATTGGAACATTAAAAGTTGTTTTATATCTATCAGCTTCTTCAATTTGCATTTGCCAATATCCTGATTTTAAATCAAATTTTGAAAATATTAAGGCTCCAAAAAGTCTATCTATAAGATCTTTTTTATTAGGAATAGGATGTCTAATCCATTTTAAAACCTTATTAAGGGGTTTATAATTAATGACAAGTCTAGGTACACCTCTTTCTTGTTCAGAATGTTTATTAACATAAAAGGCAGTACAAGACCATGAAGATTTAGAAGGAGTAATTAATCTTTTATCAAGAAGAGATTTTATCTCTTTTTTACATAATTCTAAATATTCAGCATTCATCTGACATGGTCTAGATTTAGTTGGAATATCTTTTTCATTAAAGTCTTCCTCATAAGGGAGAGAAATAACATGTTTCTTTCTATCCCAAAAAGCATTAGGATGATCATCACAAATTTCAAGAGAGAATTTGTTATAAATAAATTTTATTTTATTTTGTAGTTTTGGATTTTTTAATTTCTCCTCAATATTAAGAGAATTTATTTCTTCTTTTAAAGAATTAATATGAAATATTTTTCTATCCATTTGATCTTTTATTTCATTAAGAACCTTTTGAATAGGTTTATTTATAAATTGAAAAATAATTGGTTTATCTTTATAAGTACCAATTATACCCTTTTCATCAACACGAGTTAAAGGATATATACTATGTATGAAAGGTAAGCCAAGAATAAGTTGGCTAGAAATATCTTTTGCAAGAAGAAAGGAAGTAGGAATACAACTTCCATTTTTACAAATTAATGTTTCTGGTAGTTTATAACTAATATCCAGAGAACCTCCTCCTGCATGTGATAGAGAATGTGTGGTTTTATGAAAAAATCTTGAAGGAATTAATCCTTCTTGAATAACATTTAAGTCAGCACCACTATCAATCATAGCAAAAAATTCCTTTTGGTAATTATTACCAATTAAGAGTGTTATTTTTGTGTACCATTTTTGAGAGGTAAACATATTTATTATTTGAATAATTTCTTTTGAAGATTGTTTTTTTATCAATAAGAGACAGGAAATTTCCTTGTTCTTTTTCTTCGACTTCTTTCTTTTCCTTAGAATTTTCATTTTCAATTAAGGAAAGTCTTTTATGAAGATCAAAATCGAATTTATGTAAATTTTTAATTTCATTTTTAAGATTATCAATCTCTTTTAATAAGTCTTCAGTAGTTGTAGGACTTTTATTTCCATATTTATGTGTAAGAAGTTTATTAACTTCTTTCATGGAATATGTTTGATTTGAAGTATTAATTTCTTCTTTTATGCTAGTATTACTAGTAGAAGGTGTATTTTCAATTTGATCAATAATTTTTGATCTTAAATCAGGATCTTTAATGTTTTTAAGTAATTCTATAAAGGAATTATTATCAATAACATTAATATTTAAATCCTGAAATTGAGATAATAATTGATAAAATTCATCTCCTTTTTCATTTTTATTATAAATATGATTTATACAAGGTTTTCCTTGTATGCAATTATCACATTCTTCATCACTAGAATATATAGATTCATTGTCTATATCTTTTAAATTTTCAGAAAAATATGATGATTCTTCATCTGATTGATTATTAGAATTTTCTGAATCAGATTCTATCATAATATGAAGTAAAGCTTGTTTGATATTATCATCAATTTTTAATTCATTTATTTTTGTTTTGGTCCAGCATTCATTTGCATAATGACCAGGTTTATGACATTTATGACAAACAATATGTTTTTTATCAAACTTGTCTTTATTAAATGTTTCTTTTCTTCTTTTCTTTTTCTCTTTAAATTTTTCAGAGAAATGACGTCTTTTTTTATAATATTTTTCATTGTTATTTCTAGAATGTCTAGAATGTTTTTTATAATTTTCATCTCTATCTCTTTTAGATGTTTCTATACCAAATTGGTCACAGAAATGTCCTAATTGTTTTCTTTCCATAAGACTTTGTCTTTTAATTTGCTTATTAAGCTTGTATTCATTACAAAGGGCTATACCTTCTTGAACACAACAACTAATTAAGTTTCCATAAGTATAGTTTTCATAATCAATATATAAATTGTCTTTTCTTAGGATTTTTTTAATTCTTTCAGCAAAAAGACTGGGAAGACCATCAATAAATCTGGCTTTCCAATGACTACTATTACAGTCATGAAGTTCATAAACTCTTGAAAGGAAGGTATCTTTATACCAACGAAAGCTTGTTAAAGTTTTACAAACTGTATTACTAAGAAGAGTTCTTATATTTTCACTATTATCTGTGAATTTTCCAGTAAAATGCTCAATTAAAGTCATAATTAAAGTATAGACCACATTTTCTGTACTAATATTATTTTCAATTTTAACAGAGGTTAAAATTATTTCTTTAGTATAATCTTTTAAATAATTATCCCACCAACCTTTTAATTGGCCAGTAAATCCTGATATTATCATTTTAGCAATATTGCTATCAGTATTTCCCACTGTTCTACAAACAGTACTATACATAAGCATCTGATGAGCCATATTATATATACGCCTATCAGAACTACCATCAACACTCCATTCATAAATACTTTTACCATTAAAGCTTCTTTCAATAGAATAATCTTGTTCTTCATGAAGAACATCTATAGGAGTTGGTCTGTCATAATAAAATTTTTGTTGAGTGGGTCTATCAGCCCATTTAATTTTATTTACAACATCTTGACGAGATATATTTTTCCTAATAGTAGGTTGTGGTTCATTTAAATTAGAAATATCATGATTTTTAAATTTATTAGATAATTCAATAATTAGATCTTCTAAATCATTTTTTGTTGATTTTAATTTAAAATCTTTTATCTCTGGAGGTGGTTGTATAGAAGTAGATGCTATAGAAACTATATCAGTTTCTTTTTCAATTTCTATATGGACATCTGGTTTTATTTGTTTAATAGCAGAAATTATTTTTTCTACCTTATTATGTAAAGAAATTAATTCTTCTCCCATAATATTAAGATATAAATTGGTATAATTTTGTTTTTCCATTAAAACATTTACGTGTCTTATGGTAACTTGTAAAGTATCATTTTCAACTAATTTTGAAAAAGCTGTGAAATTCATTATTTTATTATTCTTTTCCATTTGGAAAGAAGTACTAGGAGGATACAAAGATTTTTGCTCTTGTCCTGTAGTTAATTTATATGTTCTTTCAAGAACAGAAATATGATTTATAATATAGGTTTTTATAAACCAAGGAACAAAGAATATTATTGTATTCTTTTCTTCACAATAATTATAAAATTCGTCTCTAATATGTTCCAAATTTTTAGAGAAGTTTTCAAAAAACCATTTTCTGAATAATATCCATTCAGGATTTTTAAATTCTTTAGTTATCTCCTGTCTAACAGGTGATCCTTTAGAAAAATCAATTTTTGTATTAATCATTAAAGACTAAAGGGAGCATCAGACATAGTGTCACTTTCTTTATGGATATTTCCATAATTAAAATCTCTGACAATATTATTTCTATCAATGAAGACTTCTTCATGAGGATTTCTTTTATTTCTTTCAGATTCTATTTCTTCTCTTATTTGAGAAGTTGAAGCTCTAGATGTTTGAGGTAAATCTACCCAATAATCTAAAGGTGAAATATAAGAATCTGTTGTTCTAGTTTTAAACATAGAATTACTTCTAGAAATAGAAGATGAAGGTAATAATTTTTTCTGTTCTTTTGAAAATTGAATTTGAACAGTTCCTTCTTCTGTTTGAATTATGTTTTTCAAATCATTATTTATTAATGGTTCTTTATAGACAGCTTGTTCTATAGTCCATTTTTCTGGAAAGTTTATTTCTTCCCATTTAATAGCTCTTCTAGTAGTGATATTAGATTTATTGAAATTTGTTTCAATAAGAATTGTTTCGTTTATATCTTTATCCATTATTTTACATCTAGGATTCATAGTATATAGAGGTTTATAGTATATTCTATAACATATACAAATTATTTCAGATCCTGAAATATAATCATAACCATGAGTTTTAACATTTAAAGTTAAAGCACTTAATATGTTACTATCAG
This sequence comes from Scutellaria galericulata, assembly GCA_946896805.1. NCBI lineage: Eukaryota > Viridiplantae > Streptophyta > Magnoliopsida > Lamiales > Lamiaceae > Scutellaria > Scutellaria galericulata. The sequence goes on from OX335790.1 coordinate 17,307,535, forward strand.
TAAGAGATAAACATAGATCAGGATAAACATCAAAATAAACTGGTCCATGTGCCAGACTTGATTGTATTATTCCTATTAAAGATTTATTCCATGCTTTGTTTCTATCATCTCTTAAAGCTGCTATAAAGCTTTCTGGTAATCCTTTTAATGTTAAAGGCCTGAATGCAATTTGCACTAAACCTATATGTATATAATTATGTGTTTTTATAAAAGGTAAAATATCTTTTTTATCAAGTAAATTTAAAATTATCTCTTGATTATCAAGTGGAATAGATGATTCCGTAGTTTTAACCAATTGTTTTAATCCCATCATTTCAAAAGTACCTATTTGGTATATTTTGTTTGGTTTAACCTTAGGAATAGTCCAATTATTTAATAATTCTAAATTTTGTGGAATATCATATTCCTCTGTTATACTGTTTTTAACAGTATTTTTTCCCTTAAAAGGATTCAGATTCATAATTTTATGAAGATGTGTTAGATCATTACTACTATTCTTTTTTAAACATGGCTCTGATACCATATCACATTAATGCTAAATTAAATAAATTATTAGCTCTTAAATTATTATAAATTGTCAATCAATATACAACAATATTAACCTACTTTCTTAATGTTGAAATAGAAAAAGAAATATTATTTATTATTTTATTCATTAATATTGTTTCATTTATTACATATAATAAAATTAAAATATTTTTTGAACAAATCAATTAGTGAATATTTAATTTTAAATGCACTCACGATTTTATCTTAATTGCACAAATACAATATCAATTATTTTAAATGCATACAATAAAATTCTATGTATATAATCATTAAAGATTGAAAAAAATATATTTCTTACATATCATGAATAAGAAAATTATGTATATAAATTGATGATACAACATATAGTTAAATATATATATATATATATATATATATGATAAAATTTGCTAAAAAATCATAAAATAATTAATAAATGTTAAAATATTATTCGATAAAAATCATTTTGATTACCATATTCTCCAAATTATTATTTCTTACTCAAAATGTATTGCGGTTTTATATTAATTTCTTAAAATATTTATTTTAAAAAATATGTGTATTACACATGGTTTATACTAGTATTGAATAAATTAACTTTAGGGACAATTTCAATTTTGTCTTGTATATAAGACATTTGTCATTTTTTAACAATCAAGTATCTGTTTTTCAATTTTGGTCTTCTATGTTTTATTCTTTTCCAATTCTAGTCTATTTTGGTTGGAATTTTCAAAATTGCTGACGAAGTCGCTGGAAATTTTGATGTGGACACTAGAAAATCTGACTGGCAACCACATTAGATTTTGGAAATTATGACAAAAACAGACAAGAATTGAAAAGGATTCAAATATAAAAAAATAAAATTGAAAATCAAATACTTAGTTGTCAAAAAATGAAAAATATTCTATATAGATATCAAAATTGAAATTAACCTTTTAACTTTATATTGGGTTTGATCCATCGATCAAGAAAAGAGGGGTATTTTTATCCTAATCTTAATATTTTATATATATATATATATATATATATATTGTAAGCAGAGATGAGAATTTTTTCATTCACTTTATTATTATTTTTCTCTTAATTAATGTGGATGTGTCTTAGAACATTTCCAACAGTGCGCTAAATTCGTTATATTTTAAGAATTTTTCACTCTAATAATGTGCTGAACTCTCGTTAATTAATCTTAGCTATTCCAATATGTGTCATGTAATATTTAATTGCTGTAAAACTATGAAAAGTGCAATTTAAACTCATATATCGGTGATTATTTAAATTTCAAGAAAATGAATCTATAGTTTTCACCTAATTATAAAACAAATAAAAAAGAAGATATAGATTGGAATTGTTATGCATGTTAGTGGGAAAGTGTTGATTATGCAGAGAAGTTGTGGTCTGCATGTGATACAGATGCGCAATCTCATTTTATCAGTGATTAAAGATTCTAAGGATATAATTCGTACAAACATATATCTTTCTTTTTTTTTTTTTCACAGCATTTCATTTGCAGTGCTCTACAAATAATATTACTAATTAGTCTAACTAATACATGAAATATATTTATAAAAATATTATAGAGTTAAGTAATTAATAACTTCAACATTGAAGACTTGAAGTGAAGAAAAAAAAAATAGAAAATTAATCATTGGACACTATAGATATTACTATACAAAATTTATATGAGACAGTTTCATGAATAGTTATCATAAGATGGGTTTTTATTATTCATAAAAAAAATCATAAATTAATGTGAAATATAAATTAATGATTAACTCATCTCACACAATTAAATTCTTAAATTCATAAGACTGATATGAGAATATGAGATACTGCTCATATTACTAAAACCCACATATGTTAAGGGTGAGATTTCTACAATAACTGAGTTTCCAGCTTGAAAATATCCAAAGATTTTATTTCTTAAAGAGGTTTGTATCATATTATCGTTAAAATGTAAGGCTTTCTATATTCCTTGCATGTGACTGACTCACTTAGCTGGACAGAATATAACTAAGTAGAGAATATAATTAAATAATATTCCAAATTAGATTCTTGTTGTATATATATTTTGGTTAATTTCAAGAATCAATCTGAAGTATAACTGTTTTTCTGTTCGTAACGTAAACTTTTATCTTTATTCGACTGCATCCCAAATTTTACGATTTTTTTTTAATTGCAACACAATGTAATATTTAGGTCATTTTTCCAGCTAAATTCTAAATTATTTTTGATATGAAAAGAATGGTCTAAATTGAATTCAATTGTCAACTTTTTTGTTAGATTTTTGCTCAAATTTAGCTTGAATCTAATGAAAATCAGAAATTGATTAGAGACTTTCGTTTGGTTTGATTTGTGGATTGTTTTATTATTTTGGCGTAAATTTTATATAATTTGGTTATAAAAAGAATCAGGAAATCAATTTCGATTTTGATAGGAAGAATGATCTAATTAAATATATTATGCAATCTAAAAAAAAAATCAGTGGGATGCAATTGGAAATATATAGTAAATGAAAAACTAACATACTTCAAATTGATTTTTGATATTAACCCATATATATTTTGAAAATCTCATTTAATATCTCACTGATTGTGATCATAAGGATGAAGGGATTTTTCCGAATTACATATGACAACAATCTAATATATGAAATAAAAAATAAAACATGATTTCTAAATAAAAGATCTGATCATATGTTACTATCAAGTGATAAAATAAAGAACAACGGAAAATGACAGATAAAATCATGATGGAAAGATCATGGGTAAAGCATTGAACTGCAATAAATGTGTATTTCTAGCCAAATAAGATAATAAAAAAATTAATAATATAATATTATTCATTTTATATAAAACTCACACGGAATAGAGGTTCGTGTCTGACTAATATACTTTAATTATAATCATTCTTATGTTTAACTGACGTGAGATTTGTTTGAGTAGCTAGTATCCAAACAATATATGTTCTTCTTCAAATTAACAATAAAATAAATATAGAAAATAAGATATTATTTGAAACATATATAGTAGACAACTAATTTGTGTTACATAACAATAAAATGTCACAAAAGAAGCAGCAAAGATAGTGCAAAGTGGAGCCTCATGTCTAGGAATAGACGAGTGAGAAGAACAATTGTACTATGGAAGAAAATATGTGGAGGAAAAAGAGGTTAGGTTCTCTTAGGGGCACCACTATATATTTTAGGAGTTTTTGAAATGGGCAACATTCATTGACTCATCCATATCTTTTTTCTTTCCTTTTTTAATGCAAATGGAAACATGAGTAATATTGATGAATTTGCTTTGAGGCCTTTGGATAGTCCACAACCATCTTCTTGTAACCGCCCTTCGAACCCTGTAATTGAAAACCCAAATGAAATTTAAAAACAAACAAACTGTAAAGAATCGTGGGAAAAAAAAACCACCAATAATTTGTAAAAGAATAATAAAAAGGTTTAAAAAAATTTGTTATGTTATAAATATTATAAAATTTGACATTTTAAAAAACTGATGATAAAATTATGCGGGAAAATGTAAAATTTGTGAAAGTTCACAAAAGTTCTCAGTTCAAAAATGAAAATAAAAATTGAAAAGATAGAACATATAATAAGTTACAGAAAAAATATGAACTTTGTTTTCGGAAAAAAAGTTACTAACAATTTATAAAATTCAACTTTACAATGATCTTCTAAAAATATTGCAACAAATGAAGAAAATTATGATATTTAATCAAAAAAAAATTAATAGATCTTTTCTCATTAAAAACTAAACGTAAGAAAAAAAGAAAAAAAAACAGAAAACATAATAATTTATAGAAATTTTATGAGAAAGTATAAAAAAAGTCATAAAATTTACAACACGAAAATATCAAAAATGATCTGAAATTTTCAGAAATTGGGAACTTGTCAATAAAGATCCCCAATTAATATAAAATAATATTTATAGTTTTTTTAATTTATTAAGGGAACAACTTAGCTGAAACCATCTCACATATATATTATATATGTGAGGTGTAGCTCTAATCAATTCATTTCATCTAATTATTAATCTACAATTCTACATCCAAATATTTTAAGTGAGTCTCCATCTAATGGATCTTGATCTGTGAGATGGTCCAACGTGAGAATGTCACATTTATTAATTGTCTCTGTCATTACCTCAAGTTTGCATGAGAAAGACGATGAAATTTGGATCATTTCGCAGGAAATTCAGTTACCACTCAAAAAAAGAGAAAAGAAAATAGCTGTTTCTGCGAGGGAGAAAAAAATTATTCATTACTAATCAAAAGCTGAATTAAATGGTAAAGGAGAAAAGAATAAGATAGAATAGTAGTTTGAGGTGAAATATAAGCAACAGTTATCAGACAAAACACTTAATTTTCCTCTTCAAAGGCCCTTTAGTTGTTCTGCTAAACCGGATAGCGTCGTCCACTTCTCGAATGCACTTGCCGATGCCACAAAAGATACCTTAGAGGCTTCGATATCGTTTTTAGAAACTGCAAAACATCATACTTGATCAGTTCAGATAAATGTCAGATTTCAATCCAAACAGGTATCAACAGAGTTACTACTATGGGTTTCGAATCCATCCTCAAGTCCTTAATCAAAGCACTACAGTAAAGTCCTTTGCGAAGTTCAAAAAACATTTAATGTTAATTTAGTATGAGCATTCTGTTAGATTAGTCGAGGGGGTGACTTCGCTGTGACGTGGTTATTCTGTTAAAACCCAAATTCGAATCCAACTCAAAGCTAATTTTGGCAAAATGGTCATCAAGATTTGTGATATCAATTAACTTTTAGGATGTTTCAATGTGATTCTTGCAAGATTTGTTTGTGAGTTAAATTATAATTCAACTCTGCAATCACTTATGTTGTTGAAGAGAAGAGAAGCTCACCTGATGAGATTAAGGAGGTGAGTGATAAATTGAAGATATCAACCTCTGTCTTCTCTTCTTCACTAGAACTCAACTGCCAACAAAATGTACATTGTGAAGTTTCAGTATAAAGAATTAAGCAAATGGACGCAATGAAGATCTAACGGCTCACATTAAACGATATAAACTACAAAAGAAGTGAAATTCAACCAAATGAAACACCTTGTTGAGAGCAGAGTTCACTTTCTTGAGCCATTCGGTATCCTTGCCAGAGCCGAGAACTGAATTGGCTGAGGAAAGATCATTCTTTTCTAGTGCTTGGCCTATTTGGCTGAGTTTGTATACAAGATCTTGCAAGAATGCTGCAATATGAAGTATCACATTAAAAACAATATTCTAAAAAACCCATTCAAATCTAAAAAAAGAAAATACACCCCAAAAATTTTAGTGCCATTGTAGTAGTGTTCAGATATTATCTTTGTGTTGCCACATTAAAATTATTGGAAGAAAGATGGGTGTAACATTCACATTTACATTCACATAATCTGTGTGATTTCAATCATTCAGAATAGTAATGAAAGGCTATACAACTAGCATGAACCTCATATGAGGAAGCATTCTGGTTTTCTGCAGAATGAGATGGATATTGAAATTATCTGAATAGAAAATGAAACACGATTTCTGGAATTAGACAGATCATGAGAAGGAACTAAGTGTGATTAAGAATAGAAAATGAAACACAATTTATTGAATTAGACAGACCATAACTGTGATTAAGAACCCTTCATTAGCTACAAACTGCATAGAATTCCATTACAGCTTTAATTATTATTATTTTTGTTAATTGTCACAAAAATCACAAACTTTCCAAAAATTGCAATTTTAACTAATTTTTTTGGCTATTAGCAAATATAACATGACTATCAATATTCCGTACGTCCGTAACCAACTGGCAAATTTCGGACATACCTTCCTTACGAAAAGTAGGAATTTAGTGTTTCCATAGGGTGATGATCAAGTGTTTAAAAGTATGTATATTAGGTTCAGCGCATTGAAGAAGGGATTTTTGCAATGAATGTATGTTCGAATTATGTATGTTGATTACAGATGCACGAGACACTAAAACTCATGTTATAATTGCTAATGACCAAAAAATAATTAAAATTACAATTTTGAAAGGTTCATGATTTTTTTGGCAATTGATTCTTTTGACATTTTCAACATTATAAATCATTTGAATCTCGAACCTAATTTTCAAATAACAATACCTAATTCTGATTTTCAATTAAAGTATTAATTATCATATCCAGTAAATTGGGGAAGCTAACAGTGATAACAAACAACCCTTTGAAGATAATGTGGTGAACAAAAATCAACAGAAAATCAAACAAAATTTCAAATTCCATCGATTAAAATCAAAAGAGAAATGAAATAAATGAAGAAGCAATGAACCTTTCTCTTGAGTGGATGAATTGATAACACCTTGTTTTTCAATCCTCTTCTTCCTGTCTCTCTTCACCTTCTCCAGCAGCTCTACATCGTCATCCGCCTCTAAAATGGCGGCGTACGCCTTATCCAAACCACTCAAAAGGACGGCGGCGGCGGTGAGGCTGAGAGAAATGCTTCTTCTGGTGATAACAATGGAGGATGCCTCGTTTCCTGCTTTACATACAATCTGAGACTGAAATGTGGATGAAGATGATGAAGAAGATGTTGATGGAAGAGAAGGGAGAAACACTTTTGCATTTGCGAGGAAAAGTGTTGCCATTTTTTTTTTTTTTTTTTTGATCTTTAATTTTGGTTAGTTATTTAGTAGTGCAATATTTGTGAAGGTTGTGTTTTGGTGGCAAAGAATGGTAGTGTGTTGTGACAGTTGGGAATGTAGAGGATAAGATTTCAAGATTTCCTCTTTCTTTTCTTGGCCTATAATTTTATGAATTGGATCTCTACCAACCTATAATGTTTATATTTTCATATAAAGTCAACATATATTGTAATTGCTTTTGAATTTTCTTACAAATTAATCAGACCTAGTGAGGGCAGGCAATCTCTTGTAAGATTAATGAGTAGAATCTGAGATACTTCAAATATTCATCTCAAAATAAATATTATTTTAGAAAGTTTTGTTAAAATTTAAAAAAATCATAAAAAATGATTGGTTTGTCATTATTTAAGGGGTAAAAAACACTTAACCATCCGAACTATAACCCGTTTTGCAGTTTCTTGTAAAAACTTCTTTTCGTTGCATTGTCCCTATTAAACTTTGTGAGATTTGCACATTCCAGTAAAATGCTACTTTCCGGCTATTTTTTCCGGCGTACATGAAACGTTGTCGTTATAATTAAGGGCAAAACGGACTTTTACTGTTAAGTCACATGTGAGTGACACACGTTTACTGGAATGTACGCCGGAAAAAATAGCCGGAAAGTAGCATTTTACTGGAATGTGCAAATCTTGCAAAGTTTAATAGGGACGTTGCAACGAAAAAAAGTTTTTACAAGAAATTGCAAAACGGGCTATAGTTCGGATGGTTAAATGCTTTTTACCCTTATTTAAGTTTAATAGTTAGGTGTTGTATATATTTTCAACTCTCATTTTGTAATACTGGCATTTAAGATGTATAAATATGGGCAATTTCGGATTTTGGAAATTTTAAAGAAATTTAGTTTTGAATTCCTAAAATGAGTCTTCCTTTGAATTTTGTTTTTTTTAATATAAAAACACTTATATTTTGGAACTGAGAGATAATATGGAGTAGTGTTTGATTTTTGTAAGCTCATCTAATGTAACTAGTTTCGTGAGATAGATCAGCTTATAAAATACAGATTGATTTATGAAAATGAGTTTGAGTTCTACAAGATAATCGAGTTTCGTTTCATGAAATTATATTTGTAAACTTGTTTCATATAATTTTTCTTTTTTTGGAGCAAGGTAGGATTTTAATAAAACCGTTTCACGAATCTAATTTTATAAGACAAGATAACTCACAACCTAAAAAATATAGATGAATTATGAAAATGAGTTTGAATTGTTCACAATAAAATTTACCATCTTACTTAATTGTAATCGTGGGACGGTCACATTCAAATTCTTATGATAAAAACAATCAATATTTGATAAATAAATAAAAATTCATGTATTTGTGCATATTTTAGTTTTGTTTGTTTTTTGTTTTAAGAAAATTAAAAGAAAATGTTTTTCCTTTCTTTTGTTATTGAAACTCTAAATCCAAACATGGAGTGCGCTCCACTAATGTTGCATTTAATTTTTAAGGGCATTTTGGTTCATGAGTTGGGTTGCTTGGATTGTGGTGGGTTTGCATTATTCGTGGTAAATTGAGTTAGGTCTTTGATAGTTTTGTTTAAATGTTTAATGTTAAGTCTGATTTAATTTAATGTTGGTTTGAGTGTAGTGGTATTTTTTTAATTAGATTTTTATAATAAAATTTATTTTGTTCACACAAAAACTCCTATGCACCAGGTGCATGGATCTAAAATCCGTGCAATTCGGGTCGATCCGACCCGGATTCGCTAGTTTTTAATTTTATTTTTTTTTCCAAATTTTTGGCTTGACCTTTACGTTATAAATGTGTAACCATTATGTACAACTATCCCTACCTTTATGCACTGTAACTTATGAAAAAAAATGAAGATTTTCAACACAATTTGTACTATGTACCTTTATATGATATTAATGTGACTTTTATGTTATATTATGTCACATTTATGTACAAATATTCTGACTTTTATGCATCTTTATATATTATATAAATGTCAGAATATTTGTACATAAATGTGACATAATATAACATAAAGGTCGCATTGATATCACATAAAGGTGTACAGTTCAAATTATATTGAAAATCTTCATTTTTTTTCTAAGTTATAGTACATAAAGGTCATGATAGTTGTATATAAAGGTCACACATTTATATCATAAAAGTCATACATTTACAACATAAAGGTCACAACCTGAAGCAAAAAAAAAAAAAAAAAATTTAAAAACACGCTGATTCGGGTCAAAAACTGGGTCGACCCGGATTGCATGTACACCAAGTGCACACAAGACCAATTCTTTGGTTCAAGTGTTTGTTGTGGGTTTAAAAACATAAGACCAATTAACATGAAAAAAAAAATTAAAAAAGAAATTAGAAATCAAAGATATAAACAAGAATTTAAGTCGAACAAAGTAAGATTAATTGGGTAATTTCACAATGGGTAGTTCTATTCACAACCACATTATTTTTCTCTATAGCCATTATACATGTGAATTCTCTATTTTGACCTTTTCAATCAATTTTTTTTTCTCTTTTCACAGCCTCCAACCACCATTTTTTTGTTCTCCTTATATGTACACAAAAAGAGATTTTATGCACTTCAAATCTTTTTTTTTAATTATTAAAATTATCTCTTTGCTCATTTAATTCCTCAACAATTTTTTTAATATCCCCAAATATTTCATTAAAATAATTAACATTATAAGAAAATTGAATTTGTGAGGTAATAAATGTATCTCCATAAAATAAATCAAAAAACAGTTCACACTTTGAGAAACACAGGACAATGCAGAAAATTTTATGTATTTATACAGTATAAATTAATCGAAGTATCAAATGTAGAAAAAGAGAGTCATGGTTGTAGGGGGATATAAATTTTCTTGAAAAATTCTAAATCCAAAATAACTTCAAAGAAAATGTATGGATACGGATAAAAAAAATTAATTATTCATTCCAATCTAAATATTGTGTGGCAAATCATTGAAATTCATAGTTTATGGAATAATGGAGACTAAAACGAATGTTGTTTTCATTTGGATAAAAAGAAGGTTGACGGTTGAGATAATAAAAATGGTAGAGATATAATGATTGTAAAAACAATAAAAAACATTAAGGATAAAACAGAGAAATTAAATGCATTATGGTTCTGGAGAGAAATATTGATGGTCATAGATAGAATTATCATTTCAAAATGTGCATGAAACAAGGCATTCACCATAAACCCAAATTTCACCTACCTTTTTGGATCAGGCCCAAAATAAACACGAGCCTTGAAATACACAAACCAAACAGGGTCAACTTTGATTTAAATCTTCTAACACATCCAAAGACATGAAGCAAACATGCCCTAAGTGGAATGGATAAAGTTGTAATGGGCTCCGCAGGTCTTGTTGGGCCTACATACACTATTTAAAAGCAACACATTTTGGGCTCATATGTGGGCTCGTTCTATATATATGATAAGGCTTTTGAGTCAAGGCCTTATTCGATATAAATGTTGCACTGAACTGAAATTGCCAAATAGGAGAGTTTCAGTAATTGAATTAAAATTCGATACTCAACGTTAAAGGGATGTTTGAAAGGAGTTCTGAGTTTATATGGTTTTGGTAATCCTGATTTTGAAATGAAGGATTTTATAAATAAAGGTGAATAGAAAATTATATATTTGTTATGAGATTTCATATAGTACAATTAATATTATAGATGTTGTGTCAAATTTTCATCTATGGAACAAAAGCAAAAAGGTTTTACAATTACAATTTAAACCATTCACTTAAAATCTTCTAGTTAATAGAAAAAATAATTAATATATTAATAAATACTTGAGATTTCACAAATCAATAATATATATTTCAATATTTTCTTCAGATGATAAATACCCAATGTTTGTAAGAAAGGAAGAGTTCTATAAATTACTCTTATGAAAGTTGATTACATATGTTTTAGTGCATGCGTAATCATCAATGCATTCAATGGTGGTAGTTGCTGTTGTGGAACACAGTTGAGTTGGTAAGACATGTAATAATATATAAATATAAATCCTCTTATAATCTAGGTTCAAATCTCGTGTATTTCCACCCAAATATTGTGGAGGTTATCATGAAGTTTGAATATTAACTATCTTCCACTGATATTTGTTATTCGAACATATCCCGCAAATTACATTTCACCTAACTGAAAGATTTATAATACAAGTGAGAGAGTTCTTCATCTCTCTAAAAAAAATGTAGGAGTTCAATATTAAGGTAAGCTTCACCCCTAAGTCCTATAATAATAACTCAATAATTTCAATAATCCAACGGATTGAATTAACACAAAAATTTATATGAGATCATCTCACGAATCTCTTCCGTGAGACGAATCTTTTAACCCAACTCGCATCCATAACCCAACACAATTCATTGCATACCTACAAACCCCTCTTAAATTAAGCCAATCATTCCCAACATTAGCCCACCACTAAATAAACTTATCAGTCCAATAGGCCTCATATGCACAAAATCAATCCAACTAAAGCACTCCCAAATAGTTTCGTCACACCAAACAACGAATTAATTTGTTACACGCCAACCTTAAACATAATTTGTTGCACTGTTGCACATAAACTCTGAGCATTTGACCAACCAAGTGTGATATTTGAATTTTTTTCTTTTTTATTTTTATTTGAAAGGATCTATGGTGAATCTTCCTATAATTTAGTGGACAATAATAATAGCAATCGAATTCTTTGTTGAAAACTTCTAAATAGTATTCTATCTTATTAATATAAATTAGGTATAATTAATTATATAATAATTTTTTCATATATTATATTTTTATAAATTATAATGTAATGGTTTTTTTTTAAATATAATGCAAATTTTATAAATAAAAGTATTAGCTATGATGTACTTGCAGTAGTGAAGTAAATTATCAGTTTATATTCTATTTTTTTTTTTAGCTATAAGCACTAATAATAGTCATATAAATATATGTGTTTTGCATTTACAACTATATAATATTTGTTGTATAAGTATGCACTTACAACTGTAAGTATTCATAATAGTTAAATATAAGTATGAGTACTACAAGTATGCATTTTATTCGTACTAGTTTTATATAAGTATACGTTTTATTATTTATAGTTATGTTGTTTTACAAGTATGAGTTTTACAATTTTAAGTATGTATTTTATAGTTATAAGTAAGCGTTTTATTCTTAATAGTTAAATATTTTATATAAATATGTGTGTCTTATAGTTATAAGTATTCGTCATATAGCTATAAGTATGCATTTTATTCTTAATAGTTACGTTGCTATATAATTCAGCGTTTTATATAAGTATGTGTTTTATAATTATAAGTTTTGTAGTTTGAAGTATGTGTTTTATTGCTATTAGTATGTGTTTTTTTTCTTAATAGTTATATTATTATATAAGGAAACATTTTATATAAGTATGTGTTTTATAGTTATAAGTATTCGTTTTACATCTATAAGTATGCATTTTATTTTTAATAGTTATGTTTTTATATAGGTAAGCGTTTTACATAAGAATGTGTTTTATAACTATAACTATGTGTTTTACTAGTGTAAGTATGCGTTTTAATCTCAATAGTTATGTTTTTATATAAGTGTTTTAATAAGTATGTGTTTTATAGTTATAAGTATGTATTTATTCTTAATAGTTAAGTTGTTATGTTTTAATAAGTATGTGTTTTATAGTTATAAGTATGTATTTATTCTTAATAGTTAAGTTGTTATATAAGTAAGTATTTTATATAAATATGTATTTTATAGTTATAAATATGTGTTTTATTTTTAATAGATATGCTGTTATATAAGTAAGAATTTTATATAATTATTAATTATTGTAAAGTAGAGACATCAAACGGTACAAGTTTCTTGATATATTATTTAGTTGATTGTATGCATTTATTTATAATATTGAAATAAACAACTTAGCACATAAATTAACTTAGAAAATTCTAAAATCAATTCCAAGGTTCCAAATTTAAATATAAGTATGCATTTTACATCTATAAGTATGTGTTTTTTGTATTTTATTTTTCCATTCAATTTTGGATTGAGCTTCTTTTGTGCAATGGTGGATTTATTGGATTGAGCTCAAAATTGTTTGGGTTTGGGTTGGGTTTTGTATTGTGAATTTGGGTCGCGGGTCAAATAGATCCGTCTCATGTAAGCCCCCTTACATGAGACAATCTTACAAGAGACTAACTCTTAAATTAATGTGACAAAACAGAAACTTAACCAAAAATTAAGTTCCAAATAAACATTATGGAAAAATGGGGTATCAAATCCCAAGATATATTAGTTCCTTGAAGCCACGTAGGTATGCACTTTTTTGAATGATTCTTGCTTTTAACCAAGATAACTTGAAGTTCCAACAAAAAAGAATCCTAATTATGAACCTTAAAAAAATGATAAAGGGTCCAATAATGTCAATATTTTTATTTTTTTTGTGATTTTTTAGTAGATATTCTCATGTATTTTTTTGGGTGATCATGACATGAGATTGCGTCATTCATTGAATCTAAAACACATTATTAATTTTTAATTTGTCGTTGCAAGTTCACTTTCAATGTTATGCAAAATACAGCTAAATTATTAATTAATATCACTAAATTAGTATCATTTCAAATAATTTGGATTTCACATTAAATAAAATTTGCAATATTTTTTCTCAATAAGAAAGTGCTAATAGTTTTTCTGAGAAAAACGAAAAAGAAAATCTTTTGAATATTCTAAGATAAAAAGTGGATGGACCAATTGTACAGGTTCAATAGGAAACCAAAAATTTAAAAAAAAAAAAAAAAAAAAAGATTCCAATCTCCATATTGTGAGTCATTGTTGACACGAGTAAAGACATACATTCCAAATAGACTTTTTGACCTTTTTCTTGCATTTAAAAAATATAGAAAAATGAAAAAATAAAATAATAATCACAATAAATTAAATATCAGTAGCAGAGACACCTCTAAAGGCGTTCCTTTATCGTCGGAACGTAACACGCAAAATTGATGATATATCTTTCACTTCTTTTGATCCACACATTTTTCTCAGCTTTACTTTCATTAACATAATTGATGAGCTTCCACTTTTAATTCTCTACTTTTTTTTTCTCTACTTTTTTAAGTAGCTTAAATTATTTCTTAACTAACTTTGGAAATAAATTGTGTTCGCATCAGTTTACTAAAGAAATAAAGATATTGATACTCACATCTCAAATACATTTAAGATGACTATTTATGTTGTAAATAATGTTTTAACGATATGATCTCAACAAGAAAGAGTTGAATTTGATTAGTTTATGCACAATTTTAATGTGGGCTATTTTTTTTATCTGTTTTTCCACTATCTAACATGTCCTAACAACCTTAAAAAATTCATACATGTTAGAGATATTTCTGTTAGATTTTGATAAAACAAGTATTCTTGTATAGAAGTTAGAGATCTCATTTTTCCACATTGTTTAAGTGGAACTAAGTTTTGTAAAGTTATATTTCTGGGTTGTGTTTTGTAAAAGTTGTAAAAATTAGAAAGATTGAGGATACTGATGTTAGCAGGATTCTGCGAGTATGGATGTATCGGATGTTGATTCACTATAAGTAGAATCACTAAGCAGGATCAACAAGCTAGACCAGGAAACAACATATAACAAACAGTAAGGAGAAATGGAAGCTGACTGCAGGATTCAAAAACAGAAAGTTGTTGAGAAATCAACAAGCAAAATTCAAGAATAGGAAGCTGTTCGAAATCAGCAAGTAGACGCAGATCAGAAAGCTGGCACAGAACAGTGAACAGTTACTGCAACCTGAGCAATAAGTTGTAAGTTATTCTAACTTATTTATTGTAGTACGACGAAGTATTGAAGACAGTACGAGGTATCTGCATTATCAAAGTAACCGGTAGATGGAAGTTAGCACCTGACCTATGAGGTGATGCCATCTAGACCGCAGACCTGCAAAAGCACTGTTGCCGAGGAGTAGCGCCATTAATGCGAATTAGAGTATGACATGCCCTATTTCCCCTATTTCCCCAGTTCTTCCAGGCGCATTAAATGCTAAGATTTTGAAGATCAATTGAATTTCTACAAGGACAATGTCTCTCTTCAACGGGCATATCCTTACAATATAAATAGAAGAATGGAGTGACCAAGAAGACAACTAAACTTACTAACATGTTTCTAAGCTATCTATTCTCGAGCAAATTACAAATTTGCTAACAGTTCAGTCACTCAACTTTTAAAAGCAGTCGAGCCAAAGTTTTCGAGCCATCAAGTTCTTAAGGCTGACTTCGAAAGTACAAGTTGAAGACCATATACTTTTTAACCATTTGGTGTGTGCTAAATTGTTTCAGTTGGTGTCCTTAGTGGGAAATATTTAGATCCTCACTAAGTGTTAGTCTTTGTGTAAGATTGTTTACTCTATGTGAGTTTTGTACCCTATGTGGGAAGCTGTCTAGGAATCTTACTGATTCTAGTAGGTTTAACTCGTTAGGAAGAGATTTGTAAAGTTGAGACTTGTAAAACAAACTGACCTAGTGGAGTCCCTCCTGTGTGAAGGAGTAGAGTGGACGTAGAAGGATTACACCACCTTCGAACCACTATAATCCTTTGTGTGTTTATCCTTTACTTACTTGCTGCATATAACATATATCTATCTTGCTCATACTGCTAAAAGGATTCTGATAAAATCATACTTGTGAAAAGAAAACTGTTTTTCAAAAGAAACTCTATCTTTGATTTTCGTTGCATATTGTGATAACCGAGACAGTAAGCTAATAAGCATATTGCCAACTTACTGAATCGAGCGTGTTGCTGGATTCTCTATAGAATTCAGCAACCTGTTTACATAAAAAAATTTAAAATGCAAAATTTAATAGAAGTTCATTCATCCCCTCTGAACCTCTGACCACTTGGGACCAACAAAACCAACATGTGCAAAGTCTATTTTAAGAAATGGTTTATAATAAAAGATTAACACAAAAAACCTAATTGAAAATGAAATCACTGTTGGATATTATGTATGGTGTACTTGAAAATGACTCGAATGATAAATGGGAAAGTCGAGACAAGAGTTGGACTCTTTCTTCATAAGATAAAATTGCCCTGTATTCAGTGTTTTATGGTCTATGACAAATGTCCCCAAAATACAATGACTTACTAACTTAAGGATCGTAGCACAACAATCCAAAAGTTCTTCGGCGAACGAAAACAATATTTGGAACTTTCTAAAATAAGAAGATGAGAGGACTACAATTGCTAGAATGCTAATAATGCAAGTTGTAGTGAAGTTAATGAAATGATTGAATGCGAGATCTATTTATAGAAGTTGAAGAGGTGTAGTGTCTTTCCATGAGAGACACCTTTTAATTTGAAATTATGTATTTTCATAATTAGACATATTTTGGTTTGAATTGAAATCTTTCAATAATTAGACACCTTTTGGAATGAAATAGTGTGTCTCGCAATGTTTCAGATTAGATGCATCCATTTAATTTGGGTTGCATCAATTCAATTCAAACCCACACCTTCTCACAACTTCACACATCTTCAAACATTCACACATTTTCAATTTAAGTTGCCAACTTTAAATATTAATTTCTCATTCATCCGAAATTGAATTTGAGAAAATAAATACTCTAAATTTATCTACTCGAAATGTAGATTTCAAATCTGCAGCTTACTTTCATTTTTAACAAAAGAAACACTATATAAAAATTGGTCAATACCAATTTTTCCAAATCAATTTCCAACAATCATAAAATTTCACAGTTTAATTTCAATATGAATTTTTAAATTAATTAGCAGATTAAATCACTAATATACTATAGTTTTACAGTTCAAAATATCATTATTTTCTAGCGAAATATTAGTACCTACGCATCTGACAAGGTTTTATACATTTAATGTCATCTTCTTTTAAAGACGTCCTAATTACGAAGAAAATAAAAATAAAAAGCCATTTCTTAAAAAAAAAAATGTAATTTAATTTTGACTTTTTGAATTTAAAAAAAATGAATTTAACACAGCGTTATTGCAATAAGAAATCACAATTATATTTTTTCAGCAATCTAATCATGTGATCTTGACTAAATAACCACATTAGATACCACATCATAACCATAAGAATAATAAATAATTAAAATTTGGGTTTGCATCATCAAGACGTCATCATTTATTTTACATGAATTTGATTTAAAAGAGTTTCGATTAAAATATTTTTCTTTTAACTTAAATTCATCTAAAACAATATACATTTGATGGAGATCAAACTATATAGATATAGATATAGATAATTGGTGAGACATTGTTTGGAAGTACTTTGGTGGAATCTTGGTGCATAAGACATCACATCAACTCGATAGTTTGGGTGACTAATGTTTTATGACCACTTAATATTAAAAACATATTGCTGAGTCAACTTCCCGACTTAAGACAAGCCAAATTTTCATTATATTATATATATATATATATATATATATATCATATTAAAAACATATACAAATATGTTTATATTTCTTTAGACTGACTTTTGTACTAATTACATTATAAAATTCTCCAAAGACTCAACCGTACTATATAAGTGGAAAAGACAGGCTCCTACTACATTTTCAAAATTTATATTAATTATGCACCAAATAATACTATTAGTTAATCTCTAGCTAGTAATTATGAAGAGTTAAGAAATCATAATTATTCTTATTATTAGGTGTGGTTAGATATGCAACTGATACATATTATTTCGGGTTATTACACTCAAATTAATCAAACGTATTATCAATATAATGTGCTAATTATATTCCGTTTTTTCTTCCATATCTTTTCAACTATATTTAATGTCTTTTCAAAGTACAATACATTTCCACGTTTAATCAAAGGTACATGAGAAAACTTGAAAAAATCGTTGCAAATTAAATATATATTGATCTATACTGATATCATAACGTTGTACAATTGGGAGTATTATTTAATTTTATATGTTCCATCTGTTTTCACTTACTTTAAAACATATACAAATATATACAAGATAAGTATTGTTTGAGTTAATGATATATACATATTCATTCACATTTCATATAGTCATTTACCATTTAAAAAAACACACACACACAAAACTAAGTAGAAAAGTAGTGGAAGGGCTTTTCTTTGTGTGAACACTTTCTTTGTTTAACAAAATGCCAAGGAATGTACCTTAGAATTTAAGTCATGCAAAAAAAAGAATCCATCATTATATATTATATATACTTCATCTTTTTGGCTTTCCCTTTTCTTCTTTACAATTATTTATGCAAAAGTGCTAACAAGTCCTTGTTAATGAAATCATCCTTTCATTATTATGTATAAGCTAGACTTGTAATTCTTGAAAAATAAATGTTTTCTTCTAGCTACGCTCAAAATTAACTAAAATAATGATGTTAAGTTTAAGATTGATTGTTAAAGCATCTATGAGTTTATTAATATTCATAATGCATCAATTTTCAACAACCCGATAAATAAAATAAAATTTAAAGTTTGGTCAGATCATAATATATTTTAGGAAATAATAATAAATGTCTACTCGAACTTAATTCAACTTTTAAAAAATCTCGTTTTAACAAGTATGGATGGTAGTAGCCGAGTACTGAATTCTCAACCTCAATCTGTAGTGAAAAATTAATTATCGATTCTCTTAATAATGAATGGTCTTTAATTTGGTAATTGGCATCAAATTGTGTTTTCAACTTTGGTAAATTTTTCAAATCAAGATTAATTTAAATACACACTCAACTTAAACATGGGCAAATTAGTCTTTTACACATTTTTCTCTAACAAAAGATTTATTAATTCCAATTTGATAATAATATTATCAAAAGCTTTTTACCCCTAGTTATTTTCTTACTGAACCAATGAATTATATTGTATAATATTTTTATTAAACCCTATTAGAATGGAATTGTAATTGTGAACAGAACTTGCATGTGGAAATGGAATCCCAGCCCAGTAAGATTCTATATCAGATATCATGTGGGATCACAAAATATATATCACCAAGACACTAATTGTTGATTAATTTTTAAATGTGCATATTTTTAATAATTATTTTTCCGTACAGATTCTCTCTCCTCTTTCGTCCTTGTTTCTTATTTTCTCACATCCTCAATAATTTTCCTAAATTAGGTCATTTTGATTTTCAAATTCAAATAATAAATGGACAAAAAGTTTAGTTACATATGAATTAAGGGATAAAACATAAATTGCATCTCTTATAACATCATTCCACAGCATGCACTGTACACATATGAGTGTAATAATTATTTAAAAAATTTTACCCAAATAAAATTGAAAAGTAATAAAACTATATATATTGATAAAAAAAATTAATTTTATTTAATTTTGTGGTATAAATAGACTAATATACCAATATATTTTTTCCTGCATATTACTATGCAATTAACTCACGTGGAGCGTGAAACACACGACACAACGTTTGAGAGTGGTCCTATTTTTCTCAAAGAAGAATAATTCCCTTTTCTCCACAACTATCCTATTTTAAAAACAAGAATTTTTTAACAAAGTCACTAAGCAGGTTTTTGAACTTCTTAGCAAAGTATTGGAGCAAAAGGACGATCCAATCACCACCCGACACAATTTGCACACCATACTACGTTTTGATTGCAATTCCACACACCATTATTGAGAAAACTTTTCAAAAAAAGAAAAAAAAAAAAAGAATTCAAGAAAACGACCGTTAAAACCCACCCCACGGCGGTCCTTTAAACCACCGCCTCCGTCGCCTGCGCTGCTCTTTCGTGGAGTATTAACCTCTTGCTCTGAAATACTGCAAGAAAAGTTTATGGGCCCCAGAAAAAATTGTGTCTTGGTGGGAAAGTTGAGACTGAGAAGAGGTTGATGGATTGTTTCTTGTGTGAGAGGAAAATTATCGGGAATTTTAATTGAAGGGAATTCGAGAAGCGATGAGGGTTCTTCGATTTCTGTTCTTGGTTTCCTTTCTCGGCCTAAATGGTAACTGTTGATTTCTTGATTCCTTTAGCACTTTTTGTTGTTGTTGTTTTCTTGAAAATAGACTTAATTTTATATGTGATTCTGAAGTTTTGGTATGAGTTTGTTTCTGGATCAGTGATCATCATCAATTTTCTAAGAAAATTTTCAGTTTTTTATTTTATTTCATTTGATTGGTTTTGTATTTAATTATTTAATATGGGGCTTTGAGTTTGAAATTGAATAAAGGATGTATGGAGTTCCCACAATTTCTGATTTTTAAGCACTGTTTAAGGTATTGAGAACCTAGTTGACTTAAACATCAATTGTTTGTTTTAGCATGTAGAAATTTATATTCATGAAAGTTGTATATTGGGGCAGTTTTGGTGCATCAATTGATTATGATTTCTGCTATGCCTTTCAGCATCTCTGGCTACAGCCTTTACTGGAACTTTTGGAGTGAATTATGGTAGGATAGCGGATAATATTCCTTCGCCCGACAAAGTAGTTACACTACTTAAGGCTGCAAAAATCAAGAACGTAAGGATCTTTGATGCGGATCACAGTGTTCTGAATGCATTTAAAGGGACTGGGCTTGAGTTGGTGGTTGGACTTCCTAACGGGTACGTGAAGGAAATGAGTTCCAATGCGGACCAAGCCCTGAGTTGGGTCAAGGATAACGTGAAGGCGTTTCTTCCTGAAACGCACATCGTTGGTATAGCAGTAGGGAATGAGGTTCTGGGGGGAGGTGATAATGATCTTGCAACGGCTCTATTGGGGGCTGTGAAGAATATATATAATGCTACTAAGAAGCTTGATATAGACCATGTAGTTCAGATTTCTACTTCTCATTCGCAGGGTGTTTTTGCGGATTCATACCCTCCATCTTCTTGTATTTTCAAGGAGGGTGTTGCTCAGTTAATGAAGCCTCTTTTGGAGTTCTTTACGCAGATTGGATCTCCTTTTTGTCTGAATGCATACCCCTTTCTGGCTTATACGTATAACTCGGAGAAGATCGATATAAATTATGCTCTCTTTCAGCCAACTGAAGGGATATACGATGAGAAAACTGATTTACATTACGATAACTTGCTGGATGCTCAGATTGATGCGGCTTATGCTGCCTTGGAGGATGCTGGATTCAAGAAAATGGAAGTTATAATTACGGAAACGGGTTGGGCTTCTCATGGGGACCAAAGTGAGCCTGCTGCTACGCCAAGCAATGCGAGGACGTACCATTTTAATTTGCGTAAAAGGCTGGCCAAGAGGAAAGGAACTCCAATGAGGCCTAAGAATGTATTGAAAGCCTACATATTTGCCTTGTTTAATGAGGACTCGAAACCTGGGGCTGGCTCGGAGAAATATTATGGACTATTTAAAGCAGATGGGAGTATCTCTTATAATATCGGGTTCCCTGGACTTAAATCTTCATCAGCTGCTTCGTCTCGTGTCTCCTTTAAGGTATTGTAATTCTTTTCTTGAATATCATGACTAATGTGAGTTTCTTGGTTTGGAAAGTCAAGATCATTAATTTATCCCTACATAATTCTACTTTATGCATTTGGCTCGTATAGAAAGAATTAGCTTTAACGTGCGAATTTGTAAGTTATAACCGTAGGAATGTGATTTAATTTATTGAGTTGATTAGTCTATATTGTTTACAGTCTCATTCAACTCCACAGGACATTATCCCACGTCTATGGTGATCGATTATATGGATTTTCCCCTGTATGTCTATGACGAGAGAATTCTAAAGTCAAAGATTTTAACCATTCAGAACCTTTTAGCTTTTCATTTGATGAAGCCTAAGACTAAAAATTTGTTATCTTCATTCTATATCTGCCTCTATACGTGTGGCTGTTTCTCTGCATGTTTTACGTGAATATCAGGAGGTCCCGAGGGTGCTGTCACTTAGTTTAGCTGTTCAAATACTGCAGTGATGTCCTTCTAATTTAGTAATTAACTTGACTCGATATTCGTATGTGATGTACTTTGATTTAGAGTATCTTAAATAACTAAATGAGAGAAGAGTAAGATCTTGTATTCAGAAGAGACAAACAATATAACCTACAAAGTAATATATTACCGAATTATATGTCTATAACTTCAATACATATAATAAAGCTTCTATAATCCAATTTGGACCGCCAACCAGAAATTGCCAGTGTATTATATGTATTTCCTTTGTTCCCATAGAGCTGAGTAAATCAAGGAAGTATATATGGACAATATCTGCAGCTGATATTCACCCCAGAGCTTAATACTCTTGTTAATTAAATGATGGAAATGATGCAAAGAACTGCCTTTTATTTCGACTCTGATAGGTAACAATCAAGTTTAAAACATTGTCTAATTTGATGTTAAAAACTTTTTTTCTGGATTGGAACTCAACAAGAACCAACCAAATGGGGTTTCATAATAGGTTTCATCTTAGACGTCATAGTTGTTAGAGGTGCAAAGGTAGTCCTGGCGCCTTAGGCACGCGCCTCTTCAACACAAGGTGCTAAAGTCCAAGAAAAAAATTAAAAGAAAATCTGAACAAAATGATGTGTGAAAGCTTAAATGGCCAGAAAAGAACAAAACTCAACACAACAACAACAAAGATTAAAATACATAGGTATCCTGTAGCAGATCTGATTCTTTGTCATTTATGAGAAGTTCTTAGGTGTAAACCCTAATGTTTGGATTAGTGTTTGCTAGTCGGGATTTGGGGTTTGGATTCATTCAAATCCCCGTTTGTTTTGAGGTTAGAAGAAGATTATATAATCTACCAAAATCCTACTTTATTTAAATTAAAACACAATCATTAACCTCATACTATAACCTATTAATACACAAATTTCAATACACACCTAAATTTCTACTATTACAATCATTCAATCATTACCATTACATCAACTAACAATATAATATTACATAATAATATTTTTCCAGCATTGATTTGACATCTACAGTACTAATCCCACCTTACAAAATCTCTAAACAAACACAGATTTTAACTATTTACCTTTATTTAAAAAACCCAGTATTTCAAAATCAGATTTCCCCAATCCTATATAACACCAATCCAAACATAACGTTCCCGAGTATTTTTTCCTCTGTAAATGAACTTCCGACTGTTCTAATGTTATTCTTAAGAAAGAAAAAGAAAGTCTTCTAAAATTCTTAAAGCCTATGGATGACACATGCATGTATGTTGTGGCCGGATAAATCCGTCTAGCCTAATGGGCGATCCATAAAAAAAATGTATGGTTGGCGTATGTGTCTAGACATAATGTCGTGTAAGCACAATTATATTACTCTGTGTTGTGTCATGTTTTTGTGTTACTTTCCTCGTATGCTTAACTAGGTAACCACCTACAATTAAGAGATTGATTCATTTCCAAAATGGTTACTATCTATCTACCTTTTCCTTAACTTCTATCTTATTTACGATCTGTTACATATATTTCTTTATTCTATAACCTAAACTTAGAAGTGCTTACATTGAGTGTTCGATATTGCTACTTCGATTTTACACGAATAACATTATTCTGATATCTTTCTTTTATTCTCAATCATTTGGATTAACCTATCAAATATGGTTCATGTCCATATTTCAGAACCTCGGAGGTGGAAGAGTGGTAGGGCCATATTCTTTGTTATTGGCGATCTCAGCTTCGACATTAATGTTGCTTTTGAGAAGATGAATTAGATCTCTGGGCTCTCAAACATGGAATAAATTTGCATGGAAGTTGTAGCTCTAGGTAATCAATCACTTTTACTTCCAAATCTAATATATATATTAGGAAGAACACAATGTTGATGATGATACTCATTAGGAGCTGCTGATAATTTTATTTACCTCAGCAGTATGTGCTCAATGTTATAAATCAAATTTTGCTGGCTCCCCTTTTTCTCCATTCATCAACTACATATCAATATTATATCGATGTTTGTCGTTTTCAGTGAAGTTGTTCAAGTCGTAATTAATCACCTACTCGAATACACTATTTGTGTCGAAGCATTTGATCCGTAGACACTTTATATTATATTTGTACTATAAGCATCCTTTGTGGGATATGTGTTTCGCCATTTTCATATAGGTTCATGTTTTTTTAGCCTCGAGTAAGTTCGTAAGCCATTAAGAAGTTCAATAAATTGAGCCCGAATTCGGTTTAATCATAGATGAACCAAGCTCAAATTGTGGTGAAAAACTTTGACTGTTTTCATTCATTGGCACTTGTTATGATTCTGCATGCATTTTTGACATCAAACTAGCTAAATATTTGCATTCTAATGATCTCATATAAGAAGCTAACAAAGCTCAAACGTAGATATTTAAGCATAAAAGAGAAGGATTGTGCGTGATCTATATCAAATTAGACATTAAAAATGGCACAAAAACCATGCATGAAAGTATACTAATTTATTTAGTTCACGAGTGATGAGTGGATAAAGCTTGCATGCACAAAATCTAAAAATTTGCAATTCGATTCATTTAATGAGTTGTCGTGGTTTTTTATATTAATAATTTATTAAAATTCAAGAGTGTCAATTAACTCTAATTTAAGAAGAAGAAGAAAAAAGTGCGAAGCAAGATTGAAACTAGTGAAATTCTCAAACTAAGAAAATGTCATACATATCTATATATGAATTTTGAAAATTAATAAAGCTAAATAAACTCGAGCTTGAATTAAACTTGAATCAATGCATAGTCATTAATAAGACTTGATTTTCACAAAAGAATGTAAGATAGAATCAATTCTAATCCTCCAAGAATGTATAATATAAAGAAAAAAAAAAGACAAAATTCAGAAATCAAATTAATCCACTACTAACTTAGCACCCAATTCTTCTTCTTGTTCTTGAAGAGATGCCCATGTCACTAATCCTGTGCGGGCGGGTGCAGGCACTATCCAAGTAGCAAAGTTTTTTCTTGCAAGATTATAAACATCGTTGTACGTATTACAACCATCAACAGAATGATACTTCCGAGTACGAAGAGAGTAAAACAGAATGTCACCATCATCTTGAAAGATCGGAGAGCAAATAGTGTTGGCCATCGTTTTAGTCGGAGCCTCGTCTCCGAAAGACGAAGCATGGCTCAAATATAACATCTTGTCCCCCAAATCCTTCACCAACTCCCACTTCATATCCCCCTCCGATAACCTATACACATTCACCTTCCGTCGATCCAGTACCACAAACACTGCATAAAGTACCTCTTCGTCCCCCTTGATTTTGAACAAATAGTGGTCTTCAATTTTGTTGCGAAGCCAACGAAATTGAAGACAACTCGAAGGATCTCCGTGTCTCTCGACATCAAGAGTCGCCACGCCACCTTTCACACTCACAAAGTATAATAGTCCACGATGCAGGACCGGGGCCGCCATCGACACCCAGAAGTCGGGCCCCGGGTCCCGCACGGACACCCAGAACCCGTCCTTGGAGCACTTGTACGAGTGAGTCTTCCATTCCTTCTCGCCCCGTTTGAGCACACATATCTGCACCTCGTCACATCATACCAGAGTTTGGGTCCGAACAACAAAACAGCTCGGTGAAGTAGGTGGGTTGAAAAAATGAATCGAGGTGTAGTCATAAAAGCCGCCATCCGGGCCGGGCCGGTAGTTGGGCAGCTCGATGGTCAGCCCGTTGAAAGGATCGAAGAAGAAAAGAGTAAAACCATCGTTTCGAGACAGTAACAACCATCCATACTTGGAGCATTCTACTCTTACCCTGTTGTTCAATATTGGGAAGCTCATACGGAAGAAACCGCTGAACTGATAAATTTTCCACGTAATATTCGTTTCGTGAAACATCAAACAAGGAGAATGATTGTACGGTGAGCCTACGGAAGCTTCGTTCCATGATCGACATACGAGTCTAAAACTATGTTTGTCTTTGCCATATACTTTCGATAGTATCAACTCCACTAACTCCTCTGGTAGATCTTCCTGTTTCCTCCTCGTCATGACTTATGATCTTACCTCAGATTCAAACTGATCACATTGCAACATATATATGACTAGAAAAACGAAACCAATTTGAATTCACAGATATTGAATCAGGATTATAATGTATAGTTGATACAAGTACGTACCTAAACCTTGCAAGCTTTGTTCAGAATAAAAAAAAGAATTGAAAACTAATGAGAAATTGAGACTTGAGTCTTCAATTTATACAAGTTTGCAATCCTAATTCTTTTGAGGAAATTTAAGTATTCTAATCCTAGTTGATTTGAGAATACTAGTCCTATTTGATGTCAAATAATCTCCAAGTTTCACTAGTTCTGGAGTCTAAATACTGTTTTATAGTAGGTTTCGTTCTGGATTTTTATACAATTTTATTCTCTAATTATCTCTATTAATATTTATTGGTTAAAATTTAGGGATTTAATAATTTGATTATCTTTTCAATCTTCAATTAAAAAAAATTCTTAATTAACTAAGGGTATATTTGTCCAATTTTTATATTCCTTAATTTATGATAAAAATTCAAGAACAATACTTATTATGAAACTGATAATGTATAAAACTACTTATTTCAAAATAATACCACTTTCCTAATCTGATTCGATTTGCCAATATTAATTAATTCCAATTTCCAACGGGATATATCCTATTCAACTAATCTTTCCCAATCCTAGTTGATGTCAAATACTAGTATTTAATTTCCTCTCTTATGTACACATACCTATACAAAACTAAAGAGGGTCAGATCAGTTATTTCTTCATAATAATAATAATAAAGAAATGAAGAAACATAATTTCTGGGAATCCACGTGTCAAGAAAAGGTAGGCACTTGAACTGGGTATTAATTATATATGTTGTTGGAATTTCAAGTATGTATTAATATTTTCTGTTGATTAATACGTTAGAATATATATTTTTCTATAAATATATAGCTTGTAATTTTGTTGATGCAGGTTTGATATATCATCAGATGGAGATTAAAGAAAAGATAGAGGGGGAATCACCTCCTTTACTTTTGATATCACATGGGAATCACAATGAAAAACAATGTTTATATAATGTATCAGAGAATCAATATATACAAAAATGATCCCTATTTGGTGTGACAAGCAAGTGCTGGGGTCTAGCTATGGATGGCTTGTTTTAGTAGATACGAACACAGATGAATGTTGGCTATGGAATCCGATATCCACGGAGACAATCGAGCTGCCAATATTGGCATTGTCATCCGCATACGACACTTGTGCGTTGTCTAAACCGCCCACTGAATCCGGTTGCCACATCATCTTCAGTTACAAATCAATCTACGCCCCGGCCTTTTGTCAGGTGGGAGACGAAGAGTCTGTCGTAATGGAAGACGACGATAAGGCCCAATCACTAATGGCCATGGAGTCTTTTGAAGGGCAGATCTATGGCTTTGTTAGTGATGGTTGGCAAATTGTTACATTTCATTTTGTGGGCACAACTCTTGAATTCAAGCCCATTTGCCATGTTCTTATAGCATCACCATTCTGGGCCACATGGTGCTTAAACTACTTGATTAAGCCTTCTCTGTTTGTTGGTTCGTAGGATGAACTCACATGTTTGGCTACAAGAATATTGTGATTCTAGGGTATATGAAGTTGACATCAATGAGCATTGGCCAACGTACAATTTTCGTGTCTCGTGTGGGCCCTGCATTTTGTTCGTATTCGTTAGGAATTAAACCTAATTCCATATATTACACACGAGGGGACAGAGACAGTAGAAATCTGCATATCTATGACTTGAATGATATGAGTACCACTATATTGTTTTCGTCTCCGATTGTCGAACGCTTCAAATCCATGTTTTTTTTGGTTGACCATAAACTCTTATATCAATTTGTTAATTAACTCCCTAGCTAGCTGGATGGGTGACGGGTGACGGGTTGTGTTTTTTTTAGTTAAATCTTTTAATTTTTTGAAGATTGTAATGCCAACATAATGACGAACATTTCACAAATTTGTTAAATGTGTGAAAATCGTAACAAAAAACTTTTAAAAAACTATTGAACCGGTTCAGTTTTGTTCGGCTCCACTTGGCCGAACACATAAAAGAGTGTTCGGCCACCTCGGCCGAACACCTTGAAGCCTGTTCGGCCATCACGACTGACGACCGAATACCTTGAAGCTCGTTCGGTCATCTTAACTGAATGAAACTAGTTTAACAACGTTAAGGATAAAATTAAAATTTTTTTTAAAAAATAGTGTGGTGCCTTTAGAAATGAGGTTGGTGTCTTTAGTCCTCCCCTAATCATTCTAAGATGTCATTTTAATATATATATTTTTAGATTTCAAGTTTTGTCGGAGAGTTTTATTGTTGAAGTTATGACAATTAGGGGATGTTTGGACTGGATTTGGTACATCCGGATTTTAGATGGACTCAGTCCAGTACATGTTTGGACAAGAATTTGCAAAATCCTACTTTTTCTACAATTCTCAATAAAAACATCTATTTTTTACAATTCTCAATAAAAACATCTACTTTTTCTACAACTCCCAACAAAAAAACATCTATTTTTTCTACAATTTCTTATATGAAAATGACATTTTAACTATAATTCTACTCAAAATTCAAACTCACAAAATCCTTCTCAATCCTAAATCCAAATTTGATAAAGTCACCTTAAGTTCAGTCCAAACAACCCTAGGGTATGTACAAGAATCCAAACCTGGCTTTGAAGTTTTCAAGGGACAATGATTTTAAAATCTGGGGCCAAACCGAAGATTTCTGAACCTTTCAATGTGGCTTAAATTTTAAGGCCACAAGTTTGGGCTTCGGGTTATTTACAAAAGCCCAATGGGCCTACATGCCCTATCTCAATGACTAGGGTATTCCCTTTTTTCATTTTATATAAACTCGACTCTTTCCCTACTAGGGTATCTCTTCGTCCCCTGCTTCACCTTATACTTCTTCTTTTTTTTATTCTTTTTTTCTTTATTGTTTTACATATCGAATGGCAGTGATGATAATTTAGAGAAGTCATGCACCACTCTGATCTGTGATGAGAATTTCTCATACCCATATAATTTCTGAGCCTCAATTTCTGTTTATTTTTTTTGCTTTAAATTAATTTTTTTTCTATTTTCATTTCATTTGATTTCATGTAATTATATTTGTTTAATTTTGGATGGGTTAATGTTGAGTTTCCAGATTTCGAATCTGTAACTGTGCCAAAATCTTCGATTATGTGTGTAGTGAGGAACCAAGTGATGCGATCTTTCTTTTAAAAGAAAGTTCAAACCATGATGCGGACCGTACAATAGCTTAATGCTTATGGGGATACACTTTTGGTCTCTGATGGTTCTGTTTTTTATAGATTTGATTTTATGTTTTTTTTTTTTTTCATTTTTCTTTACTTTTGTGATTTGATTTAATGTATTTCATTTTTCAAATATAATTTTTGAGTGTGATTCATAAATTCCATTCATTTCAAGAATATATTGCGTAAGTATTGAGTTTCATGTATTATTTTATGATCTTGTTTGACAAAAAAGTAAAGCATTTTAATCAAGTGGATTTCAAACTTTTATTTTGAAAAAAATTGCAAAAGAATCATTTTAATTTATAATAAACTTTTTAAAACATATATAACATTTTAAATAATATAAGTTGTGTAAGTATTGAGTTTTATGTATTATTTTATCATCTTATTTTGACAAAAAAAAAAAAAAAAGTAAAATCAAACAGATTTCAAACTTTTATATCTCAAAAAAAAGCTTAGAACTTTAAACTAATTCAAAATATAGATGATAAATTTCAAATCATACATATTTAAAATAATCCTTGCATCAAGTCTAATAATATGAATTTCAAATCTTTCTTGAGGTTCCTAAATCCAACACAACCTTACATATTTTGTGAGAATAGCTATTAAGTGAAATGCCTGGATCTACGGGACCTGGGATGTATAAAATTACAAATTCGTAGTGATCAAATAACCATTTCACAAGAACTATATTCAACCAAGATTTGAACTCTTCCTAAGAAGTTCATTCAACCAAGATTTGAGATTAATTCTTCCTAGGAAGTTCATTAGGGAAAAAAAAAAAAAAAGTGGAACAATATGTGGATGCTCATTACCTAGGTAAAGACTTTCTTTTGGAGAATAGGTAGAGATTGTCTTCCTTGCAAGGAACATTTGCAAAGATGTTGGTAAGAACTATATTCAACCAAGATTGGCAAGAACTATATTCAACCAAGATTTGAGATTAACGTCTTAGTTCATTAAAAAAATTTCTCTTCCTAGGAAGTGGAACCAAGATTTGAGATTAACTCTTCCTAGGAAGTTCATTAGAAAAAACTCTCTTCCTAGGAAGTGGAACGTAGAGACTTTCTTTTGGACAATAGGTAGAGATTGTCTTCCTTGCAAGGAACAATTGCAAATATGTTGTTTTGAATGACAATTTCTTTGGGTTGTGCTTTATTTACTTCTGGGTCTGGAATCGAGAATGTTTAGCATATTTTTGTTGATTGTTTTTTTGCTCGACAATGTTGGTTGATTGTTGGATTGTTCAGTTGCATGGAAGATTTTGTGGATCATGTTGAATCATTTGGAGAACTATGTTTCAAACTTCTTGAACAATCAAATAAATAGTTTGTTAACACAATATGGCTCATTTTTGTTTTTTGGAGATTCGAAGACAAATGAAGGATCAAATTTGGAAATGAGCTTCTTTAAATGCATTCAATATTGTTCATTCTTCTATATGAGTTGTTGGCAGCTTCAAGTTCAAGCAACATCCCAAATTCCATCCAACAAAACTCAAATGATTCAATTTGATGATATAAACAACTCCTTATGTAAAATGTGATGTTTATGCTTGTAATTTCACAATAAAAAAATGTGATTGATATTTGGATAACGCTTAGGTATCTACAACCATTCATTTTCATAGTGTTTTTAGCATTAAAAAAACATTTTAATAATTAAAGTTGTAGAAATGTTTTATCTAGTGCACAAACTTCTCCAGTAACATCTTTAAAGGAGAGAGAAAGAGTGTAAGACTTCAATTAAGTGGGCCCACACAACAATCTCGTTATTATATTACTTTTTGTCATTTTTTCAACTTTTTATGGCATTATTTTAATATATTACTACAAATCTAAAAGCCCACTCTAAAAACACTTGTTGTCGATATTCTTAGAGATCATAAATACTGATTCTTGTCGTGTAAGTTTTTGATTCGAGAAGGCTGTTGGCATATTTCAAAAACAGAGAAGTTTGATATTTTTGAAGCTCTTTCTTGGACCAAACTCATGGATTTTCAGCATGTTATTTTTTGTGGATATATTATCTTTAATGAAAAAAGATATTTCACTATTATCTATTGTTGAAAAGAGTTGCTTCAACAACTTCCAAACTTCATCGTTCAGTTTATAAGAAGAACTTCAATTTATTTATTTATTTTGTATCGTCTTTTTTTCATCATGCTGTGAATCTTTTTTAGACTAGACTATTTTTTTTTTTTTTTTTTAAGAGGATCCTAATTTTCTTACCAGCATTTTAGTGCAACATTGTAACTTCTCAAATTAATTAATAATATATATATATATATATATATATATATGTATCTCTTAAAAAAACCGACATATACATACCTATATGTGTGTGTATATATATATATATATATATATATATAGAGAGAGAGAGAGAGAGAGAGAGACAGAGAGGGGAGCAGTAAACCTGAAAATGGCGAACTCGGGTAGCGCTACGTTAGGCAGTGAAGCCAAGGAAAGCATAACGGAGAGGTTGTGTCTCATGGAGGACTTGTACTTTCCTCGCAAGGTACAACCCTCCGATACGGCGAATTCATCTGGCCGCAAGTCCGTCCTCCTCGACCTCCTTTCAGCCGACGCCGCTGTCTTTTTGGGTATTTCCATTCACTCTAACTTGCAATCTACTATTTAATTTTTTTTTTTTTTGATAATCTTTGTCCTTAACTCGCTAATATGTTGAACTTCATATGGGGGATTGCTGATGACGCTTGGATGTTTGAATGATTCGATTTTGCGGATATCTTCTTCTTATGTGTTTTCTTCCTGTGGACCTTTTCTCTTTGATGTTGATAACGATGTTCCTTTTGAATTCATGTACGTTTTGCAATTTCGATTGTTTACATGTAATTTGTAGTTTTTCTTTGGCAACAAAGTTGAATTAGTTCATTATACATGCTAATTGGACACATGTATTATAATTTATGTTTAATTTTTGTGCTCTATTGCTTTTATGGATTCAGAGCGTTATGGGTTGAAACTGTCGCTGGAGGAGCTTAATCACTTCAATGTGTTGAAAGATGATTATGAAATCAATTGGCACTTAAATAAACTGCGAAGCATTATGAATCCAACTGAGGAAGAGAGGAAGTCTAGGTCGGCGAAGATCAAGAACCGGAGGCTGGCTTATATGGATAAGCTAATGCTGGATGGGAATTATTTCTCAGAAGATGCGATGAGGGAAAGAGAACCGTATTTGCATCATGAGTATGTTGGAAAGTTTCAGGATCCAAGTGGCAGGAGCATGGCTAGGCCTGGTGAGCGGTGGTCTGAGACACTTATGAGACGATCTGAAGAGGCAGTTTTGGTGGAGAAGATCAGAAGGGAGCAACAAAGGTTGGGTGTGGCTCAAAGTGATTGGGTTGGGAATGAAAGAGAAGAGCAAGAGGAGGAGGAGGAGGAAGAAGAAGAAGAGGAAGAGGAAGAAGAGGAAGAAGAAGAGGGTGGAAGTGAAACAGAAGCTGCAGTGGAAACAAAGGACGAGGTGAAAAACCTGGCAGTTGGCCACTCCACTGAAAGCTCACAGAGTCTTGAGGTAAAAAAAAGTTTTTCTTTCTTTCAGCACTTCATATTGCATTATTACGATTATCTGCTCCTCATATTTGACATGATTGGACACTACTTTTTGCTGATTAATTTATAAGTGGTGCATTGTCATTCTTGAAGGAACAAGATATGTTTGATCTTTTTATTGAGCATGCTATTATGATGCATGTGCAATTCAAGTTTTCCTTACCATTCGAGATCTTGCTGTTGTATGTATCATAACTCAATCTCTTACTTGTTGCTTATCCAATAGATGTGTACTTTCTTGCTATGTTGCATTTACAATTATCTGTATTGTATCTAAACATGTATTAGCATTTCTAGTTAGAATGTTTGAACCTCAAGTATGAGGCTAGATGCTAATTATCCCCAACCTAAATAGTATAGTTGCATTGAGTGAAGATGGTATTGGACTTATTTATACTTCAGCCCAAAATTATGTTCATATGATATAGTTTCGGAGGCATTCAATCTGTTGCTTTAAATTCATTGAGGAACTTTATAGTTACATGTTGGTAAATTGCCTCCCTTGACAATCAGGTATGCTCATATGGGTAAAATGTGTACAAGTTCAGATTACTTGTAATCCTTGTTACGATATAGAATAATGAATAATCAATATATAAGAAACCCTAAGAATTCTCAATTTGATGCTTGGCACCTGCTGAGTTTTGCTCTTAGTATGGTTCATTCTGTATACCACATAGTGGACCCACCTATATCTTAGTGACTCTGATGTGCTCATGTAATGGTGACAAGTGAATCTGCTTTGATCATGTGAAGGTGATAAACTATTTTGATCCATAAATGTTTTCATTCCATAGCCTGAATGATGGTAAATAGAGAAAAGGATTAGTTACATTTTAAGATTTATTGTTAATTCAGTGGCAGATAATAAATTACACTCTTGCTATGGTACAAGTTGGATTGAAGAGGTAAAGCACTTTTAGAACAGTCACGAAGAAGATATTGACAACTTCAATAGATCCTTCATCAACGTGGACAAAGAAATTTGCATCTCTTGTCATGTGATCACTTGCATCAGTGTCTACTATCCATGAGTTTGTCTTTTTCTGATAGCATTTAGAGCGCTCGGAATATTACATTTCTGTGCAACTAAGCAACACCAATTATAGTTGTGGGATAATTTGGTTGGGGTGACTGCGATTATTATAGAAGTTTTTGCTGAAGACTCTATAGAAAGAAAGGGCCATCAGAATTCACATCCTCCATTGTTGATTGGAGTTGATGTTGGTAGTGGATTGCTAATTATCGGTTGTCATAGCATGTGGAATTTTTGAAGGAAGCTTTTTAAGATAGAAGAATACTTGGTGAATTTAATCTAAAAGGCCGCTAAGCTATAAATAGGCGAACAAAATTTTCAGTTATAAATATAGTCCCAATTAAGGAAACAACCTTGGATTACATATGCCTACAGAATATGGAAGTAAAAACCAAAATAGGAAACATATCCCTGATCCATATCACAGATAACCGATACCATTACCCCTCCCCCCCCCCGGCGTATAGGAGCTTCCTGTTGCCTCATAATTTTGGGACTGATGTGGACATAGATTGAAATGAAAATGATAGAAGATCTTAAAAGGAAGTGCGCGCAAATTCATTAAATCAAAATGAACGAAATCTTATTTAAAATGGGAGCTCATGGATTAGTTTGAATCAATATGGTTTTTCCTCATGTTCATTCTTTATTGTCTTCTTGGTTAATGATAGTTGGCGAAATACAAATAATCTATGCCACTTCAACTTCTCTTGGTCAATGGAATAAAAAAGAAGCACCTTGTTTTGATTTTAAAACTTTTGGGGTGTAAAAGATTACCTTTCCTGCTGCACCTCTGGAGAAGTGGACTGCAATTTGTGGTTTTAGACATTTACTGCACCATCCATTTCCAAAAAAATAAGATGAGATCCAGGTTCCCTTTAGTTCTATTTTGAGGTTATTGCTATGATTGCCATGCCTTTCTCATCTCTAGAAGAGAGCAGTTGAAATTTAGTCTCATAAACTGAAATGCTCATTGATGTACTGGTTATGAGTTGGTCGTTCAGCCATCAGATTTACCATTACAGTATCTTAATTTATTGAATACTTGCATTTCTTATCTAATGGTTGTTGAAAATGGAATTTGCACTTTCGATCTATTTGTTTCTGACTTGAGTATTCCGTTGCTCTATAATTTCTCAAATTACGTGTAATGGATTAGTATATTATTCAAACGTTGAAGCTAATTTTTATTTTAATCCATAGCTTATGAAGTGATGTCATTCAGTATGTTTGATCACATTGTGTAGGTGCAACTGAATCACAGTGCTGAGGTCGGAGCAGACGAGGAAATGCCAGATCGAATGGAGCAGTTCATGCATATAATGCAGCAAAAGTTCTTATCGGGGGAAGATCATCAGCATCTCGACTACTCAAAAATTGATGAGGATGAGACTTTGGATGATCACTGGATGAGAGAAGCAAATCAAGATGCTGAGGAGAAGTATTTTGATGATGTTTGAGAAACGTGAACAAAGTTCTGAGTTTTGTAACTCAAATCTCAACTTTGATTCTTCAATTTCTGTATTTTGTATATGGTTTTTTATTTTATTCTTATTTTCCTTTTTGAGTAATTGAATAAACTATATATTTTCTTTACCTTTTTAAGCATTTCTATACATATATAAAAGCACAATCTAGAGAATTGAAGTTGAATAATTGGAGCCAAAATTATGATTACTTTCTATTTTATAATGAACATCTTGTTATAAAGGTAGAGACCACATATTAAACCACAGAGCTTCCATTCATTTCAAACATTAATTTTTTTTTTTTTTAAATTCATCGAAACCTTTCTTTGAGACGAAGTCCATTGTTTACAAACTAAAACATATGAACCTTGTTTGTTTACCTTTTCTTGTTCCGATTCAATATTTTATTATAATTAATTGTTACTCTTAAGATAACCTAACATGTGTTTTGTTAAATACATAATAATCATTTATTGTATTTAACCAATTAAACTTTCAACTTACTTTCAAATTTTATAGTATTTCAATTTTCAAGGACTGTTCTATTAAAGCGTTAATAAATGTGAACAGTACTGACTTTTTTTTTTTTTTTTGGAAAGGTATGTGATTAATAACATAAAAGTAGAACAGAAGATTAGGAGTTGAGTAAAAAAAAAAAAAAGAATTGAGCAGAATAATATTTAAATGTTTATATAGGTTTTGTGTCCCCAGCAAAGGACGAACAACACAGCCGCGTTATCAGGTTTCTGATGTTTACCTGCTTCGACGTTGCTCCAATCTCTGGGTTTTACTCACTCTTCTGAACTTGCACCTTTCTTTTCCCAATTCACCCTTTTTTCG
Source organism: Scutellaria galericulata (assembly GCA_946896805.1). Lineage (NCBI taxonomy): Eukaryota > Viridiplantae > Streptophyta > Magnoliopsida > Lamiales > Lamiaceae > Scutellaria > Scutellaria galericulata. Next base: position 17,343,861 of record OX335790.1, read on the forward strand.
TCGATTTTACGTGTACGATGATGCTTAATCTTTTCTTTCCGATGAAATTTAGTGTTGAGATTTGAATTGGATTTGAATTTTGATCCTGCAATTTCATAGACTAGGGTTCTTCATTCTTACTGAAATCAGAAAAGGTTTAGTTTGGGGAATTTTCGTTTGCATGATTGCATTATAATTTAGTTTCCGAACCTATAATTTCGTCGCTGAGAATCGCACAATACTAAGAAAGCAGCGACGAAATGGATTTTGCAGAGCAAGCTATGAGTTTATTCGGAGAAACTGATTCAGAAGAGGAGAATAACAATGAGGAAAACGAAGAGCAAGATAAGGAGCGGAAGCAACAGAGTTCGTCCTCTTCGCACTCGTCTTCTTCCTCCTCATCATCAGGTGGTTCCTCCTCCGCGTCCTCCTCGGCAGCCTCCTCGTCCTCCAATCGCAGCAGTAGCGCAGAAGAAGAAGAGAAAGAAGAGAATGACGATAATCATGGTGAAGTAAGGTCTTCTTCCTATAATAATAACAATTACAACCACACCAATGATAGTAACAGTAACTATCATGAGAACGATGAGGAGGTGGTGGAGGAGGACAAGGATCTGTTTGGTTCTGATAATGAGACTTATGTCAAAACGTCTGCCATCAGTCCTTACCCAGTACCAGGTTTATCTATCTATTTATTTTTTTGTGGTTCTTTGGCTAATTGTTGTGCTTCCTTCAACTTGATTTATGATGTTTAAAGTTTTTTATTTTTTCTCCTTCAACTTGATTTGCTTTTCTCTGCCTCTTCCTTTCGATTCCTTCGTCTTGTCCTAATTTTGTTTTGGTTTTAGGTCATTCTTCTTATGTTGGTTATAGTATTGTCTATTATGTGTTTTTCCACTATTTACCAAGTAGGTCCCTTCTCTATCCCTAGTTTGAATGTTCTCATTTGTTATATATCATCAAAAGATTAATTTCCCTCATTCTTTGTCAAGCATTTTCTTTGTCATTTATCATCACATTTGTCTTTTAAATTTTTCAGCAGGATGTTTATTTTTTTTCTGTACAATTTGTGTTTCCAATGCACAATATAATTCTCTGATTTAGTTTTGTTGGAGCTCATTTCTTTCTTGAATCTGTACTGTCCTGAATGGTAAACTTCGATATTTTCGATGTGAGAATAAGTTATGCTTGATTTATGGAATGACTTTTTATTTGGGTGTTATCAAAGCTAGTTAAGATGAACTTTGTTCTAGGCCATTTAACAGCGGTGTATGTATTTTGTAGCAGTTGTTTTTTTTTTTTCTCACTCTCCTAATGAAGTTACTCTTCCAGGAAACCCAGAAATATGGTTTCTAGAGGTTACAGATTGTAGTAGTCTGTTTATTGTAATGTGGCTCCTTACATCCTCTCTAAGAGTCTTAATTCTTATTTTGCATACTCAGTTTTGCCCCCCATACGTAATACAATCAATCATACAAGAGGAGGTTATGGACGTGGACGATGGCAGAATGATAGAGGGCCTGGTCTACTTCCCCGTCCTGGCCCGTACCCACAAAGGCAAAACTATGGTTATGGTCCAAAGTTCTTTAATGCTCCACGTGATGAACGTTTTGTTTCTGAGTTGAAATTCTCAAAAAGTGAAGAAACATTAGCTAGAAAAGCCATTTCTTTTCAGGAGGTAACAGTTTTCTTATATTTTGTGACACCATCATCTTAGTGATGTCAAATACCCTTGTATTATTAGTGAATGTCTAAGACATTTATTGTAACTTTTGAAAGTTGTGTTGGGTATCAAGCTGGTTAATTTCATGCCAAGGCATTCAGTATGTTGTGATAATATATAATTATATATGTTGTTCGGATTTTTGGAGCCACTGGAAGATTGAGTCTCATGATCTTCTGGAAATTGCTAACTTGCAATGGTTGGGCTGCTGGAGTTCGATTGCTTCTCTATCCTTGACATCACTATATGATGTTGTAAAATATTAATTTCTGGACGAACTATTACTTTTAGAGAGAGAGAGAGAGAGAGAGAGTTACTGTAGAATTCCATGTTAATAGAAAGAGGGCCAGCATAGGAGATCTCTGTAGGTACATCATCAGATATGGAATATATATATATATATATATATATATATATATATATATATATATATATGTATGGGTGCTGAATAGTGCGATCAGTATCAATGAAATAAAACATATGTGCCACCTTAATGGTTCTGAATACAGTTAGCCAAGTTCTTGCCTTGGATTTCACAAATAGCATATTTCATTGATAACTCATAACAAATGAACTGGTGATTTAATTGGCTTTTCATTGATAAATTGAGTACACATACCTATGTATCTTTAAACACATTCTCAATTGATCTCCTGCTCAAATAAGTATGAACTGGAAGATCCTGAGGCCTTCAGTCTTGGACCATCTCTAAAATAAATGGAAATGGATACATGGGAATAAGAATTTGCATTTTTGTATGCAGTCAGGAAAAAGTCGTGCATGCAAGTGTCAGTACCATTAACTGAATTTCGGCTATATTGTCTTACCCAGTTAAGCTTGTTTATTTTGCAACCAGCCATGCGAGCTCGCTTGCTACAGTCGTGTAGAAGGTGGGGATGTCTTCTTTGATGATCGCAGCGTGGTGAGCCCTTGATTCTTTTTTCCTCAGAGTTCCACTGCATGATGATTACCAGCTCATTTAGATCAATTTTTTCACATTGTTAGAGGCTGTTCAAGCGGCTTATAACCGAAGATATTGGAACTAGCCTCAATGAAGGTTTTGATACTTTTATTCCGAAGAAAGGTGCGCTGTACTAAAATTTTGCATTGTGTCTAACTCTTATCGTTCAGAATTATTCATGATTTTGTTATCAATTTGCCTTTGTGTTTCCATCAGACTTGGGCTCTCAAGGCTTTGGTGACCTGCTTGCTACAATAAGAAATCGAAATATACCCCTTCAAAACATGCACTTTGTGGTAAGAATATTCAATATAATATACCCCTTCAAAACATGCACTTTGCGGTAAGAATATTCAATATATCCAGCTCTCATGGATCTAATTAGTCTGAGGATGGCTTCAGTTAGTTTTAATAATTTCTCTGTTTCTTTTCCATGCAGACGTTTCGTAACAATCTTAACAAGGTAATTGCTGGTTCTTCTCTACTGATGCTTTTTGAGAAGCAAATCAACAGAATTCTTGAGATATACTGGGTGTTTTTAGATTTTTGAAATGCAATTTTTTTTACAGAACTTCATAATCTTTGATAGAACTATTTGATAGAACTATTGAACTCATTGTTATTTTACACTGTAGCTCATTTTGGAAAAATCTTGATATACTCTCAATCGAAAGGCTCATCGACTTATAGTCTAGGAGATCTCCATATCAATTTTACTTGTTCCTTGAAAATCTATGCGAAACATTTTCAATGTGTACATATCCTTTTGAGTATGAAATTTTCTTAATCAAACAAATTATATCAATCAATATGAATTTTATTTTTTGTTCTCTTGTACATGTGACATTGAGTTACTAAAATGTGCTTTAAATAACAAATTTAATCCCATAATGCCAAAACTTCTTTTATCCTTTTTCAACATTTTATTAACAGAGATTTCAGATAACTACTGTAATTCTTAAACATGTCTGTGTTTGTTGGTTTAGGTCGTAATATTCTGTGTTTCATGAGAGTTTCCAATATTTTCTTTGAATTTTAGTGCAACCAAACAACTGAATTTTTTTTCCCACTAATCTTGTATGTCTCCCCTATTCAACATCTTCTGTGATTTTTCTTTTTCTCATGCAACTTACACCATCAATTTCTTTCTGATCTGTTTCATCTCTAGATTCTAGCCACTGCATATATAAGGCACGAGCCTTGGGAAATGGGGGTGCATAAAAGGAATGGAGTAGTCTATCTTGATGTGCATAAATTGCCGGAAAGGCCACAAAGTGAACTGGACCGTCGAAGGTGCAAGTTTAGTTTCAGTTTATGTATTTAGCTTCATGTTATAATATAAAAAAATTTCCCCCCCTCTGGTCCAAATTCTAGATCCGTCCTGTGTCTATCTGTATTTTGAAAATCTCTGATCCGAAGTGTGGTTATGTGTGGTTATGGTATATGCATAATAATGTCCGAAGTAATAGAAGTATAATTTTTTACTTGTATGTGTGGTTATGGTATATGCATAATAATGTCCTTTAAGCCTCTTTCCTTATTCATATCTCCTGACATTTTTTTGGGTAGACACCCTCGTAGCTGCTACAAACTTTCCCTTGTGTTGGGGGGCATTGGTCAAGAGGTGCAGAATCCAATGGCATATCTTGTGTGCCCACTTGAATTTGGAGTCCAAAACTAATGGCTGCAAATGGTTCAGGCTTTGATTGTTTACAGGCTTCAGCTCAAACTCATCTTAATATTCTGAGCTTGAGCTTGAGCTTCCGCTCATCAAGCTCGCTAATTAGGCTCCTATTTGAGTTATCGAGCTCAGCTCAAATAGGCTTTATCTAGCCTTATTATAGTCTTAGATTTTAGTTTTGAAAATGTTTCAAAAAGTTCATGCATCCCATTTCTTTTCACCTGTTTTCTTGAGTTAATATCCACTGACTTAATCTTTTTGTTACCCTCTGGAGATAGATGTTACTGGGGCTATTGTTTTGAGACTCTTGCCACAGAAGATCCAAGAAGAGATAATGGAGAAGGGATACATCATGTTGATGCCAATGTTGAATACTGCTCTGTGATTAAAACTAAACTAGGAGCTCATCGTATACTCATGGGTGCTGAAATGGACTGTTGTGACTTAACTGATGAGGGTAGGAGATTCTATGTGGAACTTAAAACAAGTCGTGAGGTTGGAATGGTTGGATTTTTTTTTTCTTTTTTCTGTGTGTGTGTGTGTGTGTATTCTGTTTTCTTGGCCCAGGTTATATAACTTTGAATCTTTCATTTTGGCTTCTACAGTTGGATTACCACACTGAGGAGAGATTTGAGAGGGAGAAATTGCTCAAGTTTTGGGTAATGCATTGCTAAGTTCTATTTAGCTTTCAGCTCACATGACTCTTTTTTCTCCCCTTATGTTTCTTTTCGCCTGCATTATTGTCAGGTTAGTTGAACAGTATCTAGGTTAGCATGGAAAAATTGTTTGATTAGCCACTGTGGACACCAGTTTATAGGATATTTAATACTTGTTTGCAAGCCTTGATAATATGGCTTGATAGATGAGTATAACAATCTAATATGTTGTTTGCTCCAATTCATGGCGAGTAGAAGGGAATAGCTTGTTACTCAATAGTTGCTGATCCTTGATTCTAGATCACATGTGGAAGGTGTGATGTAATCCAAAGAATGGTGCCTCACGCATTTAACTTAGGATGGTTAAAACTGTCCCTTGCATACGCAAAAAGTCTTGAGACCCTAATCCACTATCAACCTGCCCTTGGATTTAAAACGTAACTGTTTATATATATTTTATATACAGATAATAACTGTAGTGTAGGTACGATATGTCTGTGTAGTAATTAATATATCTGAAAAACTGATCAATTTAATAACTAGTTATTTGAAAGCAAAGTAAAAATTAAGTACTATGACATCTTACATATTTATAAGAATGTTAATCTTAATATAAATGTATAAACATATTTCGTAATAGTATATATTAAGTTATAATATTAAATATGCTTATAAATAGTTATATGCAAATATATATATATATATATATATAGACAAGATTTTATATATATATTCATGTAATATAAGTTTAGCTAAATATTTTTTTATATGATAGTTAAGACAAGATTTTAACTATGTGTACTACGTGTTATATTACTTTATATATTTATAGATTATATAAAGATAGTGTATGTTTTATCCAGCGTAATTTAATGGAAGTATATTATATGCACACACGCTTACACATATTTTTATGAATCTATATACAAAGTATCCGAGCATTAACTATACATTCATGTGAGATATTGAATAGATAATTATTGAATCTAAGAATTGGATAGTGCTGAGTTTTACTAGTAATGAGCAAAAGGATGAATTTACAGTTTACTCCATCAAGAACTTCAATATGGCTGACTAAACACTTAAGTACGTGATATTCAAGCCTTAAGTCATGCATAAAGCAAATGATCCCTAAAGGCTAAAGATAAGTTATTAATTTCTTTATCCAGTATATTTGGATATTTTCTTCCCCTATTTATTGTGCAACATTAGCATGCTAGATATAATGTTAAGCGTAACTAAAATAACACGTAATCACAGTGAAGAAATTATGTCATTCCTGATTTTGAAGTAAAAGCAAGTTAGCAGTACGAGGGACTTCCTAATGTTTATATGTAAAATGTTCACATATGTCATCATGAAAATATATATTCTAGTATGATAGATGAATAGAGGAGATAATGTTACCTGTTAATTTTGCTGAAGTTGCCTGGCAGATTGTTTCCTAACTGCTCCAAATTTCTGACCCTGAATATGTCACTTGCAACATTAATTGAATAACTTGAGCGCATATTTCATTTGGGATTTAGGAGTTTGTTTTACCAACCATTTCTAACCCACCATTTCTAAAAAAGATGTGCTTATTACTCCTCTCATTATTGGTATAGATTCCAATGCAAAGAACTGTCTACTGGATTTGAACCTGTTTAACCCAAGTTTACTAAGAGTGGCTACCTATTTGATCTAATGGGAGGAGTTTCTTTGAAGGGGTCGACCTACTAATTCATGATATATGCAATCTAGGATCATTATATTCCTCTTGTAATGGACTTCAGTGACGATAATATTGTTCTTAATTCATTATTTTAGTCTATTGGTTAAGAGCATCAAATGGACTAAAAAATTTGGTCACTGAAATCCTTGTATAATGCATAAACATAAGGATGACTGATTCCATATACTTCTCTAGGGGTCGTAATTAAAACTTGTCTCTTTTCGCAATAATTTAATGACGTTTATTTTTACTGAATACAGACCTACTTTCTAATACATGAGGAAAGGCATTCATTCAATCATGCGATTGAAGCTGTTTATATTGGGTTCTATCCTCAGAGGCTATTAAAAACCTTTGATCTCTTTAGATACATTTAATGATGAAAGCTTGTTTCTAGAGGGAGGGATACAAAGTGAAAGATGTAGTTTTGTTAGTTATGTTAATACACAAGTTAGTTTTGCACAACTTTCGTAGCTAGTTGCTTGAGCTTAGTATAAGCAAGGTCTCACTGTCCATTATGTATATTATATAAAGATCTGTTAACAAGATCTTAGTTAATTGTGTATAGAGAGAGGGAGTGTTGATGTAGAACCCGATGTTGGTTCCCTATGGAGTCCTACTTCAACACAAATTGCTAGTACCCTTATGGAGCCCAACTTCAACACAAATTATTACTACTCAGGTACAAAGAAAGTACTACTAGTTTGTGTTGAAGTTGGCTTATAAGGAACCCAACATTGGGTTCTATATCAAAGAAATGTGTGTGTGTGTGTGTGTGTGTGTTTTACTTGATAGTTCCCACTCAGCTCTGGTGATCTTTTGTGATGCCCCGATGATGAAGTAAAATCTATTATAGGGAATTTCTATACTTAATACCTGATAAGCTAATTATATAGTAGCTTTTAATTGATAAAATATTTTTTCGCTGGATTATAATTGGACTATTAATAAATGAATTATTAGTTTATTGATTATTAATACTGCATTTAGTTAATAGATGTTATACGTTACTTCCCTATTTTTCTATTGCCACTTTACCATGCTTGCCATCTTTGTTGCAGATTCAATCATTCCTTGCTGGTGTGCCTTTTATAGTGATTGGGTTCAGGTATTGCCTTTTATCTTTTCAGCTATCTCTTGTGTTTTTTCATCCTTGGATACATGGTTATAAACCTAATAACCAGAAAACTTCTCATTTCTGAACGATCTTGTGTATTGCAACCATTAATTGCTCATTGTTATTGCAGAGATGATAACGGCCGACTTGTCCGTACAGAGCGATTAAGGACCAAAGATATAACTCAAAGAGTGAAAATGAAAAATTACTGGCAGGTAGAACGAAATCTGCACCCTCTCGTCCTTTTTCCTGTATTCGTATATGGCTAAGTTCTTGAACATTTAGTAGCCATCCAAATATTTACAAGCATTTTTTTGCGTTTTGCGTTTTTCGATTATCGATTTTGTCTGATATAGTGTGTTTGGATTTGTGGCAGGGAGGAGTGTGCTTAGCATTTGCTGATGAGGTGTTGTGCTGGCTTTATGGGACTGTCAAAGAGAGTAAGAATCTTCAATAACATGATAAACATATTTGTGTTCTTGTTTTTAAAATTTTAAAAAAATACAAATTTATTATTATTAGTGTTAAAAAGGCATTTATTTATGTGTTGATGCAGATGAAGACTATATTCTGCAGTTTGCAGCTCCTTTCACACGATTAGAGCTTCTTCAAGCTCAGTCGTGCCCTGACGTCATCACTGACCATGTTCAACAATTGTCGCAACAATAAACTCATTTATTTACACAATTTTGAACATTGTATTATATTAACCTATGGGGAAACTAGAATTTTGATTCCATGATGACTTTAATATAACCAACGATGTTTCTTTAATCAATTATTGTTGTAAAATTTTGGTTTTAGGATTAATTGCAAAAGAAAAAAAAATTGCAAGGCTTCAACAGTTTTAAGCATTTTAATTATTATTGGGATGACGTGGCAGTTGTAGTTTGTGGATTGGCTTAGATTTTAATTATTGAGATGGGTTCTGAACTCCACTAAAAGACATGTGGAAAGTTGCATTATATTCCCTTTTCTGTTAAAGTTCTTTTATTTTCTTTCTGTTTAATTCCTTTTATAGTATTTTATTGTGGAAATAAATTCCATAGTTGTTGGTTGTAGGTCAATTTATAGTTTCCACCAACGCACTTTAATTGTGCTACCATTCATCTTTAATAGGTAGATGCACAAGTGTAGCATGCTACATCAATTAATTTATGTCACCATTATTTATAAATATATATATTTATAAGTAAATAGACAGAAATACATAAGATATAGTAGTAGCATGATAGTTGATCACATTTTGAATAGTAAGCAGCATTCAGGTTTCCAGAAAATTAGAGCATTATTGCAAAGTGCATTCATTTTCCAGATTTTGTACATCTGTTTTTCTTTATAATCTTACGTTAACATCTTGTCCCCCACCCTTCATGTTAATGTTCATTTCCTACTTTTTGCCTATACAACAATGATCAAAGATGGGAATTGTTACTCAATGGAAACTAGAACTCATACAAGATGATGTTATGAATATAATTATGTGATACAGAGTACTATATATATGGCATGTGGATTGAGTTGTCTCACGAAATTAGATTCGTGAGATGATCTTACATCGATCCTGTTCTTCGGTCCAAACCCTCCATGGTATTCGATAGCAACTACGATTTTGTATAATTGAAACAATTGTTTATATATTTTATATAGAATTAATCTTTAAAATATACCATGATCTATTGAGGGGAATTTTATATAGTGCCCCTCTTGGAGGACAAGTTAATAACTTTTGTCTTTGTCATTTTCTTTTCTTACAAAAAATGCCTTTTTTTATTCTTGTAAAAAGACAACGATGCTTTCAGCTCAATACACAGAGAAATGGACAAAAGGGGCATAAAGAATGGGCATGATAGTGGGTACAAGAGTATACAAATAGTCATTTCGTCTACCAAATAATAATAAAAAAGATACCTCAGTAGAAAACCATATTTCAGAAGTTAAAACTGGTTTTTAATGCAAATTTTCATAATATTCTATTAATAAATTTATTGTAAGTTTTAACAAATATTGAATGATGGATTTGATGAATACATAAAATGATTTAAGTAAAGATTTTATGTCTTACAAAAGATGTCGTTTTATTGAATTAATCAAACATAAAAACGTTGTACTTCATGAAAAACAAAACGGGTAGTTGTATAATATACTGTTGTATTAATACATTAATATTTTTTTACTGTGGTAACTCCTTTAAAAGATAACTTTTGTGTTTTGGGTTGTGAGCTTGACTGTTGGGCCTTTCTACACTCATTTTAAATCTTGGATTACAATAAACTCTTTCAATATGCATTTGATTTTGCTTACATCACACCACACCCAAGCCATAGTAAATCAATTATTCTGTATGTATAAATCCAAATCATTGTAAATGAGTTATCACAAAAATTTTGGTTCATTCTAAATTTATTAATACTTAATATTACATGCATTTCGTTTGCATGAATTAAATTACAACAACAATTGTATTGATTTAAATAATCATTATAAATTAATTATTCTGTATATATTAATCTAAACCATTATAAATAAATTATCACAAAAATATTGGTTCATTATAAATTATTTAATATTTAATATTTGAAATGAAACGTGTACAAACAATGAATTGTTTTAATGTTAATTATGTATTAAGACATCCACATCATGGGATTCGGATGATGGTGACATTATGTTGTATGGTAACTGAAGATGAAATCAAATATTTATTTCATAGATTTAATATTCTATTTTACCTAGATACTATTTTGTGAATATAATGTGCAACATGCGTATGAAATCCAAATCTAAAAGTATCAAAATTTAAACAATATATTATTGAGATACGAATATCCATTTAAATCAAATTCAAATCTGAAAATGACTTTAGATACCAACATGCGTGTCAATTATTGTAAATGAATCGTATACAATGTATGAAGATATCAAAAATATATCCAAATCGTAATCTTCATTATCAAAAGATTATGGTAAATCATAAATCATATGCAATCCACTAAAATAGGATACAACCAATATCCGATGAAATACACAACATAGAATGATGCAACAATAATTTTTAAATGGATGCAACAACAATTGTGAACGGTGATGACATGTAACCGATGCAATGATTTTGAATTCATGTATAATTAATAACTAATAATACATTACCAAATTAACATCATAATACCAAAATGGACGCAACAATGATTTTGAATGCATGTCAACAAATAATTAATAATAATACATTACCAAATTAACCTTACAATACCAAAATGGATGCAATGAACATGATTTTTAAATGGATACAAAAACGATTATGAATGGTGATTGCATCCAACCGATGCAATGATTTTGAATTCATGTATAATTAATTACTAACAATACATTACCAAATTAACATCATAACACCAAAATGGACGCAACAATAATTTTGAATGCATGCCAACAAATAATTAATAATAATAATACATTACCAAATTAACCTCACAATACCAAAAATGGATGCAATGGACATAACATTTTAATGGGTGCAACAATGATTTAATTTTGCACGGTGATGACATGCGGCCGATGCAATGATTTTGAATGCATGTATCAATGATTTAATAACAATACATTGCCAAATTAACAACACAACACCAAGATGGATGCAACAATGATTTTGAATGCATGCCAACAAATCAATTAATAATAATACATTACCAAATTAACCACACAACATAAAAATGGATGCAACGTACAATAATTTTTAAATGGATGCAACAATGATTTTGAACGGTGATGCCATGCAGCCGATGCAATGATTTTGAATGGTTGTATCAATGAATTATAACAATACATTACCAAATTAACATCACATATGCACCACTGGATTCAACCATTCTTACAACATATTCACAGTAGATTTAAGGTTATAAGAAACCACATTACACAATTTTGTGAATTCGACATCACATTGATTCATAGAGAAACTAACGAATCAAATGAGTTGATTACTTTGTGGTATTTCAAATAATCATAGACAACCAAACTTGTTAAAAATACAATAATAGGTTGTGGATGCAGTTTAGCAGTACAGTTCAGAAGCAGTTTATCTAAAAATTTAATGACAATAATTTCATAACAAATACCCAAACATATCGAATATGAGTAAACACGTTCAAACAGTTCGAACCGGTGGTCAACGGTTCGGGGAACCGTTGACCCGATTTCGGTTCCAAATCAGAACTGGGAACTGCCAAGAACCGGTAGGGTTTCGGTTCCGCGATATATGAAACCGACAAAATCGGCGGTTCCAACCGTCGATTTTCGTATTTTGTTTTTAAATGGAAGATGCCACGTGTACGATTGTGTTTGAATCGAAGATAGCCGTTAGGGATGAACTACCAGGATTAAATGGTTGTTGGAAACCGACTAAATTGAACCGAAACCGGAACCGCCGGTTCAAACCAGCGGTTTGGCTCAATTTTTGATCCAACGATCGAGATCAAGTGGCCATTGGAGATTGACGACTAAGATGATCTAAACCGTCGGTTCAACCGAACCGGAACCGGCAGTTCGAACCAGAGCATAGGAATTTTTTTTTTTGAATTTTTGAGATCTATAAATAGGGGTTCAAATTGTGTATTTACTCACACCAATTCTCTTGCTCTCTCTCTCTCTCTTGTGTATTGGCTAATGTTGTTTCAATAGTTACTTAGTTAGATACTTAGATCTTAGACTTGTATTATATAATTCAAGATAGATAGATAATTGTAATTGTAATTCAAGATAGACTTTTATTTCTTTTAGATAGACATGGACTTTTGTAATTGTAATATATAAGAACTTTTGTAATAGATTAGATCATAGATTAGATAGAGTTCTAACTTGTAAAAATTTTCCAAGTTATAATGAAAAAGTTTGTTCACTTCAATATTTTATATTCCAAATTTCAATTTCTCATGGTATGGTATACTTCAAAACAAACATTGTTGAGTGTGTAAAATACACTCAATACATATGGTTGTGAGCACGATTATTGTGTTATCTTGATCAAAAAATGAATCATAACTACAAAATATTGGTTGATATAGGTACAAGAGGAGAAAACTGCGTGACGGAGACAAAACGTGTGAAAAAAAAAGAAGAAAACGGATGAAAAAGGGTTAGTACCGCGGTATCCATATCCAGTACCACGGTACTCGAAGTGGAGAACCAAAATGTTGGGTTCTGCATCTCAGTACCGTGGTACCCATATCTTAGTACTGCGGTACTCAACTCCAGATAAAAAAAAACCGCTAAACTGCCAGTTCGGACCGGCTGAACCGTCCTGTTCTGGTTGAACCGGCAGTTTGGAACCGAAACCGGAACCACCCATCACAAGGTTCGGTTTCGGTTCCACCAATCCAGAACCACCGAACCGGCAGTTCGAACCGGAATCGGAACCAGCGAACCATTTGAACATCTCTAAATATGGGTCTCAAATGATTCGTAATAACGAGATGCATAATACCAAAAAATTCGATTGCGGTTTTATGGTTCAGGTTATTGTTATATACAATCAATGAAGAAGGTAGATATTGACTACATTGTCTATGCTATTAGAGTTGTTGGGGGGGAATTCTTAGTTTTTACAGCGGTAATTTCTAAAAACAGGTAAAAAGGTTTAAATAAAAATGAAGGGTTATGATGCAATGATTCAAGATCTAATGGTTGAAATTAATAGTGTATTAACACAATGATGTACTATAGAAGGACCCAAACAAAACTCTAAACATGCAAAAATTGAGCAAATATGAATGATTGTGAACAAAAAGGTGGTAAGCATAAGCATAACAAAATTGAACGTATGAAAACATGATTGCCATGATAAAATGAAATTAAGTGGGAATAGAATGAACTTAAAAAATAGAATAGCTATGATGAAAAAATGGTATAAATTAAAATATTGATTCTTATGATTCATAAAAAAATTCTTTTTACGAAAAATTACTCATTGTACTAATATAAAGGTATATTATATCGATATTATTTATATATTTTTAATATTACTATTTTATATGAAATTCCATTGCTTTTAATATTTATTATCATCCTGCTATTATATTACTTTACTATATTCATATTATTTAGCATGTTTTAGTTATAAAAAAAAAACTTGTTTATGTTTCATTTTGGTATATGTTCCTGCATTAAGATCTCATTTTGATTATTTTAAAAAATTATCATTTCAGTAAATATAATAATGCACGAGATCATTGATTTGGTGCAATAATCTAAAGTAGCCAATTCAACCCTCATCTCATTTCATGTTGAATATGGAACTTGAAATTAACAAAATCTACTACTTTATCACATATGTGGACAAATGGATGGCTTCAAGGATATATTACCAACCACATTATCTATATACAACTGAATGCCCCTCTTTTGTTCATTTTTGGTATATTTACACAATTTATTATCTGATTTTTTTATGGAGTCGATTTTCTATTGTATAATTAACAAAAGCAGCAAAGTACAAGTACTTCGTGTTGAAATTAGATTTGATACGTGTTCAAAAACTTGTGTGTTTTAAATATCAGTTATCTCATTTTCATTTTGTGTAGTGTTTTGTGTTTATGGTAATGTTTACTTAATTTTCGATTTGGACGGTTAGATTCCCTTTTTTTTTTTTTCAAATAAGAATGATAAATGGATTTCACTTCTATTCTTATAGTGACTTGACATGCGATTAGATTGTTAGGGATCGATAATTCTTGATTTTGGATTGAAATATTGTACATTTTGGTTTTAGATTTTTATTTATTTATTTATATATATAGTTTTTTCTGAGGTTTTATAGCATTTGATCACATTGGCGCACCAGACTAGAGGTGTTCACGGTTCGCAAACCGCCAACCCCCAAATCGGAACTGAACCGTGGGGGTCACGGTTTTGGTTTTGGTTCCGAACTGGCGGTTAAACCGGAACCGCCGGTTCGGTTTCCGGTTTTTTCAATTTTTTTTTTGGTTCTGCATCTCAGTACTGCGGTACCCAGAATTGGATACCACGATATCGACTTCCAGGAGGTTCTCAGTACCGCGGTATCAGTTTGGATACCGCGGTACTCGTATTAATCAATTAAAAAAAAAAAAAGGGTGAACCGGCGGTTTAACCGATGGTTGTTCAGCAGTTTGTATTATTTGGAACCGAAACCGAACAACTTCTCTCCTGTTCCCGATTTCGGTTTGAACCGGCGGTTGGGTCAACACCGCCGATTCGAATTGGCCGGTTCCGGTTCAAACCGAACTGGTTGAGCACGTCTACACCAGACACAATAAATTAAGGTTGTTGGATTGCCACCAGTGGGGAGGTGCCTATAAGAATACTAAACAACATAAGATCATTCATGTATGATATACTATTTGATATTAGAATTCTATACAATACTATTAATTAAATAACATGTGATGCATGAAATAGAGTAGAAAATTGAGATAAGGAGGTGGAGGTTTGTGCTTCCTAACCAAACCCATCATCTCTGGGATGAGATTGGCAGCCCACAGTTTTTTATTTTATTTTATATAACCTAATTCCAAGCTATTAATTTCAAGACAACAATTCAATTTTCTTTTTTCTCATATAAACCGTGAGATGTGCTGAATGGCCGAATTATCCATTGTGTTCATTGATGATATCACAATCAAAGTTTTATTAGAACAAAATTGAATTACTCTCCAAAATTCGGATTCATATTGCTGACCTCAAGTATAAAGCTTAAAAAAAACACACACACACACTTAAAGTTAGATAACGAAAATCGACTATTGAGTATGAAATATATAAGAAGAATGAAAGTATGATTTGGCAACTTCATCCACTCATTATGTCCCACTCATCCCACTAATTCCACTCTCATCCTCACTCCAAACATCAAAGTAACATTTGTACAAATGACACTCGTTTTATTGTAAATATTTGACACGTACGAGACATATTTTAACCCAGATTTTCAATAAAATATTTCCATGCCTATTGAAATAAAAAAGAAAAATTGTAAGCATTAATTTTTTTTTTAAATGATTCAGAGGGAGTGGAAAGATGGAAATAAGAACTACAAAACTTATGTGATTCAAGTTCAAACTCTGGTCATCACAATCTACATTTTATATAAATGTGAGATATTATTTTAACTATAAAACTCGTGGTAAATTTGTAAAATCTCTTGTTTCTATTTCACAATACTAATTGTAAGATAAGATACTTTTCTTCAATAAACTTTTATAAAATAGTAAATTGCTAGACTTTCTGTCCGGACAATATGTATGACATATTAGGATGCACCCAACGGACGTATTTAGAGATAATTGTTTTGGTGAGTTTATAGACTTTTTAAATTATCTTTTAAGATGTTTAAAGTTTATAAGTTTCTCAAGAGTATTTGATAAATATTTAAAAATAAAATCTTATTTTATTCTAAATAAGATGTTTGGAGCTTATAAGTTTTCTCTGTAAACTAAGTGGATGATTTTTAGAATAAGATCTTATTTCTTATAAACTCCTTCAAATTTGATAATTTGAACAGTACAATTGTTATTGCTAACATTTTATAAACTCTATTAATATCTTATTTATCCAAATACTTCAACAACTTATTTTTCAAATAAGATAAAACATATTATAAACTCTAAAAACATCTTGCAAGATGTAAAAGTTTATAAGCTCTTTCAAATAAATTTAGCTAAACACCATCTTAATCTAATATTAGGTGCACATTAACTTGAAAAAGGTTTCATGTTTGTAAGTTAAGTTATGAATAAGTTGGATGAAGAGTTGATATATGGGGGTTAGGGCATCTTCCACGACTCTCCAAATCCCATTTTTTACACCTAATTTTGGTGTTTTTAACCTTCCAAACTAAATCACCAAATCATCATTATACCTAAAATTATGGTGATTTGAGTTTAATCTTCCATGTTGGTCAAACCCTATATCACCAAATTCCCAAATCCTATATTTTCCCCATATTTTTTGGTGAAGGAATTTTAATCTCCCACCTTACCACCATTGTAACATAATTTTCACCAAATCCTATTTTTCCTATCAAATATAGGATTGAATATAGGATTTGGTGTAATCACCACCATTTTTTAATTAGCATATAAAATGATTATATTAACTAATTTCATGTGATTACCAACTTGTTAAAATATTTTTTTGAGAATTCATTAATGTTGGTTAATGAATTCGTTTTTTAATAAATAAATACATTTTTTTATTAATAATAAATAAATAAATATAAATATATTTAGCCAAAAATAAATTATATGTTAAAATGATAAATACATTTATTATCATAAATGAACAAAAGCATAATACATTTGAGTAACATAATAAACTAAAAGATAAATTACATTAACGAAAAATTCATAAACTACTTAATAATCTTGCTTTTTTTTGCCAATTATTAGAGGAGCGGCTCGATTTTGGAAGAAGCAAGACGTGCATGAAGTTGTGTTTGCATGCATTATTATGCACAATATGATAGTCGAGGAAGAATGTAGTGGATATCAAAATGTCAACCTTGACTATGATAGTTCACCCACTGTCCCGTTTGCTGAGTTTTCAAGAGATTTTAATAATACAAATTATGTTAGTTTTCTTGGTCAACATCGAAATCTAATAAATCAAGGAGAGCATAATGAACTAAGAAGAAGATTGGTAGCACATTTATGGGACAAACGTGGTCAAATCGATGATGTTGAAGATGATGACGATGGTGAATGAGATTTTTTATGATTTTAGATTAATATATGTTGTAACGTTATTTATTTGAGTTCATTTTCTTTCATGTTGTAATGTTATCATATTGTAATGTTTTTATTATATGTATTATAATTTAAGTTGATTTTCTTTCATGTAAAATAGTTTTTTTTAAATTTATCATTGTTGAAATTATATAGTTAAAATGATTATTTAAAATTAGATCTATAATCATTTGGAAATAAAATAGACCAAAATTATGATTAACATTAAATGCATAATTTTGTGATATATTTGGTGAGATACCATGGGAGACCAAACCAAATTATATCCTTATAAATGATGAAATATAGTGAAATTGTGTAATATTAATATTTTATTATTTGGTGGAAATTTGATGAAATAGGTGGAAGATCAAATACATTATTTTTCCATCAAAAATGGTGAAATAAGGAAATTGTGTGCTACTGGTGGGAGATAAACCCATTTTTTCACCATAAAAAATGGGATTTTGTGAAAAAATGGTGTTGACGGTGGAAGATGCTCTTAGGCTCTTACTATTGCAGAAAACTGTAGTGGGGTACAACTAAAATACACATAATACCCTACCAGCCAAAATTTGACATTGCCAAACCTATTCCTCTAGATATATTCTCACGCACTCACTACTCACAATTACACAAAAATAAAAGAATTTGGGATTGGGTCTTGTATTTTTTACATTTGTTTTTAATTACATTTATTTGCAGTAATTTAGTTATTGTATTTTCATTTGTAGTAAAATTCGGTCCATATATGCAAGTTACAAATTAAATACAAAGACCAATATTTAAAGTTTTGTCTTATGTGGTACTATTAAAGCAGGAAACAATTAGCTCAATCTTTTTTTTTTATTTTTTATAATAAACTTTGCCCAGAGTTCCATTATAAAAATCATAAGCACTGCTTTTCCCTTTCTATTTCTTTATATATATATAGGAATGGTAAATATATAGTGTTATAAATAAGAGAATTACTGCTAAAAAATAGTCTAAACTCGAACCCCTAGTTCAATTTAGTTTGTAATACATTTCTGAAATTTACATATCATTTGAACTTCATGTATTTATAAAGGCTTAAGTTTATATAGAAATTTTCATTACAAAAAGAAACATGATTTCATCTTCATGAATTTAATTATCTTTATTATACAGTACAAATTACATCATAAGTACCCTAATTAAATTCATCCATATATATATATATATATATATATATATATATTTATATTGTTGGTTCCAAGTAGTTAGAGGTTCAAAGGGGGTGAATAGACCTCTATCAAATTTTGCATAGTAAGCTGATTCAGGTTCCTGTCTCGGTTATTACAGTATGCAGCGGAAAATATAATGATAGAGTTCCTGTTTAAAAAACGTTTTCTTTCACAAGTATGCTTTTATCAAAGGGTTTAACAGAATGCTTATGACAAATGTTGCAAAAGATATATATGCAATGCAATGCAGCAAGTAAGATAAGCAGTAAACACTTATGGCTTATAGTGGTTCGAAGGTGGTGTAATCCTTCTACGTCCACTCTACTTCTTCTCAAGGAGAAACTTTGTTAAGTCAGATTGATTTATAAGACCCTGCTTTACAATCCTCTTCTCAACACAAGTTTACCTACTAGAATTAACAGATTTCTAAGCTCTATCCCCACACAGGGTACTAAACTCACACAGAGTTACAAAGCCTACACAAGACTAACACTTAGCGAGGATATAATCCTTCCAACTAAGGACACTAAACTAAAACAATCTATCACACAACAAATGGTTAAAAAGTATATGAGTTTCTTCAACTGGTGCAGCAAGAAGACAACCTTGAACTTGAAAGCTCGAGTGCTTGAGTAGCTGTTTCTGAAGGTTGAGTGACTGAACTTAGAGAGTTTGAGAAAAGATTGAGAATATGAAGGCTTGAGAATAATAGCAAATAGTTCAGTAGTCTTCACAGTCACTTATTCCTTCTATTTATATCATTAGGAAAATGCTCGTTGAAGGGCACTGTCCTTGTTACATTTCAAATTTGATTTTCAAATCTTTTGCATTTAATGCGTCTGGAAAAATTGGGGAGAAGTGTTCGTCCTTCTCTGATTTGCATTAATGACGTCACTCCTCGACTACAATACTTTTTGCAGAACCGCGGGTCCAGGAGGCATCACCTCATTGACCAGTCACTAACTTCTATCTAACGGATGCTTGACAGGAACCATTCCACATACAACATTCATATTATACCTCGTACTGCAATAAATAAGTTAGATAAACTTACAGCTCTGCTCAGGATGCAGTAGCTGCTTACTGTTCTGTGTCAGCTTTCTGATCTGCGTCAGCTTCCTGTTTCAGAATAGCTTCTTGTTCTCGAAACTTGCAGTCAACTCCTAGTCTTCCTTACTGTTATCTGTTTGCTGCTTACTGATCCAACTTCCTGATCCTGTTTCCTTCTTCAAGTTACTGACTTTCCTTGCTGAAAATCAGTCTTCAAGACTTCTCAATCTCCAGGATCGGTCTGCTATGATCAGTATCCTATATCTTTCTGATTTATACAACATATAAAACATAACTTAGAAATATAAACTTATCAAGCTATATTCCACTTATAAAACGTGGAAAAATGGGTACTCTAACTTCCTATTTAAAGTTACATTATCTCATCAAAACTATACAGAAATATCCCAATATATATATATATATATATATATATATATATATATATATATATAATCGAATGATATCCACATAACTAGTATGTCATTGGTTACTACTCTAAAATTGCTATGGAATTAGAGGAAATTGACATAGAAACTTAACTATATGTTAGTGTTCTTTATGAAGTGAAAGTACTTCAAGGTTACACTTGCGGGTTACTTCGTAGAGAAAATAAGTATTGTCGAATCTTTATGTAGTTGAAATCACAATTTGTCATGATATTCTTCATACTCTTAAATCCGGATGGTAATCATGTGGGAAATTCACCACATATCACAACCCAAATGCTAATGTTAGCGAATAAGAGAAAATATTGTGTTTTGATTTCTCATGATTCTGCATAATACTCAATTATATGTTCTACGATATGTGTTGTGTATCTACCCCGAGTGAGAGAGAAGTTATATATGGGAGTTAAGTTTAGAAGTTATCTAATAACTTTCGCAACTTTTCTCTATTTATTTTTTAACCTCAAATCTTTATATTTATTACATATGGTATATGGTCAGCCATATGAGCGACCCATTGACTCGGCCCATTGACCCGGGTCTAGTTATTATTCCAACAATACTAATATTTTATATTGTAATAAAGACATACAATATATTGTAAGATCCAAGATTATGCATGGAAATCAAACTTCATTAAAAGAATTAAAAAACATTCAATATGAGTTAGATGTAATAGTGATTAGATATGATATGTATGCTAGCTAAGTAGTGTTGTAGACAAAGATGCAAGTGGAGTGTAGTTGATGAGTCAATGAGGGAGTTCTGCAATCAAGGGGCGACAAATTGGTTCAAAATCCACTACATTAATTTATTATAAACAATTATAAAATAAAAGTGAATTAAGAAAGCAAGAATCAATTCCAAGTGTACCTTGAGTTGAGCTATAAATATGAGATTCTTGCCAAGGATTTTGCACACACATCCCTCAAATATTTCTCTATTTCTTTTTTCTGGGTAATTAGAATTAAGTTACTAAAGATGGGTTCAAGTGAGCAATATTACCAAATTATAATTCTGTTATTAGCCCTACTTGCAGCTGCAATATCCCTCTCTTGTGCTCAAGATGGATTTATTTGCTCTAGAGCTACTTACTATGGTAGCCCTGATTGCTATGGAAACCCCTGTATGTACTCTTCTCTCTTCATTACATATATATATATATATATATATATATAGAATCTAATGGTAAATTACGTAAAAAGATAGCTTTGATGATGTGGCAAATTCTTTTTGTTTTTATTTTTATTACCACTAACATAAGAAATCTTTTTTTTCCAGCCATTTTTCATGTGAAAAATCAAAATACTCTTTGGCTACAAAAATTTTCCTCTTTGTTAAAATTAAAAGGGTACTTTTGAAAAAAAAGAAAAGTTAAAAGATGTTTAATTCCTTATGTATCTATGTCTTTACTATAAGTATGTAAACTAGTATTGGGCTATATATCAAAATTATTTATATTCATACACACAAATTTCTTACGATTTCTTTGTTTTATCTCAAGTCTCAACCTCGGATGTGTGCATTTATATATTTTTATTTGTTTATTTATTTATTTATGCATGCATGATGTACACCATGATATACAATAAACTTTTATAATATTCTTAATGTACCTTAGTAATGTAGGGTACAAACTAAATATTATAGATAACCTGAAATATCTACTTGTCGTTTTTATGAAACCTTAAAGTAATGATTATTATAATAACAATTTCAGCTGGGGCATGTGGATTTGGAGAATTTGGGAAAACAGTTAACAATGGTGAAGTGAGTGGAGTGTCTAGGCTTTACAAGAATGGGAGTGGCTGTGGTGGTTGCTACCAGGTACTATTAATTAATTAGTCCCAATCTTGGGATATATACAAAAGCACTCACATCAATATCTAATTCAATATCAGTGTTCAAAATATCTTCTATTATTTTAGGTTAGATGCAAAATTCCGGCACATTGTAGCGAGGATGGAACGAAGGTGGTGGTGACGGACTACGGTGAGGGTGACCACACAGATTTTATTCTAAGCGAGCGTGCATATGCCAATATGGCCCGCCCTAACATGGCAGGTCCACTATTTGCATATGGCGTCGTTGATATAGAGTATCGAAGAATCCCTTGTCGTTATGGCAATAACCTCATGATCAAGGTCCATGAACGGAGCAGTTTCCCTAGTTATTTGGCAATTTTGGCTATATACCAATCTGGAACATATGACATCATCAATGCTCAAATTTGGTTGGTAAGATGATTTGAAATACTTATTATCTTGAAAGTTATGTGTCGAATATGTGAAGTAATTGGTACAATCTATTATGCATATACTCTAAACAAGCATGATGTAGGGAACAACTTAGTGTATTTGAAAAACAAAACAAAAAAGGGGCTATTTCAAAATTTCTTTTGCGTAGATCCAGTGGCTATGTTTCATTGCATTTATGTTGGAAAGTGGTTAGTACCATTATGGCTTGCTTTAGATCATTAGAAGTATTTGGCTCTATAATATATAACATTTGATTTTCCAAATTAAAAAAAAAAAAAAACTTTTATTAATATTTCCCCTCATTCATAAGGAAGGTTATTTTAGAATTTTGCACACAAATTAAGGAAATTTGATAAAAGACTGAACTATCTACAGTGGTGAATTTTATAGGTGAATTTTCAATAATGATTTTTATATATGTCATTTAAATTGAGAGTAGCTAATCAGGACAATTCAGATAAAATATGATTAAATATTTCTTGAAATCCTACTGTAACATTTATTTTTGAACAAAATTTTGTAGCTAAAATGACATTTACTCTAAAATAACATATATAATTTTCCATGAATTAGGATTTGTATTCAATAATCTCAAATAAACTATTATGTTGATATGATTTGATTTGATTTGTTTGGTAGGAGGATTGCAAGGAGTGGAGAGGGATGAGAAGGGCATTTGGAACAGTATGGGATATGGAAAACCCTCCAATAGGAGGGGCTGTTACTATGAGGTTCCAAGTGAGTGGTGGGCCCAACGCTGAGGTTAAGTGGGTCCAGATGGCTAACGTCATCCCTGCTAATTGGAAACCTGGAGTTGCATATGACACTGCTGTTCAACTCGACTAATTATTTATTTTATCTTCTATGCTCCACTTAATTTCCTACCAAAATTATGTTATATCTATTTCCCTTTTCTATAATTTGCTGTTAATTAGAATATTAATTGCTTAATTTCTGTAATGATTATATTATGTACTTGTTCTTATATATTGTCATATATAATAAATGAAAATTGTGTTTCTCTTTTTATATTAACTTTTGCTCTTTAGTTTTCGATCATTGAAATTTCCATTTTAGTTGTATTTTGTGAGTTTTCCCAACATATTTTAAAAAGTCGGTAAATTTAGAATTAAATTATCGATGAGTTGAAATAACAATATTAAATTATATATTTTGATTTGGGCAAAAATTAAGACCGAGATGATTTTATATTTAATATTAAACTTATAACTCACCAATAAATAATTCATTAAAGGAATCATATGACTAGATTTATTATTTTGACATGGAGAACATCATAAAGAATAGAAGCTCAATAATTGAAACAAGTGAATGAAATTCATATTCTTATTCATGTAAAATATTAATCCAGAGTACTGTTGTATAGTGCCCACTTGAAGAAATTTTTTAGGGCTACCTATACTATAGCCATAAATAATATACACACTAAAACAAATCACAAGCTATACAACTTGGCTATAAATAATGTATGATTTAAAAAAAAAAAAAAAAGAAGGCTAGAAAAGCAATCACAGTGAACTTCAATCAACCGAATCAACTTCACAATTGTTGACTCAATAAATAAATAACTAATAATTGGGACAACCTAGTCTTGCTTCACTCATCATGACATTGCACAACGTCACATATTGCTTTATTATAGTCATGCTTTATTACATTGTCTTAAAGATGTGATTAGAACTAGATATTGTGATCAAATCACTTATTTGAAAATAAAAGTGTTTTAAGTCACTTGTTATTTAAGGTTTTTTTTAACATCTTTTTCATAAAATTTAGCAAAATATATCATCACATTTTTCAAATTTGAAATTTAATTATGACTTTTAAAAATTAGAAAAAAAAATCCGCCTTTAACAAACTATTTCAATTTGAACCACATTTAATTTCTTTTGGAGATCACAACTTTAACATTTACATAAAAATTAGGACTTTAACACACTATAGTAATTCAACTTTAACATGATACTTTGCTCGACACATATTC
Source organism: Scutellaria galericulata (assembly GCA_946896805.1). NCBI lineage: Eukaryota > Viridiplantae > Streptophyta > Magnoliopsida > Lamiales > Lamiaceae > Scutellaria > Scutellaria galericulata. The sequence continues at coordinate 17,368,411 of OX335790.1, forward strand.
TTGTATCTTCTTTATGAAAATTGTGACACACATCAGACCTCTTTCTTTGGGCTTGATTTTCCACGTCTTTTCGTCACGATATGAAAGAACCACCAGTGTGTTTATACGCATTGGCATGTCATAGTTTAGTCAAGATTAAATGAATTACCCGACTATCGGCTTACCGCTTACTCTTAGAGTGTCCGTCAAAAAATACAATTGTACTTCGAATAACAATAATTTATTAAAGTCATGACAAACAATTCTATTAACTTCTCTCACTCTAGATTGACATCTAAATCGTTCCTCCAGACAAAAACTATTTCATGATGAGAAACTATTAGAACAAAGAAATGTGCACGACACAAAACTAGGCAAAACATGACCACTCTAAAAAGTTTTTATGTTGAATCTGATACCAATGTGCCAATCCCTTGCAAGTGTAGAGGAGATCAAAAGCGTCGATTCTACATGCAATTCCCAAAGGCAAGACTCAACAAAAGTTGTTTCTGAAGAGAAGGATTAAATTAGATTACACTTTTTTTTTTTTTTTTTTTTATCTAAGTGAAATTTGTTCTGCACAATTTTGTCACAACTTTTGAAATCTCAAAATTGATACTAGAAATTGCAATATTGACGTGTAATAATCTAAATCTTGATCAATTGGTACATTTGTAATAAGTGGTCGATTGAGTTGTCAATTTGATTCAACACTTCGTTTTGATGGGGAAAAGGTTGTGTTTTTTTCTCAGGAAATTTTGTCATCCTTTAATTTTATTTTTTATTAGATTTTTCATCATTTATCTATCATCTTTTGTTTTTTAGTTCTATATTTACAAAACGAAAAATCAAATTTTGGTCAATTTACTTGCTACAACATTAATCCCTTCAACGATCAAATCCTCAATACATGGTCACATCAAAACATAAAATAGGATAATATAAGATGATATTGATTAAAATGAATGATTTTGAATCAAATTACTTATAAAAATTAGTCGAAACATTTCATGAGTTTTTTATTTTTTCATAGTTACAAGAATTTGATTGTAATTTGCACAAATCTTTGGGTTCATTTGATTGTTTGATCAAACCTCGACTGTGAAAATTGTAATTTACCAAAAAATAAATAAAAAGATATTTACTTGTTGTAGTAGGTAGTTGGAACAAAAAATAATATTATATATATATATATATATATATATAATAAATAACCATTGTTGAAAATAACAAGAGATGTATTTATCGCCCAAATAATGTTTTTAAAATAGGAAAGTTGCATTGAAAAAAAAACAAGAAATATTGGTGAATGGAAAGGTCCTAGAGCATCATTGATGTTTTAAGGAGTGTTATTAACTAAAGTATATATTTTTAATTATTGTGTGCATGTGTTAAAGAGGTGTTTTTTTTTTTTGTGCATTTTTAATAAAAATAAACAATATACACCCAATATCAATCCTAGTGAGATCTCGGCTTGATTTATAATTATTGTGTGCGTGTTTTTTTTTTCTTTTCACAAATAAAGCGTTAATATATTTGTCAATTTGATGATATTTTTAGAAAATAAAAACATTATCAAATATATAAAATTGTTAATTTCTAGTCAATATATGAATACAATTTAATTATGTGTATATAATGTTTAAAATATATTGATATACTCTCGATACTTAATAAATGAATAATCGAAAAAATATCGATTAATATTAAACTCAAACTATCATTATGCACGAAAATATTGATATTTCAATAGTCAATATCTTATTTATATATAACATTTCACAAATTGGATATTTGTTCAAACAATAGTGGATTTTCATTTATAACTAACAACCCAACTTCTTCCTAACCTTTTTTTTAACTGTCCGAAATATATTCAGGCAACTATTAGGTATAAAATCTTGCGTGAAACAAAACTAATTTACATTGCCAACCAAGGATATGACAAGTGTTAAGATCAGTGGTCCATAGTTGAAGCTTTAAGGGTGATCCAACGGCTAAGAAGATCAGCTGGAAGCAAGATGGATGAGCTGGAATATAACAGTCACGTGCAAAATCAGTGGAGAAGCTGTTATGAAGCGGTTAAAGCTTGGGGTTAGTTGCAGCGTCATTCAAGTGGAGGAACGTCCGTATATATACATATCTTGATCCATATTTTGTATACGTCAAACACTTTTGTGCACGAGATCCGTGCACCACAATTTGATATTCATTTCATATTCAAGCCCAATTGATATACAGTCTATTTTTATTAAAATTTCGGCCCAATAATATTAATTTTCTGGGATAAAAGAGAGGCGTGAAACTGTCTGCGTCTTCTTCTCTCTTCTTCTTCAGTCTTTTTCTCTCGTTTTCTTCAGCGTATTCTTCTCTCTCCTTCTTCAGCGTCTTCTTCTCTATCAGAAGAAAAACTCAAATTCTCAAAACTAACTTATTTTTCGTGATTTATTTTTCAATTTCGTGTTCTGTATTTTTTTTTCTTATTTTTTACAAATTTCGCACCTCTGTTGAATGCATAAATTAATATAACAGTTCTATATAATTTATACATAACAGTACTACTAAGTACCACTCAATAAACACAACTGTATCACTAAAATAACACAACAGTATTACATAAATTAATATAACAGTTCTATATAATTTATACATAACAGTACCACTCAATAAACACAACCGTATGACTAAAATAACACAACAGTATTACATAAATTAATATAACAGTTCTATATAATTTATACATAACAGTACTACTAACTTATACATAACAGTACTACTCAATAAACACAGCCGTATCACTAAAATAACACAACAATATTACATAAATTAATATAACAGTTCTATATAATTTATACATAACAGTACTACTAACTTATACATAACAGTACTACTCAATAAACACAGCCGTATCACTAAATTAACACAACAATATTACATAAATTAATATAACAGTTCTATATAATTTATACATAACAGTATTACTAACTTATACATAACAGTATCACTCAATAAACACAACCGTATGACTAAAATAACACAACAGTACTACATAAATTTTTTGTTAATCGATGTCGCAGTTCTCCCAATTTTTTTTTAGATTCGTCCTTCAATTCAAACACTAAAACCTTCAATCAATGGGTATTTGAACACTGTATCAACTTTAAACCTTCATCAATCATTGTCTCATCTTCAAACTTTCATCAATGACAGAATTTTATTTTTTCAGAAACAGTATTTATGTGTTTATTGTCGAAATTTGGTCAATATTGGATGTTATGTCTATGGATCGAATTCAAAGAAGAGCTTACTTCGTGGTTTGATCAATGATTGTTGTAGTTTTTCCCCAAATTGGCGTGATAAGACGATGAACAGTGAATTTCAGTAAAAAAAAATTTAATTGATGGCGCGTGTTATCACGTGCCATCTATTTAGAGCGCGTCCTTACTGCGAGTGTGGGGCTGTGGTTTGAATTGTTGTGCACGGATCGGTGGATCCGTGCACAAGGTGTACAGCAGCGTGGCTCTTTGTATACATATACACAGATTAGTAGATACGCTATAGATCGAGAGAAAATTAGCTTAGAAACTCTATTCTAAGCAAATTAGGGTTTCTAGAGCTGAGGGGTTGTTCTTGTGTGTTTCTTGCTTCATGGCTGTAATTCTTGCGTTCGGTTATCAATAGAACAATTGTTGTTTGGCTCTCGTGGATGTAGGATTGATCTCTGATCCAAACCACGTAAATCCTTGGTGAATTTTTCTTATTTTGTTCATGCATTCTTCCTCGATTGATATTGCATGCATGTATAGTTTCTGGCTTTGATTCTTTGAGTGTGATTGAATCTGATTTCACAACAACAAGAAAGTGGGTACACAGATAGTGAAAAATGCAACTCCTAGGTCAAACTTTGGATATAATTGGAGAAGTCTCTCTCTGATCTCTGGCCAGCCGCCGCCATATCACCACCACACTGTCGCTAACGTAGCCCTTCTCTACCTTCACTCCGACCGATTCTTACATTGAAACGAAGTCCTCGTCGAGCCCGTTCTAGATTCGGGCTCAAAATCGTCATCCGCCGTCTCCGCCGGAGATGACCGACGAAAGACGTGGCCAAGCGCTCTCTCTCTCTCCACTTTTTCTCCTTCTCTCCCTTCTTCTGCATCTACGGTCTCTCCTCCATCTCATCTTGGTTTCGTCATCGTGTTGTGGTCGCCGGTACCAGTGGCATATCCAGGAATTTTAAAGTGGGGGTACGAACAAGTAAATAATAGATAATAGAAAAAAAAAGTTACGCATAAACATTGTTTTATATATAAAGTCTTACAACCAAGATAATCAAATACATAAGATATTACAAAAGATTCAAGTTATAAGCTACAATTTGGTTCTTCAACTCTTCATTTTTGGGAAACGATCTATGACATCATCATCAGGAATTTGCAAGAACATATCTTTCTCAATGAAAGTGACCAAACAATCATTTAATAATTGATCACCCGTGCTATTCCTCAATTTATTTTTGACATAGCCTATTCCTGAAAACACTCTTTCAACACCTGCAGTAGCGACCGGGAGAGTCAACACCAACTTGATAAGCAAAAAAATTAACGGATAAGTAACATATTTGTTCGTTTCTATTAGCATCTTCGAAAGGGCACTAAGATCGTGCAAATCCCGAAACCTGTCATCTTTTTGCATATTTTCAATGAATATATCAAATTGGCATTCAAGAGTCATCAAATCAATATTTAAAAATTCGAATGGATAAAATGTGGCAAGTTTAATCATTTTTTCTCTGTCAAAAGAAGAGAAACCATCTTTAGGACTTAAACAAGCCATGCATGTAAGTAATTCCATATTAACCTCATCAAATCGATCATTGAGTTCATTAAGCTGTAAATCAATCACTCCTAGAAAAACTTGAATCCAAAAATGTTGAAGATTCATCTCTTGTTGTATAAACCGTCTTGATCGTCCCCTTGCCTTATAAGGAACATTCATATTGGGAACCTCAATGTCAGACTTGTTGCAAAATAAAGTGATCTTATTCAAGAGAGTTTCTCATCCACAATCTCTTGTTTTTTGCAATAATTGTTTGGTTAAAGAAACAAGAGACATAGCATTAACAATATCTTGATCTCTTCTTTGCAAAGCAAGATACAAATCATTAGTGTACCCAAAAATAGTCAACATCAAGCTAATGAACAAAATGCCATGAACACAAAATCAAACGACTCTAATGAGAACAAAATGGCTTGAGCTTTTACCTTATCTTCTGAACATGAGACATTCTCTCCAACCATGATGAGTACCTCAACAATTGTAGAAAACAAATGGATAACATTCAAAATAGTTTTATAATGAGACCCCCAACGAGTATCCCCGGGTCTTTTCAAACCAACCTCTTGATTCAAACTTGACCCACTCTCAAGTTCACCAATTTCCAAGGCTTGAGCAATTTTTTGAGCTTGAGCCACTCGAATAATTTCTCTTCTCTTACAAGAAACTCCAACTATATTCAACAAATTTGCAAGTGTTTCAAAAAGTCAACCACAATTGTTGTTGTTTTTTAGCAACAACAACAAATGTTAATTGAAGTTGATGAGCAAAACAATGAACATAGTAGACACATGAAGTATCTTTCATAATCAAAGTCTTAAGACCATTAATCTCACCCTTCATGTTGCTCGCCCCATCATACCCTTGCCCTCGAATCTTCGATGGACTTAATGAATGCTTCACAAGTAAAGATATAATTACACTTTGAAGTGTCAAAGCAGTGGTATCACCAACATGTATTAGTCCAAGAAAACGCTCCACCATTATTCCTGTTTTACAATCAACATAACGCAAGCAAAGAGCTAATTGTTCCTTTTGAGACACATCACTTGACTCATCAGCCAATATAACAAAGTATTCATCACCAAGTTCTTCTATAATGCGCTTAGTTGTTTCTTTTGCACAACAATTGATGAGATCCTTTTGAATTAAGGGAGACGTCATTTGATTATTAGCTGGAGCATTTGTAAACATAACATCTCTAACATCTTCATTATGTACTGCTAGCCATTTCAAAAGCTCAAGGAAATTTCCCCTATTAATTGATTCTTCACTTTCATCATGCCCACGAAATGCCAACCCTTGGCACAAAAGATACCTCAAACAACTAAGTGAAGCTTTCAAACGAGTTTCATACTCACTTCGAATCATATCACTTGCATTATCAAAAGCATATACAATAGAATTCTTTTTTGAGTCTCTTAAATTCACGTATTTTTCATAAGCAAGATTATGAGCACTTTTAACCCCACCAACATGTTTCTCAAACCTATCCGACTTATTCCATGATCTAAATCCTCCATTAACAAATGCATCCCCCCACATTAAGAAATACTTCATTCTTGAACAAATAACAAACGAAACAAAATTATGCATCTTTCTCAATACTATATTCAAGCCAATCATACTTTTTGAACCAAGAGATGCTAAATCGACGTATACCTCCAAGTTCTCTTTGAGGAAAATCATGATTTTTTGGTTGACATGGTTCTTTAAGAATATATGCTCTTCTCACTGCATTTCGTTGTTTTGGAGAATAATCCATTATATTTATTCTTTTTCCTGGATCGTGGAGAAAAAGTTCGACATTATATAAAAATTCTTCCTCTTCTAATGATACTCTACTTTCCCTTGAACCACTCGATTCCATTTTGTTTTCTTGAATTTGGGGTGAATTAAGTGATTGAGAAGGAGACTCACCATCTTCTTGAGGAACTTCGATATCTCTTTGTGAAGAACAAGAAGTTCCTTGAGATTTTGTTTTCTTAAACATAAATTGTCGAAGATCGGGTTGCTTTTCCATTGTCTTTATTATCTTTGATTTAGGAGTATTCTTCATCCTAATAGAATTGATAGTAAATGATAAGAATAAAATCAATTTTATAGTAAATTAACAATTACAATTACAATCCATAAAAAAAATAACAACACATTTGTCACAAAATCAATAAATTTCATTCATGAATATGAAAAAACACAAACCCTAAATAATAAATTATGAATAAAAACAACATCAAATTCACTAAATAATAATCTAAATCATATAATAAATAAGAATAGATTAAATAAGTAAATAAATTAAAAAAACCTAAAAGAATGGCCACAACTCATAAGGCAGAAGCTCACCACCTCTCTCAGCTCTCTGTTTCTTCTCTGTCTCGAGCAATAGGCAGTAGCCAAGTTGGGGATTTTGTAATGGCACTTTAAAATTTTAATTTAGGTGTAATGGCATTTTTGTAATTATTATATCAAATAAGGGTATTATAGGAAATATCTAAATATATATTAAAAAAAATTAATTTGGGGGTACAACTGTACCCCCTTGTACCTTTATAGATACTCCGCTGGCCAGTACAAGGCTCACGACGGAGAGTTGTTTGGGCCGCCGCTTGGGAGCGGCGTTATTGCTGCGCGCGCAGTGTGCACGTGGGGCCTGGAGTCGGGGTGCGACACTGGTGCTCGAGTGGAGCCGGTGTCGGGGAATGCACGTGTGAGCGGTGTTGGGGGCGGCGCCTTGCTGTACCGTTGTGTGCTGGTGGTGTTGGGCGGCGTTGTATGTAACCAGAGACGGACCCAGGATGATTATCTTGGGGGGCCAACAGTAGAATTTTAAAGTAATTAAATTTAAATTATATTAATCACAATAAAATCAACAAAATGACCTAATATATGTGGAAATTGTGAGACTATACACATCTCATGAATATACTAAGAACATCCCAATTTTAGAAAAATCAGAAGTATATCAATTCATTTTTTAGGTGTGTTTAGTAATTTTGAGACGTGGATAACTCCACCCACTGACCCACATGAGAAATGTTTAAGTTTTGACATGATCATTTATCTCATAATCTCTTCCATTATTAAAGCAATTGCTACACTAATTTATAGTTTAAATTTCAAATGAAATGCATAAATATATAGGAATCTAAGAATATGATTATATTGGGGGTTTGGGGGATAATCAAGATAATAAGAACAATAGAAGATACAAATATTTAACTATATATAAAAAATAAAAAATAAAAACCTGAAGAATCAAGAAGGATTTGAGAAGAAAACCCACTGACTGGTTGCTTTCACTCTATACTTCACGTGAGGAAGGTTTGGAATTGGAATGAATGAGAGAAGTTTTTTATTTGTTTCATTAAAGATATGTGGGCCAGTGGGCTACTAAATTTCATATCATATATTTAGTAATTTAGAAATTGGAGTAGCCCACTATACTATTTCTTTAATTAAAGGACCCAACATTGATTTTTGATATATATATATATATATATATATATATATACTTCTTGAAAAAAAAGGAGGGTCATGGCCCTCCTCCCCACCACTATAAGTCCGCCCTTGTATGTAACGTTGCCAGGTGTGTGTGCGTGTGAAAGAGAGACGGGTTGTGTGTGTGTTGGGGCTTGTCGGGGTGAGCATGCAAGGGTCCAAGGGTGTTGCCGGCGGCAGTGGCCGTCAGCCAATGCCGAAACCGACGACGGGAAATGGGGGACGGCGGCTGGATGGAGGGTTTGAGGAGGAGGGGCTTCTCTTGAAAATTTGACAAAGTCTAGAGACCTCTCTGTGAACCCTAGAAACTTAGGATTTTTACAAGTTAACCTTCACTCTTCTGAAAATTATGTTTAAGACCTCAAGTTTTTGGAAATTTCGTTTTTGAAAAACTTTCTAAAATTTATATTTTAACCCCAAGAACTTCTGTAATTTCTGTTTTGGCCCCAAAGGTTTTAAAATATATTAAAAAGGACCCTAAACTTTCTGAAAATTATAATTTGACCCCTTGGTCAAAGTCAAACTTTCCAGAATTTACAGATTGGCCCTTATGCTCTGAAAAACTTTATTTTAAGCCCAAAATGCCTCCTTTCAATCCCAAACAATCCCTTTAAGCCCTATGATCGAGTTTTAAACTCTCAAGATCGTTTTAACATTTTAAAATAATTTTAAAAGCTCTTGTTTCCCTTTTTTTCTCTTATAACGTCTTTCCAAAGCAACATTTTATACCTCGTTAAATATTTTAAAGTCCACGTTTATCCACATTGATCGTTCTTTCCTTTATCGTTTCTTCTTTTGAGAGAATTTTTAATCTTAATCTTAATTGATATAGCTTAATTAGAATATAAGACGTTTTATGTTATGTGTAGGCTTATAGAACGAACGAGCGTAGTACTTTAGAGTTCAGAGATTCGCGTAGGTCACCACCGAACGAGGTGGGGTTAACTTAACTTTTTAATTCTACTTTCTATAAGAATGCTTAATCTATGTATAATGTTATGAATGCTCAACTGATGGTTGAACGCTATGCAAACCTAAGATCAATATAATACTTCTTTAATGTTATGATATGTTTAATTTCAATGTGATGATGTGATTATGTGTTGTGAATTACGTGTGCATGCAATGAACAACAAACAATAGCTATGACGGCTCTGCCACAAACTATTGACATGAGGATTTCAATCTTGTAGCTACATTAATGAGATTAAAATTGTTCATAGGATAAGATGAGAACTTGCACCTATCTATAGCCACGCATCTACGTGTTAAGTGTTGTGCTTTAATTTCTTTGTTTATGATTGTTTATTATTGCTACTGCTATTGTATGCTGAGTTTGGAAAGTACTTCCACGAGTGTATTCCAAACACTCACCCTGTGTATATTCACACTACAGATGCAAACGAGAATGAGGAGGGGGATGCCCTATCTCTAGCAAATGTTTAAATGTTTTCCACAATTAGCTTTTTGTAAACAATTTCAATTTGTTGTTTTGTAAAACTAAGCCGATTGACATGGATCCTATAATAGACTTTCGTTATATGTTTCAAATGTTTTCTGTGATGTAGAAGCACGATTTTAACGCTGTTAAGACTTTATCTCAGATGTTATCTAAACCTTGTTTCTGTTATCTTTTTGCTAAAGAGTATGTTTCTTTTTTATCTTGTTGTACACCCGATAAGATAAACTCTGATAATTACATACTTTCAAAATGGTGCGTAATAATAATAATAATAATTATTATTATTATTATTGTTAAATTTTAGTGATAAGATGTATATTTTAAGTTCTAGAGATCTTGTAATGATTTCTTTCTAAGCTTCTTCATTTCTTCTACAAATTATATTGAGCTTTATTTTTCATACGAGTGTTTCGGGATTTTATATATATAACTTTTTCTAGATTTTTATGACAAGATAGTAAATGTCTATTGTGCATGCATAAATACATATAAACTTTTAATATATATATATATATATATAGGAATTATTTTTTTTTTTAAATCGGTTCATACATTTGAATTGTAATTATATTATTTTCAAAAAATTTTATACATTTTAATCTAAAATTGGATCTAGAATTCATGCACCATGTGCATAAATTTTTTTGAGAATGTCTTATGTACCTCGGGGTACGAATGTTAGATCAGTGCCCCCAACCCGACCCGCCTGACCCGGAATCCATAAATTTATATATATATATTATTCTCTCTATCATCGTTATTCTTCTTTCTCGTATCTTCTTTTTTTTCCTTTCTCTAGTCTGTTCTTTTCTCCATCATTGCAATCTACTACTTCTTCTTCATTTTAAGTCTCAAACTTCAAGTATTTTTGTAATTGTCTCAAACACCCAGGGGCGGAGGGACATGAGGTCCAAGGGGGGCATTGGGCCCCCAAATTTTGTGAAAAAACAAGGGTATAATAGTCTTTTCATCCTTTAATTTAATGTTTTTTTTTATATATATGCAGAATGTAAACAACAAATTTAATTGGGAAATACAAATTCTCTTCCTCTCATCTCCTCCGCTGCACAGCTTCACAGGTAATTTAACATCAATCATTTCTTTATATATTTACTTCGGTAAAAATAATAAGATAAGCCGTTATAAAGCAGATAACCTGTGTCTTATTATGAACAAGCTTCAAAAGCAGGCTTTTAAAATCAATACATGATTTTCTCGATGCACTGACTCGCGACGTCAATTTCTATGTGATTCATGGGTTTCTCATGTCTTATTATCTTAATAACCTTAAATTAATATGAATGGGCGTGTTACTAGTATTCTTAGAGAATATTATCTCAAAAACAAAGAAGTACAAGATATGTGTAGTAATAATCAATTATTACAAGAAGGAAATTATTATTATTATTTGTTATTTTATGCTTCTTTTTAGATCAAATTACTTATTATTTTGAAATTTTTTAGATAATGGAGCGATTTTATGAAAAAAAATACCACAGTTGCAAAGAGATCATCCACAGTTGATGCTCCTGTTGTTATCCTTCAAGAATCATCAAGCCAAGATAATGTGAATGTTGATTTGGAAAATCTTCCAAGCGATCAGGGGCTACGACCTAACATAATGAGCTATTCACCTAATTTGATTGAACAGGTACGTAGAGCTTACTTATTAAAAGGTCCATGTCAACCATGTAAGCATGATTTTCCTCAAAAGGTAGACGAGAATCGAAAACGCAAATTTGTTGAGTCTTGGTTTGATGAATTCAAGGATTGGTTGGAGTATATCATTACAAAAGATGCAGCATTCTGTTTATACTGTTATCTTTTTTCGGCTGGGTGTATTGAAAGAGGGCATGATGCTTTTTTTTTCTGAAGGATTTAGTATTTGGCGTAAGAAAGAAAGATTAAGAGAGCATGTTGGAGACTATAGTAGTGATCATAATAAATATAGACTTGCTTGTCAAGATTTGATGAATCAAGATCAACATATTGAAGCATCTTTTTCTAAAGTATCTAAACAATCAAAGATTGATTATAGATGTAGATTAAATGCATCAGTTGTTTGCTTGTGTTATCTTATCATGCAAGGACTAGCTTTTCGAGGACATGGTGAGTCAGAAGAATCATTGAATCAGGGAAATTTTATTGAACTTCTGAAAGTTATTGCTTCGTGTAATGAGGGGATAAATAATGTTGTTTTGTCTAATGCTCCTGATAATCTCAAACTTACATCCCCTGAGATTCAAAGAGATATCATAAATACAACTGCTACTAAGACGACAAATTTGATCCTTAAGGACATTGGAAATGATTTTTTCTCAATTTTAGTTTATGAGTGTTGTGATGTATCAGTCAAAGAGCAAATGGGGGTTGTCATACGCTATGTGAATAAGAGTGGTTGTGTCATTGAACGTTTTCTTGGTCTCGTACATGTTAATGATACAGCTGCAACATCACTTGATGAAGGTATTAATTCTTTGCTCTCCACTTATGGTTTGAGTATTTCCAGATTGAGAGGTCAAGGTTATGATGGGGCTAGTAATATGAGTGGTGAATTCAAGGGGTTGAAAAGTTTGATACAAAAGAAGAATTCTAGTGCTTATTATGTCCATTGTTTTGCTCATCAGCTCCAACTCACACTTGTTGCTATTGCCAAAAATCATGTACTCATTGGCTCTTTTTTTAATATTGTGACACGTTTATGTAATGTTGTTGGGGGTTCTTGTAAGCGCAGAGATATACTTCGAGAGAAACAAATTGAGAAGATCATTGAAGGGATTGCAAATGATGAAATCAAGACCGGAAGAGGATTGAATCAGGAAATGACATTGAAAAGACCGGGGGATACACGTTGGAGTTCTCATTATGGTACTATCATCAACTTGATGGAATTGTTTTCTTTTGTAGGTGAGGTACTTGACTATATTGGGGAGTATGGTAATGATAATCTACAAAGGGTTGAAGCTTTTGATTTGCTTGACATTATAAAGAGGTTTGAATTTGTTTTCATATTGCATCTAATGTGGAAAATTTTAGGAATCACATATGAATTGTCGCAAGTTCTACAAAGAAAAGATCAAGATATTGTCAATGCAATGAATCTTGTCAAAGTATCAAAAGCTCGTTTGCAAGCAATGAGAGATGATGGTTGGGATAGTTTGCTCAGTGATGTTTCTGAATTTTGTTGCGAACATGAGATAGTCTTACTTAACATGGATGATGTATATGTAGCTCATGGAAGATCAAGACGTAATGTTGAAGATATGACCAATCTTCATTATTATCGAGTTGAGTTATTTGCCTCAGTGTTTGACAAGCAAGCCATGGAGTTAGATAATCGTTTTGACGAAGTGAATATAGAGTTGCTTTTATCTATGACATGTTTGGATCCTAGGAACTCATTTTCTGCATTTGATAAGAAAAAGCTGCTTCGTCTTGCAAAGTTTTATCCATCTGAATTTTCTAAAGTTGCATTATATGAACTTGAAACTCTACTTGAGAACTTTATTTTTGATGTGCGTTTGGATGGAAAATTTTCTGAAGTAGCAGGAATAGGAGGTCTTGCTCAAAAGATGGTTGCGACAAGAAAACATGACATTTTTCTGTTGGTTTATTTGCTAGTTAAGTTGTCATTGATCTTACCGGTAGCCACTGCAATAGTAGAAAGAGCTTTTTCTGCAATGAAAATCATCAAAAGTTCACTACACAACCGAATGAGAGACCAGTTGTTGAATGATTGTTTGGTAGCATACATCGAAAAAGATGTATTTATTAAAGTCAGCAATGAAGCTATCATGCAACGGTACCAGAATATGAAAAATAGAAGAGAGATGTATGATGGACTTGTATTAGTTTCTCATTTTGAGTGTTATTATAATTAAGTTAATATATTTTACTTTGTCAATATTTATATTAATTATGTTTACTTGTAAGCTAGAATTATATTATTATTTACATTCTACATTATTGTTAGTCGGGCCCCCTAAGTAAAAATCCTGCCTCCGCCTCTGCAAACACCCCAACTCCACCGTCTTCAAGAAGATCTAAAGTCTCATCGTCGAGTTTAAATCATTATAATATTAGGGATATTCGAGAAGAGTAAAAGATTTGATATGATTGTAAAATATTTTCCTTGATTTGTTTGTTGTATCTTTCATGTATATCTCTATATATAGTAGAATTTTACAATCACCACTTATTGGTGATCACATATCAATTCTCTCATGGTATCAGAGCCAGGTTTATGTTCACCTTGCCAACTAGCTAAAAGCAAACATTTGTCATTTTTAATGAAAAACGTGCTTCTGCTGTTTTGCAACTGGTTCATTGTGATTTATGGGGGCCTGCCCCTATTTGCACTAATGATGGGTTCAAATATTATGTTATATTCATTGATGATTTCTCTCGTTACACATGGCTATATCCTCTGAAAGTTAAATCCGATTTTTATGACATCTTGGTATGCTTTTATAAGTTTGTGTGCAATCAGTTCTCAATTACTGTTAAGGTGTTTCAAAGTGATGGTGGAACAGATGAAGAATGAGATTGAGGAGAAATGAAGAGAGAAAAAATGGGCTGATGAGAGAATAAAACAAAATTTTAAAAAAAATCAATATATATATATATATATTGACCCATTTTCTAATCGGGTCGGGGCGGGACGAGTTAGATCTGTACCCCCGAGTACAGAAGTTTTTGCACTGTAAAACTTCATAACCCACAAATAACATATACATCGTAGGGTATGTTTGGATTGGGGCGAAGGTGGATTTTGCAAGTGCGGATTTGGGATTTGAGTGGATTTTGCAAAAAGTTAGATTTTGAAAATCTTGTATTTGTTTTGGAATTATATAAGGTAGGATTATAAATAAGATGTCCTCATCACATCGAGAATTATAGAAAAAGTAGCTGTTTTTTTGAGGAGTTGCAAAAAAACAGATGTTTTTATTAGGAATTGTAAAAAAAGTAGGTAGAGATAGATTTGCAAATTCTTCTTCATCCCATAATAAATAAAGATTGAGATTTATCTCATCCCAAATTCTAATGGGCACATCCTAATTCAAACATACCCGTAGGGTTTTGGATTGTGCGTGGGTTAGTGAAACTGTTGTATATGATTATTAAAATAATGTTATCAAATATGATTAAAATAATATTTGATATCGTGTGAAATGAAAGGGTCCTAGAATGTAGAAGCGCGTAGACATTATTCAAGCTTTCAAAGACAAAAATTGTTACGTCGCCTACAAATATTATTTTGTCAATCCATGATTGGACATTCAAAATTTTAAAAAATTGTAGAAATGTATTACATAGATTCGAACATAAAAGATTATATTACGGGTCCCAATTGATTTCAATTTATGAGGATTTTTTGACTTTTATTGCGGTTGTCACTTCTGGCACTATGTGATATTTATCCAAATCTTGCATACATATATGCACACACAAAATTAAACTGTATTAAGTTTCTAAGTTTGACCACTTTTGGTATGATTTTATGAGGCCATCTTTATATTAAAATAACATGAATGATAGTTGAGCCGACATGATGAAGTAATTTCTGTGACATAATTAGCTAGGAATAAAGAACTAGATTAACATGAACCAACAACAATTTTTGTAAAACGAGTTAACATAGTGAAAAGCGTTATATTGTAATTATTTATTAAAATAAGTTATATTATTATTTGTTATATGCTAAAGTATCACTTAATATATGTAAAATATGATTTCGTATGTATTAAAGCATCATTTGTTATATGTTATAGTATTATTTCAAGTAGATGATTTGTACACAACAACCAAAATAAAACTATGCTTGCTAAGCCAATGCAGAAACCTAAAAACAAGTTAATTAAACAATGTAAGTTATATTACCCTACCCGTCGTAAACATATTAATATGTGTCCAAATCTAATGTATCTAATATCTAGTATATTTTTTAATTTCATTTTCCATAATTTTAGAAGATGAGAGCATTACACATTATTAATGGACATATTAAAAATTATGACATTTTATCATTTTCATAAACAGCTATACCAAATCTTCAAATACAAGTATAAATGAGGGCAATGTAAAAATTCCATTCATGAAATACCCATTTGATGCAAAAAAGGTAATCGAGGTTAATTTATTGGAGTTACAAGTGCATATTTCTAAAATCAATACGGATTCGCTGATCCATAATCTTGAATTATGTTTGTATATAAATATCAAAACTATGGGTAATTCTACTATACACCGTTGTATTAATGCACCGGTTTTTTTTACTGCGGTAACTTCTATGTAAGGTAACTTTTCTGAGTTGGGCTGGGCTGCAATGGTTTTGGACCTTCCAACACTCATTTGACATCCTAAGTTAACATAGACCCTATTTTGTTTGCATTTGATTTTGCTTGCATTTAATCATTGTAAATTAATCATGTATGTATGTATCAATCGAAATCAATGGAAATCAAATCGAAATCAACGTATGTAACAATAATATTTGTTAATCCTTGATTTTGCTTGCATTTAATAATTGTAAATCAATCATGTATGTATGTATCAATCGAAATCAATGGAAATCAAATCGAAATCAATGTATGTAACAATAATAATTGTTAATGGTTGATGCAATGGTTGTCGAATGATTAGTACACAAAACAAACAATCAAATGGGTTGATTACTTTGTGGTAATTCAAATAATGATAGACAATAGAGATACAATCATGATATGAAGTGGATGCAATACAGAAGTAGGTTATGTGAAATTTTAATGATGAGATTTCATGACAAATATCCAAACATATTGAATATGGATCTCAAATGATTCGTAATAACGAGATGCATAATACAAAGATGTTTGATTGTAGATTAATGCTATATACGATTAATGAAGAAAATAGATTTAGACTACATTGTCCAAACTCTTTTGGTTGTTGAGGGGAATTCTTAGTTTTTACTGCAGTAACTTCTCAAGACAGGTAAAAAAGGTAAAAAGTAAATGAAGGGTCAGGATGCAATCAATCAAGATCTAATGGCTGAAAACACCGGTGTATTAATACAACGGTGTACTATAGAAGGACCCCTAAGCTATATATATGGTTTTCACCGTTGATTTTAACTGTTAATAAAACGTGCAATTCAAACTAAATTTATGATTTTCACCGCTGTCTTGAGTGTAGTATATCGTTTTGAATTTTGATTACTAAAAAAATGTTAATTGTTATAGAAGTTGGAGATTGGAAAATGAACTAAAGATGGAATAATTTCAAGAATATAGCATAAAAGATATTTTGATAATAAAGCAAAAAGACATACAATTGAAGATATGGACAAGTGTTTGTGTGGACTTGGTCAGAAGAAAGTGAAAGGAAAGTTCCAGAAACACACGAAATATTATTTAATATTAATCACTCGTCCCAAGTCCAACCCTAAATTCAAAGTCTTTTAAAAAAAATTACCAAATTTCTTGATTGGCGCATTAGACGACTAGATCTAAAACAATTATTACTTTGTCAAATAAATAGTTTTTTTTATGCAATCATATCTATAATCAAAAAGTAAATGCATGTGTTACACATTATAGACCTGTGGCCCCTGTTAAAGTTAACCCAAAAGGTTATTATATGAAATACAATGAGATGATTAATGCATCAATCATAAGTTAAATCTGTTTCACTAATATTATTTTGGGGAAAATTTCAAAACAACTATATGTCTTTTATAGCACACACAAAAAGAAAAAAAAATGATAGTTGTATAAAAATTAATGCAAGATCATTTTTATGACGTAAGATCATTATTTTATAAAAATTAATGCAAAAACTTTGAAATTTCACCAACCCGTCCAAAGCCACACAGAACTATTGTTGGGACACACAAACTTAGGGGCAATTAGGGTTCTTGGGCAGCCCTCAAGCTCTACTAACTCGTGCCACATATATTATACAAGTGATAATTCGTATATCATCAACCAGCAATCTCGAACCCATCAAATCTTATTCAAGTTAAGTTGTGGCTCCACATGACACACAATGGGGGTCGAAAGCATGTGGTTGAGTGTATAATATATTAATATCTAAGGGGGTGTTTGGACTGGATTTAATGTGGCTTTAGTAAATTTGGATTTAGACTTGAGAAGAATTTTGTGAGTTTGAATTTTGAGTAGAATTATAGTTAAGATGTCATTTTCACATAGGGAATTGTAGAAAAAGTAAATGTTTTTTGTTGGGAGTTGTAGAAAAAGTAGATGTTTTTATTGAGAATTGTAAAAAGTAGATATTTTTATTGGGAATTGTGGAAAAAGTAGGATTTTGCAAATCCTTGTCCAAACATGGACTGACTGAGTCCATCCAAAATCCGAATGTACCAAGTCCAGTCCAAACATCCCCTAAATGAAGGGATGTCACTATTATTAGAAAAAAAAAAGATTTTTCCTTGTCTCATTTGGCCATTTTGGGTTATGTATATATTCACTATTAATAATATGTACATATATAATATATATTGTGCATTAAAATTATTCAAACACGAGATTTATGATAAAATATTCAATTGGTTAGTAAAATTGTTGGAACCATAGATACTATAATTGTAATAATAGTGCAACAAGTAGAATATACGATGTTAACTTATCAGAACTGTTATCTTATCCATCGTGAATACATGATGTGTTAAAAATCTAATATAATCATTAAATTTAAATCACAATATTTAGATAATGATTATAAATAACAATATTTAGATGAGTGGAATCTTTACACATCAACGGTGTCAAAAATCTAACATAATCATTAAATTTAAATCACAATATTTAGATGGGTGAAATCTTTACATATCAGCGGTGGACATTTTAAAGTATGCCCACAGTAGATAGGGAAACGATATTTTTAAACTGATACATATAATTTTTTTATTAAAAGTGTTAAAATTGAGATAAATTTATATGTAATTGATAATCCAATTACCAACTCTCGATATCAAAAATTTTAAAATTTGAATGGAATATAATTTGTGATCAATAATATTCAATTTACTATAGAATCGGTAATTCTGCATGGATATTAAGTTCATATTTTCTTTTAAAACTATGATTTCAACGCTATTAACAGATAAAAATATAATATAATGAAATTAAAGAGATTAGATTAATGCATAAAGCAATTCCATAATCGATCAAAATTTGACTGTTTGAGCAGTTGAACCAGTACTACTACAAGTCAAACTCTATTTCTCTCTCTCTCTTATCAACCCACACTTGTTAGCCAATCACATAAGATCACGTGTAAAGTTAGTCGGCAACTCCACCACAGGCCACAACTCTCACTCTCTCTACGTGGAACTTGAGGAAAGGGCTAGTCTATATATAGCTTTGTGCCTTTGTCTATGCTTAGACATTGCAGAGTTGAAAAAACAGCAATCTAGTACCCCCATTTAAGAAAGATAACAACAAGGTCAGAAATCTCAGGGGCAACCAGAGAACACAGAAGAATAATCATGGCACTCAATCGTGGCTTTCTTTTCTCTCTCTTCGTGGCGGCGCACCTGGTGGCCAGCGCCTCCGCCGCCACCTACGTCGTCGGAGACGGTTTCGGCTGGAATGTTCCGCTCAACGCCGCCACCTACGCCAACTGGGCATCTCAGCATGTTTTTCGAGTTGGTGATGTTCTAGGTAATCTCTCTCTCTCTCTCTACAATTATTGTTTTGGATTGTTTCCAACACTCACTTTCCATGGATAAATTTTTCTAGATGCACTTTTTGATGTGTGGTTAATTCGAAGGGATTTAGGTCTCTAGTTTATTATTATTATATAGTTTTTAATCTATTTTAATCAGAAACATATCTAAATCCTGTATGACGAAATCTGTGACGAGATCAGATAAATCTTATAAATAATTAGTCAATTTAGCTAATTTAGCTCATTTCGGTTGATTAGTTAATTTAGCTGTTTTTATTTTCAAGCAATTATAAATAATTAGTCAACTTTTGGAAAATTAGTTGAATAGCATTAAATATACGAGTGAGATTAAGTTAATTTAGATATCTTTAATAATTCTATTTGACATATTAGTTTTTTTTTTCATTTTAAGAGTTTAATTGATGAATAAATGTGAAATATTGAAATATTGTCACATGTTTTGGCAATTGTTTGTTGAATTATGAGGGGTAGGTAAGCTAAATTTTTTTGACTTGAAAGAAGATTTCAAAAACATGAAAAAGAGTTGCCTTATGCAACCATTGTGATGTGAAACAACCTCAAATCCCTTATTACCAATTTTAGTAACTTTCATATGCCTTCATTCCCATTTACAATACGAAAAGTGAGTCATTAATTCGAGCGAGGAAATGTTGTCAAGCTTATCGGGTCGATTGTCTTTGCTAATTTAATTCTCTATTCTAATTATAACATTTTATAAATGTTTATTTATACGTCGTGAAAAGACATAACTTGTTCACTAGCTGTTGATCTTGTGTAAAGAAGTCGATTCTAAATTATAACGATCTTGAAAAATACTCACAATGTAAGGCATTGTTATATCAATAATGGTGGGTAGGGATTAATATTCTTGTTATGGACTTGTTAAATCTTCGTCAAGCTCAAATAATTGCAATGATTCTACTCTAACATTGTGAAATTGGCAAACTTTGCAGTGTTCAACTTCACCACAGGTTTCCATGATGTGGCTCATGTGTCAAGGGCATCATTTGATGGTTGTATGTCTTCCAATCCCATCGAATTGGCGACGGTGGGCCCCGCCAACCTGATCCTCAACTCCACCGGCACAAATTACTACATTTGCACCTTCGGTAGCCATTGTTCCTTGGGACAAAAACTCGCCGTCAATGTCACCTCAACTATCCTTTCACCTCCACCTGCGGCCCCTGTTTCCCCTCCGACCCCAACTCCAATCCCAGCTCCGATCCCAACTCCAACCCTAACTCCGACCCCAACTCCAATGCCATCAGTGCCATCGCCATCGCCATCCATGCCACCTTCACCATCGCCAACAATGGCACCATCACCGGGACCAATGTCGCCTTCTCCCACACCCGGTGGCAGTGTCTCTCCCCCATCACTGCCTTCACCATCGGCCCCAGGACCGGGTCCCACCGCTCCTGGAGACCTTAGCCCTCCTCCACCTCCCAACTCCGCCTCAATTGCTGGTATTGGCGCTTCGTTGGTCATATTTGCATCGCTCGCATTTGGCCTTGTGGTCTAGATATGGTGTTGTATAGTTTGTGGCATTTGTATTGTTTGTGTATCATTGTTAGACCATTGTTTTTTTTTTTTACATCTGTTTTGTTGAACTTGATTGAGCTCATATTTGCATTTATGTTGTTGTGGAATAGTTAATAAAATTCATTGGTTTTTCTGTTGTGCAACTTTCATGGTTATGATCTAACATTGGCACACAAAGTATTTATGCATCAAGTAATGAGTTAGTGTAGTTTAATTTAGTTTGAAGTTGTGGTATTAATTTTGTGTGCATGATTTTCTTACAAACTAAGCAATTAACACAACAATGTTTCTTTGAACAAATACATGAAAGCAAGGTGTTGGATTATACGAACTCACATATATCAAAAATAAAATGAATTACACAACTAACTATTGAATACGATTGAGAATCTTCTCTTTATATCTCTATCTTTTATATCGACATCATTCTAGATAAATAGTATAAGATACTAACCTCGTACGGAAGAGAACATAAGTGTACATTCATCTTTTTTCTTTTGAAAAGAATGTCTCAATTTAATTTATATAATAGCCAAAACTATACTAAATATCCCCAAATTTTCCATTAAGAGGAAACTAATTTAGTTCTTTATAAATACTTCCAAACAAGAGGAAAGCAATTGCAACTTGCAAGCATCTATTATTGGAGAGTGATCAGATTTTAACGCGTTGTTCATTGATTCTTGATTTCTTGTCTTCATTTTCTTCTCTCTTCAAATATATGTACCTTTTGTTTTGTAATGATCATTTATATTTAAGAAGTGAACATTGTTTTCTAAATTGGATTGCATTATTTGATTTAAACTATCTGACAAAATCATTAAAAAAAAAATAATTAGACATTTGTCTCATTTTATGATTGTGCGTTGGCTCTTTAATGGGTTCATTATTTCATGGTGGACCATGTCAAATGGAAAGATATATATTTGAAATTAGTAAACCAGATCTGTACAAGTCAAATTATTTGAAATTATCAAGCACGACACCAACTCTCACTTATTTATTTGATTTCCTCAAGCAGAACGAATGTTCATATAACGGCAGAATCGGAAGATATTTTTGTCTCTTTTTTGGTAAGAATAAATTAAAATAAATTATTATTTTGTAAAACCACAATAAATTAAAACTAAGTATTTGATAAAAATTAAATTCAATTAAATCACATTTTATTAACTAACAATTTATAATGAGGCATTGGTTCAAGAATAGGACACGAGTAACTAAAGAAAATTAAGGTGCAACCATTTGCACCACACAAAATATTTAATATATAATTTTTTTTTACTAAAACAAACAATTATGATAATATTTTTATATAAAATACAATAAGCTCTATTGAATAATCGAACAAATACAAAATATTCAATAAATATTTGCTAATCAAACCGAAATGTTCTATCAATGTCTCTCATACACTATTTACATCTAGGAGTGATCGTTACGATATACCGAAATTTTTTTGTCATACCACATACCATATCGAAATTTTCGATATAGAAAAAACATTACCGATACCGTATCGAAATTTTCGGTATATTCGATATAGAAAAAACCTTACCGATACTGTATCGAAATTTTCGGTATATTCGATATAGAAAAAACCTTACCGATACCGTATCGAAATTTTCGGTATACCGAATTTTTTTGTATAATTGTAGTCTACAATTTTCGGTATACCCAAAATTTATCATTATACCAAAATAATCGAATACCATTATACCGAAATTTCTAGCTTAAAATTCAACCTTGTAAACACTCAGAAGTTTATCAAGAACATTCAAAATTAGCAACAGTATTTTCGAAGCACAACAACATTAATTTTCCAAACTCTTGAATACTTGACAAAATGCCTTACATTTGTTTGATCTATAATCATAAATTTACAAACTTAATCCAAACCTCACCTAATTCAACTTATCTCGAATACTAATCCCTAAAAACCTCACCAAAAATATTAATTTCCAACATGATTCCAAACACCAGAATACATAAATATTCTAAACCTACAAACCTTAAAATTCCAATACATTCAATCACATATATGGCGAAACAGGAACACCTGATTAATACAATACGCATACAAATACCAAATCAACAAAGGCATCAGTTAGATGAGAAGAAACTTACTTCTCCCCATGGCTAGATGAGAAGAAATATAGAGAGAGAGAAACAAAATGGATTGGACAAAAGCAGAGAGAGCTTTGAGCAATAAAAAAGCTTGACACCATTGAAAAAGACGAGAAGAAATGAAGAGAGAATAACCATTTCACCAAATCTATCAAATCTCTCCAAAAGGAATTGGGCAAAACCAAAGAGAGAGCACATGAGAAATCAACAAAAACTTAAATAAATAGTGGCGGTGGACTAGGTGGTGGCGGACCAGTCGATGGCGAAATGCGGCGGCAGGGTAGCAGCGGCGGGATGGCTGGAACTTGGGGGAGGTGAAGTTTGATTTTTGGGGGAAGAGACGAAGAGTGACAGTGAGGAATTAAATTTCATTTTTGAAACCCTAGTCCAATTCAAATAAAACTTTTCATCCAATTATAGCACCTAAAAATCATAGGACCCAGCTATCCATACCCAATTTTTACTAAAGACACCCATTTATAATTTTAATTATTTAAAATATTCAAAAAATGGCAAAATGACCTTCTTAATTAAAAAAAAAAACTCCTCTCTTCTTCTCCCGTTTTTTTGCTTCTCCTTCTTCCTTTTTTTTCTTTTTTTTTTTCCTCAAATCTTAAATTCCCCTAGTTCGACCTATAGCGCATTCGACCATTGATGGTCGAACACACGTGTTCGACAAACCAGGATCGAACAGGTCCTCAGATTTGTTGTTATTTTTTCGTTCTTTTTATACGATTTCACACGATTATTATATACTTTGTTAATTCATAAAATGATTTTTGTTAATAAATTCAATGATGGAGGAATGAAAGAAGAAAAAAAAAAGAGAAGATAAGAGAAGCCGACGGGAGGGAGAGGGAGAGGAGGAGAGAGAGGAGAAATTTAATTTTTTTTTAATTAAAAAGGGCAAAATTGGTTTTTTACTATTTCTTGAATTTTTTAAATCAAAAAGAAAATAATTGGAATGCGGATAGCCGGACCCGAAATCATAACATAAAACTAAATTGTAAATCTCTCCGCCAATAGAAACAAAAAAAATTAGATTTGTCGTCCATTCCATCTTCACTTTTGGGCTGTTGTTGCTTGATACCTTTCTTTGTTTTGGGCAAATCAATGTATATGAAATAAAAAAGGAGAATTTTTTTTTCTTTTTTTTTTTTAAAGGTTTTGAGAAAAATTATGTAATTGTAAAGAAAATGTGGTGAATATAGTAATAATGTAAAACCATAAAAAAAGGTTCATTTTTAACTTTCTCACCAGGAAAAGAAAATTAAAAATCATTTACTGCCTGATTATATAATTCCAGCTCCTCCATTTTCTGAATCGATCTCGAAAACCTGAATATCAAGAAGGGTGCGGCTATCCGCACCCCCAAATCTACTAAACACACCCCAATTTAAAAAAAAAAATGATTTAAGAAATTAAAAAAATAATAAAATTCCATTTTTACCCCTTATGAATAAAAAAAAAAAACTGAAAATTTTTCTCCCTTACCTTCCCCAAACCCATCTGCTTGCTTCTCCCTTCTTCTTCTTTTTTTTTTCTTTTTTCCTTTACTCAAACCTTAAAATTACAAGGGAACAACGTATGAAAAATCAATTTATGAGTTAACAAACTATGTAATAATCGTGTGAAATCGTGTAAAAAAAACAAAAAAAAACAACAAATCTGAGACCCGTTCGATCCTGGTTTGTCGAACGCAAAGAGGTGTGTTCGACTAGTGTTCGAACACACCTCTTTGTGTTCGACTGGTGTTCGAACACATTTCTTTGCATAAGGGTAAAATTGTAATTTTATTATTTTTTGAAATTTTTAAATCAAAAATAAAAAAAATGGGATGTGTTTAGAAATTTTTGGGGTGCGGATAGCCGGGCCTATCAAGAATGGAGAAAGATTATTTTCTAATTGATTTCTACAGTAGAATTATCTAATTGCAGTTTCACCCCTTTTCCATCTTCCAAACGTGCCCCTCTTGCATGCTGCAAATCAGATCTCTCTCTCTTCTTCTTCTTCTTCTTCTTCCCCAGTCATCCCGTTAGCTCAGACCCCCATCAATCTGTACTACTAAAAGAGAGTAATAGCTACACCGATGCAGCGGCCGCCCAACGAGCCCTCATCGGCGACATGGGACTGCATGCTTCCGGGCCCGCCTTCGAAGAGCAACTGCGGATCCGCCGACCTTTCATCCGCTGGTCTCCTCGCCTACGCTGCCGGCAGCTCTGTCGCCATCGTCGACACCCACTCCATGCAACTCGTCTCCACTCTTCCCCTCCCCCCATCCCCTTCCTCCGCCGCCTCCCCTTTCATCACCGCCGTCAGATGGTCCCCCTTTTCTCTGCCCCACCATCTCCTCGAGAGCGAGACCTCTTCCCTGCACCTTCTGCTCGCCGTCGGTGATCGCCATGGCCGCATTCTACTGCTTGATTTCCGCTCCAAGGCTCCCATTCTCGTCTTCGACACCAATTACCCCAATTTATCCAAATTAGGCGTGCAGGATCTCTGCTGGATCCAGACGCGATTGGACTCGTGGGCCCTCGCCGCCGTTTCAGGGCCCTCATTGCTGTCAATTTACAACACCGCCACTGGCCACTGCTTCTTCAAGTACGACGCTTCGCCGGAATACTTCTCTTGCCTCCGCCGCGATCCCTTCGATTCCCGCCATTTCTGTGCCCTGGGGCTTAAGGGATTCATGCTGTCGGTGAAACTGTTGGGTGACGACTCTGAGAACGACGTCGTTTTGAGGGAAATCCAGATTCGTACGGACGCATCGGAATTGCAGAGACTGGAGAGGGATTCTTCTAATAGCAATAACATTGGTGCCCCAGCCTCCGCGGTGTACCCCAATTATGTGGTGAAGTTTGCTTTCTCTCCCCACTGGAAGCATTTGATATTAGTGGGGTTTCCGAGGGAGCTTGTGTTGTTTGATTTGCAGTATGGATCAGTGTTGTTTGCGGCAGGGTTGCCCAGGGGCTGCGGCAAGTTCTTGGATGTGTTGCCAGATGTGAACATGGAGGTCTTTTACTGTGCTCATTTGGATGGGAAGGTCACCACTTGGCGGCACAAAGAGTGAGTGTTGTATGTCAACTTCACTTTGAATGCTTTGTTTTTGTTAGTTTTGTTCATCTTGAACGATATTGCTGAAGTTTGATAAATCTAGTTTGTAGTTTAGTGTAAAATATTTTGAATTAGTTTATGTGAACTGAGTAACAATGTAAGGAATGATTTAACATGACAGAACAATTGTTTGGGGAGGATATTTATTCTTTAAATGTGGGAAATTTTTGGAGTTCCAAGGGACATGTTCTGGTTGTATCCAGGATTGTGGTAATAAATGGATCTATGCATGAGTGAATCAACAAGGAGATATGTGGAGTGTATAATGAAGTTATTGGTGGTTAGATGTTGTGCCATTTTGATGTATGGTTATTTTTCATTTACTTACCATGTTGTTGGAGGTAGGAACCATGTGATGTTTTCGTGAGTATGCTCTTGTTAACGAGAGGACTGCTGTGGTTTCTTAGATATGAACCCATCATTTTGAGGTCTGCTTTTAGGAGATCTAATTGCAGTCACTAAGTACTTTTTTCTGGATATTGCTAATAGAGTTGTGTTGGTAAGCATTATGCAACTCTGACAACGAGGCATACAAGTATGGACCTTGTTTTTTGTACCATTATATTGCATACTTGTATTGTATTCTCTTAGCTTAGTTTTAGCTGGACTTGTAAAAGTATGTTTGTTTGCATCTTACCTCAGGGGAGAGCAGGTGCATATTATGTGTTCAATGGATGAACTAATGCCCTCAATTGGCACAACTGTTCCTTCTCCCTTAGTTCTTGCAGTTGCCGTCTCCCAATCAGATTACACACTCCAAGACATTCGCAGGCTTTGTCCTGACATGGATGCCTTCGATATCGACTTTAATAATCCGTTTGATTTCTGTGATGAATCTCATATAATTTCCAAAACACATTTAATATCCATTTCGGATGATGGAAAAGTGTGGAAATGGCTCCTGACTGCTGAAGAGTCTAGGAATGATCAGAAAGATGATACTGAGCATGTGAAAAGAGTTGCTGAAGTCCGTGAAGTTGAATCCCAATCAATAGTTCCTTCTTCCAATGAGCATACTATGGATAAAGTCACACAGCTAGATGATACAAATAGCAGGTGGAACCGCCGACCTGGTCCCATTATTGTTTCTGATGAAGTTTCATTTAAGGTTGGTGGCAAAGATAGGGTTACTTTTTCCCTTTCTGAATGTCTATTCATATTTTTTTTCTGTTGATACCATGACTGCTAAGTTCTTTTCAGGTTCCCTTGCTTGTTAGAGGAAAGGAAAAATAACGTGTATGCTTGTTTTAAAATTTCAATTGAGTGTAGCGGGACTGATCCTATAATATCTAGTTGTTAGCTACATATATCTTGCTACTTTCCTTTCTATGGATGTATTATAAAAGTTGTTTTGATAATGCTATATAAAATTGTAATTGAGTGTAGTGAGACTGGTCCTATAATATCTTGTTGATAGCTACAAATATCTTGTTGCTTTCCTTTCTGTGGAGGTATTATATAAGTTGTTTTGATAATGCTAGATAAATCTAGCTGGACAGCTTCATCTTCTCTCATCAGCTATTTCTATGCTAGCAGTACCATCCCCTTCATTGACAGCTACTTTGGCACGTGAGTGATCTTTCTTTTTTCCTGTATTCATAAAATTCTTTGTCTACCCTTCTTGAAAGGTCATTGGATTTTCAAATTCATTAAGTTTTTTTAAAAGTTAGCAGCATTTGGTGCATTAGCTAATTATTCACGCAATACATGAAGGTGGTGGAAACTCGCCTGCTGTGGCTGTTCCTCTAGTTGCTTTAGGAACACAAAGTGGCACAGTCGATGTGATAGACACATCTGCCAATGCTGTTGCTGCAAGTTTTTCTGTTCATAGCAGTGTGGTCAGAGGATTACGCTGGCTAGGAAATTCAAGGCTGGTGTCATTTTCTTATACACAGGTGGTTATTCTATGTTTGTTGCATCATAATTTATTGAAAGACAGTAGTTACAGCTCCTTTATTCATAATACTTCACTTTTCTTTGGTTTGAAGAGTGATTGTTTTTGTTCCATCATTATCTGTAGAATCCTGCTTATACAATATATATTTGTCCATTCAGGGAACTGAGAAAACTGGAGGATATGTAAATAGGCTTGTTGTAACCTGCCTAAGAAGTGGCCTTAATCGAACATTTCGAGTACTGCAAAAGCCTGAGCGAGCACCAATAAGAGCATTAAGGGCTTCATCTTCTGGAAGGTTTGCTGATATATATATGGTTTTTCTTTTACTTTTTGTTTGATATTTGTTTATTTTATTCTATTTCATACAAAGTAGCAAAACTTGGTCTTCTTATGTATTACTCATATTACTGCTATACATCTATTTTTTAACCCAATCCATCTCTGACAGAAATCAATATCAACTTAAATATTGAATTTCCATGTTTTGTCAAATATTGTAAAGTAAACATAGGCATTGAATTCAAAAGTCTCATTCATTCATAAGGTTCTGAGCTAGCTGAGTTTTAGGCTGGACAAGTAAAGCCTATAACTTGACTAACAAAATGATTTAACATCTTATTTTCTCAATTTGTCATCATTCTTGTATATGCATGTTTGATTTCCTTGTTATTCCACCACCCATAAAATTTTCATGATTAAATTATTTCAGATATCTTTTGATCTTGTTCCGAGATGCTCCTGTGGAGGTTTGGGCGATGACAAAAACTCCAATAATGGTTAGTTTACTGAATCTTCTTCTTTATCTGCCATCTTTGGATTGTGGTATGATGGTTTTTATCTTTCCATCTTTGGATTTGGCATATCCTTTTTTAAAATTCTTTAGATTGATCTTGTCTACTAGATCCACCTTTTCTGAGAAAGTTAATTTTTCTGTTTATTTATCTATATTGGAGTAAATTGTTAATACTTTCAGCATTTATTCTGCAGAAAATTAAATTAGCTAACTTATTATGCAGTTGAGGTCATTAGCTCTTCCATTTACCGTTCTTGAATGGACTCTTCCAACAGTTCCAAAGCCGACCCCGAATAAACCTTCAAGGACCTCTTCAAATTTATCCAAAGACCATAGTGGCAGCCCCTCATCTGGGACCGCTTCCCCTACTAAAGCATCGTCAATAGATGCTAGTGAGCACTTTTTTCTTGAACTATTTTGTTATCATCTATTTATCATAAAACCGAATTTTGCTTTTGACTTGACTCCTTAAGTTTGCTATGTTTACTTTATTGTTTACATGCAATAGTTCATGATTTGTAGAAGAAGGAGCAGATGGAGCACAAGATGAATTTTCGGAAAGCTTTGCATTTGCTTTGGTGAATGGTGCACTTGGAGTTTTTGAGGTTCAGGGACGAAGAATCCGAGACTTCAGGTATGCTTTTCCTTTAATTATCAATCACTCAGGTTCATGTTACAGCTTTGTAGCATTTTATTTCTCATTATTATACTTCAATTTCCATATAGCAACTTAACTATTGGGATCACATTGGTAACTAGTTTATCATGCATCAACTTGAACCAGAATGCCTTTGTATTTTCATAACCTAATCAAACTCTAACTGTGGTATACTTATTTGAGCTTGTAATTTTTCAGACCGAAGTGGCCATCATCTTCCTTTGTTTCTTCTGATGGATTGATTACAGCAATGGCTTATCGCTTGCCTCATGTAGTGCGTACCATATATGACACACTAATTTAATACATATGTTAATTGTTTCGACTTTATGGGAATGATATATTATTGGAAACTCTGTATTCACATATCAGGTCATGGGGGACAGGTCAGGGAACATTCGTTGGTGGGATGTCACTTCTGGGCAATCATCCTCATTTAATACCCACAGGGATGGCATTAGGAGAATCAAGTTCTCACCAGTCGTTCCTGGAGACCGTAGCCGTGGGCGCATTGCTGTTTTATTTTATGACAACACATTTTCTGTGTTTGATCTTGTAAGATCACATCACTAGTTGGATCCTCTGTGAGTGTGTGTGAAGTAGTGCTTTGTCGTTTTTCATGTATCTGAGATATAGAATACAGAGAAAAGATATATACTTTGTTAGGG
This sequence comes from Scutellaria galericulata, assembly GCA_946896805.1. Classification (NCBI taxonomy): domain Eukaryota; kingdom Viridiplantae; phylum Streptophyta; class Magnoliopsida; order Lamiales; family Lamiaceae; genus Scutellaria; species Scutellaria galericulata. The sequence continues at coordinate 17,398,678 of OX335790.1, forward strand.
TATAATAAATAAAGACTTCACACTACCAACTTAACTTTAAAAAAGAATTCAACTCTTTTTTCAATTAACTTTTACTAGAGCTGCAGTAGGAAACCTTTCCTCCACAATTTTATATGTGATATTTTTCATTATAGCGAAATAGTTCAAATTAATCCCATATTCCCATTATATGGATTGTATCTCGCCATAGTGCTTGGTCGAGACACATGTTCCCATTTATTTTGAAGTATAACATATCTTTTTTAGGTTTCCCTCTTCTTTAATTGATTGAGTTTTTTTTCTTTGCATATATCTAGGAGGTCTCTGGTTGATTCTACATTTCACAGGTGTTTTTGATTTGCAGGATTCACCTGATCCATTGGCTAATTCTCTTTTACAACCACAAATTCCTGGAACTCTAGTACTTGAACTTGACTGGTTGCCGATGCGAACAAATAAGGATGATCCACTGGTGCTCTGTATTGCTGGAGCTGATAGTAGTTTCCGCCTTGTTGAACTTAATGTGTATGTCTACTATTTCCTTCTAGCTCTATGGATCTTCATATTGTAGCACGTGCTTCAACTATGTGCATATGTTTGCTGACTGTAAGCTGTTATGAGAGGATGTGATTACCATGTCCTAAGACAGTACTACTTCCTCTATCCTAAGTTTGTAGACCCATTTCTTTTTTTCTTCTATGATGTCCAAAATATACGGTTCAGTCTACTGAATGGAACTTTTATTTGGAAACTACTTTCTCAATTTGACCTCATAATTCTCAACTACCACTTTTTGTAGGCAATAGAAATAGACACAACTTTAAATTATACATCCCCTCTGAACTCTTATCATGGTCAAATAGAAGTCTTCATTCTGGTAGGGAGAGATTAATTTTATTTAGTTAGGTAATGTGGTCTGCAAGTCAATATTATCTAATTCTATTATGAGTGGAAATTTTCAAATTGTCATCAATATGAAGATGATCCTTGCAGGAAAGCTTTTATACATGTCTAAAAGATTTTAAGCAGAGAATCATATGATCTGGGGAATACCATAAATCGAAAGTTGAAAATGTCAAGTAAAATAAAAAGAAGCAGAAATGAAAGGCGAACCTCTTGGCCAACCGAAAAAAAAAAAAAAAAAATTGTTTTAGCATTGCTAGTGATGTACTAAATCTGCTCCAGGAATCCTTTATCTGGATACTGGAGGGCAAGTGGGTGGATATCCATATAATACTTATCGAAGATGCGCACAGTAACTAGCATTTGTCATAGTAATTTTCATTCTTCATGTGATTGTATCTGTGATTTATTTGCAGAAGTGAAGTTTCTTTACATGTCATGCCCGTTTTGCAAATGAAAACAAAAGGCACTTGATGTGCTCCTCCTGCACAACTTTTCTTGTTTTATTTTGCTACTCAAAATTCAATATATGTTGCTTGCAACCAATATACTGAAAAACACAATAAGAACAGCTTGAAATAGAAAATGATGCCAAAATTCTGTTCATGCAGAAGTGACAAGAAGATTGGGGGTTTGGGTCCCCAAGCTCGATCAACAAAAGAGAGATTTCGGCCAGTACCTTTGCCCTCTCCAGTTCTGCTCCCCACACCACATGCCCTGGTATAATATAATCTGAAACTTGATTTTTAGCAAAGTAAACAATAACAGAATTCATGAATTACTTTTGTGTTTATTACTCTACTAGTCATCTTATTTATTTTATGTGCTAGAAGTAAGAAAACGATGGTAACTTTTTTATCTATGGTTTGTCTTCTGTGTCCTACAAATGAATTTCGGATACTGTCAATGTTAGATACCATTACAGCAATAGTCTGCAAAAATGTCTAACCATTAGAATTTAAATTTGATGAAGGGTACTTTATCATCTATCTGCTTTCTTTTTTAATTTATTTATTAAGGAAACCAGCTTACATTTAGATGGTTTGTGCTCCACAGGCATTGCGGATGATTTTACAGTTGGGTATGAAACCCTCTTGGTTTGATCCATTCAGCACAGCCATGAATGAAGCACATTCACGTGTTCCAGGGACTCCATCATCAGCTGGAGATCTTCGTGGTTATATGATTGATTCACCACGTATTGGGGATTCCGCGGTTCCTGAGATGCTTCTTAAAGTATTAGAGCCTTACCGTAGAGAAGGTTTACGTCGTCCTGTTTACAACTAATGTAAAATACTGGTACCTTGAGAGTTTAATGACTTTTCTTCCTTAAATTATCCTTAGGCTGCCTCCTTGATGATGAGAGAGTGAGACTATATGCTAAAGTTGTTAAAAAAGGCTCCACGCTGAGGTTGGCCTTTGCAGCAGCTATCTTTGGTGAATCCATGGAAGCACTTTTCTGGCTACAATTACCTCGTGCTCTCAACCACTTAATGAATAAATTGGTTAACAAATCGCCACAAAGAGGTTCACATACCACTAAAGCTCCTGAAATTGATGAGGCATCTATGTTGAGCAGGATTACTTCAAAAGGAAAATCCGTGCATGGATCTGGGAATCTTTTGGTTAGTACAAATTAAGTAATATATGTTTTCAATTGTGTTCGACATATTATAAGTATTTTGGTTAAATATGTTGAGAAAGTTGTGATGTTTCAATCTATAAATACTTTTCTGTAGTTGAGAATTCTTTATGATGACTTTTTTCCTCACAGGTTAATGGCCAACTTAAATTGATGGCTTTTGAGCAACAAGAATTGTGGGAGCATGCTAATGAACGTATCACCTGGCATGAAAAATTTGATGACGAAGAGGCGATTCAGAACCGTGTACATGAGTAAGTCTTTCCTCTGAAAAGTTGATACCTAACATGCCATTGCTGGTAGGATGTACATTTTTATTTTGAGACATGCCCTCTACTGACTGGATTGAGAAGTTTCAGCTTCAACCTATTCTTTGTTGTATTTTATTCCTTATTATACTAAATCTCCATTGTCAGACTTGTTTCAGTTGGAAACTTGGAAGCTGCTGTTAGTTTGCTGCTTTCAACTTCTCCAGAGAGCTCTTACTTCTACGTAAATGCTCTGCGAGCTGTTGCTCTTTCCTCTGCTGTGTCTTCATCTCTACTTGAACTGGCTGTGAAGGTAGTTCTTTCTTCTGAACTTTTACTTTTGAGGCCTATCATGCTATTATTTCAACCACTATCTGTTAATAGGTAGTTGCAGCCAATATGGTCCGCAATGATAGGTCAATGTCTGGCACGCATTTGCTTTGTGCAGTGGGAAGGCATCAGGAAGCTTGTTCTCAGGTATACTTTTATTGTTTATATCTTTATTAATATTGCACATGTTTCATTCATGAGCTTTTGGCTTAGCAATGGGGGCATAATGTATTTCTAACTAGACTTGTGCCATTTGTATAAAGTTTGCTTCTGTGTAGCACCTCTTGTGTTCTAAAGAGAACAATGGTTATCAGTTAGATTTATGAAGTTCTATCTGAGTGTTTAATTGTCTATGTGCAACTGATATCACATGCTCTAGTAAGGATTGCGTTTGTACTGAGATTTGAAATTTAAAGACTTAAAATGAATAGGTTCCAAAATTGCTCAAGTAAGAGTGGATCAACCCAATCACTCATAATGTAATTCAATACATTAAAATGAGGTGATGGATTTCAAATTCATTCTTCAAATCTGTCCATCCAAACAACACCAATGGATTTGCCAGAATTTCAAATCCATGCTCAAATCCTTAAAGCCAAACACAATGAAATATATCTTGTAATGATTGCTTACATGTATTTTTTACTCTTCTGCAGCTGCAGGATGCTGGATACTGGACTGATGCTGCAACATTAGCTGCAACACATTTAAAGGGATCTGATTATGCAAGGTTTTATTTGATCTTATCTCAGGCCTATCTTCCATATTTATTGCTGTTTCATTTTTAAGTACGACAAAGATAATATTTCTTTCTGACATTGCCTGTATATCAGTTTGACAGATCTCCACTATGTTTAATCAGAAGCTTCCAAACTAGATGACTTAAAATAATGGATGATGTCCCAAACTAAATGACATAATTATTATTACATCAATGTTGGCACGGGCTTTTCTCTCTTCCACCTTTTCTTGTTGGCCAACTCCCTTTACTGCTTCGTACCAAATGTGAATTTTTTGTATCCAAGTGCCAAATTAGCTCTTCAGATCTTATAATCCTATAACGAGAAAAATTTCTTCGTACATGAGCAATAACTATAGCAAAATAGTGTAAGAGATGGGGTTTTCTTTTTTGGAGAATAAAATGATGTTAGGTTGAACTCAATGACTTCATGTTTTTTGGTATGTGTTGAATATACAAACACTGGGATCTTGATTTTCTTTGACTGATCGACAGGGTCTTGCAAAGATGGGCTGACCATGTCCTTCATGTTGAACATAACATCTGGAGGTATCACATCACTCCTTTCAAAAAAATTGTCTTGGTGAAATCTTCTGTTCTATTCCATCCTTAAATCTTGTCTCATTGCAGGTCACTGATCTTGTACGTCGCAGCTGGTGCATTGCAAGAGGCACTGGCTGCACTTCGCCTGGCACAGCTACCCGATACTGCAGCTATGTTCGTACATGTTTGCCGTGAAATCCATGCTGAGTTCCTCTCCCAGTTGGATTTTGATGAAGATGCTACTCTAAAGGATAAGGTGGTGAACTTGCCCGGGCTGAACCCTGAGAGTGAAGATGTCTTTGCAGTTGGTGAATATTTCGGACAGTACCAAAGGAAACTAGTACACCTGTGTATGGATTCTCAGCCTTACACTGATTAAGTATCGATCATGGCTTCTCGTTTGATGTGGGTCTTCGACTGTTGATTGAGGTCTCGAAAGATTCATGCAGAGGGTTCGACCCCATTGTGGTTGCTACTTTGGAAGAGAAAACGGTATAGTGAAAACAGGCTAGATGGATGTTCTGCTATTGCTATATCATCATTATCACCCTGAAGGTGATGGAGGTTTTGTGAGTAGTTGGAGAGAGCTATCGACTATAGATGTAACATATTTTTCAACCCATTTTGAATGGGTATAGCATCGTGTGTATACATTATAAACAGTGTATATGAAAATCGGGAATTTAAATTTTGCTCAAACAAATTCACTTGCATTTGCCTTTTCTTTGCTGGCCAATTTTGTACCCTTTTTGATTGAATCATGTTTGATGATGTGAGATCCTCATATATTGCATGGACGGAGTGGTTTATGATGATTATTTCTAAAATTTTTGTCCAAATAACGTTAGGATAAATAGAATTTGAGGAAGTGTAAATTTGGTCAATTTTATGAGCATAATCAAATTTAACTAACCGAGTGTAAACGAGTTGAGTACTGCCAAGCTTGACTTGAACTCAATCGAGTTTTTTTTTTTTTTTTTTGTAAAGCTCAAGCATAACTTGACAAACGACTCAATAAGCTTGAACTCGACTCAGTTTGATTCGATACCTGAAAAATATTTATTAAAAAATTGAAATGTAAAAAATTAAATTATTAACTGCAAAATTGTAAATTTACATATGCTCGGTTATGCGTGATTAGGCTTGATTAAAATTTTGAGCTTGTCGAGTAGAGTAAATATGCTTGGACTCAAGATTGAAAGCTACTCAATTATTTTTGAGCCGCATTCAAATTTTTTTAAGTCAATCCCGAATAATTCATGAGCTATATTATCTCATTTGCACCCTACTAACAATAGAGGATGATTGAATTTTGGAGAATAAGCAAAAAGAATAGAAGAATAATTAATGAAATTGAACAAAAAAGTTCCAGATCTGAAAATTTTCTGATTTTGGCGTTATCCTGCAGTTCAATGAATTTTTAACTATAAAGATCAAATTTGATTACTTGCAATTAAATGAAAAATGTGGGGTACATAACTGAGAAAAAGGCTAATTTGAAGGACCAAATGATAATTTTGGGGCCAGATTTGATTGATGATTGACGATTAGTGTATAAAGCTTAGATTTTTATTATAAGCCCAAAACCGAAGATATGGACCAAAATGAGAGACTTTTCAAACCAAAGCCCAATTTTAGCACTTCAAAGGCTTAAAACTCAGCGGTATAAATTCCTCATACATGAAATGATGAAATCGATCCATTTGAATATCTATAACTACTATTACCTGTAATCCGTTATTCTCCACCTGCATGTGATTATTCAGATCTCCCCCTTGCGCCCTCTTCTCAGGTATGTGATGCAAGTTTGTTTTTATGGTGGATTTTTGTGTGAATTCCTTATTATTTTAATCGATTTCTAAATTTCTGTCCAATTGTTAGATTTTGTAATATGTATGCTAGTGTTCGTGATTTATGAATGATTAAGGTTGATTCTTCAGTGAATTGTTGCAAAATATTTTGTTTTAATTGAGCAGTTTACTGCTCTGGAGATTATGGAATCATTCGGACATTGCGCTTGGAACTATTATTGAAATGAATAAGTGGAAGCATGTTTGATTTTCATGATTTAATTAATTCTCTGAATACTAATGTGCAATCTGAGGCTTTGCAATTCTTTTTTTTTTTTAATGGAGTGCATGTGGGGAACTCGGAAGGTGAAGCATGTTTGTGATTGAGTCATATAGTTACTTTTCTGAGTGAGGCCGATGCTCATTTGTCTAGAAATGCAGCATTTACTTCACCTTCGATGATAATGGCCTCACTAATATGGAGTGAGGAGATTCATGGAGATTCTCGATAGGCTCATGATTTGATTTTCACCTGCTGTCTTCTTGACGAGTAATTATATAGTTCGATAATTTTGAGTTAATTTACAGTACTTTTATAATCATAAGTTGGACATTCTCTAATTTGCCAATGATTTCAGCTCATATAGATTCTCATTATGGACATGCTGAATCTGACCGAGTAAAAGAGCCGGTGATATTGTACTACAAGGAGAACTATTCCATTTTACTGTTGGTAGGATCCATTGCCAAATCAATAAATGGATTCTTTGGTGTTAGCTTATGATAATATGGTCAAGTCCGCATCAGATTGGTTGAGTTTGGCTTTTGATGTGCCATTTGCTCGAGCTGTTGTTTTTGGGGTGCCCATTGGAGGTGCAGAATCTTGTTGCGGAAGCCTAAAAAAAAGAAAGTTTCTCATCAAAATTTATTGACTGAGAACTTAATCATTCTATCTTTTTTTCTGCAGGTCATCTTTTTGTGGAAGGGCTTCTTCTCGTTGTGATTCTTTTTCTTCTGTCCCAGAAAAGTTACAAACCACCTAAAAGACCTCTGACGAATAAGGTCTGTACAAGAGATATCTAGTTGTACATGTCTCAGGTCCTCCAGTTTTGGGGGGTTATCAAATCTGTTTCTGTGCTCTAGTGATTTTAATTTGTTGCTATGCACTATTATATGGGGGGAGGGGTGAGTGAGAGTGTACTCATTATTCAGAGGTGGTTGTACATTTAGTAGTTTGCATTTTACTTTGCTTTTTACTGATACTCCGTTTCGCTTAAAGAGATCCCTATGAATACTGAAAATCTTGATTCTTAGCTTGCAGATAACTTTAGTTTATGTCTTCTGAAATATTCGTAGTTTCTTTTCATCTTGTGTTACCCTCTGCTGATGACATAAAATTACTTGATTGGTTTTTAGGAAATAGATGAGTTGTGTGATGAATGGGTCCCAGAACCCCTGATCCCTTCTGTTACTGAAGAGATTAAGAATGAACCACCAGTATTGGAAAGGTAAGGCCGCATTTCCAAGATGGATTTCCAATTTTCCTGATTTATGATTTTACATTCTGGAAATGTATCTTTTTACCATACTCACTGGAAACTTAATTTGTATCTTTTTCAAAGCCTATTTTCAAGCTTACTAACGTTTTACACTTTTCATGCACTTAGGAAACTGGTTTTCAAACTGATTATGATGCCTTTTCATCAGAAAACATTATATGATACATGTAATTTCATATCCAAACCTGTATATACTACATAACAAATGTAACTTATCAGATCATATTTTTGTTTTTAAACTAAAACCTAATTAAATATTTTCAAGCTTGGAAATACTGGTAACATGAAATGGGATTTAAGATAAAGTAACAGGCTGTAAATCTTCCACATAGGTCAATTTTTTTAAATTCCGTTCTTCTGGAGATAACCGTGTTGTTGAGGTGTATTTTGTCTTTATATTCTGATATTTCTACCTGAAGAAGAGAAATGGTTTAATAAAAAAGAACATATAAAGTGGTTATATGTGTAGAATCATTTTTTTGATCTCAAATGCAATATGGTACTAGATGGTGGTCCATATATTTATTTTCTTGATTATTAAGAAGATTTGTTAGTTCTAGATTTTCAGCTGCCTCATGAGTTGCTTTATACAGTGCTGCAGGACCACATGCAATAATTAATGGCAAAGAAGTTGTGAACTTCACATCAGCAAATTACCTTGGTTTTCTAGGGAATGAAAAAGTTCTAGTAAGAGTTTTCCTTTGTGCTTGGTCTTGCATAGTGCTTTTCTTGGTTAACATCTAATATAACTACTGGAAAACAGGACTCCTGTACAAAAGCGATAGAAAAATATGGTGTTGGTTCCTGTGGTCCTCGTGGATTCTATGGGACAATTGGTATATTCAGATATTGATGTATTTGGTCCTATTTTATGAATTTATTGTATTTTTCTTCTTAAACCTATGCATTAGAATTCAGATGATAAACACCTAACATTTCCATATGCACAGATGTCCACCTTGACTGCGAGGCCAGAATAGCGAAGTTTCTTGGAACTTCTGATTCTATACTATATTCATATGGACTTTCCACTATGTTCAGTATAATTCCGGCATTTTGCAAGAAGGGGGATATTGTCATTGTGTGAGTATCTTTTATCAATGATCTCTTGTATTTAATATTGTTGTGTAACTCATTTTATGTTAGTCTAAAAAATATTTTGGCAAATGCAAATGAATTCTTTAAAACATGTGATCTAGATAATGGTTAATATGAAATATGAGGATGACTCTCCAAAACTCATCCCAGTTTCTGGAAAACTAATAGTAACCTGTTGCTTTCCCTCTTGACTTTCTTTTGACATCACCTATGAGCTATCAGTTGTCCAGATCTTCTGTTACATTTAGTGTTTCATCTCGTGATTCATGTGTGGTTCTAATATGAGAGACTTTGGTTTCTTCTACAACTTGCTCTTAGTTAATGTGGTATCTTATTTGTATCTTATGCATGGTTTCTAAATTCTTGAGAGATTTTCTCTGACACAGTGATGAAGGTGTCCATTGGGGAATACAAAATGGCCTTCACCTATCCAGGAGCTCAATTGTTTACTTTAAGCACAACAATATGGAATCTTTACAATCTATTCTGGAAAAGTTTACTCAGGATAACAAACGTGCTAAAAAGCTTAGGCGCTACATTGTTGTAGAAGCTGTGTATCAGGTATAGAGCATGTTGGTATTTCACCCCGATTATGCTCTTTTCTTATTTTTGTATTTTTCATTTTATGGTTCCTCGTAGAGGAGGAGAGAGGGAAAGGAGTTATCGAGTTCTATATTTAATATAAAGCATCATTAACATCTTTTTTTGCCCTTAATATCAATTTTGCCATTCATTTTACCTAATATGTTAGTAATCCTCTGTTGTGTAGGATTAACTTAATCATCTGATTTTTTGAAAGTTGAAACTGAAGAAAGCCTGAAACAAATTTTGTCAGATATCATGATTTTCAATTATTCAGAAAGTAACATCGTTGCGTCAGGAACATAAAGTGATTACTTCATGAACCTTTCCTTTGCTTTGCTTTTTTTATTTTTTTATTTTTTTTATTTTATTTATTTTATTTTATTTTTTGGTGATTAGTAGACCAGCAAGTCAGCAACCCAATAGTGATTTTCCTAATTGAAGTTTGACAGGACCAGAAAGCAGTGTACATAAAATTTACTTAAAGCTTTTTAACAACCAAAGTAACAAAGTATCTTCAGAATGTTGATTGTACATTACTAGCATCACATCTGAATAAAGTACTGATGCAAATTGGTGAGATATACCTGCTCCATCCTCTTAATTTCTTAAGATTTAACTGTATGTAACCAACCTGATGCTTAAATTTGTATCAAAATCTACTAAACATTCTGAAACATCCATGAACTCTGTTCTTTTTCCGATTCTTGCTCAACTTTGTATAAGAGGAAAAAGATACTGCATCTGAAGTCCACATTATTTGCCCTGCTGTCAAACTGGTTATCTGACTCTAACCAAACTAAATGTGTGAATCCATCGTATATGAATGGGCTTCTTACATAGTACTTAAATGTTTTTTATTGCTATCGCATATGTGGATGGGCTTTGATGAGGGAAGGGGGAGTGATTACCAATTTAACTTGAGGGAGTGAAGACCACACCAATGTAGACATTCAGCTTTCAAACTTCATGTTCCATGGTTTAGGAATTGTTTATTGTGGCTGATCCTGCTCAATTGCAGAATTCTGGCCAAATAGCTCCCTTGGATGAAATCATTAAATTGAAGGAAAAATACCGGTTTCGTGTTATACTGGATGAAAGCAATTCTTTTGGTGTTCTTGGAAGTTCTGGTAGAGGTTTAACTGAGCATTGCAGAGTTCCAGTATGTTCCAAGCTCTTTTATGGGATGTCAAGTTAACTCTTCCCTTCGTTTTCTTCATGTAATTATAGTGCTACTTTATTGCAGATTGAGAAGGTAGATATCATAACTGCTGCGATGGGACATGCATTAGCCTCGGAAGGAGGATTTTGTACTGGGAGTCCCAGAGTCATCGACCACCAGGTAGATCTTCAATATCTCATACTACATATTTTACCCTGGTTTTATAAGCTCTGATGATCTGGACTAACCTTTAAAAGTTAATAATCTGGGTAGTGTGTGGGAACTTATAGTTATTTCGTTCAAGTTACTTATAGTTGGAAATGACTCCCAGCATGATGCAGAGGCTTTAAACATTGGTGTGGTTTCATCTATCCATGCATTATTTTCTCCATGTTTTTGGAAGAAATTCCCTTTCCAAAAGTAATTAATGCACCAACAGAGACTTCAGATTATAAATTGAACATAGTAATTAATAAATTAATCTTGAACCTATAGAGTACTCTGGATTTCTGAAATTTGTTCGACACCTTAGTCATCTTTTATAGACTTGCTTCTGTTTTTCTTCAATGATATCTAATGTTCTGCTATATTATGCAGCGTCTGAGTAGTTCTGGATATGTATTTTCTGCATCTTTGCCCCCATACCTAGCAAGTGCTGCAATTACAGCAATTGATGTCTTGGAAGGAAATCCTGACCTTATCACAAAATTGAAAAAAAATATTGCTACTCTACATCAAGGTATTCCCTCTACTTTTGATTCATTTCATTTACTTTGGAATCCCATTTTCTAAGTCTATTTCTATTCCGTTTTGATGTATATGTTAACATCACCTTGTTCAGGGTTATCAAATCTACAAGGTCTTGAGATTGTAAGTAATATACAATCACCAATCATGTATCTCAAATTGAAGAACTCCACCGGATCCTTAAAAGGCGATCTTCAGGTGCTCGAAGATATTGCTGACCACGTAAGTGATTTGAAGCTTTGCACTCAAAATTCTACCGTACTCTTTTACCATGGATTTCAATTCGGTTAGATCACACGACATAATAAGCCTTTCTGAGAATGACATTAATTGGCCATTAGGTATTGAAAGAGCACTCTGTCTTCATTGCATCTACAAAAAGATCAACATTGGACAAATGCAACTTACCTGCTGGGATTAGATTGTTCGTCTCAGCTGCTCATACGGAATCTGATCTGACGAGAGCATGTGAATCGATCAAAAGAGTTACTGCAGAGCTATTGGCAGGTTGATTTCCTCTCCCTTAAAGATCGACTACGATTAACTTAGTTTAAGTTTTAGCAACTTAATTAAGTTTGAATTCGTTGATTGAGTTTCTTGTTCACATAACCTAGTGCAGTAAAGATGATAGAAATGTAGAGCTCACTTTGTAGAGATTCTAGTTAAGATTTATAACCTTTTTTTTTTCTGGAGAAATTTAGATTAAGACTTATCATTTTTGCAGCTAACATTATAAGGTCATAGATTTTGATTCTGTTGGGAAACTGCCCCAATGCTTGGATCTGCATTTATGGCAGAAACATTTACTTGTTCATTACTATGTTAAATATATATATATACACACACACACATGAAACTGTAATTACATTTTTCGTTCAATCGGTTCCCTAGTTGTACTAGGATTTTTTTTTTTAGATTTTGACTTTTGGGGTTCAATATCTTGCTTATTTGGAAATTTTCGTATGAAAAGTATGTTATATTTAATTTACTTATGTTTATTTAAATGTAAATATAAACACACGATGATGACTGAGTTGTAAATGATTATGAAATGTGGGTAATAAATTATTTATTATATTTTAGCGTTTTGTTAGGTGTTAACTGTTATAGTGCTGCACCATTTTTCTTTGTCCGATTATAATGTGTAAATGTATCATTAATTGGAATACATTTCTTATAAAATAGAAAATAAAGAATTTCGGAGGAATATTTTTTGGATATCAATTGATTCCACTGTTTGCACTAAATATTGTACCAGTTGTTAGTTTAATGACGTCACTGTGCTCTATTTGATGTAAAATGATTACAATTGAAGGCTTTTTACTCTGGTTTCGTTGTTTTTTCTTGAATAATATCACCTTAGTAGGTAAGAAAACTCAAAATGATACCATTAAGTAACGTCTTGGTTAGACTCTATTGCAGGCACAAGAAATTCAAAATGTTTAGGTAGGACCGACTCAAAGTTAACGGTCTCGATTTTCAATTGATTATTATTTTTATTTGTTTTTTTTCGTTTTGTTGGAACATATCAATTGGTTACATTTATTATTTAAAATCTACATTAGTACAAACTCGATATAATCATGTAGAACCTATAACTGGTCATAATATCTAGTGGATCAAAGTGACTATAAATTGTAATACGGAATGGTTGGATTAGCCAATTCACATTTTGATATTCGAGTTTCTGACTATTAAAGAATGATCTTTCCTTAATTTGTCCTAAAAATTAATCATAATGTGATTGTCATGTGAACTAAAGAAAATCTAGATATGATTGTAGTTTGATTCACAATTGACATGATAAGTTTTTGAAAAGAATAAAAAAAAATGTCAATTTCGGTTAATATTATGAATAAAATAGATTAAAAATGGTTCAAACTTTTAATTGCAAATTCATACTGATCAGAATGTGGCGTATGAATAAGTATAAGATGTCATCTTTTATTAAGGAACTAGTCAAGAGAGCAAATTAAACAACTTAGTGGACTTTATTCACATTCTATTGAGAAAAAAAAAAATCACAAATGATTTCTCTCTTTCGATATGATGCAATTGCAAAGGCTGATGATGATCAAATTAACTTATTTCACTCTCACAAAATTGTCTTATTAGTTATTACAAAGCACAGATAATAGCAGCATAGTAAACACAACCAAGACTTATGCTTACACCACCCCACCTATGCTTTGAGAGTTCAATAAGATGTGTAGTAGTAGTATCCATGTTGAGCCATTCCATAAGGCATAGAAGCATCATAATAACCTGCATTGCTCGAAATCTTAGCCAATCCCACTTGCCCTTGCATTCCACTACTCGCATATTGTTGCCAAAGCTGCTGCTCTTGCATAAGCAACTGCTGTTTCCTCTCCATATCTGCAACTTGCACGTAAGAAGGTGGCGGAACCATGAGAGACGCTGCAAAAGGATCACACTGCCCGACTGGTTGGACCGTTCCATCAGGGGCAGGCAATGCTAGCACCGGTCTTGCAGTCTTGCTGATCCCAGGCAATGCTACACTACTCGCACTTCCATTGCTCATCTGATGAGCATTCATGTGTTGCTTTACTGTTCCCTGATCATACATACCGTTCAACAGCAATGAATCGAATCCACCTGCTAAATCAGCCTTCTGTTTTGACAGATTGCTAGCTGATTCTACCAACACTAGCTCCCAATCAGCTTTACCACTTTCAGCAGCAGGGTTCTGCCATGCTGAAGTGACCCTCGTCTCTCCATCTGTTGGGAATTCTACCCATTCGTCATTTGTGTTGGCAGAACCTGGTGTGGAGAATAAAGCCAACGCCAATTTGTTGCCCTGTTGATCGGCTGATGCTCCTTCATCCTTCAGATTCACAAGGTCTTCATTAGCCTCGTGATTCTGTGGCTCGTGTAGGGATTGTGGGATGGTGGAGGGATTGTGATTCTCTGGTGGTGGGAGAGCTTTGATTTCATTCATACTTTGTTCTTTCTCTTCTTTGATTTCTGAAACACTTTCTTCCTTGGGGCTCTTTGACTTATTACCCTTTTCCCTCAAGAGCCTCTCAAGTGACCCCAAAAGCTTTTCACTTATTCTTTGCACTTCTGGGAATTCTGATGACCTCAATACCCCTATATCCTTGCACCAATTATAAAGCCCAAGAAGGTCATCAGTCATCTTTGCAGCATTAACATGAGCATCGAAAACCTTAACACAGAAACCATATTCTTGCTCGGAGAAACAGTCCAACAAGTATTTCAACACATCAGATATATCAGCATGAAGCTTAAAGCTTTCCTTCACAAGCAAGGATAGTGCCACAAGCACCATCCTACTGTTCTTGGCAGCTCCGGTTGGTCTAGAAGCCAAGAAACGATCAAGAAGACGCAACAATTGGTTCAACCGCTCCAAAGCCCTCTCTGGCCCCAATTCCTCAACCGGTGAAACTTCATTCCTCTCCTTTCTTGAATCACTCAAATCTCCATAAGACCTTGCCCTCCTACCCATCCCATAACCATGTTCATCTCTAGATTCCCCATATCCACCATCATACCTCTTCTTCTCATCATCACCAATGATCAATTTCCTCTCATACATGATAAACTCAAGCTTCTGATCCAAATACAACGCGAAAGTCCTCACAAAACCTGAATGATCCCACGAATTCGAGTGTGCATCATCACGAAAATCAGACATATTTAGAACCCTCGTCCCCTTCCTACTACCCAACATAAGTTCCTGTCCGAAAATAGGGTCCCCATCAATCAACAACTTATACACAAGCATCAACGCCTTCAAGGCCACTATCCAGTCACTGGTTTTGCTCAACCTCTTTGAAATTGCAAACACGCATGCATTCACATACCCTCTAGAATACGATATCATATTTAATATCTCCCTAGCATACTTCTCATCAGCAGGTTCGTTATCATGGGTTGTTGCCTTTACAACCAAAACCTCAAGATCAGGTGCAACATTGCCAGCCACTTTGGCTAAACTTATGCTTGTTTGATCTTTCACCGCCCCTATCGCCTTCCTAATTGTGCTTGTCGCCATCTCTACCAATTCAAAACAAATTCTTGATCACTCTATCACTCAATTCTTGATGCCACACGATAATGAGTTCCCAACTAATTAGCTTTGCCTATGTGGTACAACTCACCAAAGCCAAAATTAGTATCATACGTACAAGATCCTCTCATTAGCCCTAAAATTTAAAAAATATATAAAAAATTAATCACAACACACACACACACACACACAAACAGAGGATTAGGCGCCTATACATGAATATAAATTTTTTAGAATATCAAATGAAATCAGAAATTAATTTTTTCCGGCTATACACATCCTATCCTCAAATACACTCAAAAGAATAAATAAAACTTGATCCAATAAAAAATAAAAAAATCTTGACGCGATTAAGATAGAAAAAGAAAGTAAACATACATTAAAAAATAAAATAAAAAAGCGTACCTATAAAAAGGCAGTGACAAGAATTACGGTGACTGAGAATTATCTTGATAAAGCAGAGTGATCTGAGAAATACACGAATGATCTGGCGATTGCCACCATGACCAGAAAACCTGCAGAAACAAATCAAAACACGAAGCGTGTATGGAAATTCGGCAATGAATAAATATATAAACGAACAGTCGTAGAAATGTAGCTTAGAGTGGGGAAAGAAGGAAGAGTATATAGAGAGATAAAGAGAAGGCAAAACGCGTGGAGAGAGAGAGAGAGAGAGAGAGAGAGAGAGAGAGAATTTGCAGTGCAACCTTCGCTTCGTATGGTATATGATGCGAATAGTGATGATGCAAACGTATTAAACCTCTTGACGGGGTTTTATATCTTTCCAATTTTCTGCATTTTTCTTTCCCTAAATACCCTTACTAATATAATAATAAATACTTGTTTTTTTATAAATAATAGAAAAATGAAAGTCTTAGTCTTGTAATTCTACTTGTTAGGTTTTTAATTTGTTTATTCATTTACTTTTTATTTTAATCCTATAAATTTAAAAACTTTTACATTTTTGTTTGGTTAACTTCAATAACAAGTCAAAATGATATGTTATTGTAAATTTAACATTCAAACTACATATTATAAATGAATATTTAAAAAAATGAATTACAGAGATTATTGATAATAAAATAACAAAATTCAAAAGTCTACATATCATTTTAAAATACATTTATTTAAAAAAATAGATAATTATGTTTATTAAAGTTTTTTATAAATTAAGTTACTCAAAATTTCTAATAGGCATATGTGTACATTCGTGTAGACAACAATTATGGCTATATATGTTTGAATGTCAAGTAAACAATAACAATTATGCCTATATATGTATGAAATTCAAGTAAACAATTACGAGTCAAAATGACATGTTATAATAGGTTAACCAGCTTAAAAAAAGCTTTTAAAACTAAATGATAAATATAAAATTTGATAGATAAATGAAAAATTAATTAAAAACACTAATTTATATGATCAGATCAAATCATGTAAGTTTTTTTAATATTTATCCCCTCATTTCTACTCCCTCTAACTCATTAAAAAAAATTAGGTATAAATAAATTTGTCAAAAGAAAATAATCATTTTCTGAAGTATGTTATAATAACTTGAAATTAAAATACACAACAAGTGAAATTAAAAGAACATATAAGTAAACATATTTCGAGGACTAATATACTTATAAGTAAAGTTTTTTTATGAAGTGAATTTCAAACTAAAAGATTAATACTACCTTAACTAGGGATGAGCATGGTCCGGAGCAATTCGGGGATTAGGGAATCTCCGAAATTACTCCAAAATTCGAAAATTTTCGGAAAATTTGAAAAAAAAATATCCGAAATTGCTCGGTCACTTTGGTTCGGTTTCTTCGGGGATTCAGGAAACACGGAGCGGATCAATTCAGATTTCGGGGATTTGGGAAAAATGAAGCAGATCAATTCGGGTTGCGGACATTTAGATTTTTAAAATTTAAAATAAATATTCATTGAAACAAAATGAAAAATATAAATAAACAAATATATCATACAACAGTTATTTAATTTATATCTTAAAACAAGTTATAATTTAATAAATTAGATTTGATAAATTACTGAAGTAGGTCTCTTGTGAAAAATAAATATTACATTCAAAATTTTCTTTAAATTTTATTCTTCGAAATCTTCTCGTTCTACACCTCATAAGTAGTAATCAGAAAGTTCATCTTTCAAAATATCTTATGCATTACTTTATATAAGTTATAAACCAATTATTTGATTAATACCTATTATAGTTAATAGATTTTACGTGCTCCCAAAATTACTCATTAAAATTATTTTATTTTATTATTTAATTGTCATTTTATTCTAAAAAGTCTTAAAATAATAATAATAATAATAATAATAATAATAATAATAATAATAAACTTTGATATGTAACTAATCCAATATAACAATACAAAAAAATGAATTCAATGATACATAATTTGTATATAGTTACTTCTTTGAAATCGGTTCTATTCGATTCTGAATCGATTCTTCGTTTCGGTACAATTCGGGTTTGACACAAAAATTAATCGGAGTGACTCAGTTCGGATAAAGTCAAATAATCAACAATTCTTTATCGGATTGAATTGTTTCAATTCGGATTTCTCCACAGTTCGGTTATCTTCGAGATCCATGGTTACCCCTAAGTCCTTAACATTTGTATGTAACAAAAAACAATGAATTAAAAATATCAGTAATAACATTGAATTATGAGAAATTCAATCAAATCTACACAACAATACAAGGAATTTAGGTGTTTTTGGACACACAAGGTATATATTTCTTATATTTACACACAAACACACATATATATATATATATGAGTTGGTCTCTTATACAACCGTTTCATGTGCAATGAGACCGTGCACGGTCGTGTCCTGGGGCACGGTCAACCGTGCGCTAAAAAAACATACTTATAGCCCTAAAAGACATATTTAGAGTTAAAAATCACATAGTTGTGTGGCGCACGGTACCATGCGCTACACATGCTGTTGTATTGTCGCGCACAGTCGAACCATGCCTCACAGCACGACTGTGTGTAAAAAAAAATCACATACTTAGAGTTGAAAATGACATACTTGCACTATTGTGGCTCATGGTCGACCGTACCCGAAGCACAACCGTGCGCGGTCCCGTCGCACATGAGACGATTGCACGCGAGTTTATATATATATATATATATATATATATATATATATATATATCAAGGATGAAAATTTGGGTTTCTATGGAAATATAGGTATCGTAATTTCACGGAAATATCGATATCGGTGGAAATATCGGTACATGTATTTTTCCGATATTTACTGATATTTTTTCTTATTCCACCAATATTTAAATATCGGAAATATATTATTGCAGCCTGTTTTTGTATCAATCACATGAAAAAAAGTAGGTCTTGTGTGAGACCGTCTCACGGATCTCATTCCCTGAGACGGGTCGGGTCGGATCGAAGTATTACATGATACACATAAAAGTATTACCTCATATACATAAATGTATTACATTATATTAAGTTATGTGATATTTTTCTAAAAGTATTACATGATATACATAAAAGTATTACCTAATACACACAAAAGTATTACATATTATACAATTCACACATGAGGAAGAAGAGCACCTGGGCGCCTAGGATCCGCGCGTTTTTTGTTGACCCGACCCAATTCAGGTCATTATCCCATAATACAAAAGTATTACCTGATATACACAAAAGTATTACCTAATACACATAAAAGTATTACATATTTTCTTATAGTTTGATTCAACTCAAAACACATTCTATAATACAAAGTATTACCTAATATACATAAAAGTATTACATAACACACACAAAAGTATTACATAATTTTTATGTTTGACCCGATCCTACCCGTCTCACGGAATGGGATCCGTAAGACGGTCTCACCCAAGACTTTGTCCATGAAAAAATGGAAAGATTAGGAGTATATTGGAAATATTTCGGAATAATTTCATATATACACACTGATCCTATACCAATTCTCATTTTCTAATCTCACGTGAGTAGCATGAATTTATATAAAAACGTCGTGTGGATATAATTTCAGAAAACTTGTATTAAAGATAATCATCGTAATCTTATCATTCATGGTTGAAGTATTCTTTTGGACCTTTGGTCTCGTTTTCCTATTGAAGGGTTTTCCACATAAAAGTCGTAATTTTCACTTAAACTAAAAAAATAAAAAAAGAAATAAAAAGCTATACATGTTATTAGGGGTAGGAGGATTTAAGTGTGTCTCCCCTTTCTTTCTTTTTCCCCTTTTTTTAATAATTGAAGTTTAAGGTTGAAAGTATTATAAATCTTTATCTTTTCCTAAAGGAAGAGTGACGTAACGAGATTACATAAAGTGGAAGAGAGTAAAGGGTTATAATTTATGCCTGGCTGCTTTTTCACACACCTTAAACCACATTTGATTAAGAAAACACAAATATTTTTGTGCACTATCTGTGAACAGATTCTAAAAACGTGCAACCAGGTCAATTCGATTTGGAGTGCATTTTATGTGTTCCACACGTGCCCAAATCCTTGCCCAAATCGTAGTTTTGCAATTATATTGATCTAACCTTTTAGTTAGGCAAATCTAACATTTTAATTGTCGAATCTAACATTTTAGTTATATTCACATAACCATTTGCAGTATATAACAAACCTATAATACCTTTCAAAACCTTTATATTATAATAATATAACTTTTATGCATCATAATTTAACCTTTTCATTATAATAATATAACCTCACTTTATTCTTTAAGTATATAAATGTTATGAGATTGGTACATAAATGTTATACTAATATAACATAAAAGTTAAATCATACTACATGAATTTTCATAGTGAAAAAAGTTTAAGTAATATCACTTAAAGGTTATGATATATGTATGTAAATGTTATTGATGTGTCTCTATTTGTATATATTTTATCATCATAATTATCCTTGATTATAATTTATTTGGGCTTAATTAATGGATTTTATCATCTTATGTGTAGGAATAGATTTTAGTGGATTTTGAAGTAATTTGGGCTTAAAAAGATCAAATTATGGCTTAAATTGTGAAGATGGAAAAAAAGGACAAAGAAGAGATTTATCTCTTATATTTTGTAATGGATTCTTATGTCCTTAGGTTTTAGTTTCATAAGTTTTATTTAGGGTTAGAAAAAATATTTTTATGTGATCTCTCTTCCCTCTTTCTCTCTCTAGGGGCCAAAACCCATGATCAATCTCACATTCTTTCTACATATACACACATTCTAAGTTTTTCTCTCAATTTCAAGAAGTACGTTTAAGATTACATTGGAGATGATTAATCAAAATATGAGTGACTAATTTCCCTCTCTAATCCAAGGGTCGTTTAATTCGATTGCTATCATTGTGAGGTTTTGTGCTTAATTTGATTTCTTTCTTTATTTTAAATATTTGTTAATTCATGATTTAATTCCATATAATTATATATAATTTTGGTTAATCTGACAATTCGATTTGAATTATATATTGCTATTGTTATCCATGAGTTCTCCTTTATATGTTGTTGGGATGTATGATTGTTGAATGAGTGATATTTAGTAGTAATAAGTTGATTATGTTTTTGTTGGGATTGTGTAATTGTCTAATTAATTAACAGGACAAACAGAACCATAGACTTAGTAATTGCACGTATCTCAATTATTGGGTTCTAGGTTTCAGTTTAGGTTTAATAGTTTCCACAAGAGCTTAATGCAGTTGTTAATTAATTTGGATGGCGACCAATTTAGTTAATGGCTAGTTTTGATTGGATGTTGGGTTTGATCAATTAAATTGGGAAAACATGGACTTTTTTAGTCTAAGGTTAAATGCTTGAATGTGCAAGATGATGTTTGTAGCCTATGATTAGTGATGTAATCGAATGTCGACACCCTTGAATCGGAGTCTCGTAAGATTTTTCTTTCTCCTCTTTATTTTCATCATTTGTTGCTTGTCTACCCTTATCTTCTTTCTCCTCTTTATTTTCATCATTTGTTGTTTGTCTACCCTTATCTCTATTTGATTGTTTGCTTAATTTAGTTTTAGTTTCATTAGTTTAATAAATAATCGAAAAATCCCCCCTTGTTTGTTTTATGCTAAAAAGAATTAAGCCCGGATCGATTCTGCTTTCCGTTATACTCGTGCATTTGCTCATTTCGGAGTAGGATTTTTATTTTTGTTGGTTTGACAACCCATTAGTTATACTAATATACCATAAATGTTATACTCGATTAACATAAAGGTTACATAACTTTTAATTATGTTTTTTTATACTGAAAAAAGTCTAAATAATTTTACTTAAAAGTTATGGTATTTGTACGTAAAGGTTATACTCGGTAAACATAAAAGTTATATTCGGTAAGTATAAAGGTTATGTCATAAATAAATAAATTTGAGAGCGGATCCGGACCGAAGCCGACCCAACTTGTGCGCTCAGTGATCCATGCACTTGGTACACACAAACACTACTTTTAAGAAAATCGAGTTTAACTTCGAGTTTAACTTTTTAAATCAGTAAATAGTAAATGATCGGTTTTTTTTTTTTCATATCACAATTTAGAAATTTAAATAAAATTTTAAGCTCTACCTCGGTTTTTAGAGCATTTAGTAAAATATGTTCAAAAATCAAATGCATTGATTACTTTTGTATTTACATATATATACACACACGGATGACGTTTGCATGCATGAACATAACTATTTATATTAATTTCTTTTACATATTAATTATTTTATTTTATAACTATCCTAATATTACTCATTTTGTAGTTACATTTATATTACTTTCATAAACATATACAATTTTATTATACTATAAACATATTATTGTTGAAGATGGTGGCATTACGATTAATGGTGCCATAAGATCATTTTAATAGAGATGAAATTTATGACAAATTATTTTGGTTAAAAAGGAAAAAAAAAATCTTATTCCCAATATACGAGCATTAGGTAACACATTATCCACCAATCACACATATACGAGTATAATTCACTTGGTCTACCATCTACAAATATTCAAAAGACTAAAGTAAACAACTATGATTCTGCCTCAAAATATGAATCTTTACATTGATGAAAGTAAACCAGATACAATAAACACACAACTAAACAATAATTAAGGATAAAAAAAAAAACATGATGTTTCATCATGTCTTTACATAACTTGTTAGAACATCTTGAAAACTTGTATAAATGCTACAACTTTCTCAACCTAATACACAAGAACAACAACAATCTACCAAATTTCCCTCTAAAAATCCAGAGTATATATATTTCACTTATCTGTATGTTGAAGCCGACGAAACGTTGAATCATCCAGACGAACGCAGACAGCCTCCAGGGAGAAGAAACTTGAACTTATCGGCATTCTCAATCACGTAAGCAGGAATATGAACAGCAGAAGCTGATCGAGGAATCGACCCCATTTTCTTGATCAAGTCCTTGAAAGAGTACTCTTCAGGCAACATATCGAACAAGTCATCTCCTTTACAGATCAGATTCTGAATCCTCGAATACTTCAAGAAGTCTTTTCGCCTCACTCTGTCTGCGTGACTGTACGCAGTCATTTTGAACACAAACTCTCTCAAATATCGGAAGCAGAAGCTGCAATGCCAGCCTGCATCAGACAGGATGACGTCAGCTTGTCTCGAGTGTCGATAGTGCGTCCACTGGTTGTAAATGTGGGCCGTGGCCCGCCAGCTGCTGTAGTCAACTGGGAACTCGAACGAGTATAAATAATGCTTGAGTTCGAGATGAAGTGTACGAGGGTATCCATCGCACCATTGCAAGAGCTTTATGCTGTGAGGACTCGGTATTTCATCGGTGTCGGATATGATGAGTAGGTCTCCGGGGGTTATGCCAGCTCGAACGAGCAACTGGTTCATAGCTACACGTTGCTCTGACTCGAGCTTGAACGGGTCTTCGTGGGACCCGTATGAGGCGATGCGGCCAGGGAACACGCCGTGGACGATTTTGTCCTCCGCGAAGGCAAATCTGTCCCGGTTTTGAGTAAAGTAGAGAGGCTTCTGGATGCCTGTGAAAGTAGTGTTGGCTTCCAAGATGACGAATTTGTGTACGTAAGGATGGAGTTCGTTCCACCTTATTTCTAGCATGTCCAGTTCGTTGCTGAATATGATTGCATCAAAGACACGGTGTGGTTCGGATCTTAAGGACCAGCCATGGAGGCGACAAAGGTGGTCCATGGAGACATTCTCTGCGTAGTAATGGGGTATGTGCTCGAACGGGGGCGGGGGCTTGTCCCAAAGTGGGCGAAAAAAGTAGGAGATTTTCTGAGCATGTGTAAGAATTCCGATGATGCAGATGGGTCCGAGTATTAACAGTGAAATGAATAGGAATTTCTGAGGAGTGCGCCTAGAGGTGGGACGTGAACCTCTTGGGGCCATCCTACGGACCACATTCATCAGAATCAACGACGAATATATAATCCCTGGTTCCAACAATCATGATCTGCATAGGATGTGTGAAGAAGACATCAAATGCAATTTTAAAGCATAAAGAGTAATAGGTCCAAAAACATTTTAGAGAATAGATAATTTCAAAAGCATTTCAGATATCAATGCATCTAATGTCTGAAGACTTTCGGTTTAAGATTTATGTTCAAGCAAAACATCTTCAGAAATATTATCAATAACTGAAAAAAGCCATTACTAGATGTTGCTTTAGTTATATTACTAAAGTCAGCTCAATGATTATAAAAATGATAATTGATGATTAAATTCAAATAAACTAAGTTTCTCCACAAATACCATACTTTTCATATTAAAGAAAATGCTCTATTATTATGAACCTGCAGTTGTTGAAACACAGCTGTTCTTCTCTAAGACAGAAACTGTTGGAACTCCAAATGATAGTGTTCAGCAACATCAAACAAAAGGCAGGAAGATGCATGGACCAGAAACAATGATTAAGAAGCATTGAGCTCAAATGAGTTTAACTACAAACTTCCTCATTCTTCACATGGTTAACTACATGGATAGAGCCCACTTGAAGAAAACAAGAAAATATCGGAACAATAAGAGTATTTGGATAAGCTATAGATTTAAAAATTCGTCCTTTAACCATTCCCTGTTCCCAAAGTTAGCTTACATTAATGAATTGAGGATCGGAAAAGATTTCAACTTTGAGATTTAACTCATTTCCTGCTTTTCAAAACTGTAGTATTCGGTTTTCCAAATTAGAAATCATTCAGAATTCTCTATGGATCGAAGTTATAAGCTCAGTTCCGATCAACCAACAGCCTTATCAACCTAAGGTAATTAATTACACAACTCTCCAGTTTGACACTATATCCCATTATTATGGTTAAAGACCATCATTGTAACCTCATATATCTGACATAAAATAGGACAACAGAATTCCCTTTTCCACTGCCGTTCATTTCAGTTTCACCATCCATCTTTGTTTCTTATTACATTCTTTCTCCCCTAATTAGCAGTACTCCTTTCTTACAACTTTAGTAGTAATCTAAATGTCCTAAAATGTTGATTGTCACCTCCAATGCACCCAAAAATTCTCACTCCATATAAGCTAATCTAATCAACAGCAGCTATAACCCAGACATAAGCAATAATTCCCATAATTTTTCTGTAAATATTTAGGAAAGGCCATTTCATGTCACTTAAATGTGTTGGTGTACTAATAAACATAACTGTTCAAACAATACTTCTAATTATTACAAAATGCCTAATTTGTAGGTTTAAAACAATCTAACCGCAATTAATAATGATTTGGAATTAATCATGAATCTAACAACCCAGAGGTCCTTAAATGCATCTTAGCGAATTTAAAATTGCTCTTAGGAAACAAATTAAGCTGAATTGAACTGAAACTTCCATACATGAATCTTGTAAGAAAAATTAGCTGAAAACAAGAAATGCTGGTTTCAGTGAAGTAAGAAATCGGTCTTCATAACATATTCCAAATTTGACAAACTATTTCCTAAAATACACAATAATTCAAAGAAAGCTAGGACACGGATAATTGACCACTATAACCATTAATGAGAAATTTGGTAGGAAAAAAAAAGTCAAAGGGGTCTAGATCACAATTATTCAACAAATCGATAAATACAATGAGATTATTCAGAGAACCTATCGATTCGAATACCTTTCCATGTGTATGGATACGTAGAGGAATACACTTGTAGTGTGTGTAATAATGTGTATGTAGAGCGTATGTACATACGTATGTGTGTGTAGAGAGAGAGTAGAGAGAGAAGAGACAGAAGGCCGGAGGTTGAGGATGGGAGGAGGGAGATCAAGATTCTGTGCCCAATCCCATGTGGTTTTGGTACGGCCTTTCCTTTTTTTTTTTTAATAATATTTAAATAATCAAATGGATAATTATTACAACTAAAGTGTCTAAAAGGGATATCTAAAATCCAAATACTGAGAATTTTGAGAGTTCTACTTTTAATATTTCAATCCAAGACATGTAGCCTTATTTGATTTTGGTATGTTTTAATGTTATACATTATGAAATACATCGACTCATTGATGTAATAAAGGATATTTCATTTTATGAAATCTATCAGGTGGAAAATAAAATATTTTAAAATGAATCTTATGTAGCTAGTGTGTGTGTATTAGTGTGTGTGTGTATATATATATATATATATATATATTATCCATATGTGATTATGTTCATTCATTATCTACATGCGTTTATGAATAATAATAATAAATAACTTATGATTAATTATAGCATTGACTTATAGGAGTGAGTTACCATAGCTAAATGATGTGTTCGTTATTTTGAAATCTTTCGTACATATAATCCTATTCAACGAAAATGATAAAATATTCATCGTGGATTAATATGTACATCAATAACGTGTATTGATTATATCCTCTAATTATATGAAAACAAAATTAATAGATTCACTAGATGTCTAATACATACACATATTAATATGCCTACATTGGGTAGGGTAACAGAACTGTCTCATTCAACTCCATGGATTTGCAGTTTTGCAGATAAGATGAATCAAAGCATTATTGCACATAATTCATTAAACCAAATTAATTTTTACACTTTATCTTATCAGCTTTATAATTCCAAAAAATACCTTTAAAATATATTATATTTAAAATTTTAAATATTATAAAGTAAAATGTTAAATTTCTATTTTATTCCAAATATTAAATTAAAGATATATAATTATGTTTTTGAAAATTTATATTTTATTCAAATATTGAAATCAAATAATTACTAAAATTAGATCTTGACATGTCATAGTGTATCTATATATAAATGTATAAAAAATGCTTCAATACCCATCATGGGTAACTCTTATTACGGATTGGATCCTCTATTACATTGTGTGTTACATTTCATGTTTCATATAATTTATTATATGACATGTGTTAAATAGTAATGTCATCAAATACACATGGTGTGTGGTGATTGTTTTGGAATAGAAGATGTAACACCAACTGTAATAGATCTCATGTAGTCTTTTATGTCTGTTGATGATTGATGATGTGTAATAATCTCATGATTTAAATTATGAAATGTGAAATAAATATATATGTTAAATATGTAATAAATATATAATGGCACATTAGTGTTCGCGGTAGGTAGCAGAAATATATAAAAGTGTGGATGTTTCTTACAAAATATGGATTGCCGAATATATCCATATCAAAGATTATTATCTAAGGTTATAATAATAATTTAAGTTTTCGTATTTAAATAATTTTATATTAGAATTCTAACTAATTCAAAATCTCATAGAATCCTATTATAATTAGAACTTTAATATAAAAGTGTTATATATAAAATATTTGTATTATTATTTCTTTCCTTAATTTGAATTTACCTCTACGTCGGACTCTCTTCTGATGTATTTGTACGTGCAGTCATTGCATAGTTCATGGTGAAGAAGCTGTTGACGATCTTGTGGCGACCGGTCAATAGTCGACCTAGGCTTGTGTCTTCGCAAGGCACTATCTTCAATCGAAGAAAGGCATTCATCTGACCTCATGGGGGAGGAGGACGTGATTTAAAACTCGTGTATAAATATATATATATATATATATATATATATTAACAACTTATCTTTAGTATTGTCATAGTGTAACTATCCATCTTTATATAAACTACATACATAATTTTATTAAGTTCATTTATAAGAATTATTTTTGTTATTTTCATAAATCGTGAAATATACACGAAGACAGCCGAGTTACAACTATAATTGAACTCCAAACTCCTATTAAGTTTTGGACTAAATGAATTATACAAAAAAAATTCTAATAATTATCTCATCAGGTGCTGCTTAAAATCTTATACAAAACTGTTATCAACCCCTTGAGAATTACATCTGATTAAATCAGAAATCTCATCATAGGATCATAGGATCGATTATAATGTATATTTTATATGGCAATTAATTTTGTATAAGAAGATTAACGAAATACCTTTCGGAGCATGCTTTAACCTCTTTGTAGTTTCAAGAATTCTACGTAAATTGCACACCTATAAGGCTTCTCCCCCTATAACCGTGTTCTCTCCAAAACTCTACTACAGTATCTTTTGTGTAGGAACCGTATAATATTGTGGACTATTTAATAGCATAGAAACCTAGGAGTTTTAGAACTCCTTGCTCTCCAAACCTCATAAAAAATTTAGATAAAATCATATCAAATATATTTATCTCATAAATATCTCTTATTTGATATATTTATCTGGATAGTCCAACAAACATAAATATATCGCAGTATATATTATATTCTTTATAATATATTAAGTTCAATTTAGAGCCACCAAAGGACCTAATCAGACCCAATTAAATTAAGCTCCAATAAATTAATTATGACTTAATCAACTCTTGACTAGTCAAAATAACTTATTAATCTCGTTCAACTCCACTATAAATACGAGATTGTACTCTTAATTAAATTGGATTTATTGAAGCATAAAATCAATAAAATTATATCATCTGATTGATCGATCCAACAAAAACTACCTTACAGGATCGTCAGTTAATTAAAACTCAATACATTCAGTTAATTACAACTATACATTTAATTGATAAACTTAATATTATTTATCGATATAAAAGATATATAATTTTGAAAATACTTCTTGAAATTTATTTCGAACATTAAGATAAAAATAATTAAAAATATCTTCTAATTTTTATATTATAAGATTGCTGCGATTTTGCTCACAGTTGGGGAGTGAAATTAACCTTTGTATTAGAATAAAATGAACATTCAATTATGAACATTAATTCATTCAACATTAAGAGATTAATTACAATAGAAGAAAAAAACACAGTATCCCTAAACTATAATCCATAGCCATTCTTTTCCAACTTCAAACGCTGAACCGAGTTCATGAAAATTCTGCAAAAATAAATAAATTAATTAACAAATAAATAAATGAAACTACATACACCAAGTGATGCAATCAAACCGAGCTTGATTCGTTTGATTTTTCAATGACATATTCTTTCCAAACATGTCAATTGCAGAAAATCAATCCAACAAATTTTAATTGTTATACTAGAATAATATTTGAAGTAACAAGAAATTAAATAAAATAAAAAAGACTTACTCCCAAGGTACATCATATTGTGCATGTAGCCAATCACCTTCCTTATTTTGATAACTGAGCTTGTATTTCTCTACACCTGAGTCACAAAGCAACTCAAAAGGCTTCAATTCTTGAAAAATATTAAAATTTATACAATAATATTTCATGTTTTATTTTATTACCAATTAAAATACAAAATAATAAGTGCTTACAGTTTCCAAACAAGTTGACGAGATTGGCAACAAGTGTTTGATAAGAATTATGACTGCTTAAATCAAGCTTCCTCGTTATCCCAACTCCTTCCATTTTCACTTTAACATACTTGGAATTTATAAATCCACCGCCGCTATTCTCGACGTTAACATAGTTAACGGCGCATCCACGGCGGTTATGGTGCTGCTTCCTCGAAGACTTCAACGGCGGCCACCCCACCGTTAAGTCATCGTTGATCACGTCACCATTTCTATTCATCCAAATTAATCACAATTACAGAATAAAACAATAAAATAAATTAAGCTAAATTAAGATCGTGTGCATACCTGCTGGATTCATCCACATTTTTCTCGACACGCAAAAACGCTACATCGAAACCACGCTTTTTAATCTTGTTGTCGCAGTGTTGATTCGGGTCGGATTCTACACCCGAACCGGTTGAGAGTGCGAGTTCCAATTGGAGCTCCATTTGTGTAATAAGCCAAATTGAATACAGAAATGCAATGAAAATGTAGTAAGAGAAAGATGTGGGTGTTATATATATATATATAGAATGGAGGGGGAAACATAGTCTCCATCATTGCCAAACTTTTGGCCGACCCAAATGCCCTGCTGTTCCCAATTGCCGAATCCTTTTTGGGCCCCACCAAACATTCAATACGTGTCTCTCACGCTCTAAAATGCAACATATAAAAATCTAAATAATATGAATAGTAGACACATAAGAACTGAATACAAAAATTGAGTAATTTTTTTTTAAATGTAATATCTTTTATAATTTGATATTATTATTCAGCATGGAAAGTTATATATATCATTCAATATATAAAGTAGTATTTTACATAAAATTTTAGAAAATAAGAGGGATATTTTTGTTCATGTAAAGTAATACCATACATAAATTCAAAATAATCAAAGTAAACATTTTCATTTGTCTCGGATTGGATTGAGTTGTATACATGCAACTAAATGCACCCAAATTATTTCACTTCTCAAAATGTTTATAACAGACTCTTTTTAATTAATTTAACGTCTCTAACTTATTTTCCCATAATAGTGTCACAAGCTTTTAAAATGATAGGAATACTTATGCATTTAATGACTAAAATTTTTAGGATGGAAAAAAAATTATTTTATTAAATGGTAGATAGAATAAAATGGTGGTAGAACAATAATTATTTCACAATATTGACATAAAAGTTTAGAATTTTTTTTTTTAATTCATCTAAAACTTCATAGCGAGGAGTGATCATTCATATTAAGATATTAAGGTGACTCAATCATACACCTTTTCTATTTCCCTTAAAAAATGTTAAATATCTTTTCTGTCCGAAAAGTAGTATATATCCTAAATATTCCATATTATAATTTTATTGTCGGTAGGATTTTTTGTAAAATAACATAATTAAATAAAAACTATGACATAATGAGCTCTTAATTATTATTATTCTTAGAACAAACATTTTGAGTATATTTACAATTTTATTTTCTAATCTACTTTTCTTTTTATTTATTTTTATTACATATAAATATGACAACAGTCTTCCTAAGAAAGGCTCGAATATGGCAATTCAAAGGTATTATGATTAAAGTAAGGGCAGAATTTCTGCTGCAAAAGAGCTTTCAAATATGCTTTAATAAAGTTTTTCAATTTCATCATTTATTCATAATTCACCGTCATACAGTACACCATGCACGTTTATATTAAATGGCATTTTTAAATTTAAAATATGAGAGAACGAATCACAAAATATTGATGGAGAAAGAAATATATATATAATTTTATTTCTCCAATAATTAGATAAAGCATTGATATTTATAAATATCGATATCGGTTAGTCAGCAGAACGAAAAATTTGGTATATGCTATATTGGTTAATAAGATAATATTTTTCTAAAGGACTTGGCGCCTAATAATTTACTAAATAATATTAAGTCTTCTTAATTTGAGGTTTAGTTGATTGTAAAGTTATTTTCTTAATCACACTACACATCAACTAGATCTCTCATGTGTTGACTTAATTATAATTACTAAGCTAGTTTCCAAATATAAAACATCTTTTTCTCGAAATATTTAATCTGATTTGTTAAAAATCGTATCAATTATGTTAATAAATACAGTAACAGTATATATTTATATTCAGTCATTTTAACACAAGTTTATTTGTAAAGTAATCTATATTTAATTGATAAGACTGAAAAACTAAAAAAAAATAAAAAAATTTGAATTAGAAAATGTGTATGTTACTGGTTTATATGTACTGTAAATCATATTTCCTAGCTAAAAAAAGCGCAAATCAAAGTTTAAAGAAAGTAAACTAAAATTGTATTCATCAACTAATATCTCTTTTGGGTAATACATTTTATATCGTTTCAAGATCATTAACTTATAAATTTTATTGGGTTAACAAGACATACAATTGCTCATTAATTATGTTATGTACCGGATGAATAATAGGAATATTATATAAATGAAGTGATACATATAACATTGGTCATATTTTATAATATATATATATATATATATATATATATATATAGAGAGAGAGAGAGAGAGAGAGAGAGAGAGAGAGAGAGAGAGAGAGTTTGCACAAGTGATAGATGGTCCTCATTGATGTGTGTGATTTAAAGACAAAATAAAAGTGGATGCATTTTGATCCATCCCCTTTAAATCATAAATTGCTTTGGAGTTGGAAACTAGTGTTTCTTTAATTGCATTTATTTATTTGTTTGAAGGTGCATGCACTCTTTTTTAGGTTCCACCCCCTTTCCTACTAATTCAATTTCACTCCCTACTTTTCTTTATAATTATTGTTAATACACAGTATAAATTTGGCTTTCCTACTATTTGGATGACTATTAGACTTTTATTTTTGTTTTTAAGAAAAATTAAATTATGAGTCTAGCTTGCAATTGATTTTTAATTTTAAGCGATAATTGTAGGCTGTATGTAGGAAAATTACTTGTAAGGAAAATTAGGTGTAGTGTTTGAGAATAAATTGCTTTGATCAAAGTGCTAACAGTCCTAGTAGTTACTTAAAAATAATTTTCTTTTAATCAATTTACTAAGATGACCCCTTGAAAACATGATTTTTTTTTATAACAAAAATGGGTTACAAATGAATATTAAGGACAAGTTTAAAGGGAATATGAAAACAACACCACTTATTTAAAAAAAGAAAAAGAAAAAAGAGAATTATAACAACTCAAGAAATACTCGGAGCTATGTTTGATGTTTTGTTTAATTATGATCCCCAAAATTAGACAATTATGTCTGTAATGACCGCACGCACACATATGTGTGTGTATGTACATGAGTTAAAGCACAAGGTACATGTGGTGAACAAGGATGTTACCTTGGAAATTGACAAAATTGTCTGTTTGAAAGAAAAATGGAAGCCCAAAAGTCGAATCAGAAGGAGACATTAATGAGGTGGATTTTAATGTGATAATTCCAATACTTGGAGCAATCAATCCTTTGTCGATATGATTAGTCATATTCTGCATGGGTCCTTTGAGCCCACGTGTACCACCATATACATTCTTCTTTTCTTTTAACTTTTCTCTTGATTTAAGGAGAGACCAAGAATCCCACTTCATCATGGCCCGTTTTGTCCGTTTATTTGTGTGTTGTGTAAATAGAAGGATATATTTGAGTGTTTGATATTTATAAAAGAGAGCTAATGGGTAATATGATACAAACTAATAAACTTACACAATATTTCAAAAAAAAATCTATTATACATGAGTTTGAATCTTCGATATTGGAGATTTTTTTTTTCCACATCACCACATTTCTTATCAACTCGTTTATGTTCCTAGGAACACTTTTCTTAATAATATAATACACATATTTATATGAAACAATTTCAAGATTATGGTATCATGAGATGGGTCTTAACTATCCACAAATCAAATTCTTTTTTCATAAATCAATATTAATTTTATTGATGAAACATTGTCTTACGAAATTAGATTCAAAAAAACTATTTTATAAAAATCTGCTCATAAAATAATGATGTGTAATGTTAATTTATTTCACACAATTAGGGTTTTTTTTCCTCTCTTTAAAAGGTAGGTCGTCGCTCATTTTATGGATTGTGAATTTGTCTAATTATACATACTACTTTTCGAAATTTTTGGAACTATGTTTTACATTGTATTATCAGTGTTCTAAAATTGGATTAATTGATCGTTTTGATGGTAATTGCTATCACCATCGCCATACCACTTAAAATGGCTCGAAAATTAATCTAAAAAGAGAATTCACGAAATTTAAATCTCTGTAACATAAAATTACTCGAGCAAATTGAATTATATTAATTTACTATGCTGATTTTGAATTTGCAAAGCTTCAATAATATAAACAACTTATCTCGAAAGATCTTACATGCATGAAAGATGAGAGGATGCTAGTAGATTTTTTTTCTAAATTGAGGACCACCAAATTATATACCACTTTGAATTTTATGACCACTTCATAGTGATAAGAAGAAAATTAAAAATAATTATTCACCACTTGATAAATGTGTGCAAGGACTGAGTGGCTAACAGTTCTCAACTAATAACTTTCATGGGATTCTAATTTGATTTGAAAGAATTTGATCTCAATTTTCAAAGGTACTATTCTTCTAAATTACTTTCAAAGAGGTCCCCAATTAGGAAAAATAACTTCATTGACATATATAGGTCCCTTTTTTTTTTTCTTTTTTTTGTGATTGTAAAATCCCAACCCTATAGAGTGGGGTCCAGAAACTTATCGATATAACAAGTTTTTTTAAAACATTATTTCACATTTATTATTATAACTTTACAAGAATGGTTAATCCAAACGTCAAAGAATCAATTGAAACCACTAATGAATTATTCATAATTGTCTTTCTCATCTAATGTACAACATCACATTCACTCTTAAAACCATGATGTTCTCGTTGTGTTGAATTAAAATGGTAGACTTTAAAATCAAACTTTGGAAACGTTGAGGAGAGAGAAGTAATTAATTTAACCTATTATTTTATATATAATTGGCTTGAATTTTAAACCAAAATACCAATATAACCAAAAAGATTCTATTAGATTTGATTGAATTGATTTAATTTGGTCAAATTTAGATTTTTTTAGTTTAATTTTAAAAGCCCCAATTGTCGTGATATATGAGATATAAAGTCATATACTCGTGTAATACTAAAAACGTGATAATTTTCATGGAACTATGTCCATATGAATAATGTCTACCGAAAACTCAAGTCATTGACTTTTTTTTTTTTTTTTTTTTCTTGTTTTCATGGATTGAAAATATCTTGAAATATCCCAAAATGTCTTGGAAATTTATGTTTTTCACATTAACGATATCAAAATGGAATATCATGAAATTTCATCAGAATATCAGTAAAATATTACTATCAATTTCGATGTTGGTGGTTTCACAGTACAAATCGTTGAAGTATTGGGAAAATATTGGTCGTGATATCAATATCGATTTTGATATCAGTGGTTTCACTGTACTAATTGTTGGAAAAAATCGATGAAATATTGGTAAATATCAATTTCAATTAAAAACATTTTTTTTAGAAAACAAATGATCTATTTTGTATAGAATTTTATAATTAATTACTCCCATTTTAAAAAATATATATAATTTTCTACACAAAATATTATAATTTACATATTATAATTGTAATATGCATAGTTGCATACAACCAAAAGTGTATCAAACTGAAATATGTAAATATATATAGTGTGACAATGTTTACATAGTTTTTTATTACCTCTATATTTGTTATAAATAAGTCATTTTATTTGAAATTATAAGCTGAATATAAATATATATATATATATATATATATGTGTGTGTGTGTGTTTTTTTTTTTTTTTTTAAGGTTAGGTATAATATTTTGTAAACATTATATTTAATTTTCCTTTTTTTTAACAAAATTTCCATCATTTTTTTAAATTTTATCTATATTTCCACCAATATTTTTGTAGAATTAAGGTAACGAAACCAAAATTTTATCCCCGATTTGATGTGAAATATCATGTGGCTTTATGTTAATAGTGAATAGGGTAGAATGAATAGAAACTTATGAAGATGGCACTTGAGAGTTGAAATGATGAAGATCTCCACTCCTATTTTCTTTCATTGGGCCGTGAGCCCAGACATTTTGACTTCGAATTACTTCTAAGAAAAGCCCAATCCATTCATAGTAGCCCACCAACAATTCGCACATATTAATTTGGAGCCCAAAATATAGGGGAATAGCCAAATATAGCCCCAAACATATAAGCAATTACCTTTTCTAACCGTGAATATAACATATTGTTCTTTTCTACCCATTTTTTAAATAGTCAGCGTGGAACAGTGATTCAAACAGTGGTTTGAAGAGACATTTGCATGTATTTTATTTGCTTGACTTTTGCAGGATGATGGGAAATTAATTTTAAAGGCTGCACGAAAATTAATTTTAAAGACTATACGAACATTAATTTTAAAGGTTGCACGAACATTAATTTTAATTTTAAAGGCTGCACGAAAATTAATTTTAAAGATTGCACGAAAATTAATTTTAAAGGCTGCACGAACATTAATTTTAAAGGCTACACGAAAATTAATTTGCGAAAATTAATGTTCGTGCAGCCTTTAAAATTAATTTCTCATCATCCTGCAAAAGTCAAGCAAACAAAATACATGCAAATGTCTCTTCAAACCACTGTTCGAATCACTGTTCCACGCTGACTATTCAAAAAATGGGTAGAAAAGGACAATATGTTATATTCACGGTTAGAAAAGGTAATTGCTTATATGTTTGGGGTTATATTTGGCTATTCCCTCCAAAATATATCCCTATTGTACCTAGCTATTTTCCTTTCTAATTTTTGTTCTCTCTATTTTGTTGTACAAATGATAAATACTATATTATTACCACATTTCTACGAAAATATTTGGGCCTTTGGCTACCTCTTTGCTCAAGATTTTTTGGATAAACATTACTCCTGATGATGTGCATGTTTGAAGCATTATTATATGTATAATTAATCAAAATTTCAAGGATTAAAAAATTTAATTCGTTAATTAAGTGTGAGACTTTTCCTCGATAATTGTTAACCTTGCTTGTCATAAATAGCACCTTTTTCAAATGATGTTTTTGATTGAAATGCGACAAATTCATATGAACTTATTCATGCTTCTCAAATTGATTATCCTATGAAGGGGGGGGGGGGGGGGGTTCTTGGGTTTAAATAAACTAATTTAATTAATTATTTACTTAAAAATAGAATCAACAACTACAAAATATCTAAAAATGGTTTTCAATGTATGAGTAATATTTAAGTTCTCAGTTCAATTATCAACCTTCTAATTAAATCATAATCAATGAACGTTTTTACAACAATCTATGTTAAACTATATTTATCAAATTATTTGAATATTATGTACTTTATAATATTATCCCAATCAAGAATTTTTATCAACGACGAAATAAAAAATTAAATTTGCCTAAATTTTATATAGGTTGATATTGTTTAAATATGTCTTTAACATTTGCCACAAAGCAAATATGAAAGAAGCTTGATAAAAAAAAAACACGAAAGATCATCACCATGAGCTAAAATTTAATACATTTTGCAAAAATTAAAATCAAACATATATACACCACACATTCCATGATAAATAGCCACATTTCTCCAAAATATCATGCATGTTTCATATATCGAAGTATAATATTATTACGTTCCCAAAAAGTATAATCAGCCCGAATCTTTTGTTACATATTTTGTGTTTTATTTTGTATTTTATTGTCTTAAGTACATGTCACATATTAATTGGTAATATCATTTAACACAGACGTGTCATATGTGGAATACTGAATATCGAAATAAACATTAAAATAGAGGATCAACTTTGCTAAACCCTACATACTAATTAGTCGGATCCCGAGAGATACACAAATTATCAATATATGTGTGTGTATATATATATATATATAATTAATGAGAGAGAGAGAGAGAGAGAGAGAGAGAGAGAGAGAGAGAGAGAGAGGAGATGCATCAAGTGACAGCTAGATGGAATGAAAAATGTAAGGGTGGGGGGAAATTAAAGTAGAAATAAGCAGAAAAAGAAGAGAAAAAGGTGTGGATGATTTGTGAAGTGAAACTACTGTTTACTGCCAATCCAAAAACATTTGCCTGCAATAAAAGAAGCACTTTAATTTGCATGAGGGCATCTTATGATGATTCATTTGAATATATAATTTTAGTGGAATCATATCATGCACATCATCCACCCATCCATTCATATTATTGCAACCCCCCATGAGAGATGAGAATAAATTAATGATTAATATTATGATGAAAGTGAAAGAGTTTGATGGATATGTAGTTTGATATGTAATCCAAAGACAGCCTAAAAGATCACTTCATGTGTTGCATATCTACTGTCATGCTCTTCTTAAATATTACTGCTTCCAAGGTTTATTTAGTGCTCCCACTTTATGTGTAATAATTGATATTGTTGGATTCATTGGCAATACATTTTTTGTTGTCTTGCTACACCATTTTCATTTACAGATATACAAAAACAAATGCCATCATATATATACAATAAAGAACTAGCTAGAGAATAATTGAAACAAATATATATGTTGAAATTTGTTGGTGGAAGTTTAATTTGGACTAGGGATCTAAATCACAAATTTTTGGTGGTTACTGAAAATTATTACTTTCAAGCTAGAGTGAACTGTGAAGTAATATTTTATACAACAAATCATTAATGAGCATATATAATTCTTCACAAAAAATAACTCATACTTTATTTAAGAATAAAAACGCATATTTATAGTTGTATAATGCATACTTATACAGTAAAAAACACATTTCAACTCCTCACATATGATATGAGACGGTCTCATAATAGACATAATTCTTAGTCGCTGATGCATGCATCTCTGTCTCTCTCCATATATATGTATGTAAGTATGCATCAAATCATCGTATGCATCTCATTTTCAAGTTTGCTTTTCAGATATATATTTGAGTGAGTGGCTATATATATATATATATATATATATATATATATATATATATATATATATATATACTTAGAAAAGCTGCAAATGACAGTATATATTCTATATAGCATGTTAGGAACTACCTTTCTTACTTAACTATTCACCTCATGACCAAGTTAGATTATTTTGGAGTCGTCATTTATTTTTTGAAGTTAATCCAATTAACACCTAAAGTTATATATATCCAAACAATTGTTAGATTTTGAAATTTTGCTTCAAACCATACGGACGAAGAAATGATTCTTGCATTTGAAAGGATTGAAGTTTGAATAAACTATTTCGAATGACTCATATCACATTGATCGATCGGAAACCCCTTAAATCAAAAAAAAAAAAAAAAAAAAAAAAAAGTTAAATGGAATATTTTATCAAAAAAATGAAATTATCACATAAGACTTCATTCGGGAAAGCTTAAGTAATGTGAAGTTCTTGAGAGTATACTGATACATATGAATCCACTTTATGTTTCATTTTATATATTGTAATCTTATCAGTCAAAAAAAAAAAAAAATCGATTTGCTACCTTAATTAGTTGAATCATTAGGATATCCTAATACAAGATTTAGTCAAAAGGTATATTATAAGTTACAAATCCCAGTCACATAACATATATGGGTTCAAATCAATCAAAATCCATGCAACATTAAAGAAACAATGAATAGACATCCCAAATGTATAAAGGGTACGTAGCTTCTGATCATAATTACAAAATAAGTGAAAAAAAATGCATGTGGAATATATATACATGGCCATGGTCATTGTCTCATTGTGTAGCAATAATTGGGATCATGATGTGTTTTCTTTTTTCCACCTTTAAATAGAAGTAATAACAACACATGCATATAGAATTCCTTTGAAAATCAGTTAGATAGATAGATAGGTAGCATCTAACAAAGCAAAAGTAAAATAATTAAGGGCCCCTACTTTCACTCTCACTCATCACTACCTCATCATCATCATCATCAACATAACTATATATATAAGCACACCCACATTTCTTCATACTACTAAAAACAAGAAAGATTGATTAATGGATGGAAAAATGTTGAAGAAGGGTTTTTGGAAATCAGAAGAGGACTTCATACTTAGAAAATATGTAGAGACTCATGGAGAAGGCAACTGGACTGTTGTTTCCAAGAAATCAGGCATGCATATACATATATATACTTATTTATCGACATTTGTGTTCACATTAGCAAACATATATATGATGAGATTGAATGAATGCAGGGTTGAATCGGGGTGCAAAGAGCTGCAGGTTGAGATGGAAGAACTATTTGAGACCAAACATCAAACGTGGAATGATGTCTGAAGATGAAAAGGACCTCATTATTAGGCTCCATAAGCTTCTTGGCAACCGGTATTTTCATTTTCATTTTCATTTTCTGCAATTCAATTCATTATTCACAATATGTATATTTCATCATTCACATTTGGAATAATACATAGAGAATAATATAAATGGACATCATCCATCTCTAGTTATGTTGTAATTCATTCTATCTCTAAATTTTAGCAACCAACATTTAAGTCACTAATCATTCATTCATTCTGCATTTTTAATGAATCATAATTGTTGCACCCAATGTACTTATAAATTTTGCGCGATTGCTACACACTATTAAATCACTTCTTTAAGAAACAAATCAAAAGAATAAAGAGTATTACTCCATTAAGAAGAATTAATGCAATCCTAACCTATTGGTTATATAGCTAGACAAGTCTGATCTTCTATTGTCATATTGTACAGTATCCCTTAATTCTCGCGTTCAATTGACATTTTATAGATAAATTTACCAATTATTCACGAAATTCACACACAATTGAGAAGTGACATAGTAAATCGAGACAAACAACAATCATCCATAAATGCAACATGATTGATTCAACAATAGATCATATTAGTTGCTAATTAACAAGTTGCAAGGTCTAATATGCATGCATGCATGCACTAATCATATTGGAGGGCATAATAGTCAAATTGAAAAATATAATTGTGCACAGTTGGGCGTTGATCGCGGGCAGACTGCCCGGCCGTACGGACAATGAAGTGAAAAATTACTGGAATACCCATTTGAACAAGAAGCCCACCACTGGCCACCTCGCCTCCAAAGCTCATCATAAAAAACCCGGTTCATCCCAGAACCAGGGGCCCACTACCCCAGTGACTACTACTGACGTGGCGGATTCTGATTGGCTGGAAGACTTTAAAAATAACTGTGACTATGGCATCGTTAATTTGCCGCCTTTGGACTACGAGACGACGGCGTTTATGCCCATCCTCGACAGTTTGCTTCTGTTTGGATGCGATGAAACTGTAATCCAGGATACCATCTTTTTCTAATTTAATTTTTTATGACCAGAATAATATGAATGGATTTCCTTGACCTTTTTTAATTGCTAGCCTGTTTGTACTCGTCTAATTATGGTATGTTTGTATTGAATTTAACTTAATTTGTGAGAAATGTCTCATCATTTTAATTTTAATGCTCTCTGTTCGGGTATATATATCTCTTTTATTCATACAAATCCAACATTACATTTTAGATTGGGATCATACAATTTCTAATTTTCTAGGGGCAGTGATGTGGGAATGAGACCCTAAAAGCCCACTAAATTTATGTGACCCATAACCTCAATAATCTCCATGAGCCCAAATAATAAATAAGAGAATCCTATTGTTCTTAAAAGCCCACAAAAGCCCAAATCGAGATCCGCTGATTATGGTCCAAATAAATACCTAGCTTTTAATTTGTACCATTTTAAACTCTCATCATATGTAATTTATTTCTGAGATTTTCTCCATGATTTTCTCCCATGGATAATAAAAATAAAAATATAATTTATTTATGGGACATCAAAAGTGCAGCAAATTATCGAACGGTTCTAAATGATTCAAGCTATAATATGAAAGTGTATATTAATGTTTTGTCGTATGATACACTTCGGTATAAATTCATAATATTGTACTAAGAGATGCAATAGCAACTATAATATTCAGAAATAGGTAGATTTACTACATTTCTAGTATCCATTTTTGACCACAATCAATTGATCAGGATTTTATGTTACATTAAAATAGAAGATCTTGTGTGCCAATCGACATGTTATTTTGAGTCGGTTAAACTTTGCAAAGTGGAGGCTAATTCATCTAAATTCTATGACACTTTCACCCTTTAGTGGAAAAAAAATGAAAAATTCTGATTCTTTTACTCGAAGAAGTTGTTCATCTCTCCATCATGGATATATACGATTACTAAAGTTTTTCCCCTTTTTTTTTTCAAGAATAATAATTTACAGATTATTAGAAGGCACTCTAGATTCTAGCTTGATTTTGACACTGATAAGAATCTTTAGCAGATGGAATCAACATGATAAAGAGCTTTGTATACACTATGTGGCTTTCACTTGGACATAAGTAGACAAGTCAAAAAGGCTTATATATTTCTATACAAGATTCCCTACCCCCCCCCCACCCCACCCACCACACAAAAAAAAAAAAAAAAAAAAACCATGTACATTGAAATGTGTAAATGAAAGGTAGATACTGTATAGGAAACAACAAATCCCATCTCACACAAAATTGCATAGTTATATCATCACTCTTCAAGCTTCAAACATAGAAAACTTACACAAGCTGCTATATATAAATGCAAAGTACACATCAATGATGTATCCATTAATCTTATCACTTGAACGAAAAATAAGCAAGGTTAGAAGGAGATGCCATTCTATTCCTTATTTACAATGACTTTGACCTGCTGTTAGTTGTGAACCTCTTATACTCTTTGATTGGTTACCATTGAGTTGATGGATGCCGTTCGGTTTCTTCTCATGCTTTCCTGGTTGAGAAAACCGCCGCCTTCCTCCCTGAGAAAACCGGCTGTGGTATGATAGAATTGCTAGATCGTTGAGTTCTTGCAATGGTGTGAGAACCTTTACGATTTCATCCATGGAAGGGCGAGATTTGGTGTCGCGGCTTAGGCAATTGCAAGATAGCTGAGCTACTTTTTGAACACCTTTGATCGAGTAATTCAGTTCCAGGCGAGGGTCGACTAGCTGATAAACCTTTCGTTTGTCAGATAAATATGGCCGTGCCCACGTCACAAGATTTTGTTCTCCACTTGGCCTTTTCTTGTCCATTGATCTTCGACCCGTTAAAATCTCTAACAGCACGACACCGAAGCTATAAACATCGCTCTTTGATGTTAAGTGTCCTGAGAGAACAACAAACCTTATTATAAGAAATGAACAGCTTTTGGCTATGTAGAACAAATGTTACAACATATGACTTATGTTACCTGTCATTACATATTCAGGAGCAGCATAGCCATATGTTCCAACAACCCTAGTAGAAACATGTGTTTTGTCGCCTTGTGGGCCAGCTTTCGCCAAACCAAAATCTGAAAGCTTCGCATTGTATTCCTGAAGAAGGAGATGTTTGATTAAATGTCTCAACCATGAAGCCATTCAATTTGTTTTGATGTGCACTGACATACCGAATCAAGCAAAATGTTTGATGTCTTGAAGTCTCGATAAATAACAGGTTCAGGGCCGCCATGGAGGAAGGCTAGGCCCTTGGCTGCTCCTAGGGCAATTTTGATCCTGTTGGACCACGGAAGAGGTATCGTCCCTTCAATGGTTTTAACAACATCAGAACTCAATATCAGAATTCAACCAACACTTGAACCTTAGCATATATGTCTGAAACTTGGATTTCAGATTCATCTAACAAGACAGGAAGTTATCACATTATTGTACATTATTTGAACAAAGGAACTACCGTACTATTAATTTCCTTTATGCAACATCCCAAATAGATTGGTTTTAAACAGCATTGTAAGATTCTAAGAGATCATTGTAACTTACAACTATCACAGAAGTTGTGCATTCGTTTATGGACTTCAATAACGATGAATACTATATAACGATTAGAGGCAACAGAGCATATTTACATATAACTTACTCCTAAAGAGATGATTCTCAAGGCTTCCACGTGTCATGAACTCATAAACAAGTAGCCTTTGATCATCTTCAATGCAGTATCCAATAAGCTTAACAAGATTATGGTGATGAAGCTGCCCAAGAAAATCAACCTCTGCCTGCAATAAGATCAGTCACCACCATTCTTTAATCAAAATCATGCATGTTATTAACAAGATCCAATAACCAATCAACTAACCACCCATTCTCTATGGCCTTGAAGGCCATCAGGCTTCAAACTCTTGACAGCTACTGTGACCCCAGAACCGGGCTTTGCCGGCCCGGTTCCATTCTCCTCTATCCATCCTTTAAACACATACCCAAAACCACCCTCCCCAAGAATGCTATCAGGTCTGAAGTTCCCTGTGGCTGCCTTAAGCTCCTGAAAGCTAAACTGAAGCAGTTGGCGTTGAGGCTTCTTATCTAAAGCTAGAGCATCTGAATTGGGATCTTCGGATGAGTTTCGAGCTTCATCTGGAACACACATTTCTCGATTGCTAGCATTCA
The DNA here is from genome assembly GCA_946896805.1 of Scutellaria galericulata. Lineage (NCBI taxonomy): Eukaryota > Viridiplantae > Streptophyta > Magnoliopsida > Lamiales > Lamiaceae > Scutellaria > Scutellaria galericulata. The sequence continues at coordinate 17,442,368 of OX335790.1, forward strand.
AATAACGAGTCTCGGTGGCTGCATTTACAGAGAAATGCAAAGAAATTTGGTAAAAGATATACTATACACAATGTGAAATTCTCAGTCATTTTGTCGAACACGAACAGGGCAATAAGTAACGGTGATCTGGAGACAATTTCGCATCATTCTTGAGGGGTAAAAACTAAAAAGGAAGAACCCAGAAAACATCATAATGAAAGAAATCAAGAAATTACCAGCATCATAAACAAGACTGCTTCTGGGGATGGTGGTGGCTGAGTTTCTTGAATCAGAGGTTTTACAAGAAGCTCTTACACTGGACCTGAGAACAGCCCAACACCCACAATTCTTGTCCATTTTTGCTCTCCAAAAAGATCAATTTCATGGGCTCTCACTTGTTATGAGAGCAAAGGAAACACTAGTTTACCATGCTTAAACAAAAGGGAGAGGAATTGTTTGTTGTTGGAGTGGGAAATTGTAGGCATCATGATAATGATCAGCATCATCACATTAGTGTACAAAAAGAACTTTTTAGGCACCACCTTTTCTGTGGGAAATGCCTTTGCTGTGCAATTGCTATTTCTCTCTCTCTCGCTTAACTTTCACTCTCAGTTATTGGAGAATTACACATCAACAAACACCTAATTTATTCTTCTTCACTGCATGTTTTGATTAAGACATAATATTAGTCGAACATGAAAAAATTGGACATAAAATCTTAGCTTATTTGGGCTCACTGTCATATTTTGAAAAAATTATTAATTAATGTTTTTTTAATTTTTTAAATTGTGTCGAATGTCACCAAATTTATGGGTTATAATAATATTCACGTGGGTACGATAGAAAAAATTCTATTGATCAGCTGATTATAAATTATGCTTAATATATAAAAAAATAACCCAAATTATAATCAATTTTTTTTTTAAATTACAATCTAGTGTCAATTTCATATAACCTTTCTGATCAAAATTAAATTTGATATCCTTATATTTTTTTACTAAAATACATGAAACCTACACTTGATCACACCCAGTGACCGACCCATGTAGGGGTACGATAGAAAAAATTCTATTAATTTTCATGATTTAATTTAAGATTCTCATTCATTCACATATTTCTTCTTAACTTTATTTGTATTTGTCTCTATGGATATTTTTGTCATTAGTTAAGTATTTTCTTATTTAATACCCCTTTATAAATTAATTTAAGCACACAATTTATCTTATTATTTTGTTTAATTTAATTGAAATTTGTTTTATTTTTTATCGTTAGATTTCATCAATTTATTTATCCCGTTTGTTGTCAACAATATACTATTAAGTATTGAGGATTTCCATTTTACTTTATCAAAAAATTCAGTGATTTAAGATAATTTCTTTGAGTTTGATAAGGTTTTTCAATTGATATTGTGTGAGCATTTCAGTATTAAGAATAAATTAGAAAATGTAGATACGTGTTCTTCTTCATCTTTTTTTTTTTTTTTTGTCTTTTTCACAGAGTCTACACAAATCTAATTCTAATGATCTCTTTTACATTATTTACCCCTCTCTCTCTCTTCATTCTTCATCTAATTCCAATGTATACTATGTTAGCAATGAAAATATCATGCATCAATTTCAAAATACGAAAAATATAAGAAAAATGTTGTAATGTGTTAGTTTAATTAAAAAAAAATTTACGTTGATGTTGTCATGTTGGGTTGTAATTAAGTTACTAATTTGGATGTTATTATAATTTTATAAAATAATATATTAACTCTATCAAATTTTGATAAATTATATTCTTAATTTAAAATTATTGTTTTTTTTTTATTAGTCGACTCGGACTCCTTGAATTAAAATCTTGGGTCTGTCACTGATCACACCACATTTCAAACCTATCAAAAGTTTGAAATCAATTTTTCTTATTTTCATTAAATACAAAGTTTACAAGACATTTTCTCCAAACAATAAATTAAGTCAATCTCATTAGTAAAATCATGTAAATGCATCAACGATTAATTCTAAAATAAGCCCCCTGCATGCATAGCTGACACTTTATGTTGGTTTCACTAAACTTGATCACCTCTTAATATTTGATAAACATTTTCACATAAATTTTGTAAGCTCTAAAAAAATATAAATCCGGCTTCTAGAAGCATGATATAATTGTAGAGTATAAGGTAAAAATTAGGAAATAATTACCTCATGTCCAGCATGACATATTAAGTGACATATTTTAATATGCTCATATCCCTTAGATATTGTAATTTTAAATTAATGATTATATTAGATTTATGACACATCAACAGTAAACAATATATATTAATATGTATCAACAGCGGGTAGAGGAACAGACTTACAAAATTGGGAAGGATTATGAGTTCAATCCCCATACCTCTTGATGCAATTAATATTTCATTTTTTATTTACACTTTCATCACATTTTATATTAGTAAAAATATTATCGTAATTAATTTTGTGCAGCGTATAAGACAATAAAAATATGGATTAATTGTTGGAAAAATCACAACTTTTAATCGAATTTCATTTTAACTAAACTTTTAATTTTACTATTGATCAAAATAACATAACTTTATATATGTAATTTGTTTTATGACATTGGTCAGTTTTGAAAAAGAAAATTTGTTGACTCGCCCAGCTGTACAAATGTGGTTAAAAAACTAACTGAAAAAAAAAAAAAAACACAATATATATAAAATTATATTATTTTAATAAATAGTGAAATTTTTGATTAAAATGACTTTAATAAGTTTAAAAGTCATAATTTTTCCGAAAATTAAATATCAAAGGGCTATTATACCATTGAAATATACCCTTCGCAACGTATGAATTCAATTGTCTTTGTCGGTTATTGGTATAGTTGATTGATTGATGTAGTTAAAAAACAAAGAGCAAAAAGCACTTTTGTTAGACCACTATGATATTATTGGTTGGTTATGTCTCACCAGCATAATAATCATCAATCTCTCTTTTATTTGAATTTATGCCATTTTCCATCATTACCATTTCATAAACCCTTTCTCTCTTCTTAAAGTGAATGAAAACAAATTTCAATTCATCTAAAAATTCGAGGTTTAATCAAAAAAGACTTGCCAAAATAACGCAAATTTATTTCATAAAAAAATTCAGATGTATTTAATATTTTATTAATTTCATATAGTAATATACTGCAATTTTATATGTGGGAATATATGATTCTTAATTTAGATCATTTTCAAGTGATACTTTTTCTTTGATAATTAATTTTATACACGATCAGATATATGTTATATATGATAACTAATGATGTTACTTACATACATGATGCGGATGGTTATTTTACAATATCAGATGAAATACACTCTAAAATAGAAGATCTTTGCTCATTAATTTCTATCAATTGAATAATTCTTTTCCCAACCTAAAGGCCAACTTTTTTTTTTTTTTCAGAAAACAAATAAATTATATTACTACTTTTGGTACCAAAATCTAGTCCCTATAATTGTGTGGTCAAAACCAGTATAAAGAGAATATATATGATTGACAATCCCCATGTAACACAAAAATATTCCTTTTAAAGGGATTGAGATGTGATTTCACCACCCACCTCTAAACAATCTTATTTTATATATTATCAAATAATGTTTAATGTCTTATTGCCACAGTCAAAATATATTATATCTGCAGTGATAATAAATATATATAGCATGTATTAAATCGATAAAATACAAAGATGAAATAATATGATTGGAATTTTTCACAGAAAAAAAAAGGACTTATAGATCCTTTTTTTTTTTCAACACAATGCACCAGCAACTTGACTAATATGCCTTGTTGGAAAGGAGTTATACCATTTGCTCCCACTAAGAAGTTGGGGTCCACATTATAAGTCCCCACCACACACTCACAAAAGTAAAGTGCTGCAACTCTGCAACACTTTGCTATTGTGTGTTAAGCCCTTTTCATGCCAAAAGAGATACAATTTTCCTATTTTTGGAGGCCTTAATTTTCCCTATAGCATATCATTGGAGCATGCCAATCTCTCTCTCTCTCTCTCTCTCTCTCTCTCTCTCTCTCTCTCTCTCCACACATATTATAAATATATATATATGCATGCAATATCATCAAAGTACATATAGTTGAGTATAAAAATGTATTTACACGTATATTTAATGTTTATTAATAGTATTAGAATACAAGATAAAACACTAGATAATAAAAATAACAGATTTTGTTACAACACAAAATACTAGTAATCTAGGTTGAAATTAGCTACATAAAGAATCCAATATTGAATTTCCATATCAATTATGCACCCACACAATAATCTCTTACATTGATGAATGAATCTTGGGTCCTGCGTTTTGCCTTTGATTGATTAATATATCGAGAAGAATGAAAAAATAAATGTTTATAGTTTACTTTCTTCTATACAAAATAATTTTTATTTGGATAAACTCCAATTTTTTGCCAACTCGAGTAAGAAAAGTTTTTTTTAATTGACTTCTTAACTTTTGCTCATTTTTAGTTATTTTAATTAATTAAATTTTTAAGATGATATATAATGGTACGACCTGAATTCAAATAGCTAATTTGGGTGACCAATTATTTGATCCAATTATTTGAGCTGAAAGATGACAATCACCATATCTTGGGTAATATCCAATTTCCAGTACGATATGATCATTTTAAAAATATTTGTACTCTATCAAAACACTTTATGCATTGAGGGAGCCTTTCAATTTAGTCCTCAGTCAGATCTATCATGAGTTTGTAAAATGATTCCAAATATCATTCCAAAAAAATAAAAATAAAATGCTTTATATTCAATTTTGGTTTTGTATGTAAGACACTTTTCATTTTTTGACAATCAAGTATACATTTTTCCATTTTGTTTCTTTATGTTTTACCTTTTCCAAGTTTAGTCTTTTTTTATTGAAATTATCAAAATTGGTATCGTGGCTGTCAGAAATTCTGACGTGATCGTTGGAAAATCTTACGTGGCATCCAAATTCCGAAAGCCACGTCAACAATTTTGAAAATTTTAACAAAAAAATAACTAAAATTTGAACAAATTAAAATATAAATGACCAAAATTGGAAAATAGATACTTGGCAGTTGGTTGTCAAAAAATGAAGAATGTCTTACATATTGACCAAAATTGAAATTAAGCCTTAAAAAAAAAAAAAAAACAATGATAATATTTGGAATTCCATTATTCTGTTTATGTATACAATAGTGATTTTGTTACATAGGCCTAATTGGACTTTTCATTTACGGATCAGGCCCACGCCGCCCACCTCTGTAAGGCCCAACTCATCTCTAACTAGAATTTGATGGACACCACATTTTAGCCCAGTATCAATCGACCCAATGTCATGAAGAAAGAACTACACAGCCCCCACACATATTTTATAATATATTATGACTGGAATTTTTTTGAGACCAATCATTAAACCAACGATACATAATAAATTATATTTGTAAAATGATCTTATATAAATTGTAATAAAATTATTTCTGGGGTAGATGAGATATAGTTTCATCAATTATTATTACAATTTTATTTTTTATGGCATGCTTGATGTGAATTTTGAAAACATATTAGTTGTCCGATACACAGAAAAATTATATAGGGTTAATATCAATTTTTTATATGAACTATTGCACATTTTTATATGGGCATCTAAACTTTAAAAAAAAAAATCAATCACTAGTCATTCTCTTCGAAATTTTCGGTTGCTACCCAAAATTCAATTTTTAATATATTTTCCAACCAAAAATTCACAGTAAAACTCGAAAACGCAATTCATCTCCAAATATCGGTAAAAGATGATTGAGTCATATGTCAAAATGACTTATTCAAAATCAAATTATAAAATCAAGTCAATTTCATGATTCTCATTCGATTCGAGCACGAATCGGACAAAAATATTATACAATTTTGAATGATTATTGATCAATTCAAGTTTGAATCGAACGAAAATTGTTAAATTGAATTAGATTTATAAATTAAATTGTTAAAATAGGTCATTTTGGTGTATAACTCATGCATTGATAATTGTAGGTAGATTGCGTGTTTGTGTTTTCAGGTGGTTGTTTCTAACCAAAAATGTGTCAAAATTTGAGTTCAGATAGTAATCAAAAAATTTCGAAAAGAATGACTAGTAATCGAAAACTTTTTAAATTTAGACACTCATATACTAAAAAATGTGCAATCATTCAGATATCAATTTGATATTAACCCAATTATATATATATATATATATATATATATATATATATATATATATAGGTTCAAATTTGAAATCAAATGAACCTATACTAAAAAGAATTCATTTTCTTTTTGATTTGTTTCAAATAAATAGTCATATTTTTTATGCAGAATTGAATTCCTCCATTTTGTACCTATTTGAAATGAATTCTTGCAACTTTATGGTTTCCACCAATTTTTATATATGGCACGCACTAAACATGAATAAATTAATTAGCAAAATTAATTTTATATAATTGATAAATGAAATTTCACTTGACAACTTGTGAAGAAAAGAATGGGAGTTACGACAATGGTCAAAGAATATGACAGCATGGCAATTACTTGTCTCCTTTCACTAGAATATTTTGCCAAATTTTATTTATTTAATTGTTTTAAAAAAACATGCACCTTTCACTTGGATCTAATTATTACATAAAAGAAAAACAAGAAGAAAAAATCTCCCAGCCAGTCGAGTAAATTGTCATATATGTGACACGTGATTGCATGAATATATAGATATTGATACAGATGACTCAGTTACACTTGGCAAAACATACACCAAAACTTAGTTTCCAATATTCTGATTTTTCATGAAGACAATGAGAACCATTGTTTTTCTGTTGGATTGTGTGGGGATGAAAGTATTTGATGAATAATTTGAAATTTACTTTAGCAAATTTATTAGCGATATTTGGATTGATATTGATGTAAAACTCGTCATTTTTATTTTTAACTATTTTTATTAATTTGTTCTAATCTGAATAATTTAAAATGCATTCATTTCGAATCTTGTATTCCAAATCACTCGATACAAATACAATTCAGAAAAAATATGATATTAAATGGGCTTTTGTTTATAAATTAGTAATCTTATACATATACAGTGCCATGGATGTACGGTTACCATCTGAATTGTCACATCTCTGTCGCAATATTCTTTTGATGATTTTAAAATGAGTTCTAGGATATTATTTGGAAATATTCAAGGTTGGTTGGTTTTTATTTATTAAAAAAAAATTTAAATATATATTTAAAAAAAATTAATTCTCTCTCTCTCTCACTCTCTCTCTCTCTCATATTTAAAATTTAGAAAAATGCAAATTATGAAACCATTAGTTCTTACTACAATTTGTTGGAAACTTATATATAATTAATGTTATCTAATTAAATGCATAAAACATTTTTAATTAATTATTTTAAATCATTTTTTAAGCAATACACATTATACTTTAATGTCAGATGTGTGAGAGTTAGGTATATAGCAAAGTAAATCAATCTATTGCAATATACAATATCGACTTTATAATGATCAAAATAAAAACTCAAAGCTAAGGTACGTAATATATAGCTACAATTAATTATAAAATAAATCATGGAAAATTAGTATATGTATCAAGTTGTTGATAGATTCCAATTTCCAAGTGATGAACTATCAACACTTGTCTTGTTCATCGTGCGTGGCTGGTGTTAGTACACGCAAGTACGAAGTTTAATTTATTATATTAATCAATTCTCAACTTTGATCGATGTTAATTACTGCTATGAAGGAATTGGAGAAAAACAAACTTTAAAGCCCCCTTTGTTTTCCCTTTATGCTATTGGGCATGATTAATCACATGGATTTTTTAATTAAATGGTTATGTGCATTCAATATTTTTTTTATTAAAATATTTGGATAATTAGTCAACTTTAATTTATGTGTGATATACTAACTACTGCAATTTAATTTAGAGCAAGTCTCTCATACAATTGGTGCATGAATCTTAGATTAATGTACTCGAGCCGAGTTAGATTGGATCCGTATTTTTTTTTACCCTGATTTTTATGTTCTATTAGTCATACTTTTATGCTCAAATATCGTAACGTTAATACAATACATTAACTTGAAAAAAAAAAATTGATGATCTTTATACTGTGTTAATCATATATTTATATTATATTAGTTATATTTTTTATATTAAATTAATCATACTTTTATGTACAAATACCATACATTTATCTAAAACATTAAGGTGCAATTAACATTATTAAATGTATGACTAATATAATTAAAATGGTTAATTACATAAAAAAACATAAACTTAAGGGTTTAGTTTCAATTGCAACATGAATTTTTAACTATAAAATTATAAAGGTTCAATTTAAAACTTGCTTTAAAATTAAACGTGTTTGGACTTTTCGGACTTCAATTACTGATGTAGAGCTCGAAATATAAAACTCAATATTAATCATCAATTTAGGTGGAAACCTCTTCCACGATCGAAACCTCTCAACCACTGCAAATCATGGTGATCTCTCATGACTAATCCCTCTTTCTTCTCCACCAACCTCTCAAATGGTGGAAACCAAACAAGCAAGAACAATATTCACCCTATAAGAAAAAAAACAGAACATTTGACATCAATTCTTCATAAGACCTCAAATTACCCTTCAAATCCCTGATTAGGTATTTCAAAATAGTGGGATCTTGCGATGGCCTCGTGTGTATATTTGTTGATTTCTTCGTGAATCCTTCTCAACATAACTTGGAAACATTAATTTTTCATTTTCTAGAATTTTTGAGTTGATCTGCTTGGTGGGTTTTTTTTTTTTTTTGGTTGGCATCAGATCGGGTTTAATGGGTTTGTGAGTTGGCTAAGTTTATGGCAAGAGGGGTGGAGGGGGAACGACGAAGGACGGCAGCGCCGGTGATGAGGGTGGAGGATCTGATTCATAGGCGGAGGAGAGGAAGCTAGAAGGCGTCTATTTCTATTTTCTATTTTTTTTTATTTAATTCTTCCTTCATCCCGCTCAGATTTGCACGTAGGGACGGATACAGAGATTAAGAAAAAATTGTTTTTGTAGTGTAAACAGCGCTTTTTTGAATAGTAAATGACAATTTTAATAGATTTTATTTGTCATTTTTGGAATGTGCAAATCTGATTGGGACGGACGAAAATGGAAAGTGTGCAAATTTGAGCGGGACGGAGGTAGTAGATTTTATTAAGAATTTAACTTTTCTTTTAGGATTTTTTTTTAATTCCACGTGCAAGATTGATTTTTTTAATCCACGTGGATTGATGACAGAGATTATTTATATATTTTCGGCTCCACATTAGTAATTGGAGTCCTGATAAGCCCAAACATGTCTCAAATTGAAACAAATTTTAAATTGAACGTTTATGGTGTTATAATCAAAAGTTCACGTTATAATTGAAACTAAACTCTAAGTTGTCTGTTTTTATGTAATTAACTCTAACTAAAATATATGACTAATACATCAAAAATGTATGATACCTGAAAGTGAGTTTGAGCGAGTTTGTGAACGCATGCGCGTGGCAGCGCATAAGACCCAAGTGCATAAAATTTTTTGTGTTTAATTTAATATGGTGGGAATCTTCTAGTACATTTGGTAGGAATATGATATTTAACTTATCATGTTAATTCAATTTGTTGTTAATTTGTTCGATAATGCTATAATTAGGAGGATCATTAGTTCTTTTACCAATTTACCCTTGGTTATTTTTATCTTTTCAATTGACCCATTTGAATTTGAAAACCATTAAAAGAGCTCACTCACCATAGAACCAATTTTTACATTTATAAAATTTTCATTATTGATGACTAGAGATGATACTTCCTCAAGTACATACTGCGATTGATTAACGACTAATATTCATGTTTTTATTTTATTTTTACCTAACCCTTGTTAAAATTGTTAGGGGTCAAAATTATTGATTTGAAAAGGGAAAAAAAAAAAAAATCAATCATACAAACATGTTACAAAATATCTTTAAAAAAAGCCATAAAATCAATGAAACTTTGTTACTTTATAAATGATATTAATTCCATAGTTAAGTGAGGGGAAAGAGGGACAAAAATGTATGGGGACCTATGGCTAATTGCACCAAAAAAGAGGAGATCAAAATCACGGATTCACAATATTACAAAATAATCCACGCTCATCTGACTTGCATGTACATGATCTTTATGTGATAATATTAAATAACTATCTTACTAATTATTTTTCCATTTAAATCAGATATTATTTTCTACAGCAAGGAAAATCACATGCTGTCTTCAGATCCAAAAATGAATGAAGATATTATTATTTTTAATTTTAGAAAATAATGAAGATATTATTAGACTAATTAATTCGACTATTCTGTTAAATCCTTTATTACGTTTCATATTTTATTTTATCAATGTGGCTTGCATATATATCATCTTTAATTGGAAAAAAATAATCACAAACTTTTACAAATACCGATTTTAACATGACTTTTCAAATTTAACAAAATAATCACAAATTTATCATAGTTTTGCAATTAGAATCACCATTCAAATTCCATGGAAATATTTACATTAATGTTCGGGGATAAGTTATTATAAGTCCCATGTGGCGCCGATGTAAAATGTATTTTTCCCTTCATATTTCAACAAAAAACACTATGGATAGTTAAATGCAGTGCCAATAAATTGTCAAAAGGTCCCAAATTTGTGGTCAATTTTTCGAATTTTTGCAATTTTGGGATCAAATGTGAGCACTTTGAATGGAAAATTATGACACTAAATTGAGTTGGTATATTTTTTTGGAACTATTTTCGGACAATTAAACAATTATAGCACAGAAAATGAAAATTTCCCCTATATTTAAGTCTCAAGTTTAGTCATCCTCATCTAGTGTAACTTTAATTTATATGAATATAAATATGTATGTGTTGGTATTAAGTGGTCAGAGGTTCAGAGGGGGGAATGAACCTCTATCGACGGAGAATGCAGTAATCTGACTCGATTCAGAAACCTAGTAAAATGCTGATTCAAGTTTCTGGCTCGGTATCACAGTATGCAGCGGAATAAACTAAGATAGAGTTTCTTTTTGGAAAACCAGTTTTCTTTTGCAAGTATGTTGTTTGACAAAAGCCTTATGCAGTATACTTATAATGTATGCAATAAGATATAACAAAGCAAAGCGCAAAGATAAAAGCAAGTAAACACTTATGGCTTATAGTGGTTCGAAGGTGGTGTAAGCCTTCTACGTCCACTCAACTCCTTCACAGAGGAAGAACTTCGTTAAGTCAGTTTGATTTACAAGCCTCAACTTTACAAATCTCTTCCTAACAAGTTATACCTACAGAATCCCAGATTCTTAGGCCACAACTCACACAGGGTACACAATCTTACACAAGACAAATAACCTATACAAGACTACACATTTAGCAAGGATCTCAATCCTATCAACTAAGTTACACCTAACACAACTTAGCACACACAACACAAATGGTTTAAGGATAAAAGGTTCTTCAACTGTTGCGGTGAAGACAGTCTTGAACTTGAGAGCTCGAATGCTTGAGTGGACTGGCTTCGAAGGTTGAGTGACTGAGCAAAGGAAAGCTTAGAATAAGCTTTGGAGTATTTTTTATTTTCCACTCGGCTATGCTCAACAATTTTCTTCAGTCACTCACACTTTCTATTTATAGAATTAGGAAAAGTATCCGTTGAAGAGAGATACTTCTTCATTTTGAATTTGAGCTTCGATCTTCAACGATCTTCTCTGCAGCTGCATTAAATGCATTTGAGTTGCCCCTGACATGAACATTTAATGCGTCTGACATCTTTGACCTTCATGCAACAGGTAGCTACTCTAGTTGTCAGATAGTTTTGCTCTTCTTTGAGTTGCATGGTCTTCCTCGTGTTGAGATGAAAGTAGCACTTGTCTTTCTGCAATAGATCTATTGGCTACTTCCTATCATCTCCTCAGGTTGCTATAGCTTCTTCCTGTTAGTTGTTTCCTGCATGCTGCTTCATGCACGCTTGTTGTTCCCTTCAGCTTGTTGTTCGCTGCTTGCAGCTACAGTCTTGTTCCCAGCATCCTGTCTGCTGCTTCATTCAGCTTACATCTCTTTTTAGCTTACTGCATGCTTCTTTCTGATGCTGCTTCTTACCGTCTTCAACTTGCTGCTCCTTTTAGTTTTTTGCTTCCTATAGTCTGCTGACAACTTTCTGTTGGTAGTTTTCCGTTTCTTTTGTGCAGTCTTTCAGCATGCTGTTTCCTACAATTTGCTGACCTTTAGAAAATGTATTTTTATTTCTTCTAAGGTTGGTTTTCCTTGAGCACTTGGAAAACCATTACATGATCTTTTAACTTAAGATCATGTAAACAGTATGGAAACCAGGTACTGACATCCCTAAGCAAACTGTTTTTGTCTCATCAATATAGCTAATGAAATATCCCAACAGCATGTATGTATGAGAATTAATCACAAAAGATACATGCCTTTTAGCTTTTTTTTTTTTTTTCAATTTAATTACATTATCTAAATTACATGACTTACTAGTCATGATCAATAATTCATAAATAGTGTATTGAATGATGCAGTACTACATGTAACTTTAAATTGCAGCTAATATATCTAACATAACCTAAATTGACATTTGCGTTAAACTGTTAATATATAGTCCTTTTTCATGTGATCAAAGTGTTATGTCCCGACAGACTCACACCTATGAAACAGTGACTAATCATGAAGTAATATGTATAGTAATATTTTTCGATTATATATAATATTAGTTATCAGTTGTTACAATATTTTGGATTATCCAAAAGAACAATTTATCAAAAGTGAGACTGACATCTCTCATAATTAATTGGATGAAGCCTAGCTAGACATGATCAATTGGGTAATTGAAAAGAAAAATATTAATTACCAAAATCATTATAATTATTTTTTTTTTCTCTGAACTTGTGATTTCGTATTTTATAATTTGGGCCATGAAAGGACATATATTGGAATGCAATAATTGATAAAGAAATGCAAATAAATGTGCTGTAGAAGTGTGATTTGAGATGTGTGGTCAAATTGATCTATAAAATGTCCTTTTATGGGTCAGTGGCCCCAAAAGCTATATGTCATAAAATGGATAAAGAAAACAACTTGCAACAAAAGTTGCATGGACAGGGAACTACACATATGGGGTACAGATCTACTGATTATCTATTTATTTATTTATTCACTTTTTTTTTTTTTTTTTTTTTTTGGGGATATGATAGAATGAAGAGATCTCAATCAAGGAAACTTTATTGCAATTATTAATGAAGTTTTGCTTTGTATTTAATAGATAATGCATGCATGTTATGTTATGTGTTTTTACATGATCTTTACAATATGTGACGTACACTATAAGTATTTAAAGTACAAGATAGTTCACATAAAGATCTGAGAAACTCATGCCCTAATTAAGGTCCAATTCATTTATTCAGTTATTTGTTTTATATATATATATATATATATATATATATATATAAGAAATAGTTAAATGTATAAGAAAACATGATCAAAGAAAGAATATTAAATTTCATATTTATTGATGTTCTACTTATGTATTTTTGAATTGACCGTGTAATTTAATATATTTTTATGGGTTAAATATTTGAATCACCATGTACTTTTCGTATTTTTACAGTTCCCAACCTAAATTTTATTTTTTTAACTGGTTGCAACTTGAAGTCTATGAATTGTACAAATTGCAATTTCCGACGAATTTTTTCGGTCAAATCACTTACATGTGACATTCACATGACAAATTGGGAGGTTTTGAACTCTTGATATTTCCATCAATTGTTGAGACCATTTAAAAAAATTAGATTTTGTTTTATTAAATATGAGTTCTAGTAAGAGTTGGTCTTGTGTGCACTTGGTGTACATGCAATCCGGGTTGACCCAGTTTTGACCTGGATCCACGTGTTTTTTGAATTTAGTTTTTTTTTTGCTTCAGGTTGTTACCTTGATGTTGTATTAGTGTGACTTTTATGTTATAAATGTGTAACTTTTATGTACAACTATCATGATCTTTATGTACTATAACATAGAAAATATAAAGATTTTCAACATAATTTGAACTGTATACATTTATGTGATATCAATGTGACTTTTATATTATATCATGTCACCTTTATGTACAAATATTCTGACCTTTATGCACTTTTATATATATTACATAAATGTCAGAATATTTGTACATAAAGGTATACAATACAAATTGTGTTGAAAATCTTCATTTTTTTTCTAAGTTACAAACATAAAGGTACGGATGTTTGTACATAAAGGTCACACATTTATACATAAAGGTCACACATTTATAACATAAAGATCAAGACAAAAATTTGGAAAAAAAAATAGAAATTCGCGGATTCAGGTCGGATCGACCTGAATTGCACGGATCTTAGATCCGTGCACCTGGTGTACTGGAGTTTTTGTGGTTCTATTAATTTGATACTTTCATGTTGTTGTAAATTGTTGTGTTGATTTTGAAAAAATCATACCATAAACTTTATATTTATTATTAGAAATGTGTTGATTGTGGGAAATCATACCATAAAATTTATATTTATTATTAGAAATGTGTTGATTGTGGGTTGGATATGACTAATTAATTTGGCAACTCAATTTTTAATGACATGCTGATTTTCATAAAATATACCATATTTTTTTATATTTATAATTAGAAATGTGTTGATTGTGGGTTGGGTCTCACTAATTGATTTGGTAATTCTAGCTTTTTAATTAATAATAAATATGTTTGAAATATTGAATACATTACTTTTCTATATATGTCAATAAATTTCATCTAATAATTAGAATGATATTGTGTTTGCCATAAATTATTTAATATAATATAATTAACATTAATATAATTATTAATATTATATTTTGAGCTTTTGAGAGGATGATGCGTGGCATTAGGGGTTGTTCTTTTATATATATAAAGACATATGTGTGTGTGGAATTCTTCTTTTGTTCCTTTTTGCTTAAAAGAAATTCAGCTCAAAGAAGTGATCACTAATATAATTAATTGGCAATTTGTAAGTTAAGTTTTGAATAAAATTATATACTCAGTTCATTTCAAATAAGTTTGTTTTCAAGTTTTTGTCATAGATTAAGTAACATCAAAATTGGACAAATACACCCTTAATTAAGAAATGAATTTAGAATTAAAATTGGAAAGAGAATTAAATTAATTTAATAAAAAGTATCATATTAAATACCCTAAATTTTAGCTAAGGAATATTGATAAAGATAATTTGGGAATAAGATTGCATAAAATTCTAAAACGACATTTAATTAGAAACAAAATGTAGACTCTAAAAACGACACTTATTTTGAAATGGAGGGAGTAACTATGAGCCAAATTCTTATGAGATTGTTTTGTAGATATGATTTTGTGAGATGGTCAAACAATAATCATATTGATAATCCACAAAATAAATATTGACTTATGAAAATGAGTTTGAGTTATGTTTATGATGTTTCACTTTACGAAATTATATTCATAAGATTGTCTAAATTATTTCAATTACAGTGATTATGATTATAATTTATTTTGTATTTATAATTTCATAAAGAAAAAAAATCTAATAAAAGTAGTACATGCAACTAGTTAGGGAAAAAAAAAAAACAACTATCACATATAGTTGAAACCAAAAAATAAAAAATAAAGATCTCACATACAAGATCAAGCAAATTAACTAGCAAATTAAAAAATTGTTGTAATGTCAGTTTATATTTCTCACATTTTTTATCATGCTATAACAAAACTTACAATTAGATTAGTTATATTTATTTACATGCTGCAAATGTTTAGAGACTGTCCTTAAATTAAAAAAACATATATATTGTTTACAGATAAAAACATATTGGTTTTATTATTTTTCTAGTTATATGTGAAAATAGTACATTTATTAAACACATGAAAAAAAAATTATATAAGATGGTCTAACTTATAATTAACGTTGAAATGGATCCTTATTGCATGTTAAAACAAAATCTATTTTCATAAATTTATATGTGAATAATTGAATTAATGTGAAATTTGAGTTGTGGGTTAAGCTGTAATACTCAATCTTTACTAAATCAGAATAAAATTGTGCTTTAAGATAAAGTAAATAAAGACGAAGAAAAAAGAATCAAAACCCTTATTAAAAAAACACAAAAACTCATGTAAGATGGTTTCACTTCGTGAGACGGAGTCTATCACCCACAAACAACATGTGAATTGTAGGATTTGGGTTGTGGGTTGACCCATCTCATGCAATGCATTAACGTGAGACGGTCTATCAAGAAACTTACTATTAAAAAAATGAGTATGTACAAGCAGTAAATCAAGGAATAAAATCATGTTGAAGATATCATTACATTTTTTAAGTAATATGTTCAACACACATGCATGCCGCCTGTTCATAAATGATCGAGTTATTTTATATTTCTTTTGTTTCAAAATAAATGTTGTTTTGAAATTTTTTGCTATAAGTTAAGAAACATGGGAATTAGATAAATATGTCTTGATTAATCAAGGAATTCAGAATTCAAACCATAAATCTTGTAGTTTAAGTGGTATCGGGCCCTTCTCACCCTTCCACTTCCTCTAGCTCACTTAAAAAAACAAAAATTATAATTCAAAATTGAAAACAAAATCAAATTAATTACATAAAAAGTATCATATTAAATCCTTCAATTTTAACTAAGAAATAATAATAAAGATAATTTGGAAATACAATTGTACACGAATTTAAAATAAGATTTAATTTGAAATAAAATTTAGATTACAAAATGACATTCATTTTGAAAATGAGGGAATATATGTGAAATTACTTAATTAGCCTATAAATTGTTACTAGATGTACTAATTTGTAATGAAATGACATATAGCCTACAATCAATTGAACAAAGGAATCTGAAAAGTAAAGTACCTTTCACTTTGTGAATCTTTCCAAATAAAAAGTTTTCTTTAATTTAAAATAGCTGCACTCTAGCTTTTTTTTTTTTTTTTTCTATATTTTGACATTTTTCCAGAATTGGGTCCAGTTCAGAAGTTACCTCCCAACCATTAAGGTTGTAATTGATTGCACCATATCTTAATATATACTTTTTAATTTATTCTACTAACCCATCATTAAACACTCTCTAATATTGTCAGTGAAATTGTTTTACAAATGTAGTACTGTTTTCTGATTAGTGTTGAAGTTGAAGCCATGTCGTTTCAAGTACTCAACGCCTACGTTTTTGGTGATTATTAATCCTTCTAAAAAGGGCTTTATTTATGTTTGCAGATTTAGTTAATATGTCGCCTAATGTGTGCTGCCAAAAACAGTTGAAGAAGAGAGTTTCTATTAATTGACATTTTTGTTTAATTATTTTCACCTTTGTTGAGCAATTCATTGAGGAGAATTATTTTCTCGGAGATGCTGATGGGCATAAATAGGTACCATTTTTTGGAGTTTATTTGAAAAATGGTAGAATTTCAAATCCAACATAGAGTATGATCATTTTTTCAATTTTCAATTAATTTTTTTTTATCCTATTGCAACTCGAAGTTTAAAAGTTTTTCAAATTACAACCTAAACATTTTTTCTGGCAAATTACTTTCCGGAAAAATTCACAACACTTGATTTTCAAAATGATAATTTGTCATTTAAAAAAAGTTTAGGTTTAAAATTGAAAAAAAAAAAAAAAAAAAGTTATACTTTAGGTTGTAAATTGAAAAAAGGTCATACTTGAGGTTGTTTGATCCTTCTGAAAATCACATGATGTGCATTTTGCAGACAACAAAAATAAATTTAGGTTACACTTTGAAAAACTCTTGCACTTCAAATTGCAATCAGACTATAAAAAAAAAAAAGATTGCAAATAGAAAAAAAAATCATACTTTAAATAGATTTTTGCTTTTAACCATTTGAAAAATGAATTTATAATTTGATTAATTATTCATTATATACAATATTTCTGTGACAATATGGTGGTTTTATAGACTATAGTCATGGTGATATCAATGGCCGTATCATTAACAAATTGAAGTACAAGTATATGACATTAAATTAGTTTTAAATGAAATAATGAATAACATTTTTCAAATGCAAAGCAATAGTACTACTTCTCAAGTTGTTAAATAATAGTACATTGAGTTGGGTTTTTTTAAATAAAAAAATTTTAAGTTAGATTTTTTAAATAAAAAGAACTACTTTTCAAGTAAATATAATATTTGGAAAAAGTTTTTAAAAAAAGTAATATTTTTCAAAATAAAAGTTATTTTGAATTGGTTTCAGAAGTATTGGAAAATAGTACTTCTAAAAAGTAATATTTTTAAACTAAATAATAATTTTAAATCAAAACCAATAGATGTTGAATTATTATCGAGTACCTACAGTAACTCTGAACTCGTATACATTGACTGACCTATTGACAAAAGACTATAATAAGGAATTATATCACACTTACTATATGAAATGGTGTCACATGATTTTTTGTATTTGTATTTAGGTTAATGGACTATTATAGGAATTTGGATAGCTTTTTAATTATTAATGAGCTTAAAATATCAAACAGAGCTACATTGAAGGAGTGTAATGGACTTTTGCTACCCAAAAAAAATAAAAAGATTATCGACGACAACAAAATTTTCTTGAAAACATTAACAACTGTCGCAAAAACATTTGTGAGAGTGATTTAAACAAGTATAATTATCATTGGTTAGTTCCATATCTCATCAAGCATGTACTATTGACACGAAATTAAAATGATTAAGAGGAACCTGGTGGGAATGTCAAGACATATATACGAGGTAAGTATGATTAAATCATTAACTTGATGTTTTGGGTGACTACCTAATTACCTACACATGAATAATGTGTTAATTGGCACTCTAATTAAGTCTAACTAATTAATTGTAAAATTGTTGTCACATATAATCCGATCTGGAATAATTACATGACAATATTGAAGTATTTAATTATGGCTTATAGTTTCTATCATCATGGATATTGTTTAATTTGGAGTGTCACTATATATATAGTTCATCTCATATCAAACCAACGAATATTCAACCTAGACATGTGAGAATTAGACTAGTATTGCTTCCACCATTTTATGATATAACTCGTTACTCTAAACATGAACCCAAAGAAAAATGATAGTTAGATGAAGATTAGCTGTGATCAAATTAGACACACACAAAACCATGAAAAAGGAGATGAAATAAAAATGAAAAAAGATAGAAGAATTAAGCAAAGTTGCATGGTACATTGCCAACTAGCAAGTTTTGGCAGTTCCCATAGTTCACGTGCTTTGGTTTCTAGCTAGGGTTTTTTATATTCTTCCTATCTCTCTCCTCCCCTCTATATATTCTCACTCATCTCTTCACTTTCACTTACTCCAATCCCCTCACCATGGATTCTTCCAAGCTTATTGCCCTTCTCCTTATTTCCACTCTCTCCATTTCCACTATCGCCACTCCCATCCTCGACCCCCAATGTGGCTACTGCTCCCACCCTCACCCCCTCCCCCCCATCGTCAAGCCTCCAGTTACCCTCCCTCCGGTTCCTAAAGTCCCTGTAGTGCCACCTGTCACAGTTCCTAAAGTCCCTGTAGTGCCACCTGTCACCGTCCCTAAAGTACCGGTGCTGCCGCCCGTGCCGGTGGTGGGGAAGCCGTGCCCGCCTCCGTCGCCGTCAACGCCGGCTCCGGCGACGTGCCCGGTAGACACACTGAAGCTGGGTGCATGTGTGGACCTGCTTGGTGGGCTGATCCATATAGGGCTGGGTGACCCGGTTGCTAATGAGTGCTGCCCAGTCATATCTGGGCTCGTTGAGCTCGAAGCTGCGGTTTGTTTATGCACCACTCTTAAGATCAAAGCTCTTAATCTCAATATATATGTCCCTCTTGCTCTTCAGCTCCTCATCACTTGTGGAAAAACCCCTCCACCTGGCTACACTTGCTCTCTCTAATTCAGGTTCACTTTATATCTTTTCTTGATCATCTTCGCGGCAAGAAAAATGAGTATTTGCTATAAGACTTTAGCGACAAAAAAAGTTGTCCCGAAAAGTCTATTTTCTGCGACAACATATTATCGCAAATAAGTTGTTTTAATAGCTTTTTGTGACAACTTATATTGTTGACATAACGACAAAGTGTTGTTGCTAATAAGTTTCTGTTGTTGTAGTGCTTGTTATGACTTATGATCTTGGAAAATGTAAAAGATATAAAAAGATCGTGATCATGAGACACTATAATTTTATTCTGTTACGTGTTTTATTTTATCAATGCATGTTGTGCAGTTACGTTTAGAAAGGATTGTTTGTAGAAATTATTTGATGTTTAATCTTGTGTTTTTTAGGTGAGATCTACAAATTTGGAATCGACATGAGGGGATGTCGAGTTGGGAGTTTTATTTCATTGATCTTCATGTTGTCATGACTACCATCCTTAATTAATTGTTACTTTATTGATTGGAAAACTAGTTAACTTTTTTTCCATTGTTCAACACCATTTGATTGTATGTGTGAAATTAATATTTCATATAATGTATTGTTTGGGGTAGACAAGGAAGCAATCAAAAGATATTTGATGTGGTATCTTTTTATATGTTTTGTTGTTTATTGTTGGTGTTAAATATTCATATATTCTTTGGAGCATACGTGTAAATGCTATATGTACCGACAAAAGAGTATAATGTTGTCAATTCACAGATATAATGAATCACAGAATCTATAATAATAACAACGTAAGAAGAATTAAAAACGCTTGAAGGAAATATGACGATGTGAATTCTTTGTTACAACATCTAATCCTTGATCTAATTAGAATATTGGAGCAATTTTGATCCTCTATGTATATATGTTGATTTAGTGGTCGGATTAAGGATGTCACATCAATAGTTTTCATTATTAAGTCTGCGCAATTTATGGCAAAATAGACCAAATTTACTCTCGTTTTCAAGGAAAAAGAAAGGCGTCAAATATGCAAAAAGAAAAATTATATACAGAGCAATTTTTCATAATTCATGAATTAAATCGGGGAAACATTCATTTTTAGTCCTCCTTTAAAGACGTTGTCCATTTCTCATCGTGTTAATTTCCGACAGTCAATTTTAACCCTGCAATTGAAAGTTTGTACAATTTAAATCTTTTTTTCACCGAAATCTTCCGACGAGTGAGCCACACTCACTCCCAATTTAAACAAGTCAGTGAAAATACGCTTATGTGGCGTATTTTTTCATATGTGGGGTTATTTTTTTTATTTTTTTTTGACTTTTTTTCCATCCAAAACTCCAAATCAACTATCATGTCGTTACTTACACATAATAAAAAACAAAAATAATGAACTAAATAAAAGAAACAGAAACAAAAATAGAAATTATATCAGAAATCAAAATCATGAAATGATATCCCAATTCAACAAAGAACCCTAATTATATCTAATTATATCCCAATTCCCCAAATTATGGTACACCAACACAAGCCTCATCACAACCCAAATTATGCTCAACAATGCCCACCGAAAATCTATCTCCTTGAAACTAGCCACCCCTTTCGCCCAAGCTACCGCAAGTCCGCCACCTCCGAGCCTCGTACAATTCGCCGGCACAGTCCCATCGTAGACAATGCCAATCTTCGGCTTGACCAATGCCCTAAACGCAAAGCCTTGATGGAGAAGAGATGAGCTCCGACGAAGACACAATGGTTGGTCGTGCGCGGTTGTGGTCGCAGGCGGGATGCTGAGCAGCGGTGGTAAACAGAGGTGGTGTTGCACGGAGATGGTGGCGTAGTGAGAGAGAGAGGGTGGCAGCGTCGGTGAGGTAAAGATAGAGGAAAGATGAAGGTGGAGAGAGATGGTGGACGGTGAAGGTTGCAGCAGATCGTAGTAGTGTAGCAGCGACGTGTTATTAGGGATGGCACGGGGCGGGGTGGGGCGGGGCCAGGGGAGCAATCCCTATCCCCGTCCCCGCATTCGAGGGGAATCCCCGTTCCCGTCCCCGCCAACGAATCGAGGAAAATTTCCCCTCGCGCCCCGCCCCGCCCCATCCCATCTAATTTTTTTTTAATTTTTTAATTTAATTAATATACAAAAATAATTCATACAACTACATATAACTCAAATATTAACAAATAAATGACTCAAAATACAAATAAAATATAAAAGCATAATTTAATAAAATTAGTTAAAACATAGAGATAAATTATCTTAATACATTTTCATTAATTTCCATCATTGTTCAATACTTCAATGTACTCAACATTTTAATCTCTATATAATTAATTTTTTATATTATTTTAAAAATATATTAATATATAGTTTATATATATAATTAAAATAAAATTTATTTTTTATAATAATTAATTATATTATATTAAATATAAATATATATATATAATATTCGTGAGGGCCCTGCGGGGAACGGGGTGGGGAATACAATCCCTGCCCCGCCACGCCAATCAGGGAGAATTTTCGCCCCATCCCCGTGGAGGTGCATTTCGGGGATTCCCCGCCCTGTTGCCATCCCTACGTGTTATCTCTAATTAGGAATTTTTGATTTTTGATTTTATTTTATTCATTTTTGTAAGCAGAGAAGCAAGATTGACTTCATTATTTTATTATATTGATTTTAGATATAATTTCTATTTTTTTTATTGAATTAGTTTTTTTTAATTTCTTTTAAGTGTAATTAATGATGTGGCAAATTATTTGGCAATTTATGTAGTAAAATAATATAAAAATAAAGTCCTAATGAAAAAATGTACCACATCAGCATATTTTTACCGACTTTATCAAATTGGGGGCTAGTGCAGCTCACTCGCCGGAAATTGGTCGGGAAATTGGTCAGGAAATTGAGATTCCAGCGAAAAAATGAGTTAAATTGGACAGATTTTCCAATTGCAGGACTAAAATTGATGATAAAAAAGTTAACAGGACCAAAAACGGATGTCTCTAGGGCATGACTAAAAATGAATTTTTCTCATTAAATCGAATCCAAGACATATGTCAAGGTAGCAGATATTTTTTATCATTAGGAAATGACCCATAATCTTAGTTCTAAAAGAACCATAATTCTTTTGAGTGCGTGGCTTGTGAGACCGTCTCATGAATTTTTATTGCATTGCGTGAGACGGATAAACCCACAACCCAAACTCTACAATTCACATGTTGTTTGTGGGTGATGGAGTTCCGTCTCACGATAATTATCCGTGAGACCGTCTCATATGAGTTTTGTGAGATTCTTTTATGTGGAAATAGTTTCACCTTTTATATTATAATTATGACTCAATCTAAATAATTAAATTTCATAACCACATGTCTTGTAATTCAAGTGATATCTCACTTTAAAAAAAAATACAGATTATGATAATTAGTATGGCATTCAAATAACATAAAAATTTTCTAATCTTTATTACTCTCTTATACCCCTTCCTATAATATTGAAATGTCATATGATGATAAAGTCTATTATTATACTTGTTGTTCTTCCTGCCTAACCACGTTAAGATGTTAGGTCTTTGTTAGCCACCTTTGCTTTTTTTTTTTCCCTTGGAAACACGTTATTCTCATTTATTAATGCGATTAAATTGCAAGTAGTAGTAAAACTCATGCATATGTTAACAATTAGGCAAAAACTTTTGTGCAAGATGCACGGATCACCTCTTGCACAAAAGTTTTTGTCTAATTGTTAACATATGTAAGAAGTGTACGGATCTAAGATCCGTGCACCACAATTTGGTATCCAACCTAACTGGCCCATCATATATATAAATTCAGGCCCAAACTTATATGATGCATCCCACCACAATTTATTTTTTCTCTCTCTCACACACAAGCAGACAGTTTCACGCATGTTCAGCGTCTTCTTCTCTATCATTCTTCAGCGTCTTCTTCTCTATCATTCTTCAGTGTCTTCTTCAGCGTCTTCTTATCTCTCCTTCTTCAGCATCTTCTTCTCTCTCACATTACAAATTTCAGTAATCGTCTTCTTCTCTCCGCAAACCTAGTTCGAATTTGTAATCGTGTTCTTCTATCTGACATTCAAAATTTCAGTTTACTTTTTTTAACGGTAAATTTTCTGATTTTTATTTTATTTTTCGTGATTTATTTTTCAATTTCGTGTTCTCTGTTTTTTTTTTCTGATTTTTTACAAATTTCGTGCCTCTGTTGTTGAGTGCATAAATTAATATAACAGCTCTATATAATTTATACATAACAGTACTACTAACAGTACCACTCAATAAACATAACTGTATCACTAAAATAACACAACAGTATTACATAAATTAATATAACAGTTCTATATAATTTATACATAACAGTACTACTAACTTATACATAACAGTACCACTCAATAAACACAACTGTATGACTAAAATAACACAACAATATTACATAAATTAATATAACAGTTCTATATAATTTATACATAACAGTACCACTCAATAAACACAACTGTATCACTAAAATAACACAACAGTATTACAATATTAATATAACAGTTCTATATAATTTATACATAATAGTACTACTAACTTATAAATAATAATACCACTCAATAAACACAACCGTATGACTAAAATAACACAACAATATTACATAAATTAATATAATAGTTCTATATAATTTATACACAACAGTACTATTAACTTATACATAACAGTACAACTTAATAAACACAACCGTATGACTAAAAGAACACAACAGTACTACATAAATTTATATAACAATACTATATAATTTATACATAACACTGTATCAATGGCGGAAATTTTACTTTCGCGATTTTGTTAATCGATGTCGCAGTTCTCCCAAATTTTTTTGAGATTCGTCCTTCAATCTTCAATTCAAACACTAAAACCTTCAATCAATGGGTATTTGAACACTGTATCAACTTTAAACCTTCATCAATCACTGTCTCATCTTCAAACCTTCATCAATGGCGGAATTTTATTTTTTCAGAAACAATATTTATGTGTTTATGGTCGAAATTTGATCAATATTGGACGTTATGTCAATGAATCGAAATTAAATTAGAGTATTAGTTTGTTTTCATGGTAAAAGAAGAGCTTACCATGAACAATGGTTGTAGCAGTTTTTCCCCCAAATCCGCGCGAGAAGACGATGAACAGTAAAATGATTTTTTTTTAATTAATGGCGCGTGTTAACACGCGCCATCTGTTTGGAGCGCGTCCTATGATGCGTGTGGAGCCAGAACTGATCCGGATTGTTGTGCACGGATCCACTGATCCGTGCACAAGTTGCACAGCAGCACCTCTCTAACAATTAACCATTATATTAATATATCTTAGTAACCGGAAAATTCTATTTTTAGTAAGTAAATGAGTTACATTGGAAGCTTAAGTGATTAATAAGTAAACATAAATAATCCAGTCTGTGAGCAGCAAGTCACGGGAGAAGTTAAACGTTGCATGTATTATGAGAATGTCACTTTTTCGAAGGCAAAATTGGATTTCCATCTTTATTGAATGTTGAATTTGCAATCAAGATATGACACTACAATGAATCATGGCCCACTTTTCATATCTCACCAAAACCCTTAAAAACAAAACAAAACAAAGTTAAACTGAAAAATGCCTCCCTTTCTAATATTCTATAATAACTTTGATATATACCTAACTTGTTTCGTAATAATCACACTCGATAACAACCCAACTAGTGGTGCCCGGTTCGTATAAACCGCCGGTTCCGGTTCCGAACCGGCGGTTCGGAAAACCGGCAGGGGTCGAACCGGAACCGAACCGGGGTATGTTCGGTTCCGGTTCCGGTTTGTAACCGGCGGTTGAACCGCCGGTTTCGGTTCGAACCGCCGGTTTTTCCGGTTTTTTTTTTTTTTTTTTTTTACTAAACAATGTATTTATATGTTAAAAAATATACAACTTCAAAAGTATAAAACACTAAGTTTGAATTAAAAAAAAATTATTACAACTTACAAACAACAAACTTCTAAGTTTGAATTTAAAAAAATTACAACTTACAAACATAAAAAATAATTACAACTTACAAATTACAAATTGAAAGAGGAAAAAAATGAAATAGCTTGAGTTTCATTCTAAGTTTGATATAGAATAAAATTGCCTACGTATCCCTAAATTGAATTAGAGAATCAAAGCCCACGTAGTTCTTAGTTCTTACTTCTCTTAATTGTAATGAGCAAAGAATGTTGTGTGGTAGATGATATGTCTCAAAGAAAGGAGGACATAATAAGACGTGCATCTAAGACACATCTTATTATCTCCTCCTTTCTTTGAGACACATCATCTACCACACAACATTCTTTGCTCATTACAATTAAGAGAAGTAAAAAAAAAAAAATGAGAATTGAAACTTTAGAATTGAGAATTGAATTTCAACTTTCGAATTGAGAGAGAAGTGTTGGAATGGTGTGAGGATTGAATGGGGGGAGGAGGGTATTTATAGAAATTTAAAAAAAAAAAAAAAAAAAATTCGCCGGAACCGGCGGTTCGAACCGGCCGGTTCGAACCGCCGGTTTACAACGGTTCTTAAATCTCGACCGTTGATCTCCAACGGTCGAGTGATCCTGGCGTGACACGTGTCCCAACGGTAACTTTTTTTTAAAAAAAACCCGCGCCGGTTCGAACCGGCTTCGAACCGCCGGTTCCGGCGGCAACGGCTCTTTTTCGCCAGAATCCGGCGACAACGGCTACTTTTCGCCGGAGCTCCGACGGACACGTGGCGCTAACCCATTCGTCAGAAAATGGAAAAAAAAAAAAATTAACCGGAACCGCCGGTTTAACCGCCGGTTCACGGTTTTGCAAAACTCGAACCGAAACCGAACCGGATGAATCCGGTTTACGGTTCCGGTTTGGAACCGTTGACCGCCGGTTTCGAACCGGCCGGTTCCGGTTTCCGGCGAACCGTGGGCACCACTAAACCCAACATTCATTTGTCATATAATAAACACCATTCATGTAATGTGTGTAATAAAAATCAATTTGTATTCCAATATTAAATATATATATATATATATATATATATTATATTAACGATGATTAAATAAATAATAATTAAGAATAGAGAGAGGTGTTTGGCTCTTTCAGAAAGTGTGGTGCCCAGACAATAATCTCTCTTTTTTTTTTCTCGCTCTTTTACACTTACTTTTCTTACCATTTCCTTTATAAGGAATTCTAAGTAGAGGTGTTCATTTGTTTCGGAAAACTGGAATCGAACCGGGGTAAACGGTTCGGAAAACCGTTGACCCAGTTTTGATTCCAAACCGATACCGCAAATCGTGGTTTGACGGTTCGGTTTCGGTTCTGATATATTTCGAACCGTAAACCGGCAGTTTAACCGGCAGGTATATTTTGAACCGTAACCTCCGGTTTATCAATTTTTTTTAAATTATATTTTATATAAATAATATTATGTATTTATGTATTTTACTCTTTAATTTTAAGTTGTATTGATTATTACTATTAATTTGTATTATAAGTTGTAATTTTTTTAGGTTTATGGTTTGTATTTGGTTATATTTAAATTGTAATTTCTAATTTTTTAAATTGTAACTTATAAGTTGTAATGTAGTATTATTGTAACTTGTTAACGTAAGTTCTATTTTTTAATTTATATCAAATTATTTACTCAAAAACATTGTTATTTTGTAATATATGAATAATTGTAATATTTATATGCAAATTTAATTTTTTTTTTAAATTTAAAAATTAAAAAAATAAAAATCGTCCAAACCGACGGTTCGAACCGGAACAGAAACCGGAATCCTCACGGTTCGATTTCGGTTTGGCCCTCCACGGTTTTTTGAACCGGCGGTTCGAACCGTTTGAGCTAATTACTTAATTTTGTTAAACATTAATTAGAATGACGACTAACTAATACATGATGTACTTTAGGCCTTTTGTTAAATCTACATGCATAACTTAACAACCGATGCATTTCCAAGTAATGTCTCATATTTTTTAAAAATATTTTATAATGCTAATTTAATATTTCAAATAAAATAGAACTTTCCAAAAGAAACATTTATAATTTTAAATTTATTAATTTAGAACAAAATGGATTCTGTTTTAAAAAATAAATTATAATTATAAATTTATTATTTTAAATAAAAGATATTCTAAGGATATTTTGGGAAATTCAAGAGTTGTAAAAAATAGAGTGCAACAATTTGCATAGTTGGATTAGTAATGTGTGGCAACGAAAAGTTTGGTGGGTAAAGTAAAAATACAGGATTGTTGTATTATAAATTAATGAAGTTGATAAAATAAGAAAAGAATAGGGACGTTTGAGTTTTCCAATTTAATTGACAGATCACTATCCTAATATCTTCTGCTATACATAGTAGAGAAGGGTGATAATATAGGTCAAAACCCAAGAGCAAGGGGTTAAAATTCATATATCTATTATTTATTTGTTCTTATTGTAACATTCAAATTATTTTTAGCCTCAAAATCGAACATGTGATCTTTCATTAAAGTTGGAAAATAAAAGGCAAAAGTATACCACTGTTATCCATCATGTGCACTTCACTCAACAACATATTTTTAGGAAGTGTGATATCAACATATCAAAAATGGACACAAATAGCATGTATCAATCATGTTGTTAAACCACATAAATAGCTACATCACATTCACTTCCAACAGATGCATTTAAGAATCAATAAAGAAGTTTGTAGCTGACTTAATTAAGACAAGTTGTAAGGTTAATGTTTTAGTCCTAAGAACACTCACCTGAAATTATGTCAAAAGGCAATTTCCAATAAGAAAGGAGAAATTCACTCTATAATCATACAAAATCATTTTCATGTGCATTCTAATTTCGAAAACTCTAGAACTCTTTCTTGGGACATTACATTAAACAGCAGTAACAAGGGAAAAAATATGGAAATAAAAATCTGGTTCATATCAACTGGGGCAAAACTACATATAATCTTACATCAAAGTAATGTTTACAACACTGCGACTAAATAGAAAAGAAACCTCGTACCTTTCTTTGCAATCACAAAGTTGTGCATTTTGTGATCACCTGTCGATCCACACGCATGCACACACAGTCAACCAATCGGATAAAAGCGCGATTTCAACTTTCAGATACCCCTGAAGCATCAACAGCTACAGGACTACTTGTTGGGGAAACCTTATCCTCGACCGAACTACCCGAACTTGGTTCAACTTCTGCATCCTCCACAGTGGCCAAAGGGGGCGGCGGTGGCATAGTTGGAGAGTTGGAACCAGAAACACGGTCGTCAGGTTGCTTTGGTCTATTCAATGCTTTGCAATGAGGGCAGTAGTATGTAACGTATGGAAAGTCCTCTTTCCTTGCAAGCCCTACAAACACGAGCATATACCATATTCACCACAGGTTCACTGAATCACTAACGATAAGTTCGGACTAGGATTTGGGATGGGCAAACTCTCAATCTTGTTTGTTATGGGATTTTCGATTTTGAAAATCCTACAACTCTACTCTACTTTTTCTATTTTTCTACAATTCTCAATATCAACTTTTTTACCTTTTCAAAAATAATTCTACAATTTTCAATGTGATAGTGACATCTTAACTACATAAGCCTACCCTATAAATTCTCAAAATAAACATGAGGTTATCAAAATTCACCCTTTTATAAATCCACTTAAATCTTAAATCCAGACTTGCAAAATCCTATATGCCCAGTCCAAACATACATTAAATACTTGAGCACTGGAATTCTACTTACCGTTATGCATATGGCAGTTTCCGCATATAAGTGCGTAAGACTGAGTTGGATCCTCTCCCACAAGCAAGGCAGCAAGTCGAGCAATCCATCCTCCATCATGCGAGCTCAGACCTGCTTGAGGATGATGCTCAACAACCAATGGGTGTTGCTGAGACATGTCCACACCCTCAATCCCAGCCTGGCTAAACATTCCTTCTTCAGGATGAAACGAAGATCTACTATTAATGCTACTCGATTTTGAGAGGGACTGCTTTCTGTTCCGAAGTCCACTGGTCGATGCAACTTCCACATCACTGCTCTTTCCAATGGGAGGATTGACGTTAGAATCGTCTCCCAAATATACTCTCAGACCAGAATCTGCACCCAACTTGGATGCCAGCACAGAGGCAGCTGCGGCCTTGGCTGCTGGATCAGGGTCATACCTCTGCACTGAAGACTCCACATAAGAATCTAATAAATTTTGGTGATAATTACAGAGACCTCCTTTTGCTTTAAGAGTAGATATGATGCACGCCCTCGGGTTATGGACGGCATCAAGTAACCCAAACATGTGTTGTCATCTATATATAGATTAATTCATTAAGATTTCTAAGAAAAGCTATGCCGTAATCGATTATCCTATATCATTGAAAATGCAATTTTTCCCTGACTTTCAATGATTCAGAAGTTTGACAATTTTTTCAAACTAAATACCTTCAGCACATAAACCTCCAATGAGATTTTATCCAAGTAGATCCCTGGTCACCTCCCCTCTTGTTTTTTGTCATATTACAAATACCCCTAGTCATTGACTCATTTGTTATGCATTTGGGATCATCGTATTTTGAAACTGACAAGTTCTAAATCCATTATGTCTGACGAACTCAACAAAAACATCCCATGAATAGTGTCCACGTTTACATAATCCCTACGAGATCCATCAAATGTATCTTAATTTCAGTAAAGAATCAAAGATCAAATCTCTCAATTAAAATCTTTTGAAGCTACATTTTCAGAATCAATGTGTTCATTTCTAATTTATTTTAACCGATTAGTAGTATCTTATAGCTTTCTTTTCATATTACAAAATCCTACTTAGACTAACGAATGGCTGGTCAAATTAACAACATAGTAAGTGAAATGCCAATATTACCCTACCAGAATTTGAGAGAATACACACACAAAAGATAAGGAATGGGGCATGTAGACCAAACCTAATAAGAACATCTTTCACAGATAACTATTTCTAGCCTAAATCTTTCAACACTTCTATTTCTAGCTCATGCAAGTAGGAAAACATAACAGAAAAAAGATGCATAAACAAGGTGCAAATCAAATAGCCAGTTTTCACTCCTTACCTGTATTAGCTGTTGAGTTATGTAGTAATTTGTCTTTTCTTTCAGTTCGTCAATTTTTGCTTGCCTCTCAGCCCGAAGATTATCCAAAGTCTTGTGGTCCTTCGTGTCACCTGTAAATCAATTTGTCAATGTGTAAAACTTGACAAAGCAGGTTATCTCCCATCAAAGCTGCATTTTTTATATTTTTCACGAAAAATGAACGTCTCAACCACATCATCATCCAAAACCTATGAGATGGATCCAAAATAAGCTGATGGAATGGGCCAGCTCAGGATGCTGAGAAGAAGTATGATCTAGTGGGGGAGCATGAGACTTGCATAATTAAACTATAACCAAGTGACTCACAGTAAGAGAAAAGAAATGAAAGATGAAGAAAGAGTATCTGCCTCTCTCCTCCATTTCCCTCCATATCAGTAAAGTGATAATTATTGTCCTTTCCCAATGCCAATTATACAAAAGAAAACAGGATGCGAACAGTCCAAACAAACTCCAAAAACGCGAAGAAAGCTTTAACTTCATAACCAATCCCAAATGGTTTTAGAACACTCAAATTTCTTAGCTGACATAATTTGACCGGCAATGTTTTGAGACGCTCCATCAAAACCAGGGTGAAATCCAAGACAGAAAATCAACTTGGTTTTACTCTGAAGTTAACTCACTTTTCCCAAGGTATCCAAGATTGTGTATGATTTGAGTAATGTTTAGCTATGTTTGCAGTGAAGCATGGGGGAGAGAATGATTTTCAGATGACTGTAGTGAAGTTGTGCTAGTTCCTATCCACTACAGAGGTCATTTATAACCGAAACTGCAACAGCAATATTAGGAGGAAGAAAGAAGTTTATAAGTGTACATGAAGGAAAGCAATAGAGACTAGGAGAAAACACATGATAATAAGATATTCCAATTTTCAGTTATAGAAAAACTTAATAAGATGATATAATCAGAAAGTATAAGCCCTTAAGTTGAACTCATTGAGTTCCTCAAGGGTTTTAAAAGCTATGGATTTTTTTTTAATTAAAAACAAACATACTACTGTTACAAGATCAACAAAACTCATGCCTCCAGGGTTTTAATTGCTATGGAAGTTTGATAATATAACAAACATAATATTGCTACAAGATCAACAACATCGAATGGTGGGATATGAAGATCTATTAGAGAACAAGCTCATACAATGACTAAAGTGCAGATGTGAATCATAAAATATCATAAAGTAAATGCATGTTCGACGATGACCAATCATAGCTCCATGCCTCATGATACACCTTGTTGTGGCCTCCGTCGGTTCTGATCGTCTCTACAATCACCCAGTTCCCTTGAAGTACTTGGGCTAAGGGATATGGGCTTAGGTAGAGATGAACCTCCTAATCCAACCAACTTGTGCAAGTTTGCCCAAGCACTTCAAGGTGTGTGGCAACATGCCTCTCTTACACGAGGCGTGAAAAACTTAGAAAAAAATCTAAAAAAATATTAGATGCGGAGCTTGGAATCTTATGGGCATGTTGGAGCGGTGGTTGTTGTCCTTCTTCTTCTTTGGGGTTGATAATGTGAAACACTGGTTTTGAATATTTAGGTGGTACATTTTACTATTTTAATTAATTCCCTCTTCCAAACAAGAGTAGAAACTATTAATGTAGCGATTTTAGATTTCTATTGTGTAAAAGAAGTGTGCCTCTCCTCCATCGGTAAAAGGCATGCGAGGTGCAAGGCACGTACCCCCAACACAGCACCAGAATCAAGCTAAAAAAAGGCACTAAGTGCCCTCTACACCAAACCTCTGACAACTATGGTTCTACTTAAAATAAGAATTTGTTAATTTATAACGAAATCATAACATCACCAAAGTACACAAATTAATAAAAGTAGACCACAAGAATAAGGTATGTCCTCATGAGTCATCTGATAAGATCAATTAAGGGAGGGGAGAGAGATCAAGAGAGTATAAAGAGCACTGAAATACTTACGCATCCTTGTGAAGCTTCTAAGCACTGAATAAGTAATGAAACATAATGCTGGCAGCAGAAACATCGGTAAGACTCGGAATGCCCTCATTTGCCAATTCAAGTCTAACGTTCTTGTGGTCAAAATAGCATAAACCACAGCAATTACCTGAAAATAAAAAAATTAAAAGAGTTGCAAACACAAACAACGCATATAAATCTTTTGCAAGTGGTTAAGCAATTAGGATGAGGATTATTGGCTAGCAACAATAGTTGACATTGGTAAATCACATTCATGAATAAATATGCACCATGTTATGGACACTCTAAAGATGGTAAAGTGAACCATGATTTATAGCGTGATTATTCCAACTCATTTCCACAAGAAAATATCCAGACTAGGGGCACTCACAAACCTGATTCGAATAAGCCAGGGGCATCATCACATTTTATTTTAATTGAAGGAAAAGTATAGATAAAAACAGGCTAAGCAAACTAAAGATAATACAAGCTGTAAGATTTTATAAGAGGTGGAAAGCTGCAGATAGAAACTAGATGGCATTAATAGGATTTAGTAAACCACCACTACCAGAAGTGAACTATTTTAGGAATGCAACTGCAATCTAAAATAGTCTACTAAAGTACTGATATTATGCAACTAAAATACAACTTATATCTACTAAATCAGTCATAAAAAGTATACATAAGATGGTTTACCTCAAAAAGAACAGAAAATATAATAAATTGTCTCGTCGTTCTCCGCCAACTATGAGCACGCCTTGTAATTCTAGCAAGAACAGCAGCCTCTTCCTTGGATATATGTTGCAATCTCTTTTCAAAATCGTCATTTCGTACTCTAAATATTGAGTCCCATAATCTCGATAGCACTCCTTTCTTTTTATTTGTCTTCTTAACTTCAGTATCAGTAGATGTCAGAGACTCCCCAACCTCATTCTTAGTTTCTGTAGCCATTTCTGCACATTACATGCCAAGTTAGCACATCACCTACGTATTACAAATCAAACTAGCAGGGGAACTGCCTCAAGTTTCACAATATTATTGTATCAAAGAGTTTTATCTTTTGAGTCTATCCATGAAACTCCCATGTTCCTTTCAGCTCAACCCGAGAGAGAGAGAGAGAGAGAGAGAGAGAGAATAAATCAATATCAGAGGTTGACTATTTAACTTAGGATATTGGCCAAATAGTATGACCCCTGGAGCGTCTCCAGACAAGACAAAGAGACTTTATCAATTTCTATAAGAAACAAAAGGCATTCACAAAAGATGATATATGCAACAATGAGTGAAAATGAGAGGCATTCAAATAGCAATGTAAATAACACGTCACGTCATCAAACAGCCAATCCAGCATAGTGTTTGTTTTATCTCAAACATAAAAGGCAGAACAAAACTGTATCACTAATCAATATGTAACTAACAGGGTATGTGCCAAAAACTAAACCAAGCTGAGTATGAGCAACATTTTAGAGCTGAAGCTCAAGCTCAAGATCAGGTTTTTATCAAACATATCAAGCATAAGATGTTTGAAGCTCAGCATGGTAATATCTTGGCTAGGCTCAATAAGTATGTGCAGCCACTTAGCACATCATCTCGCCAGGCACATTCCAGGGCAGCAAAAGAAAACAGATGAATTGAAAAACACAGTCGTGAAACTCACGTGCTTGAAACATGTACGCAGCAGAGCACAAAACACTGGGAGACATTTTAACATGAATAAACTGAGCTGAAGAACAAGATGCATTCAAACAAAGTTGACCAATATGTTACAAATTAGCTCGTATTTGTTTCATATTCATTTAATCAGGCTTCATGAACAACTTGCTCTCTTCAGGAGTACATAATCAACAAGTCTCAAACTCTCAACGTACATTCACTGACTTTTAGGAGAAAAAATATAATCAAGTTTTAAACACACATTTAATTGCACAGAGAAACTCAAGGTAAGAGTGAAAGTAACATATAAAATCACTACAGAGGAGAACATGAACCACGATAAAACAACCAAAATACAATAAAAGAAAATAAAAAAAGTAAGAACTAAATATAATCCATTGATCATAAAGAAGAAAAACAAAATCGGTACTCATCACAGCACAAAAAAAAAATCCGACAGAGAAACAATCAAGAAAACACGAACCCATCATCTCCTCAATTCTAACACATCAAACAGTCCCAATCAAAAATAGAAACGGAATCTCTGATCGATCAGAGATTAAAAATGTGTACCCATTACCAAAATCCCACAGATCAAAAACCAACAATAAAAAAATTTCTTCAACCAAAAAGTGTAAAGCTAATAGCAAAATCGTACAGCAAAAATCCATAAAGCAAACCCTTATACGAAAAGAGTAGATCAGCATTTACATACAAAAAGTAATAAACCCTGAAAACGGCGAAATTGCACTGATTCATTACCTTACCCAATTCGGCGCCGGTGGAAATGGAGCGCTGAAAATGGGTTATGCAAATGAGAGATTTGTTATCAATAGCAGACTGGAATCCCGAGAAAAGCTTTAGAGTGAGAATGATGAGAAAATTTAGAGATTGAGAACTTTGGAAAAAGTTTACCGTTCCCCTAAAGAAGAAGAAAAGGATCCTTTCCTTCTTCAATACCAGTTTGATCCCACGTGCGTATCACGTCTTCTCTCATCACTATTTTTCCATTAAAATATTAGTATTTCAAAATTAAAGAGAAACAAAACCATAAAATAATTTGTTATTTAGGATTAATTATACAAGAAAAAAATCAAATTTGATTAATAGTTTTAGGTTGAGCCCAAAATTTTACTACTAGTCTAGATATTTTTAGTTATCTACGTATATCAATTAATTGTTTTTTTAATTGAATTAAAATATATTTTAGACTATTCATTGTTGAGTCAAATTGGAGCTAAAAAAAACAATTATGTTGGATGGAGTTCTAAATCTTTTGAAGATCAAAAAAGAAAAAGTAAACAAAATATATATAATATATTTTAGACTATTTATTATTGAGTCGAATTGAAGCTAAAAAATAATACGTTCAACGGATTCTAATTTCATGAAGATCAGAAAAAATAATAAACAATATATATATATATATATATATATATATATATATATATATATATATATATATAACAGTGAAGAAGAATGATAGTGATAGATCATTTATGTAGCAGGTAATCTCACTTAGTCCATTAATAAAAGCACTTGGGCACATCAAGAAAAGTGGGATTAAATAGAGTTATGTAGTGTACAGTTTTAAATAAATGCCAGTGCCTAACTGCTGCGATAAATTGATTTCGTGACAACGAAACTCTATCTTTTAATCTCGAGATTAAATTATCCATTTTTAGTTGATATATCTTCTAAGGGGTTGTAAGGATTAATTGCTAAAAAAATAATGAACTTTCACTTTAATTTGCTATTATAACATAAACTTTGAAAATTGATAGCAAAAACTTTTAATTTTGCAATTTAAATCGCCAAGCACACTAAGAAAATAAAAATAAAAATAAAAATAATCACGAATGAATTAAAATGGATTGGAACCCTCCAAAATGAGTTGCTGTGCTGATTTTCTTTTATTTAACCCTTTTTATAAGATTATCAAGTTGACACAGTTGAGCCACCTCCCCAAATTGAAATTGCCACTAAACATTGATGAGAAATCACTACAAAACTTTGACTTTGACAAACTAAGGGTAGTGGACTTTCTTCACCTATTGTAAATAGGGTTTTATATATGTTTTTCAATATATTCATTATGTCCATGCGTGTTATAGTAAATTTTAAATAGAATATAAATACTATTTAAAGTAGAGTATCTCATATTTAACTACACCGATGAGATACCTTATTCCAAATAAAACATGAAATTTGATCTCGGTTCTTTTATGTGCACTAAGTTCGATTCATATACTTTAATTTGAAACCATTATTGTATTCTTATTTACATTAAATTATGATTTAGGATTCATTGACTGATGGCTTCTCATGTTAGGATAAGGTTTTAATGCACAAGGACTCAGTGTTTTTGAATACAAGCACATTTAATCCAATTTTAATACAAACAAAAGTAAAAGAACTTAATATGTATCATAAAATTGTAGGCCAACTAAAAATAACTAAATAAAAATACAATTACCAAAAGTGATGCAGTTAACATCACCAGCAAAAATGAACTCAAAACATACATTTCTCAAGAACAAAACTACATTTTATCAACCATCACATATATACAATCCCATAGTATTTTTCCCAAAACACATATTGAGATAAATACACAACAATGGAATCACCAACATAAATGCACAAGAGGCTAGCTACTAATATGAAATGCATGAACAATACCTGAAAGAAAAGTAAGCTTTTATAGCAAAGTGAGGTCAGCTATGGATCATATCTCGACATCATGTTCGGGTCGAAACATATGTTTCTCATTGATATTTAACATGCCTGAATAATACCTCTACAGGAAAAATGAGAGTCCTTCGTTTTTAGCTGTTTTCTCAAGAGCTCTTAAGACATCGAATTTGAACCAACTCTAACTCTAAAGACACATATCTGCTACCACTCCAAACTACATCTCGAATTCTAAAGTTGGTAATCTGTAATCACCAAAATTAAGCCACACCACCATTCACTAAAACCCACAGACCAAAAGATTTTCAATAGGAAAAAGAAAAAGGAAAAACTTATTCCCTGAATCGCACTATATATATTTTACACATCCTTTTTTGAAGGATTGTCTAGCTACCTGCTAACTCAGAGTGAGGTGTGGGCTGAAAGGATCAACTGGAACAAATATAACCATCAAGAAGAGGCATTCAACGTAACACTTCCAGGAATAAGCCTGAGAGCATTGTGACGTTTCAACTTGGCAAGAGCTTCCTGTGTCTTTCCATTTTTTAGATCCAAATAAATTGCAGTAAGAATAGCTTGCGGACTATTGGGTATATCAGATAACGCCTTCATGATAAAATTCTGGGCCCGTTCATGGTCTCCCAAGAAAGCAACATTTGCAGCAAAATTCGCACTTAAAATTCCACGAGCCTCTTCAGGACTAGAAGGCATAGATTCCTGGGGTTCATCAGGTGTCGAGACAGTGTTAGAAGCTACTGCTCCCACATTTGAATCCTCATTATCAACCACTTTTTCCACTGACCAGTTTTCACAGTCCTCTCGGGTGTACGGAAGCTCAACATTGTTTCCACCAGAAACATATGTCATGAGATGAGCAGCAGCTTCCTGTGGCTGATTAAGCAGGCATAAAGCCTCAGCTGCATACATGGTTCCCAAAAAGATGTATATCCTTGAACAATCTGGGAGTTTCAACAGAGACCTTGCTTCTGATAGGGCTTTCAGGGGATTTCCTAGAGCCAGCTCTACATAAGCCAGAGCAGCCATAGTGGCTTGCTTGATCATCTGGTTCTCTTTCATACGGATATGCTCGTACTCAGTAAGAGAATTGTGCATCGATGAACTCGAATTGTTTCCACCCTTTTGTTCTTTCACTTCACCATTTGAAGTAACTTGACTTGAAACAGATGCTGCACCAGATTCCTTTTGGTCCCCACCACCGACATTCTTGTTGTTTGTACTCTGAGAAACCATTGTTTCTCTTGATTCACTTTCCTCAGCTCTAGGAGCAGAACCAGATCTAGAATACTCTGCCTCAGAAGAGTCCAATAAATACAAAGCATTGATTAGACACTGCCAGGCAAGAGAGAGAGAGAGTTCCGGTTGTTTACTGTCACCTGGGCACAAATCAACCTTTCCATCAAATACCAACTGGTCTTTTGGCAATCTCCCACACCTCAAAGCAAGTTGTCTCCATTTTCCCTTTCCAACAATGATAGCTTTGATATCAGATCTGTCAAAAGCAGAGGAATTAGACTTTATCAATCCTTTCTCTAGAGCCATCAGACAGCACTCAGCAACCCGTAGCCACAGAAGAGGTTTGTTGCGAAAAATTATACTGGCCTTCCGAAAACATTGAAAAGCATGGAAAGGTCTGCCACAGGCCAAGGAATGCATGCCGCAGTTGTATGATATCAGAAGGGATTTATCCTGAGACAAAGTTAGGAGTTTCGGAGGTTTTTCCTTCTGTACAGGTGAGCTGCTCTTTAGGGCTTTGGAGAAGAATACACCTGATAAGTGATGCTTGCCCATTTGATAATAGATGCACCCAAGATTGTTGTAGTACATGCTCGAGATTCCCATCTCCGTTCGGTTGCTCGATGCCAACAAAAGCTTGATTGCTTTGCGAGGGTTCCTACGGGCATACTCAAGCTGTGATTTCAGATAAAGAGCCATGGGATAATCCTTGCCACGGACTAAATTCATAGCCATCTTAACTTCACGTTTGGCTGCCTTAAGGTTCCTTGTGAGAAGCAAAAAGCGAACCTTATAAAGATGCAGCTTAAGCCTTAAATCAATGGCTGATAGGGAATCCTCTACATGGCTCCTCGGAAGATCATTAAACGATGCTATACCAGAAAATCTTTGAAGGTTATGTCTACTGGTATCAAGAGAAGATAGTAACTGCAATGATTCATCTTCAAGTGCTTCTTCAGATAAACTTCTAGTTAAAGAACTTTCCAGTGTATTTGCACTAACAACTGAATCGGAGTGAGAAGAATCAAAATTTGTTGAATTGCCAGGAAAAGAAGAAGTTGATTTTGACACAAAGGAAGATTGTTGCAGTGCTGAGGGTCCATGCTCTACTTGATTGGTCGAGCTATTGACACAAAAAACCTTCTCCATGTAGCTTATCACATCCTGAACAATAAATTCCAATTGAGTCACCACCAATTAATATGAAAGAGCAGAATAGAATCGAAAAACAGCTACAGCACGGCTGACATCAATAGATAACAAATGGATGGAAGCACAAACAAAATTGACTTGTTCGCCTTATGCAATAATTACATCCAAACCATAGTTTATGCCAGATCAAACCAAAAAAATATCAAGGCAAAGCTCAGGCTGTTGAAATCAGACACTAAGCAGAAAAGAGGCTGCATAGCTAGTATCTCTATTTGAGATATTTAATTTCCTTTCCGAAATATGGTTCATACTCTCCAAAATAAAAGATTAGATATAATGCTCAAAAACTCTTACGAATGGTGTTTGAATTTACATCATCAATACCTGAACGGTGGTCAAAAATAACACTCCAGTTCAGCAAAAGTTATAAAACTCCAAAAACCAGAAATTAGGATATAAAATGGTCCTTGCTTACATCAGGCAATATGCAAACTTGACATTCACAATCTTCTAGGAAAAAGAGCCAAAAAAAAGACAGAAATATTTTTTTCCAATGCGGATTAAAATCATTATGTTCTAACACCCTCCATACAGCACCACTGAACTGCTTCAAAAACCAGTCCAAAGATGAATCCCACGACCATTTAAGCTGTCCGGTAAGTTGACGAGACTGAACTTTGCGAACAAATTAGTCAGTTAACTCTAACTTTTATATCCCCGAAAAAGTGCAACCTTACTCTTTTCAGTCACTGGAGATGTTAATTCAATAAAATGACATTTAAGTGGCGTGCGTGTGTGTGTAATATGGTGTGACAAAAATTTAAAAACGAGTGATGCGGTCAAAGATGGACCTTCTCAATGTAAAAATAAAATCAGAGAAAGAAAGATTTTCAGCATCTTTCTGTGTTAGATAAGGATATGCAGCAGAAAAACATTTTAAAGTGGCAAACAATTCAAACTCATCATGCAGCAGGAGTTTGGAACATTGTCTTTCAAAATTCCGATCTACTATATCAATATTAAAACACTGTTTCTGTGAGAAAAAAACTGTTTCCTCCCATTTTATATTGATATATCTAAACAGGTTTAGAAAAATTTAAAATCACCAAAATTTAGGTCTTAAGATAAGCCTGCATGATTTGAGGTGGCTGATTTGTCAGGGATCACTAACTATTACAACTACATAAAAACAAAATAAAAATAATTAGTCATATAAAGTGAAATGCAGAGTCCTGCTTCTAATAAAAACTTCTCCAACAACATTTTCTACAACTACCACTTCTCATTTCACCAATTGCATCCTCATCATGTCAACAAAAGTAAACAATGTGAGGAAGCTATGGGGAATAGATTGGCAACAAAAGGTAGAAGAATATCACTGATACAAATTGTATTTTTCTGTGTTTAATGCTTTCTGATGTATTTCTCATAGAGTTTCATGTTTCAATCTCATAATTTGTGTATTGTGATTCATGTTTCCTATAAGTGAATAGAAAACTTGTCCTGTTTGTTTTCATCTCAATTTTGGATGTCCCATTTGATAAACATTAATCGGCATGATTAATTTAGGGATTTTTTAAACCTCCCCCCACCAGTATGAGTATCTTTGATTTAAACAGACATACGAGTGTAAACTGTAAGTATAATTTTTTGGTAAAAATTAAAATAAATTAGAAATATCATTATAATAAACTCAGACCTCACTTGCTTAAAACAAGCTTCATTCAATGTATGCCCATATATGTGTGTGTGTGTGTGTGTATACTTTTTTTTTTTTTTTTTGGTCTATTTAAAATCTTAAATCATTTTCTCTTTCAACAAACAATAAGGTCATATTTAACATTACAATTTTGAAAAATTAAACCTGTGCTGGCGAAATACTATGTAAGCATAATATAGAAGACAAGATTGAAGCTACAATAGCCAATTAGTCTAAAGCCTGTCAAACAGACTGATGCAACTTGCAATACACTATGATCTCACAAAAAAATTAATAAACAAGAGAAGATAGACTCATTATGGATAGTGAGCTCTTTTAATTAGTGATAGCAGCCTAACTGCCCAAGTCCTAACCACTACAGTTGCATAGAACAACATAAAAGTTGTGACGTTACTTAAAATCATCCTTTTAAGTCCAGACTATAAATCAAAAGTAATATACCACTCTTAGTATTCAAAGAATATTGCTACTCAACTGAAAGCAATCAACTATTCCGAAAAATTTAGGTTTATTGTTACTTTTGGTTCACTAAGATAAGATTCTAAATATTCAGTCCTATGATGGCTTATCATGGACTTGGGACTTTGCATCATCCTGGCTACAAACAGTAAAAATACACACTATGACTTATTGGACCATGGATCATTACAGGAAATTTCCAACTTGTATCATTGTAATCTAATACCTTTTACACAGGAGATCAAAATCAATGAACAAGTAAGTGAACACCCATAGAACTTCATGCCCGGATATAAATTAGCAAACATGTTTCTTTCAGATATGGATTAGAGGGGTTGGATTAGAACTAATTGGTTTATCATAAACAATCAAACATCTTCATAACCAACACCTATTAGGCTATTACATTATGACGCTATTAGTTTACAAAACTTTACGCATTCTCCATTACACCTCAAATGAGATTGTTCCTTCATAGTTTTCATTGGAAACAAATAGGATGTATATGCATAAATCATAATATATACGATTTAATACAAAAAAAAGGTGCCATGTTATGATTGTGTGCTGAAACCATTCTTAAAATGATTTCTACCACATGGTTTAACACACACTCTGTTGCTAATATCCAGATTTAAGGGACAATATAAACATCATCGATATGTTCAAGAGAATCAAAACATAATTGTGTTTCTTTCCATAGCTCATTGAATCATGCTTGACAAGAACCTTCTTGATTCAGTTACTCAGGTTTTAGGTAACCAGCACAATCAAATCCATGTTTTTGAGCATATAAATTTTCCAAGAACACAAAACAAACTATGCCTTTTCCTTCCAAATCAGATGTTCAAAGATCTCTTGATTGATATGATGCCAAAAAACTTTGTAACCGTTAATAAAATGAATAAACATCAAGTTTTCTCAAAAAAAAAAAAAAAAAAGGAAATTTAAAATAATGAATCATTTTTTGTAAATGTTAACTGAACTACCAAGTACAATAGCATTGAAAAAAATAATCAAAATCATATCAGGGAGAAGATGGGACTTACAGCAGATCTTGAGGCATGATGAGAAAGTAGTGCAACATCCAACAACAAAAGGCATATACGGAGGGCTGTTCCCTGCAAGTTAGCTTGCAAATGTTAACCAATAGACTCCATCGCAAACATCACTCAATGTGATAAGTGATTAATGTGCGACTGTCACCTCATCAATAGGTTCAATGTTCTGATACAATGCATCCAAATACGAGAATGATTTTGAATATTCATGAAGATGAAACCAGATAACAGCCTGCAATCAGATTCATGCAAGGAGCATAAGAATATAGACAAAAAGATATGAACGTAATTGAGGAGCCAACAACTCCATGGAAGCAAAACTTACTATATTGAACATTGCCAATGAGGTATCAAACTCATTGCTGTGACCAACTGATGAAGTAGTAAACTGATGGTCTGCATTATTAGTGCCTTTCGGGCCAGCTATAGGTGCTCTTCCATCGCTGCTAGTGTGCTCTAGGTGTTCTCCAGATGCATGAGCAAGCTCTTTACTTTGTTTCTAGATTGAGGAAAATGAAAACCAATAAAACATACAACCAACAGCTAAGCCTTAATTCCACTATGTGGGAAAAGCAATGAAACAGAGATACAACAAAATGGAAATGAAAATGCAAGTACATAGAAAGCTATATATCCACAGAACAATAACATATCAAGGGAAAATAAGTCTTCTGCAGAACTTCAAAAACCAAATACAGTGAGAACTTATGCTAATGCAAACAAAACAATGAAAACAATATTCATGTTTCATGCAATGCCACAGCCAGTTTGACGCTCACCCTAGGCCCTCCAGCCTCTTCCATTTCCCTGAGAGTTAAGTGTCGAAGTGAAGACAAGAAGGTGGTAGTTAAAACTAGCAGCAAACTAGAAATCAGGGCGACCATATATCTATTAACGCGATTGATAATCTTGACATATTTATCCATCTATCTCAGTGAATGTGTGCGCGAGCATGCATGTATGTTCATATAGATAGGTACAGAGTTATGCTCAAAAAAATACATTTGCTTGTTGTTGTGTGTTTATATGAGCATATATATGTAAATGGTCATATAAAAGTCATTGCATATACATCAAAAACAAACAAAACCTTTATCCCACAACGTGTGGTTGGCTTAATGGATCATATCTTGCCATCATGTTCAGTCACAAGGTCTCATTATCATTTAAGCATAAGTGTATAACATATCTTCTTAAAA
The DNA here is from genome assembly GCA_946896805.1 of Scutellaria galericulata. Lineage (NCBI taxonomy): Eukaryota > Viridiplantae > Streptophyta > Magnoliopsida > Lamiales > Lamiaceae > Scutellaria > Scutellaria galericulata. Next base: position 17,486,573 of record OX335790.1, read on the forward strand.
GTTTCTTTCAAAAGTCTTATGCTCTTGTCAGGTCTTCCCCTTCCCCTTTTAATTTGAGTTACTGGTTCTCTACTTTCTACTCATCGTACAGGAGCATCTAAAGGTTTCCTGTGTGCATGATCTAACCATCTTGCCCATTTTCCCTGACTTTCTCATCTATTTGGGCCAACCCTCTTTCTTTCTAATGCATTCATTACTTATTCTATCTAATCTAGTTTGACCACTCATCTCTCTCAACATTCTAATTTTCATTTATGCTATCTTCCTCTTTGGTTCATGTCCAATTTAGTTGACCAACACTCTAATCCATAAAGCATAGTGCAATGGTATGGTTATTTTATAAATTTTTTTCTTTTAGTTTTGGCGCTACTTTATGATCACATAGTACAATATAATACTCTTGGTCATTGTCAAGCATACATTACGCAAAGATCGAAAAAACATGCCCATACAGGTTTCCACAAATAAATGCAATGGGACAAATAACAAACAAGTTCATCCATTATGTGTGAATCAAGTTTCCACAAATAAATGCTATGAAACGAATAACAAAAAAGTTGATCCATTATGTGTGAATGAGAGAGAGAGAGTACATTAAATACAAACCTGGATTTGTTCAAGAGCTTTAATAAGCCTTTTAGGATCTGAAAACCCATTTTGAAAGTTCTCAGCAATGGCTATATTATGACGAACCTAAAATGTAAAAAGGGAATGACAAAAAAGGAGAGAAAGAATGATCAGCAACTGAAAATGTAATTTGTCAACCTCACATCCATGCTGCTGATGTTAATTTGTTTGCAGCATGTGTATACAGACTATTCAATCAGCTTGTTTGATCTTATATAAACTTTTGATAGGTCAGTTGAAAATAACATATAACCAATCATACCAATAGGATTTGAAGCAAAAACTCCTTTAATGGGTCCTATCATTCAATGCTTCATCAGGTCAAGTCAAGTTGGGCATTCAACTCAAGTGAATCTTGTCATGTCTGTTTACAATATTATGTTAGAAGGTACAAAATTTCCTTCAAGGTAAAGGTTTTAACTTAATTTTTAGGATGTCTCAACAATCCAAGCACACTTGCCCACTATCTAACACTCATGTAACTTGTAAAGGGGTGATGAAGGCAAGATGGCTCCACATTAAATTTATTGGAAGCCTAGCAAATTTAGCTGAGAAGATCATTGGAAAAAAACAAATCAAACAAAAATAATACTCAAGGATAACCCCAGTGCAGAAATTAACTTGTATAAAGCACCTAATAAAAATGTCCAAAAAGAATAGTGCACTAAGAAACCCTATAATCACTTGAAGACCAACCAAAGTCTCTTGCCAAAGGACTTTATAACGCAACAGAACATTTACAATTCAACTGTGTGAGAAAAAGAAGATTGCATTATATTCAAAAGTTGCTAGCCATCAAGGATCTACAATTATGATCAACAAGAATAATTAAGGAGAAAATTAGAAATCTTACACAAAAGAATGGATTAACCAAAGTAGACATATTATTACAGATCCTAAATCTGAGAGATCCCAGAAGCTGTTGGGATCAAAAAGCTAACATATTTATCTCAATCCAGAATATTAAAACAGCCATTCAACAGATAATACTTACCAGTATTCTTGTGAAACTCACCAAACACTCTTATTTTGAATGGATTACAAACAGCATCAAAAGTCTATATATTCTTAAATAATTACTTCATTTTTTCCGCTAATATAGGATATATTAAAAACTATCCATCAGTTCAATCATGTTTCACATTGTTTCTTTTTTCCAATGATGAACGACGATGAAGGACATTAAGACAGTACTCCAAAGGTCCTCTAAAAGTCCTGTTTCCAGCATCTTTCACTTTGGTCCAGTGGGTAAGATTTAAGGTTATAAAGGAAGGAAAAGAAGGAAAGATATTGGAGAGTGCTAGAATGGACATCCCCTGTTTCACTGAACAAAATACCAGGACACAAGTAAGCACACCATAATAAGTCACACTGCTGGAGCTGTAAGAACTAAGATGGTTTTCCTACCATGTTATGTGCAAAGACAACATTCTACTAGATCAAATAGTTAATTATGTTATGATCAACTGATACTTGAGAGCATGCGACAGCCGACAGGGGAAGAAGTTCATAGATTCTTAGTGTCTTCTATTTCAGTTAGTGAAGATGCATGACTCATGACTCTCGGCATTACTTTATCAGTTTCTCTTCATCACATAAAATACATGGTCTACTAAAGATGAAGAATGAGAAAATGCATATTCTATGAACTAAGAAACTTTCTAAAGGAATGATGTACTGTGACAATTGTTCAAAGTGCTCTAGGACAAAACATGAGCTCTTTTTGGTATTCCAAATTTCCTCTAATTTCACTTTGGGCTACGAGGCATTTTGAAATCATAACATAAGCACACCCTTCAGCCTTAATATAACAATACCAAGAAAAAAATGGTACACATTAAGTAATAATTATTGGTGAAGCAATTTAAATGAACTAATGTATATTAGTAATACATATTTTCTAATCCTGGACAAAACCCTGTGCTTAATTTCCAGCACCTACTAAAAACTTAAAAGGCATTTTAGGTACTTATAAGTTCCATCATGCAGCAGGTTGCAAATGTACAATAATGAACAGAACCCGACCAAGCACCTACTTCTTGCACAAAGTTTCACATATGCACAGCCAGATGGAAAAAGTAACAGAAAATATCCTTCAAAAATATATCATGATGAACACCCCGACCTCCACCTCTCCAAACAAAAACAAAAACAAAAAGAAATCGAAAAAAGAAAAAAAAAATTGAAGATCAGACACCAGACTATCAAGCATATAAGAATAACTGATGCAGCAATGACTACATTCTTTAAAGATTGGCATTGACTATAAACAAATTAACACCACATCAGCCCAATAAATATTGTTGAAGTCCCAGAGCAGCTATGACAAAGTTAATAAACAAAGACTTTTCATTTCATCTTCAAGTTCAACGGCATGCGCATTATTCAAACACATCTACTTGAATACTCAGGAATACTCGAAAATACTCAAGAATACTCAAGAATACTAGTTAAAGGTATAAAACTTCAACTCAAAACCAATGCAGCAGTGAAATGAAGAACATAATAAATCCAAATTTTAAAGGTTCAAACCAGAAAGTAAAGAAGAAAGTTACCCTGGGATCGTCTACTTTCTTCTGCAATAACTGATTCAAAATCCTCAAACAGTCCATAAACTTCCCAGCCTGAAAGAGCAATGCAGCCTCCTTAGCCAACCCCGCCACAACCGTCAGAGCACCGTCGTCGTCCACCGTTGCCGCCGCTTCTGACCCATCTCTCGCGGCAAGTGGCAATGACGAAGACGCGGAATCCATTGGAGCAGATCAAAGAAGTTGAGAAAAACGTAGCAATCGAAAACAATCAAGTCACTGTTAACTTCAAATTCACTTTCGAATCTGAAGTTGCATTCAATTAGTGTCGGAATGCGCGGTGGAGCTATATTTCCTAAACCCTAGCGATGGAGATACAGGCAGAGGAGGTCATGAAAGACAGCAGCAATACATACACCTATATTTATATCTATATGATTGTGTGTGAGTGCTACTACAGTTCTATTGCGATGTGTGATTTAGAGAGAGAGTCGCAAATAGGGGAGAAATAGCGGGGGGGAGAGAAAGTGCAGAGATAGAAAGAGTGAGAGTGAAAGAGATGAGCAAACTGGTCTTGGGAAAAAATCACATGCTTTTGGGTGCACGGAACCGGATGAATTGGGGACACACTGATCATCAAGATTCAAATTACATTTAAATTTGGTTAAATTATTAAATCGACCCTAAAGTTTGTAAAAATTACAATTAAATTCATTCAATGATCAAATAATTAACAAATGTCTTCCTTAATTTTACGTATGATAGTATAATATGAATGTTAACGAAATGGTTGAGAGTATTACTCATAAAAATTGTTTGAAATGTTACCTGAGATTTTAAGTCCGTTTATCGAACTGAATCGAAAATCGATTTATTTGTATATTCGAAAATCAAAATCAAATTTAGTAAAAACTATACGAAATAATGTGCTAAATTTGGTTCTAACCAAATTTGGGCCCAAAATATATTTTAAAATATAAAATGCAACAAATTGGGCAAAAAAAAATTCAATAAACTAAGCATATCAAAAAAATAATAAAATCAAAAAAAAAAAATCAACCCATAAAAATTAAACAACATCTATAGCTCAAAAATAAAAATAAAAAAATGCATAAAAACTCAATAATATATATTGTATAAGTTATTTCAAGGGGTGTGCACGGATCAATTAGTCGCACAAACCGAACCGAAACCGATTTTTCAGTTCACATCATAGATGAACCAGAAAATTTGTTCGATTTTTCTGCTTTTTTATTTTAGGGATTTTTTGTTTGTTGGTTTGGTTGACTGAACCGAGAGATGAAAAATATTAATTTTGTTTAAATTTTAATATTTTTTCAATTGAAATATTATGTCAATTTATTTCTCAAATCTCAAATTTACAATTCTCGTCAATTGTTAGCCACTCATGCTTATTTAGAGTTTTGAATAAACTTTAAATTTTAATTTGTTTAGTAACTTGGAGTCTTGGAATACCAATTATATTTGGATGTGAAACTTGTTTTGTAATTTTAAATTGTGTATGATTTTGTGTGATATGTTGTCTCTAGCTAGATATTAGCATAAAAAAACGGTTAAAACTAAAACCCAACCGACATCGTTAAGTTTGGTTTTCGGTATCAATTTTCGATTAACCAAAATATGGTTCGATCGGTTTTAACCGAATGAACACCCCTAAGTACCTCACTCGTATACTTTCAAAACACACATGTGCATGTCTATTTTATGTGATCGTGTGTGACATATATGTTCGAACTGATAATATCTTATCATTTGCTAGATATTTGTCGAAAGTTACTAGACTAAATCATGAAATCTATAAACGGTATTGAAAATATTGTACCAAGAAAAGTATGTCATTTGTCTTCCACCATCGAGTGTTTGTGATTGTGTGTTTTTGGATGATGAATAAATCATGTAATGTATAAATTGGATGTATAATGGATTAACTCGCTCGAGTAATATAAGAGGTTGAATTTCAAATTCGTTTTAAAATATTATATATGGATTTAAAGTCAGTCTTGATATTTAATATTGGGCAAAAGTCATAAATGCCCCATATGATTGGTCTGATCAATCTACCTTAATGTTATCTATGACATCCAAATTCACAATAATTGATCAATATATTTATGTTCAACTTGTATCTTTTCATATAAAATTTAGGTAATTAAATTATAATATTTCCCTCAATATAAAATAATTGTTTGGGATCATTGTATGATGAAAGAAAGAAATGGCGTTGCTTTATTTCTCATTCACTATTTATTTTTCAAGATTTTATATTATTATGTTAATTAATAACAAAAAATTTAAACCTTTTTTTTTTCTTCAACAACAAAAGGTTAAATACTCAACCCACTTGATTTATCCAAGAATCCAAGACATGCTAACTTTAAACCAGGATACTTCATGTAATCATGTTATATTGAAACAAAATGAGAGTTGTACGTATTAATGAAAAATGTGTAGAAATAATCTAAACCTTACTTTACACACATAGTTACAAAGATGGTTGCGATCTCTCTACAAAGAGCATCCCATCAGTTAAATCCTTGTGCAAGTGATTCAATTTACAACTCATATATACAACTATACAAGAATCAAGAACAAGCTCTTCTTACCATCTCCAAGATGGATCAGATATCTTGAGAATCTTCATTTCCTTGAGAGAAATCAACACTAGTATACGTTCGGATTCCAGGGCCATGTCCGTTGGAGTCCCTTGCACGTCCCTGTTGTGCTCGTCTCACTTCTTTCTGGTGATCTGTCAGCTCAGCTCGTTTTCTTTTTGCACCGAAACAAACACTATCAAACTCACACGATCTGTTCACAGGATTGCCCACAATTTCAACTCTTTTCGAGCATTTCTTTAGACTGATACAATCTTCACCGTAGTGATTTCTGCTGCAAATTTTTATTTTTCCATTTCTGGACAGCTTGTCCAATAATGGGACTAGGCTTTTAGGAAACTCTAACTTGCTTTGAGTACCGTATGTTGAGTTCCAGAAGGTAACAGTGGCCTTAGAGATGGCTGGATTTGGGTGATCAAGAGCTCTTTCAAGGAGTGGCTCTTGGAACACAAGGAACGAAGAGTTGAACTTCATTGATGGCTGACATTGCTGCATACTTTTGAGGATTCGAGTCCATAAAAGTTGAAGTTGATAATTTGTGTCCTCGGCAAGGAGATGCATTTCTGATAGCCACTCAAGCAATGGACTTGATATGGTCTGAGGTGAAAAATGAAAGATTCAATAATTCGAATGAACATGACATGCTTGAACCAAATAGCTATGTGCGAGCTATAGAAATTGTATCTCAAATAATGATAGAGGACAGTGTGTAATATACAGAGATGTTTCCCAATTGTAGTATTAGCTTTCTCAAAGTCAATACTAAACTCGAAAAATTGCAAAAACAGAAAAACAGAGACCAAAAGCTTACCTCGACTAACACAAGAACATCTTCCTTCTGATGAAGGCATCCAACAAAGTTAACTAATTCTTCCAAAAATCTGAAATAACAAATCATAAATTTCTGAACACTCCTCAAAGGGGATATAATAAGTACAGTACTGCAGACTACCTTGATGCCACAGACAGATGGGATGGGTCAGTGCTCTGTTTATTCGCCCAGAACAGCTTCATAAACCTGCAAGATCCTCATGCTGTCAAAAATCTGTGCTTAACACTTAAAAATCTGGATGATAAAAGGGAATCTCACAGATTCCAAGAGAGGATAAGTGGAAACAAGTTACCAACTCAAATATATTTTTTCTCATGGGCAGAAACATACTAGCAGACCAATGCACTACAAGCATGTCTTAATACTCTAAGCAATTAGAAAAATCCAATTAGGAGGAATGACTTGCTCCTCCAGAATATGTCTAAAGGGATATAAGTATTACATATCTTCCAGTTGCTACTTTACATCGAACACCTATATCTGCAAGGTTGATATTCATAAACCTTCGAGTAGTACATAGATGAAATCACTCCACATATTTTAGTGGAGTCATGCCATTGTAAACAATCTACAAATAATTTCTTATTCACATAATAAATCAAGTTTCATTAATAACAAAGAGATTGTCAAGAAAAAGGCTGTACTAATGGAACTAGAAAAAAAAAAATCACAACAGAAGAATGGACTCCACAGGCGCCAGAAATTAATAGAGGGACTATATGTTCAGAATACAATCATACATGTTCCTCATTCCAAAATTTTAAGCCCCAGTCGACTATAAATTGCTAGTACGAATGGTGGGCTAGTAAGATCAATGTAAAATTGCTACTTTTTTCCAGTTTTCCAATTAAATGAATGCTGCTACGTAAATAACTACAGTAGGCAGTTTGATATTCTTGATAGGTTCAAACACAATCTAATTTCATTAGTATAAAGAAAACATCGATCATGCTTACCGAGCTGCTAATAACATCCTGCTCATGATGTTGAGGCTGTTATCATCACAATCCATATACTGTCTTCCATTTGAGCTTATGCTCCAAGTTAATTGCTTCAGGATACATATCACAACGTTTCCACACAGTATAATAAATTCACCTCTGCATTCCATTTCTTTCAGTTCATTTCCAATGTCAGCTGATGTAACTTGATCAATACATCCATTCAGTCTTGCAAACAGATCCTCAGAGAAACTCTTGGCAGGGGAATCAACAGTTTGTGAAGCCTGGTCAACAGATACATAAAGCGACTTCCATGCTTCAATAACAAACTGAAGGTTAAGTTTGATCTCAAAGTGTGACCATGAAGCAAAAGGATATGATAGGAGACACAACAAAATAGTGTAACCAATGTTGTCTGTCACCATTTTCAATATTGATGGATCCTTTTTACCATCAACCAATTCTTTAAGACAGTTGGTGAGAACCACCCAAATCTGTAGGGTATTAAGTGTGGTGTTTTTATACAGCAAACAAGTAAATGCATGAAGAACTTCCTGAGGGTTATACGAAGATAGCAAGAACTTCAGATACCCTTCCATCTGCTGCAATACAGATTCATATTCAGTTGCCTCCAAAGATGAATTTACAACCACAGAGAAGTATAGCACACTCAAATACACGACCGGAAGAACCCTGTCTTCAAGATCCCTAAAGCAAATATCTGACATTGTCACACATTTAGTATTGGAAGCAAGTTCTAATATTTTGATGCACTTAATCTCCAAGTTCACTTTGTAGAGAGGAGACTCCAGAATGGAGGGTTCTAATCTCTCAGTGGCCACCTTTATAAATTTTAGGCATGTTTGAGGACAATTATAGTTACTATCATCTTCTGAAGTCACATTATTGCACATTTTCTCGAGGAACCCGAAGATAGTATTCAAACATTGCATAACCTCATCATAAGTAATCGAGACACATTTAAGAGTTTTTTCAACTGTTTCCAGGAGAGATCCAAACAACCTTAAGGCAGCATCACTTGCCAGTCTCCTAAACTCAGGTGTAACACATGCATTTGACTCTTGATTTACAATGGTGGATATTGTTTTGATGAAGAAATCCAACTGACATGGGTTCCAAGAAGAACAGTTTATGGGATAATATCTTAACTGGGACTTCCCCAAAGCCAGATGACCATGTACTGAACTCTTAAGTGGTGATTTGTGTGGTTCCTGGTCATACAAGTTGCCATTTGTTCCTTGATTAATTCCGGATACTAGAGTATTAAGGTGATCCAAACAGAAATTCCATGACCAGATGTTCTTATTATCTGGTCCAACTTGGAAGACCACCTCAATAATGGGCTCCCAAACCATTTTGATCGATGACTGACAGTTAACAGAAGCTTTGAGTTTATGTAGTAAATAAGACCATGTGCTCAAGCAGGAAGCATGAACAGACATATCACATTTTCTTGACATTATTCCTATGAGGGGTGCCATTATAAGCTTTATTCTTTTTAAATGTTTCGCAGCTTCAGCCGTGTTGTTACATTCAGATGTCCCCAACACTCGAACATCATGCCCATTCATGAGGGTAGCTTGAACTCCAGGGTCGATTAAAGCATCGATAATTCCTTCCCATGCTACCTGAAAAAAAAATTGAAAGTCAATTTACTCCCCGCACACACTCTCTACCCATGCTAATCTTCCCTCTTCTATTGCAAAAGATAGATCCAATGATGAAAAAGAAGATAATCTGTCTAGAAAGAAATGATCTACTTTTATAGGTACTGTCACCTTAAATATAAGAAATACACGAGAATTGAGTAAATTATGAACCTTTTTTTATCTATGACATGACTCCACCCAAATAGGGCAGGAGAAAGATAATCTGGGAAAACTAATAAAATTAGTGGAAAGGGGAAGCCTAGAAATGTTAATAAAGGCGAAACATTTTAATCAGAAAAATGTTAGTTATTAACATATTTCAAATACTTTATACGCCAGTTCAAAAGACTAAATAGGTTTACAAATTATTGTGTACATCATTTTGATGACCCCATACAGGCTAGCGTAAAGAATTCCAAGCCCCTCCCGATAAACTGAAGTTAAATTAAAATGGCAAACCTGAGGGATAAAAACAAGATAAGGTAATACTTTCATTTACTAAATTGAAAAACAACCTAAAGCCTTAAAATTTTCAGTAGATGTTTAGGATTTAGCAGGATACCAGGGATGCAATCTGAACTTGTGACTCAAAGTCTGAGAACGTGTGCTCCAAAATTTTCAGCATCTCATTAACCATATGCTTATTCTTTAAGGCGTATTGCCCTAGCAGACGAATAAACCACCTCCATGCTTGCAGACTTTGAATCTTCATTCCTTGGTCCAATAGCTCCTTCATAGCCAAGAGCAACTTTTTCTTCATATCTACAGCAAGGGCCTGCTTAAGAAGTATCACACACAGCATTGATCAGATCATTGAATATCATATGCAACTTCTGAATAAACTCATTTACCCTCTCAAGCTACCAAAATTGAGATTTCACAAATGAGATTCCCAATACACAATATAAATAGAGTAAAAGGTTCAAAAAGAATAACTTACAGAAAAAGGAAAAGGTTAACTTAAAAAGGCAAAAACACACAGCAGGAGGAATAGTGTTTGAATTTAAAAGAAATCTCAATTATCAAAGGCCCCATATACTGAAAAAAATGGTGTAGAAGACATTACCATTTCATGCAACAAAAGAGTATGCCAACTTGAACTAGCAATGGAACTTTTCACGTGTGTTTTGATGATATTTGAAAAGGAATGGAGGAGGGGGGGAATTCAATTTATCAATGAACTAAAGAAATTTTATGGCATATGGCACCTTGGAGAGGGTAACTGGTAGAGGACTTAATAAGGGCATTAGCTTTAGCAAACACCTCTCTGACATGTCTCTGTCCCTTTTATCAAGACTGACAAGCCTTCTGTAAATTGGTGAAATCCACAAACTTGATGTGTCTCTCATCTGTTCAGTTAATGAAGAAGCCAACTTCACAACAGCCTGTCATAGCAGTAAGGGAGACATTTCCAGTATAAATATGACATCCTAACCAGAGTGAGTTTGATGGACATAATTCAAGGAAAAGATCCCAGATGCGCAATTAGTAGAACTTAATATAACATGAAAGACTCAAAATGGAGATACGAGGCATTAGAGACAAAGAAAAAGCAATGACCATGTTTTAGAATATTGAAACTTGTAGCACTCCAGTTATGGACAATTGGACATAGTGTCAAACTCACTGAGGGCTGTTTTCCTTGCTTGATTGTCAATTATTTTCTTCTGTTCTCATAATTTTTTTCCACCAGACATGATGTTGGTTATATTAAGTAAATTGTTGGAGGCAATGAGCAACTAAATTGGTCCAAGTTCTACAGGCATCCTGTTTTTATGCTCAAAATTTTGGTCTATTTTTTTTTTAAAAATAGTTGCACCCCGATATAAAGCATCTAGCAACATGTCGCTGTTACATGTTATAACTTGAATTTGTAAGATGAACTAGCTTGGCATGTCTTCCAAGTGATTTGGTCCCATTCCAAGCCCAGATACAATTACCAGTTATTTAGATTTGGCATAAAATGGAATCACATCAAAAAGGATATTTCAAACCCATTTGACTTAGGTGATAACAAGATGTAGTACCTAGTTTGTAAAACAAATGATTAGTTCAGCATGCAACATGGGATTTCTGTCTGCCATAGTAGAATGATTTTCATTGTTAACACTCACTATATCATAGTTTAGTTGATGATTGAAGAAAACTTAATGAAAATGGGCTAACTATCAACTAGGCTACAAATACAAAACCACTGAACAGGACATTGTGTAGCTACTCTTGAGAGGTTCTATATTTATATTGCTTGAGGTCAATGAGGTGTCTATATAAGAATGTTTATGGCATTAAAGTAAATAAATCAAAAGAAAACACAATGAAGATAAGAATATGTGCATTTTGTATATCACAGTTTATGATGCTAATCTAGTTTTTGGGTGTAAAAAGGTTCTTGGAATGAAATGCTGCAGTTAGTAAGCATTTCTAGCTCACAAGTAACTATCAACCTTGCTATCAATTAGCACATAGAAACATATCTAATTTTAAATATGTTCCCTTTTCTATTAAAAGACAATGTATTGTGCATAGAGGTTCAACTGATCATTAAATAGAATCTCTTGATATGTAACTATGCTTTTATTTGCAAAATCATTCACTGAAGTTAAGATAAGTACAAGTTAATGTTGCCAAATGAAATGCTCAAGCACCTGCATAGCTTCAAATGTTATTGAAAGTGAACCAATTGGGTTGTCAAGGGCATGGGTAACTGCCCTGAGCAAAGAATTAAAATGCCGATCCAACAAGGATGAATTGAGTTGTTGGATTGAGATACACCATATGCCTAAGTTACATACAGACTGCAACAACAAAAGAAAAGTTTGTCAACCATCACTTAAAAGAGTTGCATAAGCCTAATATTTTGTATGAACATATCAACTTACCTTGATTTTTGTTGTTGCAATGACCTTTACCAGTGATTCAATCAGTACATCAGCATCATTACCTATAAAATGTATAGAAAGAAAAGATTTACATTGTAATATAACCTCTCCCATGAAATTCTTATTTTGATATAATTTCTAAATGGCTTTCATTCTAATAATAGAATACTTGCATTGGCATATTTTAATAATACCATTTGTTTTCATGTGCAGAATTGCACATACACCAGATATAGCAACTTAAGACTATCCCACCACTAAAGAACAACATATGCGTAAGATGGCCTACACAGATCACTGATGCATATGTTAAGACAGATGTGTGGAGAATCATGGAAGGATATTATTAGGAATTAACAGATTATGAGCTATTTAACTATTGATGTAATCGGTGAGTCAAAATATTTACTCTCCGAGCAAACAGAGGTGTCATCCTTTTGTTGAATTTATAGTTAAACTGATCTACAGTTTCAACTTTTCAATTCTCAGCTTCATATCAACTGCAATGAGTTCAAACAACAGAAGATTTAAAACCATCTATATCTTAGCACACCTTTCGAGAAATCAGTTAGTTTTCTCATCTTGCCATGACTTCTATAGTACATTCAAGAGAAAAGGGGGAAATTGAATAAAAATTTAACACACACACACACACACAACGCGAATTGACACTCTGTGATAGAGAGCACAAAACCAAGGGAAGCTACCTTCAATTGAAGCCACAATGGTAGGGTGGTAAATCATGAAACCCAAGCACTTCAACGCCTGCGCAGCTCTAAAAACCGATAAACCACAATTATTAACATCCCAACCATTTTCAATCAAGCAGACAAAAAGAAAAAACACATATGTATAAAAAAAATTAAGGGATGAAAGCAATACATCTCTTCGTCATTGGAAGAGATATCTGCTACGACGAAGGGGAGAATAGAGTGTGATGAATCAGCTAGTGTGTCTACTGCAGAAGAATCGGCGGCAGACATTTCTTGCAACTGCAACAGCTTGGGGTAAGCCAAGGCTGGGTTGTGCGACGATAAGAGGGCTTTGATTTCATTACTCATTTCTCTGAAATCCGCCATTGCTGATTGTTGGGATTTCTTGGTTGATGATTAAAAAGCCCTAATTTAACCAGTCCTCAATGATATTCGCGCCAATTTTTGAGGAGGGAAATTCTTCTAATTTTTGTTTTTAATAATTCATTTTTAAAAAAAAAACTATACTTTCAAGTTTTCAACTATTTGAACTGTTAATTTTGTGCCTTAATTATATGTCCATCGAAATTGATTTCAAAAGATTACTAAATTTATCCATTCGAAATCGAGATTCAACAATTTACTTTCATTTTGATTAGATAGAATCCATTTTTCATTTTTCCATTATAATGAAAATTTTATAACGCGATTATACATATTTTATTCACATAATATATTAAAGGATCTTATTTTCATAATTTGGAAGTACTAAGACCATCTCCAGCAGCCGCAAAACATAAACTCAAACTCAAATTTTGAGTTTTTTCATTCTCCAACTCAGCCGCAAATCTGAACGCAAATCAGCCACTGTGAACAGCAGGTGGCAATTTGCCACTTACTGTTCACAACTCAATTTTTTTTAATTTTCTTTTATAATAATTTTCACTCATTTGATATTAATACACATATACTATATAATAATTTACTATGTAAATGCGTATTACGAACTTTGAGATATCTTGATCGAATATTTTTTTAAAACAGTGTAATTATTAAATATACACACAAATTATTAATAGAAATATAATTGGAATATCATACAATATTTAATGCAAATTACAATGAAAGTTACTAAAACTCATAAGCATTACAACATGTTAAATTTAAATTAATATTACACGTCATGCTAAATATTTATTTATAATTGAAATCAATTAAGTTAATTTTTTTTTTTTTATGAACTTAAAACACAAATATTTGATATTAAAGAAAATTCAAAAAAAATAAAAAATATTGTAAGAGAATATTCCAATTTGAGTTTGAAGGGTTGGAGATGGTGGCAAAAACAAGATTTGAGTTCAAATTTGAGTTTGTGGGTTGAAGATGATCTAATAGTTAAATAATTCAAATATTACTTTTGACTTCTATTTGTGATATAAGTATATGATAGTACATATATACAAAGAAAAAGAAGAGGGAAATAACTTTGATTGGCTAATGTTGATTTCATCTCCAATTAATTTAGTTGAAATTTGAAAAAAATATTTAATTGTGTAAAACTACTGATCATAGCAGGTTTGACTAGAGCCGGCAAAGCAGTGGCCTGGCCCGACCCGACGGGCCATGTGATAAGATCGGGCTGGATCAAGTCATCATCTGTTTGGATTTGTAAAATTGTAGCCCAATCAGTCCTACCTAGCCAAATTGGCCCGAATCCTTAATTTAATATTTTAAAGCAAATAAACAATATATATATATATATATATATATATATTTATATTTTATGCGACATATCATAATTATTAATTCATAAGCTTGAAGTCTATAAAATTCAAATTTTAAAATACGATTTCCACAAGTCCAAATTTCAAACCATACCAACAAGGGAATCAGAAATTACAAAGCTGGTAAGTTTTGAACGAGTCTAAACTGGAAATAGATTTGGAAATTAAAATGAAATTGGGTTCATCATGTTATCCACTAATTTTCTAACTTTGTGCATTTGTGCCATCATATAGTCCATGGGCCAATTTCTCAATTTCTAGAACAGCCAAAAAATTATTAATAATAATAAAAATCAAGGCCTCCATTTGGTTAATCGGGCATTTGGATGGGGCAAATGTTTCGACACTTTTTGGATCATTCTTTTTTTAGTCTAATTCATCCTTATTTTCGGATCGGGTCCAAATTGCAAGCTATAAGTTTGACACTAAAAGTACGACTTTTACAAACACAACAAGTGTAAAGTCTTATACATGATCAGTAAGATCAAAAAAATTTGAAATTATAATGGGTATAAAAGTTTGGGTAATTCTACTATACACCGTTGTATTAATACACCGGTTTTTTTTACTGCGATAATTTCTGTGTAAGGTAACTTTTCTGAGTTGGGCTGGGCTGCAATGGTTTTGGACCTTCCAACACTCATTTGACATCCTAAGTTAACATAGGCCCTATTTTGTTTGCATTTGATTTTGCTTGCATTTAATCATTGTAAATTAATCATGTATGTATGTATCAATGGAAATCAAATCGAAATCAATGTATATAACATTAATATTTGTTAATCCTTGATTTTGCTTGCATTTAATCGTTGTAAATTAATCGTGTATGTATGTATCAATCGAAATCAATGGAAATCAAATCGAAATCAATGTATGTAACAATAATATTTGTTAATCCTTGATTTTATTTGCATTTAACCATTGTAAATCAATCATGTATGTATGTATCAATCGAAATCAATGGAAATCAAATCGAAATCAACGTATGTAACAATAATATTTGTTAATCTTTGATTTTGCTTGCATGTAATCATTGTAAATCAATCATGTATGTATGTATCAATCGAAATCAATGAAAATCAAATCGAAATCAATGTATGTAACAATAATATTTGTTAATCTTTGATTTTGCTTGCATTTAATCATTGTAAATCAATCATGTATGTATGTATCAATCGAAATCAATTGAAATCAAATCGAAATCAATGTATGTAACAATAATATTTGTTAATTCTTGATTTTGCTTGCATTTAACCATTGTAAATCAATCATGTATGTATGTATCAATCGAAATCAATGGAAATCAAATCGAAATCAATGTATGTAACAATAATATTTGTTAATCCTTGATTTTGCTTGCATTTAATTATTGTAAATCAATCATGTATGTATGTATCAATCGAAATCAATGGAAATCAAATCGAAATCAATGTATGTAACAATAATATTTGTTAATCCTTGATTTTGCTTGCATTTAATCATTATAAATCAATCATGTATGTATGTATCAATCGAAATCAATGGAAATCAAATCGAAATCAATGTATGTAACAATAATATTTGTTAATCCTTGATTTTGCTTGCATTTAATCATTGTAAATCAATCATGTATGTATGTATCAATCGAAATCAGTGTATGTAACAATAATATTTGTTAATCCTTGATTTTGCTTGTATCAATCGAAATCAGTGTATGTAACAATAATATTTGTTAATCCTTGATTTTGCTTGCATTTAACCATTGTAAATCAATCATGTATGTATGTATCAATCGAAATCAATGGAAATCAAATCGACATCAATGTATGTAACAATAATATTTGGTAATCCTTGATTTTGCTTGCATTTAATTATTGTAAATCAATCATGTATGTATGTATCAATCGAACTCAATGGAAATCAAATCGAAATCAATGTATGTAACAATGATATTTTTTAATCCTTGATTTTGCTTGCATTTAATCATTGTAAATCAATCATGTATGTATGTATCAATTGAAATCAATAGAAATCAAATCAAAATCAATGTATGTAACAATAATATTTGTTAATGGTTGATGCAATGGTTGTCGAATGATTAGTACACAAAACAAACAATCAAATGGGTTGATTACTTTGTGGTAATTCAAATAATGATAGACAATAGAGATACAATCATGGTATGAAGTGGATACAATACAGAAGTAGGTTACGTGGAATTTTAATGATGAGATTCCATGACAAATATCCAAACATATTGAATATGGATCTCAAATGATTCGTAATAACGAGATGCATAATATAAAGATGTTCGATTGCGGTTTTATAGTTGCAGATTAATGCTATATACGATTAATGAAAAACGTAGATTTAGACTACATTGTCCAAACTCTTTTGGTTGTTGGGGGAAATTCTTAGTTTTTACTGCAGTAACTTCTCAAGGTAGGTAAAAAAGGTAAAAAATAAATGAAGGGTCAGGATGCAATCAATCAAGATCTAATGGCTGAAAACACCGGTGTATTAATACAACGGTGTACTATAGAAGGACCCTAAAAGTTTTTCTTTTTTTAATATAATGGGTATAAAAGTTTTTTTCCCTGGGAAAAAAAAAAAAAAAAGCTTAAAGAGTATATCTCTATATATGTAATGTATATATAAATGAAGATTATCAATTTGCCACATGAGCTATATAACATTTTTCTTCACTCAGTGTTTAAGCCTAATAAAACTCAGTAAATCACCGATCCCTAGCCGTACTTTACAAAATTTTCATAGTGTTACCTGAAATCCATTTTTGACACATTTTTTGGAAAATAATAATAATAATAAGGTCATCGAAAAACTATAAAATGCATTTTACCTCAAAATGTAACCATATCTTATTTTTCATGATTCTTGTTTGATCGGTGTTCAAGTTGAACAAAATCATATAATGATTTTGAATGATTTTTATTCGATTCAGATTTGAATCAAACTGGAATCGAGAAATTAACTAATTAAAGTTATAATTTGGTTGATATTTTGAGGTAGATTGCATTTTTTTGTTTCCAATAACTGTTTTTTGGCCGGAAAATGTTTAAAAATTTAAATTCTAGATACACTTAGAAAATTTTCTAAAGCATGACTAGTGATCGGAATTTTTTTAGGTTTAGACACCAAGTAAAAAATATATATATATATCATAATTGGTGCTAACCTTATAAATGATGATACTTTTTACTAAGAAATAAAATGCACCGTAGGTTTTGTATTCAATAAAATTAACCATGCAAAACTACCAAAGGTTTAAAACTACCAAAGGTTTAAAATATCCGCAGCGCTAAAAATATAAGTCACTTATTTACAAAAACTTTGGAATTATTGATATTTCCCAAATATTTATTGATATATCATATCCAATTTTGAAAGAACTGAAGAACATTCATATTAATATCAATGTTTATCTTTATTCTATCAATATCGTAAAAAAGAAAAAATAAACAAATTAAATAATTATATCTCAAAAATACGTAAGTATATATCAAATTTTCAAATTAATCAGATGTAAGCTTAAAATTTGATCGTGACCATAGATATAAAAAATAATAAATATAAAAAATAATAAATTTACTTTTGATGATAAGATATAAATAGTATTTATCATCATATTAGTGATCAGTCAACAACCTTCACTGTATACATATAAGTGCAAGATTTATTTTAAACTTTTTAATTAAATTGTAATAAAAAAATAAAAAATATATATTATAAAAATAAAAAAAGGTTAAATTTGCAATATCTTGTTGAAGCAGGATCGCAGGTTCCCATAACCTGCAAAGGACAGATCATATTATTGAGATCTGCACATTAAATCATGTATGTTGTGTCCTATTCTTTTGTCATTTTGGACCAGATTTTCTTTCTTCTTCATTTATCTTTTAAATGATTTATGTAAGAATATTATGTGAGACCGTCTCACGAATTTAGTTATATGAGACGAATCAAATTATATTATGTTTCGTCTTTTATATATAAATTTGTAAAAATCAAGTGGATATTACATGAAACAGTCTCACGAATCCAATTATCCAGTTATATGAGATAATACAACCCACGCTTTATAATTTACATATAAATTTATGAAAATGAGTTTTGTTTGTGGGTAAGTCTCACGATAACTACCCGTTAGATAAGTTTTTGTGCACATTAACACTTCCATTCTACTTTTCTGATTTCATGATTTTTTTAAAATTTTTTATTCTTGCGATATACAAATTTATTTATTTGGATTAGATAATAGTTTTTTTAATAGAAGAAATTAGACAATAGATTATTATATAAGATCTCAATTATTTCAACTTGTTTAAATTACACTAGCTAGATTTCATCTACGATCATATATTGGTTCACAATTAATATTCAAATTCCAGTACCTAGTTCAGTTTCCAAGATACAGTATACTTGCAACCTAAGTTAAATTATATAAGTGTGGGCTTCATTTATTTATTCATTTTTTATCCCTTTATTATTATTTATCTATTTCAATGCCCATCACTTACTTATCCTCTGTTGCTAATAAATAATACATATACATGTTTGAAAGATGTGATCATTATTTTGAAATGTCCAAATACCTCTAACCATTTTACTAAAAAAACAATGTTTTAATTCTAAATTTTCAATTCCTTAATTCATTTTCAGATGTCAAACTCTTTATATCAATAAACTATTTTTTAATGCACATCATTATTATAATCAAGCACTAATAGTGCCCAAAAAACTATAATTGAAGATATATATATATATATGGACATAACTTTATCACTCTAATCTTGATAAGTATAGTTCCTGACGTTTGAGTTTTAGGATGCTGTTCGAAATCCCTCGTTATATTTATACGTAATTTGGGTGACTCGAAATTAGTGTCAACTTTCAAATATTATAAAAACTATTTTCAATGAATTATAAACATGAATAAGGTTTCAAATTCATGTCTCTAATTTTCACATGTGTTATAATTTAAAAAATAAAAAAACATTTTGAACTAAATTTGTCAAACCTCATAGATTTGTTGGACTTAATTATCCTCTCCTATTATATAAAATAACAATATTGAAAACATGTGTCTCGACTATAAAACCAAAAACTTCACGGTCTAAACTACTCCTCCTATTTTTAATTATTATTTTTATTCAATAGTATTTATTATATTAAATTATCAGTTCTGTTTTTTATTCAATTTATTTAAAATACTATTATTATATATATATATATATATATATATATATTCATATTATTATTTGAATTTAATTACAAGATGAACACGTTTAATAAATTTGGAGTATTTATGACTAAAGTCCTGTGTGCTCAACAAGTCAGATAGAGATATTTATTCGCTCTAATTTTTAATAAATCTAACAATAAAATTTAGATATGAGATTTTAATTTTACATACCTATCCGATTGTGTTTAATTCTAGATGGTTGTAGACACTTGATTTTTTATCGCGAAATGTTTGGATCTAAATTATTGATATAATTCATAATTGCATTTAAAGAAAGATCTAGACAATTCTATTTGGATATATATAATCTAAATTAAAGGGATAAAATGGGGAACTAAAGATTTTCCCAATCATTCGATAATAAAATTCTACTATTTATATCAAATAAATAAATCATAAACAGAATGTATATAAATCATTATCAATGAATTGAAAGATGAGAGAAAAAGACAGACAAGAAGTAGGCCATATCACGTTGAAATGACAAGAAAACTAGGGTTAGCTAGATCTGAAGCTTTTGGATTTGTCATAATCCTGTTGCCTTAAATAATATATATTTTCTTCAATAATGTCACATGATTGATCAATTATAAATTCAATAAATCAATATGTACTCAACATCCCAAATAATATTCCCAAATAATATTCCAAGGTTCAATTAATAATTAAACTCAATCATAATATATAATTAATTGGCTTAATAATTATTAGATAAATTAAATAGATAAGCTTCATCCCGGTAGGTAACATTATTACTCTGCATTAAAACTTATATAAAATTGCCTCGCAAATATAATCTATGTATACAAAATTCACTATTCAAAAAACAAATTTATTTTCATCAATCAATCTTTACTTTTTGGGTCATAAATCGATATGTCTTACCATTCATATAATTAGATTCGTGAGACGATATATATTCAATAAGAAAAATGTGGGGTTTGTTCATACCTCAACCATTCATAGAGCTTTCTAGAAATCAATACTCGTGAACATAAATACATCAAAAGTCCCTATCAAAACTAAAAACCATCTAAAGAAGCACAAACAAGGTAAATATATGAGAAAAGTAGAATTTGTCATTTTATTTCCAACTGAAAATAACATCAACTTTGCTGGTAATATTGATCATTGTAATTTATTAGTAATAAACTTTACGCGAATATTTATTTAAATGATATGTTGTGGTGTCTATGTAACATATGTTTTGTACTGTATTGTTGTTAAAAATAAATTCATATTTGATGTGGATGATATGAATATAATCAAACTAAAATTGACGACACGTTAAAATTGAATTTAAATTTTGACCCAAAATAAATTAAAATCGGGAGATTTGAAGAGGTGCTAATTATTTCTTTTTTATTTTTTAGAAAATAAAGCTTCACAAAATTTTAAAATCAAATCAGTTTCCATTATTTAATTGTATTAAATTCAGAACTTTTTGAACATGTGATGTAATTAAATCAATCATTATTACGACAACCTTTTCTTGCTTTCACCATCATATTCACTAGAGAAATAATCATATAATAAGATCTTCAACATCATTTTAAAGTTCTCCCTTAAGATATGATTGATTATTAATTATTAATCTGTCCATGGAGATCATGTAGTTAAATCTTATGAAACTGTTTCATGATACTAAATTGATCCATAAATTTAAGTTGTCTTCATTAAATAATATTCACAAAACAGTTTCATATATATATATATATAAGTTTTTATCTAAACTAATAAAAACAATACAATATTAATTAATATCATTTCAAATATTTTTAAACTTTTTCATAGAATTTTCTTTAAAGAAAAAAAAAAACTCTTTCACACCATAACACAAAAACTTCTGTGCAACTGGTGCACAGAAGTGAAATTCGTGCAATTCATACATTTATGTTATAAATATAGTACATTTATGTACAAATATTCGTACCTTTTAAAATGAACATGCATAAGAGTATTACATTTATAACATAAAGATACTACATTTATAACATAAAGGTATGGATTGCACGAATTCACTTCTGTGCAACTGGTGCACAGAAGTGTTACTCTTCACACAAAAGCAAACTATAGTCTTGTTTCTTGCAATAAACGTAATCGAACTCAATAGTTAATTAAGATAATATCAAAATTATGCTTTGTAAATACTCGCCGTGCAAGCAATTCATGACTAAGATTAAAGCTGAAAATTAAATCAAGTTATTAGATTTGGATTCATAATTATCTGAATTTGATTCGATAAAATATTAACATTCTTATTGGCTAAGATAATATTCCAAAGAAATACACAAGCGTACAAGCAAATGTTATGTTACATATTAATTAAATATAAATTCAAACACAAAACTTATAAAATATTCCTAAACATAATTTCGATAAGTATAACATAATATCGAACATTCCCAAACAGAACCCAAAATTCAACGTTCTTATCTGCTTATGACAAAATATATTCGAAAAAATACGTTGACACGTACAAAAACATTTAAGATGTGGACCACGTTTTTAATACGTGGTAACGTGGGCTTAACGATTTTAACCACGCTTTCTTCTCAATCTTGTAAAGATAGCTGGTAAGCGTGTTAGTTCTATTGGGAATTTCAAGAAAGTTTCACACTTTAATTTATAACACGCTTTTGAAAGTTCAAAACCTTGTCATGGTGTACAACCCCTCTCAAATGGTTGATGTACAATATTCCAAGGGAAGAATTAGGTTGTTATTATCCCCAAATTAACTAAATAGAAGTTTGAAATATGATGGTAATAGATAAAGAGCAGTTCTTGTGTGAGACTGTTTCATGTGCAATGGAGTCGTGTACGGTTGTGTTTCGAGACGCAGTCAACCATGTGTGACAATATTTAAAACATATATTTATAACTGAAAAACACATACTTTTATACATTGTTGTCGCACACTGTCGATCGTGTTTCGGGACATAGCTGTTTGTGGTACCGTCGCACGTGAGATGATCTCATCTGAGTTTTTGAGATAAATAAAAATGATTAATTGTAGTAATTCCATTAAACTATATATCATCTATCTTGTATATAAATCATCAAATTTTTTTTTTTTAGCATCAATATATATAAATTATATGCATTTGACACTTAAACCACCAAACTAATTTTCAGACCATTTTTCACCGGATTTTGGCACGTAATATATTTTTAAGGTCCAAACATTTGAGTTGTTGTATTCAAAAAAACATGTTAAGTATATAAAGAGAATTCAACAACTCAATTGTTGAAAATATTAAATGTATATTTGTCAAATATTCATATTCTGTAATTAATAACAAAGACTCTAAAACGTAGTTAACTGACATCAGATGAAGTAATAAATAAAACACTTAAATTTGTATGTTTAACTTACTATTGTTTTGATTTTATCCACTTAAACAGCATGATAATATCATGATGTAAGTAGACCACAACATGTTTTTGTCCCTAATGATTAAATAATAGATAGAGTCCATAACATGCATGGTGACTTGGATCCTCCAGCCTGTCGCCTATCGGTTTTAGTACTTATTTTTGGGTTTATTAATATTAATTAAAAGTATATATACACACACTAAATATGAAACATACATACATAATCAGTGGTAATAGTTGATTGAAACAAGCCAAACATTCCACCTGTTTGCTTGAATTTAATATCTTAAAGTTGAATTTATAATTAAAAAAATAAATTCTATTTGATGAGATGCAACATTTCAGAAGATTCAAAGACTGGTTGGTTGAAATTGTAGTCTCTTCAAACTAGTTATAATATAACCTCACATTTTATAACCCATCATAATTTAAATCTAAAAAGACACGAAAGGTTTTATCCAATGGAACCCAAATTACGAGCAAAAGAATTAAACTTAAACAATATATATATATATATATATATATATATATATATATATATATACACGTTATTGAGTTACACAATATATAGAATAATCCAAACCCACAATATAGATACAATTCGTCCCACCACACTTAAAAAAAAAAAAAAAAAAAAAAACTCGTATCAAATCATGTATTAATAAATAGGAGGCTCTCAAAGTTTAGCATCTAAAACTCATATTAAAAACTTTTGAATTTATTTTTAATCAAACTAAGATGCTCGGTTTAAGAATAAAACTTTTCCTCATAAAAGATATGAATTAAAAAAGATGATTGATTGAATTCTCTTGTAAAACTGTCTTACAGATTTAATTTCATCAAATGAATAAACTCATAATTCATACTCTCAATCCCAAAACAAATGTCATTTCATGTTTCTTTCACACAAATTAGTGAATGTGAAAAAAGTCTGATCTATCCCTATTTAAGTATGATTATTGTGGGAGTCTTTTTCTCCTTCCTCTTAACATCTTTTTTTAACACATTCAATTTGATATGAATAAATGAAAGTATTTTGGTAGATTATAGGTAAAAATGTTTTCAAATCTTATAATGACATTTATTTTTGACAATTTTTTTCTTCTAAAACAACATTTATTTTCAAATGGAGGAAGTAATCCTTAAAAAAAATATTGACTTATAATAATGAATTCAAGCCGTAGATAATAGGTTTCCTCATATCCATAAAATCGTTTTATATGAATATTTGTTAATAAATTTATGATCCACGGATATTTTTCTGTCAAATCATATGACACCAAATGTACGTACACCATAGTCTCCACATATAAATTATTTGGCCAGTGAAAGTAAAATTTTCCACGTCTGCTCTCAATGATTAGGGTTATTAATTCCACACTAACCATCCTTTTTATGAAGTGGAATTTTGGGTGGCCGAAGGGTCAATTCGTTTGCAATCAACCAATGGCTCTAAAATTACTTTACATCATAAATATTAAATTATATAGGAAAAGGATCTTTAATTTATTGTAAAAGTCTAAACATAGAGCATCTGGAGTTTCTAGACAATTCCAAGGGGTCCAATGTTATTTTATCACACTTATATGTGGATTTAATTTTATTTCATAACTTTATTACTTTGGTGACTATTTTTAGACAAGATCCAATTTAGAATTTTGAATAATCATTGATGTTGGTAGTAGTCTCCATCGACGATTGTAATAACTTTGGAACACGTACAGTATTGGTGGCATGCACCTTTGAAAAATTTCACTACAACTTTTATTTTATTATAATAAGTTGATAACTAATTTGGATGATATTTATGATTTCATATTGTAATGTTTTATTTTCAACTACCTAGTAGATATAAATATAAAATTAATACCTAATTTTTGATATATTTATACAGATTAATATTTCACTAAGTTTAGTTATTAAGAACCCTAGTCAAGCTCAAATAAAAATTTATTTAATAAGGTTTAAAGTTCGACTCAATTTCAACAAATAAAAAATTATCAAGTGTGTGTACATCTGTTTAAAAAAAACTCTTATAAGACTATTTCATTAAATACAATTCATGAAGTAGACCTCAAATTATATTCCAAATTGAATCCAACCCATAGTTTAATTGAGTTTGAGTGTGCACTACAAGAAATATACATAATGACAACACATCAAATACAATATTTTCATGTTTCTAAAATTTACAAAAAGTGTTGAAATTCATTAAAGATCTACAAAGCTTATTCTATGTTGAATTAATATAACTCTTATGAAATCACTACTACAGTAATCTAATTTTGTGAAATTGATAAATCCACAGT
The DNA here is from genome assembly GCA_946896805.1 of Scutellaria galericulata. Classification (NCBI taxonomy): domain Eukaryota; kingdom Viridiplantae; phylum Streptophyta; class Magnoliopsida; order Lamiales; family Lamiaceae; genus Scutellaria; species Scutellaria galericulata. Next base: position 17,512,088 of record OX335790.1, read on the forward strand.
ACATATATTAATTTATGAAAATAGTTTTAGCTTATAAATAAATATATTTTGTATCACAAAAATATATTCAATCATTTTATATGAGTTTTTATATTTTATGTTGAACTCGATTCGATAAATTTAATTAAGGAAATTGAATTTAGGGCTAAGTAGCCCATGCACCTAACTTCCAAAAAGATAGTCCAATTTTGACCTAAAAGCACGTAAAATATTCAAAGGCGGTGAAATTTTTTGCACAAAGCAAATTCTTAATTGCCACCTATGTTTTATACTTCAACTTTATCTAATTATCCATCCTCCATTATTGACCTAATTTAATTTATTTTCTTTAAAGCAAAAATAAAAAGGACTCAATCAATCATCCACTAAACACCAGCCGTCGGATGACGACGATCTATGCTGGATCCACGTTTCTGCATCTGAGAAGTGACCACGCGCGTGGACGAAAGGCCGACGTGGATACACATCGGCAGAGCAATAATTGTAACGAAAACCATTTCATCATCCTGTGTTTGAGGAACACGTGTCCTAGGTTAGCCATATTGTCCTAAAATATATCCAAAATATCGCGACACGTCCGAGTCAAGATAGATTTGTCTCTTAATGAGGACGAGAAGATATTTTGAAGGAATGGATAATTATCCAAATATGTGTAATGTTTTGAACACATTAAACGGACCCTCTTCTTCCCTCCACTTTAGGTCACGTGTTTGAACACAGTCAATTCCCAGCTGGTTTTTTGTTTTTTCAAAAAATAATAATAAAAAAATCTTTACATGCATGTTTTTTTTTTTTTTTTTTTTTTTTTAATTTAGAATTTTACAATTTTGAACTTGTTATTATTTTATTTTTAATTTTATTATACTGAATGCCTTTATTGTAAAATTTATGATAATTATTTACTTTTAAATATTTTTAATAATCATTATATTTATTTAAAAAAATTGGCCAGTATAGAGATGTAGAAAAAATTATAAATTTAAAATATGAATTAGTGGATATTGAGTCCCACAAATAAAAAGTTAGATGAATGGATGATGTTAGGATGTTTTTAAAGATACGAGTTTTGTAATCTGACTATTAAAGGTGCCTTTACATGAAATATGACATGTGTTATAAATTTTTTAATGATGTATTATATATCATACATCCTGTAAATAAAGGTGAAATCTAAGGGTATGAAGATAAAGGCTTGAAAGTGATGCAATTTCGATTCAATCAAAACTTTTACTATGGAAGTTTAATAAAATAAAAGAATAAAGTTCAAATTTGATAATATTCTGTTTGTTAACTCGTAAACAAGTTGGTTAGTAGATTTATGCGTTACCTTATACATAAAGGATTAATAGTAGTTTGAATATTTGATTAATTTGAAATTTTTATTTACATAACAATATATAATTTCACTTATTTTAGATGAATAAAAGTTCATATTCTACCGAATGTATCATAATCTAAGAATAATATGTAACTTATTTTTTTAATGACTTGATGAATAATTTAATTTTAAATTTATACCTGCTCATTTAAATTTAAATAAACTCGTGAGTCAATAATGAATATTTATACACACATATAATAGTTAAGACTTAATTCAATAACAAACAAACAATCTAACTCCAATTATCAAAGTTTTGACTTAGCTCAATTCGAAGACTTTCTTAGTATATGAAAGTTTTTGTTCTTTATATTTTTTCATATAATTTTATATTTCATATTGAACTTTGAGATAATATGATATTGTATACATATAAAATCGTTATACATGTATACACGATAAATAACAATAAAATATTTATATCTACGACAATTAAAATTAAAATACGAACTGGATTTGATGGCCCAAGCAATAAAAATATGAAGGATTTAAAATAATCCATATAGTAAAATATATATAGTGGCCTTCCCCATGCCCCCATCCCCCGTAACAAACTTTAATTTTGGGACATTAATTAAACAGAATAGCTAAAATCATAAGTTTGAGTGAATTATATATTTAAGAAATCAACCAAACAATGTCCTAAAGAAAAGCTCAATCTACTAATCGATCGGAAAAAATCTATTAATTATCACTAGTTAATGTACTATTTCCTAATGTTATATAAATTTATGAAAATAAGTTTTATTTACAAATATTATATCCATAAAATCGTTTTTGTATGAATTTTGTGTAGAATAAATTAATATAATTCAAATGTTCTAGTAATGAAGATAAACATTCAAAATAGTGTAACCTAATTTCCTTTTATTTTTGTCCTAAAATATAGTCCACTCACAAAAAGATAATTCATTTGCTTTTTGATTTTTTTTATAATGTTCTTAGTCAATTTAATGTAACAGGATTTATCAAAAAAGATAGTAATGCAATCCAGAGATGTTGGGTCAGATTCTATATTTTTAATATTCTTAATTTCTTAGTAAAACTTTTGAACATTTTTCGTCGAATGTATATGTGTAGTTTATGAATGTTTCAGATATATAGTTTATTTTTTATATAAATACTTTATATTGATTTAACTCATTTACCAATATATTTATATTCAATAATTTTAAATAAATATATTAAAGAGTATGATGCAAATTAATTTATGAGCGCACTTGTTTAATTGTCTTTTTCAATAATTTTATTAATTTTTCCAGAAATTTTACACATATAAATGGAGGGATCATTACACATATGTTTTGACAAGAGTGTATGGTACATTTTGTAAGTTTAGATTTAAGATTCTACCAGCGTGGAAATCTAAATTCTCCCATTTCTGTTTTTAAATTTTTTTTTGAACAGTGATTAGTGATTAAATATTGAGTTGTTTATTTATTTGTTTAGATTTTATAAATTAGGGTTAATTGGACAAACCCCATAAAGCTATCAACAATTTTGCACATAAATCAATAAATTTTTTTTTGCTCATATATATATATATATATATATATATATATATATATATATGAACTATCAAATTTGACACTTACACCACCAAATTAATTTTCCATCAATTTTTCATTGAATTTTGACAGGTGACGTGATATATTTTAAAAGAGTTTCTTTGTCTATACATTTAAATCCTTGTATTAGAAAAAAATCTTAAATATATAACGAGAATATAATAACTTAATTGTATGGAAAAAAAGCCATTTAGAAATATATTACGCGTCCAAAATCTTAAAAAAATGACCTGAAAAATTAATTTCATAGTTTAAATAAAAAATATTTACAACTTATATATATATATATATATCAATGCTATAAATAACATCGATGATAGTTAGATGGAGTTACCACAACTAACCCTATAAATTACAATCCAAATATGTACCTAGTCACGATCCACATAATGTCTATGTACCTAACATAATATTCACAGACCCAAATGGGAACTGAATTTTATGCTCTCCAAATAACAGGAAAAAAGAAAAAAAAAAGTGCGTGACAGTAATTTTATTTGAATTTTTATTTTCCCATAAATAATTAATTGTGACGCAAAAAATGAGTAAATTAGCAGTAGAAACAAAAAAGGAGGTGGTTAGAATAATGGGGTATCATGGCGTGGATCCGACGTGGCAATGTGATCGGCCGTTGAGATGTCGACAAATCAAGGATGAAACCTCTTTTTCACCGTTGGATGGATTATAATATTTAAATCCAATCCTAAGACAAGAAACCACCTAGAGAGAGAAAGAGGGGAGAGAGAGTCACCACCATCATCAACCAACCATGGTATCTTCTCTCTCAATCCCAGTTTACAGTTCCAACATACCTGACTTTGCTATAAATACCCCTCTCTTAAACCCCTTTCCCATATTCACTTCTCTTTCACCTCCATTGCCACATTCTTCGAAGAGCACACGTCTGTTCAAACGTTTTTCTTCTTCATCTTCTTCTAATCTATTGTTTTCTTCGCCTAAGCGCGTTCTTGCTTACAGGGTACGTTTCTCTTGCCCGCTTCTCGGTAATGTTTCGATCTCTCTCTGCTCATTTCTGTCTGTGAATGTTGAATTTTCCTTTTGTGGTGTTGATTTCGGAGTTTGGTAGATCTGTTTATGGTTGAGGAAATTAGGTTTTGAGTGTTTGTGCTAATTTTGTTGCAGGGTAGCGAGGTAGAAGAAGCTGATACCAAAAAAGGATCGGAGATGACGATCAAGCCAGCAGTTCGGATTTCCGACCGGAAGCTGTTGGTGAAGGATCGGACCATACTGACCAACGTGCCGGAGAATGTGATCGCCACCTCCGGCGCGGCGGCGGGGCCGGTGGAGGGGGTTTTCCTCGGGGCGGCGCTGGACAAAGATAGCAACAGCCACGTGGTGTCGCTGGGGACGCTTCGCGATGTTCGTTTCTTAGCGTGTTTCAGGTTTAAGCTATGGTGGATGGCTCAGAAGATGGGGGATAAGGGCAGAGACATCCCTCTCGAGACCCAATTCCTCCTCATCGAAACCAAGGATGGGTCCCACTTGGAGGCCGACGTCGACGGAGACGACGAGAACAAGATTGTTTACACTGTATTTTTGCCTTTGATTGAAGGCCCATTCAAAGCTTGTCTGCAGGGGAACGCCATGGATGAGCTTCAATTGTGTCTGGAAAGTGGGGATAGTGATACTATTGGATCCACTTTCACACATTCAGTGTACATCAGCTCCGGAACCGACCCGTTTGCGACGATCCACGAGGCGATCAAGGCTGTGAAATTGCATCTAGGGGCATTCAGATTGAGGAACGAGAAGAAACTGCCTGGGATTGTGGATTACTTTGGGTGGTGCACATGGGATGCCTTCTACCAAGAGGTGACTCAAGAGGGGGTTGAATCTGGCCTTCAAAGCCTTGAAGATGGTGGTACCCCTCCCAAATTCGTCATCATTGATGATGGCTGGCAGTCAGTAGGATCTGATGAGCATCAACAAACACAGCAACAACAATCAGAAGAGCGAGAGTTGGGTGCACCACAGCTCTTGAGGCTAACTGGGATCAAAGAAAACGAGAAGTTTCAGAAGAAGGAGGACCCCTCTGTTGGGATCAAGAACATTGTCAACATTGCAAAGGAGAAGTACGGGTTGAAATACGTGTACGTGTGGCACGCGATCACGGGGTATTGGGGCGGGGTGAAGCCAGGGGTGAAGGAGATGGAGGAGTATGGATCAGCTCTGCAGTATCCTAAGCTGTGCAAGGGGGTGCTTGAGAACGAGCCCACGTGGAAAACGGACGCAATCGCGTTGCAGGGGCTGGGATTGGTGAATCCGAAGAATGTGTATAAGTTTTACAATGAGTTGCATAGCTACTTGGCCTCTGCTGGGGTGGATGGGGTCAAAGTGGATGTGCAGTGTATATTGGAGACTCTTGGAGCTGGTCTTGGAGGAAGGGTTGAGTTGACTCGGCAATATCATCACGCTCTTGATGCTTCTGTTGCTAGGAACTTCCCTGATAATGGCTGCATTGCTTGCATGAGCCACAATCTTGAGTCCCTTTACTGGTATGTTTCTATCCCTTTACTTTAAAAGATTTTGTGGATTTAGTTTAGATTTGTATGCTAGTTGTTTATCCATAGTAGATCTGTTTTTCAAGAATGTCATGTGTAGTTGTAGATAAAATTGTTTATCTAGATGACTAGATGAGATAACATATACTAGTTTATTTAATGCTTAAGAAGATAGATTGAATCTTCTTGTTTAAAGGAATAAGAGCACATATAAGTTGCACTAATGAACTTCAAACTTGATCAGAATCAATTCTAAAACATTGTGAAAATGATTCTAGTATTTGTAATATGAAGTTGTTGCTTTGATCTAATGTGTTCCGTTTCGCTGATTCAATGAAACAGCTCGAAGCAAACTGGAATCGTAAGAGCATCCGATGATTTCTATCCACGAGATCCAGTTTCACACACCATCCACATTGCTGCTGTTGCATACAACAGTGTTTTCCTCGGAGAAATAATGCTTCCCGATTGGGACATGTTCCACTCTCTCCATCCAGCGGCTGAGTACCACGGATCAGCCAGGGCCATTAGTGGTGGACCTGTCTATGTTAGGTAATAAAACTCGTCTCCCATTGAGTAGTCGAACATCTCGTTTATACAATAACAGAGCACTAACAACGATTCTTTATGCAACAGTGATGCACCTGGGAAGCACAACTTTGATCTTCTGAGGAAGCTCGTACTCCCTGATGGCTCTATTCTCCGACCACGTTTGCCTGGTCGCCCTACTAAGGATTGCCTGTTCTCCGACCCTGCTCGTGATGGTGTTAGGTGAGCATTCTTGGATGATTATGAATAGGGCCTTGAGTCTTTTAATTGTTACGTTTTCTGAGCGATTCTTGTTCTGTTTCTATTATAGTTTGTTGAAGATATGGAACATGAACAAGTACACTGGAGTTCTTGGAGTGTACAACTGCCAAGGTGCTGCTTGGAACAGCATCGAAAGGAAGAACACTTTCCACCAAACTAAATCCGAAGCAATCACAGGATACGTTAGAGGCCGTGACGTCCATCTCATCTCAGACGTGGCCTTGGACTCCAACTGGAATGGAAACGTGGCTCTCTACTCCCACAGGACCGACGAAGCAATCGTTCTCCCATACAATGTAGCCATGCCGGTCTCTCTCAAGGTCCTACAGCATGAGATATACACTGTCACACCAGTCAAGGTGTTAGCACCAGGGTTTAGCTTCGCCCCATTTGGGCTCATCGACATGTTCAATGGCGGTGGAGCAATAGAAGGGCTCAAATACGAGGTCAGGTCCGGTGCACAATCAGTGGACATGGAGAATGGATACCAAGCTGAAGGGAACCTGAGCTCAGAGGCGGTTGCACTCGTTTCCATAGAAGCGAAGGGGCGTGGTCGTTTTGGTGCTTACTCATCGAGCAAGCCCAGGAAGTGCATGGTGGGGTCCGGTGTGGTCAACTTTGACTATGATTCGGACTCTGGTTTGGTGACGTTGAACTTGGCTGAGATGCCCCGCGAAGATCAGAAGGTGCACATGATTGAGATTGAATTATGAAGTCTGAATCATCTTATTTGAGCATGATGAGGAGCTATGGAAATTCATTGTAGCAGATAGAGAGAGAGAGAGAGAGAGAGTTGAATTGGGGTTCATGATTAGGCATGGAAGCTTGAATGTGTTGTCCGGAGAGAAACCCAACTTGGTTGTACCCTTGGAAGAAAACCATATAGTAGAATAATAATGTTTTTTTAGATGTTGTGAAGTCTTCCATATAATGAGAAATGTTATCTTTTCTTGTGATGGTATATCTATGACAACAACTAAAGGACATCAATCACACTTCTCTATATCCACAAAACATGTTTTAATATGCATCAGTCACATCACAAAATCAGTGTTTTATACTCTTGAAATGAAATATTATGAGATATAGTTAAAGGGAATTGTTGCATCAATTCCAGGCTAGCATTGCCAGCCAACTTTATCGATGAAGATTGAATTAGAGCATTTACACTCACTAATTAGTTATCCCAATCCCCTCTCTTCCACTGACTATAAACAATTTCTATTAACTACTACATTCATAAAATTTGGTTATAAATTATAACTCATTTTTTACTTTCTTTATTTACATTAAATTAATACTTATTTTAAATTTTTGTTTAACTATAAAATTTTTGAACACAATAGATTATTTGATTTTGAGAACATTAATTTATTCAACAATTTCATATTATTTTTTCTATTAATGTGGATAAATTAAAATTAGATTTTATGAAATTTTAATCTATTTAATATAATGCATTAAAATTTTGTATTATTAATCGAAATATTTTTACCAAATTTCAATTTCAATATAACTTCAATTTTCTTTAGAAAAAAAATACTTCAATTTTTTTTTTTATAAATAATTTCAACAAATGAAATTGTGAATAACCTGGGCCAACCCTGTCAGTTAACCTGGGCTAAACTAACAGGGATGGCAAGAAAGAATGATGGAGACGTGTCAAAGATAACCCACATGCACATTCATTTCCAAAAAAGTTAAGTGGGTTACAACCAAAAGAAATTAATCAATGTACATGATAGAACAATTTGAAATATAGGATTTCAAAAAACATGAATTTCAAATTCACGTGTTTTCAAAATCCACGCATATTGATTAAACATTAATTCAAAATGAAAGTGTAATTTCGAATTCATATCCATTCAAACAGATTTACAACTAGGAGTTTCAAATACCTCCATTCAAATGGAGCCTCAAAATATTCTCAGGGCTCATGGCATTCATGATCACTTTTAGGCTACAAAAGTTCATTAGAGTTTCGTACGCATTTACAGTCTCTTCTTTTCTATGCATTGATCTGATTCAAAATAAAAGAATTATATCTTAATTTAGAAAACAAGTCACCTTACAAAATATTACATCTAGGAAAAATCATTCACTCCCAGAAAACAACATAAGCTGTTAATGTGTGAAGAACGTTGACTCCCATATTCTCCGGTCATCAGACTACATATCGTCTTCATCGGTAGGCTCAGCATCTTCATCCTCACATTCCAATTCTTCAAATAGCAAAGCTTCTTCCAATTCCTTGTCAAAATCGTCCTGCTCTTCAAAGTTCTCATACCCTTCTACATTATCACAAGCTTCTTTTCGTTTTCTATTCTCAACACAACTTTGTTGTTCGTTATTTTCCTGGTGTGGAGGTGGAAAATGACGAAGTCCTGTTTTTCCGTAAAACGACTCTTTCTGGGATACCCAATCTGTAGCAGTCTTCTCCACCATATCTCCAATCAATCTCTTATCTTCTGCTATGTGCTTTATATTTTCGACGTCTATCACTTGACTAGCCTCTTCAATGATATGAAAATCCGAAATGCCATCAGAAACATTTCAACCAAGTAGGACCATCAACATTCAGTTAAAAAAAACGTAGAACGAGATCTTTAGCACCAAAAATGAAATATGTAAAATAGGAATAGCAAAATACGGATTGTAATATACCTTTGATGGCAAGCTCCTTGGCTGCTGCATACTCAGATGATCGTTTCTTGAGCAAATCCACATCTAGTTCCATGCCCTTGTGGAAAGAGAGGAAAAGAACTAAAAGATTATCACTTGAGGACCCGAGGTATATTAAAAGTACATATAGGTTATCTAGACTGTTAGATAACTGAGAGGGTATAAGAAACTTACCATGTCCATGTGGATGAAGTGCTCTAACCGAGAATTAGCAAATAACCTATAGAGTCAAAATGTAACCTTTAGATAGAGGCAAGAAAGTGATGCTAGAAAAATACAGAGAAGCTAACACTAAAAGCTTGGGGTTTACTTCTTATATGCTGTTTGGACACGGGCATTCTGTACATCTGTTAGTTCGTCCACTCTCTCTGTTGCAGAGCCTTCAGTTATGCCTACAGAACCAAAAAGAAATATGTCCCTCTCTAGCATACTCTTTATTAAAGCAACAACTACTTTCACACCATTGGTCTTTGCATCAACGACAAGATTCTTAAGCTGACTCAACTCTCCTGCAAAAGAAAAATTAAGGTTAGGACCCAGAAGAGAAAACAGTGTGATTTCATTGCTTCATATCAGTTCCAACTTTGGTTCCAGTCATTACCAGGAGGTCATATGTCAATAGAGGATTAGTACTAAAAATAGAAAATTACTTACAATTATATTTTAGCATATTTTCTATGTTGAAGATATGTTGAGAAACCAAACAATAAATCCTCAAGATAAAACTGTTGCTATGATAAGATGCAAAAAAATTTAATTGTATTACAGCATCAATCATGGATGCTAAAAGGCTTGATCTGATTGTTTATATTAACAGCATTATCTCTGAAGTATGTCAGTATTGCTCCATAGAAGCCAACATTCTCAACTAGGCAATTAAACTTTTTGCTTGACTCTCAAATTTTATTAACATTCGGATAATAATTCAATTATGTACACAAATAGTTGCTCAAGACCTGCAAATACAAGGAGACCTTGTCTCTTTAGGCATGCAGCCATAATATCAGATAATCCAATCACTACTTGGAAAGATTGACAAAAAGTAGCAAATCAATAGAAATTTATCTTGCAGTGAGGGAAAATCTAAGAGCCAGTCACTAAAAAAAATGTGATATTGTTCTCCTTTTCACATGAACCATAACAGAAACTATTTGTTTCTTACATATACATGATTACATATAGTGCTCTTAGGTTTTCAATACACTACCAGCACACCCACCTTTAAAGAAGCATGCAGCAGCTCCATCTTTCATACCATATCATTAAATGCAATGTTGTTCTGCCAAAATAGAAAAGTTGTTTGTTTAATTACTTCTATAAAAATCTACTGAAAGTCAACAGAGACAGAGAAGTGTTTTTGAGAGGGAGACCCTAAGGGAGGTGGCACGGGTTGTATGAGTTCCAAAGCAAAAGAATTGGAGTCCTAGTTGAAGGTGAAACAACTACAGGCCAAACATTTAAAAGATAGTATCAAAAGACAGTATCACAATCCTTTAGATAGTAAAGGACAGGAGAGTCAACTAATCTGTCAAACTAAGTTAATAAAGAGATTAACATGCATTACCACTGTCAGAAAAATCTTGTCAACTTTTAGATCTCAAGAACATGTATGTTTGTTGAGACATTGGCATTAGAATCTAAAGAACCATTGAAATTATTATCCTGATATCTTAACAGAGAGGCATTGCTATATTATCAGGTGAATGGAAGATAAGACAGGCAACAAAGAAACTATTGGACATGAATAGTAAAAGAACATCTAACAAAATTAGGTCGCTAGAAGTTCAGCCATAAATATTCTATCCATGACGAAAAAACATATATTAAGGAGAATATCTAATAATTAGCAATGTCCATGCAGTGCTCAATAATGACTACTATATATATTAGAATTAGAATCCCAAATCAAAATTTTAATCAAGAAGGCATGACCAAGATGGAGAAAAGTAGTAGTATACCCACCAAGAGACATATATATTTTGTAAGGTGGCTTGAATGGCTGTGTCTCGTACAGGCAATATAAGCAATATAGGCCAGCCAATCTGCTTGAGAGAGAAACAGCTGAAATCATGTACCCTAAAATGAAAAGAACATACTTATAAGTTCTCAGTAGGGGAAATGAGATGGTGAATTAGGATTTTTGTTTGCACAACAAATAACAATTCACGCATCAGAATATGGATTACATCTTACTGCATCAAAAGAATAGGAGCTTTTCCAAACATTCAAATTTGATCAATGCACCCACAAACTGAAGTGAGACTAATAAAAAAGTAAACCAGGATAAAGAATATATGAATGAGCTAGTGAATATAGGAGAAGTGGAAAGAGAAAACTAATCCAACCAGGAAGTATGTGCCGGGAATACGGACACAGAGCGTGGGATTCACCCTGATCCACATGGCTTTCAAAGACAGCCTATTTTCATTCCCATAAATTCATTTAAAAATCTAAATCTTGACACCTCTCCCCCTTTCTGCCTTATAAAAGTCAACTGATAAAAATATATAATTTGACTGCGTTTACATACACCGATAGTGCCGACATTGAGCAAGTTATGAGTTCTGGAAATTTCAATTGAGCCATTGGTTCACACTCATATGTTAGATCAATCTTTCAATCTCAAGTTCGATTATGAACAAAAGCCTTCTTAACAGTTTAGCATTGTTTCATCTTCTGGTTGAAGAAACCACAGCCACCTAAGACTAAGAAAAAATAGATTTATTTTTACAAACAAAATATAAGAAAAAAAAACAAGGTCCAACATGTACAAAATATCCTTGTTGGAAACAAGAAATCAGAAACTTTGTGAAAGAACTGCAAAGTGATAACATGATGAACATGCTTACCGACGCCATACTCAGGCAACTCACTGAATATAAAAATGGTGACCTACAAACAAGACACTTAAATAACTTACTGATGCAATGTGCATACAGTGACTGCATGAAGAAACCTTGGTTAGTAGAAGGGCTAGCCTCGAATATATATGAAAATTTCCTCGAAAGCCATACTCTTTTGAATTCAGCCAAAGTAGTTGATTCGCTCTACAGACCAAAACAGCAAAGTAACACTAAGTATTAAGAACAAAAAACCAGTATCCACTTCAAAACATGGGAAAACAAGAATTGCTTTTCTGTGGATAATACCTCAGCAAACTCATTTATGAGCTCATCAACGTCTAGCTTGAACAGCTTGAGGTCCATCACCTTCTGACAGTCCTCGTTACTCTCTACACCATAAACTAGTCTTCACGATCACGCTGTCAACGTATCAAACAGAAGTTAGATTCTTTTGGTGAAACAGGCAAGATGAAGCTGCAATTCCCAAACTAAATCATAGTTTCTCACTCGATTCCTTCTCACACTAGAAATTGTTAATAAGTTCATTCCACAGAGTGAGTGGGCGCTAGTCTGCTTTGCTCACTACACCTCATTTTGGCGTGAAATTCGTACACAGATATTCTTCCAATCGGAATACAAATCCATTAATTTGCAGATGAATTTTCCGAAAATTCAGTACGTACCGAAAAACCAGAATTTTCAAGGGGAAATTACCAAAATCACAAAATACATCATAATTGATCAATCTTCCAGAATCGTAACAACCAGAGGAAAACGCAAATCGATTAAAAAATTACAGCTTACCCTGGACGGAGGAAGACGGCGGAGGTGGGCGTCGGGTTGGCGGTGGTGTTTTCTTGACAGGGAAATAACACTCCGGAAAATTTAACTTAAATGGGCTGAAGAGATAAATGGGCCTGAAAGAAATGGAAAATAATGGCCTTTAAATTCATATGATGTTTTAATATCGTATTTTTTGATTATTGTTTTCTCTAGGTTTGTTTTATAGGGTCGGCTATCCGCACCTCACTTATTCTAAACACACCCCGATTTCTAAACACACTCCTATTTAAATCAACTTCAACAAAATACTTACTAAACACACCCCAACACATTACCATAATACCCTTTCACCCTAAATTACACAAATATACTAAACACACCCACATTAACCAAACACACTCCAAAATCATTCACACCCAAATCAAAAAACCCTAACCCATTTCAATCCAAAAACCCTATCTCTCAAATTGGATTGTTCGACCAATTTGTTCGTTCAAATCATTCGGTGTTAGTTCGAACAAGTTTTATCACACTCAACAAAACATTTCCGTCCAATGGATCCTTACAATGAAGATGAAGTTCAAAGTGAGTTTGCAATTCGTTTTTCCAAAAAAATTTCCTCCATTTGGGTGAAATTTGTTGTTTTATTGTTTGAAATTGAGCAACATTGTTTAGGAATCATGTTTAGAATGTATTGTAGTTGAAAACATGCATAGTTGTTGTAGATTTAGGCCTGAAAAACGAAATTGCGATTGTGAATTTTCTGTTTCTGGGCGAGGTCGATTCGGCCTTGGTTCGCCGAGTATATGCAGAGGAGTTCGATTAGTGTTCGAACGATTTGCTTAGCGTTCGAATGGCAGTCGAACATTTAATGTTCTGTTCGACTCATGTTCGAACATGTGCAATTTTGTTCGACTTATGGTCGAACACTTCCAGTTATGTTCGTCAATTGGTCGAACATTTCCCTATTGTTTGACCAGTGTTGGTCGAACAGTTCTTGTTCCCTACACATCAAATCTTATATTCTTGTGTTATATCTTTCACTCACTCAAGTTTGATATATATTGCATGACAGAATATTGTTTATGAAAGGAGAAGACCAACCGCCTCGAACAGAAGACGTCGAAATGAGGAAGCGGAACAGGAACAAATATAGGAACCGATTGCACATGAGCCTGGTCTTGAAATAATTCAGTATCATGAACCTGAAGCCGAGGCAGTCAATGATGAAGGAGAGGATGAAGAAGAGGAGGTAGGAGATCAAATGGAATCCGAGGAGGCACAAGGGGAAGCATCGGGTGAGGATGAGCTTCTAACGGCTTCTTGTCCCGGTGGACCAGTTGATTGGAGCCTCATTCCAAGTTTCAAAACGCATATTGCCTATTCTATTTGACATGGAATGTAAAGGTAAATACATTGATAATCAAACAAAACAATTGTTCAAAAAACCATTCCGTTCGATCTCAAAAGGTCGAACATATCAATTAAGTTCGACAATAGTTTGAACATATACAAGATGTTCGACTACTATTGGTCGAACATAATTCATTACGTTCGGCTGTTACAGGTCGAACACTCTTCGATTTGTTTGGCCTGTAACGGCCGATCGGGGTGTTCGAAGATTTTTTTTTTAGCTCTAAAATACACAAAAACAATCGGTAGAAAGCTTGTAAACGACTTACATTGTCCATCTCATGTGTTCTTTCTTCGGACATGATAATTTTTTAGTACGAGTAAGATATGGTGAGTGTTTGCAAGATTAGGGTTTTGTTTGCAAGATTTTTGGGTTTGCAAGAAGATGAAGTGAGGAAGATAAGCTTTTGGGTGTGTTAGAATGGAGTGTGTTTGGAGTGGGGTGTGTTTTAATAATTGGGGTGTGTATAGTATAGTTTTAATGTGTTTAAAAAATAATCTTTAAGGGTATAAATATCTTTAATTAAATTATTATTATTTTATTTAATTTAATGGGGTGTGTTTAGAATAAGTGGGGTGCGGATAGCCGGCCCCTTGTTTTATTTAAGACAGCGTAACATATATAAAGTTATTAATAACTGTATATTATTTAAATATTCATTTCTTGATGTCGATGTAAATAGAGACATTTCTTTTGTTTGACACTTCTCGTAAAGCCTCATTAATAATCAAGTAATCTTTATATCTATCTTAACACAATAATCAATCTTTACATATTTTTAGATGGAATAAGAGTTTTTATACTACACGACTCTTGATGTTCTTGTTAACATAAAGTATTGAAGAAGAAAATGATGGAATAATAAAGAAAATAGGAAGTCATAATTGTGATGAAGATATTTAGTCATTTATGAATTGTGCTATGAGTCTTTGACTTATGTGTGTATATATGTATACGGATGTGAATATGATAAGAATTTGATGCATGCATACATTTTGTCCCATCATGATACATGGTTGTTTTAATGCCCATTAGATACATGAGTGATATTTAATTACTCTTAAAAAATAATTTAAACACACGATGTGTTTGCGTGCGTTGTGTTTTGAAATTATTCTTTTTTCTCAATTTTAATTTAAATAAATCAATCATCATTTTCAGACCAAACATTATTTTACATTCCCAACATAACTGGGACAACTTTCAACAATATAATATTATAAATATCAATATTTTTTAACATTAATTTGACATCCAAAATAAAATCATACTAACTTACTATAATTTAGAATAAAAAATCCTGGTAAAAATAATTAGTTTAAATCTTTGAGTTTTGTGTTCTACGCTGACATGTTTCTTGGTATTATCAACATTTAAACTTATAATTTAATTATTATATTTATATTTAAAATGCAGTATTCCCTACAGTATTTATCATTTCAAAATATTTCTCGAAAATGAGGAAAAACAATCTGGTGCCCAACTAAATATAATTTAGGGTGTGACTATCCACAACTCATGAATTTCCACGCACACCTCAATTCTAAATACACCCCAATTAAAATATTTATAATTTAAAAAAATTCTAAACGCTTCCAACTCATTCCAATTTTACTCCTGAGAGGAAATAAAGAAAAAAAACCCTAACATTCACTCAATCTTCTGGCCGCCGCCGCCCCTCCCCCAACCAAACTCTCTCTCCCCTCTTAATCTGCCCCCCTCCAAATCTCCCTTTCTTTTTTTATTTATTTCAATTCCAGTTTAACAGGTTTGAAGGAGTTTTATCTTCTTTTTCTCTTTTAATTCTTGAAAAAGAATAAAGCACTCGTTACTACAACAAATATGAAAAATAAGTCAGATAATGAAAATCTGGTAAAGAAATTGAAAAACGAATTTTTTTGAATACCCCGCTCGGTCTTGGTTGATCGAACTTGAAGATGATGTTCGACCAGTAGAGATCGAACGTAGAGAATAAGGTCCGACTCAGATATGTCGAAAAATTGTGTTAGATTCTTCCAATCAAACACTTGTCATTATGTTCAATTTATTCAAATCAAACAATGGAGCAATGTTCGATGTGTGCAGATCGAACGTGGGAGAGTAGATCACGAAACAAAAGAGGAATGAAGAAGAATGAAGAGACGATAGTGTTTTTACAGCGTGATCTAGGATTAGTTCCAAGAAGATGAATAAGTATGAAGGAGAAATATATCTAAAAGGGTTTTTTAGTATTTTTATTATAATCAATTTTCATTTATTTTATTTTGGGTGTGTTTAGAAAAGGATAGGGTGTGGATAGTCCCACCCTATAATTTAATCGTTTTTACAAAAATATAACCAAAAAATAATAATAGAAGAAATTGGTAATATAAACCTGAAACAGAAGAGTCTTGATTTATTTTCCAAGCATAAACATAGTAAAATGTAACTTTATTTGTCACAAATACACTATCCTTTCAATGTATAAATAAAATCCAAGACACAATAACTTGTCACAGCAGTTGAAATTCAATACCTTGATTCTCTTCCTGGCACAAAAAAGAGATGAACATAACAATAGGCATTCATAATATACGAGCTCAGCTAATCAAGAATTAATCTACGTAAATTTCAGGTATTGTACAATCAAGGTTTCAACATAGAATCATGACAACACAAATCTAGAAGAAGAAAAATCAGCATCTCTACCTAACCCCAGTCTAAGCCACCATCATCATATACTCACCTAAATCGGAACCTCCATTTTCACAATCGGGGCCGGGGGCTCCACGCCCTCCGTCTGAAGCCAATCCTTGGCGCATATCAGAGCCTCCACCGTCTCTGGCCGCAACGAGCACCTGTAACTATCCATCTCCTTCCGTACCGTATCAAACACCGACGCTGCAGGGACCGTACACACCGGAATCGACAATATGTCACGAGCCATTTTCGATAGTGTTGGGTACTTCATCCGGTTCACCTTCCACCACCCCACAACGTCGAACTCGTGTACGCGTGGCAGTAGGGACTCCTCCAGGTACTGGTCCAGCTCCGATTTGGACAGCTGGCTCGTCGTTTCCATGATGTAGACATCGAAATCCGTCAGCCCGAGTCCGTTGGTTGAGATCCCCATTCCTTGGGAGTCCTCGTCTTTGATGGACGTCCCGTTCGCCACCTCAGCGTACGCAGGAGTGAGGGGCAGGGGAAGAGAGACATATTCGAGGAACAGCTCGTGGATACCTTCGTCGACAGTCTTCACGTACGAGGCGGCTTCTTCGCCATATATTTTCGAGAAACTGAACTCGACAAGCTTCAGTTTGAAACGGGGGTCCATAACTACGGCGATTGCAAGAATGTAACAGCAACTCATCCAGTATCTATCGAAGTTCTCTTGCATAGGTTTCGTTAGAGTACTAACGAAAGGGTCTTCACTGGTGGCGGCCCGTGCGAGTTCCAGCTGGATCTTCCAAGCTTCATGGAAGAATGTGTTTGTCGTCGGTGCACTTCCCGTTGTGAGAAGATTGGCCGTGTCGAAGAGGGGTTTCAAGTAAGAACACAGAGTCTCGACTTGCCTCCAGTCTTCCATAGTTGGAGCATCCTTGTAATCGGGATCGGAGGTATCCAAGCAAGAAAACACTTCCTTCAACTCTGATGCAGCCAACAGCATTTCATACGTTGTGTTCCAACGAGTTTGGTCATCGATAGCTAGATTCTTGGAGCTAGGCACTTGGAGTTGCTGTTTGAGCTCGATAAACTTTTCCTCACGAGATTCCGATGTTTTCACATACTTCACGCTGTCTCTTATCTTTTTCACGAGTCCATGCACAGAAGCCAAGGCACTTTGGACGATGCTGCTTAGAGAACGCGCAAGGCAGTTTCCAACCAACAGCTGGCCACCGAGGACAAGAGGGTTTTTGACAGAGAGCAAAGCTCGTAGATTATCAACAGAAGCATCATTCAGTGGTTGATTGATAGTTACAGAAAACAGCTTCCCATCCATATTCCAATCGGAGAGACATGCAGCCACGGAATGGCTGAAAGCAGTGTCGGATTCTGGGTACGGCTCCATGATCACATTAAGAAGCTTCCTATGCATTTTCCAGTCACTGTCTATGAACTGTCCGCTTACAAACATGTAGCCAATAGTTTTAGAAGATGACCATAAATCGAGGGTAAGGCAGATTCGGCCAGGCACCCCCTCCATCACCCTCTGAATGCTCTGTTTCTCCCTTAGATAAGTAGCCACACAGTCCCCTTGTACGGTGTTGAAGCTCACCATATCGAAACGAGGCTGTAAATTCTGAACAAACGCCACAAAGCCGGGCTGTTCCACCATGTGAAGTGGGTAATCATGCATAATAATCATCCTGGCAATCTCATGTCGGCACCTGTCTGCATCAAACGAAAGGTAAGGTACACTGGCTGTTCGATAGCGTCTCTTTGGTGTATCAGCGAAAGTTCCCATTTTTGTGGGCGCACTGTACGGGGTCAACTGGTTCTTCTCCTGGTTACGAAGGACAACTGGGCAAGTCCCCTTAGCAATATGACGCTTGAGATGGCTCGTACCAGCCACCTTAGACCCTGTGCTGTAGGCGAAAGACTGTTTGCATTGTTTACAGCACGCCCTTCTACAGCCAGCACCGACGGTTTCAATGGTGAAATGCTCCCAGACGATTGACTTCTTTTTCCTACGCTTGGTTGGCTGTGGCTCGGCACTGTTTGGTTGCATTTCTTCTTCATGGTTGACCTCAGGCTCAGGCTCTAGCATGTCGAGCTGCATATCTGAATCGATGGGTTGGGTGTCTTCTAATGGTACAAGTTCATTGTTCATGACAGGGTTAGGGTTGTCCACCTCCATCTTGAGATAATGCTATACGATTGAATTATACGATTGAATCGATCTGCAAATTCCAAGAGAGCACAAACATTAAATTAACTAGTAAACAATTAAAGCTACAAGAAGCAAAGGGCACAAGGTGCTATTGTAGGTAAATAAAAGACACTTGCACAAAAGGTTATCCATAATAAACATTACTAATTACAACAAACAGCTATAAGTCAATGCAAAGACAATTAAAAAACTAGCCTTGAGATGAAAATGTATAAGTAGAATCACCAACAGGATGAGCAATTAAAGAGCATCAATCATGTTAGGTTTTGGCTATATATTATATTATAACATCCATTTCCAAGACAACAGCACAATGGTTCTCCACTATAAAAACTTAATTAATCTGCAGAAAAGAACATAACACAGGGAATGATATACCAAATAAGGCAAAACAATCAAAGCAAGAACTCTATCAAAGCCCATAATCCCACCAAACACTATTTACAGAGAACAGGGAATTATATTTTTATGCACAACTTATATCTTTCAAAGGCCCACAAGCATTTAACTGAGCTCAAAGAAGCTACTTCTCCTTGACCTATTCAATCATTTTAATCTGACAAAGCAATAGAAAGTTTGAATTAATTTGGAATGGATAGAATTTTAAACAGATAAGGGAGAAGGATTTAGATGGTGGAACCATCAAGGCGGTTTAAACAAGCGGGCTCAGTTTGGCCAGGCCCAAACTTTTGAAACCTCTGAGCATGGAATTGATCCATGAGTTAAATCAGATAACACCATAATAGATTAACATGGCTTCACCTGGACCCACCAGTCCACTCAGCCAACAAAACAAGAAACAACATGCTGTGAGATTCCACATCATGTACAAACATGAACTAGAATATAAATTGTCCAAAACACACATCAACATCCATCTAAACATCACCATCACCATCAAAATAACTCAAACATACAGAAAAAGAACCAAATTGACAGAGTCCAACTACAAGGTAGCAAAAAATATCAGCCTCCACAAACACAAGCCAACACAGATCTGGGGTTTCATCAACCATGGGCTTCAAGAAGAAGCCCAACAAACCTGAAATTTAACTTCAAACAGAAAAAAGACAGAACATAACTTCAAGAAAACTCTACTTACAGCATATACTGGGCTTAGTTGCAGAAAATATTCAAAATAATCCCAGAACATTTTAAAACCTTAAAAGAAACAAATCTAAAGAGAAAACATAGAGATCTGACTCAAAAACCCAGCTCAAGAACAACAGAAGAACCTTATAAACACAAAGGTCGATGTCCAGACGACGAATCAAAATCAAAACAACAAAAACACAGGACAAATCAACGAACTAACATCCAACAAATTCCACCAAGCCAAAACCCAGTCAGCCAAACACGGATCACGAAATAAAAAGGAAGAAAACGACAGAAATCTCGGGAAAAACAAAAACTCAAAAGCAAACTCAAAATCTCCCATACCAGAGAAAAGAAGAGCTCCCGAGGAAAACCCAGATGTCAAAATCGGGTCTTCGGCCGAATCGGAGGCGGCAGAGGCGGTTTCCGGCGCAGATCTAGGGTTTCGATGAGAGAGAAAAAAGAAGAGAGAGAAAGATAGAATTGGGCTTGCAATTGGACCTTAGTTTTTGGGGTTGGTTCGATATTAGAAGTGATAAGGTTTATTATTGTTGGGGTAGGGCAAAAATATTAAAGGGAATTGGATATGGACTTTGAGGTCCATTTACAATCCTGGCGTTTTTAGTGTGTGAGTTTCAAGGTGTATTTGTGTGTGTGTTTTTCAAACTTTTTTTATTTTTAATATTTTTACTTACTATTTTCTGTTGGTTTTAAATGTGTGACCACACAGCCCACCTCCAGTGCGTGTAGCCCACTACTTGGGGAATTTTTTTAAAAAACTTTTGTAGGGGCCTACAATTTGTGGAATTTGCAATTTGGACCATTCTTTTTGGGGAATGATTTTAAATTTGTAGCCCATGTGATGTGGACAATATTTATTTACACCAATAAAAGATCCCATCTTAGAAATTCAAACAATTGGTCCATGGCCTATTGGTTTGGTTTTGGTTGAGAGATTGTGTGTGGGTTTTCTTGATTTTTATTTAAACCTCACCTAACGCAATTATTTAAGTGGTTTATTGTACTTAAGTCGTAGGTTGAGCAACAATTTGCCACCTAATAACTCAATTATTGTGGCGTTTATTTAATTGGGTTAAGAATTATTTTCAAGAAATTATGTTTGAACTTGATTAAAGCCTATGTTAAGAAATATGGTGAGAAAAAGTAAATGGGTACTTGCCACTCCACTTGATTTGCCAAGTGATGGACTTTAAATTGCATAACCCAATCATGGAGGTAAGTTATATAAATCAAATAATCTTAGATATATGCAAAAATAAATATAAATGAAATACAAGGGT
This sequence comes from Scutellaria galericulata, assembly GCA_946896805.1. Taxonomy (NCBI): domain Eukaryota; kingdom Viridiplantae; phylum Streptophyta; class Magnoliopsida; order Lamiales; family Lamiaceae; genus Scutellaria; species Scutellaria galericulata. The sequence continues at coordinate 17,533,354 of OX335790.1, forward strand.
GGGTACACAAATATAAATTAAATACAAAAGTGATCAAATGTTCATTTTTTTTCCACATGTTAATACACCCAAAATAATAATAATAATAATAATAATAATAAACCTTGTTTTCACACTAGTAGACTTTAGATAAGAAATCTAATCAGATTCATCTTAGAATAAAAATTGATTCGGTTCCTATAATTTCAAGCCGAGCAGTTCAGAATCTGCATTTCCCTTCCTAAATTTGGAAGGTGATGACTAACCAGGTTAGGGCAATTAGCTGGGTCAAGCTATCAACCTAATCTCCAATTATGGATTAAGGCCTGAGACCAAGATAATTGGAACACCTCTACAAGATCACCTTAACAAATTGGACCCACTGACTCTTACAAGTCACCCCAAAACGTTCGAGCCACTATCCAGTTTCACCGTCCAGAGGTATGTTGTCGAGCTGAACACCTAATCTTGGATTCTAGCCTAAAAATTCTTCAAACAACAGTCCACAAATCCCATCGTAGTTAGATTGAGATATCTCTATAAATAGAAGTTCATTTGCTAGTGGAGATATTGAAAATATTGTATTAAATCCCCTTAATTAATCATTTAAGCAATACACTGACTCGATCTGACCAAACATATTTGACCAACTATAATTGGCCTTGCTTTTTTAACTAAGTAGGAGCTTCCGAACTTAAAATAAATTATTAACTTAATCACTTTATCAAGTTGTTTGACTCGAAAGTCTCGAATTCATCCATCCAGATTTACACATCAATACCAATTATAATGTATGATTTTTTTTTTCCAGATATATTTATGATAAATAAGAACAAAATCCAAAATAAAAAGGAAATAAAAGAAGATATATAATTGCGAATCATGATTTAGAAGACCTACTCAATATTAATAATCATGAACTCAATCAACACAACCAGGCCAACTCACTCAATGTTATGGATGACTAACCTACTCCTAAAGCAAGTAGAGTACATATTTTTTCTAATCAAATTATTTATATGTCTATTTTAATCAAAATATTTATATTGCTTAATAGACGTATTGGAACATCCTCCAAAAATAGAAACACTGAACTTTGGTTGACTTTACAAGTTTCAAACAAAGAAAATAAAAATACTAGCCTCTTAAAATATGTAGAAGTAGTATTCATAGACTTAGTCTAATTACAAATATATCTTTCAACTTAAGGAAAGTCTCAAATTCAAATCCGACCTCACTCTTAACTCTTAAATAAATAAATAAAATAATAATAATAAGTTGAAGTAGTCCAATTAGATAGAAATCAATGACTTTCAAAAAAGGTCATCCTCACAGTGTCTACCTAAATGTAAATTACCTTTGCAAAGTAGTAAAACTATATTTATGCGTGTAGATATAAAAATTATAATAGTCTCAAGTTTTAATGTGTGGGGGGCTTCATTATTTAATTAGTCTTGCACGCATTAAAACTTGAGATTATTATAATGAAGCCCATTAAATATGTTCACAGTTTATTGAAATAATGAGATAAGTCTATATTATCATGCTACACAATTAATTATTTTTTATATCTATTTAGAAGATCATGAGATTTGAGTTTCCCAATCCAAGTCACATCTTATATGTTAAAGTCTTTGAGCACAAGAAAATTGACATCATAGTATATTAATGTTCTCAACCCCTAGAGGATCACGCACATACATAAAAATACACACCATAGTTTTTCCCAACCACCCAACAACCATGAAATCAAATTTAAAATTCTTCATATACTCCTTTACCAAAGTATAGTTATTTTTGTTGCCTTTTTTATTAAGAAATTCAAAATCATATGTAGTATTATGTTTTTTTTTACAAGACGCAGTAAACATTTAAAGTCAATCGAAGTCGTGATTTATTTAATATGATTTCTCTATTCATTTTCCACATGTTTAGAAAGTAAAATTTTTATCTAGGGACTTTAAAATTTTCATTTTTAAAAAAATTTGTTATGCATTGCTCTGTTTATAAGGTACAATAAAAAATTTAGGTCAATCGGAGTCATGATTAGTTTAATATGAATTTTCCATTATTTCTTTCAAAGCTTTAAGATATGATCACTGTTACTAATTGGAAAATTGAAGACTTATGGTTAACTTTATCTAAATAATCTGATTTTTGTATGGATGAAATAATACACATTCCATAAAATACTAAATACATTTCAATTTTTTTAATAAAGGTATAAAATTACATTTTTTGAGGTGTGTTTAGTATTTTTAGAGTGTGGATGGCCTCATCATTTTTGTATATGTTGTATATAAATAAGTTTATTATTTTCATAAAAGTTGTAAACAATCAATTTATATTTATAAGATATTTAACTTATTCCACAACTGCACATTTCAGCAATTTAAGTTTCAAGAATAATACTTGAGTTTTTATGAAATATATATATATATATATATATATATATATATATATTACTTATTTTTAATGTAAAATGTTTTGTTAAAGTTCAGGATTGTTTGGTCTAAAATAGAAACAAGAATTATATTTAACAAAAAAAAAATCACATTAAATAAAAATTTCCCAAGACCAAAATATCTGAGAGAACCATAGTGTTTAGTCACAAAGAAGAGGTATTTCAAACTTTTCATACCCAAAAAAAAAAAAAAAAAAAAAAAATTAATACAAAATTAATAATAATAAAAAAAAAAAAAAAAAAAAAAGAGCGAGACCCGTTTCTTAATTGAACAGGGAAATACTGAAATATTGAATTGGGCTTCAAATTGGACCTCTTTTGGGCTTATTGGATATTAGGGTAGGGTATTAAGCCCATCATAGAGTACAAGGATTTGGACTTTGAGGTCCATCTTATGTAAGGGTACCAAAATGAATATATGTGTTTGAATAGTTGAAGATGTGATTATTCATAGTTACCAAAATGATTTCCACATGCATGAATGAAATTAATACAAGTAAAAAGTTTATGAAAGATTGATACATGTATGAATATTCAATTTTTTCTCATGCATGCATGAAAGTTAATGTAGGTAATAAAATATGAAAGGTTGATAAATTAAATAAATTAAAGAAAATTAGATAATAAGGTTAAAATTATTGAATTCGTGAAAGTTAACAAGTGTACGTAATTATATAAAATATAATATATTTATAATATATTATCTAAGATATATTTGTACATAATTACATATAAGTAGGGTAACATCTACATAATTTGGTTAAAATTATTTTTCGTTCTATAACTATGGTGTCTTTCGAATTTTGTCTCACAAGTATCGTGATTTTTAATTTAGTCTTACAACTTAAGAATCTATATGAGTTCTATCCAATTTCAATCGTAAAATTCGAATTTCTACATAAAATTTCATTTGCGATGCGCGTGACCACCAAATTGGAGATTTTGGTGATCTAGACGTGATGTGATGACATATGTCACTTCTAGATCATTGCCAAGATCCAATTTAACAAAAATGGATTGAAATTGGATAGATTGTTAAATTATGAAATTAAATTAAAAATCACAATAATCATGAGATAAATATTGAAACATACCATAGTTATGTGAACCAAAAATTGATTTCAACCATCTACAATTCCACATCAAATCACTTTTAATATATCATAAATAGATCATAGGTTACAAACACCTCATACATATATGTACAATTTTTATATATATAAAAGAATGACTAAAAGGATATGAGAATCATACAACACTCTTAAATTAAATATAACTAATTAATTACTTCAAATTTTATATTACTAAAAACATTATTAAATAAAATAGAAATGTCAATTAAATTTATTTAAATAATATATGCTAATTAACTTAAATACTATAAGTTATTTACATATTTAAAATTTTTTAATTTTAAAATTTTAGAGAAAAAATATAAATAAATAAAAAGGTAAAAAAACTAAAATTAAGATGAGTTGATGGAAAATGATTTCAAACTTATTACTTCGTGAAATTGAATAATTTTTTTGAATATGTGTTTTAAAATAACTTATGAAATTTATTTGTAAAATTTTGGTTTTCATTTTTTTTTGTCATCTAATTGAAAATCAAAATTGAGTGTTGTTAGAGACATTAAAAATAAAAAGTAAACAAAAAATAAATTGTGGGTATGTTGAATAATACAATAGCCTAACAATATACATTCTTTTTTATCCTCTACAAATGCAACTCATATTTCGACAATTAAATAATTATTTAATCATATTATTTTATATTTAATGTTAAATTAGACGTTACGTCTTACATAAACCATAAATTTAATTTTAATGTATATTTAAAATTTTCAAAATTTACCAAGTTTAATTTATTTTTTTTATAAAATCTCATATATTACACGAGCCCTATACTAGTGTGTATATATATATAGAGTGATGATCAAACACGCACTTGAAGAATGCGCACCGTGCACACCCTTTAAGATTTTTTTTAAAATTTTTAATATTTCATATTATTTCTTTTCTCACGCTACCACTTCACATACAAAATTTTCATTTCACATGTAGACCTAACTCATCATCAACATATACAATTTGCATCCCACATATCAATATAGATCTTCTTCCCAATTCTCATCTCATATCAATATAAATCTTCTTCCCAATTCTCATCTCACAGATGCTACACCATGAAAATTATTTTTAAATGAAATCCTCAAAATGAATAATAAAAATCGAAATATGAATTAAGTAAAAAAGAATAAATTCTCAACAAATCATATCATCACACTCAATCAAACTTAACAAATCCTCAAAATCAACAAATCATATCCTCCAACTCAATCATCAATTTCAGGAAGTGTTCAAACAATCCTTAAAATCCCCGTCTCTTTAATTACTTGTATTTTGTGTCTTCAAATATAATCCAACTCAATCATCAATTTTCAAGAAATCTTCAATCAATCCTCAAAATCCGCAAGTCTCTTTAATTACTTGTATTTTGTGTCTTCAAATATAATGGATCTAACATGTAAATTTTTTTTAAAACAAATTAGTACCATAATTTTTTAAATGTAAAAACTTTCATAGAAAAGATAAGATGTGATACAGGTACAATTTCTTAATCACAAAACCACGGCAAACTCTTACTTTTGAAATTGTTGTGATTTTTCCTTCGATGATTTTACAAGAAAGTAAAGTAATGGATCTAACATGTAATTTTTTTTAAAACAAATCAGTACCATAATTTTTTAAATGTAAAAACTTTCATAGAAAATATAAGAAAATGATGTGATACAGGTACAATTTCTTAATCACAGAAACAATTTTTTTGAAATTGTTGTGATTTTTCCTTTGATGATTTTACAAGAAAGTAAATTATGTGAAGATATTGATGAGGGGTTATGTCGATGTGTGAGATGAGAATTCCGTATGTAAAGTTGTAGGATGAGAAAAAATTATGTGTATAATAATATAAAATATTAAAAATTACATTGATTATGATTTAGAAAATTATGTGTATAATAATATAAAATATTTAAAATTTCATTGATTATGATTTAGAATTTCTTGAGAATTGATTACTTGAATATTATTTATTGTTTCCTTTAATTGATTAATTGTATATTTATATTTTTTTTCTTTCGGTAGGGAATTGAGAAGTGGTAGGGTGGGAAAAAATTATGTATATAATAATATAAAATATTAAAAATTATATTGATTATGATTTAGAAAATTATGTATAATAATATAAAATATTAAAAAGTACATTGATTATGAGAATTGAGAAGAAAATTTATGCTGATATGTGAGATGAAAATTTCGTATGTGAAGTGGTAGCGTGAGAAAAGAAATAATATGAAATATTAAAAATTAAAAAAAGAAATCTTAAAGAAGTGCGCAAGGTGCGCATTCTTCAGGTGCGTACCTGATCATCACTATATATATATATATATATATATATATATATATATATATATATATAAAACACATATGACACAATTCAATTGGTGACCACTCCTTAGCTTTTAATTCGCCTCTCTTACGACTTGGTCCATATGCTATGTAGGACAAAGGGATTTAATTTACTTTGGTTGGCATCTTTTTTCCCCCTTCTATTCTGTCGTTTCTTTCTATAGCTGAAAATTTAATTTATTTAATTATTTATTAAATTTATTGTAATATAACACTACAAGAAAAGGACCTATTGTGACGCTAACTCAATGATAATTTTTTTTTTCATTTGTATCTTTGTTGTAGTTCAAAATATATAATTATTAATGGAATTTATTGCACTCACGCTAAGAAAAAGGACTTACTACGTCGGTTGATGTAATGACAATTTTTAAAAGAACAAACAAAAAATAAAAAAAAATCAATGATGCTTTTATAAATGCCTCTAATTTATGAAATCGATAGTACTTAAAAAAAAAAAAGGCAGTATATTATTAATTTATTGATCAATTTAGTAATGATTTTATAAAATCATGAACAATTTCTTAAAATTCATGGACTCTTTGTTTGTATTTGTTTTTTTTTTTTTAAATTTTATCATTCAAATCATGATAATTCTTTTTATTTATTTATTTTATTAATGAGTTAGAGGGAGTGGAGGGAGAGAATGAAAAACTTAAAAACTTGTGTGGTCTAAATTCAAACTCTAATTATCACAATCTGACTCTTTATAAATGTGATATCACTTGAGCTACAAAATTCGTGGTAAATGATAACTTTCAAAAAAATATCATATATAAGACTAAATATGTTTTACATTGTGCCATTTTTTCTATTCACTTTATTTTTTTATTTTTTTATGTCACTTTATATTTTGGTCAATAAGATAGACGATGCTTTACATTTTACATAATAAACAAATTAAATATTTCTAAAAAATTACATTGTTTTCATTTAATTTCTATATATTTATCTAAACTCTCTAATTTACTTGAACTTATAAACCTTAATTTATTTAACAATATTTTTTTGCAACTACAAAGTGGTCGTGCATATGCTTTTAGTCTATTTCAACAATTTTCTTCGAAATTGTTTTGTGCAGCTAGGCGTTATGTATTCACAAAAGTACTCGATTTTATAGCGATTACTTTTTATGCTACAAATAAGTTTTGCAATTATATATTATAGTCAGCTGAATCATGAGTATAATATTTATATGCGTTTTGAATCTTTTATTTCGTATGAATATAATATTCATATGTGTTTTGAATCTTTTATTTCGTATGCATTTTGAAATTGTAGGTTACACCATATAATTACATGTAGTGAAAAAATATATGATTAAAACAATGCATTAAAGAAATAGAAAATATTGTATGATTTACATGATATCTGTCTATTTATCAAAAAAGCTACCTCATAGTGATATAATCTAGTGCAATCCCATATAAATCTTCTATTGTCCATGTAATTTTTGAAATTAGTTTGATTATTCTGTATTTTTGAAATTAGGGTGATTCTATACACTGTCACTAAATTTCTCTATACAATCATTATGAATTGAAATTTCAATTTTACACTTGAATTTCATTATGAAATTTTCTACCGCTTGTTATTATTATTTTTCTTTATATAGACATTGTGTATTCAATTAAGTTTCAATTCTATTGTTAAAAAACAATCATTATTTGAAGTGGATTTAAATTTTTTCATGATTATTCCAAATAATTTTGAATTTTTTTTATGTTGAATTTCAAGTATTTTGAAACTATTGGGCTGCAGATTGTTTTTGCCTAGTATAATCGAAAAGTAGATCTATCATGTATATCCGAAAATATTATATCAATATAAATCAAAGCTTTAATGAAGAAAGGGAAGACCTCTATTTTCTTCTCTCTCTTTTTTTCAACGACTGCATATGATGAAAGATATAGAGTTCTAAAAAAATATAGAGTTTTCCAAAAATCTTATCTGAGGTTCTCCAAAATAGAAAATCTTATTTGAGGTTCTCCAAAAGAGATTTGGGGTTTTTCAACGACTGCATATGATCAGTTTCTATCTACCTCTATTATTATTTTTTTCAACGGCTGCATATGATCATAGATATAGAGTTCTAAAAAAATATAGAGTTCTCCAAAAATCTTATTTGAAGTTCTCCAAAAGAGATTTGAGAATTTTCAACGACTGCATATGATCAGAGATACGGGGTTCTTAAACTTGAAATTTGGGGTTCTCCAAAAATCTTTTTATTTTCTCAATGGTTGCACATGATTCTCCAAAAATATTCTTCCTTTTCAATGGGTTTTCCACAAATTTTCACTCCCAATAATTTGGTTGGGCAATAAAATTTGTCTTTCAATTTATGTAAAAATGATTGTGTGAATTGTGAATAGAAAATATATATATATATATATATATATATATATATATATATATATTAGACAGGTTGTGCGGAGGAGAAAAAAGAAAAAGAAAGAATGTAGTTTTTAGAAACTAGAAAATATTTTCAAAAAAGGAAAAGAAAAAATCAATAACAAAAGTAAATTTGAGATTTTTTTTTTTATAGTGGCAACTTTATTGTGGTTACCCTTGAAATTAATTTGATTATTCGGGTTCTAGCCCAGTCTATTAATTTACTTCAATCAAGTTTAGTCTAAATTCAACCAAATTTATTGTTAAACAATTTGAACCAAACAATTTCACTTAAAAAGTCTAAACTCGACCCACTTATTCAACTAATTAATTAGCCCAGAACTCAAATCCAGCCCATTTTAGAAAATCTAGAATGAATCCTTCTCTCAAAAAATTTGGAAAAAAAAAGGATTAATTATATCCTTCCCAAGTTGGTAATATCCCAACATCACAGGATGTGTGTGACATGTTCATGTTATACATGACTTTTGCTAGAATTTTTTTTTTTTAGATAAAGATTTAATTTATTATAAATTAGAAAGAAAAAAAAAAATCTAAGTCCATCCCAACATTCATTCCTGGCTTTGCCACTAGATACTCGAATCAGATCCCTTTGTATCAAATATTCATGTACCACGCGTGTACCACATCCCAAAATATATTATATTGATTTTCATATTAAAAACGATTATAAATTATAAGTTTTTTCCAATATCAATATTACGTAGTTTTAATATGGTACACAAATGAGATATAGATTTTGGTACACAGAATCCGGTCTGATAAATATCATACGATATGCATGTGGAACGAAACAGTACAGTAGAACATAATATATGAATTAATTAAATAGTAAATTTCGAATATGTTAGTTCCCAACTAGCTGTAATCATCAACTTAACACTCTGTTTTAATTATATTTAATTTGGTAAGTCAATAATGCTCTACTTTAACCGACAAATGCATTTACATAACCAAAAAATACATAATGTGAATCGACTTTACGAATATATGACAAGGACTAGTCCACTATTTATAGATAAATCAAAATAATTTTTTTTTTTAAAACTTATATATAAATCGTGGAGTCACAATTTCCTGAGATGAATTTATAAGTAAATTACTTTCTACATAATTGAGTAGGGTGAAAGTGATTAGTTGTGACATCTAATCAATCAGAGGACATTTATTTAATAATTTTAGCTTAATATCAAATATGACATAAAAGAAATAATTAGTGTTTGCCAGCTAACACTTCACACACTAAAAATGATCAACTCAATTTTGCTCATTGTTCAGTATATATAGTCTATAGATTGATTGGTTTTTATATTGATTAAAAAAGACATCCCAAACAAGTACCATCCTAAAAAACATGTATTTTAATGTGATGTTTACTAGTTATGATATTTGATTGAAATCTGCATGCTTTTCATTTTTTTAAAAGGAGGTCTATCAAACATAAGGGTTTTGGTCCATTAGGCCATATCCCGTTTTCCTTATGGTTTTTCGAGGTTAAGACATATATGTTATCGTCTTGAGGTAACTTTTAAATTGTAATTTTTGTATCATTGTTTTTCTTTAATTATTATACAGAAGACATCAACTTGAATGCAATAGATTATTTGTTACCGCACAAGATATCATGTAATCCTATAAAAAATCACATCGTATAACCTCCGACAAAAATGAATTTATTAGATTTCTTGAATTGTGATAAAATGGTAACAAAATTATATTATACAATAGAAAAATAATCGTTTGTATGAAATGTGCTAATAAATTGATATAACCCTATGTGTATATATATTTAGAGAGAGAGAGAGAGAGAGAGAGAGAGAGAGAGAGAGAGAGAGTAATATTGGTATTATGTATGTATGTAAATATACATGATATATGTATGTAGAGGAGTGAGAAGAGTGTTGGGTGTGGAGGAAGTTGAATCTCGTAGAGATAGAAGATGTCGAGGAGCCGACAACCAAACCTTGGTCCGGAATAAACGGAGTGCATCTCCTGGGCCCCACCCTCACATGCCACCATGTGCATCCCTTTCTCTTCTTTTCTTTTCTCCTTTTCCTTTTCTTGTTTTTTTAATTAATTATTCTTACTTTTTTTCTATTAATCCTCATTATATATATATATATATATATATAATCTCTATTTCTAGGCTTTGGTTCCACACTATTAATTCTTCATATATTTTATTCTATTCACAATTTTATTTGGAAACTAAATTAATTAATTGATAGTATTATTTATGAGGACAAATTCCATCCAAATTATTTTTTCTATCTATCAAATTATTTTGATGGGCTTCTTTGTTTTTTGATAAATTCAAAATATATATTTACTCAGACTAGCCCAATATGTGGCGACGCCCATCCTAAAAGGGCCCAGTACCCTTATATATTTAATATGGATTTGCTTTCATATGACGAATGAGGTGAACTTCTGTTATATTTTTAATATTTAATGTTATATTATTTTTAATACTTATAATTGTTTTAATTAACGATATTTATTTGTATATATGACATGTGATAATTATTAATAACTCTCATCTGTATTTTTTAATAGTGAGGTTTAATTGTGTATTGATTTTCTACATACACCGAAGATCAGTTATAGGTTTTCAATGAGTTTGGTATGTGGATAATGAGATGGAACATTTCACAGAATTATATATCTCAGACCGTTTTATATAAATTGTTGTACTATTTTAATATTAAATTTAAAAATTCATTTATATTTAGATCTTTTTAATGAAGTTCTATCTCATAAATTTTGATTCTTGAGACGTCTGTAGAACTCCATATCATTTTGGTTTGAGGTATAGGAAAATATTCTCAACATTTTCCCACATCTTGTTATTTAGATCACAAGTAATGCTTTCGTGTTTCAGCGTACACTCATTAAATTAAATTTATATTAAAAAATATAGTATATAACTCTATATATTTTGATTCTTTGATAAACTATTAAATTGTATAATCTACATATAAATTCATTTTTGATGTGAACATTAATAATAACGTCTAAATGCATTCCCTGAACTCATTAAAACAATCTTAGAATCCCTCAGATTAATGAAGAATTCAAGATTATTTCAAACGCAATAAAAAATTACAAATTTAGAACTAAAAAAAGTAATCAATTTGAAATAAGAAGTTACAAATTAATATCAAAATATGTAAACACAGAAAGAAAAAAAAACACTACAATAAATTTCCACTATTTTAATTATCATTACCCATTGACGCCATTATTAATTATCATTAACACAATGAAGAACTTGTGGAGGACGGTATATATCCAATAAATATCTTCTAGGATTCAATGTATTCTATTTCTAGTAGGACAAAATTCGATAAATAGGGACAAAATATAGATATAATATTATTTTAACACAATAATATATACACACACACCCTTACACACACAACTATACACAATTCCTAAAATTTTCAATATAAACATAATTTGTCTAATCTGGTATAATTTTACCAATTTTTATAAGGATTGTCCAAAAAAAAATTATTTTATCTGTTTATTTGTGTATTTTTATTTTAGTGCATCTGGAAAGTTTTGAATTTATTGCAAAATCTCATATGAGACCGTTTTATATAAAGAAATTTATATAGTTTTATATGAAATCGACATCGAATGGGGTTGACCTATATATTTTTACTATTCATATAAATTTCATCTAACATAAGGTCTAACATGAAACCATCTCACATATGACCTACTCTAGATTTAAATTTATTTAACCAAGTTTTAGGATTTTCAAAATTAATTAATTTAATCAACTAGTTTTGATTATCCCAACAAGCTACATCCAATTGGCCAATCAAGTTATGGATAAATAGATTATTTAAAAATAAGTGATATAAATCGATGAAAAATAGTACATGCAAATATAATGGAGAAATAATTCGAAAAAAATATTATTAATTAAAGCCAATTAGTACTAAAGCTAAATATAGTTATATAGATATAAATTGTAGAAGTAATATACATATATTTATATATATCTCCCACGAATGGACATATGTAGGGAGGACCCTAGTTTATATGCCCCCCAAGTAGGGCAAAAGCCACCGTTGGATCCGCTACGCTGCATCCTGGCCACATATAATATGATAATTGTATGTACTACAATTTCCTCTTTTTTTTGTGTGTGTCTGTTTTATTTCATTTTTTAAATGATCATTGTTTTAATACAGTTTTTTTTATTTTTTTACAAAATATTGAAAAAAAATTGTTTATTTTAAATCTCATGAAAACAACAAACAATCAAGATGTACAAGAAAATTATATATCCAAAAAGGAAAAAAAGAATATTATTATTTTACAACAAAAGATAATGTATATACGTACAGTTCTTCCTTGGAAAACAATACAATACATATATATACATACAGATCGTTTAACATATCTAATGTGCCCAATATTATTGTTGTAAATTTTTTTATAATTTTTGTAGTATGAAATTTAACTCCTAGCTATTGAAGAGGTTTTTTTGAACATATATACAATTTTGTTTAAAGGAAATGTCTTGTAAATTATGTCTTGTTCATTTTTTATTATTAATTTTACTTTTGATCCTCTAACTAACATTTTATTACAATACTAATCCAACTTTGCTCGAAATGTCAATTATTTTCTATCTATATAGACGCCGAAAATTGAAAAATACACATTAGCAGTTCCAATATCCACATAGACAAAAATCGAAATGAGATGAAAATTGGAAAAAAAAACATGGTAGTTAGATTACCAGCCAATATTAAAATACACAATACTGGTGGTAAAAAAATTAGATAAAAACTAATGGAATTATTTTTTTTCATAAGAACTTGAATATGTACTTTTTTTTTAATAACTCGTATGAATATGTATAAATTAATTGGCAGTATTTAGTACTATTATTTAAGTAGATACATAAATAATGGAAGAAACGTAGTCAGCTTTTGAATAGGCCAATATTCTTCTCGGGATTGGCGGAAAAGACTTCCAATTCTCCTATAAATACTGCCCTCTCCTCTCCCCCTAAATATAACAACTCTCTCTTTCTCTCTCTAACTTATATATTTATATGTATATACATATATAGGTTTTCTGAAGAAACCCTACCTAGGGTTGCAGGAGATGATTCTTAGGATGGCTAATTATATTGAAAATGGTCCTCTTCTTATTCTTCCACAGCTTTCTTGAACTGCAGATCACTGTATGGCCTGCTACTGCAGGAGATCATAGAGCAGATCATCCAATTACCTCTTATTTTGTAGTTCAATAAAGCTGTGGGAAGATATGATGAGGCTCAAGGGGATCGATCCATTCAATCTCGGATTACGTTTTTTACTGCATGGTATCATCTTTCTCTCTAGTTGTTTGTTTACAATTAGGTCTTTTTAGTACTGCAATATTAAAATTGGGAAAATTTTATATGAACGATTGCTTTCTTAGCAGATCAGATCTGGTGAAACAGACCCTTTTGAATCTAACATCAATCAATCTGATGGTAATAACAGAAAATTATTATTTTTATTTGTTTTAATGTGTTCTTGAATTAATTTTTTCCTAAAAAATTCCTGAATTCATATCTTTGGTTGTATTGGATTAATCACTTTCATTCTGAATTAATTTTTTAGTGAAGTTTATTTGAATTGATGGATTTCAAATCGCTCAATCCAAACACAGCCATAAGTCAGTGTTCTTATTCTTGAAAGAGAGTCTAATTATTTCTGTAATTTGATATAGGATATGCTCATTGGTACTCCTCAGCCACAAATGGGGAGAGGGGTGGATAAGAAAATTTTGATTTTAGATCTTAAATTAATCACATGTAACATGTACAAATACATGACAATTCTATGGTAATTATTAATGATTAGATTCTTTTAACAGCTATGATTTGTGGGAACTGATAATTTCCCCCCTTTTTCTGCTTCAACTAATAAGGAAAAGAAAGCCCTTGATTCAAGTATGGTAATTAATAATTGTGTGTTAATTTAGTGGTTTATTTCATAATTTTGTACAGGCTGTACTTTCATTCAAAAAATACATAATTATTATAGGTTTTAAATTCTAGTTATTATCCATCTTATCAATACAAGTGCAATAACAACAGTCCATAAATTATCAATAATTTTTGGCAACATATATGCTTGTTTGGACCACACAATTTGAACTCTCTTTTTGAATGCAACCACCCCTTAAATCCCACTTATACAGATCAAGTGAAGCATGTTTCAGAAGAAAAAGAGGATGCACAAAATTTGGGAGAAAAAAGGGCATTTAATTTTCCCTCTTTCTCATTTTCCTTGGGAAAGTCATAATTAAAAACATTTACATGGGAAATTAAAAAATATTTTAGGAAAACTAGGGTTTTTTTTCCTAATTTCCACCCACAAAAGTGAAAAAGAATCCTTAGCAGCCAACAAGAAAAACAACAATTAATATTGTTTTGTCTTATTTAGGCTGTCATGCCTATGGATCAGATCTTAATGTTGCTACCCACTCTCTGGATGGGATGACAAATACTATAAAGCTACATTAATTTATTGCATATGTAAATTATGCACATTGTACAACTTGATTGGCTCATATTCATATAGCCAGTTGGAATGGGACTATTTATATATTGATTCACAAAATCTTGATTTTTGTATTTATGGTGGTACATATTAAATCTTGATAATTAAATTCACTATGCAACAGCATTATTAAGCTAGCTAACAGAAGATGTTTTTCAGGTCCGCATTTTGAAATTTAATTTATATTTACATTTGATTTCTGTTTTATTATACTAATTAAGTGATGGATCTATGGTTCTCTAGCTTGAAATGAGAAAATCTTTGTTTGAGGGATCTGTAATGTGCAGATAAAGTTGTTAATAATTTGTGCTGTTAGATCTTTATATGGGCTGTAAAATTTTCCTTTTTCATTTTTTTTAAAAGAGTAATTGTTTACTAATTTGCAGCATGATATATGCATCTTCTATTAAATTCTTTAGTAATATTTCGTTTGTTTCATTGTATATTATTCCAATCATTTGTGATTTGTCGGTCTTTTGGCTTAACAATTCCTCTCATTTTTGCTGTAAATTTGAGTCAGTATTATATATATATATATATATATATATATATATATAGTTAAACTTGTTTTCTTGATTCTTTGAAATGTTTGTTGAGTCAATCTATTCTCAAACTGCTGATTTGACAAAGATTATCATAAGAAAATTTTAAAAAAAATTTGTGAATTTTAATATGGAATTAAAAAAAAAAAAAAACTTACGGTTGAATTCGACATCAAAACTCTCTCTATATATGTGTGTGCATTTATATACATCTGCTTTTTGGTTATAAAGATATGGTTTGAAAGTTCATTCTTTGGCCATTTATGGTGGTTAAAACAATCATAGAAATGCATAAATCAAGAGACAGCAAAAGTGTTTTTAATTTGATTGAATGCAATCTTGTTCTTGATGAACTGGCTGTCTTTTAATCAAATTCATCAATTATGTACAAACATTTTTTTCTTACTTTTCAAAATTAACAATAGGGACCCTTATTTTTGAAGTAAATAATTACTTTGCAGTTGAATTTGAAAATGTGATAAAATCATGTCATATATAGCTAGATCTCCAACTAATTGCAAAAACGAAATTAATTCCCCTTTGACACTCAACATTATTACAAGACTTTAATGCTTTTAACTAAGGAATAAAACATGTTCTACAAAGTTGATTGATGGTCCACCACTTTCACATCATACATGTGTTAAAGATAGATGAGTAGATTTCTATATGCCATTAGGAAATGACGATAACTGTAGTGTACCGTTCCAAACACATTGGGACGGAATCATTTCCTCTTCCTTGGCTTTTTCTTCATCTTCATGGAAATTGCTCATGAGTCCTTCTTAACATGGTGTTTTACATCTTCATACCCATGATTTGTCTTTGTTTTCAGGGTTTAAATCATTTTTCGTCCCATTTAAATGGTGTCCTCCACTTTGGTTCCATGATTTATCACGGTTTTCAATTTAGTCCCACACTTCAAGAATCTGATTGATTTTGGTCTAAGTTTGCCAAATTAAGGCTTTCTGGTGACCTTAAAGTGATGCGGCGACACTTGTCAAATTCTTATTGATTGACACGTGCGCCACGTCACTTCTTAGTAACCAGAAAATAATTTTCAATAATATTCGAATTTTCCGGCCAAAATTCAACTCAAATAGGATAGATTTCTTAACTGTGGGACAAATTGAAAATTGTGATATATATGCATAGGACCAAAATCATAAGAGACCATACTAATGGACAAAAAATGATTTTAAATTGTTTTCATGTAAACAATGTTAATGATTTGTAAATTTACATATATGCTGGTATATATTATATATATTACAATTCATACCATGTGAATTTGCTTTAGGTCTCAATTGAGTATTTGATTACATCAAAACTATCCTTTCAAAAGAATTATGAGTGAGATTGATGCAGATTTACACCAAATAACTGCATGAAAATAACACATGATTATATTAAATTAGTTGGTATATATGTAACACTATAAAATATGCAGATGAGTTGAGAAGTAAATTTTGTAAAATGGACAATTTTTTTAATAGGAAATTCAAGAATATATATATATATATATATATATATATATATATATATATATATATGTGTGTGTGTGTGTGTGTGTGTGTGATTATGAAGTGATGATAAAACATTATGGTGATATTGAAACTTGAAGCAATCAATCAGAGTTCAAAAACTCTGGTGGAACAGTAAATGAGGTTGACTCAATTACCTGGTCAATTTTGTTAATTGCAACACCCAGTTTGCAGATAAAGTCAATTTTGACACTTTATGAGGGGTAAAAACTAAATTAAATAAAATACAAAAACCAATTCAATTTGGCCACGTGGCACTCTTTTGGAGGGAAAATGTAAAATATTTAGTGGGCAAAGTTCTGCCCAATTGATGTAGAACGAGGGTTTCCCAATAGTAGGATCGATATTAGTACAGATCTGATTGTATTCGTATCATGGTTTATGAAAATAAATAATTTTAAGAAGATAATATAATATTGTAATATATATTGAGTAATAAAATAGTGTTTTGAGAATAATTTTCATTTTACAAATGAAATGTTTTATGGTAATTAAAAATGTTTTTTTATTGAACAACTTTTCAGTATATTATTAAAGGTGTTCTGTAGATTTGTTTAGCTTAGTTTGTAGTAAACATGTTTCAACTCTATGCATGCTAGCTACATTAAAACTAGATTAATATCAAAATAAAACATAAAATACAATATCTTTATCTTTTTTATATACATATGTACACTAACATACACTAACGTCATGCACATTTCTTATCAGTATTATGTACTAATATAAACAAACAACTATTGTCGATAAAATAAATTCTTGAAATTATTTAAAATGTAGAAGCAGTTATTTTTTTGGCTTGAATTTACTAATTTTTTTTTAAATATTTTTAATTGCATGAATTAATTAAAATGTGTTTCTAATGCCAACTACTATATACAATTTGCTTATTCATATTATGCAAAAAAAAAAAAAAAGTCTTTATTTTTGTACTTCAGATAATTAAAACCGTGAATGCATTTAATGTTTTATATTTTTTAATTTTATTTGTTTCAAAAAAATTTATGTATAATAAATGAGATAATATATTAATGAATGAAATAATAAATAGTACATTATTTTATTCTTTTTCAGCACAAAAGAAGGTAAAGACCATTGGAATGTTATAATGAGTTTTTTTTTTTAATAGCATAAAAAATGTTAAGAAAATCATTGGAATTTTCAAAAATAAAATTCCAATAGGTTTTTTTTAGATGAAATATCTAATTCCAATGATTTTGTTTTCTATCCGAGTTCCCATTGGAAATTTCCAATAGGTTGGAAAATCCTTTTTTATTGTAAATTAAAAGAATTCCAACAATTTTTGCTCTGTTAGAAGATTTTTTTATGGGGAAATGTTTGTTTTCTTGTAGTATTGATTCTTCTAATAAAATGTAAAACCTAACACGTGGTCCAGAAAAAATATTCAAGTTCAACCATCTTAAATAACTTAATTCAGGGTCTTTGGTTGAGCTTATACAAGTTCTAAAACATTTTAAAAGATGTTTGAGAGATCTTTAAAGTTGTTTCATGCAGTGTTCAATAAAGAATTTATAATAAAATCCAATTTTATCTCAAAATAAGATATTAAAAGCTTATAAATTGTCTTTAGTAAGATAGTTGCACCCTTACAAAAAAATATTTTTTTTGATATTATTTTGACAAACTCCTTTAAATTTTATCAATTTCATTATACAAGTGTTATTACTAACACTTTATAACTTACAAGCTTCATTCATCGTATATTCCTCGATCACTTGATCCACTTATTTATAAAACAAGATAAAACATGTTATAAACTTAAAAACATTTTATAAAATGTGAGAGTTTATAACTTGAGCAACTTAAGCTTGCCAAAATATCTGAATTCAAGCAATTTCTGTGGAATTTTGTATAAGTCTACCATAAGCTCAAAAAAAAAAAAAAAAAAAAATCACAAGTACATGTGAATAAGCACTTGTATTGATGAGCAAATCAATCCAATGCAGTGAAGTGTGGACATCTCCATTGATGAGCAGTAACCATCTTTTGCAATGCAATCTTTTATAATCCATAAACAATTAGCTTTTATACAGCTCTGAGTTCATGCCTTTCTGTAAATGCCATTTAATGCTTATAACAAGAACCAGAAATTTCAGCTTAATTAATTTATCTGTGGGGGAAAATATAAAGTTACCCTTCATACATATCTGTTCTGTTATTTATGCTAGTGTTGGCAATAAGACCTAAGACATTGAAATTTGAAAGCCTATATAGTGGTCCATTAATAAATCCCTCAAAAAAAAAAAAAAAAAAAGAGACTACTACTTTCTGCATAACCATTATTACAATCTTTCTGAACTTCACAAAAAATAACCATTCCTCTTTGTCTTGGTCATCATGAGAGCTAAGTTTTCAAGGACATCTCCAATTCAAGAACTGCTTCATTTGCATGAATATATATTCATACATAATATATATATTCAAGCCAACTTCAAATTAAAGTAATAAATTTTACATCCCTTTTGTTCTTATGATAAAAGAAAGTATTAATGTATACTAATATTTTGTGTATATATGTATTGCCATATTACTTAGCTAGTGTTACCACATAAGTTCATAAAATAATTAAATAGCATACCTTCAATACAATTGGCACATATGTATATCAAGAACTGGTTCGTTTAATAGTTTACAAATTAAGATAGTGCATTATGCAAACAATTAAAAAACAATTTTCTTGCTACTCATTATTCATTGAGCATAAAAAATTTACAAATTTTTCTGAAAGCAATTAAAATAAAAGGGTTGTGATTTGCTGAAAAGTTTGTTGAAGTTTGATGAAAATGTGTAATGATAGTTATATGCAGAAAAAGAGGGTCATAATTGGGTAGTTGCAGTGTAGTTGAACCGTTGAGAAAGGCAATAAGCATTTAACAGCTTTGTCACAGAGTCATGAGTTTCAGTGTGTATTTATAAATGTACTTTATATGTGTGGTTTCACTGTGTGACAGTGTGCATGGTAAATAATAATAACAACACTCTTCCTAATATTATTCATTTATTTTGGCAGTAGGTGACAAAATATAACCTTTTTTCACAGAAATGTATGAAATCAGAGATAGGCAAAAAACAAAAGCACAAACAAGATCAACTATCAATTATTGATGACAAAGAGGAAACAAAATGCAGGGAATCTTCTCTGCAAAAACCCTCATTTTCACCTCTCCCACTTCCAATTTAAAAAAAAAAAAACCTTGAATTGCAGTAATTTTAACCGTAATAATCCATAAAGGAAAGTAACAAGAATTTAGAATCTTGAAAGAGTTGAGTTATGGAAATTCACTAGTTTAGCATTTAGGGTAAGAAAAACACAAGAAATTCAAGAATTTACGATGAAAACGCTAGCTAAATTCGTTACCTGTAGTTGAGAGACGGATGATAGGCGCACGTTGTGAGACGAAGAAGTCCAGGATAACCATGTTTTCCCACAGCTTTCTTGAACTTAAATCCAATGTATCTTGATGAGAGAGAAGATGGATATCAAGAATTCCAAGCATAAGAAGTTCAAGAAAGCTGTGGAAAAGCATGAATGGACTTATAATTTCTTGTAGAGAGAAATGGAGAAAATGGAAGAAAGAAAATTGGTTCATTATTAAGATGAGAGATAGTAAGAAAAAGGAGAGGAGTAGAAGAAACTGAATTTGCATGCCCATTCAAAGTGCGTTGGACCACTCTACACCACATTGTGTGTGTGTGTGTTTGTGTGTGAAAAAGCAGCTTTATAGATGAAGAGAGGAAACAAAGTAGGGTTCACTTCACAAACAAGGCCAATTTTCCCCACATGTAGCCTGCTTTACTTGTAAGTGCTATGTGGGGTATAAAACATAGATCGAGATTAGATACCGATTAATCACCCACAAATCTATCCTTTTTTTTAATCAATTCCTATATATTTCAATTTTTTTTTTTTTTCTAATTTTGATCTCATATGTTTCAATTCTTTTTCCAATTTCAATCCAATTTTGATCGGATGGCCATTAGAAAATCTCACGTGACATTGGCGATTTTGAGAATTCCGATCAAATTGAACTGATATTGGAAAAAAAATTGCAACATAGATGACCAAAATTGGAAAACATATATTTGGTTGTCCAAAAATGAAAAGGAACTTATATACTGGACCAAAATTGAAATTAACCTTAAATTAAATATTACACATGCTTTTATGAGTAGTATATTTGTATGAGTCCACCAGTACTTGAACTAATTCAGGTGGGGACCTGAAAAATTTAATTTCAATTTCGAAATTAAATTTTTCTTGGCATTGATTGGTGATTAGGATTTAAGTAGGTGTAATAGAGAGCTTCTCCATCCTACAACATGTCACATGTAGTGTGCAGTTGATGGACCAACCTTAGGATTATGTAGAGTATTAAGATATGGTGTGTACATATAAATGTTGCTTAATAATGGTAAGCAAATAAACAGGATATTAGAAAACAAAATGTAGTGTAAGGGCCCTAAAAAGTGAAAATAGAAAGGGCAAAATGATAAAAACACCCCATCCCCCATCACATGCCAGCATGTGCCCATCAACCCACCATTTTTTATTTGATTTAATTTAAAGGTATGGGGGTGTTTATGGACCCCCAATTTTTGTGTTTCTTTCTGCATCTTATTCACTAATTATTTAATTTACATATATACAAATAGTTTCTAGCCAAAATAGTATCTGTCATTTGTCAATGAGGAAGATATGTAATGGCTAGAATGATTTCTGATTTTTAAATAGTTTGAAATTATTGACTAGACATGATCGAAGTTGGAATTGAAGCATACATTATTAGAGATCTAACTAATTAAAGTATTTACGTACATATATAGGTGTGTATATTTTTATGTACGTACTAATATTGGTATTTCTCAAAACTCTTTTTCTTTTTCTTTTTTAACTCGACGCATTATGATAGCTATTTGTCCTATTGCTAATTAATTTCTTAAGAATTTATATTGATTAAATATAATAGGTGTGACTGTAAAAATAATTACTATTTTTTATAAAAATTGCAAATTAATCCCCTTTTTCGAGATTTAAAAAAAATTACGAATTTCATTCACTGTTGCAATTTAGATCATATTTATATTTTCCGGCGACCATAGTCCACATGTCTGACAAACATGCCACGTTGGATGCCACATAATTCCCAACAAAAATAAATTTGAAGGTCAAATTGCAAAAAAAAATCACCAACTTTTCAAAAATTGTAATTTAATCCTAACATTTTGTATAACAAAAAAAGTCATAACCTTCGTTCATTATTGCATATAGAATTACGAGTTTATATATTCTTTGATAATTTAAGTTCATGTATCCATATAAATTTACGTGTGAGACATCATGTTAGTCACACAATTTTAAAAAGTAAATTATTCAAAAGCATTAGTTGAGATACTAGAATGTTAAGAGATAGAGAATGTGTGTGTGAGAGAATGTCAAAATTGATATTTTGAATGATAAAGTATCAAAATAAATTCTAGTGATAAAATGTAAAAACTACAATGGTTAGAATAATTAATAAGCTATTAAAATATTTTTTTATTATAAATATAAGAATAGTGTTTGAAAAAAGTAAAAAAATTCTTAAGATAAGCCACTTCCTTTTCCATTTATGTTTATATTTATGTTACAATTTATTGGAGTGGTTTATTTACTGCCAACAGAAGAAGACTTTTCCAATGAGGCATCATTTTCCCTTCATCTACAGGATTATTTATTTATTCAATGATATTACTAAAAAATTGAAGCACTAATTATTCAAATTCATAAATCAATATTTTTTTTTATATTTACAACAATTATATAAATAAAGAATTCACCTCATTTTAACGTCCATGTTAATATATGACTTACATATTCTTTTGGGTTGTTTAAAATGTACTTGATATGGATAAAAATCAAGACCCAAAAACTTAACATGACCAGAAAAAAAAAAAGAAAAAAAAGAAAAATGGAGACTCAATAGGATAAAACATAATAATTTAAGGACTTAATAATATATTTTGCCAAAAATAGAGCAGTGGATCATGACGACAAGTTAGTTAAGATCCACACATTGACGGTAATAATTTTAATTTTTAAAGGGTGGGGGACTGAAGTGAAAAAAGATAGACGACGTTACAAAGGTAAGGTGACGTCAGGATCGCGTGGGTCGCTTTTTTGTAACAGGAGGGCAGTTTGGTAAATTCATGTCCGCCGTCTTCACGTGTGGCGTACATTAACTACGTACTCCTCACCGGCGCACTTTTAGTGTCTTCTTTGCTTAACCAAAAACCCTACCCCACCACCATTTTTATTTATTTACTTATTATCTTTTATAATTATTTTCACTTTTTTTATGAAATCATTTAATAACGTATATAATTCTATAAGATGTATATAATTCTATAAAATGAAATGACACTATTAAGATCACAAATCCAATTAAATTAAATTATAGGACGCCTCATAAGAACTTTACTACATTTTTGTTTCTATCCATATAATTATTGAAATAATAATTAATATTTAAATAATATCAATATTCGATATGAGATGAATTCGATTTTCAATCGACGAGGATATAGAATATAGGGGAAAGTATGGTTATAGATAAAATAAATAATCCCATACACGAATGATTATATTTAATTTGCTAGTATTTTCTTAGTCAATTAGCATGCTTCAAAGATTTTTTTAATCTCATAAAATACAGATTTCTTTTGGAATGTTCACAACACTCACACATTTGGTCCTAGGTTTAATTTAAAACTAACGGATATATATATATATATATATATATATATATATATTTGTCATATAATATCCACTTATCTATTTTAGTCTCAAATTAATTAAACAATTTTAAATACTCAGCTAATTAAATTTTCTCTTTGTACAACCTAAATCCTCATTTTAAAAGATATCGACGTTCATGTCGATAATTATTTTCAAAAACTGAATTCTTAATTAAAATTAAAATAAAGTTAAAATTTAAAGCATCGTTTTTAAAGCTTATAAAATTAATTATTAAAATACGGACAAAAGTCAAAGTTAATTGAACAAAAATTGAAATAATGATTCTTATAATCATTATTATAGAAAGTTGCCTAAATGGAAAACTAGTATTTGGAATATTTTTTAAACTATCTGCACCAAAATATCATTTAAAAAGATTCCAGGGGAACTTAATTTCTTTGTCAGCCTTATTTGGATAAATAAACTAAAAGTTTTATTTACTTTTCTACAAAACAAAATCACGTTTCCACACATTGTTACTCATGTTTCTATTCATTATAAGTTGGTAGATCGAAATTTATTATATCCCTTTATTAAATTTTCCCTCATCAAATTAGACAGTCCAGAGTGGAATTTTAATATTAGGCAACAATATATATGTTAATGATGAAATGGACCCCCAGAAAAAAAGAACATAACAATGATAATATTATAGGGTAAAAAGCAAAAAGCATTGAGCAATGATAACATCATAAAGAAAAATAATAATGCATGAAGCATCAATCATTTCATTTGTTGTTTCTACTTTTATCTTAAAAAGAAAAAAAAACCCAAATCAAGATATTTGCACCTCACCCTTTTTATATTAAACAAAAACAAAAAAGAAAAAGATATATTTTCTCTAAGATTTCCAATTTCAGATGTGTATCGTGTCTTTAATGTCATTACTTATTTAATTGTAAAAATTCTTTATATATCAACAATCACTCGAGTTCTCTACATATTCCCATTTGAATTGTTTATAAATAACTTATGTTTGGTTTGATGGATTTAGAGTAAATGATTCAAATATGTAGTAGAATAAATATAACGAATATGAGATCAATAATCTTATGCTTTTATTACGTCCAAATTAAAAGACTGAGCTCTCGTTTTAAATCATTAATGAAATCATCTAAAATTTAATTAAGTCACACATTGGAATAGAGCCTAGGTTGCAGATAGTGGATTTGAATTGATCTTTAGGGTGTGTTTGAATTGGGTAGATTTAATTATAAGATTTATAATAAATGTATTTTCATCTCAGCTATATATAATCTCATAAATGCATTCAAAATCCATTCAAATCATTCAAAAAATAGTTCAGAATTAAAATGATTGATTCAAATTCATGACATTAATTCAAACATTTCTAATGAATTTACTATATATCATGAATTTCAAATATTTTCGTTCCTAACACAACCTTAATTAAGTCACATGGTTTATAGGTGATAATTAGTTATTGTTTCATATATGTGTATATATATGGATCAAAATTTATTTATTAATTAATTTCGAAATCATTGTCATAAATATTATATGTCCACTAATTTAATCATACCACTTCATATAATAAAACGAATTGTATATAGGCATGAAGACTAGTCCACTACTCTCATGATTAGTTGAGAATATATATGGAAAGAAAAGTGAAATAATAATTAGGGATAAATAAGTAGTTTTTTTTAGAGGTGGCATTAGCCAATCTGTATTGGTTATGAGTTGGGAACAATTATTAAATAGTACTAAATCGTGATGCTAAAAGCTGCCAATTTTAATCCTTTGTCTATTTCTTCCACATTGTAACAACCTGTTGAAAGCGAAATTCCTCCTACTTTCTAATCCTTTTGCTTTTACACTAACCTTTTCCTCCCACCAATCATATACTTAAAATGTATTTCATTTTTTATCTATTTATTATATATGTATGTATATAATAAAATGATAAATAAGCCTACAATTATATAACAAGTTGAAGAATTACAATCAAGACTTTTTTTTTAAAAAAAAATATTGGAAAGTTGTTAATTTGAGAGTGAGATGATAGATAGTTTTGAGTAGCACATTGTGTTAAATCATTAAATCCGCATTAATTAACTTCTTTTTATTACTTCTTAATCTAGCCCTTTATACTTTAGGCAAGAACAAGATGTTCTTGTTAATGTACTAGTAATTAAAATATACTGCGAATAATATGGAAGCTTGAAATATTAACTTAATAAATTGAAAGATCGAATGGTAAATAAATTACTTATAAGTGAATGCTCAATTAACCAAATATGTGATTTCTTAATACGAAATAGTTTAGAAATGATATTCTTATGTGTGTTTGTATATATGTGAGATATATAAATACTCAAAATGATTTTCTTTTATTCATTTGTTTCAAAAAATATCTATAATAGTACATGAAGTGGGCCTAGATGATCTTACATATTAATAATGTTTAATGGGCTTTATAAGCTCACACAAAATATTTTCACCCATGTTATAGCTATATAATAAATTACATCATAATAATTAATCACAACATTATCCTCACAATATGAATTCAAGTGTAAGTTCACGAGCCTAACAAATTCTATTATAAGTGGAACTTGGGAGGAAATAGTAACAGAGTGGTATAAAGTTTTATTTTATTTTTTTATTTTATTATTCTGAACAAATTTAAGATGTAACAATATATCATCCCTCAATCCATTTATGGTATAGACAATATTATGTACAAGTATTTTGAAAGTGCCCGTGAATAAGTCGTATTACTTTGGAAGATTATCAAAATAGTTGGTACCTTCGTTTATCAAATTAGCTTTGAATAAGACATATAATGAAGCAACATTGATGTGATTAAACATTATATCATAATATTGTCAAGTTTCATCAAGAATGGCTCTGGCTAGTCCTCCTATTTTTCTTTTCTTTTTTAATAAACATTTTTTTTTAATTATTTCATAATATGATCCACAACTTGACAGAAAAATAAGATATATATGGAGTTTTTTGACATTAATTAAGAAATTAATCAAACAAATAATAGAGCATTGAGTGTAACTACTGATTCCGTGTAGGAAAAATTGCAATTTACGTTTTATAATTTAGGTTTTTAATTATCAATTTAATATATTTTAATTTCGACTCTTTAATTATTTTTTAAAATAATTTTGTTTGATTTTGCTCCAGAATGTTAATCTCTATCTATGCGAATGCTACAATTGTTGATGTTTTTTCAATTATGATGTGCATGTAAAAAAAATTGACATATAATTCTAATAAAATCAAATTAAAATTGAAAAAAATTAAGTGATAATCAGAGGATCAAAATTAGAATATATAAAATTTATAGTAAAAAAATGGATAATGCCCTAAGTTATAGAGCGAAAATTGAGATATTTCCTTTTGTGGATTTCAAACCTTGTATGTATGTTGGATACATACATAATTCTACAATTATTCATGTATATATAAACATGTTTGTAATAAAATTACATTAATGTATTTTACTCGATGAGCCGACATAATATCTTGAGATTCCTTCTCAACACCAAATGTGGGGTCAGCTGCCTGTCAGCAACACCCTGTTCACGCAGCAAAAAGACATAATTGTCCCCCATTCTCTTCAATGTATTTGTACAAAGAAACTTTTGGTGGGGGTAATATATTAATACAAAGCCCCCTTGCCAAAAATCAAGAGTAGGTGGTCCTTGTTCCAAGTTCGTTGATGTTATTGTCTTTTTATTATTATTACTATATATAATAATATTTATATAATATGTCCGTTATATTTATATAAATATATGTAAGAATTGACAAATATTATTGTCAAGTAAACTATAATTTTTTTTTTTGTATTTCTCAATTTGTTAAATTACTATTTACATCTAATTAAATAATAATAATTTGATTGATGTCTATAATACGTTAAAAACACTACCGTTTTACTTTTAAAAAATTATTTGATCCTAGGCTCGCTTAAGGCTGAATAGTTCCACCTATCCCAGCCTATAACCACCTAATGCTTAAGATATCCGAATAGGTCAAAATTGATACGGTTAAAAACTACATAGATCATGTTTAGAACACTGAAAATTTTCCTTGTATACTGAATTGTAAAAGGTAAAAAGGTCATGTATTAAATTTCAATTTGAAAAAGGGCATGGTTAAATTAAGAAGATACATATTCTTTACATTTAACCCTTAATTCTTATGTCCATGAGTGTACTCACACAAATACATCAACTAGACAACTGGTACATTAGATTTTCAATTATGAAGATCTCGGTGGTCTTGTGAGTGGTTGATAAACTGCGATTGCAGTTTTATTTAGGAAGTTCTAATAGAGCATTATTGGGCCAGGAAGTGAAGTCTTGAAACCAAAGGCCCGTGTTAGAATGAAACAGGCTGCAATAATTGGGCCCATTGCTCTTACTGGATCATTGGCAGCATCTGATGGATCATGGGCCATACCTATTTTCATATAAATTAAAATAATTATTATCAAATGGGCAGACCAATATGTAGAGTTGAAAATTAATTACACCTTTTCAACACTTGACTTGAGATTTTTTGTATGGCAAAATAGCAAAAAAAATCCAAAACTTTCAAGGTTTTTGTTATTTTGGTCAATCTTTTTATTTTTGTCAATTTATCCACAATTTTAAGAACTAGTTGTTATTTTGGCCAAATTAAGATTTAAGTCAAAATTAAATGAAATGAAAACTATGTACCAGACACATTAGTAATTAATTTTTTTAAAATTTAATGACACTAATTTATTAATCAGCATTAAATAGCTGAACTGGTGAAGCATCTTATGTACTGCGACAAGAAATTTATAAGTGATACCAAGGATTGAAAATTTCGATTTCGGTGAATATATCGGTATCTTGATTTTATGAAAATATCGGTGGATATATCGGTTTCGGTAGAAATATTGGTCATTTTTTTAAAAAAATATGGAAACTTCATTAAAAAATTTGAAAATATATCTAGTAGTGTACAAAATATTATAACTAACATTAATACATTTATTGAACTTAAAAATTCAAATAAATTATATATTTACAACAAATATAGCAATAAACTACTATTATATACATCATAATTCTTTTATTAAATTTCAAAAAGATTAACTAAACTTAATTTAATTATGAGAGAAACCTAAATGATAGTGTGTTAATTTATTTCAAACAACTTAATTAATTTTATATAAAGTAATTATTTATTCCATTCATAGATAAAAATATAGATATAGAAAGAAATGACTCAATTTTGATGGATACCCTTAATTACATATAAAAAATTCATAATAATAAAAAAGAAAGAAAAAAAATCATTGAAAGAAAGCAAAAAAATGTTTGATTGAAATCTCCTCCACTCAGGCCCAAGCCCAATAACTGAAATTCATAATATAAAAGATAAAAAAAAAATCAAAATGCGCCAGTTTCAGCGACATTCTGCGCAATGCGAGATAATGCGGATATTATCGCGAAAAATATTTTGACGATATGTCGTGATATTTGGCGAAAAAAAATTGCAGCTTAATATTAAATCGGTATCATGATTTCGATAATATTTCACATATATCGTGATATTTTCATCTATAAGTGACACTGATAATCCACTTTGGAATAATAATGACACCAAAGTAAACAATCTATATAATTATTCTACCCATCACACCAATGTCTAATACCCTTAATTTATTCGTAAAAAAAAACCTTTATTTTATAGTTTATTTTAGGAGGACCCAAATCATCAGATTATAAAGAAAATTATAATAAAATAAGTTTGGAGCATAATTTACAGGTGTGCTTCTACAGAATTTGTATTCAAATGGGAATTCTGCTTGATTTGAAAAGATTCTATATAATTGTGAAGATCTTTGAGAAAATAAGTATGAATACCCATACTCTTAAGAATATATATATTTTTTTTCACTTGCTAGAATTTATGATCAATTTTATT
This sequence comes from Scutellaria galericulata, assembly GCA_946896805.1. NCBI lineage: Eukaryota > Viridiplantae > Streptophyta > Magnoliopsida > Lamiales > Lamiaceae > Scutellaria > Scutellaria galericulata. Next base: position 17,563,085 of record OX335790.1, read on the forward strand.
CAACATAATAAAACATATAATTTGTATGCTACAAAATTATTAATTAACTTAAAATAATGAGTAATGAACTTTAAAGTGTGTGGGGCTCAAAATTAATTTCAAGATTATTATTATCCAACAAGACTGTTTCTTAGGATGTTCTAAGTATCTTTCCTATGATCCCCAATAATAATACTTCATTTTATTTTACAATAATGCCGTTACTAAAAGATTTATTAACATGGCAAGTTTAATTAATTACTATTCGTTGTTGCATTATTTAATTTCTGAACTTTTGAATAAGACCATTTAACTGTATGCTAACTTCTCCTCACACGAAAGTCAATGTCAATTCAAAAACAGATGATTGAATAAATTAATTGTCTTTTTTGGTGCAATTTTGACAATTTCATTTGACTATATGGGAAGTGGAATTGTGAGTATAATGTTTTAGTCTAAACTCAAGTCATCCAAGACCAAGACTATGTCAATAAAGTGGAAGTCAACCTTGATTGAGGTACAAATTAAATGAAGGAGGGCCTTATATAGTATACGTAAGTTATATATATTCTCTGTTTTATATAATATTTTATTGGGTAATAATTAATATTTTGTCCATCCAACTTTATATGTTTTTGCATTTTCTTTGTTGATTTTTTTCTCTCTATCAACCAATCAACTTGACAATCTAGAACCTATTTTGGGTGGACATGGGCCTGCATTAAATTAAATTAAATACTCACATTAGCTAAAAAATCAAAGTTTGATTGAAAAAGTATGATTATCCATCTTTATATATATATATATATATATATATATATATTAGGGTTAAAACTAGATTGTAATTCGTACTATATTGTACTTTTTACCTCCAAAACTTTTTTCTTGATGACATTTTACCATTCAATAAATACTTCATCAAAATTTTCATCACTTTGACATTTTTTTTATCCATAAGATTTCACCTCCTAAACTATTCTTTTTTGATACTTTAGGATCTAAATTAATATACAATGATTGTACTATGTGGTAATAAAAAGTAAAGTAGCCTCAAAGAAAATATTGTAAGAAGTAAAGGGTAAATTTTATAATCGTTTAGATGGTAAAGTATATACTAAAAAAAAAATGTGTGTGGTAAAGGGCGCACACAAGTTTGAATAATAAATACCACAAATAAATTTAAGTGGTAAAATATCAAAATTATAATAATCGTGATTATAATTTTTTATTATTTATAATATTGATGTAAATTATATCTGCATAGTATTACTTAGTGTAATTAACAGAGAGGTTACGATTGATATAGACATGAAAAAAAATTAGTATCTAACATCAAATGTCCAACTCATAATAGGAGAGTTGAATTGTTGCAAAAATATAAACTATAGGAGAGTTGAAGCTTAAACATTCATTTTTTATTTTCTTTGAAAAAGCTTAACCATTAAAATACCTCCAAATTGCAATAACTTTAGAAAAGATGTCATAGTTAGCATATGAAAAGACCGAATTGCCCTTTGGGGACAAAACGGGGATCATTCGTTGTTGAGGAAATACAGGAAAAAAAATAAAATTACTTGTTAACAGAATCTCGAGGCTGGCTACCTAAAACCATGAAAGTGATGGGAAATGACCAATTAGGCCAAAGAAAGACATATATGGATGAATTAAGTGGAGTCCTGGTCTCCCTTTATTTTTATTTTATTTAGTTATATATTTTGATTGATTAAATATTTCTTCATTTGATGGTATGAGTTAAATAATGTCAAATTTTGTTGGCATGGGATATGCTAGTAATAAGTTTCTGATAGTAAAACTTTAGAAACATTCTGGGTTATGGCTGAAAACGAATCATTTATACCAAAAGTGATTCCAAAACTACAAATTTTGATTATGAAGTTGGGTTGTGGCGGATGATTTACTTGAAAACCCCCGTATTTAGGAGTTTCTAGTTAGAAATGACATGACATTCGCTAAAATTTGGAATGTGTTTTGGGCAATCCAAGGGATTATTTCACAAGGATAGGGATAATAAATGGGTTATGATCGATAGGTCAGCCATTTGAAAAAAGAAAAAAAAAATGATCAAAGCTAAAAATTTCTAACTCATTTTTGAAGTTTACCTGTTGAACCCAAATCCGTTAGAAGTTACCAACCCAAAATTCGTCAAGTCCGACCATCTAACATTCATGACTCCAATTAATTTGAAAATAGAGGAGCACTATAGCTCCCCAAACAAAGTTATTTTTTTCTATTTCAGTTTACGTATTTCATTCTTATCTCATTTTATCATTTATTATGTCATCATATAATTTATAATCTAACTAAATGTAGAGTTATATATCAATTGGAGATGAGTTTACAATAAAATTGTAAAATTGGAGAGATGGATTTGGGCAAGATATAAATGGTACAGTTTGCAACTCAATATGCCAAAAGCTCAATCTATTTTCAGGCTTCCAAAATCTTATCCAAGTCCAATCCATGTTTATCTCAAACTTAACTATCGTTTATGTCATGCCAATCCAAAAAAAAAAACCCCATTCTTATAATACTTTCAACAATTTATTCCTAAAATATACCAATATATATTTTGAACAAAAATACTAGTAATATATAAAAATAGTGTAAAAATAAATGATAAAATGTTATTCACAAAGGATTTCCCAATGTAAAATGAATCGAATGGTGTGATTTTTTTAATTTTTTTTGTGCAGCTATATACACTTCAAAAAATTCTAAAAACCCCACTATTTTTCAGTGATGAAATCACTATCCTTTGAAATTAGAAATTATCCTTATTTTTTACATCCAAGAACAATCCTAACCTCTTCTATCTCCTTCATCAAAAACTTATATTCCTCCTCACTCGCCGATTGCCATTAACATCAAGATTATGTTCAATAAATCAAAGTCTACTATCATCTCAATGTTGGATCTTGATTGGTCGAAAAAAAAAAAGCATTGGGCATAAATCTTTACTTTATATTGCTTTGTTCAATCTTGGAAATGCAATGGATGGCACTAATACTACGAATATGTTTTGAACTAGGAATCGATGCTTGGCTTCAATGGTTGATGTATGAATTGGTGGGATTGTGATTGGAAAGGAGAATTAGAGTATTCATGTTGAAAGGATAGAATGGAAATATCTTCAACTGTATTTAGCAAGACATGTAATCAAATAATTAGTTGACAAGTGTATCTAGAAACAGCCGTACCCTTTTGTTTTATTTGTTGGAAAATTATATATTGATTAAAAAAAAGAGACAACCATAATTGTACCCTAATAAAACAAATAAAATGAATTAGGGTATCCTTAATAAAACATCAAACATTAGAGTATCCTTAATAAAATGAATAAGAAAATCCATTAAGGGAAAATAAATTGAGGAGTATTTTTGTCCAAAACACACATTTTCTTGCCTAATAAAACACATTTCGTATTGATTTGACTAGAATAAATTTTCGCAAAATATTATATGAGACCGTCTCATATAAACCTTTAAGTGAGACAGATTTTATATATTGAATGAATTGACCTGTTTATATTGATTCATATAATTAAACTTCAATTTTTTATATTTTGACCATTCCCATCTATTTTCCACTGAAAAAACATAATATCCACGTCATCATTAGCTTTAGTAAAACAAAGGAATAATTTTGTATTGCAGTTACGACAGTTTCACGCGGTTTGTGGGATCAAGAAAAGCGCCACCTCATCTGATCAACTACAAAACGCGTTAACACTTTCCATCCCTCCAATTCCTCTTCCTCTAATCAAACCACCCATTTCCATTTTTTGTTCTTTCATGTCTTTTCAATTTCGTCTCACCATATTATAAAACCCTAAAATCATGCTTGCAATAATCTTGTACTCTCTTCTCCTCATATTTGGCCTCATCTGCACATTAATCTCCACCATCCCTTCAACCAAGAAGCTCCTCTCTCCATTCTTCCACTCTTTCCACGATCACAAACCCACCCCACCCTCCACCGCCGCCGGTGGTGGCGGCGGCGGCGTTGATCTGAGAAGCGTATTCGCGACGTTCGACAAGAACGACGATGGATACATAACGAAGCAGGAGCTGAGAGAGTCACTGAAGGACATGGGAATATCAGCTGGGGAGAAGGATGTGGATGACATGGTGGAGAGAGTGGACTCTAATGGAGATGGGCTGATAGATTTCGAGGAGTTCTGCAAGCTTTACGAGTCGATATCGGGTGGGGTTGGAGGGGGTGATGACGTGGAGGAGAGAGATGACGATCTGAGAGAGGCGTTTGATGTGTTTGATGGGAACAAGGATGGGTTGATCACTGTGGAAGAGCTGGGTTTGGTGTTATCTTCGTTGGGGTTTACAGAGGGGAAGAAGATGGAGGATTGCAAGGAGATGATCACTAAGGTGGATTTGGATGGAGATGGGATGGTCAATTTTAATGAGTTCAAGAGGATGATGAGATCTGGGCTCGGATCTTTCTTTGCTGTTTCTTGATTTATCAAGAATGAATTCTTGGGTTTTTAAGATTGAGTTTAAGTGTTGCTGAAAAGTGAAAACCCATTGTTGCATACATCTAACTTTGATCATCTAATGGTTTTTTGTGCAAATGGTTTTTAAGGCCTTCATGGTCATTAGCTAGTTTACTATACTTGAGTGGGTAAATGAGCAATCTTGATTATTATATTGAAGCCCATCTTTGTGTTTGGTGTAATCAAGATTTAATATGTTGCTGTACTGCCTGTACAGATAAGATAACAAGTCATGTGGGATGATCTGATCTGCCTTTGTCTTAAATCTGCAGTTTAATTAGGGTTAATATTAAGTGTTATAGTAGTCTCTTTTTTTTTTTTCTTTTTCTTTTCTGTATTATTGATGATTAGGGGTTGTTTGGTTGTCTTTCTTTGAGAAAGAGTCAACTTGAAGAAGTATAGTTCAGGAACTAGAAAGTTTGATTTATGTGTAGAATTAAGGATATAAATTAATGTGTTTTGCTACTAATTATATTACATTTGAGTTTTGTATATATTGTCATTGTTATTGGTTGATTTGGATGTGGATTCAAAAGCTTGAGATTGGTGAGGTTCTAAATCTGATTTTTGGAATTAATAATGTTGACAAGTTGCAATGGCCTATGTGTTGACTCATATTTAAATCTTGAGTCAAGTGTAGCAAGTGGTAAGAATCTTCCTTTCTAATTTCTATTTTATGTCCTATTGTATAGATGCGCCCCAAATAAGAAACACAATCATACATGCAAGTGTACTCAAATAAAAAGTATGCATTTAACACTACGTTTATGAAATAGAGTATAAAATAACATCTCTTCTGAGTCTTACGTGCTATGGAATTCAAGTATGTTTCAATTATAAATATGCGTTTTATAAATATGTTTTTTATAGTATAAACATAAATTATTCAAGTATATATTTTACAGTTATAAATATATCTTTTTCCACTATAAGTGCAACGGTTGCACATGAGTTTTGTGAAAATTTATATACATGATCTAAGCTAGAGGACGAAGGAAAGACTAATTTTTGCCCCTCGACTTTCCTTTTTTGTTTCACTAAGTTCTGTTTACATTTGTTACATTTTATTTTTATCCTAAACTTCAAATATGTTTTACTAAATCTTTTATATTTATTTTATTTTACTAAGCTCTTAAACTTTTATATCGTGCTTTACTGATCAGCTCAACTTCTATTACTGTTTGCGTTGTGTACTTTGTAGAACAGTTTAGTAAAATAAAATTTGAAAGTTCAAGAGTTTCATAAAACAAAATAAATGTATAAAAGCTATTCAAGTAAAACGGAATTTTTAGTTTAAAATTATTAAAAGCACAAAAAACTATATAAGCACAGCGAAAAATACTTGAATATTTAGGGGCTTCATGATAGATTTAGGCATAAAAACTCAACCACTTATAGACCAACTGTACCTATCGATCACTAATACAAATAGACCATTAACTTTTACTACCTCCGTCCCGCTCAAATTTGCACACTTTCCGTTTTCGTCCGTCCCATTCAGATTTACACACTCTAAAAATGGCAAATAAAATGTACAAAATTGTCCTTTACTATTCAACATTAACACTCAAAAAACAGTTTTTTCTTAACCTCCGTGCCCGTCCCTACGTGCAAATTTGAGCGGGACAGAAGGAGTATTTATTAATTGTTGTTATTACTACTATTCCTACTATTTATTCATTTATTTATCAACTTTTGTGCAAATGCAATCCATACGAATGAGGTGTGATAATATTGGTCCCAGAATTCTTTAAATTACGCAATTTTAGACCCAAATATAGTCACTGGAAAACCACACCTGATCATACGTCATCGATTTAATTGGGGATTTTGTCCGTTCTCTTTGATGTGTAATGAATTATGGGACACCCAATAAAATTATTACAACTGACCCTAAGTTATGGGACTAGAAGTGCAACTTACTCCAAAGAATAAAAGGAGAAAAGGTGCAGCTGAGACAGAATAGCATTGATACTCCCACAATGAATTGCGTGTAAGAAGAGCATTGATGTCGTGTGGGTGCTGCACTTTAGAGAAACGCACAAACACTAAAGAAAGGAATCAACCATTTTACAGATAACTCTCTCTATCTTGTCAACATCAACCAAACCCATAAAATGCCATAAAAAAGATAACAAGAAAAGAACGATCGTTAGGATGCAAGCACCATCCCATTTAACCATCCATCCACGTAGAAGGTATCGATACCACAAGGCAAGGAGCGGTATGGGGAGGGAAAAAGAACCAGCGAAAATCGAGCAACAAATCCAAATAATTTGGTACGAAACAATACGACTTTAAATACATCAAACACAAACCAACACAACTCGATGAGGTCTCACAAACTAGATAAGACTCCAAACTCAGGCTAGGAACCTAGGCAATATTATCATGTATATTATAGTAATTGTAGTATTTGCTAGGCTCGAGGTACTGTTATAACACATGCCGGGGTGGGTTCGTATTAACTAAAACACATCAGGGTGAAAACGTCCAGGAAGCGAACCGCCTTGTTGGGCCTGCTTGAGATGCATTGCAAGGGCATAGTTGTTGACCTGGAGAAAGGATAAATCATATGTTAGAACAGAGCTGAAGATCTCAGTACATGATTCAGAAATTTGAAACCTGCCTATTAATCATTCAAAACAGGTGGAATTAGTAAACAAAACCGTTATCAACTCGCTGTAATATCAAGAATACATATCAACCATGAATGAAATGCACAGCACATATTTCTGTACTTGTATAAATGACGTTTGAACTATGACGGCTAATTGAGTTTCCTCTCTTATATGTTTAAGGATTAGCAAAATATAGTTTCACTCTCACCAAACAAACTGTAGATATGCTTTATGAGATTTTTTGCTCGTAAATCTGACCTCAAGAGTTCGGAGCTGCTCCTGGTACTGAGATACCACCTGTTTCAGCTGATGCAACTCACTGCCCATTTCCTCAAATTCCTTTTGTCGTTCATGTTGAATGGAAACTGCTCGCTTCAAAATAGCATTTTCTTGTAGTGCTGATTCTAGCTGTTGCTTCAGCATTATGTTCTCCTAGAAAGCATTACAAACATGTTAATTCAAAACGAGAATTAGCCAGCATATCACACCAGTTTCCATATCATAATAATCCAAAAGTCAGGCAAAAGTAATTATAAGAGAGTGGAACCAAAAAAGTTAAATCGTACGTGGTCGTATCATAGCCTAAACCAAGTAAGAATTCTTTATACAAAATTAGCAAAAACATAACAACATAAAGGAACACACCTTCTGAAAACTTTTGGCAGCCTCTGCAGTTGCATTAGCACAAATGGACTTCTCCAAAACCTCAAGTGCTCGAGACAAACGTGCCTTAGCATCCTCTACATTTGGCGCACTCAAGACTTCTCTAACCAAAAGTTCCACCCACTCTGCTCCATCTACAGGAAGATTGTTTTCAGCAGGTGGTTCCTCTGTTGCAGGCCCCCCATTATTTGCTACTGTGTATGCATAATGAAACAAACCAAACATTTAAAGAGGCGTGAAGAGAAGTGTATGATAAAACACGCACAAGTACTCATAAATCATCACAACCTCAGCAAAAAAAGCCTGACTTTCACAACCACTATAGCATTGCCTTCAACTTTTACACACCCCATAGCATTTCATCCAAGGGATGCAGAAAATAATTTTCTTTTAGGAGCTGGCATATTTCATCTATTGTAGATCTAAATAAAGTGCAGACCTAAAAAGTACAGTTCCACCAAGGGAAGCATGTTATCTGCCTCCTTTCCCTCGGTAGAAATAACTAAAATAGGCCAATAGAGGATGCAAAGCCAGGAATTCAGAGGAGATTAGCTTGAATCAAATCAAAGGGGTATGACGCCACATCCAGTAAGGTTTACAAAGAACAATTTGATATGATCAGATTTTGTAACTTTATTCAATCTAGAAGGTACTTACTGGAGTATCTCGTTTCAAATAATAAAAAATTTTAAAAATGCCTTTTATGACTTTCAGTCCAACAAATTCAAGTGCAATGGGGGTTACCACCTTTTGAAGCTAAAGTTCATGCTTACATTGCAGAAATACAGCATGTACCAGAAAAGGGATGGCAAATGAAGTCATTCAGAACAGGACGTTTGGTGCTTTGCTCGATATGAAGGACCAGACAATTAAAGTACGACATATGTCAGGAACAACTGCACAGAGCAGGATATAATATTTTCCTAATATTTAAACGTGTAGGATTAATTATTCACATATTCCAAGTTCTGATGAAACAAATATGAAAAATATCATAAAGCTTGTCAACAACCTATATGCAAATACTCCCTCCGTCCCAAAATAAATGTCTTTTAGGTGTTTTCACACAAATTTAAAAGAAAAAAATGATATAAAGACTGACCAACCCTATTTAAATATAGTTATTGTGGAAGTTTTTTCTCTTTCCTCTTAAGAACTCTCTTTAATTTGGTAGGAGTAAATGAAGGTATTTTTGGAAGATTGTTGGTAAATTTGTCTTGAAATCCTAAAATGACACTAATTTTGGGATAAATTTCTATTGCTAAACCAACATTCATTTTGGGATGGAGGGAGTATTAGTCAGTCAACATAGAGAGAAACTGGATGAGGCTAAACAGAATAAAGATGGATCCATTACGAAGCATATATAGGTCCAACTCCTGAGCAGATTTCATCATAGCCTGGCAACCAGTGCAGACCTAGGGACCCTAATGAAATGATTTGCCTTGAAAAAAGAATGAGCTTCTGGAATCAGTTAGTATAATAAGGAAATATGCCCAAACTAGAATAAATTAAAACACGATGGGCTGAGCCAAGATTGTGAAGAGGTTGTGAAAGACACCATACTGTATACGAGAAGTCATCATTGGCAGTAGAATTTAAACGGTAAGTAGACAACCATAACTAGAATTGCGAACCACGTTTATAATGAATCCATTTCTATAAAGAGAGAAGGCTAGAGAGTCAACATCTTCAGGGCAATTAACATTTATCAATTGCTATATATGGATAATTTAGGGGTACTGACAAAAAAGTTATTTCATAAAACATATGGTAACATCTGAAACATAGATCACCAGACAAAGCATTTAAGAAGTTTCCATAGGACAACACCAAAAAAAGGGAAGCACCTTTAGCCAAAAATTGAGCATCAATACCCTGGGTAAGATTGGATGAACTTGAAGCAACACTCAACCGGAGTTCATTTAATCTTCTAATTGCAGTATCCAAATCATCACCGGATTCTTCAAGGGCCTTCTCCAGAAACTACAAGCCAAAAACACCCACAGTTAATCATTAACATCTCAAGCAAAAGGAGATAAGAATAATATAATCAAATAATGTTGAACAGAACTTCCAATGAAGATACATGACAGAGATACCTACAGACCAATCGATCATGTGGTCATTCAGCGGGAACAAAAAGGGGCTAATTTCTTACCATGTTCCAATATTGATTGGAAAGAAGACTTATGATTCACTAAGGTGTGTCGAATGCCAAGCAGAGAAACCACACACCAATATGAAAATTAAATTAGCGTCAGAAAAAATTGGTAATAAGTTCTCATTCGAAGAAACAATGATGGCCTTTGGATTATATAGGGTAAGTCCTCTGCTGGCACCAGAAAAATTCCCAGAAATCCAGTAAACAATAAATTCACCCTTCGTCCCAAAAAAATAAAAAAAATTAAAGAGTCATGTTTCACAAAGTACAACTTTTTTTATTCTGAGGATGTGCAATCTTCCTGAAGGCATAAAGTCTCACATATATCCCTCCATTTAGTCATCAAGTCCATCATTCAAAGTTTATTACAACTAAATACAAGTTAGTAATAAGGATATTATGGGATTTTCAATTAAAAATTAACTTTTGACTTTTGAAACATGACTCTTTTTTATGGGGTGGAGTGGGAATTGATACCATGAAAAGATTTCTAAAAGGCATTGGTATGATGATATATCCAAATGTTTCATCCATTTAGACAAAATGTGGATAATATGCAAAATAAAAAATAGCACGTATTAACACTTAATGGAACACAATTTTCTGTTTAAAATACTAATAATATGGCAGTAGAATGATTATTTTCTAAAGATTATCATATGATATTCTGTTTCTCTTGAGCAACTAGTTCTCTTAAATAGCTGCCATGGAAAGGATGAAAACCAACTTATTTTCTCTCATGGTGAGGAGAGCTCATATCGTAGATCCTCAAGGGTATGTATGCGAATTTCCAACTTGGATTTGGATTTCAAAATCTAAATCCATGTTTGTTTCGGGATTCAAAATAAGATTTCAAAATACAAATAAATCCTACACTATTATTACTACATATATCTATAAATACCTACTTTGTACCTATTTAATACCCTATAAACACAATTTTCTATTCCCACCCATCCACCCTACCCCCTTTCCCTTATCAATGTACATTGAAAACCCCCACCCCCGCCGCAGTATTTGGATTTCCAGGGTTGCTCTCTCTCCTCTCTCATTACAAACACACACAGAGACACACACACATATATCGACTAATATGTATGGATAATATATACAAATATATATAATAAACTTACTTACATAGCTATGTATTGGTGTAACATATATAGCATACAAAATATTTTAATATAAATTATTTAATTATATACAATATATATAATATAAATAAATAAATATTGGTATATATTTATTTATAATTATATAATATATACTTATATATCATATACATATACATATACATATACATATTTACACACATATCTTAATTACCAACTACACTTTTCACAATAAAATATTACATGTACGGTTGTACCTAACCTTTTCCAACATCGATGTAATATCTACAGTAGTCCTACCATATAAAATCTCCAAACCAACATACATTATGTTCTTATATCCTATCTTTTTTTATATTTAGTCATACAATTATGTAATTATATACTTAGATATAATATACTTATACATGTATACACAAACATACATCGGGCAAGATGGAGGCTTATGATCTTCTAAGACAACTTATTTCTTGTTATTTACTATTATTATCAAGATTTTTCTCTTGATTTTGAGAAAAAAAAAAGTGTACTTCACTCATTTTTCATTTGAAACAAATGGCATAATCATTAGGGCCTTCAGATATAAAGGCCAGAATCTGCAAGTACACAGTCTTGATGCATAAGAATAAAGGATAAGAACCTTGAAAAAGTAAAGTATTTTTGATACGTGATCCTGAAAAAGTTACCTAGATGCATATATGAAAAAGGTTAATTTTGGTATATGAAACTAGACTTGGGGAAATAAATTTACAGGAAATTGATTTGCACTCAAGAAAGAAATATACTGATGCACTCAGCAATTAGTAATGTTAAAACTCAGCCAAAAGTTCATTCATGAATTACATCATGCCCGATAGTGCAGAATCAAATTTGTCCATCACACTTATGTTGAACAACATCGAGTAAGATTTAAGGTTTTTGTTGGGAAATTAAGCCAGTGCACTTATGCATCTATGTATTGCTTCTCCTTTTAACTCCTACATTGGCGTTAGTGCACGAATTAGGACGAAAGTCCTGTATGAAGAGCCACGGGGATAGGAGTGAGTTAGGCAACTCAGGGTAGAGACATTATAACTACAGCTTAGCTGATACGTAACAACCATTTCTATGAAAGAATCATTAGCATAAACCTTCATTAATACCCAAAGCACTACCAAAGATTGCACTATTTACAATCTTTTGATAAAAGGAACTAAGAAAGATTGGATTTCTTCACTAGAAGGAAATGTATATGTAGAACAAGACATTTTAACCTTATGCAAATATATTACATAACAAAAATGGAGAGAATGATTAGCTAAAAGTGAAATATACACTGGAATTTCCATAAGATGTATCAATACATGCTAATCTGGAGGTATAAATTTAACAGGTTTAACTGATACTTTCCTCAAGTAAAAGGATAATGGTTTTGTATTGCTTACAGGCCAATTAAGCTTCAAAGTTATTCCATTACTCAACCTGTTCTTTTTTTTTTTCGTGAATAACATACCAAATGGAATCTGTCATCAAATATCATGAACCTATCCAAGAAAGTGGGGAGATGTGGAAAAAGTATATGGAGTTTTCTATAACCAAAGAAGATACTTGAATTTGATTGACTTCCAAGTTTATGGATTAGAAGTTAAGATGCTCATATGATGTGCATTCTCAGCAATCTTAAAACATTTTTGCCTAAATTAAACAAATTTGATAGAAGTATAGAATGCAAATAGTAGAACAAGAGCATCAGTAACAACAAAATGCGATCTCTTTACGGTTAGCAAGTTCGATATTTCTGATATGGATTGGTTTCTCAATAGAGTTTGAGAAATGATTAATTCTACTGTGACTATTAATAAAGCCATTTAACACCAGAGTTACAAGCTTAAGATTTCATTATACAACCAATATCTGCAGAAGTTCTTAAACATGTTAATCATGTTAAAAGAAGACTGGTGCACCAGTAACCAATTGAACAATATCAATGACGTGTCTCGGACATAGATTGATCAACTCAACTGCGCGGGGAGAATGGTCACACAGGAATCACTTGACCGTTACCCACAGACTAGAAAGTAGCACACTTCTGTTATTGTCATTACATATGATCAACAAGAACGCAAACAGATGCATCACAACAATCTGTATATTCATCAATTTCTCAACAAATCACAGCTATAAATCACACAACAACAAATGTATTAACCTAATAGATTGCAAGGTGCATAAATAAAAGACCCAATATAATTAAACAAAGAAATATAAAACCACACACACATATGAAAATAAATCTACAATTGAAAAAGAACAAAAAGTAACCTGTCTGTCCATATCAGGAAAGAGGGCGACAAGATGATCAATCGAAGAATTCGAGGATATATAATTAGACGCGGCGGCAGCCCTAGGAGGAGAGAGAGTCCGGCCGGGAGACGACGAAGAAGAACAGCGGATTCTCTTTGAAACGGGCGGCGACGACGGTGATTCCTCAAAGATGTTCGATCTCTTTCCGCACACTACGGCAGACATGTTTCGCTCCCACAAAGAAATGTTCTCTACTCTCTCTCTAATCCCTTTCCCACCACTTCTCTCATGCAGAATCAACCAAAATTATTTCTACCCAACGAAAATAAAATTCTAAGAACAATAAATAACAAAAATCAGATCAATTCAATTGAGCTGATCCGATTCCACACCCAACCAGAGAACTCGTAATCGTCAACCTTCCAGGGAAAACCTACGCAATCTAATTTCTCTCTCTTTCTTTCAATCTCTCTCTCTAATATATGTAATTACACAATCGTATGGAATATGTGCAAACAGTATAAAATTGTTTTGTTTCTATATATCAACAATCACCACGGAATGAAGTTATTGTATTGAATAAATGGTGAGAATTTCCGCCATTAAAGTTAGGTTTTCTCTTCTTACTTTCTTTGGAATCTTGATAATGGTGGCTTTATGCATTTGCGGTGAATGGTGATGGGGATGATTGATTATTGGGTGACGGCACTGTGACATTGAGTGTGACGGTGCCAATAGAAGGTGGAGATTAATTTGAGAATCTGATACGTGTCATATTATTGGGTACAAGTCTGCAAGTACACGGGTGACGCCTAGGCAGTAACACAGGTGATTCGTCCCTTGGCGGGTAAAGCAACTGCGAAACACAGGATCCGGAAACAGGCGTTGGATAAATCTCTTGCTTCTTGCTTTGTTTTAGTTTAATTTTAATTTGAGTAATTTCCTCTTGAAATTTTTTGCCACGTGTCAATTATGTATTATTTTTAACGGCTTTTTTTTTTTTAAATTTCGAGTGAGTGGATTATTGTATAATATCAAAGACTAAATGACTTCAAAGAAGAAAAAGTATTTGCAAAGAATACAAGAAAAGAAACCTCTATTTATTGCAACTTTAAATTTGATTCGTTTCAAAATAATCCTCAACAGAGAGAAAAACAAAAGATGCTACGAAGTACAAAAGTTCATCAATACCAAATTGTATGCAAATCCCATAATAATCCCAATGTGAAAAAAAAAATGAAATAAACCCAAAAAAATATGTACTCCATTATTCAAGAATGAATTTCATCTATGTACTCACTTCACTCACACAACATATGATACAATAATCATCTAGCTATCGAATATCTCCATTTCTTGATCCTAGTATTTCCACCTGTTTAAATGAGGCCCGAATAGGGATTGTAGGCTTGAACCGGCATACCTGAGCCGTACGGGTGGGGCTGGCCAGTGGGGCCATATCCATTTCCGAATGGGTTCATGGGTTGCTGTGGGCCCACCATCATCATTTGTTGCTGTGGTTGGAACATGAAAGGCTGTTGCTGGTTGTACATTCCGGCCATCTGGACGGAAGGTGGTGCAGGCACGGCGTTGGATGCGTAGAACGGATCGTGTGCCATTTGTGGGGCCATTGGAGCTTGCTGTTCCCATGGATTGTAGCTTGTGGTCTGGTTAGTTCTTCGAATTGCATCGTCGTAGAGACTGTCAAGAGTGAGTTTGTCGAGTCCTCCAGCCTTTTGAGTATAAACGAGGCAAAACATAAGGGAATATAAGCAAATTGTTAGGAATATAAGCAAGGGAGCCCTAACTTAACCCAAAACCATGGTCAAAGGTAAAGGGTTGACTCCCACTTATATACCCTTCCACACTTTCATGTGGAACCGATGTGGGATATCATAACAGAACATGTGGCTTTGTTATTCATCGAACCATGCTTGGGATGTAAATGAAAAACATGTGAATAGGATTGGGGATTTTACCAATTTGCTAGTAGCGGATGCAGTCTCGTTGGAGCTTGGAGCCGTGACGAGGGCTAATTCCCAGCCTGTGGCTCCGTTTGCTAGGTTTGGTCCGGTGGAAATCGGTTGTTCTGCAATAAAAGTAATTGAAAGAATGATAACTAAGAAGAGAGAACACTGTGTGTATAACCACCTTATTTGGAACAAAGGTTGTATTTGATAACTAAGAAGAGAGAACATTGTGTGTATAACCACCTTATTTGGAACAAAGGTTGTATTTGGATGGAGGGATTTGAAATAAATGAATTTCAAATCTACTCAGATCAGAGTGGATTAAAAATCCGTCCATATTGCTCAAGAATTAGTTCAGAATGAAAGTGATGGATTTCAAATTCATATCAAATCCAAACACAACCAAACAAAGCCTAAGGGTGTATTAGCTCCAGTTGAAGTTGAAAGAAGCATGTTGAAGCATTCTTTAACTAAACCATATTTTAAAGTAATTCTCAAACTTTAAATTGAGTCCAAAAACGGAGAAAACAAAAAAGGTAAAAGACACGTACCAACAATGGCTAATGCGAGTGCATTTTTCTCGTCCAACTCTGATGCAGCAGGAGTAGGCTCATGTAGGCCCTACACGACGACAAATATAGTCAATTTTTTTAATTTTTTTATTTTTATAAGAGATTAGAAATCTAGTTAATTCAACAATGAAAATGTTTAAAGATTGGAAAGCTGAATGAGCTTGATGAAGAATTTACCAGCAAATCTGGTGGTGGTTCAGAAGCAGGAGTTTCCACCTCGACGGGTTCGGGTTTGGATTCAGGTTCGGGTGGAGGTGGGGATTGCGGAACCTCTTCTTTAACTTCCGAACTTTTTTTGTACTCGATTGCTAAGATTGTCTTGGGCTTATCATCCTGTTTCATTTCGATATATATTATTTTCACAAGTTAATTTATTATTGCATTGAAAAAATGGCTATATATTAAATTAGACAAGTTTAAGAGAGGAGTACCAGATCTCTACGAGCAGTGGAAGCGCGCGGGGCTTCTCGGACATACTCTTCCATAGCTTGAAGAAATGATGCCGGGGGCTTTACCATTCGTCACATCACAAGTTGATGAGTAACGTAGTGAAGGCTAATAGAAGTAAGATTTTCCGAAAAAATGTAACAAGAAATCAAACCTGTTCAATCTTGATAAATCGTTCTCCACGCCCAATATCAATGTTTTTACATATTTCATAGAACTCTGACAATCTCTCAGCCTAGAAATTTTTAACATAAACAAAAATTATTAATTTGAGTTACAATTTCCTTTAGAATATTTCTAATATACTTTATCAAGGGTGTACCTGTTGACCGGCTCTCCGATATATATCCAAAGCTTTAAAGGCATCATGCCTTTGCATCTCAAAGAACTATCAGAAACGAAGACCATAAGTACATTTCTAGAGAGAGAGAAGGAGAGAGAGTAAATAGAAGTCTATACGTACCTTGTCGACCAAATTGACAGTACCATCACTTATTGCGTTGTAAATTTTAATGCTTTCCAAAGCAACCTATGAGAAACAAAAGTCGAGGTACAGATGATGTCGTGTATAAGCAGTTTGACTGAGGTAGAAGTGAAACTACGACTCACCATTGAAAGGGCCAATTGGATGATAAAATTATGAACTGCTGCTCCATGGGGCTGCACGTTGAAAATGTTGTAGATAATACTTATTAAATAAACAAAAAAGGTAAATGAGGTCAAGATTAATTACTCCACGAAGAAACAACCATTAATAAGACAAAATGATGGAAAGATAAAATAAAATAAGCTTCCATTGTTGAAGTGATGAAATATAGATGTACCATACCAGACAGCCAAGAACTCGGTGAAGAAGTTCTTGCAAAGCTGGTAATTGCTCAAGTAACTCGGGAGTGTCAAGATCTTTTGTTCTCTGCAATAAAGTTGAAATTTAGATGTAATCTAGAAAGAAAAAGACGGAGAACCAATGAAATGTATCTAAACTACAAATTTTGTCCAAAACTAGGAACAAAATTTTTCTTTTATTCCATTCACATGATGGAACAAATGATGACAATGATGATTCTGACAACATTGCTTTGTAGATGACAAAATCACTTTTCAAAACAATGCCACTATAATCTTTAAATTTTCCAAAAAACGAAAAAAATTTGTAGAAATATGTAACTAATGACTACTATGTTAAAGAACCTTACCAGACGGTCCGCCTCTATGTCATATTTCAAGACTCTGAAACATTCCAACCTCTCCTCCAAAAATAGTGCGTAAGAGCGCACCCAAGTGGAATAATCCCAGGCTGGCCAAGAGATAATCAAAAGGCAATTTATTACTAAATAATTTCATTTCTGCAACTTCAAGTGGGAAATTAAAATAGAAAATAAAAGCTCTACCATTAGGACTGGAATCATCCTTGAAATGGGCTAAGTTGAGCATATGGCCTCTGCTCCTACCATAGTTGATAAATTCCTCCTGGAATGTGGGGTCCACCTCTCTTAACGCACGATGTATGACGATCAAAGTTTTCAAGGCAACCTATGCAGCGAGAATCAGAATCAGGCAGTATAACTCATAACTAGCACAAGTATCACTCACTAAAGCAATCTGCATACAAGAAGTACAAGATTACTTATAAACTCGTCATAAGATACTCATGACCACGTACCGCCCAATTATGAGTCTTAGACAATCTTCTGGCAAGGGCATGTATGCAATAGGCGACATCAGCACGAGGCCTGGTGGCCGATATGGCGGCAAAGACAGCTGTAAGTTTGATTGCACATATAGTTAAAGATGGCTCCTTTCAAAGGCTATGTAAAATAAAGATTCTAATAGAACAATCTGAAGATATGTATATCTGATATTGATGAATATTGACCTCTTATGTGCCTCTCTTTTGCAGGGCGTTCGACATGATTTGTAGCCTTAACAACGGCTATGTCCAATTCCTGTAAAGCAAAAAATTCAAAATTAAATCTTGGCCACCGATAAATAGTATGCGATTTTGTCTTCTAAGAACTACTTAATGATACCTTGTAATCACTGTTAATTTTCGCCAAACTAACAGTGGTGCTATCCTTCAAAGCACCGAGTGTTTTTCTTAAACTGCTCTGTGAACCCCCGCTTGACATTCTGTGACCAAATTTTGCGAATCGGATCCAATGAGCAAGTAAATATCATTGCTTAATTCATTAATGTATTTCCAATTCCCATTTATTTTTACCATAAATAAATCAATAGCAAAGGATTTCACCTCCCCACATCCATAATGAAGAACACTTAAAACAGAAAACATTGAAACAATGGAAATCTACAGAATAACACCAAGCTTGCCAGATTCAATCAAAGAAGGGGGTAAGAAAATAATAAAACAAGATTTAAAATACAGGATCATGTTTCTACTGCATTTTCACCACCCAACAAGCTCTAACAAATCCAGCTAGACTGAATTAAATAAATACAAAATAAACCTAAACCAAAATCAAGAATCCAACTCTAAATTCCATCAGAATGAAATCCAAGCTGATTGATCTTTGCCCATTCAATCTCTACACAAAAATCACCCCCCACAGACACACATAAATAAAAGCATTGCAAATACACATAAAAGCTGAACATAACAACCACCACCAATGTCTCTTAGACAACACTGAAGAAATCAAGAACAAGAAAGCATCTTTCCACAAAATAACACACAGTTAAACACAACAACACAAAACCCACAAAAACTAAACTCAATTCAAATCACCAAGAATCGAAGCAAACAATGAAACCCAGAAGATCTAAACAAAGATCAGAGCTTTCCATGAACACTCACCCTTTCCAGCTCAATCTTTCACACCCCAAAAAGAGAAGGAAAAAATCAAGCAAATAATCTCTCAATACCCAGATAGCACAATAGAGATCAAGAAACCAAGAAAAGCCCCAGCTTTAGCTTGAAAATGAGGTTTTTACAGAGGGGAGAGAGAGAGAGGGTACTTTTCTTGGTTGGTTGTCTCTAGAGAAGAATAGTCTCCAAAGACTATGTGAATTTGTTCTGGTTGGCCGTCGGCGTCATTATTTAACTTTTTTATTGCAAACAGCTCTATAATCTATACTTTAAACATAAATAATATTACACTTAATTGCTAATTCTTCTGTTTGTACAACTTCTATATTCTGTCTCTGTCTCTACTGTTTTGAGCCACTTTCTTTTATCTTTATTACCTCTTCCCTGTTTTTTTTTTTCTTTCTTTAGTGTGTGTTTGAATTTTTAACCTTTTCCCTGCTTTCAAGAAAATGCCAGTTTCTTGTTCTTACATTTTTTATGGACTTTAGATTGACATAGTTTCTTGCATCTACTTTTGGAAGTTACCACACTTTGGTGAAAATTGTCGATGTTATTTAAAACGTAAGAATACGAGCATAAAAAGAAATTAAGGTTAAAATTAGTGTATTTTCGGCATATATTTAAATTTAAAATTTGAATTATTTTAATGTAAAAATTCGCATTCATCTCAATTATGCTAGTCTTTACACTATAAAAGAATATTATTATTATTTAAAAAATGAAAATAAAATAAAATGAATTTAGAAAATGAAAAGGAAAGCATTGTAAGTTTTAAGTTAAAGATGTAAAGAAGAAGAAAAATGCCAAATTCGAATATTTTGACAGTGGTATTGGAGATGTTAGTACTATTTATTTATACATTCAAATAAAAATATGTTTTTGCTCTTTTAGAGAAATATGAGTTATGAGAAAGGTGGAAAAGACTTTTCAACTCTTTACATTTTTTAAAATTCTTTTCTTTTGACCCTAATTGTGTAGATTTCTTTTAATTTTTTTGCATCATTTTATACATATTTATGTAATGGTAATACACTAATATGATGATTCTAAAAAGAAATAAAATTGAAAAATATATATATATGAAAGAAAAAATTATCTACTGCAGATTTCCTCACATTTTGTCCTAATTATTTTAACCTTTTAAGTTATTTTGGAATTTTTGTAATGATTTTTTCTCTAAAATTCGAAAAGTACATATTTAATTTTTAACGTTTTGGAGTGGTACGCTGTAGTCAGTATACGGAAGCGTACAACTGAAAATGCAGAAGAGTCATCCGAGCCATTGGATCTGACGGTGGCTGGATGCATGGGTCCCATTCTTGGATCAACGGTCACATTTATACGATTAATCTGAGGCGAAAGTAGTTTTGTCTGCATTTGAAAATGCAGAACAACAAAAGAGTTTCTTGTACTATTTTTCTACAAAATATTATGTTTTTTTTTAATTATACCTTTCAGTTAAAAAGAATGTTTAATCCCAACTTTTCGTTCAGACATAGTTAAATATTTTTATTCATAGCATATCAAGAAGTTTTGAGATTAATTGATTTGATAAATATATTGTTAGTTTAAATATTTATAAATAATACTCTCAAAAGACGACAAAACCAAATATTGAAATATTTTTTACCACAAAAGATAGTTTTATTAGTTTTCTACTATAAATCAGAGAAATTGATAAAATTACCCTTTTGATAAAAGTGGGAAAAAAAAACGCAACGAACTGTTAGAATTTACACGATATGTTCATGTTATAGATTTACATGATATGATCATATCATCTAACTTTATAAAATGGATGGATCATGTAACCCTATGATTTTCATAGGGTAACATAATAAAATCCAGCAAAAAGAAAACTCAATTTTTTACTTTCATCAAAAGAACTATTTTGTCTATTTCCTTTATTTGTGGTAGAAAAATAACATAATTAAATTTTGTAATAGAAAATTAATTTATTTTAATGGAACGTGGTATTTTAACACCAAACTCTTATATTCAATATATATAATATAATTTGATTATATGAAGAAATTTGTGAAGCTAATAAAAAAATATGTTAAATCATATATTTAGATGAATTGCTTATCTCCTAATTTCATGGAGTTTAATTTCAAAGTTCTTTGTTGAAGACGATGTGTCAATTAAGAAATATTTTTCTAAAGTTGATCATTAGACCACATTCTAAGTATTAAATATACATATGTTTAAAATAGATATATTTTAAAAAAATTACTAAATACATAGATAGTTATTAGACACTTAAGTTTCAACCGAAAAAGTCATAAAGCTAATCGGGAATTAATTGATGGAGAGGCTGTACTTGTGCATCCATCCCATCATAATAATAAAGAGTATTTATTGGGTAGTTAATATTTTCAAATACAAGTAACTATATTTAATAGCGAATATATGCATTACAAAAAAATGTGAAGTTATTCATAAATTTATAATACTAGTACAATTCAATGTGCAAGCAAATGTTAAAAATGTATGATAGTTCTGCGTAGTTTGAACCGGTTTGGAGATTTGAAATTTTGCAAAACCAAATCAAATTTAAGAGAATTTCAAAAATCAATCTAGAGAATCGAATTAAAATATAAAATCTCCAAAGCCAAACCAATCAAATTCTCGATTGGTTGATTTGGTTCAGCCAATAATATTTTTAAAAAATCATATCAAATAAAATGCACCAAATTTAAAAAAAAAAAAAAAAACAACAACAACTAACAACGTTCTAAACCACTTTTAGAAATCAACTAACTAAATTTAAAAATTGAATAAAAAGTAAACATTAATTAACTACTTTGTGCCTTGCTAAAAGCTTAACCAAATTCACCTAACAAAATCTTCACTTCAAAAAGATACAAAATGATATATATTTTTTCTTGATCAAAATCATTAGAATATAATTAATCATTAAAATTATAAAATTTAATTGATTGATAACATTATATATTGTTACCTTAATTAGATATGTGGTTTAAAAAACTTAATTTATTTCAATATCAAGATATAAATAAAAAATGAATGACATGTGTATATACATATATAAAATGAAAACTGATTTTTCGGTCAAGTCCAAATTAGTTTGGTTCAAGTAAAATTCAATTTGATTCTTGATTCCAATAATTGAAAAATCTTCAGAAATATTGCGATTCAGGAAAAGTTGGTTCCCATTTGAGTTCCATTTAGAAATCTCCAAAACCAGTAAACAACCCTAACGATGGAGATAGAAAATCACAAATAGAACACCATCCCTAATGGCAACTGAGTGTACCAACTATACCTATCAAAACAGAAACAATATTCAAATAAGTGTAGCATTATTCCTACCTCATTTCAAGCCCCAAAAACGTGGTGGAACCATACACATAGTATGACTACTCAGCTTTATCACTCAAACTTCAAAAGGCACATTCTTTTATCATGAGATATAACAGATTCCACATCACCAAGAAGCATTAATCCCAGTGAATGAAGACCGATTATATGTAAATGTAATTATCTTACATGATGTGCTCGTGTGTATTCGTTGCAGACGTTTCACTGCATGTTTTACAATGATTGACAAATTCTGGGGTATAAGTTAACCATATACTGGAATGTATTGAGAGAATCATGACGAACAAGAAGCAAGTCCGGTTGCAAAAATTTGCTAGCAAGATAAGCTTCTATTATACCAAACTATGTAGCTAAATGTTCTTTCAATAACCTGTAACATCTAGGGGAAGAAAATATCCTTTTTTTTTTTTTTAATAATGGATTGCACAATTACATACATAGTTTTTTTGGAGGGAAACAAATCAATTGAGCAATATGAAAAACCAATGCTACAGAAACAAAGGTTGAATGGATAAAAAGTTGGCAAAATTTTTTAGACCATCAAGACCTCTTCACAGAAGCAGAGGCAAAATGTGGATGGTGAATAAATTCAAATGAGATTTTAAGCGATGGTTCGAGAGTCCCTAACCGGCAAAGAAGGTTTAGGGCAACGAAGTTATGTTCTGCCACCTGCTCTATCTGTCGTAGCTCGGCCATTCTATCTGGATTGTTAGCAAAACTAGTCCTTAGCTCTTTTGCAATTCTCTGTGCATCCCTAAAGCAATTATGCACAGATAGAGTCTGGCAAACGAGAAGAAGCTGGTGAAAATTTGAACAAGAAGATAGTTCGAGGAGGTAAAGAAATTACTATTACTTACAGAGAAACGAGCATTAGCAACAGTCTCTCTGAAGGTAAAGTAAGAGGTGTGATCGGGAAGGCAAGCCTTCTGTAACAGCTCAAAGTGCTGTGCAAATCTCTGCAAAAATTGTGGATATCATGAAAATGTAATAATTTATGCCTGCGAATTACACTGAATAAATTTCCATAAACTAAAATTCAAGAGACTGAAGAAATGAAAGGCATATCCTCCAGTGCATGCCTTTCTATTAAATCACAAGGTTGCAAAATGTTGGGAGCGAAAGGATAGTCTCCCAACAAACAACATCTCTAAAACAAAACAAGAAGCTTCAAAAGGTTTAGAACAAGTAGAAGAAAGATACCTCCTGCTCACTGTTGAAAGGACCCAGACACAAAAAGATTTTGTTTTCATTCCTTAATGAAGCAAGCATCTGAAAATTTTCGATAAGAATTACAACTGTTAAGAGATATTTATTCAATTTAGGCCATACTCCAATTAATAATAAAGAGATAGTCACTCGATTTCGACCATGTATGCAAACAACAGCGGTCGAAAAAATTAAAGTTGAGGTCTTTAAAAATTCTAAGCTTTCCAGTCCATTGCATTGCCATTAGCTCAACTTACAACTAAGGAAATTTATATAATAAAAATTTGATTAAGAGATTGCAATCCTATAATTACCACAAAAGGAGGACCATCACACCCTATAGTATAAGTGAAAATTCTCTTCCAACTACATGCAGTTGCTAATGATGGTATCTGACAAGACATCTGATTGTACTCTCTTTTTACACAATCTTCATTCTGATGACTAATCTTTTACTAATCCCTTTTAGCCAATAACTCTTAGTTTACCTCCTTATAAGTCCAATCTTGTTGCAGCTGTCTAACACCACCAGGCATCAAAACAAGAGATGCTCTAACATTTAGCAAAAGAGGATAATTACCATCATAAGACCTTCTGCAACATAAATATAGCACTGAAGTAACAGAACCACAGGAGGGATCTGATGCTCTTTGCCCACATCCTTCACAAGATCTTTCTTCTTTTTTGATTTCCGTCGACCTGCGTAGGATTAAAAAAGAGGTTGATAAACTTCATAAGCAACATAGGTTAAAGCTACAAATATCACCATCTAGACAAAACAATACATTTTCAGCTGGTGAAAAGTGAAAAGTGAAAACAACATCCAGCTGCACATTAAAAACGTTACTACTTACTCCAGAAAGTTTCCTGAAATGTCCTCTAGCTTATATCATTGCAAAGTGCTCAAAAGCTTTAGAATAAGCAAAACTGTTGTTCGTCATCAAATCCTCTATGAAACCTAAAGTTGTACCCCAGCAAAACCAACATAATGTTCGGGTTCAATTTCCATCTCATTTTCTTCCTCAAGAAATGATGTGTTTATTTTGAGTTTTCTAGGAATGATATTTTCATTCTACCAAAATCTCAATTATTCATTAAAATAGTCAAAATAATTTAAAACCCTATTATACCCCCACTAACTATAATAGAACAGTATTGATAACTAATCTCAGCAAAACTACAATACATTTTCAGTTGAAAGGTTTAGAAATACATCACATTATTTTTCCAAATAAAATATCCAAACATATTTACATTTCCAATACGTTTCCAATCTCACTACCCAAACATTTTCCCAAGAAATTATTATTGAGGAACGACAGAGGTAATTCAACACGTCACACAAGTTTGTCAGTTAGAATCAGATTATCCTATATTCAATTTTTACTCTTTTTAACTTTTCGGACAACAATACCTAAAAGCAGCATAAATTTCTCAAAGTAATTTTCTGCCTTGACAGAATTTCAGGCTTATACCAGTGAAGAATGTGCAGATAATTTACATTTAGCCCGTGAGGAAATATGCAAGTCTGTTGCACTAATTTCAATGTGACGTGGAAAAGGAGAGAATTAGTAGGTACTCACTGGAGTCATTGCCCAGCATCATTTTGATATGAGTTTTCTCAGCAAGTTTGATCTGGATAACATAAATGTACCAATACACCATGCAATATTCACTGGTTGAATAAAGTTCTAACTCAAAGCCCAGCACAAGGAAACGCAAAGCTATCCAATATGTCTGCTCCTCAATCCAAATGAGGATGTGTTTGCAGATCTTTAAACACAAGTTCTGCGATAAAGAAATAAAAGATCATCAGGAACATGTATATTGACCTCAAGAAGTCTCACAAATATGATATGAGAATGAATAACCACAGACTCAGGCCAAAAAATGACACAAGACATGAAGATGAGAAAACATGCAGAGTCGCTGACATTTACCTGTTCAACTGAAATGCTTGAGATATCTCCAAACTCCTTTCTAAAAGCCAACTCGACCTGTAAAAGAAAACAAATAATACAAGCATCAACCCCCACAAAGGTAACTTATCAGAGACAGGTCAAGTCTGAACTGACCATTACTTGTATCAATCAAATGCACCAAAAACAGGGTCCTTTTTTTGTTTCACCCTATGTTGGTTTATGTGTTTTACCCTGCTTCAAAAATTTGAATAACTTCCCAAATAAAAAGTTAAGTAAAAAAATAAATTTGTTAGCTCAATCATTGTCACCCCCTCTAAACATATCAACATCTCAAAACACTCCTGAAGTTCAGATACTACACGTATTCCAACAGCTCGTTCTTGAACTGTCGGCCCTTATTTGTGACTTGATCACTTAAACTAATCAATTCATAACTCTATAAAGGATGTTATTCATGTTTAAAATATCATAATTTTGCCCACATCTTCAGATCTAGGAATCAACAACAATGACCTCCGCACAACAGACTTGTATCAGACAAAGTCAACAAGTAGCCTATTCAACCAAGGAAAAAGATTCAATAAAAATTCCAAGTTCAGAAAACAGCATGATCATGTAAACTAGTATGTTGCGAATGTATAATTTGATTGAGAATCTTGACAAACCTGTACATATATTATTCGCCAATCCTGTAAGATCTTCCCAAGTTTACGCCGTTGCCATGCAGTGTTAGCACATAGGACTCTAAACAAAGTGATTAACAACTGCATCCACAACATATGAGAACATTCATTTTTAAAGGCTAAGCAGTGTTGGGTGAAAAAGTATTGATTAGATAAAATATCAAGAACAGACAGCTAATAAGAGAATATGATGCCAGATTTCAAAGCAACAAGTTAATTTAAAAGCTTAGTTAGGTACATAAAACTAAGTTCTCAGCAAAATATTCTGAAATTAAGATTGTATGGGATATTTTTAATACAGATGAATCCTTTAGTATCAGGAAGATATTTGGTATATCACCTGCTCTAATTGTGCAACAGTCTCGTTTTTTTGGATATCATGATTCTTGACTCCTTCAGGTAGTAAGGCAGCTTTGCAAATAACAGCAAACATAGGTTCTCGTCCATAGAGCTTCCCATCTTGTACCAGCAGAAGCTGTCCATTAGTTATTTGCATGAGAATCCATAATGCAAAACATCAATCCTTTGTCAGTAAAACAACAGAAAGGAAAATTCTTGCTGAGGACTAGCCACATATCATAGCAAACATGTATCTTTTTTAATCAAAAATGAGATCTAACTAAGAGAATAGAATTGTTCCAGCAGGTGAATATTGATCACAGTCACAACCACATGGAGATCAAACCATTTGAATATGCATTCCTCAAGTAATCATCAGGGACTCCTCAATAAATATGCCTTGCCATTCGATCATCCAAACTCTCCTTGTTTTCCATCGAATTATCCTAATTACTATTATCTCCACTAACATGAAATTCATTTAATATTGTCCTGAGGCTTATTTTAAGTCCCCTACGATGTTGTTCCTAGTAATGAACTAATACATAATTTACTTACATAAAAATTGGCTCACAGACAGATAACTTTAGGGTTCAGTTTCACCCATATCAAATATCAAATACCCCTCTCCCCACTCCTATGCATCATCATAAGTGCTCTTTTGACCAAATATCTTGGTTGTTAATTTTCAAACCATTGGGGTTATAATGCACCACAGAATAGCCCTTCACCATCTTCCCAGTAAAAAGCATTTCAAGGGGGCCAAGGGTTTGACATGTGAAATTCCATCTTTTATTTGGTAAACTGTAAATTGGTCACCATGTTAATCATTCTTCTTTTTATTCTATAGGAGTGACAACAATTTTAAATAATCAAATGTCATAAATCAGATTTTCTACTTGTCGTAACTGCAAACAAGAGATGTAGAGTTGAACCTGGATATGAGCTCTGGCAACCAAATCTGGTTGTAACTTCTGAAGATCAACCACAAAGCGCAAGGCATCTTCAAAAGCAGGAACCAGAGAGTAGGAACATATAATGTTCAGATCATGAAGAAGCTTCTGGAAATAATTAATTGCCTGGTACAAACAAAAGGAGAAAAAATAAACTCACTTTCGGAAACTGCTGATTAGAAGTTCCAGTACCAGAAACCTGAAGCTAACCTTTTTCCAGCTGAGTAGTTTAATTGCACGGGGTGGA
The DNA here is from genome assembly GCA_946896805.1 of Scutellaria galericulata. Lineage (NCBI taxonomy): Eukaryota > Viridiplantae > Streptophyta > Magnoliopsida > Lamiales > Lamiaceae > Scutellaria > Scutellaria galericulata. The sequence continues at coordinate 17,590,946 of OX335790.1, forward strand.
GTTGGGGCTGCTGACCTGCTGTTTAATGTAGAGTCAAAACCAATTGGTTGACAACCCGAGGCGGTTGTTTTATCTTCTCTATCATCTAAATTTCCACATGCACAGTTGAGCCTCAGAAATTCCTCAGATTTAAGCATGTAATCTAGCTCTGATGAGCAGGAAGCAATATGTTTCTTTGCCAACTCCAATCCTTTTCCTTGAGGTCTCCTCAAACATGTTAAGACATGGTAAAAGTGCTGTAAACACAGAAAAGTTCCTCAGATTTAATTGGAAAAAAAAAATATGCAAGACATCACATGCCAAAAATACTACAATAGAAACGAGTTGAGAACCATTATTCAGTATACATAAAAGGAAAAAAAACAAAATAACAAAAACAACTCCCATGGCTAAAGAATATTGGTGAGAAAAACAGCAAATAGAGGACATAAAATTAATGTAAAGAACCTATTACCTCAAGTTTTTGTTACACAGCATACTTCTGGCAACCGTTATCTTTTCAAGTTCATAGCAACAACTCATTCAAATAATCCATACATTTGGTCAATATAATTGTTACCCATGGAAGCTGCAACCACCAAGTGCTTTTTGGGAGTCTTAAATGTTAAGTAAGATTTGGATTAAAAATTTGATTTGAGGATAGGATTTGGGGGAAGGATTTCAAGTGACACAAAACCACCAGATCCAAATAATGAGTTATGACTATAAAAGCATTTGCTATTATCAAATCCATTTCTCCAAATCCTCCAATCTAAATGCAAAGTAAATTTATATAGTTCTCACCTTTTTTAGTTCTTTCCACAGCTGCACCTTAGCATCTGTTATTAGAGGAAAATGTTATTCTAAGGTAAGTAGGTCTGAGTCGTCTGACATTGTTGTTTAATTGGGCAACATCCTAGAACATTTAGAATAACTAAAGAGGATTTTCCAGCATCTTGAAATAGACCACTTGTAGTGTCTTGAAACATGCACAAAAGTTTTATTACTTCCGTCACGGTCATCATCATCACAGGCACTATTACTTAGTTGTGTTTGCCACTGGTAAAATAAATCAAGTGTGATTCAAGATTGGCGTACAGTCCTTATAGCCAACCATGTCTTGCATGCAACAAATTATTGAGTGCTCTAATTTTTGACAAAGCATGGGATGAACTAAATATTTACAAAATCCAACACAGGATCAAAATTCAAAACTTTTCTCATGCTACAATCTTTGCCTTTGAATTGAATTATAGTTTGATTTTATCAGTTTCCCTATAGATTGGAGACAATTACTGTGTCTTGGCTTCAACTTGTATGTTGTTAAACCATTAAAAATAAATTTATAGCAGATAATAAACAAATGTATGTTTACTTCCATAGGAGAAATTCTTTGCATTTATTATTATTGTCCTTCCATACGAGATAATTGTATATGCCAGTTAACATAGTAATGGTTCATGTATATAACTGTTGCTGACTGATGGCTCCTGTCATGTCATAGTTCAGCACTATCTACACATATGTCTATGCAGTCGCAAGAAACTCCAAGAATCCCAATATTTGGGACAATTAAATAAAGGCAGTACATTTCTCCCAGTTTAGTATGTACAACCTAATAAAAACTATAAAGACAAAGAAAAAATGAAACAGACAAAAGACAACAATTACGTGGAAAGAGGACAAATAAATGGCCAGCAAAAAATGATACAAACAACATGCATGGCCCTTTCACCCAGTGATTAGGGCTAATGATCAAAACTGACTTCCAAGTCCAACAGATTTCTTTTCTGAAAGCTAGATTCTGTACTGCTACAGCTAGCACCTTAAGCCCACTTAAAACCTACTAGCACAATAAATATACTTCAGGAAGCATTCTAGAAGAATGAATTTACAAAACAGCTGCATCGATTACATATATCCTTGGAAATAGTATATATTTATGCTTATGCAAGGCAAAAGTTCAAAGATAATACAAGATAAGACCTTACGAAAACGTAAGCGGCACAAAACAGCTTTGCAAAACCCTTCTTCAAGATCAAGATTAATTTGCAGAGGCTCTGTATCTGTACAAAAGCAGGAAGAATAACCTTGAAAGTGAGATATAAGCTGTTCGTGAAGTAGAAGCTAAGTTACTGACACCCAAAGGCCATATATCATAAATTTCCATATGTAGTTCTTGATGCTGAAAGCCTGAAAAGTAGTTCTGCCTTCCAACTTGATATGTATATAATTGTTTTCATGGCATAAGAGAGGTCAATATAAAACATCTGACTTGTTTATATAGATAATTATTGTAAAATCATTAAGACACATAAGTGTTGGGTAAGTACCTTCTACAATTCTCCTTTTAGACAATGGTGCTTTACAAGCCTTCAATTGCCGAGAAAGTGTTTCCTCCACTGCATGCAGCATTGATAAGCATTTTTCATCGCCATCAGCCTTTAGTGGTAGACCATAAGCCATAGTAAAAAGATCTTCCTCCTGTACAACCATACTTTTTTTTATTGGAGATAGAAAACAATAACAGTGGACAGTGTAAGATATGCCAGATGGAGAAAACAAAAGTATGATGCAAGGAAGAAAGCAAGAGTTAAAACTTAGAGTCCATCACAAGCATGCTGTATAAAATTCCTCAACTAACCTCAAGACAGCCATAAATTAGAATAATCACAATGAATGAAGGTAGCATCAACACATGTTTTGAGTCGTTTGACACCATTTTGACTGTTTTCATACCTATCATAATCATGTGTGTGCATTTGACATAGATCATAGATGAAACCTTAGAAACATTTTGCTGAAGCACAATACTGTATAAGCATCACCATTTATGTACTGTTATGTAAATGCAGCTTCAGAATAACATATGATTGCAATATTGTTGACAAAATGTCAAGTAACAAAGGTAAGATTCGTTGAAGTACTTTACTTCATTGGTGCGTGCATCTGAAACAGCTGAAACAACAGAATTGCAAGTCGTACGTATAACTCTGCAGAAAGAATGTAGCAGGGCATGGGAAGACGTCCTCTCAGGCCTCAAAAGGTAGAGGCAAGAAAAGACAGTTTGTGCTAATGACCCTCCTTTATGCCATGTTGCCTGCGTCAAAATAAATAAGCAAGTTAGAAAGCGCTAATCTTACCATTCATGTACTGCTTTCTGGAAGTTGTGCCAGCAATACCTCACAAGCAAGAAGATGATCCATTATATCGATAACACGATGAATATCAGTCGTTCTATCAAAGCTCAATGGAATAGGAGCAGCACCATTCTCAATGGCTTCATCAACAGAATAATACGTAGATACAATACCTGAATCCATCTTTGGGTCCATTATCTGGTTAAGATAGATGAACTTCATTAGTAAAACATACAAGCGGAATCTAGCAGGAAACCAGAATAGAATGAAACATGCATTAATGTATGAGACAAACAGAATATAGCAGGAAACTAGAAATCTGGATTAGGATCAAATAGTAGCACACACACAAATTAATGTAACATGTATGTGCATTCTCAAGTAGGCCAATTTAAGCACTTCGTGTCATTGTACATGAAATTAGAAAGTATTGTCATAATAGATTTGAGGAAGTCATATTTCAACATAGCAAAGACAAAATGATGCGCTTAATTAGCCACAGACATTAAAGACACAGAAACCAGCATACTCACTCAAAAAGTTTGAGGAAAAAAGTCATGCACTTTCTTCTTTTCTTTAGCACGCAAAACTCTTATTTTTTATCCCGTAGCGTTTTTATCATTTCAATTCACCCAACACCACCACCAGTCTACTTTAATACAATTGCTATCCTTTTCTTTCCTTGTCATTTCATGTATCAGGTTTTTTCACTTTAAATCTCTCAGTGCATCCTCTCTTTAGCCCTTTCAACTCTACTCTCCCATATTTTTCCTCCCATTTGTTGATTTTTTTCATCCTGTTTTTTTCTTCTACTCAGCGATTGTTCTGTCTTTCCTTCTTTTTCATCTTTCAGTCAACGATTAGCAATTTTTTTTATAGGATCCTCATTTATCAACCGTGTACTATACTAAATGCCAACTTTAACAGCATGTAAAGCTAAAAGTACTTCCATTTTCTTAACAAGTAAATATTTCCAACATACTTTTAGTTGGACCTAAGAGATCATGACCAGTTTCCATAGACCATGAACTATTTAAATAGGAAAAAATAGTCAAGAGAGCCAAAGATTTTTGAAAAACCATTCAAACCTCCAGCCTTAATGAATAAATAAACAGAGAGAAGATACTTTCTTGCCTCATGCTAGGATACTCTTTTTATGCCCCAAAAATCATTGTTCTATCCTCTAATGGAAGGTTGTCTGTTTCACCAGTCCTTTCTAATTATGAAAATAATCACATAAAGAATTGATTGTACAAGAAATAGGGCATAGAAATATCCTACTCATCAAATAAATTAACAACTGTTTGTACATATCTTATTCCTTTTTTTGTCCCTATCACTTGAGCTCTAACTAGAATTTGCTTTACCATGCGTCAAGATACCTTATAATTAATTTCACAGAAGCTCTCTTGAATAAAAAAGTTGAATTACCTCTAAAGCAGACATGGCAGCGAAAAGATTAAAATTCTCCCCATTAATGAGCTCATCATTTCGAAGATCTGTCACCAAATTACATCAAAAGAATCATTAAAGCAATTTAATTTTGCATGTGAGCAAGAACATAATTACAAGAAATTAAAGCAAACACATATCCTAAAACTGCAAGTGAAGTCTGCCGCTGAGGAAGGCAAACTACAGAAGCCTTTCCCAATCAAAAGTTTGAATGTCAAATAACTAAGAGCACAAGAAATTTTATGAAAAAAATAATCTCATGCCTAACATTAAAATCTACTATGTCTCTCATATTGAAAAATGTCATTAAACATCATACGAAATAAATAAATTTGCACTGATAGTCAAAGGTTATATTTTACATGTTTGCAAAGCCAATTGACAGCACAAGGAAGTAGCAAGATAACTCTGCAGCCCAAACATGTGGCAAACCATATTGGATCACAGCTTTTATAAGGAAAGAACACTTTATTCTAAATTCAGCCACATTCAATGATGGATCACAGATTATACAGGAAAATACCTGATAAAAGTTTTCCTCTATTTCATACCCCAAAAGAAGTATATCATAAAATTTTCTTCCAATTTTCATGAAGTTTGTGTATACTCCAAGAATTTGACTACAATCAGGAGAAAATCTAAAAAAGTAGGGTTAGACATAAAACCATGTCCATAGCTACAAGATACTTCCTTTTTCACATAAAGTGACAAAAGCCATATACTCCACTGACTTATTTTTTTCATTAGTTCAGTAATGAATAGGCAGTGTACATGTAAATATAGGTTCCACAAAACAATCGAATCAAATTAGCAACATACATTAACATACAGTAGTATTACTTCACATAGTTATGCAATCCTGTGAATCCCAATTTAACACTCAAATTCATGTTAAAGTGTTTACGAACAAAAAAGGAGAAAAAAAGAAGAAGACTGATGTTTCTGTGTGTCTGAGAGAGAGAGAGAGAGAGATGAACCGCGGCAGGCGAGGTGAAGGAGAGAAGAAGCATCAACCCAAACGGTGTCGGTGCCGGAAGGGATAGAAGGGGTTATTGGTACATCGGTGTCTCCAGATATCTCAGCTTCAGTGTTGTCTGCCATGGAACTCCCCTCCCTCCTGTGGTGTGTGTATGAGTTAGAGAGAGAAAATGGCTTGGGCTAAATTCAGAGGTTTAATATGAGTGAGGTGAGGGTGAAGCAGAGTCAAAATAGAGAGCGAGAATCTACCCTGTGCCTTGGAGTTTGGTAGTGTAGGGCAACTCACGGGTCGGATCCGAATAGTCCGACCCGATCATATGGTATAAATCAATATGGATTATGATATTTCCGTACAAAAAAAAAGTATTTGAATAGATATTATAATATTATAAAAAAATTAATATATAAATTCAACTACTCATTCCAAAATACACACTATAGAGTATAGACTTTATTAAAGAAATTTTGAGTTGCACTTTTTGACATATAAGGGCTCGTTTGGTACGCGGGTTGGGATTGTTTAGATTGGTTGGGCTTTTCGGGCTTTTACTGTTTATTGAAGACAAAATAGCACTTTTTGGGTGTTTGGTATATAGGTTTTGGGATAGGTTTGAGTTAAATTTTATGTTTGGTTTGAATGATTATGGGTTTGGAAAAGTGGGTTTAATTTAAATTTTGTGTTTGGTTTATTGCTTAGGATTGATAAAAAAACGTAAAAAGACTATTTTGCCCTTACTTAAAAACATGAGAAAATAGTTTATCAATTTTTAATTCCTTGTACATTTTCTGAAATAATATTATAAACTAATATAAAATATTAATGAAAAAAAATTGCAAGAAATCCTCAACAGGAAACCCTTCTTCCCCGCAGCTTCAAAGCTTCACAAACAATTCTTCTATTGCAAAATCTCACTCAATGAATCAGATAGGTATCCTTATGCACTTCGAACAAATTCACACTCAACACTTGTAAATCTACTCGTGGGTTATACGATTCGTCTGATAAAATAAGTATTCGACCCAGTAGAAAATTCGCAAGTCTATTCTTTGGAAATCAGATGCCAGCCTCAGTAATCGACCCAAAAGAAAATTCGCAAGTCTTGACGGCTCACTGCAAAATCATCATTTGATCGAAGAGAAGCTGGAGAACCCACCTTTGTTGCTTTTGTTCTTCAACTGATTGGAGAGTTCATCGGGTTATTTGGAGCACAAATTAACAGAGCGTATGTTTTAGGTTTGAAAATCGTGAAGTTGTGTCTTCTGAGATTGTCGAATTTGTAGGTTGAAAACTTGAAATCGAGGGCTAGGGCATATGAAGAGGAGATTGGGAATCTAATGTATATATATGGTGGCAATGTTGTAATAAAGTTGAAAAATATGTCTATATCAGTAATTTTAAATGAAAAAACAAGGGCATTTTGGGTGTTTCACACAAATTACTATTCAACTACAATTAAACCCACCAAAAATGGTGGGTTTATAAAGGAACAAATAAGGAAGCCTAAACCAACCAAACAGGAATGGGCCGACCCCACAATATACCCGGGCCAAAAAAAAAAACCGGGCTTCAAACCCCATTACCAAACATGAGTTTAGGCTGGTTTATAATCTCAAACCAGCCTAAACCTCTATACCAAACTAGCCCTAAGGACAAGGAAAAAGAAATTTGGAGGATCATTAAACTTCATCATTTAAATTTATTAAATTATAAAAATAAATGAAATAGGAAAAAAAATGATGGGCCGACCGGATAAGATTGATCGAACTTTTCAAAACTATTAATTGATTTTTTTTTATTAGATGCTTTAATACAACTAATAATAAAGAGTAAGTCTCGTGTGCAACTAATGCATGAATTTTAAATCTATGCATTCGGGTCGGGTCAAGTCGGATTCGACCTGAATCCTTTTTTTTTTTCTTATCTTAACCTTTTATATTATATTAGTCATATTTTTATATTATATTAATGATATTTTTATGTTATATTAGTCATACTATGTTCAGATTTCAAACCCTTAATGCAATACTTTAACTTTAAAAAAAAAATTGGATGGTCTTCATACTATGTTAGTCATACATTTATATTATATTAGTTATACATTTATATACAAATATCATACTTTTATATAATATTTTAACTCTAAACCCTAAACCCTAATTCCGGGCACAAGTTATACATGTTTACCTTTATGTGATATTACTCATATATTTATGTAATATATAAATGTATAACTAACATAACTAAAATGTATGACTAACATAACTAAAAGTATGATTAATATAACTAAAAGGTATTAATAGTTGTTTGAAAATGTGTTAAGATACATGTAAAAATTTAAAAAGTATGACTAATATAACATAAATGTATGTTTAACACAATATAAAGGTATAATATTTGTGATCGAATTTAGGCGCGATCTTGGGCGCGTGTGGGCCCGTGGATGCGCGTGGGAGACAAGTGCACGATTTTAAAACGGTGCAACGGGTGTATAAAAGTTTTTGTCACTAATAAATTCATTTGATATATTAAAAAATGAAGAATAACATGTGTAGTCTTCTAACACTAGTGAGTCTGTATAATCGAGATTCAATGGCTAAATTTTTTTAAACGAAGTTTGTTCAATTATACTTTTTCCTTTTATTATCATCCAATATTTATTATAATATAATGTTTAATCATTGCAGTATGTATTAGTTAAAAAAAAAAACACCCCCTTTCTCTCAATTTAGTAATGAATTTCATTTTATTTTATTTTCTGACCTTTAATAATATAACATGATCATAAAAGAGTTTGAATCGTTCTTGTATCAAAATATTGTAAAAATTAATTTAAATTGATGTAATTGTTGAATATATCTCAACATATTGAACTATGAACAATTTTATCGCGCTATTTCAATCACCCATTTTTCTAGTTGCTTTTTTTGAAACCCCAAAATAATAATTATTAATCTTTATCCTTGAAGATCCAGATTATAATATATCTTTTAGGTGTTAATTGAAAGAGTAGTTTATGTTATCCTCATTTCTCCCATCTACTCCAATCTTCAATTACATTGATGAGTAGTTTCTTTAATTTCCTTTTAATTTTTAAATCCACCTCAGAAATGCAGCAAAAATCATTTTGATCTTCAAATCAACAGTAAGTGTCAAAAAGTGTTGTCAAGTCATTGAATTTTTTATAATTCGTGGGAAACATTATTACCATTTAAAATTGAGGTTGCTATTAAAAATAATATATTTTGCATTTTTTCGAGTAATTGGCTCCATTCTATCACGTCATTAGATTTTTTAACAATGAGCAATGTTTTTTTGTATCAGTTGCATGGTGCAATTGGATGCACGGGTCGGATCCGACTTGAATTTGTGCTCAATTATTATTATTTTTATTTATGCGGTAACATTTATGTTATATTATTATAATATTTATTTAAAAATATCATAATATTTATGTTATATTACGTATACTTTTTTCTCAACATAAAAATTCATGTAGTATAGTTATACATTTATGTTATGATATTAACTTTTATTGTATATTAGTATAACATTTATGTACAAATATCATGACATTTAAGTAATATTACTGATACTTTTCTATCAACATAAAATTCATGTAGTATAGCTATACTTGTATGTTATAATAATTTAACCTGTATATTATATTAGTAACATTTATTTAGTACTTCAACTTCAAAAAAAAAAAAGGTTATATTATTATAATATAAAAGTTTAATTATTATAACATAAAGGTTTAAAAGATATTATATGTCTGTAACCTAATGTAAAAGTTAAACTAATATAACATAAATGTTATGCAAACATAACATAAAAATTCACTAACATAACAGAAAGGTTAAGCGAACATAACAGATAGGTTAAGCACTCAATATAAGAGTGTGAGCACGAACATGAGGTGTGTGGTAGGCGTATGGGGCACATAAAATTACCCCAAATCAAATCGACTTAGTTGCACGGATTTAGGATCCATTCACACTATTTGTATGAATAATTGTGTTTAACAATATTACTTATATTTCTTCATCCCAAAATAAGTTCTATTTTAGAATTTTGAATGCATACTAAGGGAAGTTGGTAAAAAGACTAAATAAGAACTGTCTTTACTGGTAAATTTTCAATAATAACTTTGTATTTCATTTAATTTAATTTGAGAGTAGTAGACGATCATAGTTTTGGTATAATATTATTTAATACATTTCAAAAAAAAATTTCGGCTCTCATATTTAAAATTAGGGTGCGGCTATCCACACCCCATGATTTGCTAAACACACCCCAATGCAAGTGTTACTGTTCACATCACATGTGAACAGTAACACTTGCATTGGGGTGTGTTTAGTAAACATTGGGGTGCGGATAGCCACACTTATTGCCGAATGCTCGAGTTTGTCGTTTTCTGTACTACTAGTCCGTTATCCATAGTCCATATTATATAGAGAGATGGGCCATTAAATGAGTCCAAGTCTCCATATGTGTAGATGGGCCCATGAGATGACCACTTGTAATGTCCATATGGTAATCCATGAGCCCATAAGATGACTACAACTCTATGCGTTCATATACTTCATTAATGGGCCATATGAGGGCTCACGTCCATTTGGATGAATTTCTTTTAATACATGATAAAATGGATGATTCTATATATATAGTCATGGAATTTCTCAAAATGACTACAATAAAAATAAAATTGAGATAAAATAGCTCATTATAAAAAGAAGGATAATTTTATTTACAACCAAAACAAATTTCAATACAACCTTCATGAAAACAAAATTCAAATTTTATCCATAAATCTCATTAGTAGTATTTTTTACAGTTTAGTTATCTCTATATTTTCTCTTTTTTTCTTTACACAATCATTGTATTCAATCAAGTTTCAACTTTATTATTTAAAAATTTTCATTGTGATTTAAAACTTTATAAGGTAAAACACATTATATTGTTATTTTTTTGTATTAAATCAAATTTGAACAGTCATATTTATAAAACAAAAAACAAAAAATATTCATGTTTTGTTTTTTTACCTCATAATTTCCCTACCAAACAAGGTGGAGAAATCAGCACCGTAAGCTTCTTTGCGGCTGAGCCACCCCCTACCGCCGCCAACCACCGTCAACATAAATATTATCCAAAGTTTTGAGATCAACCTACCTCTGAAGTAGACTACTCATGTTAATTTCTACCTAAGCAAAAATAGCATATAAATCTAACTTACTTTAAACTGATTATTAAATTATATCTTTATATATAATATCAGTAAATAATCCTACAAAGGACCCAAAAAAATGAAGGCTATAAGTTAGGGTTGATAGAAATAAAATACCTCCATGACCATGGCATTACAAAGATCATCAAATTTTTTGTATTAAATCAAATTTGAAGAGTCATTTGTCAAAAAAATAAAAATAAATAAAATAATTGTAATATATGTGTTTTACCTATAAAATTTTAAATCCACTTCAGACAATATTTTTTTTTTTAACTGTAGGGTTGAAACTTGATTGAATACAATGGTTGTGTAAAGAAAAAAAGAGAAAAAATAGAGAGAGAATTAGGTTGTAAAAAATACCAACATGAGGTATAAGGGTACAATCTAATTTTAATATTAATTTTCCAAATAACACATCATCGTGTTTTGTCAGCCACGTCAACTAGGGAAATAAAATGAGATACATCGCATTTTGGAGTCTTAATTTGATAGTTTCTAATCTTTCAAGTCCTCGATTGATAAAATTTATCTTCATACCCTGAAACGATAGTCGACTTATCTTTTGGAGACTGAATCGATAAAATCCCTAAATTTATTATAATTCACGAACAATAAATATAGTTACATTCTAAAAAAATATGTTGAAATTGAGTCAGTTTTTTCTGGAAATGAACTCCATCTAATCGTGTGATTAGATACTTCAGCAATAATACCTTACATGTAGCTTCTCATTTGTTGCCAATTAATTTAGGATAAGCTCAAAGTGATTAATGAAAGAAGAAAAAGTAATAGCAAAGATTAGTTGAGACTGAATTGTCCATTGAATGACTAAAACATAATTCAAATTAACAGATTCAACCAGAAACTAATTGCATAACATAATCTGACTTGACAAGGTTTGCAACTACCTACTTGTACCCTACTTATATAAATTGTATTTCTATCTCTTATTTCACTTTGAAGTATAGAATAAACAATTCAACATATTTAACCATATCAATACACCATATTATCTTGTTACACAATCACATCCCAATTCACATGGGAACAAATAAAGAATTCACCTAAACATAACCCAAAGAGGGCCTAAAAAAACATGGCCCCTAACACAAAATGTCAAGCAAATGTAGAACACCCCATCATCCCACTTCTATACTTCAAGAAAACTTGTGCTGCACCATAGTGAGCCAATGCCCCCATCACAACAAACACATGAAAGATTTGATGGCTATGGCCCGCCAAGTCGAACCACCCGGGCCTCCACCTCTCTGGGACCCGGGTAACATAAAACACGGTCCCGATCAGATAAGACAGAGCCATACCCAATTCATACCCCAGAATAGCATCGCGATGAGGGTCATGCCAATTGAGCGCTAGGGCATGCACGGCCGGAAATAGGCCAAACAAGCCCATGGCGACGAAAAGCATGGCCCTGATCGACCGGTACTTGCCAGCTGTCAGGGCCGGAGAGAGAAGGGTGATGATGGTGCATATCCCTAATAGGGTGATCATGGTTAGGTAGATGATTTGCCAATGTTGGGTGCATTGGAAAATGTAGTAAATTGGAGGGAAAAATGAGGTGATGATCATGATTGTGATTCCAACATAGTCCATGTGGAGTAGGTTTGAGTTTAGGGAGTGGGAATGGCAAGAAAAGAGGTGGCAAATGCTGCTTGAGAGGAGACAAAACATTGAACCACATAAGAAGACATAGAATGGCCATCTTGTTTCTTGGGTGGATATGCTCATTTGCAATGTGGATTCTTGATTTAGGTCTACTAGTTTTGATGTCCCCTGTTTGCAACAAAGTATTGTTAACATTTTGAATATATATATTTTTTTGATGAAGTTAATGAAACATGTTTAATTTGTGGACAATGTGCTTACCATGGAGAAGTTCTTGGAGGCATTAGCTTCTGCACTTGATGGAAATTGTCTGAAGAACAGAGCAATTTTATAAGGGCAGAGTTGGAAATTGCAACTTTAGACAAATGTCATGCAATCCTATATCTTTGTCTATGAAACTATCATATTTTTCAACATAATGCAAGAAATTGATTCGATTTCTTGTTTGTATTGAACTTTTTTACTAAAATTAATACCAACATATAACAAGGATTAAGATGGAAAAAATGGCTTGTTTAGTTTTTTTATGCGCTTTATAAATAATTCACGTGTCACAAAATAAATATCATTTTAGATTTATGTTATAAGAGAGATTGATCTACATTATTTAATTATAATTATTTTAGGTAAGTTTTCAATACTCATTTTATATTTCATTTGATTCCAGAATAGTATATGAAGACACTTTAAACAGTATATTTTTATATGGATAAATATTTCTTGAAATCCTATCATTTATTTGGGGATGAAAAAACTGATCACATAATAATGGGTGTAGTTTTAGTTAATAATGGGGCATTTATTAGATGTAACATGTTAAGTATGATCTAAGGGTCTACAAGTCGGCTACTAGGGTGAGATCATAGCCTTCTATTATTGACTTGGGCATACAATCAATTGCCATAATAATACATTTGGATTAATTTTGATTTAATGATGAAGTACAACTCAGTGTTTGCCTAAAAAACTATATTAATTATTTAATTACTACCTAAGTTTTTGCAAATTATGCAAGTGGATAATAATGAAACATTTACACTTTACAACCAAAGTGTTCATTGCCTTGGGAAGTATAATCATTACTTTCAAATGCACATCTGTCTCAACATTGAAGGTGCTATATAAGAAGAGACAGTTTGAATGCACATTTATCTCAACAGCTGTCTCAACAACTTATATATCAACATTGAAGGTGATAAATAAGGTGTAAAATAAAAAATCCGTAAATATAATGAAATTAGTTTTTTTAGGCATTTGTTCAATTAAGTTGACTTGAAAAGTATAATAATAAGAAACATGTTTTAGCCACTTTCTAGAAGGTTTTTTTTTTTTTTTTAGTAGAAATTGATTAGAAAACATGTTTTTGTTATGCTGGTAAGTAAAACGTATATTTTCTTTTATGAAAGTGACATTAACTATATTTCTCTAAGAAAAGATTATCCAAAACCCAATGGGAAAAAAATAATTAATTGCTTAAACATTTTTAACAAAAAAGTTGTGAGTTGCAAGAGAAATTTTATTCCACTTACTTTAGTATACGATAAGATCCTTGATTTGATTAATACACAACACATGTATTAAATGACGATTATCAGACTATGTATAGAAGAAATTAAATAGTAAAATAACGATATTATCATATAACATTAAAAATTCAAATTAAAACCTAAAAATTTTCGTATATCCTTGTAATTGTTGATCAAATCATAGAATTAAAAGTTTCTTGAAAACTTACTCTGTAATCATAGTGATGAAATCTGCAACCTGAGGCACATCCATTACATTTCCAACTGTTAATCCCACAAAAAGCAAGAATCCCAGTAAATGGCTGCAATAAAATCAACAAAATTAGAAACAACAAATTAAAAAATACAAAACCATTAATAGTAATTAAGATTACAACAAATTACACTTACGTCCAAACATTAAGTGTCTCATTATGCCACCTAAACAAGCTGAAGAAAGCCTCTTTAACAGGCCAATTGACCCTGTAATAATCCAATATGAACTCATTATCCTTCATATAATCCGGCAATTCGTTGAAGGATAAAAGCTGGTATTTCTCCCCTTTGTTCCGTCTATCCATCTTCTTCTTCTTCTTCTTCGTCTCAGTCTTCAGAACACATGTTTCTTGGCTTTTGTTGTCATCCATTCTTGAATTTTGCCTCTTCCAAACAGACCCTTTGTTGTTCTTGATCATGCTATTTTCATGCATAGATTAGTGATCTTGAATTCACAAAGGGAATGAATGAAGTAAACCCTTTTTGGATTCTTGAGTATATATGGAAATCAGTGATGAAGAAAGATGTGTACATGTGGGTAAGGGTATGAAAGCAATCAATGGAGAAGAGAGGGGGTAATGAGCAAATTGCACCAACAACCTAAAATTTAAAGGGGTGTAATAAAGAGTTCAATTGGGTTGCTTTGCTTGGATTGACTATGTCTATGTATTTGAGAGTTAGGTTTACACACATTTTGGGTAGGTTATCAATAACTTCTCCATGCCCATCTCTTTTCAAAACCATACCATTTTTAATTTATCCACCTACATACGTACCATATGTGTTGTCACATTTTGCAATTTGAATCATGCTTTAATGACTCCAACATATAATTCATTTTATTTATTATATCATCCTGTTTATATCCATGCGCCAAGGCTCAACAATTATTGATCATTAAAGTAGAAATGTCTATCAAAAGTTTTTTTTTTTTGAATCATAAATGTATATAAGACAGTTTTATTTTTTGACAATCAAGTATTCATTTTTCAATTTTGATCCTCTATATTTTAATTTTTTTTCTAATTTTGGTTTGAATTTTCAAAATCGCTGACGTGACAACCAAATTGGAAAAAAATTGAAATATAAAAGACTAAAATATTCACAAAATGGATATTTGATTGTTAAAAAATGAAAAATATTTTATATATAAGACCAAAATTGAATTATTCCAAAATTTTATTGTCGTGAAGTAAATGAATTTGTCATGTTTAACATGAGAAGTGTAAATTCTTTTTGTTTGTGCCAACTCAATTTAATTGCTTCTAATAATAGCAAAGTTAAATAAATTTGAAAAATGAAATACTCGAAAAAGTTGAACCGATTGAATTATAAATGGATTGATTGTCAATAGAATTAGGAAAGTGGTGTCATGTTTTAATTTCATTTAAATATATGACAATATTAGTTTGAAGAATCTTCAATACTTCGATCAGCAAAATAATTTGTTGCCCTAATTGTTACCAAGATATTAGGACACCTAACCTTTTTCCTTAAAACATTGTACAAACAATTTTAGTATTAATATTTTGGATGAATTGTCAACCTATTATGCTTGCGCCATATTTTCCTTAAAAAGAATTCTTTCTCCATCATTCACTACTACCTAATTGCTTGCTTAAATTAAATTGGTAAGAATTTAACAAACACAATATGATTTTAAAAGCGGGAAAATATCGAAATTTTAGCATACCATATTAATCATACTACAAAATTTCAAGATTTTTTTTTACTATCAAAAGTTTTGGTACCACACACAACAAACTTTGGTATGACATCAGTATGACAATTTAAAATGTTCGACGGTATATATTGAAATATCAAAAATTATATAGTAATTGAATATATATATATATATATAATATATCCCACTAATAATACATTAAAAAAATTATTATTCCCCATGCATTTTGGTATAACGTCATTTTTTGTGTATATGACATGGTATGAGCTATGTTTCTTATCACAATATTCTACATTTCGATATGATAATAGTATGTAGTTTTGCATGTTGAACAATTCGGTACGATATATGATATAAGAAGTTCAATACAACGTAATCTGAATATAACATACATTTAGAGATTAATCTTTTTAACGTATGAGACATTTAGCATATATGAATCCATACTAATTTACCAATAGTTTTAGAAACAGATGGAAAGTGATTTAATTTTAAAAATTTGAAGCAAAATATACGAATACTTATTCTATCATTAATAAAATTTAAATAACATCGTACATTTTATAATGATCTTGATATGACCTAATAAAAAACGCATCTCTTAACATTGAAAGGTACATTTAATAAAAAATAAATAAATTTAAAGAAAGAGTGAAATACAAAATAGGTTTTACTTAAAAAGGCTTGAAATAAGAGCAAGAATTAAGATGTTGAGTGGGGGAAATGGAAGTCATCAAAAAATACAATTTTGCTTATATATTTCTCATCACTTTGAAGTTGAGTTAAGAAATGTTTAGCTGTTACATATTTATAGGTTTCAATAATTTGTTTCTTTTAAGAAACTTCAAAAACAAACCATAGATCGCAATTTTCTTGCCCACATGACCATAACTTGTAATCCAATTCCTTAAAATTTTGGTATGCAAATTCAAGAATTAGTCAGACATTCATCGCTCGATGTTTATGAATTCCTTTTCTGTTGTGTTTGGATTGGAATTTTGAAATTCATAATAAGATCAAATTCATTGATTATTGGATTGATATAATTAAAAATTCATTACTTTCATTGTAAATTAATATTTTTTTTATCAATCTGGATGGATATTGAATGCACTCTAATTTAAATGGATTTGAAATACATTCATTGTAAATTTTGTACTTCAAATCACTCAATGAAAATACAATCGAAATTACTCATCCATATATCGTGATTTATATTAATTTTAGAATTAATATGCCTAATAATTGATCATAATTATTATATCGTCGACGTACTAGATTTATATTTTTTTATAACAAGGGAAGATCATCAGGCTAGTTGGTTGTACAACAAGATTACGAATATGACACGTTTTGAAATTTCTAGACTTGTCTGAATTTTTTATTTTTTATTTTTCTCAATGGGATTAATTGGTTGAATTAAATATAGCACTCTGTGTGTGCATGAACATATTGAACTTTATAACTTTTCTTGTGTGTATTTGTTAATTTTCTAACAATGATTGCCCACTACTTTCCAGATTTTTATTACCATCAATGAATAGTGGTGTATATATATTATCTACAAAAGTTATTATGATGCTTTAAATGTTATCATTATCATGATGCATGCGATAAAGTAGAAATTAACAAATAAATTACTTACATAATTAATCAATATATATTTGAATATTCTCATAAAAACATTAAGATGGTAGGAAAAAAATAAACTAAGTAAAAATGACGTGCATGCACTGATAAATATATAAAACATAATCTTAAACTACAATAGAAAATAAAACATCTTGTGCCAAGCATTGATCAATGAGGAAATTTAGAATTAACACCATGCAATAATATGTTTCTTATAGTTATACATCAAATAATTTGTCTATCTTTTTTTATCATGCGATGAATATAGAATATACTCCCTCTATTCAATTTTAAATATCCAGTTTTCTAAAGATTAATTAGTTTTTCGAGTTTGAATCCTATGAAAACGAAATAAACTTTGCATCAATTTACATCAAATCATTCAAACACATCAATCTAACTTGATATCGACGTAGACCAAGTTCTTATCATCAAATTAATCATCGAATAATTAAAAATTAAAAATAAAAATATAATTTATAACACGATATTAAAATTGCCCATATGCAGTGTGAAGGCGTTAATTAAAAGATGCATATATAATTAATGCAGAGTGGCATAACTGTTGGAAGATAATAGTTATGGAATTTATGAGAATTAACGACCTTTTATGACTCTATACACGCAAACTGTCTTCTTCTTCCAACTGTCACCAAGTCAACTGCCTAAATTCATTATAACGCGCCATTAATATTATTAACATATAAATTGCAATATTTGTAAGCTTTAAAAATATTCTTTCAATTTTTTTTTTTTTTTTTTGGAAA
Source organism: Scutellaria galericulata (assembly GCA_946896805.1). Classification (NCBI taxonomy): domain Eukaryota; kingdom Viridiplantae; phylum Streptophyta; class Magnoliopsida; order Lamiales; family Lamiaceae; genus Scutellaria; species Scutellaria galericulata. Next base: position 17,609,213 of record OX335790.1, read on the forward strand.
GTTGAATTAAATTTGTTTAATCCAACAAATCATATATAGCACTTCAACAATAAATTGCAATATATATCTCATGTCATTATTTTTATTGCAATTACCTAAATATTCAGTTAAATTACAATTGAAGTAAATCTGGCTATTTTTTTGACATTTAAATTCGATAAAAATCAGGAATTTCTTTTTAGAAAATTAAGATTTGATTATTCCCAATGCAGATGGCATTATATGTGTGGTCTGTGATGTAAGATAGTGACAGTCTGTCATCCTCTCTAGCTTACATTTTGTGGGAATTACTACCCGTCAGTTTGACACTCTCACCTTATTTAATGTCTTTTTTCATGACACTCATCAAAATCAAACTTTAACCCATAAATAAAATATTAATTTCATTTTTTCCCACCTACACAATCAACAACCCAATTCAATTCAAATATTTTTATATTTTATTAGTGACACCAACTCAACCCAACTTCCGGCACGTTTGGTTTGCAGGTTGGGATTGTTTAGGTGGGTTAAGAATTGTGGGCTTTTACTGTTCATTTAAGACAAAATAACATTTTTTGGGTATTTGATATGTAGGTTTTGTGATAGGTTTGAGTTAAATTAGATGTTTGGTTTGAATGATTATGAGTTTACAAATGTGTGTTTAATTTAAATTTTGTATTTGCTTTGTGGGTTAGGATTGATAAAAAAACATGAAAAGACGATTGTGCCCTTACTTTTAATAATTCAAAATCCATGAATTAAATTACAAAATTTAATAATTTAATAATTTAAAAGATTAAAAAATAATTATATATATATATATAATTTTAATAATTAAAAATCCATGAATTAAATTAAAAGAAGAAAAAATGAGGGCATTTTAGGAAAATCGCAAAATAAAATAATAAACCCACCAAATATGGTGGGTTTATAAACCCACCAATTATCATGCATAATCATGCTTAATCCTACAAATATACCCGGATCGCATAAAAATATACCCGGGCCAAAAAACCAAATCCGGGCTCCAAACCCAATTACCAAACATGGGTTTAGGTTGGTTTATAAACTCAAACCAACCTAAACCCATTTACCAAATGAGCTCTTAATATTTTTTCTCATTATTTAATAATTGTATATTATTTTGTGAGATTTTTTTAGTATATTTAAAATATATAAGAAATAGATGAAAAATATTTGATATATTAATTCAGCAATTATAAGGAGGAAATTGTTTTACTATACACTTAAAAATAACATACAAACACAATAACTAAATCAAAATTATAATAATTGGAATACGAAATCGAAAAAAAAATCAAGCTACAAATAGATGCATACTGAATTACAAATATAAAAGATACAAATTATATATTTAATTATCAATGTCAATATTTTGCCAAATATGCTCAATCAAGTTGTTTTTTAGGAGCGTTATGAATTTATCTATGTTAATATGTTAATATTGGACTCTATTAGTAGAGAATTTTATTTTAATGAATTTTGATAATTTTTTTAATAAAAAATTATTTTCAATAACAACAATTTAAATTATATTCAAAAATAAATCTATTATCACCAATCAAGTGATGACATATATCATTTATAGATAAAAGACAAGGTTGTGACATTGGTCACCAATGTCACGACATTTGAGTGCTTTTTTTTCTTTTCTTTTTATTTACTAAAGTTTTGTTTTATATGGTAACACACAAATAGGTGTCATCAATAAAGATAGTGTAAGTGTTGTTTGTAAAAACAATTTTTTTTATGGTTGGCTTTATCAAATCCGAGATGTGACACAACTCAAACTCAACCAGAAACGACACCAAAAATTTGTCAAACTGAAATATTTACCTGTTTTTATGGCCGTGTTTTCATAGAGTAAATGTTGAAGGGTCATTTTCAAAACTTAAGAGATGATTTTCCCATGTTATTTTCTACGATCCCAACTTAATGGCTTAATGCTTATGTTATTTATTTATTGGTTTATAAGTATTGGTGGGTTTAGTCTAACGTAAAGTCTATCTCTGAACTTGACGAGTCTCACCATGATTTGTAAATAAAAAAATAATGGTTTACAAATAGCATGTAAAACAAAATACAAAAATGCAATAGAATGGAATGAAAGCTAGATTATTACTATGTGTTGAGCTGAACCTTGATCAACAGCTTCAATGTGAGAAAGTCAAGTCAAGAAATACATCTCACGTAAATAAAATGACTTGGTTTTTTAGATTATGACATCTCAAAAGTAGAAGATTTCCGGAACTAGAAATTAATGAATTGGGAAACCACCACATATCGTACACGATTGCATGCATGAAAATTCAGACAGTCAGGTGTTACAATATTTGACGACTTCAAATTAACCTAGTCACACGATTCTCCATGAACATCAACCAATCTCAATATTCACCTTGAAAACTAGGTCTTTATTTGCTTCAAAAGAATCATTTTGATGCATGACTCATAGTCATGCATTTTGGTTGATATTTGAATTTGAAGATTGTGCTCGAGTTTTCCAGTGAATTTTTGACCGAAGATATATTAAAAATTGAATTTAAGGTGCAATCAGAAAAAATCATTAAGCATGGCTAATTATTGAAAAACCTTTTGGGTTGCAATAGTTTAAATAACAAATTTAAATTAGCCCTTTTCTCATATATTAGTTAAGATAAAATAAATATCTTGTTTTATTTGACATTTCCATTGATAACATGGCAGACATAAGTCACATGATATTTAATTAGTTAAATATCATACGAAATGAAAGAAAACATAATTGCTTTTTAAAAATTCTTCATGCAGAAAGAAGTGCAAAAACTTAATATTTATAAAATATTTGTAAATTAAAATTAAACCAATAAAAAAATAAAAAGATATAAGAGCCCAAAATACATGTAAATATTTATGATCATGGATTCAACTATAAATATAAGAGTACTTCTGTAAATTAAAGCAATTATATTGATCAAAGGTTATAATAACTTTGAAGTTGCCCTTGGGCTGCTAGATCCCACTGAATGCCAGTTTGCTGCTCATAGGTAGAAAAAAGATTAACTTCGCCTTCATTTGGATCGAGGGATATGAACCGCTTGAATTGAAATAAATTTCAAATCTACACAATTAGAGAGTACAATTCAAAATTCACTCGTATCGCTAAAATGTTTCAAAAATTAAGTGACAAATACATCAGAGAAGGAATTAATCTAACAACCATTGAATCGCTATTACAGACTTTTAATTCATATCCAAATGCAATGATAATCACCTAGGCATTAATTTCTGTGGGGAAATTTCATGAAATCACTTAAGCTGAATTCTAGTGTAAAGTTTCTTATGAACTATTGTATGTATTGCAATCCTATACAAAACAAAACGATATCATATATATAATCTATGGTTAACAACCCCACATATCCCACTTGAATAACCACAAGTGCCTGAAAATATGGATATTCATCAGTCATCACCATAATCCTAAGGAAGTAGATGAACGATGTTTTCATGTCCGTATTTTATTTTACCAAAACCATTGCAATATAGGGATGAAATGCTGTTATGCAATATATAATTTAAACCAGAAAAGAAGCCAAATGACTTTGAAAAACTATGGTACAAGCATTTAAGGTTCCAAAAGGAGTCAGATAAAATATAAACTTACAGTTGAACTGCTGCTTTGGCTATCATCAACTCAACACAGAACAAGGACACGATCAACTGCACCAGAGGGGGAACGACAAGAAAAGGAGAGGTCAAAAAACGTATAAGTATTGTGGATGAAAAAGAAATACATTCACACACAAAAAGATCTGCTTATGGTATAAATGTAATATCTCTATATAAGAAGCCTAGTCATAAGCTTTAGACAAAGTAATATAACCACAACAATCAAATACTTGAACTATATTAGTCATATATGTAAATATTGTCTCTGTAAGATAAATCTTTACCCCTTGAGGACCCCTAGTTCCTCTAATGAGGCTCGGAGATCAGAGCTCTTGCAACCTTCAGAGGTTCTGACAATATTAGGGCTGTCATTACATATAACATCAGTAAGAGGGTAAGTTCGGTTTGCATGGAGTTGGCTACTGGCACTGCTGCAAACTCCATTCAGCACTACAGACTTGTGAACACCACCAAGCAATCCTTCATAGTCGGTATCTCCACTTTCTCCAACGAAGACCACCACTTTTGACAAGTCCATACCCCAACGAAGATATAAATACCTGAGGAGCAAGTTTTTCATGAGACCTCTCACTTTCTATATTGGCTCAGAAAAATTACAAAATGCGGTGGCAACAAGTATTTTCATTCAGATACGGAGGGAGAACCATTGCAATATGAAATAGTCAATGTGAAATAGTTAAACGTGTAAGTAGTCAATGTAATATGAGAACAAATAATGAAGTCTAATTTCATAATCAAATGGTTAAGAAAGATTAAAAACCCACAATAGAAGCAATGCACAAGAAGGATAGGGTGTAATGAAAGTTTGATGACAACCAATTGTCATAATCATCTTTCAGATAGCGCAGTCACCTTGGATGTGCAGCCAAAAGAATAATTTGACCAAAAAGAACATATCATAATAAACTATCTATGACACCACTATCACACTACTTGATGACTTGATAGAGCTCATAAAAGTGATAGTTGATGCATTTACATTTACATTGAATTTCAAGTGAAGGCAACACGATAACAATAAGCTCACAATTCATGCTTAAACATACAATAGAAAATAATGCCATGATGAATAAAGATGGTAATTCAAATTCACAGATAATATTCTACACCTGAGAGCTTGTGAACGAGATGCCAGGACTGGGATCACATTAACCTTACTTCCATTTTGACAATAGACAACATGACAACGTAGAGCCTGAATTCTCATCAGCTTTCTTACTTCCTTTACAGGGGGAATCTGAAAAACAAATAAAGTTGTCAAGTTACATGATAATAGTTGCAACCTAGTGTAAATCAGAACTGCGAGATAGTTATTCCATGAAGGCACTAAAGAGTATAATGAGCCTACTCTAGGACACCAACACAACTTGATACAGGAAAGACTGAAAACAGGGAAACAATTTCAAGTTATCGATACAGTTGGCCCTGCTGCTCGAGAACGAGGAAAACAAGATAGAAGGAAACAGATTTACCACTCCAGGCTTATGAACTTTAAATGAGTAGCAGTAGTCAGCTGAAGTTTCTTCATCTTCTACAACAATGTGTTCTTCCTTCTCTCCTTTCTTATCTGTTATAGAAGTTGCCCACCGTACTAAAGTCTTTCTCAAACCCTCACCTCCCCAGCGGTACTCAATATGTGAATGATAATATAAGTCCACCACAAATTGGTTTTCCTCTGAATGAATAGATGAATAATAGAGATCACCACCACTATTGCAAATATATGCATCGAAGTCAGTAGGCTTCAATCCTTCAGAAATCAGAAAGGAACGTATTTCTCTAATGTTAAATGATGTAGCTAGTATAAATCCAACTGAGCCTTCTGTCCTTTCTGTCTCTAAGGCCTCAAAGATCTTTTTAACACTTTCAGAAAGACCAGAATTTGCATCACAGTCCACAGCAATCACATAAATGTACTTCCTCCTTCTCAGTGCTGGGAACTTATCAGTAGATCCAGATTTCTGCGCACTTTTTCCAACAGCCTTAGACCATGTTAATACAGCATTTTCTAGCTTGCTTCTTCGATCTTCAGAGTCTAAGGAACCATCAACATATTCTCCAATGTCAGTCTTATCTCCATCAAAGGAGAACTTCAGGTTCAAAGATATATCCTGTATATCCCTCAATGAGTCACTAGGTGAATCTGATTCAGAATTTTCATCATCATCGTCATTCCGCAACCAATGAGGTTGCCTTGGTTTGCAACTTGCAATTTTAGAGAGATAATTTCTACAATGTTCTGGCCATGAGAAAAGGTGAATATTTTTCAATCCATTTGCTCTACATTTGGCCCAGAGATGCTTATCAGCCACCAGCTTCAAAAGAGCATCAGCAATAGATTGCTGATCATGGGGATCAACAAGGAGACCATTGTCTAGTACCTGCAATCAACATGAAAAACCAATATACGTATAATTTGCAGGTGACAAAACATATCCCTTGGAGTCCTTATAGCTGCACTATGTAGTAGGGAAAAGTAGAAATACCCTGTGTATATCAACAGGGCCACCATTTTTTGTGGCAACCATAGGCAGCCCATGTGCTGCAGCCTGTTAATGTAGAAACCACATTGGTAATCAGCACAAAGTTGAAAATGTCAAGGCTTAAATACATCTGAAGCTAGAAGGGTACCTCAATCAGTGTGAGCCCAAAAGGCTCAATAAAAGCTGGATTTATGAACACACCCTGTCAGAGAAACAATAAGCTGAGACTTAAACTAAAATAATATTTTCTTAAATACCCATTACCGGAAAATAAACAGTATGAGGCACAACGGCATGTTCATGGAGGCACCAAGGCAATATAAACCTTAAGAGTTATACCAACCAAATAGGTAATATCATATCTTCAATCTCTTAAATAAAGATGTTTCACAGCAGAGGTGCCCTCAAACAAAGGCCAATCTATTATATAGAAATAATTGCTGACGAATATGAATGGATTCAAACCTTAATCAATTGCTAGAAAGCAATTTAGATTTAGAATTTCTTTCAAAAACTGACATTGAAGCTACACCGACTTTGGTAAACTTGTTTAGCTTGGATAACAAGTTCAAAACCAGAGAAACATAAGATTACCTTGGTCTTTGCTGCTAGACGGTAAATGTCAGGAACATCAGATTGCTTGTGATGTTTGGGAAATGCCACTTGCCCATAGAGATCATACTTATCAACCAGCTTAAGAATTGACATAAGAACAGAAGCATTTGTGCCTGACATTTCATCAATATTATCTCGATTACCCATTATCAAGGTCTGCAAAACATACAAGAAACAACTAAATGTCCAATATTAGAGCAAAATGCCACATAACGACAAGAAAAAATAAAATCACCTAACATATACATGTTTCTGTACTTACAAGATTAGCAAGCTCCCTTAGAGGTCGACATTCCCCAAATGCCTTCACTAAGGTTGTTAGATTTTTCTTTGGATCTGGCCTGGCAAGTGCAAGAATCATAGGCTTTCTTGGATTCGAAAAGAAGCGCATTATCTGCATAGGCAATGATATACTCTTAGTTTGCAGTGCACTGTCTATTAGACACTCGCTTAGACTTCGAAATAACTAAAAGCAGGGGACAGAGTGTAATATATTTCACAAATAGTTAACAAAACAATCAGTACTTCAAGTTTTTCATATTGCTGACTAGGTGCACAGAGGATCTCTCTAACCTCTGCCCAAATAGGTGGATCTGGAGACTTCCCGTCTTCGTTAGGTTCGGGTTCAGCATCCATGTCTCCATCATGTGGAATTATGTGATGAAATTCCATCCCAGGTGGAATCACCTGCAATATGAAACCCATGCAGTTACTGAGACTGCAACAATTTTACATCACAGCTGCTGCAGAAAAAAGCTATGACATGGACTTAAAATAAAATTGCAAGTACAGAAATTATGATGAAAGAAAAATACTTCCAAGATAGATCAAGAGATTTACTTCAAGCTCAAGGAGCAGTTGATCTTTAGATTTAGTAATGGCTGAAGTGAAACTTAAATACAATATTTTGGCCATTTAGCGAACTGATAAACTGAAGAAACTAATAATTTCATTTTCAGAAAGTAGGATGCTTAGTTAAAGGGTGGCAAAACTTACAGCCACAAAGCAGTTTGTAGTGCCCCAGCTTTACAAACTAAGAACGTTATAGAGGTCTGAATTTTGATATTTCAGTAAACTTAAAGCTTTCAAATCGTAAATATATTATTTTTTAGAATATATTTAGACTGTAGTAATGCTCTTAGTTTGTAAAGTTGGGGCATTACAAGTTTCTTTTATTCTGCTCAGATGTTGGAGGTGGAATTGTTTTGACTCAGGGAATGCATAAACTTTTCTTTGGCTGTTTTGTCAAGTTGAACAGCATTGAGTTGGAAGGAAATTTCTTATACAAAACATGACTTGAACTAAAAGCTTGGAAATGCATTCTCTCAGCATGATGAAACAATCTATGCAACACGTTCTACGAGGGTATGATAATCAGCAGAATTTTTACAGGCATACTGGCTCTCAATCATATGATTTTAGAAATATTGACTAGATCAGAACTTTGTCAAAATAGAAACATGTACTTACAACCATACGAGGCATGAACCGTCCATAGCAGCTCACATTGCGCTTAATTCTGGCACGTAGCTTACGTTCTAATATTGGATCAAAACCATCATACAAACGCCACTGCTCCTCTATCTCCTGTCTTGTGCTAGTAATGACTATTTCAGAGGCATCGAGAGATAACTCTTCTGCCTCAATTCTTCGCATTATTTTGTAAGTAGTATTGATCTCATCCTTTGACAGTCGGCTTTGTCTCAGAAGTTGTTCCAGCTTATCACGGCCCAATGAATGACCAGTGAAAAGCATTGGAACATTCAGAGCACCGGATAAAAGAGCAGCAGAGTCACCTGCATCTGCATAGTGCCCATGGATAGCAACAGGCCAGACTGGATGCCCGTTACCAATTTGCTCACCAAGAACCTTTGACATCTGTATAATATGGTTAAGAGCACCATCAACAAATTCATGGATGTGTGGCCATAGTTGTTCTTTTGGAATATATTTATCTTTTGGCCCAAAGGGAACACGAACTATATAAGCACCACTACTCTCTCCCATCTCATTCATCAAGCCTTCAGAGTCTCGAGGAGGCAGCATCTCTGTGGGTTCACCATAGCTCCAGTCTACTTCAGGTGAAGATACTTGTCTAGTAAGCAAATCAACACGATATACACCTGGCATCGAACCTAAAGCTCTCGCCAATTCAACAATATACTTCACCTGAAGAAAACATTAAAGGAAGTCATATTTATCAATAAAGAGTAGTCATACCATGAATCAAGATACTAGGTTGGCCCTATGTATACTGAGAATTGAATTGAATTCATAAAATAACAACAAAAATAACGTTAACAAATAAAAACGAACAAAATTCAGCAGAATCAGTCCCTACCTGACCACCAGTATCAGAATCACGGCCAAGCTCCATGTTTTCACCACGTATTAATCCATGAAGGCTGCAAGAGACCAGTGTCAAGAAAGCATGTAATTATATTTTCTACCTTTTTGGATATCCAAATCTTTTGACTGCAGCGCCTAACTATGAGATCTTGCATGCTTATATTCTGACATGTCTCAGTCAATGATTTTGCTTACTTAAGATGTTAGAAGTTTTCAGCAGGTTGGTCTGTTGAATTCAACCAGAACCATGTCCATGATTGGGACTTTAACTGGAAAGTGAGAGTAAGGAGCAACCAAGCAAAACAAAGTAAAAGTTTTTTTTATGTTGCATGTCATATATACCAGTTCTTTTCGACCCCAATAAAATTTAAATGAATTTTACCTCATACCTAATCAATACAATATACAGCTTTTTGCCCTTTTGTTGACTAGCCCAGGCCTCCATAGTATCAACCGAACTAATTCTAGGCAAGCGGCTCTTATTGCTTTCAGTCTGGGATGAAATGTCACCAACTACATCTCCTTTCTCCCCCTCAGATAAATCCTCAGACATATCAGCAATTGCTTCTCTGCGTCCTTTTTCACGTTCAAGACGGCGTTTAGCCATCCTCTGTGCCTGCTCCCCCTCAAGCTAAACACACTATAAATTGTCAGAAAGAGTATTGATGGAACGATATAAAATTTTGACCAATAAAATATAAGAATATGAGCAAGTTTTTAATAACCCCATACCTAAAACAATTTAGCGTGATTTCACGTCATTTCACCATACTCTTAAATTTAAAGCAAATAAAGGAAATATCAGTCACTATTGAGAAGATATAAACACAACATGGAGCTGGTAAATCATAGAATCAGCAATGATTGAATATGGGAGCCTCCTGAGGTACTACGGTCAAGCAAAAGATTATTCATAACCTCAGATTGCAGTCATACGACAGCTTTGAACCTATAGTGTTCTCAGTTATTGATCACCTATTGCACAGCATGGAGTGGACAGAAGAATGACATGGAGTAATTGCATGCTGCACTGATGAGAGATCTCACAATGTCATGCCAAAACTAAATTTTGATGTGTGTCAATAGATCTTATTACAGTTTTCCACAAGATTTTAGTCATGGTGCCAATCTTATTGGTCAAAAATTGCACTTACAGAAGAACAGAACTGGAAAATCCTTTTGAAAGATCTAGTAAGAAGAATCAAATTGGTGTCTCAAGTGTCGAGAAATTCTACATGTCATGTATAGTTGCTTTTGCCGATTGAGTACGCTATCAATACTTGCGAATTTTCCGCTAGAGTGTCGGAAGCTTGGCAGTAAATGGGGAACAAAAATAAATGGACTGATGAAAGACCAAATGATCTCATTTGGTTCGCGTCCTCTATAGTGTTACAAGAGAACTACAGAAAAAATCGGAAACATTGTTTCAGTTTTCGCACTCTCCTTTAACTACATTCATATTTGCATCTCTCACTTATAGTCTAGTATACTTAAAATATTTCATAAAATAAAAGATTCGCCCTACACTCATACAATGTGTTGAGGAACAAAAACTATTAACACTGTAGAGAATTTGGATCAATAGCTACAAAAACATTAATCAACCGAACGCAAAAAAGAATAGCATATCAGCTTTACAAATTACACTAATAAAGCCAATTACCACATATACAACCTCAACCATAACTACATTTCATCTAAACCTAAAATCCTCCAAACACATACCAAAAAATGAAGGAAAAAAAAAAACCTGTTTTTTCTGGCGTGCCAAATTCCAAATCCGCCAGCACATATTCTCCAGCCTCGTGTTCCTCTCCTGCGGACTCCGCGTCGCCTGCGCCTAAGATTCACACACACCGACATGCATCATATAGCAATAATTAATACAGGTAAACACACACACACACACACATTAGCAGAGAGAAAATCAGAATGAGTACATACTCGAACCCAGGATCGATGAAGGTCGGACTCATCGAAACCGGTAATGACCTCCTCGACGAAGTATCTGGTAGGGCTAAACCTCCCCCTCTCTCGCAGCAGCAGAGACGACTTCACTTCGTCGATACCAGGGCCAACATCCAGAATCGCCTCAAGGTAGCTGTTGATCCAATCGTTTCCCGCCATTAATCTTAATACTTCTGCGTCTACAACGCGTGTGTGATTAAGTAGGATCAATGGTTGTCTGTGTGTGGAGAGAGAGAGAGAGGTGGAAAAGATGTTTCTGGAGGTGGTGATGACTGATGACAGAGAAAATTAAATAGAAATTGTAGAGAGAGATTCTGGGGAATATGAGAGTACACACTTCAGTCTACTGAGTGACAAATGAAGGCTATCTATAGGCAAACAATTTCTGCTAATATATAGGCCTTTTTTTCTTTTCTTTTCTTTCTAGAATTTTTTAAAAAAATCTCAATAAAATATTTTTAGAATTTTATTTATATGGAAAAATATATTCTTAATTTGGTAACACCTTAAAATCTAATTTAGCAATCATATATAATATCGTTTAATTAATACTAATTGTTGAAAACATATATTGTATTGGTAATTAAACATAATTTATATAGGTTGATTAGTTTATTCCTTACTTTCCTTTTAATTTATATTTATATATGTTTAAAAGTGTAAGTTAAATTTCCTTAAAAATTAAAATTAAAAACCATAGTATATTTTAAATGTATGTTTGCAAACATCATTATATTTGTTATTAACTAATATTTTTTAAAAATTAGACTAATACATTTTAATCAACCCACCTTAAATTGAATTGTTTGTGTAAAATTTTAATTTTTAAAATTAAAATAAATATAAAATATATAAATATTTTTTTAGGATCACTGATCATCTTTTTATAAGATAAAAGATGTAAATAAAATATAAGGGATTTCTTTAGTAGATTTCTAAAATTAAAATAAAAACAAATAATATTATTATATATGAGAAAATTTGTGGTTGTGATACATGTCTAAACAGTCAGTGTATCAGCTCTGCTACCATACCCACCGTGGGCACGTTAAGATATGTCAAAAATCCAGAATGTCTATCTATTAATTTCAGCTCTGCTACCATACCCACCGTAGGCACGTTAAAATATGTCGAAAATCTAGAATGTCTATCTATTAATTTCACTTTTCATATAATAAAGAGATGAGATCAATACACGTCATCGGTGGGCATATTAAGAGTTGTTCACAGTGGACATTTTATCATTTTCTGTCAATGTATATGTTAAATATTAACATATAGAGAATTTTATAATGACAGAGTCTTGGGTGAAACCGTCTCATGGATCCCATTCAGTGAGACGGATAGAGTCGGGTCAAACATAAAAATTATGTAATACTTTTGTGTGTGTTATGTAATACTTTTATGTATATTAGGTAATACTTTGTATTATAAAATGTGTTTTGAGTTGAGTCAGACTATAAGAAAATATGTAATACTTTTATGTATATCAAGTAATACTTTTGTATTATGGGATAATGACCCGAATTGGGTCGGGTCGGGTCAACACAAAAACGCACGGATCCTAGCTAGGCACCCAGGTGCTCTTCTTCCTCGTGCGTGAATTGTGTTATATGTAATACTTTTGTGTGTATTAGGTAGTACTTTTATGTATATCATGTAATACTTTTTGAAAATATCACATAACTTAATATCATATAATACCTTTATATATATGAGGTAATACTTTTATGTGTATCATGTAATACTTTTGTATATATCATGTAATACTTCGATCCGACCCTACCCGTCTCACGGAATGAGATCCGTGAGACGGTCTCACACAAGACCTACTCTTTTATAATTATGATGTGGTTATTAGATATTTAATGAGATGATTACCTAAAATCCACACAAGCTCAATTTGAAGAGTGAATTAAACACACATTGACATACACATGAGAAATATTTACTAAAACAAATTTACTATAATTTTGAGGTGGTTACGACTTACGATTGTAAATAGTTTGGTCCATTGATTAAATACAACGTTAGCAATTCATATTTTTTCTTCTTTGAATTACGAATTAAATAAAATTGATGATAGAAAAGTACATAAAATTTAAATTATAGAACGAGAAACAATATAAATTGATCAAAGTGAAAGTAAAATCAATATTTTTTGACTTCTTATTATTTTTAGATTCACATCAATGCTCTTTCAATTTTGTGGAACTTAATTAGTGTACTGTTTTAAATTGAAATTTAACATTAATCTTTTTATTGTGGTATTTATGTCAGTTAAATATTTATATGAATTAATATTTATTTTGTAAGTTATGAATTATGAGATGATTCACCTTATAAAATTAAATTTATTAAACAGTTTTATAAAATCTTTACTTGTTTACCACGTGAATCATCTCATCTTTTGTTGTGAAGACAACAAAATTGCAAGATGAATTTCTGTATGATCTTTAAATAATTGCAAGAGAAGATAATGTAATTCTACTCCGAATTTTGTGTTTACTAATTTTTTTTCTACAATTACAAGTGTACGATGTAAATTGCAGAAACAATGAGTAAGGTTAAATGGTTGATCCCACATAAATTATCCTTGTTTTTTTTTAATTCATTTTCTTTTATTTTCATTTTTTAATAATAATAAGGAATATTATGAAATATATCTTTTTTTAGGTTAAAAAAATAGCTCAAATTGCTGGAAAAGAATGCCAATTTTTACATTAGAATAATGCAAAATTTACAATAAAATATCGTACAATGTTGGAAATGCACAAAATTAATATTTTGGATTACATTACTAATATATGCTCATGATAAGAATAGATACTTTTGTTGAGTGAAATAATTGCCGAGGATCATGCTTTGGAGACTAACTTTCGAGATGTATTTCTAGGATTTACAGTTAGTGTTTTCTTCTATGTTTCAAGTGTAAATGGAGATCTTTTGTATATGGATTGAGTACCTCTATACTCTTAATGAGTAATTTTGTTTTACTGTACAGAAAAAATGAATAGAAACTTTTGTAATGACAATATTTTGTAGCATAAGATTCTATGTTTTTAAATCATGTTCTATTCTATATTTTATCAGTATATTATATTATATGTATTGGTGTTAACTGTTAAGAAAACAACCTACAAGTCCATACACTTTGAAATCCCTTCTTTTTGTCGTATAAAAAATAATAATTTGTTATTTCAGTCTATTCTTTTAAATTTATGGATTTGATCATATGATATAGTTAAATGAATGCAATTCTGACCAACTTGTGTTTATTCTTGAACCAGCTGAGGTGTACGTGTGCATGTGGGGCCTCTATGGGACTGTTGGGCGGGGTGGGCAGTTCTGAATTGTAATTTGTTTCCCATCATATCTTTATTTGCATTTTGTTTTAATAAACTAGATTTACAAATTGTAATAATAATTTAATTCAAATATGTAGATATAGAACTTTTAAAATATTAGTAATTAATGACTATTTTGCTATTAAATATGATTAAGTTTAGAAGAGTTTATGAATATATAACTGAATATGTTAGAAATTCGACGTTGTATCATTACATTACAAAGAACTTATAAATGTATAAGCTCTCGTGGAAAACTTCAAAGAGCTTACAAGCTCGAACAAACAAACACCTCATAAGTCCTTCAAAAAAAACATAATATTAATTATTTCATAAATTTAAATATTAATATTAATTTTATTATAATACATATAATTTGTATATTACATAAGTATACTGATATATTAGTTTATAAATAACATGTCAGATCAAATATTTTCCAAAGTCGTGGTTAACCATTCAATCTTAACGATGTTTCCTATCACCTCCTTAAATACTTAATTAGAACAAAATAAAGAATACTGTAAGAATACATGAGTTTATTGTACGTCATCTTAAAGAAATGAATAGTGACAAACACTTGTTAACTGTCACTTGATTTTATCATTATTTTTACATTAAATATGACTAATTAATGATTTCAAATTTTTTGTTGCTAAGTAACATTAAATGAAAATGTTTCTAAATAACACATTCTAGCCTTCAATAATATAAATTATATATATATATATATATATATATTTTTTTTTTTAAATTTCTTAATTTAAAAATTTAGAAAATTAATATAAATTAATATGATAAGTGGATTGAATAATATAATTGATATAATAATATATATTCTTTTCAAAATGATAAATAAAAATTATTTATGATCCTCTACAAATACAACGTGTATTTCGATAACTAAATAATTATTTAATAAAAATATGTTATATTTAATGTTAAATTAAACGACATGTATTATGCAAATCTTCATAAATTGAATTTTACTATATAAATAATATTTAAATTTTTTAATTTTACTAAGTTTAATTTTTTTTTTTTTATAAAATTCTGTGTAATACACGTGACTCTATACTAGTTAGTTTATAAATAACATGTCAAATCAAATGTTTTCCAAGGTTGTGGTTAACCATTCAATCTTAACGATGTTTCCTATCGCCTCCTTAAATGCTTAGTTAGAACAAGATAAAAAAAAATTGTAAGAATATAAGAGTTTGTTGTACGTCATCTTAAAGAAACGAATAGTGACAAACACTTGTTAACTGTCACTTGATTTTCTCGTTAAGAGACAAATGAACTGATATTGGACATGTGTCAGCCCAACAAAGCATGATCACAATCCATGAACATTCAGCATCTAATTAAAATTTGAATATTATTTATTTATTTATTTATTTTTATTTTTTATGAACAAAAACATTCTTTTAGAAGGACAGGGAGACACCATGCACATGAAGAAACATTTATTTCTAGAATTTTCAAAGATTGAAAGTGCCAATTATAAGAGTGGACACATGCAATGAAACAAGAGAACATGCTAACATAGTTATAGTTTAACCAACCACTAGTGTAGAGTCTGTAGACCCCGTGAAATGCACTGGTTTTTATCTAAAAAAAAACATTAATTCTATAAAAGTATTGAATAAAATAATTATAAATAAATATAAATAATAATCAAATATTAGTATTATCTCATTTAATATTTACATAAAGTATTAATTAATTAATATATATTATATTTGTCTATATCTATGTATGACACATGATTTTTCAAAATCAATAATTTTACAAAATGAATGTAAATAGAAGAAAACAAGTGAAAATTTCATGATTATTTTAAATAATAAAAATAATAAATAAACACAATTTAATTTTTAGAAGAATAAATCGTTAAATACGATTTTAATTAATATAGTTGATTCACTAATTCCATGAATAAATATTTCACGTATCTAGAGATTTTAATTATCGATTATTATTATTAGTAATTAGTAATTAATAATTATGTAAGAAATTAAGAGTTTTGAAATAGATTTGTGTCTTAATTAAGAGCTAAATTAATAAAATTAAATATTGATAAATGAATGGTTAAAATTACTTTATTTTTAGGAGGGATAAGATTGAACCACATGTGTCATTCTTGATTTCTCCTTTATTATATATTAATTAAATTAATTAATTAGTAATTAATAATAATTAATAATTAATTAAAGATGTCCCATCATTGCTAAATGCTAACTAATTACACTTAATTTTCTATCACTTTTACTTTTGCAGATGCTCTCATGCTCATACGTGGCACCGTGTATTAGAATACAAAAAACACGGAGAATATCAATGGAAAATTCCATCGACAAACCTGAAATTTCCGTTTTGGTCGTCTTGTCAGCAACGTTTTGTCGATAATTTTTTTTTTCCATTCTAGATCAATAATCAATATCGAATTAGTTATAATGTAGCATGAAATACAATTTACGTTGGATTAATATACATGTATTATGTCATATATAAATTATATAATTTACTTCTAAATTTACATATGTTTGTATAATTTTACGCGTATTTACATTTATAAAACAGGTAAAGTGAATATATAATAAATTAATCTGCATGATTAAATTTTATAGGATTAACTAGTATAAGTTTCGTGCGATGCACGGACATATAAATTTCACTATTTATATATTTTAATATGAAAATGTTGAATACAAAAAATAATAAATTCTTTTGGAGAATTTCAGTTTGATTTATACTTCTGTGACTCACGACCATAAAATCTAAATATTTTGAGTTTGATGTGAAAATTTTAATTTACAAAAAATAAATAAATTAAGTTATCATAATATTTCAATCTCATTTGGTATACCTGTGTCTGTGTGATGTATGGACAAATAAATTTGAAGTGTTGGTAATTTTTTGATATAAAAATGTTGTCCATGAAAAATAATATAATTTTTCAAAGTGTTTTCAATTTAATCTACTACCCATATAATTTACAAATTTAAATATTTTTTTTATTTTCATCATACGTTGTCGTCACTATTGGCCTGAAACAAACTTATGCAAATTTATGTTCAATAATTTGTTCATAATGAGTATAAAATGGTGATATTATTGAGCATTATAATCAAGTTTTGATAATATTTCAACCTCATTTGGTATTCGTGTGTGTGATGTAGTGAATAAATTTCATGTGTTGGTAATTTTTTGATATAAAAATGATGATCATGAAAAATCATATAGTTTTTCAAAGTTATTTCAATTTAATCTACTACTCATGTAATTCATCTAAATATTTATTATTTTCATCATATGTAGTTTAACTATTTCAGTACTTGTTTTTGTCACAATTGGCCTAGAAAATACTTGTGCAAATATATGTTCAACAACTTATTCATAATGAGCTTAAAATATTGATATTATTGTATATTATCCCAAAATAAAATTTCTAAATTTAGCATACCATAAAAAAATCTGTATAATTATTTTTTTCAAATGTCTTGAAATCAAAATTTATCTATTAGAAAAATCATATTGGATGGTAAACATTTCAAAATTTGATAAATCTAAAATCATGAAACTATATTACAACATAAACTAAATATATTTTATCATTGTTCTGTGAACTTCATGCTACCATAATAGTGAAATTTCATATTTTTATTTACTTTTTAATTAAGGAGGAAATATTATTTATTCTTACAACAAAAAAAATGATAAATCCGCTAATTTTTTCATGGATATATAAAATAATTTAGATTAAGGTACAAATTTTTATTTACAACTTTTCATGACATGATATTATTACCATATATACACAAATCATACTAACTTTATAACATACTAAATATGATCATATTTTTTTCCTCAATTTTCATATATATACAAAATGATTTTCATACCATGAATATACATAAATTATGAAAAACTAAATATTTACAATCTATAAATTTATAAAATAATAAATATTTGTATTTTTACTTTAAAAAGTAGAAATGAGGCTAGTTGGTTTTTATATAAATGACAATGAAATTTCATAATAAAAAATTCAAAGTATTTAAAATATATATGTAAAAATTCTTCATCTACGTATTATCACTCTTATAAATAGCATCGACTATCTATTCTTCATGATTAATAATGAAGATATATTTAAATAATTTAGCATTTTGAAATAGAACATATTTTTTATTATTTTTTTTATAAGTATAAGTATAAATGATATGTTTTTTTTAATCATATTTTTTATACTTAATTTGTAGTTTTTAATAGAAAGTATATGAATTCATAAATTTTATACTTCCTAAATGTTATTGTGTGCAACAATATATCATATGTATATTTTTTTATTATATTCAAGATATATTACAAATCTTTATGATTTTTAATAAGAATTAATATAGTATAATAAAATAAAATTATATAAACACTATGTTATATTATTAGCATTGTTACATAGAAGATATATAAAAATTGGAGTATTGTATACGACATATTTGTCAAATAAAATTGTGTGATGTTTATAATAATTTTACAATACATATTTCAAATATAGTAAATAAAAATAGTTAATTTACCTTATTTTATATATATTGGTTGACTTGATTAAAACTCACTTCTTGATCTTCGACCCCTTAGTCACTACGAACGCCCCCTATCAATGCAATGATATATTTATTGAGGTGGTATATGTGTATGTGGGGTAGTGGTGCCCGGTTTAACCGAACCGCCGGTTAGGCCAACCGGACCGAACCGGGGTAAGTTCAATTCCAGTTTCGGTTTGTAACCGCTGGTTTATCCGATTGAGCGATCCGGGACTAACACGTGGCATTTAAAAAAAAAAATTCGCGCGAATCGCCGGTTAACCGGCGGTTCCGGCCACAACAGTTAGTTTTCGCCGAAGTCCGGCGACACGTGTCATTTTCACAAATTTTCAAAAAAAAAAAAAAAAAAATCGGAAAACCGACGGTTCAAATCGGCGGTTCACGGTTCTCCAATACACGGAACCGGAACCGAACCGGATGAAACCGATTCACGGTTCCCGTTTGGAACCGGAACCCCAAACCGTTGACCCCCGATTTCAAACCGGCCGGTTCCGGTTTTTTCTAAACCGTGGGCACCTCTAATGTGGGGTACAACATTAGAAATACAAAAAAAAAATACTTTGATGATCTATAGTTCTTGAAATCCGATCATTATGTTATTTTAATTTATTCAACAAACATATATTTAATCTTTGATTATATCAACAATTAAAAAGTTATTAGATGAGATCATATTAACATTCATATATCATATATAGATAATAATTTCCAAGATTTTGTCAATATTATAAATGATATTATTACCATATATATAAATCATGTTTAATACAATAAAATTAATAATTTATAATTGATAAATTATGAAATAATATGTATTTCTATTTTTGGGAGGTAGAAATTGACGGGAAAATTTTAGCATTTCTATTTTAAGGGGGTAATTGTTATTATATATATATAGATATAGATATAGATATAGATATAGATATAGATATAGATTGCTAGAAAAATCACGAACTTTACTTAATTTGTAATTTTAATAATTTTTTTGAATATCACCAAATATAATATGAACTTTCACATCTTCTACAATTTTAACCAATGACCGGATTTTGTGTATATTTATTTTGGAAATAACTTCCATCATTTTAAAATAACTATTATTATGTATGTTAAGTCATTGTTCTATTTTGGAACAATGAGAATTATTTCCAAAATAAACATACCCGAAATATGCTCTTTGATTAAAATTGCAAAAGATATGAAAATACATATTATATTTGGCGATGTTCAAAAAATTGATTAAAATTACAAATTAAGTATATTTTTTTATTTTTCCCACAATTAACCCAATTTTATATTCTCATGCCTCAACATCCTTATCAATTAGGAAAGGATGAGTGATAGACACTTCAATTGACAATTAAACTAGGACTTGACAATTTATTAGGTTTTGCCAAACTCATATAATTATTTCTTGTCAAATTAAAATCATGTGGGTACTATTTGCTATGTTGGGTTTAGCTTCTTTCTTTATTTTTGGAAATGCAGTACTTCCATTTGACTTTTTGACATTTATACGTAAAATTAGTTTCCTTTAAATTGATGTTAAAAAAAAAAAGTTCAAAGAGTGGCCTATTTTAGTATATTTTTTTTTTACTAGCTAATTGGTGCCATAATAGCTTGTTAAGATGGTGGCCACCAAATTGGCTCAAACGAGATGATCAATCATACACGACATTATGACCTTCTCATGAAAATATTTAATTGAATCCAAATTGATTTTTTTTGTACCCAAGATTTAACATGACAGCAAATATATATCGCAGTTTGAGTAAGATCTCAGGTTTGAATTCTTCTAGTTGTAGCAAAAAATTGATCTTTTCATTTAACTCTCCCAATAATTAGTTTCTTGTAATTATGATGGGCCTTTCACTGTACATGTTGGGTATTTAAGCTCAAAATGAAAGCCCAACTTACTGGGCCACTTTAGTTTGGGCCTTAGCATATTGATGGCACCGCACTCGCACATATCCAAATCATTTAAATAGATAATAATATCTCATCACATATATAATACTCATTATGTGGCAACAATCATTTAATGTTGTTGTCATGTTACGATCAAGATATGGTAGAAAATATACATTTAATTAGTTTAATATCTGACATTATGAATGTGATATACCCAATTGTAATTTGAATAAAAAAAGCTGCGCATATTTATTTAGTAATCTAAAAGACTGAATATTTGAAAAGTCTTATCAACATGTGCAATAAATATCCATACATCCATAAATTCATGAAAGAAGAAACAAAAAACATCACCTTTGAAACTAAAGGATTTGACCACGCAAATTATATCATCTCTTGATTATTCTGTGCGCTTTCATTTTTTAGTTCCTTACCATATGACAATAACCATGCAAGTTTCTTGTTACAGAAAAAGTCATTTAAAAAGGAACTAGTATGGGTTCTCAGAAAAAAAAAAAAAAAAAAACAAGAATTATACAAAAATTCATAGTTTATCAGATTTTAGTTTTATAATGTCAAAATTATTTGCTAATCAACATTTCTTTCACAAATTTTAGATAAAAAAATATTAACTCTAATATTTATAATTTCAGCACGCTTAATATATATATTAAACTTGACGGTTTTATTGCTACTCTCAATATAATACATTACACTATTAAAGTTACAACATATGACATAATTAAACTTCACATACAAGTACTTAATTACTACACTTAATAAAATACAAAATATGAACTTACACTTAAATACACATAAATAATGCATCAAACAAATTTGTTAATGGAAACTAACAAAAAAAAAAAAAAAAGCCTTACTTCAATGTATTTTATAAGATATTAGCACTGAGGAACGAATTTACATATTTTAAAATATTTTTTATTATATCATTAATTTGTTAGAGTTTCTTTCTTACATCGTAATAAAATGAATTTAGTACATTTTTCTACGTTATAACATAAACTTTTGTCCTCTCAACAGTATCCAAGTACGTCTATAATCACACATACGAGAAAATCGAGATGAACCGAATTATTACAAAAAATAAAAAAAGATGAAGTGAATCGATGGAATGGAGTGAAGATTTGTTGTGCTTTGACCAAGAAAACAGAGAGACCAAAGCAATGGGAGTTTCGTAGGAGTAGCCCGTCAAAGAAGAGATGCAAGCTTTGAATATTAAACTCCATTTTGGCCAAAGACTAAAACAATACGAATACCAGAAACTGCCTACACACATCGCAGGCGGAGCCCACCATTCTTTTACGATCCTTCCGCCGCTCTATCTATGCCCCCTTTTCATTCTTCTTTGACATTATCACTACAATCATCCATATATAAATTCAAACTGGGCACATACTGATGCTGTATGTATGTATGTAAATATATACATGTATATTGTGTTGCTTCTCTGTCAGCAGCCGCCTTTATTCAGGTTTGACTTCAATTAATGCTCAACTTGTATTTATCCTTAGTTTGCTCTGACATGTGGATATATGTTATCCAGTGGATGTTTTGTAATCTGGGTTGGGATTGTATGAGCATTTCTTGGTGTTGGTGAGGGGAATTTGAATTGGGAAGGGTTTTGGTTTGGTTGATTGGATTGGATTTCTTTTACTTTCAAGGGCTTGTAGTGTGATTTGGGTTTGGTTTTGTTTGTGGGTTTTTATTTTATCTTGATTTATGATTGGATTCTTGATGGTATGTGTTTGGGATTTGTAAGGTGCCACTTTTGAGTTCAAGAACTATCAGTTGGATGTTTGAAATTATTGCAATTGTAATAATTTAGGGTTTTGGTACCTTCTTGAGTTTTGCTGGCTTTTACTGAATTTCACACTAAGGTATTAGTTGAAGTATAAGAACAATTTTGGTGCGACTAGTGATTTAGGCATACTTGTTTATTTAATTTTTAGTTTCTGCACCACTTTCTTAAGGCTTGTCTTTGGTGAACCAGATATATTGTGGAGATCGCGCTTGCTTGATCAGAGGAAATTTGTGAAAACCATGAATAAGGATTCAGTTTTAGTATCTTGTAATTGAACTCATGCTACATGTCTTTGACTTGGCTAGCTAGGCCATGTCCAAGGTTATGCGTCCTTGTGGAGATTCATTGTTGAGGAACTTGTGTGGCTCTTTGTGGATAATGGGGCTAGTTTTGTTAACTCTATTATTTCTTGTGGAATCAACAATAGTATCTGCTTCTGCGTTGAAGCATGGAAAGGATTGCGGGAAATACTATATCAGCCATTCGGATGATCCTAGTCGTGAATTCTTCCATATTGATGGGAAATTAGTAGATAGGTATTTCTTCTGTAAGGCCTTGCAAGATTATCATGAGAGACAATGCTTTGATACGGAAAATGTCAGATATCAGTATTGCCAATCATTAGGTATCATCAAACTGCGCCATTTTACTCTATGTGCTCATTTGATGTTTATTACTGTCTAGGTTGGTTTTTTACTTTAATATTGATTTATTACTGTATCCTGCAGAGAAGTTGCCCTTTCTTGCAGGAAGAAAATCCCTACATACTGTGGTTAGAGAAGGATATAACACATCTCCGGATGGAAAGGACGAAAATGAAAACTCTTTTGTAAAACCAAAAACGCTAGCCATGGCAGTACCAGCTTTCTTCCTTTTATGTTGCATGTTAATTTGCCCGTGCTTCCAAACCAGGAAAAAAGATACTGGTCATACTGTTCTCTCCAAGGAACCAAATTCAAGTGAGTACTGTAGCGTACATTGTTCAGATGTTTACAATTGATCTTTTCACTTTCGACCTCTGCTAAGTTATTATTGAATACATGAGGTGATAGAAAATTTGTTATTTTGGTATAGAGATAGTTGCATATGATAAAGATAAATTGTTCTTGTATTGATGAAAATATTTTCATATTCATCTGTAATTAGGTTGTATATAATACAATTTTATGTCATAGATAGTGAATTTTCCCTGATTTAGTTTTTCTTTATCCTCTCTCCGTTTTCAATCTTCGTCTTCCACCCCATTGCTGGCATATGTCTTAGAGCTCCTCCTGGCCTCTGATCCAAATTTATGCTGTTTTTCTTTCTCCGTGTTGTTGTACTGTTTTCTTTCATGATGCATTCTGGCAGAATGTTAGACATCTAAGCTGGTGAGTGGTGAGCCCTAACTTAACCCAAAACCATGGTAAAAGGTAAATGGTTGACTCCCACTTATATACCCTTCCACACTTTCATGTGGAACCGATGTGGGATATCGTAACACAAAATCAAAATTTGGTTGAAATGAGTTCACCCCAATTTACTAATTGTCATCACTCACTAAGGCCATGCCTACTTTGCCAACTACAAAGAATCCGGATTGATTTCTTTTGGGGACTAATTTGGAATTTGGAAAAGTTTTTAACTTATCCGAATCAAAAACATACTTGAAATCTGTTTGTCAATGACACTGCTAACATTCTTGGTTGGATTCCTCTCCTTCCTTCAAGAAATGGCTCAACAAAATTTAGGAAAGAAGTTTCGGGAGTAGCTACATAGAGGTCAATATTCGTACTTTAATTTTAGGATATAATGGATGTTTCAATGTCCTCTCACTTTTACACAGGCCCTTGATTGCCCTCCTTGTTCTGCCCAAAGAAAGTAAACATTGGAACCGGTTTCCAACCTTATTATTCCAAGTAAACTTAGCCTAAAGTGATGAGTAAAGAAAAACTCATTGATGATTATGATAATTTACGTTTTCTGTATGGAAGATCATGATGAAAGGTTCACTCTCTCATATAGATGATAGACATTGGTACATCAAAAATCGAGCCTCAATTCCTCAATGTATGGACATACATGAAACTTCCCCCTAAGCTTAACTTCTGCTGTTAAACTATTTCAGGCCCTTGCATGGAACAAAAAACCAAGAGTATCTTGTACCTTTTCTCATGAGCTATTCAGCCAACTATAATCTACTATCAAAATAGCACCAATACTTCTCTGTTCAGCTGGTCATTTCTTTCAAGTTTATTGGTTAAACTATAAACTTTTGTTTAAATTAAGCTCTTGCAAGTGGCCTTCACATTTTATTCTTCCAAGTTTTGTGAGTTGAAGCAATATACTTCAAAATTCTATGTTCCACTATCTGCTTATATCAATAAAAAACAGCTGACATGCTTCTTTCTAGTTTAAATTGATGCTTTTGGTTTTATATAAACAACTGACAGACACTAAAGGGAAAACTTTCAACAATGGGTTTATATAATTTTCATGGAAGTTCATTATCTCCAGAATCGGGATCTTTTCTCTTGTTATTTCATGGTGCTGCTGCCTATTTTCTGTGTCCTACATGAATTATTTGAAGCTTCTTGAGCAGTGTAATAATTTTATCTGCACAGCTACTCTTCATCATTGGATTCAGCAGTTCTCTAATTCTGAAGCTCCTTTTGTACTATTTCTATTTTTTTTTCTCCCTCTTGTGTGTGTGTTTATGCTATTTTTAAATCTTAGAAATTTTGGTGGTCCAGCTATGATGAAATATTTGCTACATATATCAGGATTAATTTCTCACAAGCAGTTTATATTCCATCTTCCTAATGTAATAAAGTGAACTTGTTTTCATGAATAATATTAGCACCAGCAGTTAATATATCTTAATGTCTTGACATGAAATCCCTCTGTATCTCTGATACATGTTAATCTTATGTTAGATGGACCCCTATCCACATTCCTTGCTCTTGTTCATACATTTTAGAATGTATTGGGATTACTGCCCTCGTTTATTACTCCTTCACAGTTACCAGAAAATATCATCAATTTGACCACTGAGGTCTTATTGATATATTTCACAAAAAATTTGTCTAACCTTTCAGAAATGTTCATATGCCATTGCTTCATACCAGATCAGTAGAATCTGCAAAACTGGATGACTTTGCATAGAAATGCGATATTATTGGGTATTGGGCATGCTTCTATGTAAATAGGACTTTCAAAGTTGTATGAACAAAACAAGAGGCTTTAGTTGGATCACTTCCACAAGAAAGCTAGTTTTAAATGACACTCATTTTTGCTCCTACTCTGAGTTGTAACTGATTTCTCTTAATCGTGAAATCAATTCATTTTTATAGGAACATCTTTTGGTTTTTATGTTTAAACAGATGGTCGCCACATATTCAAGATGAAAGTTACTACAAACTCTTTTTACCACCTGAAAGGGGGCATCTTAAAAGTCCATTAGGAACATCTTAAAATGACCTGAACTTAGTAATAAAAACAGAGTTAGCCAATAATGATGCCTGCACTTTAGATAATACACGAACTGGTGTATGACGTTTGAAGTTTAAACTTTGTAGTTAAGTTGTTCTTCCTTACTCTTCCCAAACTGAACAACCACCTAATGAGAATCTGAAAAAAATGTACATTTTCACAGAAACTATTCAAATATGTTAATCTATATTTGCATGGTTGTTCATATTTTAATTGCAAGGATTCTGATTTGTATTTTATCTACTAATACTGTACTATCCTTGCAGCGGATTCAGTCTCGTCTTTAGAAATGAATCCTACATTTGAAAAGTTTCCTGGCAGTCCACAGAGAGTGCCGCCCAGTCCACTGAGAGTGCCCCCAAGTCCTTCAAGATTTTCCATGTCACCAAAACTCAACCGCCTTGGATCAGTTCATCTAAATATGAACCAAGTTTCCAGGGCTACACAAAATTTTTCTTCTTCATTGCTGATAGGGGAAGGAGGTTTTGGAACTGTCTACAAGGCTGAGCTATCAGATGGCCAGGTTGTTGCTATCAAACGAGCAAGAAAGGTATAGGCCTCATTGCTTTGGATAGCATTAAGTTTGCTTTTCATAACTTAACGGTGTCACTACTCATTGCATAAATTGTTGGTATAATTTCTTAAATTGGCCATTGCATTGGAAGAGTAAACAGTTGGGCTTTTCATTGAATATACACTCCACAAAGTTCAATTTGAAAGTCATTCTTTCTTGATGTTGTCATTCCTTTTGTGCATAGAGAGAGACAGGCTTTCACTTTGCGATATTTTTTGTGTGATGCTGGCATGCCTTCATAATGAAAACAATTACCTATCTAAAAAAATTGTTATGTTTTCGTTAAACAAAGTGGTGTTTTGATAATGTGATAAATATGTTTACACATGAATAACATATGTTTTTTGAATATTTTGAGCAACTTTTACTCTTGCTTTGATATGTTTTCTGAAGTCAATGGACTATACTGTGATGAATTTAATAAATATCTATATTTTTCCATTATGATCAACCAACTCTCATGCGTACTTTAGTCAACATGTCATTTTTTTGCTGTGGGAACGATGCAGGAACATTTTGAAGCCCTACGGACTGAGTTCAGAAGTGAAGTTGAACTTCTGGCTAAAATTGATCATCGGAACCTAGTCAAGCTTCTAGGATATGTTGAACGAGGAAATGAACGCCTGATTATCACAGAATACGTGCCCAATGGCACCCTTAGAGAGCATCTAGATGGTAGAGCTTTATAACTCTGAACATTACTAATTCTCTCTTGTATACAGAGTTAAACAACACAATATTTTGGCTGATGTTTCTTGTAGGTCTAAAGGGAAAGATACTGGATTTCAATCAACGACTTGAGATTGCCATCGATGTTGCTCATGGCCTAACTTATCTCCATCTATATGCTGGTAACAACTCAAATAGTTTCTTTTTTAAACAAAACAGAGCAAGGCGAAAAGAAGAGCAAGATTTATGTGCCAATTCTATGTTGTCTGATTTAATTGTGTTACTGTTCTTGCAGAGAAGCAAATTATCCACAGAGATGTGAAGTCCTCCAATATTCTCTTGACAGAAAGCTTGAGAGCCAAAGTTGCAGATTTTGGATTTGCAAGACTCGGAGACGACTCTGATAAAACTCATGTATCGACTAAAGTAAAGGGGACAGTTGGTTACCTTGATCCTGAGTATATGAGAACATATCAACTCACAAATAAAAGCGACGTTTACTCATTTGGGATTTTGCTACTAGAGATTTTAACTGGCCGTCGGCCTGTGGACTTGAAGAAACCAGCTGATGAGAGGGTGACAGTTAAATGGGTAAGCTTTTTCTACGGTTAAAAAAAAAAAAAAAAAACCTAAAGTATGACCGTTTTCAATTTGCAACCTAGCTTTTTTTTTTAATCCAATTGTACCCCAAAGTTTAAGAGTTTTTCAAAGTGCAACCTAAACCCATTTTTACGGCCAAAAGTAAAACACGTGACTTGCATTCTAAGGGTAAACTTGTCTTTTAAGTTGGGGTTAATTGCAAAAAACAATCTGAAGTATGACCATTTTTGAATTTGCAACCTAAAAAAGAAATGAAAAGACAAGTTTATTCTTATGATTAGGGCTGTGTTTTGCTTTTGGCCGGAAAAAGGGTTTGGTTGCACTTTGAAACACTCTTAACTTCGGGGTGCAATTGGATAAAAAAAAGTTTAGGTTGGAAATTGAAAAACGGTGACACTTGCAGGTTGTTTTTAGATATTAACCCTTTTTATCTTTGTAGCTCATTTAAGAGGGAAAATGTTCCTAGTCTATTATGGAGACACCTCAACGTGTTCACCGATAATGTGTCAAGTGATGTGGCGCTGACTCATCAATATTGAACACATTAAGTTATGCCTGTAGTTAGCAGGGGATTATTTCCCCATTGAAGAGAAAACCTCCATCTATATGCTCAATTTGTAAAACACTCGTTTTCTTTATTGATGACACGGATGATACGATTGTGCAGGCTTTTCGGAAGTACAACGAAGGAAGATTAATGGAGATGGTAGATTCGCTGATAAATGAAAATATAGATAAGGAAATATTGGTGAAGATGTTCGGTTTGGCGATCCAATGTGCTGCGCCTACACGGGCCGATCGGCCCGACATGAAAGCAGTAGGGGAGCAGTTGTGGGGGATTAGAATGGACTACTTGAGAAGTGAAAGGAGAGAGTGAAATACATGGCTTGTTGTTATTAACAAATTTATAATGGTGTATCAATGTTTGTTCAATGAGTGATCATTCTTATTGATTTTGATGTAACATTTTAGATTCATAAATATGATCAGCCATCTTAAATTAGTGTGGTTTAATTATATTGTCCGCATGAGTTCTGTTGGAAATCTTGGAATATATTCACATGTTTATATATAGTTTCAGCTTCTCTTTATAAATGTTCATCTTCTCTCCCTCTCTAAATATATTTGTTTCTATTTCTTATTTCAAAACAATCACTACATCAAAAAATTAACATTGACGAGTATTAAATGTAATAAAAATATGAAATACAAATAAAATATATGATGTAACAGAAGATTTGAACTGAATTTAGCTTAGTTATGTAGGTGAAGTTAGCATCACCATCCCTCAACAATATTTGTACACAATATTATATACCTACACCAAAAAAAATCAACATGAATGAATCAAACTGAAACACTACAATATTAGTTGGGTGGACAATAAACTTTAAATTTAGTTGTGGTTGACAGATATTAGCACCCAATTTTATTGCTGAAACGGAGATCATGTGAATGTGATCTCAATGTCATAAACCTAAACAAGCCCATGTGAATTTTGTATAAAACATCACTATTTCCCTCTTCTTTCTTCCACTCTAAAATATGGAAGACATTCATCTTTCTAAAGTTGGAAAATTTACCACTTGTTCCCATTTACACCCATTGTAAAACTTAGGTTATGTTCATTTTTTGAAGTAATAATTGACTTTATGAGTTTGTATAATT
The DNA here is from genome assembly GCA_946896805.1 of Scutellaria galericulata. Classification (NCBI taxonomy): domain Eukaryota; kingdom Viridiplantae; phylum Streptophyta; class Magnoliopsida; order Lamiales; family Lamiaceae; genus Scutellaria; species Scutellaria galericulata. The sequence goes on from OX335790.1 coordinate 17,638,972, forward strand.
ATCTTTTGAATTTTTTTCCCCCAATTTTAGTACCATTTTAATAGGGAATTCAATTTACAATGTTAATTGTTGACTTAAATGATGACAATGTGGATTTGATGCTCTACAATAAGGATTTTGTTGTATGGAGGGAAAATTGATACTGACACGAAATTTAGGGAAGACTAATCTATGCATTCCAAATTGTGGATTTTCAGTCCAATTAGTGTCAAACTCATTGCAATCAAAACCCCCAATTAAAACACCGTACATGAGTGTCGTCAACATTCATGTCAACAATTATTGTAAAAAAATCAAATTTCTGATTAAAATCGGACTAAAAAGTAAGACAAACTTAAATTTTTATTTTTTTATAGAAAGCCGTAAAATTAATGGTGTAAAAATGAATATGGTTCAAGTTACCAAACCAATATTGAATGTTTCCACACTCCCATATCTATATATAATACACTCATAGATTACATGTTTCCATTCAAAATAGCATTCTCATTTCTTTGATCATAACTTTTTGTGATAAAAAATTATTTTCCCAGAGTAGAAGATCTCCATAATAATATGTACTGCTCTGGTGGTATTACAATGGGGTTTGCTGGTGAAAACACAGAGAAAATGAAAAAACGTGGCCATGTTTTCGTGGAGACAATGAAAACATGGGCCGGATCGTCTTGGAAGACACTGTGTCGGGCCGGGAAAGAAGACAAACGTAGGGTTTATCACTCACTCAAAGTAGGGTTTTCTTTGGCATTGGTTTCTTTGTTGTATTTGATCGAACCATTGTTCCAAGGAATCGGACAGAACGCCATGTGGGCCGTCATGACTGTTGTTGTCGTCATCGAATTCACTGTTGGTGAGTACACATATGATCACCAATCTTTACACTTAGTTTTTATTTAATTTCATTATCTTATAATTTAAAGTAAAAAATCAGGAAACATAATGCTAATATATGTGTGAGTTAACTAATTCATATATTGATAATTAGGTGCAACTTTATGCAAAGGTTTGAATAGAGGGATTGGCACATTGTTAGCTGGATCACTGGCTTTTCTCATGGAGTATATTGCTCAAGAATCGGGTCGTGTTTTCCACGCCATATTTATAGCAATCGCTGTTTTTGCTATTGGTACGAACGCGGTGTTTTAATCTCGTATTTTATTTTAATATCTCTTCTTATGTTTAATTAAATGACATTCTAACAGGAACTGCTGCCACATACATAAGGTTTTTCCCTTACATAAAGAAAAACTATGACTATGGAGTGGTGATATTCCTTTTGACATTCAATTTGATTACAGTGTCAAGTTTTAGAGTACATAGTGTACTTAAAATAGCACATGATCGATTGTACATGATCGCCATAGGATGTGCAGTTTGTCTGGTAATGAGTCTCTTCATTTTTCCCAACTGGTCTGGACAAGATCTCCATAACTCTACTGTCTCGAAGCTTGAGGGTTTGGCCTTTTCTATTCAAGGTAAATGTGTGACATGATTTTTGTCTGTTTTTGGGATTAAAATCATTTTTGGCTCATAACTATAATGTTTTCCAATTTGGTTCCATAAATATCACGATGTTAGTCCAGTCCCATAATTTAAGATTTCATACGATGTCGGTTCAATGTTGACCGGAAGATTTGAATTTTACTGAAAATGTCACATGTGATTCATGTGACCCCCAAATTGGGACTTTCCAGTGACCTAGAAGCGACATGTCGATACACCAATCAATAAGAATTTTGACACGTATCCATGTCACTTTCAAGTCACCAAAAAGCCTTAATTTAAGAAAATTAGACTGAAATCGAACATATTCTTAAATAGTAAGATTAAATTAAAATTGTGAAAATTATGAATCAAAATTGGAAGATATCATACTTATAAGAATGATTTCAACCCTTTGTTTTCGTATATGTTATGTATTAATTATGTCCTATGCATTGAATTTATTCATACACCATGATCACACATTTATGTGCGTGTAACAATATGTAACATAATTAAGCTTTCCTTCAAACAGAAAAAGAAAAGTAAAAAAAAAAAACATGGAACATAAATTGTGAGTGTAGCAAACACTAAGAATATTATAACAAATTAACAACCTTTTTAATATATAGATAAACAATATGTGGGTGCAATTTATCATTATCTATAATTTGTAGGACTATAAATTAATGAATTGAGTTCGAACGAACGAGGATTTTGTTGTGTGTGTTCATTTTTCTCAAAAAGATTATTCCTGTTTTTTATCATCTAATAATCGATGATCTTAATCAACGCTAAGAATAGTTCATGAAGATATATTTATAAGTTGTTCATGAACACATTTTATTATTCAGCATATATGTCGGTGTATATATGGAAAATAAATAGATGCAATACTGAAACAGGCAAAAACAATCGTAATACAACATACTAAATAACGAATCACTTGAATACAAACATAGCTTGGAAGATACATATATGATTTGTCGTCATTTATAATCGCACGAATCACGTGACTAATTTTTATGGTAAAGTTGTTGATCTTGGAACCAATTTTGTGAAATTGAATATATTTACTTGGTTTAAATGTGTGTTTAATTATATTATTGATTGTTGATCTTCTTTTGTTATCTTTTCACTATTTTCAATTATATAGTACTAATCACATACACTGGAATAATATTTTTATTTATTTTTAAATATTGCAGCTTGTGTTAATGAATACTTCAGCAGTGAAGATCCAAATCCAGCCGAAGATAACTCATCAGAAAATCCCATCTACAAGGGCTATAAGGCTGTGTTGGATTCAAAATCATTTGATGAGACATGGGTAATTAATTAATTTAATTATTTAATATACTTGGTTTATTAATTTTGAAAAAAAAAAAAAATGGTTGGAACAGGCAAGGCATGCAAGTTGGGAGCCATGTCATTCGAGGCAGTGCAACAGGGTCCCATGGCAGCAGTATGTCAAGTTGGGAGACATTCTTCGCCATTTTGGATATACACTTGTTGCTCTACATGGATGCCTTCAAACTCAAATTCAGGTCTTTTTCTTTTCTTTTCAATTTACATCTCCTCACTTCTTTTTTTTTTTTTTTCTAAAGGAAAATTTCATTTTTAGTCCAGTAATTTAGATCATGCTTATTTTTGAAACTCTAAGTTTACATTTAATAGTCTCAAATTTGATTTTCAATGAGAATTTATACTCTCTGTCCCAAAATAAATGTCGTTTTAGAAAAAAAAACAAAATTATCCCAAAATAGATGTCATTATAGGATTTCAAGACATATTTATCTATAATCAACCAAAAATGCTCTCATTTACTCTTTACCAAATTAAAGATGTTGTTAAGAGGAAAGAGAAAAAAACTACCACTATAATTATATTTAAATGAAGGTATTTTTTTATCACCTTTCTTAAATCTGTGAAAAAAAGCTCAAATCAACATTTATTTTGGGATGGAGGGAGTATATGAGTTTCAAATTCGGGATTTTGGTCTAGTTAACATTTTGACATTTTTAAATTAATCCAAGCTAAAATTTGTTATTTGATTATGTTATAAAGTGAATCTTAATTTAGTTAACGTTGCGATGGTTTAGACCCCAAGATCAGTGAGAGGTCTTTTCAGAGATCCATGCATCCGAGTCGCCGGAGAATTAGGCAAAGCACTGTTGGAGCTGGGCCACAGCATCAGAAACCGCCGTCAGTTATCTCCGGAGATTCTCTCCGACCACCTTCACCAAGCCCTCCAGGATCTGGACGCCGCCCTGAAATCGCAGCCCCGCCTCTTCCTCGGCCCCAAAGCCGCCGCCGCCGCCGCCAGGCAGAAGCCGACGTCGTCTCTGTCACGTGTTAAAACAGACCCGTCGGCGCTGATGACGTGGAGGGCTGCGGAGCAGGGTGAGAGAAAGGTGACGTCGAGCATAACCAGCTTGGAGTTCGCGGAGGCGCTGCCGTTCGCCGCCTTTGCCTCGCTGCTGGTGGAGGCGGCGGCCCGGCTTGATCTCGTCATCGAGGAGGTGGAAGAGCTCGGCAGGGTGGCTAACTTTAGAGAGTATGGTGAAGGTGATGAGCTTGAGAGTGGTAATAAACAAAACGACAATGCTGCACCAGTGCTGGATAACGATCTGCCTAATCATGTTGCTGATTTTTGATTATTCAAGATTATCGAAAAGTATTATTGCCAATTGGACAAGGACTAGATTATTATGTGAAATTACTGGGATTCATAATACATTGATCAATCCAAATGAGACACTTTGAGTAAACTAGAGCAATGCAAGAATACAGGGTTCTGAAAAAGCAGGTATCCTTTGTGTGGTCTTTTGGTTTAAGTTTTCACCTCAAATATGTAGTGCTGAATTTCCTGTGAATCACTATACTATGTTTAGATCTTGGATTTTGTCAAGTACTAAACAAGAGAACCAATCAAGTGGCACACAATAATATTAGTACAGAGCTTACAAGATGTGGATGCTTGAGTTAGTTCAACCAAAGGAATCGGAACCTCAACCTTCTCCATCTGCTTCGCAACAACCTGGGATGCAACTTCAAGACGTGCTCTGGCATGAAATCATGCCTCGTTAATATACTCACAACGGGAACCTTCTGCAAGATAGCAAGAATACCATTTGTTTAAGTGATCAATTGACTATAAATCTTGGAATATGCTGTAAAGAAACTAAGAACATTTTGGCTCTCAGTCTTACCCCTGAAACATTGGGAATGACCAGCAGGTGCCTTAAACCAACTTCGTGGAAAAGCTTGTGGGCTTTGGTTAACGACATTGTCTCTACAACGGAGTGGGGTGCTGTGTTTGTAATAGGATGCAAGTCTATAAACATTCCCATCTCTTCCTCGGATAATTCTACATCTTCAATTCGATCTCCCTTCTTTGCAAAATCATCAGCTGAAAACTGTAAAGGGGCATCTGGGCATGATTGAGTGGGTGCGTTCAAGAATGATTTCTTTTGCAACAACGTGATGATATGGGATCGAAGAACCAAACCAAATAGCACTGGGGATGAAGAGAGTGGAGGCTCATCCACCACGGGAAACCCATTATGCTCTGTGGTTCTAAGAACATGCACTATATGACCAATCTTCTCAATGCCATGAAGGGTCTGAAGTGGGCTTGTAATCACATCCCCAACTGTCAACTGCCTCATATATGGCTGAGCATGAGCTTCTAAATAGGGAAGACTCTTGAAACGTATTATGAGGTCATAGATATTTTCCTCAAACACATCGCCCACAGCCTTGGAAACGAGAGCAACGAGCATGATAAGTGGAAGCAGTAATAGATCATTAGTGAGTTCAAGAATGATTGCACACAAGGAAAAAGTCATCCTCATAGATCCCCCAAGAAGAGAGGCAGAACCAAGAACCGCAAAGAGGCCATGGTTGAGGTTCGAGGTAGAACCAAAACACATCCCGATTAAACGTCCATAGGCTGCGCCTATCACTATAACTGGCACAAAGAGGCCAGCAGGAGCCACAACTCCATAACTGATGGTGCTGAGGAAAAAGCTGGTGGAGAAGAATAAAAACAGTGATGAATAATGAAACTTCGCATCTTTGTTATATAGGTTTCTGTTGGCATCATCATTTGTGTTAAAGAAGAGGCTGGCAAGGTTGTTATAGTGACCTGGAGGACAATTAAACTTCTTGTAATTCCCTGACCTACCGATAGTTGGACAAGGCTCTGATGCATCAGATGGACATGGATGACAAGACGTAATCCAGGGTAGTCCGAAGAGAAGACAAGAAGTGAAAACGGAAAGAGAGCAGCCCAAAGCTATCTTACACACAATTCCCTTCCTGCAATTCAGAGTATGTGAGAATTATTTAGAGGGTTGAAGAGGAAATCATGACCATAATATGAATAGAAAGACTCACTTGTAAATTACTCTGTACAATTTGAGGATCTTAATAAGTAGAAGATTGTGGAGACTTCCTAGCATGCCCCCTATAATGGCAAGAAGAAGAACAGGAGGCACATCCCTGAGTTGATAGGATATATCTGCAGAGATGGTATCATACATAATAAAACCCTGTTTACCAAATAGTCCGCATCGATCTCTCAAACAGATGTCAATAAGTGCTCGAAGGACCATAGCGACAATAGCAGTTGTGAAGAGAGCTCTCCACAGCAGAGAAGTTCTCCACCTGCAGTAGAAAGTTGAGACTAACTGCTTCAGTATAACAACTATATAATGCCCAAATAATGGCAGATAGAGAAGAGGGAAATAATGTAATAGAATGAATGGTTGAGGTAATACCAAGATGCCATTTCTTGAAGAGTAAACAACACCCCACCAATTGGAGCAGAAAAGGCAGCAGCCATACCTGCAGCAGATCCACATGTTATAATATCTCGCCTGTCCCGATCATTTTTTAAAACCCGTAACCACTTCCAGTTCAACCTAAACTTCTTCGGCCCACCCTTGCCTACTATTGCAGCTATACAGGCACCAGTATGGACCATCGGCCCTGCCTTTCCGATATTAAGAGATGATGACACAGCAAATATGTTTGCAACTATCTGCATATGAGATAAGAAAATAGGTCAGTGGAAGTTTAATAGAGAAGGAAAAACAACTCCTTCAAAAGGTTGCACTGTAACTCTCAAAAGAGAAATCCAAGAAATTGAAATCTCGTTCCATCAAAAGCATTTTCTCAAGTCGGATATGAAAATTGACAACTACATACTTCTATGAGTATGTAAACAAAGCACTAATTCGAAAATTGACACGTATGACATAATATACATGTATGCGTAACTATATAGAGAGAAAGCTATTCATGAACAAAGGCATGCAGATCCCCAAGTACCTTCACAAGCAGAGTTCGGAATGATAATATTGAAGGAACATCTACACCATTCAGGTAAGCCTTAACCTCAGGTATACCTGAACCAGCAGCCTCGGGTGCTATAAAAGCAGTGATCAAACTCGAAAGAAATGTCAAGACAAGATTTGAAGAGGCAAACACAGTGAAAGCCATAGCAAACCTGTCAAGACATAACAAACACCATAAGTATGAACGAGTACACACACTTAAACCCAAAATTGAAGGACTCCTTACCTTCTAGCCAACATATTATTGGAGGTGGTAACAAACTTGAACCCAGCTATATTTTGAACGGCGAAGTTGTTGAAGAAACCAAGGAGGCCCACAATAAGTCCAATAACTAAACAAAGCATCCATTTCATAAATATATACTGAAATATCTCGAACGCTCCCCCACTCCTCGAATCATGCTTGAACAAATCATTTTCAATAATCCTGCATATTAAACCTTCACTTATTTAGAACCTCAACAGTTCCAAACAACAGAAAGCAGAGAAAAAGAAAAGGGAAAAGTAGATGCTCTCAAGAAATGCAATGATCTAACAATGAAATGAGAGTCCCATGAAACAATAAAACCCAAACTAATGTTCAGTTGTTTACATAACCGCATTATTCAAAATTTTAAATAAAAGTGCAACTTGATGGACTTGCAATCTATTACCTGCAATTTTAATACATTGATCAGCACCTATATAATCCACAAAGTTTTATGATCTTCTCTTCTAGTGAACACAAATTCAACTTTACGAACGTTAGTTACTCAGCATTTCTTTCACCGATAGAATCTCATTTCATGAATATAGAACACTCTCTCTCACACACAATCTCACACATACATGAACATAGAATCGCAATTCATGAATATATAACCTCTCCTACACACGCAATCACACACACAGATCAATCATGAGAATCAGTGAACGCAATTAGTAGACGTAGAGCGAACAAAGCGCGAAGGGGAATGCATATACTCGTAGTCAAGGCTCTGAATGGGACAGAGATTGGAGGCAACAATGGCGACTTGCGACGAGTCGGATAGGTGCAGTTGATGTGGCAGCATCACCAATGAGTCGACATCCACAACCGCTTCTGCGAAGCCATTAGGAAGCGCCATTGTTGATTCTTCCACTGCCGAATGCTATAAGCAGGCGCGGCAAATAAGACGTGAAGCTGAGAGTTGAGTTTCATAATCCAATCAGTTATATTAGCTGTAACCTTTTTTTTTTTTTTAAGTTTTGTTATTGTGGAAAAGTTAAAAGGGTCCGGCTATCCGCACCTCATTTAAAAAAAAAAAAAAAAATTACAATTTTACCCTTACGCAAAGAAGTGTGTTCGACCACCAGTCGAACACAAATCGAAGTGGTCGAACACAGAAAGGTGTGTTTGACTAATCATGGTCGAACACACCTCTTTGTGTTCGACCATCAGTCGAACACATTTATTTGTATAAGGGTCAAATTGTAATTTTGTTCTTTTTTGAATTTTTTAAATCAAAAATAAAAAAAATTATATGTGTTTAGAAATTTGTGGGATGCAGATTGCTGGGCCAAAGTTAAAATTAGTTTTTTATTTAAATCTTTTGAGGAAATGTGTTAATTTTTGTCATATAAATAACTTTCACTCCATTCATTTTTATACTTCTAATTTTTTATTGGTTGATATAATGATTGTTAACTTTTCTTTTCCAATTAAAAATTTGATTTTAATTAAAAATTCGAATTCCGACATTAGATGCTGATATAGATGTTTGTCATGCTGATGTAGTGTTCCAAATGGAGTGGTTGTATAGTGAAGAAACTAATCTCTCTATTTAATTTAGGGGAATTTTTTAAATGCTGTGAGTTATTTTTGCTTCATTTATTGTTATTTAAATTCATTTGATGAGTAATACAAAATCAAATTTTCAAAATTGGAGCACATTTTAGCAATATATGCATCAATATCAGCAATTAACCTAAGAAATTGAATGTGTCCAAGGTGGACATGTTAATTAACTCATGTATCTTTGTCTCAATATCTTATTTGCAAATTTTAGATTAAAAAAAAAAAGAAAAACTTATTTATTATGAGATGTTAATATATCAATATAGACACATGTTAATGTAGACATTATAGACATATTTTTATTTAAATGATGATTTGAATAAATTTAATCGATATGGATCATTATTTACATTTTAATTATGATAATAAGCGCGTTTAATTTTTTTTTTTTTTTTTTTAAAGATGATGGCATTTGGAAAGTCAAAATGGAGAAGACAGTAAAGATGATTCAGCCACAAAACATCGATTTAATGTCCTGGAGATTATTACATATAGGGGTGAAGTCAATTAATAAAACGGAAAAATATAATTATTCTAAATTAAGAGCATAAATTTATCATCAATAAAGTCAATATATTACATTATAAGAAAATAATATAAAATTAGTAACTTAATTACATAACTAAAAAAAATACATTTGCAGGGTAATGAATATATATTTTTAATTAAAATGACAAAATTATCTAAATATGTACCCTCGGTAAATTTTCAAAATTTCAAGGGGCCTAGTACCCCACGGCCCTAGTGTAAGTCCGCTTAAGTTATTGTATGCACATGCAAGTCCTTGTTAAAGAGTTGGTCTTTTGTGAGACCGTCTTGTATGCGATAAAATTCAAGTATATTTTTTATATGTATAAGTATGTGTTTTTTAACTATAAATATATGTTTTATAAGTATGTTTCTTAAAGTAAAAACCTGAGTTATTTAATTATGTCTTTTACAATCATAAGTATGTCATTTTCTGCTATAAGTGAAACCGTCGCACCATACGACGATTGCACATGAGTTTTTGTGTTGTTAAATACTTTACTTATTCATTTGATAAATTTTTGTATAGAGATCGTTTCACGGATTCAATTACATGTGATGAGTCGGATTAATACGAGTTAACATGGATTCTGTGGTGATCAAGTAATATTTTTATTTTATACGTATAAGTAATATTTTTATATCATATAAATAATATTTAATGCATATTAAATAGTACTTTGGAGAAATTATAATTTTGACGAATAATAATTATATAATACTTTTGTGTATATTAGACATTACTTATATTCATACGCGGTTACATTTTTATGTGTATCATATAATAATTTTGGATGTTTGAAAATTCCAGATCCACAGTTAATTTGAGAAAAGTGTAATTTGGTAACTACAACTTTCATTCTCATGATAAAACTATTGTTGTACCATGTTATATTTTTATGGATATCGTGTAATATTTTTAATAAATTATAATTTGACAAGTAATATTATGTAATATTTTTATCCTATGTCAAATGCAACCTTTGCTTTCAAAACTTCAAATTCATGATTAATTAAAGAAATTGTAATTTAATAAGTAATATTTTATTATAATCATTTAATAATTTTATGTGTATGTGATAAAACGATGGAAGTTGCAAACTTCATCAAGAAGGGATGATGAGGGGAGGGTTTAACAAATTTAGTGCCTTTTTATCTTAAGATACATAGGGTTGGAATTTTCTTTGGGGTATTTAGTAAATAGTATTATTAAAATAATAAAATAATTTTATATTAAGTAATATGGATGTATTAAGAAAAGATACGAGTGTGAATAACAGGGCAATTTTATATTTTTGGTATTCTTATGTAATATTCGTTCTAGTTAAGAATTAAGTTTGTGAGTTGTAAACCAAAGCTAGGTTATTTGGTTTATAATATTGTGATTTTGTAATTAGTGGCATTGATTTAATAAAATTGGGAAGAAAGTATCAGTGGTTTAATATGATTTTTTTTTTCTCATTAAAGAATTGGAGGATCTTTGTTTGACTGTTTTCAAGTTCTTCGAATTGTCTCATTTGTCCCCGAATCTCCCTAGCATTTAAAAAAAAAAAAACATGCTTTTTTTTAAGTTAAGTTTGATTTTGAAGAACTTGTTTTGAAAATCCCTAATTTTGAACTTGTAAAAAATATTCTTTTTATACATTGTTTCATCTAATATTTTTCATTTAAAGTGAATCGATAAGAACTCCCCTTGTTATAATTAAAATACAATTATTTATGGAGTAGTATTTGTGTGTACCAAGTGCATAGATCATAATCCATGCAACTGGGCGCGTGTGAATCGGGTCAGGTCCGAATCTACGCCCAACTTTTTTTTTATATTTTTTTATGTCATAACCTTTATTTTGTTATAGTATAACTTTTATGTTGTAATAGTATAACTTTTATGTATAGATTTCATAACTTTTCAGTGAATAACTTACACTTTTTCACTATAAAAATTCATGTAGTACAGTTGAACTTTTATGTTATAATAATTTAACTTTAATGTTATATTAGTATACAAATATCATAACATATATGTACTTAAAGAATAACATAAGGTTATATTATTATAACGAAAATGATAAATTATTATGCATAAAGGTTATATTATTATAACATAAAAGTTTTGAAAGATATTACAAGTCTGTCATACACTGCAAAAGATTATGCGAACATAACTAAAATGTTAGGTTCGACAGCCTAAAATGTTAGGTTTGTCAAACTAAAAGGTTCGATAGCCTAAATTTCACCTCTACCCTCTGCAGTGACTCGAACCCAGGACATATGCCTAGGTAGCAGACGCCTTTTACCACTAGGCTATCAATGCTTCGTCTCGCCAAACTAAAAGGTTAAACCAACATAACTGTGAAACTAGGGTTTGGACGCGTGGGACGCGTGAAACGCACACTTGATTCGGGTCGATCCAGTTGCACGAATCTAATGTAACATCCCAATTTTTTCTTAAATTTGTAGGTAACATTTCCATTGATAAATTATTTATAAGTAAATTTTTAACGAAAATTCTTTTTTTTTTTAATATACTTGCAGCAGAAATAAATAATATAAATTTAAATCAAAAGTTTAGGCATATTTAATTTAGGGATATCTTGAGGGAATTTTGGAGGAAATAATCTAATAATTCAATAACGCTTTCATCAGAAAACATAACATAAATAAATTTTGTCATGCTAAAACAAAAAAAAGGGAAAAAACATTTAATATCTTTAAGAACTAAATAATTTAAAGAAATCAACAATTTTGACACTAACCACCGCGCATCCACTCCACTCCATATCCATGCATTTATTCTGAAAGATTAGATTATATATATAGAGTGAGCAAAACACGAGCTCAGTGGGGACATGCTTGTCAAGATTAAAAACAATATGTAAACGCAAGACAAACAACAACAACATGCATAAAAACATTTTCCTCGTCTTGGGATTGGCCAATCAATTAGCATGACGGGCAAACCTGAATGCCTACTTATGACCCATGAACCTTTGATAGTCCCTGGCTAGTTTTGAGCACGGCGGGCAAACCCGAAGGTCTATTTAAGACCCATGGACCTTTGATGGTCCCTGGCTAGTCTCATGCATAAATCATAAATCATAGCACATCGTCATAAAATCATTTTCCTCATAACATATCACATCAATTCATCAATCACATTCACATAAAACATTTAATAAAGACAAACATGAGATAGAAATCATCACCTTAAAAGTTGAAAATCTTAAATGAACAGAATGTGAATGCAAGCCTACACCTCACGAGTCACACCTTCCTCGTCACCTAGTAATCCATAAAGAAATAATTTACTAAACTCGAATCTATTAGCTAAGAAGAAGACTAATAAATATATATTTATTTTTTAATTAATCTAAGGCTCTAATAGGCATTAAATTAATAATATTTAAGAAGATTGGATCACTCACTATAAGTCAACAAAAGATAAAACATTTTTTTTCTCCTCTCTCTTATCTCTTGGTCCCCACTCTCTCTCTCTCTCTCTCTCTCTCTTCCCCTCATTTCCTCTTAACTTACCTATTATTATTTCATTATCAAAGAAAAACTCTATCTCTCATCTCTCTTTCTCTCTATGGTCCCCTCTTTTCCTCTCTTCTATATTTCATCCCTAATTTTCTTCACTGTTTCTCCACTTAATTCATTTTTGGTTGATTACATCTCCATATTACAACACAAAAATTATACTACAAAGGCTTTCATGATTTGTATGGATCTGAGTTTAATTCGCTTCGATTATTCAACACCTATTAAAGATCTAATCTTATTTATTTGGGTTCTAACTCTAGATCTAATACGAATCAACCATATATAAAAAAAATTGAATGAATTAACCTAGGTATGACACAAAGAATAACTATAAGAGAAAATGGAGAAAAGAAACGGCGTACCTTCTAAGAGACTGTTGAAATTCCTAACCTAGCGTATCATTCATTTTCTATTTATAGGATGGATTTAAATATTGTCAACCCCATCATAAATATGAAATGGACCTATTTGCTATTGGACTCACTTTAAAAGATAATTAATAAGGTTTGAGTTTGTATTCTAACTTAGGTTCAATATTTAAATATAATTCCACATTTTCCTAGGATATTTAATTATATCATTAATAATAATAATTCTAAAAAAAACATAATTAATTAATTTTTTTTCTCGGGTGCTACACCTAAGATCCTTGCACGTGGTACACATAAATAACATAATTATTTATGTGCACCAGGTGGTTATTTATGTGCACAAGGTGCACAAATCCTAAATCTGTGCAACTGGATCAACCCGATCTGGGAGTGTATTTCACGCGCCTCACGTGCACTTCACGTGTCCTCACGGGCGCCCATGCACCCTAAATCTGCGCCCAAACCCTAGGTTCGCTATTATGTTCGTCTAATTTTCTAGTTTGATGAACCTAACCTTTTAGTTATGTTTGCATAACATTTATGTCATATGTTCGTATAGGTGATGTTTGGATTGGTGTTATGTAGGATTGAGAAAATCCGACTTTGAAATCCTGGGTTTTTGAAATAAAGGTGAATAGTTAAAATCTGTGTTTGTTTAGAGATTTTGTAGGGTAGGATTATCACTGTAGATGTCAAATTAATGCTGGAAAAAGTGTTATTATGTAATATTATATTATGAGTTGATATAATGGTAATGATTGGATGATTGTAATAGTAGAAATTTAGGTGTGTATTGAAATTTGTGTATTAATAGGTTATAGTATAGGGTTAATGATTGTGTTTTTATTTAAATAAAGTAGAATTTTGGTAGATTATATAATCATCTTCTAACATCAAAACAAACGGGGATTTGAATAAATCCAAATCCCAAATCCCGACTAGCAAACACTAATCCAAACATCACCTTATATTTCTGCTAGTTTGACCTTTTAGGATGTATTTCAGACCTATAATACATTTCAAACCTTTATGTTGTAATAATATAACATTTATGCATAATAATTTAACCTATTCGTTATAATAATATAACATTTATGTTATTCTTTAAGTACAAAAAGGTTATGATGTTTATACATAAAAATTATACTAATATAACATAAATGTTAAATTATTATAATATAAATGTTTTCAACTATACTACATGAGTTTTTTTACTGAAAAAACTCTAGTTATTCACTTAAATGTTATGATATATGTACATAAATGTTAGACTAATATAGCATAAATTTAAAAAATAAAATAAAATCGAGACGCGGATCCGAATCTAACCAGACCGACCCAACCCCGCGCATCCAGTTACACAAAACATGATTCGTGCACCAGGCTCACACAAACACTGCTCTGATTAAAATTTGGTTCTTTACTTCATAAAAAATATATTATATTTCCTTGATATGAATTTTTTTGTCACATTCGAAACTAAATCATGAATCCAACATACACAGAGCCTTCAGATCAAGTGGGAAAATATAAAATTTAATAAATAAATGGAGAATCGCATGCCAACGGAATTAAGGAAATTAAATAAATTCCAATTAACAAAACTCCTAATCTAAAACTAATTTATTTGTTTACTTTTGGTAGGGTCATATACATTATGATAATGTTAGAACAAGACGATCCACATATTTACAAATGGAGGTTTAACCTTTTGTTTGATCGGTTGGTCGTAATCTTGATAAATGTTTTTATATACTATTTTTAGAACATTCAACTTTGATAATCTTTATATTATTCTTTATATCTTCAAAAATATCAAAATCAACATTTGTTGCTAAAATTGTATATATAATTCCGCGATCAATGTCAAGACGGTAATGATGTTTATTGTCTCATATGATGACACAAGATCAATGATTGAGCGATCGAGAAATCGACCCTATTTATTTTTAACTTTTTTCTTGAAAGATAATTTTCTATATCTTAAAAAAAAAAAAATGGAAAAGAGTTCGAAGTGTAAGAAGAAAAGAAGAAATTCATAGGTAACATCTGAAAACGAGCATAAATTGAATTAATTCTTTAAATATTTAGATGCATGTGTACTCTTCCTAATATGATTTCATACATAACTAATAAAATGAGATTTTTATGATACCGTCTTACGAAACTAATTTTATAAGATGAGACAATTTATAATTCATAATTCATAATATAATATTGACATGTAAAAATGAATTCGTCTCATAGTTAATATATTAAGATTCCGTCTCACACAATTATAATTTTTTAGACGGTTTATATAAATTTACATAATAATAACGGTATGTAATAAGCTAAATTTCAACACTTAAAAGGTGATAAATGGATGATTCCATGCTATTTTTCTTAGTTATGTAATTGTATATTAATATTGATAGATGGGTTATATATGTCAATTTTAAAAAGAAAATCGAATTATTATTGGCCGTGAACTTGAGATGATAGATTAACAAAAAAGACTACATCATTTGATAAAATAAATTAATTATGGAGCTTTCAACTCAATTAACCTAATAAATGTCCAAAAGTAATTAAAGACAAAAGGTTGTCCACAAAAGGGCACACACTCACATTTTCTCGAGTGTCAGTGTCTATAACATAATTTAGCACGTTACCAAATTTAATGAAATATTATATGTATGTTTGTCAGTTTGTGTGTATTACATATTCTGATTGTGAAAAAATAATTATGTCTTGAGCCATTGCTTTAATGACAAGGAGACACTAGAGGATTCGAACTCTAGGTTCTTTTGTTGGTTGGTTGTAATATGTACTAATACACCAATAAATCTTATATGAGATAATTCTTTGAAAAATAATCTTATTATCCACAATTTAAATATATTTTTATAATCAATTTCTATTTTTGTAAATTTAGGCTTTTGATTGACGCATCTTACTTGAGTTCTATTCTTTATGATATTGTTAATCAAAAACAAAAAGTAAAAAAAAACCGTCACACATTTTGCAATGTAATCACAAAATATTAATTCTTTTAATTTCATATACAAAATTCAAATTAAAGTTATGATTTCATTTATCTGATAATTTTTCGTTATTTTTTTGTTTACGTGACTAGTGAAACTGCAATATTGGACGCCAATAGCTGCCAAACAAACGATTTCTTTGTCAAATTGATCACAGAGTGTAATTGTTGGTAGTTGTGGCAACCAAATCAATAAGAAATACCTCCATTTTAATAAGAGTGTTTTTGTCAAATAATTTTTTTTCTTTTTTTTGGCTTAAAAAATGTTTTCTGGTTAGTTAAAATTTTTGTAATCTTATTTAACTATTTCTAACCACTATCCCAAATAAATATATTTACATAAATAAAAAGATCACATAACATAATACACGTACAAAACCAATTCGCAGAATTAAGAAGCAAGAACACATTTTTAGTCCTATTTACAAACAATACAAGTAGAAAACGCAAATGATGAACTTCAACAAATAACATTTCCTCTCACTCAACTATTTTTTAAGTCCAAAAACCTTCTGTTTTCATGATAGAATAGACGAATTCCATTGGTACGAGATATATAGAGTAATACAGACATAAATTTTGATGGTACAAGCTAATGTAAATAGAACAAATCGATTCTCTCAATGGTATGAGATATATACTGTAGTACAAACATAAACTTCGATGGTTTAGATATGAATGGTGAAATTGTCTAAATTTAACCAGAAAAGACCGAATGTAAAATTATGCCTAAAAACGAAAATTTTCCATGACAATTGACTAAAATGACAAATGATTTATTCTAGGAAATTCGCCGTGTAATTTTGCAAATTTAGGTTTCAAACCGCCTCAAAATAACGTCTCCAGAAAACCTGTCCTAAACTTAGAGAAATGCATTCACCAGAATTAGTAGAGATGACAAGTTATTTAAATTTGTACCTAATTCAAGAATTGTTGGTACAGGAGCTAGCAATTATATTTATATTTCGCTATTTATTAATCTTAAAATTGTTTTATTTTTCGTCCATTCCAAACATTTCATTTCAAATATTTACTATAATCTCAGAATCTCAGTAAGCATTTCAATACAAGAATGAAATAGAACACCTTTACTACACAATCCACGATCTCAAAGTCGATTTCTCCCGACCCCTCTAGCTAGAAACAAACGTTAGCCTAATAAATCCATCGTCCCCGGTCAGAAGTAGCCGCGCAAGCCGCCGAAAGTTGCATCGAAGCTAGCAAGAACAAGAGAACCTGGAGACAAAAAATTGAAATCTGCTCATTCTCCAACCAGATTAATTGTAAATATAATTGAAATGAACTAACCTTGTGAATCAAGCTCGCAGTCAATACTCGTTGAGTTTTCTTTCATCCCTTTAAAAATGGAGTTAAAATGCTTAGCCCAAGTCACAACTCTAGGGTTGCTCTCAAGTATTTGAACCTTTTCAATCAATCTACATGCATCAGAATATTCCCAGCTGATCTCTTCTAAATTGTAGCAATGTTTAATGCATAAAGACTCAAGTTTTGGGAAGCTTCCTAGTTTGATCTCCCAATGCACCAGATTAGTATCTTCAATATAGAGCAATTTAAGTTTTTGGAAATCACCGAAACATGCTTCCCATATTGGTCCTTGAAAAGCATAGCATCTCAATTTGAGCACTACAAGATTTGGCAACGAAGCAATTGCACTCATTTTTTCCCAGGGATAGCCTAATCCACTCAAATGCAGCTTTTGTAGACTAGATGGAAGCATTGAAAGAGAAGGTGTGGCAAAACTATGAGACAAATCTGGATTTACAAGGATGCATTTGAGTGACACTAGTCCACTGAGGTGAGAAATATGGTTCAAGAAACTGAAGGGATTACCATCATCATCAGGTGCTAATTCAACTCGAATGCCTAATCTTATTAGATTAGGGATTCTTTCAAGAATCCCCTGGGCACAACTATCAGCATTCACATCTAAAAGAGTCAAGAGGTTTGGACATAGAGTCCCACAATTAGGATCATGTAGGAGATTGCTTCCCATGATCTGAAGATGTTTCAAGTTCTTCAGATCCCAGATTTCCAAAGGGACATGCTGCAAATCTCCAGAGGATATGATGCTCAGATGTTGCCTGACAATCAAGTACTCAAGGTTCCGAAGTTTTGATATGGAAGCAGGGAGCTCTCCGTTACAAGTAAGGGCAAGAAATCTTAAATGAATTAGTTTAACCACCTCAACTGGGAACTCGTATAGACGTATTGTAAGAGCATCAAGTATCCTCAGCAATCTCAAACCCAGACATACCGGAACTGGATATTGAAGAGGTGGACCAGTACATAAGAGAGAACGTGCAGTTGAAATGGATGTCATTGACTCATCCCAATCTTTGATGGCAAGTAAGATGCTATTGCGGATACACAATCTACGTTGGCTCTCTATGCCTTGTACTGAAGTATCGACGCCATGAGTACTCAAGGCATGGAAAAAATTGTTCTTGGCAGCTTCCCTGTTAGACATATGCCAAAAGACAGAATGGAGGCCACATGTCTTAGAAAATGTGGTGCCCTTTTGGCGGATCATTACGAGATTTCTATCAAGAAGTTCCAAGAAACAATCTGCAGCAAGACGTTCCGAAGGTTTCGACGAATTTGTTTCAAAGAAGCCCTCAGCAATCCATAGCTTAATGAGCTTAGAGGTGGGGATCTCACAGTTTTGAGGAAAACTTCCCATGTAAAGGAAGCATGCTTTTAAATGTTGAGGTAAGCTTTTATAGCTTGAAACTAGCGTCTTCGATATTTCATTTTGTGCATTCAAGAAAATTGAAGAATTATCATTTTCTGCTACATTGTTCCAGTACTCTACTGTCTTCTCAGCTCTCGATAGGAGATTGGCAACTGTGAGGATTAAAAGAGGAAGACCACCACATTTCTCAGCAATCTTCTCTCCAGGTTTTTCCAGTTCATAAGGACATGACTCTTCAGCAAAAACCTTCTGAGAAAGAAGATCCCAACTTTCTTCCTTACTCAGAAAGCGTAGCATGCAAACCCAATCCTCTGGTCCGAAATTCCCTACTTTTTTTATCCTACTTGTCACCAAGGCTTTTCCCTTGATGTCTGGCCATAACCTTTTCAAGTAATGCAGGGGCTCTTGACTCCACACATCATCCAACAAAATGAGGCATCTCTTATCAGATAACTCTCTGCACAAATCCTCCACTAATTTCTCATCTCCTCTTAAATGCATTTTATCAATGTCGGTATGTATTTGAGATAGAATATCTACCAAGATTTCTTGTGGTTTATATTTTGGACCTAAAGTGATCCACACATGATGGTCGAATTTATGTAAAATTGATTGATCATCAAAAATCTTCTTAACAAGAGTAGTCTTGCCAATACCTGCCATTCCAATGACGGAGTTAATTTGCATTTTAGGAAAGAGCCTCTCCGGGAATAGAATCTTCTTAATTCCCGTTATCGCTGGAGAGAAGTCAAGTAATGATGTGATCATTGAAGTTGCCCATCTTCTTTCATCCTCATTCCCATAGGAAGTGCACTGTTGCAGCTCTTCTTTAATTTTACATATCTGGCAAATAAGAAGGATTGATATTTCACTCAGAAGACACATTCACTTTAAGAAGAAATTAATAACGAGGCAAGTAATGGTACCTCGGATAATTCATCAGCAACCATGAAAATGCAATTATCTGCATCTACTGCTACCTTATTCCAGTACTCTGGCGTCTTCTCGGCCTTAAACAAGACAAGGATAACCTTGGCGAGTAGGATACGACGACCTTCACAATTCTCTACGATCTTCCTTCCAGCTTCCTCAAGTTGCGGAGGACGTGAATTGTTACCAAACAACCCGAGGCAAAGATAATCCCAAAAGCGATCATCATCCAAGGTGGGCATATGAAAAGTATCGACAACTAGAGCTACTTCTATTATGCTGGTTGTGAGCAAGACTAGGCTTCCATTGTCTTGCCTTGGTAATGAGCTTACCAGTATATCCCGGATCTCCGCGTCCCGTAAATCATCCAACGCAATCAGGTATCTCCGACCCTTCAAACTGGCATACAGACACTCACCTATTTCTTCCTCATTGCCTTCTGAAGTTAGCAATTCATCATGGGCTGATGAAGGATCTACTTGAGCAAGAATAGCTACAAGGATTTCCTTCAACTGATACGTTGCGCCTATGGTCACCCACGCACCACAATCGAAAGGGTGTTCGTGCCCAATATCGTATAAATCTTCGAAAATTGCCTTGGCTGCTACTGTCCTGCCACTGCCTGCCATCCCAACAATCGAGCAAATGTGAAAGTCGAATGGCTTGGTGCGCTTGAGCATCTGTTTCTTTATTATGATAATTTCATTTAAAAACCCTACCATATTTACTCCAAAATTGGGGCTAATTGATGAAACAGATGCATCATCTTCATCTTCATCTTCATCTTCATCTTCTTCGTGGACAGGGTAATTGTGATCTAATTCTTCGACGTACTCCTCTTCCATCTTCTTTGCTGTTTCCACAAAGGAATTAATCTCTGCGGAGAGTGTATGGTAAAAACCCTCATCTGCGTAGTTTTCTGATTGTGAGAGAAACTGATCAGAGACGTGGAATTCCATGAAATCTTCTAATTTTTGAACTTCGTCTTTGATTTGTCCATCCAAAGCGTTCAACCTCTTGCTCCTCCAGCTGCGATCGTCCAACCTTTTGAGAACTTGTAGCAAGCGGTTGAGGTTATTGTTCCCAAATGCAAGGATTTCGATAGTTTTGACGACTTGTGGTAAGAAATCCTCCACCTCGTTTGCTAGAGAGGGTCGAATGATTGAAACTGCGAGGCTCTCCATTGTTTGCTGAAGAGAAATGCTAGCAGCGTAAGCCATCTCTCTCTCTCTCTAACCTCACACCAACTAATTTGAAGACGAAGACCATGGGAATGGGAATGGAAAGCAAAGTAAACATATGCAACTTGCAGAGATGTATTAGGAAGAGTGGCAGTTCAAATTTAATGTTGTATATAATATCTTTTTTGATAATGAGATGAGTCATATTATATGATTATTAATTCGACTAAAATACTACTTTTAACTCTTTGACTTGATATTTCAAATAAAAAAAAACTCTTTGACTTGATTCTTTCAAACTTTGAGTAAACGTTGTAAATGAATTTTAAAACTATTGCCAAAAAAAAAAAAGTCTGTTGTAAATAATTACTATAATTACGATAACTATAAAATAAACTAGTAGTAGAACGGACGAAAGCGAACGAAAACAATGCATAAATAAAAGACAAGACGAGAAGAGAAAAATATATGAGAGAAGAGAATTTTGTGTTGTCTTCTTTCTTCCATTCATTACATGTATATATAGAGGAAAATATGATACATATATGGCTTGATCACTAAGTTTATATTCAATATTATAATACTTCCCCTTGAATTTAACTTTGTTATGTCATGTGCATAAGTTGTCTCGTTAAAAACCTCAAATCGGAAAAACTCATTGGGAAAAAACTGGGATGAGGGAAAAAGATTACAACACATATATGCAACATTTTTGCTTCCCCTAAAACGATTAGTATGAGTCTGGAAGTAAACTGTCAATCTTGCTTCTCGTTGGATCTTCTCATACCGATGCCATATACCAATTTTTCAAATGTAGATGTAGGTAGGGATTTTGTGAATAAATCAGCAAGATTGTAACACGCACGAATTTGCTGAACATTTATTTCTCCATTTTTCTGAAGCTCGTGAGTATGGAAAAATTTTGGTGATATATGCTTAGTCCTATCACCTTTTATATACCCGCATTTAATTTGTGCTATGCAAGCAGCATTATCCTCATAAATGATAGTAGGCGTAGTGGTAGTCAGATTTAACTCACATGCATTCCTTATATGAGTTATAACTGATCTTAACCAAACACACTTTCTGTCTGCCTCATAAAGAGCAATAAGTTCCGAGTGGTTGGAAGATGTGGCAACCAATGTCTGTTTAGTAGACCGCCATGAAATGACTGTGCCATTATAACAAAATAAATATCCAGTTTGTGATCGAGCTTTGTGCGGATCAGATCTATATCCCGCATCTGCATAACCAACTAACTCTGAGTTAGTTGTATTATTTGAATATAACAATCCCAAATTTATAGTACCACGGAGATAACAAAAAATATGTTTAATTTCATTCCAGTATCTCTGGGTTGGCTCAGAATTATATCGAGCAAGCACATTAACCGCAAATATGATATCTGGTCTTGTACATTGTGCTAGATACATCAATGCTCCAATAGCATTAAGATACGACACCTCTTGGTCAAGTATCTCTTCATCAAACTCTTTAGGTCGAAATGGATCTTTATTAGAATCTAAACAATGTACCACCATAGGAGTGCTTAAAGAATGAGCACTCTCCATATTAAACCTTTTGAGCAGTCGCTCAGTGTACGCAGATTGATGAATAAAAATGTCATTTGCTCTATGCTCTAGCTGAAGACCGAGACAGAGTTTGGTTTTCCCAAGGTCTTTAACTTCAAACTCTTTCTTCAGATATACAGTAGCATTGGCTAAATCCTCAGGGGTGCCAATGAGGTTCATGTCATCTACATAAACTGCAATTATAGCAAATTCGGTTTCTGATTTTCTAATAAAAACGCATGGGCAAATTGAATCATTTTTGTAACCTTCTCTGATAAGGTATTCACTTAGTCTGTGATACCACATGCAACCAGACTGCTTTAGTCCATACAATGATCTCTGTAATTTGATCGAGTATAGCTCACGGGGATTACCCGTTTTTGGTATTTTAAATCCATTAGGAATTTTCATGTAGATATCAGAATCAAGTGAACCATATAGATAAGCTGTTACTACGTCCATAAGACGCATGTCCAAATTTTCATGGACAACCATACTAATGAGAAAACAGAAAGTGATCGTATCTATTACTGGTGAATACGTCTCATCATAACCAATCCCAGGTCTCTGAGAGAACCCTTGGGCAACAAGTCGGGCCTTATATCTTACAATTTCATTATTCTCATTTCTCTTACGGATAAATATCCATTTATACCCAACATGCTTTATATTGTCCAGAGTTTGAGTGATAGACACGAATACATTCCGTTTATTTAGTGAATCTAATTCAGATTTGATTGCTTCCTCCCATTTAGGCCAGTCATCCCTTTGACGACATTCTATTATGGAACGTGGTTCACTATTACAATCATCGCTCAAAATCTCTTGAGCAATCGAGAATGCAAAAATATCATCAATAATGATCTCATTTCTATCCCATACATAATCTGGATTTGATATCATGATTGTTTTACTAGGCTCTACAGATTCATCTGGAGCTTGCTCATTAGAACTCACTTGATTAATGGGCTTATAAACCCCTTTCTTGGTTTTTTGAGGAACAGAGTCCTTTGAGCTAATGGGTCGACCTCGTTTTTGTCTTGGTCCATCAGAATTCATTTTCACATGTTCATTAGGAACATCGATCCTAGCTGGAGCGTTCACAACTGGAATATGAGACTTTGTGACTTTACTGACATCATTAAATACGTCAGGAAATCTATTAGCAATATTATGTAAATATATGATTCTGTTGACCTCATTTTCACATTCAAGTGTGTGTGAGTCTAGATGAGATAAATTTTGCTCACACCATGTGAGATTCTCAACATGCATAGGTTTATTATTATCAAGGATTGTCTTACCGATTGATGGAAATGTCGTTTCATTAAAATGACAATCCGCAAACCTAGCAGAGAATAAATCACCCGTCATTGGTTCCAAAAACCTAATAATCGATGGTGAATCAAACCCGACGTATATGCCAAGTCGGTGTTGGGGACCCATTTTTGTCCTTTGTGGAGGTGGAATTGGCATCTGTACAGCACACTCAAATGTGCGAAGGTGCGAAATGTCTGGATCAAAACCCAAGATTAATTGCATTGATGAATGCATATGATACCCATTGTGACGTAATCTAATTAAAGATGATGCATGCAATACGACATGTCCCCATGCTGTACTAGTGAGCTTTGATCTCACTAATAAAGTTCGAGCAATAATTTGGATTCTCTTGACAAGAGATTCTGTCAATCCATTTTGAGTATGAACGCATGCTATTGGGTGCTCAACATTAATTCCCAGTGCTGCACAATATTCATCAAAATATTTTGATGTAAATTCTCCAGCATTATCCATCCTTATATTTTTAATAGGATGATCAGGAAAATGTGCTCGGAGTTTAATAATTTGTGCAAGCAAACGCGCGAATGCAACATTGCACGTAGATAGCAAGCATACGTGAGACCATCTAGAAGATGCGTCTATCAGAACTATAAAATATCGAAATGGTCCACTCGATGGGTGAATTGGTCTACAAATATCACCATGTAGCCGTTGTAAAAACGATGGTGATTCATAACCAACTTTTGTCATAGAAGGTTTTATAATAATCATTTAACATCAATATCTTTGTATTCGTTAAAGGGTGTCCTTTAGTATGTTCTACAATCCTACGCATCATAGTAGTTCCGGGGTGACCCAGACGATCATGCCATAATCCAAGTATATCGGGATTAACCAGTTTCCATGACATGGTAGCATAGGATTCGAAAGCTCGAATCAGGACACAATATAGTCTAGAAGCTGTTGCTTCAAATTTCTCATGAACATTCATTTTGTTCATATCATATGATGTGACGCATAGATATTCTTTGACATTTTTAACCAATGTCTCTATATGGTATCCATTGCGTCTAACATCTTTAAAACTCAGTAGACATCCTTTTGATCTACCAGATTAAAGTGCATTTTCAATATGCAGAGTGGTACCATTAGACAACACAATTGTTGCATTCCCGGAGCCATCAATAATCTCAACGGGACCTGATATGGTTCTTACTTGTGATTTGCACAATGTTACACTCGAGAAATATATTTTATCTGTGAATATTGAGTGCGTTGTTTAACTCAAACATATATCAGTTTAGCAAATAGACACAACATATAGAATGCATAGCACATAAAATGAATCCTTAACGGATACACCCGGTCCCATAGAGCTCATATCTGCAACAAGGGTGGGTACTCCCTGTTGACCTCAGGTGCGGGTACTCCCCGACTTATTATACAAGTATCTTTGTTTCCCCATAATATGAAAGTAGACCTTCGTCCATTCAACATGAATGTGGACCTTTGTCTCTTCATATAAATATGGACTTTCGTCCTTTCACAATATCATCATTAACCATGCATAAACACATTAATCATAGCATATAATCACAACACATAAGGTTCAACAATTCATTTGATATCAAGTTCATAAGCATGCGTTCATTTATCATTATTATGTGTTAAAAACAGAAACATATAATTATTAAGGATTAGAAGTTACCTCCACCTTGTTCGGTGGTTACCACGTGAGTTGCTGAGTAACAAATATCAAGTATCACAATATACGATCCGACTGATAGCCTTTTCCCGAGCAAAAATTCGTGCTGATAACGTGTTGTAAATAATTACTATAATTACGATAACTATAAAATAAACTAGTAGTAGAATGGACGAAAGCGAACGAAAACAATGCGTAAATAAAAGACAAGACGAGAAGAGAAAAGTATATGAGAGAAGAGAATTTTGTGTTGTCTTCTTTCTTCCATTCATTACATGTATATATAGAGAAAAATATGATACATATGTGGCTTGATCACTAAGTTTACTTAATCACTAAGTTTATATTCAATATTATAATAAAATCTCATAACTCAAGAAATTGCTCAACATTTGAAAATAGTAAAATACTGATGTGGATCGGTAATATTAATGGGTATTAATCGTAAAATACGCATCACAAATAGAAAATTACACGTCGTCCAAAATATTGCACTTTAACCTTATTAATAAAATAAATCCTAAAATCATTCCCCAAAAAATTTCCCAAATCACAAGGAGTCAATCTTCTATGCAACTGGTATATAAATTTTAAATTCATGCACTCGGGTCGGGTCAAATCCGTGTATTTTCCTTTTTTTTTTTACTCCGACCTTTATGTTATGTTAGTCATACCTTTATATTGTATTAGTCATACCTTTATGTCGAGATTTCATACCCTTAATGCAATACTTTAACTTAAAAAATAAAATTCGCTAGTCTTCATACTATGTTAGGCATACCTTTATATACAAATATCATACATTTATGTAATACTTTAACTCTAAACTTTAATCCCTAATTTCGGCACAAGTAGTAGATATTTACATTTATGTGATATTACTCAAACATTTATGTGATATTATTTATACATTTATATCAACATAAACATACATTTATGTAATATATATATATAAAGGTACAACTAACATAATTAAAAGATATGACTAACATAACTAAAAGTATGACTAATATAACTAAAAGGTATGAAAGATATTAATAGTTGTTTGAAAATATGTTAAGGTACATGTAAAAATCTAAAATGTATGGCTAACATAACATAAATGTATGCTTAACACTACATAAAGAGGTATGCCTAATACTACATAAATGTATCAACATAGTCATACATTTATGTAATATATAAAGGTACAAGTACAACTAACATAATTAAAATGTATATCTAACATAATTAAAAGGTATGACTATTATAACTAAAAGGAATGAAAGATTAATATGTCTGTCTAAAAAAAATGTTAAGGTACAGCTAGCCTTACAAAAGGTATGACTAACATTGCTAAAAGGTATAGTTAACATAACATAAAGGTCTGACACCTGGGAGCATGTTTGGACGGATTTTGTTCGTGACCTAGAGGCGCGTGTGGGCGCGTGACGGGTCGGGTCGACCCGAGTGTACGGATCTAGGGTCTGTACACCAGTGCACAAAAGTTTTTGTCAATCACAAGAACCCTAATTATCCATGATTAGGTCTACCATCAAATTGATAACACAATAACAATTTTTACATTATTAATTTGACATCAACTAATAATATAATATTATACAATAACATTTTTTTCAGCATTGATTTGACATGAATCCTATCCTACAAAAAATTTAAACAAACACAAATTTTAATTATTCATCTTTCAAAATCTCAGAATTTCAAAATCTAATTTCCTCAATCCTACATGAACCCAAAGCAAACACTTTTAAAAGGTTGTTGTGGGAAAAAAAGGAGCATTAGACGGAAGCATGGTCACCATCGACGAAATCATGTTGCATCTCTAAGATCTATCTTTTGTCCATCATTAACACTACAATAATCAACTAAGGCTCTTTTTACTTTGCAAGGTAGGATGATTCCATTTTATCTAACTTTATCTAATGTTTATTTTAATCCGGGATTAAATGCCAAAATACGATTAATACCTTGGATAATTATCTAGCCATATGATAGTTTATCCAAAACTTAAGATAACATTAAAAAATTACATTTTTATCCCTAGTAAAAATTAAACATTTATATAAAAGATACATTTAGGTAATATTACTCTTATATTAACCTTCACATATTACATAGTAAATGATAGATAACGATAGTTAATATTTTTATCCAAATATTATATGTTAGAGTAAATATTGGAAATAGATAACAATTTTTATTTTATCTTATAAATTTATCTCACTGGCCTAGATAATTAACTTATCCTTGTTTGTCAAAGTAAACAGAGCCTAATGGAATGAAGACCATAATAAGAGATGGCTCAAACTATGAATACATTATACATTTTAATCATGTATTAGATTAAGAATGCAATTCTTTTTATCATATTTTATATTATATTAAATTAAAGTGGATCACATTACATATTACATATATTATTCTTGAAATTTGATCAAATTATTAAGTACACACTAAAAGATTGTGAAATCACAATCGAATGATTTAATTATAAAAAACTAAAGAACTTATATAATATTTCGATCGATTTTTCAATAATTTGATTTAAACTCACATATTCTATAGATACAATTCTATATTTATCGGACTTTAAATTAGAAAAAGATTATATGTTAAAAAATTGATCATCAAAAGAATCTAGTTGTGAATTTTACCAATCTCGTAATTGTAACTTTTACGAATCTTGTGATTGACTTAAGGAGTGTTTTAGAAAAATTATAAACAGCTTATTTAAGCTGAAAAAACGGGATGCCCCTTGCTTTTTCAGCTTAAATAAGTTAGTAAAAACTGCTTATAATTTTTCTAAACCACCCCTTAGTATATGTAAATAGATCAAACGTCCCAAGTAAATGTAACTTCATCCTATTAAGAATACACTGCCACGTGTGATTTTTTTAATCATATAATTGAAAATTGAAATTGCTTAGTTCCAAAAAGGTGAATAGAAATTCAAGGTAAAAAGGCAGTCATTTTCTTAGAGGAGGACAAAGACATTCTATCTCTATCTCACAAAATTCAATACCCAATACTTAATTTTGCTGACGGTACCCCTATAAGATGAGCTGGCAGTTCCTTATTGGCTGAAATATTTAATAATATTTTTGGTGAGTCAACTCAAATGTCGGCAATCGGATTCTTGAAAATAGCGTCTTTTTAACACGGGGCGTGAAAAGGGAGAAAGAAAGCATCTATATACTCTACACCGTTTAACTTCAACTTCACTCGACTTTCTAATATGACAGTTTAGCCCCTACTATTGCATAACCATCATAACGTATTCAAGATATGAGTATTGTTCAATGAATTTTGAATGATATGATTCAAAGCACTTGGAATTACCATATGAGTTCAACTTACTAATGAAGGGTCATTTATTTGAATTCTAAATCAATCTAAAAATACAAGAAAATAATTAGTGCTTAAATGACAACATTCTTTATAATACACATTTGTTTTTTAGTTGGAGTGGGTGGAGAAATCCGATTTTAGAATACTGATTTATCTGGTAAAATTGAATAGTGAAAAACTTGTAAATGTCAAATTATGTTGTGTATTTTATGATTAAGGTATAATATAAATATTGATTGGTGTGCATATAATTTTTTTAAAGCATGAATTTTGGGTAAATTTGGATTTTGAATTTTAACATTTGAAATTTGTTAGTGGAAAACTCAAAATAAACTCCCTTGTTCATAACTTGGATCTTAGAATATCAATTGGAATACTTCCTAACATTTAGCACCCAATTTACTTATCTTAATCTTGAGTCAACTGTTTTTTTGGACTGATTTTTATTGCAATGCAAAGAATTATCGTATTTTAATTGATATTTTTAATAGCTATAATAAAAATCTAAAATTAGCACTATTAATTTTTAATTATAATGATGGAAATGATAGTGTGTAATATCATGAATTTCAATTTTATTTTATCTAAAGCTAGTAAACATGGAATTTGATGTATTAATTTAATATTTCTTTCATGAGGCACAATCGAATTGGTAAGATCTGTAGTGTTGTTGTATAAAATATATTCCAACAACACAGATTCAAACTTCGCATGAGAGACGGTTGGAGTTGGAGATTTTAAAAAAAGTATATATTTTTATTTTTTCTATAAATTTATATTTTGTAAGTAATATATATAAATTGATTATTACATAGAAGTGGATGTGTACGAGAACGTCCTAACTGTCAACAGTACAAAAATATTAGTTTACTGTTATGCCCCTGCACCTCCCATTGGCCGCTTCTCCACTCACTCACGCTGTTTTTGCCGTCCTCAGGCATTGATTACAACGGCCAAATCAAACCATTAAACCTACTCATACACAATCGCCATTAGAGAGAGAGAGAGAGAGAGAGAGAGAGAGAGACCAAGGAGATATGTAGATTTTCTTTGACGACTATCAAAATCAAGTCCACAATCCACATCCATAACTATCGCAGTCTCACTTCTATTTATAGCTCAGAAATAGAAAAGGATAACGAAAAGAGGAGGGGAACAAGTTCGATTTCGGAAATCTGAAGCTGCTGAAGTTGAAGTGTCAAATGTCGTTTGTAGCTGGTCTAGTGATCGGATTAGTCGTCGGCTTGGTTCTCATTGTTGCTTTTGTTCGCTCCGAAAATGCCCGATCCAAGCAGCGCTCCGACCTTGTATGTCTTGTTTTTTTAATTTTCCCTTTTTTTTTTTTCTCTTCAAGTATTTGTTGAATTCATGTTTGAGTTTTTTTTTTTTGAATAATTTTTGTAAGGCTACTACGATTGCGGCGTTTGCGAAAATGACGGTAGATGATTCGAGGAAGCTATTGTCTCCGGAATATTATCCCTCTTGGGTTGTGTTTTCGCAACGCCAAAAGGTTTGCTTCATTCAGGTTTTACTTGTTCAATTCGTGTATGTGTGAATTGTTGAGGCTGATGCGATTTTTTTTTTTTTTCAAAAACTTGCAGTTGACTTGGCTTAATGCTCAGCTCGAAAAGATCTGGCCGTACGTCAATGAGGTGCAATTTTTTTGCGGCTTTGTAACCTTTTTTTTTTGGGTGATTTTATGTTGAGGTTGAGTTGTGTTTCTCCTCTTTGTTTATGGTGTGGTGCAATGTGTTAATTTTGGGCATGTTTTGCTGTTTGAAGGCTGCGTCTGAGCTGATAAAGGCTAATTTAGAGCCAGTTTTGGAGCAATATAAGCCAGTCATATTGGCTTCTTTGACCTTTTCCAAGTTCACGCTTGGAACTGTTGCTCCGCAATTCACAGGTTTGGTTTTGGATTGCTTTTTCTTGATATTTACATAATCTCATGTGTTGTTGTTTTTCTTTAAATTATTTAGCATGTGTGCCTATTTTGTGCAAATATGATAATATGATGAAATTTGGGGTGGCAGTTAAGAAATTATTGCCATAAGCTGGGAATAAGAATAACAAATCTTGCAAAATTATGGTATCTGAAGAAAACATTGCAAGTTTACTATCTCTTCTTCTTCTTCTGCTCGTTTATGGTTTAGGCTGGAATTCTGTTTACTCATCAATTCGGTTAGGCAGCTTGTTTTTCTATTGGTGGTTGCTCCCATCTGATTCTCATTGGTGAGAAATATTTGATCACTAGTGGTTTCCAACATCTTTCCCCTGTTACAAATCATATGCTATTGCCTTATATTATAGACACAGCCCAGCTACATAGGAAAGTTTTGAGATAGATAAGTTTATGGACTGTTGGTTCAGATAACTGGCAATTATTGTAGGTAGCCATCATGCTAGTGCATGACAAACGAGAAAAGGAAGTATTGTTGGATGCAAACTGCTGTGCTGGCTTTTAGTTGTTGCTAATGATAACATGTTGACTTAAAACATTAAATCAAGTGATGAAGGTAGTTTGCAAACTTAGAACGCCTCGATGGGCCAAAGTCTTCTTGGAAAAATCTAGTTCCACCACGATAGTCGCTTCTGTGTCCTATTTTCTTTACTCTTAAGCTAAAAGATTTGGATTGCTAGGTGCTGGTTCATTTTTTAATATGAATTGATCGGTGAGATTGTTCTCTGCCAATTTACATGTACTTAAATGTGGACCTTATGGTGAGTCCTCAGAGATATAGGCATTCTCACAGCCTCATCAGTCAGATGCACTTAATGATTTGTTATGCACTTACAAGTTCTTGTGTTTTAGGAGTTTCAATTGTAGAAGATGGAACTGAAGGAATCACCATGGAACTGGAGATGCAGTGGGATGGAAACCCCAGTATAATACTTGATATTAAGACTTATCTTGGTGTTTCTCTTCCTGTGCAGGTAACTTGTAAATTTGATAACTTGTAGACTTTTCTTACTCCTTTTTCATTGATGTTGGAGTATGCTATAACAAGGATGTTTATAGGTCAAACCATTAGTTTTGGGTCGAACTAGAGAGAATAGGTTCAACCCACTGTTCCTTTCTCTCGTGTGCATACTATTCATCCTTTGTTTCTCAACGAAGTTCTTTCATTTCAATGCCAAATTGACAATTGATTTTCCCACTTGGACCACATGTATATGAATGCATCGATCAAAACCCTGCTATATGTTAACTATCCTGCTATGTTGATGCTGATTACAAATTTATCAATTTGAATGCAAGTAAAAGAACCTGGGATCTTTATTTTTCTTTATTAGTGTATAATTGAATAATTTGAGTCAATATTCTGCTTTATCAAACATTTATATTTTGTTGCTAAATGCAGCAGCATTCCTTGTCATTCGGTGTATATATGTGTAAATTATATATAAAGTCAGTTTATAAACTCCAAAATGATAGTTAAGTAGTTAACTATCTTTCGGACCTAAATTAATTAGAGTCCGTCTATTTTTTTCTCAGCATTCTTTTACCTCGAAAGTGAATGGAAGTTCTATCTTCCTTTGCAGTTGCCAGTCTTACTATTTGTACTCATGTTTAAAAGTTGATTATGGATATTTTGTAAAGTGCTACCCTTAAATTTTATATGATAGGCTGTCGGACTCGAAGCAGTTTTACAAAATTATAATAGTCTTTTATTAGATACTATTAGATAATGTCTTAATATCAAAGTGCAGATTGTGAAACTTAAGTTATTGGACCAGAACTATTGAATCATGGACTAATAAGGTTTTAATAAATGCTGCATACTAGAGATTCTTGTTTACTCATCCATAACCTCTTTAAATTGTATCCTGCCTCGGAATCAATGGAAGTATAAACTATACATTTGCCCTTCCTTCATTGGGGGTCATTTAGTTGTGTCCTTTAGAATGCGAATACACTGTTATTTCATGTCTATGTTCTCCTTTTGTTATTCTTTTGATGAAAACTGCAAACTCCTGATTATGTATGATTTCATCTTTCTGTAGGTGAAAAATATTGGGTTTACTGGTGTCTTCAGGTTGATTTTCAGGCCACTAGTTGATGAGTTTCCTTGCTTTGGAGCTGTTTGCTTTTCACTACGTCAAAAAGTACAGTATTTCCTTTACCAAGTCTTCTGACACTTCTCAGAGAAGTTTAGTATATT
Source organism: Scutellaria galericulata (assembly GCA_946896805.1). Lineage (NCBI taxonomy): Eukaryota > Viridiplantae > Streptophyta > Magnoliopsida > Lamiales > Lamiaceae > Scutellaria > Scutellaria galericulata. The sequence continues at coordinate 17,671,992 of OX335790.1, forward strand.
TACTATGATGAAAATTGTCTCGACCCATTAGTAATAGCTTTGTTGTCTTGGCCTTTCAATGCTCCTTAATGCCACCTTTGTTATCACAGTAATGAAAACTGAAGTCTTGGACCATTCACTTCTCACACATGTAACATTCACTTCAATTTATCTCCCATATGTATGTGGATATATGTGAATGGCATCATTAAAGACTTGAAAGTATTATAAAACACATTTGTTTTGACTTTCAGAAAAAGTTGGACTTTACACTCAAAGTTGTCGGAGGAGACATATCAACAATACCTGGCCTTTCTGATGCCATTGAGGTCTGTTTATGTCGTATTATATTACTCTGTTCCATCTGATTCTTGTACTTTCTCATGATCGTTAATATTTAACAAGCTGACTATCTTTGAGTGGATTAGGAGCTTTCATAGATTCTATTGCATGAGTAGCTCATCAATGATGCGGCTAATTCTTATACATTTTGATGCATATACCGTTCAGTCAAAATGTGTTTATTTTCTGTTTCTCATTTTCATTTTATGAAGAATAAATTCGGATTGACTAGTGTCTTGATTATTTGTCTAGGTGCCAAAAAATTGAACTCTCTGGAATGTACACCTTTTGGTGTTGTTTAATGGAAAATATATGTATAACAAGTCAAATATAAGTGGCAATGCACCATGAATAGTATTCTCTTTGCTTTGTTGGGCATCTGACTTATTTCTAGAGCAGCTCAAAATTTTGGTAAATGTTCAGCTTTTTACTGCCTCATTCTGTTTTTTAAAGATGTCTCTAGATACCTACTGTTCCTTCCCTAAAATATAGACATTAACACTCATGCACTTGGGACAAGAAGATGAATATGATATTGCTATTTCTCCTGCAATATATATATATATATATATATATATATATATATATATATATATATATATTGGTGGAAATGATCAAGGGGCATTTATATTGACAGAGTACTCTAAGGGATGCTGTTGAAGATTCTATTACATGGCCAGTTCGAAAAGTTATCCCAATATTGCCTGGAGATTATAGGTAAGTTACGAGATATGAAGTCATTTGTTTTCCTTTTTTCTTAATATTCTAGTAACCATGGTGACGACAAGTGTTCAACAAGAAAATCTAGGGGTTTAAGAGAAGAAAAATGATTGGAATATATACTACTTACGACGACATTTTTCTTATTTGAAGAGATTTCTGTATACTACAGCCCTCCTTCACTGACGAGACAATGCGATATTCCTGAATAATATTTGGGGATTTTAGTAGTCTAAGACTCTAAATATGAATGTTCTTTCTAATCAAGCAAATTGGTTTCACATTAGAGGCTTACTGAGGCTAACATTTTAGTAGCCCAAGTATGAGGCTCTTTCCAATCAAGCTAAGTGGGTTCCAAGCCAATACTTTTAAAAATTTGGAAGGGCGAGGAGGAGCTTCAAATGTTTAACATCTAATGCATTATCAAATGAAATTCAATTAAAGAAATACCGGGGTAGCGACTTGTATATAACTTTGTCTAATTTGTCTCTACTTGTGGACCCCGCCTTTTTTTTTTTTCTACTGTATTCGTCTTTATTTTTCATAGTTTCCGCCGAATTCGATGATCTAGGTGGTCTATCTAGAATGACAAAACCCTAATTTTTTTATCTTATAAACTTATAAATATCAAATTAGGGCATTTCCCTTTAATTGTGTGGTTTTCATTGGAACTCGACTAACCAACAATGAATCAACTTTGCTTATTCCACTTAGATTGATGAAATACATCAGGGACTAAAAAATCCTATATTTTTTTGAATTCTTTTTTTTTTTTTATTCTTCCATTTACACTTTTTTACTTTTTCTATCTATGTAGATTAGATATGTAGTGACAATCCTGACAATTTTGAATATTATTGCATTGTTAAATTGAAATTCAAAGAATTTCAATTTAACAATGCAATTTCGTTTTTCGATTGTCTTCTTTTCTCAACATTTATATTGACAATATTGTATTGAACAAATAATTCATCGTGATAAGTGAAATGGGTCTATTTATTTTTGTCCCGTAGTTTTTTGATTTTATCTTATTCAAATGATGCTTTCTTTGATACAAGAGGTTTTTGTGATTGAAAAAAAAGCTAGATAGCATAAGGGATGCTCTATCAATTTTGACAATTTTCTAACTTTTTAATTTCTTGCATTTTCATCTAATCAAAACAGAAAAATTAATCCAATTGAAAATCTGTTTTTTTTTAGATTTTTTAACTCAATGTCAATGGTTTGATTAGATTGTAAAATCTCTTTTCTCTTTGTTTAAATTCAATTTAATTGAATTTGGTTCGGGTTGTATAGATACAACTTTTGTTGAAGTTTTGTTTAATCTATAGTTTCTTCGGGTTGCTAACTCAATGGTAGAGTACTTGGCTTTTAAGTGCGGCTAGAATCTTTTATACATTTGGATGAAGTGACGAATTTGTCCATACCGTTGGTAAACTTTAGAAGACCACGACTGATCCTGAAAGGGAATAAATGGAGAACATAGCATGTCGTATCAATGGAGAGTTCTGAGGATATTTCATTCTTATCGGATTGGTGCAAAACCTTGTTCGAATTCTTGGAACGTAACAAAATAAAGTTGGGTCAAATGAATAAATGGATAGGAGCCCTGCGGTAGCAGTTCTGTACCTTTTTATATAAAAAATTAGTTTCTAGGATTTAGTTTACAACCCCTTTAACTAGCTTCATTTGCCACAATTGTTTTGCTTATGGTTGATATTAATATAGTTAATCAGCTATAGGAATGGTGATAAAAATGCATGTGGTACAATGCACAAAACGTTATGGCAAATACATTTTTAAGCTCCGGAGTCCTGGACATTTCACATATTTGTCTATTAATCCCCTTTTAATTTTGTTTTGTTCTACTAAGCCCTTGAACTTTTATTTTTGTTCTTATTGAGGATTCTTTGTAGGCATTATCTTGCATTTTATGTTGTTTTGTTGGGCCCTTCAACTTTTATGTTTACCCAAATTAAATCCCCAAAATGTCCTCAATATGAACAATCATAAAAGGTCAAGCTCAATAGAACAAACCATAAAAGTTCAGGCCTCAGATTTTGTTTGTCTTGAAAATATTTTTTGTAACAAGACCTGTCTCTTGATTCTTTTGATGAAGTGGTTTTGGTTTACATTCTTTTCTTGCTTCAGTGACCTTGAACTGAAGCCTGTCGGAATGTTGGAGGTGAAGCTTGTGCAAGCAAAGGAGTTAACAAATAAAGACATCATAGGGAAATCTGATCCATATGCTGTTATATATGTGCGGCCTTTGCGTGATAGAATGAAGAAAAGCAGGACAATCGTAAGATATTAATCTTCTTATGACGTATAGTTCTCCATGATCCTTCCATTAGTTCAGAGCAAAAATATATGTATCCATTAACTTTCACTTTTCCCCTCAGAACAACCAGTTGAATCCAGTCTGGAATGAACATTTTGAGTTTGTAATTGAAGATGTTTCTACCCAGCATGTGGTGGTAAAAATCTATGATGATGAAGGTCTTCAGGTATCTGAATTAATTGGATGTGCTCAAGTTCAGCTATCAGAGCTTCAGCCAGGCAAGGTGAAGGATGTATGGCTGAAATTGGTGAAAGATTTGGAACTTCAGAGAGATAATAAAAACAGGGGGCAGGTAATAGAATAAATTAATTATACCATTTTGCCGTTAGTTCTTTCTTTTTCTAAAAGAGTTTCTTTCAAGTCATAAATTCGAAATATTTGTCTTTTGGAATATGAATGACACTTTAGATAAGATCGGGAAGAAGAAAAGGGACAGCTTGGAGTAAATATAATCTGAAATGTTTCATTGTTCTGTCAAATATCAAATTCTTTGAGACAATGAAACCATTAACTGATCTGGTATTGATAATTGCATTGAAATATTGAATACTTATGTTTCTAATGGAATGTATGCCAAATTGGATAATGAGAAGAAAGTCGATTGCATTAGTGTTCTCATTAAGATGGAAATGGCAACATGCCTAATGCATCCGATCATTGATAGCTTTTATCATGTTTGACTTTAGAACGATGTTCAATTTTTTGTCTCTGATGAAGAACTTCTTACCTGTTATTACTCATGTAGACTAGTGCATAAAGAATTAGGCAGTCTGACATTCTTATTTTGCTAAATATTGCTGCATCCTACAAGGGTTGAAGCTTGAACGAGATTTTAATATGCCAAACATCCCTTTCAAATAAAAATTCTTATGGATTATACTATGCTCATCCTACACAATGAACTTGTGAGTCGGTCACCCTCTAATAGGTTTTGGCACTTTCAATCAATTTGAATGTCTAAGAGCATTGTGAGACAAATCTAGTGAAATATAGATGTTCAAAGAGAATTATGTTGCTTATATTTAAAGCACACATACCTGTACTTAAATTCACTTGTCCATTTCAGGTGCACTTGGAGCTCCTATACTGCCCTAACGGCATGCAAAATGGGTTAACCAATCCCTTTACCGACAAGTATTCTATGACTTCACTGGAGAAGGTCTTTAAAAGTGGAGCAGATGGGGGAAACAATCAAGTTGAAAATGGTGATGGCAACAAAAGGAGGGAGGTTATTGTAAGAGGTGTGCTTTCTGTAACGGTCATATCTGCTGAAGACTTGGCACCAGCTGACCTGATGGGAAAGGCTGACCCTTATGTGGTGCTTACCATGAAGAAAACCGAATCGAAAAACAAAACTAGGGTAAGTCGTGCTTTAGATTAGTGTTCTGAGAAACTCTTACCCAGAGAAGTTTAAAAGGTGTCGGTTTTGTCCTTTTTTCTCTCCTCTTTGAAATTCGAAAATGTATTGTGGGATTTCTTTGATTAGTTGGTTATCCTGAATTTCATTCAATGTGTTCTTTTGAGTTCCAATATTTTCATGTCAGTTTTTTAATCTGTGTATTGTGTTTCTAGGTTGTGAATGACAATTTAAATCCTGTCTGGAATCAAACTTTTGATTTTGTTGTCGAGGATGGACTACATGATATGCTTATCGTCGAACTATGGGACCATGATACATTTGGGAAGGTACCTTGCTTTTACTTTTTAAAGTAATTATTTGGTGCATTATATTGGTAGTGGTTCATATACCAGCTCTTTGTAAAAGTAGTTTCATAATGACTTGTAAAGGGAAAAAAAAAAAGCTTTTAACTGGAAGAAGGGACAAGAAAGTGGTATATACAGATAATATTGCTCCGGATTAAGAATGAGCATGCATGCACATATATTCAAATCCGTAAAAGAAGTTATAAGGTTTTACTCTTTGTAGGCTGAAGTATCTTTACATACCAAAGAAACAGTAACATGGCAAGACCTGGTTCTGCAACACCAGAATGGAAAATGTGTTGCCTGTCTTTCTTTCTTGTAGGGGTTTTAACATGTTTTATGTATAGGGTTGAAGAACGAATGTTTGGGCAACATTTTAACCCTGGATCGATCATGCCGTTAGTTTAACTATGAACTGATCTAAATCCTGGTTCAGTAGGGAAAAAAACAGAGGGGGAACTTCAGAGATTTCAAAAAAGGGATACGACTTTACATTTTGTCGTGATTCAAATAACCTTAAAAAAATCAGTGAACACCTGCCGGCATGTTTTGACGAAAGTACTCCAGCCAAGAAAAAGAAAGTTTATGAAATTCCAAATTCTTCAAAATTGATTGCAAAATCAATCGACTTCCCTCAGACCCTAATTTACCGGTCGTAATCCCTAAAAGCTTGATCCATCCTCTCTTTCTTTCGGCTCTCAGACCCAAAGAAAGCGAGTATTTCATTTCTTTCTGGAAATTTCAAGTCATACTCAGCACCCTCTATACTCAAGAATTAGCTTTAGGAAGGAGGATGCCCTATGCCTAAGAGCTCTGTTCTTGTTGAAAGCACTTTGAATTTCCGACAATGTGGACGTGATGATTTTATGCCTCTAGTCTGAATGAGCATTATGAAACTGCTGTGACACTTTAATATCAGGAGCAAATAAGTATGCTGGAATATTCTCATGCTTCTTATACATGACTTTCCTAACATGAATGTCACCGGTGTTTAGTTAAGATACATACAGTTACTAATACTTCAAGTTTTTTTTATATAATTAAACTAACGATAAGAACCGAAGTTACTGATAACTCAAGTTACATATTGGGATTTGGGTTCCAACTGCTAATTGAAAGGATAAAGAAATCACTTGAACTAGGAAGGAAAAAAGTCAAAAAAGAGAATATATACTATATTAACTTATTTTATTTTATGAATGAAAAGAAGTTCCCATGCTACAATATCCTTTTCAATACAGGAGAATTAAAGAGTAAATAGCATAAACATACAAGGAAAGGTATAACTGTGTGGCACAGATAGCTGTATGATGTGATAAACTTGTGATGGCTATCATCATGGATGTAAGATTAGTGGAAAAGGGCTTTTTGAGGATCCAAAACTTCATATTGATCTTGACTATAAAGGATTTCGTGTCTATTCTAGACATACGGGTTATTTTGTGGATCTTATCCATACACACCCCTGAGCAAGCATGTATCTTTTATTTTTCGGTCACAGTTTATAGTCCCCTGATAATTCAGATTTATTCGCCATGAGGATGTGTTTAGTAACGGTTTCAGGTATTTCCAGCAACACAACTTCTGAGTTTGTTCTCGTCATAATTCTATGTTTTTTAATGCAGGATAAAATGGGAAGATGCATCTTAACATTGACAAGGGTTCTAATGGAAGGTGAATACGAAGATTCGTTCCCTCTGGATGGTGCTAAATCCGGAAAACTTAACTTGCAACTCAAGTGGAATCCACAACCCATTTACCGGGACTCCTAGTCTCTCTTCCAACTCCATGTGGCATATAGAATGTGTCCAGCTATATATGGAATCATACAGGCTCAAATTCTTCCCAGAGACATCAACCAATGACGTCGGTGATTTTTTGTATGTGTTGTATATATCCTTGTTCGAGCCATGGATCGTTCAATCTTGGAAATTTGGAAATAGATATGGGAAGAAAATTGATGGTCATTCTTGGAAAGACAATAAGACCTCAATGGGCCTTTGTTGGATGAGAGTTTTATATATGGTGTACAATATACACTCAAATTTGCTTCATGATGGATTTTATTTACCCTGCAATCATCTTTATTATGTTTACAAGAAACGGATAATTACTTGAATTAATGGGGTTTGCAAATTGAGTTGATTCGATCATACTATTGTTGAGTTCATTCAAAATTGATGTTTGAGCTTGAATTTAGTTTTAACAAGTTTTTTGTCCAACCAAATATGAACTAAGCTAAAGTATTATGATTCTCTTACACTTATTTTATTTTGCCTTAGTAATTGATTTCGAGTTTGATATATGTATCTTATCAAGTAAAAGATTATGCAAGTCCAAACGAGTTTTAGCAATGAGTATCAAGTTGAGTCAACGAGTGAAAATTAAGTGAATAATTTTTTCTATCAGCTAGCCTAATTAGTGTATCAAAATCTGATACACAACGGAAGGTTTCTCATCATTCTTTACCCATTACCATTAGCCATAGACTCAGTTAAAATACAACATACTAATGAGTTTTACGAATTAACATTATTTCATTATAATCTGTAATCATTATTCTTCTTAACAAATAGGAAAACTTATACACAATAAAGAGAATACAGGTAATACATATTGAATGGTTCAGATTATTCAGAAATTATTGATTTTCATCATACTTACATTATAGTACATCTCCCACTGATCTCAACGCCACGAACACTTAGCTCCTACACAGAAAAAAATTAGCCTTCACTTCCAAACAGTGGTATCATCATAAGACATCATCATTCATAATCAGGGAGAATGTAATATCTCTGTATTCGTTGCAAACTGGTTACGGCAGAATGGAGATGGCTTTCTTTAGTTTCCTTCGCCGCTGGTGGTTTCCCCTGCATCACCAGGTCACAAATTTTTCATATTTTTCTCTCATAATATATGGAATCTAACAATCTTCAACATATGAGTTCTTGAGTAATACACTTTGACAGGATCACATCACATGCTGGCAAAAATGATTTGGCAAACAACGGCACAGGAGTTTGAATGTACTAACCAGTACTGGTTGTGTAGCACGGATGAATCAGTTGGTACTCTTTTTCCATCATCATTCCGATTCCAGTGGTAAAAGGCATGAGTTCTGTTCTTTATCTCTAATGTTGAATGTCCATAACTGGCTTCACGAAAAGCAGAATAATCTGGTTGGGGATCTATATACCTGCAGAGCCCAACCAGTTTATTGGCATGCCAGCAAGTTTATTGCATGCTAGAGGAACAAGAAATAGGAAAAGCGTGTCAGATACCTTTTAGCAAGACCCTCCTGGTTTCCTCCATCGCCAACGGTTATGTAAACTGGAGCCGATTTGTCTGGTGCAGCATAGGAAGAACCATTTGATATTATGCTTGAGATCCGGTACTGAAAGTAAGAGTACTTCACCATCATAACACTGAATAATCAAGTCAAAATATTTGAAGTGCTTCGGAGTAAATGTTTATTGCCAATCAATAATGATGAAAACTAAGAAGTGGGCAAACATATCCCATGTAGTCAGACTTTCCTAGGATAAACCTCGACTGTAAAAAAAAAAAAAAGAGAACTTGGGTAAAGGGGCAAACCGATCTCTCATAGGCGTGCACATGACCAGCAAAGACAACATCAACTTTATAGTGACAAAACCAGCTCTCAAAAACAACTCTCATGCTTTCACCCTCCAAGAAATGAGCATCGTTGCTGTTGTAAATCGGGGCATGCATCAGAACAATAAGCCAAGGAGTCTTCTCACGGTCAACATTTTTCAACTCTTGATCAAGCCACTTCCACTGAGGTGTATATTTTACTGCCATGAAGTGAGAAATATAAGCAAATTATGTACACAAAGTGCATAACAAAGAGAAGCAAATGCATGTGAAGACTTTGAAAGATGGAAGTTAGTAATTATCCTATTCAAGAGGTCTACTTGTGCAATGAGTATGCAGGGCTTCTTTGTCATTTCCAGGAAAATATTAGGAACATAGAAACTTTAATTAGCCACCCAGAGCTTTTATACATGGTTATCGATCATGTGTGAGACTTTCAAGTAAAAAATAAATAAAAAATAGATCAAATTATTGAAGAAATCAAGTAGAACATTCTGTAACTAATAATCCATGAAGCCTGAAAGTAAGGCTAAAATGGTATGATAGCAAGGTTTTCTTTATCAACATGCATAGTAGTATACCGAACATGGAGGATGCTTAAATCTATGGTCAAGTTAAAATATAAAAAATAAAAAAATAAAAAAAAAAAAATATATATATATATATATATCAAAATGTTTTCTGAAGATATTTCATGAAAATATGTCTTAAAACCAAAATTGCGTATCCAAACATAGGGCAGCAGTTTAGGCCTCATTGAGTTTGGTGTAATATTTACAAGGCATCAATTTCTGAGTCAAGTTACTTGCAACTCTAATGAAACTTAAATTACAATCACATAATATGTGTGTGAGTGTGTGTGGCTATTGCAAAGCCTGTTGTTTGTAGCATAATGCAGAAAAAATTTATGCATCTCATCCGTGGAAACAAAATAAAGGAGTTTTAGATGTTATTGGATTTCTCACAAGCCACTGTCCTTTCGTTGCCAGCTATGCAAAATAAGATCCAGATACTTGATATGTTTCAAGTCTTATAAAATGACATTCTCTTGTTCAAAGAAACAGAAGTTCTTGTGTTAAAATGAAGTAATGAACTTTATCCTAAATTCTATTGGGAAGAAGAAAAGCTCGAAGAAAGGCACTTATAATAAGTTAAGCCATGTAATTGTAAAATATAGAACAGAGACAACTAATACCTGGTATCCGACTACTTATGCGATATTCTTTTGTTTGCTAAATATCTACCATAAAAAAGGAAAAAAGAAAAAAAAAAAAAAAAAGAAGAAGATTAACATGATGTAGTAGGAATCATCATTTTGTCCTTTATACTGGAGGAGAGTTTCACCAATTTTGATGGAAACTAGAAAATCAGGAATGTATGCAGCATATGTAAGTTCTAATATCTACTTCTTTATAGGTCTTTCTGATAACCAAATATGAGTTGTAAATAAGGGAATATTAAATTACCAAATGGAGAGTAGCTGGAGAGGACAATAATGTGAGCAGATGCCCGTCTCACGGAATACCACAGAGGACTACTACTTTTGCTAGCAGGATAAGGCGTAGGATATCTATAAAGATAATTTCTGAAAGGTATAACCTCACCCTGAACATCCAGAAAAACAAAAAATATGTGGTCAGCGTATATAAATAAATAAATATATACATATACACACTTACGTCTGTGTGCATGTGTGTGTGGAGACAGAGTAAGCATGCTAGATGAAGAAATCTTGTTATCATTTGGCATATATTTGGAACTTCCTCAAAGTTTATAATAAAGATGTTGGATAGGTTATCAGAAGTACAAATAGTGAATTATAAAACTATGAAAGGGCAACAGAGATTTCTTGATTGGCAACATTAAATACCATTCAAAAAAAGTGAAGATGATTTCTTACTATTATTATATAAGAGGTTAAAGAAACGTTATTCACAATTAAGTCTGATTCTCAACAACCAAGGCTCAATAGGGATGGAATTTTTGTATCGTAAAAGCTTTAGCAATTGAGAATAAATGATCAACAGAATCATCAATAGGGCATAGAAGGAAAATTAGAACAGAAACAGCATGACAAGCAGAAAATAGTCACAACAAAACCCTTTTCTTGAAGTAAAATAATAACAAATGAAATTGATCGCAGTTTTATCCACACTATACCAAATGAGGAAAATACTCAATCTCATGATTTCCAGCTGACCAGATCCATGGCTGATATGCTGCACTCCGTTCTACAAATCGACCCCAAGAATCCCAGCGAACACCAACATCATGATTGTCATATCTATCAGCATAAGAAAGATCTCCAACAAACAAGATAGTTTGTGCACCAGTCTGCATACAATGCTCAAGAGTCGAAAGCGAATTAAATGTTTGACCAAGATCACCTACAAAAAACACAAATTAATGGTCACAAATGGATATTGCACATCAAGGCACATCTGAAACAAGAAGATTTTTTTGACAGAACAATTAAAGATGTTGAGCAAAGTGTTTTATAGAGCAAAACGATGTCTTGGTGAGTTAACAAGCTCCAACTTCTTATTTTATCAAAATACTATAACAGATCACTTTGAAAATGAGCTTAGCATCTTATAATTCTATAAACATCTTGCAAGATTCATAAGATTATAAAAAGCTCAGTCAAACGCCGCTCTAATTAGGGTGTATCTCATGTAATGTAACTACAATGAGCTTATGTAGCTCTATTCCTTGTGTTCTATATGAGCAAAGGGGTAGGTCTCCAAACACTTTAATTAGTACATACAACCCCTAGAAATTAGATCGACTGAACATAAATGCTTATATATATACATACATAACTATTGGTGCTATGATTCTCATCTAATAACTAAATTATAATTTTTTCCAATAATAAAACTTCTCATACCAAATTAGGTTTGAATCAAGATTGCATACAGAAAATGAACTTTTATCTAGAATGAAGGCAACAAAAAAAAGAAATCAAAGAACTTTGGGAAGGAGAAGAACACTGACCAATTATCCCAAATTTGTAAGCAGAATCTGGATCAACTTCCGGAGGGGTTTGAAACCAAAACTTTCTAGAAGAATCACCATTGCCAATCTCATAATAGTACTTCGTGTTATGCTACAAAACAAACACCCGTCTCACAAGAGAATTAGTTATGAATAAACAAATTATAAACTTAATACCTTGTACATCTGATTTCTATCGATGCCCAAAGAGATTAGGCAGGTGAACGTTTTATCTGATGATTCTAACACGTGTCCACACCATAATAGAATTAAAGAATAAAATATGCTGCTTTATTCGATTTAAAAATCTAGAGATTGGTGTACTGAAAACTACACAGTGTAACAAACAATTACCTGAAGACCTTCGACTGGACACTGATGAATATATCCAGATTTATAATTGTAAAAGGTATAGTTCTGCACTGTCCCTTCCGCAGTAAAGTCATATTTTCCTTCTGATAAGCCATATCGAACTATGTTGTCCCCAGGTTCACTAGCTGTTACCCATGAGATTATAACAGCTTTCCCATCATAATCACCCTGTGTGATGTGAACCTGAAAAACAACAGCACACAAATCTTTTAGGATGAACATGATGTTGCAGAGATGTATGCAAATCCTTTGTAAAACTAAAAGAAGTTTTACAGTCATTATATCATACCTCAGCACATCTTTCTCTGCCATTTGAAGCAGAGATGTATAAATACAAATTTAACATATTCTCCCTAAATAGTTAGATAGTACAATATCTTAACTCTTCCTTTCAAGTGAGATTATGAGACTACTTGGAAACATGCAAGCTTACTTGCTGCGGAGCATTGTAACCTTTAGGAACTGCAAAAACTTCATTGTCGAGAGGGATATCAATGGATGGCCATTCATTACGAATAAAGGCACTAGTCACACCAGCACTGCCGCAGCTTATGCTGGTCAACAGAACAGATGACAGAAGCAGCAGCCGAATCAACATAGCTTCGTCCCCTAATTTCCTGAACATTATCCGTTGTTACATGCCAATTGCATCCAAAAACAAGTCAATACACATCAATTGAAAAAATTTCTAATGGTCAAAGAACTATATCATCATAAACAGTGTCATCATCTCTCAGAACCCCAAATGTGCCATTACACGCATTCACAGGAATCCACACGCAGTGAAAACCCAATTTCAAGAAGCTTCAACAACACAATCCCCATTCAAATACGAAATACATTGACATCCAAATAGCTGACAACTAAAAATCTACATTCTTCAAATTAATATACTAAAAAAATTAAAAAAGGAATGCAATCGGACACAAGATATACCCGTTTTCACAAATGTAGCACACAATTTCTCTCTCTCTTTGCAAATACACAAGGCATTCCGGTAACATCAATCAATTTGCTAATAAGTACATTGATAGAGTTCAGAATCACATACAAGATACGAATCGAAATGGAGATAGTAGTAAGAAAATGAGAGTCTTGGTACCTGGAATTGTAAGCGAAGGAAGCTGGCGTTGCTTTGAATCTAAAGCAGTGACGCAATAATGCAAGGTGATGACTATATATAAGGATGGCGCAGGTTTGGTGGATGAGGTGGCAGGGGCGCACGTTAGAACTTGGTTTGTTGAATGCGCCGGAAAGGAGTCGGAAGTTTGACACGTCTACTGGTGCCACTCGTTGTGATTAGTAACCCGACCCGGATTAATACAAAGTGTTGCAAAGTTTAAATTACAGATTATTTTATTTTATTTTATATTGGTACCATTTAGCACTCTACAGTCTACACAAACATCCCTCCCAGTTGAGGTTGAGCTGAGTGGCAATATTTGTGTTGCTCAATAAACCAGTTAGGGCTCTCAAAAACCTCCATCAATGACCCACCAATTTTCATTATTTAACATGTAATTATTTAATGGGTGGGACTATCCACACCCCACCCTTTTCTAACCACACCCCAAATTTAATTAATTTAAAAGTCATTATATATTAAATGACTAAAATACCCCTTGACCACACCCCATATATAATTTATACTACTAACCATACCCCATAATTTCTAACCACACCCCATAGTCCTCTTCTCCACCATTATTAGAAAAGCTCTTTTCTTCTCCACCATTATACCACATTTCTTCTCCTTTCTAAACCCTAAAAATATCACACAACAAGAATTCTCGGTTGAAATGACTATGGAACGTGAAGATACATTTGAAACGAGCAATGTAAGATTTCTACTACATTTTTAACTATTTTTAGTAGTGTATTAAAAAAATCGAGTTTTAATTTGAATGTTCGAAAATCCCGCTGGAACAGTCCCGTTCGACCTGGAATAGTCGAACGGGTTGAAGAGTGTTCGACACATACACTTCGAACCAAACTAATGGTGTTCGACTTCGAAAGTTGAACTTGTTTGAAGGTGTTCGAACATCAATGTTCGAACACTACTGTGAGTTTTCGATTTTCATTGTTCGAACACTACTAAGAGTGTTCGATTTCTATTGTTTGAACACTACTATGAGTGTTCGATTTTTGATTGTTGAACAACCTAAGATGTGTTCGATTTTCTGAAGTTGAACATCCTTAGTAGTGTTCAATTTCTAAAGTTGAACAGTTTTAGTAACGTTCAATTTTTGAAGTTGAACAGTAGGTTTATTGAAGTTTTATTTATATTTATCGTTGAACAATATGTTTATTATCTTCTATTTGAATTGTTTATTAGGAAAATGGCTCAAAATCCACGGAACTAAGTGTGGTGAATCTCATCGATGAAAATAAGATGGATGATCATGAGAATGATCCAATGTATGAGGGAATAGATTACACAATTGAGTTTTCCACGGCTAACCTTTTTGATAGTCGCACTTCTTTGGTGGAATGGGTTAGAGGAGTAGCGCATAGGCTTAATATGGGTTAATATGGGTTAGAGCATTCCCATGCAGGGTGGGCGGCTATATGAAGACGATCCGCTGACAACAAATGACTGATCCACGCTAGGAAGTAGTTGCCCAGCAAATGGAATGCAACCTTGTATCGAGCACCCGTGCTCCCTCTTTTCACATCATTTGGGATCAGTAGCATGTCAGGAATCGTTTGCATATAACCGTACTGTCGCAAGACACGATCGGGATGGTATGGCTCAACGATGTCAAATGCACTGATGCATCCAACATAGAATGTAACATTTTCACGAGGGTAGACATCCCTTATCCCAGCATAGGGAGTCCAACAAACCTGCATTACATTTAAGTACACAAACGTTCACAAACATTTAAGACCAACACTTAAGTACACAAACATTCGCAATGACAAAATGATTTCCACTTACATTACTCGGTGACAATGTGTCTAGTATCTCCCTCCATGCAACTATACGACTGATGGAAGGTCCGACAGCGGCTTGTTGGGCCCACATACATGCTAATGGATGGCCGCTTTGAAAGTTCACATTGTGAGTTGGCCTTGTCATGGGAAAATATTCATATATCCAGGCCTACAACACAAAACATAATTGAAATATTATGAAAATTAAATAAATACTTAAGATAACTTAAATGAAGGTTAAACGATTCTTACCTCTAGCAATGTGAAGTATCCCGACATCTGTTTCACGCCGTAACGAGATGTCAATCCCAACTGACGATAAAGAAAAGCTAGTGCAGCAACCCCCCATGCATACTTACGTACTTTGCCCACATTACATACCATTCTCAAAATATCAGTTGAAACTCTGTTGCCGTTCTTATCTGAGAAAATGGTGCAACCAAGCACAAACCACATATATGCTCTAGCTGCACACAGTCTGGTGGCCTCGTCTTCACTACTCATGCCCTGACTAAAATTTTCACACAGCCACTCAAGTTTCACTGACGAGCCTCTAATATACCCAAAGGGCCTCATGCGCCACATCCGCTGATATCCCCAGATATGTAGACATCAAGACTGTGGAGGGTTCTCTCCTCACGTCAGGTAATACAACCGGTAGGCCCGTCACTGGAAGTCCGGTAATGCAAGAGACATCATCTAGCATGATGGTCATCTCACCAAACGGCAGGTGAAAGCTATTCGACTCCGGGTGCCAACGCTCTATGAAGGCTGTGATTAGATTCTTGTTCGGATTTTTATAAGATATGAACGGGAGTCCATAAAGCTTGGTACGAGATATCAGACGGCTCCAATCATCAGATACACCATCTAGCTTCCACGACTCTATCTTCGTGGTGTGACACCAAAACTTGAGCACAACTCTTTCCTGATTGAACCAAATCTTCGACGCAACATGTATCTTGAAACTCGGAATCAATATAGGGTTCATGGGCCCACCAGGATGGGGACCGGTCAAAACATCGCTCTCGGCCTCTTGCTCATTCACAGCCTCTTCGGCCTCTTGCTCATTCACAACCTCTTCCTCATTCACAGCCTCATTCTCAGGTAAATTCATATCTACATCTATCTCGGGGAGCTCGTTCATGAAGGTCTCAGTTTCAACTGCAGCTTCTTCCTCCACCGAAGGAGCATACACGTGTTCAGTAGTGTAAACAAGCTCTTCATTTCTTCGCTTCCTTTCAGAAGTTGTTGGTCGGTTCTTCCTCCTCATGTAGATTTTGGCACTTGCAATTATTATCAATAACAAAAAATAAGAGAGACAAAAAAAATTGAACGGTAACAATAAAACAACATTGTTCGACTAAGATAGTTCGAACACAAACAAGAGTGTTCGACTGAGATAGTTCGAACACAATCAAACGTGTTCGACTATGAATGTTCGAACGCATCAAGAATGTTCGACTTTTATAGTCGAACGAATTAAGCCATGTTCGATTTCCAAATTTCAAAAATTCTGGCCGTGTTCGATTCTCTGCTGTTGAACATTCACGCTGTGTTTGACTTTCCAAGTCGAACACCCTACACATTGTTCGAATTTCTACTGTCGAACAACAATATATATGTTCAACCAATTGAAGTCGAACACACTACCATATTTCGAAGAACCAGATTCGAACAAGCCAAGAACATAAACGCAAAAATCGAACAATTTTCAGCATAAAAAACACAATATTTTTGTACAATAGATTACAATTATATTTTCCCACAATAAAATTGGTTCGATTTTGACCCTAATATCAATCAAATTTACATAACTTTTTCAACATTCAAAATTTCTCAAAAATTGGGGTTTGGTTAAAAATCGAACCTGACACAAAAGTATTTGGATTGTCCATAGAAGTATGTTCGATTTCTCAAGTTGAGGGAGTGCTAATTTGTTCGACGATCTTCAAACTTTCCTATTCTTCTTCTTGTTCAATTTCTGCAGGCTTCTTGTTCGATTTCTGTGTGTTCGAATTTCTTGTTTTTTTAGTTTTTTAGGTTTTTTTTTTTTTTGTTTTAAGTCAAAGGGTAAATCAGGAAATATTTGGGGTGTGTTTAGAAATATTTTAAGATGTTCAAATTAAAATTGAGGTATGGTTAGAAATTGGGGTGTGGTTAAAAAAGGGTGGGGTGTGGATAGTCCCACCCTTATTTAATATGTTCAATATTTACATATAAATATGACAAAAGGTCTAAGCTTTTTAACTACTTATTATACCTTATATCTATTTGCAAGATGAGATGGTGTAGATTCAAACACCATCTCTTTTTCCACTCTAATTTTGTCTGAACATACAAGTTTTTTTTCCCTTTCTTTTCTTCTTGAGAAGAAAAAAATATTTCATTTTTCGATTGAAGACATAATTCTTACACCATTGACGATGATATAATTTGCCTTTGGAGACACTTCGAATGTGTCTGGGTGATCTTAATAAGTTCACTAAAACATCTTATAAAATGTTTAAGATTGACATGCTTCTCATTTGATAAAAATTTAAAAATAAAACATTATTTCATCCTAAAATTAGATATCATGAACTTATAAATTATTTTAAAAAAAAAAAGAATATGTAACTTAATTCTAAAATAA
Source organism: Scutellaria galericulata (assembly GCA_946896805.1). Classification (NCBI taxonomy): domain Eukaryota; kingdom Viridiplantae; phylum Streptophyta; class Magnoliopsida; order Lamiales; family Lamiaceae; genus Scutellaria; species Scutellaria galericulata. Next base: position 17,689,637 of record OX335790.1, read on the forward strand.
GATCTTACTTTTTATAATTTTTTTTAAATTTGACGATTTAAATTACACAATTTGTCATACTAACATTTTAAAAGTTTCATTATATCATTTATCCAAACGCTTCAACATTTTTTTTTTAAGTAAGATAAAACATCTTATTAGCTTTAAAAATATCTTATAAATATAAGTGTTTTTTAAAAAATAATTTTAGCCAAACACGATCTTCTAATTACCAAAAGTGTTCAAATTTCGAGTTAAGCTCGAAAATGAGCCACTTTATTCGGCTCAGGAGGATTAAAAGAAAAACCTAAATTAACAACCACTAACTTCACCAAATGTGTGAATATCACACAATATCAAATCACCAAAAGACTTCTTTATATTTTAGATATTTCATACTTTTAGGTTAAAAACAGGAAAATATGTCTATTAAATAGAAAATTGCAGATCTAATTCTGGTGTTGCTATGCATACCCCCCCCCCCCCCCCCCACTCTCTTTCCCTCTCTCATTTCTTCTATACCAAATCTCAAGGTAAGTTGTGTTTTATTTTATTTTATTTTCTTGCTTTTTATTTATTCACTATAAACTTTATCAGTTTGAATATTCTCTTACCTTTGCTTATAATATAAGGTCACAAATCTCTATAATTTAATGTAAACTCCAATTTTAACTTGAAAAAAATACATAAATGAAATTAATGTAGGTACTATTTATTGTATTATTTCAAATATATTAAAATTCAAAAAACATTGATTGTTATCATATATGTGTATATAGATTAAATGAATATTATGGGGTAGAAAAGAATGGATTGTAATTGAAGCAGTTTAATATGAAGTTTAAATAGCAAGTGCGTATTTGAATTCCAAAATATTGTTCTTCTAATGAGAGTTCGATTTCTTTATATCATAACTGTTTCAATATTTTATCTTTTAGTCTAGTTTTTGTATGATGTTGGTTACTTAATGGGTGCTTATGAAAATGTTTAAACCTTGCATGACAAAAATAAAAAGACTCAACTTTCGTGAACTAAAGAGTGCATGCATCATGTTTGATAGAATGCCTCTTCAGGTTGATTTGCTCCGAGGAAGATGGGACTCAACTTGCAGATTAGTTTCTTTCCTTCATACCAAATTACCATCTGGGTTATATTTTCCTTTGTGTTCTTACATACTTTGAATTTTCAAGTAATTTCTTGGATTCATGGTTGATTTATTTACTTTTGTTTGGTGCATGTAAAATTGTGAAAACGTATTCTTGGGAGAATTGTATTATTTGTGATGTCTTTAATGCTCAGAACAGCTGTTTTGAATTTTCAATAGTTCATTTTAGCTTCTTTTGAATTTAGCTTTGGACACTTAAACGATTTTCCCTAATGAATGTGCAGGAACTGTATGGCATTTTAACTCATTATGCTCCATTCCCTAATTTCCCTTCTGTTATTAGATTTGCCTCCATGATATATCTTCCTCATTATTTTATCATCTTTGAGTAGCTCAGCGATAGTTGTACTCTTACACGTTGGCATCAACACACAATGGCATGTTCCAATTTTATCATGTCATTATGTGGAGGTGAGAATTGATGATCACCCTGCTTCTATATGCACTTATGCTGTAGGTTGTCCAAGTAATCCAAAGTACAACTTCTGTGAAGGCCTTCCTTGCATAAGAACTCTGTTTTGGTAGTTAAAAACTGTTTTCAGAAAGTTGTTTTAAATGTCTGGTCTTGGAGCTTCCAAAGTATTGCGCTTCGGAGTTACAGTTGCTGCTACGTTTCTTGGTGGAACTTTTGCTATCGGTTTTCTATCCTCATCCATTTCCGAACGTATTACCTTACATGAAAAGGTTAAAAGTGCATTCCCCTTGTGTGTGTTTTTTTTCTTATTTTGGTCTGTGTGCATATCTCAAGTTTTCCTTTTTTTTTCCTTTTTATGTTCTATCCACTGATACAGTTTGTTTTAGTTCAGCCAAACAAAAAACCTATTTGCAGTCAATGTTTGCATTTACGGAGTTGTATATAGTGATCATGGATGTTTCCTCATGTAACCCAGATTACTTTTGCAGAAAAAACATGGTCGCTCATGTCAGACTTGTAAAGCAATTGGGCACTACACATGCAAGCTATGCAAAGGGAATGGCACGATAAGTTGGTCTCCACTCTATGATCCCGTGTTCATAAACCCATGTGTTTGTCCAACATGTGATGGATTCAAGTAAGTGTTTTCTGCTTCAATCATAGAAAATAATCCTTTTAGGTAATGGGCGAGTTTGTAATAGTGTAATTCTTGTATCCTTCTTGTTGTAGGGTTCAACGCTGTCTTAACTGCTTGGGATGTGGTTCTGTATAACATCAAATCCAGGAAGCAAGTAAGATTTGATGCTGCCCTTTTTTAAAGGATGTAAGCTATATGTTTTTCCAATGCTTTTGATGAATTTTATCAATGTCTGAAGTTGATATAAGCACAGTCTACTGTTTTTCTTATCCAGAATCATTTATGCACCATTCACCGTCAATTCTTTTCCATTCCACCTTTCAATGTACATAAATTCATAATGCTTGGCTAAAATCATTTTCTGAAACAAGAAAGCTCTTGCAATACTTCATTTTAATTGACATTATACTCATATTAGACTTGTTTAAGCGATCATGGATAGCTTGTGCCTTGTGAGTTTCCATTTTTTGGCAAAAATGAGCTGCTCACTTGTTTTCAGGATTGCCCTTTTGGTACACTGATTATATAGAACTTCAGAAACCCGGAAAGTTTGAGATGTTAGGGCAGTGGTATGTAAACATGCATAGATGGCTATGTAAGTATTGGCATTATAGAAATAAGCGAATAGAAAATGAAATACCAGAAGATTGATGTGACAGAAATTGTTCAAACTGCTTGAGAAAATCTAGAAAAGCAAAAACCAAGAAACAACTCACACAAATGTGAGACAGACCGACAAACTAAACTCATTTTTCACAAACTTATATATGAATTGTGGGTCATTCATTTATGGATTGTAGGTTAACTTGTATCACAATAATGAGATTTCTAGTTAAACTTAAACCATAGAGGTGTTGTTATAGGCAAGATAATGCTTATTTGATATGTGGATATTAATTAAATGCCGACATATGTTGTTATATGCAAGATACTGCTTATTTGATATGTGGATATTAATTAAATGTCGATATTGATTTTTTTTTTCTTAAAAGATGGAAATTCAAAGTTAATGATATTTTTTTTTCAGAAAACTCACACCAAATATAGTGATAATAAACTTAAAAGTAGGTTTCCGGTGCAACTCGGGTCGGGTTGGGCTAGATCTAACTCGGATCCGCGTTTTTTTTCCTTACCTTCATGTTATGTTAGTCGTACTTTTATATTATATTAGTTATACATTTATGTCAAGATATCATAACCTTAGTTAGTGACTGAGTCACTCAAATTTTTGAAAATTATATTGTATATATTATATTTATTGAGAAATTAGTTATGAAATTATATATATATATATATATATATATATATATATATATATTAGTGATAATTAATACAAATCTCATATCTTCACTCTTTGTAATAAGTTGTTATTCAACTTTTGATTTTTTTCCTCATTATTTCATGTCCTAAATTCATAATCATAATAATAATAATAATAATAATAATAATAATAATAATCATAATAATAATAATCATAATAACATAATATTGGTGGTGTGAGTTTTCTACATAATTGAAATGAGTAAGTTATATTTTTGGTCACTTATATTTGTATTATTGAAGTATCCAACATTTGAGTTTTATCAGTTAATATCATATAATTTATACAAATTTGTTAAAAGAATATTAAAAATCCAAAGGTTAACATATGTTCACTATGTAAGAAAAAGATACCTTAACACATGTATAATTTATACGTATTTTATACACTGTAAATTGGACCCCCTGGACAAAATTTCTGACTTCATCACTGACTTTAGTGCAATACTTTAACTTAAAAAAATTGTTGACCTTTATAATATGTTTGTCATACATTTATGTTATAAGTCATACATTTATGTACAAATATAATACATCTATCTAAAATGTTAAGTTACAATTAACATCACTAAAATTATGATTAACATAACTAAAAGGTGTGACTAACACTATATATGACTAACATACCATAAATGCAACTTTTTTTTTTTTATTCGATTGCAACCTAAAAGTTTTGGAGTTATATACAAATGCAACCTAAAACACTTTTCCAACAATTTTTTAGCACATAATTTAATTTTTTCACTTTGTAACCTAAACTTTATTTCTTTTATCCAATTGCAACCTTTGATTTAGGATATATTTGATTAATTTCAGAACTTGAGGTTGCGGTTGGATAAAAAAGACAAAGTTTAGGTTGCAAAGTCATGATCTCCACCTCACTGGAAAAAATGATTTAGATTGTAATCGGATAAACTCCATAACTTCAAGGTGCAATCACATAAAAAAAGTTTCAGATTGTAAATTTTTAAAAACCATAACTTCAAGGTGCAATCACATAAAAAAAAGTTTTAGATTGTAAATTTTAAAAAACCAATACTTTGAATTGATTTTTGCACTTAATTTTTTTTTAAATCTTTCTACGTCATCAAATTTCTTTTCATCAAAATTTGATGATGTTTCTTCATATTCTAAATTTGAAGAAGGATGGAGGTCTTGGGAGGAGGGTATAACAAGACTACAAGAGTGCCAGAAAAACCACTATAATATAATTTCAAAGTTGAATTTGATACAAGTGTGTCGGGTTTCTTGATCAAAATTATTTATTTATGATATTAATAAATTCATAAAAGTTGATATTAATAGATATATCAATTATAATTATTTTAAAATTAGGAATTTTAATTAATTGAATAGGATTTAGAATCGCAGTTGATAAAAAGTGCTAATTATATTGACATTATAAATCTTAATTGGATTATTTTAGTTGAACTAGGAAACCAATAGAAAGTGGAAGAGATTTTCGTTGAAAGTAGGAATGAATGAATTGATGATTTCTGTAATAATTCCTGAATTCAACAGTTAAATACAAATTCAATTGAAAAGAAAATTAGAAATTATTATACATTGATATTTCCTTTTCGTTTGTTTAATAAACTCTAAATTCATGATGTGTTCTTATATGTTATAGATTGAGTTTTGAAATTCATTACTTATGTTATGTTAAATATGTGATCCGATTAATTTTCAATCGATATATCATTGAATTCAAGTGATATCTCCATCTTTAAAAAAATGGATTTGGTAGATTAAGTTCGAACTTGAAATACATAAATATTTTAATTTTTATTATCTTTCTTTTCCTACTGCCCAAATCATTAATATATATATATATATATATATATATATATATATTAAGTATTTTATTAAAAATATTGTGTATTAGCTAGAATGATATTGTTAAAACGTATAAAACGTTTCAGTAATAATTATTTATTTTCTACCAATTATTTCTTAGAAGTTCTTGAGTTGGTCTTGTGTGCACTTAGTGTACATGCAATTCGAATCGATCCAGTTTTGATCCGAATCCGCGTGTTTTTTATTTTACTTTTTTTTTTTTTTCAGGTTGTTATATTTATATTGTATTAGTGTGACATTTATGTTATAAATGTGTGACTTTTATGTACAACTATCATGACCTTTATGTACTATAACTTAGAAAAAAAATGAAGATTTTCAACATAATTTGAACTTATACCTTTATGTGATATCAATGTGACATTTATATTATATCATGTCACATTTATGTACAAATATTTTGACCTTTATGCACTTTTATATATTACATAAAAGTCAGAATATTTGTACATAAATGTGATATAATATAACATAAAAGTCACATTGATATCAAAGGTATACAATACAAATTGTGTTGAAAATCTTCATTTTTTTTTCTAAGTTACAGACATAAAGATACGGATGTTTGTACATAAAGATCACATATTTATAACATAAAGGTCAAAACAAAAATTTGGAAAAAAAATAAAAAAAAATTCACGAATCCGATCAAATCGACCTGAATTGCATGAATTTTAGATCCATCCACCTGATGCAGATGGGTTTTTGTGTTCATACAATGATACGAGACCACCAACGTTTACTTTTGAAAAGCTTCCCTTTCGCAAAATTTTCTTTTATATACGTCCAAAGATTATTGATTTTATTTTATTTTTAATTCATATTAAATTAATAATTTGGGGTGTGAACTTCAACCATCGGATGATGCATACGTATATTCCTTGATTCCCAATTTCTTCAAACATCGATACACGTACAAATCTCTGATCCCTCTCTCTCTTCCGATTTTGTTATAATTTGTTATACTTGAGGAGGGAGAGAGAGAGTGAGAGCAAACGAATGGAGACACATCAACAGTTATTCAATCTTCTAGAAGCTCTGAACCGTGTTTCCCACGATTCGCAACTGAGCGGCGACTCACCGGATTCCGACCCGTCCGCCATTAAAGCGCTGCTCGAGCTCCGAACAGCTTCCGGCTCCCTCCTCTCCGGGAATCCCCTTCTATTCTCCATCTCCCAACACCTCTCCCAATTAGCCGACACCGTTCAGGAGCTCCACAACTGGAAGCCATCGCGGCTTGGTCTCGTCTCCTTCGTGACTCGCCGGCTCAGATCCCTCGAGGTTTCGCGACTCGCCGCCGAGACGGAGTCGGAGCTCCACGCGCTGATCGACATCGAAACGGTGTCGAATTTGACCAGAACTCTCTCGAACATACGCTACTCATCGGCGGATGAAGACCAAGTGTTGGACGAAATTTCCGCTCTACAAGAGAGGCTTTCGCGGGGATTCAACATCGATTTGCAGGACCTACTGCTGAAATCAGGTGTTTTCGCAGAGCTCCAATGCGTTCTCTGCAATCCAGATTTAGGGAAACGCCTCCGCGAGAAGGCGGCGATCTCGATGAAAGAGCTCGTGCTCTTCAACAAAGACGTGTTCGTAGGATCAGTGCTAGTAGGCGGAAGTGTGAAAGCGTTAGTATCCATGGATTCCCTGAGCTCTCTGCAAGTCCTCTCTGCTTTGATAAAGGCGATCAAGAGCCCATTGGTGGATGAAATGGAGTACTGTGGCGGGATTCTGAAGATCATGACCTATCTGTCCTCGAACGAGGCTGAGATGAGAGTAATGGCGGTGGATTGCGTGATGGAAATCGGGTATTTCGGGCGAAAAGAAGCGGTGGAGAGGATGATCAATGGGGGGTTGATAGAGAAGCTGATTGAATTGGAGAGAGAAGGGTTTGAGGGATGTGTGGGGAGATTTGCAGTGCAGTTGGAGGTGGGAGAAGGGCTAAGGCAGAGAGAGAAAAGGGGATTCAAGCAGATAATATTGAAGAGAGTTAAAGAGGCTTGTGTTTCTGATGCTGAATCTGCCACCATTGTTGCCCAGGTTCTATGGGGTTCTTCGCCCTGAATATTCTTTCGTTTCTTGTGAATAATTTGGAATGCTTGGTTTGATTTTGATCTGTGTAAGTAAATCATGTTTCTTGTAAAAAAGGAAAATCATTGAATCCTGCAAATTATACTCAACTTGTTTTAGGATTTCTGATGTTTGAGTTTCGAGACAGTTTCATATAATTTTCAAAATAATAAGGCATCACTGAAATAATTGCAAAGAAAATAAAGGATCAAAGTACTGATCAATACAACTCTAAATACTCTTTTTAGGTCATTTTTCACCACTTAAAAAGTAGATATTCTAATAATAATATATGAATTTTCTTAGCCTCAAAGAGCTAATGAATATTATCCTTTCATAATTTCCATCTTATTTCACCGTTAGAGATAAGTTAAACACATATTAATTTGGAATTTTTATAAGATATACTAATTACACGACTATGAACTTTGGAATTACAACACATCAATAATCATGTGTAAAAAAATTCAAATCAATTAATTTACTATGAATTTTAATTAAAAGATAGTAACATATTCTTTTTAACAAAAATCCAAATCCTTTAGAATGTGTAGGACTGCAAAGATTTAGAATCCTCTATGATAAATTGGTATTAAAATTTATTCAAGTTACGTACCACATTATCAATCTTTAGTTGTAGACATTTGATTCGTAGCTATATTAAGAAACTTTGGGTGGCCTACATATTCAATTATACACACACATCTAGAGACGTGTCCAAATTGGATGTTTACTAGCTAAGGTCCCATGAATTTTAATTATAGTTATAATTGTTTTTTGAATTTTTAAATTTATTTTTAAGCAAATAGAAATTTTATTAGTCTTGTTGGACTAGAATACATGAAATTAGAAGTAAATTTCAAATCCTCGAATTTTCTAATTTAAGTAATTTTATGAGGAGCCAATAACAATCTAAAACTTGTGTATTGAGCCACATTTTGGGATTTACCTAGTAGTAATTTAGAGAGGAGAGATTGTTACTATAAAATTAGTTGATAAGGTTAAAATTGAGTTATCAATATATATATATATATATATATATATATATATATATATATATTAAAGAGAAGCGGACATTTGAATTCTTTAAACTCTTTTTTGTACTATTATTATGATGATTATTATTATTATTATTATTATTATTATTGACTTTGAAAAGAAATCAAAATTATTAAAATCATAATACTAAGTAAATACTACAATTTATAGTAAATTTACAGATTAATCGATTATAATTATATTATAAAGCTGATCAATCTTTAAAATTGGTCAAGAATGTTGGAAACTTTTTCTTAAAAAATTATTGAATGGACAAAGTTGAAGGAGGGATGTCTAGCTTGTTTATACTGAATGAATTTGTCATTCAATCGCAAAGCATTCATCCATTTAATGTTTGTATTTTACATCTCCAGTGAAATATTCTAAAGAATATGCTGATAGAGATGGCAAAGTTAAGAAAATGTTAAGGAGGTAAAAAATACAACAAATTCATAAGTGGGTTGTAATTTATAAGTAGATGGTTGACTATAAAAATTGAGCAGTTCAGATGGTGATTGATAAAAAAATAAAAAAAAAATAAAAATAAAAATAAAAATAAAAATAAAAATCCACCAATAACGTTGGAAGACGTGAATAATTGGGATAGTAAAAATAAAATAATCAATTGATTAATTTAATTGTCATCAATTTGATTGAAACATCAAAAAACTCTATCACGTTTAAAATTAAATTACAGATACCCCCTAAATGTTGAAAAGACGTCCTTGAGATTTTCTTTTAACAAATATCTATCAATATATGCAATTTGCAAGATAAAAGCAATTGTTAATTGGAATTTTTACAATTCACAAACTTTGTTGATTTTATTTTTCCTTTTATATTAGACCAAGTACAGGTTTTGTAACTAACCCTTTTACATGGATTAAACAACCCATATCACCAAAAAATCCCATATCAAAATAAAATAAATAAATAATAGCCTTCTCTATTAGAACAGAGAAAATGTGGTGCAGTTTGAATCCTTCCAAACATAACTTTAATAAAACGGTCTCATAAATTTAATTTCATGAGACGATCTGACGAATCAATTCATAATCCACAACTCAAAATTCATATATGAATTTGCAAAAACGGATTTGATTTATAGATAGTGAACCCTAACTTACAAAATTCCAACTTCCGAGTTTCAAGAAACTAAATAAATATCAACCATAATTCTGGTGTTCTACTCGAAGCATTATTTGTTTCAAGGAATTATTTATGGATGTATCCTCTTTATATAAACATGCATATAAACTCTTATTTTCTCTAACCTCAAAATTTTACACTAGTCACTTTGGTGCATGCCCAAGGCAGACCAGAAACAATGTTAAAGACCAAAACAAAAACAACTAGACTAGCTATATTTCGAACAAAAAAATCCTAGATAGCCTCGCAGCTTACAAAACTGAAAAGATGTCCAACTTTCTGCTGTTCATCACAAGAGCTTCTCCAGAGAAATCACAAAGCTTTACTACTTGACGAGCATCATGGATTTTTCATGTTAGAGGTGGATCCCAGTACGGATTTTAGTGCCATGAGCATTTATCATCAGTACTGAATGTTAGATGAAGAAAAACACTACCCTGTTTCCTGATTTTCTTTACTGCTAATATTGTTTTGTGACATTCTCCGAAACAAGCTTCTGACCAAGGAGATAAGAGCAATCAAGGCTATTTCCATGTGTTCAGAACTATTTATCTTCACACATACCTGGCCCATTTTCCGGCTATTCACATTGGCATTTAGTGACATTTTTGTGCTCCGGCTCAACCTAAAGTCAGACTGTATATTTCCACCAAGAACGGTCTCCTTTTGGAAAGAGAGAATTGTCATTGATAGATTCACTTTCTCATCTCTCACAGGGTAGTCTTTCCCTTTCAAAGTGGCTTCGAAACTTCCACCATAAGCCATTTGCTCGCCGCCTCTCATCCCACCACAGTTCACTTTGAAATCCAGCCTCTTTTTAGTGAAGATGCTATCTTCGATCTTGGCACCATAATAATACTTATTTCCATAAGACATCACAGAAACACCACATTCAGTGAGATTGTTATTGAAACTCTTTAGCTTTGCATTGCTGCGAAGTGAGCAGATCAATTCCTTGCCTGCAGATTGGACATCAAGGCCTACACTGTAGGTCGGCCCTCTAGGATCTACGAAACCAGCTGTTGATTCACATTGAACGTTGAAGTCTTGTTTGTCCTTGCTCATTTGCCCTGCAACACAGGCAATCACATTCTTCTTTACCTCTCCAGCTATCTCGACGTTGATTCCATCAAAGCCTACATCATGGTCCCATCCATGTGGATCTAGAACTGGCCTTGCAAGCCACTGGTCACTCGTAATTAGACAGCGGTATCTATGAACCGGGGAATCTGAATCAAAACTTGGAGGGACAGCCATATCTGGGAGCACAATCGGCTCCGGAGGTCCTTCCTCATTTTCGGGATTGACATCAGAGGCAACACCAGCATTGTCCTTCTCCTTTCTTCTGATGTATTCTTGTTTCAGCTGTTTTTTCAAATAAAGTGTCTCCCTGTAATCCAACTCATCAAGATAATCGTTTTTCTGAGATGGGGTCAACTTCTGGAATTGAGCTCTAGTCAGAATGCGGATAGGAGGTAACTGATCATATTCATCTTCCTCCATGTCAGAAAACGAGAGTTCATCGATTTCATTACCTGCTCCATCTGGGCTCAGTTTGACGCGATGTTTAAGAAAAGATGAGAGCAGATGAGGCAAAGAAGGCAACCGAGTATTACCCAAAGGTCCTAACTGTATGTTGTCTTTAAATTGCAGAAGAGTATTAACATCACCAAGAATTTTGGTGCATATGCACATAAACAAGAACCGGGACATCCATACCTGTCCATCAGGAAGGACCTTTTTCCCTGTGATATCCACTCGACAATAGGGATGATTCTCCACCAAAATTACAGGATTTTCAAGCTTTGTGTCCAATATTGCCTGTTGAATGTGGTGTTGCACCACCTCTGTGCAGTAACTGACATAAGAGTCATAGCTTACAGGATACCCATTCTGGCCTTCAGGAAGGGCTGCAGAGGAATGAGTCATAACAATGTTGGTGCTGAACCAAATTGCAGGGCCAAGAATGTCAGTAACGAGCTTCAGTAATGGAAAATCGCAATAGCCCATGTGAATCAAATCAAGGCGTTCAAAATACAATACAACGTCTGGGCGTGATTTTCGAACAAACCGCTTGATAGAGTGCAGAATTTTCCGATTCTTACTGTTAGACTTGGATGAGGAAGGCAATAACCCAGGAGTGTCAATAAAAGATATCTTGATGCCATTCACAGTTCCCACAATCTCATGAACGTGATTAGTAGCAGGCCGAAAGGCATCAGTCATTACCCTCGATCCACCGAGTATGGAATTTATAGTGGAACTCTTGCCAACACCAGTTTTCCCCAAGACAAGTATTTTAAGAGAGAAGTTAAGTTCAGGCACACCAGTTTCTTCTTGCTCAGCAGCTATTGCTTGAGCTCTATCACTTTTAAGATTAGCTCTTCCTAGATCAGATTCCCCTGCTCGTATCAAAGTTGCCAGATGGATCCGATATAGAACTATTGCCACTGTAAGATTATCTAGCGATGGGCCAAGTCGTTGAATAAGACGCAAAAAATTAATTTGTAGAGCTTCAACATGACCAAGAGGGTCTAAATTCTTCTTCTCAGTGCTGAGATTAGATTCAGAAGAACTTTCCACTTGCGGGGACGAGTGATTCTGAGTTATCTGAATATCAGTAGAGGAGCTAGTTGTTTCAGTAGAGACTGGCTGTGAAATGAAATTGGCATTGGTTTGAGTTAAACCTGATAAATGAGAGAGCAAGCAGCTGATGTTAGACAACATTTATTATCAAGCAAACTAAGGGAAATACATGGATCATATATAATTTCCCGGATTCCTCTTGTAAATTACACCTACTAAACTAGCAATATAAATAATGGAAGGAAAGCCATACCTTGGTTACCAAGCTCTTCACTTTGAGAGTCCTGGGACAAAAAACTTTCTGATGCTGACAGTGGTCTTATTGAACTTATAGACTTTGATACTACTTGAGAGAAAACCCAATCCTTAATGCTTGTCATGGTGATTGCCTGTGATTAAAAGTAAATAATTTTTTAGATAACTTCACATGCCAGAAGAGAATGACATTTTTCCAGGTGCAGTTTACATGCTCGAGGCCAACCAAAAACAAAGGCAAGCGCATTACATAATGTAGAAAGTCTAGATCAATGAAAGTGGAAACAGGTCATCTAAGTGAATAAACAGAAACCATAAAGAGAAAAAGATTTCAAGAAGATCCATAATGGATTTGTTTAAGGAGACAGTTCCAACAGAAGTTTAACCCATTAAATTCTCACCAACCAGGAGCTGCTGTGTATCTGTCCACATAATCTGCGAAGGCCACTGAAGTAATTCCAGCACCATTTTATTGATATAATCACAATATAATATGAGATCTAACAATTTCTTAAGAGACTCTTTAAATTCAAATTGAAGCATTTCCAAGCGGCAGAAGAAAAAATAGTGTATAGTGACACTAGGCAAGATTGCAAGTTAGAAAGTGACAGACTAAAGCATTGGCAATTAAAGGCTTGAGATTCCTCCCCAGTGCGGAAGTGTATCTAGTTCCCCAGTATCTGTATCACAAGCTGCTTTTACTCTCTTCCAAAAACCAAGGGTTATGGAAACTACTAATACGCAGACAATTCAAAAAGAAGAGCCTGATATACTTCTAGGGCATATAATTATAAATTCACATTGGTTAAAGCATTACAAGTCTTTGTGGCTATGTTAAAAGAGACTCACCTAAAACACAATTCTCCTTCGGGAGCAAATAATTGCACTAAGGGTTCATTTATCTGAACATGGTTAATCTACATCCATTCGATCTTGGAAGGGTCAAGTATGCTAAATTTCACTGACAGCATTTCTAATCTGCCAATTAACCTTCATGCCCCTATTTCTGAAGTGGTCTCATGTGGACTGTTCTAATAGATTAAGGTCCAGGTTCTCATTCTTGATCTTGTCCAGCCTCAAGCCATCTCCACAAGCTGATGTTTCGTTGATAATTTAGCCTAGAAATGCGGGGAGAGACTCTGAACATGTGCTTGGGCATCTTCTTCTTCCTAAGCAATTACTTTATGGGTTGCTATACTACCCCGCCTTCTGCATTTGTAGAACATCCGCAGTCAAACCCCCCATCATATTACCCTTGAACCAGCATCAGTGGCACATTATTTCGTTGTAAGGGTCAGGAGCCCATCGCCCTTCAAAAACTAACTGAAGGGTAAAGGTCGAGGTCAAAAGGAACCTTGAATCTGGTACCTCTAATCTCCCATATATGTTAATTAGTTTTTCCTAAGGTTTTGGATGGTTACACATCACTTGTGGACTTTCAGGGTTGCGAAGGAAACTACGGTTAGCCATGATGGCAAGGTAGCAGTAGGTGTGGAATTACCAACCACAGACAACTATGGTGGGTGAGGCAGCTGGAAGAAGGGGAAGCATGCAGATATACTTCACAAATACAAAGACCAAATCAAAATCCACATCAACGATGAAAGGGCCATCCTAAATTTTGCTTCAAGATCTACCAAAACCAATTAATAGATAGTTCCTGATGGCTCTGCCAACGAGGCTTACATGAAAACTGCAGCGATGTTGAGCCTGGAAACCTCGACTCTTCAAAGCATACAACTCAATAATGTAAATCACCATATTTTTTCTATTATGTTCCAAAGATTTATGAACTTCCCAAGAGTAAATACATCAAGTATTCAGATTTTCCAAATTTTCGATATCATACACCACATATCATTGCAACCTAAAGCAGCTGCTGATTCTCTACCTTCATCCAATCGTTTCCAAAGGGGAAAATGGAACCAGCTCAGTGAAACCAATGGGTCTCAAAACACAAATCAGCTTCAACACTCCATATGCAGAAACACATAACTATTCTGAATTACATTACAATATAAAAAATTGAACTATCCATGAAACAATCAAGCAAAATAAGGTACCTATGAGCAAACAACAGCATTAAACAAAGTGGATTGTTGATATTTACCTGATTTAAATCAGACTTCGCACCTCCAATGAAAAAGATTCACAGCTGCAACGAGGTCAATTGTACATACAAAATCGAAACTCGAAAAGATTTTTCCCAATTTTTCTATCGCATTAATCAAAATTAGAAAAGTAAATAGTTGAATAAATTAGCAAAATTAGAATTAGGGGTGGTTTTTGAAGAACATCCAGAAAAGACAATATTGGAGTGAACAATGAAAGGATTTTTTGGGGTTCTGCGAAATACACAATCGGATAAGACCGCGAAACGACGTTGTTTCTTTAACAATTTTGAGCCATTGAAATCTCCCATTTGTAATCAAACTATGATACGCTATTGGCTTCACAATCACAAGTCTCAAATGACGTAAATACCCTTGTAAAATTTGCAAATATTCAAATTATTATTACATAAAAGCATACACTATATTTCATTGTCGATTACTAGTAATATCTTACTAAAACGAAAAACTATAATATATTTAATAAAAAAAATCCTTTTTTACGTCATCCTTCAAAAATAAATTTAATTACTACTTATCATAATACTGTAAAATTTTATACTAAGTATATAATAATACAAATTAAATTCAAGTAAATCTACCCATCAAAATATAAAATGCTAATGAAATATATAAATTCTAATAATAAATCTTAAGTTTATATAAATTAGTCAAAAAAAATTCAGAACCCTAAAATATGACTTGCTTGGTTTGAAAATTATAATTGTATATTTATCACCACTTGCTTGGTTTCTACCAAAGCATGACTGTTTGTTGATACCCTAAAAAAAAACCATGTGAACTGAACTTGGTAAAGGTTTTTGGTTCAGTTTGGAAGCTAATATACCAAATACTATATAGTATAAAGTGTAAAAGCAAGAAAATAAATAATAACAATGATAATTGAATAAAAGAAGTATGATGAAACCCAATATAAAGAAAGCTAGAGGGTTCAAAATCAGTTTTATCACCAACAGAAAAGAACCCTTGTATGATTAGTATCCTTTGAGCTTCTTTAAGCCTACGTTTTGTAGTCTCATCACCTACAATACAATTAATTATCAAAAACAAAGAACCCAAGCAAATCATATAATTTGTTCCAAATTAATCCGAATCTGGGTTCCACAAAATTTCTCCAAAGTTTCTACATTGTCCAGCCAAATCAGAAGATCGATAAATCGAGCAACGATTATCATGAGTGATTACTTTCACTGGCTCTGTAGTACAACATTTTCTGCACATAGAACATCATATATCCTTGTGCACTCCTAACAGTGTCGGCATTCACTTGAGTGATCCAAGCATCGTCACACTTGTACCATTGATCGCCTAATCTCAAATATGTCACGTAATGACCAGCATCGAGTTTACCTGAGTGAGTGATCACAGCAAACAACTCAAACTGTGAAGAAAGTTCACTACATAAGTCTTGCTCATCCCCATCGAATGGGAAGATTCTGTTCCCATGCCTACTTCTGAGAATAGACGATGAGAGATATGGTGTCATGTCCAAAGAAAAGGGGAACTGCAAATATCTGTCGATCTTTCTTGAAATTTTGCGGATGGGAGAATGCTCAAACCGTTTAATGTGGAAGCAAGAAACAAGAGGAAGCTTTCTTATGGACATTTGTTTGAGAGATTCTTGCCTCACTTGACACTGCTGGCAGAAGAATTTTTGGTCAGACCCCAATCTCTCGGGTCTTGTGAAACGATCAAGACATCCCACCAAGGTAGAAATCCTGGGGTTTTGACTAGAGTTTTTTGGGTCTGCATTATTGACAGAATAATTGGATTTTGTAGATGCCAATTTTGCAGAACTGGCGTTATGTGGTTCCAAGTCCAGTGAGATATCTACACATGGATCATATGTTGTAGATGTGAAACCACAAGATGTGCACATGACATCAGATCTGAGAATGCCAGAAAATACGCGATGAGCAATACAGCAATCTCCACTACCTGCAAAGCAAAACATGTGGTGGTTAGTAACATCATGACAATCACAATTTTTGATACAAGTTCAGAAAGTAAACAACTTTCACATGACCTAGCATGCTCACAGATTCCACATCTCATTCAAAGAAAACAACGCAGAAAGATGATACAAAACACAGTGCAGTAATAGGAATGGGTAAAGAATTACAACAACTTTTCCAAGATCCCAAATGAACTCATGATTTCAATTTATGAGGACTTCTTTTTCAATATAAATTATATGGAAGTAGAAATCTATACATTCAATTGTTGAGATGATCAAAACCAGTTGAGGCATCTAATCACCAAATGGTACATTTAAAACAAAATTTAAATTCGTGGAAGGAACAATCACATTTCACAACTAATTTTATAGGATCTATTCCTCACATTTCACAACTAATAATCTAATGTTAGGAATTATCAGCAGAATATTTTGAAGTATAGCACTGGAAAGTTACAGGTGGAGGTGACTCTTGTTAATCCTATAAAATTAAACCAATAAAACATTCATCTAAAGCTAAGACACTATATAACTAAGAAGAAAGGTGAGACGAATTCCTTGGCCACCACCAAAATGTCAAAAATTTTGAACCATAAGGATTCAAATTTGACACAGCTTATGGAAACTAGAATATTCATGTTCTGATGTAAGAACTTTAACAACAGCACAGCTGAAGTTAACGATTGAAGTAGTGTGAGTCAAGGACCTATGATGAAAGTGATGTGTGCCATAGAAAGTGAGACTTACAGGAGTGAAGCAGATGACAAGCTCGCACTTTGGATTTTGGCCCTAAATCTGACAGCATTTGCCATTTCAATGCCTAAGGCAATTGGAAAACCTAGACCAGTATCCTGCATTTAGAAAATGATGTTACTCCATCATCTGTTAAAGTATTTTTGGTTGCCTAGATCAGATGAGATGCTATGTATGAGACAGGATGTTGAGTGGATAAGAGGAAGTAAATAACTGTTGAATATTCTTAAAACTTAATCCAAGACAAATTTATTCAATTATCATAAGACATCCAAAACAAGAGTGTGGCATAAAACTTATGTACTCTTACACAGTGACACTTTATCGTTCCTACTCTCAACAATATAAATAATGATTTTACTTAACCCTTATTAATTTTTGTGATCACATTATCTCCCCTTGTACTCTCAGTTGTATCACTTTTCCCTCCTATACTTTCAAGCTTTCTTTTGGTCTGTGTGTTTCTCTTAATTATTTTTTGCTTGGGGGGGGGGGGGGGAGGGTCCATAAATATTATTTCTTCTTTCCATCTCATTTTATATATGCTTTTATTCCCTAAATAATACTCTGTAAGTACAAATATAGTGTTCCTCTTCATGCTTTCTATGAACTTTAACAAGAAAATGATATAAAAATAAGTATTACATTTTTCATTCAGAAAGAAAGCCCTTGGGATATTTTTATCAAGGAATAAGTAATACAATTGATATGATGGACTGATAAGACTAAATGATAACTACAAGAAAACAAATTGTGAAATTCACCCAAAATCATATTTCAAATCTTAAACACAACATATCAATTACAAGATCGGGTTAAATACTTGAATTTGTGGAATGAGCCAACAAAAATAAAATAAAATAAAAAGGTTCATAAGAAAATAAGGTCATAGATATAATAAACAAAATAAAATATTCATTCGGACCCCAACTTATGGACATGCATCGTCACTATTAAAAATGTGAAAATATTCAAATCTCTGCATCACATTCATGGCTTCTTGTTAAACACATCATTGATCCACCACAAGCAGCAAAATAAACTTCATGTATGTTCTTACCTTGACTATGGGGCTTACGCCGGTCCTTCTGCATCTTTTCATGAATGCCATCAAGCATGGAAATCAGAAATTCATGTGCATCCTGTTGTTCGTAACTTGCAAGGTTTGAGGCATGTTGCCACCAACTGTACCACAAAACGCAGCCCGAATGAACATGTGCATCAAAATCTAACCTTACTGCTCACAAGTGCTAACAAATATCCACTCACAAATGTATGCTGAACAAAAACAAACACACATATTGCATGATAACATATATAGGCATCAGAAATCACACATAACTACCAAAGATGAGATCTTTATTTCTAAAACATCAAACATCAACAAGAAGTTATTTCTTTTTGCAACTCGAACTACAAGCACATATTATAGAAATAGCAAACCACATCAAAATAAACAAGCAACCAAAAGGATCGAATTCCAAACGAAAAATGCAATCTTGATGCGCCAAAAGAAAACGCTCAAATGTAGACCTGTATAAGAACTTCGCTGGACTGTATGGTATCCGATCCCCTGAGAAAACAGCGGAGAAAATGGCATCCAAATCACAGGCTAGACACAGCTGCACGTTCTTATTGTTGCCTTTATTGATCTCGGTCTTTCGAGTAACGATGGTCCTATTTTCTCTCTCGCAGTAAAACCGATTGTGCTTATCACTCAGGAAATAGTTCCTCAGAGGTGGCGTATGAAGCAACGCCTGCAAAACGGAGTTCATAAAACACGTATTCCCTAGATTGCTGAGCCCTCTCAACCCCCATGGGAGCACTGGGTCGCCTTCGATTCGGCTCACAGAGTCACCACCGAGTTGACTTGGCGGCAAAGGACTCGACTTTTCCGCAATCAATGCCCGCTCCTTCGGATCGGGGGTCCACGGTTTGTAATCCACGCGCCTGCGCTTTCTCAGATTCTCCGGCGGGGGGAGGGGCCCGACTCCAACGGCTACCGCCACGACGGCGGCGTCGAAATCGCGGTCGTAGACTTGGTCCCTACACCCCCAGCAGAAAAGTTCCGTCCGGTTCACGTCCACCGCCACATGGTGCAAGGTCTCCTCCGCGTGCGGCGGCGCGTGCAAATCACATGCAACTGCGGCGCAGCATACACAGGCGTAGAGCCGCGGCGGCGCGCGTCTACATGCGCCGCACCTGATGTCTTCTCCGAGGCAAATGGAGGCGCGGCCGAGGGGGCGGACACGGATACAGTCCCGAAAATTGCGGAATGGGTCGGGTCCCAGCTGGGATCGGAGCTCCGATAAATGCTGACAGTAATAATTAGGGCTTTGGGTAACTGCTCCCAAATCCTTGAAATTAGCAAGCGATTTCTGAGAGTCAGACGCTAATTCAGTTTCCTGTGAATTGATCTTCAACAGATTGAGCCGAATTTTGTTTTCAGATGATGACATTGCACCCGAAAGGGCCCCAGAATGCGAGAATGAAACCCAAATTAATCAAGCTTCCACATGAACTTCAGATACGGAGCTTGCTCTTGGTGACTGTGAGGATGATGAATCAGCAAATCCGGTACAGATCCATGTCATTGAGCTTAAATACATTGAAATCTGTATATTAAATGGGAATTTTATTTCTTTTTTCTTTTTTCTTTTTCTCTATTAGGGGTTGCGTCTGGGGTAGCTGTTGTCTTGAAATTTGGAATTTTTTTCTTTATCATAGAAATTTGGATTGATTGATTACATATAAGTTACAATGAAATTTATCAAAAATAATTAATAAAAAATTGGATTGTTGTTTGATCGTGTTAATTACAAAATTATCCCCATAAAAAAAGCCGATCTAGATTAAAAACGGAGGGTTTGTCAAAGGGAACAATACACTCCATAAAAAATGAAAATTATATATAAAGAAAAGAAAAATAATTAAAATAAACACCTCATTAATTGTTTTTTATTTTATTTTTCTATATATTTTCTCTTGTAATAATTTCCACTTAATCAAGCAAGTGCATAGACCATAACAAATACGGCATCGACCCTGACGTCCTCGCCAATACGGTGGTGAATTTGAGGAAGTTGGGGGTTTTCATGACCAAAACGTAAATACCTCATCAATTGTTTTTTTTTTTTTTCATTTTTAATAAGGTGTAAATGATTTTTTTTATCCATATATCCGCCATGTAGGACATATATAATTTAATTTTGACTAAAATTGAAATTTGATTAAAATTGCAACGAATTGACTATAACATGACCAAATTAACAACTTTTAAAAAATTGACTAAATTTGTAAAAATTCGAAAATATTTGGATTTTTTTGGCTAATTGACCTAAAGATAAATATGAATTAAAAAGAAAAGGTTGTAAAGAAGGAAACAAATCAAACAATGATAAAAGTAAAGAGTTGCGTATCCAAATGCGACTTTAGTTAATTGTCCATTTTTATGAAAAGCGAATATACCCTAAAAACTACTAGTCTGCTACAGTCTAATATGTACTACAGCTATACCAGCGCATCAACAATGAAACGTCGTCGTTCTTATGATATGAGATTAGAGATCTAAATTCTAACCCCCACGAGGTGTTGTTCTTTTACTGTAAAAGGTGGGTGAGCATTTTTATCTCTTATTGCATTTTGTGCTATTTTGTTTTAACCTATGATTCGCGTGTTTGTGAAGAAACTTTGTAAATTCCGGCAGTATATACTGCGTAGGAATCACAATTGTTTCGTCGTTTGCTTCTTCTTAAATTATGTGGTGATTTATGCAGCTTGTTGTTCTTAATTGATTGTTCTGCAATATTTGTGTTATCTCCTTTTTTTTCTTTTTGTGTGCGCAGAAGCGCTTTTGGCTTCTTTTCTTAATAATCATGTTCTCAAAGATGTATATTGATTATGATTCCGTTGTGACTATGATTGCTCTGCTAAAACATCTCATGGATTATCTACCGCATTGTAATCACATTGATTTGGGTGAATTTTTTTTAATTGGGATCGTGATATAAGACAACTGAACTTTGAATATTAGGGAAATGAATTGAAGCTGCAGCGGCAGCAGCTCGTTTATTTTGTATATGGGGAATGTTAGCTGCATGATATGGTTTTATTGTTTTTCATTTATTTTGATGGAATTTTACGTACAGTTGTAGGTAATTTGCACTAAGTTTGGAGAAGTTCCATTCTCGGTTGAATATTGATGAATAATATGTAGTTTCTATTTTAAATGCTAAAATAGTGAAATAGTGAAAAGAAAATTCCGTGACTTTGTTGATGGTGATCACGGTTGTTTCCTGTGGAATTATGAATAATTGAGCATTGATTGTATTATTGGCAAGATTAAGTGTTCTTGATTGAATATATGGGAGATGTATTAGAAGAAATTAATGAGAAGGTGTTATGCACTTTCGTTCATGAATAGAAGCAATCTAGGGCCCCTCATGTAACCAATTTGTTTTGATCTTTAAGAGCAGAAATGATGACTACATATTTAATTGATCGGAATTAAACGAGAACATGACATTTTTGGTGCAGAGAGACCTGGGATTGATGGTGAGTAGGAGGATAGAATTTTGGGCTAAGATTAGGTCTTTGAAGATTTGTGTTGCTTATGGAACTCAATGTCCCATCCTTTTGATGACCAAAATCAATTTTTTGCTTCTTATATTATGCAAGAATTTTGCGAACTCTTTTTGTTTTTCCTGAGTTTTTGCTCCTTGTTTTCGTTCTGTTTGTGAAAGTAGAAGTAGAAATTCCAACTTTACTTAAAATTGTAAAACAGTAGGTACTAAGTATCGCCTGAAATTTTTTCTGGTTCAAGTTTAAACTAATCTTGTGTTCAGCCTATTGATTATAAACATTGTATAACTGCAGATAACAAGGGTTTTTTGTGGCTTGGCAATACAGGAACTATTTCCATAATATTGACATGGTGAGGAACCCTGTTCTGTATTCCGTTTGGTGCTTTTTTCTGCGATGTCACTCTATGATCATGCTTAATGCATTTCCTTCTAGCTCCCTAAGTTTTATTTTATGTTTATTGTTGTGTGACATACAGAAGATCATTGCCAGTTTTCATGGAAACGTTTGGGAACTTAATCTCTAGTTTCTTTATATGTTGAAGATGACTTGTTTGAAATATTATATAACTGCGGACAACTTCTATAAATTTATAACTTTCTTTTGTGTTTGTGTCTAGAGTGCTTTAAGCTTTAACGAGCTCGTCTTTTCTGGTGCTGAAAGTACAGTCGGTGAATATGCTACTTCAAAATTTTGAAATCTTTTCAATCGTATGTAAATTTGTATGGAAAAAGAGGAGGAATGTCTAGGAAATATCAGAAACAAAGCAAAAAAATTTGGTAACATGTTTTTGTCACTTTCATCAGAGTAAATCATGAATGGTAAGAAACTGATGATAAGAAACCTAAACTTTTTGGGGAGAACTTTTTGGATGATTTATGTTGGAGATCGGTCTTGGTAATTAATTTAAGATTCTCATTTATATCAATAATCTTCAGTATCTCAAGGATAGTGACTTAGCTTGTTGTTTGTTATTCCAGGATACCAAAAGAATTTCTGATAAACAATGATATTCTGTAGGTGGGAAATGATGCGCTTGTTTTCTAAGCACTTAAACTTTTCCTCCAGGGTCTTCTAAAAGATGCATTCTTCCTTTGTTATATTTTAGGATAAAATTGATCAGTCATTTTCACATTTATAAATTGAAGCATCAAGTCTATTTCAGTTTCCCTGTAAATGATAGGTGTAGCCCACCTCTGCCAGTCATGGATTGTTTGGGATGTGAACTGAGGGAGTTCACATTTTGAAATGTTTCTTTATAACTATAGTGTTTGATTAGGTATATATTTGCTAGTGCGATGTGGAATCAAGATTCTTTTTCTTATTCTTTAACTTATGATATTTGAGTATCTTTATCATCATATTGTTTGCAATTATTTGGGAAGTTATAGATTCATATATTTTGAATTCGAAAAAAAAAAAAAAAAAACACTGTTGCAGGTGTACCACTCCAGTTTCGTTGATAACGAAGGAATTACTAAAGCATGCGGTTGTCCTCTACTTCCCTTAAAAAGCCACATAAAAGGACCAGCTCCAGTTTCAGAACAAGGTCAGATTCACTCCTTAATCCCAAGTTTAAAATAACAGAACGGATTTTAATGAAATTTTGTTGTATGTTGTATGCAGATAGCACTGATATTGTCGATGAAGCAATTACTTTCTTTCGTGCCAATGTCTTTTTTAGAAACTTCGACATCAAGGGCTCAGCTGATAAGCTTCTTATTTACTTAACATTCTATATAAACATTGCTCTAAAGAGGCTAGAAGGCTGCAGAACGTTGGCTGAAGGAACCAAAGCAATTATTAATCTTGGATTGGAGAAGGTCCCTGTGCCTGGAGAGCCGGGATTCCCGTTTCCAGGACTTTTTTCTGTTCCACCATCTCAAAAGGAGGCAGGTAAAACATTTTCTAGAGTAAAATATTTTTAAGATGTTCTCATTTATCTGCTATTTGAATCTCATATATTTATTTGTTATGAATATTGTAGTGTTGCATATATTGCATTTATTTCCTCATTATATCCCTTCACATTGATTTTGGGTACATGACTTGTGAACACAGAGCTCTTCAGGAACTACTTGAAGCAGATACGTGAAGAAACTAGCGGAAGATTACTGAGTGTGGCTTATCGATCCAATGGAACTCCAAACAAATGGTGGTTGGCATTTGCAAAAAGGAAGTTCATGAACATCATTGTACCGTAAAGTGTTGTTTCTGGAGGCGAATACGAGAAATTACTGCAGCCTATGGGCTCGATCACGTAGAATTCCAACTACAATCCAGGTGCATTGTCATATGGTCGATTTGGAAATCTCCTTATATATGATCTCTTGTTAGAACATGGCAAGTTAGATGCCTGTTTTTCTATGTGATCTGTGTTATCGAGGTATTGCAAATAATTCGTAGATTTACAGCTTAATTCATATGTAACTGAATAAATGAAAAGAGTCTAGTAAAAAACCTGTTATGTGTAATGTTGTTGTATTTGGCTGTTGAAGGATATTTTTAAGTCATAATGTTTGAAAAGTTAAAGATAGATCGATTAAGCAGTTTTTTGAGACATTTTAATTTGATTTTTTACTTCTAATTCTAGTCTATAAAAGGTGCTAAACATGTGAAACCAATCAATCATTCTTTGATTGGCTCTCACCAGTTTATTTGTTTTGACTGGTTTAACCAATTGGACTGCACAAACAATTTATATAGTCAAATTGTTTTTTAATATCTCTTTGATACAGTTTCATACAGATTAAGAAACTTTAGGAAATAACTTGTATGTCCTTATTTATTTTTAGTTATTATGTTATGTAAATATTTTTTTATTCTCAATCTCCATTTTAAAAATATTAAATATTTAGTTCAAGAATAGCAACTTTAAGAAATTAAGAAGGGAAATTATCTCTGTAACTCCAAATACAACACTTAATTTGAAATTATTATTTTATTAGTTCTGAAGGTACTTATTATTATGGGATGGATGGAGTATTTATATTAAGAATTGTATAATGTACAAAGGAAAAAGGTTGTTATCTGTGACCTCAACAAGAATTTGATTGGTTTAAATAGTCCAAATTATAAGTGGTTTCAAAATCTTTATCACAAGACAAATAAGTTCAAATAAATAGACATCTCAGTAACATTGCTCCACAGGGCACTATTTGATGCTTTGATTGAGACCCACCCATACAATATGGGGTGGATTAAATGCACCGCCCTTTTTCCAAGGGCACCACACCCTATTAGTATGTGGGCCCCATATCACCACACTAATGGAGTGTGGTGCCCTTAGAAGTGTGTGTTGTACCTTTAGCACACCCCTATAATATACACTACCCACCAAACATGGCTTTGTTGACAAAATAATCATTATTTTATTATATTTTTTACGTTATTAACAAAAACAATTAACACCATCATGGCTTAATTGAAACTTTCTCTCTCTCATTATAATATTACAGCTGCTTTCATCATCTTTTGAAAATATCTATGCTCCCAATCACAAATTATAGACCAAAACGTGAGGAATCCTAATTAAACATGACCCAACTCAAAACTTTATTAGGGTGCATTATTAAAAGCAGCTGTTCATTATATATATTATTCTTGTGGGAAAAATGAATGATTTTTTAAGTCCAAAAAAGAACAATAATTCAGATATTTTAAATTCATAATTCTTTTATTGAATATGTAATGAATTTTTTTTATCATGATAAAAAGAATTAAAAAAAAAATATTTACAATCTATCAAAGTCCTTTCACTATGTTATGCTACATTTAGTGGATTTCATTAGGTGTAATATCTATTATATATTTTTATACATACTGCGTCTAATGAATGGATTATAATTTTTATCATAGAAAATTTTATAATTTCTTCGAGTAGACATCTCGCGAATATAATTATATGAGACAGGTCTATACACGACTCATAACCCACCGAACAGAATTTGACTTGTTGAAATGAATTTGAATCATGGATGGTTTGACTTTATCTCATACACATCAATAAAATGATTTCGAATAAGTTTTTATAAAAAAATTCAGTTAGACACCTGAAGAAATGAGAATAGAAGGCCAACAACTGTCCACTATTGATACCTATGTAAGATTTTGAATTAGAAGATAGATTTATATTGCTGTGAATAAATAAAGGAGAAATAAGTTGGGTGGTATCATTTTAAATTTCAAAATCTACAAGTTGCAATACAATGATAAAGAAAGCTTAGAAATATACTTTGCCACTTGCTTATAAGATGCCAATTTTAATGAAGTGATGCTTTCAAGTCACTACTATGCCTTTGCTCATCAGTGTATCATTTACCAATCTTGCAAGTAACTTATTAAATTTAAGAATCTTGATAGGAACAAGTTAGGTAATTTCTTCTTCTATTAAAAGCTAAAGAGGGAAAAAAAAACAACCAACCTTGAACTTGAACAAATGAATCATCCTTCTAATTTGTCAAACTAATCTTAAAAGAATACAAGAATGAAAATATTTTTACAGCTTATATAGCAACTCTAATGGTCAAAGAATTCTATGATTTCTTAAGTAATTTCAATAAAGCAAGTCAAGTTAAACCTCAGTCCTCTTCATGAATCTGAGTCATTTCTACTCTATCAAGCTCGCGAATGATGACGTCAGCATGTAGGGAACGTTTGCAAGGGGCCCGTTTTGGCAAGCGAGCTCGTGAATGTCCTTAACAATGTCGAACACAGCATCTGGCTGTGCAAGTTTTAGTGCATTTTCTGACATTCTCTTGTGCTCGTCTTTCTTTGTGCTGAACCATTCGGACACAATCTTAGCCGTTTCCTTAGGGTTTCTAGTGAACACACCTGCCCCATTGTCGACTACGTATGGAACATTCCCTTTCTCCTGTCAATAGCAAATGATAAAAAGAAAAGAAAAAGAAAACAATTAACTATGAACTTGATCATAACTTAGGCAGTGTTTGCAAACTAATAGTAAGCAATTATTATATAATTGTATATAAACTTAACAACTTCTTTGAAGTCAAGCAATCGGATTCACTAACTTGTCCGGGAATGTAATCGTTAAGAACAATTGGAAGGCCTCGTATCAATGCCTCTGCTATAGTACCCGGTCCAGCCTATAATATAGCGAAAAAATCTTGTAAATTACTTGGTGATAAGAGCTTCGATTGATCATTTCAAATGAGGAAAAAAAACGTACTTTAGTGATAATGCAGTCACAAGCACCCATCCATTTCTCCATCTGCTTCTCAAATCCTCTAACCTACATTGAAGAGCTTAAACTTTAGTTAATTTTTTGGTCAAAAACAAACAATCTGTGTTTATGAACAAATTCGATTATGAATTACCTTGACTGGGATTTTCCACTCGAGAGATTTTAATGTGGTAGCTAGGCCTTCATTACGACCACAAATGATGATGAGCTGTCCTATTGGCTTCTCCGTTTCTTTATCAAATAGAGCCTCTCCGAGAGCCTTGGCCGTTTTCTTCACGGGGCCCATCCCCTCTCCGCCTCCCATTAGCAAGACAGCTGGCAATTCCGCATCCATCTCAAGCTCTACCCTTATATCATCCTACACCCAAAAGTGTCAACTAATCGAAGCTTGTGCTAGCTTAATAGCATAAGAGAAGGACGAAAAAAGGGAAAACGGGCATCACCTTAGATAAAACTGCTCTACAAAAGGAAGGCCTAATCGGCAATCCAAATACACGGATTTGAGATTCTTGGAGGCCATCTAGCAAAGCCCTCTTTGCTACCTCCTCTGAGGGGCAATACAGTCGATTCACGAATGGATGAAACCTTAGAAAATAAAGTTCCCACATTAGTACTTTAACATTCTAAAACATCTGATGTACGTGAAATTTTCAAAGAAACGAGGCTAATTACCACGTGCGGTGGCAAGTACTAAGGTCTGTGATGACAGTTACGAAAATGACCTTCTTCTGTAGGCCTTGCCATTTCAGCACCCACAACGGAATATGCTGCATAAGTGGATGGACACTGATGATGATATCGGGTTTGTACTCCATCAGGCCAGCCTCTACCTCCCTTTCGAAAACAAAAAACGGATATATATTAACAATGATCAGAAAATGCAGCATTATTTCTTGAAATGAATGTATCATTGGCAACAAGAATGCATATATAAAACAAGGAAAAACGGACAGTAGAAACTATATATATGATTCGTCTGAATAGGCACACATACTTGGCATAAAAGGCAGCAATGGCTGCAAGATATATCGAGTGTATCCATCTTGGAGAAGTGCCATGAAATGCAAATTTCCAAAGCTGGACATGTTTAACCATGAACTTATATTGCGACTCCATATCATTCAACGGCCATCCCGTATACTCCTTCCACACATCTTTCACAAATATCTGTACAGCCAATCAGAACAACAGAGAAAAATCAAGAAAACTAAATTTAGCTTCTAAATTCGCAACTATATCCCCAAATAAGCTATCAAACTCATTATTCAGCACGATCAAGACGAGCATAGCTCATGATTAGATGTTAAAATTACGCAACGGCTATTAGCACAAGACAAGAATCATCAATTCTGAAGACAATTGGCCTTAAAACTTCAATCATTGAACACAAACCATTACTTCGAATTCTCAAAGAAGACAACAATCTAAGCATTATGCTGATTAAAACAGAACAAAAGCATGATAAAACATGAATTAATGAGCCCTACCCTATATTGATCTCCATATTCGAGCTGGAAGGCGTCTCGAATGGCCTCAGCCGAAGCACGGTGGCCCCCACCGGTGTCGCTCATCAGAATCAACACATTTTTAGTCCTCTCAGCACCAATCTGCTCCAACTCCATGTTTTCATCTCCATCTCCATCTTCAATAGCGTATTTGCACCTTTTATGGCTGCTAGAGCCACCAAATCCGTATTTCTCAAACACCTTGTTGAGAGATTCCTTTGGAGAATCCGCTTTCGCCATCATATCTATATATACAAAAACCAAGTGTATATACAGATATGCAAGTTCTGCAAATTAATACAAATTGTTTGCTCTTGACACTTAGAAGTAAACACAGAAATTGGACTTCAAAAACCCAAGAAAACCAAGGAGCAAATAATGAACCTTAAGATTTCCCTTTTTTCCTTCAAAGAAAGAAACTTTTCAAAAATGCAAGAAAGTCGAGAGAAAAGGGACAACAAAACATGCATAAAAATGCAGGCTTTATGAATAATCTTGTACCTTGTTGCAACGAATGGAATAAAGAATATACAGAAAGAAAACCCAGAGAAAATTGATTTTCTGGGAAGAGGAGAGAGATAGAGGGGGATGAAGAGAGAGAAAGTATTGGAGAAAGGGAAGGAGACAGGTACAGTTGGAGGGTTGGAGAATGAGATGGCGAAATGGGTTGTTTTCTTTTCACGGTTTAAAGGGAGAGGAAGCCATATTTTGATACTCGAATAATGCCAACTTTTACTGCTTGATTGAATTTCAGCCGTTGGATTAACAACCTGATATTTGTTTAGAGGAATGTTCGGAGTGCCAGATTCGAATCTTTTTCGCTGAGGTGGTAATAAATAGTACAAATTATGGACCTATTTACTATTGTTATTTTTATATTTTTTTAAAAAATATAACACAAATTTGTCGGTAATCCTAAAAATGACGATTTTTCCTTTATAAATTATAGATCTATTTTAAAGAGAGAATAGTTTGTAACAACTTATAAGAAACATTTGAGTATTACTATAAAAAAATTGACTTTTTTCTTTATTCTAAATGTATTTCATTGATTATTTTCGAAGTTCCATCATGTCCCATACGTAGATAGAAATATAGAATGACCTAGTGTTTACTCATTCCATTTCATTTTTATGTGTCATTTAAGATTTTTCACTAAAATAAAAAAATATTTTAATTTCTTTAATTTTCCCTTGAATTCAAATGATATATGAGTAATAATGTGAAAATCATTACTTAATACCAAAAAAGAAAAAAGAAAAAAAAAGATGTACAGAAATATTGAAGTGAGTTGTTTATTCGTAGGAATGAAGAAGTACATTGAGAAACACAAAATTTCTGCCGATTTTTTCTTTTTGGTCTGATTTAACATATAATGAGAAAGATAAAATCTTATGGAGCGCTGTACATTTTAATTGAAATTGGGGATTTCGTGTACAACTCAAGTGGACCTTAAATACATATGCATTTGATCATATGTGCATTATCTTTATGTATTACAATAAATCAAAAAATGAGGTTTTTCAATGCGAGATCTAAAAACATACCTCTCCACGGCCCCCGTATTAAGTACGCTATGGTTCGGGGCTTTAGTAGGCCTATTGATAGAGATTAATCGTTTTTTTCCTGCATGCGTTGACATTCCCCTTTTTTTTCATTTTAGTTATTGACATCGGAAGGAATGAATAAAATTAGAGATACGATCAAAAATCTATGACTAATCCCTCCCCCTTTTCTCTGTTTTCCCTTTTTTTCTAAAAATACTTTTAGTGAAATAATTAATTTATATGTTTTATTGTATTTTTTATTTAGTAAAAATATTTTAAATGCATGTACAATTTAGTAAAACATGTAAAATCTAATGTGAATCACTTTTCTTTCCTTTCAATAATAATGAAAAAATATAGTAAAATAAAAATTTATGATACATCTATAGACTACAACCCCTGAAATCCATAAAAACACATGAAAAATAAAATATTGTTTCTTATAAAATATATAACTGACTATAACTATAAGTCGACTGTCGACTTGTCCTTCGAAAAAATTGGGACCATTTTAATTGTAAGTACAGGTGTTTTGACTTTTAGAATTTGTTTGGTTAGCTGGCGGGTGGGGCCACACCATGTATTCTTTTTTCTCTACCTCCAAAATCAGTCATATTTAATATATATTACTTCTAATTATTTAGCCAACTAATATTTGGAAATTTAACTCCCAAAATCTTATATTTAATTTGAGAGGAGTAAGTCTTCTTTGAAATCGTCTCACGAATTTTTATTACATTTCATGAGACGGTCAATCCATAACTCAATCACCCATAATTCAAACTCTATAATTCATATGTTGTTTGCATGTGATAGAATTCCGTCTCACGGTAACTATCCGTAAGACCAACTTACATGAGTTTTTGTGTTTTGAAAAATGTTTATGAATTATATCATATTTATGCATCAACATTTCTCTTTTTTATTTTAAACTAATTTATAGTAAGTGTATGGACTAAACTAATAAATTATGTAATGAACAATCTTAAAATAATTAATAATATTCTTAAAGATTATATACCTTCAAAAAATACTAAACATACTTCAAATATTATATTTTTATATCTTTCATTTAAAAAAAAAAATTGAATATGTTTAATAAGCTTTTGGTGTGTATAGACTCACCAAAAAAGAAAAAAAGAACTGTACATCTTATTCCATAAAATGCTCTTTTTTTTAGTTTAAAAACAAAAATTCTTTAAACCTATAAAGTTATATGAGAACGGCCCATGACTCATGAGTGTTGGGCCCTTAACAATTCGATCAGGCTTAGGGACCGATCCGTGTAGGGACTCGACTCGAGCCTGTACAGGGTGTGGGCTGAGCCAAGGGCCAACCCGAGTCGGGGGCGCCGAGCCTAGTCCGTGGCTAAGTTGATTCGGATGCTAGGCCTAGGTCACGGCCGAGCCGAACCTAGGTACTTGATTGGGTATAGTTTGGTTATGTTGCCGAACTCAGGTTATAAGCCCACCAAGAAGTTCAGAAAAAATTATCATTCAAGGCAAATCTTGGGATATAGAGATGACGTCATGACTTAGAGTCTCACGAAAAAAGATTTATAAAGAAGAAAACAAATCTACAAGCAAATCATATTCGATTTAGATATGGTTCAATCCGATTTTTCTTATCTAAACCCTAAAATCAAGGGATTTAAGTCTTATTTTTCAAGTTTTGTATCTTAAACTTAGCCTATATAGAACCTTAAGCCTCGGGGTTCCAAAATTACTCTAATTCAAGCAATTAGAGAGTTTTTTACTCTCAACCTGATATAAAAAATGTTCTGGCCGACCAAAACAGAATCAGGCACCGTCTTTTCTTATTTTCTTAAGTTTATTCGTTTTTGTCTTTTTCTTCAATTATTCGTTTTTACTATTATTTATTCAGTTCAATGCACCATCTTTTCTTCAATTTATTCATTTTTACTATTATTTATTCGGTTCAATCAATCTAAGCCGGATCATTTGCAAATTTACCCGATGCCTACTCGGGCACCGTCTTTTCTTCAGTTTATTCATTTTTACTATTATTTATTCGGTTCAGTCAATCTAAGCCGAATCATTTGCAAATTTGCCCGAGTAGTATCGGGCACCCTCTTTTTTTCAGTTTATTCGTTTTTACTATTATTTATTCGGTTCAATCAATTTAAGCCAGATCATTTGACCCGAGTAGGCATCGAGCACCATCTTTTCTTTAGTTTATTTGTTTTTATAGTTTATTCGTTTTTACTATTATTTATTCGGTTCAATTAATTTAAGCCGAATCAAATTTTTTGGTGTTTGGTTAGGACATCAACAATGAGTATATTTTCGTGATGCAGAACTTCACTATCTGGAATCCAAACCTATTATTAAAAATTAATGTATAGTTTGTGAAATATGTGTTGTGAGTTAGTCCATTTTACAAAATAGATTAATGAAACGACTTCAGAGTTTACTTAATTTGTGGATGTTTTTCGTGGCAGGAGGTTTCCAAGCATATATTTACAAGCTGATTCAATATTATACAAATACTCATACTTTATTTTATCAATATAGATGATACTTACATTAATAATATAATTTTGTTTTAAAGGATACAATATTAAATTTGGTTAGTTTTGAAAAACACACTACATGTTATTTTGTTTTAAAGTATTTTCTTATTAACCCTATTATATAATATTACAATGGAGCTGAGATAGTTGTGAACAAAAGATGCAAAGCTGTCTTTTATCATATTCGCAAGTCACACAACTCAATCTGGGCTTCATGAAAAATTAAACACAGCTGGGCCTGTTTGCTTTTACTGCAGTCCACATTAGTCCAATTAGCCCAATTTTAACTTCGATCGTTTTTTATACAAATTTAATTTTCTTGCCAATAAAAGATATGGAGTTAAGAAAATATTGAATCAAAGTTCTCTTTTTTTGTTCATCCTCAGCCAATAGGGTTTTCAAAACAGGTCTGCCCTTCCATTTTGATCAGTATAGATTTTCCGTAGTATTATCAAATTATGTTATTTTATTTGACTATATGTCAAGCACATATAATAATAATATATTATATATCATCGAATTTTTTTTTTTTTTTTTGGAAGAAGTTTTCGGACCAGTAAATCTCAAAGAATGAAGACACTTTAGATGGTAGTTGATTCCCTCAATTTAGATATGATTTCTAGTTTGAGTTCCCATCTCAATAAAAACTCAAAAAATTAAAATAAAATTCAAAGAATAAAGACATAGTACACTTGATTCCCAAATGGAAACTAAAAAAGGCAAAAAAAAAAAAAAAAAAAAAAAAAAAAAAAAAAATCTAAGAATGAATGCATTATGCACTTTAATTTATTATTCTCTATCTTGCAAGCTCCACTTATTTTACCAAATTATGGTTTTTTTTTTTTTTTTAAGTATTGTTGACGTCAAATTTTGTAGAGCACAAAATTCTAACCTAACACCAAAAATCTCAATCTGGCTCAAGTAAATCGAACAGAACAAATGATATGAAAATCGAATAAAATAAGAAAAAGACGAAAATCGAATAAAATAAGAAAAAGACGCTTCCCGGTGCCTACTCAGGCAAATTAATTAGACTTATTCTGGTCGGTCGATTTGAGCCGGCTAGAATGTTTTTTTGGTGCCTACTCAGGCAAATTAATTAGACTTATTCTGGTCGGTCGATTTGAGCCGGCTAGAATGTTTTTTTATATCAGATTGAGAGTAAAAAACTCTCTAATTACAATGATTTCGCATCTAGAATTCGATCCCTTTGAAAGATAATTGAGGCCCTATTTATAGGCTAGACCCGAGATATGAAACTTGGTAATTAAGACTTAAATCCCCCGATTTTAGGGTTTAGATAAAGAAAAAAAATGGATTAAATCCTATCTAAATCGGATATGATTTGATTGTAGATTTGTTTCCGATCCTTCCTGCAATACTAAGTGTTTTCTGCCCTTCCGGCACGTCGGATTGTTGAGAGCCCAACAAGTATCATGTGGCCATCACAGTAGGAGCGTTTTAGAGGCATAACAAAATAGAAAGATTAATTAATTTCATCAATAATAAAAGGGATCACAATATAACTCATGTTTTACATAAAATCGTTGGAGAAATAAGAATGAGCTGTTGAAAATGGGATAATTAAACTAGTCGTAACTCTATAATTTATTTACACAAACATTCACGATACTTACTAGTTACTATAAGTTCATGTCATTATTAATTTATTATTAAGGTGCACACTCTTATAACATGATTATCAAGAATTCTATTCTCTTGGATTTCTATAATCAGAAATTTTTATTATTATTATTATTTGAATGGAACCCTCTAATTAAAAAACAAAAAAAAAGGAACCTAATAGTCTAATACCGTGTTTGGTACATTATGACGCTAATTTCTTCTTTTTCTTAGAAGAATTAAGAAAGAAAAATACTCATGACAACCAAATATCATGTCAATAACTTTTACTAGAGTTGGATGAATATCAAACCATTATTTTTGTAGAGATTTAGTATCTTTTATAGCAATTTATATTAGATTTCGTTGAAAGCTATATAATATGTACATAGTATGAAAATTAATTACGATACACCAAAATGGAACCGATGATAGAATTACTCTAAAAAAAAGATGAAACTTATCGTTTTTTCTTATGTGTATCAGTGTATGTATCTTGCATGTTCACCACACACGTGAAAATATTTGTATAATTTATATCCTGAAAAAATAAGTGATGGAATTAGAGTTGCATAGCAATTTAATAAGAAATGGTGCAATGGAGACGCAGACTAAGCAGCTAAGATATTGATTGCAATATCATTGAGATATGATAACTATTATTACACAAGTCTAAATAATGACACCAAAGTTATGGGCATGGTAGTTGCCATTACTGAGCCAATCCTATCTCTTCGAAGCTTCTTCATCTCCCCATCCCTCTTCCATAACAAACACACTCATAATTCACTTACATACAACCAGAACCAGGAGAGAGAGAGAGAGAGAGAGAGAGAGAGAGAGAGAGTAATGGAGCATGACAAGAAGCAAGAAACCACCACTTTCATTCCTGTCACTACACGATTGGATCGCCTTGATCGCGTGGTACGTAGTTGTTTCGTTTTTCATGTTCAATGTTTATATATACATATACTCGAAAAGTTTAAAGAAGTAATGTTGTTGATACAAAATGATGCAGCTAGAGCTTCTAGAAGAGAAGCATAGCTTGTCAAGAAGAAATAAGTATGCAGAAGAAAGCAACAAAGAGTGCAAGACTGTTTCCTCTGCTTTAGAGGAAGTCCAACACAAAGGCACACTTCTCGACAGACTCGCTCTGCTCGAGAAACGAGTGCTAGAGGTCCGTCTATTTCTCAAAAGGGTCAAACTTTATAAAGAAAACACATGAAATAGAAGATCTCATGTGCTTATACGTTATGTATTATACTATTATACTCTCTTGCAGTTGAGCCTAGAATTGGATGAAGGGAACACATCGAAATCGAGCTCTTCTACACTTTCGAATCCTCCTCCAATTCAAGCACAAGTAAGACACTCTTTCCCTGGAGATGTTCTTATAAGCGTTACAACAAACACTTAACCTACAGAGTTTTAAGTACACAAAACTCTGTTTTTATTCAACTGTTGACCTCAAAATCTATGCTTTGTTTGTAGGAGAGAACATCTGCAGATGAATTTGAGAAGGAAACGAAAGATCAACACGAAAGCAGAGGAATGAAAAAGATATCCCCAAAAAGGTGGCCATGGTTGCTCCGACTTAGATGCTGACCGTTCATGTCTGTAAATCGAGTGGATGTTGTATCTATTGTCAATTTACATACAATAATATCACCACATATAGCCTAGAATTGATCATCCATTCACGCATATACACAGAGCTGTGTGTGTATCTGGGTCAAGATGAGCAATAAATATGGCATTTTGTTGAATCCAAAGGGTATAATATAACAAAGATTAGCCATAATATGAATAGTGGAAAAGTTTGTAAGAGAACTGCAAAATGCTGCATTGAAACTCAGAAAACACCACCAGATAATAGCTGTTTATTACATTCCCACACCTATCAGCATCACTGAAACTAATACTCAAACATTGAAGTTATCAATTCCGTTAGATACTACGTAGAGACCAGAATTGCACTAGCAGAAGAGCACCCAAAAAACGACACAGTAATATATGTATATATATTTGGCCAAACCAAATTCTAATTTCGGAGACTGGCCTATGCATCATGTCAGAAAGAAACTGTAACTTAAACTCCTATCTATTTAGGCAGCATGTGATGTTCGACTTACACACAGGGGACACGGCGGATCCTGGCTGTCTTCGAGGCTCGTTTTCTGTTCCAGGCAATCTGCATGATAAGCATGACCGCAGACTAAAACTGCCACAACAGAGAGATCGTTAGACGTGAGAGAATTCTCGAAGATGAAGGGATGCTTCCTCAGACGCTTCTGACATATCCTGCATTCCATTTTACGGACATCACCGGATACCAAGTTATCTCCAGATGAAATCGACCTTATCCTCTCCGGTTTTTGAAATGTCCTGTCCCTGCTCTCTGAAATTCATCACATAAAAGCGAGGAGGAGACGGTATTTGAAGGCTACATTATCAAATTTTAATTTAGATACGTGAAAATTAAGGAAGAATTAGCGTATACCTCTATAAGGGAAAGATGGGAGGTCCCTGCTCTCGAGTTTGAAGGACAACTTAGCATCATATACAGGAGAACCTTTCCAAGTAGAAGGAGATGCATCGGAATAGTTAGTGGAGCTTCGTCTAGAATAATGACGGCCAAAGGGATGACGCGAATGTCTCAACAATATTCTATGGCTGGAACCATGATTCTGATGAAGAGGTGTATCGTGTCCTGGTGATCTCTTATGAGAACTTCCTGCACCATCCATTGGTATAGGCTCTGTTGCGTTGCTTTCAACTTGGTCAAAGGATCTCTGGATACATAAATATTAAATGTAAATATATGTGTGAGAGAGAGAGAGAGAGAGAGCCAAAAGGTGAAGTATAATGAATGAACCTGTACAGACTGCGGATCCACTTGAGGTGCATGTGGTATGATGTCTGAAATTCATAGTTAAAAATGATCAGATGATGATATAGCATAACTTCGATAGTACATAGAAACAAAAGTTGGTTAGAAACTCTTTGTCGGAAAATAAAAATGTCAAAATTATTAGCCACAAAATTTAGTAGACAAAAGGTTAAAGAAGAAATGATGCAAGTTTCTAACTAATCACTCTATTGCTTATGGATGACTTGACAGATTGCACTTGCCTAGCTCTAGAGACAACTGTATTTCAGGTGAGTATGGAAAAACTTATATTAGTGGACATAGCTACTCTCTGAACATTACTATGACCTTCTTTATATCTAAAATTTGCACAAGAATAAAAATATATAATTTATTAACAATGGGATCAGAAACTGTGCTCAATTCGCATAAGAAATGGACCATCTGGAAATAAAACTTGAATGAAAATTTTGCAAAGATGGAAACTCAATGAAAGATGATAAAATGTGAATGATCAACATTAGTGTCTCAAATATCACGATACTTCTGATTATTTATCTTCGAACCATTTCCCAGAAAGGCAATGCTTTTGTAAGTATGACGTCACTAGAGTGTCTATCAATCAGAATTCTCCACTTTAAATGATTTACACGGTAATGATAGAAGCAAGGATTTACATCTAGTATGCATGTTTTCCTCTCATGATTAACTCATGGCAGGCCCTTTTAGGCCTTTGGGGTATTTGTGCAATTGAGAAATTACTTCTTGTCTGAAATTAGTACGTTTAACATTCCAGCATGGGAATTAATCAGCAAGAATCCTCCACTTAGAAACTTTGATGGTTCAAAGGGTTGAGTAACTTAATAGTTCGAGGGGTAAAGGGGCCAGAATAGTTTCAATTATTCAAGCGAGTTCGAAAATTTTGTGTACTTTATCATCTTTAAAAAAAAGAAAAAAAAAAGAAAAAGAAAAAGAATGTAAAGAACTAATGAACAATCCAAAATATACAGGGCAGAAATGTAACAGTCTAAAAATAAATCATCTAGACTTTGGGTGTAAATTCAACAAAAATAGTAATACCATGTCTAAAATAAGAAAGCCCCTAAGCAGTTGAACTTAAGATAAAAACACCGATTATCAATAGGTGAGAAAAAACATACTTCCATGGAAAAGAACAAAAAATTGTTTTTATTGTCGCATCCTCATAGTATCCATCACTCATTCAATGAGGTGTTGCCATATCTGTGATTGCACTCATAAGTAAAGGTGTACACTGACTAGGGAATATAGACTCAGAGACTTTTCTAAGAAGTAAAAACACAAAAACTACGCAACACCTACATTCACCAAAACCATACAATCAGATATTCCTACATTTTATCAGTTCATGCATGACACTGTGACTGACATTTTCATGATGCTAACATGTCCCATATTCTGCTATGATTTGCAAGTAAAATGGGTATTTTTTATAAATGATATCGAAAATGAATGTTTAAGATCTCTCTGAAGCACTACACACGAGACAAGGTAACTTTTTTATCATAAAAAGAATCATGCCCCACAAGCTGCTCGTGCCAAACCCCCAAATGCAGTAAAGAAATAACTAAATCAAAGAAAACCTAGAGAAAACTCCATTATTGAGTGTTACAAAAATAAAAAATTCAAAACTTCTAAGAAACATTTTTAGGAAGCAAAAACATAAAAACTATACTGATACCTACCTTTCACCCAAAAGCATTTAAATCCTTGAAATAGAATACTTCATTATTGTGTGTTACAGTAAAAAAAAATTCAAAACTTTTTTAAGGGACTTTTAAGAAGCAAGACATAAACTCTGCCGACACCTACCTTTAACCAAAGGCATTGATCCTGAAATCAAATGATCGTCTACACTTTCTCAGCCCATTCATGACATTTATAACGAACACTTTCATGATGCTAATTTGTCAATTTTCAACTAGCATTCACAGGTAAATATTGGATACTTTTAATAGAAGAAATCAGAAATAAAAGATTCAGAGTCTCTCTGAAGTACAAACTAGACATGAGACAAGGGAACCCTTCTTTCTTACAACCATCAATTCATATATGCCACAGGGGCTGCTCACTCTGCATCCTAAGCTCACTAAAGAAAATAAATTAATTAATTCACAGCTCCACTTTTCCTGATAGGAAATGCAAACCATGCTTCCTAAAGTCTTGGAGGTTCTGAAAACAAATTTTACGATCGTTTAACCATGAATAAAATAAATGCAACATAGTTTTAAATTAACTCAATAACTTAAAATGGAAATAAATATAGCCATAAAATTCCTAGACTTCAAGCCAACATTTGAAAACACAAACATAACTAATCAGCCTGATCACACAACTACTAACATTCAAAATTTAGCATAAAAATATAAGGAAAAATAGCATCATTCCATGCATAAATGGGATTCAATAAAACCTACCTAAGAAGAAAAAGAAACATAATAATTTCTACCATAGTCACAGATACAAGTAAAGTTACAGCTTAAACCATTCTTCCAAAAAAGGGGAACCCCAATCCCCCCCCCCCCCCAAAAAAAAGATTGGTTTCTTGATCACAAAATTAAGTGATAGCTTCAAAAGCACGAGTTGCCACCCACATTACAGCAATAAACAACGAAGCGTAAAGCCCACCTAAAATGGATCATCCAATAACCCAAAACAAGAAAAGAAAAACTAGAAAATTCCCATTCACGATGAATTGATCATCAAGATTCCAGATACCCTAAATAAAAGCTGGAATTTTGCACTAAAATCACCAATGATAAGAACGTAAAAGGAATTTTACCTGAATGTGGTGGAACTTTATTAATATTAGCCCTTCTTTTTCTTTTTCCCATTATCTAAAATAAAATTGATTTCGAAAACTAAATATACCGATATAGTAAGGAAAAAAAGTGAAGAAAATCAGAGGATGGGAAGGCACAGAAGTTAGAGGGTTTAGGGTGGTTGATGGTTTAAGGGGAAAATGGGTATGAAAGGTGCCGCGAAGATAGAGCAGCCATGAACGGAGGTGCCAATTAAGAAAATCTAGCGTGAGAGAGAGAGGAGAGAAGAAAGCACTTGGCAGTTAAATAGTGATGGAATAAAAGGAGATGAAAGGGTATAAAATATTGATCCAAAGATAAAAATGTAGTGATTTGTTTGTCACAAAACTGATTTACACATTCATTTTTACATACCCTCTCAGTAAAAAAGAATGCATTTGTCGATTTATTGGACATTTGTTGCAAAATCATGAACTTTTCTTTGTAATTTTAACATTATCTTTTATTATTAGTAAATTTAATGATTTTCAAATTATCACAATATAATTATAAAAGTATTACTTATTAAATTACAATTTCTCAAATTAATCATGGTTTGGAATTTTTAAAGTAAGTGTATTCCATAATAGACATGTAAGTATTATACGGACACAAATATCATATGATGCACACAATACTATTGTGTGACATTATTTATCAAATTATAATTTCTCAAAAATATTAACTCATACATAGAAAATATATTATATAATACGAAAGTATTACCTTATATGCATAAAATATTATTTATTAAAGTTGTGTGAGTCTCTTACGTAGGACCGTCTCATGGATTATTTGAAGTGAGACGGGTCAACCCACAATCCAAACTTCACAATTCTCATACAAGTTTGTGGAAATCAGTTTAATTTATGGGTAAAAT
The DNA here is from genome assembly GCA_946896805.1 of Scutellaria galericulata. NCBI lineage: Eukaryota > Viridiplantae > Streptophyta > Magnoliopsida > Lamiales > Lamiaceae > Scutellaria > Scutellaria galericulata. The sequence continues at coordinate 17,730,537 of OX335790.1, forward strand.
GGATTTGTCTTAGAAACTATCCGTGAGACTGTCTCACGCAAGTTTTTATGATAAAAGTTTTATATTTGACTTAGTTGACTAGATGTTAACTTTAACCATTGACTTTGACATGTTGATCGTTAATTTTGATCGTTGATCGAGTCGAATCCGACATGTCTCACATAATAGAATCTATGAAACCATCTTACGTAAGTTTCTGTCTCATTTGAATCAACATATTGATACAAAATATGAGTTTGCATTACTCAAAATGATTGTGGAATTTTTTTTCTTTCTGGAGTATTTGATAAAACCAACGACAAAGACTCCATACAAGAAGCTATATACAATACAAAAGCTACGAAAATTCACACAACATCCTAAAATGATTACGGAATTTTTTTTATTCTTTCTGGAATATTTGATAAAACCAACACGAAAACTCCATACAAGAACCTATATACAATACAAGAGCTGTGAAAATTCACACAACACCCTACATACAACGGTTATAATTTCCCCAATTGATATATAGCTAATAAAATTTATTATTATGACATGTTTTACATAAATCTTTCTAGGAATTTTATGGATTCAAGTTTTGAAACATAGATCACCTATCTATGCAAAAAAAATAAAAAATAAAAAATTATATCAATTCAAAGATTAAAACTATCAAATTAAGATTTCAACATTGTTATATTACTCATTATCCCATTATCTTCCGATAGTTGAGGTGGTCAAATGATGTTGATGTGTCAATTGAAAAATTAAAATCAAAGTGTAAGTATTTTAAATTGTTATTTTATTAACTACATGGTTGTCTATCGTATGTTCATTAGCTACGATATTTGATTAAATAACTAATTGAATAAAAAAAATTACATACTTTCACTATAGACTCCAGTTTAATTACAATTAGATACACTTTAAGCAATAATAATCAAATACGAAAATATCGTGGGAATATCAATATATATTACACATATTGTAATTAAGGATATTGATATCGATATATATTAATATATATGAAAATATTATGGAGACTATTGATATATAAATATATATATATATATATATATATATATATCAATAGTCTGCACGAACATATTGATATATAAATCATATATATTGTGTGATATATATTGATAATCACAATAATTTCATGTTTGATTACTATTAATGTATTTATAATTAACTAGTATAAGTCCCCTGCGATGCACGGACATATAGAAATTTTACTATTTATATATTTTAATATGAAAATGTTGAACACGAAAATTTATAAAAAAAATTTGGAGAATTTTAGTCTGATTTGTTACTTCTATGACTCACGACTATAAAATCTAAATATTTTGAGTTTGATGTAAAAAATTTAATTTACAAAAAGAAAAAAAATTAAGTTCTCATAATATTTCAATCTCATTTGGTATACCCGTGTCCATGTGATGTATGGACAAATAAATTTGAAGTGTTGGTAATTTTTTGATATAAAAATGTTGTTCATGAAAAATAATATAATTCTTCAAAGTATTTTCAATTTAATCTACTACCCATATAATTTACGAATTAAATTTTTTTTTTAATCATATGTTGTCGTCACTATTGGTCTGAAACAAACTTATGCAAATTTATGTTCAATAATATATTCATAATGAGTATAAAATGATGATATTATTGAGCATTATAATCAAAATTTGATAATATTTCAACCTCATTTGGTATTCGTGTGATGTAGAGAATAAATTATTATTGTAATATTATTGTATAATTTTTTTTTTCAGATGTCTTAAAATCAAAATCTATCTATTAGAAAAATCATATTGGATGGTAAACATTTCAAAATTTGATAAATTTAAAACCATGAAACTATATTACAACATAAACTAAATATATTTTATCATTGTTCAATGAACTTCATGCTACCATGATAGTGAAATTTCAGATTTTTATTTACTTTTCAATCAAGAAGGAAACATTATTTATTCTTACAACAAAAAAGAAAAAAAATGATAAATTCGCTAATTTTTTCGTGGATATATAAAATGATTTATATTAAGGTACAAATTTTTATTTACAACTTTTCATGACATGATATTATTACCATATATACACAAATCATACTAACTTTATAACATATCAAATACGATCATATTTTTTTCCTCAATTTTCATATATATATATACAAAATGATTTTCATACCATGAATATACATAAATTATGAAAAACTAAATATTTACAATTTATAAATTTATAAAATAATAAATATTTGTATTTCTACTTTAAAAAGTAGAAATGAGGTTAGTTGGTTTTTATATAGATGACAATGAAATTTCATAATAAAAAATTCAAAATATTTAAAATATATATGTAAAAATTCTTCATCTATGCATTAACACTCTTATAAATAGCATCGACTATCTATTTTTCATGATTAATAATGAAGACATATTTATATAATTTAGCATTATGAAATAGAACATATTTTTTATTATCTTTTATAAGTATAAGTATAAATGATATGTTTTTTTTTTTTATCATTTTTATACTTAATTTGTAGTTTTTAATAGAAAGTATATGAATTCATAAATTTTATACTTCCTAAATGTTATTGTGTGAAACAATATATCATATGTACATTTTTTTTTTTATTATATTCAAGATATATTATAAATCTTTATGATTTTTAATAAGAATTAATATAGTATAATAAAATAAAATTATATAAACATTATGTTATATTATTAACATTGTTACATAGAAGATATATAAAAATTGGAGTATTGTATACGACATATTTGTCAAATAAAATTGTGTGATGTTTATAATAATTTTACAATACATATTTCGAATACAGTAAATAAAAATAGTTAATTTAAGTTTTTTTATATATGTTGGTTGACTTGATTAATAACTCACTTCTTGGTCTTCGACCCCCTCAGTCACTACGAACGCCCTCAATCAATGTAATGATATATTTATTGAGGTGGTCTTCGACCCCCTCAGTCACTATGAACGCCCTCAATCAATGTAATGATATATTTATTGAGGTGGTATATGTGTATGTGGGTACAACATTAGAGATTAAAAAAAAATTTGATGATCTATAGTTCTTGAAATCCAATCATTATGTTATTTTAATTTATTCAACAAATATATATTTAATTTTAGATTATATCAACAATTAAAAAAGTTATTAGATGAGATTATATTAACATTCATATACCATATATAGATAATTATTTTCAAGATTTTGTCAATATTATAAACGATATTATTACCATATATATAAATCATGTTTAATACAATAAAATTAATAATTTATAAATTATGAAATAATATGTATTTCTATTTTTGGGAGGTGGAAATGAGCGGGAAAATTGTAATATTTCTATTTTAAGGGATAATTGTTATTATATATAGATATAGAATATAATTGTAATATTTCTATTTTAAGGGATAATTGTTATTATATATAGATATAGAATATAATTGAAGTAGAGTTTTTTTGGAAAGTATAAAATAATAATAACAAGAAAATATTGTGTATATTTTATCAAATATCAATTAAGTATTTTGTCTTGCTTTTGAATCTACATGGATAAACATTGGACTAAGAAGATGGAGATTCAATATAATTACAATAATCCACGTTACAGTCGACTGATAAGATTTATTGAGGATATAATTTTGAATTTTACTTTGATAATTTTCAATCTTTCAATAATTTTCAATCTTTCAAGTTTGAAGTCCTGAATTGACTGATTGATAACATTTATTGAGGATATAATTTTGAATCTTACTTTGATAGTTTTCAATCTTTAAGTTACTGATTGATAAGATTTATTGAGGATATAATTTTGAATCAAATATTTATCTTTGACACCACACATTACAGTCGGTCTATCTTTCTGGTCTGTAGTGAGATTTATCTTTGATACTCCATATTACAGTCAGTCGGTCTATCTTTCTGGTCTGTAGTGAGATTTATCTTTGATACTCCATATTACAGTCGGTCGGGTCTGGTCTGTATTGAGATTTATCTTTGATACTCCATATTACAGTCGACTTATCTTTCGGGTCTGGTCTGTATTGATATTTATTTGGGTCTGGTTGTATTGAGATTTATCTTTGATACTCCATATTACATACAGTCGACCTATGTTTCGGGTATGGTCTGTATTGAGATTTATCTTTGATACTCCATATTATATTACAGTCGGTCCATCTTTCTGGTCTATATTGAAATTTATCTTTGATACTCCATATTACAATCGACCTATCTTTCGGGTTTGGTCTGTATTGAAATTTATCTTTGATACTCCATATTACAATCGACTTAATGCTCCAAATGAGCTTTTCGAGCAAGGATTTACAGTCTTCTCCATCTATCTTTGATACTCCACATTACAGTCGACCTATATCTATCTTCGATACTCCACATTATAGTCAACCTATTTTTCGGGTTTGTATATTTCGAGTAACTATTTACAATCAACTATCTTTTGGATTTGTATTGATATAATACAATATGTTCCAAATATTATCCTTCTCGATGGTCTGTATTGATATACTACAATATGCTCTAAAAAATTGTTGTTTGCTAATATTAATATATTAAATAAATATCAATAAAAAATTTGATGTTACTTTACCGTAATACATATTTATAAAAAAAAAACTCTAATTATATTTTATTTTATATTTTATTATTATATGGATTCTGATTCCAATTTAATATAAATATAACATATAGTTAAATTATATATATGTATTATAAATTTTTCTAAAAAATCATAAAATCACTAATAAAATGTTAAATATTGTTCGATAAAAAAATGATTACCATATTTTCCAAATTATTATATTTATTACTCAAATGTATTATATTTTTTATTAATTTCTTTAAAATATTTATTTTAGAAAATCTCTTGTATCATACGGGGTTTATTAGTATACGAAGAAAATATCTAACCACTAAGAATCTATTATCTACTACCAACATAATGCTAATAACCACTACCCATAATCTAGGAATTAATAAAAACAAATTAATTAGTTGTTTCATAGACACATCAATATACCATCTTTTTTTACATCTAAATTTCTCAACCAAGATTTATTTTTGGTATTCCAGTATCTTCTTTCGGGGTTTATAATGATATAATCCCATTCTTTATATTTTTTTACATCCAAAATTTCCACCAATCACAAGTTAAATAAATACATCCAAATTTTCCGCCAATCACAAGTTAAATAAATCATTCTTATGTACGTAATGCTATACTAAAATTGTAAACATATAAGTACTAATAAACAGTATACTAAACACGCGCGCGTTGAAAGTTGAGAGAAAAAAAAAAAAATTATAGATTGGATGAAATATCATGAAATAGGTTTCAGAGTTAAACTAGAAGTAGGAGATCGAACATATAATATATCTAACTAGATATACTTTGTATTTATTATACAATCATCAAGATTATCCACAAACCCAGGGAACTTATATATAAGTACAGGCTAGAACTCTGAAATCATTAACGTCTTTGACCTGATTAAGAAGATTGCAGCTCTATGGCTTCTCATGATCAGGAAAACCCTAATTCTGAGATTACCAGAGAGAATGAAAGCGATGATAATGGTGATCAGAGGGCTCCATTGTTCGATCTTCCACCAGGGTATCGCTTCAAGCCCACCGATGAAGAATTGATTAAAGAATATTTGGAGAAAAAAGTCGACAATCAGCCCATGCCAGCTCTTCAAATCCCTGAAGTTTCTATCAAGCTCAACAGTCCCATGTCCTTAACAGGTTTTAATTATTTCTTCTATCTCTTCTTTATCGTCTTCTTCAATCCACTCTTCCTTTTCTTTTGAATCTTTTGTTCGATACCAAGAAAGCCTTGCTTTTCTTTATTTTCCGTTGAATTTGTTATTAGGGTTTGTTTCTGAGTAATGAAAGTCAAATCTTGAACTGTAAGTAGACATCCATGGTGTATGCATGACTGAATTGTTTTCGTATTTTGAGAGTTTTTTTTTTTTTTTTTGTTATTTACGTACAGAGAAATATCGAGAAACTGCGGAGAAAGAATGGTACTTTTTCAGTCCGAGGAATCGGAAATATCCCAACGGAAAGCGGCCGGATCGGGCTTCGGCAAAAGGCTTCTGGAAGGCCACCGGAGCTGATAAACCCATTAAGCAATTTGAAGATGAGAAGATTATTGGATATAGAAAGAGTTTGGTGTATTATCAAGGCACGCAGCGTGATAATACCAAGACTGATTGGATTATGCATGAATATAGGCTCGATCGTCCCAGTAAAGAAATTGATCCAAACGACCCTGATAATTACAGGGTACGTATGCATGCCTCTCTATATGATCTATGTATCAATTTGCTGTAATATTAATGTATATGAATTAAATTGCAGTTGGATAACTGGGTTTTATGTCGGATATATATAAACGAATCGAAGCCACCTTGCGAAGCCAAGACACCTTGCAAGAAGAGGAGGAGAAAAAAGGAGGAGGCGAGTGGTAGTGGTACTCAACGTGGTGATGATGATCCAACGGCTAATAATAGTAGTGATGATCGAGTGGTGATTAATACTATGAATATTGAGGATGATTTGCTATTGAATCTGGGAGAGGAGTTGCCTGAGATTCCTAGTTCATTAATGCTTGACTTTGCTGAGCATGATGATCAATTGCAGAATCTACAGATTCGTAATGGTTTTGGACATGAAGAAGAAGGTGGAGATGGATTGATACATCATGATCAACACAATGCCTTTGGACATCGTGATCAGGCCATGATGATGATGAATGTGATTGGACACCAACTAGTTGGAGATCAACATCATCAGGTGAATGTGTTTGGACACGAGCAATTTGGAGACCACCGTGGATCAATGCATCATGAGGTGGGTGCGTTTGGACACGAGCAAGTTGGAGACCACGGATTGATGCATCATGAGGAGAATGCGTTTGGACACGAGCAAGTTGGAGACCGCGGATTAGTGCACCATGAGGAGATCGCCTATGGACACGAACAAGTTGGAGACCATCGCAGATCAATGCATCAAGAGGCGAATGCTGCGTTTGGACACGAGCAAGTTGGAGACCACGGATTAATGCATCATGAGGAGGATGCGTTTGGACACGAGCAAGTTGGAGACCGCGGATTAGTGCACCATGAGGAGAATGCCTATGGACACGAACAAGTTGGAGACCATCGCGGATCAATGCATCAAGAGGCGAATGCTGCGTTTGGACACGAGCAAGTTGGAGACCGTGGATTAGTGAATCATCAGGCGAATGCGTTTGGAGACCGCGGATTAGTGAGTCACCAGGGGAATGCGTTTGGACATGAGCAAGTTGGAGATCGCGGACTAGGGCATCATCAGGCGAATGTGTTTGGACATGGACAAGGTGGAGGTGGATTACTGCATGCTATAGTCTTTACAAAATACCAGAATTCTAATGACTTTGGATTTGCTGGTGCTGTTTAAGGAGCCCTGGAAGATAAAGTAGAGTAAACAAAACAGAGATATATAATTAGCTTTCATATTTCTTTGATAAAGACAATAGCTAGGTTGAACGATTTTTTTTTTTTTTTTTTATAACTATTTTTAGTTTGGGACTATTTTGGGGTCACACATGTATGTCTTTCATGATTTATATATATGGCATGAATTCCCAAAAATCTATATGGCATGAATACCCAAAAATCTATACTAGTTGTTTAGAATAAGTCAATGAGAGTTTCTCTCATTACTGAATTGTATTGTTTGTAAACTTGATTTCTTGATCTTGAATTTGTGCTCGCGTATTTCAAATTTTAGTTGATTAATCTTTATTTGTTGGAAAGCATTTCTACATAATCAATTCACGTTTCTATTCGTATGTGGTTGTTTGATTGGTTTGTTTTCTCTCATCATCTTCACACTTGATTTTTCAAATCATATTTTTTCGAAAAGTCGATTATTTGAATTGGTTTAGGATTTGAAATAAGTTTGGAAAGGGAAGTCTTTCTTGATTTTGGGGTGAATTTGATGCATAAGTTGGAAATTTCATGTTTTTTTAGGGTTTCATGTTAAAAATTGTGTTTTTTTTATGGCGAATGAAGCGGTAGCCGGAGGTGTTTTTCCACGTGGACAAACTTCAGGCTCCATCATAACAGTTGAAGCTTGAAAAACCCGATTATATATCAAATTGACAAGCTTCGTCCTCCATCATAGTTGTTGAAGTTTGAAAAAACTCGATTATATATCAAATTGATATTATTTATATAGTAGCGATTTATGGTGTTAACGTCTACATGCTGCAAATAAAAATTGATGATATGTGGAAAATACATGCAATTTTGTGATGATTAATATGAAATTTTATAATTGATTATTTGATTGAATGCATGATTTTCCTATATATTTGTGTTTTGTGTCTCCAAGTACTTCATAAATTATTTTCTTGATTATTTTAGGAATTTTGAAGTATTTTGGAGTCGAAGAAGATGATCATGGGATGAAGAGGAGTCAAGTGGGCCTGATTTAATTTCCAAAGCCCAACAGAGATAAAGAAGACCCAATTTGGAATAAAAGGAAAGGAAGGCCCAAGCCCAGGCCCTATTCTGGATTAAGCCACGCAGCTAGATAAAGAAAAAGAGTGTCTTTCCTCCCAAGAAAGAAAACTTTCCATGTATCGGGCATATTTAACTTCACAATTCACGTAGCAGATTAGGAGAGAGAGAGAGAGAGAGTTTAGTTAGAGAGAGAGACAATTTTATTTCCCTAGAATTTACGATGGAGTTCTTGATTGCTTGGATGGATTCAATTTCAAGGATGTTTGGCTAATCTTTCAATTTCGGTTAGCAGGGATGTTTGAACCTATATTTCTTTTATGTTTTAATTAATCTCGTTTTCCCCTCTCGATGTTTGATTGAAATTGATTATGTTATCTGTGCATAATGTTCTCGATTATTGATGTTTGATTTAGCCTGATCACCTAGGTTAAGTGTTTGATAATTGATTGCTAGAATCTTAAATCATGAATCCTAATTGTTGTGATTTAATTTTCATAAGTGGTAAACTAGAGGTCGTGCATCTCTAGGGTAGCATAATCCTAGATTATCGAATCGAGCTTGTGTATTCGGAGTCTAGTTCATCCTATCGTCTTGGTGATTAATGTATTTGAATGAATTAAATTTAGCTAGCGCATCCTAGGTTGTTCAATTAAATAGGGTTAATTAGTGATCTTATCCTAATTTAACTAATTTTAAGAGACGATTCGGTTTAACAGAGCTTGTTGTTAGACTAAGGGTGATAATTCCATGATAATCTGAGAGAGGGGTGTTACATTGATTAAGACATAATTGAGATTGGGGGATAATTGAACTGTTAATTGGAATATTTGCATCCATCGACTTCTTGTTTAATTTGCTTTCTGGGTTTACTTTATTTAATTTAGTGATAGGTAATCAATCTCAAACCCCCCTAATCTTCTATTTGTTTGAATTGAAATTAGGTGGCTTAGTTAATCATCACTCCTCGTATGATCGACTCTTACTTGCCCTAGCTACTAGTTGGTTGGGATAGGGAAGAAATTTAATTAATTTTACCGCGTTGCGGCGCGATCAATTGACCTAAATTATGTGATTTTTGTTAATGTAATTAAGTGATTTTTTTAATGTATTAATCTTATATATAATGCAGATTGGTATCTCTTCTTCCAACACCGGTGGCTGCTCTTCAACATTTTCTGAACCAATTACTGCCCTTAATTTTCATCTTCCAAAACTGGATAACTAAGTGATGTATTGGTCTCTGATATGGACGTTAAATCTGAATAGAGTTGTCAAGGATGCGACTGAGAGTGTTTTGGGCTGATTGGGCCTTGGCCCAATTAGAGTTGCAAAGTAAATCAGTCAGAAATTGGACCTTGGACCTGGGCCCAATTAGAGTTGCCAGGTAAATTAGTTAGATGAGAGAGTAATTCCAAAGCAGACTTTTTTTTTTAATAAGTCACGACTTTGAATAAATTTTTAAAAAGAAGTCCCCTAAACGTAAAAATTATTCTTGATTTCATAAAAATATTAAAATTTTATTACCGAGTATTGATAGAAATCAATTAACCAAATAACATGTTTTAATCACATATAAACATGTTTTATCACGAAAATCCAAGAAGAAACAATAATTATAAAGCATATGTTCCTAAATTCCATGATGGTTACCTGCATCATGAATTGATTCAATAATTATAAAGCGTATGTTCCTAAATTCTATGATGGTTACTGATCCGTGTTTTAACTTATATGTTTTACCAAACTATCACTCATCCGTATAAAGAATACAAAATGTGAGATGAGAATAATGATGTTTGGGACAATAATCCTGACTTATAATAATAAATTTCCCTTATTTTCAATTTTGTTCTCAATAAATTGAAAATCATTTAATGGTATCTACACATTAAAAGTCCATGAATATTTTTTATCTCAATAAATTGAAAATTACCAAATGATATGTACACATTAAAATCCATGAATATGTTTGATATCATATAAGTCCATAACTGAAAGCAATATAAATTGAATTTTTCCAACAAATATATCTCAATTTTATTACACGTTCTGATAAACTATAAAAAATATCTTTTATATAACCTCAAGAAATTAATTCAATTAAAATTACATTTCAAATTTTCCACTAGGTAAAATGGAAATGAAATAAGCATTATCATGTTTTATCATTTTTAATGCAACTGAATATATATTATATCTTCTCATACGAGCTCTGAAAACATCTTTAATTATACAACCTCGTGAAATCAATACAAAACTAAAATATTCCGATACTGTTACAAGAAGCATCATATTTTGTTCCAATTATTTTATCAAATAAGTTGGTCATTGAATTATTTGATCTTGATGCGCAAATACCAAGAAGTTTAGGGCATTTGGTTTCTTTTAAAAAATGTCAAATTATTTTGGTCATTTTAGGATATAGAAATATTTGTTTGTTAGTTTGTAGTTGTAGACCACCTTACCATGTGCTAAATTCCTTATTTGTCCACGTTACACCTATTTGATTTCACAATCATATATGTTCAATTAATCACAAAAGGTATTCGGACCATGTGATAAAAAGATTGCATTTAAATACTTATAAAAGACTTAGCTAGCTAGAGGAACGTATAACAAAATGAATTGAATGAAGTTCAAATAGCTAAACTATAAAAAGAAGTAAATTAATTAATCGTTTCATTGTTGGTTATTGTGTCACTGTATCAGATTTTTTATAATAATATTTTAACTATTATTTTAATTTGGAAAGGGTACAAATTTTTATCTATTATACTATGTTAAACTAAACCTTCATTTTTCTTTGGGAAGACGACTATATGCTCTCGTGATATTGCTAAACACACCTTAAATTTTTTAAAATTAAAGCTATAAAATTTCAATTTTTATGGTGTGGATAGCCCCATCTTTTTTATTTTTTTCCAATTAAATCTCTCTTTTTTTTCTTTTTTTCTTTTTGCAATTGGAACAAATTGACTGTTGATTTCCTAAAGTCAAAACAAATCAGTCCATTGTAGAAAAAGAAAGAAAAATAAAATAAAGCAAAGGTGTCAAATTGGATTCCATCTGTTGAGCTTGGGTTATCAAAATTCAATACTTCATTCTTATCATTAAATGAAGACTAAATTGATAAAAAGTAATCGAGTTTGAAGTTCGGATCTATCTATAATTCTCTTCATATAAAAAATATATTTCTAAAATTCATTATGGTTGTATTAATGGAGCTCAAACCAGGTTTTAATAAATCAAATTGAATGATAGTATTATGTTTGAAGTTGTGATTAGAGAATTTACCCATTTTTAGGGTGGACAAAACAGAACTCCACGAATATGAGATTTTATCTAAAATATTGTGAAAATAATGGGTATTTTAAGTCATTCACCTCCTATTATTATTGTTATTATATAAATAGGCCAAACATTTTCTCTCCAAGAAAAAGTCATAACCTTAAATATAATTTTTTTTAACACAAAAACTTATATAAGTTGGTCTCACGAATACTTACCGTGAGATGGATCTTCATTTTTCATAAACGAAATTCATTTTTAAAAATTTATATATGAATTGCGAAGTTTGAGTTGACAAATCTCAATTAACTAGATTTGTGAGACGATCTCACGTAAAATTACCCATTTTTTAAAATTAAATCCTGGTATATGTAATATTATCTGGTCAAATGTATAGTGAAACTTAAAGAGTACATATATAATTTTTGGCTAGGAAAAAAATACATGGAACATTAAATCAATGCATATTGTCAAAAAAGAAAAAAAGAGAAAAAAATTCCATAAGTTTGAATAAAGATAAAAGATAACGACTTAATAAAAAAAACTATTTAAATTGCTCATCCTTATGGCTAATTGCACGTCTAAATAATGATTTTATTTAGTCAAAATTTGGATTGTATTATAATAACCCAATATAATAATATTGGCCCAAAAGGAAACTCTACCTACCCATTCATGTCTACAACTTAGCACGGCTTCTTTGGTAGATAGAATGACAAGGTTAAATAATAATTAAAAAAATGGAAATCCGCTCCAAAAATTTAAAAAAAAAAATAAAAAAAAAGAAAGATAAAAGTGATTAGGTAAAAATACAACAAAAAATATTATAAGTTTGGCTGAATCTTAACGAATCATGTCTTTGACAATAAACATGACAATTATATATCAAACTTTGAAACTTAATTTTACTTGTAAAGGAGTAATAAAGTTACTTATAATTGGAAATGCCTCAAACAGATAAATAAATTATTCTTGGTATTGTTAACAAATTGATTTCATTAGTTAGTTACTTACAATTGGAACTGCCTCAAATAGAGAGAGAAATTCTTCTTTTTCGAATTTGATATATTTTTTGTTTTCTATATCAATCATGTTGTTTTGCATTACATAAAAATTAAAATCAATCAAAATGATTTATATTCTTCAAAATACATTTAGCTCTGCCTGAAAATAAAAGCAGTTGAATATTCTGTCAACGAGCTAACTCTTGTAAAATGATTTTGGTTTTGGATAACCAAATTTATAATTATTGTACTTCAAATAACATTGTTAAAAAAAATGGTGGTTAAAGTCTAAATACAAACATGTTTGGGATTTAGAGATCAATATATTATATACTCATTTCGATCATAAATAAGTGTTGATTTTTGGTTCAATTTAATCATAAATTATGTGTTTTTTTAACGGTAATCCAACTACTACTTCTCCAAGTTTATACTCAATCCCTATTAGAAAAAATAAAATAAAAAAACTCTTATTTTATTAACTTATCATATTCCGATCACTTTCAGTTTTTATTTAATTCTTCAACTCTCTCTCGTCTCTTGCATAAATTAGGTAATGAGTAAAGAGATGGTTTAAAATTTACTAATTTGTTAAAGTTAAGAATTCCGAATTTAATACAAAAATTTTAAAACCAAAAAAGTTATTTAAAATTGAAGGTAGTAAGTACTCCCTCCGTCTCACCTTATTTTGCCTACTTTCCACTTTTGCTTGTCCCAACTTATTTTGCCTACTTTTCTAATTAAAGTGAAAAAAACATAAACTTACACATCCAACTAACAGTCAACTGTATTTTCTTAAGATTCGTGCCGGTCAAAGTAGGCAAAATAAGCCGGGACGGAGGTAGTAATAAGTATACTATGTGCACGAATGGAAAAGGAAAGGATATTTAACATTTATAATTATGACAAATCCAAAATGGTGGAAGAGAGAGAAGATCCCATGTTCCCAAAAATAATCACGAGAAGTTAGCATCTTGCAGTCGGTCCCACATTTCTTTTACATTTGCGTTTTTTTTTGTCCCTTATTGATATTCCCCTCTATCTTTTCACAAAACCTAGAATGGATAGATTGATATCTCAACATTTAAATAAAGACATTAATTATTGGATAAATTTCAAGATCTTATTTATAAATTAGTTTTTAATTTCAGACTGAATTTTTAAAAAATTTCAAAAAGGGATTTAGTTTTACATATTTTTTTTTTAAATTTGGGCTTGAAATTTAGATTGAGTTCTCAATTCAAAACAAAATTTCATTTTTATTTACTTTTTATTTATATTTATAGATTTATTTATATTTCAATTTAGAAAAATTAAGCCAAGTTAGTGCAATTTTTGAACGATTTTCATCAGTTTATATTAATTTATATAAAAATGAAAGAAGAAAAGAAAAATATAATAAATTCAATTCATAAAATATAATTTATATTAAATTGATTAATATTAAAATTGGTTTCCTATACTTTTATTCATAAAATTAAGAAAATAAAGAAATCTTAATTTTATGAATTGAATTAATTATATGTATATATAAATTAATACTAGTCTGATGAAGATCGTTTTAAAATTGCACTAACTTGTCTTAATTTATTAAAACTATAAATATATAGTGAAATATAAATAAATTATAAATATATAAAAATAATGAAATTTTGTCGTGAATTGAGAACTCAGGGGGCGCTTGGTATGATGGTGAGGAATGAGAAAATGAATGGTAATGATAGTAGTGAGGAATGAAATGAATAGTCTCTTTAAATTTGTGTTGTTTAGTTTACCAAAATTCTTTAGGAATAGAATCAACTTAATAATAATAATAATACTAATAATAATAATAATAATAAATTAATTTATTATTATTATTATTATTATATTATTATTATTATTATTATTATTATTATTATTATTATTATTATTATTATTATTAGTATTATTATTATTATTATTATTTGTATTATTATTATTTGTATTATTATTATTATTATTATTTGTATTATCATTATTATTATTATTATTAGTATTATTATTATTATTATTATTATTATTATTATTATTATTATTATTATTAGTATTAGTATTATTATTATTAGTATTATTATCATTATTAGTATTAGTATTATTATTATTAATATTATTATTATTATTATTATTATTTGTATTATCATTATCATTATTATTATTATTAGTATTAGTATTATTATTATTATTATTTTTTGTATTATCATTATTATTATTATTATTATTATTGTTTTAGAAAATAAAATTGTGGAATGAAAGTCATTCCTTAGGAAAACCTAAGGAATGACTTTCACACCTTTTCACACCTTTGATTCCTTAGTTAATGAGCTCAAAGATGTGTACCAAACACCCATTTTCCATTCCATTTTCATTCCTTAGTATGAAAGTGTCCAACCAAGCACCCCCTCAATCTATTTTTCAAGCTTTAAATTGAGTCATTAATTGAAAAACTTTAAAATTCAGATTTAGAATTGAGAACTAATACATAAATTGGGTTTTGTTATGAAATTTATCTTTAATTATTAGATAAGCTTTGTTTATTATAGAGTGCAAAGGCGCAAAAAAGTAGAAATTAAAATTTAAGGGAAGAAAAAGAAAACAAAAATGTAAATGATAAAAAATAGAAAATGAAGTGTGAATTGAATTAAATCGAAGAAGACTTTCACGACAAACCAAACTAAATCGAAAATCTTTAATTCGGTTCGATTAATGACTTCATTTTGATGTTGATCTTTTTGAATCTTCCACTATAGTTCAATTATATAATATAAAATACAAATTATATAAATATATGTGTGTGTGATGTGATGATGTGACTTAAAAAAAAAAAAAAAAAACCGATTTATAAATCAATACTGAAATTTAAGACCTAATCATAGCCCAGGCAAAGGCAAACATGCATACCACAATACAACATATCAATAATACTATAATTGAGCACTATATAATACGTTGTTACCCACCTTAAAAACCCAGCACCTAGAACATTTACATTTCTGCCTGAAAAGTGAACCAATTTTATTTGTTTAGATTCCTAGTTTAATAAATATACATATTTAGCAAATTGTATGATTGATACTTTATGCTCATTTTTTAGTAGTACAAGATGAACTAGCAGAACGTGGTGCAGGAATTAACAAAAAGATAATCCGTGATTGGTGGTAATATTTTATATATTTTTCTGGATCTCGATTTAAATTGTATTTTGCAAGTTCATGGACTTTTTCAGGAGTGCTAATCGTAAATTTTTATGAGGAAAAAAAGATAAATTTGAATTTAGATCTAAGTCTTTTTAATTATACTATAATGTTAACAAAATTATTAGAAATATTACACTGTTTTGGATATCTAGATCAGAAGGACATGGTTTGTAATAATATTTATTGCACAAAGGTATACTTAAATTTGTCTCCAGATTCTTTCAATAGAAGTTCTCTATTTTTCCTTGGAAAAAAAATGATTTTTCAAATTTGACTAATTGAATTAATGAGCTCATACAGTTGATATTTCGTAGAGAACAATATTCATAAAATAGTACAATTACAACATTTGTTAGTGGAGTTCCCAATTTATAAAAATATTTATTTTTTAGAAAAAAACTTCAAATAATTAAGTATTTTTCTATTTCTAACATGTTGTCTCTCATTTCTCAAATACCAATTAAATATATAAACTATTTTAAATATACAAATTTCTTTTCTTCATAAAAAGTATGAACTATGCATGTCCCAAATAACTAGAAAGACTTGAGCTATTAAATTCGAGAATTTAAACTTCACAAATTAAGAGTTCTATTGCTATATATAATTCATATTTAATTAAAATTTCCCAGAAATATTTGATTTTTGTTGGTTTATCTACTTCATAGATAAATACTAGTTTACTAGCTTTTGAACGGGCATTTTTTATACTAATTAAATTAAGAGTCTCGTGTTGAAAGGGCATTTTTTATTTAATAAATTTAATGTTTTTATACAGTTTGCAAATTAGTGGCTGATTAAACAAATCATAAATAAAATACATTTAGTTGATCATTACGCAATATATACCAACCCTATTTCTATATTTATATTAAATAATTTAGCTTTAATACCACCTTTTTACAGATTTATAGCATATATTTGCTAAAACCTACTTTAGTACACTATTGAAAAAAATCACTGCATTTAATTAGAATTAAATGTAATTTGTTATTTTATAAACAAATAATACAATTTAACACATTGATTATAGGTGATCGATATAAATTAAATAGAATCACAGTTTATTTTAACAATAATCTAATGTACTATAAATTATATTTTTATATAGTTTTATTTATAAGATATTTACTTTATTAAAACACATCTAACTTTACATTAATTCGGGTACGATGATAATTTTTAAAAAATGTGTAATTCATGATACTTTTGAATTACGATAATTTTGATAGTTTAAATATATTTATATATATATATATATATATAATTAAAAATAAAACCGTTGATGTGAAAAGATACCATCCCTTTAAATATTGTGATTTAAAATAAATAAGTGTGTTCGATTTATGATACATCAACGACATGATCACATCCAGTATTTAAAATAAGTAATTGTGTTTGATTTGTGATACGTTAACGACATGATCACATTAATTTGTGTTCATATATATTATATGTTTTTATATTTTTAAATACATATATTTTATGCATCAAAATAATAGAATACAATGTACTCCTTACGTTTCCACATAGAAATGATAAAATATAATATATTAATATTATGGTAAGGAACTCAAATTATACGATAAATTACGTAAATATGTTTTGAACATATATTTGTTGTACAACAAGTTACTCATAATTTTCAAAATATGGAAATTGGAATAAGGTACTATTTATTTGCTTAACTGAACATAAAATTAAATAATTATTTTGACGAAAATAAAATAAATATTCTGGAAAAAGAAACATCGAAGAAGAACCCCCAACAACACCCAAACAACCCCCCCCCCCCCCCCCCGTCCCCGGAGCCGCCCATGCCCCCATTCTTCCATAGCCTCCGCCGCGTATACAAACACACACACACACACACACCAAACCACTTCTCCTCAATGTGCCACCAACTCAGCACACACACTCACACCTTCACTGTGTGTCACATACATTATACATACACACTCCCTTGTACATATATGGACCCCCAAATCCCCCTTCTTAATTGCTCTGCTCAACACTAATTAATTAGCAGCAATGATTTCCTTCTCTTCCATTCAACCCGCCACCGCCCAGGCGCCGCCCACCACTTCCGCCGCCGCCCTCCTTCCCCACCACCATTCCGACCAGCTCTCTTTCTCTTCCTCCCCGCCGCCGCCGCACCTCCATTCCTGCCGCCGCCACCGCCTCCGCGTCCGCGCAATGGACGCCGCTCAGCCCTACGACTACGAGGCGCACATCGTCAACCGCTTCACTCAATCCACCAAGCTCAAAATCGCCGTCGTAGGGTTCGGAAACTTCGGCCAGTTCCTCGCCAAAGCCTTCATCCGCCAAGGCCACATCGTCTTCGCGCATTCCCGGTCCAATTACCACGCTATTGCCCAGTCTCTCGGCGCCGCCTTCTTCTCCGATCCCCATGATCTCTGCGAACAGCATCCTGACGTCATCCTTTTGTGCACATCCATCATCTCAACCGAATCGGTGCTCAGATCTCTGCCTCTCCAGCGCCTCAGGCGTAACACACTGTTCGTTGACGTTTTGTCTGTGAAGGAATTCCCCAAAAATATTTTCCTCCAAATTCTTCCTCACCATTTCGATATTCTCTGCACTCATCCTATGTTTGGCCCCGAGAGCGGGAAACACAGCTGGCAAAATCTACCGTTTGTGTTCGATAAAGTTAGGATTGGAAACGAAGATTCTAGGATCAATAGAGTTGATACCTTCTTAGACATTTTCAAGAAGGAAGGGTGTACGATGGTGGAGATGACATGCTCGGAGCACGATAAGTATGCTGCAGGTTCGCAGTTCATCACACACACGATGGGGAGGATTCTGGAGAAGCTGCAATTGGAGAGTACTCCGATTAACACGAAAGGGTATGAGACTCTGCTGAATTTGGTTGAGAATACGGCCGGCGATAGTTTTGACTTGTATTATGGACTTTTTATGTATAATAAGAATGCGATGGAGCAGTTGGAAAGATTGGATTTGGCATTTGAGGCATTGAAGAAGGAGTTGTTTGGGCATTTACATGAGGTGTTGAGGAAGCAGTTGTTTGGGAAGGCAGAGGAGGGTGGATTTCGGAGGCCTATGCTTTCTAAATTGCCTAGGAATGGGACTCCATTGTTGCCATCTCAATCGGAGAAGAATGGAACTCCATTATTGTCATCTCAATCAGAGACTGTGGGTAACAAGAATAATTAGGATGATTTTTGTTGTAATAGGTATGTTTCTCTGTTTTAATCTCCATATATTGATGGAAAGGATTCTTTATCTTGAGAAGATATGATGATATTGTCTTGTAGCATGATAATAGCAGTAGATTTTGTATACAATTCCATATTATCTCTCAATAACACTTACTAATGTGTAGAATGTGTGTTGAGTACCTTCGATTTGCTGAATCTGGTATATTGATTCACAAGATTTAGTTTGCTTTATGATGCTGCAAGTGAATAGAACTAATGCCTAAGTTTCAGAAAATACCACAACGAGAAGAAATGATATGATTGCAAGTTGTAATTGGGATTGCTAATGAGTTTGAGTTCTGATGCATTATGTTTGGTTTGAGACGATGAAAGTGAAGGAAATGGAGAATCAGTGCTCATATCTGATATATAATTGTGTCTTTACCTTGATAGAGCTTACTTTGTGAACTAGTTCTTGAAATTCAATGTCTTATCATTGTAACAACAACGATGAAACATATGATTGAGATTTCCCATCAGGGCTTTGCTGGGCTTGTTTGATCAATTTCCTGCGTTTTGAAGCAAATTTTGGGTGGTTCATATGTGAGTATGATAAATGAGTATATGACATGAAGAATGATAATCATACATTGCTCGTATTTACAGATTTTTTTCACTTTGATTTCAGATGCATCACCATTTGTATATATCCAGCTAATGGGACGACAAACGGATGATGGAGACATCAGTCCTCGTGCGAAGATGATGGAAGTGTAACTTATCAGCGACTCTCTCGTTGCAATCTCTGTTCCTTTTTTTGATTTATATGTTGTTGTTCCATGCACAGCTGCACCTTTTTTTGAGTTGGGATGAGGCATTCGAACTCCAAACCTCACCCATAACACTGAACTAGGAGGCTAAACCTAGGAAAAACACAAAAGTTGGAATGTCATGTTCGACTGTTCTAGATTTCAATTGTATCTCATGATATGTACTCTTGATTTTATTGCTGAAATTGGTTATTTGTGTTGGTTGAACACAAGTTATGGGGAAATGGAGAACTACATGGTAAAGTACCAATGAACATTTTATTTGTTTGTTTTAAATTCATACCATTTAAATTTAAATGTATGTTATAGGATTTGAGTTTGCAGCTGAGAAATAGCTCATTCATATTGGCCGCAATGTGAGAAAAAATGCATCACCTTTAATTATAGTCTACTTCTATTTTTATCACGTGTTCAGAAATATATTTATGTATTTGAAAATTCCTACTATATCTTTATTTAATATTGTTAATTCAAAGATGATACATATAAATAATTAGTTCTATTAATGCTTAAATATGATGAGATAATAAGAACAAACATTTAATACATCTTTAACAAGGAGAATGGATTTAATATTTTGGAACAGATGAGAGTATAAAACAAAATAATAAATAAAATAGATATTTATGAAACCGTTTCATGAATTGATTTGGAATTGGATTGTGACAGATGGGATTTCGCATCACAGAATTTTAAAGAATTTATTTTGAGTTTTTATGTAAATTAAAATATGTTTAGATTCCTTTGTTGACTTGTTCTATGCCCACCTACCTTCACAAGAATGAGAAAAATACCCACCATCATAATGACAACTTTCATTGACTATAATTTTTGGGTCATATAATGCCATTCATCGAATGTGTACTAAAGTTTGTACAAAAAATTAAAGCATTAATTTCAATGTGATATAAATGTACGCAAAAAATTGGATGAATAATGTAGATTGCCGTAAAAACACTGGGTCAAGGTAAAAACGTCTCACTTATATTATAATTTTGTAAGATGAAATTCCATTATCTATAATTCAAATTCATTTTTCATAAATTAATATCTAATTTATGGATTATAAATAATGAGTTGACTTATCTAACAAATTTAGATTTATGAGATTGTCTCAGAAGAGTTATATTTTTTGATATTAATTTTTTCTTTTTGTGGGATCAGGAAGCATAGATCCGTTATGCACTGTTTTATTTTCTCGGTCCAATTTTATTTTTTAAATTTATCTAGATATTTAGCATCATATATAATATTGAGAAATACATTAAGTATGCGCGGTGATAAAATAATGGTGAAATTTATAAACCACCGTAATTTCTACTTCGTGAGTATGTATAAGCTATAACTACAACCAAATTTACCTGGAGGGTATCTAACAAAAAAAGAAAATTGAGCAGGCAAGACTTGAAAGCTTGAATTATAAAAGTAATTTGAAAAACGTTGAAAATGAGCCTGAATTAAGTATAGAACCCCTCCACAAAATTACATCATATAGAGGTACCTCTCTACCACCCCCTCAATCCAAGAATTACAAATTTTTAGTCTCCATTGTTAAAGAGTCCTAAGCACCCGAAGAAGCAGTCGGGGTTAGGAGCAATTAGGCAACGAGGCCTCATCAATTGCAGCTATGATGCCTAAGTTAAGCAGAGCCAAAAGATGGAAAGAAAATCCAAATGGGTTCATCTCCTATGCATCATAAAGTTATCATCTTCCTGCTCTTACAATCAACCATGAAACACAGGCAATTTTCACACAAAGGCAATATTTGCCACAATTTCCATGTGACAATCACAGAAACAACAAACAAAACATTGCCTCACATTAGAGTGTGGTACTAACTCATTATGCAAATACCACCAGAAACTTTGGAGCACGTTAAAAGTTGAATTTCAAATATGGTATAACAATCAAGAGATGAAGAAAAGTTTACACAGATAGCAAAGAAGTGAATTAGTGTCTTAACTAATGGAAAGAAAACTTATACCGCAATGTGATCCTCAAGCCATTATTTTGGCAGACCTTGCATAAAGGCTGTCCACAACCTTTTCCATATTCGAAACAGTCTCCAACGTCGCTGGATAGATTGCATCGGTCTTGGGATCATCAAATATGATTAGGCACCCAGCACCCTGGTCTAGAGTCCCTGCAAACTTCTTATCCAGTATCATCTGAGATAGCTTCTTCTCAACATGGTGAGATGGCAATTCAATCAATTCAGCAATATGGGCGATCTCGACTCTTGAGAATGGCTCGATCAACCTGCAAAGATTCTGTTCCAATAGTGTGTCATAGAGAGACGATAGGTGTCTATGGACAATGGGGTCCTCATCAAGCTGGTCCTTGAAATTCTTTAGAGCAGTCTCA
Source organism: Scutellaria galericulata (assembly GCA_946896805.1). NCBI lineage: Eukaryota > Viridiplantae > Streptophyta > Magnoliopsida > Lamiales > Lamiaceae > Scutellaria > Scutellaria galericulata. The sequence goes on from OX335790.1 coordinate 17,752,976, forward strand.
AAGAGATTGAGAGAGCGCTTTGAGTGAGCATCAGCAATGGCTTTCATCGCATCTAGTTCTGGTCCTTGGTATTGCAAACCAACCTTCGGTGATGATACTATCCCCGCCACATCATCAGCTTGGTTCACCATAATCTTGCACAGCAGCATGTACTTAAGGCTGTATATGGCCTGTGGATCTTCAAGAGCGTTGAATGCTTCAAACGCTTCAAAGAAGTAGCTGTAAGCAGTTTTGTAGTCCTTCTCTTCTGCATGGAGAATTCCACTTTGCAAATCTATAGTGCCCTGCTGAGCTGGAGGCACGTATATAGCATTCGCTGCTGTTCTAGCCGCAGTAAGTGAAGCCTTCGCCTTGGGAAGGTTTCTCAGAGAGAAATGGAGTTTACTTTCAAGTAAGTCAATTTCCACAAGTAGCAGCTTATCATCCAATCTCCTCACCTCCTTGATTAGACCTGAGAGGAGATTCAGTGCTTCTGAATATTCCTTGTTTTCCATCAAGAGAGCTGCAAGCCTAGCCTCGATTCTTTGTCTAAGGAAAGTTCGCTTCTCATCACGTGTCCATTGCACTATTTCCTTGCAGAGAGAGATCTGGAGATCAGACGTTCCAGGGATTTTGGCAACAGCATCAACAACAACACGAACAATTTTTGCAGTCTTTGCCTTTGGGATCAAGGAAAAGAAAGACCGCAGTTTAGTTAGGAGGTTTCGGAGGTCTTCTGCTCGACCCTCTTGCCTTAGAAGATCCGATAGATTGGTAATAGCCTGTTCTTTAATCCGGAGGGAATCTGAAGAAGATGAAGGGTTTTCAAGGATTCCATAAAGGATAGAGATAGCCTCAGCTGGGGTTATAGCTTCAGAAGCTTGAATTAGTGAATCAGTGGTGGCAGGAAGAGGTGGCGACGACATAGTTAAGGCTTTCAGATCGGAACTTCTACAGATTTAAACTCAGAATTACAACCAAAATTCACAATATAATTCGACCAACATCACAAGCACAAACAAATAAACTGATATAGAGCATAAAGATTCAACAAGGCTCCTCTCAAGCAAATAGTATCTAGAAACTGAGGTAATAATACTAATAACCATCTAATTTGATATTTAAAACCAAATAGAAACCCAAAAAATGAAAGATCTAGGAGCATTCTCTCATGGTTCCTCAAATCATCTTCACAAATTTCAAGATTACATTGAAAATAAAATTGGAAACCAGTTCCTGAAGCAGCCACTAATTCAATTGCAGAAATATTTCCCCTAAATATCAGGATTCATCATGCTATTTCAGAAATATAATTTACGTGAAAACAATAGAACAAAAAAGAAACTCCGATCACCTAAAATGCCTTCATTTAGTTATCAATTAGGTATAAATTAAGAAATTAAGAACGAGGACAACTCACTGGTAATTCTCAGAGTGAATCCACCGTAGATGCGAGAGCGAGGAGAGAGAGAAGGCGAAACTCTTGAGAGAGAGAGGGCGAAGCTTAACAGAGTTCCAAGATTTTTTTTATGCAAAAAAAAAAAATCTTCACCTTCACATTTTTTGTTACAAAAACAAATATGATACTCCCTCCGTCCCGACTAATTTTGCACACTTTCCTTTTCAAGATGTCCCGAGTAAATTTACACACCCCAAAAAGGAAAATAATTTTTAGTTTTGGCATGATTTTGTTGACTTTTCAACTCAAAAGGCAAAAAAACAACATTTTCTTATTCCACATGTCGGGAAGGATGTGCAAAATTAGTCGGGACAGAGGGAGTATAATTTTAAGAATATAATTACGTGTAAGAGAGCTTAATTATTACATAAAAACTTATGTGAGACGTTCTCATGGATAGTTTTCGTGAGACGGAGCCCATTACCCACAAACAACATGTGAATTGTAGAATTTGGGTGGTGGGTAATTGAGTTATGAATTGACCCCTTTCATACAATGCATTAAAATTCCGTGAGACGGTCTCACAAGACACTTACTCTAATTATTAAAATTAAAACTCATCTTCAGAACTCAATCTTTATACATGGTTTATGAGATAAACAATTTCATAAAAAATATACTTTTTATGTTTTTTATTTCAAGAACTCCTAAAATGTTTTAATTAATGAAAGGATTGGTACAGTGATTAATGTATTATTGTTTAGTGTGTAATGTGTTACATGTGTATGCCCTATGTGCTTTTGTAGTGCAGCACTTAAACATACAAGATAATGTGTGAAATTATCAACTTTAGTATGAATTTTTAATAGAAAAAAACGATTTTATGAAACCTTATTCATATAATGATTTTCCATATCAACCCAGTGTACCATCTATATCTATATATCTATAATAACAATTACCTTCTCAAAATAAAAATATTAAAATTTTCCTGTCCATTTCCACCTCCCAAAATAGAAATACATATTATTTCATAATTTATAAATTAAAAATTATTGATATTATATAAAACATGATTTATATATATGGTAATGATATCTTCTATGATATCATAGCAAAATTTTGGAAATTATAATTTATATATGATATATGAATGTTAATATGATCTCATGATTCTCATCTAATAAATTTTTAATTGTTTCTATAACCAAGATTAAATATATGTTTGTTGAATAAATTAAAATACTACAATGATTAGGATTTCAAGAATTCTAAATTATCAAAATAAAAAAGAAAAATTGGTTCAAAAAAAGAGTAAAAAAGAAAAATTATCTCTAATGTTGTAATCCCCCCTTAATAAAATACCAATTACCCCTCAAAATAGAAATGTTAAAATTTTCCCACCCATTTCCATGCACCCAAAAAATAGAAATACATATTATTTCATAATTTATAAATTAAAAATTATTAATATTGTACTAAACATGTTTTATATATATGATAGTTATAGCATCTATGATATTGGCAAAAATCTTGAAAAATATCATTTATATATGGTATATGAATGTTAATATTATCACATTTAATAAAATTTTATTATTGTTATAATCAAAATTAAAGATATGTTTGTTGAATAAATTAAAATAATATAATGATGTGATTTCAAAAATTCTAAATCATCAAAGTAAGAAAAAAAAAATCTCTAATGTTGTAACACCCCCTCCCCGACACATAAATCACCTCAAAAAATATATAATATTGCACTGATCGTAGTGACTGGGGTTGGAGATCAAGAAGTGAGTTATTAATCAAGTTAAACACAATGTAAATTAACTATTTTTATTTACTATATTCAAAATATATATTGAAAAACTATAATAAAAATCACACAATTTTATTTGATAAGTATATCGTATACAACACTCCAATTTAATATATTTTCTATGTAACAAAATTAATAATATAATATAGTGTTTACATAATTTAATTATTATATTAAGTAAAATCTTATCATATAATCTTATAAAAATAATATAATAATAAAAATGATAATAACTTTTGAGATATTTATCTTATCTATGATATATTAGTTTTTATTAAAAATCATAAAGAATATTTTTAGTATATCTTAATTATAATAAAACAATAATATCAATATTTTACACTCATTCTAAATAATTTATTGAACATATATTTGCACAGGTTTTTTTCCGATCAATTGTAACAAAAATAATTAGTAAAGTAGTCAAGCAAACATATGATGAAAATAAATATTTAAAATCAAATTATATGGTAGTAGACTAAATTGAAATAACTTTGAAGAATCATATTGTTTTTTCATGATCATCATTTTGTATCAAACAATTATTAATACTTGAAATTTATTCACTACATCACACAGGTACCAAATGAGGTTGAAATATTATCAAGACTTAGATTATAATTTACAATAATATCACCATTGTATACTCATTATGAATAATTTATTGAACATATATTTGCATAAGATTTTTTTCAGGTCAATTGTGACAAAAACAATTAGTAAGATAGTTAGACAACGTATGATGAAAATAAGAAATATTTAAATTTGTAAATTAGATGGGTAATAGATTAAATTGAACCAACCTTGAAGAACTAAATTGTTTTTCATAATCAAAATTTTTATATCAAAAAATTACTTAACATTTTAAATTTATTTATGCATGCATCACACGGGTACCAAATGAAATTTAAATATCATCAAGAACTTGATTTTTTTTTTTTCAGTAAATTAACATTTTCCCACCAAACTCGAAATATTCAATTTATGATTGTGCGTTACGCAGGTAATAAATCAGACCAAAATTCTCCCCAAAAAATTATTATTTTTCGTGTTCAACATTTTTATATCAAAATATATAAATAATAAAATTTATATCCGTGCATACTAGTTCCTAATAATTATATCAATTCACAATTATGTACGCTAAAATACATATATATATATATATATCATAATAGAAAATCAATATATTTATGAGTTTTAAATTAATCCATTTTATAAAATTAGATTGGTAATATGCTATTTCAAGAATCTGGGAAATTTGAGTAATCATTATTAGTCGGCAACCGGTTCAGGCGAGTTGTATAGCTCCACGGCGGCGGCGGCGTGGCGGCGGCCATCATTTTTTCCAGTTCAGATAACGGGAAAGTGAAGATTTGGTGATTCATTTTTCAATCATGGTGTTATCACTCAGGCCTGTTATTACAAGAAGATTATATGCGAAATCATTCTTAGCTTGCGCTGATTCCATTGACGTTTCCTTTGCGGAAGAAGGTAAAGTCCCCTCGATATCGAATCAACATGAAGTCATGCAAAACAATATGGTTGAACTCAACTCTCGGCTGAAGCACACAGTGAGAACTGGCGACTTGAGAAGTGCCCGCCACATGTTTGATACATTGCCTCACAAAGATGAAATCTCCTGGACTACTATGATCTCAGGCTATGTGAATGCCTCTGATTCATCTGAAGCGTTGTCTTTGTTTTCACAAATGTGGGTCTCGACGAGCAACCGAATGGACCCCTTCATACTTAGCCTTGCTCTCAAGGCATGTGCGCAGAATGTAGATGTGAAGTATGGGGAGATGTTACATGGCTATTCGGTGAAAACTGGTTTTGTGAACTCTGTTTTTGTTGGGAGTGCAATGCTTGATATGTACATGAAGAATAGTAGAGTTTTTGATGGTTGTAGAATTTTTGACGAGATGCCATTAAGAAATGTAGTGTCTTGGACTGCCATCATCACAGGGCTTGTTCGTTCCAGTTATAACTCGCAGGGGTTGTCGTATTTTTCTAACATGTGGAGAGAGGGTGTTGAGTATGATTCTTATACATTTGCCATTGCGTTGAAGGCCTGCGCTGATCTGGAGTTCTTAAAATATGGGAGAGAGATTCATGCTAGGACAATAAAAATTGGTGTAGATACAACCTCGTATGTGGCTAACAGTCTTGCCACCATGTACAATAAGTGTGGGAAAGTAGCATATGGTTTGCATCTGTTTGAAAGCATGAGTAAACCAGATGTGGTTTCTTGGACATCTATAATAACTACATATGTTCAGACGGGCCATGACCAACAGGGGATCGAGACTTTTTCAAGGATGAGAGCGTGCAATATTTGTCCTAATGAGTATACATATGCTGCAGTCATTTCAGCCATTGCAAATATTGCAAGAATTGATTGGGGGCGACAATTGCATACACATGTTGTGCAAGTAGGTCTTTCAGATTCATTATCTGTGGCAAATTCCCTCATGACAATGTATTCAAAATGTGGACAGGTTAATTTAGCTTCAGCAGTTTTTCATGAAATGACCAGAAGAGATGTCATTTCTTGGAGTACCATCATTTCAGGTTACACTCAAGGGGGTTGTGGAGAGGAGGCCTTTGAGCTTCTATCTTGGATGAGGAAAGAGGGGCCAAAGCCAACTGAATTTGCGATTTCTAGTGTGCTGAGTGTCTGTGGAAATATGGCTATTCTTGAACAGGGCAGACAACTACATGCTTATGCTTTGAGTGTTGGTTTAGATCATACAGCTATGATACGAAGTTCTTTGATAAATATGTATTCAAAATGTGGGAGCATAGGAGATGCAGAAAAAACGTTTTCTCTATCAGAGAGTAATGATATTGTGTCATGGACAGCCATGATTAATGGATACGCTGAACATGGATACAGCCAAGAAGCCATTCATTTATTTGAGAAGCTTCCTGATTCGGGTTTGAGGCCAGATCCTATTACATTTATTGGTGTTCTAAGTGCTTGTACCCATGTTGGACTTCTTGACCTTGGCTTCCACTATTTTGATTCAATGACTAAAGAGTACAAAATAAGTCCTTCTAAAGAGCATTATGGTTGCATGATTGATCTTCTATGTAGAGCTGGGCGATTACGAGAAGCAGAGAATATGATAATGAGTATGCCATTTCAACGAGACGATGTTGTCTGGTCAACTCTGCTAAGAGCCAGTAGAGAAAAGGGTGATGTCGAACGTGCAAAGATTGCAGCGGAGCAGATTCTTCAAGTGGATCCGGATTGTGCTGGGGCCCACGTCACGCTGGCTAATATTTATTCTTCGAGAGGGAAATGGAGAGAAGCAGCAGATGTGAGGAAATTGATGAAATCAAAAGGTGTTATTAAGGAACCTGGATGGTCTTGGATAAAAATCAAGGATCAGGTTTCAGCTTTCGTCTCTGGTGATAAGACCCATCCACTGACTGAAGACATATACAACCTTTTGGAGTTGGTAACTTCAAAAGAAGAACGGCCCCTCCTCGAAATTGCTTCAATCCTGTATGATTCAGAAGGATAGCAAATGATTGAAATGACGATTTCTACTCCATTTCAAGGGGATTTTTCGAGAAGAAAAATCGAAAATGTAGAGGCCATATACTTATTGCATCTTCAGGTGTGTCTTGTAGTATATCTTATTAGTTTCTCCAAGTTTTTCAGAGCATACTTTATTCTATGGGATGATTTTGTAGTGCACTTTTACAGGATGAAGTTCTATAATATCTCAAGAGGTTCAAATAATGTTATTTTTTCAAATTTTTATCCAGTTATCTTGTGCAGTCTGTTCAGATAGTTCAGCTGATCTCAACTTTTCTTTCCACTTTCTCTGTTCCTTTTTTATTTTACTGTCTGAATTCATGACATGTGTACGTAATATTGATTGATACGTCTTAATATAGATGGTGTTCATAAACTTATACAGTGGAATGCAAGGTGAAACAAAAAGAACGGAACAAAAGATATGAAACATTCCAAACAAGGGTCGATTTCTCTCTCTCACATACCAAAAGAAAAGAAACACAGAACAAACTATATTCTAACTGCATCAATAGGCCTTATCCCCTGCTGATAGTAGTGGAAATAAATCTCTGGATAGTGTCTTACTTTCTTAAACATTCTTGGCCTTTGATCATCTACAAATTCCTCCATCGGTTCAATCTCTTTTGCAGGATCCGGAGAGCAAAACATAGCCAAGCTATTTCTCTCCCTCTCATAATTTGTAACTGCTTTGTGTACAGGGCTTTTGTATATCCCATTGCTCATTATCTGCAGAAAACAACATATTACAATATAGCTATAGTATTCAAACATCTATCTCTTTCATTTGCAACTTTCCACCAACTGTTTTGTTTGATATATATACCTCTATTTGATCCCCTAAGTTAATGAGCAGTGCATGAGGCATTATAGGAACCCAAAACCACTGATCGTCTTTGAGCAGCTGAAGGCCTACTACTTCTTCATCTTGTAGGAGAATGGTGATTGCTGATCCATCTGCATGTGGTTTAAGACCAAGAACTTTGTCGGGTTTTGAACATGGTGGATAGTGGTTGAATCTTGCATACATCGTCTGCCCTTCATCGAAATGGCTTATGAATCTATCGTCAGGTATGCTTAATGACTTTGCTATTGCTTTGAGGAGTTGATCTTTAATGTGTATAAGCTTGGCCGTGTAATCATGCAATACTTCCCTGAACAATGATTCATCCTTCATATAGTCATATAAACACGTACCGAAATTTGCAGATATTTTCTCTAAATTACCTGAAAGATTGTGGAGTTTGTGGCCAATATCCGAATTTTTGCTGGTCTGGTGGAGCAACTTGAAGAGCCAACCGATCGTTCCAATCGATAGATTGGTTTTCAGAATAAAGTAAATCATTGCCATAGCCTTCATAGTCGTCTCCTTGACATGCATATTTCTGCTTCTCGGCCATTGGAAGGTGAAAGAATTCTTTGGCAAGTTGGCGCACTTTATCCATTAAGGAGTTTTCTACGCCATGATTTATTGCCTGAGTAACAAAACATTGTTGCACTTAACTTTTCTGTCTTTCATTTAAGCTATTACATGGTCAATGACAATGCAATCTACCACTACATCACATAAGATTCTGTCTTAAAATTGTGCCTCATCTCTTGTTCCAAGATAATCATCATAGAACACTGGTATCAAATGACATCAACTTACAAATGGTGTGTACTGAAAGTACCCACTTTGTAAAAACACATGATTTTTACCCCAAACTTAAAGACCAAATTATTTAACACTGTCAAATCAAAAAAAAAAAAAAAAAATCCACACAATATATAAAGATAATTAAATTTTTTAAAATTTTGGGGGGCTAAAGCCCCCATAAGCTACCAAGAGGCTCCGGTCCTGATTATAAGAACATGTTAGTTAGGGTTTTGAGTTCATATGATTTGAGTTAATTTTATTAATTATGAAAATTAGGAATTTGATGTTTAATTTAGTTAAATTTCCGATTAAATTGGGGATTTTGTGAGAATGAGCATTGGATGGATAAAAAGATGCAGTTTTGAGTAGAAATGCATGATTGCAAACTGTATATGAAATTATGAAGTCATACATAAATCATGAAACTCAGGGGCTAGATCATGATGCTTAGATAACGATAGTCAGATCATAAAAATATTTTGAGTTAGATTATAAAAATCATGTCAGATCACGAAACTCAAGTCAGATACGATTGAAGAGAAATTGAGTAAAAGAAAAGGTAGAAGAATGAACCTGGAAGCAACCCCATTGGGCGAGAGCAGAGTGGAGGTTGAGCAGCTCCTCCTCTGATGATGAAACCAATCGCCCAAAATCAATGACTGGGATTTCTTCAGCAAAAGGAACTGCCAGGTCACTACTCTCTTTCCACATATATTGTTGGGGCACTTCTTCTTCCCCATTTTCAACCAATACTTCTTCTACTGTTTTTGGGCGTCTCATATCAGAGATTTCAGCCATCTCAAGATTTTTTTTATTTTTTATTTTTTATTGATTTTAATTAATAAAAGTCTCTGACCATAGATTTGAGGTTGAAATAACTGGATAACTATGATATGGTAATGCTACTGCTGCACCTCTTCTTACCTAATTTGTTTCATACAACTATATTATTATTCTGATTGGTTCATAATATCAGCAGTATTTTGGCTCTTTGTTAAAAGGAAAATAATTAGTCCTTCAACATAAATAAATATCTATCATTTTAAAATTGTTTTCTCATATTCCATCAAAATTATCTCAGATATGATAAAGTGGGACCTCTGTGCAATTACAATTTTTAGAAAATTTTATTTCATAAAAGAATGAGTCTCGTACAAGATCGTTTCACGGATCTCATTCGATGAGACGGGTCAACCCTACCCAATCAACAGTCAAACACAAAAGTCGCCCCCAACTTTGTGATAATTGGAATCTGACTCACAAACTTATTTAAAATCTCATTTTTTATCAATGAAATCATTTTCTTTCCCTTTTAAGTCCTCAAAATTATTCAAAACCTCCTTAATCGTCTTTAAGATCTAGGAAAACAGTTTAACGTCCGACATAACTAGACAAGATATATAATTATGTCACTTTTTTATTATAATTGTTTTTAATCATATTCTCATATTGATCCTCCACCGTATAATAGAAGTTATTTACAAATTATTGTTAGTAAATAAGAATTAATGAGCGTTTCAAGTAATGGGACCGGGCTCACACCCATGGCTTAATTGTGAAAATATCTCTCTTATGAACAAAACAAAATTTACTTTTGTCAAATATATATATATATATATATATATATATATATATATATATATATATATGTGTGTGTGTGTGTGTGTGTGTGTGTGTGTGTGTGAAGCTAACCTCCAAAATTAATGAAATCGAGAAAAGAATTTGAGAGAGAGAGAGAGATGAGGATATTTGGGAAGAAGGTATATCCAAGGCAAGTCATAGTAGTGGCATCCGGGTATGAATATTTCCCAATTTCTTGTTTAATTTTGTAATTTCCCCAACATTTAATTTATGAAGATAAATTGATGAATTGGAACAGGGTATTGTTGTTGGCGACAACAACCTACGATGTTCACAGATCCATAAAAAATAACGACACTCCTCCTTCTACAGAACAGCTTCAACAGCTCCAACACTACATCAACTCTCACCGCCGCCCACCGCCGTGACGCCGCCGCCGTCGATTTTCATCCTTTTCCTTTCTTTATTTATATATATTGGACATGACAGACATATTGTGATATCTTTATTTTTATTATACATACTGCAATTTGTATCCCATATGTATTCATAAATTGAGATGAACATAATCTCTACCATTCTATGTGAGCTTCTGTGTTCATACTTCTGCCACGTGGCCGGCTGTAAGTGAACCTACTGCTACAGAAATCAATAACCTTTTCAAATATGAAATATGATTTTTATGTTTGAATCTGCTTAGCATAATTGAAGTTTTTTTTTAACATAAAATCATATTTAAGATTTAAAAAACATTGTATAATTATTTGAAAGCTTAGAAAATTTGTGAAATAAGATTTGATAATTATCAAAACAAGGTTGATGAAAGTTATTTAAAATTTGACGTAATTCCAAGTTTCAAAGATTATTGTTATCGTAGTTATCGTACTGTCTTCAATTAAAACAAGGTTAATAATATTTAGATTTTATCAGGTTTTAGGTACATAGAATATTTTATAAAACTTGAATAATTTTTATGTTCATGTTTATATTAAAAAAAAAAAAAAAATTCAGAGCAAAACGCCCATATACTGTGCTCTAATTAATCAATAGCTTTGGACTTTATTACAATCATTTAAAAGAGAAGGAAAAAAAAACTATAATCTTTATTCAAGAAGCATCCAAATTACCACTAATTGAACACTCGCACACAACTAGTTCAGTTCCATGAAATGGATCCCTTAATTCTTATTACCACACAATAAACTTTATTAAATCATATAATTACTCTTTATTTATTTATTTATTAAGGAAGAAATCCACGATAAGTACTTGAAGATATATATAGGATATTCTTCTCACTCTCTGAAATGGAGAGAGAAGATTATGATCTCAAAGTCTGAGAAGGTCAATGGGCCTTTTGCCAGTCTGAAAAGAGTGGAAATAATTAGCAGAATAATCCACAACACTCTTGAACAGTCTGGGCCTTGTTTCATCAATGAGTCCTACAGGCCCAACTTCACTTGTTGGGTCTGGCCCAAAGAAGATGGCTATAGTGATCCTTTCTTTCTCTGGATTTGTCACTACTCTGTGTATTGGGCTCTTGAATATTCCATTACTCATTATCTGCATTTAAATTTGCTCATTAAAAAAAAAAAAAAAAAAGGTAAAAATCCTCTACCCGTATTTATATAGAGGCTAATTTCCTTGTTTTTTTTTTCCTTCTATTATTTAAAAAATAATACATATATATCACATCTGACTAATCTGAGGATTTCATGCAAAACTGATTTCATCTCTCCCAAGGATTTGAGAACCCTCATAACACAATATGTTCCAACATAATTTACAACCACCTCATTTTCCATTTAATATATCATGACAAGATGTTTGTTGTATTATTTTATTAATACATCACTATTTAATAATGTAATATTTTGTTGTGCCATTATTTTCAATTAGTGAAAAGAGCAAACAAACAAACTTATAAAAGTAAATGCACATTAAATAATAAAAGTAGTATTTGAATAAAAAATGATGATGATAAACTGACCTCAAGTTGATCCCCAATATTGACAAGAATAGCATTAGGAATGATTGGAACAGTATACCATTGACCATCTTTGAGGGCTTGAAGGCCTTTTACATTTTTGTCCTGCAAGAGATAGGTCATGGCGGAGGCGTCGCCGTGTGCCTTGGCGGCGAGCACCGCGTCGGGCCGGGGGCACGGTGGATACAAATTGAACCGTGATAACGCCGTCAAATTCTCACCAAATTGCTTCAAAAAACAATCTTCATCTCTCAGTTTCAGAGATTTTGCCATCACCCTACACATTGTTTCGTTTATCTTTTCCAACTTCGCCGTCAACTCCACCAACACTTTTCTGTTTATATGTTTTTTTTTAAATAAAATTAATTTTCGTATCTAAGTAAATGGAAGGAAATAACATTTCAACATTAGTTACATAATTATAAATTACCACCTAATCTTGATTCGTCTAATAAGATGCAATGCGTGTAGCTAATTTATCGAAGGCAAAAACTTTTGTGCACAACAATACTGTTATATTATATGAGTGATACTGTTTTATATATGAAGTAATACTGTTATATTATATGAGTGATACGGTTATATTATATGAATGATACTGTTATATTATATGAGTGATACTGTTATATTAAAATAACAGTATCACTCATATAATATAACAGTATTGTTGCACCTTGTGCACAAGAGTGTCACTCTTTATCAAAATGGTCAAAATTAAGTGACATATCACATTTGTATCGAAATAAAAATGATGAATTTTGATTGCATATTATCTAAAACTATCCAGATTTAAATACATAAATAAATAAATACATTATTTACCCAATTTATGTGTATATATATATATATATATGAATAAGTAGGGTTGGTTATGATATTTTTGGGGCCCTGATTAAAAAGAAAAAATGGGTTATATAGAGAAAAAAAAAAAAAAAGTAAACTTTTTTAGTAAAAAATTTACGTTGTCTTGATTTTTAATAAAAAAAAAAAATTGATTTTGACTATCTGAGTCATTTAAATCACATGACCCTATTTTATTATTAATTATAGACATATATACATATATATTTTGATGCAGGCAGAAGCATGATATATATATTGATTATGGGAATACCGGATGTAAAGAGAAAACTATGTTTTCTTATTTCATAAATCAATTCAACTCCTCAACATAATAAAGATAATTTCTATTTATACTATTAGAAACCTAAAATCTTAAAGATACGATAAAATCAATATAAAGATATGAATAACAATAAATTAATATAAATCTCCACCAAATATATCTAATCTCTATTCTCCATCATATTTATAATTGCACCACAAATATTTTATTATCAATTATATAATATATTGGGTGAATTAAAATACAAATATTATAACTATATATACATAGTGCTGTTGGGTGAAATTTTGGGGTCTTAGGTCAATCACCCTAACTCAATACCGACCATGTGAATAAAAGTACACCTCATTGTTTATGAATATTGAATTCATTTGTATATATACATACATGCATTAATTTAGTTGTCTATATATAATATAATTACATGCACTTTCACTCGTTTTTATATATCTTCAACAAATTAGCTAATTTGAACACATATTGTACCCAAATTTCTAATTATTGAAAAAATTAATTAACCAAAATATATATATTTTGCAATTTACCTGAAATTATTTGGTTTTTGTGGCCAAACATTGAGTTTCCTGTGGCTTTCAGGTTTGACAATAAGGTACAATCTATCATTCCAATCAAGGGTTTGTTTATCAGAATAGACAGTATCATTTCCATAGCCATCAATATCATCTTTAGGCCTTGCACTTTTCATTTTCTCTTCCATTGGTAGTGAAAAGAATTCTTTGGTCATATCATGCACCTCCTCCAAGAACAAATCATCCATCCCATGATTTATTGCCTGATCAAATTAATCACTTATCAAAATACTAAATAATTCAAATTGAATTAAATACATGAGATAATAGCCCCTAATACACACAATCAAATAGTATATTACTTTTCCACCTCCAAATATATTTTTGTGTCTTTTCTACCACAAATTATGAAATTCACAAAATTATCCTTCTAATAAAAGTCAGAAAGCACTGCATGCACAGTGACTTACACAGCTTTCGTGTAGCCTTATAAAATATTTCATAAGGTTACATGAATTTTAATTAATTTTCATGTAACCCTATGAAATAGGGTTATACGAAAATCGTGTAAGTTACTCAGCGCAATCATTTTTGACTTTTCTTAGAAGGGTAATTTCGTCTATTCTCATGATTTGTAATAGAAAAGTCACAATTATTTTCGATGGTAAAAAGAGAATTTCTTATATCAAATAGTGTATTATAGTCATCAGACCATAAATACATATGTTACAACTAACTGTAACTGCAATATGTGGAATTAGAAACCTGAATATAACCCAAAGAGGAGAAAGCTAGACGAAGTTTGTCCATTTCTTTTTCACCTAAAGGAGAAGATGAAGTAAGGAGAGAGAGATCAAGCACTGGAACTTCCAGCACCGGAAAGTCGGTGCCGCCTATGCCGTCTTTCAATATGTAATTTTCCGGTGGGCTTTTGCCGGCGGTGAACAATTCTTGCACAGCATGACTTGCGACAATGCTAGCCATTATATATGCAAGAAAATTAACTTTTATAATGTGTGCTAAAAGAGAGATTATTGCAATGCACAATTTAATTTAGAGCCACCCAAGAGAGTCCTTTATATAGTACTCATGCAAGTGTCTTAATCAAGAAAATATTAATTATTAGGTTTTTGATCTTCTATTATATAATAATATATGAACAACTGACTAATTATATCAGTAATTTGTATTGCATGTCATATTAGCCAACTGAGATTTATGATGGATTGGACTAAAAAATATATTAAGTTATGAGAATATTTTTAAAATTGTAAACTAAATGGAGAAAAAGTACTATAAATGATGCTTTAAAACTTATATACGTTTAGTTAAAGGCTCTGTTCATCTTCATTCAAAATTATAAACTTAAATATACTACATTTATCTCAATTAAATAAGAGTTTGTTTATGCAATTATTTAGTTATAATTTAACTATTTTGCCTTGAAGAGTGGTTGTACAACCAATTTAACTCTAGAAGTGATCATATAGTCAGAAATGTTAAATACGTAATATTATTGATTCATTTATATTAGTCGAAAATTTAGCCTCAACTTTACGTCCGCAAACAAAATCACTAAGTCTCGTTCGTTTAACATCTCTAATCGTATAAGAATTCAAAAGGCAGAATTCAAATAATAGAACGACACAATATTAAGTAGATATATTTTTTTAGCTTGGTCCACAATATTTACCTTTGAATGTTTTGTTCTATATATCAAATCCTTGACTAATAAATTTTTGTTGTTAATTTTTCAAAAGAAAAAAAGACTTTTATGCAACCAAGAATACATTTCAACTTTCATGCGAATGAAAATTCATTCTACCTACAAAAGTTGAAATACAACTGAAAATAAGTATGAATTGATTACTATATCAAAAGCCTTGGAATATTGATTAAGCAATGTCATGATTACAGTTATCAAATTTCTAATTTGAGGTTTATTGATCGAGTGGGAAGTCCATACAGTCTGCTATATATATAGATAGGAAATACTACTATAATTATAAGTATTAATCGTTTACTTATCGAAAGCCTTAGAATTGATTAAGAAATTAATGCCATAATTATCGAATTTCCAATTTGAGGTTTATTGATGGAGTGGAAACTCCATATAGCTAGTCTGATAAAGATAGGAAATAATTGAGTTTAAAAATTTTCAAATGAATTTTTAGTACTTAACATCAATTTATTGGGAGTTCAAGCAAAAGAGAGAAAAATAAAATAAAATGCAGGCATCTTGTTTCTAGAAGCCATGGCAAAAAAAATTCCAATAAATGTAAGAAAGAAAAATATTTTGTTATAATTTGACCTTTTATTTATTATCTTTTAAATTGAACAAGAGAGTGGAAGTAGAAAGGTATATAATGATCTCAATCAACATGTGCAATTTTTTTAAAGAATATTATTTAAACTATAAGATTTATTCTTATCTTTTATTTAATTATTATTCCTAATATATGGGAGTTTGAGTTTCAAGTGAAATTGATGGTAAACAAGCTAATCTCAAACTCAATATTTATAAATTAGTATACATCAAATATGTTTGGAGAAGAGTGTAAATTTGTATACATCAAATAATAAGCTAATCACATTTTTAAAAAAAAAAAATTATTAGATAAGATTATAGTAAAGGTCACTATTACATTGAAAACTGTTTAAAAACTTTGATTTTTTTATTATGAAAAATTATTTGAATAATATGTTGATGTTCATACTATTTTGTTACTATACAATAAAGGTTTGTCACATTTTCAATCGGATTTGCTTTTGATTGTGGAGGTACTCAAATAATAGGAAAACGTAATTTCATAATTTGGATTTTAAATCTCCAACTGTGACAAATCTTTGTTGAAGAAGCCTTGAAATTCACTAATCTTTTTATTGTAACTCAATTTCTGACCATATATTGCCATGAGTTCTTTTGTTTAAAAAAAAAAAAAAAAGATTTGTCACAAATTGTTTGAAATTGATTAGGGATGAATTGGGATTTTAAAAATCCTCATCCAAACAACAAGACTTATTGATTTGACTTGATCATCCTAAATATAAATGACAATTCCCAGTCTAAACATAGAAGCTTTCTAAGAAGACTAGGTTTAAACTTGTTTCAATTTTCAGAAAGAAATTTATATATCTAACAATTATAGAACAATTAATTAGCGACATTCATTTATTAGTCAAAGACTCAAAACAAAACCTATTCTCTCTCTCTCTCTCTCTCTCTCTCTCTCTCTCTCTCGAAAAATGAAATATAAATAAAATTCGGTAATTTCCAATTTAATTGAGCGCCACAAACCTCCAAGATCGTGGCAAAGTTTGGTTCTTTGATTATCACACACACAATTCCAATTACACTTCACTTCCACGTTTATGCTCTCCATCTTTTATAATTTATAGTTCCTTTCATCATGTTCTAGCCAAGATTAACAGAAATGATGGCGCGAATTATCACCAGTGCCGATAACAATTTTCTCAATCTTTCGACATATGATAAAGCTTCGACCTTCAGGAATTGTGCGAAATTCCAGCCCTTGAGTGGGTTGCCCTTTAAGCAAAGATTGAGGTTTAGAGTTTTATGCAGCATCAAAGAGAGGGAAAGAGAGGACGCTGCGGAAAAACAAAGAATTGTAAATGGGCTCGACGCGAATGGTCAGTTGAAGGAGAAGGAGAGCATTGGGGAGGTTGAGAGTGGAGATGGGAAAGTGGGCTTTGATATGGATTGGCCGCCATGGAAGAATCTTCCTCAACGGTATAAGCTCATTGGGACTACGTCTCTTGCCTTCGTTATCTGTAACATGGATAAGGTAATTTTCATGTTTCTGAGAGAGAGAGAGAGAGAGAGAGAGAGAGAGAGAGAGAGAGAGAGAGAGAAAGAGAGAGAGAATTTGTTACTGGATAATTGCCCTTTTTTGCTCATTTAATGTGTAAAGCATAGAATTATCAGTTAATAGGATGAATTATGGTATTATTTACAGTTAGTCCAATTATATTTCTGATGTGGGAAAAGTTGTTTGCAGATTATAAAGAAATTAGAAAATGGGGAAATTCTATGGGATTTGGGATTAATATGTTGGAATAACATGTTGCAATATAGACTGCATAGTTATGGCAATTTTGGTAGCTTTGTTGTTAAATTTGATGAGCATTGACAATGTTAAAAGTAGGACATGCCGTTTGAGGTTAATCGTGAACTAATTTTAATGCAATGAATAGGTGAATTTGAGTATTGCTATAATTCCAATGTCGCATCAATTTGGTTGGAGTGCTTCTGTGGCTGGATTGGTGCAGTCATCATTCTTCTGGGGTTATGCGCTTAGTCAGTTGCCAGGTGGTTGGCTTGCCAAGATTTTTGGAGGAAGGTTAGTTTCTTAGGCTATACTTCAATGTATAATTTAACAAGCTTATAAAGAATATTGCCGTATCAGCAAACATTTTGTATGCTCAAGCATTTACGAAAGAAAGAGTTGCTACAGTGTCTAAACTAAGTTTTCTTTCTACCTTTTCTTGGAATCAGAAATTTTGTCAAACTTTTATAAATAGAGCTTCCATAGTAATGTTTTAGCAATTGGTCTGTGGTCAAACTGTTTATTTGATTTTCTGTTTTGGTAGTTATATAAGCGGTGAACCAGTTTGACAAAGACTTGTATCTTTAGCTGTAGTCTTCATTGGCTCGTTTAATTTTGTTTCTTGAAGGTGGTAAATCATAGTTTCTCATTTTTTAATCATACCAAGGTTTGTTTCGTTATTGATTACCTTCAAGGTATGTTTCAGACCAAAGGTTTGTTTCGTTATTTATTAATAGGTGATATCATGCTAATATAGCGATCAACTCAAGGTTTGTTTTGTTATTGATTACCTTATCTGTATGCAGAAAAGTTCTCGAAGTGGGTGTCCTGGTCTGGTCTCTGGCCACAGCCCTGGTTCCGGTTCTTGCTGGGTTTATGCCAGGACTTATTTTGTCCAGGATTTTGGTAATTCAATAGCTTTCTACGCTATCATAAAATCATCTCATGCTAGCTGAAATTTTCTGCTCGTTTTCTTGTTAAAGTGTGAGCAAAATAGTTTTTCTGGTCTGATGACAACTTCAACTTTAACCTGTTTTAGTTCAAAAGTGTGCTTGCAGCACGAATTATTTTCCGCCTTTTTCTTTATCCTGAATAATTTATTTAACAATCCAGGTTGGGATAGGAGAAGGTGTTTCACCATCTGCTGCCACTGATATGATTGCCAGGTTTGCTATTTGACTTGTGCTCCATCCATAAAACAAAAGATAAACAGAAACGAGAGGAATTGAAAAGAAGTATCATCGAGATAATATATAAAAAATTATGATAATATTTTTTCACCCTATATATTTGTAAGGGTCCACATTTTTTGATTATGCACCTAAATTTGTTTTTTTTTTTTTTTCCGACTATTGGAAAGTTTGGGCTTCCATTTCATATTGATTGAACAAGATGTTTACTTTCATCTTGATCCTTCCTTTGAAAGCACTAGTATAAATAAGGAGCTTGTATTTATACTTATTTATTTCCTTGTTTTGCATTTGACATTGATGTGAATTATTTTCAGGTCAATACCAATAGAAGAACGTTCACGTGCAGTAGCTTTTGTCTTTGGTGGTTTGAGTGTTGGAAGTGTCTTGGGGTAATAATCATTTAACTATTAAATCTTCATTTTTATCTTATCATGCACCACACTCCCAATTGAAAAAGATAATTACTACATTACACATAACGTAAGGAATCTTTCTTTCTCTTTCTTCTTTATCGATTATATTATATATATAGATCCACAAATCGGGAATTTCCTGCTGCCACATTAATGCTATTTACTTTCATACTAGAACTGTCTGCATCAAGTATTAGTTTTTTACCTGTGAAATGTTATGGTTGAGTTTGGATTGAAATGGCAGTCAAACTTTTGACAAGGTAGTTGGAATAGATAGGCTGTCGACAATAATGCATAGAATCTGTTTCACCACATTCTAGAACATTTTATTATTAGTATTAGTTACCTTGTCTTTTTTCACTAATACCATTTGGATATTTGAACTTCAGGCTTCTTTTGGCTCCTCCACTAATTGCGAATTATGGCTGGGGATCTGTATTTTACATTTTTGCCTCTCTTGGTATAGCCTGGTGAGTTTGTCGAGTGTAAACAACATTGATTATCCTTGTTCCTTGGAACCAGAAGAATAGCCTTGAAAAAGGTGAAGATGTATCTGGTGTTCCCTTTGTCTTCTGTTTTCCAGTTCCATAGGTAGAGAACATAAAATACTATGTTGTCACTTCAAGTAATGTAGGCTTTACTTTTGCCCCTTTAATTTTTTAACCATATTTCAGGTTTTCAATATTTCAGATCGTTAAAGAAGATAAGCCTCCACTAGCAGCTGGTTATCTATCATGTATGCTATTTATTTTGTTGCAGTTTCTGCCTAAATGTTTTGCACTTTTCTCTTTAGCTATGATGTTTATGTCTTTTGTAACACTATTATCGTGGTGGTCATTTGGTTCTTTCTAAATATATTAGCACATAATGATTCTAAAGAATTTCAAATCCTTAACAGCTCATAATTTGCTAATTTATCTTCTGCAGGGTCGCAGTCTGCTGACCCTATGAACAAGTCATGGACATCCTCTTTGAAAGATTTGGGTGGCTCACTGAAGGTAGATTTATCTGTTCCACTTAATGCAATTTGCACACGTGACATAAGATTACAAAATAAATTACATGAGTAATTTCTAACGACAACGAAGATGATTTACATTTCCATACTTCTAATTTCA
Organism: Scutellaria galericulata; assembly: GCA_946896805.1. Taxonomy (NCBI): domain Eukaryota; kingdom Viridiplantae; phylum Streptophyta; class Magnoliopsida; order Lamiales; family Lamiaceae; genus Scutellaria; species Scutellaria galericulata. The sequence continues at coordinate 17,773,380 of OX335790.1, forward strand.
GAATCTTTATCTTCTATCCCTCGGATCTAATCAAATTAAGATCATAAGTAATGAAGATTAGACATGTGTATTTGCACAATACTACAGAGATTTATGTGCTGTTTATACCAATAATATATGATGCAACCAAGGAATTGGTGGAAAGCTCAAAAATAGATGCCCTTGAAACAGTTGAAGAAAATGAGAATTAAAAGAGTTGTTATAGAATTTAAAGAATATAGTTGTAATATATCTATTCCTCTGTGTGACAGAATATACCATGGAGGGAATTTTTCAAAAGTAAAGCTGTATGGGCGATGATATACGCTCACTTTTGTGGAAGTTGGGGTCATTATACCTGCTTATCTTGGCTTCCTACGTATTTCAGGTGCATTTTCTATCACGTTTTCTTCAAGTCCAAACCATTGATTCTCTCGTGAAATTGCTGCATAATTGTTCCTCGAGAAACTTTTAATATTTGAATATGTAAGGTTTATATATATGTGGAAGGAGCTTATTAGTTGATCTAAATAAATACTTATCTGAAATTTTAGAAACCTTACTGAATAAAATAGTAGAATATCAGATGGTAAAATATGGACTGTTCTTTATCCTGTAATTATTCTTTTCTTTATGTGATTTGCTAATCTCGTGCAACATCATTTGCAGTGAGGAGTTGAACTTTGATCTAACAGAAGCGGCAGGGGTACGTCTAATAATATCTTTTAGAAACTTATATACAAGCATATAATGTTTCCTCCATTTTTAATATAGGCAATGACTAGCAAAATGTTAACTCTGCATGAGAACTAATTGTATGAAACTGTTACGACATTTCACGTCTCTAGACATGAAATTTGTTGCTTAGGTATCTAACAGTTGAGATGTACGGTTTTTTGTCAGAATCCTCTAATTTGTGAAGACAAAAGGAATATACTTTCTGTTACTTTATTAATGTGGTTCTTGCATCAATATCTAATTGAGAAGAAAGTGGTTCTTTCATAGAAGCTATCTTAATTCTTATACAAATGCAGGTTTCAGTTCTTCCTCCACTAGCTTCAATCTTTGTCACCAGCATTGCGTCCCAACTGGCTGACAGCTTGATCGCTAAAGGGGTCGAAACCACATTAGTAAGTTACGGCACTTAACCTCATCTTTCATTTCTTGATTAAAACAAAACAAACCATTCTAAACTTCATTAGAAAACTCGGTGCTTTGTGTGATAATAGGTGCGGAAAATCTGCCAAACGATTGCTTTCGTGTCTCCGGCAACTTGCATGATTCTTTCCTCCGTGGACTTGGGACTCAGTCCATGGGAAGTCGTAACGATTCTCACAGGTGGCTTAGCGTTATCCAGCTTCGCTTTATCAGGTACAATATTAGTTGATTGATCAACATCTTTATAAGCTGAATCCCAACTCACTGAATTCTATTCTTTCGTCGCTCGTTGGCCGCAGGACTATACTGCACTCACCAAGACATGTCACCCGAATACGCAAGTATCCTTTTGGTAAGAACACGAACTACTATACAAACTTCCTTTATCCGAATCATCACTTATTTCAAGAAACTGCACATTCTTACAGGGCATCACAAACACTGTCGGAGCAGTGCCCGGAATTGTCGGTGTTGCTCTCACGGGCTATCTTCTCGACTCGACTCACTCGTGGGGAGTAAGTTCGATACTCCTCGTTTCTTGAAATGTCAAAACTTTTTGTTGCCTCTTAGTTAACCAAGTATTTTGTTGGTTGATATAGATGTCGCTGTTTGCTCCATCGATCTTCTTTTACTTTACGGGCACGATTGTATGGTTGGCGTTTGCTAGCAGTGAGCCACAGGATTTCTCCAAGAGTGATTAGCTTGATTTTGATCTCTCAGAACTCACAACAACAATTTTGTGAAGTAGGTGGATTGGTAACATAGGTTAATGCATCCATGTACACAAAGATCATAGGCTTTTAGCATTTTATTACACCAAATGTTAATTGTATAATATGTATAGCTTCTTTATCACACCCTGTAAAGCTTCATAGCTGTTGTAGGATGTTTATATCTATATGAACAGTTACGAAGTCATACTCACTTCTTTTATTTATTTAAATATTTTTTTTTTTTTGGTGAAATAAATTTTTTTATAGCAGTCACAATATCCTAATAATAATGAAAATTCCAATGAGGAATAATTTTCCCAGCAATTTTTCCACAAGTAAATTCCACAATTCAAGAAAATTTCATACATCCCAACTGAATTCCATGAACAAGAGAATGAAAATAATTGAGAATTTTTTTTTCCGTAATTTATAACCAGACAATCATATTTCAGAAGGCCAGCTCAGTATTAAGTGATCAAATCATCAAACTAAGTTCCAACTAAAAGAATTCCATTATTTCAGTGGAAAAATGGAAAAAGAATTGAGAACATTACTGCCTAGTATTTATTTGATCAATCACTAAATAGAGTTCCACTTCCATTGTATTTATGTGCATGCTGGGATAACAACATTTGGCATGCTAACAAACACAATGGAGTAAGCTGCTACTTTTATCGGCTCCGATGAATTCACCCTTACGGGTTCCAGAATCGGTATAGCACCAGATGAGTCGACAGTCAGTGCTTTCCCGTTCAGCAAAACGGTCCGACTTTGTATATTCCCATCCATTGGAGTCAAGTGGTACTCTTCTCTCATTGAAACCACTTGTTTTCTATGATGCCAATGTGTCGAGTTCGATCTGTGCCTATGATGATGTCCGTGTTTATGATGGTGTAGCAATGTGCCGTGGAAGTCGACTTTTGCCTCGATAGTCGTGTTCCCGTCTATGTTTATCAGTAATAGAGTGATGCCTGCCTGCAGATAATAGGTCCTCAATCAGTCAAGTTTGATTGCTAAAAGCTGAAAGGAAAAATATCACTTTTCGTCCTGTAACTTAAGTCATGTCCACGTTTTATCATCAATTTTACATATTTCAATTTTGGTCTGATCTTGCTCACAATGTCATTTCTGCCTACATGGATTTTTCGATTCTAGCATCCATGTAGGCAAAAATTGAAATTTTGCGCTAAATCAGATGAAAATTGGAAAAAAAAAAAAACAAAAAAGATAATTAGAGGACAAAATTGAAATATGTAAAATTAGTGGTAAACGAAACAAAAAATTGCAATTTTCTCAAATTTAAAAATACTTCCTTAAATGTGTCGACTAGTGATGTGGCATAAGAAAGACAATTGCTTATCACAATGATCGTGAAAAAGACTCACATTGTAGCCTTGCCACATCAGCAGTAGACGCATTAAGGTGTGTGTTTCATTTATTACACGACACTTACAGAGTGCTTTGCACAATGGGCGTAGGCTCGGACTTTGTGAGTACCATTGAAGTTGGTTGATAGAACGTTTCTCCCCATCAACCGGTGCCAAAGAAGAGCACTGCAAGAAGGCCATATGAGCATTAGTCGGTCATAAAATACGACCTAATGAAACTCCACAGCTTGTGGTAAACTAGGCACAAGACATCAAAAACATAGAATTCAGACCTGTAGTAATCTGGATTCGGAACGAAGGTGGTGGTGTTGAGTAAACCATAGTTACCACCAATCAATGTCTGCCTGCAATACGTCTTCGTATCAAAAGTTGATGAACGACCAAGTTGATCCAAGTACCTAAAATCAATATTGTTAGCTTTAGGCAAGACAACCAATTGCATTTTGATTGAAGGGTAAATTAAAAATATACAACAACAAATCCATTAATCACCAGAAACTAAACACGAAAGCATTTGTGACTCCATTGCGGCCACTATTGTAGGCCCCACCGGCTTCACCAACCCAAGCCGATGCAGAGTTTGGTGAGGTCCTGACGATGTCGTGAAGACTCCTAAACACGTCGCCTCCATTATCAAGAACAGATGGATTAAGAATCCTCTCTATAAGGTGCTCATCACTTCCTACAAATAACAAAAAATTGTTTCATATACAATATGAGATATCATAGGTATGGATTGTGTATTTTGGCTTCAAAGAAAACCTGGGCCAAGATTATATATATGGTGGGTGATCACGTCCAATGATCCGATTGTTTTAGCTAGAAATTGGTTGAACCAACCAGGGTCAAAGAACCCCCCGGGTGCAATGGTCAGTGGTTTAGTCTCGACTCCTTTATAGACGTCCTGTATTAGATTGTGTAGAACGATCGTATCAGATGCATATTGATCTGCAGAAATTCCAACCCCTATTCCACTTCCCGATAACTCATTGCCTAACAAGAAAAAGTTTCGATCAAGCTAACATCCTAGTCATCAATGTATTATTATTCACTGCAAATACAACAAGAACTGATTCTTACCAAGTTCCCAAGCATACATCTTGAAGCCCTTTTTGGCAGTGTAACGAATGAATGAAGCAGCATTCGAGGGGTCCCAGGGGCCGAGAGCAACGTTTGACTGTATTGACTTTCCACGGAGAGCATTCAATCCGAAAATAACTAGAGCCCTGAATTGAACGCATACAACATAGTGAGTTTTGTGTGGTTAGATTCGAGTTATATGCAAGGTTGTTACCCCGATTCGTTGAAGAAGGAACTGAGTTCGTCCCATCGAGCCAAAGGCAGGCATCCTTCGGTGAAACTGAACATGATGGAGGAGTTCTTGGCAAATGGAATGCAGGGTTCTGAATTGTTTTCTGTTTGGTAGATGACTTTGTCTTGCAATGTCCCACCCAATCTGATCTTCAATGGTGAAAGTGCTACATGATTTACAGGCTTTGATGCATCATTTTCATTGAACAGGAAAAACTTTCATGATAGTAAGAACATGTAATAGGATCTATACCTTTGACTGCATTCAAGAAAACAATGTTCTTAAGATCCTGCAATTAAAAAACATGGCATATTTCTTCAGAATTTAGAGAGTAATGGTTCTTCAAGTTGTGAAATTGAAAGAAATCGGTCAAACAAACAAGAACCACTTGTTCTTAAGTCTTAACAATCTTTCTTGATTCAACTACAATAATAAGGCCAAATAACACTTGAATTGAACCAATCCATTACCCTAAGCACCAAGCCCACATACGCACAAGAAAACACAAACAGAGAGAGAGAGAGAGAGAGAGAGAGAGACCAGGTTGAGCAAAGAAGCATGTCCCCAACTACAGGTTCCATAATCACATTTCTCAGGTGGCCACCAATCCAAAGTAGCACAGATAAAATCCTCATCAATCCTTGCAATGGGGCTCTTCCCATCAACAAAAACACTGCCCTCAACAATCACATCACTCTTCACACCACAAACAAAGCCACAACAAACCACCACCAACAGCCACCACACCTTTTCAAAACCCATCTCAATGCTTCAAGAAAACCACTTCATACAACACATTTTACCCACAGAAAACCACACCAAAGCTCAAATAGCAAGAAATCGAGGGTTAGAGAGGGTCCCCACTAGAAATCCGGAAATGACCAAGAAAATGAGGCATTAAAGGAGCTACACAAAAAGCTATATTTCAGCTAAAGAAAGCGCAAGATCAATACTTTGAAGACATAATGAGCTGAAGATTTAAGGCGATGCTTTCCTTTTTGATCTGGAAAGCAAATGCTGAAACGTATAGAAAAAAACTCAAAGTTTGTTGAAGTGGGCCATGGAAAATGTGCTTTGCTTGAGAGAAGTGCAAAAAGGAGTTGCAGAAAAGATGGAGAAAGGTATGTATGTATGCAAAAATGGGCATATATAAAGGAATTGGTGAAGTGTGTTTGGGTTTGTCTTCTCTGCTGAGCTCACAAGATCTGTGTCGTTTTCAGATGCCCTACTAAGTAAATTTACATTAATGGCTAACTGCGCTTTTAAATTTGGAGTTCTTTTTATTTCCATGTTTTTCTTTTTCTGTACATTTTAAATAGTGATGATATCTTTACCATTTTTACTTAATTTGTAGAAGATTTAATGCTTGACACATTAACTTAGGTTCATGATTAATGTAAGAGTAATTTTGCAGGTTTCATATTATACTAAAATCTTGTTTGGCTAAAAAAAATAAAATTTCTAGTTTTGCATATCAACAGTTATTTTTATTGGAGCATTAAATTTCAAAAGATAATTATAATATGGAAAGAATTAAATTTGGTGAGGCTATACACACTTCATAACTTATTAAACACATCTCTTTAAAAAAAAAAATTAAAGGTTTGTTTATACTTTATATACACAATTTTTTGGATGTGTTTAGTGTTTATTAAGTGTGTATAGCCTCATGCAACTAAATTATAATATACACACCATGAAACATATTCAACATTTTAATCTCCTAAAAAGTTGATTCTTGGACAGAAATTTTTGTTAAAAAAAAAAGGAGTTGGGCATTGATCTGCATACTATAACAAGGTCAAGGAAATAACAGCAATTTTTACCATTTTGAGTCGCTGGCCCACTCAAATTGGTTCATACGAACAAAAGTTATACTTCCTCCGTCCCGGGATAATTTGCACACTCATCCCGACACGTGAAATAAAAAAATGTTGTTTTTTGTCTTTTGAGTTGAATAAGAAAATATTGGTTTTTTGCTTTTTAGTTGAAATTATTTTCCTTTCCGGGGGGTGTGCAAATTATCCCGGGACACCCCAAAAAGAAAAGTGTGCAAATTATCATTATCCCGAGACACCCTGAAAAGGAAAGTAGGGAGTAGTAATTAATTTACAATTATAATTTTTGTTATAGATCAAATAATGTGGTATTGATATGGACTAATTGGATGTAAATTGAATTTAATTTATTTGGGGCCCTTATATTTTAGATATTATTGTTTAGAAAGGTATTTGATAAGTTACATTATAATTATGCCACAAGATAAAATATTCGAAGTTTCTGCAAAAGTTAATAAAGTTGGAAGTTCTTAACTTTTAGCATCTTATCCAATCAAATTTCAAACTAAAATTATTTTGCTATTTTACGTTTTCTATTTAAATACAAATTGATCCATCGAAGTAATTATAATTTAAAATTGAGAGGCAAAGTGTTTAACATTAATCTCGACAAAACGTTTGAAATTTGTTTTTGGGAGGCTATTTTCAGACGTAATTCTATTGAAGGAGGGAATTCTCATTTACTCTCCAATGAAGCAAATTAAATAACCTCAAAATATATTCTTATTCAATTATTTGTACTGACTTATTGTAATCAATTTTATAAAATTTTGACCTAACTTACGATGCGTGTCGGACTTTCCACATTTAATGTATGACTAATTAATTTGATATGGTACAATGCAGGATCATTTATTTTTTTATATATTAATTTGATATTTTATTTAATTATGATATATTTAATTTGCACAATATCATAATATTATTATGATTATATCAGTAAAGAAAAATATAAAACTAAAAAAATAATAAAAATAGAAAATTTTCTAATGGATGTAGCGTTGAATATATAACTAAGAACAACATCAACATAAATTGATAACCATAATTCACATGTGAATAATCACATGCTATATTAATTTTGTTAAGATATATTAGTATAAGAAATTTAAGGGGATTAATGTAATAATGTTATGTTAAACTCTGGTAATGATTTGTTACTTAGAAAGGCATGGACAATTTGTCAATTATAACAACTTTTTTTAGCTTAACATTTTCCACATAATTTAAAAATTGTAATAAGAGGAAAAATACTAAAAGAAGGCAGGTAGAACCGTAGGAGTAGTTCCTTTCTTTTCTTTGAAGAAAAACCACATTCGTATACATGACCAATTATTTGTCTGCACCTTCATTTATTAGATGCATTAACTCATTTTAACATTACTCTTTGTTTTTTTGTCCTAAAAAAACAATAATATTGATTCAAGGATTCTAAGGAAATTAGGTCACTTGCTTTCAACTATCACACCTATTTATACACATTTCAAGTTTAGCATGCAACACATTTAATTTACAAGGAAAAAAATGTTTTTTGCCCATTTTTATTATAAAAAAAACCAAAATTAAATACTCCTAGAAAGTGGGGAAAAATGTTTCCATATTTTTCTAAAAGTCAAATTAAATGATATTTTTGTCCAAAAAGGAGAAAGTGACTAGAAGACATATTCTTTTATATTTGTGGGTAGAAGAAAACATTTTTTTTACTATATGTGAAATTGTTAGAAAATCCACCAGACTCTTAATAAGTACAGATGAAGTTTTTCTATGTTATTTCTATTTTATATTCTTTAAAGAAAAAATATAAATACAATATTCACTGTAATCAAATCGAAAAATCATTGTAATTAGGAAACTAATTAAATTAATATAAATTAATTAGTTGGATGAAACATAGTTGTGAAATGAATTCAAGGCTTCCAAAGACAAATAAATAAATAAACAATAAAAATAAAAATAAATTGCAATTTTGCGATGGAACGAAGATGGAATTTAATCATACTCGTGATAAATCTCCATCATAGTTCTGATTGGTTTCTAATTGAAACATATTTTCAATGAGATTTGAAGAATAAATATTCTGAATGTTTTGACAAATTTAATCAATCAATTAGAGTGTATGATGTTATTGGTGAGAAGCAATGATGTAAGTTAAAAGAAACTTATCCATATATATTCTATATATTAAAAAAAAAAAAAAAACACTCATAATTATGATATCTTATTTTGAACAAAAAAAGGTTGTTCACAAGGTCAAACTTAGTTGGTACACCCAATCCAAAGTTTTGTTTGATCATATTTGTCAACTAACTTGAGAGTTAGACCCAATTCTAATTCATATCTTAGAAGGATCACCTTGATTTTGTTTATGGTTAATCTATTCTCTAACATATTCTAATTTTATTTTTCATATTATCAAAGCATCACATTGTGGTTACTATACGTAATTGATTCGTTGAGGTTTATTCAACACACACCTTTTGTATGAACTACCAACATTTGTTAAAATAAAAAATATATATTGTAAAATGCAATATAATTCAAAATACAATACAAATAGAGAACTATACATTTTCAAAAAGTTTGACTCCAATAACATTAGGGTCTTATTTTCATGCACAATCAGTGACCAACTTTTGCCGTTGGCCCGTAGCCACGTGCCTAAAGACAACTTTTTATTGAAAATAGTTTTTTGTGATAAATTTAATTTAATTATTTTCTTTTTTGGGAAAATTTTTGCTTGGTTGCCGACGACGCTACAAACAAATAATAACTATAATAATTTGTTTGTAGCGAAGAGAGACATAATAACTATAATTAGTTGATTACGATTGGGTTCAAAAGTAAAAGGAGAGAAACATAAATGTTTCCTACATAAAAAGTTATATGCATTACAATATGACATCAAATCTCTATTCGAAATATTGTTTCTTCTTTTATTTTTATTTTATAACATGAGCTATGCATATTATTTAATATTAACTTCTGATATATTGATCAGGCGTGTCAAAAACAATATTGTCTTGTAAATTAATAAGCGATAAAATTTAAAGATAAAATATAAATAAAATAATGATAGGAAGTGACATAAAATCTTATCACTGCATTAACATTCACTTAGTAATGAAATGTAGAAACAAACATAATCGGTCTCCAATTGGTTGAAAATTTGGTCTTAATTTATATTAGAGACATAAATTTGTTTACTAAATTTAGTGACAAGATTTTCAGTCTCTAGATTTTAATAACAAACATTTTAACGACTGGATTCAAACATGTCAGAAATCAATATTATGTGACTAGACACGAATATTTTTATTTGCATTTTGGTATTTTCTTGAAGTGGATTGTCAAATGATGAACAACAGAAACAATTCAAGACTGGATTTGCTAATTTAAAACTACTGCTACTATTTTTAGTTTTTTTCTAAATTTTCGACGATTCAAAATCTAATAGTCACACAGTTAACAATTTTAAACTAAAAATATAATTTCTCCCGATGTGTACCGATCAATTATAAAGCAAGTTATATGGTGTTTACATCAATACACCACAGATATACGATTATTGTCAAATCGTTTCTTTCAAGATAACAAGAAATTAAATAATAAAAACGAAATAATAAAGATGCATAAATTTGCCATAATACATGGATAGAAAGTATCTTAATCAACATCATCATATAACTAGTCACTATCACAATCTTCTCCGTCGTCATTGTCATCACAATAGGAGGAGCATGGCGGAGGCGGCGTTTGAGGGTCATATTCCGGTGGTATTGGAGGAGAATCTTCTGCGTCTAGGCAATGATTTTTCAAATCACCGGGAAAGACCAAGTTAAAAGGAAATATTTTAGGCCAACAAGTTTCATCGATTGTCAAAAATGCCTCACAGCATGCAGGTCCAAGTGTTTGAGGTTGAAGACTTAGAAACGAAAACATGAGCTCTTGAAGGCATCCTTGCACGCCACTGATGCCGCTGAGGCATTGCTCGATGTCCGGCAACCCTAAGCCATCTCCAAACAACCCTAGTCGGCCATCTGGAGAACGTGCTAGGGTTGGCGTAGCCATGGTAAAAATGCATGCCGTTAGGGCAAGTACATAGAGAAGGCAGGAGTTAGACATTTTTTCGAAATGAAATATTTAGTATTGTCATTTGAATGGTTTTAATATGATTCGAGCCTTTGAAAATTGAAACTGTAGCATTGATTGGATATGGTACCACGATTTTTATTGTGAACTTACAGTTGGCAATTAATAGTCATGGTAAAGAATTTATTAACGGAAGTTAATTAAATGTTATTGCATTAATATGCTTCAATTTTCATCTTTGATTTTATTTTTTGTGTTTTGGATGCGCATGTGATTGTTTTGACCAGAAGAAATAATACAGAGTCAGCTCCATAACTTGCAACCATTTTTCTTCATTGAAACCTAAAAGTTAATTTTCATTTTATTTAATTTTTCTTACATTCACGAAAACGAGAAGAAAAGGCAATTTCAGGAACCAACTGGGTGTTCATCCGGTTTGGAAAACCGGAATAAAACCGGATCAACGGTTTGAAAAATCGTTGACCCGGTTTCGGTTCCAAACCGGTTCAACAACTATTGAAAATAGAATAGAACCGATTTCGGTTCCAAACCATGGTTCGACAATTTGGTTTCAGTTTGGACAACTATTCTAATCTTATTATTATCACACACAAATATAGCCTTAAAATTTTCCATTGAATATAGATCTAAAAATTAGAACCTTACAGGGAAGAAAACAGCACAATCTCGTCATCCACAAAATAAATTCTTACACTAATTGTGCTCAGATTATTTGTTAGATCATTGATGGTAGTAACATGAATTTCCAAATTTAACATGTATACAAGTTTTGCAATATGACCATATTACAAATTATTTCAACATGTTAACTAATTTAATATTTTTGCTTCGATAAGAAAGGTGAATTTTCATGGATCATTTCATGAGACAGGTCAACCCACAACACAACACAACCTATCCCACAAAACTATATCAATGAAACAATCACATTTTTCATCATTTAGCACAAACGATCTAGGCATTGATTAGCTTGTTATTGGATAAGCAATTAACAATTCTAATCAAAACATTGTCTAGTATGAAGGACATAGAGGCAAAATCACTTGAACCAATAAACATTTCAGTTGCAACAAGAAGATTAAAAGTTTGGTCAATAACAGCCAAATAGGAAGGAGAGCAGCAACTATGTTCACATTTCATGGTTTAGTCCCTAGGTTCGGATAACATACTTTATACAAGCTGATTTGTTGCTTCGCAGTACTGCAATTTCTACTTGCTCTAAGGAGACGAAACCAATCACAAATATCTTGAGATAAAGGCGAGAATTGTTTCAATCAACCTCCAACTTGCCTTTTCCACGAGTCCTCTACGATCAACTCATCCACACTCCAATCTTCATAGCTGTGGCATCCCATTAAGATTATATAATCAAATAACTAAGAAAAGAGACCTGGGAAAATATTCTCAAGGAGTTGAGAGAATCTTTTACCTGCCATCAGGGAGGTAACGACGAATTGTAAAAGGTATTTTTCGCTCTCGCAGCTCCTTCATTGCAATCTGGTATTAAAAATGAAACAGAGAAAAGAAACGTTGGAATAGGTATTAAATTAACAATGGTCATTGCTTCAAGAAAGAAAAATGTGCAGACAGAGCATCATGTCAATTTATATGAATTATTAATACTACTATGTGTTATTTATCTAGCAGCTTCAACAATCGTACAGTAAACTGTGAATTAATCCAAAAAAACAAACACCAGCAGATTCAAATAACGGTATTTCTGAAAAAAAAAAAAGTCTGATTCTCTTGAAACAATTGCTGAACCATGCCTCAAGTGAAAAGGAAAAAAAAATACTGCACATGTTAGAAAAAATTGTTGGGACTATGCAACTAAAGATTAGGAGTTTCTCATGTATCATGGTATGACACACAAAAAATACATATGAACAAAAGAAGAGAGAGAGACAGAAACTGGTACAAATCACAGAAGAGAAAAGAACAGCAATCCATATATTAACACCAACATCAAAGTGCACTACATGTGTATGACAGCCCCCTTTGCCTTTTTTACAGATCTCCAACAACAATTTGTCCCCAACCAAATTATTGAATAATATTTTAAAAAATGGCACATATTTGTAAATATTACAACAAAATTATTTGTCTTATGTAGTTAGATTTTGGTAGATTAGTCAACAATCTCATACCTCTTCCATTTTTTTTTTCTTGTGAATAAATCTAATCTTTCTAATACTGTTAAAAAGGTTGGATAATAATGCAAGTAAGTTGGAATCATTTTAATGATGCATAACAGTGGGGAACAGAACATAAAACATAGAATAAATTAAATTTCTTAAAAATGTGGGGTAGACTGCTTTAGGATCCTTAAGGTGATGTTTGGATTAGTGCTGGCTGGTCGGGATTTGGGATTTTAAAATCTCAAATCCTTGATGTAAATCCTTAAACAAACAAGGATTATGAAATCTATCAAAATCCTACTCTATTTAATCATTACATCAACTAATAATATAATATTACACTTACTAACTTTTCCAGCATTGATTTGACATCTACAGTAATAATCCTCCCCTATAAAATCTCATAACAAACACAGATTTTAACTATTCACCTTTATTTACAAATCCCAGGATTTCAAGATCCGGATTTCCCCAATCCTACATAAACCCAAAACAAACATACCCTAAATGTTTTGAATATAGTTCAATCTTATTGGAAGTATTATCAGATCAGCTTGCATCTTGTTAAGTTCTTTTTTGCAAAACTTTTTAAAATGCTAAACTCAAAAGAAAGTACATATGTTGAGATCAAAAGATATAGGTCAAAGTTTATGAATAAAAAATAAAATTTTATTTTGTTCTCTAATGACAACCAACTCCAATCTTCTAATTTGGATGTAATAACTACTAGTAAGTTTGCAGTTGATGCATATATTGGTAAATTCCAACAGATCTGATTTTCTATTAATCCCCGAAGATGAGTTAATCTAATTATATGGATTGATGGATTTTCTTTAAACTTCTACATCTGAGTTTTTATCATATCTTATATTTTACATAGTCAAATCTTAAAATTATAAATTTCCACTATTGGATTCTTATTTTATATTAGCTCCAAATAGTCTATAAAATATCAAATCATCACTCTACCATACACACTGTTGATCTTATTGTACATCCTCATCCACAGCTCTAACTATCAATGAAAAAAAATCAATGGCCACTTCTCGAAGTATATTACATTTTCAATAACAACCAATACCTTCATCATGTCTATGTTTGTATTTATCAGGATCCAAATATAATTCTTTGTAAATTGAAACATTTTCTACAACACTTCAAAATCAAACAACTAAGTTAAACTTAATCATGTCTAGCATCTCTGCAAAGATTTTGAAAATTTTACTTCTAGAACAGCCTCAGAATCAAGCGCATATCAATAATTTCTTCATTTATGAGTGCCAACAAGAACAAGTTCAAGAACGGGAAAAACTGTCTACTTTTCACATGAATATTAAAAATACTTTACCTCCAATGGATCAGTTTCACCCTCCAGCTCCACCATCACCGGAGCATTCATGCTGAAAAAAGCACAGACCCAAAGACTAGAACTTAGACCATTGCAAAATTAAACACAGTATAAAAACTAAATCCTGAAAAACATTTAAAAAAAAAACCTAATCTGCAGAGCCCGCGTGCCTAAAATCCTTGCCCGCTCGTACTTGGTCATATACTTGGACGTTTTCCGAGGGCGTTCAACTGGTTGTTCTTCCTCCTTCTCGTCGCCCTCCCCTTCAATCGCGTCAGGGGCATCCTCATTGTTGTTTTCTTCTTCCACCTCTGCCCCGTCCTGCGAATTACATAACAAAAAAGAAAATCAACAACAATACTGTCAACAGAACTTGAAGAAACTATTACTTTTATATATAAAAAAGGCCGAAATAATAGACTCACATCAAGCTCGGGTTCCATGGGCTCATCCTCATACCTATAAAATCAAGGTTTTATGTTATTAAAAAATAAAAGATAAAAGACTAAACCCTAATTTTGAGAAAAGAAACATAAATGTTGAATTCAATTAGGGTAAGCAGATAAACAAAATATGAGAAAAGCCATGAATTTTACGAACCCTCCGTCTATCTCATACTCCTCGTCTGCCATGGCGTACTAGGGTTTTTCTGTTCTTCTCTCCCTCTCTCTATTCTCTGGGTTCGCTCTTCGTCTTCAAATTGCAGGATTAAAGTCGAATCGCATCAAATATAAGGAAACCGAAATGGGCTGTTCTAAATAAGCTTTATCATGTTGGACCAGGCCCGTTTTTGCTTTACTGGCCCAAAATCAGAATTAGAGTCACTTTAGTCGATATATATTTTCATAATAATAATATAAGGAAAAGGAGTCCTGATGATATTTTTGGGATCATTTTCTTATTTTTATTGTTGTGAAAACCTTAGTAACTTTTTTCGTTTTAATGTTGATGGATTCTTCGATCTTATATGAAATGCATTTAGGTGGGATAATAGTTAATTTTGATTTTGAGTATTATTTCTTTAGTTTGAACCCTTTATTGATAGGAGGTAGCCCCATCCATAGATGTAAAACATATATTTTTATTAAGTCGATAATGCTTGTAGAGTGTCTTGAAGAGATTGTTAGATCTTTATCAAGAACTACCATGATGCTCAAACATAAATAAATAGTATTATATATACATATTAATTATGAACATGTATAATTATAAATAGTGTGTGTCATAGATATTGCGAAGTTAACAGAGAAAAGGAAAGTTATATTCTTCATAAAACTCAAAACTTACATTCAGTGTCATTGTTCATTTGATGAATGATGTTAACAATTTATGTGGCTTGCTTAAGTGAAAAAAATTCCAAAAAATTTATATAAAATCGGTTTACTAGACAATTCAAGCTCGTTGTCATAAAGCAAATACTGAACTCATACAACCAATTTCATCAGGAAAATGAAATGTATAAAATATATATTTTACTATACATACATGTTTGGCCATATGTAATACACGATTAAAAGAAACATCAATTTGGAGTAGAAAACCCAAATTGATAATACACAACCTTTCAAGAGTATACAAGAAAAAGAAAATAAAAAACCTTAATTAATACTCATAAATATAACTACAATGAGGACATGATAAGAAAATGAAGCAAGAACTAACAAAAATGATTTTTTTTTTTTTTTTTTTTTTGGCTCCCACTGTAATTACATGTTGAGCTGCCACACCAGTGCAATTGACAGTTTTGCCCCGGTTAGATAAAGTTGATGGTAACACTAAATCCTGCAAAAATTCACATAAAATTGTCTGAATATTGTAACCAATCTTAGAATTGCAATAACTAAAACATGATATATCAATGAACTATTTAAGCTCTTACTCTTCAGGTATGCAATAAGCATAAAGAGGTTTCTTCATTGAGTAGTTTTATTTGCTCTCTGATATACCGATAATCGATCATCATCTCATGCGTTTTATGCACACTCGAGAGCATAATAAAGCTTAGAAACACGTCTTCGAAGAAGTGGCTCTAATCTGAATGAAGAAATGTTTCTTTGCCACTTCTTTGCTTCATACATCTCATTCCATGCTTGTACTATCTCATCAATGTTGAAGTTCATGCCTGAAAGCACCACATCACATTAAATCTTGTATTGAATACATCATCTTTTATTTTTATTAAAAATGAAAAATAAATCATACCTTCCAATCCAGTGTCATTAGAACAATGATTCTTGATCATAACAGAAATGTCAGAAGAAGAAGCCCCAGCAAGGTCGAATTTCTCAACAGCAACCTCCAAGCATTCTTGCCAAACAGGGAGTCCCAATTTGTATTCCATGATGGATCGTTCGTACAACATGGTACCCCACAAAACATATATCTGGGATCTGATGTTGTTGGCCTGCTCTTCTATTTCATCTGCAGATATATGTTTGAACATGTTATCGAGCTTCATTTTCTGCAAGAGTGTCTCGATTTTGTTCTGCTTGTGAAGCTCACTCATACGCTGTTCTTGCAGATCCTCCCACATCTGCATTCCCTTCTCCATATTCTCCTCTGCGTTGTTGTAAAGCATAAGAACTTCGCCTGAAGGCCACGACTCCAAATCGGCCTCAGTTGCCACTGCGTAATACCAAGAAAGCTTGGCCTGTTCAAACTGTTGCTGGCCAAGAGCAAGAACAGCTTCATAGAAATTTGGTTTGATTTTGAGGGCCTCTTCGTATCGTTTCCCTGCATTGGTGAACTCGTTCTGTGCCCATTCGTAAGAAGATTTGACTTGTTCGTGGACTGATTCACGCGAAGAATCATCCACATGATACACCTTCTTTCTTGCTTTGGACATGTGGACATTGCCCCAGTTGAACAAAGCTAAGGCTGCTAGCTCTTGGAACTTATCTCCAGCTATGCCGAATAGCTCTTGGGCCTCTTCGCTTGTCACTGTCTCTTCCATGGCTTCCGAGTAGAGCTTCACTCCCACTTCATGGAGGTCTATGTAAGCATCAATGTCGAACCCCACGTGATTCTTGAAGAACTGGGCAAACTGAATGATCCAATCACTGATACAAGTCGATTCGCCCCCAGCAACTACTTCCTTTCGTTTCCCCTCTTTCTTGTTTGGAGACAACAGTTTCTTCTCCTTTTTGATCTTCTTAAGGAGTGGATCTTGGTCTGGATTCACTTCGATTATATGCAGCTTCAAACAACCGTGTCCTGCAGATGCTTCAGCCAATCTCAGCTCCTCTGTTGTGCTGATTGTCACCATGTCACCATCTTGATCCTTGAACTTGATCAGAACAGCTTTCGAGCTGGGAAAACGATCAGATATGATCCCCCTAAGTTTCAATATATCACAATTAAGAGGAATTTGGGCCCATCTTATCTCTTCTTTAAACTCCAATTTCACTGTTCTTCTTGGCTCTTCCTCTGCAGTACTAATCTTCTCTTCCTCCACAACCAGTTTGTCCTCAGTGTTCTTTTCCTCGACCAGTTCCTCGATCTTCCCCTTCGTTTCTTTCTCCTCATTATAATCCTCAACTTTCTTACCATCTACACTGTTTCTTCTCTTCTTCATCACCTTGTCTCCAACTCCCTTGCTTTCACTCGACTCTGCATACTCAGGCAATGGAACCAAATCCACCGGAATATCACTAAGCCTCGACCCTTGTCTCTCAAATGTTTTCCTCAACCTCTCTTCAATCTCACTTGCCATGAGATTATTTGGTTCCGATTTCAACACTATTCTAACGTCTCTAAGAGCCAAATCCGGCCTATTCAACGTCTCATAACACCTAGCTCTCTTCAAAAGCGCTTTACTATAATTCGGTGTAACTTCAAGAGCCAAATTACACTCATGAATCGCCCTTGGATACTCGCAAATCCCCATCTGCATATAGCATTCGGCCATGTTACTCCTCAGATATGCCACATCTGCGTGGAACCTTGGAAGTAATTTTATCGATTTCTCATACTTTAGAATAGCACCTCCATAGTCTCTCCTCTGAAACAACCTATTGCCATCTTCTTTCAGCTTCTGAGACATTGACATGAATGCAGCTGTATCTATGTCATAAAGTCTTTGGCTATGGCTACTTTCCTCAGTTCTCATTTGCCTCAGATATAATTCACGCCATTTATTATCTCCATAAGGAGTGCTATCTGCTTCAACTTGTTTCCCCATGCTAATATTCAAGGAGGCAAACTATCAAACACTTGATCTGCAATACCAAAATTTCTGACTAATTTCTACCTTATCCCAATCCAATCTTTTCCTAGGCCCAAATCAAAATGCCAGATTCTGGAAATATATAAATTCAATAATACAATCCAAAAACCAAATAAATCAAGAGATCAAGATCGATTAAAGCTCCAGAATTCCGACAAAATTTCAAAGGGGAACGCCAAAAAAATTAAACAAAATCACACACACCCACAAAATTCGTGTACGTAAATGAAGATTAAGATTAAATTCGGTTGTTTTCAGCGTCTTTTTTTTTTTTTTTTTTTTGGAAAAAATGGTAAAATTATGCTAATATGATCGAATGGGAAAAATATCTGCAAAACGCAATCTTATTCAAACCCTTCAAAGTTTCTTGTGATTTTCGTAGAAAATCAAGAAGTTTGTTGGTTTGTTGAATGAGATCATGCGGTTGCAGATATGTGAAAATGGAGAAACAAACACTAAAACAAAAACATAAAAGTATATATTCCAAGAACTAATGTTTTGCTGTTTGTAGTAAAAACCACAAAAAACAGTAATACAAATGAAAAAATGGAAAACTTTTTTCTTTTTTTTTTCCTCTAATTTTTGCGAATTTTTTTCAAGACAATGGTTAAGAAGGGACAAACCGCATTTTTAGGTTCTCCAAGATTGTGGGAGGACGACCTCATCTGTGGCGGTTGACCATTTGATATCTTTGGTTGACTTTTTCTTAACACACTTCATTTTTTTTTTTTTTTAACGCTTTACAACATTTTAGAAAGGTACTCAAATTCACATATAAGCCCTCTTGGAAACAACATCCTTGCCCAACTTTCATAATTGGTTTCTTGATTGTTGTTCTTGTTTTTTTTTTTTTCCCTTTTTTGTTTTTGATAATTATACCTCGTCATTGGTGATATGGATTGGGTTGTACATGCTATTATGAGTAAATGTAAATGGAATGTACTGTTTTTTATAGTATAAAATAGGTGATTACAACTTGAGTTTGAATGATACATGACATAAATTGAATGTCTCAATTATGTAGCATGATATATGGTAGTACCAAGTAGATTTTGATGATATTAATTGTTGTGAATACTGAAATTTATATAGTACTGCATTTTTATCGAAAAGAAGTGGTTTCTCGATTTCTAAGCTCAAAGTTATGTAAAACTCGAATTTGGATAAATATAAAAAGACCAATATCAACATGCGATTTCAAAATATAAGCTCAATCTCATTAGAGCTCTAATAATTAGAGTTGTCAAGACGAGTCGTTAGGGCGGCGTGGGCCGGCCCGTCATTTTGGCGGGGCTAAAAAAAACCCAGCCCAGCCAAATCCTAAAGGGCAACAATCTTTTTTTAAAATTTTTATTTTTAAAAGAAAAAAATATATTTATAATATTTTTTACTCTTTACCCAACCATATATGCATGAATTACATGTAAAAATACAAAAATATATTATAAAAAAATAAAAATTTACTTATAATTCTTTCACTCCTATAAATAAGTAACCGAATTTAATATATTAAATAACATTACTTGCATTAGAAATAGTATTTTTTATCATTATTATATAGATATTTTATATATGTGTTAAATAAAAAGTAAATAAATAAAAAGGTGGGTCAACCCACTTGGTTTGCAGGCTAGCCCACTAAAAATCCGTTCCGCCGTGGGCCAACCCGTCTAGGCCCATCTTTTGACGGGCTACTAAATACCTAGTCTAACCCTTCATTTTAACATTGGGGGACGAGTTTAACCAAGGAACCCAACTCATTTTGACAACTCAACCACCAATCACCTCGCACTTCTCCTTATCAACTAAAAAAATTAAAAACACTCTAAAAATGTTGAAGTAAATAAGACATCCAATCTTGTATATTTTTGCAATAAATGTTCATGTAAGTAGAAAAATCAACAAGTGTTAATGAATGAAATGTGTAAAAAACACATTTTTATCAATTAAATAAATTACATTTTTTTACTAATGAAATCCCCCAAACACATTAAATCAATTGTTTTTCTCCAAGAACTTATAACTAAAGTCAATTAGGGGTAAAAGCAAGGAAACCCATGCTCAAACACCTTTAATTTCCATTTTATTATGGAATATTTTATAGCATGCAAGAAAATGAGGCATGACCATTTTTTTTTATCAAGATCAAGGACTATTCGAACTTCCACTAGAGAATATTAGCTATGAAAGGGCCCACCCAATTCTTAACAGGCCGAGAAGCCCATCCAAATTTGGGCCTACTAAAAGGTGGCTAGAGCCCAATCGTGAGCTAATTTAGCAACAACAACAAAAAAAAAAACCTCAATCGTGTATTAATGAAAAATGATGAGCCTCAGTTTGTTATCTGGGTCATAAGACCTTATTCAACCAAAGATTATTGGTTGATCCATCAACTATTTCAAGTGAAGTATCGATTTATCATAAATTTGATGTGTGTGTATATCGAACTGATAACGTTTGACTTGACTTGAATTTGTAGGCATTAGGCGGAATTTAAGACGAAGATATATATAAAGAAGAAGGTGGTTTTTCATTGTCATCTAGTTTGTAAATTTGGAAAGGAACAAAATCAATTTCATGTTCAGTGTCGTTATTGTGACAGCCACATTCATTCAGATATGCATGTATCCCACATGGATTGTCCTCAAAGGGAAATGAATTATGCATATTTTACCATTTACAATTTCATGTATATTTTTCTACCCCGGTTCAATTACGTTTAACTTTGAAATTTTAAAAAGATCCGAGATGTAAATACTGCTATGATGACACTTTGTATAATTATCTTATTTTGTTGAAGGAGTAAAATTTGATAGAAAAATAAAGTATAACGTGTGGAAAAATATCAGTAGAAATTAGAGTATGTCTTACGTGATATGATTTCATGTGAGATCTTTTATATAAGATAAAATTCATATGAATCAATAAAATATATTAATTAATTCAACACGATCAGTTGGTTTCACATAATATCATATAAAATTCGGCCTCATTATGTAAGGTTTTATGTGAAATGGTTGTGTATAATTTTTTTCATTGAAATTAATGAGTATAATTTCGTGAAAATAAAATTCTATTGAACAAAAAATATAAAATTTAAAATTTAATATCCCAAAATTTAATTGAATTTTAAATTATTAAATTTTGGGATATTAAATTAAACATATATTAAATTATTTGTTAATCTTTTAAATTATTAAATTATTAAATTTTGGGATATTAAATTATTTTTTAATCTTTTGAATTATTAAATTAATAAAAATTTGGGATATTTAATTATACATATATTAAATTATTTTTTAATCTTTTAAATTATTAAATTTTGGGATATTAAATTAAACATATATTAAATTATTTTTTAATCTTTTAAATTATTAAATTATTAAATTTTGGGATATTAAATTATACATATATTAAATTATTTTTTAATCTTTTGAATTATTAAATTAATAAAAAATTTGGGATATTTAATTATACATATATTAAATTATTTTTTAATCTTTTAAATTATTAAATTTTGGGATATTAAATTAAACATATTTTAAATTAGTTTTTAATTTTTTAAATTATTAAATTTTGGGATATTAAATTATACATATATTAAATTATTTTTTAATCTTTTAAATTATTAAATTTTTGGATATTAAATTTTATATATATTAAATTATTTTTTAATATTTTAAATTATTAAATTTTGGGATATTAAATTATATATATATTAAATTATTTTTTAATATTTTAATATATATAATTAATTTAATTCATAGATTTTGAATTATTAAAAGTGAGGGCAAAATCGTCTTTTCATATTTTTTATCAGTCCTAACCTACAAAGCAAACACAAAATTTAAATTAAACTCACATTTGCAAACTCATAATCATTCAAAGTGAACATCCAATTTAACTTAAACCCACCACAAAACCTACATACCAAACACCCAAAAAGTGCTATTTTGTCTTCAATGAACAGTAAAAACCCACAATTTTTAACTCACCTAAACAATTTAGACGGAATTTTTTTTCACTGAAATGGAGACTGAATTGGGAAAATTTATTTTGGATTCTACAACGACAAATTGTATGTTGAGGACCTACTCATGCTAACCATGGTGGTGACAGGCAATAGCTGGTGCATGTGATAAGTTCCGAATTGGACAAACATTAAATACCAATACCTAAATCCATCACTTGTTTACTTACAATAGAAAACCAAACTCCATTTTTTAATTATATTGGTTATCAAATTAGGTTTACTATACATTCACATGAGATTCAATTGTTATGATTCAAGTGTTTTTACTTACTGCATTGATTTTTTAAATAAACTGTATAAGAACATAGTACAATCGTTCGCCCATTTAGTGCTAAATTTAAATATTAGTAGCAAACAAAATCGCACATGGCAAATTAAAGCTTAAAAATTAAAATAATATATATATATAATCGATCAAGTATTATGTTTAAATTTTCTACATTGAACTATTAAATACGAAATATTAAAATGTTCTAAAATTTCTATTTAAAAAATATGAACCATAATCAAATCAGAACCGCCTTTGATTGATGTTTGAGTAATGATTTTGCCCAATTCCAATCGGGAAAATCTTCTTCTAGTTTTTTTTTTGCAAACATATCAAACTACTTATGTTGGTTCAATCCAATACAAAAATTATTCTCTAGGACTCATATCAGTACCTAATAAAGAAGTCTCGAAATTTCATCAAGATTTAAATGTTATTTTCACCTTAAATTTTTATTTATATAATTGTCAAGACCAAAGATTCTAATACAACATATTACGACAATCTGATGTAATACTAGATGATCAATTTCTTAATTCTAAATTAAACTCCCTCAAAACTCAAAAGATCAAAATGGTCCATACAAGTAAAATAATGATTCAGAATATTTACATATATTTATAATATGTATGAAAACAAAAGGTTGATACTCTATATATTAACTTTAAAAAAAAAAGGGCAAATTTTAAATTCCTATCTTCATCTCAAGTCGACCTCTCACTTTCACAACCTTATCCACAACTTAAAAAACATATTTGTACCAAGTCACATCACATAGACAAATGAGAAATAGCAGCCAACATGAATGGAAATGGATTGTGATTTGTGCATGAATTAGTGAATGACCCTACTCTCTAAGCATACTATTCTATCACTAATTTAGATTTCGTATAGAGATAAGTTAAGTCTAAAGAAAATTTATTCAAATAATTTTTTGATACTTAGAACACAAGTTTAAATGAAAAAATTGAACCCTTCTTGGATTAAAAAATAAGATAGAAAAGAATGAGAACCCCAACCATGACCCCATCATATATATATCATCATCTAACGTCATAAATTAGTTCTTAAATCACAATATTCGATTGTGCCAATATTCCTGTATATTATATATATATATATATATATATATATATATAAAAGATAGGTTGGAAGTTGGAAACTTATCTTCATTTTATAATAATCGATAAAAGAAAGATTTAGGTGATAATCAAACTCTTCAACATAAATTAGACACCCAAAACCAAAGTAATCTATATTGATATTATAAACTTATTAAAATCCATTGTTTTCTAGTTTAAAAAATTGGTTAATTAATTCATAAAATGTAGTAATGCAATTAACGTTACAATGCCAAAAGCTATTACTTAAATAACGAATTATTGATCCTCTATTTTAATTTCGTGTTTCATGATCTTATATTTATATTTCATT
The DNA here is from genome assembly GCA_946896805.1 of Scutellaria galericulata. Taxonomy (NCBI): domain Eukaryota; kingdom Viridiplantae; phylum Streptophyta; class Magnoliopsida; order Lamiales; family Lamiaceae; genus Scutellaria; species Scutellaria galericulata. Next base: position 17,797,324 of record OX335790.1, read on the forward strand.
GTTTTAATTCACGTTATTTATAAAATAATGATGATATCTTTACATTTAATGTGTAGTGATTATTTTAAAATAATAGATTAAACATATGATAAGATGCGGGTCTAATATATATATATATATATATATATATATATATATAAATATAAATATATAAATTCACATTATTTAGTGGTAAGCATGATATAATATTTAATCACTATAAGAAAACTGTTAAATTTCAACGGTAATTCCAACGGAATTTGCGCCGTTGGAAAAGTAGGTGTTGGAATTTCAAAATTCCAACGACAAAATACTGTTGGAATTATTCCAACGCTTTTTAATATTTTTTAATTCAATATTAAAATAGGACGATGCCGTCATCATAACACTGACACGTCATCATGCCACGTCATCAAAGTGTTGGCATCATCATGGCATCATCATGCCTGTTGGAATTGATGATTCCAACGGTAATTTTAACGGAATAAGTGCTGACGTCATCATGCCTGTTGGAATTGATGATTCCAACGGTAATTTCAACGGAATTTGACATCATCATAACACTGACATGTCATCATGTCACGTCATCAAAGTGCTGGCGTCATCATGCCTGTTGGAATTGATGATTCCAACGGTAATTTTAACGGCAATTCCAACGGTAATTTTAACGGAATAAGTCAACAGGCATGGTCACGTCATCAAAGTGCTGGCGTCATCATGCCTGTTGGAATTGATGATTCCAACGTTATGATTCCAACGGTAATTTTAACGGCAATTCCAACGGTAATTTTAACGGAATAAGTCAACAGGCATGATGATTCCAACGGTAATTTCAATATTTCTGGCGTCATCATGCCTGTTGGAATTGATGATTCCAACGGTAACGTCATCATCATAACACTAACTCCAACGGTAACGTCATCATCATAACACTAACTCCAACGGTAATTTCAATATTTCTGGCGTCATCATGCCTGTTGGAATTGATGATTCCAACGGTAACGTCATCATCATAACACTAACACGTCATCATGCCACCTGTTGGGAATTGATGATTCCAACGGTAACGTCATCACAACAACACTGACACATCATCATGCCACGTAATTCCAATGCTTTTTAAATATTTTTTAAATCAATATTAAATAGGACGATGACATCATTATAACACCGACATGTCATCATGCCACGTCATCAAAGTGTTGGCGTCATCATGCCACATCATCATATCAAAAATTGCGCGTTATCTGGGATTTGAACCCGAGTGACAAGGTGGTACTTCAACCACTAGACCACTATTGCTTTATGTAGTAATATTCTACATGCATTTCTTTTATTTCAATTTGACAAAATTCCAATGGTTTTTCAGACCGTTGGAAATAGTAATTCCAATGACTTTTCCAACGGTTTTTACTTGTTGTTGGAATTTCCAATCCGTTGGAAATTCCGACGGCCACAAATGCCATTGGAAATGCCGTTGGAATTTGACAAAATTCCAACGGTTTTTCAGACCGTTGGAAATAGTAATTCCAATGACTTTTCCAACGGTTTTTTCTGTTGGAAATAGTAATTCCAACGGTTTTTACTTGTTGTTGGAAAATTCCAACGGCCACAAATGCCATTGGAAATGCCTTTGGAATTTGACAAAATTCCAACGGTTTTTCAGTCCGTTGAAAATTTTCCGTTGGAATTGGGGTGTTTTCTTGCGGTGAATGAGTAAAAACCAAAATCATTAAAAAGAACAAATTAATTATAGGAGCCATGGATATTCAATAACTCTGTGTGACCCTACCATAATAACTTTATGCACATAAGAATCTTTTTCAGATTTAATTCTGCGCTACGACTTGAAATTAAATTATAAATAATCAATTAGACGAAATAATCATATTATTCTGTTTAGATTATCTATATACTTTATATTGCAGCATTTGATTCGCATAATCTCTTCAATTCAAATTATTACTAAACATAAAATTAATCCATAATGATTTCATTAATCTCTCACAAGGGAATCTAATGCGTCATTAGGCTCAATAAAAATAATAAGTAATATTTAAAAATAAATATACTTTTTTGAAGTAAAACAATGTAAATATATATAAAATTATAAGTATAAAACCACTACGTTGAAACGAAAAATAAAATTATTTTTTAAAAAGATATAATAAGTAACGCTTGCTCAAAAAATTAATATTTTAGAATAAAAAAGTATTTATTTTTAAAAACTATGTAATATATTAATTAAGAGAAAAATTAATATATCGATCCATATTATGTAATATCTATAAACAAATTAGACATCTTATAAACGACTGTAAATAAAATTGCAACAATCTTGTGAGAGAATTGGTAAATCATCTCTCTCATAACGGAAAATCATTTATTAATTCTTATTATGAGCATTAAGTATATGTACATAAAAGACCCTTTAAAACAAGTATGTAACAAAAGTCCATTTAAAAAAAAAAAACTCGGACTCCGGGTTTTCCGTTTCGGGTTATCGGACCACCAAAAAAAGATCCATCCCTCAGGCTGACGTTATCGCCACCGCTCAGTCGCCTTACACCGCCGCGCTAAGACTCGGACATGACGGAGAAACGGCTGGGAAGCCGCCGGAATTCACCGCGGCGGCGCTGCTGATGAGACGACGGCCGAATCAGAGCGGCCAAAGCTCTCTTCACTAAGTCCCCTTCCACAGTGCCGATTCTCACCAGAGAATTCTTCATGGCGGAGCGCACCATGTTCAGCCTAGTGGAGCTCCCATACGACGCCGTTTGGGATGATCTACTCGAAACGGAGCCGTTCTTGTGCAGGCTGCATCTGAACGAGCCGGGGTGGTTCGTCGGCGAGCACATGCACGTCCTCTTCTGAGCGGTGGCCGGAGGTTTCTCGACGGTGGTGGACACGGAGAAGGACCGGTTCGGGGAACCAGTCCGGTCGAGGGAGAAGCTGAGGGAGGAGGAAGTGTAGTTGAAGAGGTTTACGCTGGTGGGAGATGAGGTGGTCGGTTTTCTGAATGAGTTGGCAGTGCTGAAGGCGGATGAAGTGGTGGAGGCGAAGGAGGACGACGGCGCGTGGCGGTTGGCTCTTCCAGGTGGGGAGGTAGACCGGAGGACCGGTCCGGTTGATCTACGAGGGGAATAAGCCGCCATTTGTAGAATTGAGGATATCTTATTTGCTAAGGATGGAGAGTTCGAGTGTTGAAACTGGCAAACCCATCTAAACTCCAGTTGTGTATTTATAGGGTTTAAAAATGAAGAAGAGAGATTTGTTTATAAAAAAAAAAAAAAAAGGAAAAACAAAAGAAGAGTTTATTTTGAGGCGACTAAACAGTTTGGACTTATCGTTTTGGATCCAATCAAACGTAGCACCAATGAATACTAAAGAACGAAAACTGACAAAACAAAAAACGGTGAAAATGGGCAAATCAGATTTACTGTAACTAAAATCTATGTATCATGTAACAAAACACATTATATTAATTTTAGAAATAGAAATGATTACAAATTATAATTTTTTTTTAATATTAAAATTATGTAATTTTGATGTGGCATACAAGTGGAAAGAGGATCTGGTCTGGAAAATGGGTCCCACAAAAATATTACTAGCATAATTATTTTTTTAGATCTCACTCATTATTATTACAAGCATAATTTTGTTAATTATGATGCACATGTTAAATAAAAAAAAAATACAAAAACTTATATGAGACGGTCTCACGAATAGTTACTGTGAGACGGAACTTCATTATCCATAAACAACATGTGAATTGTAGGGGCAATGCAATAAAAATCGGTGAGCATTCTCACAAGAGACCCACTCATAAAAAAATTTAGCTTATTTATAAAGTGATTATAAAGCTTAATTATTATATTTAACATGTGTCTATAGTGAATAAGTAGTTATTTTTGTCTCTTTAATTATGTGCTGATATGATTGGTTTGGTTTAATATTTCAGCTAGTTTATTTGCTTCCTTTATTTATTATTATAAACTTGTTTTCTGTTTTTGTAAATCACAATTATAATCTTATTTACTTATTGAGAGTAATGATCATTTTTTAATTGAGTGAAGTACCCTAGCTACTTAATACACTTTGTTAACAAAACTGATCTTTTAATATTGGAGTGGTTCCAATTATAAAACATTTGATATAAGAATAAAAGAGAAATATAAAATTTTAAAATTGTATTCATTTTTGTGTTTTCTTATTTTGAGTAAAATTTTATGATTGTTTATCTTAGTAGACGGGGCCAACATATCCTACTTCAAAATATCACTTAAATTTAAACACATCATAGATTAATTTATAATGTGTGGGATATTTGAAAAGTGAATTTGATGTTGCCACGGAAAAATCATGATTTTTTTAATAGCGCTAGATGCCCATGTGAAGTGTTATTTGGGATTTGGGAAAATATGTTTTGGTGCATGAATGAAGATTTATTTTGATCTCAATTGTTTTTATATAAATTTAATTTATTGATATTGTTTATCTGTTCTCAAATGACCTCTATTAGAATTCTTAACAAATTAATATGAATTTTAAAAATTCATTAAATATTGCAAGAATGCATGTGTTTGATTTGGTCAAATATATATATATATATATATATATATATATATATATATATATATATATATTTATCCTACCTAGCTACTTATAAATTAATTTTCTTATTATTATATATTAAGTCACATAAATTATATAATTATTTGGAGTAAGAAATAGTAAAATAGGATAAGAAAAAAATTAAATTAGTTAAAACATAAAAACATTTTTTTAGTTAAATTGACTGAAATATGAATTGAGTCTCAACTTACAATAATCAAATAACACACAAATATGATAATCCTGTATGTGTCCATGACACAACTCGATGACCTCCACGACCCATGCAACTAACTATACGAGTATACGACCCATGCGACATGAACAACATACATAAGCTAGGGGTGTCTTTGTCAAACTCACTTTCTTTCACTAATTTCCTTTTCTTTTTATTTTATTATTTTAAATTTTTTGTTATCTTATTAAACTATTTCTAGCTATTATCACTATTAACTTTACCACTCAATATACAATATTACTTAAAAATAATATAATAATGATAATAATTGTTTTGCCAAATGTACTGGCCATGCCCCATTCATTCAAAAGTGTCTCTTCAACAATATCATAACTTGTAAATAAAGAATCAAAATCAACCAACCACATCGTGCGGGTCGGTCACTCCCTTCCAAGACAATGGTTTCAAAGAAGAGTAAGAAGCCCTAATCAAAACCTGATGGGCTAGATAATTTTCATGAGCATCATCATTCAAAATATTAACTAAGGTCGTATCGATTGGTACTTTGCGAAGCTGCCGAGCTCAAGGTCGGTGAAGTACCTAACTTCATTGGGTCAATCCCATCAAAAAATCTAATCAAAATTTAAAGTAGGAATTTGAACCCCTAAATCATGAGATTATATACTTCTGTATCTCAAATGCTACTAATGTATTCAATCAAGTTTCAATCCTACTGTTAAAAGAAAACAATCATTATTTGAAGTGGATTTAAATTTTTTCATGATTATTCCAAATAACTTTGAATTTTTTTAATGAATTTTTTTTATAGGGTATAATCGAAAAGTAGATCTTGTATATCTGAAAATATTACATAAATATAAATTAAAGTCTTAATACAAAATTTGTACAAAAAGCTGTAAATTCTCAAAAAACTAGCCCTACCTATCTTTTGATTGAGCTGTTTTAGTCAATCAGAAGGACGAACAACCCTTAAACTCGAAGCAAATTACTTGCACATTTCCACACTTGTCTCGTAGTCGATGATGACAACAACAATAACATCATCAAACTATACATACCTTGGAAAATGAAAAAATAAATTTAAATATTATATTTATAAGACTGACAAGAAACAATTATAAGAAAATTAGGAAGAGATGTGATCACCGCCGTTGCATTGCACCACGGTGAGAGACAAAACGACAAAGCAGAAAGCCGTTTGATTAACGATCGAACGACTGACTTAACTGTGTGGGTAAGCTATCAGTGGGATGCATGCCACCTACGTTTTCTTCTTTGGTGACACACTCTATATAGATTACACGTATTCTCTTTCTACTTTTTATAATAATATAATAATTATATTTTTAAGAAAAAAGATTCTATGCTCTTTTGTGGAAGATTGGGTTCTGATAGAGGTGGAGGTGAGCATGTGGGCTGTATGCCTGTATCCTTGACTAGAAATTCGTGTTATCTATCTTATTTTTATTTTACCATAACAATAATTTTATTACATTTAATTAATATTTTATATATATGTTTCTAGTGGTCATTATACGTTGCTTGTATTGTTTGTTTTATTTGAGTTATCTATTTTTCGTGATATTTTTTGTGATATTTGTTCACAACTTGTGTCAATTCCGTGTTGTAGATGTTATTTGAGTTATCTATTTTTTGTGATATTTGTTCACAACTTGTGTCAATTCCGTTTTTTTTTTGTGTGTCAATTCCGTGTTGTGACATCTACAATGTTGTTAATACATATATAACTTTGTTAGTTTATTATTTATTTAAAAAGGTGAAATACTTTGACTGTTTAATAAAATGGGAACAAGAATGAGTGTTAAATATCACACGAGTGGATGCTGCTTGCTTTCCACAGAAAGTGGTTGAAACTTGACAGTTTATATTCAAATCAGACCCCATACCAATGAATTAATTCATGTACCACGCACATGTGTAAACACATTGATTTTGAAAATAAATACAGTTACAAATCATAATTTTTTTTCAATATCAATACTACATAGTTTTAATGTGACACATAAGTGGAACAATGATTTTGGTGCAGAGAATCCGATCTGATTTATATTGGCCCAAATGCATGGAACCATTATAATTTAATAAATAAGATCCTAGGCTTCATCACATGAAGATCAGGGACCAAGTTGACCAAATCTCTTTTCAATAATTGAACCCAACTTTGATTAGCCCCTTTCGAACCAAATTAAGAAAATTGATATCCTAATTTTGAAATTTATAGGAATATATTTCGATATTTGTGTTGGGGGTGATGGAGCCCAATTCATTAATCAAAGAAGGTGGGGAAGTAATTTAAGGAGGTAAAATAAATAAATAAATTTAAGTCCAATAAATTATGTATTATGTTGAATAAATTCTACAATAATTACAGAATTTTCAGTGGTGAGTTTAAAAGAAGTAAATATGGATAATTATATTGTTCTTTTAACTTTAAAATTTTTAGAATTATTTAAAATTCCAAAGATGAACCATATAAAAGAAAAATGTTTACATATAAGTTTGGATCATATAAACAACAAATTATTCTATTGGTTATTATAACAAGTTAATCAGCCGGACTAAAAAATTTAAAAAACCAAAATTTTGAGAAGCAATGTTAGAAAACTAAAAGACATTATTCCTAATGCTTAATTATATTTGGTAAATTGACTTAATACGATTAATGTGGAACTGGGCTTCTTGGGCTGAATTGGAATTGACGTTCCTGATATGGGCCGAGCCTCTATACTTGAAATAAATTAAGATTTCTTGGGCTTCCTTAAGGAAGAATAACGCAGATCTTTTCCATGAGGTTTTTAATATAGTTGACAGTGCATTTTCATCGATTTTTATTTTTTTTCGAAGTTAAAAGATATAATAATAAAATTTCGACAATTTTATCAAATTTTCGAAATACTAAACATCGATCAGGTTTAACCGTGAAATTACCAAAATTTTCTGATTTTTTATTTTTTCCCTGTTCGACTTTCATAGATTGATAGAAAAGGGTAAACACGTTTTTTTTTTTTGTTATAAATACTGACCTAATCCAAATAATATGAATTAGTCGAGTCATTCAAATAGTTCTGCACCGATCCATGTCACTAATTATATAGAGCCACGCTGCAGTACATCTTGTGCACGGATCGGTGCACAAGGTGTATCGTGCACAACAATTCAAACCACAGCCCGTGCACAACAATTCAAACCACAGCCCCACACTCACAGTAAGGACGCGCTCTTGCGCCATCAATTAAATTTTTTTTTACTGAAATTCACTGTTCATCGTCTTCTCGCCAGTTTGGGGAAAAACTACAACAACCATTGATCAAACCACGAAGTAAGCTCTTCTTTCAATTCGATCCATAGACATAACGTCTAATATTGATCAAATTTCGACCATAAACACATAAATACTGTTTCTGAAAAAATATAATTTTGTCATTGATGAAGGTTTGAAGATGAGACAATGATTGATGAAGGTTTAAAGTTGATACAGTATTCAAATACCAATTGATTGAAGGTTTTAGTGTTTGAATTGAATGACGAATCTCAAAAAAAATTGGGAGAACTGCGACATCGATTAACAAAATCACAAAGGAAAAATTTCCGTCATTGATACAGTGTTATGTATAAATTTATGTAGTACTGTTGTGTTATTTTAGTCATACGGTTGTGTTTATTGAGTGGTACTGTTATGTATAAGTTAGTAATACTGTTTTGTATAAATTATATAGAACTGTTATATTAATTTATGTAATACTGTTGTGTTAATTTAGTGATACGGCTGTGTTTATTGAGTAGTACTGTTATGTATAAGTTAGTAGTACTGTTATGTATAAGTTAGTAGTACTGTTATGTATAAATTATATAGAACTGTTATATTAATTTATGTAATACTGTTGTGTTATTTTAGTGATACGGCTGTGTTTATTGAGTAGTACTGTTATGTATAAGTTAGTAGTACTGTTATGTATAAATTATATAGAACTGTTATATTAATTTATGTAATACTGTTGTGTTATTTTAGTCATACGGTTGTGTTTATTGAGTGGTACTGTTATGTATAAATTATATAAAACTGTTATATTAATTTATGTAATATTGTTGTGTTATTTTAGTGATACAGTTGTGTTTATTGAGTGGTACTTAGTAGTACTGTTATGTATAAATTATATAGAATTGTTATATTAATTTATGCATTCAACAGAGGTGCGAAATTTGTAAAAAATTAGAAAAAAATAAACACAGAACATGAAATTGAAAAATAAATCATGAAAAATAAGTTAGTTTTGAGAATTTGAGTTTTTCTTCTAATAGAGAAGAAGACGCTGAAGAAGGAGAGAGAAGAATACGCTAAAGAAAACGAGAGAAGAAGACGCTGAAGAAGGAGAGAGAAGAAGACGCAGACAGTTTCACGCGTCTTCAATGTCTCCTTTCTCCCAGAAAATTAATATTATTGGACCAAAAATTTAATAAAAATAGGTTGTATATCAATTGGGCTTGAATATGAGATGAATATCAAATTGTGGTGCACAGATCTAGGATCCATGCACCTCGTGCACAAAAGTTTTTGCCAATTATATATACCATATTTTCTGCTAATAAATAACAATTAAACTGCGTGTCCCTATTTCTCCTCCTCCTTTTGAACATGGATCATTATTATTGTGCATTAATTTTTTGTTTTTTTTTCCGTGAAAATTTAGCACTTCTGAATTAAGGTGTAAGAGCAATATATGAAAAACGTACATGTTCTCATGATTTTCCGAGGTATATATATAATTAATCGAGAAGTACTATATATATATAAGGGGAAAACATTTTTAAAGTCTTGTAATTTAGTCCTTATCCAGAAAATATTAGTAAGTTTGATATGTTCAATTTTGGTTTTTGTATATATATAAGAAAATGTTCAATTTAAGGACTCCGGCTATTGTCGACCACTTAAGTCGTCGGATTTTGGCACGTGAGAGCATGCGGCCAATTTAATTAGTTAAAAATTATGTTTTTTTCGCTGCTTCTTCCAATCAAGGAAAAAAATTTCGTGAAATTTCGCTAATTTTGAGTCACCGAAATTGAAACGGGGGTTGAATAAATTTCGTCAGCATTTCACCGAAATTTCGGTAAATTTCGATTTCGATTTCGGTGAGGTTATAGTATAAAATGTTTGAAAATCTCGAAATTTCGGTGAAATTTCAGTAAATTTCGATTTCGGTGAAATTTTTGTTTTTTTTACCCCAAATAATTATAATATTTTATAATGAATTACACCAATTTTTTAAGGGAAAAAAAATTATATTTTGCACATTATAATTATAACGTGTATAACACTATCAAATAATTTTCTTACATATTTATCGTAAATGGCTCACGGATTGAAAAGATGAGATGAATTATTCCACTTTATCGTAAATGGCTCACGGATTGAAAAGATGAGATGGATTATTCCATTCAAACCACATTATCTACTACTACTACTATTACATATTTATCGTAAATGACTCACGGATTGAAAAGATGAGATGGATTATTCCACTTTATCGTAAATGGCTCACGGATTGAAAAGATGAGATGGATTATTCCACTCAAACCACATTATCTACTACTACTACTGCTACTGCTGCTGCTGCTGCTACTACTACTACTAATAATAATAATAATAATAATAATAATAATAATGTAGTGTCATTCATAAGTTATTCAATTATGTATTCAATTATTTTTGGTTATAGTAATAATGTATTCAATTATTTTGAATTTCTCATGTTATTATACCAGACAACATTTTAATAATAGTTAATTTCAATATTGGTTGTAAATATGTCATTTTGTTTGAACTTTTAAGTTGAATATATGCATTAATGTTAGTTATAATATTCAATACAATATCATATCCAAATTCCCAAATTTTAACAAAGTTTTTGACATTTTTCTAAATTTTACCGAAATTTCCACCGAAATCGAAACTTTCACCGAAATTTCCGTAATCAATGTACCGAAATTTCTACCGAAATCGAAATTTTCATCCTTGCTTCCAATTGAACCCTTAGACATTTACAACAATTTCAAATCCCCCAAAACTAGGGTTCTTTGTTAAAATTTAGGGTTGCAGTTGGGTGAGGATAATTTGTTTTTTCTCTTTCTGTTTACTCGATTGTTCACTTAAAGAAGATGATGAGGTGTAATATATTGATCGCGTGCTCTCACATATATATAAAGAATGTTTTTCCCCTATATATAATAATTCTGTAATAGTGTGTGTGTGTTCAACAATTACAAGAACTTAGAGACATCATATTCAGTTAATTGATACTAAGATGAACATACTAAGTATATAGTTGAGTCAACTAGCTAGGATGCAACATATATATGCACAAGTGCTAGCTAGTGGTGATACTTCACGACAACAAGGACACAATCAACTAAATTTAAGAATTAAGTTTTTCGCAATTTAATTAGTTAAGGATATATGGGATTGTATTCCCAACTTAGTTAGATGTAAGTTGGAGTATTGGATTAAAAATATATACATATATATCAAGTTTTTCTTCTTATGAACTGTTATAACTTACTAGGAAACATAAGTACTCTTATATCATAAAGTATGTTCACAGCACTACAAATCTCCAGAACTTAATAGAGTGGGTCTTACGTAAGACCGTTTCACGGATCTAGTTATATAAGATGGGTTAACCTATAATCTACATTTCACAATTCACATGTGAATTTGTGGAATTAAGTTTTGTTTGTGGATGTAAGATACTAAGATCCGTCACATGATACCATCTCATATAAGTGTGATTTAAGTATCAAAATACACAAACACAAATAGTGCACGTAGAATATTATAATACATTCATGTTACCCTACCCACTGTGGGCACGTTAAGATATACCCACGATTGATGTGTCAAAAAATCTAGTATACCTATTAATTTCACTTTCCATATAATGAGGGGATGTGATCATTACACGTCACCAATGGACATATTAAGAGTTGTCCATGGTGGACATTTTATCATTTTCGTAATACAATAATCTCAATATGATTTTTTCTTTTGAGATAAACAAGAAAAAGAATTACTCATTACCTTGTGATCTTGACTATAAATAGAGGCAATGACAAAATTGACCATATGAACGAAATTGGAGATATATTGAACTATATGTACTGCTGTTAAATAATTACATGCATGCATCCATTCATATGATCAATGACAAAGAATATGAAATACATATATAATAAGCAATCGAAATCAGATTAACTATAAACAGATCAATGAGGCAGCAGATACTATAAGTAATAAGTTTTTATTGAGGCATAAAACCCTAAATACTAATTAAGAAACTAGCAACAGTCTCTTTAATTACCTCTATATATCTCTAACTATCTCTCTCGTTGTATACATAGAACTAATTAATTGTAGATATATAGAAGTGTATCAGTATATGCATAACTACTTTGCATAACATATATGATCTTATGCATATATGTTCTCTTCGAATATACTCACACAAGTATATCAATCCAAATTTAGGCAGCAGGTGCGATCAAGCTGCTATCATCATCGTCGTCGTCATCATCATCACCTTCTCTCAACACCTTAAAATCATAAATTGCAGCAGCCCTAATTTCGTCGGCGAAATTAGGGTTCCTAGCAAGGTTCTTGCTAACAACAATCACCATCTTGAGAGAGAGAGAGAGAGAGAGAGAGAGAGTTTAGAATATTGGTATACTGGTATTGTTCTAGGGTTTGAAGAGAGGGTGGTGATATTTATAGGAAGAAAAAAAAGAAAAGAATGAAATAGGAAAGGTGTGTAGGAATTAAGTGTTGCTATTCAGAATCTCTTTAGTGGTGGCAATAGTAAGGATGAAAAAGGAGAAGAATTTAGAGGTGCAGAAATGTAGTCTCCATGAGATTATTCCACATGAGCTTAGCTCATGTTGGAAGACGCTCAACACGTGCTCACCAACACTCCACCTCCTCTTTCTTCCTCCATCGTGTGCACTGTTCTTTCCACCTCACAAGATTGGTCAAATCATGATTTTAGATGAGAGTGTGTGTGTGTGTGTTTATGCATGTATGAATATTTCCATAGAGGTGCAACACTTCGTGGAACCTTTTTATTTTTAGGTCAATTGTTGAAGTAGGAGATCACCAAGAAGATTATGGAAATAATCAATTCAGAATAAAAGATCACTAAGAAGACAACGGAAATTAAGGAATTAACAGCGATCAAGAGCATATGTATAACTATGATTAATTGTGATGAATGTAAAATTACACTCTTCAACACCTAGTACCAATAAAGGGAAAACTTCATTTTTCATCATGTATCTTAAGCAGTTATGTTAGATTTTTAATATCGTGTGAACGTTTGTTAATTTTGGTCATCTAACTATTAATTTTTTTTCAAATTTTGATCCATGCGATCTTGTTGGGACTATCAATTTTTGCATACGCGATCAATACTAGATTTGAATTAAAAATCCACGGCGGCCATTCTGGGGTTCACTGAGGAAGAAATCGAAAGTTTGAGTAAAATCGGATGAAAATGGGTAAAAAGTGACAGTTAGAAGACAAAGATTGGAATGTTTAATTAAAACTAGCGGTAAAAAAAAAAAAGACAATTCCAAAATTACTGGATGAAAATTGTATTTTTTTTAAAAATAAATGCATGTTATCTGACACGTGTTGAAGATAATCATGAGATATACGAATAGGAAACAAGATCTTCCACGAGTACGTACTCGAAGAAATTTGAAAAAAAAAAAATCATCAAACTAGGTGGGATTTTGGTTCAATGATCCTAATTTAGACATATATAGTTTATGGATACAATTGTGCCCACTGAGAAATATGTGAGAATCTTAGACATAATTATGGCCATTTGTTGATCACACTAGCTACATTCTTTATTCCAATGATTTCATTCTTATATTTCTATATTAGTTAGTATCATGATTTTGTTGTACAAAATGACAAGGCACCATTACTATATATATATATATATATTATATGGTGTGTATTAAATGTATATATTAGAGAAATCATATATAAGTATGGTGGAACATTTAGGCCCCCGCTCGATAAATATTCTGCCAAACCCATTTTTTAAGTATGATAAGGTGGACTAGCCCAACGAGCTCGTCTCGTTTTGACTACTATGTAGCATATCCCATTTGCTTTATTTCTCTTCTTTGGACTTGAAAAAACTAAAATGTTATAAAATGTAATGTTTCGTTTTTATTATTTAGAAATTAGACAAGATCACAACTAAGGGATGTGAAATAGAACCCTAAAATCAGATTCTCCATTGGCAATTATATACGAGATATTTATCATGCGATCTTAATTACAATATTTGTGTCTTAACTGGAACGTTAAGTAATAGAACTTATATTGATGATAAAAATACGTATCAATGTTAAAAGTTGTTGATAGCTCTAGTTGTCGCATTAATAGTTACCCGTTTTTATTTTGCGGGCTAGTCTTTTGAACTTTTAATCAAGTAATTTAATTTGGTGACAAATATTCAAAGAGATAAAACACTTTAAAATGTAGTATATAAATCTAGTTGTAGGATAATCATTAGTTCTAGTATCCAGTTGGTTTAAATTTTCCTTTCTTTAAATCATTTTTTTCAAAAATCTAAGTTGATCCTTTATGTTATTCAAAATCAATTTTTTACAACATTAGCATCGGATCAGTGATAAAATGTTAAAGATGAACATGATTATCAATCACCAATTATAAAGGTGGTTTGATCTCCAATTGTATATCAGAAACATAAATTTGTTCAATAAATTTAGGGACCTACAGAAAAAATTGGTCATTAAATTTGAGCAACTAGCATTTAGTAACTAAATTGCCTTCATTTCAAGTTCATCAAAATGTGATTTAGAAATGGATATTTTGTCACTAGAAACACGTTTCTCGTCTTTAATTTACTATTTTCTTGCGGTGTAAAAGAGAAAAATGCAAAGTCAAAATCTACATTTTAGGCAATGTTTGGATTAGTGTTTGTTAATTGGGATTTGAGATTTGGATTCATTCAAATTCCCGTTTGTTTCGAGGTTAAAAAAATATTATATAATCTATCAAAATTATACTTTATTTAAATAAAAATACGATCATTAACTCTATATAATAACCTATTAATACGCAAATTTCAATATACACCTAAATTTATGCGGTACACACCTATAATCATGTGATACAATATTAATCCTACCCTACAAAATTACTAAACAAACACGAATTTTAACTATTCACTTTTATTTTAAAAATCTAGAATTTCCAATTCGAATTTTCCCAATACTACGTGGACTCAAAACAAACATAGTTAACCTGCATTAGTATCAGAAAATTGAAGGGTATGGTAATTTTATCATATTTAACTCTTATTTGATGGAAGAGTGAAAAAAAGTTACCAACTTTATCTTTTGATATGGGCCCCACTACGACACCTTTCCTCTTGGTAGATTTGTTGTAGATTTACTAGTTAAAAGCCCATCAATATAATTGTTGTAGTAGCTGGGCCTATAATGGACACCTGACGTTGTAGATTTTAACAAGTCTCTGCCCGTATTTAATTGGACAGAACTAAACAATATAATATGGGCTTAAGTTGGAGATTTTGTTAAGGTCAGCCCATATGGTTCTAAATGGGCCCACCGGCCCAGACCTAGCCCATACTACATGATAAGATCTGTTGCAACTCATACTCCTTTTTTTTTTCTTTTTTCTTTTTTAAAATTCAACGGTATGGTCTCGACTCTCGAGTGATTATAATAGGAATTGCTGTCGAACTATTGTTTAATTGGGTTTTATAATTGTTGAAAAAATAAATAATTTTTTATTTTGTTTTGAAATGACAAAAAGAACTCAATAAAAATAAATAAATAAATAAATGTACCTGGAATTCATTTTACAAACACAGACCAATGACCTAATTCAAAACAAAATAAATGTAGAAGACAAAATCTTGGTAAGACCGTCTCATGGAATCACATTCCCTGAGATGGATCTGATCGGACCGAATATAAAAAAATTATATAATATTTTTGTGTGTACTATTAAGTAATAATTTTCTATATATTAGGGTATATTATAGGATGCATTTTGAGTTGGGTAAGACTATAAAAAAATATGTAATACTTTTATATGTATCAGGTAATACTTTTGTATTATAGGATGATTTGAATTGGGTCAGGCCGAGTTTTCTCAAAAACGCGCGGATCCTAGCACTTCTTCTCTCTCCCTCACTTAACATGAGGATAAAATCACATTTGATCTCATAACTATCGCCTTTTTCGCAAATAGTCCCATAACTATTTGCTTTTTTTTTTTTTTAATTTAGTCTCATAACTCAAATAATTGCTCGATTTTGGTCTCAATGTCGCCGAAAATTTCAAAATCGGTCGGAAATTTCAAAAGTGACTGGAAAATAGTCACGTGAGTTGCACATGACATCCAATTTGGAGGTTTCCGGTGATGACTAATGACATGACGTGACCATAATTATTCTATTGGTTGAAGCATTTTAATTAATTCTAATTACATGGCACACCACCTCATTAGTCATAGCCAGAAATCCCAAATTGGATGTCAGGTGCAATTCCCATGATAATTTTCCAGTCGATTTTGAAATTTCCGACGACATTGAGACCAAAATAGGGCAATTATTTGAGTTACGAGACTAAATCAAAAAAGTAAATAGTTATGAGACTATTTGCGAAAAAGAAGATAGTTATGAGACCAAAATTGATTTTATCCCCTTAACATGTAATATTTTTATTAATATTAGGTAATATTTTTCTATATATCAGATAATGTTTTTGTATTATGTACACATACTACATAATATAATACAAAAATATTACCTAACATACACAAAAATATTACATGATTTTATGTTCGATCTGATCTGATATGTCTCACGAAATGGGATTCGTGAGACAGTTTTATGCAAGACTCACTCAACGTAGAAAGACTAAACTTTTGCAAAACGAAATGAGATCTGTGAAACGATTTTACGCAAGACTCACTCAACGTAGAAAGACTAAACTTTTGCAAATAAAAGGGATAATCCAATTTATTAATTATAAATATAATAATAATATCAAGTAAAAAAATGCACAATAGTTTTTTTTTTTTTTTTTTTCCTTTTATAAGTTAATTACTTATCTAAAAGCAGTGAAAATAGTGTAAGTAAGCCGAAATAAGTAATAATAATATAAAAAAAAAATCTCAACAATGAGAATTAACATCCATAAAATAAAACAAGTTGTCATATAAAATAATGTTGTTCAAACCTATTTTATTCCCTCACTAATTTTGTCTGATATATATTTTTTTGGGGTTCGAGACTAAGGCAACTGGCCTTACATAGAAATACCAAACGAGTGTCTAAATAATGAGCATAGTAAAATGTTATTCCAAAACTAAAATCAGAAAAATGTACAAAACCCTAACTTGGGAACTGGGAAACACGTGATGCCATTAAGACAAAACACCCCGACAAAATGTTTAATTAATAATTAACCCAAAATGTCCTCAAGAAATTCAATATCATTTTCTTTCTTGAATTTCCAAAAAAGTAATTAAATATCATAACCATTATTAATATTATTATTGTTAGTTATTCTAACACAAAGGTGACCTATGAGGAACTCCTTTCCTTCTACTCATGCTAGTGGCCATGTCCTCTTCTGTAATTATATTCTTATTTGCCAATCTTCCACAAATATAGAGCCCACTTCTCTTCTTCCTTACAAACTCTGTGCAAGCAAAGCTCAGGTTCTCTGAGCCCGACGACGAGCTCAAGGGCTCGTCGCTGCTATCCACAATAGTTGAATTGGGCGTTTCATTCGTTGTTTCGTCGTCTCCTATGTCTTGTGGAATGAAGAAATCCGGACTAAGTTGAAGAGTGTTGCATACTCGTAAAAATGGAGATAAGTCATTGTAGTGTTTAAGCACAAAATCGACCTGATCATGATATTGATACCCATAATTCATCAAAATATCGTAATAAAATTTAAATTCAAGAAATATTAATTAAATATTGTATTTAAACATATGAATTTGAAATTCATAACTACGACGGTCAAAAATCCTTGAAACCCTAGCTTCAAAACAAAAAGGACCATTGATCATAATTATGAGAATTGGAAATTTGGGAATAGATCAATGCCCATATTATATCAATATATTTGAAGGCAAATTAATTTCAAAATAACTATAAAATTATGGGTGTATACTGAATTATGCTCTAGAACTAAGTGAAGCTAAAATTCAACACTTTAATAACATAATTACTTGAACATACTGCAGAATTTTAATAAAAAACATGAAATTCAACTGAAATAACTCATAGCCACGAATAATAAAACAAAATTTTCTTTAAACTAAAAATTCACATACCTTACAACCTAGAGAGCAATGGAAGAAAGGTTCTTGGAGACACCTATCACAAGATGTGCAATAATTTCCAGAGCCTTTGAACTGCCTGTTTTGTGGCCTTTTCTTGATAAACAACACTTTTGCAGCATTGATCGTATACGCCTAATAGTTAAATTAATGTTGAATTATGCATATACAAATCATTCAAGCATAGAAAAACCTAACAAAATTATGGATCAAAACTATATATATGTACCTGGATGTTAGAGCAATCCATAAGCTTCTCAATGTCCTCCAATCGAACGACTTCATGATAAACATAACGACGAATCTGAAGAAGCCTATGGGATCGATGAGAAAGAACACAATGAGGACAAATGCTAGTGCAACAATCCAAACAACAGATATTCTTCTCGTTCTTCTTAGCAGCATCATGAGTCGAGCAAGGAGCGAAGAATTTCTGCGCGTAAAGCCCTTCCAACCATGCAGGCATCTCACCTCCTCCCTATATGTATACTGTTAATGAAATTGTACCTAATTTAAACATGATCGATTAAGGGAAAAAAAAAAAGCAACGTACGTACCATGATCATATATGGTGCAAATTAATTTTTGGATGTTTTGTTGTAGTACTTATAATTTGGTGTGAATATGATGTAACTGGAGAAAGAGAGGGCTTCAACTGTGCTTGCTACGCTTATTTATGGAGTTTCTGTTTCACAAGGGATGGGACTAAACTTTTTTTATTTTTTTGGGTTATATAATATACTGACTCTCCGTACACTAATCACTGTTTTTTTTTTTTTTTAATAATTAACACTTACTGTATTTCTCTTATATGTCTTAATTAACATCTTTAGTTCAATAGATCATAATTGTTTTCAGGGTTAAGTTTAATTTTGATTTATACAAGATATTTTCCATTTTTTAACAACCAAATATCTATTTTTCAATTTTGGTATTCTATGTTTTTGTTCTATCCAATTTCAACTTTTTTTTTTCAGAATTTTCAAAATTGCTGAAGCGGCAGCGACGTGGCCGCCACGTCAGATTTTCTAAGAACACACTAGAATTTTCACAACTTTTATTTCTAATCAACTAAATAAAGATACAATTTTATACAAGATAATATTGATTCTCACTAATAACCCCTCCTTTTATATATCAGATTCATCTAAAATTGTTATTGGAAAATAAAAGGTATTACAAAATTTTCAACTAAAAATAACGTTGAATTTTAATAAAAGACCAATTTTTTGTGATTAAAAAAAAAAAAAAACTTTAGAAACATGACATTTTTGGAAACAGATATACATGGTATATATGCATGTGTGTGTGTGTGCAAGTACCCATAAAATACAATTATAAATATATAAAACACACTGGTTTGAGCGAATTTTGGTGATATATTGATATTATTAATCAAATATTTAATTTTATAAAATTGTATTTCAAAAGGATTCAAATCTATCCTTTTGTGTCAAGTACTCTAGCTACCTAGTACCTACTTAGATTGTGACATACATCAAACAGCTCAATGCAAATGTACAATTAGTTTACTAATTTCTTATTAATCTGTTAGATAAAATTCGGCTGAAATTAATCAAGTCCGACCTTCAACTTTTCCCAAGAGAGACATTATTATATATATAATAACATAACATATACATAATAATTCTTAATTAATTAGTAATAGAGTGTGAGATATTCTATATCAATACTTGTACATATTCCAAATCTTCCATTTTCCGAATCAAAATAAATATCCGAAATTTCCAAGTGCGTTTATATTTTCTACTTCTATTTAATTTTGTTTTAATGCATTCAATTCTGACTTGGATAATTCAAACTTGATACTAAGTGGTATCATAGTCAGGTTTTCAAACTCAATGTTATTGCAGGAGTTTCTCCAATATTCCAATTTATATATATATAGTAATAAAAAAAAGGGGAAAAAAGGAGGAAGGTATGAGGAGAACGTGGGTGGTGTCCCCATGCCCCCCAATAAAAATAAAAATAAAAATATGACCATCTCCTAGTGTTAAGAGCTTTAACCCTAAACTAAATGGCCCTTCTTGAAATAGCTGCCATTTTTTAATTAATTGTTTTTTCCATGTTTATCCCTTTTTCTTGATTCTAATCTCTCCATAAACTTACACCAACACCTCCTAGCTACCCCTCTTCTTGTCCTAGTAATTTTTGTTCCCATAAAAATATACATTAAATATGTACCTTCTTTTGTCCAAATTTCATATGTGAACCTAGTTATTCGTTCTCTTTTTTGACTCATCCATGTTCTTGGCCGTCCACCCTCTTAAACTATTATTTTTTTATATAAAAAAACATAAAAAGATTTTGTGTGTACATATAATCTCGGTCATGTAAACTTTGACAATACTATAACTTGAGACAGGATCATCAATGATACATCGATATACTTAGTTTTTCATTCGGACTAATGTTTAGTCAATTATTTGGTGAAATGTATAAGTTTAATTTTATTTAGATATAAATTAATACTTATTCATAATCAATATTTACTTACTTTAGTAATTGTATGCATGTAGAGAGTTGTAATTTTAGGACACTTATCGACCTTTAAAAAGCTGACACTAACCTTTTGGTTTTGGTCAATTAGGATTAATTTGCCTGAAATCCCCAATTTCAAGTTAATTCCGCATATTATAGCCCTTTACTTTTAGGATTGCTATTGATGGGCTTTTTAAAAAATCTATTTGATTGTCGCTTTGGGAATCAGACTGTAATCGATAAGTTGATTTGAGGTTTCATCATGACTTGAGTGTGAGAGTATCTTGGCATATAAAGCATACATTTTAGTTAAGTTTTGAGGAAGACCTACCATAACCACCACCTCACTACGGAATCCGCCATTACGTTCTGATTTGTTTGCTACCCGGTCTTCTCCCTCTCTAAAGAAAATTAGAATTCTTCGGTTAAAAGTACCTGCAAAACAAAGAACACCGGAGGTTTTTCCCGGTATAGGGACTCCGATGCTCAAGTCAGTAAACTGAATATGTGTAAGTGTTTTTAAATATAATTGTGCGTAAGAAGAGAGAAACAGAAGAAGAAATATCATGAATATATATACTTCCTGGAATTAATGTCAGTTTGGGACATCCGAGAAAGGTGGGAAGTGGCTTAGTGGTCCACGTAATGGGCGGTTACATGCATTCAAACCAGTTCGCTTAATTCAACCAAAAATGAGTTTGTCATCTTAGTCCAAAATCAAATAAGCTCGCACTTCAATGAGATATTAACTGCGAACTCTTATCGAGTAGAAAACAGTTCGTTTCAAATCATGCTACAACATAGTTCGCTTATTACAAGACAATTTATGTTCGCTTCTCTTCAAGCTATTCGCACTAGCGGTTCATAATCTTGATCCGAGCAGACTAAGAAAATCCAGTTCACCACAATTCGACCATATCACGTTCGGCCCCAAAACTCACCAAAATTTGGATCTCTTTACAAGATCAACTAAAACATATGTTTCCTAAGCAAAAACACTCTCATTTTTAAAGTTAAAGTAAAATTTCCTATCAATTTATCATTTTCCAAGTTTGATTCAAGCTCGATTAGAGTGAGGATTAGAGTGAGAATCGAATGTAAATTTTGAATGAAAAATATGTTTATTGATAATCTAATTTCACATGCATTTCTTTGAATTGGTTGAATAATTTTCATCTTTAGAACATCATCAATATTTATGTATAATTCAATTTCATCTACAACAACATCTCACCATCAAAATTCGTCATAACCACCTCAAGCTTATCCAATATCTGATATTCCTTAAAATCAAACCAAAATGTATGTTTTCTACACTAAATTAATATTCCCCTCATCAAGTCGTAACAAAGCTACAAATTTAATTTATTGAATTCAATTCATTCAAACTCGATTTGACTGAAAAAAAGATTAATTTTAAAAAAATCCGAAAATTACGAGCAACGCACACTTCATGTGTAAAATTAGCCCGAAAGATTTTGGGGGCAATTTGTCCTAAACTGACAGGAATTTAAAAGTCACTATCATTGTTTGAAAGCCTCAAGTTCAAGTGTAAAACTAAAGAACTTTAAAAAAGTTAGCGTTAAAATTTGCATTTTTTCTCACATATTGTATACTTTAATCGTTAGGGATACTATTCATTATTTCATTCATTAATATTATCTTATTTATAGAAAAATAGTATTATAATTTTTGAAACAAATGGAATTAGGAAAGATAAAAATTTCTAATGGATTCTAGATCTTATCTTAAATGCAAATATATAATATTAATTAGTTTTAATGCATATAGTAAGATTATATGCATATATAATCCTAAAATGTATATAGAGAAAAATGTGTCTAATAGTTATGTGTGATTATAATATCACATTTATCGTGATCATGTAATATGATATTAACCATTATATTAAATATGTGACAAATCAATAATGATTTAATTAAGATAAGTCCATAATAGGTATAGATGAGCATATTTGATCTACTTTGATATATATATATATATATATATATATATATTAGGGAAAATAAGTTTTTTGGTCCTCTAAGTTTATCTCACTGCATTTTTCATCTTTTATTTTTCACCTTTTGATTTTTAGTCCTCTAACTTGTTATAGTAGGTAACTCTTTTGTTTAAATTTAAATTTAATTATAACACCATTTTTTTAATTGAGGGAACACTATCTTTTTTTTAATTACAAATTTTTATTCTTCATCTAACATGCCTAAATTAATTTAATAAATAAAAAAGTTTACTTTTCATCTCGATACATGGATTCAAATTTTATTATTAATTCTTAATATTAATAATTTGGGCATTTCGAACTTAGAAATATTGATAAAAGGTTTATTTTCTAATTATTAATGGTAATTCAGTGTTCTCTCAATTAAAAATAATAATTTTTTTGGTGTGAAGATGAAATTTAGATAAAAATAAATAAAAATTTACTTGCTATAGCAGGTAAGAGAACTTAAAAAATGGTAATTCTTAAATATAAGGGACTAAACATTAAAAGGTGAAAGATATATGATGAAAAATCTAGTAAAGTAAACTTAGAGGACCAAAAAACTTATTTTCCCTATATTATATATACCAACAAATATTGTACTAATATAATTTGCCAAAATATATTAAGCACGAAAAATAATTGATGAAAGGTTAGTAGTCACATTTCTTTTACTGTTATTTTGAAAATAAAAAACTCCATTT
Organism: Scutellaria galericulata; assembly: GCA_946896805.1. Classification (NCBI taxonomy): domain Eukaryota; kingdom Viridiplantae; phylum Streptophyta; class Magnoliopsida; order Lamiales; family Lamiaceae; genus Scutellaria; species Scutellaria galericulata. The sequence continues at coordinate 17,820,762 of OX335790.1, forward strand.
TAGGAAAAGAAAAAAGTCTTACCGCAATAATTTTAAGAAATTAAAATTAAATGAAACATTGTTTTGGGTTAGGGTTGTTATTCTCAAATTAGTCATATGTAACCATGAAATTGGGTATATATATATATATATATATATATATATATATATATATATATATATATTGTTTACAAACCGTAGCATGAAAGCTAGTAACACATATCAATAAAGTAAACCATCCATCGATCATTGACATTTTAAAAAAGGAGGTTAATTAAAAAAAAAAAAAAACACATGTCCAAAAAAATTAGGACATTAGGAGGTGCTATTAATGGTATTAAATCATGAATTCCAACCTAAATGGTGATGGTGCAAAGACAAGACATGAACGAGGAAACTGGGTTCCTGAGATTTTATTCAACATAACAACAAATCCACAACTACTCCACTAATCAAAATTTGTGCTAAATTAGTGGAGAGGGTTTTGTAGAAAGCTTTAATTTGGCAGACAAAACACAACTCATTAAGCGCACTAAATAGTGAAATTAATGAGCTGATTAATTTTTTAAATATCTGGTTGCAAATTTTGAGGAACCCTTGTTTGAGGGGGGGGGGGGTGCCTTTAAGCTTTAACCAAGAGCTAATTAATCTTGGATATTGCAAGCTCAAACATTAGTTATTTAGAATGTTATTCAAATAGAACTCTTTTTTAATTACATATGGATCTATATATACGTTATAAGTAGTTAATTCCATGCCATAGAACCATGCAACAAAGACGTACACACCCTTACCATGAGTAAACATATATAATAACTTTATATACTCTCACAAATACTCAAAATTTATATATTAAGTTGTGTTGATTTAAATTTTGTTTCTATATATAAGACAATTTTCATTTTTGATAATTAAGTATTCAATTTTTCTATATATGTTTTGATTTTTGTTAATTTCAGTTCAATTTTGGGTGGAATTCTCAAAATTGTTGTTGTAGCTGTGATCAAATTATGGCGGCCACGTCAGTTATTTTGAATATTCCAATCAAAATTGGACTGAAATTGAAAAAAAGTTAAAATATAAATGACCAAAATTAAAAAAACAGATATTTGATTGTTAAAAAATGAAAATGTTTTACATATTGGACCAAGATTGAAATTACCAATATTAAGAACAATTTTCCATGTATTGTCCAAACATGGCATGAATTTGTGTGCTTTTTATTCATGACATAAGAAATATATACATATATATACATAAGAAATATATACATATATATACTTGTTATATATTTTTCACAGGTGTTATATAAATATTACTCCCTCTATTTCTTTTTAAGTGATGTCCTACAACTCTACACACAAATTAAGAATACTATTATTTTCTTAATATACCCCTCATTAATTAAGCTTTTCAATTATTATTGGTGCATGCATCTATTGAAATCATGGGTGCTATACAATGTATTTAATTTAAACATTAATTAATTATAGAGGTATATATGGAAATAATGCACAAAACGTCAATAAATAAAAAAAAATTAAAGTTTCAAAACATCACCTAAAAAAGAATGGAGGGAGTATTATGATCAAGATTGGTTAATGACGTGGATAATTAATCAGTCGAGACTCAGCGAGTAGCAGTTGATAATGAACCTCACGTGCAAAGGATCCAATGAGTCTGACTCTGACTTCCACAAACGTGTGATTTTTTGCTTTGATTTTGCAAAATATTCCTAACTTTTCTCTCTAAAATTAATTATATTATACACACTGTAACACAGATATATATGTAAATGTAGAACTATTCTTGAAATTATAACTTAGTACTCAATGTATTAATTTTAAGGAGTTTCAATAAATATAATCGCTATAACATATGAAATAATACATATCTTTCATAATACTGAAAGAATAATTATTTAAGAACATATATCGTTCAAAGGTGAATCATTTTTCCCGCTCACAATTATTATTTATTTTTTAATTTTAATGAATTCACTTAATAAATCAACACATTTCCTATTAATATTATTTGTAATTAATCACTTTCCAAAAAATGATTACATCTTATTTTAGCAACATGCATACATCACAATCATACTAACAATAAATTATTTATCAGATTAATCTAAAAGTCTAAACATGACAATTTTAATAATATATTGATGTTATTAATAAAAATATTTAATTTTTATTTTATTAATTGAATTTTAATTTTTTTAAAATTCCGTGTATTATATGGATCATATGTTAGTATGTGTGTGTATATATAATGTATTGTTAAAAATACATAGTTCATTGATTAAAAAGTAAATATATATAATGGGATATTTTACGTGTCCACACCCGATTCCTAAATTATTGTGACCAAAACAAAATACTGAAATTTTATTATAAAATTTTTGAAATTGTAATAGCTCAAAATTAAATGGAGAAAAAAAAAGGGTCTAATTACAAATTATACCATTAATTATACATCAATTTTTAATTGTAACACAAATTTTAAATACAGTCAACAGTAGCAATAGATTATGAAATATTTTCAATTACGTGATTTTATTTTTCGAAACCTCATTACACCTTGATAACGTTGTCTTAGATCCACAAACTATTTTGTCATTCACAGTCGAGAATTATGTGAATTGATTGTGTGAGTTAGATTCATGCGTCTTCAATCATAGGATTTAAACATGATAAATTTGAGACGATTTTGTAGAGACATATCTGACTATAATGGTGAAATGGCGAAAAGAAAAGGTTGTCTGAGTCAAAGGTCAAAGATACACACGTGGAGGGGAGAGATAAGGGATCAGCGTTTGAGGCGCACGAGGGGGGATCTTTAGGCCCTGACAGAGAAGAGGACCACTTTGCTCAATCATGTGCTCACTATACTCTAATTATTTCACTTCATCTACTCCTTTATTTATATAGGGGGAATAGCCGCATATACCCCCAAATATATGAGCAAATACCGTTTGTAACTCTCAATATAAGGGTATCATTTTCTATTTTTTTTTTTGACTGGTCAGCTTGAACAGTGGTATGAAAAAACATTTGTATGTATTTTGTTGGCTTGACTTTTGTAGGATGATGAGAAATTTGCGTGCAATGTTACACGATTATTTATTAAAATGGTCAGAAAATTTTGTTCTCGTGTAATTCTCTATTTTCATATTTCCCGAAACGTTACACAAACATTAATTTCATTAATAAAAGTTTTTTATGTTACCCGAACATTTAACATTTTAATTTTCGTGTAACATTGAATTCCATAATGTTCGGGTAATTAACGTTGAAAGCATAATTTTCGTTTAAGGAACAAAATTTGAATAACTGATGTTGAAATGTCCGTGTAACGTTTATTCATTAATGTTCGTGTAACCCTATAATTGATGTCGAAATGTTCGTTTTTTAATTAATCTTCGTGTAACATTGAAAAAAAATTAATGTTCGTTTAACATTCAAATAAAGTTCGTGTAACTTTAAATTTTCAATTCTCGTTTAATGTTACATTTGTTCGTTTAACCGTGTTTGAATAATGTTCGTGTAATCCACTCTTCAAATAATTTCGCGTAACCCTACTTCTATATCATGGATGTCAATGATGTGAAAAGTGGTAGTTAGGGCAATTAATATCAGGCAGACTGACAGATTATTGGAGTATTTTGGGATCAATTCTTATATTTTGGGCTATTATAGGCATTATTTTATATTGAGGGGTATTAGGGGATTATATTATACTAATAGGGGTAGAATCGGCTGGGCTCTCTATTTATATATATATATATATATATTTTTTTTTTTTGTGTGTGAAAAAAAAAGAGTTATATTTTAGTAAAGTACTATAATATTTGTTTTTTTGTTTTGTCAATTGAATGAATATACAACTTTAAAGACTTTAGACTTTAACTTGGTCCGATGAAGAGATAAAAATTCAGAGGATCGAATTAGATATGATGGTCTATAACAATATTAAAATTGGGATGACCTGCATAATTTGATTTATATTATATATGTTTGTCGCAGTTCATGTTAGGAATCCAACTCTTATGAATATTCTGAATCTCAATATTAGTGCTATATTATCTATTTGAATATTTATTGATATGATGATTTCATTCCAATAGAACTGTGGATCTTTTAGTTGCACAACCAACAATATTAGTTTAATTATTCAGATTCATATCAATAATTTCATCAATTTTTTCATCAATTACATGATCATCAACATCAACATACTAGATCTATAATGTAGGTTTAGCCCGACCAACTCAAAATAAATACAATAAATATCTTGAAAATCCTTAGTATTTTTAAAATTGCCGAAAATACAATAAGTTAGTTAATTTGACTTGTCACTATAGCAAAGAAAAATACCAATAAAATTATAATATCTGGACTAATTAATTTCTTTCTTCCAGCTTCGACCTAAATTGGGCCGACATCAATATTATACTATTTAAAAGTTTAGTCGATTCCAAGATAAATTATCCGCAGTTAAAAATGATAAATAAGTGGAAGATGGGTTGGACCATTTTGAGTACATAGGAAGTGGATAAACAGGCCTTTCAGCCATTTTAAGTGGAAATAAGGAGGCCCAATTATTTATTTATTTATTATTATAATTATTTTATGAGTGATTCTATTTACAACTAAAAAAATATATTGGGGTTTGATATATGTCATGCGCCACCTTATTCACGCAATCCCTATTTGTTATGATTTATGGGAGTATTTCTGCCCAATATTTATAACAAAAAATGAAAATTATTAATTTTGTAAAAATACATATCTTTTACCGAATTTCGAGATCAAATTACATTAATAGTACCTTTAATTTTTTTTGGATAATGAAAACTCAATCATGGATGAACAACAATAACAGGTTCAAGTTATCTTCATTTGCTATTAAATTAGAGATTTTATTCTTAAATTAGTTTAATTTTTGATTAAATTAGGGATTAATTTTATGTCATGGTGTGTTGAAATTGTTATTTTGGGCATTGGATTCAAAATATTCGACACATCTTTTTAGATGAAATTTGTGAAATGAAACTGTAAATGAACTCGGACATAGATGCCAATGGTCGGGTTAGAACAATGGTAGTAGTTAGCATCGTGATCTAACTTGTAGAAAAATAGGTCAGGAAGCTCATTCCAGCGAGAATTTATAAGACATGTACAACGGCGATTTAGCATTGAGATCTTAGATCAAGAAGCTCAACACAATCGTAATCTAACAACCATTGAGATCTGTTTCCAAAAACACATGTCATCAAGATTTATCATTTATTAAGAAAAAAAATTGACAGTTTATATCCAAAAACACAAATCTTAGAGGTTAAGCATACGGGGATATCTTCTTTTCGGAAAGAATTAACACGACAATATCCACAAACATGTGGATTACATTTAACTAATTTTAATCCAAATCCAAAAAATTATAAATTATATTACACTTCAAATTAATGCTTATATTACATATTTTGAACAACAATCGATAGATTAAAATTTTATAGGATCAATGCTATTCGAGAAGTGGAAGGAAAATATGAAAAATATTTTGAGTTTATTACATGAGAAATGTGACAAAGGTGGTAGAGATTGTGGGTGGAATCAATAAAAAAGATAAGAGAATTTAAGACATTTGGAAAAAAAAAATTTGATAGAAAACCTATTATGAAGTGGATAAAAACCATATTTTGTCATGATTATTATCTATTAATTAGAAAGACATATTCAATGTCATGCAGTCAATTGAAGTTCATTTTCAAAGCTGGCAATTTCACTTTTATACGTTGGCCAATAAAATTAATTGTTTGATTTACACCAAGTAAATTAACCCTAATTTCAAGTATATTCAAAATTCACTTCCAAATTGGCAGCTTCAGTTTTCCAATGTTGCTTTTCCAAATTTAAACTTTATTTTGATGTGATACTGTTATTTGCATGAGAATAAATTAATATGCATAGTGATCATATAAATAATTATAATAAGACTTAATACAGCAAAGCAAATATATAAGATAGTTAGACAGTAAAGTTAAAGATTCGGGTTTTACCAAGTTTATTTATTTAATTGTAGATGTCATATCATTCTATTTTGTTAATGTTGTGATGACAAGAAATTTAAATAGTAAATCTTTTTTCAAATAATTTTATTATAGATGTCATATCGTTATCTTATGTTAATGTTGTGATGACAAGAAATTTCAAGAGTAAATATTCTTTTTCAAATTATCTTATTGTAGTTGTAAGTGTAATATATATAAATATTTCATTTAAAAAGAATGTAATTGTCAAGAGTTAAATTTAGAATGAAAGATGAGTAAGAGAGTCAATCACTCAACCTTGTACATGTATTGTAGTGGAATTAAATAATGGTAGTCAAATACAGTTGCACACATATCAATGCATTTGTTTATGCCAAAATAGAATAGCACATGACCAATTTTGATTTGAATTCCATATTTTCAACTGAATTTGTTTACTTTTCTCTCTCAGTACATTTTATACCATCATCATTCATCACCTTACATATACAATATACTCCAATGAGATAGTACACGAAATTAAATTATAATAAAAAATAAATATATAGAAGATCTGAATATTTTTGTTTTTGAGACAAGAAAATGGATTCTGATATTATCAATTCATCCAAAATAAGTCATATTTCTCAGAAATATATATATATTTTCAATTAATTGAATAGTAACATTTTGTAAGTCATCACGTCTCTTAAATACCTGTCCACTTATTCACCAAATTTACCTAAGTCTGTTTTACCTAACCACAAATTTATTATCATAAAATTACAATTAATAATAAGTCTGATTTCTCAAACAAGATAAAGTTTTTTCAAGAACTCTATTGTTGCTGTTATTGTTACTACAATCTAGTTGGGAGAAAATAATAACTATCAACTTGACCAATATTTATATTACAATCATCAACCTAGCAAAAACTGCAAAAACTCAAGAATCAATTTCAAGAATTAATTCAATAGAGCTCTTGATAAATGGAGAAAAGGGTGGCCATAGTTGGAGCAGGAATCAGTGGTCTTCTTGCCTGTAAATATGCTGTATCTATAGGTCTAAACCCCATTGTTTTTGAAGCAGAAGATGAAGTTGGAGGGCTCTGGAATCACACCATTGAATCCACCAGACTTCAAAATGTTAAAGATTTTTTCCAGTTTTCAGATTTTCCATGGCCTTCTTCTGTGAAAGACATGTTCCCTCCCAGCTCCCAAGTTGTTGAATATCTCCATTCTTATGCTAACAATTTCCAGCTTTTTCCATACATAAAGTTTGGTTCAAAGGTGATGAAGATAGACTATGTGGGAGAATCTGAAGAAGAGATGCAGAGTTGGGAGTTGTGGGGTGGAGTTGGCAAAGCTTTTGGGTCTAAAGGGAAATGGATTCTTCAAGTTCTTCACACTAAAGAGGAGATCATAAAGGCAAGCTTTCATATCTTTTTTTGCTACTTATTTATCAAAAGATATCCTAATGTGGGCATATATTATGTTTGTGATCTATATGAATCTTGAAGTTCATCTATAGATCATGAAACCATGAATATTAATGAGTGTGATGGAATTTACTTTAATCCATCAAATCCGTTTCATTCCTTTTATGTGTCAAAAGGGAGTAAAAGATATTATATTAAAGAGTGATGAGTATAAAAAAGTTTCATATGTGATAACACTCATAGATTGTGTCAGTCTAATATGCTTATAAGTTACTAACTAAGCCTATTATTGAACCTTAAATCCATGGAGTCTGACTATGTATACATGATCAATATAACTTTAGGTAGTGTTCATATGTATGGCTGTGTTGTGTAAGCAGGATTATGAAGCTGAATTCATTGTTCTCTGCATTGGAAGATTCAGTGGTCTCCCAGATATCCCAGAGTTCCCTACTGGATGTGGGCCCGAGATATTCGCGGGAAAAGTCTTGCATTCTATGGATTACTCTGCCATGGATAATCGAAGTGCTAAAGAGTTGATCAAAGGGAAACGAATAGCCATTATAGGTTCGGGGAAATCAGCAATCGACATTGCATATGAATGTGCAAACACAAATGGTAAGACCAAATTTCTTGAAAATTCAGCCTTTGTGAAGGATCTTATCCATTTGCAGTTCATAATCAGGCAATGATGTACCTTGCACGATGATTCTAAGAACGGTTCATTGGACGTTTCCTGATCCGGATCCATGGGGCGTCAACTTTGGTCTTTTGTGCTTCAATCGCTTTTCTGAGCTAATGGTTCATAAACCGGGCGAAGGGCTCTTATCTAGCATCATAGCCACATTGCTAACCCCCTTGGTAATGAACCTTCTATGTTCTTAATTAATATAGGTATATGATTGATTAATAATGAAGTTGTTCTGTTTTTAACTAGAGATGGGGGTTGTCAAAGTTCATTGAAAGCTATCTAAGATGGAAGCTTCCATTGAGAAAGTATGATATGATTCCGAAAGAAAGCTTAGTTAAAGAAGCTTCTTCATGCCAGATACTATTCCTCCCTGATCAGAACTTCTACAACAGAGTCGAAGATGGGAGCATTGTTTTCAAGAAATCGAAGCATTTTAGCTTCTGTAAAGAGGGTTTGATGATTGATGGAGAAAGTGATTCGTTGAAAGCAGATATCGTCATCTTAGCCACCGGATACAAAGGAGACAAGAAGCTGAAGAATATATTTGCGTCTCCAGCTTTTCGAAACTGCATAGCTGGATCTCCAACCTCCATTGTTCCTCTCTATAGGCAAATGATCCATCCAAGAATCCCACAGCTGGCAGTGATAGGTTACTCTGAGTCTCTTTCGAATCTATACACATTTGAAATGAGGTGTAAATGGCTGGCTTTCTTTCTGGATCGGGCCTTCCAGTTGCCGAGTATTAAAACAATGGAAAAGGACGTTGAGTCGTGGGATAAGTACATGAAGCGATATGCGGGAAACGGGAAGTTCAGAAGGGCTTGTATTGGTGGTGTTAATATATGGTACAATGATCAACTTTGCAAAGACATTGGAATCAGTCCAAGAAGAAAGAAGGGGTTTTTGTCTGAGTTGTTTGAGCCTTATGGATTGGCAGATTATGATGGAATAATTCCTCACAACTGATTATGTTAGTTTGATTGTCATTTCATTTCAAGAAGTTCAAGTACAATATTATCAATATGTGTATAATAAGTACTAATGGCATTTGAATGAAATAATTCATAACAAGAAAAAGGGTACAATAAGTTTTCCAAGCTTTGTACTTAATGGCTTAGAAAAGCATTATTCCATTGACCCAAATTGTACACTTCAAAAGTTTCAGCATTGTTACAAGGTAAAGAGAAGAAGACTGAAAGAAAAAGCCACAAAGTAACACTCATTAATAGTACTTTTCTTGCAACAAACAATTTGAAATACCTCGTCTTAAAGACCAGGAGCAATTCCATCGTAATCTGGCAATCCGTAAGGCTGAAACATCTCAGAGAAAAACCCTTTCTTTCTTCTTGGATTACACCCAATGTCTCTGCATAATTGATCATTGTACCAAATCGGAATCCCACCAATACAAGCCCTTCTGAACTTACCGTTGCCAGAGTATCGCTTCAAGTACTTTTCCCACGTCCCGATTTCCTTTTCCATGGCTTTTATATTTGGCAACTCGAAGGCCCCATCAAGAAAGTGTCCCAGCCATTTGCACCTGATTTCGAACGTGTGAACATTCGCAAGAGACTCAGAGTAACCTATTACGACTAGTTGTGGGATTCTTGGATGGATCATCTGCCTGTATAGAGGAACAATCGACGTTGGAGATCCAGCTATGTAGTTTTGAAAAGTTGGAGACGCGAACATATTCTTCAGCTTCTCGTCTCCTTTGTAACCAGTTGCTAAGATCACGATATCTGCTTTCAACGAATCACCTTCACCATCAATGATCAAACCATCTTTACAGAAGCCAAAATTCTGCGATTTCTTGAGAGCAATGCTCCCATCTTCGACTTTGTCAAAGAAATTCTCGGCGATGAAGAATATCTGGCAAGATGAGGCTTCTCCGACAAAGCTTTCTTTAGGGATCATATCGTATTTTTTCAAAGGAAATTTCCATCTAACATAGCTTTCAACAAACTTGGACGTCGCCCACCGCTAAAAAACACTTAAAGCATTAATAATAGAAAACAGTCTGAAATATGATCGTTCTTCAATTTGCAATTTGCAATGTAAAAAAAAAAAAAAAAAAAGACAAAAAGAAGGCTACCAAAGGCGAAAGCAACGTTGCCAAGACGCTAGATAGGAGCCCTTCACCCGGCTTATGAAGCATTAGCTCAAAAAACCGAGTGAAGCACAAAAAACCAAAACTAACACCCCACGGATTTCCTACATCGGGGAGCATCCAATGGTCCGTTCTTCGGATCACAGTGCAAGGATTGTCTTTCCCTGATAAACTAGTGAATCAATAATGTTGTTCACAATGGTTAGAATTAGTGATTCAATGTATTATTCTTACCATTCTTGTTTGCACATTCAAATGCAATGTCCATTGCTGATTTTGCTGAGCCTATGATTGCAATTCTTTTCCCTTTAATCAACTCTGCAGCGCTTGCATTGTCCATAGCAGAGAATTCCATGGAATGCAACACTTTTCCAGAAAATACTTCAGGGCCACAACCTGGAGAGAACTCTGGAAAGTTTGGCAAACCACTGAATCTCCCAATGCAGACAACCACAAATTCAGCTTCATATTCCTGCCAATACAGTTCCATCAATTCATAAATCTGGCTGCTAATTAGAACTTTGGTTAATTAATATCGAAAATCAACCTGATATATGACGTTTTTTCAACTTGCAACCATAATTTATTTTTAATTTGCAACCTATGACCATTTTATATTTTTTTTTTTTGGCTAAAATCGAATTTGATGTTCTGATTTTTTAACTAAAATAAATGAAACATATGTGAAAATGCTCCATAGATCAAACCAAACGAAAGTCTCAAATCAATTTTCTGATGTTCATTTGATTCAAGCACAATTTATGTAAAATCGAACGAAAATATCGGTTCTGATAAAAAAAAATGGCATTAAACTGCAATTTAAAAAAAAAAAAAAAATCATTAACTATGGTGTACGATTGGAGAAAGAAAATTTAGGTTGTAAATTTAAAACAAAAAATCGTAGGTCAAATTAGTCTTCTGATATTAACTCTAGAAACTTATATATGTTTGAAAAAAAATCCTAAACCTTATATAGGATGAACAATAAACATAAGAGATAAAACCTCTGTTACCACAATTAATATAGTATTTTATTTTTCTAAGACACAAGATAAATTATATATTTTTCTGCTACATTTCAATAAAATGACAACTTTATTCCTAAATTTAAAATATCAATAAAAAAATCTTCATTAAAATATTTTATTTTGATAGATAAATATGAAAACTATGTTGTGTGGTTAAAAAGTCTTATTCAGTGACATTTCAACTCATTTTATCATAAACATTGGGCCAATTTGATTTGTACTAAACCAACAAAGTCAAAAAGTTTTTCACTCAGCCACAGTAAGAAAATAAGATTTCTTGCCAACTTTTTCAGTGGAGGCCCACCACCTTTTACCAAACTCAGATCAGATCATCTCAAAATTCAAGACACTACTCAATGTTGAAGCTCTTGATGCAAATTCAATAACATGACAACACATAAACAGATGAAGAATTGACACAAAAGAAATCAAGAATTGCAAAACACATACCTTTACAGACTCATCTTTAGTGTGAAGAACCCTAAGAACCCACTTCCCTTTGGACCCGAAAGCCTTGCCAACTCCACCCCACATCTCCCAACTCTGCATCTCCTCTTTGGATTCTCCCACATAGTCTATGTCAACCACCTTAGAGTTGAACTTGATGCATGGCAAAAGCTCAAATTTCTGAGCATAAGAATGGCAATAATCAACAAGCTGGGCATTTGGAGGGAACATAGGAGCAGAAGAAGGCCAAGGAAAATCTGAAAACTGGTAGCTTTCTTTGGCAGTTTGGAGCCTCGTGGATTCAATGGTGTTGTTCCAGACCCCACCAACATTCTCTTGCTGCTCAAACACCACTGGGTTAAACCCTTTCGATGCTGCGTATTTGCACGCTAGAAGACCACTCACTCCTGCTCCTACAATCGCCACTCTTTTCTCCATCGATTAAAGATTCTTTGATTTCTTTCTTCAAACTTCTTCTTCCACTTTGCAATCTTAATTTGCTCTTCCCAAGATTGCAGTTATAAAGAAAGCGTTAAGGTTTCTAGTTTTAACATCGCCACGTCCACATGGACCACATCGCATTAGGCTTGTCTAGTGAAGCTAAGCGTTTACTTTTTTTTTTTTTTTTTTAAATCTCTGATTTGGTTGCCGACGAATTAAATAGAATATCTTGATATTTGATTGGAAAACGATTTGAATAAAAAATTATATTGTATTTTAATTCGAATTCGATTTAAGATAAGTAAATGTTATGTTCAGGTTCAGTTGAATAGTATCCGAATCATTTTTTTAAGGTGGGACTAAAGACACAACATCACTTTCTAAGGGCAACCTATAGTGATGTGGTGTGTGTCCTTAGAAAGTGGTGTTGTGCCTTTAGTCCCACCCCTTTTTTTAATGAGTTTGGGGTAGGGGAAGAGAGGGGAACTATAAAAATTAAAAAACTTATGTGATTCGAGTTCAAACTCTGGTTATCACAATATATCCATTTTAGAAAGATGAGATACCATTTGAGATATATAGCTCGTGGTTTGAATAGTATTCGAAATACTAGCTTGATTTTTTGTTTGTTTTTGTCACAAAAGCTTATGTAATTGCAACATTCATTATTAATTATAAAGGAATATAATACAATATTTTCAAATTCATAAATTTATATATATATATATATATATATATATATATATATATACTATTATAACTACTTAGAAATATATGTTCTATAAAGATATATAATATATAATAGAATTTTTTTTATTTGACAAATAAATTAAGTTAAAAAGTATTTTAAGTATTTGAGGTATATGTTATTGTATATAAAGTATTAATATCATAAAGAAATATATAACTTATACATGTATTATGTTATAAATTGATATTTATATAAATAATACTTAAATATTTAATATTTAACATCTCAGCGAATTTATAGATATTCTTATTTATATTAAAAAATAATTAGAATCTAACATAAAATTATTGTTCAAATTATTTGAATATAAATAAATACGTCTGATTTATTTGCGAATATTTAAGGGGTTTATCCACCTTACTTGTATGGCTAATATAATAGTACACATAATATGTAAGATATGATAAATTTTAAAAAAGAATTAAATAAAAAAATACCTTTTCAATATGTATAACCTTTATGTAAAAATAAATGTCATTTTGGAGTTTAAATTTTCTTTCAAATGAAAAATCGTTTTAAACTTTTACATAATTTTATTTTCAAATTATCTTTATTAATATTCCATAACTAAAATTTAAAGATTTAATATGATATTTTTTATGAAAATAATTTACTTATCTTTTTGATTCAGAATTCTAAATTTATTAATTATTTAAAAATATATTTATTCAATTTTAATTTTAATTTTTTCAATTTATAACAAAAAACCGTGAACCTCTACTTATTTTAAAATAGAGGTAACACATATCATACATGATGTTTTATGTGGATGGCGGAATAAGTCTATTTATGGTTCCTAAAATAGGACAAATGTATAAAAAAAAAGTAAGTTTTTTGTGAGACCATCTCACGGATTTTTATTGTCTTGTGTGAAACGGGTCAATCCACTATCTAATCATCCATAATTCAAATCTTATAATTCACATGTTTGTAAGTGATGGAGCTCCGTCTCACAATAACTATTCGTGAAACCATCTCAAATGTATTTTTTTGTAAAAACAATTGTTAACGTGGGACTTCACTAAAATATAAAATATCATCAATCATGTGGAGAAGATAGCTGTTGTTCGCTCATTGTTGCTAATCATGAGACAATAATATTGTGGCGCAGAAGATAATACAATAATTGTTATAAGAGATTTTTTATTTTTTATCACACAGAATAATTTTGTTATATTTTTATCGGAAATAAAAAAAAATGATAAAATTACCTTTTCAAAAAAAAAAATTAAAAATCACTTCACATTTGAATGACTTACATAATTTTTTTGTAACCCTATGAGTGCACAGTGATTTCTAACTCTTGTCAGAAAAGCAATTTAGTTCATTTTCATTACTACGTGGCTTCTGGATCAATTTTATTATTTCAATTCAAAATATTTTGGTATACATTATTACTTCCATTATTGTTAATTTTTTAATAATCAAATTACACATGGTTATTAACTATAGGAATCAAATCTCCAATATCCCATAGAAAAAAACCCAAATAAATAATTAAATAAAAGGTCAGGAGGAAACAAATCTCCAATACATCATTTTCTAGGTATATATCTTCAATCAAATTATTCCATATTATTGCCCCATATTAATATATTAAACATATACGTATACATGATTGACTGGTTTGTTGTCTTAATTGCTTCGTTTCAAACTTCAAGTCATCACCATGACACCCCGAGCACGACTCTTTTTCACAGTCCACCGATTTGTATGACTATATCTAATGTTCAAAATATTCTTGACAAATTTTCAATTGTTTTTATATGAAGATAAATAAATTTCTCTAAAATATCTTAATCTTTAGTATATTTTAAAGTATATATTAAAAGATAACCAAAGATTGATACATGCCGATTTGTGGTTCATTTTTTTCCTCCTAAAAATAAATTAATCATAACCATAAATTAAGACCAAAAAATTCATAAATAACAATAAATAGAAATTAAAATATTTAGATACATATATTAATATCTTGTAATTCATGTATCAACTTTTCTGATTAACTATAAGACTTAATTACTTTTGTTATTGTATGATTTTTTTTTCTTTTAGTTATATATTTTGTAAAATTATTCATTTTGGAGAATTTTGTGTCATACGCACGCCAGTGCAAACCTAAAATATAAGATTTATTACTATTGTGCTTAAATATTAAATGAGAATATGAGAAGACACTATTTTTTGACAGTTATTTATACATATTGATTATAATTTTATAATTTCATTTATAAAAGTTATTGTAGTTCTTTTCTATAAAATCTCTGTAATAGGGACAACTCTAATTTGTAAATATAAATATCGATATACATAATTTATCATATAAACCGGGTCTAATATTGAAAAAAAGAGAGGAAATATTGATAAATTATAATTATTCTTCGAATTATGATAATTTCCAAGCTAATTAATATTTTGCAATAATTAAAAAGATCAATGTTCAGACTTCGATAATGGAATTCACATGAATTTTCTTCCCACATAATTTAAATGCCCTGATCACATATTTAATAATGATATGAAGTAAACATATAATAAAAATCGTTTTAATACCTATGCTGATTGAAAAAGACAATTTTGAGT
This sequence comes from Scutellaria galericulata, assembly GCA_946896805.1. Lineage (NCBI taxonomy): Eukaryota > Viridiplantae > Streptophyta > Magnoliopsida > Lamiales > Lamiaceae > Scutellaria > Scutellaria galericulata. Next base: position 17,836,264 of record OX335790.1, read on the forward strand.
CTTTCAAATGAAAGAAAAAGAGAAAATAAAAAGACAATTTTTTTAATAAAATTAGCATAGTATTAAAATAAACAAAACCAAAAAAGAGTACGGAACTCATTAAGACCCTTATATAGAAAAACCTAATAGGAAAAACTTATATGTTGAAAAAAGCCTCTTATATAGAAAAACCTACTTGGAAAAATTTATTTGATGAAAAAAGAGTTTTTCATGTTTACACTTATGAAACAAAACGAAAAAGACAATTTTGAGGAGAAAGGAAACACGTGAAACAGTGTCGATCAATCAAGGACCCATTTCTTTCTTAAAATCAATAAACATAATATAACCAAGATAATATGATGGTGAAATGTGATCTTTATAAAGGGTAACACTGTTAACATTCCTTGATTGATCTCTTAATTTTGATTTTCATGGGAAGATATTCTATGATTTGCTATGCTGACTTATGTTTATCCATTAACAAAGAAAAAATAGCTACAACTCGAAAGACTGTGTATTTTTCTTATAATAAATAAACTTTCCTTAATACAATCCTGATATATAGTAGGAGATAAAAGGCGGTACATTAAAAGTCCGGCTATCCGCACCCCAATTTTTACTAAACACACCCCATTTATAATTTTAATTATTTAAAAATTTTAAAAAAGGCAAAATGACAATTTTGCCCTTCTTAATTAAAAAACAACTCCTCTCTCTTCTCCTCCCGTTTTCTGCTTCTCCTTCTTCCTTTTTTTTTTTTTTTTTCTTTTTTCATTCCTCAAACCTTAAATTCCCTTAAAAAAATCATTTTATGAGTTAACAAAATATATAATAATCGTGTGAAATCGTGTAAAAAGAACGAGAAAAGAACTACAAATTTGAGGACCCGTTCGACCCTGGTTTGTCGAACACAAAGAGGTGTGTTCGACCACCAGGAGTCGAACGCGCTGGTCGAACACACCTCTTTGTGTTCGACAAACCAGGGTTGAACGGGTCCTCAAATTTGTTATTTTTTCGTTCTTTTTACACGATTTCACATGATTATTATATACTTTGTTAACTCATAAAATGATTTTTGTTAATAAATTCAAGGTTGGAGGAATGAAAGAAGAAAAAAAAACGAGAATATAAGAGAAGCCGACGGGAGGGAGAGGGAGGGGAGGAGAGAGAGAGAGGATAAATTATTATTATTTAATTAAGAAGGGCAAAATTGTCTTTTTACTATTTCTTGAATTTTTTAAATCAAAAAGAAAATAATTGGGGTGTGTTTAGTAAAAATTGGGATGCGGATAGCCAGACCCTTAATTAAATTGCCATTTTTAATAATATATTATAATTAATTTATTACAATTATTTATATGCACCGGGTGCAATGATCAAGAATCGTCAAACTAGGTCGACCCGATCCGATAGTGCTTTTCACACGTCCACACACGCGCTTACGCTCTCCAGGTCCGCGCTCAAACCCTAGTCCCGCACGTCTGACCTTTTAGCATGTTCGCTTAACATTTTAGTTATGTTCGCATAACATTTATGTTTATGCTAGTTTAACATTTTACAGTGTAATATAGACCTATAATATCTTTTAAATATTTATGATATAATAATATAACCTTTTATATTATAATAATTTAACCTTTATGTCATAATAATATAACTTTTATGTTATTCTTTAAGTACATAAAAGTTATGATATTTGTACATAAAAGTTATACTAATATAATATAAAGGTTCAACAATATTACATGAATTTTTATACTGAATTTTTTTTAAGTAATATCAGTTAAATATTATGATATATGTACATAAATGTTATACTAATATAACATAAAAGAGAAAAAATTGGGACAAATCAAGAAGTGTAAAATACATACCTTTATAGACTCATCTTTAGTGTCAAGAACCCTAAGAATCCACTTCCCTTTGGATCCAAAAGCTTTGCCAACTCCATCCCACAACTCCCAACTCTGCATCTCTTCTTTGGACTCTCGTCAATAAAAAATATTTAAAAATATAAAAATAGAAGTGGGTCAACCCACTAGCTCATAAGCCAACCTACCAAAAGATCAACCTATCGCGGGCCAAACCCATTTAGGTTCATTGTTCACGGGTTTATAACTAATTAATCCAATCCACAATTTTGGGTCGGCCTAACAAACCTAACCCATATTGATAGCTTTGTTCAAGCACGACACTTATTTACATTGAGCCGGATTATATTGTATGTGTTTATCTAATGTTTAAAATATTTTGATAATTTTTAAAAGTTTTAATATGAAGATAATAAATTTCTCTAAAATATTTGTAAATATACATATCGATATGCTTCATTTATCATATAAACTGGCCCAATATTGAGAAATGTTGACAAATTTAAAAAAATAATTATATATATAAACAAATATCTTAATTTTGAATTTTAAATTTTGACTTGTTAAAAAATGTAAATGGATCAAAAATTTAGAATAACAATATTTTTTTTTATGGACACGGAATACTACATTCCACATATAAAATTCTTATGGTAATCTTGTGCCAAATAATTCAGGATTCATACTGTAATAGAAGATAATTTGGTACAATTTATTATATATATATATATATATATATATATATATGGAATTTATATATTAAATTTCTTTCTACAATTAATAAAATTCCAATCATTTTTGTAATTTTAACACGGATAACAACATTCGATATTAATACTGTATATCTAACGATGTGTCTGTAAATTTAAAATTCAGATATTTCTAATTGTACCAATATTCTCAACATTGGGTATATTAAGTATATAGTCCATTTAATCTCATCAAACTAAATATAAATTGAAAACTCTATTGGCATGATTGGTATGATGGAATGAGATGTGAATTGAATCATCATTCTTACTTTCATTCATATTTCTTTGATTGATATGTTTTATAGGTGAGAATGGTGATTCCCGCAGTAATTGGTATTACCATGGATGAGGGAATGACCATTCATTCCTACCCCCATGGTATTACGTATTCCTGTCGTGAAGAAAATGAACATTTTTTTTATTAATTTTGACAATTATCATATTTATTTTATGTTTTTACAAATTAACTTTCTAGAGTCGAATTATTATATAAAATTTCGTAAATAATATTAAATTATTTATAAAAAATTATAAAATAATAACTAATAATTTAAAATAAATATAAAATAAAAATATAAAAAATAGCAAAAAAAAAAATTAAATACATAAATAGTATAAAAATAATTAATAAATATAAAATCTTAAAAACATAATAAAATAATATGAATATAATTTTAATAATACAAATAATTTTAGTTCTGATATTGATTTATCTATATATATTTGTAAGATAAATGAATATTAGTATAGATAATAAATTATTTAAAAATAAATAAATAAATTGTAACTAAAATATTTTTTTAGAAATATAAAATAAGATATTAAGATTTTAATAATATAAAATCATATAGAATAATTAATAAAAAAATATGAAAAATATATTATTATTTAACTACTTTAAGAATATGTAAATAATACAAAAATAGTAACCTAATAATAAGATTAAAAAATAAAATAAATTTTAATATTAATACAATGATTAATTTTCTGTAAAAAGAATTATTTTTAAATTTAAATATGCCAAATATTTTAAATTTTGAGTGATATATTGAATATGAATATTAAATAAAATTATAGTGGAAGGTAATTTGGTCAAATAAAGATTGATTTAATATTATACATTTTATTTATAGTTATCAATCATAAAATATAATTATAATAATTATTTCATTCATTCCTATTCCTTTGTCATACCAATCACATGAATCAGTATTTTTATACCATTCATTTCCCATCACCATTTCATTCTTGAGTTCATTCCATTCCCATCTAATTCCATTCCATCATACCAATCATGTCATATATGATTTAAAATTAAATCGAAAGTTGGATTTCATTTTCAATTTTTTTAATCCTTCCAAAGATTCAAATTTTCATTCCTTTCCTTTAATATTAGTAATACAAAAATACTAAATATTAAAAACCAAATTTTAATTATTTTGATGGAAAAAAAGGTTTTTTGGTCCACTAAGTTTCCCTAATTAGATTTTTCATCCTTTATCTTTCATATTTTGAATTTTTAATCTTTTATGTTTCACAAATATCATCTTTTAGTCTTCTAACTTACTATAGCAAATGAATTTTTTTTAATTAAATTCTAATTTTAACATCAATTTTTTTTTAATTGAGAGAAAATTAATTATTTTAATTACAATTTTGTATTCTTCATCTAAACCAAACTAAATTAATATTAATACTTAAACAAGTTTATTTTTCATCCTAAATAGTGGGTTAGAGTTTTTTTTATTAATTATTACAATTAATAATATAGACATCCCGAACTTAGACATATCAATAAAAATATTTTCTTAAATTAGTTTAGGCATGTTAATTGGTAAATGAAGAATAAAAATTGTGATTTTTTTTAGTGTTCTCTCAATTAATAAAAACTTTTTTGATTGTTAAAATTATATTTTAATAAAAAAAACTACCTGACTATAGGTCTAAAAAATGATAATTCTTAAATATAGATTACGAAATATCAAAAAATGAAAGATAAAAGATGAAAAATCTAAGAAAACAAAAAAGAAAAAAAAAGTCTTTTTTTTTCCTTTATTTTGGGATTAACTATGATAATTTCTAAGCTTTAATTGATTGCATTAATTAAAAAGATCAGACTACAACTTCAATAAAGGATTTCATTATTTTTTAATCAAAACGTATTTACCACAAAATTTAAATTCCATATCAAATATTTAACAATGACATTAAGTAAGAAAACAAAATTGTTTTTATTACCTATAATGAATTAATGAAACGACAATTTTGGGGAATAATATTTTATTTTAAATTTCAAATCAATGTTAATAAATTTTGATATTTGTAATATTATATTAGGCATCATGTGTCTGAATTATTTTTGAAAAGTAAGCATCACTCATGTCTATAACATGCTTTAAAACAACCATGTAGCATGATGAGACAAAATGCATGCATGCATGCATCCACTATTGTTCCTTACAAAATATATTGTTCAACTAATTTACTGTCTACTTAATAATGATAATAATGGCATCAAAGAAATTACAAATTAACTAATTCTTAAGTCACCAGAAACTAGAAACATACATGTCTAATTAGTTATGATTACTTACTGTTATTAGCCATTCACTTTTCCGAAGAAATTAATTCATGAATCCCAAAGATTATTTATGAATCATTAATTAAGATAAGAACATTGAAATCAAAAATTCATATTTATAACATGAAAGAAAAACAATACGGTCGAACCAAAATTATGGATTAATCAATGCAATGGTAATAAACTAACGTGTATGTGTACAGGCATAGATCTAGATGTATGTAAATTCTTGTGATTAATTAAATCATTACACATTAAATTAGCAATGCAGCATTATTGATAGAGTTTACTAGAATTCCATAAATTGAAATTAATAGTCTTGTCTAGGTCTCTACAGAGTGGCCTGATCTTTATATTGTTATTAAATGGTCAGTTTAAGAATATCATGTTGTAATTATAAGGAATTAAAAGACTATAGATTTAGTCTGTATTAGATTGATAAATTCTAAGCTATTGATTTATTATGTTCTAGATTTGATTGGGTAAGCTGTAAGCGTATATCATATTAAAGGATCTTGAGATATTATAAGTTTTGGAAACTCCAAATAAGTACATCTCTCACCTGCAGTATGCGTAGCTTTGTGTTGATTATTTAATGATTATGCAAAATTATGTAATAGCCTATTTACGTTTTTTGTGATTATGCTTTAATGAATTGTTAAGTTAAATACTTCGTGGGTTTTTATTTGATGTGGAACGTTTGGCTTAGAGTTCTTTTTTTCTTTGGGCTTTTAGTTATTTTCGTATTTCCTTGTTTGATTGAGATTTTGTTTCCTTTTTTTTGCTTAGGGGTTTTGGAGTATATAAATAGGCTCCTTATTTCGTGTTTTAATTAATTCAGTCTATTATTCATACTTTGGCTTTGGTAATAATATAATTCTCCCTTCGTAGAAGAACGTTTGTCTTCTTGATTATTTCGTCCCGTGTTAGGTGGTATCACGAGCCTTGGTTTTTCCTTGGCGATGACGGACAACCAAGGCGGAGCGAACGCTAATCTCACTGACGTGCTCAGGGAGATAAGAACCATGGCAGCGGCGATGCAGGCGCTTTCTGTTCGGGTGGAGCGGACGGAAATAGAGTTGCAGGCTGCCCGCGAAAACAGGGGTGGTGATGACAGCGAGAGAATTCCTCGCGGCCATCGACGTATCCCTCGGGGTAACGGGGACAACGTGGAGGATTCATCAGACGAGGAGGTTGGTGAAATCCTTGACAGGAACCGTAATCCTAACCATAGGGGAAACCGACAGTTTCGACAGGATGAATACCGTTTGAAGGTGGATCTCCCTCCCTTCAATGGGAATTTGGGTATTGAGGAATTTCTGGATTGGGTGGTTGAAGTAGAGAGGTTTTTCGATTTTTCAGAAATTTCTTAGGATAAGCAAGTGAAGTTGGTTGCATATCGATTGAAAGGTGGGGCATCGTTGTGGTGGGAACAAGTTCAGGCCCAACGACGACGCTTGGGGAAGCATCCTGTGCGACTTTGGCCAAAGATGAAAAAGATGTTGATGGCCAGGTTTCTTCCTCCGGACTACGATCAGTTCCTATTTCATCAATATCAGACGTTGATACAAGGGCAAAAATCTGTGGCTGACTATACTGCGGATTTCTTGCGTCTTTCATCGCGTAACAACCTGATGGAGACAGAAGGGCAGCAAGTAGCGAGGTATATTCATGGATTGCGGCCAACAATTCGTGATAAGATTGGATGCCAGATTATATTAACCCTTAGTGATGCTCAGAATATGGCGCACTGAGCTGAATCTATAGGGTTTCGAAGTTACTATGGGAGAGAGGAGACTCGTAGGGTTGTTGGTGACTCATCTAAACTAAACCCTAGGTCTGTTGTGGGAAGTTCTTCTGATCCAGCAAAGCGTAACGTAGTGGATAAAACGAAGGATAAGGAGAAAGAGCCCGTGAGGAAACAACCATATAATCCTTACGCAAAACCAACTGGGGACAAGTGCTATAGGTGCGGTGAACCTGGGCATAAGTCGAACAATTGCCCCCAACGGCGTCAGGTTAATTTGGTTGATGGTGAGTACGAGGATGAGGAAGAAGATGACGGGATTCGTGAACCAGATGGGGAGGACGACGACGTGCATCAGACTTTAGTGGTCAGAAAGGTCCTATTGGCACCGTGACGTGATGACTCTCAGCGTAATGCACTGTTCCGTACCAGGTGCACAATTTCTGATCGTATTTTCGAGTTAATTATTGATAGTGGTAGTTGTGAAAATATCATATCTCGGAAATTAGTTGATGTTTTGAAGTTATCTGTGGAGAAACACCCCGAACCGTATAGTATTATCTAGATTACGAATGGAGATGGGCTTAAGGTGACGGAGAGGTGTCGTGTGCCTTTATCTATTGGTAAATATTATAAGGATGAGGTTATGTGTGATGTGGTGGATATTGATGCTTGTCACTTGTTGTTTGGAAGGCCTTGGCAGTATGATCTTAGTACTACTCATGATGGGCGTAAAAATATTTATCAGTTTTCGAGGGATGAGAAGAAAATTACACTATTACCGCCGGAGTTTAAGCATAAAACTGAACCACATAAGTTAGAGAATTTCTTGACCATTACTCGTCATGAGTCAGAGTTGATGATGGCTGCTCGGGAAACTAAGGAAATTCATGTCTTAGTGGTGAAGGCTGTGTTTGCGGCTGGAGTAGCAGAGTCGAAGAGATAGATTCCAGACCGTGTGCGTGTGTTGTTGGAAGAGTTTCAGGATCTCGTACCTGAGGAGCTTCCTTCTGAATTGCCACCAATGAGGCATATTCAACATGTTATTGACCCTGTTCCTGGAGCCACGCTTCCAAATTTGCCTCATTATCGGATGAGCCTAAAGGAGAGTGAGATATTACAGCGAATGGTGGAGGATTTGCTGATTAAGGGGTTGATTCGTGAGAGTATGAGTCCTTGTGCAGTTCCGGCATTACTGACTCCAAAAAAGAATGGGTCTTGGCGTATGTGTGTGGATAGTTGAGCGATAAATAAAATCACGGTGCGTTACAGATTTCCGATCCCGCAGTTGGAGGATATGTTGGATAGGTTGTCTGGGCCAGGATTTTCAGTAAGATTGATTTGCGGAGTGGGTATCATCAGATCCGCATTAGATCGGGAGATGAATGAAAGACAGTTTTTAAGACGAATGAGAGACTTTATGAGTGGTTGGTTATGCCGTTTGGGTTATCAAATGCTCCCAGCACTTTTATGCGTTTGATGAACGAAGTGCTGAAACCTTTTATAGGTAAATTCGTTGTGGTTTATTTTGATGATATTCTGATATATAGTGCAGATGAGGATGAGCACATGGAGCATTTGCGACAGGTCTTGACTGTATTGCATATTAATAAACTCTATATTAATTAGAAGAAGTGTAGCTTCTTGCAGACAAGTCTTATCTTTTTGGGCTTTGTCGTGAGTGGAGATGGTATTCGTGTGGATGAAGAGAAGGTTAAGGCAATACGAGAGTGGCCAGTTCCAAAAACCGTGCCAAAAATTCATAGTTTTCACGGTCTGGCTACCTTCTATAGGCGTTTTATCCGAAATTTCAGCACCATAGTTGCACCTATGATAGAGTGTTTGAAGAAAGGCAAGTTTCAGTGGGATCGTGAGCAGATGAAGAGTTTCGAGTTGATTAAGGAGAAGTTGTGCACAGTTCCTGTTCTTGCACTTCCCAGTTTTGAAAAATTATTTGTGGTTGAGTGTGATGCTTGTGGAGTAGGGATTGGGGTTGTTCTGTCTCAAGAGGGGAAGCCAGTGGCTTACTTCAGCGAGAAACTTAGTGATGTGCGACGAAAGTGGTCAACTTATGACCAAGAATTTTATGATGTTGTTCGTGCTTTGAAGCATTTGGAGCATTATCTTATTCAGGATCAGTTTGTCTTGTATACTGATCATCAGGCTTTGAAGTATATCAATAGTCAGAAAAGTATCAGCAAGATGCATGCCAGGTGGGTTGCTTATTTGCAGCAATTTCCTTTCACTTTGAAGCATAAATCGGGTACGCAGAATAAGCCCGCTGATGCGTTGAGTAGGCGTGCTACTTTGTTGGTGACGATGAGCCACGAGGTCACGGGTTTTGAGGTTTTTCATGATTTGTATGTTGCTGATGATGATTTTGCTAGTATTTATTTGGGTGAAGATTCCTTTTGAGGATTTTAGTGTGCATGATGGTTATCTCTTCAAGGGAAATCGGTTGTGTATTCCGCGCACATCCTTGAGAGATAAGTTGATTCGTGATTTGCAAGGAGGAGGTTTGAGCGGGCATCTTGGGCGAGAGAAGACCATCGCTAGTTTGGAGGAGCGATATTATTGGCCTCAGTTGAAAAAGGAAGTTGGACGATTTGTGAGTCGAAGTCATGTTTGTCAGACAGCTAAAGGGCAAACGCAAAACACTGGACTTTACATGCCTTTGCCTGTTCCTGAAGCTATTTGGGAGGATTTGTCTATGGATTTCGTACTTGGTCTACCTCGAACTCAACGTGGGGTTGATTTAGTTTTCGTGGTGGTTGACAGATTTTCTAAGATGGTGCATTTTATTCCTTGCAAAAAGACGTCGGATGCTTCGCACATCGCGCGATTGTTCTTTCGTGAGGTGGTTCGTCTGCATGGGGTGCCCAAGTCTATTACTTATGATCGTGATACTAAATTTCTTAGTCATTTTTGGATTACTTTGTGGCGTATGTTCGACACTTCTTTGAATTTTAGTAGCACCGTGCACCCGCGGACTGATGGGCAGACTGAGGTGGTGAATCGTACTCTTGGAAATCTGATTCGTTGCATTTGTGGGGATCGACCGAAGCAGTGGGATCATGTTTTGCCACAAGCAGAGTTCGCATTCAATAGTGTTGTTCATAGTTCAACAGGAAAATCACCTTTCGCCGTTGTTTATCAGAAAGTACCTCGACACGCTGTTGATTTGGTAAAGTTGCCGCAAGTTGCTAGATATAGTACTGCTGCTGCGAATTTAGCCAAGGATTCGCAGGATATTCAGGCAGAGGTTCAATAGAAGTTGTTGGAGACGACGCAGAAGTATAAGGAGACGGCTGATAAACATCGTCGTGTGAGCTTGTTTGAGGTTGGTGATGAGGTGATGGTTTTTCTTAGGCGTGAGCGTTTTCCTGTTGGTCAGTATAACAAGTTGCAGCCAAAGAAGTATGGTCCTTATAAGGTTGTGCGGAAGATTAACGACAACGCTTATGTGGTGGACTTGCCTGAGTCGATGAGCATTTCGCACACTTTTAATGTGGCTGACTTGTCGCGTTATTTTCCTCCTGAGCCTTCTTCTTATCCCGATCACTCGGGGTCGAGTTCTTTTCAAGTGGGGGAGACTGATGTGGAACGTTTGGCTTAGAGTTCTTTTTTTCTTTGGGCTTTTAGTTATTTTCGTATTTCCTTGTTTGATTGGGATTTTGTTTCCTTTTTTTTGCTTAGGGGTTTTGGAGTATATAAATAGGCTCCTTATTTCGTGTTTTAATTAATTCAGTCTATTATTCATACTTTGGCTTTGGTAATAATATAATTCTCCCTTCGTAGAAGACCGTTTGTCTTCTTGATTATTTCGTCCCATGTTATTATTTATGATTTATGTGAATGTGAAGAGATGTTTAGTTAAGTGTGGTGATTCCATATGTTTGACCTGGTACAAGATGCAAGTATTTTGTTTTACGAAAAATGAGAAGAATATTTTGAGATAGTGTGTGTGTATATATATATATATATATATATATATATATAGTTTTATTTCTATATTCTTAAAAGACTGGTACTGGGCATTGAGATCGCCCACTAAAGAAGTTAAGGGCATCGAGACCGCCCTATGAGTATTGAGTTGCTCCGTTTGGATTCGGTGGCTAGCTACCCCGGATTCTTCGGAGTTGCGCGCATTGGTACCATGTCTGGGCCCATAGTATATTATTTTCAAGTATAAGAGTATATTATTGTTTTTATTAGCGATGTTCTTGTTTTCTATTAAATTGCAAATAAAAATGTTTTGTGAGATAGGTGATATACTTGCTAAGCATTTTTGCTTATAGTATTACCTCATACTGCAGATAAAGGCAAATGTAAGATGTGATGCAAGGAGGTAGCAGCGTTGAAGCGTGATTGGTGGTGACGGCCTCGGAATTGGTTAAAGATTTTTAAGAGTTTTCTAAGTTTCATGCAAAGTAAACTTTAGTTTTGAGATCTTTTGATGTAAAGTTTTACACAAACAATTTAATTCTTTTTGGATGTTTTAGACTGTTTTAATTATGATATGTTTCTTAACAAAATTATTTCCGCTGAAAAAAAAACCATGAATCCTTATGACATATCTTTATTGGTTTGAAAGTGAAGCATAATTTAGTAGAAATAATTGTTCTACTAGAAAGGGGGTGTTACAACTATTCCATTCAAATTCCTATACTGCTTGTATATACACATAACACTATTCATAAAGTACCATAGCCTTATACCTAAATATCTTCATCACAACTATGACTATCCATTTTTTTTCACTTTTCCATAGAGACATATGGTGTAAGAACTCTTATTCCATCTGAAGAATATTTAATTAATTGTTGTTTAAGATGGATTAGAAGATTATTCAATTAATAATGATGTTTTATGAAAGTTTCAAATAAAAATAATATATTGTTATTAATAGCAATATTTGGTCTGTTATCTTAATGGAACAGACCCAGAGAAAATAACATTAATTCTAGGAAGCAAAGTTCCACCATGATATTGAGAGATCAATGAAGGACCAATTTCTTTGTTAAAAGCAATGCTGAGTTATGTTTATCCATTAACAAAGAAAAAAATAGCTACAGTTCGAAAGACTAAGTGTAATTTTCTTATAATAAATACACTATATTTAATACAATCTTGATAATAGTAGGGGATAAAAGGTAGTACATTAATTAGATTGCCATTTTTAATAATATATTATTAGTAACTTCTATATATTACTGAAAATAATTTTGTCAATGTATAAGAATATCTTTTACCCACAGCTACAGTTACAAAATATCTTTCATCTATCACCTCATAAATTCTTTACTATAAAAAGATAAACCTTTTTTGTGGTTCAAATAGATTTTTTTATTTGAACCACAAAAAAGGTTGGATTTTATTAGCACGTTGGATTTTTTGTGCTAAACTATGACAAGGGCTTTATTAGCACGTTGGATTTTTATTCACTAGGTGTCACCTTTTTATTGGTGGAAAGAAATATAAATTGACCACACGTATTGATCATAATCTATGGATATCTCCAATCATTTGTTTGAATAATTAATGGTACAACCCTTAGCGACCCTCTATGTCATGTACATATTAGGACAAAGGTATTCTCATTCATTGAAGCTATCATATACATATTAGTACCACCGAAAAAAATTCGCAAAATTTCACCAAAATTTAGGTAAAATGAAGGTATCGAAATAGAAATGGAGGTTATAAAAATTTCATTAGTATTTCACCGAAATTTCGGTAGATTTCGATTTTAATGAAATCATAGTAGAAAATGTAGAAATTTCTTTTCGATTTCGATTTTGGTGAAATTTTTATCCCAAATAATTATAATAGAATTTTATAATGAGTTACACCAATTTCAAGGGAAAAAATATATTTTATGCCAAAATAATATTATAATTTGCATATTATAATTGTAACATGTATAATACTATCAAATAATTTCATGATTACATTTAAAATCAATCTAATGTCATGAGTTTGTACTAATATTGTCTAAATTAAGATGACTTGCCAACTTATTCATTTGAACCTCATAAAAGTTCATTTTGGTTAGGGGTGATCATACAAACCGATAAACCGCACCAACCGGCCGCACCACACCACACCAAACCGTTTTACCTAAATTTTAAAAAAACCCGCAATTTAAAAAATTATCTAAAATTGCACCGCATATATGGTTTGGTTATAGTTTTTGATTGATATCGGACCGCACCAAACCGCCTTTAATTATGTATATAAATATATATATATATATATGTATATATTATAGACTTGCAATAATAAATTTTATATTTTGAATTATATTGTTATTGTATTGTATATTTAATTTGTTTTTTTAAGCTTATATTAATTTGTTTCTGTGTCTATATTTTAATATCTGCAATGGTCATGAACTATTTCACAAATTTTTTTTGTCTTTTATTAATATTAAACTAAAAAATATATATTCTTACTTTTAGGTTATATCATTTTAATACATATGATTTAGAAGTGTTTGATTCTAATTATTAAAAACCAAACAATCAATTCATAATTAAATAGCCTCATATGAGCATTTGAAATCATATTTTATGAAGTTAACAATTATTATTCAATTAGTAGTTTACTTCTAAAATTTTTAATTAATTAATTTATCATATAATATAATTTTGAAGGTATCTATTTTAAATTTTGATAAAATTATATATTATATAACATAATAATATAATTTTAAAACATTTAAAATATCATAGGACATTAAAGTTATTTTTGATATGAAACAAAATTAAGTTAAAAACCGCAAAAACCACACCAAACCGAACCAAACCGCATATTCAATTTTTGTGTGAAAACTGCAGTTTTAATTTACCTATAAATCAAACCGCACATAACAATGTGGTTTGAAATAAAGGAAAAAACCGCTAAAACCGCACCATGATCACCCCTAATTTTGGTATTAGTAACAATGTATTCAATTATTTTGAATTTCTCATGTTATTATACCAGACAACCTTTATATGATAGTTAATTCTTATATTTGTTGTAAATATGTCATTTTATTTGAAATTTTAAGTTGAATATATGTATTAATGTTAGTTATAATATTATGTACAATACCATATCTAAATTCCCAAATTTTAACTAAGTTCCCATCATTTTTCTAAATTCTACCAAAATTTCCATAAAATAAAATATTGAAATTTCTACCGAAACCAAAATTTTTCGTTCTTGATTAGGACAAAGGAATTCTCGTTCATTTAAGCTTATCATTGGAAGAGATTTAGCATAAAAGGATTTTGAACTTCAAAATCCTAATGTATGTTTGTTTCCACATTTAAATTTGGATCATAAAATCCAAACATAATTATTACTACCTATATTACAATCATCAGTCATTATCAAATATATTTTTTCATTAAAAAAATTTCACATCAACCCACTTTTTCAGAATAAAATATTATATCAACCCACTTTTTTCAACTTTGATTTGACATCTATAATATATATATCATACACTATATAATTCTCGAACAAACATACATTTTCACTATTCACCTTTATTACAAAATATACGATTTCAATTGTGGATTTTCGTCAAACCCACATAGACCCCTTCCAAATTTTAATTGGGATATGTCCATCCAAATTCGAAATGGACAGAATCTTATCACTTTATTTGTTTGTTTTATTTTATCTATTTTTCTATAATTTTCGATAAAAATATGTTTTTTTAAATAAAATAATATAATTATTATCTTTTTTTTTTTTTAACAATTCTCAATATAACATAACATGACATTTTAACTATTATCATATTCTATAATTCAACATTTTTTAAAATTCACTTAAACCTCAAATCCAAACTTACTAAATTCATTTTTACTCCAGTGCAAACAAACTTTAATTATATGGGATAGAGGTGGAAAGCAATTACTTGCAAAATTCAAGAACTCAACATTCACCATAGAATCCAAGTTTATCTATGGGGAAAAGGGTGGCCATTGTTGGAGCAGGAGTCAGTGGCCTTCTTGCCTGTAAATACGTTGCATCTATAGGCCTAACACCCATTGTATTCGAAGCAGGAGATGAAGTTGGAGGGCTCTGGAATCACACCATTGAATCCACCAAATTGCAAGTTGGTAGACATGCTTACCAGTTTTCAGACTTTCCATGGCCTTCTTCTGTTGAAGACATGTTCCCTCGAAGCTCCCAAGTTGTTGAATATTTCCATTCTTATGCTCACAATTTCCAGCTTTTTCCATACATAAAGTTTGGTTCAAAGGTGATGAAGATAGATTATGTGGGAGAATCTGAAGATGAGATGCAGAGTTGGGAGTTGTGGGGTGGAGCTGGCAAAGCTTTTGGATCTAAAGGGAAGTGGATTCTTCAAGTTCTTCACACTCAAGAAGAGGCTATAACGGTAAATTTTAAACTTTTTGTCTAATTAAAATCATTTTTCGTACCATAACTATATCTAGTATGATTTTTGGTCTCTTAATTATTACGAATTTTAATCTACTTCCATAATTTAAGAATGTCTCGAATTGAGGCTTTTTAATGCCTCAAACTAATGTGGCGACGTGTATTCAGTCCAAATTTGCCGAATTGAGGTTTTCCACTAACCTTGAAATGTGGCGACACATTCAAATTCTTAATGTTTGACATGTATTGACACATTACTTCTATGTTATTGGAAAACCTCAATTTGGGGTTCACTTACATGGCACGAGAAATTTTCCGGCGAAATTCAAATTTTTTCAATTAAAATTGAGCTGATATCGGATGGATTCTTAAACAGTTGGTTTAAATTGAAAATCTTGATATTTTAGAATCAAAATCAGGAGACACCATAGTTATAAAATGAAACGTGATTCTTATGTATTGGGTTATTGTATTGTAGGAGTATGAGGCTGAATTCGTGGTACTCTGCATTGGAAGATTCAGTGGTTTTCCGAACATTCCAGAGTTTTCTCCAGGTTGTGGGCCTGAGATATTTTCTGGGAAAGTTTTGCATTCTTCTGAGTACTCTGCTATGGACAATGCAAGTGCTAGAGAGCTGATTAAAGGCAAAAGAATTGTGATTGTAGGCTCATCAAAATCAGCAATGGATATTGCCTATGAATGTGCTAATGTGAATGGTATGTGCGCATGGTTTCTTCTGCTAAATTAAAGATTTTAAGGTTTGTGTTGGAAATGATAAAGTTGTTAGTTTTGCAGGGAATGAAAAGAGTTGCACGATGATACAAAGAAGTGTTCATTGGGCACTTCCAGATCCATATCTATTGGGTATCAATTTCCTGTTTTTGTTTTACATTAGGTTTCCTGAGCTGACCATTCATAAACCTGGTGAAGGGCTCTTAGCTGCTTTAGTAGCCACCTTGTTAGCACCATTGGTAATTACTTACTTACCTTTTCAAAGATGCATTTGATGTACTCATCTTCATATTAATCAGAATTCATTCTAATTGTGGTCAGAATTTTCAAAATTGCTGACATGGCCGTCGGAAATTCAGGTCATGTCAGCGATTTTGAAAATTCCGAGTAAAATTGGAAAATGAATATTTGGTTGTCATAAAAATGAAAAGTGTCCTGCAAATTTCAACTCATTTTTACTGAAACACATTCATCAATTGATCTTTCTACATTACAGGGATGGCTCATGTTCAAGTTGATAGAAATCTATATCAGATGGAAACTTCCACTGAAAAAGTATGACATGATTCCAAAGGAAAGCTTTCTAAGAGATGCCTCTTCTTGTACGATACTCTTCCTTCCTCATCCAAACTTCTACGACAAAGTCGAAGATGGGAGCATTGTAATCAAGAAATCACAGCATTTTAGCTTCTGTGAAGAGGGTTTGATGATTGATGGAGAAAGTGATTGGTTGAAAGCAGATATCGTGATCTTAGCCACCGGATTCAAAGGAGACGAGAAGCTGAAGAACATGCTCGCGTCTCCAACTTTCCAAAACTACATAGCTGGATCTCCAACCTCAATTATTCCTCTCTATAGGCAGATGATCCATCCAAGAATTCCACAGCTAGCAGTGATAGGTTACTCTGAGTCTTTGGCGAATCTTTACACGTTTGAAATAAGGTGCAAATGGCTGGCGCGTTTTCTTGATCAGGGATTCGAGCTGCCTGGAATAAAGGCTATGAAAAAGGAAATCGAGATGTGGGAGAAATACATGAAGGGATATTCAAGCAAGAGTAAGTTCAGAAGGGCTTGTATTGGTGGTGTTCAAATATGGTACAATGATCAACTCTGTAAAGACATTGGTATCAATCCAAGAAGAAAGAAGGGGTTTTTGTCTGAGTGGTTTGAACCATATTTTGCAATGGATTATAAGGATTAGCCCCTCAACGCTAAGTATTATGTTTAATAATCTTTGGAGAAGCACAATTTGGTACCATGGTATTATCTTGTCTTTTTTATTATTATTATTTTTTTAATGTTCTTTATGGATCCCTGTATGAAGGCAGAAGGGCTCATTGTTTTGTTTTTTTCATTTGATTTTTTTTTTTTTTTTGGTTTTTCTTTTCAAATACAAATAAAATTAGTTTGAAATGAATCACAAAAGCAATGGTGAGGGGTATTAATATGTGGCAAATTCTCCACCCTCGAATAAAAAGAAAAATATCACACTTGAAACTATCAACTATGAACTTCACATAATTGAAGGTAGAAGATAATTGGGGAAAAACTAAAGAAACCTAATAGTATTCCAAAATTGATAATAAAATTTAAATGCAATTTTTTTTTTTAATTTTCATAATATAATCAGTATCAAACACTAACATCTCACAAAAGAAAAGGAAAACATTAAATTCACAAGAAGACAAAGGAGCTAATACTATAAAAGAAATTTACAGGATCTTTTGTTGTAAAGAAAATTTATGGTTGCGTTTTGGTTGGAGATTTGAATATTCGACTTAAAATATGTAACCCATCGATCTCATCTTAAACAACTTCTGTAATATTTATTTTGATGAACTTAAAATTTACTTATGATGAATTTATCACATAGTAAAGATTTGTGTAATATATTCATAAAAACTTAAACTAAATTATGAGGACTCTCGTGATGAAATTTATTTTATTCCCTAGATTAGCATAAGTTATGACAACAAACCACATATAATTATAAATACAATATAGTTAACTATATAGATATATCTTTCTTGATATCGAATATGTACGTAATTAAGTAAAGATATATACTTCGATTTGATACTTCTCATATAGCCTCATAATGATCGAATAATCTTTAAACTCATCTTGAGCAACAACCAATCTTATATGTTTTTAAATGGAATACGAGTGTTTACACCATACACCTCTTATTACTCTTGGTAACTTGAAGTATTAAAGAATAAAATGATGAAACAATAAAGAAAATAGGAAATCATAATTGTGTTGATATTTCTAGGTATAAGGCTACAATGATTTATGAATTGTGTTGTGTGTATATACATGTATAAAAAATTTGAATAGGATAAGAATATCATCCATGCATGCATTTTGCCTCATTGTGTACATGATCGTTTTAATACATACTAGATACATGAGTGATATTTAATTACTTTTCAAAAATAATTCTGACACATGATGTGTTTGTGTGTGTTGTGTTTTTAAATTATCTTTTCTTTTTTAATTTTTAATTTAACTAAATCCATCATCATTTATAAATCAATCGTCATTTATAAACTAGAATAATCAAGACATATTTATATGAATTAAAATTCATTAATCTAAAGGGAGAAGAAGCACAATAATAAAATACGAATTCCCTTTTATTTGGCCACATATTTACCAATTCACAGAAAAATGAAACAAAAATATCAGAAATTTCCTCCAGTTATCCTCTCTCTGCTCAAATCACCAATATATATAGGCTTATGTATCTATGTATACAATTCACACAGAGATTCATCGAACCAGAAGAGCAAGGAAGTCGATCATCATCAGCCATAGGCCATGGCCGTCGCCGTCGCCGCACCACCGTCGCTCCGTTTCCACCAAAATTCTGCTTTATTCCGAATAAGCCCACGTCTTTTTCGTAATTCCCAACTCTATCCTCACCCCGCTTTCTCTCCTGCAAGAATCCAAGCAAGCTCTGCTGTTGCTCTTGAACCTGTAATTCTCTTTCCTTACTTCATTTTTTCTCCATATTTTATGATTTCCAAATCGTAGTAAAGAATTGTTTGTTTGTACTGAAACTATTTCGTATCAATTTGGTTGTGGAATTGAAGATTTTGTAGAGAATGATTATAGTATTTGTTAGGGCAAATTATGTTATTAACTATCAGAAGATATTTTCAATTGTGGATGTCCTGTTAATGGAGTTTTCTTGTCTTATTAATATGGTTTTGTTGATAGTGTATAAAGTTGAGTATCAGGGTGTCTTCTGATTCAAGCACATGTCTATGTTTTAGTATATGTTGACTTGTTTGATCTTGCATTCTAAAATTTAAAAAAAAAAAAGTATTTCTCACTTCGGACTTTGATCACCGTTCTAACTATGTTGGGGCAATCCTATGCTTACCAGGAATTAAAAGTCGAGGATACTTCAGATGTCGCCTTGTTTGCTTGCCCCATTTGTTATGAACCGTTAATAAGAAAAGGCCCTTCAGGTTTCACCTTGTAAGTTTAAATTTGAAATAATCTCAATAGTTGTTCAATGTGACGCGGGAGTGTTGAAATTCTAGTCTGTGATGATGCAGGTCGGCAATATATAGGTCTGGTTTCAAGTGTAAAAAGTGCAACAAGGCATATTCGAGCAAAAACACCTATCTTGATCTTACTATTACTTCCGGGACAAAGGAGTACAATGAATTCAAGACAGTTGGGACTGAGCTCTTCAGGTGTAAAAAGCTGATCCTCATAAAATCATTTCATAAACTAAACAAATTGCACCTACTCATCACTATATCATCATCATTATGGATAGAATGAATTGCAATTCCATTAAATTGATATTGCATCTATTCTAGTGAATTTTCTTATAGTGAAGTTTGATTGATAATTATAGCTGGAGTGGTTGTTACCTTTTCCTGTTTAGCAAATTTTCATTATTTCAATAGGTTGTGAAGGAACAGCCTTGAAGTCATCTTCTTGACTGAATATCTCCAAAAGCTCTCATGATATATATCAACTGAAATAAACTGTTTCTTTGTTGTATAAGAAGCAAGAATAAATTCCACCTATCTTCTCTGAAGGAATGCTCAATTGGATCATGGGTGAATGAATTAGTAAAAAGCCTCCATTACTGTGTGGCACAGTGGCAGAGATGACCTAAGGATCCACTTGCATCGATTATGTCTTATTGCCTATCTTAGCAGTCCTTTTGTTCCTACATCTTCTCATTTTGCTTGTTTAAGTCCTTCGTTATATTATGTGAAGTGTGAACTGAACTGTTGTATGCCAAAAATCATGCCCATGTTGCTTTAACTAAATTTATTAATTCAAATGCCCTGTATCAGGGTATGGATCTAAAGTAGTTTGTTTTATCTTGTCCTTTGCTAATACCATATAAGATCAAAACATTTGTCACAGTACTTTTTTTTTTCCTGCAGTGCTTGATGTTCCCTGTCCACCTCCCTCCTGGTTTATTACATGTTTATAAGTTGATTCCTTGAGAAATAAAAACAAAACCAGGATATTGTAATCTTTTGGACAATGACTTTCACCACCTTAGTGATAATCAAAATGCATATTCTAGTTACTCTTTCCTTAAAGAGGACAAGACATATTTATTATGTCAGTACCAAAACTGTGTTGAGAGATACAAATGTAACTTATTCAAATCTGATGTTGGTGCCCCCCCCCCCCCCCCATTTTTTTTGCAGGAGCCCACTTGTTTCGTTTGTTTATGAGAGAGGCTGGCGCCAAAATTTTAATCGTAGTGGTTTCCCTGGTCCTGACGAAGAGGTAAATCATTATTACTTCCCATACTTATGCCCGCACATAGTATGTCAATTAATTCTCCATTGTGTAAAATGGACTGAGCTTTTGCGCAATGGATGATGCCCTTTGGTTTCGTGAAGGTTAACATGAAGGGAAAAAAAAGGTTATTGGACAGATAGTCATGCTATCTTGGTATTTTGGTAACTCATAGATTTAACTGCATTCTAGTAATCTTGAGCAATATGCAAACATTAGTGATACCCTCAATTTATGCTTCTACACAACCACAACTCCTGCTGATTTCTGCTAACTATCTTTTTTGAAATTTTGGCAGTTCAATATGGCTCAGGAGTATTTTGATCCAGCTAAAGGTGGAGTCCTTGTAGATGTGAGTTGTGGCAGTGGTTTGTTTTCTAGGAAATTTGCCAAATCTGGGGCCTATTCAAAAGTTATCGCGCTGGATTTTTCAGAAAATATGCTCCGCCAATGTTTTGATTTCATAAAAAGTGATGACAGTATCTTAAGCTCGTGAGCGCTTTCCTTCTTCATTTACCTTTTATGTTTAATTATTTTAATGATAGTTGAAAACATTTTTTCTGCTTATCTCAGTTGTGTCTTTTCTTTCTTTAACAAGGAAGTGATATGCAATAATGTTGAATTTGAAACTCTGCAGAAATCTTGCACTTGTGAGAGCTGATGTTTCAAGACTTCCTTTTCCATCTGGTTCCATTGATGCTGTTCATGCCGGTGCAGCCTTGCATTGCTGGCCATCTCCTTCAAATGCAGTAAGTTTTCTGTTCCAAATAAAAATCTCAGTTATCATGATCAAAATCCTGAGGGAGATATAGGGCGGTATGTCATTCATGATTATACTATATATATATATATATATATATATATATATATATATATCTCTCTCTCTCTGTAATCAAAATCTTAGTTCTTGGTGAATATTCTTCATGATTGTGGTGTCTGGACAGGTGGAGCCCCAAAACACGATGACACTGTCAGAGTACTGAATTTTCTAATACTTAATTTGTTCCTGATTACTGTACGACCATATTATCTGAAACATAATTATTATTGGATGATTAACTCATTGGAAATTAAGCTCTTAGATGAGGTAATCATTATATAATCTTTGGAAGAAGACAGACAGAATATCATGGCTATTTATTTATACAAAGAACTCACTATTCTTTACTAAGAAAAAAATGTACACTCTCAGCTTTATCATTTGAAAAATTTCCTTTTTAAGTTTAGATGAAAATCCAAGATCCAAAAGGAAATAACTTTCAAATAACCGATGCCATGCCATATCCTTTTGCTTTGCTATAACGGATGCTTGCTAATGTGGTTAGGTATTGTAACAGTTTTACTTCTATTTCAGGTTGCTGAAATTAATCGGATATTAAAGAGTGGTGGTGTTTTTGTTGGAAGTACTTTCCTTCGAGTCAGTTCAACTACTCCTGCCTTCTTAAGGCCTTTTAGACAGGTGCTCCCATTTACAAAGCTGTGGCTCCTACTCTGTTTTTTTTATAAATGAAGCATATTCCAATCTTGCATACATATATATATATATATATATATATATATATATATATATATATTAGGGAGAGTAGATCAGTGTTTACCTGGATCTGGTTAAGGGCCATTATCTTTTCTTAGAGAAATCTCAAAATCTCCTCTACTTAGTTTTATAAACATCAATCTTTACTCAATGAGAGGAAGAACTCGTGATTGATTTACTATATTTCTCTTGTTTGCAATGCTGAATCATTTGCTGAGTCTCATTTTGTTTGGCAGAGGATCACGAGGGACTACAACTATTTAACAGAAGAGGAGATTGAGGACTTGTTCACAACGTGTGGTTTCATCAACTACACCAAGAAAATTCAGCAATCATTTATCTTGTTTTCTGCACAAAAACCTTGAATTTGTGCATGATTGTATTTAAATGTGGTTGCATCTGATGTGTATATATATATACATACAATGTAAATGGGTATGCACGAACGTTGTAGATAGTTAGTTACTGCTGTATAAGATGAGTTTGATTTCTTGGAGACAATATTTTCTTTGTTAGTGGTGTAACTGTACAAATGTATATTGTGCTCATTCCATTTAGAAAGTTTAAATAATTTGTTTATTTTCTACATAAATATTGTTGGATTGTATGCAACGGTATTTCATTTCGTTATAGATTCTATGTGTATACTAATGACATTTTTATTGTACACATAAATGACATTTATATTTTTAAATAAAATAAAATATGATATATATAAGCGAACCCAGCTTTTATATATATATATATACACACACACACTTGTATAACACACGTGCGCGCACATGAGATATTATAACTGCATAATTTATTATTAAGTACTTTTTTTGAAGATATTAAGTAATACTTTTTGAGATATAAGAATTTCATTAATTACATTAATTTCTTTAAAGTTCAATAAAAAATTAGTTAAAAATTATTAAAAAAATGTTTACTCTCATTTTAGAAACATCTTATTTATATTTTATTATAAAATTAAGGAAAATTATTTTTATTTTATTTGCTAAGTGACTAATATTTACAGTTTAAGTCATCTTCAAATTAATGGATTGATTTTGGGTATAATGCATCAAACCCTTTATGATATATAAATTCCTTGTGTTAAAAGAAATATATCACTTACACGTGTGATTTAATAAATGTTGTCCATTTTCCCTAAACTGTTAAAGTTAACAATTATGTATTGCACGCACTCGTAGCGAATTGAGAGTTTTTGAAGTTTTTCCCACACAATCTTTTTATGTTTTGAAATCATGTTTATAGTTTTTATTATTAATTTGGTAATTTCAAATGTTAATGATATATTTTTATAATATTTATTGTCCATATTTGGAATAAAGATAAAAGGATATAGATTATTTGATGTATAAGGATATAGCTGGAAAGTACAAAAGTTAAAGTTTATTTATTTGAATATTTTTGAATTCTACTTTGTTATTTTGTCTTATTAAAATGATTATAATATTTTAGTTATAATTTTCAAAATTATAAAAAATTACATTAAGATCTTAATATTTATATATTAAGATTTGATTTAGTAATATTTATTTATCAATTAGTTTTAATCCAATCATAGTTTTTAGATTGATTAAAATACTTTATATTAAAAAAATTGTAAATATTCAATTTTTATTAAAATAAATTTAGACTTTTTAAATATAATTTGTAGGCAAGAACTTACATAATGAAATTTTTTGACTAATATTTTAAAATTTTTGATTTATTATTTACATTTATATATTTAATTAAAGTTTATTTAGTCCAAATAATCACTTTGATTGGAAATTTCTAATTATCATATATATATATATATATATATATATATATATATATATATATATAATTTTTAATCTAATTTATTATATTTCGATTTTCAATATGTGTTTTGAATCAACCATCATACTTTATTCTAACGAAATTGAAAATAATTAATTAATTTAGATTGTAGAGAATAAATTTAAATATATACTCACTTAGTCAATTTTTTTTTTTTTTTTTTTTATGTTTCTCCTATTTACAACTTTTTATATAACATATATACGTTTTATATCCTTATACATGTCATATCTTTATACACCTCTATGAAATTTTTCATATTAGCTATTTTTATTCTGTTTCAATTCTCGCGACATTATATCTCCATTGGCTCCATTATATATTTTTCAAAAATTCTAAATGCTATGTACAATATTTTTAATAAATGTATAGCTTTCATTGGATACCTTCATGACATCAAACCAAATTATTTATCAAATATATATAGTTATTCATCTAAACATTTTGAATTTTTTTATTTTTTTATTTTACCATATCATTGTATGATTCATTAGTTTAATGTTTCTACCTATACTTAACACAATATAGTAAATCTTCTAAGTCTTTATGTAAATATATCAATGATTTTTTTTAACAATTGATCACATTTGATAGTTTTCATAAAATATTAAATAGATTAGATAGTCATTTAATCTCAACTTTTCAAGTCACTTTTATTCCTTAATGGTACTATTTTGGTGACCAAATATGATATTTTTCTTAAAAAGTTTTAAGGATACTTTTCGATAATTAAGTTTATCAATATTTTAATTAAGACATTTATATTCTTATTATATACATTATTTGAGTTAAATCTCTAGTTTTAGTTTCTATCGTCATTGTTATTATTTTATAAATATCCTTTTACGATTATACTCTTCCGTAATGTCAAAAATTTTATAAAAATTTTCAAATGTTTTTGTCCTTATCTTATATTTATACCTAATAGGAGCATCAAAAGGTCTCTTAGGCACATTTTAAATCATTTTAAACATGCCATTCAATTTTTCACATCTTTTGGTGTCACTCACAATATCTTTCTAATACAATTATTTTATTATCCTGCGTAATTAATGTATTGTATTAACTCACCATCTTAACATTCTTATTCTTATAATTCTCAGTCTTATCTTTATGTTTATATTTATTATCAATCACTCTATTTTATACTATAAATCATCTTTTATGATTATTTTATAAAAAAAATTCTTTTAATCTTAGATATATTTAACGTCCATAAAGTGTAGAAGTTATTTTAATAAATTTAAATATAGGTGCAACATCTTAAATATTTTTCACATAATCTTTAATTATAGATCAATAATGTTTATACATATTTGATATGATTTTCACATTTATATTGTTGTTACTACTATGATTACTAAAGTGACATCTCATAAATTATATTTATGTGTAACTATGTTTACAAAAATAATAATTTAATTTTACTATTTTTCTATAAACTTCTAATTTGATATTTGCAATTTATCATCTCATTAAATCATATATATAATTTGCAAATAACATCTTTTTTAGGACGATTTTTTTCTATATGTATTTTAGTAATCTTTTAGTTATCAAAATAAAAGTAGATTACAGATTCATTTAATCTCATTTTTTTCAAGACATTTCTATGTCATAATGGACAATATTTTGGGGGATCGAATATGATATTTCTTATAAGGTTTAAAACATATTTCTTTCCATAAATTTATCAATATTTTATTATTTCAACATAATTAAGACATTTGCACTCTTATTCTATACTTAGTTTATGTTAAATCTCTTATTTTAATTTTATCGTTGTTATTTTATAAATATCATTGTATATTTTCCTAATGTTAGATATTTTATAAAGTTTATAAAATTATGTCGTTAACATTGTCTTATTTATTACATTTTTCATTTGATTCTCGACAGTTTTATATTTTTTTAATCTTCATCAATACTACAAATTTATGACATTTTATAAATTATCCTTTTTAGTTTTATTATTTTTTTGGATTTATTCTAATTCTACTTCCATGATTATTTATACTTATTTCCATTTAACCATGTTAATATTGTTTTAGCTATTCTTTAATATAGACAATTATATTTTACCGTCAACTTTATGTTTTACTTTTCAAATAATGATTTTCTTTAAATCTATATTTATGTAGATCTAATTTTAGTTCAAAATTCAAAGTATTCAAAATTTTAGAAGAAAAATAATTTAAGAAGAGTTTGGAATGTAAATGAAATCTTATATAATCTAATAGAAAAATAAAATGAATATTGAATTATTTATTATCCTTAAAATATAATATTTGTATCATAATCTTCATATTTATCATGTATAATAATTAGTTATCTTAGTTTGATAGATTGTTTGAAATAGAGTTCCTACGTCTTTAAACATTTAAATCTCCATAGTTAAACAAATAGAATTTTGAAAATAAAAAAATATAAGAACATAATTTCTAATAATACCATACTTAATAAAAAAATTAAATTTATAGTAATTATATATATATATATATATATATATATATATATATGCTTGTAATATATCATTGAAAAGCTCTTTAAATATATATTAATATGAGACTAATTTTAGTTTAAGTCTAAGATTCAAAATGTTCAAAACTATAGAAGATAAAAAAATCAAAAGATGTAATTTTTTTTTCAAGAAGAGTTTAGAATGTAAAGGACTCGTCTTTTATAATCAAATAGAAAATAAAATATATGTTGAATTACGTTACTATCCTTAATAAAGAGTTTTCTTTAATTATGATTCTAACTTTATTTAATTATGTACGAGGTTAAAAATATTTTTTAGATTTGATAAATTTATTTTCTTTCAATATATTAATACTAAAGAAACAAATAAGATTTTGAAAAAAAAAATATACGTACATAATTTCTTATAATATCATACTTAATAAAAATATGTAGGAGAGTTAATTTAATTAGGACTCTAATTTAATTTAATTATGTAGGAGGGTTAAAATTGGCATTATGAAAAATGGACGAAACATCCATACTTATATAGTGTGTAAAATAGAAATATAATATATATATATATATATATATATATATATATATATATATTATACAAGGACCGTTACATGATTCTTTCCTACAATCATTTAAATTGTAAACTTGAAATGCATGAAAAAAAAAAAGTTCAATGACTCATTTTGAACTTTTCATTTTTGTCAAATTATTGTTGTGTATATCTTTCTTCATTTGATCTCCATGGACATGCATCATACATGCGATCTCCAAAAAACAATACATAATTATGTGATTTGGGAGTAATATATATCCTG
Source organism: Scutellaria galericulata (assembly GCA_946896805.1). Lineage (NCBI taxonomy): Eukaryota > Viridiplantae > Streptophyta > Magnoliopsida > Lamiales > Lamiaceae > Scutellaria > Scutellaria galericulata. The sequence goes on from OX335790.1 coordinate 17,863,780, forward strand.
TCTTAATCTGTATATTTTAATAACAAATTAAAGATTTCTTTCAACTGGTGATTACTTAATGCTCAAAGTTGGTCAGAGAGACAGGGAATACATCAAAACTCTCTTGTGAATTAATGTTTGTCTTTTTCTTTGTTGATTTGTGTGAAAATTGACATTGGAATTGATTTTATCTGTTCCAAAAATTATTCTTACCATAATTGCAACATGTCAGCTTCAACTCCTATACATACAAATTTAGAACTTTAATTAATAGTATTATTAAATTACGTGCATGCATGAGTCCTCTTCAGACATTTAAGTACTTTGTATGTCTGAAAGATTTCATAAATGTATAATTGATGTTAAAAACTTGTCTTGTTGGCCTTTTGTGCCGACTAGCCATGAAAAATAGGACCAATTCTACAACACCAACTTATACATCACCATTAAAATTAATTCACAGCTAGCCGGCTTAGCATATATAATTCAAGATAATATTTTTACTAATCTTCAATCCCATCTCTTTCATCTAATTAATTATTATTTCAATATACAACCAATCTTCAATTTATTTCCTCTAGCTTTCATGCATACATAGTTGATACACATTAAGAGCTTTTAGAAAGAAAAAAAAAAGATGACGAATATAAAAGAATTTTCACCAGCTTCATCACCCTTGCAAAATCATAAATCGTATGTTAATAATTACAAAAAATATGCATTAGGTTGGGTTATTATCGCCATTATCGTAGTGTTTGTTGCAGGCTGGTTATGTTTCTGTTTCAGAAGAAAGCTTTCTTCCTATTTCGGGCTTTGCAAGAAGCAAAAAGGTTTGTCCAATTTTATTAGTAAAATTTAGAAATTGCCTTATTCAATATTGTTATTTCAAGTACTAAGTCACATTTTATGATCAATTAAGCAGGAAAATTAGTAGATGCAAAGAAACTGAAGTTAAGGCAGTTTTGCCTGGAAGAATTACAAAAGGCCACAAATAATTTTAGCCAATCTTGCTTAATTGGTAGTGGTGCATTTGGTAACGTTTATCGTGGTACGTTTGATGTCGATGGAACTACTCTAGCGATCAAGAAACCTCATTCCGAATCATATACAAGCATTGAAGAGTTCAGAAATGGTAAAATTTGCATGGCCCTGTTTCAATTATATATCCATTTAGTGATCATCTGTTAAGTGATTGAATCATTAATTAGTATATTGATTAATTGTTTCAAGCAGAAGTGAGGTTGTTATCAAAAGTGAAGCATCACAACCTTGTTGGATTGGTGGGGTTTTGTGAAGAAACAGGCAAGGAAATTATGAAAATTATGAGCTTAATTAAACAATAGTCTAAACTAGATATATATAACATGCAAACTATAGGGATTTAATTTTATAAAGTAATAACAATTTTACTTCTTTCTGCAGGGCCAAAGGCAGCAAAAATCTTGGTCTATGAATATGTAACTAATGGTTCACTCCTAGACTACATCATTGGTAATTTATTTAATTTTATAGTCAATGATCACCTTTCCAACAAATGATATATAACTCAAATTAATTTTTATTTTGAATTAGGGAGAGGAGTGAGGAGTTTAACATGGAGAGAAAGAGTGAATATAGCCATTGGAGCAGCTAAAGGTACGTTTTCGACTATCCTACATTGATACCAATATATCAACATAGTAATTACATTAGTTGCTCGTTGATAATGCAAGGAATATCGCATTTGCACGAAGGAATTAGGCCGAGCATCATCCATCGCGACATAAAACCGAGTAACATTCTAATTGGAGAGGGATTAGAGGCAAAGGTATCAGATTTTGGACTAGTGAGATCAGGTCCAGTGGGAGATGAGTCACATGTTAGCAGCCAAGTGAAGGGGACGCCAGGCTACCTTGACCCAGCCTATTGTTCAACCTTTCATTTGACTCCTTTTACTGATGTTTATAGCTTTGGAGTTATAATGTTGCAACTTGTCACTGCTAGACCTGCTGTTCACTCATCTACCACTACTATTAATCCTACTAATTCCCACATCATTCATTGGGTAAGTCACTAAATGGGGTTGAAATCATTTTTCGTTTCATAACTATGTGTCTTTCGATTTGGTCTCATAGGTATCACGATTTTCAATTGAGACCCACCATTTAAGAATTTGTCCGGGTTCAGTCCAATTTTGGTCAGAAAATTCAAAATTGATCGGAAAATGGTTTTTGGTGACCTGGAAATGACTTGGCGACATGTGTCAATCAACAAGAATTTGACACGTGTTGCCAATTCATTTTTCGATCATTGGAAAGCCCAAATTCGGAGAAATTGGATTAAAATCGGACAAATTCTTAATTTTAGGGACTAAATTGAAAATCATGACAATTATAAGATCAAAATCGGAAGATACCATAATTATGGAACGAAAAATGATTTAAACTCGTCTAAATGAGAAAACCATTTTAATCTCTTATTAAAGTTGATTCTTGCATTACTTAATGTGCTAGTTTAAAAAAAAAAATGAATTTGTTTGGCAATTTGTAGGCTAGGCCTAGCATTGAGAATGGCAAGATTGGAGATATATTGGATGTTAATCTTCTAGGGCAAGGATGCAACATGGAAATGATGCTAAAAATGGGACAACTTGCTCTAAGATGTGTGGTGAAAGTGCCCAAAGAAAGGCCTACAATGATTCAAGTTCGGCAAGAACTTGAAGAAGCCCTCAGATCAATCGACAACTCATCAACAAAGTATACTGATGATTCTGCAAGAATATCAATCAGCAAAACAAATCAAACAACTTGTCGTAGGAATCATGGGTGGTCATCCAACGATCACGATTACTCTCATAGCATTGTAAGTGTTGATGGCATTGGACTTGAGAGGTTTCATGTAGATATTGATAGTGTCTCTTTTCAAAGTACGAATTTGAGGTGTTTAGAAACTAGTATTTGTATGGAATAGCATTCAAGCTAAGGGCATTGAGAATTTTAAATTTGTGTTTGAATACTAAAATGTGGTATGAAATAGAGAAATTTGAATGTTGGTTTGAGTATATAAACTTGATGAATATATTTATGTTACAATATAATATACTAGTAATTTGTACCTGCGCGATGCGCAGTTTATCATCTACTACGTTAATATTTACAATTGAAACTAACATGTTATTCGTTACATTTTTTATTATGTAAAAGATAAATATGAATTATTTTATGATACAACATAATTAATTTTATGCAAAAAAATATAAATGGAGTTTTATTTTTTTGAGGGAGAATATAAATGGAGTATTAATAATTAGAAAATTTTAAATTTACATGCATATGATTTTAAATATTTGTTTCATCATACATAATTGTATTTTTTTTTAATTAAAAAAATTGTATTATAAATATAAACAAAAAAAGTATAACTCAATCAATTGAAATAATTGTAAAAATAGAATCAAAGTTTTAAATGATTTTTTCATTGATTATTTTGCATATATAAAAAAATGCAGCAACTGTATATGTGAATGTGCTAATATAAAATATAATTTTTTCTATAATAAATTATCTTATATAAATGTATATAACAAAATAATTAAATTTTTGGTGGCCGGTCATTCTGTTCTCTTTTGTGACCGACATTGAGCATCAACCAAATTATTTTTCAAATAGTATATTCAGTCACTATTAAAATTCATTTAACCAATTTTTTTTTGACATAAACTTGTAGAGGTCGATTCTCAATTCACCCACCCAAACCTATAATCCATATTTCGCTGAATTTTATGTCTCATTAATTTCTTGTCATGTACAAATAAATATATTTGATTCCAAACATTTAATGTTTTAGGGATTGAATTTTATTATTTTTTATTCTGAATTTCTTTACAAAATTCACCCTCAGTCACTTCTGAGTTTTATTTCAATTTTTCTCACATATTTCTTTTCGTCTTTAAATAGTATAATATTTTTCTTTAACTTATTTTCTTGATAAAATATTTTTTTCTATAATTATTATTTTATTGAAGGATCATTGAGATTTTATTTGTGTTATACTTGAGATTTCCGTTAATTTATTTTATTTTGTTGTTAAACTTGAGATTTCATCAAATTTTTAAATACGTTTTTCCACTTTTTTTTTCATTTTTATGCATGTAGTTTTCATAATTGATATCAGATTTTAAAAATATTTTCTAATTTATTTTCTTAAGTTTGTAAAATATCTTTTGATACTATATTTCATTTCATTACTTAAAAAAACTCAATAAAAGAGGAATCTTTTTTTTTTCTAAATCCTACCATCAAAACCCAATCTTTACAGGCTCAATCTTGTTAGATTATATTAATTTTTCATTACCCCCACACACACACCTAGCTATATATAGAAGAGAATATGGAAACGAAACCATAATCCACCACTGTCTCTTCAGTCTTCAATACCACCTCCACCTCCTCTTCTTTTTTTCCGCCACCACTGCCTCCTCCTCTCTCCATCACCGTCTATTTCCATCGATCGAGATCCTCTGTCCACGACCACCAGACTCTAAAAACGCCACCGCCAACGTACTCTTCCTTCACTTCTTTATCTGTTATTCTTTTATTTTTCTTCCCTTTCATTCTTTCTTTTTGGCACCTTCTTTTCTTTCTCCGTCACTCTCTCTTGTTGGGAATGAACACAATGTTTTTATTTCTTATTTTATGCAAGTTTGTACCATTTAATTTTTATTATATTCCTTATATGGAATTTTATTTTTTTGAGATTTTAATTTAATTCTTTAAAGCTTACAAAAAAATATATAGAGTTTTTTTGTACATTTATGAAAGAATACATTGTATTCGAATTCATGTTATAGGTTTTTAGAGATCAACTTTAGTTATATACATCATTAACTTGAAAATGAAGCCAAATCAAGTCAAGAGAATTGAAAGATCATAAAAATCAATTTTTCATTTTTATTGGATAAATTTTTTATTTTCATTGGACAACAAAAAAATGTGTCATTATATCTCCCTTCATTGAAATTCCAAAAGTTGATGTAATGTATTGAAAATTTTAATAAAAAAAATTGGGTGCATAATTACAACCCAAGAAAAAGAAGAAAAAGAAAAGATATTTTTTATGTGATGTTTTTTAGAGGGAAAATGACAAAAAATTTTACCAATTTCTCTGCTTCTATATAAGTATAGATAACATACACACATGAGTTTATGAGTTTAGAGAGGGATAGATACAAACTATAAACACAAAAAATTATATGCCCCAAGGGCACGGATCTTAGATCTGTGCCCCCAACTCGACCCGCGCACGTACATACATTGTAGTTGTTGTGTGCCGCGCACACAACACGCACAATTGAAGGCCACGCGTGCACACATAATTTATTCTTCAGGTATCACCTGATTTACCTTCAGGTATCATACATTTACTCTTCAGGTATCATATATCTACCCTTAAGGCATTATGCAGAAACAGTATTGTTTTCTTCTTTTTTTTTTTTTTTTCTTCTTCTTCTTCTTCTTAGTCTATTTTCTTATTGATTTGTTATTCATCTTATTTGTTTAATGCATAAATACTTTATAGGTAATTCTCAAGTATTACATATGATTTACTCTTCAAGTATCACATATGATTTACTCTTCAAGTATCACCTGATTATCACATATAATTTATAGGTAACTCTCAAGTATTACATATGATTTCCTCTTCAGGTATCATGCATTTACCCTTCAAGTATCACATATATACCCTTAAGGTATTATGCAGAAACAGTGTTATTTTCTTTTTTTTTTTCTTCTTTCTCCTTCTTCTTTTTAGTCTATTTTCTTATTGATTTGTTATTTTTCTTATTTGTTTAGTACATTCTTTTTCTTTTTCTTCTTGTATATCTTCTTGTTTCTTAGTCTTCTTCAAATTGTCATGAAATCATTTAAGGTATTACATAAATACCTTTTAGGTATTATACAAAGTAGCTTTTAAGTATCACATATATTACTTTCAGGTATTATATAAATACCTTATAGGTTTTTGTATATGTTATTCTCATGTATTATATAAAAACCTCTCAGGTATTACACAAATAACTTATAGTATCATACATATTTCTTTTAGGTATTACATATACTCTTCAGGTATCACACATTTACTCTTAAAGTATCACGCATCCGGTATCACACATTTACTCTTAATGTATCATGCATTTTAACTCTTAAAGTATTTATCAGGTTCGCACATTTACTCTTAAGGTATCATGCATTAACTTTTAAAGTATTTATCAGATTTATACTCTTCAGGTCACACATTTACTCTTAAGGTATCACGCATTAACTCTTAAAGTATTTAACTTTACATATGTGCACATTTAAGGTATTATATATTTACTTCTTAAGGTATTAATACTTATAGTATAAGGTATTAGTTGTTCATTGAGTGAAATATATTAGTTACAATACTTTTAAAGTATCAATTATATATTCTTAAGGTATCAATTGTATACTTTTTAGGTATCATTTATATACTTTTAAGGTATTACATAAAAAGTATTACATAATTACCTTTTTAAATAGTTCAAGAAAATCATATTTTACTTGTTATATATATATATATATATATATATATATATTCTAGTTGTGTTTAGTCAGTCTATTGTGCTCTAGTAGAAGGCAAGATTCATTCTCAAGACTCTCAAATTAACCCAGTAATTAATGCACCAGTACCATAAACACAATCTTTGAGGACGCAAAAAACAATCTCTACACAACATTAATTAGGAGTTAAAGCTTGTTATAAGCTGTTCTTTAGCATAAATTCTGGTTTTCCCTTGTACACATCCAATTCAAGAAGTTTATTGCAAATTTTTAGAAGCCATTTATTTTAAAAGCATCCATCCCTCAAAGCGAGGACCAGGTGAAGAACAGACCACCCAAATCACCCAAATAGAGCAAAGCCTCTTCAATTCGATTCACCCAAATCAATTAGGGCTCTCGTAGTTTCTGCAATTTACTTGTTCAGGAGATCAACCATTGATAACAATCGAATCACGAAGTTGGGGCGGTGGAATTCGAACAACATAGTTGAGATTCATGAATTTGAGGTAAAATTCGAGAGTGTATACATAGATTGGATGGGCTGATCTGTGGTTCTTGATCCGGCGGCTGTACAAGAAATACGAAGAGAAGAAGAAGGGTTGTGAGGAAGATAGAAGGAGAAGAGAGAATGAGAAGAGAGAAGAAGGGGAGGTGCTAGGTTGCAGGAAGAAAAAAAAAAGAAAAAATATATATGCAAGTATATGGGCATGGAGCGGGTTGGGGCCACGGATCCTAGGATCCGTGCCCCCGGGGTACAAGAGTGCTGCCCAACTATAAATGTTCTTAAAAGCTCTTCAAATAATTAATCACCAAAACATTTAGGTAGTATTTGGATAGAGTGAAATCCACATAAATGACTCAAAAATTAATTTAAAATTAAATTAACAAATTTTAAATCCACATTTATCTAAATATCATGAACTGATTTGATATCATAAATTTCAAATTACTTCTCAAATCGACCTATCCAAATGAACCGATAGTTTATTTAAAATATAAATTCACTTGATGAAGAGTCGAAATCCCAAATTTTAAGAACTCACTTGCAATGAACACAACTTTATTTCATGTCGGAAAAATCCAATTTGAAACCAAATTCATGCAATTAGAATCATACACCTCGTTAATATATAGCCGACAATAGCAAGTTGAAGTCGCAAAGCCACCACAAATTTAATTCACCTTCTTTATGGAAATATCACGAATTCATTAATGTTTGGTCTGAACTAGACATTTAATAAAACAAAACGGTATAATAATAAGTCAACCAAAAATTCCCAAAATTCATCTTTAGTGGTCCTAAAAAAACCACTTTCATATTGGGAAATTATGTTGTGTGATCAATCTCTATTATTTTTATAGAATTATTTCATGGCATCTTATTTAAAATTGAAGAATGTAGCTTTTCTAAATGCTATTCAAATACTAATAAGGTTGTGTTTGGATTTAGAGGTGCTCAAACGGTTCGAACCGCTGGTTCCGGTGTGAAAAACCATGGAGGGCCAAACCGGAACCGAATCGTGGGGATTCTGATTTCGGTTCCGATTTGTAAACCGTCGGTTCCGGTTCGAACCGCCAGTTTGGATAAAAAAAATTTAAAATTTAAATTTGCATACAAATATTACAATTATTCATATATTACAAAATAACAATGTTTTTTGAGTAAATAGTTTGATATAAATTAAAAAATAGAACTTACATTTACAAGTTACAACAATACTACATTACAACTTATAAGTTACAATTTCAAAAATTAGAAATTACAATTTAAATACAACCAAATACAAACCATAAACCTAAAAAAAATTACAACTTATAATACAAATTAACAGTAATAATCAATACAACTTAAAATTAAAGAATAAAATAACATAAATACATAATATTATTTATATAAAATATAAATTTAAAAAAATAGATAAACAGGCGGTTTAACCGCTGGTTAAACCGTCGATTTACCGTTCAAAATATGCCCGAATCGAAACCGAACCATCTAACCACGGTTCATGGTTTCGGTTTGGAACCGAAACCGGATCAACGGTTTTCCAAACTGTTGACTCCGATTCGGTTCTGGTTTCCAAACCGGATGAACATCTCTATTTGGATTGGATGGATTTGAGGATATCCATAGTAGTAAATTCAATTGTAATGAGTCCACTCAAATTTAAGTGAGTTGAAATCTATTCATTTCAAATAACCATACATCCAAATACAACTTAAGTAATCAAATTTGTTAGATATTATATTAGATGTTTTATAGAGTTGATATATAAGTTGAGCATACATCATCATCTAAAACCTTTTAGAAAAGAAAAACAAAATATCATGTATATAAAACATATAATGAAGTACTATAGAGTTTTTTTTTTAAACAATTAATATCGTCCAAATATATATACTTCAAAAGAAAAATAAAATCATTGAAGTCTGCTCCTACTCATGATTCTTTGAATTCTTTTTAAATTCAAGTGTATTTTTTGTTATTTTAACAGTATCAGCAACTAAGTTTCTTTTACAGTACTGCTCACATCCTGAGATTTGCATTTGTTCAAGTTTGTTTTACCTAAACTTGTATTGATTTTAATTGAAATATTTTTGTTTCGGTTGGATGATATAGATCAAGATAAAAAAAAAAAAAAAAAAAAAAAAAGCCTATTTCAATAAATTGCATTGAACTAAAATATAATAAAAGCATCTATTGAAAAAAAATTTAAATAAAATTCAATGAAATTAATTTGGAGGAGCGCGACGTAGAATACAAGGGAGAGACAGAAGCGAAAAAAGAAACCCAATAAGACTTTTCCAAATTGGAATCAATGAATCAGCTCTGTTAACCTACTCATTATAGACACATTAATAAGTGTCCACAGTTAATATGTCAAAAATTTAGTATATCTATTAATTTTATTTTCATGTAATGAGGAGATGAGATCATAATGTGTCTTTATTTATATATATTTTATCATCATAATTATCTTTGATTATAGTTTATTTGAGTAAAATTGATGGATTTTATCATTGTTATTTGTAGGAGTGGACTTTGGTGGACCTAGAGGTTAGAAGTAAATTGAGCTTAAAAAGATCAAATTATGTCATAAATTGTGAAGATGAGCTTGAAGTGGACCACATCAAATGGGCTTAATTGACTTGGTGGGAAAGAAAGAGTAAAGAAGAGATTTATCTCTTATATTTTGTAATAGATTTTTATGTCCTTAGAATTTTAAGTCTCATTCTCTATATTCTCTCATACTCCCACAATTCTAAGTTTTAGTTTCTTTTTTAGTTTTTTTCTCGGTTTCAAGATGAATGTTCACGATTTACAAGGAGATGATTAATCAAAGTATGAGTGGCTAAATTTCTCTTTGATTTAAGGGTCGTTTAATTCATTGCTATCATAGTGAGGTTTTATGCTTGATTTGATTTCTTGCTTTATTTCAAGTATCTGTTGATTCATGATTTAATTCTATATAGTGAAATATAGTTTGGATTGATCTAACAATTCGATTTGAATTATATTTTACTAATGTTATCCATGAGTTCTCATTTATATGTTGTTGGAATGTATAATTGTTGAATGATCGGTACTTAGTAGCAATATGTTGATTATGGTTTTGTTGGGATTGTGTAATTGTCTAATGAATTAATGGGACTAGTGGTGCCCGGTTCGGTTAAACCGCCGGTTTCGGTTTAGAACCGGCGGTTCGGAAAACCGGCGGGGGTCTAACCGGAACCGAACCGGGGTATGTTCGGTTCCGATTCCGAACCGGGGTATGATCGGTTCCGGTTCCGGTACCCCGGTTCGGTTCCGGTTCCGGTTTGTAACCGGCGGTTAAACCACCGATTTCGGTTCGAACCGCCGGTTTTCCGATTTTTTTTTTAAACAATGTATTTATATGTTAAAAAATATACAACTTTGTATAAATATCCAAAATTTACAACTTACAAAGTATAAAACACTAAGTTTGAATTTAAAAAAATCACAACTTACAAATAACGAATAATCGGTGGTTGAATTAAAAAAAATTACAACTTACAAACAACAAACTTCTAAATTTGAATTTAAAAAAATTACAACTTACAAACAATAAAAAAAATTACAACTTACAAATTACAAATTGAAAGAGGAAAAAAATGAAAGAGCTTGAGTTTCATTCTAAGTTTGAAAGTGAATATCAAACTTAGAATAAAATTGCCTATGTATCCCTAAATTGAATTGGAGAATCAAAGCCCACGTAGTTCTTATTTCTTACTTCTCTTAATTGTAATGAGCAAAGAATGTTGTGTGGTAGATGATGTGTCTCAAAGAAAGGAGGACATAATAAGACGTGCATCTAAGACACATCTTATTATCTCCTCCTTTCTTTGAGACACACCATCTACTACACAACATTATTTGCTCATTACAAGTAAGAGAAGTAAAAAAAAAAATGAAAGAGCTTGAGTTTCATCCTAAGTTTGAAAGTTAGAATGAAATTGCCTATGTATCCCTAAATTGAATTAGTGAATCAAAGCTCACGTAGTTCTCTTACCTCAAACTTACCCATTAGTTCCGGTGGAGGAGGATGTGTTGGAATCGTAGTCATACTCGTCGGGGCCATCGTCATCAAAGACAGATAAATCTAGATGTTGTTGACGTTTCTTTGCTCGAAACCAATCTTCAAGTAGAGTAATGTTTTGAACATTCTCTACGGTCAATCTTGCCCTTTTTGGATTCAACATATGTCGTCCTTTGGAGAAGGCGCACTCGACGGAAACGTTGGAGGCGGGACTTGCAAAAATCTCCTTTGCAATATGACTTAAAATAGGATAAGTGTTGATCCTCTTTGACCACCACTTCAAAAGATCCACAGAGTTTTCAAAAGAAATAAATTCAAATGTACAACTTAAATATGTATCTAATTCTTGTGTGGGATTAGACCCCTAGCTCGTTTTTGTGTTCGGTTATCATAAAAATCATAAAATGCATTAAGACCACTAACATTATATGGATTATGTGAAGAACTACTACTACCACCTACATTTTGAGCACCCAAATTATCCCCACAATCATCCCCTAATGAGGTTTTATATTCTTTAAATAAATCATACAAATACTTTTTAGCTCTAGCTGCAACTTCTACATAATTTGGAACATAGTCAACTGCATCATAATCGGATATCAAAAAATGGGGGAACAAAGCACTATAATACATGCGTAATAATTCCATTAGACCATCTTCTCTGATCCTATGATCTAATAATTTAGCTATTAAAAATATATCGGGAAGTTCGTGAAAATATTTTAACCATTTTCCTTTAATTGCTATAATAGTGTCACCTATAATAGGACATGCACAATATTCATTCAAAATTAAAGAAATTTTAACACAATTATCTAAGGTTAATGGAGAAGTAGGATAATAAGTGCCACTTAATTCTCTAGTGGCTTCTTAAAATTTTTTTAAAAGAGCTATTAAATTAATGCATGCATCCCAAGAGTTGCTATTCAAATATATCAATTCATGTGGGTTTTCTTTATAAAATTCAATTAGCAATTCTTTATAATTATAAGAATCTTGAAGCATATAATAAGTTGAATTTCATCTATGTTTTACGTCCAATATAAATTTCTTAACTTCCATTCCATTATTTTTACAAAATCTTGCCCATTTTTTATGTCATTGTGTTGATTTAGCAATTTCATGAATTGCATCCGTAATAGGTTTAATTTTATCATGCAAAGCGGTTAAACCATCTTGTACACACAAATTCAAACAATGGGGTACACAACGAATATGAAAAGGTTTACCATCTATTGGAGGCCTAAAAAATTCCATTAATGTGGGTATACTAGCGGTGTTAGGAGCGGCATTATCATAACCAATCGAAAATATTTTTGTAACTATATCATAATCATTAACAATTTTTATTATTTTTCTAGCAATTGCTACGGAACTATGTTTTTCATCAAATTCGACATAGGCAATTAATCATTTTTGCACATTCTATGCATCATCTATCCAATGGCACGTTACTCATAAATAATCATGGTTTCCGTAAGGATCTTTCCACACATCACAACAAATAGATACTCGTTGTGTTAAATTTTTTAGTTCTCCAATTAAAGCATATTTATATTCACCTACAATTTTTTCTATGTCACATGTAACGGTATTCCTAAATATTCTTCTACTAGCGGGTTGAAAAACTTCACAAGTAAATTCTTCATAATCATCGTCAGTTGGAAATTGAAAAGGAAGATGTTTTTTAGCAATCAATTCGGCTATTCCTTTCCTATGAGTTAATTGACTAAATTTATGAAGGAAGTTAGGGTCGTTACCTCCGGTTCCCCCACTGGAACCGGCATTTTGTCGAGGAAGATGGGTTTGAGAGCGGTCATTACCCATCTTATCCGGATGTTTCTTGATGATGTGGTTGTTGAACGTTCCGTAGCCCCCTCCGGACTTGAATTTGTAGCTCTTTCCACAGTAGTTGCACGTCACCGTGAAGTCCACGTTCGAATTTGATACTTTCTCCTTTTTAAAATATATGGAGAAAATATCACTTCGAAGTGTCGAAGTGGTTCGGCTACGTGTGTCACTCTCTTAAGTTGGACGGGCCTCCGGCTGCTCCTGCTCCTCCTCCACTTCGGCAAAGTCGGCGGCGGTCGAAGGTCCGAGAACCTCCTCTAAATTGGCGTACTCCTCACTCCAATGAGAGTGGGGAGTGTATTGATCGATAAGATCATCGACTTCAACATCTCGTGGTGGAGGCATCGGTGCCTTTCCTCGGTGAGAAGAACCGGCGGAAGAAGAACCTCTTCGAGACATTTTCGATTGAATCGGAACTTGAGAATTGAAAAAAAAACTTGAGAATTGAAACTTTAGAATTGAAAATTGAATTGCAACTTGAGAATTGAGAGAGAAGTGTTGGAATGGTGTGAGGAATGAATGGGGGGAGGGGGGTATTTATAGAAAATTAAAAAAAAAAATTCACCAGAACCGGCGGTTCGAACCGCCGGTTAACAACGGTCCTCAAATCTCGACCGTTGATCTCCAACGGTCGAGTGATCCTGGCGTGACACGTGTCCAACGGTCACATTTTAAAAAAAAAAAATACAGGCCGATTCGATCCGGTTTTGAACCGCCGGTTCCGGCAGCAACGGCTCTTTTCCGTCGGACTCCGGCGACAACGGCTACTTTTCGCCGGAGCTCCGGCGGACACGTGGCACTGTCTCATTCGTCCAAAAATAAAAATAAAAATAAAAAATTGGCCGGAACCGCCAGTTTAACCGCCGGTTCACGGTTTCAGAAAATGCAAACCGAAACCGAACCAGCTGAAACCGATTTACGGTTCCGGTTTGGAACCGGAACTGGGTCAACGGTTACCGTTGACCGCCGGTTCCCGTTTTTTCCGAACCGGGGGCCCTACTAAATGGGACTAATGGAACCATAGGCTTAGTAATTGCAGCTATCTAGATTATTGGGTTCTAGGTTTCAGTTTAGGTTTAACTGTTTTCATCGGAGCTTAATGCGGTTGTTAATTAATTTGGAAAACGCGTCAATTAGTTAATAGCTAGTTTTGATTGGATGTTGGGTTCGATCAATTAAATTGGAAAAACAGAGACTTCTCTACGGCTTTGTATTTAGTTTAAGGTTAAATGATTGAATGTGCAAGATGATATTTGTAGCCTATGATCTGTGGTGAATTGAATGTCGACATCCTTGAATCAGAATATCTCTCCTATTTCTTTTCATCATTCATTGCTTGTTTCATTCTTATTTTATTTGATTGTTTTCTTGGTTTAGTTAGTTTAGGTTCATTAGTTTAGTAGATATCGAAAATCCCCTCTTGGTTTGTCTATGCTAAAAATAATTAAGTCATGTTCTCTGAGGATCGACCCTACTTGTCGTTATACTCATTCTCTGATGATCGACCCTACTTGTTGTTATACTCATTCATTTGTTCATATCGGAGTAGGATTTTATCTTTGTTGGTTTGACAACCCATCAGATCATTACATGTCATCGGTGGGCATATTAAGAGTTGTCCATTGTGGATATTGTATCATTTTTTTTCAAAGAAATAGATATTTTAAATCCTCTAAAAATTAGACATTTTTAAGGAAAACAAAATAATTGCTGTAAAAAAAACAAAATAATTGAAAATAAGATTCATATTTTCTCATATCAAAATCTAGCTAGATTTGTTTGAACTACTAATTTTGCAGTAAGCATACACGTATTATCATAGCATCATGACATGGAAGTAAAAAACATTGATTGTTGAATGTTTAAAAATGTGTTACATATCATAATATCTACATTAGTGCCACAAAAATCATGGAATTTCCCAATATGAACTATCAAGCTCTCTCTGATTAGTCATCTCCAAAATTAATGACTATTTTGATTTTTCAAAATAAAAGTTGTTGACTCTTATTAGTCATGTTCAATAAATTCTTCTGTATTTGGCTATTTAATGTAAATTTTGTAATAAACATATAACGGTTTTTTGAATAAGTAACGGAATTCTGGAAATAAAAAATGTTAAGATAAATTTAATAATAAAGTGAGGAGCAGACAGGGTCAGGTATTGTGTTTTTTTCTGTTACCCAGCAGTTACACAGAGCATGTGATGTCGGTCTCCACGTGGCTAGTATGCCACGAAGACACATAAGGGCCCACGATGTCGACATCCACGTGGCTCATGGGAGCCGAACCGGACACGTCATCCGTTTGTCACTGTTGCATTTACATCTCTGCCCCCACCACTCTTGCTTCCCACCATATTTATTAGGGCATTCATCTTCATTTATTAGTGCTTCAACTGCAACAACCCCTCCCTCTATTTATTCATCTTTTTTAACTCTAAAAGTTATTAATTTTAGCGATAATTTTGATTTTGATTTTTTACATTTTTCAAAATTTTTATAAATAAATATCTGTTTTTTAGTTTTGATTCTCTATATTTTGTTTTTTTTTTTTCCAACTTCAATCCAATTTAGGTTGAAAGTTTCAAAATCGCTGACGTGGTCGTTAAAATTTGGATATCACGTCAGAAATTTCCGACGCCCACGTCAGCAATTTTGAAAATTCCAAACAAAATAGGACCGCAATTGGAAAAAATTTAAAGTATAAAGGATTAAAATTAGAAATAGATACTTGGTGTCAAAAAAAGGAAAATGGTTTGCATTGAAATTGACTCTTAATTTCATTTTGGACTTATAATAGTTCCATGTCTATATGTTTTTTTTCGGTAAATCAGGACTTTTGTAACATTGTCTCACGAATCTATCTTTATGAGACAATTAATCTGAACTCATAACTTACAAAATAGAGATTAACTTGTAAAAACAGATTGTGATTTATGTTTTTGTGATTAGGTAATATACAGGAGAATGATGGCCTTTTAACATATACACAATAAACCCTATCTTTCAAATTTTCTTGTGGGTTTCAATCCACAATACCCCATCATATACATATCATATTCTTTGGGCTATATTAGTGGGGTAACTATCTTTTCATTTCCAACAAGTTGTCTTGTTGAGATTTACTATTTGAATCATCCCAAATAGACAATAAAAATGGAGCCCTCAATCTCTGTATTGTTCCCATACAGCAATGACTCCAACACCATTAAAGCATTAAACATGCACCCTCTCAAGAATTCCAACACTTTATTCTACGGTCACTTTTCCAAGAAGACAATAATAATCAACTTAATTTGCAATCAAAAGAGAAAAGCAAAGAAATAGAAAACAACATGCACACACAAGTCCAAAAGATCATTAAAATCATGTCCTATAATACAAGAACTAAGATGGGGCCCTAGTGCTTTTACACATTATTAATTGTTTGTGTAGATATATAAGCAGCCTTCATGTCATGTAGCTCTATAGATCTAGCATTTAAGTAGTGCTTTAAGAGGAAGCAGAAAGTACTCAAAGAAGACACATTTACATTCCATTCTTGATTTGGTTCATTAATTAAGATAGTGCTAAATCTGTTCATTGTCTGATCATAGAATTCTTGGATCTTCTTCCTTCCTATAATTAGCAGTACTTTTTGTAATAATGAGGTCTTGGATGCTCATTTCTATGCTACTTCTATCACTTCTGATTCATGAAGCTCAAGGTAATATTATATATGTCAGAATTAAATAAGTTATTCAACATTTTTTCTGATCCTCTATATTCCCATTTCATGTTTATTAAATAATTTTTTTTCTTGATTTTATGAAGGTATACGCTTGATCAGAAAAGGAACTCCCTCAGATATTGTTCAGAATATAATAAGCCCTATTGTGAGTAAACTCTCTCTCTCTCTCTCTCTCTCTCTCTCTCTCTCTCTCTATCTACTTGGTAATTAAATGTTTTTCTCCTATATTTGGAACAGAAAACTCTCAAGGAAAAAAGTATAAATGGTGTTGAAGAGATTATCCACTGCAAAGCTAGTGAATGTTCAGGTAAAAAGTGTTCTAACATCAGATTTATTCGTTTGAAGTATGATTTAATAATTAATTAATTGTTTTCTGTTCATGTTTGCAGGAAGTGTTAGAAAACTAATGGTGAGCCCAATGTCAACCATTGCTAAGGTTGGTTGCAATTTGCAAACTTACATAAACTGAAAAGAAAAAAAAAACAATTAATTAAGTTAATCAAGATCACACTACTATATATATCTTCTTACATGATTTTCTTTTCAGAACATAAACAAGATGAACAAAGAAAGAGTGGCAACTAAAGAAGAAAATACTAATGGCAAATCATCATCATCCACAACGGAGCAGCGAAAACCGGGGCCCGGCGAGATCTATCCCGGAGTATTGGACATAGCTGGAATGGACTATTCTCAAGCAAGAAGAAAACCTCCTATACACAACTAATTTATAAGGTTAATTTGTAAGAAACTGAATGTATACTGCTCTTCAAGTCAACAAATTTGAGATATATATTGGATAGCAATCATTAAAATGTAGATGCTGCCATTTTTCTTTTACTTTTTGGATTAGAAGGTTATGAGATTTTGTATTATAAAGACTATATATGTTTACAATCTAATCTAATTATGGTAAGCACTGGATAAGCGTTTACTTATAATTAGTAAGTTTTTGTACGTAATTCAGAATAGTACGAGCATATATGCAAAAGGTACAGCAGAAGATCAATTTATAAAAACTTTTTTTTTTTCTCTTCTAATTCGATTGCCTTAAAAATTTGTTAGTTGCCCAAATTTGTATAGTAACATGCATAATAAGCTGGACAACATATTATTCATGTCTCTTGGTTGGCCCCTTCAAGAGTTGGGGTGTAGGCCAAATTAAATCACCTTTCAGTTATCTTCTATTTAAATATTAACAATCAATTATGATTTGCATACCAAGATATTATTTTGTTGATGTTTTTTCAAGCTTGCTTGCCTAAAATATTGCTTTTATGGGTAAAATTGACTTTCCACCTTACAGTTTTTTGACTTTTTTTCACACAACGAGAAATACACATCATGTTATAAGAGAAATTGCAAATTTAGAACATTAAGTACTCTAACTTTTTGGAAATCGCATTAGATTAGGGTTTTTTGCTATTGTGATATGTTCGAAATTTGTGTCCTAAAATCATCTAATTGAAAAGTTAATGTTTCAATATCGAGACCCGAAAAATTAGTATCCTTCGATATTGATGAGTGGTTTAAAGATAGTGTTCTAACTTTGCAATTACCTTGCCTTACATTTGCTTTGTGATCGGACAAAATCAACTTCAACCCCATCTTGTCGACATCAATTTGCAAATTAATTCAACTAACTAATGAATCTTTTATAATTCAGACATACTGTATACTTATAAGTGATAAGATTGAGAAGGTGAAAGAATTATATAAATAGAGAATTTTTAACATCATATATTAGTAAGACTAATTAACACATCCACTTTTATGCATGATATCAGGCTCGGGAAAATTTCATTTGTCTGTTAACTAGACATTATCGAAAAATAACACCATTAATTTGAAAAATATTGATGTTAGTCCTTTAACTATTTTTTTTTTCTAATTTCAATCTCATTGTTAGGTATTTACAAATCCGTCGAAATAAATATGGGACTCACATTCATAAATTTTTAAGGATTTCCAACGACTTAGATGATAGTGATGTCATTTTACTAACTTTAAAGTGAAAATTTATAGTTAAAAAAATCAAAAATGGTTTTTCAAATTATAAGAAAAACTGTGGCACATCATTTAAGTGACTGAAAACTCTCAAACTTATGGGTGTGTGCTAAATTCCAGCCGTGGTAATAAATTATGATGAAAAATGACACTAAATTCTACAATTTTTGGAATTGTATGATTAAATAATATTTTTAACCTAGCAAACTATTTCCAGACAACGTATAACTAACAAAACTAAAAATAGAATTTCCCCATAAAATTCCTGCAATAAACAAACTAACTAGGCCAAATTAAGGTTCTACAACATGCACCTGCTCATACTCATACACATATCAATGTGATCATGTCGAACAGTGAATCAAAGGCATTGATGTATTTATATCTGTATCTGCATTTAATTGATGCTATATATTTCTTATGAATTCAATGCAAGGATTAATATGCATGTATCTTTCAATGGGTATATTTTGTCTTTGTATTAAATTAAGATTTAGACAACCATGTTCCACACATTAAATGCATATTCATAATGTACTATTTTGCATTTGTCTTTACATGTGAGCTCAATTGCCCTTTGTTGGGTCAACTCAAATGAGGTGTGGCCAAGTCATTTCAAATAATTGGCCCATACTTTTCGTAACATTTTAGTTTTTCAACACATCATCTTAATTTCTTAAATTTAAATTCTTCGATCAGCCTACATTACTATTAATCATTTGGTTGGTTGAGTGTCCGGTAGACTGGGAAATTTAAAATTCGAAATGAATCCATTCAAATATGAAATTGATAGATTTTAAATCCACATTTATGGATCTTTTTTTGGAAAAGATAATTGAGTATCAAGTTATTATATTACTATATTAGTTTGGAGAAAAGTATATTTGATCCATGAATACATGGATATTTGCTTCAAGGTTAGGTTGTACTTTTACGGAAAATTATTTTTAATTATCATCTATCTATTTTTATATTTTATTAATCCTGTAATTTTACAATTTCTGATATTAGTCTGTTAATATGTTATAAGAGGTCAATAATGTGATCCGATATATGTTATTTAGCTATCATCCAAACTTTTGTATTTGGATTTTTTTTTAAATCTCCATGATGTCTATTTAAAATTTGAATAATTTTTAAATATTAATAATATAATTATCTATTTTTATTAAAGTAGTATGTGCTTTTATCTTGTTAATGGTGAATTGGTACACCTTTTGCTCATCAAAAAACTTTATGTGATTATCTTAGAATTTAACCATCTATATAATATATAGTTTGGATGCCAAATTAACAGTATGTCACTTTAACTTCTTGCAAATCATGATCGGACTCAAAACTCGAATTTTTTTAAATTATAAGTCTAAAATATAAAACTGGATAGATAATCACGTACACAAGCTTGACATTAGATATGATTATAAACTCTTATTAGTATCAGGAGTACACGACCTTCAAATTAATTTACAGTTTAGCATTATCTTAAAAGTGCTCAAACTGGGTTTTTAAAAGACTTATAACAGTTAGAAAATAAACTAAATCGGGTCAATAATGTATTTCGACTCGACCCATATATATTTATATACGATTGGCCCAAATAGTTTCCGTCAGGGACGGAAATATCGCGATATTTCGGCGATTGGGTTGGGCGACACAGATATCAGCTGACATAAGTTTCCATCGGAAATATCGCCGATATTTCCGAAAAAATCGCCAAAATATCGTTATCGGATGAGTTGTGTTCAGTTTTGTCAAAAAGTCACTATTTATCGGCGATTTATCGGAGATTTATCGCCGAAAAATCGAGAAAAATCGGAGAGAAAAATCGAGAAAAATACTGGTCTTTCACCCAGTCAGACTCAACCCTCTTTGTGGGCCTTTCACTCAACTGCTGCCCTTAGAAGAGAGGGGGGAAGAAGGAGAGTGGTGCGCAGGATAAGGAGGGTAGTAGTCCATGGGGTGGAGGGGTTGGGGGTAGGGGTGGGTGGGGGCTCTTCTCCTGGGGGTGGTGCTGAAAGAAATCCCCATTTTTGGTTGACAACAATTGGGGGAAAGCAGAGATGGAGATGGTGGGTTTCTCTCTCTTGCACAAAGTCCAACAAATGTAAATCAAATTTCATGTTTTTTCATTCGAAAATTTGTGTCTTTTTTAAAATAAATATCTTATTTTTGGAAATTAGTAATATATATATATATATATATAATATTACCTTTCGAATATATGAAATTATGAACACATGTTATATATTAAGTGGTGTTGATACACAATATGAGAAAATATTATAGAATTTCATAAATTTGAGACTTAATCAAATATTTTATTTTATTATTATATACATTGATACAACAATTCAATAAACATATTTTTTTTATTTGAAATTTAAGTTCAATATATGTATTAATGTTACTTATAATATTATATAAAGTACTAGATATTTTTTTCAATTATTTTTACAAATTTTTAAATTTTTTTGCGTAAAAAACCGATATATCCACCCATATCGATATATCCGTAAAATTAAGGTACCGATATTTCCACAGATACCGATATTTTTGTCCTTGGTTTCCGTACACATGAAGTTTAAATTAACCGCTATTTTTATCGCTAATGGAAAAACTGGGCCTATAATAAATGGAAAATAAACTAGATAGGTCAACAATCGCTTTTGGCCCATATACAACTGGCCCAAAATGTACCCCATACAGCCATACTGCCACACATCAAAATTTAAGATAGTTGATTAATACCATTTTTTTCGTAATATATGGTGAATATTTATGGTGGAATTTGCTCGGTTTGCTTCAATTAAGACAACAAATCACAAATAACTATTAATAACAATATATATTTTATGTATATATCTTCCTTGATGTCGATGTTAAGTAGAGACATTGCTTAGGTTAGAGTCTTCTCGTGAAACTTCATTATTGGTCGAGTAATTTTAAAACTCATTTTGAGCAACAACCAATCTTACATGTATTTTAAATGGGACAAGAGTTCTACACCATAAACCTCTTGCTGCACTTGATAACTTAAAGTAGTAAAGAAGAAAATGATGGAATAATAAAAAATAAAAAAAAGGAAGTTGTGATTGTGATTGTGATGAAGATATTTAGCTATAATGTTAATGTTTTTCGAATTGTGTTATGTGTGTATATATGTATTGAATTTGAATAAGATAAACATGCATACATTTTGCCTCATCATACAGCTACATGGTTGTTTTAATGTATGTTAGATACATCACTTATTATCATTGATGCTTAATTACTTTTCAAAAATAATTCACATACGATTTGTTTGTGTTTGTTGTGTTTTTGAAATTATTCTCTTTTTTCATTTATTTTAAATAAATCAATCAGCATTTCTAAACCAATCATTATTTTACATTTCTCAATGTAATATATAATTAGGACAACTTCCAACAATATAATATTTACAAATATCTACACTTTCTAACATTAGTTTCACATCTAAAATAAAATCATCCATATATTATGTATGTGCATGAGCATGATGTATGTTTCTATAGAAATATGCATATGTAGATTTTCTACATAAACTATAAAACATTATAGTTCTCCAAAATATGTTTTGAAAAGTTAGTATGCTCAGATGAAGGCCGTAAATAATTAGTTGCTTGTTAGTAAGTTTATATTCTCATTATTAAAAGGAAGATATACAAAAGATTTTTTATTTTCTTTTTCCTGTTCAATTTTTATTTCTATTGAAATTTGGTGAAACATTTTTTTTTTGTTCAATTTTGTTTGTGATGCTTAATATATCATATTAATTTTTTTCATGATTAATTTATTTCAATTTGACAATTATATTGATATATAAAAGTAAAAATATCAACTCCGAAATATATATATATACACACACACATATTTGGTGCAATGGAGTCATTGGACTATAAATGATTTGTATTGCAATGAACATTTGTATTAAATTTAGATAATTGTAGTAATTCAAGCTATTTGTAGTAGGCTAAATGTGCAAATTTTTTTAAAATTAAAATCTAAATATAATTATACTTTAAAAAAAAAAAGATAAATAGAATACTTTCTTCTGATAAAAAGAAAAAGAAAAAAAAAAAGGGCTATCTAAATAACTTAATTTTCTGTGTAGAAATATGTAAAAAAAATTATAATAAAAGCTCTCTTCACATATAAGAAAAACAAAAAAAAGGGTTGTTTCTATGGAATAGCTCACTACTTATTAATTTAAAATTATATTTGTTAAAATCCAATCTATAAAAATCTTTTTTTTTTTGTTTTTGAAAATATTTCAATATTTTCCTAAATATTAAATAAGATGAATTTATTTCTACACTATTATAATTATAATAATTTATGTTTTACAAAAATCATGTATATTTTTCAACTTTTATAATATATAAATGTATCAAGCACCATATATATATATATATATATATATATATATATATATATGTGTGTGTGTGTGTGTGTGTGTGTGTGTGTGTGTGTGTGTGTCTTCTTTCAAAGAAAAGATACTTTGTATTACTTTTCAAGACATGCCCTCTCTAGTCATCATTACTCTCTTGTGCTTGTCCATCTCATTTAGGTGACTAGCTCCAATTTCTAATCAAATGAAAACAACACTATCTTTAGTTTAAAGCTCTTTAATTAATTCTTTAAATAGAAAGTTTTTTTTTTTTTTTTAATATTTGCCCTCACAAACAGACCACTACTATGACATATTCTCTTTGACCCGAACTCAACCGTCTCAATAAACTTGAATCCTTAACCCGAACCGACCCAATGCAAAATTATTATCAATACCTCAAAAACTTTATTTATTTATTTATTTGTTGATTGGGACTCTTCTATTTAAATAATTATCTATGAAGTTTGTTGATACTTTCTGACAAAGCCCTATGCATGATTTGATAGAGGATAAAACTCTATAATTGTATTGTGTCAAAAGACACTCTATTATTGTATTTAAATAAGGAAATTTTTTTAAAAATAAGTTATCATATTAATGAATTACAAAATGGAAGTATTTCGCTCAAGTAATATAAATTTCAAATTCTTTTTTCTGTTTTCAAAAAATTAAAAAAAAAGTTTATAATGCCAAGAAATTTATAATATTTATACAAAAGGTTTTTCAAATTACTACGCATATTTTAATGGTTTAATCAGTTGTAATCCAAACTTATATTTTGTCAAAATTTTGACTAAATAGATGACTAAAATTAAGGTAGAATGTGGATTAACCCCATAAAATATGAGTAGCAATTTGAAAGAATAAAACAGATTTAACTAGCAGAAAAATGTTATAAAGTATATATTTTCATATTAACTATTATATTAAAAAAATTCAGTCTGTTATATTACTTAAATTATAATTACTATTTTACCCAATAAATCCATCAGCATAAGATCTCAAAACTCGAAATTAAGTCCACAGACCTCTCACCGCTGTGTCTTCTCTCTCACACACACACGCGCGCGCACTCTCTTTCTCTCACACACACATAGCCCTCCATTATTATTACAGCATTTTTTCTTCTCTTCATCCTCATTCTTCGCCATTGCATACAATGCGTGGATATATGTAGTCGATACAAGCCACAGAGCTTCTCTCTCTTCGTGCTCTCTCTCTCTCTCTCTCTGGCTGGAGAAGAGAAAAAGAGAAGAACCATCAGATGGGATCGGGCATCAGCAGGACGAGCTCCGGCTC
The DNA here is from genome assembly GCA_946896805.1 of Scutellaria galericulata. Classification (NCBI taxonomy): domain Eukaryota; kingdom Viridiplantae; phylum Streptophyta; class Magnoliopsida; order Lamiales; family Lamiaceae; genus Scutellaria; species Scutellaria galericulata. The sequence goes on from OX335790.1 coordinate 17,888,178, forward strand.
CTCTCGGGCCGGGCACCATCAACGCCTTCGCCCTGAGATCAGACGTTCTCTCTCCTCTATCCTTGTCTGCGGCGCCTCCTCATCTCGTCAGGTATGCCCATGGATGTTGTCAATGGAGTCGATTCAGGGGAGCCTGGTTAATGATTTCTGATACATATGTTAATAGAATTCAATTTTCGTAATAATTTCTGCAGTTTGTAATTTTGGTGAAATTTCAATTGTGAGATTATCTTTTCTCAAGGTTTTGATTAGGCGATGTTGTTATCGATGTGGATCATTTCTTTTTTTTTTTGATTGCCAGCCAACTATGTTTGATTGCAGTAAAAATGGTACAATAGGCATATTAGAAGATTGCATACGCGAATTGTTGATTACACGAATCATCAATTTTGAAACATGGGATTTTTCATAAGAACTTTTATGATGAACGCCTATTATAGCATCTTTTCTTTTGAAGTGGAATTAATTGAAAGATTGAAGCTGGAATTAATTGGTAGTTGTCCGAAGTAATATGTTGGTCCCCCTCAATCAATTCAATGCTGTTGGAAAACCTAGGAATAGTTATTTAGTTTGTTTGCTAAAAAAGGGGCATCAGATTTCTGCAACCAAAGATTTGAATGCACATGATATGTTTTTTAATGCTGGTAGTTTGGTAATCCAGTTAAGTGGTCGGATAATCTGGTCAGAATAGTCTCATTAGATATTAACTGTAGAGATGGTACAATATTTGGAAACTGACATTTATGCATGCCTGAATGTTTTGTTAACTGTAATTGTGCTTTCACATTACACGGACAACCAGGCTAAGATACGAGCTTTAGATTTTTTTGGAATCATATAGCCCTCTGGCAACCCAGTAGTTTACTTGCTTTCAGGTGTCAAACAGTTTAAGAGTGTTTTATGTAATAGATGAACTCTTCTGAGCTTCAGTTGACATTTAAGTAAGTTTGGCTTGTTTTCTCATATCACATTAAGACATATAAATGGAGTAAAGCTTCAATATGGTGGAAAAATTTAAATAAAATTTTGTGTTTCAATGTGTCTGGTCTCAATTATCTCAGATTGTATGAGATTCCTTCTCTTATACGTGATCAAAATGGGCTGATGTATATCTGTTTTTATCTCACCGAACATCTTGGTTTATGCTTGATGCATTTACATTAGGTGTTAATTCTGTGTGTGTTTTGTCATTTTTTCTTGGTAGATGGAAGATTATCCAGCTGAATTACTGATAGATTCTGCAAAACATGGTCATCAAAAGAAGTCGAAACTCCCAAGAAAGGATTCTGATCTGTTAGTGAGCAATGGGGATGATCTTATTAGCATCAAAACTGAAAGTGTTGTCTCATCTGGAAGATGTTTGGGTGCATATGAAAATCCTTCTCTTGAAGTTGGTGCTAGCCATGTTGAGCCGTGTAATAGAGGGAAATGGTTGTCTGAAAGTAGGGAGTTGGTTCCTTCTCATCAATCCATTGATAGTTCAAGAGGTAACGGAACTGCAAGTTGTTCCTACAGAGGTCAACCATCTCCTTATTGTGTTTCTGAAAATGAAGTATTCAGTATGGATCCTATAAATGGCATAAATTGCAACATGAATGATGATACATCTCAAATTGGTGAAGGACTTATTAACTCAAGCAGTGTATATTATAATGGTCTTGGAGAGCCTTTGTCAGATGAAGTTTCAGTTGAAAATAATGTCTCTGATGAAGTTGATTTCTCCAATTCCGATTTTGGATCTTCTTTTGTTTCTGATTCACCTCTTGACTTTCATTTACTGAGAGATGACAGCCTGGGAGTAACACCTCCAGGTTTAGGATTCCTTGTATCAGAAAGGGAACAGAACAGACAAGATGGGAGTCTACTACATGTCGATGTTGTAAGTATATCTTCAAATATTTTATCAACTGATTCAGCTGACATAAGCAGTCGTGAGGCAAGGAGGAACAGTAGAAGATTATTTTGGGATGCTTTCTCAAGACGCAGTTCTAGGAGGCATACAGATTCAAGAACCTTTGTGTTTTCCCCTGTTGATTCTTATAATTTGAGATCTCATGACAGACGGCTCCTTGATTTTAGTGGCGGTCTCCTTAGTGATGAGGTTGGTGGTGATATCAGTTCTCAAGGGAGTACAACTTCAAGCGTTAATGAACAGCGTTTGAATTCAAGATCAGAGGTAGAACTCTATGGTTCATTCTTCTTTTACCTCATCACTGAAATATCAAAGTTCTACTGTTTCACTGAAAGTGTACACACTACATTTATGCTGTTATGTTTCAAGGTTCTTTTAAGATCAGTTGTTATTTCTCAGTTCCTCCAGCCTACTCCCTCCCCTCTTCAAATACACAAATGAGGAATATGCATGCTTTTTTTTTTCTGTAAAGACTGACAGGGATGACAATGTAAATACCATTCATTTGCGACCTACGACAATATTATAGTGTTTTTTAACGTTGCATTCAGCTAGGATAGTTACTTATTTTTTTATTCTTATCAGATATGGGAAAGACTTCGAGGGACTCTTGATTCAACCGATTATTTAACTGCTGCCTGTCCTAGAGGGATACATACTGATGGCTCATGCTCATGCCATTCCAGTTCATCAGCTGAAGAGGCTGGTGCACGTACTGGCATTTCTCGAATAGTGATGCTGGCGGAAGCATTGTTTGAGGTATCCTTCTTGATTGTCGCTGTTAAATAATCATTGTTTTACTGCAAGTTTCTAATGCATATACTTCTGTGCTCAAATATACGAATTAGAATACTCTAGAGATCTGGTTACTGGCATTAAAAGTTAATACGATTAATGTTTCTAAGTGTTTCTGTAAGAAGAGCTTGGGCAATAATGAACTACCCTCTATAAAAATGTTTATTTTTGAGTTTTATTTGTTCATCAAATACATTTGGTTTAAATTATATAACTGGTCAAATTGACTAGAGTAGTCAACTTACATTGGAAAATATCGGATAAGGGATCTCGTGCAAAGCTCATAAAAGTGAGGGTAACAACCTCAAGGATTTATAGAATTTCCTAGGGGCAACCTTTGATGTGTTCTTGGAAAAATAGTTCCTTTATCAACTTGCACCTACTTATAGGATCCAGGTTACTGGATACCAATCCATATGATCAAGGAAATTGTTGCTTACGTGACCAATGCTATATGCTAGGTAGCCATATTGAAGGTTAGGCTAAGACTGCCACTTTTTGTTGCATGTCCATTTCCTCTTTCACCCTTTCTTTCCTCGGGTGCCAGGGCTCCCCTTCTGCCTCTGTGCACCTCTCGCCTCTAAAAACTATGATTATGCTGAACTAAATATCTTACTTGCCTCTCCCAAGTCACGTGATTTGTTAGTAATGTTGATTAGCATCTCACATGAGAGGAAGTTGCTCTCATCCAAAAGCAGCATGTTGGGCAAAGCATATTCCAGTTTGTTGTGCGTATAATGTGGCAAGTCCCTCTTATGTACGAACGATTTAGCTTAAGTAGTCAATAAGCCAAAATAAGGTCAGAGTGAAAAGAGTCAGCATCACATCTCTTTCTCAAGGTACTGTGTCTTGGTAATTTACATGAAATTGAGGTTGTAGTCTGTGTCAATTTAATACATGATCAAAGTAAATTCAATCGCCGATAAGTGGGCAATGGATTGTTTTGGGCTTTTGGAGTTTGGATTTGGAATCTGACTTTCAGGGGGCATATCTGAAACCAAACCACATTTAACATATTTGATATGTGTACAACATACATTTAATGTGAGATTATGTTGGATTTGAATGTGATGTTGAGAACATGAGTATAGTTTATGATATTTTACTTTATGTTCTTTTACTATTTCCTTCAAGTTTGTCATGTGGCGTATATCTCCTCTACAGGTAAAACAGTATGGAAACTAATTGTTGGTTTCATATCTTTTATATGCAATTTTAATTCCTTTCAAATAATTTTATTGATCTAATGTATATTGTTCGTAATAGGTACTTGATCAAATTCACCAACAGCCCATGTCGCTTTCCTTGTCTATGGTTTCTCTTCCTGCTCCAGAGTCAGTTGTTGATTCTTTTCCAGTGAAGGTTCATAGGAAGTCAGAAAAATTGGAATCAGTGGATGATGTTACACAGTATGTCTCCTGCCTTTTGCAATATGCATGCATGTCTTAGGAAAATGGGGAAAGGAAAATTTCTAGTAATGGACCAATAAAATATAGAAATGGAAGAATAAGGGATGCATGAATATTATTTGGAAGAGAACGAGCAAGTTATACTCGGAGGAGACTACTAAATTGTTTTCATTTTTTTGGGCCTATAAATTTCTATTTTATTATTGTTTTGTTTTTCTTATTCTTTGTGTTTCAAACTTAGCTAAGGCTATGAATATGCTGGTGTGAGTGGAAGAAATCCTTAATAAGGTCATGAAACAAGAGATGTCATTTTCTAAAATCAGTAAATCATACTCCATTATTGAACTCTCAACATACCCAATCATTGCATGCACCTGTCTAGTTTCAAAGATTTTTAACCATTGGAAAGACTTAAAAAGATGAATAATTCCATCAACAGTCTTGCAAAGGATTAGAGAAAGTATCTAGTTTTGTAATTGTCCAAATATGATATTGAGTGACACATGGTAAATGTTAGTGTTCTAAGCAACCAACTTCACTTCTAATCCTTCATGTGAACCATAAAATTGTAATGCAGATGTTACATTTGTCTGGCTGAGTACGAGGAAGGTGACAAAATACGAGTTCTTCCATGCCATCATGAGTTTCACTTATCATGCGTGGATAAATGGCTTAAAGAGATACATGGGTATGTAAATATTACTGTGTTTACTTGAATCACGTTGTACTCTGTGTGTATATGTGTTTATCTAGTTTAATGCCTAATGCATGTTGTCTGGTGCTCCAGTGTGTGCCCACTCTGCAGGGGAGATGTTCGTGAGGGTTTCACAGACAGCTCTATTTCTAATTAAGATTATTTTCGGTTGGTTAATTTTGTACATAAATTTTCTATAAGATGGGCCTTGAAGAGTTGTATGTAAACCTTTCACGAAAACAATATACAGCTGAATCAATAGCAGAATCTTGATCGATAGGGAGAAATTGGTGAATTGTACATCCAGAGCAACGAAAGAGAAGATAAAGAACTGTAATTCATGGATGCTTGTATCATGAAATATCTTATATGCCATTGTCTTTATAGCCTTTGCCAATATCCTTGCTCTTTGCATATATGTAGATTAATACTTACTTTCAATTTGTTTCAGAGTGAAACTGGTGTTCTTGGAACTTCAAATCTCACACTATGGATGAATACATGATTCTGTGTAGTAGCAGATTGAAATATGACCATATTGAAATCCAAAGAGACCAACATATCAAAATGTTTTGTGGAGTTACAAAGCAGCACCCTCGTTGCTAAATAACACCATGCCTAGTCTACGAAAACCAGCCTTACAAATCGAAAAAGGGGTTATATTTGAAGCCCTTATCTGCTACTACTATTAACAAGAGAATGACCATGGTTTGGATGTGAATTTTCCTTATCAAATTTATTGTGTTTCTCGCTGCGTTGATTTCCCATCTCTCTCATGTGATCCTTGAACTCTTTCCTAACCACATCCAACACGACATCGCCAAATTGATCACACCATGATCTGAATTACCCACAAAACAATCAGAGCTCTTAGATGAGAAACAAATAACTGAATTAGCAAGATCAAAAAGGGAATGTGGCCTTACTTGGAAAAGAACTTCTCCAGATCAGCCTTGTCAACTGGAAGCCTAGTTGAGATGGCTTCAATATGTTCATCTCTGAGTAAATATTATAAACATTTTCAGACATAAGCTCAAATCTTAGACAACATGTTTATTCATTCAGAAAGAGAATGCTTACGTTAGACGAATGTCTGGATTTCTTGCAGCAAACTCTGTCTTGATTCGGAATAGCCGCTTCTTTATGCTTTCTGCTAAAACCTACAATCATCCCATGAAAAGTTATGCAAATTGTATGCAAGTTGATCAAGAAATTGTATGGTGATCTAAATCTCCTCACCTTATCAACAAAGAAATCGGTTGGTGCACCATTTGGATGCAATTTCCTCTTGATTTGCCTCGTGTCCGGTCCCTCCCCGACAGGGTTTGCAACGAGCTTCCCAACGTAATCTCCTTCATTCGGTTTCTCATTAAGAGACGACAACGAAGCTGTTTCGTCCTCGGAATCATTTCTCTTCCATTTCTTAAATCCATCAAACACCCATCCCCTTTTCCCCTGTTTTACTCTTTCTCTGTTCTCATTATGTACACCACCACCCTCTTTCTCTGTTCGAAAAAGGGTCCTAAAAGGCTTCCTTTTCCCATTAATACTCTGCTTGTCAGCCACCACACAAGCAGGTGGTAAGCTCTCCTCCATGAGAATCGACTTCGACCCCGTTTCCTTCTCATTTACATTACAATTCCAGACACGATTTTCTTCGGACAAACGAACTTCATTCCTTACATTATTTGCATTCTTGTCTGATGATACAAAACCAAAAACAGACGCAGCCCCTTTCATTCTTTTCACAGCTGAGTTTTTCTTTAAGGTTAAGAGATTAGAATTAGCCAAGCATTTCTCATCCTTCAAATCTATCACACACCACTCTTCATTCGAAGCCTCCTTCGAAACCCCAACTATCACATCTCTCACATCAATCTCAGCTCCTTGAACTGCAAGCCTCTGCAGCAATGGCCTCTTCGATGCATGATACTCCTCTTCTGCTATACATTTCGCATATAGCAACTCCTAAAAACAAAAACGCTATAAAGGCAAGATCTTTGAGACAAAAGGGATCAAAGAAAAGAGGATAACCACAGACCTGCAAAAAGACCAACTTGTCCCTGAGAATCAATGGGGGCTCGAGATGAATGGGAGAGGCAATTAGGGTCTCGAGAAGGTGGGTTCTGAAAGCAGTGACCTCATTCTCAGGAACAATGCCTTCTTTACAAAGGCCCATCAAATTAAGCATGTGATGGAATGAATCCTGTTGCCATTTCAGATTGTCCGACTGCTGCTCTGCCGCTGCAATCGCCGGAAACCGCCGTTTCTTGAAGGAGGAGAAGGGTAGAATGGTCTTGCAAATTGAGGTGATGGAATCTTGCAGTGAATGGTAGTTTGCGGGTCTGTATGTGTACACCATTTTTGTTGTCTTGATCTTTCTGAAATTTTCTTGGGTTTTCTCAGATTGATTCAACTCCGGTTTTGGATCCTTGGTTTTTCTTCTCTCCAGTAAATTTTTGCTAATTTTTTTTTTTTTTTTAATTATGGGTATCAACGGTTAGAAGGGACTAGCCGTTGTGTTTTTAAATTTGGTTTGAGATGGAACGACGTCGTTGCAGGTGATTTATTTGCTGGGCCGTATTTTAATTTATTTATTAGGGCCTTTTAGTTAAGTATTTGGTCAATTTATGGGCTTGAACTATTTATTTATAATAATTATAACAAATTTTGCAAATATTACCTTAATATTTTTGCCACGTGTAAATATGCCTCTAAACATTTCCTTTTTTTATATAAATATCTCTAATATTTGACACAAGATGTAAATATATTTGTAACATTTATGCAGACTATTGTAACATGTAATACATCTCTAATCTCTCCTTTTTTTTTTTAAATAATCGCTATATTTTTAAATATTTGTAAATACATATGTAACATTTAAAACTCACTTCGATTTTTTTAATATTCATAAAATTGAAGCTAAACTTGACACAATCGTACATTTGAGATTAATACTCATTCTGTCCCACAAAACTCTTCACACTAATTTGGGCACAATTTTTAAGAAAAAATGAATATTTGTTTTATGATTGAGGGTATAAGGGTCAATTATTTGAGAAAAAGACAAAAAATAATAAAGTGTTGAGAGAGAAAAAGTAATGACATTGTGTGTAAATAAGTGTGTATTGAGAGGATAATAATTGTGATAAAATTTACCATTTTTGGGTGTGCAAAATGTTTTGGGACAGATTAAAAAGGAAAGTGTGCAGAGTTTTTCGAGACGGATGGAGTAACATTTTTTAGACTGTGCTTGAATACGCTGATTTGAAATCCACTCAAGTTTGAGAGGATTTGATCTATCAAAATTACTCAAAAATTAGTTTAAAATGAAAATTATGGATTTTTATCTATCCAAATACCACCGATTGATTTGCTATCATGAATTTCAAATATTTTCTCAAATCCCTCAATCCAAACATAATCGGAGTATAAAAAAGCATAGTCAATATAAACAAGAAAAAGAGAAGTATATATGTAAACCCGAATAAAAAAATATTCTATATTTTTTCTGTAAATAAATATTCAAGAAGGATTTTGTAGAGTGTAACAAGGGCAGCTGCATTTAGTGGCACTAGATTTCCACTTTAATTTCAACCATTTCAACCTCTTTCCTTCATTTTCTCTTCAATTTAGGCTCACATTCTAAATCCAATCCATTTGCTGCCAAATTTTCCAAGATCTCCATCTACATATATAAACATCACTCACACACACATTAGAGAAAAATAGAGAAATTAAAAAAAAAATGGTACAAAAAATTAAAAGTAGATGGAGGAAATATGCATTTTCCTATAATAAAATGAAAATTTGTCCAAAATGAAATTGATGCACAAAAGTATAGGATGATAATAAATTAACCTGGCATTTTCTTGCAGTTTCTCATCCAATCTCTTCTTTGCTTCTGTGGCCACTGCATCAACTATACACTCCTCCCTTATAATTTGATTCTTCTTCTATGTATATTCCCAAAAAAATAAACACATTTTCTAATTAGAAAAGCTTATAAACTAAAAACCCTTTTCATAGCTTATTACATCAGATCTAATATTTATCGTTTATTTACACATAAACACATATATTGTTACCGTGTGATGTAACAAATGAAGGGTAAATATTTAATTCATCGAAATATCGAATCGAATATAGAGACATACCATGGAGGTATTAGGAAGAAACTGAGAGGTTGTAGGAGATTGCTTGGATCTATGGCTGCTTTTGAAACATCTTCTTTTTGCAGCTAACATTGCTGGTAACATATTAGTCATTTTATCATTACATTTTCAAAGTAATGATACTTGCAATAATATAAGAGAAATTAGTAGAGTTTTATGTGATTTTGAGTATCTAATATTATTTTTCGTGATTTCCAAGAATATATTAGGCTGACCATATCCATATGGAACAAAGTACAATAATAAGGAAATCTAATCTCAACTGCAACTAGCGACTTTTTCTCTCCAATACTATTTTATAAAATTTAGTTCGAATTTTTCGTTTTCTGTTCCTTTTTTTTCAAAAAGCAAAGAAAAATCACTTAACAGAACTATAAGAATACCAATCAGATCTTTTTATTTAGTTGTATTTGATGTTTTATCTCATATTTTTTTACGTACGTTGTACGTTAATTACATTTTATTTTAAACAATGAGATGACATATAAGGTAAAATAGAAGATCTCATATGGTACAATAGTTACAAAAGTGTAGCTGAGTTATCTGCGTATGATGGATAAATTATATTAAAATGGAATTTATATAAACTTAAAATAACCACGTACGTATCCTTATTCATATTATACACTTGCAATAAATAAATAACTTAAGTGTTTAATAAATATGTTTTAAAAAATATCTTCTTTTATTTAAAAATGTAATCATTGAGAGCTTATGTATTGTTTTTTTCCAAAAGTAATGACGCAACATCGAATTTATAAATAAAATATTTTTTACAAAGGTACTTTAGATTTAATCATCTTAGTTACAAAATTATTATATCCTAATATTTTTGTCCCTCAAGTACTTCAATGACTTATTTTAAAAATAGGATGTACCAAATTAAATATATCATAATAATTTAAAAGTATACAATTTTCTAAAAATATAAATTTTTATAATGGTAATTGTGTTAGTAATAAATTTAACTAATTTAATCATATTAAATTATTTTTTTGAAAATAAAAATTTATTAGTTGAATTATTTAGTAAAATAATATAATACAATTATTAAGTAGTTGGTTATAGTAATATAAGAGGCACTCTTTTAGTATTTTAACATATACTTGTGTAATTGAAATGTATTACTTGATTTACTATTACTAATTTACTTATATATTCAAATGTATTGCTTATTCCCTGAAAGAAAAAACACATCGTAAAAGAAGTTATGCATTAATTTCAATTATACAACTAACATAATTCCATTACCATTCATAATTCAAACCCTATTTTCGTAGATTGAACACAAAGAAAACTGATTGAGAAATAGAGCGAGTCAATTACACGAATCCTAAATCGATGTAAGTGATGTAGAGGACACCTTTGTGTGCAAATATTTACACCCTATGACCCTAATGCAGCAAGATGTTAATTATGGTGTCCTTTTTTTGTGTGGTTTTTAAAACTTTAGCTTATTTTTAATTTAGTCATAGCCCATATATATATATTAAATATTGTCCCTCCTATATCACGTTCGATAGGACCACTATTAGAGATATGATGGTTTGGAATCTCCAATTCATTTATACATTGATGATTACATACATGACTATCCAAAATTAAAAAAGTTCAATACATAAATACTATACACAAAAAGAAGGATTTATTTATTTACTTAAAGAATTACAAATTGAAGAAGGAATAGGCATTCTGCAACAAGGGCAATGGGCATTTCCATCCAACCATGGCACCAAACATTTGGTATGGAACCTATGTCTACATGGCAATTGCATTAGGGTTTTGCTCTTCCCTAATAACTTAAATTGCTCCAAGCATACAGCACATTCCTCTTCCTCCCATGATTTCCACCTTATTTTCAACCAGTTCGACATCTTGCACATACATCTCGAGTTTTGTTTGCTGTTAGAATTTCTATATTCGATCAGTAATTTACGACATAAATTATTACTTTTAGCAATCGCATTATGAGAATTGAGATTTGTAAGTGAAATGAGGGAAGCAATATGACTAACTAGCTACCATCATTTTTGGACATGAAACATTTTTGGCCTATTTTTTTAAATAAATATCAAAACATGTCCATTTGATCTAAATATCAAACAACAAGAGTATATATTAAAACTTGATCCAATGTGCACAATTTTTTAAATTTGAATTTTGTTCTTCTTATTTTGAAATATTTAAATAATATTTGTTGTTTAGAATAAAACTATTTATTTTTTCTCCGTAGAACCCTTTTTCCTATTTTCACCATGAACCCCAAAATGTTAGAACAATGCCAAGATGATGTTGGAATAACTTTTGTCTACCATTATTACCATTTTCTTGTTTGGGAGGGGCACAAACGAATATTATTGTTGAAGATGAATCCTCTATTTGTCCCACTTATCTACCACATTAACATAATATTGATGTAAAAAAAATTAAAAAATTATAGCAATAAGAATTTACAGTTATATTGAAAAATTCATGTCCATATATATGTGTGTGTGTATATATATATATATATATATATATATATATATATACCTTTTGGTATGTTCTCTCCATTGTGGTTGGAACCTCTGATCCAATCTCTTCTTGGCTGCTGCAACCAATTTGCTCTCATCATCGCACAATCCACCCTTCTGCCTTATTGAAACATTCCTCTGTTGTTCACAATTATATTCAAAAATCTTAATAAACTCATCAAATTAATCCCTTTCAAAGAATTTATGTGTGTGTGTGAGAGAGGAGTAGTACTGTGTGTGAGAGAGGTAGAGAGGTTGGATGAGGAGTGTTGTGAAATCTTCTTCTTCTAGCAGCTTCCACACCAGGTAACATACCAGCCATTTATGTCTTAACAACAATAATGGTCTGATCTTCTAACAGATTCTGATTATAAAGAAAAACCCTTTTTGTTCCTTATTCAAGTAAATTCGTATTTTCCAGGAAGGAGTATCAATATAGGAAAAAGCTATGGAATTCAATAGTTTTTAGAACTGCGAGAGACTGAGAGAATGAGAGAAGTTTCCATGAAAAAAGAAAAGGAAAAATACGCGTTTTCACTATGTACTAATTCTTCCTTCCTTTCTTCTTTTTTTTTTTCTTTTCTTTTTTAATTGGATCATGTACTCCATTTTATTATTTTATCTTGTATTTCGTTGTTTTTTTTTATTTATATTATCACGTATTAATTAATGATGGTATATGTATACTTGGGGTGTTGTGTGATGGTTAGTTTGGAACACTAAATGAAACATTGAAATGGAATAGAAGATATTTTGTATTGTTTTTTAATTATATTCTACTTTATCTTTTATGTTTTTCTTTCATATGAATTATTTTTCATTTCTACTTTATCTTTAATTTTTTTTCTTTAATTAATATGAATTATTTTTTTTTAGAACTTATACAAGATAGTCTTATAATTTCTAGAGATTGAGTGACAAAGTCGATTTTTTACATATCAATATCTATTTTTGTGAGTTATAAGTTATTGGTCATTTCACGAAATTAAATTTGTGAGATCATTTCACAAGAGTCCAACTATTTTATTTTCGATTCCTGCTTTTTTTAAGCCATTGTATTTTTTTTTTATCAGTTATTCCTTGTAGTTTAGTAGGTACACTCTTGTTCCCCCTATACTTTAAAGAGATAAAACTAAATAGTTAAAATATAGAAAATAAAGCTCATGAGGCAAAAATATAGAAAAATAAAGGGAAAAAAACATAGAAAATATATACATAGTTTATTGAGGAAAAAAAAAAGAGTGATAATTAGGAGAAGGGAAACTTCACGACAATTGGCTGAGCGTATTGGTTGAGTAATCGGATACAAGGCGAGGCGTGTGATTAACCAAACTTTGTTTCAATCAAATCAAAAATTAATTTTTATTACTTATAAGTTTGGTGGATCTAAATTAAAATAATCATAACAATAATTTGTGAAGGTGTTTGCATAAAATAAAGTTTGATTTGATTAATTAAATGAAAACCCAAACAAGGATCACCAACTTTGGGGCAGATTTCCACCACATACCATGTTAATTAGTTGCATACATGTACCTAATAAGATTGTGACAAATCTATTTGCATGACGTCTAGCTAATTCAAAAAACAGACATTGACAAACTTGTTTTCACAAATACTATATAGGAAAAAAAAAAAAAAATCACTCAAAAGTAATCGTGAGGGTTATTGACAGTTTTAATTTGAATCGGTAAAAATCTAAAGACCAGCTAATGATTGCAATATTTTACCAAATAAATGGGATGAATTTGAGTAAGATAAATTTGAGAATGTGACATTTTAAGTTACATTTAAGAATAAATTTTGTTTAATGAGCAAGTCCATATTTGTCACTTCCTTGAGATTAAAAAAAAAAAAAGATAATAAAGGAATAAAACAACAGGTGGATGTTCGACTCCTTAGATGATATATTGTTATTTAATATACATTAAATACAAAAGTAATGTTATAATTGTTTTAGGCACTCTCTCAATAAAAAAGTTCACAACTATATACATAAATATATTAAAATTTAAAAATACTATTCCACAAAATCAAATGTGTAATTACAGTGTTGCAATTACTTTATGTAATGAAATACAAAATTCGCACATTGTGGGTGGACTGCATTAGTTAAGCAGTCTCTACTCTCTACCTTCAAAGCGGGGCAATTTAGTAATTTCGCAGCCTTATATTTCTTTCGAGCACATCAAAATGCTACGACTTTATCCACCATTTCCACACAGGTTCATCTTTCTCACCCTTCTGCTTTCTGAAATTCAAAATGTAAATGTTAATTTGTACAAGTGAATGATTTTATATACAGATAAACTCATAATTTTTTCACAAAAAATGAAATAAAATAAATCTCGTATAAATAAATAAATTCACATTTTGATCTCTGATTTCAAGTGGGTTTGGAAACGATGATCCAATCTTTCCTTGGCTTCTCTGGCCACTGCATCGAGCTTCTCATCATCATGTCTCGTCGGATTCCTCTCCTGTTTTCCAAAATCAATAACAATTTCCAAATAAATTAAAAAAAAAAAAAAAAAGTAGATCTGATAATTTGATGAGTAAAATTGAGTACCATGGAAGATGGAGAACTGATGTTTAATTCCTGGTAATTGGATGTGTATAAACACAAGGAAGAGCGCCTGGTGCCATTGCTGAGATTGCTTTGATGGAATCTTCTTATTCTGGCGGATTCAACGCCGGGGAGCATGCCGGCCATTTTTCACTAACGCCGATCGGTTTTTCGCCGGAAAATAATATAGGCTCTGTGAATGGTTCCAGATTTGGTATTCCAGTGAAACAAGGGTTTGAATGAATTTATTAATTGAAGAAAGGACAATTAATATATCAATTCTGTATATGCCTCGAAATTGCCTTCAACTTTCCTAGGTCGTTTTAAATGTTTGGAAATGTCGTCGTTGCTTCCAATGGGAATTAAATAATTTAATGTCAGGATAGGAATTCATGGGATTTTGGATCTCAATATCCTATGATATGTTTGCTTTTTTACTTAATTTTGGATCACAAAATCCCGACATAATTTTAACATTTTTTTAAATCGGACAAAGATATTTTTATTAAAGAAAAAGAAAAAAAAAAGGAATGGGTACAAGATTGCAAAGTTACAATTGCTAATACAATGAGGAGAACAACATAACAAATGGACTACATTCATTTTTCGTCTATCCCTAGGGACGTTGTCCAATTTTGGTCCTCTTTTTTTCCGATCATTAATTTTAGTCCTTTTAAATCTCCGGATGTTCAATTTTAGTCCGATTGCCCAATTTTGGTCCTCCTAACTCGATTTTCCGATCAGCTCCCCCAATTTCATGAATTCTGACAGCTGACGCTTATGTGGCAATTATTTTCACATGTGGTATTTTTTTGTTTTATTTTCCTAATTAAAATGTCACATCATCAGTCATGTCATTAAAAAATTAAAATATATAAAAAAAGGAAAAAAATCAAATAAAAAAAACAAACATAATTAAAAAAATTTAGTTTTTTTCCTATGTTTTTATATATTTTTAATTTTTTTATTACATTTAAATGCAATAAAAAAACAAAAAATGAGAAAAATTTAAAAAAAGGAACATAATTTAAATTTAAAAAAATAAAACACAAACAAATTAAAACATTTTTTTTGTTTTTTTTCTTTAATTTTGTTCCTTTTTTTAATTGCATTTAAATGCAATAAAAAAACAAAAAAATGAGAAAAAATATAAAAAAAATATAATTAAATTAAAAAACACGAACATAATTATTTGTTCCTTTTTTATATATATTTTTTATTTTTTCTCTATTTTTTTATTTTTTATTGCATTTAAATACAATAAAAAATAAAAATATATAAAAACATAGGAACAAAATTAAAGAAAAAAAACAATTTTTTTTAATTTAATTTTTTTCCTTTTTTTATATTTTAATTTTTTTATGACATGGCGGATGATGTGGTATTTTAATTAGGAAAGTAAAACAAAAAAAATATCACATGTGAAAATAGTTGCCACATAAGCGCCAGCTGTAGAAACTCATGAAATTGGGGTGAGTGTAGTGCACTCGCCCGGAGCTGACCGGAAAATCGAGTTAGGAGGACCAAAATTGGGCAATCGAACTAAAATTGAACAGCCGGAGATTTAAGAGAACTAAAATTGATGATCGGAAAACAAGATGACCAAAATTGGACAACATCCCTAGGGAAGGACGAAAAATGAATTTTGTCCCATAACAAATGAACAAAAAAAAAACATCAACACTCAAGTATTCGGTATTCCCCTGAGCTCAAAAATCCAATTTTTGAAGGCGAAATTTCGAAAAGAAATGTACCTTATCGAGCACCCACTCTACAGTCTACCTCTAATCTCATTAACAATATTACCAATATCTCATGTCAAGTTATCGAAAATCACCTTATTTCTCCACCTCCAAATGACCTAAACAGTGCAAATCCAAAACCCAATAGTAAACCTCTTCCATTTTTGCCGATAAGTAGATGCGAAACTTGCTGGAAATGGCCAACAGCTTTGATTATATAAAACTGTAGATGCATTCAACAATTGCATAAGGATGCCCAAATCATGGATGTCGATTTGCAGTTTAAAAACAAATGGTTGGCTGATTCGGCTTCCTCCTCACCGCACTTCCTCCTCATCAACAATCCTAACATATTATTACTATATATATTTATAAAACACATTTGGTGACATATTAATTACCTAGAGTCGGATTATTTTGGATAGAGTGATTTGATATTTCACATTTTAATTGAAGAGTAAGTTTTATGTGAGACCGTCTTACGGATTATATTACGTGAGACGGGTCAACCCACAATCCACATTATACAATTCACATGTAAATTGATGAATATGGATTAAGGTTGTGAGTAAAAAAAATCCGTCTCACGTTTTTGCGTTAAATGAATTGATTTATCAAAATGATTTCAAAATGAAAATGATGTATTTCGAATCCATACCTTCTTAAATCCTTCTATCCAAATGGACCCTTAAGAAACTTTTTTTTCACAAAAACATATTACATCAACTTATATTTTTCAACATAATTTGACATCTATAATATAATAATAGAATTTCTCCAATTCCACATCATCCCTTCCCAAACATGACCATGTTTGGAGTACATAATGCTTCATCAAATGATAAATAATTGGTATTTGTATTAATGTAAACTAATTAATATATCTTCTTTATCTGTAATGTATGTGACCTTTAATTGCTATTTATGCATAATAGTTAACCAAATGAATTTGCCCATTTTGTCCCTCATAAATCCCCATTATAATCGGATAAGATCAAAACCGCAACAAACAGACACCACGTTTCATCAGCCTTTCCAGCCCCTTGTTTCATTCTCCCCGTCTTGGTGTCCTTTTCCGTCTTTTCACACTCCTCACACCTCCCATATAAATACCAATCCCCACATTCTATCCCTTCAATTCCACACACTGACTCACACTTGAGAGTGAAAAAAGCTACAAAAATGGCGGATGAAACGATACCCTCATCGCCCCCTTCCCTCAAAACCAAGATCAAGCAATCTCTCTGTTTCTCCTGCTGCTTTCCCCGCCGCCACGGCGACCACATCCCCCTCCACCACTCTCCGCCGTCCCCCTCCGACGAGAATCCCACCGTATTTTGGGTCAAGACAAAAGGCCCCCACGACCACTCCTTATCGGAGATCAAAGAGAGGTGCCGCACGATGTTCGGAATCTCGGCACCGAAGCATAAGCGACACTCGTTGGCGACGGAGTTTGGGTACGATCCGTTGAGTTATGCGCTGAATTTCGAGGATGGATTTGATTATGATGATGAAGCGCCGTTGAAGACTTTCTCCGCCAGATTGCCGCCGTCTCCGCCTGCCACACCCGCCGTTACTTGACTTCATTTAACGGAAATCGTTGCCGTTATCACTCAAGAAAGAAACTGATTACGGTTTTGTTATAAACTGTGAATACGAATTTGTTTTTTTTTTTTTTTTTTTTTTTTTGTGATTTCCTTAAATTGCGAAGTACAAATTGTTTTGATCTAATATGTTTTCATAACTTTTAGTTCTTTTGATGATTATAGGATTGTAAAAATGAAATTGATTTTTTGTGAGTTCTTAAAATTGCAGAATGCAGATGATTTATGACTAATTTCTCTTTCTAATTTTTGTTCTTTTGATGATTTTAATGGTAATGCAGTAACTGATCTGAAAATGTCTATATACTCACTCAAATGCCTTAAAAAAACTGCTCTCAATAGTGAAATAAAGTTATGAGTCTTATGACTCTCTCTCTCATATTCTCTATGAATTGCAACATTTTTTTTTAATTGGAATAAAAATATAAAGAACTTTTATAAGTTAATAGTGGTAACTAGATAAAATATATTAACTAAAAAAAAATAAGTAACAAATAAATTTTAAGAATTGAAATTATATTGCTTTTATGAATTACGTTGATTAGTGGATCCGGGCTCAAAGTTTATAACAACATATCGCCTTATATTATGTTCTAATATATGATTATATATCAAGACATTGTAACAAAATAAGTGCTTAAAATTAAATGTCATTAGGGCATTAGTGAAACTGTGTTACTTTTTTGTTGATCAAAGCTATGATTACGATCAGTGCGCAATTATGATTTATGGCGATATCATCAATAATTTTTTTAACAATATAAAATATATACTGCATGTTTGGACTAGCATTTTGAATCCAAAATTGGAATTTCAAATATCAAGTATTGTTTGTAATGTCTAACTCAATTTTGGTGGACTTAGAAACCAGTATTGCAAAGCTCTATTTTACTCCGGTATAAAATATAATAAACAACATTACCTACTTTTCAAACATGATTTAATGTCTCAACTCATTGTTTATATTTACTAATATTTAAAAACATAATAAAATATAATATAATAATAAAATGTCCTCACATTCTAGGCATGATTTGCAAAATATGAAAAGTCTCACTCCTTGGGCACACTCTCTTTGGAGGTCATGGCCTGCACTTGGGCCTTAGATAAACAATTAAATGGGCCTTTTATTTAATTTCCGAATGGAGGCCCAATATAGAAGAAGGAAGGTCAGAAACATTAAAAATGGAAAAAGAAGAAAGAAGATGATGTGTGTGTGTGGGGGGGGGGGGGGGGGGTAAGAAAAAGAATTTCAAATCTTAATAAAAACGGGTTTGAAATTGTACGTTAACAAGTGATATATGTCTTATGTTTATTCTAACTTGAATTTGATATTATTAATAACTCTGATTTTATTTCCAAAAAAAAATAATTAAATAAACTCTATTTGTTCAATTGACATATACCGATTTAAGAAAAATATGTGATCAATTTTAAAGATAGAAAATAGAGGAATTAAACTACTACACCATAGCATGGTAGTCAATACCAAAAATATATCAGTTCGAAAAGAAAAAAAAAAGTAAAAAGAATAATTCTAAAAGCCAATAAAAGTATTTATTTTCCTTTTCTTTTTCGAAAATATTCTTCGTTCCCTATTTTCTCTTTTTTAAAAGTAATTAAAACAGAAGGATAAGATTTGAGGATGGGCAAAGTTTTTTTTTTTTTTTTTTTTTTTTGAGGATGGGCAAAGTTATGTAAGAAGGATTCTCCAAATGGTGTTTGGATTCAGTTTTATCAGTTACAAGTCAATGTCTCTTGTGAGGGATCACTTTCAATTCAATATTGAAACAAGTGTTAATTAATGCATAAGGAAAGTTAGGTGATCATTTTAATAACATATTTAATATATGTGGGCAAGAGTAGTCTATTCCCCAGTCCCCACCATCAATGGACATAATACAAGTGGAATTATATGGATTAATTAATATGCAGGTTAACCATATATTTTGCTTGAGTATATAGTACAACTATTATTAATATTATTAGTATTATAATTACTATTATTTGTTGCTTCAAGTAATAAATTTGTTGAACAATTGTTATGACCTGTAATTAAGCTCCCTGCAATTGCTTACATACGCATTTTCTTTAGGCTTTGTTTACTTCGGGATGACAAGATAGTGATAGTTTATCTAACTTTATCTAGCGATTACTATGATGGAAATTAAAAGTTGGGTTATTCTTCCGACCCGGGATAAAATGTCATAATCCGGATAATATCTTGGATAATAAACCAGACCCCAGGATAGTTCATGACATTAGAAAATTACATTTATATCCCTAGTAAACATTTACATAAAAGGGATATTTAGATAATATCACTCTTATAATAACTTTCATATATTATATAGTAAACGGTGGATAAGGATAGTTAATATCCTTATCCAGATATTATATATTAGAGTAAACATGAGAAGTGGATAACAATTTATATATTATTCTATGAAGTTATCTCACTAACCTAGATAATTAACATATTTCAGCTTGCCAAAGTAAACGGAGCCTTAGTGGAAGAGTCATCATTCATAAGACGAGATATGCCTTGACTAATGTTTATGTAGTTATGGTTAGCATATCATTCCAACAGATTGAATGATTTCACATCTTCTAGATTGCAACACTGTAAGATACAGAAGTTCCAACGAACTCCGAGATGGAAGAACTGAGCAAACTTTTATATACAGTATTAACTGAATATGTATGTATTTGTGTCGAATTTTTTCTTCTTATTTAGAAGAGTGTGTATGTTTTAATTTACATATTTTCTACAACTCTGAAATGACCTATTTAAAAGCATATCTCTACCACATGAGGATTATATGCAGAAAAAAAGGTTGTTCATGTCATTCGATGTCTCAAGTTTAAAAATAAGGTCACAAATTCATTTGTTTTTCATTAACAAAATTTTTCGCAACTTTAGGAGTTATATATGCACTTGACAATTTTGAATGAATCAAAACACACTCCTTGTCTGGGTACTCAGCCAATTTAATGCACGTTTAGACCATCTCCAACCCACAAACTCAAATTTGGACTCAAATCTTGTTTTTGCCATCAAATTTGCCACCATCTCCAACCCTTCAAACTCAAATTGAAATATTCTCTTACAATATTTTTAATTTTTTTTAAATTTTCTTTAATATCAAATATTTGTGTATTTAAGTTCATAAAAAAAAAAAAACTTAATATTAGTTTAAATTTAACATGTTGTAATGCTTATGTGTTTTAGTAACTTTTATTGTAATTTGCATTAAATATTGTATGATATTCCAATTATATTTCTATTGGTTATAATTCGTGCTTATATTTAATAATTACACTATTTTTTAAAAGTATTCGATCAAGATATCTCAAAGTTCGTAATACGCATCTACATAGTAAAATATTATATAGTATATGTGTATTAATATCAAATAAGCACTACAAGAAATTCTCTCATAGACTACACCCCTAAGACAAGGGTTTTTTCGTAGTCTAAACTGTTGTTGTCGTAAACGGAACCGTTGTCTTTGCCCTAAAAATTCTCTCATAGACAAAGGTTTGAACTTGCCGTTGTCATAGACGTGTTGTCCTAGAACCCTAAGACAAGGGTTGTTTTCTAACGTTGTCGTAGCCTCGTAGAAGCGTTGTCGTAGACTAATTTAATTTATTTTTAAAAAAATCAAATATTACAATATATATTTTTTTAAATGAAAGAAGAAATGCTATATATTGTTGAATTAAATTTTATTTCATTATAAAGAAATTTTAGAAAATATGTACAACAGATTATAAACCAGAAATTATTTTGAAAATTAAACTAAAATGCTGATTAATTAAATAAGAAATAATATTAATGGTACTTTATAAAAATTAACAAAAAAATATGTGATAATATTAATTGTTTTTTAATTAAATTAAATTTGAAAAGTTTAATTATTTTATGTTAATTAGTCATTAATCTTCCAATTATATATATAAATATATATTGTGGACCTTTTAAAATATATTAAAAATACAAATAATAAAAATTAACAAAAAATATGTGATAATATTAATTATTTTTTAATTAAATTAAATTTGAAGTTTAATTATTTTATGATGTTATCTTATATTATCTTATGTTAATTAGTCATTAATCTTCCAATTATATATATATATATATATATATATATATATTGTTAAACTTTTAAAATATATTAAAAATACAAATAATAAAAATTGAAAAAAAATATGTGATAATATTAATTATTTTTTTAATTAAATTAAATTTGAAAATTTTAATTATTTTATAATACTATCTTATATTATCTTATGTTAATTAGTCATTAATCTTCCAATTATATATATATATATATATATATATATAAATTGTTAAACTTTTAAAATATATTAAAAATTACAAAAAATATGTGATAATATTAATTGTTTTTTAATTAAATTAAATTTGAAAAGTATAATTATTTTATGATATTATCTTACATTATCTTATGTTAATTAGTCATTAATCTTCCAATTATATATATATATATATATATATATATTGTTAAACTTTTAAAATATATTAAAAATACAAATAATAAAAATTAACAAAAAATATGTGATAATATTAATTGTTTTTTAATTAAATTAAATTTGAAAAGTTTAATTATTTAATGATATTATCTTATGTTAATTAATCATTAATCTTCCAATTATGTAGAATATTACTACATAAAGCACTAGTGGTCTAGTGGTTGGAGTACCACCTTGTCACTCGAGTTCGAATCCCAGACAATGCACAATATTTGACATGATGATGTGTCAACACTTTGATAATGTGGCATGATGACGTCAGCACTTCAATTACACCACATGATGATGTGGCATGATGACATTAGCACTTGTAGTGATTCTACGACAACGGTTATAACCATTGTCTCTGCTATTGTCGCATGATAACATTAGCACTTTGATGATGTGGCATGACGATGTCATCACTTTGATGACATGGCAAGATGAATTTCTTGTAGTCGTTCTACGACAACGGTTATATTAACTGTTGTCTCCACCGCTGTCGTACGATTATTAACCATTGTCTATGAGAGAAATTTTCTTGACCCTACGACAACACCATCTACGACAAGGGTTATTCGCGAAATTTTCTTGACCTTACGAAAACACCATCTACGACAAGGGTTGAAATATAGCTACGACAAGGGTTATTCGCGAAATTTTCTTGACCCTATGACAACACCATCTACGACAAGGGTTGAAATATAGCTATGAATTTTTTTTTGACCCTACGACAACACCATCTACGACTAGGGTTGAAATATAGCTACGACAAGGGTTAATAACCCTTGTCTATGTGCATTTTTCTTGTAGTGAAGTGAAAATTATTATAAAAGAAAATTAAAAAAAATTGAGTTGTGAACAGTAAGTGGCAAATTTGTCACTGTTCAAAGTAGTAAATTTGAGTTGTGATTTGCGGCTGGGTTGGAGACCTACAAACTCTAAATTTGGGTTTGAGTCCCAATTTGAGTAGTGGGTTGGAGATGCCCTAAACAAAAATTTGAAATCCTATCAATAGTAGAATTTAGGGTTTAGGATTAAAGATAATCACTATCAGCACATAAATTCAACAAAACGTGATCAAATTGCATCGGGCTAAGGCACACGTCCACACAAAGGTCAAGCCGGTGTGACCAAATGGATGCGAGCATGCATATGGTGCACACTTTATAACCAATTATTGTGTACATTTGATTTTCAAATTAAATGTTTCATTATTTTATAAGAAAAAAAATGTACATATGTCAAGAGTGATAAATAAATGCATTCTTAGCTATATTATCCAAGTTCGATCTCTTTTGGTCTTCAAAGGTCCGCTAATACCTAGTGTATTCGATCATAAATGCATGCTCAACACATTCTTCTTGATCGGTTTGCAGTATTAATTTTCATGGTTTTAGAAGTCCATCTTCTATGATTATTCAAATCTCTTCATTCATGACACAAAAATGTTTATGCATCATAATTTTTGAATCATGAAATTCTTTAACGAAAAATTTGACACTTTTGATATACATATTGTATCTATGAGCGATAGTACATGTTACACGTGATAAAAGAATTATTATGCTAAATAAAGTTTTTCTAGAATCTATATCCCAATATAAATTATTAAAGTTGTATGCATTATTATCACGTTGGTCCCTATTAATATAAAAATGTTGTTTACATTTTGAATAAATTATGAAAATAATGTTGATGGAAATCCTACACCAAACATAATCTTAGTTCACTACAACCAATCATATTCATCTTAATTTTATCATTTCCATAGTACTACCAGATTTTTATCAACAAATATTCATTCAATCACATGTTTTTTTTTTTTTTTTTTCTCGCATAAAGATCATTCAAAAAGACATTTTTCAACCCATAAAAAAGAGAGTTGAAAATGAAATAAGAAACAAACATGCTCTCATAATAATCCTATTTGATGGAAATGGAAAAAACCAAACATAATTCTATTCGATGATGGAGTGCCTTTTTTTGTTATCCCCACTAACAAATTGCACAAAAGGAATTTTCTAAAACTATTTATTTTGGAATGGGTGTAATTCCAATGGAACTAACACTATAGAGAAGGAAAAAAATGGAGATTTCTTTAACGATCGTAATTCGTACCAAAGAGTTTATGGCATTATATATACACCTAACATTTGGCTTACTTCTATGTTGTGATTATGATTGGAATTAAAATAGACGAAATTTACATAGGAAAATCTTAATATGTTTTAATTGAGTCACATTAGGCGCAATAATTTCCCAATTTTGGTAGTTTGATATTATTTTGGATCCAATTTTTGTAAAGAAGGGTAAAAAAATATTTCAAAAATTTATATGAAATGGAGCCCCACTATCCATATTTCAAATCTATTTCATGAGTTAGCCTATTTTACTTATAACCTTCTTGTGCGGTAGTATATATTCATACATATATTTACAACAAAACTAAAAATAAAAGAAATGAAGATAAAAGAATAGGGCTCATTAATTTACTTTAGAATGGGACCTAATGTTGGATATATTAAGGGTACAGAGGGAAAATCCATAAAATCATAATACTTCTAACCTTATTTTTTTTGTCGAAAATAACTCTTGGGTGGGTTTTTTATTTGTTATTTATTTATTTTAAAATTAAGGATTTTATTACATCTTTTTAATAGAGGAAATTTACACCATTCACGTTCAAACCACGATCATCACACAATCTGCATCTTTTATAAAGATGGAATACCATTTGAACAACAAAACTTATTAATTGTTATCAAAATTGTTGTGATTCTGTAGAATTTTATGTAAATGATGTAATCCTTTATAGGTTGACTTTTTACATTATAGTAATCTTAATATTATATATTATGCCATTTTATTTCTTATATTTTTTTTTAATATCTTGAGATGTTTTTTAAAACATCCTTGTTTTTAATGCTTAATGAAAATGTTTATAAAACCTTACTAAGTTTTCTTGTAATTTTGAATCAATTTTTATAAATAAATTTTAATTGGATATTACTCTTTTGTTAATATCCACATAAGTTTCTTTAACAAAAATCTTTATATATATATATATATAATAATAATAATAATAATAATAATAACATTTACCCCTCAAAATAGAAATGACAAATTTTTCCCGTCCATTTCCACCTTCCAAAAGTAGAAATACAATTATTTATTATTTCATAGTTTATAAATTAAAATTTTATTAATCTATTAAACATGATTTATATATATGGTATCAATATCATCTATGATATTGAATTTTTTTTTGAAAATTATAATTTATATATGGTATATGAATGTTAATATGATCACATTTAATAAAATAATACTTAATTATTGCTATAATAAAGATTAAATTTATATTTATTGAATAAATTAAAACAATACAATGATGGAATTTCAAAAATTCTAGATCATCAAAGTAAAAAAAATATAAAAAAATGATTATTTAGAAATTTTATTTTAGAGTAATATACAATAACATCAGTACCGTTTTTACACTTATTATGAATAAGTTATTGAACATATATTTGTATAAGTTTTTTTTCAGGCCAATTGTGACAAAACCAATTAGAAAAGAAGTCAAAATATTATGATGGAAATAATAAATATTTACAATTGGTAAATTATACGGGTAGTAGTATATTAAATTGAAATAACTTTGAAATACTATGTTATTTTCATGATCACCATTTTTATATCAAAAAATATTAATACTTGAAATTTATTTGTTGCATCACACGGATAGCAAATGAAGTTGAAATATTATTCAAACTTGATTATAACATACAATAATATCACAATTTTATACTCATTATAAATACATTATGGAGCATATATTTGCATAAGTTTTTTTCAAGCCAGCTGTGACAAATACTAATAGTAAAGTAGTCGAACAATGTACGATGAAAATAATAAATATTTAAAATTCGTAAATTATATGGATAGTAGATTAAATTAAACTAATTTTTTGAAGAATTATATTGTTTTTCATGATAAACGTTTTTATTTCAGAAAATTACTAACACTTGAAATGTATTTACCCATACATCACATAAGTACCATATGCGAAATATTATCGAGAACATGTATTTTTTTTTTCATGAATTTTTCCCATTTTCCACATCAAATTTGAAATATATAAATTTTATGATGGTGTGTCACACTGGTAATAAATTAGCTGAAATCTCCAATAAAAATTATTTTTTTTTTATATCCAACATTTTTATATCAAAATATATAAACAATAAAATTTATTTGCCCATGCATCTCACAGAACTTAAACTAGTACATATTCGTAATGAAACGTCACAAAAACCCGTCGAGGATCTCAATTGCAATCCCTCTAATCAGTCCACCAATTGGATGCAAACACTGAAATAGTTTTTTCGCTAGTAGAAATCTATTCCGTGCACTTAGCAATTTTCTTTCACATATATTAATATTAATATTATATCATATATAATATAAAATATTTCATAAATCATATTTATGTATCATCTCTCATCAATTACCATTAGGGTTCATATTTCAATTAATTGAATTTCAAAGCCCAAATCCATCAATCAAATTGAATAATTTTTCTATTCATTTTATTTACTCTCTGATCAAATTAGATTCAATTAAATAATCAAATTATTAACTGCATATATTTTAATTCAATCAATGAATTAAACTAATATATGTAAGCATCCAAAATTAGGTGTGACCCTTTTAGGTTCACTTCCAACACACGCAGTAGGCTCACAACTTTTGTGACTTAAGAATAATGATTATTATATTTATTAATATTCTTGAAATTAACTCTTTAATTTCAATAACCTACAAAATCACGGGAACACCTAGCAAGTAGCGTGACCACCTAGCGTTAGGTGAAATAGCGAGTAAACCTTTTTAGTTGACGAATACAATATACATATGGTCCTTCCAACATCTAATCTCTCGATTATAATTTTAGGGTATGGATTACAAGTCAAAACCCAATTAATTCAATAATCTTATTTCTATTCAAAGCCTCATTGATTCTTGATGAATTCACATTCACTTTGTCTTGGCCAAGGTCTTCAAATCAAGAGCCATGAAAGAAAACCGTTAGAGATTCACTTGTAAATAACAAGTGTTCGATTCTATGTCGGCTAATGACAAGTCTCCATACACACTTACAATACCTAACATATCCCTTGTAATCGTCAAGCAACCAAAAGATATATTCAAGTATTGCACAATGTATATAAGACTTCTGTTAAACCACAAGTCAAAGGACTAGTTATGTACTATATATCGTAACTAGGAAATTCTTAATTTGACGGACAACAATGTCTCCAACTAAGAACTTTCCACGGGTCAAGTTCGATGAACTTATTCTCCAATAAGCACTTGCATACATGCATTTGTGTCACTACACTAATACTGATGGAATACAATATCCTTGTCTTACGAGCATTCATCGTATGCACGAGTCATATTAACTATTCAATGTCCTATCTTGAAAAGCCTCCAACTCAAAACTTATTTAAGACCAAAGCTTTTAAAAGTATATTCCATGATCACCATCATATGCATGACCATACTCCACAACTTATTTTGGTCCAATGACTTTATCTAATAATTTTGCAAATATAGAAAAACAAAATAAAAGATAAATAATAATGCCTTCATTAAAATTCCCAATGATATTATTTACATATAAATTACCAATCCAATTGGTGTGTCGGGCACTATACTCTAACATTGTAAGGGCAATTTTCCTAATTTATGGGGAGCCGTTTCATATAACATTTTATCACAAAAACTTATATAAGACGGTTTTACAAATATAATTCGTGAGATAGAGTCTCAAACCCCATCAATCAAACCAATTTTACATAATTTCAATTTTCATGTGAATTGTAAGTTATAAAATGTATGGATCGACCTGTCTCATAAAAAAATATGTGTGAGATGGTCTCAAAGTCCTACCCCAATATTATCATATGGAGTTTTATCCATTAAACCCTTTATATATAGAAGTAACTGTGAGAAAATGAAATTCTCATAATAAGAAGATAATTGAAGTCTCAATATTAGCAAACAGGATCCTCTTATTCTAGAATTTGGGAACTTTCTATTTCTAAGATGACAGACTATTATTGGAGAAAGACTGAAACAAAGAATTCGATTAAACATTACAAAGTTTTCTCTAAAATTCATAACTACATTTTTATGCTATACAATACGATTGTAATTTTATAAAATAATGGCATTATGTATAAATTTATTACTAAAATTATACACTTCAAATTACAATAATGAATCTGTGATCATTATAAAAATATGAAGAAACAATTAGAAACAGATTACCAAATTTTCTACTAATGATACAATAAATATGATTACTCCATCTCCATCATTACACTTAGCCGTAGTTTTTGTCCAAATTATGTAATTTTTCATTGTTAACAAATGATGTTAAAAATAATAAAATTTCCCCTAAATAACCACAAAAAAATATTAATTAAAAATAAAAAAAACATTCATTTTCCTTGGCCACGAAAAACTATAAAAAAAGTTTGACAATTTGATTTTGTGAGCAAAGAAATGAGAACTTAGGTAGAAAGGACAAAAAAGATAAGACAAAAAATTCAAACCAAATTTGAGAAGAACGAAGTTTTACGCAAACCCCACAAAGAAACAAAGTCCTTCTCGTACAGAAATGTTCCTTTTGAATTCTCTATAAATTTATATAAAATCATTTTATATTTATAATTTCATGAGACAAACACACAAATCAAATTCAGTCAATTTTACAAATCAATTTTTTTACAAATCAATTTCTATATTGGATATGTAAATCTTGAATTGATTCAAGATTATATTAATCCAAGCTTGGCAAGAATCCTAGTCATTATTAAAATATTAAATTTAGTAAATCTTAAATTTGATCAAGATTATTATATTAATCCAAGTTAGACAAGAATCCTAGTATTATTAAAATATTAAATTTATTACAACTATCACTTCCCACCTGCATTGACTCAAAATTCTACCATGCACCACTCCACGTGCCCAGTCTCTCTCTCTCTCTCTCTCTCTCTACACATCAAGCACTCTCTCTCTACACACATCTTGATTCTTGAGAGCTAAGGAATATTAAAATAAAATAAAACTAAAAACTGGGGAAAAAAAAAAAGAAAAGAAAGAAAAAACTAAAATCATATTCTCTTCTATCAAATCACCCAAATCCAGATAGAAAGCGACCCCTTCTCCTTCATTTCTTTTGGGCTTTTGTGTTCTCTGGAAAAACAGAATTGGCCCCTCACAATCTCACCGCAAAATACAATTGTTTTGCACTTTTCTACACTCATATTTAGATAACATCACCGTCTCAATAACTGCCCCTTTCTTCTTCTCCACCTCTCCAGTTTCGCCCTTCAAAATCAGGTAATTTATGAGTTTAATTAGTATTTTTTCGATGCCCCATTTTTCCATCACTTTCTGTTCAGTTCCGTTGTAGATTCTATTGGTGTTTTCTGTTATTTTTCAGCTAAATGCGGAACAATATAGACATCAGAGATTGAATTCGTTCACCAGTTTAATTTGTATAGGGATTTTAGTAGAAAAAATCCAATCTTTGTACCTGGATAAAGAATAATTATGGCCTATGATCAGAACACAATACCCAATGATTTGCGCCCACTGAATATAGTGAGAACTTTGCAAGAGGACCCGAGAATCTCACCGGTGATTCAGCCTGGGTCCTCTGGGAGGCCCATTGAAGGGTACTATGCAAGCCCGCCTACTGATGGCAGCCCCGGCTCTATCCCTGCCGTTTATTACCCTGCCACGGTTCCGGATGCTGGGTATGTACCTGTAGCATTTAGCAATGCCATCACTGGGGTCACTGGATGGGTTCAGCACGTTGTGCCAGCTCCACCGCCACCAGGTGTTGTGGGTGCTGCTATGGTTAATTCGGCGAGTGGGTACACACCTAGTCCAAATTATGGAACGCGGGGCGCTGGTGGCAGTCCTTCAGACCATACAAGTGAGGAGGGTTGTGATGAATCGGTCTCAGGCCGGAAGGTTAAGTTTTTGTGTAGTTTTGGTGGGAAAATACTGCCGCGAGTGAGTGATGGGGCGTTGAGATATGTAGGGGGGCAGACTAGGATAATTAGTGTTAGAAGGGATGTTAGTTTTGGTGACTTTTTGCAGAAAATGATAGATACATATGTAGAAAATGTGGTGATTAAGTATCAGTTGCCAGATGAGGATCTTGATGCGCTTGTGTCTGTTTCGTGTCCTGACGATCTGGAGAACATGATGGATGAGTATGAGAAGTTGATGGAGAGGTCTTCGGATGGATCAGCTAAGTTAAGGATATTTTTGTTTGCACCTTCAGAGCTTGAGATTGTAACTATGGGGCATATTGGAGATTTACAAGATGGTGGACAGAGGTATGTTGAAGCCCTCAATGGAGTTGTTGACGGATTAAGTGGCGGTGGTCGTATTGCAAGGAAGGAGAGCATTGACAGTGCCTTTTCTGGTCAGAATTCTGATTTGAGTGGCAATGATGGTGCTGAAAGCCTCAACCATGGTCTGGGGGAGGTAACTAGTCTGCCATCTACTGGCGGGGTGTCACCTAAGGGAAATCCTGTTGCTTATGATACAACACCGAGAATGGTTTGTGTAGATCCTAATACTGTCCTATATGCTGATTCTTCTGCTCCTCCATTAACCATTCCAGTGGTTAAATCTGGTCCCGTCTCACCTTTAGGTGCTCACCCTGAGCAAGAGGTAGAGAGATCTGTGCCTCTATCTGTTCCACAGGCATCACCAGTTGTGAGTTTTGGGCCATCTTCACCGTACATACAGGCTTATGTAGACCCTCATCAAGAAACTTTGAATCATGCAAACTATATGCAACTTCCTGCTCAGATGGGATTCCCTACCCAAATTTTAGGGCCTGTGAGGCCTGTTTTCGCTCAACAGCCCATCCCTGCAGGAGCTTCTCCACAACAGTTTACTCCTGCTGTAAATATGACAATGAATCCGGCCTTTATAAACATGAGGCAGAATGTAAGTCCTGCTATTGTTCAACCACAACACGTTCGGGTGGAGCATTATCCTGCAGAAAGCATGGTGCCACAGAGGGTTGTCCAATTTTCCGCCGAACAAGGATACACTGGCTATCAAGGTCAGATGCCTGCAACGGCACAAGGAGGAGTGTATAATTGGCATCAAATTCCACATCCTGAGTCGGTAGCTTTCTCAGAAGGGGGCTTGCCTCCGCAACCAGTTGTATTTCCTGAAAGGGTTCCCCGATTAGAAGACTGCCATATGTGTCAAAAGGCATTACCACATGCTCATTCAGACACAATTGCTCAGGGGTCAAAGGAAAGCCCTTCTGCTGCTGTGCCCGACTTGAGGTCAATTTATTGCAGTCTCCCTGTGGATGGTCGAGGATGGCCAGTACTCAGGCCTGCTGGAACCATGGCAGAAGGCAATATGGAACATCTGGCTGGTGGGGCTCGACCAAGAGTTGTGGGTAATGAGGATCATGAATCTGGTAAGATTCAGCCAGAGGCAATAGGGGTCTCACAAAATGTTGAGGGGCAGAATTTATATGATAATTCTATTCCGCATAAGGCAGATAATCCTGAAACTTCCAAGGTGACACTTCCCCAGGGTGTCATGATGACAAGTGGCATGCAGCTTCCATATGGTGTGTATGTGACAAATAGTCCTCAGTCTTGTCAAGCTAATGCTATCCCGAATCTAGTCGTTCAGCCTCAAGTCCAAGTTGTACCGGACACAATGGTTAACAGACCATTAAATCATGATTTTGCTCCTACTGGCATGCATTTGCAGACTAAGGATTACATCGTTCATGAATCCCCACAAGAATACTCAGCCAATGTTACTGGAGGAATCCCTGTAGATGATTCTTCTTCATTGGCATTTGACAATCTAAGACAAATTGATGGAAGGTTGGAAAATCTCAGGATAAGTCCTGAAGTTTCATATAATACTGAGCATAACAAGACTTTTGTGGACTTTAGAAAGGAAGACACTTTGGAGAACAGATCACACCAGACATCTGGGGGGGACACCCCTAGCAGACTAAATTATCCGACCACAGAGTCCTATCAAGTGACAGAGACTCCTATTGGTAATCTCAATTTGTATCCTTATTCAGCACTTGGGGCCAGTCATTTGCCTCCCGATGATACTGCTGGAAACTCTGTATATTCAGGCATTGCACCAACTCATGCAGCAGACATCCTACCTATCAATGAATGGAAGGACAATCTCATATGGTCCCAGCCCAAAATACCTAGTGATATAGAATCGATCACTCATGATGGATCATCTATATCACCATCCCATGGGGTTGGGGATATCGTAGATAACTCAGCATCACTATTTGTCAACCAGGATCCCTGGAATATGCGTCCTGATACTCATTTCCCCCCTCCCAGACCTAGCAAAATTCAATTAAGGAGGGAGAATGCAGGGGTGCGAGAACCTCCTACTCCTGGTGACAGTCGTCTGTTGAACAGTGGAGAAGCACCAACTGGTAATTATAAGGATGCACTGTTAGAGTCTCCGTTAGATGACAGAACATACCAGCACGCTAGCAATCTGAATCAGGATCCCAGTGTAGATCATAGTATGTCAGATGAAGGTCCGTACGCCATGTATATTGTTCTTTCTGGGTCATAATTCATAAAACCCAGCAAACCCCCCCCCCCCCCCCTGCGTTGCTAATTGAGTTTTCTCATTACTTATAAAGGTTCAGCTGAGGAACGGGTAAAGCAGGAGCTTCAAGCTGTTGCTGAGGGTGTAGCTGCATCTGTTCTTCATTCATCTATTCATTCAAATCCTGATCTATCAATGTATGCCAAGAGTGGTTCTCCACCTATATCCCAGCAAAATGGCAATGTTTCACCTGCTAATGTAGAAATAGAGCAGAGAGAAAATTTTGAGGTTTGTGACCCTCAACTTTTCGACATGATTACTCTCATAATCGACATGTGAGCACAGTTATTTGTTTCTGTACTTCAGTATTTGTGGGATTTACATGTTTGGTCATTATGTTATTTAGGACATCAACACCAAAATGCCAGAGAAAATAAATCTTGGGTTCCCTGCATCAGGCATTGGTCGATTACAGGTTTTCTTTTCTCACCCAAAAATACAAAACTCATTTTTCTGATTCTTAAAAAGTCTTTCAATCACAATTCATAATCATGCCGTCCCCCCTTGTTTTGTTTCCATGTTGGCAGATTATTAAAAACAGTGACTTGGAAGAGCTAAGAGAATTGGGTTCTGGTACATTTGGTACTGTTTATCATGGAAAGTGGAGAGGGACGGATGTCGCTATTAAACGCATTAATGATCGATGCTTTTCTGGGAAGCCTTCCGAACAAGAACGCATGGTGAGTATCCTTGTAAGTCTGATTGATTATCATAGACATGCTACGGCTTACTGTGGTCTTTAATCTATATTTATTCAGAGAGATGATTTTTGGAATGAGGCTATCAAGCTAGCTGACTTGCACCATCCTAATGTGGTTGCTTTTTATGGGGTTGTGCTTGATGGTCCTGATGGTTCAGTTGCGACTGTTACTGAATACATGGTAAATGGTTCTTTGAGAACTGCTTTGCAGAAGAATGAGAGGTACCACATAATCTGCAATGTCTTTGGAGATATGAACTTTATATCTTGCTTTATATTAAAATTTTGATAATAATTTATATGACGGCTAGTTACACTGAACTTCTTTATCAGGAATCTTGATAAGCGCAAACGCCTTTTGATAGGCATGGATGTCGCCTTTGGAATGGAATACTTGCATGGAAAAAATATAGTACATTTCGACTTGAAAAGTGACAATTTGTTAGTCAATCTTCGTGATCCACATCGACCAATATGCAAGGTTAGTGATTGACTTTGGTATAAGAGACTTTACTTAGCGCAACATCAATTATTGAACTGTCTTACCATTTCTGTTTACTAGTTATTCTCTATGCTTCACGTGTTAATCATTATTCCTCATCCTCCTTTCACAACTTTTCATAATGTGGTTTGATGTTGATATTTCTCTTGTAGTTTTTCTATGTAAGAGACTCTATTTGGACATGTGTGGCGTTGTATGGTTGTCCAGGTATCTAGAATTATCTAGCTTCATTAGAATGCATATTGTAACAAGATCTAGGTGCTAGGTGGGTGGCAGACGGGCCAATTTTTCAAAGAATCGAAGGCGGCCAAGGGCAGCTTAGCGCCTAGGATGGGACCCTGCAAAACTGAGTAAAACAATAGTGGACAGTAGCTTTTAGCTGATAGTTGGTAGAAGTTCTGAAATGAATCTTGGCTATTAACTGTCTTGACCTTAGATTGTATTATTGAAGCTTCCTCGGCTCTTTATACAATTTGTGATTGATGCATCCTTGAATTATGATCTTGGGGGCCCAAGTATCACCATAGGTTTATATTTGCTATTTTGATTCCAAGCCTAGTAGTTTTTTCTGAGCTGATTGATGTAATACTGATAAAGATGGACAAAATAATTTAGGGAGAGATAGCATACTTGTTTCTGGAAATAAGAAATAAACACTACTTTTTGTGTGCTTTGGGTTCTGGCCAATTTATTACATGTTTCTGGACGTCCTGAAATCTATCTTCTGATACATTCTGTTAAAGTTCATGAGTACCCAACAGAGTAATCCAGGATGAGCTAGAGACCCAATGCAAGATTAAGATTAGCCAGTGCCTAATTTATGATACTTAGTTGTGGGAACTAATTAGGGTGGCTGCTTTTGCATTAGTAAGTCAGGAGGTATTCGAAAGATGTGAGTGCTGATTGTTTCAGAAATTGTGCTGGGCAATCTTGATAATCTTTGTATGAATCCTCAAATCTATATCTGGCTCAGCGTTTGAGAACTCCCACTTCACTTCCAAGTCTTTACTAGATATATCTCCCTATTGTTATATACATATACTTATTTATTATGAAAAAGTTAAGCTACTAATATAGTAATTATTAATTTGTTTAATCTTATTCTTTTTTCTTATTTATGCTTTTAGCTAGTGAATCTAATTGATAAAATAGTGCTTAGATAAACAAAATGTAAATTTAACTTAAAAAGCATCCATAATGATATGTTTTATCTTGATTTTTGAGCATGAACCGGATCATTAAAAACAACACCATTGTGATCCTTGAGAAAGTGATGATGTGGAATGATGTGCAGTAGAAACGAACTGTGCTGCATGAACAGACAGTTGGGGTCCTGCTGGCAGAGTTCACATGGGATTCTCTTTTTCAAACTCAAACAAGATTTATATCTATAAATATATTAATCTTTAATTTTTCTTTTGAAATTATACATATTGATTAAAATAATTATTGCAATATATAATTATATAAATATATCAAATGAAAATAAATAAAATAGAATGAAAATATGATTAGTGAATTGAGAATGGAGACAATAAAAAGTTGTTGCAGAGGTTTATGGGTTGTAAAGAAAGCTCTGTAGGAGGAGTGAGTTTTATGACTTTGATGCATTAATGGGGCCACAAAAAAACCTTTGAACACTCTGAACCATCAGAGATGCCCTAATGTTTCTAAGGTTATAAGAAGCACTATATTGAATTGACATGAAAATATTTACTTATAAAGCAACACCAACCGCGTTTTGATTCAATCTTTGTTTTTAGACCTGAAATTGCCTGATATTCTTCTATCAATTGATTTTTACCCATACCAGGTCAACCTTCTGAAATCAGGTGGAGGTTATCCTGCTTACTGATTCTTTACCACCAAACCAGTTTCAAGGGATTTTCTTATACAAACTATAAATCATTTCTTTTTGTTTTTTTTTAAACAACTTTTCTGAATATTAGTAAGCACTGCTATTTATTTGTTATTCTCTTATCCACATGTACCTCTAAGCCTGTGAATAGTGATGGAACATCTTCGTCTCTCAGGCTTTTCCATTTCTATTATCCTTAGTCCATTAGCCCTTTCTTTCTATGATGCCGTATTTTCTTTTTACTTATTAACAAGTTAATCACATTGCTGCTGACAATTTATAGGTTGGTGATTTGGGGCTGTCCAAGGTAAAATGCCAGACTCTAATTTCAGGAGGTGTGAGAGGAACCCTTCCATGGATGGCTCCAGAGCTTCTTAATGGAAGCAGTAGCCTCGTCTCTGAGAAGGTTTGCTCTTTGTTTTCTTTCATGTATAAGGTCCCCTGGATTTCGCCTTACTACTCAAAAGTAAAGTACCAAATAGTGGAAAGATAATTTCATAATAATCCTAGAATTGACTAATGACTATTATCTTGTGTATTTCATAACTTTTATGTACTTTTGTGTATTTCGAGCACAACCAAAATCAACTAAACCAACAATAAGCTAAGCAGATAACTGACCCTTAATGAACTTTGGGAGTGCCGTATTTTCTTTCTTAAATTGGATTTTCCTTCAATTTGCTCATCCACAGGTCGATGTGTTTTCATTTGGAATTGTAATGTGGGAACTTCTCACCGGAGAAGAACCCTATGCAGACCTGCACTATGGAGCCATCATTGGTACGTCTCAATATCAGATCAAATGTGCAATCTTTACGTTGCGGTTCCTTTTACCAACACATAGTTTTGGGGGGATAATATTACAGATGACCTTATCTAACTAACATTGTAGGTGGTATAGTGAACAACACGTTGCGACCTTCAGTTCCAGAATCGTGCGACCCCCATTGGAGCTCTCTGATGGAGAGGTGTTGGTCTTCTGAACCATCGGAAAGGCCGAATTTCACTCAGATTGCCGACGAATTGAGGGCCATGGCCAATAAGATTCCGTCAAAAGGACAACTTCCATCAACAAGTCCTCATGTTAAAAGCTAAACTTTCTCGTATTTCGGTTTCATGTAAGCTGCATTATCCCCTTTTAGCTGAAAAACTATAGATAGAAAAGGTCTAAATTAGTCTCCAAATTGATATACCAACCTTTTGAGAATTGTAGACTGAATGAACCCTATGTCACAAGGTTATGTTCAAATCTTGATTGTATATCAGTGAAGTGAATATGATGCTCTATTTATTGTCTAACATTGCCAATTCTAGAGGCGGGTAAAAAGATCGTGTGATGCCTGAAGGAAAGAAGTATGCAATAAATGTTTTCTTGCTCAAAAACAACTGAGCAGTGTAATGACATTTTCAACAAATTAAATGGACTTCAGAACTGTATTTCCTAAATTTTCATTTGTGTTTTTCCTTCAATATGAAAATGTGTTTGGGAGTTCATTATATGTTACTACCTCCGTCCCGCTCAGATTTGTACACTTTCCATTTTCGTCCGTCCCATTCAGATTTGCACACTCAAAAAATGGCAAATAAAATGTACAAAATTGCCCTTTACTATTTAACATTAACACTCAAAAAATAGTTTTTTCTTAACCTCCGTGTCCGTCCCTACGTGCAAATCTGAGCGGGACGGAGGGAGTATTATATAAACATCCTTTGGGATACATGATGCTTTTATAGTTTTATTTATCTTTTATTTATTTCTTGTACTTACCCAAAAATGATAGATTTTTTTCTTTTTATCATGAATAATAACGGCTTCATGAGGTTTGGTAGGGAAAAGAAAGATTAAAGTAAAATACTTTGGTTTTGAGGTTTTTACACAAACGTAAATATATATAATGAATAAACAAATAAATTATAATTTAATCAGGTTTACAAGTAGGTAAAATTGATATAAATTAGTAAGAAAATGGATAAATTTAAAAAATAATATAAATAAAAAATTGTGGAATTTATTACTATGATTTAAGGATGAAATTATTTGTTATATTATTCTTTTCATATTGCACAATATAATAAGAAACACTAGCATTGTAAATTTTAAGAAGTTTTAATATGTGAAAAAACATATTTGTGAATAAAAAAAAAACTAAAATAGAAAGTTGAAAGTTTGAGTTTTTGGACTTTACTATTTTGGGAAAACATGAAGTGATCATTTTGTTATTATAAATATATATAGAATATACTATTATTATTATTATTATTATTATTATTATTATTATTATTATTATTATTATTATATACATTAATCACTGTCTTAATATATTTTTTATTACCTCTTTATTTCATGTATAAAAATCTGATTTTTTATATTAGAACCACTGATTTATTAGAATAGATAGTTGACTTCAATATATAATAAAAACATGTGGATATATATAAAATAATAAACTCCACATTTAAAGGGAACACACACACACACACATATATATATATATATATATATATATATGATTAATTTTATACATATTGAAGGATTTTTAATTAAGAGTAGTGTTTATTTGAACTAGGTGCACAGATCAACTTGGCGCGTGCGGATCAGGTCGGGGTTCGACCCGACCCGAATCCACGCACAAGTTTTTATTTTATTTTCGTAATTTATGTCATAACATTTATGTTGTAATAATATAACATTTATGTACAGCTTTCATAACCTTTAAGTAAAATTATTTAGATAATTTTTAGTATAAATAAAATAACTAAAAGTTATGTAACCTTTATGTTATACAAGTATAACATTTACATACTTATATCATATCCTTTAAGTGATATTACTTAGACTTTTTTCAGTATAAAAATTCAGGTTGTATGGCTTAACATTTATGTTATAATAATTTAATATTTATATTATATTAGTCTAACATTTATGTACAAATATCATAACATTTTTATACTTAAAGAATAACATAAAAGTTATATTATAATAACGGGAATGTTAAACTATTATGTATAAAAGTTATATTATTACAACATAAAGGTTTAAAAGGTGTTATAGGTCTGAAATATACCTCAAAAGATCAAACTAGCAGAAGTATAAAAAATATGCGAACATAATATAAAGGGTATGCAAACATAACTAAAAGGTTATGTTTGTCAAACTAAAAATTTAGACGAACATAACAACAAAATTAGGATTTGGGAGCGGATTTAGGATGCGTGGGCGCGTGAAGTGTGTGTGTGGCACGTGAAATGCACTCCTGGATCGGGTCGATCCAGTTGTATGGATTTAAGATCCGTACATCTAGTACACATAAATAATTGTGTTTAACTAAAGAAAACCGTAGACTTTTAAAACTTGAATTTGATTAGTACCATATATAGATCAAAAGTTTTTTTTTTTTTTTCAAATTCCACATTCAAAGGAAAAAATGTAATTTTTTCAGTCATCTCAAAAACCACGTAATTTTCTTAATATTATTCTAAAATATTTAGTCATTTTTTCCTTAATATTATTTTTTAAAATTTAATCATAAAATAGTTAGTATCCTCAAAATTATGGAACTATCTTTCAATTTTGATTTGTCACCATAATAAACAAGAAAATCTCAAAAGAGTCTTATCAAAAATATGTTATATATTGAATGATTAATTGGAAAATTTCCAAAATTGACTTTCTATGATTCTATCAATTTATTTATTAATTAAACAAAATCTAAAATAGAAGATTGAAACTTTTTGCAGGGATTTTACTATTTTGGAAAAATATTAAAGAATCATTTTGTTATTATATATATTAGTAGTCCAACCGTGCGATATGCGGTTTATTATTTATTATGTTAATATTATGCAATTTATAATAATATAATGAAGTTGCATAAATTAACATGTTATTCATAACATCTTTTATTATTTTAATTTAAAACATGTACCATATACAAATGATTTTTCATATTACTTCTGCGCGTTGCACGAATTGTCATATAACTTTAATAATTTTAATTGTTAATTTTATTTTTGAACATTTTTATTTTATTTGTTGATTTATATTTTTGTTAAATTAAAATTATTACATACAATAATATTTCCTTCAATATAATAATTAATCTTTCCTTTTATATTTTTTATAATTTGTATATTCCACTCTCATACTTGAATCATCATATATGTTTTCCTATATCATTTCTTCATTTCTCTCTCACAAAATTATTTGTTCAATTTGTGTTTAGTGTAAAAAGACAATTTGGTGGGATTTTCTTAAATGAAGATATGAGGCAATAAGATTTGAAAGAACATTTTTACCTTTGAATATTTAGCAAATCTTATATTCTTTCATTTTTTTAGTTTTATATAGATTTGAGAAATCATTATATTTATAATTTTTTATTGTTCTTTATTCTTTAGACAATAAGATCTAGAAATTTTTTTTTAACTTTGAATGTTTAGCAAATCTTGTATTCTTTTTTTTTTTTTAGTTTTACATAAATTTGAGAAATAATTATATTTATGGTTTTTTCTTTTTTTTTTCTTCATTCTTTGTATATCTTTTTTTTTTCCATTGTATATGAATCTCTGTTTTGTAGAGAAATCACTATATTTTTTCTCCATTTTTTAGTTTTACATAGATTTGAGAAATCAATGTATCTCTCTCTTTTTATCTTTTAGTTTTATATACATTATAGAGTAGCTTCTAGATAGTAGTGCCCAACGGTTCGGAAAAACCGGAACCGGGCCGGTTCGAACCGGCAGTCAAAGGTTCAGGGAACCGTTGACCCGGTTCCGGTTCCAAACCGGAACCGTAAACCGGTTTCGATTTGTGTTTTCTAAAACCGTGAACCGGCGGTTCCGGTCTTTTTTTTTTTAGTTTTTTTACGAATGAGATAGTGCCACGTGTCTGCCGGAGCTCCGGTAAAAAGTAGCCGTTGTCGCCGGAGTCCGGCGGCAAAGAGCCGTTGCTGCCGGAACCGGCGGTTCGAAACTGGGCCGAACTGGCCCGCATTTTTTTAAAAAAAAATTTGACCGTTGGACACGTGTCATGCCAGGATCACTCGACCGTTGCAGATCAACGGTCGAGATTTGAGAACCGTTGTGAACCGGCGGTCGAATCGGCAGTTCGAACCGCCGGTTCAGGCGATTTTTTTTTAATTTTCTATAAATATCCCCCTCCCCCATTCATTCCTCACACCATTCCAACACTTCTCTCTCAATTCTCAAGTTGCAATTCAATTTTCAATTCTAAAGTTTCAATTCTCAAGTTTTTTTTCCAATTCTCAATTTTCGATTCAATCGAAAATGTCTCGAAGAGGTTCTTCTTCCGCCGGTTCTTCTCACCGAGGAAAGGCACCGATGCCTCCACCACGAGATGTTGAAGTCGATGATCTTATCGATCAATACACTCCCCACTCTCATTAGAGTGAAGAGTACGCCAATTTGGAGGAGGCTCTCGGACCTTCGACCGCCGCCGACTTTGTCGAAGTGGAGGAGGACCAGGAGCAGCCGGAGGCTCGTCCAACTCAAGAGAGTCACACACGTACCCGAACCATTTCGACACTTCGAAGTGATATTTTCTCCATACATTTTAAAAATGAGAAAATATCAAATTCGAACGTGGACTTCACGGTGACGTGCAACTACTATGGAAAGAGCTACAAATTCAAGGCCGGAGGGGGCTACGGAACGTTCAACAACCACATCATCAAGAAGCATCCGGATAAGATGGGTAATGACCGCTCTCAAACCCATCTTTCTCGACAAAATGCCGGTTCCAGTGGGGGAACCTGAGGTAACGACCCTAACTTCCTTCATAAATTTAGTCAATTAACTCATAGGAAAGGAATGACCGAATTGATTGCTAAAAAACATCTTCCTTTTCAATTTCCAACTGACGATGATTATGAAGAATTTACTTGTGAAGTTTTTCAACCCGCTAGTAGAAGAATATTTAGGAATACTGTTACACGTGATATAGAAAAAATTGTAGGTGAATATAAATATGCTTTAATTGGAGAACTAAAAAATTTAACACAACGAGTATCTATTTGTTGTGATGTGTGGAAAGATCCTTACGGAAACCATGATTATTTAGGAGTAACGTTCCATTGGATAGATGATGCATGGAACGTGCAAAAATGATTAATTGCCTATGTCGAATTTGATGAAAAACATAGTTCCGTAGCAATTGCTAGAAAAATAATAAAAATTGTTAATGATTATGATATAGTTACAAAAATATTTTCGATTGGTTATGATAATGCCGCTCCTAACACCGCTAGTATACCCACATTAATGGAATTTTTTAGGCCTCCAATAGATGGTAAACTTTTTCATATTCGTTGTGTACCCCATTGTTTGAATTTGTGTGTACAAGATGGATTAACCGCTTTGCATGATAAAATCTCACCTATTACGGATGCAATTCATGAAATTGCTAAATCAACACAATGGCATAAAAAATGGGCAAGATTTTGTAAAAATAATGGAATGGAAGTTAAGAAATTTATATTGAACGTAAAACATAGATGGAATTCAACTTATTATATGCTTCAAGATTCTTATAATTATAAAGAATTGCTAATTGAATTTTATAAAGAAAACCCACATGAATTGATATATTTGAATAGCAACTCTTGGGATGCATGCATTAATTTAATAGCTCTTTTAAATTTTTTTGAAGAAGCCACTAGAGAATTAAGTGGCACTTATTATCCTACTTCTCCATTAGCCTTAGATAATTGTGTTAAAATTGCTTTAATTTTGAATGAATATTGTGCATGTCCTATTATAGGTGACACTATTATAGCAATTAAAGCAAAATAGTTAAAATATTTTCACGAACTTCCCGATATATTTTTAATAGCTAAATTATTAGATCCTAAGATTAGAGAAGATGGTCTAATGGAATTATTACGCATGTATTATAGTGCTTTGTTCCCCATTTTTTGTTATCCGATTATGATGCAGTTGACTATGTTCCAAATTATGTAGAAGTTGCAGCTAGAGCTAAAAACTATTTGTATGATTTATTTAAAGAATATAAAACCTCATTAGGGAATGATTGTGGGGATAATTTAGGTGCTCAAAATGTAGGTGGTAGTAGTAGTTCTTCACATAATCCATATAATGTTAGTGGTCTTAATGCATTTTATGATTTTTATGATAACCGAACACAAAAACGAGCTAGGGGGTCTAATCCCACACAAGAATTAGATACATATTTAAGTTGTACATTTGAATTTATTTGTTTTGAAAACTCTGTGGATCTTTTGAAGTGGTGGTCAAAGAGGATCAACACTTATCCTATTTTAAGTCATATTGCAAAGGAGATTTTTGCAAGTCCCACCTCCAACGTTTCCGTCGAGTGCGCCTTCTCCAAAGGACGACATATGTTGAATCCAAAAAGGGCAAGATTGACTGTAGAGAATGTTAAAACATTACTCTACTTGAAGATTGGTTTCGAGCAAAGAA
Organism: Scutellaria galericulata; assembly: GCA_946896805.1. Lineage (NCBI taxonomy): Eukaryota > Viridiplantae > Streptophyta > Magnoliopsida > Lamiales > Lamiaceae > Scutellaria > Scutellaria galericulata. Next base: position 17,931,382 of record OX335790.1, read on the forward strand.
ACGTCAACAACATCTAGATTTATCCATCTTTGATGACGATGGCCCCGACGAGTATGGCTACGATTCCAACACATCCTCCTCCACCGGAACTAATGGGTAAGTTTGAGGTAAGAGAACTACGTGAGCTTTGATTCCCTAATGCAATTTAGGGATACGTAGGCAATTTCATTCTAACTTTCAAACTTAGGATGAAACTCAAGCTCTTTCATTTTTTTTTTTTACTTCTCTTACTTGTAATGAGTAAAGAATGTTGTGTAGTAGATGGTGTGTCTCAAAGAAAGGAGGAGATAATAAGATGTGTCTTAGATGCACGTCTTATTATGTCCTCCTTTCTTTGAGACACATCATTTACCACACAACATTCTTTGCTCATTACAATTAAGAGAAGTAAGAAATAAGAACTACGTGGGCTTTGATTCTCCAATTCAATTTAGGGATACATAGGCAATTTTATTCTAAGTTTGATATTCACTTTCAAACTTAGAATGAAACTCAAGCTCTTTCATTTTTTTCCTCTTTCAATTTGTAATTTGTAAGTTGTAATTTTTTTTATTGTTTGTAAGTTGTAATTTTTTTAAATTCAAACTTAGAAGTTTGTTGTTTGTAAGTTGTAATTTTTTTTAATTCAACCACCGATTAATCGTTATTTGTAAGTTGTGATTTTTTTAAATTCAAACTTAGTGTTTTATACTTTGTAAGTTGTAAATTTTGGATATTTATACAAAGTTGTATATTTTTTAACATATAAATACATTTTGTAAAAAAAAAAAAAAAAGGGAAAACCGGCGGTTTAATCTCCGGTTACAAACCGGAACCGGAACCGAACATACCCCGGTTCGGTTCCGGTTAGACCCCCGCCGGTTCGGAACCGGAACCGGCGGTTTAACCGAACCGGGCACCACTACTTCTAGAGTAAGATTGATCTTCTTTTTTATTCTTAAAGAAAATCAATGTATCTCTCTCTTTATCTCTTAGTTTTATATACATTATAGAGTAGCTTCTAGAGTAAGATTGATCTTCTTTTTTATTCTTAAAAAATAGCTTATTAAGTAGGATTTACTATTTTTATTTTTATTGACATGACATTTTTAGATGGGAAAATGACAATCTTGTAATTTTTGTCAATTTTCTTACTTTAATATATAGTATAGATAGATTACATTTCTACTATAAATGACAGTTTTGTTTCTTTTCTATCATAAATTAGAAAATTGACAAAATTGTCCTTCTCAAACAACTAAAAAAAAGTTAGTTTTATGTCGGATGTTACACGATATGTGTATTTTCATAAGGTTACACGATAAGATTATCATGTAACCCTGTGAAAATACACATATTGTGTAAAGTCATTAAGTGCAATTTTGTCTAATTTTTTAATTCATGGCAGAAAAATAATCTTTTTTGATGGAAGAGTAGTTCACCGTTTGGTTTTGTGATAGGGTTGGGTATTTTCCTTGATTTGATACAATAATAATAATAATTATTATTATTATTGAAGTGTTGAAAGCAATGAATAGATTGTCCACTATGTCATAAAAGTGAAGGTAACAACAACCTTCCTTCTTCTTTGAATTTTCTTCTCCTTCCTTCTTCTTCATTTGATCCTATCTCCCCACACGCTCTCGCTCACACACTCAACAAACACGCATATATAACCAACATATATACACACAACCACACAGCCTAACCATTCTCATCTTCTTCTCTACTTCCATCTCATCTCAGACATGGCAACCAACATATGCAGCTGTTTCCGGGGCCTCTGTTTCGGTCGGGACGAAGCTGGCGGCGGCAGCCAAAACTACGGTCTCTTGCAAGAACGATCGCACGAGGAGACATGGCTGGTCATCAAGCTCAAGAAACTCAAGGAGTTTTCCGAGGTCGTTGCGGGGCCCAAATGGAAGAACTTGATCAGAAAAATGGGAAAGATTTGCAATCCTAAGGGATACAGCAAGCAATCTGCAGCGCCGGCCCAGTTTCAGTACTCGCCGGAAAGTTACGCTCTCAACTTCGCCGGCGATGGAGACGACGGCGTTTTGTTGCACAGTTTTTCGACGAGGTTTGCTCCTCACGCTAGCCGCCCTTCTCAATGATAATGGGTTTAGAGATATTGGAAATTATATATATGATGATTGTCAGCCAATACAGTTGATGTATAGATGTATGCAAAGAGAAATATATTCAATTCAATTCAATTCTTGCCAGGTTTTTCTTGATTCTAAATCATGTTTCTACTTTGTTCATTGTTGACCATGAGAGAGAGATGAGGGTGAATGACAAAATAAAATTGAAACACAACACCTCACAATTTTGACAATTCCATGTATTACACACTTGGACTCCTTATTGTCGGTCTTAAAATTAACCAACTTTTTAATGATTTTGGGACTCAAACAATAAATAGAACGTAGGAAAAAAAGTACAATCAAACAACCCTCTTATCTTATCCTCCAAGATCACATTAAGTCCTCCCAATTCTTTTATTTTCCAAATATACACTTTTTTCTTCAAAATTAAAAACAAATAGACATTTCTATCTACCAGGTCTTTTATCTATCCATTGTAAGCACATGTTAATATATTCACTGTTGATATATCATGAATCAAATATAATTATTAATTTCAAATCACAATATTTAAATAATGTGACCCTTACACATTACAGGTAGACATATTAAAACATGTTTATAGTAGGTAGGGGATCATTATTTTTCTAGGTCTAAATTCAAAGAAATAAACCTTTGTTTTTGTCTATAATTTTCCACTCATAATTTTCTACTCACCAAAGAAAGGTTGATTGGGGATTATGATTGCAGGAGAAGATTGGGTGAGCAAAGAACTCTGGTCCCCACTCTCATATATGAAAAATCAAACATCAATCTCTAATTTAGAACAAGTGCTTAATTGTTTCAAGTGGACTAAAACTAAAAAGGGTGGGACTATCCACACCCCAAAGATTTTTAAACACACCCCAACAAATTTGAATTGCTTTGGTTTTTCCAATTATACCCTTAGATCTAATTTTAAATCATTTTGGCTATTTCCAGAAACCTTTTTGCTAAATCCAATCTATATTCATTTACACATTTTTCCATTCCAAATATTGATCGGATCCAGATCTTTTGAAAAATCGATTTTCTCCCGGAATAAGTATATAGCCTAGAATAATTTCCTCGTGCCAATACTGTCTGAAAAACAGTGGTCTGGATTGAGTAACAATGCCACGTACGAATTCCTTCGGAAAATTGATATAAAATGGTTTAAAAAACTAATCGCCCGAAATGGTATCAGAGCCTAGGTTTATTATGAACTTGGATTTTATATTTATTATGTTTAAGTAATTAACAATAGGTGAGGAGAATTTCTCGAGAAAATATGGATCTGGACAATTGTCCAAGATGTTTACCATACAGGAGATATCGTCAAATTTTGACGATGTATAAACAAGAACACCTAAACAAGATGACATATTGGGAAGACCAATATGTTGAACGAGAAAACGCAGGAGCCTGCAGGGAAGCCATGAGGCAATGCAATACACAAGCAGCATATCATTTGGATTACCTCCAGGTTAACCAAATGTTATATGCCAAACTGATGAACTTGCAAGAGGAAGCCCATCAGAATCATGGTTCCTAAAGGAGAACCAGAGTGGAACGAGATTCTTCCAGACACATCTAAGATCTCTCAAGATCTTAGAGAAATCCAGAAGACAGTGCAGAATTATGGCAGCCGCCATAATCATCTACCAACTCAAGTTCATCAGATCCAGAACCAGATGGAGACGATGATAAAATATCAGAAGGAAACTATTGAAATACTTCATGATATTCAAACGTGAGTAAAAGCCTTGGAGGACAGACCAAGTCTAGCCGGAGGAAAGAAACGTATAGATTTCGGAACAGTTTCCTATTTACACCAACAAGGGAAACCTACTGAAGTCATACATCCAATGACCAGAGATGAAAAGCTCATCGTTATCATCAAAGGAAAATCCATCATAAACTAATAAGTGATGGATATGGAAAAGATCAATCTTGAAGATCTACACGAACTTGTCAAGTCCTTCGCAGGATTAGGTATCGTGGATGTAAAGATGAACACAGGAGATGGTTCAGCCTTGGTTACACGTGACCAAAGACCACCTCCACCTGTAGATCCCAACGTTGTAGAAAGTTCAGGTTCACATCATATGGATGAGCCAATGCCGCACGCTGGAGATTTCACAACAAGAGGAGATCCTATTGTTTCAGGAACTCGACAATGTCCCAGAAGGCCAAATATCATGAATACGCCTTATGGAAAGACACAGCTTGAACCTATACATCCGTATGGGTTGATGCTAAATCTGGACATTCCAGATTTCAAGAATCGAGAAGTCCTAATCGATGAATGGGCATCAGGAATGAGGGTTGTAGCAGGAACCCTTGACCTTACAAAAGAAGGATTCATCTTATTTTTAGAGATGAGTCTTGAAGGATCTGCAAAGATCGCATGGGATATGACAGCACCAACGATGAGGAACGATGTTACTGCTGGTGAGTCATTGAAAGGAATTGTCGATAATATGGCAAAATTATTCAAAATCCATTTTATCGGCATAGGCTATTTCGAGGGAATAGAAGAGGAAAAAAGAAAAAGATATAAACAAGCCCTCTACTGCCTCGAGTTACGAGATATTTGTCATATTGATGAATATATTAAGTTATTCACTGAGTATCGATGAAAGTCGAAGGTGGATGACAAAAAAGCTTCGTAACTTTTTTTTGCGAAGATACAAAGCCCCTGGAGAGAGATGCTCATCAGGGAATACAAGATTGCAGACGATTTGGATACTGTGGCCAGAAGAATGTCTTTCTTGAAGGCCAAGTTAGCTGAATGGTGCCACTAGATAGCACTCTACAAAAACTACAAAAGACTTCGAGGAATCAATAAAATGGTTCCCCTGTGTTGCAAAGATAATGACATCCCAACAGTTGTAGGAGGTCAACCACAGAGACATAAAGGAAAAAAGCTAAGAAGCCATCCATACCGCCGTAGAGATAGCAACCAAAGAGGAAATTGTAGGTCTTCATGGAGACCTAGAAGAGTGTGGTCAAAACAAAAGGCTCGAAGTTATAAATCAGGGTAAAGACCAGCACCAAGCAGGAGTAGAACCTTTTCATCGGGTTCTAACCAAGAAAGTTCCAGCAGAAATCTAGGAAGGAGAACTTTCAGGCGAGCTCAAACCAGAGCTAATGAAAGTTTCAAAGACTGTAATTGCTGGACTTGCGGAGCAAGATGGCATATATCAACAGATTGTCCGGACAACCAGAAGAGAGGTATAAGACAGTTCGAATCAACACCAGAATTCGAAGAAGCTGTCTATTACCAAGATCTGATACATGTGTATCAATTTAAGGATCTACCATCAGATAAAAGCATCTATGAAGAAGAGATCTATTCGGATGATAGAAGTGAATCCACATCAGAATCAGAGTGAAGAAGAAATTCTTCAAACAACAAGAGAGGATATGTTAGGTTTTCTCTCTCACACAACAGTCTCTCATAAAACTCTAATGAGGATTATGAAAGAGGATCCAAAGCTTCGGATGTATGATGGTTTTACCATCGGAGCAATGGAGAAGACACTGGATAAGTTTGGGGTTCGTAACAAAAAACATCAAATTATCCATAGAGTTACTACGGGTGAATTTGTTATTCCAATGGAATTCACAAGTAACTTGATCGAGATGCAGTTGATCCCCTATAAAGAAGTAAATGAGATCAGAAGCAAAGTCAAAAGAGAAGTTGCAAATACACTCTCATGGATTCATATCGGAGCTATAAGAGTTGTAATTAAAGCAATCTTTAAGGAAGGAATTGATTCGCCATTAAATCTTGCAATTTTTGACAAGCAAATCTCCAATCTAAAGGATTCATGCCTTGGAGCGGTTACTGGAAACTTGTGTGTAGGGAAACTGGCATTTAATGTCTATCCCAGAATTGCATACAATTTGGGAGATCGAGACTTCAATAGAGTCTTTAACCCTTCATCAAGATTTCAAAAGAGATGATTTGATGAAAGAAGGGAATCGACCCTATTCGATCACTTACAAGATTTCCTATGCTCTCTCGAATACACATCATTCAGAAGTATTCTTGAGAAAGGAATTCATCGAAGTCCCAAGAATCTTTGAGGATTTCGTTTCAGTGGTTCTTCCAGAAATGATCGAGTCTCAAACTATAAAGGAGATCGATATGAAGATCCAAGATCAACCTGTCTTCAACAAGAGTCAAAGCTTCAGAATGGAGACAAGGAGAATGTCTTTCCAACAAGACAGACTGATGAGTAGCAGTCGTTGGGAAGAAAGAAGGCCTAGTACAGTTTAGCGAATCCCAGGTGTATTCAAAACACAAGGAGAGTTGAAATATCCAGAAGGCTGGAGAGAAGTTGAAATAATATTCGACATCACTCAAAATGATAATATATTTCCTTGTGATGTTCTATATTATCTCCAACAACCGATAGTCGGAAGATTTCAAGGAAGCCTAAAAATGGGTGAAATTGAACTGACTATTACGGGAGTTGCAGGAAGAATCCCAGAACAATTAGTACTGGGTATCGATTTTCTTGAGGATCATAAGTCTTGGGAAAGATTACAAGATGGAATGGAGTTCACAGTGGCTGATAAAAGATACAGAATCAGATGACCACTAGTCCATTCTCCATATACATTTCCATCGGAATGATATATGGTGAGTACAAGGCTGAGTATTTCGCAGCCTATGTTGACTCAGGAGCAGGGATTTGTACTGCAAAGCAAAGGGTCTTTCCTAAGGATATTGGAAAAGATCTACCAGCCATTACAGGAAGAGATTTCTCAAAAAGGATTCTTATCCTTAATAGAAGAATTAAACAAGCAGAAATCATAATCGGAGGCGCTGGCGGTACCCCATGGTACAAAGTAAAGACGCCACCAATCTATTTCCATGATACAGGAGTAGATGTTTTGCTAGGAAACAATTTCCTACAAACATTCAAGCGTTTTACACAGGAAAATGAGACAAGAAGGCTTATTTTCACAACATTATGTGATCATAAGATTATTGTCCAGAGACTACGGGAGGCATTTTACAGAAAAATGCCTATAAATTTTCACAGCAAGCGTGGTGATGAAGCTAAACTTCGACATCCAAAGATGGCGGATAAAAGAAGATTTGGCGACGCCTTATTATCTTTTCGACAATTTGGTTCGAAACAAAAAGATATCAAGGCACATTACAAGAAATCACATATTTTGTGACGAATATTTTTACGACGATAAAAAAATCGTCACAATTTGTTACTTAAAGGCGACAAATGTTATTTTCGTCATTAAAATACTAGAAATTGTAACAAAATTATATTTTGTCACCATTGATAATTTTATTCGTCACTAATTTGTAAATTTCATGACGACATAAATTATTTCGTCACAATAATAATAGGTGATGATTTTAATAATAATTGGTGTTGAAATTCGATGTCATAAAAATATATATTTTCATGACGATGCTATTTTTCGTCACAATAATAATTGGTTACGATTTTAATTATAATTGGTGATGATATTCGATATCGTAAAAAATAAATTTTTGTGACGGTGCTATTTTTTGTCATTAATTATTCGAATTAATTAGTTACAAAATTCTTTTGTCACGATAATAATTGATGATGATTTTAATAATAATTGATGACAATATTCAACGTCATAAAAAATATATGTTTATGACGATGCTATTTTTGTCATTAATTATTTGAACTTATTACTAACAAAATTGTATCGTGAGTGCATTAACATTTTGGGTTTTGAAAATTGAAAATCAATGACTTATATTAATAAGTAATAGTACTTTATAAAAAATAACAAAAATTATATGATAATAGAAAATTGAAAAATATCAAAAATTGAAATAAAAGAAATGCATGCATGATATTATTACATGAAGCACCAGTGGTCTAGTGGTTAGACTTCCACCTTGGGCACCCGGGTTTAATTCCCAGACAACGCACAATATTGGCGTTGGTGACGTGTGCGCTAACATCAGCGTTGTGATGATGTGTCATGATGACATGTCACGGCAACGTTCAAAATCTGGGATAACGTGTGCGCTGACATCAGTGTTGTGACGTGTGCGCTATCTGGGAAAAATATTGGCGTTGGTGACGTGTGCGCTGACATCAGCATTGTGATGACGTGTCAAGATGACATGTCACTACAACGCTCAAAATCTGGGATGACGTGTGCGCTGACATCAGTGCTGTGACGCGTGCGCTATCTGGGAAAGACAAATTTCTGTGATGACGTGTCATGATGACATGTCAAGACAACGCTCAAAATTTGGGATGACGTGTGCGCTGACATCAGTGTTGTGATGACATGTCATGATGACATGTCACGACAACGCTCAAAATCCGGGAAAGACAAATTTTAGTGACAATAAATTAAATTTGTCATATAAAGTTACACTTTTAGTGACGAAACACAAACACCATAATTAGTGACGAAACACAAACACCATAATTAGTGACGAAATTTGATGTCAAATGCGACGTTTTATTTGTCACTATAGATGAGATGATATAGTGACGATGACCTTTAGCGTCATCAAAAGATGACTTTAGATGATAAATTCAAATAGCATCACAATTTACCTAATTTGACGCACTTATAGCGACGTTCTTCGCGACGAAAATATTTCGTCACCAAACATCTTTTGTGATGAAAAATGGTGTTATTATGACGAATTTTGTCGTCGTGAATTCTCAAATTTCTTGTAGTGGCATGGGATAATACTTCGTATTCATTCAGAATACAAGAAGAAGAACGAGTTCCATCAGAGGCTATTGCAGAATTGCGAAAAGCCATATTGGAGAATCCACCAAGTGAGGTTACCATTGAAGAACAAATATCACTTGAGGATTTCAAGAAAATGATCCAAAGAAATTACAATGAAGATCCTTTGGCATGGTGGGATAGGAACGAGCTCAAAGCATCCTTAAAGGTTAAACCTAGAAAGGAACATGAGTTTGTGAGACTCAAACCAATCCTTATGAATCAGAATGATCGTGAGGATATGCAGAAGATACTTAAGGAACATCTGGACCTTAAGTTGATTTCACCAGGAGTTTCTCCTTACAGCAGTCCTGGATTCCTTGTGAGGAATCATGGAGAAATCAAAAGAGGTAAACCTAGACTTGTTATTAATTATAAAAGAGATTAATAACATTCTGGAGTTTGATGGATACTACATCCCGAGTAGAGAACACTTGGTTAACTGCATCAAAGGTGTCAAGATATTCTCAAAGTTCGATTCTAAGTCTGAATTCTACCAGATTAGGATGGAGGAAGAAAGTAGGAAGTTCACAGCTTTCTCCACACCACAAGGACACTATGTCTGGAACGTGATGCCTATGATGCTTATGGGATTGGCAAATGCACCCCAAATATATCAGAGAAAGATGGATAATCTATTCAAAGATTATTTCAACTTCATGTTCATATACATCGATGATATTCTCATCGCATCAAAGAATATGAAGGAGCATCTCAAACATTTGAAAATATTTTCAGATGTTTGTCATAAAGAAGGATTAGTGCTTTCTGAAAAGAAGGCAGTAATTGCTACGAGACAGATTGAATTCCTCGCAATTGAAATCGATGAATCTGGGATCATCCTACAAAGCCACATCGTGGAAAAGATACAGGGATTTCCAGATGATCTCAAGGACAAGAAACAACTTCAAAGTTTTCTTGGAGTTGTCAATTTTGCTGGAATGTTCATTAACAATCTGGCACATCACAGGAAGGTGTTTAGCCCATTACTCAAGAAAGATGCTATATTCAAATGGGAAGACGAACATCGAGAAGGGATTAAGCGACTTAAGGAAGTCTGTAGCAAACTTCCAAAACTTACTATTCCTCAGGATGAGGATGAACTGGTTCTATATACAGATGCCAGTGACTTTTGGTGGGTAATAGTTCTTATGAAGGCCGAACCAACAGGAGAAGTGCCATGCAGATATTGCAGTGGTCTATTTACAGATGCAGAAGCAATTCGATGGCATATCAACGAGAAGGAATTCTTCGCAGTCAGAAAGGCTTTCAAAAAATGGCCTCTCTTTTTACTGGCTAAGAAGTTTACCTTAAAAATTGATAATTCAAGTGTCAAAGCATTTTTGAAAAATAAAATTGAGTCTAAACCAGAAAATGCTAGGAAACTTAGATGGCAGACAGAGTGTCAATATTATGATTATGATATTGTCATTGTGAAATCTCATGAGAATGTTCTTGCAGATTTCCTAACACGAGATGGAAGGACGCGTCGCTGACGAGGTCCTCAAACGAGTGAGACATGTCCGGGAAAACCTGGAAAGTCTCGAACAAGCTTTTGGGACGTTATGTCTCAATGCAGAAGTTGTTGGACGACTTCAACAAGTTGATCAGGAATCCGTTTCTGATCTAATACGAGCATGCTTCTATGCACAGGGACAATTGTTCTCTGTGTTGCATGGGCCTATCCTCCAGGCTGCATTTTCTACGGTGCAAAAAGGAGAGCTTCGAGATCGGGACTCTAACCCGAAGGCCATGGATTCAAATACCATGCCTACGAGTGTTACAGGGGATCTATTCCTTGGGAATGAACAACCTGTAACGAATGTTGAAGCTTCGGTGTCACAGCCCAAGTCTTCAAGTCAACCCAGTACCTCTGGGGTTAAAGAGGTCGAGTTGAACCTGAGGCCACAGACAGGCAAATCGAAGGTTCAAGCTCACACTAACGAGGTTTCTCCTATGCAAGTATCCCAAAGGCAATGAGAGAAATTGGTTACAAGACGAGGAATTAACCCGGAAAAATCAATCATTAATATAGCCGGGAAATACCCAAGAGTTTGGATGAAACCTGGAAGTCATCCAAACGAAGTTCAAGAGTGGTATAACTTTGGAGCTTTAGCTTCGGTGTATACCATTGCACCTGGTTTCCCAGAAATCTCAAAGTTACCGAGATGGATTGGGGAAGCAGTTCACGAGACCTGGGCAAACAATCCACACTTGTCCAGATGAGACATCTTGGAGCTCTACTTCATTAGTGCCGCTCCAGAACCAGCTAAGAAAGGCTTCCATGAAGTCTTTCATTTTATCAAGCTCCGGAGACTGGACGGGAACGCCTTAAAATACATAAAGGCAACCTCCCCAGAAGAGGCTCTGATGCTGGTAGGAGCATTTACTGAAGACGACGCTTCTACACGACGAGCTTGGGGGCTTTGGACTTGTCTGACAGAAATGGACAAAGTCAAATACCCATTTAAGGTTTTCCAGAATTCAGCCAATGGATCTTTCATGCTGAATACAATGACTGGATCAACCACGGGATTTGCAGAGGAGCTTTTTGAAACCAAAAGGAAAATCCTCTGAGAAAACAAGATTCCGGCAAGTAAAGAAACTTACCGGAAATTCTGTAATATGGCACACATCGGACGATGGATCGATCGGATCTGTCAAGCGTGCCCCGAACAGAAAGAGCCTGAGTTTGGGAAAGGATTCCGACCCAAACCCGACCGACAAGCAGCTGGAGCCAATAAAGATAAGGGCCCAGCACAGAAGAAACGCTATCCCCGGGGACCACAACGACCAAATTATTAAAGTGTTCCCGATAAAGTTAAATGGGATAGGCCACGAGAAATGGACTCATCAACCACTATCACATGGTAGGTTGAGTCAAAAGCAAGAGATTCCCCGACAGACTTCACATGGTTGAGTCACGGGGCACTAAGAGGAGAGAGCACTGATTGGCCACAATTGAAAGCAGCCAGCCAGCTCACTCAAGGGGATTTGAAATCCGAATTTCACGTCCGGATTTCTCTTTATAAGTAGAGAGAGCGAAGGAAGCTGAAGACATCGACCATTCCCCTCAGTTTTCTTCAAAACATCTATCCCTAGTTTTTGTAATAAACATCTTTGTATTCTTAGATAGTTTTCAAGTTTATGTGTTTAGGTTTTCAAGCCTCCTCTATGAGAGGCTAAACAGGTTTTCTCCTCCCAAAAAGAGATTACTTATGTAATAAATATATTTCCAAGTTCTTAATAAAAAAAAGGTTTTTGCTTCAACGTGTTCTTAGTTTGATTGATTGATCCCCTGGAAGGAATGCCTTGTACACCTGGTGTAGGAAACGAACCAAGGTTGTGCTGTACAGTTGCTGAAGGAGCTGGATAACTTGCAGACCATCTTCCCTGATGGTTGAAGTTGAACAGTGAGGAGCTGTTCGTCAAAAGGTCTGGGGGCAGTAATTTTCCAGCTGGTGGTTTGCAAACCATCTCACCCAGTGTTGTTGCGGTCAAAGAAAGATATGAATTTTAAAGGATAAATTTATTTTACGGAAGCATGTTCGGCCTGATATTGATCAGTTTTCGTCGTAATCGGATATAATTACTATTTGGAGTGGAAGAATGAATAAGAAAAGAAGATTTTAAAAAGATCTTTGGATTTTGAGAAAAGGACAAAATTTTATGATAAATGATTTAGAGTTATGTTTAGGGGTATTATTGGATTTTGGAAAATTATGGAGTGTGGAGAGAAATTGATGGGGGTGGATAGTTCCACCCAACTAAAAATTGTAAGGACTTGTGCGTTGTGTGTTCTTGACTAAGAAAGAGTTTTTTTTTTTTTTTTTTTTTTTTTGCATTCTATATTTATTGCATTAAGGAAACATTACATAAAGATCTAACTAATGCAATTGATCGATCCATGGTCTACTCACAACATCACATTTTATACACAAAACACAAGAATTGAGTAGTGTCAATCCATACAAAGAAAGCAAGACAAAACTTTTCGACGATCCTATTTAAAACCACAATTCATATACAACGGTACGATTCATATGTTTTCAAGAGTTGAAGGCAATATACAGGCCATCGCGAACGACCTCCCTATATGTCATCTAACCCAGCCAATGTCAAAAATACCTTAAAACGATCTTCCACGTTTGCCCCTTCCTAACTGGATATACATGCTTGCTATCACTGCTGTTACGGTGTGGCTACCCAATATGAAGAAGAATGTAACCATGGTTTATCTCGTATCCGAACCTTTTCTTGATCATGAAAAACGTTCATTGCTCGTTTTATCACCTGCACCACTATTTGATCGCAAAATGAAGTAGGTGGTGGCGTAGAAGCTCTGCTATGGAAAATAGGGAAATAAGTTTACCTCTTTCGCTTGCTTTTCTGAGAAGACGATGATGAAGGGTTGCTATGCCAATTCCTTTTCCGTTGGTTGATGAACCAATTGTTTATCTGTTTCAGTTGCAAACCCGTTTCTTGAACCAGTCTCGCCTTATCTTCCTCCTATTAGACCACACAGGATTAAAACTCGAGGGGCTAATGGAAATACAGTTCAACAGTGTGTAAAAGAGGCTTACAGTTGGATAAGGCCACTTGGAATGTGATTGCCACCAAGCTTTCAAGACTGATGTAGTATCGCCAGGGAGTTTTCCTGCTCGTCTTTTTCGTAATATCTCTTCTCTGATATCCACGATCTTCTCCTTATAACCCTACACAGAAGAAGGTTATGTTAAAACTGATTCAGATATGGAAGTGGGCCTGAGGAGTAAAGCATCAATATTGAGTCTTTATGCATTTTCACCTGTTTAAGCTCGTGTTTTAACTCTTGTCTCACACGTTCCATTAAGGATCTCTCAGTTTCGGTAGGTACTAAAGGGCCGAATCCCATGTTGTCTGCTCCATCGAGACTTTCATCAAACAAGTTAGTTTCACTATCAGCCTGGTCCTCGTCATCATCTGACATTGTTGCTCCTGTACCTTCACCTGGTGCTACCCCTGTCAAGAATCACCCAAAGGTTTATATGGAGAAGCATCAGTCTGATGAATAATGACAGAGATGAAATACAGGATAGCATAGTAGAATGAAACACAGTTGCATGAAAAGAATAAGATTTGATTTTTTCTTACTCTTCAGAAGAGCTATAATCAAAAGAATGACAATCTGATAACAATAAAGATTTTAAGAAGAGGTATGAGAGTAGTTCATGAAACCATATTAGTCCACATCTAATGGAATACTAAAACTAATAAAAAGATGGTTTCTTCTCTTTCCAAAACTTTTACAAGGGACCAAGTGTTGAAGGCATGAGACTAAAATATGGAACTTGGGGAAAAAAATATGTATCCGTGGCTAATCAAGGGACTAAATTTATGATAGATGGCTAAATAGTCTGAGGTAATTGGCTTTGTTATCTAATGTATAAAACTCTGTAGCATGAAAACTGTGGAAAATAACATAAAATTACACCAGTCCAACATGCATCTTGATTCTTGAACACTTGCAATAATATATGTATTGATGGAGACAATGAATCAGTAGATAACCTGTCAAGCTTTGCAAAGATTGCTCAAGCTCCCAACAAGCCATGACTGCTTCCATAGCATGGACACGAACATGCTGTTGAAGTTGTTCTTTGAAGGAGGAGAGCAAAAGCACATAATGTGTCTACACAAATTTCAAATTACAGAATTAGAGTTCAGAATATCACAATTAACTATGCTACGACTTTCATAAAGATCAGTTCTTTGGAAAAAAAATTAGGAGGCCAACACATATGTTTCAAGAGAGCATCTTATACTGCCAATATTCATTGCTAGACTACCTTGAAGATAAAACTGCTTTTAAAAATAAAAAAAAATCTATTAAATAGTTTGCTATCTCAAACACCAGTCCAGGGACTAACAACTAACACAATGTCTTCCCAAGAGTCAAATTTGGATGCTAATGATATCATTAGTTCAATCAAAGATGTAAATTTCCAATGGAGAAGTCTTATAGAAGCATACAAACGAAGAAACAAGTGGAGCTCCATCAAGAACGAGATTCTCCAAAGCACTAAAGTATACGAGTTCCAATTATTAGAGTACTGAAAACAACTGGATTCCTCTTTTGATGCGACAAGCAGATATACCTACTTATATTAAAGGGGTTGAACTCCAATTGTACGTATCCCTTGAGGAATTATTACTTCCACGATATTATCAAATCAAGGTAGCAAAGACAAGAAACTTTTCAACTAAAACTCGCCTTCTCTCCTACTCATCATCTATCATCCTTATTCGATGAGTATGCTCTCAAACTCATCGAATTCACTGCTTGATCTGTAAATGTCAAGATCTTATCCTCCATGTATTATTCGTTTAGGCAAACGAAGGCAAGCTAATTGAATCTGTCATTTTATAACATCAAAAGGCCTGAAAAGTCAATGGGGTGCTAACATCCTGAAAATCCAACCAGTATACATTTGAGTCCTAACAATGAGCAAAAACATTATTTAACATCAAATTTACAATCTATCAATTTCAAAAATTAAACCAACAAATTACAGAAGCCATAGATGAACTCATTCTCAGAAGGGTAAAAATATTCAAAGACCAAATATCTAAACTTCAATCTTGGAAACTAAATAGAGAGAATTCCCAATAAGCTACAAATTAGTTCATCCAAAAGCCAAAATTATATGAAATTTCAGAACCCCGTTTCAAGAGAGCCCAGAAACGAAATTGACCAAGAAAAACAAAAGCACTAAATAAAAACATAAACTTTCACTAAATCATGTTGGTAGCAAGAAGTAAACATGGGTGGTACCATGAAATTGTCGAGGTCTTTATCATCAAGGGGCTGCTGGCCATGGCCAAGAACAGAATACTTGGCGACGACTTGCTGGGACTGGCCCAACTGGGCGTCGATTCTGGGCAGCTGGTCCACCGGAGTTGCTATGCGGAGGCAAGAGACGTGGGCGGAGAGGAGCTGTTCATACAAGGGGTGGTTGAGAATATCTGCCTTGCACTTCTCTCTCTCCCAGTTGGTGTTGCTGCCGTTGCTATTACTTTTGTCCGCGGCGGCGCCGCCGCTGTCCTGGAGGTGATCACTGTTTTCGGGGGGAGTGGGTGGGCTGGGTTGACTCTGGGTGGGGAGCCACTGGTGGTGGAGAGAGGAGCTGTTGAGCCAGGTGGTGGTGGCGGGAGGCTTGTCGTCGTGATGATCGGGGAGGATGGAGCGGAAGGCGGCGGCGGCGGATGGGTGGTGGTGGTCGGAGTAGTGGGGATGGTGGAGGGGCATTTCTTGGGAGAGATGGTGGTGCTGGTGGTGGTGGTCCTGAAATGCCATCTCTCTCTCTCTCTCTCTATTCTCTCTCTGTGAATGATGATGACCCTATTCTCAGCTTCCTTCCTATACACTGTTATTATATAGTAGCTGATGCTATTAATACTTTGAGAGAGAGAGAGAGAGAGAGAGGGGTGGGGTGGGGGTGGGGGCTAAAAAATTTAAGAATTTTGATGCATTTTGGTACTTTTGTTGATTGGGGAATGACAAAGTCAATTAGATCATTTTATTATGAAATAGTTATTTACCTCGTGTTTCATGTCTATTGGGTAACATTAATAAAAAAATAATGTTACAGTATTATTCAACTTTTTTTATTAGAGTATTGTTCAACATATAATAATTGTATAAAATATGAAATTATGTATCTACATTTTTTACTTAAGAGTTGATATATCTCTTTATTTGAGTAGGATTTGGGTCTTGAGTTCGCATTCCTCCAATTAGAACACACAATTATGCTTGTAGTCTTTTATTTGTAATGTATGGTTAATATGTTAGATGGATGCAAGTTATGTGATAAATATATAAAAGCAATATTTCTTAGAAAAATTATATTAATTATATTTATAATGTAAAATGTAATAGTAATATTGAAATACAAAACTAAAGTAATTTCAATTAAAGGATATACATCAATAGCATTAAATAGAATATAACTTGAATTGTCATGTGAAATATGAAATAGGGTTCACTTTATATAAATATGAAATTCATTTAATCACATCTAAAAAATCGAGCTCTTTCTTCCTATTTAGCATTTAGTTATTCTATAGAAATTATTTTATGCAAAATTTTAAACATTTATAGACTGTAAAAGAAAGAAAATCATCAAAGATGAGCAGCATGTATACTTGCAAGCTAAAAATAATTCGATATCTTTGCTTATAAGGGAGAAAGGAACAAGACTTGGTGGTTGATCTAAATGACATTATGTCTATTTAAAATTTTGGAATCTACATATCATCTCTAAATTTGTTCTATGTATGTATAAGGTTTTGTAGGAATGATATAATTGGATTAAGATAGATGGATAATTGACTCTTATTACTAAAAAAAGAAGTTGGTATGGGACATGTTTAATTAAGTTTGGATCACAATGAATTTCAAATTTTTTGTTCAAATAGACAATTTGGTATACCTGATCAATGATATTAATATCATCATATGTAATTTATTAAAGTCAACATAAAACTCGAAATGGTTTATCGTATTATTTGCACTTAGGAATTTTTTACCCCAATTTGAAACGGACTTAATAGGATTTGCAATTTTAGTTCAAACCAGGTGAGAAACTCAGAAATATGGGTGGGCAAAATTTAATTTAATTTTTTTTTTTTTAATAAATGAGGTCAAGTACCAACTTTCAGGTTGAGAGTTGATTGTTCGTCCAATTAGGCCTAGTTTGGTTCGTGGGTTTAGGTTGGTTAGGGATTATAAACCAACCTAAACTCACGTTTGGTTTGGTGGTTTGAGGCCCGATTCATTTTTTGGGCCCGGGCCAAATATGTGTGTTTAAGGTGCCCACCAGCCTTGTTTATAAACCCACCATTTTTGGTGGGTTTATTTGAGGCCCAATAGTAACCGATGGGAAAATACGATTTTACCCTTGCTTTTTGACTCAAAATTACTAAGCAGCCCTTATGTTTCCAAAAAACCACAACCTTGCCATTACATATATATCGTGCTTGTTAGATCCCCTTCTCCCTCCACCTCACATCAAACCCTAACCCACCTCCGTGGGAGAAGACGAGGCCAGACAACGATGACAAACCTAGAGGCTTCGGAACGAGGTTGGTTTCTTATCTCCACCAATTGATTGTTTATAGTATCTCCGATTTCCGAAGCCTACGCCTATGTTTGAAAAAAATACAGAGCATATTCAGTCGGTATTGTTGAGATTTCTCAAAATTTTGAATTTTCTTAGGTGGAATTTGCGAAGAAATTGGCAATAGTGAAGCTGCGTTATGATCTTGGGAAGAAGGGTTTTTTTTTTTTTGTGTATTGGATTAATTCATTAAATTAATATTTTCTTTGTATTATATGGGATGCATAATTATTATTGTATTTTATATTAGTTTTGAAAACATCTTTTTTACTATTCCTAAGGATTTTAATGGAAAACATTATTTTCTCATTTTTTAAAGTAAGGGTAATAATGTCTTTTCATATTTTTTTTTATCAATTTTAACTAATAAAGCAAACACAAAATTTAAATTAAACCCACTTTTCCAAACTCATAATCATTCAAACCGAACATAAAATTTAACTCAAACCTATCCCAAAACCTATATATCAAACACCCAAAAAATGTTATTTTGTCTTCGATGAACAGTAAAAGCCCGAAAAGCCCAACCAACCCAAACAATCTCAATCCGCATACCAAACTGACCCTTAGGGTTTACAAGCCCAATTTTAACTATAGCCCAAATGAAAAATGGGTAATAAATTATTTGCCAATATTTCTCAATTTTTTTTTTTGTTTTTTACTTTTCAATGAGTAGTGGTTGATTATTTTTATTTCTATGCTAATCAAAAGGTTATATATTATAGGGTATTATAAATAATTAACATTCAAACCTTTGTGAGATTTTGTATCAATTTAGTCATAATTTTGTTCATTGAGTGCAACTTTCAAAATTTTATAAAATGAGTGTTGAATTAATTTTTTTGCAAGTAGAAGACAACTAGATTTTTTTTTTTAGTGAAGTAGAAGACAAATAGATTGGATATTAATTTGACTAATTTTAAAATTATTTAAAAGGTTAATATCTAATTGCAACCTCTCTCTCTATATATATTTCATTTGTGGCCTAAATCAAAAATATTCTACCTATACTTTACGAATTTTTCAAATTATTAAATGAACTCAAAATTTGACACATTTTTCAACAAAAATCAACAGTCAGAAAACTCGAAAATGTAATCCACTTCTAAAACTCAGTCAAACTGCACGATTTTGAAGTTAAGTTATAATTTTAAGTTAATTTCATAATTCTTGTTCAATTTGATTTTGAATCGAACAAAAATTGTTCAAAACCCTATATCGATTTTGACTTCTGGTACACAGACATTCAAATACATTCTCATCAAACCCTTAATAATATTTATAAACACTTGAAAAGGTTAGTATTAAAAATCTTTTAAGAAAGAACTCTCAATTCAAGTATAATCAGATCCGATCTATACACAATTTGTTACTATCCTCAATAATTTGAAGTCAAATAAATGTTTACTTCACAATGGGCTGCAGCTGAAGTTTATCTAAATTTTACATTAGAAGTAATGTAATTTTTATACATTACAATTTATATGGGCAAAAGCGATCTTACATATTATTTGAATAACTTCGTATAAAAAAGAAAGAAATTTGAATACTATACTACATTTATACCGCTCTCTCAAATAATGATTTTTTAGAAGTCAAATTTTATTTCTAATTTTTTTTACTACTATCCAATATTTCTTCGAACCCCTTTTAATTATTCCAAATGGATCTCTTATTTCATAACTTATTATACTTATTTTGCTTCATTCTTTATCATACATCCCCTTTTTTTTTGTATGAAGTCTTTATCATACATCCTAAATTAGTAAAATGAGTGGAGACAGAGAGAGAATGTTTAAGTGTATTTTTGTTGAATTTTAATAATTTAAATAAAATCAAAGTGAATAATAAAAAACGCATATTACTTGCGGACACTCCTAAACAATATTAGTCAACAGGTACTTGCATCTCCTAAAAAAAAAAAAGTAGTTTCATCATTATTCAATTACACATACACTTGTTCTCTGTGATCTCTTTATCTTTTCTCCAGAGAATCACTATAACTGGACATAAACATAATTATAATTATGAGATCCACTTTTGATCAAGACTTCTTGATTATGGACTTCAACCTAACAATTTAAGCAACACTTCAAAATATATACAAGAGTGTTTAAAAATAAATTTAACCAAGACCCTTAAATATAATATTTTATGTATAAAGTACTTTGAATCACATTGATTGACAGAAAAAGGAATTGGAAATTCTATGATTTTTACCTCAACCCAATAAAATTGAACACATCATTTCTTTAACAAAAAGAAAAAGAATTAAAAAAATGTTAAAAAATTTAGGAATTAGATAAATAAAAAATTCCATGGTTAATTTTCTTTAATGTACTGTAAAATAAAAAAAAAATCCAGAAAAACAAAAGGTAATATATAGGGTGTCTCTGAAAGCGCTTAAAGAAGAAGCAGGTGAGTAAATGGAAGTACAGTCATGTCAGCAGAAGGTATGGCAGTTGAAGCTGCACTTGCTCTGGAATGAACCAAAAAGTAGTGAATCATAAAAAGCATAAAAGCATCTTCACTAGTTGTTAATTCAATTTGTTTTCTGCAGTATATAAGATTAATTAAAATCAAGTACAAAACAGATTATTTAAATTGAGAAGATATATTCATGTTGCTTCTGAAGAAATTATGTTAATATCTTTTTTTCAAGATTTTGAAGAATAAATTCTATTCTATAATAAGATTATATATATTGTTAATGAATTATATTTGTAGTCCTCCTAGAGAGATTGAGCTTTTTAGACTCAGATTTTGGAAAAACAATTTTACACTCCATATATTTGCAAAAAATAAAAAATTGTTTTTTTTTTACTTCTCATCTTGTTGTAAACCATAATTTTTGTTACCGGCTAATGTTGATTTTAGTTTAAATTACCTAAGTTGGAAACATATATTCATGTATTAAATATATGATTTGACACAAATTAATTGATACTAATTATTTGCCACCTTATATATTTTGGGTCTATTCAAAATTAAAAATACTCAATAGGTCAATATAGAGGGGAAAAAAACATTTTTCTCCAAGTATTCTTATAGTTTGAATTAAGAGTATTTCTTTAAGGTTGAATGCCAAGTCAGTGTTTCATCCAAATGTGATTTTCGAAAATTTAGAATATATTTCTCAAAAATATTTCAAATTAATTATATTTGGACCCCAACCCCACCCTCTCCAAATTAAAAAATAAAAAATAAAATAAAATAAAATCCAAGCATAGCCTCAATTAGTGTGTGGTGGTTGGTTGGCGGTGCTACAAAATTGGCGAAACCCTCTAATTACTCAACATAATTGTTTGTTTGATTTAGGTATACCGTATTTGTGTCTAAAATTTCATTAAAATTAAAATGAATTCATCCTTTCGAGTAAGATCTTCTATTACACTTGGTGTTACATCTTCTATTACACTTGGTGTTAAATCTTCTATTCCAAATCAATCACCACACGCCAGGTGTATTCAATGACATCATTAATTAATACGTGACGTGTATTAAATGTTATGTACCACAAGATGTAACACTAAATGTAATAGAAGATCCATACTCCATCCTTTCCAAATCATGTAATCAATTAAGGATTCCTTGAATTTCTTAAGTATTTTTCAAGATGAAACGTTAAAACTAAACAAAAGTCTCGTTGATAAATTCTATTTTAATTTATGGTGAAATGAAATATAAAATCTAAAAGAATACTAATCTCTTGTGAAACCGTTTTATACAAGAGATTCATGAAATGGACACGCACAGTCATGTCATGGAATACAGTTCGACTATACGTTAAAACACGTTGTTGTGGATTGTCGTGCACAATTATATATTTAAAACACGATTTAACCGTGTGTGTCAGTCTCCCATATCTCTTTCATACGACAAGTTTATATGAGTTTTTTCCAAATTTAAAATATATTAATGAAACTGTAATTCAATACTTCTATAAGACGAGTTCACATAATTTAAAATATATTGATGAGGTTGTAATTCAATGCCTCCTCATTTGTGCAAACGTGTATTCATGGGAAATTTTAAAAAAAAAAAAAAAAAAATTTGTTACATTTTTATGTCGGAGTATTATTGGATAACAAGTGTAAAAGTTTTGCATAATAATGTTTGGTACCACATCATGTATCATTGTTGTACTCTCTCATAGACAGGTCCTGATTAATTCCTCCTAGCAGCCTAGCTAATACTTTAATTTTTTTTTTTATTATAAAATAAATTTCCAAATCTATCTGCATGCCACAAAACTCATTCTCAAGCATATTAATATACTCCGTTTTTTTTTTTTTCATGTAGAAGAATTATTAACATGATAATTCAGATTTATTTATATAGAAATAATCAAATTCATGAATATATGATATACTTTTATATAAAATTTATGTAAGACGTTTTTCTATACCAAAAACTTAAAGATAATAATGGCCATGAAAATGAGATTAATAATAATAACGGATAATGATAATAAACTTATTTTCTTTGCTCCAAAACAGAGAAGAAAATGCGCAATATGCCAAATTGAGAAATCAAATCACCATTTAAGATGCTATACCAATTTGTCTATCATTTCTTCTTTCCAACCATCATTTCTTTTGATGGAATGGGTTACGTCCTAAAAATGCCTTCCACAAGTGACAAAACATGCAATGAATAATATGAATTATGTAGTTAAACATAATCATATGACAAATAAGATGAATGTGAATTATACTGAAAGTTTGTAGTAGAATATTAACAATGATATCCAAAACTAATCATTATATAATAAGTATGGCGAGGAAAAATGAAAATATATATATATATATATATATATATATATATATATATATATATTTCATGTATATTATAGGTACATGAGGTAGTCAAGTAGGGGTTGATTAGTCATTTTAATTTACCGATGCATCATCCCAACGACTTACAAAAATCAGATTGTTTTCCTCAAATTACCTAAACATTGAGTTTGAAATTGAATTGTATAAAAAAAACAAAAGATATCATTCTTTATAATAATTACTTTTCTACCACACAAAATAAATAATATATTTTTCTATCACAATTCAATAAAATGATAAATTTATCTTTATTAATAAAATATAAATATAATGGTAACAAGATAAATGTATGTATCATCATATTAGTTCTTTTTTGAACTATTCAACATGTGAGTAAAGACTACTTTTACGATCCATCAAAATTGTGATAACAAAGTAAAAAAATTATATCGTTTAATTAAAAAAATCTTATTTATTTGATTTAATGATATTTGAAGACAGTTGATAAATAAACAATGAACGAAAAAATAAATATCTTATGAAAAAAATAAAAAAAATCTAAATTATATGTCTGCCGGCAGAGAGAGAAAGAGAGAGAGAAGCCGGCGGAAAACAGCGTAATACACCGACAAGAGGTCGAAACAAGCGCCACGTGTCGGCTCGTAGTTTCACGGACCACTTAGAGTCTGGGACCTCATAGGAGCACGCGTTTAACATCAGCTGAAATCGACAACATATACTTACACTCCACCCTGTATCTATACATGTTTGATTATGAACCTCTCCGATACACGGCACGGCAGGCCACTTTTCTGGTGATTCAGCAGCTCCGGCTCCTGCTGCGGCGGCGCCAGTGGTGGTCCATGATAAGGTGGGCCCCGCAAAGTCGGCATGCCAAGGACTGGTGTTATGTGGTGGGCCCCACTCCGAGTTGGGATTCTAGCTTGGTCCCCTCCTACTACTCTGCCCTTTCTTTCTTTTTTTCTTCTTCTTTTTTGTTTTTATTTTTTATTTTTTTTCTTTCCTAAATGACATATTTGGCAACGCCGTAACAGACGCCAATCAATGGCAAAAATCTATTTCACATATTCACGCAATTATCAATGATGTGTGTGTGGGGCCCATCTATATTTTCTTTTTATGTCTTGTTTTTGTTTTACTCTATATTAACTATTCAATAAGATTTAATGTTTAAAACTTCAGATATATAATCGATCGTTTTCACTTGATCATTCCACCTATAAGTTCAACAAAAAAAAAAAACAACAATTACAGTGCTTACATGCCTATATCATAAATCATATAATATTAATTTTAATTTACCATCACATATAATTTTTTAACCATTTCTATCCTAAAAAATAAAAATTGATCATTTTCTACCATTTTTTTTAACACTTCACACGTAAAACAGTGCAATGATGGAATAGGTGATTAATATGTCACCAATAATTGTCACATTATAACAATTGAAGAAAATATTGCACAAAAAGTAGATATAAGAGATACAATCTTTGTGTAACCTTAAAAAAATTTAATACTTTTTTTTTTTTTTGAAATCATAGGATTACACGTATTTTAATTAATTTTCGTGTAATTTATGATCAGAAATTAGGTCTCTCACTTCTGACCACCTCTTTTACTATGTGATTTGATGTGTGATGGTTATGATATTTTTTAAAAGTTGTGGTATTTTGGGCATAAATTTATAATAAGTGGTATAAACGAATCAATTTATATGCAATGTGGTATAATTGACCGGGCATCCATAATGTTTTGGATGAGACTATACACATTCCAAAAAATGTGTTTTTACACCTTTCATTAGGAAAAAAAAAAATCTTCTTCTTTTTTAAAATCATAATATCCTACTTCATGACAGAAATTTTGGATTTTGTGTGATTATTTTTACGACTACTGTCTGCTAGTGGATAGCTAATAGTGAATTAGTGATATATGTATTTTTGTTTCAAGGAATAAGATTTTTTTTCATTTACCGTAACAAAATAGAATTATATTTAGTTATTTCAAATTTCAATTTCACAATCATTTGAATGATTTTTTTTTTTTTTGACTTTCTAAATATGTTGAACATTTGAAAGAGTTTGAATCATAGGATATAAAAAAAAGTTTGTTAGTTTTTAAAATTAATTGAAAAATTACGTGAGAAAGTATTAAGACATTGAAGCAATCTTTATGTTGGTGTTATTTGTGATTAATTGATTTCTTAATTCATATTTGAATTTAGATTACGTAGTTTGTATAGTATCCATAATTTGTTAAAAAAACCCACCGAAAATGGAGTGGGCGGTCAGTTTAATTAGTCTGGATTGTATGGTATAAATAAAAACTAAAAAAGAAAAAAAATAATAATCTGCAGTGAATCGGTCAAAACGTTGATCTATTAATCTGACAGATTAATTTTTTTTTCTCAAGAAGTTTAGTTTATTATATTTAAATTAAACATTGTTACGTATTTTTTATTGATTAATTAATTTTTGACTTTTATAATCTGATAATAATAATATATAATAAAATATATGATTAATTTTCAGTAGACTACTGGGACTAGTGAATTGCTGACCAATAACTATACTAATTAATTTGATTAAGAAAATACTGGTCAAAAGTTTAAAATATATCAAATTTTCAAAAAACAAATAATAATAGTAATAGTAATAATAATTAAATGCGATAAATTACCAAATTGAAGAATCAGAAAAATATAATGATTGTATAGGAGTCCAAATTCATTCCCGTATATTCTTCTCAATTTGTAAAAGAGTTGAAGATATAAAAAAAATTAAAAACAAATATATATATATATATATATATATTTATGTCGTATGGATATATGTATATTTATATATGTATTATACTAAAATAAAAAGATATAATAACTTAAAAAAATTAATCTAATGAAAGTCTACAAATTAATAAAAACCTAAAAAATTGTTTAGAAAAACTGAAATGAACATAGATGATAATATCTTAAAAAACAAGCACTTTTAACAAATACAATTACTACTAACGAAATTTTTTACCTACAAAAGTTGCACAATCAATACATTTTGACAAAAACTTTTATACACCTATTGTACAGTTCTGAAACTGTGCACTCACCTCCCATGCGCAGTCACGCGCCGCACACGCTCCAAAGTCGCGCACAAATTTGCCCAGATTCGATCACAAATGTTATATCTTTATGTAGTATTAGGTATACCCAAGGACTAAAATATCGGTATCCACGGATATATCGATACTTTGATTTTACGGATATATCGATATCGGTGGATATATCGGTTTTTACGCAAAAAATTTAAAAAAATTGTAAAAAAAATTGAAAAATATATCTAGTACTTTAGGTAACATTAATACATATATTGAACTTAAAACTAAAAATAAAATGATAAATTTACAATAAATATAAAGATACACTAATATTATATACATCATAATCCATTTATTAAATAATATCGGAGCCCAATTAATGCCCCAAATTAAATAATATCATAATACATTTTAATATAAAATTTAATTGTACAATATATTTAATTATTAATATCATAATACATTTTAATATAAAGTTTAATTATATCACTCAATCCTTCTCTCTTCATCTTCTCCGGCGGACGGCCGGCCGGAGCGGCGCCGGATTTTCCACCGACCCAAAACATATTGTAACCTATGCCATTTCGAAGCCCTCGCCGAGCCCGTTCCGATTCCGGGCTCGGAACAGCCATCGGCCGCCGCATTCGCCGGCAATCGGCCGGAGAAGTTACGGCCTTTCTCTCTCTAAAACCCTCAACTTTCTCTCTCTTAAATTCCGGCCATCCGGCCACCGATCGGAGCGATTCTTGAGCCTAGGTTGAAGTTCTCGCCGAGCCCGTCACGTATCCGGGCTCGGATCGTCGATCGGATCATCCGATCTCCGGTAACGGCCGTTCAAAGTTTCTGAACTTTCTCTCTCTTTCTTCCCCTCTCTCTTCGAACTTCAGAACTCGCTCGATACACAAAAATCGGCAATTTATCGCCGATAAATCGCCGATACTAGAACGAAATTGTACATCAGTGGGTTTTCGTATCGGTTGGTTGAATTTTCCGAAAAATCACCGATTTATCGGCGATAAATCGCGATTTTTCAGACACTGGGTATACTTTTATATAGTGTTAAACATACATTTATGTTATGTTAGTCATGTTAAGTATGAAGACCAGCAAATTTTTTAAGTTAAAGTATTGCACTAAGGGTACAAAATCTGGACATAAGAATATGACTAATATAATATAAATGTATGACTAACATAACATAAAGGTCAGGACAAAAAAATAAAAAATTACACAGATTTGGATGGGATCCGACCTGACCTGACCTGGATCTAAAATCTATGCATCAGTTGCACATGAGACCTACTCATACATTTTTCATTAAATACACACCATTATAATTATATTAGTCGTAATACTTTTTATAGTTGCATCTGTAGACATATTACTTTCATAATTTAAAAAAAAAAATTTAATTAAGAACTACTATATATGTCTCAAGACAGAGTACTAAATGCATGGTTTAGCAAAATTTTTAATTTTTATTTATTGAAAGTGATTTATTAGCCAATCTTAATTACAAAACTTTGATAGGTAATGTTTGCATTTAGAAAATTTATAAGCAAGGTCACGTAAATAATTATGACTAATTGTGATTAAATTGCAATCTGATGTGTTTGGAATCAGACAATCAAGTGACAACCTTGTCCCCTGTCCTATTTTTTTGGGGCCAGATTTTGGATATCATAAACCCCCCATGTCAAAGATAATTTTCAATAATAATAAAAAAAGAGTTAAATAAATAACAAGGATTAGAAAGATGACAATTAAATAATTCTTTTGAGAATTAAATAATTATTTGGTCTATGAGTATGACAGAGAGCTGATTGTGCACTGTGATTTCATGTTAAAGTGTCTTTACTGTTAAATTAACATTGTTTTAAGTACTAATGGTGAAACACTATATGAAAGCTGGAGAGATTATGTCTGTAATAAAATATAATTGATTTAATTTCTTGGAGATAATGCTTTATAAATAGAATAGAATGGTCATTTCATCATCAGTTATCCAATGAGTTTAAGCCACCAACACCGACTTTAATCATCCATTTATTGTCTTGTTAAATACTCATTTGTCTAAATCTTGACAATTTTATAATTCAAATTAAAATATTAATTATAAGATTAGGTACCATCTATTGTCAAAAGGATAATTTAATTTAATTTTAATTACTTGTCATTGGACTTTTACGCGGAAACAACGCAATATTGTCACCTGACAAATTTTCAATATTCATTTTAATCAGTCTAAATTAATCATCAAATTTGCTAGTATTTTAATTAATATATAAAAAGGCACCGTCTTAGTTTTACGAGACCAAATAACTTTTCAAGATTTTACTACATAGTATTTTTTTTTTCTCTTTTTAAAGTAATATTAAAACACAAAAATTTATGTGACATTGTGATTGAAGTTTCACTATCCAAAATTCAATCTCTTTTTTACAGGTTAATTTATTTTGTGTATTATAAATTGTAAACAACTCAATCTCATTTTTACGGGTTTATTAAAGTGACAATGGTGAAAACTAGTCAAATAAGATAACAAAAAATTTAAACTAATCAACTCATAACAAAAATATTTTTTAGCAAAACAATGATTATTTGACAAGAACACTTTTACTAAAATGAATGTGGGCCTCGACTATATATGTGTGGTTCGTGTCAGATAGGTCGTACGGACCATGTCACATGGGTCATGTCGCGTGCGGCTTGTGCACACGGGTCGTGTCATGGGGGCGTACATGTGAATCATATTTGTTTGTTGACAAAAACTCATATGTAATTGGTATATGAATTTAGGGTCCGTCCATTTGGGTTGACCCAAACCGACATGGCCTCCACACACCGACACACGCCCCACGCGCTCTAGAGGGTGCGCCACACACTTAGTTTATTTTCTACATTATCTGGAAAATATGTATACTTTTTAATTATAACTTATAACATTCATACATTTATGTTATGACTTTCATACTTTTACATTTTTTTTAGACATACATTAATACCTTTTAGTTATGTTAGTCATACTTTTTAGTTATATCAATATATGACTATATTGATATAAAGATATAAATAATATCACATAAATGTATATATATATATAAATAGTGTTGAATTTTTTTTTTTTTTGAGTTAAAGTATTCAATAAAAGTAAGGATATTTGTACATAAATGTTATACTAATATAATAGAAATATCACATTAATATTATATAAGGGTAATACATGAATTAAAAAAAAAGGATGAAAAAAGAAAAAAAAAACGTAGATCTGAATCGACTCGATTGCACTGTGCACCAGAGAATCTCTTGTTAGTTATCTGATGAATGTGACCAATTTCATTAAGGCATCTCAATCATTTTGATTAAAAAAATTGTATTGTTATGTTGCGCCTAATTTAAATATTTTCTTATTCTATTTGACTATTTTTTATTTATTGCCCCTTATCAAATGAAGTAAATGGAGCCTAAGAATTCAATTGAAAGACAACAATATTGTACATAAGTTGTCCATCACCTACCAAACACTAAAAACGCATCTAGTACTACTAAAGTGGAATGCTACAGATATATATATATATATATATATATATATATATATATATATTATTGCATGTTTTAAAAATGTAAATTGAATGACATAATTATATAATTATGTATCTTGACATTTTTACTTTGCAACAATATTGCTAGCTGTGGGGTTTTACTCATGTGAGTAGAACGAGTTGACTCAAATGGCAATTCATCTTTTTCCCCAAAAGTCCAATTTAAATTTGCAGCATCTATAGCTACTCATTCTGTAATGTTGTATAATTGAGGCATATTTATTGACATGGCTGTCATTTCATCCACTATTTTTAAATACTATCCAAACAAATTTTGAATTTATGCACATCATTAATTACTTTTCAAGGCTTCGATGGTTTTCATTTAATTTTTATTTTTTATTTTTGTTTTTCTAAACGTGCCAAACATGCACAATTATTTTGATATTTTAAGAACTTTTTTAACGAATATTGAAAGACCATCTTAACGATATGTTCATATTAATTAAATGTTTTTTTTTTTACCAAATATTATTTGAACAAATAAGTTGTATATTTTTTATACTTTATCCGATCTAAAGCAAATATTCCGTGAAATAAAATAACTATGATAGATAAAAAATCAATTACAACAACCTCATCAAACTATCATAAATTTTACACATAAATCATCAATTTTTTTTTTCTATAATACCGATATATATATATATATAATAATAATAATATAAACTATATGAATTTGACATTTAAATCACCAAACTAATTTTCTTGCCATTTTTCATCGGATTTTGACATGTGACTTACGCATGACATATTTTTATTAGGGTTTTCTTTCGAAACAATTGAATCGTATTCTCGCTACATACTTAAGGACTTTTTAGAATACAAAAGAGTTGAGATGTACTAAAGTGCTGTGTTAGCTATCATTCAATGTTTACATCTCGAATCTACTAGAAAAAATATGTATTAACAAGAATAGCCGATTTCTTTCAGTTGAATAGTGAAAAGCTAGACTCAACCACTTATGACAAAACAAAATGAAGTTGTGACCTAAGCAAGCCAAAAAATTCAACACAAAAACTTATATACACCATTTGCATGGATCTAGGATCCATGCACCACTTCTGACCCGACCCATCACGCGCTCTGACGCGCTCACACGCGCCTCCACGCGCCTCTAGGTCGCGGATGAAATCCGCCCAAATATGCTCCCAGGTGCCTGACCTTTATGTTATGTTAAGCATACCTTTTAGTAGTGTTAGACATACTATTTAGTTATGTTAGACATACCTTTTATGTTATGTTAACTATACTTTTTAGTTGTGTTAGACATACCTTTTAGTTATGTTAGTCATACCTTTAGTGTTATGTTAAGCATACCTTTTAGTAGTGTTAGACATACATTTTACTTATGTTAGACATACCTTTTGTAAGGCTAGTTGTACTTTAGCATTTTTTTTAAACTGACATATTAATACCTTTCATACCTTTTAGTTATATTAGGCATACCTTTAGTTATGTTAGTCATACCTTTTAATTATGTTCGTTGCACCTTTATATATATTACATAAATGTATGTTTATGTTGATATAAATGTATAAATATCTCATATAAATGTATAAGTAATATCATATAAATGTAAATATCTACAACTTGTGCCAAATTAGGGTTTAGGGTTTAGAGTTAACGTATGAAATCTGGAAATAATGGTATCACTAATATAACATAAAGGTATGACTAATATAATATAAAGGTATGTCTAACACAACATAAAGGTCAGGGCCAAAAAAAAAAAATACGCGAAAAAAAAGAAAAAAATGTGCTGGGTCAAATAGTGGTGCACGGATTTTAAGATCCGTGCAAATGGTGTACACCAGCCCCACTCAAAATTCAAATGTAATGAATGAGTTGCAAGTAATGAAATTGCAATTAGAGTGATGAAGATAGGAACCCAAAGAAAAGATCAAAAAGATGAAGAAGATAGAATCTTTGTACAAATAATGCATGGTTTTTGAGTGGTCCTATTGACAAGAGAGCATTGCTTTATTGTGGGAGTAAGATGTGTACAATAAACCAGTTTGGCAAGTTTCATGGAGGGGACCATTCTTGCTACCACCCAACTGATTCCTATCCCCTTTAATCATATACACAACATTTACTTGTCATTATTTTCTCCAGTAGATAGATCCCTTTTCCATTCATCTG
The DNA here is from genome assembly GCA_946896805.1 of Scutellaria galericulata. Lineage (NCBI taxonomy): Eukaryota > Viridiplantae > Streptophyta > Magnoliopsida > Lamiales > Lamiaceae > Scutellaria > Scutellaria galericulata. The sequence goes on from OX335790.1 coordinate 17,963,037, forward strand.
CAATTGCATCAACATAACAAGTGAAGCACATTTGGGACATCATATATCTTCTTTAACATCTTGCACCAATCCTTGTAACCCTAATATATCTCCATCTCTATGCCTGTGATCTCGAGACCATCGAGCACAACGGTTTCTTATGAAATTTGGTGAAGTATACTAAACGTGTCATTTTTATCCATGATTTACGTACAGTTCTTAATGAGCTAGGGGGAGTGGAAAAGAGAGAGAATAATGACTAGAAAACTTGCGTAATTCAAATTCAAATTCTGATCAGCACAATCTACAAGTAAAGTTAGATATGCATAAATGCATTTTAGAACAAGGGCTTCTAATAGGGGAAGTTGGTCATGTTTTTAAGATTGGTTGACTTGGTGGGACATGTTATAAGTTGTTATAACCTGGAAATTTTAGAACAAAATATTGCAATCACATATTATATGGGCCCATTCTATGCGTGTTTAGAAGGTTTTAGAACCTAAAATATCTTATCAAGATTACACCTCTTAGGACATGTTGAAATCTTTGATCAGTCCTTTTCTCAGAACTTTAACCTTGATTAATTGTAATCTCCAATACTATACTTTTAACAATCATTTTTTCAACTACTCATTGTTCTTGATCCAATACTGTGGAGATAGATAGCCCACTTCAACTTTTTTTACTTCTTATGTAAGTATTTATACCTTTTCATTTTAGAGTTCATCCCATTGCTTTATTAAATTTTGCAACCTTATTTTATAAAGGTTCACCCTTACATATAACAAGTCAAACTCAATGGGCCTACTTTACCAATCAATCCATCAAATGGCTAGTCTAACTTTGAAGGGTTATCCTTGTATTTTCTATATAACACACATCTATAATATACAAATATTGGTTAAAAAGTATTTATAATTTAATAACTCTTGGATAGACCATTTGTATGAACATTAATTAGGAGTTAAAAATTGCTTGAGTATAATGGCAAGAATAAGTTCATACTTATTGACCTTATGAACAATATCATCGTATTGGGCTTTCATGAATCTCCAAAATTCGAATTGGGCTGAACCAAAGCTCAAAGCCCAACGTCATGAATTATTTGTATGAGTGGGCCTTTGCTAGGTTGTGTTGCTTTGCAGAATAATCAAAAAAGTATATTGAAGAAAAAACTTGTAGAACTTTTTTTTCCTAATTTAAAATATATAACACAAAATTAAGAGCACAAGTTTGTTATACACAATGTACACATTTTGTCTGCCGACTTAGAGCAAAGTTATAATAGTTGAATAGATTTTTTATTACATTTGGTGTTTCATATAGTATTTTAATATTTTTAATTTACATCAAATATTAGTTAGTTAAGTTTTATATATATATATAGCTTATGGTGCTTGTTTTGAAATATAAGATGAAATATATGTTAACATAAAGAATTTGTGTGAATTAGAGAAGAGAATTAAGAATATTATACTTATTCTGATTAAAAAATGTAGTTGAAACTTGATAGTTGGTAGTTGTACCTTGACATTATCAATAGAATAAAAGGTAAAATCTTGAAAATAATTTTATTTTTTCTAGAACGTATGGAAGATAATATAAAAATTACTCATGTAGGGAGTATATAAATTCAATGATTGTGATTGGTCGTGTAGATATACATACGAACTCTCTAGTCAAAAATGAGGTTTATGTAGAAAAAAGGAAGAAAGAGATGAAAAGAAGTGGTAATTAAACTTGGAAAATATTAATTAATATGGTGGTTAAACTGTTTGGGGAGCAGTTATTGCTAGTGAGGCATTGGAAATAACTAATAATTATTTTTTATACAACCCCACCAACCTTAGAAGACAAGTCAATTAATTTGACTCTTCAAGTATTTTACACTGTTTTTACTTTTTCTTTTTTACAGTATTTTCTAGTTTTGTTAACTTAAAATAAGAACTACTTACGGAACTGTTTCATAAATCTAATTTTATAAAATAAATTAATTTACAAATTCATACATGAATCTGTGAACATTAATACTAAAATTTTAATTTTCACATCAATCCCAAAAATCTTAAGAAAAAAAAGAATCGCAACTTATAGTACTTTTACTCGTAGATTTAATAATATGCTCCAGAAACAGGATTAATTAGACCAATTGGCCATTTTTAAAGTTTTTGAAAGTATATCTATATGTATACAGAAGATTCTTTCAAAAAAAAAAAAAGTATATATAAAGATCAATAGAACGAGTATATTAATTGTACACATGGATGAATACAGGGGTGGCTTATAAGTTTCTATTTTAATATTTTTTCTTCATTATTGATTCAATTTCCCCTCATTTTTAAGGATTTCGAATTGAAAAATGTAAACTAATTTATTTATTTTTATGTTTCCATTTTGAATAATTAAATTACCATTTTAGTGAAGTAATAATATTTTCGTGAAATAGATCCTTTTTATCCACAAATCAAACCCATTTTAATTATTTTATTTGTAAATTGTGAGTGCGGGTTGTGGGTTGACTCATCTCACGTAAAATGATCCGTGGGACGGTCTCACATAAAAATCACTCCTAATTATGTTCTATTTTTTGACAAATAAAAATTCAACCTAGATAAATTACCAACCTTATGTGGCGATGGCGATGATTTTACCAATTGCAAGGGTTTTTTGGTTTTTTTTTTTAATTTTAATTTTAATTAATTAATTAATTATATTTATTATTATAACAATTGTTATTTTTATTTTGTTGGGGAAGAGACTGTTTCAAGGTATTGATATGGCAATCTTAACAAGAACAAAATCTTATCCAATCCCTCTTGCAGGTAGATTTGAGATTCGAATTTGGTTTAGTAGTTTCTATTCGATGTTTGATGGTAGTGATTGATTATAATATAACCCCTGTGGTAATGATGTTGATTAAATTAATATTATTAATGATATTCCCGATTTTTTTTTCTGAATTGATTAATGAAAAAATAAAAATTATCCGATGAAAAATTTCAATAGAATTGATTGATGGCTAATTATAAATACTACTTGACAAGATGTTATTATCACTTCTGTTCTCCTGAAAAGAGATACTATCACATTTTGTTTGCTAGCAAATATGATTCCCATTTTTAAAATGAAGCTATACAAAAAAAAAAAGATCATTAAGATTTCTCTCTCCCTTTCCAAGGTGTTCGTTAAAACTACAACGAAACATATATATATATATATATATATATATATATATATATATATATATATATATATTTATTTATTTATGTGAAGGTGTGTAGCGGCTGTTTCTATGCAAAATAAATAAGAATAAATAAACTAGAGACATAATGTTGTCTACTATGTGGACAACACTACAGATAACATGTTACGGAAAAATAAATAACAAGAAGAGAAACTTTTAACCACGAGTATAATCGTGGAGAGCTAGCAGGACAAAAACTCTTATTGATTTGTATATTCAATACAAAGACACAAAGAAATCTTTGGAAGACTCTCTTTGAAAACACTCAATATGCCCAACTAATATTCCTATCAGATCTAATGACGTATACACATAGTTGATCACTCAAAGACACTCTATCTAAGAAAAGAAGATTAGAGTATGCAAACTCTAAGTCTTTTATAAAAAAGAGACAGAGATGATGTACACTATATGACCAATACACAAGGCAATACTGCACATACTGAATAAGACTCGATTGTATTTTTTTTTCTTGCACATAAGTCACACCGATCTTCAGTCCGACTTCATCTATTTATAAACCTTGAATTGACACCATGATCTCATGCACTCTTCCATGAGTCCACTAACTTTATGCTCCATGTTCTTTGTCATCCATGATCTTCATACTCTACATGATCCATGATCTCACTTCCTTAATGACTTAATCTTCTATCAATTAAGATCTTCACTTCACATTCCATGGTCTAGTTCTCCACGTTCTGCATCTATTGTTTGCACTTTGAATTTCTCTTTCCTCAACTTACATTTAAACCTATAAAAGAAACAAGGACAAACAAACTCCTACAAACTAGGATGATCAGTTGTTTGATCACTATTAAACACGCGAGAGATAAACAACTTCCTATAAAATAGGAATAGTTGTTAAAGCCAATTCAAATCTCCTCTACTTCAAAACACGTGAGATCAAATAATTAGATAAAACAAATCTCCTTAAATATGCTCCAACAGATAAAATTCATTTTGTCAAAACTCATTTCTTCTCCAAGAAAACAACGTGTGTATGAGAAAATTATTTTCCCAAATTTATTCCAACCAAATCAATTTAAATTGAATTTGATTTGAATAAAAATATCAAATGATTTAGATAAAAAATAAGAAAAATGAAAAATAATAATGTTGAAAAATTCAACATTAACATTATGTCTCAAGATATTTAAATTTTTTTGGTCTCAAAGTACGTCCAAGTATTAATTTCTTAGGTAAATACGTATAAGCTATAACATAATTTAATTTTTGGACAAGAAGGTTTACAGCTGGATTTTGAGGAGGATATGACGTCATGTTTGAGGATTTAATACGTGGCAATGTCGTCATGCTTGAGTCAGATGATATAGGAAGATGAGGATTGAAGCTTAATCTTTAATTTGCTGTGCTTTTACAATTTCCCAAAGTCAAAACCTAAACTCACATTTGTACCATTAATTTAGAACCAATTTCCATCATTCTATCACCTTCCAAGTTCCAAAACTATTTATTTTCTGGATCGCTGTCTACCAACGATTTTGTTTGATTATGGTGGGGTTTTTTATTTTCACAAGGTCTAAAGTCAATAAAAAAAGTTTATTTTTTTAGCAAAGTGGTTGCATTTAGGATTACATAAAGAGTATCAACTAGCATTATTCAATAATTAATAATCAACTGTCAGCTCATTAGTTATTTGTCAAATCTTCCTGAGTTTGACTAGTTCCTCAATTCAAAATAATGAATTCCAACTTCAAAGGATATGTGTTAAAGTTTTTTTTAATGAGTTTGAGGGAGTGAAGGAGAGGAAAACAGTAAAAATTATAAAATTTATATAATTCAAGTTCAAATTCTGATAATTATAAATATGCATATTTATAAAGTTGGAGTACCATTTCATGTGTTACAAGACTTTGTGATAAGGATAAGATTACTTTTAAAGTTGGTTTAAATGTGTTTAGGACAAATTCAAATTTTAAAATCATTGAATAGTGAAAAGTTAATAATTAATAAAGTAATTATATATTTGCCTCCAGAATTTATATGGACATAGTCACATATAATGTTATTGTAGTTTGTAAATGTTAAATTAATGCTTGAAAATGTTGGTGGTTGTAATATTTTATTGAGAAAATATTTTGTTGGTAATAACTTTTGTAAGAATTTAATTATAAAAAAGTGTTTTGTCAGTAATAATATATGCATATTTATGCGATATGATTATGATGTATGCAAAATTTGAATTTGAAATACAAACTAACGAAGATCCTCCTACAAATGTACCTTAAATGAAACATCAACCATTCAACTTGTTTGGATGTTTGATATTTCCTAGCATCAATGGCACACAAGTTTCTTGACATAAGATTGTATACCATTGTGTTAAAACACATTACTTAAATATTCTTGATTCAACTTCGAGTGAAAAATACTCTTCACAAAATCTATATAAAAGAATTATGTAGAAAATAAATATGAGAAGAAAAGAATTACAAAAGTTAAATCTTAATTCTTGAAGAATGAAAAATGTATATGAAGGAAAAATTAAACATTTTGACTAGTGCATCTATTTTTGAAGATAAGGGTAAAATGACATCTTCATTCTAATAAAAAAACCTAATTTACTAATAAACCTGAAAATGTACGGCTATGGTTTGTTGGTATATATTGTTATGGTGATATGAACTGATTGTTTGGTTGATATTTGTTAATGCAAATGAAACTAACTAGTTTTGTTGGTATGTGTAAGAGTGGTACAATGTTAATTTTGATGGTACAAACTAATGTAGATGACACGAGTAAGAAGGGTAAAAATGTCCAAATTTGACTTCAAAAGAATGAATATTAAGTTGTGGTTATAAAATAAATTCTACCACAAATGCCTAACCAAAGTATCCTGAAATAAAATAAAATTATGCTTAAAAAAAAGGAAAAAACAAAGACAAGAACACCATCAACATGATCACGCCACATCAGATAAATTTTCAAAAAATAGGGTCACTTGCAATTTACGTGTCAATTTATAATGAATTCTATAAATTCCAATGGAGAATAGATCAAAGTTTAACAATTTTTAGAATTATATGACTAAGATTAGAAAATTTTGAACTAACCCAACTAGTTTCAGATAACCTGGAGCAAGTAGGAATTAAAAATCAAAATTTCACCTTCTTAATTATGTAAGAATTTTTTTTGATAAATACCAAATTAACAATTTCGTAAGAAAAATCGAAAATGAGAAAATTAGAAATTTTATATAGACAAAGTAACATCAAGGGTAGACTAGAAATAGACAAAAATAAATGATGCCTCACCGAGTAGATTAATTAAAATCAAGGTAATAATATTCCGTGCCATCAAAAATTAAATATCATTTAATCAACGAAATAGAAATATTCATATGAACATAAAATATCCCTATCTATTCAATTGTTGACTATTATCACATTTATTCATTCATTAATTCAAACTCACCATCAATATATCCAGATATTTTCCAGTGTTCCGCGTTGGCTAAACGTGTATCTTCCCCAACACACCCCACCCACCCCCATCAGCATGACGTCATCAGCTCAACTTGAACCATATAATTACTACTCCATATAATTCAAATTTAACTGCTAACCACAACATTAAATCTTGATAATTTTCATACATGCAAGAATTTGTCGTTTCGAAGGAGCCCAGATTATCTAACGTAAGCCTGAAACTGAGTCATTAAAAAAGAAAAAAAAATTAACTGTAATAATCTTACAGTAGAATACATTAAGACATAATTTAATGAGAAAGTCTAAACTGGTTTCGTCCCTTATTAGCAAAATAATTCGATTCCCACCACAAGTTCCTCGCCAATTTCCTTTCTCTCCAAGAAACTTCCAACAAGTCTCCATCTTTCTCTCTCTATATAACAATCAACCTTTATCCCTTTTCTCCTCTTTCTCATTTGCAATTTTTTCTCCACCTCCATTTCCATAACTAGATAAAGCTTTTAGATCATACTTAGCTGCTGCTTTTGCCATATTTGTACTACATATATACATATATACATAGAGAGAAGTTTGTAGTGTTTAAGAATGGAAGGATCAGGGTTAGGTGGTGCAGGCCCATCTGTGATCAATGAAGAAGATGATCATGACGTCATCGAGCTACCACCAGGGTTCAGATTCCATCCCACTGATGAAGAGATCATCATGCACTATCTCCTGAACAAGGTCCTCGATCGCCGCTTCGTAGCCACCGCCATCGGAGAAGCTGATCTCAACAAGTCTGAGCCTTGGGACTTGCCAAGTAATGATTCTAAATTATGATTAGTTTTTTGGGTTTTTTGACAGGTTGTTTGATGTGATGAACTTGTGTTGTTGCAGAGAAAGCAAAGATGGGAGAGAAAGAATGGTACTTTTTTTGCCAGAGAGACAGAAAGTATCCAACAGGGATGAGGACAAATCGGGCAACAGAATCTGGGTATTGGAAGGCAACTGGGAAAGACAAGGAGATCCACAAAGGTAGGAAGTGTTTGGTCGGAATGAAAAAGACCCTTGTTTTCTACAAGGGAAGAGCTCCTAAAGGAGAGAAGACCAATTGGGTCATGCATGAGTATAGGCTTGAAGGCAACTTTTCCAACTACAACTTCTCTAGATCAGCTAAGGTATAATATATATATATATATATATATATATATATATATATATATATATATATATATATAGTCATGCAAAACATGTTTATGTTGTATTTTATGTTTCATATCTGATTGTTGCGGTGTTTGATCCGTAGGAGGAATTTGTCGTCTCTAGAGTTTTCCATAAGAGCACTGCCATCAGAAGAGGCCCGGTTGGTGTGGAGCTTGCAAGAATTGACTCTTTCGTGGATCATCTAATGGATAGCCCAACTATGCCACCATTGGCAGATGAAGATGAGTACAAGGCTAGTGTTAACGCACCATCAAGGCCATTCTTGAACAATCATAATGTGCAAATGCAATATGATCAAAGGAGCTTCTTTGTGCCCCCTCAAAACCCCACCAACCCTTTTTCTACTCCCCAAATTGCCCTTCCCACTTCATTGCCTTCTTACCAAGCATCATCATCATCTATTGGTTATTATCATGCTCAAGAGGGATTGAGCTCCATGATCCCAAGCTATCATCATCCCATGAGCTACATGTTGCCTTTGAGAGGTGGTGGTGATCAAGTGATGAATTCAAGGCTTTTGGCCCCAAAAATGGAGCATTTTTCATCTAACAACTCTGTGGTGAGCCATTCACAAGACACTGGACTTAGCAACGAAAACGTGGCGAATGAGATAACGTCGAAGAAGGCATATGATGATCAAGTGCTTGAAGGGCTCAGTTTCAGTCCAAATATATCGGATTTGGACTCATTGTGGAGCTACTGATCAAGAACATGTCGATTCTGGATTTACTGCATATGGATGCAACTAATTAACGCCCTTCGAAGGCCGTATTTTAGTCCTTCAAGAAGGGGGGAAACTATCCATGGTGTATGGTTTAAAAAACTAATGTATATAGAAGTACTAATTCTATCAAATTTTTAGGAAGTTGATCATTTGTACATTTTTCCCATTGATTTTAGATCATAGGTAAATCATTTGCTAACGTTGTGGATTATGTACAATTGTGTCTCTGATTCTTTCATTTTCACCAGTGGATTAATTAGTTCTTTGGTTTGATTTTAATTTTATGTATGATTCTTTCATGTGATCTGATTACGCCTTTTTGAACATCATCATTAATCTAAATGAATATTCCATGATTAATAATTAAGTAAACTCTTCATTTAACTATGCCACCAACCCTTATTTAATACTCTTTCAACTATACACTAGGAATAAGAGAGTTTGGAAATAAGTTCTGAAACTTTTGCTATTTTGAAATTTCCAATAGAAATTAATTAACCTGGTCAACAATATAGTTAAAATTTGCCATTTTTTTCAAGAAAGTGGTTCTATGTGCACTAACAAGTCTTTGAGATATCACATTGTTTTGGTGGGTTAAGTGGGGGTTATAACCCACTTTTTTTTGTTCAACACAAATGTGGGTGAGGGTTTCAACCCCCCATATCCTTCCCTAAATAAAATAAAATTAAAAAAAAAAATCCAAGTACAGCGTGTATCGCACACGCTTGGCAATTTGGCTCAATCAATTTTTTTTTTTTAATAAAGCCAATCCAATTTTCTTCCCTTTAAAATTTATAATAGTTTTAAATTAAAAAAAATATTTATAACAGTTTTTAAATCTGTATTGTTCCAAATAATATAAATCGATTATTTATATAAGTAATTGCATTAATACAAAATAGATTGATTTATTTGAATTAATGACACAAAAAAAAATAATACGAAATAATTTTAATAAATAAATGTTCCCAAAATCAAACAATATTTATATTTATTCCAAAAAGAATTCATTGATTAAAAATAAATTGGAATGTGGACATATTTTGTATAAAATATTAATAGAATTAGTGAGTGGATTGTGACTCCAACAAAATGGGTTATAATTATGTAAATAAATGTGAGTTAAAGGTTAAGGTACAAACGAGATCATTAATTTATTATTACAATGTGTACATTATCTTGTATTACAAAATAACTACCACACGGTATATGTGTAAATAATATAACTAAATAACTAATTAACAAAGTTCTAATTTGATCGAGGCGATGTGGAGGAGAAATGTGTGGGTCAATGTAGTTGCGATCTTTATAACAGTCATTTTTAAAGAAATATATAGTTTATTTTTTTCTTTCAAAAAAGCAAATTAGTGTTCTGTATTGATCATGAAGTCGTTTTACTACATATTTACATATTCACGAATTTATCTTCCATTCATCCTCACGAAGGGTCCTATGTTACAATGTGAAGCCAAAAATAAATAAATAATAAATAATAATAAAAAAACACCCAAAGTGATTGAAATGGATCAGCATCAAAAGTGAATGTACTTAATTAACGCTCAAACAATATATAACATATATTTATATATATGTTTCAATAGATTCTTGCTTAGAGTCTAATGTTTATGTTCATCAGAAGGGGTGTAACATATATATCCTCAACAGTCTAGGCTATATGTAACGTGCCATAACTTAATCATCAAACATTTTAGAATTATTGGGGGTGATTGGATAATTAACAAACATTATTATTTTTTTTTTTTAGCATTAATTAGCCAATATATTAATTGATGAAGTGTACACACAAAAGTAAAAAAAAAGGGGAAAGCCAGGTTTAGCTGTTGGAATATTCCCAGCTTCCTTTATGAATTTGCAACTATGTCCGGTTAGTTCTCCTACAATTATGCATGTACTCAACCTTAATTGGACCACACACACATGTATGAGAGAGAGAGAGAGAGAGAGAGAGAGAGAGAGAGAGAGAGAGAGAGAGAGAGAGAGAGAGAGAGAGAGAGAGAGAGTATAATATAATATAGTTTTAATTTTAATTTTTATTTGAAGGGAATTGAGAGAAGTTTACTAGTTCAGTATTGAAAGCTAAGCTTCCCAATGGTTCATTCTTGCACGTATGGTAACTATTACTTTGAATTTTGATGCTTCATTGAAGCAATTATCAAGAAAACATTATTATTTAAATAGCATATCCTGATTAAGATTCCCAGTTTTTTTGCATGGAATTATGGAAATTGAAGTAAGTGGCACTCTTCTCTTGAATAGATGTTCTATGCATATATAGAGAGAGAGAGAGAGAGACTGGATCCCTCCTATTAAGGATAGATGCAATAGCTTCTTGCAACTCTCCCTCTCCCTAAACCTTGTATAGAGTTGTTAAAATGAGTTAGACTCGTTGGGTCGATTTGTTCTACCAAACCAAAACGATAGGTTGAGTTGAGTATTTAGAGATCCACATTTTAATAGTCTGTTATAAGTCGGACTTTACCAAAATGAGTTCTGGCCCCTGCAACCTTCGAACTTTTATTGGATTGACCGTCCCTTCTATTTTTTTTTTCCTTAAAAATATAGATGAAATAAGTAATGATATACAAAATATTAGTATGAGTCGTTTAGATATATAGAGATGCAGAATTTTAATGAGAAGTATTAAATATATATATATATATATATATTATCAATTGAACGTATGTAGATTTTAGTAAAATATTTAAAATATTGTTTATATTACTTTTTTTTCTTTAAAAATATATATAAAAAATGAAAAAAAAATCAAATAAAAATTCTGATGGACTGACCAACCCAGCCAAGCCCACGGCACATCAATGAATTAGAAGGGTTGAAATTTTGGCAACCCGCCTGCCCTACCACATCTCCGAGGAAAATATTAAGAAAAACAAATCTCATTCATAATTTTCATGTCAACATAAAGTTTCTATAATATAACATATATTCCTTCTATAAAAAATCCTCTAAAAAGTAACACATATATATAATTGAATCAATTGGATTGAGATGTGAGTTGACCTATCTCGATGTAATGAAGTAAAAATCCGTGAGACGGTCACAAGACTTACTCATATTTATTTGGGTCATTTTGAACACACCAAATGTATTCATCATCATTTAGGTTGTGGGAGTTGTAGAATTTCTTGAGAGTTAAGGGGCTGTAGTTGAAAATTGGAAAATTAAGGGGTTGTATTTATAATTCTCCTTCAAAAAAAATCCTGTTTTGTAGGACATGGCAGTAATGGCGCCAACGTTCACTTTCCCAAGATACGGAATAACGGCCAGAAGATATAAATAATCCTGGTACGACACAACTTTTCCCCCTTTTTTGTTGTTTTATTAGGTGAAAAAGTACTTAAATAATTAAGATTGGGTTCTGATCCATTCATAATGTTTGAATTGATTTTGAACAATTTGGATGAACATTAAATGCACAGTAATTTGAGTGAAATCTTGTGTTTCAGGTTGCTCAATTGAAACACAATTTTAAGACTTCATTTGGATGAGAGATTTGAAAATTCTAGCAGTAAATCTATTAGTGTTTGAATAAATTGCAGATTTGAAATTTATCACTTTCATTTTGATCTTATTTTTGAACAATATGAGTAGATTTGTATTTGAAATCCATTTATTTCAAGTCCTGAATTTCAAGTGAAGCTATCAGTGAATAAGTTCTTTTAGGTAAATTATTTGTTATGAACTTATGATGCCCTTAATGAAATAAAAATTATTTGCAATTAAAAAAAAAAAAAACCTAAGGAAATTGGTAGTTTCTGATTTGAGTTACCCTCATTTCAGGTAAATCTCTGAGTTTTATTATTCGTTAAATTGACTCCATAATTTGATGGCTTTCTTGTCATTTATGATTTGTGCTATTATATTATCTCAATTTAGAGCTGCAAATCAATAAAAAAGGATTATAATTTCACAATTTTACATCAATTGGAACAGCATTGATGCTGTAAATTATATGTGCCGTTTGATGTAAATATTAAACATATATAACAACGCTAGTAGTTGGAGAAAAGTGTATAGTTCCAAGGAGCATAGTACAAAAGGCAAGTCTTGACAAGTAAGATAAGAATGAGTAGAGACAAACCACAAAGAGTTCAATATGAAATGGTATAAAATATATTTGTGTGATGTGCATGGTTTTAGCATCAGTTATTTCCGGAATTTTATAGTGTTTGGTTTATTTCTTGTGCTAATTTTCCACAATATATGCCAAACTAGATTATCTATTCAAGAAATGAGCATGTATATCGATGATTTCATCAAATATAAGCCAGCTAATCACATGGTACAAGATCTTAGTTGAAGCATTTTGATATGAAATAACTATCTGGACTAGTTATCTGAATTGGATGATTACGAAAATCTTGACTCGTAATGAATTTCGCTTCTGCATAATCTTGCAAAAAGAAATAAGAATAGCATTTCATATAGAACTTACCATAATGTACAGTAAGAGATATAAATTTTCAACTCACTCGCTCCACCTTGAGGAGGGTCGAACTCATCTAACAATTGAAAAAGTATGTTTTTAGCTGCTCAACTTCTGAGACTTGTTGATGAACTATGAACATAACAAGATTGAGAAGAGATGGTCGAAGCTGATACAGAAACGGAACAGTCGTTCCTGAATTCTTTCTTTGGGAACGAAACATTCCTTTGTAGTGAAGCAGCATGAGGGCATTTGCCTTTCATTTTATGCAATGCGCATTTGCAGTTTTTATGATATGGCCTTCGCTCAATGTTGAAGTCGCACATTGATAAGCTTCCATCGAACACACTCTGAAACATCATATCAGCTGCTATGGTGGTCATTGCTCTTCTCTTTCTTCTATCGGTTACCTAGATTTCTAATGTGGTTTCAAGTGTGGTGTCAGAGTTGTTACAAGTAAAGTGATTGGGTAGAGAAATTGTCTGCATTGTTGCATGTTTCTTGAAGGGTTTATATAGATGTAAGGTTATTCCATCTATGATTAAAACTAGGTTTTAGTAGCAACCTAGATTCTACAGAACAGTTGGATTTAAATTTCCTTTGAAAAGTTCAAGAGGAATTTGGTATAGAGTTTTTTTCAACTATGAAGTTGTTTTGTTCTGTTCTAAAAATATTGTACTTTTTACTATGAAAAATTGTTCTCCTAGTTGTGGGACATAGGGATGTGAGCAAGGCAAAAGATGCAAAAGTATCACACGTGTTTGTTTGATAGTCCAATGTTGTCTTATTTAGGCATGCACTATTGGGGAATAATAGTTACGTGAAACTAAGGAGTTTGTTTCTTATTATGTCTTCACTTGATTCTTCATGCATGGCCCCACAGATGGTGTATTACAAGAAATACTGCAAATACATTAGTTTTGAATGGTCTTCCTTAATGAGAATCAAAAGTTGCTTTGTGCTGATCGAATTGTAACATTTTCTTCTAACAACATTGTTCTAAGGTTCTTTTCTTTTTATCTTTTTTCATCTCTTTTGAAGATTGTGTAGAAAATATTTTGGCTGTTTATTATTTTCATCCTAATGACTGAAAGCTAATTGTAGTTTTTTTCAGCTAAAATCTGTCGATTCTGTTATTAATATTGTTAGCGCATAACATCTATTTCAAATTTGACCTTCGAAATTGTTTTAGGTGTACTTAAGTTCGAGTCACATGGCCAATATTTTCTCCTTGATTGAGTTTCATCTTCTTATGTTTTCATCTTTTCCCCCCCTCTGCAGTAGAATGAGCACTTCGGTTGATATACTTTCTTAAGATAGCATTCTGACGAATATCGCCTCAATGTTAAAACCTTGAAATTATCATATTTCTAGGATATTAATGTGTAATTGTTTTGTAGTTATATGTGGAAATCCAAATATACTTGGTTGTTATAAGACTTTTGAGTACTAAAAGATTTTGGCAAGAATGACAAGCACAAGCAGACACATTTCCTGTTCAAACAAGATTCTTGTAGTATATTTACACTGGTGCAGCGTGAAGTCTTATAAGCTATAATAACAAACTTTAGCATCTAGAATTTTTATTTAGAAACAGGTGTGAACATAGATAACTTTGTCATATTAGAAGACAGTTAAATACTAAGGTTCAAGATTTTTAGTTTAGTTTAAAGTATCAAAAAATCATTGCAAAATCAGTAGAAGTAGGTTCATTTTGTCCTGTTCGTCAGCTTCTTTTGTTGATAGTAAGCTGGGAAAGAAAGGGATGCTTATGTATCCCTCATTTTGGCAAGGAATTGTTCCAGAATTAAAATATTACATTTCGTAAATCAGAGTGTTGCACTTCCCTTATGTTAGAGGCAAATACAGGTTTATGTTCTGCTTTAAACGATTCCTGCGAGTGGTTTTCTAGGACAAATTTGGTTCTGATAAGACCATTAGTAGCAATGGGAAAATGACAAGGTGGAAATGTCCAAATCACCCTCTTGTCATGTAAGACAAATTAAAACACATAAATATAGTCAGTATAGAACTTTTTTCTTTTCTGGAATCTGTGGTGTTGTATCATAGCAGTTATGTTCCAGGGTCCATCGTGTCAAGGCATGTTCTTGTGTGAATTTTGAATTGCGTTTCACGTCATAGTAATGTTCCAAAATAATGTACTTAACACATGCTAATATAGATGTTGTTTTGAACCCTGCTTGGGGGCGAGAATGATGAGAAAAGATGAAGGAGAGGATGATAAAAACGGAAATTCAAACACTTTCAATAGTATCCACTTTTTGCTTGATCATATTTACATTTTTATCTGCTTAAACTAGAGTACATTCACATTTTCTTGTCTAAAGACCTACTGTAACATGATCAATTCATATTGCACTGTTTTCTATGATACGATGAAATAGAAATTCAGTAAAGTATTTGCATATGGTCACCATCATCCTCTATAAGTAAATCAGAAATGAAAGATGCGGAATTTAAGAATACCATTTATATAGAGCTTACCAGAATGTACAGTGCTATGAATAATGTGCTAAATTCAACTCACTCTGTTTATTTAGAGGGTTGAATAAGATCTATAAACTGAAAAGTATCTTCTAAGCTGCAGACATCTTATATTGCTCGTTGTTGCTACTGCAATTTATTATACACTCGATGATCCACTCTCTACTCGTAGTTAGTATGCTATGAATGTGTGAAGATTGAAAAGAGATGGTAGAAGCTGATACAGAAAAGGATTTTGTGTATCTTTTTTTTGGGAATGAAAGAATCCTTTCTTGAGAGCATTTCATTCACATTATGCAATGCACAAAATGTCCAAGTCACACATTGATAAGCTTCCATCGAACACATTGGTGGCCATTATTCTTCTCTTGATTTCTTAGATTTCTAATGCAGTTTCTGGTATGACGTGTCAGAGTTGTCACATTGTTGTGTGTTTCTTCAAGGGTTTTTATATAGATGTAAGGTTTATGCTTCTGTGATTAAAACTATGATTAGCAGTAAACTAGATTGGAGAGAACAGTTGGCTATAGATTTCCTGTGTGAAACTATGAAACTGTTTTGTTCTGTTCTAAAATAATCAATCATTACTATGGGAATCTGGACTTCAAATTGTGGGGCCCATAATATCGCTCGTTCTAAAATAATGATGTCATTTTCAGCTATGAAATATGGGGGAATCATAGGTATGTGAAACTAAGGATCTTGTTTCTTCACTTGGTTTTTCATGCATGGGCCCACGGTTGATATATAACAAGAAATACTGTGGTTACATTAGGTTTGAATGGTCTTCTTTATTAATGTTCGAGAGAATCAGAAGTTGCTTTGTGCTAATGGAATCCTAAGAAATTTTTCTTCTTAAAATAATGGAAGAGTATTTTCTAAGGATCTGACTTTTATATACTATATATGGTCTTTTATTTCTATTGTTTTTCATCTCTTCTAAAAATCGTCTTCTATGTTATTGGACTATTTTTGGATTTTTCTTATTTTCATGCTAATAATTGGAAGCAAATTTTTGTTTTTTTCAGCTAAAATTTGTTATATCAACACATAACATCTATTTAAAATTTGAACAAAATAATGTTTTAGGTGTACTAAAAAATAAAAATAAAAATTCTTGAAACAATGTATCTTTGTCTAGATTAGTTGACTCACGTCAGTCTGTACTGACACTATTTAGAAATTTTTCATTGAATGGTGCATTGTCTTCTTTCCTCTGTAGTTTTTATCTAAGCCAAACTTTAGATGGAATCTGTGTTACTTCTCTTCTTGTTCATCAAAAATCAATACTTTATTAATAAAGTTATTTTATTAATAAGACTGTAACATACAAGTCTTTAACAAAAATTTGAGTATGAGAGAGTTTTCAAGATAAATGGAAAATTGCTGCATGATTATAGAAAAAGATTTGAAAAGCTCTCTCATATTCATTCAACTGATTATTCACAGAATATATCCTATTAATCTATTCTAACCAACATAAAAGTAATATTAGTGATGTGCAAGAAAGTTTTGAAATGTAAAGAGAAGAAAGTTAATGAACTAATTCACATTAACTTTACCAGAATGTACATTAAAAGACATATATCCTCGAGTCTATTTGTGCTGAAGAAAGAATTTTTTAACTACTTACTTTTGTCATTGCTCTCTACTGCTCTTAGAATCTACCTTAATCTCTTCGAAGAGTTGCCTACACTCGTAAGATGATTGAGAAGATACTGATGCAGAAATGGAGCAACTTTTCCTTAATTCTCTTGTTGGGAATGAAACACTCCTCCGTAGTGAAGCAGCATGAGAGGATTTGCCTTTCGTTTTATGCAATGCACATTTGCAGTTTTTATGATATGGCCTTCGTTCAATGTTGAAGTCGCACATTGATAAGCTTCCATCGAACACACACTGAATCAACATATCAGCTGCTATGGTGCTCATTTCTTCTCCTCTTTCCTATAGTACATGTGTTTCGTTTGTGTGTGCCACGTATAGTAGTTCAAGAATGTGCCTACGGAAATCTTTGCATATTTGTTGGAGAGTTTATATAGGGAAATGGATTCTAGTTTATTGATTACAACTATGATGGTGTTCCTAGGACTGAGATGAACTTTCTATGTAAAGTTGGAGAGAAATTTGGTTTGGAGTTTCTTTAACAACTAAGTAGGTTTGACCTGCATAAGAATTCTTGGCGATTTTTACAAGAGAACTTTTGATTCCCATTACTGAGGCTTAAAGAAAAAAAAAATGAATTGATGTGAGAGATGGCAAACTAAGGAATGAAAGCATCACTTGGTTTTGTATTTTGTATTTTTCTCTGTTTTAAACATTCAAGGAATCTATTTCTTATTAGTCCGCTGTTTGGAGTACTTGCCTTTTAGCATTATATTTATTAGTGTGGAAAATATAGTTTTGAAGAAACTAAGGACACCATGTTCTTTGTTATGTCCTCACTTGATGATTATTTGTGCATAGTCCCATAACAAGAAATACTGTTTTAACAAAACTGTGATATTGTTTTTGAAAAGAGAAAAAAGGCTTGGGTCTCACTCCAACATGTAAGACATAAGTTGGAAGCGATTACGTTAATTTGCCATGCTACAGGAAACTGATGAACAAACAATAGTACTTATGTTTATGTTCCGCATATCATATTGCGTATAACAATTCTCTGTGCATAACAAAATTGTTGACATTGGTCAAATTATTACGTAAATTCAACTTGTTGGTGTCAGTTTTAGCTACAAAATATCTTTGTTCAAGCTCATGTGGGATCAAAGATTAAGTTTGTGTGTGGAAATTTGGGGGAACCCATGTTTCTTGAACGGGTTATAGAGGGGAAAGAATTATACTCTGTTGATTACAACTTGTTCGAAACCTATTTCTAACTTACTTAACCGCAAGTGCACGGTGTCAACTATAGATAGGGCCCACAGAGACGAGTGAATTAGAACAATGTTAATTATCCAATTAATTTACCTAATTTTATCTCGACGACCGAATTATGAGAATTGATTTTAATTATCCTAAATCTAAAAGAAATAAATGAAATCACAAATCAAACAACAAGTATCAAGAAAATTAAGATTCAAACAATGATCCTAACACTACGATTTTATTCTACTTCAATATTCATGTTTACTAATATAGTAAAATCAAACTCAGTTCCAAATTATCTTATGTGGGCAATCACGATTATAAATTAACCTCTCTCTGGAGCAACTTAACCCATGGATTGATTATTAACCAACTCCCAAAAACTCCTAATTAAGATCGTATTCTCACCCCAATTATTACCAATATCTCGATCTAGTAATTATTTGAGTCATGCATTCTCAAATCTATAATTAGATATTTTCTCTCGATCTCAATCCAATTAATTAAAGCATGCATAATTTTTTATCAGGATTCATACATGTAATAAACACAAAGAAGCATGAATAAAATATAATGGATTTAAAGGAAAGATTAAAACTAGAAATTCAACAAAATATCCATAGAATTACTCTTGTGCCCTAAAATCACGAGATCCCTAGCAAATAATCATGTTCATAATGCAAAATAAATTACAAGACGACATGATAAAAATTAGAAATAAAATCAAAGAAAAACTTGGTGAGTTCGTGTTTGGGTGCTTTTTATTTGATCTTAAATCTTCAATTTCTTGGTTTCTTGCTTGTTCTCCAGATGTATTTCGTGGATACGAGTGCTCGTAAGTTGATATGAGTTCCAAAGATCCTATCAGAGTTCAAAATTTCTCTATTTCGAGTCTCAAAACCTCAATTTGTACCTAGGAGGGTTAGAATTGAATTTGAAGAAGAGTTTTAGTCAAAAAAGGGGTTTAAAACGGGCAAAAGACACGCGTCCTGATCGGGTCCGGAAACCCTGATCGGGTCGGAAAGTTTGGCGTTATTCTGGATAGGAAAACATGCGACCCGGCCGGATCCGGACAACCCAGATCGAACATACTGACTTTGCTGCTGCTTCAACTCGTGCACTAGGACCCGACCTCACCCGGGTTCTCACCTTTTGCTTTATTTCGACCCTTTTATGCTCCGAATTTGACCTTGGTTTCTTCATAAAAGTTGTAGCCCTTGAAGTTGGCTATCCAATTCCATTAATTTCAGTTCGATATCAATTCTCTACATCAAGTTATGCCCAAAATACTTGAACCTTGTCAAGACGAAAAATTGGATGATTGTGCACAACTTTCGTCTTTTTGTAATTTTCTGCTCTCTTGGAGGAAAAATTAGGAAAAGTTGTTGAGCATCTTCTTAGCTTTCCAACAAAACAAGAATCATCGAATTTGGACTTCTAGAGTTTGAGATATAATTTTTCTCCCAAAACTATGCGTTTTCGACTTCGTATCTCGACTCCAACTTAGCTTTTCAATCAATTGACGTATCTCGACTCCAACTTAGCTTTTCAATCAATTGAACTCACTTTGTGCTAAAATCTATCAAATTCCTTTCAAATCAAGCAAATATGTGAAATTTTAAAAAGATAATAAAATATATCTAAAATATCACGAATGCTTGTTTTTTTAACACAAAATGATATGAAATCAATCCCCAAAATGCATCATATACACAAGTTATACAATTATGGTGGTGTGTGTTTAGGACTAGCCTAGATTATGAGTATATTATCGTTTTAGTACTCTTACGTCATATTCAAGAGCACATTGGTCCGGATTTTTTGTACTATGAAATTGCTTTGTCTGTATTAGAACTCTTAATCACTTTTTACTTAGGGAGATTCTTACTCATCACTGTGGGCCTAAAAGACATGCATAAGACATAAGGGGCATTGATGGAAAGGATATTTGTATGACAAGGATCAGTTGGTTTTTGTTTTCCTCTCCTTGTATGCTTCACCAAATATTATTTTTCATAGTATACTCAGGTATCTTCTTGAATTGTACTTGACTATGTCTCTTACTTTGATTACTCAAGTTTGTAGCTATGGATTTTAAATGAATTTCATTTACTTACGTCCTTTTCTTTGTTTTGAGCAAGATAAATGCCTAGTTCTTGGCGCTTGAAGAATAAAAGCATTACTTATTCCAATTTTAGGATCTGGGAGTTTTGCTGCTCTGATGTTAGGATCTTTACAAATTTTGTCGTTTATCATGTTATAGGAGACTCTTTATTAAAAACATAGTTCACCACTTCAAACTTGACTGATCACATGTTCTTGTAATAGTGTTGGACACATCTTTATTTATTTTTCATCTGTGAAAACTAAACTATCATGTTTTATTCAGTTAGGTCATGTGCGCATGTGTGTGTGTTTCATTCATTGTTTAATGAGAGTTGTATAGATTGAACACTTCGATTGTTCATTTAGATAATTTCATGAAGTAGCATGTCCCATAAAATTTCACCTCACTGTAAAAACTTTGAAACTATCATATGTTTAGATTATTAACCTTGTTGATTTCTCAGTTATAAAGGGACAAATTAGAAGATACCTAGCTTGTAATAATATTTTGTAGGAAAAGAAGTTAGCAAGTATGACAAGCAGAAGAAGACACAGAATCTTGTACAAAGTATTTCTTGTATGCACTTGAGGCACAACTCAAAATCTTATAATAACAAACTTTTGGATCTGAAATTTTTATTTAAGAAAAAGCTAAGCATTGGAATTTATGTTAGATTAGCAGCCAGTTAATCACTAGGTTTACAGTGTCGAGAAATCTTTGCAAAATCAGTAGGGAAAAAAAAAATTATTTTGTTCTGTTCTTCAGTGACAAGAAAGTGATAGTACTAGTAGCACTGAAAAAATCATTAGTTCATCATTCTTCGCCCAAATGTAAGCAATTACCAAGAAATCAACTCGACTTTTCCTAATGGATTTGGAGTCGAATAGATTTTCTCTATAATGTACTAGTTTTCAAAGGAAAACGCAAATGTGACAACGATACATGATTATGGAAGAAGATAATGGTTTTGAAAAGCTCTCTTATATTTTATTCAACTGATTATTGTCTGAAAATCCTTTGAGAAGCTCTGTCTAATATTCATTGAACTGATATTGACATAAACTAATTAGATCTTACCAGAATGTACATTAAAAGGCATATTTCCTCAAGTCTATTTGTGCATGAGGAGTGGCTGAATAAAGAATGAAGCCAGCTTTTTAATTACTGGCTTTTAACATTGCTCTCTACTGCAACTAGAATCTATCTGAACCTCTTCGAAGAACTCCTAACTGCTATTTGATGAAATATGAGGATGCTACAGAAACACAACAGCTGTTCCTAAATTCTTGTTTTGGGAACGAAATGTTCCTTTGTAGTGAAGCTGCATGAGAGCATTTGCCTTTCGTTTTATGCAATGCACATTTGCAGTTACGATGATATGGCCTTCGCTCAATATCCATGTCACACATTGATAAGCTTCCGTCAAAAACACACCCAAACATCATATCAGCTGCTATGGTGGCCATTCTCTTCTCTTTCTTCTCTTAGTTTTCAATATCAAATGTGTTTCTTTTGTGTATTTGTGTAATTGGGGTGTGTGTGTGTGTGTGTGTACACCACAAGTAGAAATTTGTGGAAGTGCTTATAAAAATTGTTGCATGTTTTTTGGAGAGTTTATATAGGCCAATGGATTCTAATGTGTTGATTAGAACTATGGTGGTGTGCCTAGGACTAACCTATATTACAGAGATGAATTTCTTTCTATGAAAATTTCGAGAGAAGTTTGGTTTGGAGTTTCTTTAACAACTAAGTTTCTTTGACCTTTACGAGAAGTTTTAGTGCCTTTTACAAAATTGATGTAAGAGTTGGTCAGCTAAGGAATGAAAGCATCACTTGGTTTTGTATTTTATTAGTGTGGACAAAATAGTTTTGAAGAAACTAAGGACACCATGTTCTTTGTTATGTCTTCACTTGATGATTCTTTGTGCATGGTCCCTCTGATGATGCATAACAAGAAATCCTGCTATGTAATTGTTTATTGAGCATCTCAAAGAGCTATAACAAAACTGTTTTATTGTTTTTGAAACACACAAAAAAGTCTCGACTCTCACTCAAACATATACATTCAAACATGATTACGTTAATTTGTCATAATACAAGAAATTGATAACAAACTAATTTACTGACATTTTGAAGTACTGCTCATAGCTTACATATTGCATAAAATAATTGTATCAGTTGTAGCTACAAAATGTCTTTGTTCAAACTCATATGGGGTCAAAGATTGGCAACTGTAGACAAGTATAAGGAAATTTTAGATTCCATATGGCAACGTAACCGTTATGGAGGTTGTTGTAGACTTGTCCTTTTTTATTCTGTAACTTTTGGAATTTGTTGATAATTCCTGTTTTTTCTTTGCATCTACTGAATTATATTATTTGACATTGATCATATTTTGTTGTGTGTGCATAAATAAGTAAATAAGTCAGATTATCATTCATTTAGATTTTAAAAGAAAGATTACTGTTTCCATAGCTTTTAACAGAAAGTACAGAATGCGTTTTTTTTTTTTGGTACTATGAAAGTGCTTTGCTCTGTGTTAGAACTCTTAAGCACTTTTTACTAGGGAGATTCATACTTGTCAATATAGGGCCTAAAAGACATGAATAAAGACATAAGGGGTAGTGATGGAAAGAATATTTTGTCTGACAAGGATCAGTTGGTTTTTGTTTTCTCTCCTTGTAGGCTTCACCAAATATTCCTTTTCATAGTATACTCAGATGTTTTCTTGAATATGCTTATGCTGGAAAAAAAAATTTGTACTTAACTCTGTGTCTTATCTCGATTATTCATGTCTGCAAGTATGATTTTACAGTTGCATTTCTAATGATGTCAATAAGCAGTGCGAAAAGTTATCTTCTTGATCAATTTCTAAATATCACTTAACCTAATTGACTATAGCGCGATTATGTTTTCTAGAGCTTAGACTAATGATCTCGACTTCCATGTATATATGTGCTTACTACTACTTAAAAGTGGATGGGTAATGAAGGTTGATCAACACATGAATTAACTGATGTTTCCTTCTAAGTTGGTCATGTTTTGACATTTTGTGAATGTCTAATGAACATCATTTTACGAGGTCTATTCCTATGTACTTCACTTAGTTATAAGTCAACAAGAGGCACATGTTAAGGATATTAAAATATAGCCATTGGCTTTCTTATATGAGAATCATATTCATTGTAGAATCTTGTTCGAGTTTGGCCTTGTATGTTCCGGGATTGGGATCTTGACAACATGGATATTTATGCAGTTAGATATTTGTCTTCTTTGCATGTTATTCTTCCTTTTTTGTTTCATGCCATATCATATTATTGGTATTTTTTAAGTGGAAAAGCATAGAATAACATGGTCAAGTGCAAGACAAAATAAAAATCTTGATATAATAGCTGGTGTCTCTTTCTTGTTGTTTTGGAGCCAATGATACCTGCCTCTTTTTTAACCATGATTCTTGCTTGTTATTGTCGATCTGCAAGACTTCTGTAATTGCTGCTTTGTATAACTTCATGCATCGGAAATAGTAACAAGAATTGATGTTCTTAAAATAACAGAATATTAAGGCCAAGAATGTGGCCTTTTTGCAATGTCAAAGAAAATAAATCAGAGTGTCATTTGTAAATGAATTAACAAAATTTACAGTAAAAGGAATTATTAATCTAGAATCAACCTTGAGGAATGGTTGAAGAAGATCTAAAAACTAAGGAAAAGCCTAAAACTAGTTTTTGCAATGCACATTGCTTCAACTATAATGTAGCTGAACCCTCATTGATGGACTCTCTAACACTCCTACTTAATGAATTATGAGCATAAGAAGATTCAGAAGAGAAAGTGGAAGTTGCTATAGAAAAAGAGCAGTTGTTGCTAATATCTCTTTTTGGAAACGATACATTCCTATGCTGTGAAGCAGAATGCGAGGAGCATTTGCCTTTGGTTTTATGCAATGCGCATTTGCAGTTTTTATGATATGGCCTTCGCTCAATGTTGAAGTCACACATTGATAAGCTTCCATTGCACACACACCCAAACATCATGTCTGCTGCTATGCTGGCCATTCTCTTCTCTTCTTTCTTAGATTTCTAATGGGATTACGAGAGAGAGAGAGAACTGATTGTGTAGAGTAATTCTGGAGAAGCTAGTTGATATTGTTGCATGTTTCTTAAAGGGTTTATATAGAGCAAAGGATTGTTCTATGAACTAAGCTAGATTCTAGAGTTCTCAGCTTCAGATTCTAGATTCTTTAACTACTAAGAATTTGCTTTGACCTGTATGAGAATTCTTAGAATCTATTACTATTGAAATTTGGATTCTAGCAATGGAGCATAAAAGACATTTCCTAGATAAAAGGGAAGTGAGAGAAGAGAATCTAAATAATGAAAGCTTCACTTGCTTCTTGTCTCCTCTGTTTGCACTATTTCAAGAATCTATTTTTCATAGTATTCCGATGATTTCTGTGGTTGATTTTTTCTTTTATTAGCTGTACAAAACTAAGGATCTTGTTCGTATATTTTCTTCACTCTATGTATAACAAGAAATTCTGCAAACACTAGATTGGAACTTTCATCCTTAGTAATGTTGATCAACCGTCTTTACAAGTTTTCAGACCAATAATTTATGAGTTGATGCAATAGGAGAAATATTTTAGTTTATTTAAATTGTGATTGCATAGTCCAACATCTATGCAACTATCCTCGTGGGAAATCAGAGTGGTTGAGTTAATCGTTTACTTGTACCTTTTGTTATATGTTACTATATGCTGAACAATTTTGTAATGTTACTCAAATGGTTTATATTGAAGTCTTGAACCTCATGTAATTTGCAATGATACAAAATGCTTGAGATAATTGGTTTTGATGAATTACCAGAATGTACAGTAAAAGGAATTATATATAACAAACTGATAACTTAGGAAAAGGACAAAACTTGATTCCTAGCTACTTACATTTTATAATATGAAATTGTCTTGCTTTATGTTATGTTAGAACTCTTAAGCACCTTTTATAAGGGATATTCAAACACTTCACCTGATATTCTTTCTCATAGTATTGCACAGGTGTAGTCAAGGACGGATTTAGGGGGGGCCGGGGGCGTTAGCCTCCCTCGGACTTTCAAAATAGTCCTATTTACATGTAATTTTTTTGATGTTTTTTCATTTTTATCATTAATTTATAAGACTCGTCCCCTTTACATAGTAAAAATTTGTCTATTATATAGATTTTAGCCTCCGATTTGCTTTATGTTTTGATCTGAAAAAATTCACCCCCTTAAAAAAAAATCCCAGATCCGTCCCTGGGTGTGATCTTGGATGAACTTGCAAATTCATGGTTCAGAATTTAATACTGGTTATGCATATTTTGCTCTAAAGTGAAGTCTATTAAGGTACGCATTTATTTGATTATTGTAGAAATCATATTATGATTTTGAGGTGTAGATTTGTCACTTGTTATTATAAAAGAAGAGAAACAAATAAATGAGACAAGAGAGATACTAGAGTTAGCTTCTATATGAATTATTTTTAGTTTTTTTAAAATATCTATCAATTTTGTCGGAACATGGATAGTTAATCAGTTAGAATTTGTCTTCATTGCATTTATTCTTTCTTTCTTGCTTCATGGAATATCATGTGCAAATTGGCATTATTTAAATAGAATGATGAGAATAACATTGTTGAGTGCAAGACAAAATAAAATCTTGATATTGCTGCTCTCTCTTTCTTGTTGTTTTGGAGCCAATGTGAAATCTCCCTCTTTTTTAACCATTTTTTTCCATTTTATAACCAATAATTTTTTATGGGACTATTACTTTGAAGTCTCTTCAGTTGGATAGCAATTGCTAGTTTGCAGGGATCGTTACCTATTCTGTTTACGAATACGTAAATTGATCTTCTTGGAGTAATGGAATAATAGCCTCGTTTCTTTCAAGAAGACATATTTAGGACTAATATCAATAAAGATATATTGGAATGTAGTGATGTGTGTGCTTATTCACATGCAGTGTAGCAGATTTTGCAATGTCTAAGAAAATAAATCAGAATGTCATTCCTAAATGAATTAACAGATTGTACAGTAAAAGGAATTATTCCTCTCTAGTCAACCTTGAGGAGTGGTTGGAGAATATCTAAAAACTAAGGAAAAGATTAAAACTAGTTTTTAACTACTGACCTTTTGTAATGCTCATTACTTCAACTATAATGTAGCTGATCAGATCACTCATTAATGGACTCTCTAGCTAGTACTTCTACTTAATGAATTGTGAGTATAAGAAGATTCAGAAGAGAAATTGGAAGTTGATGTAGAAAAAGAGCAGTTGTTGCCAATTTCTCGTTTTGGGAACGAAACGTTCGTCTGTAGTGAAGCAGCAGCATGAGAGCATTTGCCTTTCATTTTATGCAATGCGCATTTGCAATTTTTATGATATGGCCTTCTTTCGATGTTGAAGTCGCACATTGATAAGCTTCCATCGAACACACACCCAAACATCATATCTGCTGCTATGCTGGCCATTCTCTTCCCTTCTTTCTAAGGTTTCTTATGGGATTACGAGTGAGAGAGAGAGAGAGACTAAGACCGTGTAGAGAAATTCAGGAGAAGATTAGTGTATAATGTTGCATGTTTCTTAAAGGGTTTATATAGAGCAAAGGATTGTTCTAAGACATTGTTTTGACTACTAAGACATTGTTTTGACCTGTACATGAATTCTCAGTATCTTTTACTATGGAGATTTGGACTGTAACAAAGGAGCATAAAAGATATTTCCTAGAAAAAAGGTATGTGAGAGGAGATGCTAAAGAATGAAAGCATCACTTGCTCCTTGTCTCCTCTGTCTGAACTATTTCAAGAATCTATTTTTTCCTAGTATTCCGATGATTTCTGTGGTTGCTCTTTTCTGTTATTAGCCGTACAAAACTAAGGATCTTGTTTGTATTTTAATTTATTTTTTAAATTTATTTAAATTTTGATTTTAAAGTCCAACAACTACGCAATTATTTCCCCTGAAATTATCTTCAGTTTCAGGGGAAATAATTATAGTTTGTTGAGTAGAACTATATAGGCTTACTTCTTACTACCAAAGTAATTGTCATGCTAAAGTAAAGTGCAACAGTCAAGAAGATTGATGAGCATATGAAATAAGTGATGACTCCTTCTAAGTTGGTTTTTCGAGTGTCTAGTGAACATCATGTTTCGAGGTCTTTTCCAATGTACTTAGTTATAAGCCGACAATAGGCTTATGTTAAGATATTAACATATAGTGATCTTCATTGTAGAATATTCTTGTTGAAGTTTGGCTCTGACCTTTGCTTGTCATTATCCTTTGGAAGAAGTCTCTTTCTCAAAACTTGTCTCTTACGAATTTCTTATCATTTTCATCCTGGGAATTTTTTATCACTTTCAGTCGGTTTGCATGCTAAAATCTTTGCCATCTATGCTAAAATGCTATCTTTTACATCAACTCCAATTTAAATTTATATTATGTTTGCTGTTTGAACTTGCAAATTCATGGTCCAAAATTTCTTCTTATTTGTTGTCGTGAAGTGAAGTTATAAATCCTCTTATTAAGCTACTCATTCATTTGATTCTTGTAGAAATTGTTTATGATTTCGAGGAGTATAAAAGAAGAGAAACAAATAAATGATACAAGAGGGGTGCTGCTGCAAAAACTAGAGTGAGCTTATAAAAGAAATATTTTAGTTTAAAATATCTATCAGTTTTTCAGAAATGGATAGTCAAGCAGTTAGAATTTGTCTTGTTTGCATTTTATTCTTCCTTTTTTTGTTTCATGGCATGTCATGTTCAAATTGGTATTTTTTAAGTGGAAAGGCTTAGAACATCATGGTGGAGTGCAAGACAAAATAAAAATCTTGATACAGCTGGTCTCTCTTCCTTGTTGTCTCGGAGCCAATGGTGGAATAACGGAACATTAGCACCGTTTCTTCCAAGAAGACATACTAAGGACTAAAATCACCATGGACATTCTATGAGTGATGTGTGGGCTCAGTGTAGCAATTTTTGCAATATGTCTAAGAGAATAAATCAGATTGCCATTTGAAGATGAATTAACAAACTGTACACAGTAAAATGAAATTTTCCTCTGTACTCAACCTTGAGGAATGGTTGAAGAATATCTAGAAACTAAGAAGAAGACTAAAACTAGTTATCTGTACTGACCTTTTGTAATGCACATTGCTTCAACTATAATCTAGATGAACCCTCATTCATAGACTCCCCAGTAATCCTTCTTAATGAATTATGAGTACAAGAAGATTCAGAAAAGAGAGTGGAAGTTGATATAGAAAATGAGCAGTTGTTGCTTAATTCTCTTTTCAGAAACGAAACATTCGTTTGTTGGGAAGCAGAATGAGAGCATTTGCCTTTCATTTTATGCAATGCACATTTGCAGTTTTTATGATATGGCCTTCGCTCAATGTTAAAGTCGCACATTGATAAGCTTCCATTGAACACACACCCAAACATCATGTCTGCTGCTATGCTGGCCATTCTCTTCTCTTCTTTCTAAGATTTCTAATGGGACTACGAGTGAGAGAGAATTGAGATCGTGCACAGTAATTTCGGAGAAGATTAGTTGATAATGTTGCATGTTTCTTCAAGTGTTTATATAGAGCAAAGGATTGTTCTTAATTGATCAGAACTATGGACTACGCAAGATTCTAGGGAAGAATTTGTAAAGTTCAAGAGAAGTTTTGGTCTTCAACTACTAAGAGGTTGCTTTGACCTGTATGAGAATTCTCAGAATCTTTTACTATGCAAGTTTGGATTCTTGCAATGAATCATAAAAGACATTTAATTCCTAGATTAAAGGGAAGTGAGAGATTCTATTCTAAGGAATGAAAGCTCCACTTGCTTCTTGTCTCCTCTTTTTGAACTATTCCAAGAATCTATTTTTTCATAGTATTCCGATGATTTCTGTGGTTGCTTTTCTCTTTTATTAGCTGTACAAAACTAAGGATCTTGTTCGTATATTTTCTCCAATCTATGTATAACAAGAAATGCTGCAACACACTAGTTTTGAATTTTCATCTTTACTGATATTAATCAACTGTCTGTACAAGTTTTCTGACCAAAATTCATGAAGATTTTAACAGAAATGAAGAATGGATATTTTTTTTTTATATATAAAATTGTGTTGCTCTGTGTTAGAACTCTTAGAACATTTTACCAGGGAGATTCATTCTTGTCGCGTTGCTTCACCAAATATTCTTTTTCATAGTATACTCAGGTGTTTCTGTCTGTGTCCTATTTCGATTATTCAAGTCTATGTATATGATTTTACATTTTCATTTCTTTTGATGTCAATAAGCAACGGAAAAAGTCATCTTCTTGATCAATTTCTGAACATCGCTTGACCAAGTTATAAATTGATTGATGATCTCTACTTCTGAGTTGGTCATATATTGGCATTTTGTGAATGTCTAGCGAACATCATCTTACAAGGAGGTCCTTTCTTATGTACTTGGGATTGGCTTTGTTGTACAAAAACCATGTTCAACCTAGAATCTTGTCCGAGTTTGGCTTTTTATTTTCACAAGGTCTCAAAAGTTTTCCTCTTGCCACATTGATATGACACTCAATTTCTTATCATTTTCATCCTAGTAAAATTTACTCTCTTTTATTCTGTTTGCATGCCACAATATTTGCCGTTATGTTGCTATTAATGCATTCTCAGAGTTTTTTGCTCTTTTTTTTAATATTTTTTTAACCTAGTGTACTTGTTAAACTGTTATCAATTTTTTGTTCCAAGTGAAGTTATCAATTCCTCTTACTAAGGTGCTCATTTATTTAAATATTTTGAAAATTTTATAATTTTGAGGTGTAGATTTGTCAGCATTATAAAAGAAGAGAAACAAATAAATGAGACAAGAGGATGCTGCTGCAAAAACTAGAGCGAGCTTCTTAAAAGAAGTATTCTAGTTTTTTTAATACATCTATCAATTTTCCAGAACATGGATAGTTAAAGCAGTTAGAAATCTGTCTTCTTTGCATTTTATTCTTCCTTTTTTGTTTAATAGCATATCATGTTAACATTGGTATTTTTTAAATGGAAAAGCATAGAATATAATCGTCGAGTGCACGACAAAATAAAAATCTCGATACAGCTGGTCTCTCTTTCTTGTTGTCTTGGAGCCAATGATGGATACCTGCCTCTTTTTTAACATTTTTTTCATTCTTGGTATTGTTCAATGTGGAACACTTCTCTATTTGCTGCTTTGCAGAATTTCATTGATTGGAAATGGACAAATGGTAATCAAGAATTTTATGGGACTATGAGTTTGTACGCGATATTCCCTATGAACTCTCTTCAGTTGGATAGTGAATGCTAGTTTGCAGGTCTTGTTACCTATTCTGTTTATGAATAAATACATTGATCTTCTTGGAATAACAGAAAATTAGCATCGTTTCTTCCAAGAAGACATATTTAGTACTAGAATCAACAAATATGTGTGCTTACTGACATGCAGTGTAGTAATTCTTGCAATGTGTAAGAAAATAATTCAGATTTTCATTCGTAAATGAATCACCAAACTGTACAGTAAAAGGAAATTTTCCTCTGTACTCAACCTTGTGGAATGGTTGAAGAATAATATCTAAAAACTAAGGAGAAGACTAAAACTAGTTATTTGCACTGACCTTGTGTAATGGACATTGATTCAACCCTCATTGATAATTCCCTAGCTAGTACTTCTATTTAATGAATTGTGAGTATAAGAAGATTCAGAAGAGAAATTGGAAGATGATATAGACAAAGAACTGTTGTTGCCAATTTCTCGTTTTGGGAACGAAACTTTCGTCTGTAGTGAAGCAGCATGAGAGCATTTGCCTTTCATTTTATGCAATGCGCATTTGCAGTTTTTATGATATGGCCTTCGTTCAATGTTGAAGTCGCACATTGATAAGCTTCCATCGAACGCACACTGAAACATCATATCAGCTGCTATGGTGGCCATTGCTCTTCTCTTCTTTCTAAGATTTCTAATGGGATCAAGGGTGAGAAAGAGAGAGAGAGCTGAGATCGTGTAGAGTAATTTCAGAGAAGATTAGTTGATAATGTTGCATGTTTCTTCAAGTGTTTATATAGAGCAAAGGATTGTTCTTAATTGATCAGAACTATGAACTAAGCTAGATTCTAGTGAAGAATTTGTGAAGTTCAAGAGAAGTTTTGGTGTACACTCTAGATTCTTCGACTACTAAGACGTTGTTTTGACCTGTACGTGAATTCTCAGTATCTTTTACTATGGAAGTTTGGACTGTATCAAAGGAGCATAAAAGACATTTCCTAGAAAAAAGGTATGTGAGAGAAGAGATTCTAAAGAATGAAAGCATCACTTGCTTCTTGTCTCCTCTGTCTGAACTATTTCAAGAATCTATTTTTCGATTATTTCTGTGGTTGCTTTTCTCTTTTATTAGCCGTACAAAACTAAGGATCTTGTTTGTATATTTTCTCCACTCTATGCATAAGTTTTGAATTTCCATCTTCACTGATGTTAATCAACAGTCACTACAAGTTTTCTGACCAATAATTCATGAGAGATTGCAATAGGAAATATTATTTTTACCAGAAAGGTTCCTATAGATTTTAACAGAAAATAAAGAATGGATTTAATTTTTTTTAATATAAAATTGTGTTGCTCTGTTAGAACTCTTAAGAACTTTTTACCAGGGAGATTCATTCTTGTCACTTTGCTTCACCAAATATTCTTTTTCATAGTATATTCAGGTGTTTCTGTCTGTGTCTTATTTCGATTATTCAAGTCTACATGATTTTACATTTGGTTTGTAATGATGTGAATAAGCAACATGAAGAGTTATCTTCTTCATCAATTTCTGAACATCACTTTACCAAATTAATGTAAATTCTGGAGACTTATATTTTCTATAGCTTAGACTAATGATTCATATTTTGGCATTTTGTGAATGTCTAGTGAGCATCATCTTACAAGGAGATTCTTTCCTATGTACTTGGGATTGGCTTGGTTGCACGAAAACCATGTTCATCGTAGGATCTTGTCCGAGTTTGGCTTTTTTTGTTCCAGGATTGGGATCTTTACACATCATAGTCTTTTCAAAAAAGACATTGATCACATAAGATTTTTGACTATCTATTTTCAGAATTTTCACAAGTTCTCTACAGTTTTCTTCTTGCCACATTGAAATAATACTCAATTTCTAATCCATTTCATCCTAGCAAAATTTAATCACTTTTATTCTGTTTGTATGCCACAATCTGTTGCTATTCATGCATTTTCAGAGTTTTTTGTTCTTCATTTTCCTCCTTTTTTTTTATCATTTTTTTTGTTCCAAGTGAAGTTATCAATTCCTCTTATAAAGGACCCTTTTATTTGATTAAAAAATTTATAACATTGAGGTGTAGATTTGTCTTCATTATAAAAGAAGAGAAACAAACAAATGAGACAAGCAAAAACTAGAGTGAGCTTCTTAAAAGAAATATTCTAGTTTTTTAATATATCTATCAAATTTCCAGAACATGGATAGTGAAGCAGTTGGAAATTTGTCTTGTTTGCACTTTATTCTTCCTTTTTTGTTTAATGGCATTACATGTTCAAATTGGTGATTTTTAAATGGAAAAGCATAGAATATAATCGTGGAGTGCAAGACAAAATAAAAATCTCGATACAGCTGGTCTCTCTATCTTGTTGTCTTGGAGCCAATGATAGATACCTGCCTCTTTTTAACATATTTTCCATGCTTAGTATTGTTCGATGTGCAACACTGTCTATTTGCTGCTTTGTAGATTTTCATTGATCGGAGATGGTAACCAAGAATTCATGGCTTGTTAGCGAAGCAGCATGAGAGCATTTGCCTTTCATTTTATGCAATGCGCATTTGCAGTTTTTATGATATGGCCTTCTTTCAATGTTGAAGTCGCACATTGATAAGAAGAATTTGTCTTCAACTACTAAGTGAATGCTTTGACCTGTATACAACTCTCAGTATCTTTTACTATGGAGTTTGGATTCTTGCAATGGAGCATAAAAGACATGTCCAAGAAAAAAGGGAAGTGAGAGAAGAGATTCTAGAGAATGAAAGCATCACTTGCTTCTTGTCTCCTATGTTTGAACTATTTCAAGAATCCCTTTTTCATAGTATTCCGATGATTTCTGTGCTTGCTTTTCTCTTTATTAACCGTACAAAACTAAGGATCTTGTTGAAATATTTTCTTCACTCTATGCATAACAAGAAATGCTCCAACACACTAGATTTGAATTTTCATCCTTAGTGATGTCAATCAACCATCTCTACATGTTTTCTGACCAATGATATCTTGGATGCAATATGGAAGCTGTATTTTCATTTATTTGTCCATTTAATTTGAACTAAAATTGTGACTCCAACATGGGAATTTAGAGCAGTTGACTTGGGTGATCTGTGAACTCTTTTTCCCATGTATTAAGTTGTTAAATTAATCTACTAGTTTTGTGAATTTATTTGTGGATATTAATTTGTTAA
Source organism: Scutellaria galericulata (assembly GCA_946896805.1). Classification (NCBI taxonomy): domain Eukaryota; kingdom Viridiplantae; phylum Streptophyta; class Magnoliopsida; order Lamiales; family Lamiaceae; genus Scutellaria; species Scutellaria galericulata. The sequence goes on from OX335790.1 coordinate 17,997,065, forward strand.
AAAATGTTTCATGTTTCTTTTAAGGCTTTATATACAAGAGACATGAACTAGACCACAAGGTGCAATGAGGGAAAGATCAATCTGAAGAATGACAATCAAACAAATTTCACATACGTTAAATATGACAATGGTCATAGTATATAGGAAAAGAGATTAATCTATGTTGAATCATATCAATCTGGAGATTAAGAGTTCATAATCTGAAAAATTGTTGCTTCTAGATTTTTCTTGAATTCATGAACTACACTAAACTATGTCACTTGTTCTTAAGTAATATGTGGTGTGAGATGGAGAAAATTGCGAATATTGAAAATTTTGTGGAAATGATGAATTTTGTCCATCAAAATTTTCTTAATTCGGAGAATAAATTGTTGAACAAATCACGATTATTTTTGATCATTTGGAGAAGTGAATTGTAATGGAGTTTGAAAAATATAGCAGGGAAAAAAAAAAAAAAAAAAAAGTGGAGGATTGAAGGTGAAAGATGCTTTTTAAGATATGAAAAAATGAAATGTGATTTCAAAATATTAATAGAAAACAAAAAAAAAAAATTGTTTGCAATAAACAGTAATGTACAATGAATTTATTTTGCACCACGAGTTTTGTAACTCAAGTGGTACCCTCTATATAAAGGTGCAGATTATAATGACCACAGTTTGAACTTAGATCACACAGGTTTTCTAGTCTTTATTCCAAACTCTGGTCATAACAACCTGAATCTTTATAAAAGGTGGGATATCACTTAAACTACGATGTTCATGGTTTCAAATATTTGTTGATGAACAATTAATTAATATATGAGTATATATATTCTTTTTAACTATAAAAAAATAAGTTTTATAAATTTAATTTAAATTTTACAGATTTTAGAATAGGATTCTATATAAATTGTGGAATAGGATTTTCAATTAGCATTCTAATATAAAATTATTAAATAAAATATATTATTAAATAGGAAACATATATTAGTAATATAATAATAATAATAATAATAGATATAGATGTTCGGTAATAAATAAACAAGACAAATAACAGTTAGATAAACTAATTAATGAATAAAACCAAAGCAATGCATGTTGGTTTACATCTTGAATATTTGCGGCCCTAAATTATTTGTAATATAAAATGAAAAAATAAACATTAAACACTAGGATCTCCATTAGATACACATTAACACCCCTGGCCAAATCCTCTATCACATGTTTTTTTGCAAGTGCTTTTGTGTATTATATGTGCAGATTAATTTACTCATAAGTCTACATCTGAAGATGTTTGTAATTATTGTAAATAAAATTATTAAGAGGCTACAATTTCCATTAAATCCTAGCATAGGATACACCTGAACGCCCTAACTCTTAAATATGACATTATCCAGTACATTCCTCTCTTGATTTGGTGTAATTTTGTATGCCACACTTATATGATTACTATTTTATTAAGAAATTTAAAAAACTAAAATAACCATTTAATGCAATAAACTTATAGCCCATATGTGCCTAGAGTACACATATCACCACCTCTAATATACTCTATTATGTAGCTAGCTTGTAGTGTTAGAGCTGGAAAAATGAGTGTGTGGCAGTTGATTGTGGTGTAATTTCGGGATAAGCTGATTAGCATCAACTATTATATATAATTCAGAATTTTTTATTCAACTTGTTTTTGATTTGTCAACTTTTTTTTTTTTCCAGAATTTTTGGACCTAACCATACGAGATACTTCTTTCAAAAATAATACTCCCTCCGTCTCACAAAAATAGATCTGTATACTATTTTCGTCCGTCCCACAAAAATAGACATGTTACTATATTAGTATAGTTTTTAACTTGTAATTCCATATATGCCCTTATTTATTTTTTAGAAGAAAAAAAAAGTTGCATTGAATGTGTGGTTTTTATTTGTCCATTTTTGACAAATTCCCATAATCATTTCGTATTTCCAGATTTTCATTAATGATTAAATTGTCTCTCTTCCTCAAAAGTAGAAAAATGTATCTTGAGACAAACAATATTATTAATGCAATATATTACAAGTGTGAAAATAATTTTTGTTTCAATTAATGAAACTTCAAAATTGGAGTAGAATTAATTCTTTGAATAATTAATGTATGATAAGGGTATAACTGGAACTTCAAAAAATTTCTTAATCTATGTGAAAATAGAACTAGGCCTATTTTTGTGGGATGGATGGAGTAAAATAACAGCCTGTATGAATTTTTGCATTTCAAATTTCAACTATATATTTTTATTGGAGTATCATTTCAAAATTTTCAACATAAATTAAAAAATATTAAAATTGGATAAATATACCTTTACCTAATCAAAAAATTATTTAATATTCAAAATTAAAAAAAATCAAATTAATTTCGTAAAAAAAAAGATCATATCAAATTCCTAAAAGTTTACCTAAGTAACATTGATATGAATAATTTGTAAATAAACCTACATAAAAATTTAAAACAACATTTAATTGGAAAAAAAAAAAAATTGACCTTTAAAATAATATTTAATTGGGATTGGATCATTGGAGAGAGTATTTATTTGGTAAATACCCTTTTGTACTAAATCAAAAAAATTAATATCTCTATTACAACATATAATTTTGTTATTTTTTATGAAAAAAATATCTAAAATAACTATTACATTCATATATATATATATATATATATATATATATATATATATGACAATATTGTTGATTGATACAATGATAGATATTATTTATGTTATTAAAAAAAATATCATGAACCTAATAATTCAAGTGGTATCACATTTTTATAGATTGTCCAAATGTTTTTAGTGTTTATTAACCTCCCCCTTCCACACACCCCCAAACTCATAAAATTGTTATTATGAGTGTTTTTAGTGTTTATAGAAAGGATAAAATTGTAATTTTTTTAATTAATTAATTAATTTATTATATATCTCATCCAATATGGTAGAAAAGTAACTCCCAATACTATTTTGATCAAATTATGAGTTATCCCATATTTATTTTCCTTGGTTAAATTATCAACAAACTACTCCAAGGTTTGTTTGCGTAAATTACGTTGAATAGGTATAATAAATTTATAACAATCGAACTTTGATTGATAATTTGACCCAACTTGAAGAAAGACAAATGTAATTTCGTTTTTCCCTTCAAATGTAATTTTTATAAACATAGATTCATTTGATAACTTGAACAAAACAAAAATAAATTTAACTTCCGCAAACTTTAGATGCAATTCACCCTTATTACATTTCCTATTTTATAGGACCACACACCAAGATCGCTCTGAACTCACATTTATTGGGAATTGCAAGTGTGCATCCAACTTCAGAATTATAAATAAAAAATAAGAAAAGGCTAATTTCTGTACAAGATTCTGCTCTTATTTTCATTTCCAAAACTTGCCGATTCAATATACAACTCGGAATCTAAAAGATGATAGTGACATATAAAATGAACCATAGTGTGAATTGAAGATCAAAGCTCAAATTGCAACACTTTGGAAAGTTTCAGCGACAAAATATGTTCAGAAATTAAATCCAAGGACACAGTACAGATCGGAGCATTAATGTGAAATATGACTTGCAAGGTTGGAGAGAGAAAATTAAATGATAATTTAAAATTACAGGCATTTGAACAGAGTAAACACTGATTCCAAAATTACATCATTTCCTCTGCCCCATGCATTTACCAATTAAAAATAATAAAAAAAGAACTCAACCTGAAATCAATCCACTGATTATTTTTCACAATTTAGACATTTCACCAATTATTTCAGAAAAAGAAACCTAGAATTTAAACCTTAGGTGAAGCACCAACCGATACATCCTCCTCCGGTCTGCACAACAGCAATTGCGAGGGCGTCCTCGTGATCTCCGCCGCCGCCGCCGCGGGGGAGGAGGAAGGAGAGGGCGAGGACTGGCCGATGAGCAATAGCGAGCCTTCGCTCCAGGAGCGGCGAATAGGGTAGGATATGTTGTTTGATCGAGATCGGTGAGAGCAGAGGCCGCCGGAGTTGTGGAGAGCGCAGCCGCAGTTCTTGTGGTAGGGGCGGCGCTGGATGCCCATGTCTCCGCTGGAAAGGCAGCCTTCGAATAGGCCGCGGAGAAGGCCATCTCCACCTGCCCCAGTCGCCATGGTTGAGATCTCCACTTTTCCACTTTAGTGTATTTGTAATTAAAATCTCGATTGAATCTTCAGATATTGTGGGGAATGAACTTTATGGGGGTTTTTCATTTGGGGGTGGGGTGGAGTGGGGTGGGGTAGCTAAACGTGTAATGTGAGCGGGAATACCGTACATGTGGAGTGGGGTGGGCCGTGGGGTAGTACACGTGGCACATGTAGTGGGGGCCTCAACAACTTGGGCTATGAGCATCTATGCTCTAGTAAGTTCCATGATTAAAATTGATTTGAGACTCCCTATTAATTAATTGATTAATTAATTAATAGAGTGGGTCTTGTGAGATCGTCTCACGAATTTTTATTGTATTATGTGAGACAGGTCAATCCACAACTCAATCATCTATAGTTCAAATTTTACAATTCACATATTATTTGTAGGTGATGTGTTCCTTCATGGTAATTATATGTGAAACCGTCTCACATGAGTTTTTATAAATTAATTAATGGTAATATATGATCACCTACCTACGGCGTAATGCATGTGCAGATATTTCATCTCTTTAAATATTGCGATTTAAAATTAATGATTACATTTGATTTATAACATATCAATGGTCAACATATTAATATGTGTCCACAGTTGATAGGATAACAAACTTGATAAATAATATATATTAAAACTAATAGAATACAGGATAAAACATCAAAATGTAATCTAAATTGATTTCATTTTGAATGTTATATACATTTTGATTCACAATTTTACATTCAATATTTTTTTTTTAGTAATTCAGTATTAAAGACTCGTTTACTCTTAAATCTACTAGGACCAACTCATTTAACAACATAAAAATTTATATGAGAAGTCTAACAAATAGTTAAAATGAAATAAATCCTTATTACCCACAAACAAAAATCATTTTTCACAAACGTTTATATGAATGTGAAGTGTAGTTTATCGAATGACCTACCTCACGTAACTAGTGAAACGGTGTCACATAAGACTCGCGCATTTAAAATATCTCATAACTTGATAGAGTTGTCGTAGTAATGCACTCGGTTACTCTCCTTTTCATGCGTAAATTAATGAATTTCTATTTATATATATATATATATATATATATATATATATTATCGTTTGGATTTTACCAAATTAATGTTAGGTTAAAGATTTCTCATTATCAACTTCATTTTAAATTCCACAATTTCTATCTCATTTATATACCATCATCATAACTAACAAAATAAACATTAGGTTTTTCATCCAAACAATTTTAATGTTACAGCAGTTGTGTATATATTGTGCAAATGAGAATTTGGGCTGTGGACAAATTTCCAAAATTATTTTTAACCATTATATCTATTTTTGAAGTGGTTTTTAGTGTTTGTATTAAAAAATGAGATGTCGACAATAAAATAAACAAAAGATACACATCATAGTTTTTACAAAACCAGTAGGTGCACTTTCTTGACTATGAAACATGATCATAGGTTTATCCAAGAGAAAACCTAGAGCTATGGAAACAAATTTTGTATGCTAGCATATAAAAGCTTATGCAGAAGTCGGGACTATTTAATTGTTTTTAATTAATCTTAGAAGCAATTACATATATGGGAACCCAGTCCACAGTACCACAAAATATATAGTTCTGAACAAAACTACCACTTTATATAAAAATGTGACAAAACTACCACAATTTTTTACGACTCTTGAGCTGATGGGATTGGAATACTATTTGGTTAACTAACAATCAAATCCTATTAATTAAATAAGATTAAAAAAAATACTTGCATAAATTCAGATTTAAATGGGTAGTACTATTAAACAAAAATATTCCCAAAATTGATCCTGGATTCGTTTAAGGCCAGAAATACGTTTAATAGTGCAAATTGAGCAATTTTCGTTTAATAACAATTTGTAATGTTTTTAGTTTTCAATTGTTACTATAATTTTGTTAAAAAGGAGACATTATTATATGCATTAAACGAAAAGTTGCACTATTTGAAGATGAATTGTTAAACGAATAGTGCAACTAATTTGTTAAAAAGAATTGTTTAAAAAGGAATTGTTAAACGAATTTGTTAAAGAAATGTGAAAACGTTTGACTTATTAAACGAATTTCAACTTGAAAAAATGTTAAACGAATTTGTTAAACAAAAAATGTTTTGTTTGACTTATTAAACGAAATTCGGTTTTTCGTTTAATAGTGTATCTTCCAATTTCGTTTAATAGGTGGTTTTCGTTTAATAGTTCATTGAAGAAAGTTTTCGTTTAATAGTTCATCTTCCAATTGTGTTTAATAGGTGGTTTTCGTTTAATAGTTCATGAGCTGGTTTTCGTTTAATAGTTCATTTATCTTCCAATTTCGTTTAATAGTGTATAATTCCAATTTCGTTTAATAGATAGTGTATTGTTTAATTTCGTATAATTCTAAAGCTGCCAATTTCGTTTGAAAGTGTAATTATTAGTTCGAAATTTTTTGAAAATTATTACTTCGTTTAATAATTATAAATTTGGGGTGTTTGGTTTGGATAAACTGCTGTAGATTAGTTCGTTTATTTGTGTTTAAATTTGGGGTGTTTGGGGTTTGGATAAACTGCATGTTTGGGGTGTATTTTTTATTTGTGTTTTATTTTATTTTTTTTGCCGATATTTATTTTTTCTTTGTTTGCTTTTTTTTAATATGTATTTGGGAATTAGTTATATATTATAAATAAGACATACGTAGTTATATATAGTAATTTACAATTCTTGTACACATTTTAGTTGGATCGTGTATGGGTGTGAAAGGATCTTCAGGGTCGGTCGTCTTATATCAACGGATACACTCGTCTCAGTATATTGAATGACATAAGGATAGAGTTAAATGAAGTTGGTGTGGCTTGTATGAGGAAATTTAGACGATCATATTTCGGTCATTTTATTTTGTGGTTCACTGATACCGAGTCATGCACGACCTTTCTTCATATTCTCATGTGTCGTGAGGTTTCTCGAATTAGTGGCGATGAGGAGTACGAAAGATTCTTTTGCATCGGGAGGAGTTTGACCGATGGGAGCTGGATCGACTTCTCCCATATGTGAAAGGTGACAAACCAGGGTGGTTGAATATCAAACCTTGGTGGGAAGGTGTCCAAAGAGTACGTTTGAAGCATTGCAACGATTGTTTCTTCATCATTTATTACGGTTTATCAATAGTCCAATAAAAGTCTCTTGTTATTATTGATTTGTTAATAGGTATTCTTGATTCTTAATTTGGACGACCATTGGGTTGCTGCGTCCTTACACATCCGGTATATGACGTTGACACGGTTCGACAGTTTAACATACAAGTGGACTCCGGATGTGCAAGCACTCAGGTATCGACAGACCTTACCTATTCGCTGGATAGTACCGCGCTTGTTAGAGCATGTAGGATATTATGAGAGGTTAAACTACTCTCAATGGAAACCAAATATGATTGCTCTCAAGTCTATGCCGCCACGGTTATGTTATCGTCAGGACGATCCTACTTCTTACAGAATTTTTGCACTAAAGACGATAGAGAGTTGTATTAGCCGCACTTTTCCCAGACCAGAATTTCATCTCGGCGATTTTGAGATGCGACGATTGATGTGTCTGGCCTTATACAAGTTCTCAAGAGATGTTGAGCCCATCGAACCAGGTGATTTGGACTGATTATTAATTTTGATTACGTGGTATATGAACATTCGTAAGGACTGATTGTAATCTATGATGATTGACACCCTGGTTTATCAATTGCGGTTTTATTGTGACAATTGATTTATTTTGGATTTATGATTGATTAAATAGATATCTGCAAATATTGTACGAAAATTAAACGTAGATTAAATGTAAAACAATAAATTGTAAAACATTAAATGAAAATTAAACGTAAATTAAATGTAGAAACATGGTTCGAAAATTAAACGAAAATTAAACGTAGAATAAATGTAAAACAATAAACGAAAATTAAACGTAAATTAAATGTAAAACATTAAGCGAAAATGAAACGAAAATTAAATGTGAAAACAATGAACATTTGCACAACATTAAACGAAAATCATGAAAATTATTCTGTAAATTGCATTTCGTGTATTTAAATTAAATTCATATCACTATTAAATGAATTTTCATAATTAAACGAATTAGGTCAATTGAAGCCATTAAATGAAAATCATGAAAATTATCTTTATATTGCATTTCGTGTATACCAGAAAAATCCATACCACTATTAAACGAATTTAATAATTAAACGAATTAGCTCAATTGAAGGCATTAAACGAAATCATGTAAATTTTCGTTATATTGCATTTTGCTTATGTATGAAAAATTCATTACCACTATTAAACGAATTTGCACATTAAACGAATTAGCAAAATTGAAGCCATTAAACGAAAATAAGGTATAAAATACACATGCTTTATTTTGTATTTTCGTTTAATAATGTGTTTATGCAAAATTGAACATGCATAAACGAAAAGTTCTCAGTATTGGCTCAAATTTGGATTCTTATTAAACGAAAATTGTTTAATGGGTACATATTATTTTCGTTTAATGGGTACAAGTGATTTGAGTTCTAATTGTGCAAATTTGAATCTAATTTTGCACTATTAAACGAAAATCAACAAATGACATTTTTTAAATTTTCGTTTAATAGTTTAAGTACCACAAACTTTCGTTTAATAGTGTAGGTTCAACAAATTTTCGTTTAATGGGTACAAGTGATTTGATGGTTAGTTGCCCCAATCAATTTTAAATCCCATCAGCTACATATTCATCTTAGGACCGATCAAAAAATATGGCATTTTTGTACATCTGTTATATTTTATGGTAGTTTTGTCACTTTTTTATGTAAGATGGTAAATTTGTTGCACATTATATATTTTGTGATACAGTAGCCTATTTCGCCTTATATATATGTATGTTGTGTCACTTGCAAAATTGAGTGAGTTTAGATATTTTGGTAATTCATTGTTTATTCTTACATAGTTGGACTTTTGCTGACATATTGAGTCAAGAGCATAATAGACTAATAGTACTCTTGGATATATAAATGCATTAAAATATAGATGCAATTTTGTTTTGTAGTCTTTATCAAAATTCAAAAAGGAAGGACGCTTTTCTTTAGGATATCTTGGTATATACTTTATTTATTTTTCTAGATGAGTACTCTTTAGTTTGTCTTAATATTAACATTGTCCATTTTGAATTACTAATATCACATTGGCAGGTCTGATGAAATTATTCTTTGCTTGAAGGGGTTAAGTGTAAAATCAAATAAAGGGCTTGCATATAAAACATTATAATATACATAATTACATATATATAAAATATTGGTAAGTCCCTATAATTTTGCATTTTTTTTAAGCCTGAGTTCGTCTACTAATCCACCTAATGGAAGGTCCGGATTTAGATATGATTTTATTTTAGATGTCAGATGAATGTTAAAAAATATTGATATTTGTAATATTATATTGTTGGAAGTTGTCCTAGTTATGTTATGTTGAGAAATATAAAATAATGATTGATTTAGAAATGATTTAAATTAAAAATGAAATAACAAAAAATTTCAAAAAACACAACACAGATAAACGCATCATGTGTCTGAATTATTTTTGAAAAGTAATTAAACATCACTCATATATCTAATACATATTAAAACAAAGATGTAGCATATATGATGGGGCAAAATACATGCATGTATGGATGATATTCTTATTCTATTCAAATTCGTATACACATACACACAAACATAACACAGTTCATAAAGCATGCACAGTGGCCTTATACCTAAATATCTTTCATCGTAACCATAGCTTCCTATTTTCTTTACTGTTACATCATGTTTTTCTATAATATTTCAAGTTACCAAAAGCAACAAGAGATGTATGGTGTAAGAATTCTTGTTCTGTAAGATTGATTGTTGTTTAAGATGAGTATGAAGAGTACTTGACTATTAATAAGACTTTACAAAAAGTATTAAATCGAACCAATGTCTCTACTTACATCAACATTAAAAAATATATATACAAAAAGAATATGTTAATATTAATAACTATATATGATTCATTAGTTGGAGGAAAAACAATAATCCTAAGATGCAAATTCCACTACAAGGGCTTGACAACTCAATCATTGAGCTACGAAGTCAAAATTGATCAGTTCTTGTGCTTATTTTAATTTTGCAAAGAAGTACCAAAAAGTTTACTTGCCACCCTTCAATTCATTTTCTTCTCTTTTTAGGTAGTCTACTCAAAACTAATTTTCACAACCTTAAAAGTTTCGTGGAATTATGTCTATTTATTACTTAAAAGATTTCCGAAAGGTTAAGGGGCCGCTTGGTATGTTTTAAGGAATGAGAAAATGAATGGTAATGATAGTAGTGAGGAATGTAATAAATATTCTCTTTAAATTTGCGTTGTTTGGTTTACCAAAATTCTTTAGGAATTGAATCATTTTAATTAATTTTTTGTTTTAGAAAATAGAGTTATGGAATGAAAGTCATTCCTTAGGAAAATATGAGGAATCCCCGATTCCTTAGCATTAGGATTTGAAATAATTGTAACAGAAATCAAAGGTTTGAAATAATTGTAGTAGGAATTAAAGGTGTGTACCAAACACTTTCAATTCATTTCATTTACATTGCTTAGTTGTAAAGTTGCGTACCAAGCACGTTCTAAGTGTTACCATTTCTTGGCACAATTTCATACCAAAATAAGCAATGAGAAATACTTACTTTATTTCATCAATCAAAATAGAAATGAATTATTAATATAAACGGAAGCATAATACTTCTTTTTCAAATGCAATGGTACATATAATAACTTTTGGCAGCGGTTTTTTTTTTTTTAATTTTCGTTTTAATCAATTCTAAGTGCAATTTAATTTCGCAGTATTGGTTTTTACATTTGAAAATACTGTTATATTGACTTTATGATTTGGGTTTTACTCACCTTCATTATGAGTTAGGACTCGTAACTAGAAATATAGTTGCATTAATAATTATTATTCAGTTCCTTTAAATGTCCCATCATAAAATAGTTAATTATGTAGATACTAATATCACATGCATCCAAATTTTAAAATGATCGTCATTAAATGCTATGATATATAGATTTATTTTTAGCAATATCTCTTATGAGATTATCTCACGAATCTAATTTTACAAGATGAGTTAGTTTACAGTTTACAATACACAATTTAAATATTGAGTTTGTAAAAATTAGACTAGTTTGTGGATCGTGGGGATTCATCTAACGAATTTATTTCCGGAAATGTCATTTTTTTTAATTAAAAAAAAAGGGATAGATCCCCATAATCTAAGGAACTTTTTCTTGTGAGATAAAATGCTCTAATTTATATGATCTCTGTTACAAAATGGTTTTTGTATCTCAGATTTTGCTATTATTTTTTGAACCAATCTCATAGCATATCTTATAGTGTTAGCATAGCATCTCAACTAGAAAATTTTAATCATATCGAAAGCACAAACGCGCATTTGTGACATGTTTTGCACATTTGATTTGGTCGGTGATGCTAACCTAACCATACTGGGAACATTGTTGGTCGGCTCCAGTACCAATTAGATTTCTCTCATTTTTTTTAGCGTAGTTTAATTGATTTTATCTGAAATTAAATTGAATGAAAAAAAAATCGAAATCAAAATTTTCTAATTTTAGTAAGCCGAATAAATATGTAATAAACTAATAATAATTATATATATATATATATTGATGCATATATATAACTTTTGGTTAGTTCAAAATCGCAAATCAAACCAAAGGTTGAGTTTATAATAATTTGGAAGCATCTGGAAATTTTGACTTGGAAGAAGCCGGTGTTGCTAATTGCTAATATTATAAGTTTTTTTTTTTTTTTTTTCTTTTTAAGCTAAGATAATATTTTTATTTCAGAATAAAAGCTCCAAAGTGAGTTAAGCTAAACCCTTTTTCAGCCCAACGGATAGTTAACACATTTTAGGCCCATCTTCAAGCCCAAACCAGACTACCCATTTCCCACCCCTTTTAGACCACAATACACTGAACATTGCTTATTAAGTTCTAAAGAATTGGGTTTAATCTTTTATTGTAAAATGATGTTTATCTCATATTTTATTTATTACCTCATTGCCTGCTATATCAATATGCATATTAATAACATCATCTGTGTATATTACAGGGTTAAATGCAAAATCAATTTAAAGAATTGATATTTTTCATTTTGCAACTTAAATTCCTTTTAATTTAATTGTAAATTCTTTTTAATTTAATTGTAACATTAAAGTTTTGGGTTTTTCCGATTGCAATCTAAATTTCTTTTCCAATCATTTTTTTCAGAACATGTTTTAATTTTTTTCACTTTAAAACTTAATTTTTTTTTTTTTTATCCAATTACAATCTCTAAATACATTTTGATAATCTAAATTTCTTTTCCAATCATTTTTTTCAGAACATGTTTTAATTTTTTTCACTTTAAAACTTAATTTTTTTTTTTTTATCCAATTACAATCTCTAAATACATTTTGATAAATTTCAGAACGTAAGGTTACAATTGGATAAAAAGACAAAATTTAGGTTGCAAAATGAAAAAAAATAAATCACATGCAAAGCACATGATCTCCACTTTGCTAGAAAAATGGTCCGAAAAGTGTTTAGAAGGTTGCAGTGGAATAAAAAAAAACTTTAGATTACAAATTGAAAAACAATCATACTGTAAGTTGATTTTGATTTTTGCATTTAACCATGTATTATAACAAGAAATGGGACATGTGTTATTACGCACTCATCGTCCGTTATCAAAAGATGAACAACAAGAACACACAGATTATGAAGAAAATGCACACATCATTTCAAACAGCAGATCAAAAGCATAACCAAGAACAATTGATCATATTATAGCATAAGTCAATATCTCAGAACTACATCGTACATATTCAAGAAACATCCTGCGATTAATTTGTATACGAAAAAATAGCAAACTTTTTAACGTTATTTTTGTCGATCAATATCTCTCTAGTAAAACAACATCAGAAAACAAGAAAGTTGCTATCACTTCAATCCAACTTCACAGAAGAAAAGAGGTAGTGCACAAACCAGAACGAAGAAAGGAACCCAACCGTACCAGTTGCAAGCATGATCGCGACAACCATGAAGAGTGAATAGCCGAGGTAAAGGGTTGCAGAGACGGGCCCACTCAAGCTCTTGAGATCAAATATCAGATAATTGATGGAGTATAGGAAGATGTATATAGCAACAGAACCAGAAGCAAAGAAAGACTTCCACCACCATTTCCAGTCCTCCACACAAAGATGCATGTACGTAAGAACGAGGGACACCTCAGCACAGACGACCACCAAGAGGATAAGAACAATGAAAAGGAACCCGAAAACATAGTATACACGGCCCATCCAGATACTCGACATGATAAAGAAAAGCTCAATGAAAAGTGTACCAAACGGAAGGGTACCGGCCCCAAGAACCAAGAGCCATGATGGGTACTTTTGTGGTGGGATTTCTCGGGGAATTTGGTTGGTTCGAACAGGGTATTCAATGTGAGGTGCCTTTGCACCAAAGTAACCGCCAACTAGGGTTAGTGGGACCGAGATACAGAACCATAGTAAAATGAGAATGACGAACAATGAAAAGGGAATAGCCCCGGTGCTATGGCTACCCCATAATAAGAAGTTCAAGAATGTGAGAATGAGGAACGATATACCGGGGAAGAAACACGAGACTTTCCACGAGACCCCGACCCATCCCTTGTGGTCCCCAACGAAGATAGTCCTCCAGAGACGAACAGCAACATATCCAGCTGCAATTCCAAGGACCATGTAGAAAAACAGCATGCCTGTTATGAGGGTCCCGCGTGAGGCTGGGGACATAAACCCGAGGGCAGCGAACAGAATTGTCACAACAGCCATTCCAAGAATCTGGACCCCGTCACCGACCATGACACATAAAAGGGCTGGATTGGTAGGAGCACGAAAAACATCAGCAACAACAAGCTTCCATCCTGATAACTCCTCGTTCATCTGGGCTTGAGCTTCCTTGTCGAGCTCCTCGTATCGGGTAAGATCCCTCCTAACAGTCCTCAAGAAGATCACGAGCACTATTCCAGCCAAGAAAGTGATCACCATAAGAGAATTCAAGATTGAAAACCAGTGCACCTTAGCTCCCTCCATTTTCAAATATGCATCCCACCGTGATGGCCACTTGATGTCCCTCTCCACAAAGGATACCTCGTATGAAAACGTCAATGGCTCGTTCTCCCTAATAGGCATGGCCACTGAGGTTGGGTCGCAGCTGATTGAAGACGGGTACTTGTCATACATTTTCAAGTTTTTTACTGAATCAGCCTTGTGCTGGAAACTACAAGGAACGACCTCAAATCCGACGACCATATAACCAGGTATATCTGATCCTGGGTTTCCCTCGCTAGGGATCATCTCAGCAGCGTCCCCAGTACCCATCACATGAGCCACATTGGTCTCTTTGTATTTATTGATAAGGACAGTGAACTTCAAGTGGTTAAAGATATAGTAGCCTTCTTGAACCTTAGCACCAACAGGGTAACCCGTAAACCTCAACACAAATTCATCCTTCTTGGCATACCGAATCGCGGGTAAGTTATCTAGAATCACATTCACCTGATACATCTCATCAATCCTCTTTTTCAAAAGCTTAAACTCCTCACCAGATACAGGCTTACTCTGGCACAGGAAAATCTCGGTCTCATTCGTGTGCATCTTAAACCTATATGGAGAATTCTCAATCCTATCACCCATAAGGAGCTCACCGAGATTTTCTGCACTGTCCTTAATACCCTCTTTTGGCATACAAAATGGCAAACTATAATAGCTAAAGGGCATTTCAGTTTCAATTGAAGTCAAAGAATTCACTTTTACATTCAAGTAATCACCCACTTCGTATTTGTGGGGGTAACTACCAGGGAGATAAAACCCCTGCCCCAATTGAAAAAACGCCATAAAAATAAGCAAAACCCACACCTTCAATTTGTGAAAAGAATCCATCTTTACGGTAACAGTGGCAGATCTGGATGGCCCAGATCAAGAAATTAACGATTTTTCCCAAGAAACAACAATTCTTGAAGGGGGATCCACTATTGATCAGATCTGGTGAAATGTAACAGAAACTTTCAAAATGTAACAGATCAAAACGCGTTGAATAACACAAGATAAAAGCACTGTAGAAACAAGAAATGTAACAGAAACTTTCAAGAAACGATTCTTTACGAAGAAGACAATGAATTGGAATGCACAAATTAAAGAGATCTAAACTGACCTTCAAGTAGAATCAAGATTGAAGACCTTCTGGAAATGGGAGTTTTCAGCAGCGGCTAAGAACGTGTAGATGTGAAAATATAGAGAAGAAAAGCAGGGTCATTGGGTGCACCACTCGACTCTTATACTGTGTAATCGTTGTAGCGTCGGTGTGCGATGTCATGGTGAGATTCTTGCCATTTTTTTAAGATTGTGTGTGCAGTGTGCACAACGTTCTGTGCAAATTATTTATAATTAAGGACTGTGTTGACCTTTTATTTACACAATTCACCCTTAAACTATTGGTAATTATGAAAAAGCCCCTAATTTTGTCAGTTGAATATTACCTCCGTTCCCCAAAGATTAATTAATAAAATATTTAGTAAATATAATTATAAATAAATGATTATATTATTTATTATTTAATATGTATAATTAATGTATTATACTCAATAAAAACATAATAAATAAAACAAAATAGAGATAAAGTTGAAAAAAAATTAATTTTGTCTTTACAGTGAAAATGCGACAGTTAAATTGAAACAAATTTAATTTTATAAAATAATAATTAAATAAAAATGGATGAAGTATTTGAAAATCTTTTTTTTTTAGAGCGGATAAATATTATCAAGATTTAGCAAAAAAATGTACCTTACTTCCTTCAAACTTCAGGGCGACTCTCTTGTGCACGGGGACACGGATCCGTGCCCCCGACCCGATTTGACCCGTCTGACCCGCATATATATATATATATATATAATTTTTTCCTTTTTCAGAAAATGTGGAGAAAAACAAGGAAAATTTTCAGATTTGTATTCGAGATTTGGGTGGCTATGGTGGTGCTTTGAGAAGAGAGAAAGAGAGAGAGGGTTTTGTGTGAATGTGCTGAGAGAGAGAATGAAGAAACCCAAAAAAACTTACAGCAATTTATTGTTTATTTTTTTCGAAATTGTTTGATTGATTTTTTTGTTCTGAAATGTAAATTCGTATGATCTAGTGCTAATTACACTGGGACTTTAATTTGTTTTAGCAATAATTTTCCAATTAAGGAATGATTAATTGAGATCTTTATATTTATTTTCCATAATCAGTGATTCTTGTGTGATAGTCATTAATTTTGTTTGAAGTCAAGAAGGAGAATGAGTGTTTTTTGAGTGGAGATGAAATGTGGTTTATGAAGGAAGAAATTGTGGGTTCAATTGCAGAGTGAAAAGATGAAATGAAAATTCCATCAAATGGATGAGAGTGTAATACCTGTAAAAAATATATATGATACTATAAGTTATTTGTGTAATACCTAAAAATAACATATACAAAAACCTATAAGGTATTTATATAATATCTGAAAGTAATATGTGTGATACTTAAAAGATACTTTTGTAATACCTAAAAGGTGTTTATATAATACCTGAGAATAACATATATAAAAACCTATAAGGTATTTATATAATACCTGAAAGTAATATGTGTGATACTTAAAAGATACTTTGTATAATACCTAAAAAGTATTTATGTAGTACTTTATAGTAACATATACAAATACATATAAGATATTTATGTAATACTTGAAGGTAATATGTGTGATACTTAAAAGATACTTGTGTAATACCTGAAAGTAACATATACAAATACCTATAAGTTGTTTATGTAATACCTTAAATGATTTCATGATAATTTGAAGAAAAATAAGAAACAAGAAGATATATAAGAAGAAAAAGAAGAAGAATGTACTAAACAAATAAGAAAAATAACAAATAAATAAGAAAATAGACTAAGAAGAAGGAGGAGAAAGAAGAAAAAAAAAAGAGGAAAAAAGAAGAAAATAACACTATTTCTGCATAATACCTTAAGAGTAGATTTGTGATACTTGAAGAGTAAATGTGTGATACCTGAAAAGTAAATCAGGTGATACCTGAAGAGGAAATCATATGTAATACTTGAGAGTTACCTATAAATTATATGTGATAATCAGGTGATACTTGAAGAGTAATCATATGTGATACTTGAAGAGTAAATCAGGTGATACCTGAAGAGTAAATCAAGTGATACTTGAAGAGTAAATCATATGTAATACTTGAGAATTACCTATAAAGTATTTATGCATTAAACAAATAAGATGAATAACAAATCAATAAGAAAATAGACTAAGAAGAAGAAGGAGGAAGAAGAACAAAAAAAAGAGAAAAAAAAGGAGAAAACAACACTGTTTCTACATAATACCTTAAGGGTAGATATGTGATACCTGAAGAGTAAATGTGTGATACCTGAAGGTAAATCAGGTGATACCTGAAGAATAAACTAGGTGTGCGCGCGTGGCCTTCAATTGTGCGCGCGGCGCACAACAACTACAGTGTATGCACGCACGCGGGTCGGGTTGGGGGCATATAATTTTTTGTGAAAACTTCAAACATCTTTTTATGTAATACCGGGGAGGAGTAATGTCCTTCATGGAAAGTGGTTTTAGTTTCATACTAACACATCATCAACGATCATTGTTAGGAGGAAATAAAAAGGATTAATTAAATCAAATTTTAATTACTTAATTATATTTGTAATAATATTGGTCATCAATTTTGAATTTTTTTTCTATAATACAATATTTTCAATACTATTTATATATTTCAAATTTATTTTTATCTTGGAACTATGACTTACACTTATTAACATATAATTGAAAAGGAAAATCGATTATTATTTTAGACTTAAAATTTAGAAGTTTACATGAAATAAACAAAAAAAATACAAAACCGAAAAGATATGGTGGGCAAAGTGAATATGATAAATCAAACCTTCCAAGCTCTTTGAATTTAGATGATTAAATACAAATTGTAATTTTATTTGATATACATAAATCATACACTAGTGTTATATATTTGCAAACACTTTAGAGGTACAAATAAAGTCGTCAAAAAAGTCTAGGAAAAAGTTGGGTGAAGCAAAGTAATTATATCTAAAAAGTCGATTAGCCATTAATCTAGGGCATGTGAGTTGCTCTGGAAAAAAGGGCAAACGTGCCAGTATAGTGTTGACTTCGAATGGTTATATATTAAAGGGTTAATTTTATTTTCAATCTATATTATATTATGTATGTTTTTTTTTTTTTGAAATTATTTTTTTCTCTCATAGTTTATAGTATATGTTTTGTTCACGTGATTTTCACATGTCATTTGAAGTTTATTTCGTCATTTTCTAGGCTATTAATTATTTCCCCATTCAAAATCGAATTTGGCCCTAATTTTTTCCTCATTTTTTCTGCAAATTGTTTGAGCAAATGAAGATTAATGGTAATGTTAAAACAAAAATAAGATCTCTTTACAATTGAAAATAATTGATGAACCAAATTTACTCATGTTTTAAAAGTGCAAATGACAAAAATAACTCTCAATTAATACGTGAAAATCACGTGGGCACTTTCTAACTGGAAAATATTGACCGGAGGTTGCAAAAGTATATAAAGCGTGTAGTATAGGTTGTGATCGGGAAAAAAAAAGTTTCAAAACGTGCATAGTACAAGTTGGAAAATGAAATTAACCCTATCTGAAATGTAAAATCAATGTTAAAAAATGTTGATATTTGTAATATTATATTTTTGGAAGCTGTCCGAGTTATGTTATGTTCGGAAATGTAAAATAATAATTAGTTTATAAATGATAATGGATTTTTTTTAATTAAAAATGAAAAAAAAAAAAAGAATAATTTCAAATATACAATTTTTGAAACGTAATTAAGCATCACTCATGTATCTCATACACATTAAAACAATCATATAGCATGATGAGGCAAAATGCATACATGCATGATATTCTTATCCTATTCAGATACTTATACATATGTATACACTATACACACAAGAGCATTTACAACCATCACCAAATTTTAAGTTATAGTTACATTCTCTCTCCTCCACCTACCTCTCTACCTCATCATTCCATTAATTATAACTCACACTTTTTAACCCCTCCAACTATAGCATTGGTTAAACACTATTTGCAAATCCACAATCAAATCCCATTTTTTGTCCAAATATGATTAGATTTAATTGATATTTTTAAATTTTTTGAAATATTATTATATTTAATTTGAGAATTTATATTATTTAAAATAATTTCATAGTTACAATAATGTGAATAAATTAAATATCAATTTTTAAAAATTTTGACTTTTTTCAATATATTGTAAAAAAATTCTTATTAATTACTTTCATCTTATTTCGACGAATTATTAAAAAAATCAATTCATTTTAATATGAAAAATATAAAGTTGTAAACAATTATTATAAATTTAAAGAAGTAGTACATTAGATTGAACAAGAATTTTAAAGACAATTAATTGAAAATATCGATTATTTTTTGCAACGGCCATAAACGCTCTATTTTGACTTGAACACTTTAAGTTTTTTTTTTAGAATTCAATTAAATATATATTCAAAATTGGGGCAATAATAAAAAAAGAAAAATAAAATTATGCATGATTGTTTCATCAAAAATTGGAAAAAAAAAAAAAAACCAACATATATGTTTTGCATATTTAAATGGATATATATGAATTGAGAAAGAAAAAGAAGTAATATTAAAATATAAGTAAAAAAAGTGAAAAAAAAAAATTTTGAAAAGGGCGCTGACGGCATGAGAGAGATACTAAACGCGCCTAAGGAGAGAGTGAAAGACACACGCTACTCATAGATCAACGTGCTCTCACTCGCCTGCACCATTTTTTTTTTTTTTGGGTTAACCTGTGCTAACCCATTTTTTTCGATAGGTACACAAACATCACCATCAAGCTACTCCAATGGCATCTTAGTTATGGTTAAGTAACTAGAACCCAAAATTTTGAGCATTGTAAATGCTCTAACATAACTCATAAAGCATAGCCTTATACCTAAATATTTGCTCTACAAGTACGACTTCATATATTTTTATTGTGCTCTACTATTTTCCTCTTTAATACTTCAAGTTACTAAGATCAACAACAGGTGTATGGTGTAAGAACTCTTATTTCATCTAAAGAACATGTAAAATTGATTGTGCTCAAAATGAGTTTGAAGATTACCTGACCATTAATGAGACTTTACAAGAAGTTTCAAAGTAAAACATTTTTATTTACATTGACATCAAGAAAGGTATATATAAAGAAATAACATAATATGATTTTCTCGGACTATAAAAAGGACAAATTTATCTCGAACACCATCATTAGTCTTTTTTATATGCGATCTAATTCGTTTGATGAGAAAAACTTATAAACACATAATCATACAAGTCAACTTGCAATTTTAATTCATTAAAACTCTCCTCTAACTTGCCGATATTAAAAGATTTTAAAGTGTACATCATACAAATCAATGATCAAGTAGCCTATAAAAGTAGGTGTCAAATGCAAAATGGCAAACAAAGCTTAAATCTTGGTATCATTTAACGATATCCAAACCCATTGCAAGTTTTCCAAAATTTGAAGGATTTTTTATTTTATTTAAGACAATAAATACACACTCAGACAGGGTGGAGACTTGGGCCCCACTTGAAAGGGCATAGAGGATGTTCATCTTCTGGCGGCAGTTAATCCGTTAATTTCAGCCGTTGCCCCTTTCTCTTTATTCGCTTCCTCTCTCTTCACACACTCCCACCGCTCACTGTGTGAGTTATTTCCAGCCATGTTGTCCAGCCACTCTCCTGTTGCTTCTCACTCTTACAATGTTTATTTAAACCCTACTCTCTCTCCTCTTTCTAAACCCTCTCTCTCTCCATCTCTTCCTTCTTCTCTTCACGTTTCATCTCCCTTTATTCGCCAGCCGATTTCGTCACATTGTGCGTACAGCCATGCCGCCGTCAAGACCAAACCCTTGCCAAAGGTTTGATTTTGTTACTTTCTGCTTTTGTGTATCTGCAACCTCTGATTTGTGCATTGTAATCAAGAATCGGTAATAAATTGGACAAATTTTAAGTGCACTCGTACTTTTTGCCTTTTGATCTGATGCTGGTTTGATTTTTTGTTCGAATTGGTAGTGGATTTTAGGGGAAACGTGATATACTTCAAATCTTGAATAGTGGGTGATGATCTTGCCATTTTGTTAACTTATTGTCGCTCTAGATGTGTGTTTTATCGTTTTAGAAGTTGATCATTATCCTGAAATCAACAAATAAAAGGAAAATAGGAGCAATTAATTTTGGATGGAGTGCAATAAGTGTGATAGTCAAATTCAAACTTATATTTGTTGGAGTTTCTCATTCTCTGACTTATTTGATCTGTGTGGAACAGACACTCAAAATTGTATGCTCTAAAGGTGAGCCATTGAGAGTGATGATATCAGGGGCCCCGGCTTCAGGGAAAGGGACTCAGTGTGAGATGATTGCTCAGAAGGTGCGTGATGCTGTATTTTGTCGATTTTAATGGAGTTGCTATTAACACCTTTGTAGGAACTTTATTTATAGGGTAAAAAATGATTTCTCATCCCAACTATGCCCGATTTTACACTTTCTGGTAAAAACTTTAAAATGTAGTATCGTACTGACTGACCTTTGAGCGATTTACAATCTATGGTATTCCGACCATTTTTTCCGGCCAACACACACGTGCTCGGCACATGTTTTCATTAAGGACATTTATGTCTTTTTAAAGTTTATACCAGAAAATGTAAAATCGGGCATAGTTCGGATGAGAAATCGTTTTTTACCCTTTTATTTATTATACATTTTATATTAATTTTTTTTTTGAATTAGGTTAAATATAATAATTAGGTTAAAATATTATTTGAAAGGGAAGAAATGAATTAATATACTAATATATGATATTCATAACGATATTCTAGCTTGTAAAAACTATAAAAATGTAATATATTTGGGCCTAAATCTTAACTCGCGAGTTTGGTTTCCCAATTTTGAGCTCAAAAAAAAATTTAACATAAAATGTATAATAAATAAAAGGGTAAAAAACGATTTCCCATCCAAACTATGCCCAATTTTACACTTTCTGGTATAAACTTTAAAAAGACATAAATGTCCTTAATGAAATCATGTGCCGAGCACGTGTGTGTTGGCTAGAAAAAATGATCGGAATACCGTAGATTGTAAATCGCGCAAAGTTCAGTCAGTACGGTGCAACATTTTAAAGTTTTTACCAGAAAATGTAAAATCGGACATAGTTGGGATGGGAAATTGTTTTTTACCCTTATTTATATTTCAGTTCTTAGAGGTAATGGAGGAATCATATGTACATTAGAAGATAAAAAAGAACAAATACAATGTGTAGACGTGCATTTCGGTTTGGTGCCTCCAGTTTCTACATTTTAATTATAAGCTGTCCTTGTAGTTCTACACCATTTTTTTCCCCTCAAAAGAAGATGATGTTTTATCAAGGATCATGTTCTATCTTGGCCTATTAAAGTAGAAAAATATCCTCCGGAATTCCCACTAATAATTGACCGACTGAGGCTTTATTTGTTCTAATATATATAATATTTTTCGATTTAATACATTTGTTATCATATAATGAAAAAATTATCTAGATTTTTTTTTCCTTTACAGTTCACTTTATGACTCCCCCTCCTTGGCTTCTTCAGTTTGGAGTAGTACATATATCAACTGGAGATATTCTGCGAGCTGAAGTTTCAGCCAGTACGGAAATTGGAAACAAAGCAAAGGAGTACATGAATTCTGGTCGCTTAGTTCCAGATGAAATAGTAACAGCTGTATGAAGATGATCCATTAACTTCTTTTTTGTTTTTGTTTTTGGTTTTTTTATTTTTTTATTTGCTGCATTAACACTTAAGTTTATAGATGGTGACAGCCAGGCTATCACTAAAAGATGTGAAGGACAAAGGATGGCTTTTAGATGGATTCCCTCGAAGTTCTGCCCAAGCAGAGAGTTTGGAAAAACTTAATATCAGGCCTGATGTTTACATTATGCTTGATGTATGCCTTCGCAATTCTAAAGTTTTGTGTTTTCATATCATTTGAGCTATGTTTCTGCCTAACTGATAATGAATTATTTTTTACACCAGAAAACAATGATGTTGCTATAATTATGAAGAGAAGAATCTGACCTTTTGAATTTCAGATGAATTGTTTCCATGTATCTTTATGTTTCTGAAATGAAAATATGTAAACAAAGAAATTTTTGGTTTAGGATTATGGCCTGAGTACGAACCTGGAAATTTCTCTCTTTCAGTAAGGATTCATCGTACCTACTCATGACAAGAGATATTATCATTTCTTCAGGTTCCCGATGACTCTCTAATTGACCGATGTGTTGGAAGAAGGCTGGATCCTTTGACTGGAAAGATCTATCATATAAAAAATTTCCCACCAGAAACTGAGGAAATCAAAGAAAGGCTTGTTACTCGTCCTGATGATACTGAGGAAAAGGTATTTCATGTTAAATTTACCATTTTAGACTTTTTTTTTTTAGTAGAATATACTATTGTAGTGAAACTGCTTGCTGTGTTGCATTCTGTAAATTGATGAAAATATTGCTATACCAGCCATATAGAGAACTTCATTTTGAGTAATGTATATCTTCAAAGATGCTCGGACTCTGGAAATCTCTAAGATCATAGGTTATTTTGAACAGTAATTTGGAATTTCTCCTTAGTAAACTCTGGTCTAGTTGACCTCCCATTTCCATAATAGGAGTCACAACTACACTCTTCGTGCAATATTCTGGTTCACTTAAATAGTGATGGACGATAGGTGAATAATGACTTCAAGCACTTGATTAAGTCATCTTTAGACCCACATAAGAAAAGGAGTGGTGAATACCAATTTTACAAGTAATGCACTAGTGCAATTTATGTTAGTTATGACAACTGATACAAATTTGATTACCTTATTCATGTGGTAAAGAAGAAAATTGTTGTGATAAAGTTAGAATGTGAAAGAGCACATACATTTGGATCAGAAAAATTTACAATCAATGTAAGTTCTTGACTGCAGATCTGTACTGATATACATGCACTCTTGCTCATTACTATATGTTCAATTATTCTCAGGTGAAGTCACGCCTAGAAATATATAAGAAAAATGTCGAGTCAATCTTGTCGACATACTCGGACTTAATTCATAAGGTATACCACAGCTTGATGATTGGGCTACTTCTAACATGGATGCCTTTCAAGTAAATTATTTTATGTCTACAGATTGATGGAAACCGTCCTAAAGAAGTAGTTTTTAAAGAAATAGATTCAATATTGACAAGATTGCAGAAAGATAAGGATGAAGATTCAAAATCAGGTCGAGTTTCTCATTTCATTTGTATGTTCATTATTTTTATTGGAATTAGGTAAAAATAAATAAATAAAAACCTCCAGAACTCAACCTCTGCATGCTTTTTAATGCGTCTAATATACTTAAAATTGCTTAGATTTCAGATGCATTATGCATGGTTTGTGATCTTTAACTTTCCCATCTCTGTCCCTTTCAACTTGGTAATTTTTATTTTGCTTGGATATTTGCCCCTTCCTTGGAAAAGAGCGAGAAAATAAATTTTCTATTCTTCAATATACTTCATGTTCTCAAATTTTCAGGTATTATCTAAATAAACTTCATCTACTTTTTCACAGGTGAATTGGCAAGAAGCAATGATTCATTAGAAAAGGTTCTTACACTGAAATCTGATCACACATTTCTCCATTGTTTCCTAATGTGGTAGTTTGTGGTAATTGAAAAGATAAGTGCTACTTTATAGTTTCATTTGTTGGGCTGTTAACTTCTGCAGTATAATTGGAGAGGAATTCCAACAAGACTGAATAACATTCCTCATTCTAGAGAAATCAGGAAATATTTCTATGAGGATGTGTTGCAAGCAACCCAAAGAGCAATAAAAGACGGGAAAACTCGAATGAAGGTCTTATATCTTATATTTCCTGTTCTTTTATTAGCAAAAAGGCAGATAGATTAGGTTTATGTGCTCTATTCTTAATTCTGTCCAGTGTACTACTCAAAAGAAAAACATTCTATATGTTTTTTTTTTTTTTTTTTTTTTTTGACAAATTGGTATTGAGATATATGTTCCTTTGCTGAGAGATATTTTTTGTATATAAACCAATAGTTTCAAGTCCTTGTTCTTCACGATCAATAAATTTACTTGATTGTTGTATGGAATGTTTTTATAGTGGTCAAGGAGAGAGAGAGAGAGAGAATAGACAGACAGAATAACATTGTGTGTTTATGAACATCTAAAAGTAGAAGTTTCTATAAACTTTTTCTAATGGAGGCTATTCTGTTTGGACATGCCTATTTATAAAGAAATAGTGTATGATCTTTGGAACTTTATTTCTTTCATGATAATGAATAATGACTCGGCTATTTTGAACTGAAGGTGGAGATCAATATTCCAGAGTTGAATCCAGAAATGGTAAGAAACCTCCTTTTTTCCTTTTCATTTCTTCTCTAATTCTTCTCGAAACTTTTGGAGCGAATGATTTCTTGCTCAGGACGTTTATCGAATAGGTACCTTGATGGAGCTTGTCCGTATTCTTGCTCTTTCCTTTGCTGATGATGGAAAGCGCGTCAAGGTTTCAACAAGCTCTACTTGGTTGTTTTCTTTTTTGAAAAAGCTATTTGCCTGTTTTGCTCAAGTTGTCCAGTTTCTTGTAGGTATGTGTGCAAGGATCTATGGGAGAAGGATCACTATCTGGAATGCCACTGCAGCTCGCTGGAAGTCGGAAGATTTTGGAGTTCATGGATTGGGGTGACGATGATACCATGGGTACTTTTATCAATATTGGTTCTATAGGTAATCAGTTTCGTGAATTTGTATTTTCCAATTATACATGAAACAACAGTTGTCACTTTGCCATTAACCTCTGTTTCTTGGTTCCACATTTATTAACTAAGACCAGTGGCGCTATGTGCAAGTGTTTAATTTTTTGAAAGTATGATATTTTCTATTTAAACACATTAATCGATTCCCATTTACATTTGCCATCTTCATTCCTGGTCATGCCAAACTTGACAAATCGCTTATTGATTCATGGAAATTTCATTTTACTCAGATAATATCCATTGCTTGTTGCTACTAATCTCATTTCATTGTTTCTGCACGGTTCCCTAGATATCGTTCCTTGACTATTAACTTGTACAAGCATGAATGTATTAATATGATCTACAGGTGCCAAAGAGGTCAACGAGCAGGATGACATTTTTATCTTAGTGGCTCCACAAAATGCTGTTGGAAACTGTATTATTGATGTAAGGAACTTGAGATTGGTTCTGTTTTTTGCTTCTTTAAGGTACGATGTATGCAAATGCTACATTTATTTGTGATCTATGATGGTTGGAGTCTAATAATGCAGGACCTAAAGGCAATGACTGATGCTGCTAAACATCGTCCAGTCATTCTTGTCAATCCCAAGCTGAAGGTTAGTCCTTTAAATTAAAACCTTTGTACACCTAAATCCTAGACGTGATTGTCAAACAGAATAGCTGATGTGATTGCATTTCTGAATTGTTAGGATGTACCAGGTTCAAGTGGTATCATGCAAGTAAGTAAAAGTAACTATAAGATATTCCATTTTTCAGCACATCTTCAGAAAATTATTTTTTTATGATTTTTGTACAAGACTATGGGTCGAGCAGAGAGATTAGCATATGCTGCTACGTTTGAGATATGCTATTTCTTCCGGTTACTCTACTATTCTGGGACTCAATATCCAATCATGGGTGCTCTCAGGTGAGCTCATTACTAATATCTGTATTTTCTCAAGTGCTCTCTCTAAATGATAGCAGCCCATCCTCATCATGCCACTTGCTGCCTAAACTTTAAACGACGACATTTTGTTGATTTTCATCTTTATGAAAACTTTCTGTGAAAAAGATTAATAACAGAGAACTTCCTGAAATTTAAGAGATCTATGATTTTCCTCGAGCAACATGAATTGGTATCTTTTGTGCAACTTTACAAAGAGCACTTGTCTTACCAGGATGGCTCATCCATACGAATACGAGTTGTACAAGAGAGTGGATGATGAGTCTTCTAAGAAGGAGAAATATGTAATCTTGTCAAAATTTGAGAAAAGGCCTAGCGGCGAAGAAATTAATGATGCATTTGAAGGAAAAACCAGGTTATGCTAAAGTATTGCTTCTTAATTATAATTGAACCTGATCATATTATAGTCATGACTGATCATTTTACCATATGCTTGCAGAGATAAAACCAAAAGTGCAACAGGAATATGGTAAAGATATTTTATGATCATCACATTATCCATTGCAATGTTGTTGTTGATGCTGATGAATTCTAAAAGATTACATAAGCGTTTTGTTGGCCTTTTAAATCAAAACCCTCGACCTAAAATCTCGCTCAGATTTCAATTAAAGGTTGGTGCAAAACGTAACCTGATATATTACTCTCAACTTTCTAGGTGAGGTAATCAGTAATCGGTAATCGTTTTGCACCACCCTTCTTCTGAGTGAGGTTTTAGGTTGAGGGCCATGGCCAATAAAAGCCTAATGTAATATTATAAGATTCCCAATAGAACCTTAAAATCCCCAATGAATCCACTCATTGTAGGGGCTTCTTGAGCAGCATACTCTGACAGCAGGGAGATGTTACCTAGTAATGCACAGTATCTGCAATTTATGCGCCCATTTGAGACAGTTTAGCACCCTCATTTCAAGATCAAATCATCGTATGTGCTACTTTTGCAAGATTAGGCAAGGAGGCGGTTGAGTCGCCACCTCTGCTAAGTCGCCACCTCTCTCTGGCTGTCAGCCTAATTAATAGTTCGTCAACTTTACATTCTTTTTACGGAAAAATCTGTAAATTACACTTCGAGTTTTGTCTGATTAATTACAGTACATTTGAGTATGTTGGGCAACCTCCAAGTTCTACCAACACAGAGGCTGTCAATTAGTTGTTAGTAATTTAGTATGAATCATCAAAGTAAATTAAAAGAATAACAAATGATTATGTAATTATCACCCATGGTAGTAGATCCAACTCAAAACCTATAGCTAGTGTATTTACATAATTGAATCCATGATCAAATTGATCATTTATTAATCAGTGATTTAGTTGATCAGACTGCTTGAACCAAACTAATAAAGATTAACACATGTAATGCATGAAAACATAAAAAAAAAAAAAAAAAAATTAAAAAAACTAAAATTAGAAAAACAACAACAATGTGGGTAGATTTTTTTGGGTAGGCTGAACTAAACTTTCTCCTGTTTATAATATGATCTCATAGATGCTACCAAATGTGACATTTATTATTTATTTATATGTATATGTATGGATATATTTGTCTCTATGATAAGCATATGAAACCATCTGTTAGGACAATTATGTGCTAAAAGACATTGTTGACAACCTCACCACTCTACTACTCTTCAATGGCAAAACTAACAAATTTTGGATTTTAGGACTATCTCACTCACATACGGCTCTCTCTATAGTAGGAAAACAAACATTAAATGTGGTCTCTCTCATGACATATTTATGTTTGTCCAAATTGAGTTAACAAAGGAGGAGAGAAGAAGATCATGGCTGGCCCTGGTCTTGCTGAGAGCAGTGGTGTAGACAAGGAAAGAGCTGAACAGTATCAAGGAAGAGTGACACGTTATGTCATCTTTGTGTGTATGATTGCTGCTGTTGGAGGATCACTCTTCAGATACGATGTCGGAATTTCAGGTGATCCATGTGTCTACTACACAAACAAGAATTTTATGTGGATGATAATGAAGTGGAATTTGTTATTTGTTTCTGATCAGGAGGAGTGACATCGATGGATGAATTTCTTCACAAGTTCTTCTACGAAGTGTACCTGAAGAAGAGTAATGGAGGTCGAGAAAACAACTATTGCAAGTACAACAATCAAGGCCTAGCTGCATTTACTTCATCTCTGTATCTGTCTGGTTTGGTGGCATCTCTTGTAGCATCTCCTGTTACGAAGAAGCGTGGGCGACGAAAAAGTATACTCTTCAGTGGAACTAGCTTCCTTATCAGAGCTGCTCTCAACGCCTCTGCGCCTAACTTTGCCATGCTTCTATTAGGCCGTATCATGCTTGGTGTTGGAATCGGCTTTGGAAATCAGGTGCACCTCTTAGTAGCCTCATTTAACTCTTTTTCTGATAGATTTGTAGTCAATGTATAAAACTATACATGATTTAGATCACACGGAACATGACAACTAGAACTATGATGATCCACCTGTTGTATATAGGTTAAAGGAAATTGAATTCAATATCAAACATACTCAACTCTATAACAAACAAGGTCCATCCATGGGGTTGGAGGCTTTCTCTAGGCATAGCAGCAGTACCTGCTTTCCTTATGACCATTGGAGGCATATGCCTTCCAGAGACACCCAACAGCCTAATTGAACGAGGCCTGAACCAGCGAGGCAAACAAGTGCTCGAGAAGATCAGAGGGACTGCAAATGTGGATGCAGAGTTTGAAGACATTGTTGATGCCAGCAAGCTGGCTAATGGAGGAACCGGCCACAGCTGGTTGTGGCCGTCTTGATGCCCATGTTTCAGATCCTGACGGGGATTAATTCGATACTTTTCTATGCACCTGTGCTCTTCCAGAGTATGGGGTTTAAGGGGAATTCTTCGCTTTATTCCTCAGTGTTCACTGGAGCTGCACTGCTTTTATCGACTCTGCTTTCAATGGCTGCTGTTGATAGATTGGGTCGTCAAGTTTTGCTCATCAGTGGTGGTGTTGTGATGATTGTATGCCAGGTTTGATTTCTACTGCTTTGTTCAAAAGAAAAGAGTTGGTATCAAGATACAAACTTTTTTCTTTTTATTTGGTGCCTAAATCTTGAAAGATTTTAGATTGTTATTGATACTTTACGAGTTTATTCAGTTGCAATCTTGACTCAATTATTAACAATTTTTCAACCGCGGGAAAACTCAATGACCGCCACTTTGAACTCAAAACTTCGATCTACTCCAATGATCGATATACTCCAATGATCTACTCCAGTGATTTTCTTTCGAAATCAAATTGTATCCTTGCACCATTTTGATGATTCTCATTCGATTTGAACTGAATTGAACAAAAATGGTTAAAAAAAGGGTTTTGTTTTTGGATTTTGAACATTTTTTGTTCAATTCACGTTTGAATCAAATGAAAATCACAAAATTGACATATGGTTATAATTTGGCTTTGAAATAAGTCATTTTGATATGTGGCTCATCATTTTGTTTGATATTTGGAGTGAATTGTTGTTGGCTATAAAATGTATTAAAAATGGAGTCAAGCCCTTTAAACAATATATATTGGAGTCAATATTCACATCATAATCACATTACAGATAACAGTTACGATAATCTTGGGGCTAGAATTTGGAGATGAGAAAGAACTGAAGAGGGGGTATGCTATCATAGTGCTGGCGATGATGTGCATATTTGTGGCGGCATTAGGGTGGTCGTGGGGCCCACTTGGCTGGACGGTGCCGAGCGAGATCTTTCCATTGGAGACTCGTTCTGCAGGACAAAGCATTACAGTGTCTGTGAATCTCCTCTTCACTTTCATCATTGCACAATCTTTCCTCTCCATGCTCTGCGCTCTCAAGTACGGAATTTTCTTGTTTTTCTCAGCCTGGATTGTGATCATGACAGTCTTTGTATATGTTTTCTTGCCTGAAACCAAGGGAGTCTCTCTTGAGGAAATGGTGTTCTTGTGGCGCTGGTATTGGAAGAATTTTGCATCGGAATATCAAGAAGACGAAGAAGAAATTTGAAAGTGAAGTAATATGCCATTCTAGCTATGGATCTTTCAACCATGCACACAGCTAGAAACTTGCATGTTTGCAAATAAAATTGAAGTAATGTTCATACAGATACTTCGGCACAGCTTAACATAATATAATTGGAATTTAATAAAGTTTAGAAAACGAGAGATTTATTATATTTAAAAGCAAGTGTTTGATTTCAAAATGGATAGATGATCTCAGAATGGATGAGAGCCACATAATGCTGAGGAACAATTGGGATGAGATTCAGTTCTCTCGCTTTGGTTGTTTCTTCATAATGCGATTCATCAGTCCATTGGTCAGAGCAGAGGTCGACGTAAGAGAAGCTTTCAGTATGCTTAAAGCCTGGATATTGACACATATTTAGTCTATTTTATGCACATATATAAAACAAACATTTATACTAAAATTATATATATATTACCTCTTCCAATCCAATCTGCACGTCCAGTTCATCAACATCAGCAAACGGAATGTTCATCTGGTCGATAATTGCAAGGCTTGATGTAATAAAAAAAGGCGTGACGGTTAAATCATCACTCAAATTATATGTCATCAATTCCTTAGCATAATTTCCCTTGCATTCCGGGGGCTTGAAGGAACGAACCAAGTCATTAGAATATTGGTAATCATGAGAAAAAGTTGCATCATAATATCCATCTTTGTAAACTAGTTTGTAATAGAGTTGAGGGGCAGTTTCTTCATCAAGGGGAAGGAAGTGGTTTTTGGAAATATAACCGTGAGGTAGCCTGGGTTTGATCAGCTTCATTTTGGTATCTAAAGTCTGGAAATATTTATCATCGATTGAATTTGCTAGGCTACTATATAAATTATCTATATTCTTAAAGCAAGTGTTACCCTCCAAAAGGGATGCAATTCCTCCCATGGGAATGATGAGGAAACTGCAAAGTAAATTTACAAAATCATCCTTGGCTTGAGCAAACATCAATTTGTTGCTAGATTTTTGTACAAATACTTTGACCACAATGTTGCTACTTTCTTCTTTCTTAATCTGATGCACAAAAGCTGGTCTTGCAGCACACCCAACCTGTCTCTTGTTGAATACGAGATCGGACAGTGGAGTTGGAGAAAATAAAGACCTCATGAGCAAATCCACAATCTAATTCACCAAAACATTAAGAAATTACAAATCAGATTGTCATATATTGTTGCAATTTTATGGTCCTCCACCAATTTTTGCAATTTCAACTTTGAACATTTTGCCAACTCAATTACCACATTTTCAATTCTCATCAGCAATTTCAGACGAATATATTGATCAAATAAAAATAAAGTTACGAGTAAAAAGACAAAAACCTAAAAGACCATAATTAGAGGACAAAATTTGTTGTATATAAGAGAAACTATTGAAACAGAATGTAAACACTGACCTCATTGAATCCGAAAGCAACGTTTGTCATCTCAGCCCCGTCCATGTCTTCTTCTTTAATGTCAAGATTGTTTAAAGTTTGTCTAATTCCCCACACATATGGTAGAATCCGCAGATCATCAGAGATTAAGAAAGATGCTGTATTCATCGTAAAAACTCCACCAACAGCATTAGACGAATCACTTGCAAGATCTACTTTTTTGTTCAAAACGTGCCCACAAACACATGTAGAGATACCATAATACATTGATATATTATTCCACCTACCATGTTGACAGCCGTTTCGACCACAAGTATAGTATGTGGGGGGCTGAGTAATATCAAGTTTTAACTTACAACATTCAGAACCCAATGAATTTGCTGGATTCAGCAGCATCTGTTTAGCACCTTTTGTTGAGAAATAAAAATCGTCAAGACTTGCTAAGCCTTTGTAGAGACTATTTACGCTCCCAAAAACAGGTGCTTTTTCTCCATACTGCTTCTCCAGGATTTTCACTATCTTTGCCAATGGCAATGTCAGAAAGCTTAACAACACGTCTGTAAAATGGCTGTCTGCTTCTGCAAACAGTACCTTAGTCTTCTCTTTATTTATCATCACCTTCAAAGACAACTTCACTTCCTCGGCTTTAGACATTGTATTCGAACTGATGATGTCAAGTTTAGAAAAGAAAAAAAAAACAACTCCTTTTATAAGGCCAAAAGACCCTTCAAATTCCAGGGGTCGGAACAGATTTAATGATTCCGTCTCCACATTTTTCCATCTCTTGATGAATATTGTGTTGCTGAGAAAAGTGGGTCAGGGTTTCTGTTAGGGTTAGGAAATTGAAATCGCGAGCTATGAATCTTATCCAATTCTTAAATAGATTTTAGGGCTTTTTTTTTTAGTGTGAGACAATCTTAATCGCCAAGTTTCACTCCGAATGGATTAGAATACAATTGGATATAGAATTAGGGTTCTGATAGGATTATATATAATCTTAATCTGCAGTTTAGCTAGATAGATCTGTATTCATTTGGTTTTTTAGTGGATTAGTTCTTTCTTTCTCCTGTGGACTTGGATCAAATTATTTTGGCCAAGAAATCTTGGTGTTTTTCGTTGTTGATTATTTGATTTATTTTAAATCGATCAAGTTCTTTTGGCCGAACCAAGAAATCTTGGTGTTTTTCGTTGTTGATCATTTGATTTATTTCTCTTACACATAATTTGGATTTGTGGTTCAAGTTGGTGATTGTTTTGATTAAGATTGATCAATTCCAAGTTGTTTAATCTAACGGTGCTAATTAACCTTTTGCTTTTCATATACAATAATGTAAGAAAACACCTAACAGTGCTAATTAACCTTTTGCTTTTCTAATGAACCTTTGTTTTTTCACCTTTTTCTTTTCATACACAATAATGTATGAAAACACCTAACAGTGCTAATTAACCTTTTGCTTTTCTAATTAACCTTTGCTTTTCACCTTTTTCTTTTCATACACAATAATGTATGAAAACACCTAACAGTGCTAATTAACCTTTTGCTTTTCACCTTTTGCTTTTCATATACAATAATGTATGAAAACACCTAACAGTGCTAATCAATAATGTATGATTCTAACCAATTAGTTAAAAGCGTCGTTTGCCATTTCTTATGCACTCCAAAACTTCAATTGATTGAGGTCGTCACATTCATTAAATTCGTTTTGCCTTTTTTTTTTTTCTCTCTTCCTAATGACTTTTGAGCTTTGAACCATTTTTGATATTAAATTGAATCATGTTATGAAATTTATCAGTTTAAAAATAGGGAAACCATAGAAGCAGTTAATATGATAAGAAAGGTTTAAAATAACTAAAATAACAAAACATTAAAATAGTCAGAATTGATATATAACTATGGATGTTCGTATATTTTTCATAATACCAATTTTAACTCTCCTACATAATTAGATTATATTAATTAAATTAGAGTTCTAATTAAAGAAAACTCACTATTAAAAATAGTAAAATAATTCAATATTTAATTTATTTTTCTATTTGATTATAAAAGGTAAGAATCATTTACATTCAAAACTCTTGAACAAAAAATTAGATGTTTTGATTCTTTTAAATCTATAATCTTGAATGCTTTGAATCTTATACTAAGATTAGTTTCAAATTAATATATATTTAAAGAGTTTTCCAATAATATGTTTTAATGGGTATTCTGACATGTTCAAGTGTTTTTACTAAAAAGTTTCAAATCAATATCTATAGTTATATCTATAGTTGAGATGACATAACATTTTAAATCCTAAATTACATGATTTGGCTGATAAATAACTTTTCAAATTTTAATCAAAATTTCAGTTGTTAAATGCCATCATGATTTTGCTTACTGTACTTTTTGCAGAGAAAGTCCTATGGTTGGTTGGTGTTACAATTTTCCGATTTAACTAGGGGTGGAAATTGGAACGGAATATCCGATATCCGCCGAATCCGATCCGAAATTTTCCGATTTTAGAACGAATTTTTTTAATCCGAAATCCGATTTTTCCGAAAATTTTCGGATGGAAATCGGAAATAGTTTTAAAAGTTTCAGAAATTCCGAAATCCGAAATATTTCCGAAATGCAATTTTCGAAAATTCCGATTTCCGATCGGATCCGAAATTCCGAAATTATAAAATGTAGAGTGAGTAGAGACATTTGAGAATCGAACACGAGACCTCTTACACTCAAAGCACGAAACTTACCATCAAACCAATAGTAATTGTTGTAAATAATTCAAACATTTTATACTATATACTATTTGCTATAGAAGAATACTATATAATATATTTTATATACATTTACTATATGTAAATATTAATATACATATTATAATATACTTTATAATACTATATACTATATAATATATTTTATATACATTTACTATATGTAAATATAAATATACATAGTATAGTATACTTTATAATACTATATAGTATATAATATATTTTATATACTTTATACTATATGTATATTGTATAGTTTATACTATAGTTTTATTTTATACTATATACTATAGTTATATTGTAGTTTTTTTGTATTATTTTATAATATATACTATATACTATAGTTTATACTGTATTTTTTAGTATTATTTTATAATATATACTATATACTATAGTTTATACTGTAGTTTTTAGTATTATTTTATAATATATACTATATATTATAGTTTATAGTATAGTTTTTTAATTATACTATATACTATATGCTATAGAATAATATTATATACTTTATGCTATATACTATATACTATATGTATATAGTACAGTTTATACTATAGTTTTATTTTATACTATATACTATAGTTTATACTGTAGTTTTTTAATTATACTATATTATATACTGCATAATATATACTACATACTATATACTATATACTTTAAACTATATGCTATAGAAGAATACTATATACTATATACCATATATTATATACTATATACTATATATTATATGCTATATAAGAATACTATATATTATATAAAATAAAAAGTGAATATCTAATTTTAAAGGTAAATATATCATAAATTTCATTAAAAATGATAACATTATATATAATAGGAATAATGACAAAGAAAATTATACAAATTATAAAACAAGTATTTTAAATATTGAAGGATTTCAAACAAAGCATTATCATAAATAATAATATAGATTTAATTATTCATTTGTTTTGAGCTTCCTAAAAGAAAAATAACTTAATAAATATGAATTAATAAGTATAATTACTTACAAAATGATAAAATGTAGAGTTAGTAGAGGCATTTGAGAATTGAATACTATAATACTATATACTATATAATATATTTTATATACTTTATACTGTGTGTAAATATAAATATACATATTATAATATACTTTATAATACTATATACTATATAATATATTTTATATACTTTATACTATATGATAGTATATAAATATATTATATACTATATGTATATAGTATAGTTTATACTATAGTTTTATTTTATACTATATATTATAGTCTATAGTTTATATTGTAGTTTTTTAGTATTATTTTATAATATATACTATATACTATAGTTTATATTGTAGTATCTGTAGTTGTTTAATATTATTTTATAATATATACTATATATTATAGTTTATACTGTAGTTTTTTAATTATATTATATTATATACTACATACTATATACTATATGTATATAGTACAGTTTATACTATAGTTTTATTTTATACTATATACTGTAGTTTATACTGTAGTTTTAGAATTATACTATATTATATACTGCATACTATATACTACATACTATATATTATATGCTATAAAAGAATACTTTATACTATATACCATATATTATATACTATATACTATATATTATATACTATATATTATATGCTATATAAGAACACTATATACTATATATTATATAAAATAAAGTGAATATCTAATTTCAAAGGTAAATATATCATAAATTTCATTAAAAATGATAACATTTTATATAATAGGAATAATGACAAAGAAAATTATACAAATTATAAAACAAGTATTTTAAATATCGAAGGATTTCGAACAAAGCATTATCATAAATCATAATATAGATTCAAATATTCATTTGATTTGAGCTTCCTAAAAGAAAATAACTTAATAAATATGAATTAATAAGTATAATTACTTACAAAATGATAATAGTTTATAATATAGTTTTATAGTTTTATTTTATACTATATATTATATACTATTCATATAAATTTTATAATTTTATTTTATACTATATACTATTCATATAAATTTTATAGTTTTATTTTATACTATATACTATAGTATATATTAAATATAAAATATGACTCAAAAACTAAAAGTGAAAAAAGTAAAAAAATTTAATATAGTATT
The DNA here is from genome assembly GCA_946896805.1 of Scutellaria galericulata. Classification (NCBI taxonomy): domain Eukaryota; kingdom Viridiplantae; phylum Streptophyta; class Magnoliopsida; order Lamiales; family Lamiaceae; genus Scutellaria; species Scutellaria galericulata. The sequence continues at coordinate 18,034,406 of OX335790.1, forward strand.
TATATACTATTTATAATTTTATTTTATAACTATAACTATAATTTTATTTTATAACTATTTATTTTATAACTATTTATATAGCACATCAGCAGAATAATTAATCTCCCATGTCTTTGGTAGATATTATATTGATGTTAAATGCTTGGAATATCAGATTCGAGGTCGTATTATTTCTTAGGATATTAGAAAAGGCTATATATAGCTAATAGACCAACTAATTAATTCTGAAAATTTCTGAATTTCTGAATTTTTTAATTTCCGAAATTTCTGAAAAAAATTCCGAAAATTTCCAAAAAAAATTCCGAAAAATTCCGAAAAAATTCCGAAATTTCCGAAATCGGATGGGATTTCACATTTCCGAAAATTTTTGGATGGAAATTGGAATTGGTTTTTCATTTCCGAAATTTTTTGGAATTTTTCCGAAACACCCTATTTCCGATTCGATCCGTCCGATTTCCACCCCTAGATTTAACTAATCAATTTTCCTAAACGGTTGGCTTGCAGTTGAAAACATCAATGTTTTAGATTTTTTTTTTAAGTTACAACTAGGATGGGGAATATAAATTCATACAGATACTACACCACTATCTAATGCAATATAATTGAAATTCAATAAATTTTATATAACACTAGATTTTTAATATTCAAATCATTAACATATACGGTGAAGGTTCAACATGACCAATACAATTTTAACCAAACAAATAAGAAACAAAGAATTATACAACATCATAAGCAATTCACAAAAGAAACACACATAAAAACATCTCACAAAGTCGGCTCGATCAATCCAGTGAAGCTGATTCAAAACAGCCCAAGACCGAGTCTAACAGTTTTAACCGTTTTTTAAATGATCTTCATTAAACAATTCAAGGCGTAAAACGCCTAAACCAAATGCGACTTCTTTCAAAAGCTAATAAACACAACTTCTTAACAATATACTCTGTTCCAAGACAAGAAAAAGAAAAGGTATGATTTCATAATAGATAAGTGAACATTCTGAGGAACAATTGGGATGAGAGTCAGTTCTCTTCTCTGTCTTTGGTCGTTTCATCATCTTGCGATTCAACAGTCCATCGCTCAGAGCAGAGGTTGACGTAAGAGAAGCTTTTAGTATGCTTAAAGCCTGCAAATTAACACATATTTAGTCCATTTTATGAACAGAAATCAAACATAATTATATATATATATATATATTACCTCATCCAATCCGATCTGCACATCCAGTTCGTCAACATCAGCAAGCGGAATACTCATTCGGTTGATAATAGCAAGGGTTGATGTCATACAAAAAGGTGTCACCGTTAAATCATCACTCAAAATATATGTTGTTGATTCCTTAACATAATTTCCCTTGCCTTTCGGGGACTTGTATGAAGAAATCAAGTGATCAAAAAAAATAGTTTTTTTCCCACGTTTTTCTTTGTGCTTGTAATAGAGTCGAGGGGCACTTTCTTCACTGAGGGGAAGCAGCTGGTTTTTGGAAATATAACCGTGAGGTAGATTGGGTTTGATCAGCTTCGTTTTGGTATCTAAAGTCCGGAAATATTTATCATCGATTGCATTAGCAAAGCTGGTGTATAAATTATCTATACTCTTAAGACAAGTGTTGCCCTTCAAAAGGGATGCAACTCCTCCAATGGGGATGATGAGGAAACTCGAAAGTAATTCTACAAAATCATCTTTGGCTTGAGCAAACAGCAATTTGTTGGTAGATTTCTGTACCAAGACTTTCACTATAATCTTCTTACTGTTACTACTTTCTTCTTTCTTAATTTGATTCAGCAAAATTCCAGGTTCGGGTTTTGCAGCAGACACATTTACATGTCTGTTATTGAATACGAGGTCAGACACAGGAGTCGCAGAAACTAAAGACCCCATCAGCAAATCCACAATCTAATTCATCAAAACAATATTAACAAATCAATTTCAAACAGTATAAAATATATGTGAAGTAATTTGAAAAAGGAATTTAAACAGACTATTGAAACAGAATCTAAACACTAACCTCATTGAATCCAAAAGCAACGACTCGTGGCTCAGCCCCATCCATGTCTTTAATGCCAAGATTATTTAGAGTTTGCATAATTCCTATCTCATTTGGTACAATCCTTAGATCATCAGAGATTATGAAAGACACGTTATCTATTGTAAAAACTCCATCATTACCAACATCATTAATAGACGAAGAACTTGTAAGATATACTTCTTTGTCCAATGCGTGCCCACAAACACATGTAGAGATACCATAATACATGGATATATTCTTCCATATATCTTCCGGACAGGAGTATCTATCACAAGTGTAGTATCTGGGGGGCAGAGAATGAGTAATATCAAGTTTTAACTTACGACATTGAGGACCCAATGAAATAGCTGGATTCAGCAACATCTGTTTAGCACCTTCTGTCGAGAAATGAAATTTGTCAAGATTCGCAATGCCATTGTAGAGACTAGTTATGCTTCCAAAAACAGGTGTTTTTTCTCTATACCGGTTCTCAAAGATTTTCACTATCTTTCCCAATGGTATTGTCAGAAAGCTTAACAACACGTCCGTGAAATGGCTATCTGCTTCTGCAAACAGTACCTTCGTCTTCTCTTTGTTTATCATTACTTTCAAAGACAATTTCACTTCCTTAGCTCCAGACATTGTATTCAAACTGATGATGACAGGTTTAAGGATAAAAACAGCTCCTTTAGTAAGGCCAAAAGACTCTTCAAATTCAAGTGTTGCATCCGTGTTAGCTATCATCGTATTTAAAGCAGTTGATTATGTGGAAGTGTATTATTCCAACCAAGTGATAACATAAACACGTCGTTTGCCATTCCTTATGCACGACAAAACTTCCATCCTCATAATTGAAAAGAGGACGTCATTCATGAAATTCGTTTTGCTTTTTTATTATTCTTTTTCATCAAATGTGTATATTTTACAATTTGAAGAGAGTTGCATTTTTTTGGTTTTTGGAAACTGTTGATATCAATACTTTGAAATATATATATATATATATATATATATATATATATATATTAAAATGAATATTTACACTATATTCACATTGCGTATAAAAGTTGCAATAAATCCTGCTTGAGAAATTTTTTTTTTTTTTTTAATGAGCTAGAGAAAATCATGGGGAGGAATAAGGACTAAAAAAACCTTGCGTGATCCAAATTTGATCCGATTATCACAATCTGTACTTTTATCACAATCTACAATACTCGTGGTAAAGTGAAGTAACATGCCACACTAGCAATGGATCTTTCAATAATGCACACAAATAGAAACTTGTTTGGGCGTAAAATTGATGTACTAGAATGTAACCTAGAAATTGTAAATTACATCTCATATCTCGTATTTTAGTCCTAAAAAAAAAGTGGTCTGTTGATTTCGTCAATTATTATTACTTTTTTTTTTAGATTAAACAACTTGAGGACGATTTGAGATTTTTTTTTTTTTTTTTTCTTCAATTTGAGGACACTTGTTTTCGGAAAATTGAAAAGCCCAACGAGCTTCACTGATGTCAAGTGACACCTAAAATGTTGATGATTTGAATTTATATTAATTAAAATAAAGAAAGCATACATATAAAATCTGAATATTATTTAAAATTAATTGAATAAGAATCTAAATATCACGTTAAAATACATTAAAAAATTTGCATATTTAAATGTGAACACTAAAATTACATATAAATCTGAAATAATTTGCCGAATACGTAAAAGTAAATAAAATTTTGAAATTATTTACAATGTTAAGATATTATATAAAATATATAAATAACATTAAGAAATGTTTACATAAATATTATAATATAAATAATAATTTAAATCAAAATAATATTCAGGTTTTTATTTTAAAATTTATAAATAATATTCACATTTTTATTTAGTTTTGGTGTTAACATTTTATTATGCAGTTTTTTTTAATTTTTTATGTATTTTCAAATAATATTCAGATTTTCTTATGTATTTTTTCTTTATTTTAATTATCTAATGTATTGTTAATTTAAATTATGATCATGTATGTAAGATACTTTCCATTTTTAGACAATCAAGTATTTATTTTCAAATTTTGATCATCTATGTTTTAATTTTTTCTAAATTGCTGACATGATTGTCGAAATTTGGATGTCACATTAGATATTCCTCAACAGTTTTGAAAATTCCGATAATAAAAAATTAAAATATAAAGAACCAAAATTTAAAAAAAAATACTTGATTGACAAAAAATGAAAAGTGTTTTACATAGAGGACTAAAATAGAAATTACCTCTTTAATTTATTCCAAATTGATCAACATCACTTTAGGTTTCATTCAACACATTTGTTTTCTACATCAACGTACAGTTCAATGGTGTTTTCAATTATCCGACTAGAAATGTCCTTAAATTTTCGCAAAATAGTTTCATAGTCTTGCTATTCAACAGTCCATTGGTGAGAGCAGAGGTTGACGTAAGAGAAGCTTTCAGTATGTTCAAAGCCTGCATATTAAAACCTATTAATTTTAGTCTATTTTATGAACATAAAACAAACAAATATATATATATATATATATATTTATTTATTTATTTATTTATTTATATTTATTTATTTATTTATCTATCTATATCTATACTACTATATAAGTACGAATAATTTAAGTTTGGTTCATTTTTCATAATGTCTATTTTAACTCTTCTACATAGTTAAATCAAATTAGAATCCTAATTAAAGAAAACTCTATATTAAGGATAATAAAGTAATTCAATATTTATTTTATTTTTCTATTTTATTATAAAAGGTAAGAATCCTTTACATTCCAAACTCTTCCTGAAGATTTTTACATGTTTTGATCTTTTTCTTCTATAATTTTGAATATTTTGAATTTTAAACTAAAATTAGTTCTATATTAATATATATTTTTAAAGAGCTTTCCAATGATATAGTATAAGCATATATAAAAAAATTATATTATAAAGTTAATATTTTTAAGGTTAATTTTATTTTCCAATTTGTACTACACATGTTTTTTAATATTGCATTCTAAATTTTTTTTTCTCCGATCACAACTCATACTACACATTTTGTTTACTTTTACAACCTCCGACCAATATTTTCCGGCGAGAAAATCCCCACATGGTTTTATGTGCTAGTTGAGGGTTATTTTCATTATTTTCTAGGTCATTAACTAACTTCCCCTCCAAAAATGAATTTTGCTCTAATTATTCCCACATTTATTTTGCAGATTGTTTGAGCAAATGAAGATTAACAGTGAGGTTCAAATAGTGGTGCCCACGGTTCGTCGGAAACCGGAACCGGCCGGTTCGAAACCGGCGGTCAACGGTTCGGTGAACCGTTGACCCGGTTTCGGTTCCAAACCGGAACCGTAAACCGGATTCACCCGGTTCGGTTTCGGTTCGAGTTTTCCAAAACCGTGAACCGGCGGTTCGAACCGCCGGTTAAACCGGCGGTTCCGGTTATTTTTTTTTTTTTTTTTCTGACGAATGGGGTATCTATTTGTTCTGATGTGTGGAAAGATCCTTACGGAAACCATGATTATTTAGGAGTAACGTGCCATTGGATAGATGATGCATGGAACGTGCAAAAACGATTAATTGCCTATGTCGAATTTGATGAAAGACATAGTTCTGTAGCAATTGCTAGAAAAATAATAAAAATTGTTAATGATTATGATATAGTTACAAAAATATTTTCGATTGGTTATGATAATGCCGCTCCTAACACCGCTAGTATACCAACATTAATGGAATTTTTTAGGCCTCCAATAGATGGTAGACTTTTTCATATTCGTTGTGTACCCCATTGTTTGAATTTGTGTGTACAAGATGGATTAACCGCTTTGCATGATAAAATCTCACCTATTACGGATGCAATTCATGAAATTGCTAAATCAACACAATGGCATAAAAAATGGGCAAGATTTTGTAAAAATAATGGAATGGAAGTTAAGAAATTTATATTGGACGTAAAACATAGATGGAATTCAACTTATTATATGCTTCAAGATTCTTATAATTATAAAGAATTGCTAATTGAATTTTATAAAGAAAACCCACATGAATTGATATATTTGAATAGCAACTCTTGGGATGCATGCATTAATTTAATAGCTCTTTTAAAAATTTTTGAAGAAGCCACTAGAGAATTAAGTGGCACTTATTATCCTACTTCTCCATTAGCCTTAGATAATTGTGTTAAAATTGCTTTAATTTTGAATGAATATTGTGCATGTCCTATTATAGGTGACACTATTATAGCAATTAAAGCAAAATGGTTAAAATATTTTCACGAACTTCCCGATATATTTTTAATAGCTAAATTATTAGATCCTAGGATTAGAGAAGATGGTCTAATCGAATTATTACGCATGTATTATAGTGCTTTGTTCCCCCATTTTTTGTTATCCGATTATGATGCGGTTGACTATGTTCCAAATTATGTAGAAGTTGCAGCTAGAGCTAAAAACTATTTGTATGATTTATTTAAAGAATATAAAACCTCATTAGGGGATGATTGTGGGGATAATTTAGGTGCTCAAAATGTAGGTGGTAGTAGTAGTTCTTCACATAATCCATATAATGTTAGTGGTCTTAATGCATTTTATGATTTTTATGATAACCGAACACAAAAACGAGCTAGGGGATCTAATCCCACACAAGAATTAGATACATATTTAAGTTGTACATTTGAATTTATTTCTTTTGAAAACTCTGTGGATCTTTTGAAGTGGTGGTCAAAGAGGATCAACACTTATCCTATTTTAAGTCATATTGCAAAGGAGATTTTTGCAAGTCCCACCTCCAACGTTTCCGTCGAGTGCGCCTTCTCCAAAGGACGACATATGTTGAATCCAAAAAGGTCAAGATTGACCGTAGAGAATGTTCAAAACATTACTCTACTTGAAGATTGGCTTCGAGCAAAGAAACGTCAACAACATCTAGATTTATCTGTCTTTGATGACGATGGCCCCGACGAGTATGGCTACGATTCGAACACATCCTCCTCCACCGGAACTAATGGGTAAGTTTGAGGTAAGAGAACTACGTGAGCTTTGATTCCCTAATTCAATTTAGGGATACGTAGGCAATTTCATTCTAACTTTGATATTCACTTTCAAACTTAGAATGAAACTCAAGCTCTTTCATTTTTTTTTTTTTTACTTCTCTTAATTGTAATGAGCAAAGAATGTTGTGTGGTAGATGATGTGTCTCAAAGAAAGGAGGAGATAATAAGATGTGTCTTAGATGCACGTCTTATTATGTCCTCCTTTCTTTGAGACATATCATCTACCACACAGCATTCTTTGCTCATTACAATTAAGAGAAGTAAGAACTAAGAACTACGTGGGTTTTGATTCTCTAATTCAATTTAGGGATACGTAGGCAATTTTATTCTATATCAAACTTAGAATGAAACTCAAGCTATTTCATTTTTTTCCTCTTTCAATTTGTAATTTGTAAGTTGTAATTATTTTTTATGTTTGTAAGTTGTAATTTTTTTAAATTCAAACTTAGAAGTTTGTTGTTTGTAAGTTGTAATAATTTTTTTTTAATTCAAACTTAGTGTTTTATACTTTTGAAGTTGTATATTTTTTAACATATAAATACATTGTTAATAAAAAAAAAAAAACCGGAAAAACCGGCGGTTCAACCGCCGGTTACAAACCGGAACCGGAACCGAACATACCCCGGTTCGGTTCCGGTTCGACCCCCGCCGATTTTCCGAACCGGAACCGGCGGTTTCTACAAACCGGGCACCACTAGGTTCAAATAAAAAATAAGATCTCTTTACCATTGAAAATAATTGATTTATTTACCATTGAAAATAATTGATGAATCAAATTTACTGATATCTTAGAAATGCAAATGATGAAAATAACCCTCAATTAGCATGTGAAAATAACGTGGGCGCTTTCTCATCGGAAAATATTGACAGGAGGTTGCAAAAGTAAACAAAACATATAATATAGGATGTGACTAGAGAAAAAAAAAAGTTTAGGATACAAAATTAACCTATATTTTTATTAAAGTATGGTATTAGTAGAAATGGTGTTGTTATGTTTAATTTTTTTTCAAAATCTTATTTGTCTCTTTTAATATAAATATAGTGAAAAAAATTATCAAATCTAAAATATATTTTTAAACATTAATATTACTAATACAAAATAGTTTAAAATTTTGGAAAACCTAGAAACTTTGGTTCAAACAATGTATCAAGCTAAGAAAATTAATTATTACAGGTGTAGAATAATTTAGTTAGACATGTCATAGAGAAAAATGAAGATTATGATATAAATATATTTTAAAAATAATAAAATAATAAAATATTCATTTTATTTTTTATTTGATTGTAAATGAACATAGATAACATAGGGTGATTTACCTTCAAATTTACACACACTCCTAATAATCCAAACCTGCCACATAATGATTAAGGGTAAAACAGATCAAATATGATTATGAACTCTTCTTTTAAAAACCAAAAGAATAGAAATTGAGATAAATCAAACTAATCAAGGAGTTTGAAATTCAGGTTAGAGGCAAAGAAATTTCATATCTATTTAGCAAAAGTATAGTCCAAACATATTACTATCAATTTTCTAGGTGAGGTAATCAGTAATCGGTAATAGTTTTGCAGCACCCTTCTTCTGAGTGAGGTTTTAGGTTGAAGGCCATGGCCAAGAAAAGCCTAATGTAATATTATAAGATTCCCAATAGAACCTTAAAATCCCCATTGAATCCACTCATTGTAGGGGCTTCTTGAGCAGCATACTCTGAATGCAGTGAGATGTTACCTAGTAATGCACAGTATCTGCAATATATGCGCACATTTGAGACAGTTTAGCACCCTCATTTCAAGATCAAATCATCGTATGTGCTACGTTTGCAAGATTAGGCGAGGAGGCGGTTGAGTTGTGATCTCTGCTAAGTCGCGACCTCTCTCTGGCTGTCAGCCTAATTAATAGTTCGTCAACTTCTACATTCTTTTTACGGAAAAAACTGTAAATTACACTTTTTATAGATCATTCAACCAAGCACACAGCTAGAAACTTGCATGTTTGCATAGAAAATGAATGTAATATAGAATTGAAGTTATGTTCATACAGATCCTTAGGCACAGCTTAATATAAAATAATTGGAATTTAATAAACTTTAGAAAACGAGAGATATATTATATTTAAGAGCAAGTGTTTGATTTCAAAATGGATAGATTATCTCAGAATGGATGAGAGCCACATAATGCTGAGGAACAATTGGGATGAGATTCAGTTCTCTTGCTTTGGTTGTTTCTTCATAACGCGATTCATCAGTCCATCGGTCAGAGCAGAGGTCGACGTAAGAGAAGCTTTCAGTATGCTTAAAGCCTGCATATTGACACATATTTAGTCTATTTTATGCACATATATTAAACAAACATTTATATTAAAAGTAAACTATATTACCTCTTCCAATCCAATCTGCACGTCCAGTTCATCAACATCAGCAAACGGAATGTTCATCTGGTTGATAATTGCAAGGCTTGATGTAATAAAAAAAGGCGTGACAGTTAAATCATCACTCAAAATATATGTCATCAAATCCTTAGCATAATTTCCCTTACATTCCGGGGGCTTGAAGGAAGGAATCAAGACATAAAATTTTTTGTAATCATGAGAAAAAGTTGCATCATAATATACAACTCTCTTGATTAGATTGTAATAGAGTTGAGGGGCACTTTCTTCATCAAGGGGAAAGAAGTGGTTTTTGGAAATATAACCGTGAGGTAGCCTGGGTTTGATCAGCTTCATTTTGGTATCTAAAGTCCGGAAATATTTATCATCTATTGCATTTGCTAGGCTACTATATAAATTATCTATATTCTTAAAGCAAGTGTTACCCTCCAAATGGGATGCAATTCCTCCCATGGGAATGATGAGGAAACTGCAAAGTAAATTTACAAAATCATCCTTGGCTTGAGCAAACATCAATCTGTTGGTAGATTTTTGTACAAATACTTTGACCACAATGTTGCTACTTTCTTCTTTCTTAATCTGATGCACAAAAGCTGGTCTTGCAGCACAGCCAACCTGTCTCTTGTTGAGTACGAGATCGGACAGTGGAGTTGGAGAAAATAAAGACCTCATGAGCAAATCCACAATCTATTTCACCAAAACATTAACAAATTACAAATCAAATTGCCATAAATTGTTGCAATTTTATGGTCATCCACCAATTTTGGAAATTTCAACTTTGAACATTTTTGCCAACTCAATTACCACATTTTCAATTCTCATCAACAATTTCAGACGAATATATTGATCAAATAAAAATAATGTTATGTGTAAAAAGACAAAAACCAACAAGACCATAATTAGAGGACAAAATTTGTTGTATATAAGAGAAACTATTGAAACAGAATGTAAACACTGACCTCATTGAATCCGAAAGCAACGTTTGTCATCTCAGCCCCGTCCATGTCTTCTTCTTTAATGTCAAGATTGTTTAAAGTTTGTCTAATTCCCAACACATATGGTAGAATCCGCAGATCATCAGAGATTATGAAAGACACCCTCGTAAAAAATCCACCTTCAGCAGCAACAGCATTATTCGAATCACTTCTAGGATCTACTTTTTTGTATAATAGGTGCCCACAATCACATGTAGAGATACCATAATACATTGATATATTCTTCCAGATATCATGTTGACAGCCGTTTCGACCACAAGTATAGTATGTGGGGGGCTGAGAATCAGTAATGTCAAGTTTTAATTTCCAACATTGAGGAGCCAATGAAATAGCTGGATTCAGCAGCATCTGTTTAGCACCTTTTGTTGAGAAATAAAAATCGTCAAGATTTGATAAGCCTTTGTAGAGACTAGTTATGCTTCCAAAAACAGGTGCTTTTTCTCCATACTGCTTCTCCAGGATTTTCACTATCTTCGCCAATGGCAATGTCAGAAAGCTTAACAACACGTCTGTAAAATGGCTGTCTGCTTCTGCAAACAGTACCTTAGTCTTCTCTTTATTTATCATCACCTTTAAAGACAACTTCACTTCCTTGGCTTTAGACATTGTATTCCAACTGAAGATGTCAAGTTTAGAAAAAAAAAAAAAAAAAACAGCTCCTTTTATAAGGCCAAAAGACCCTTCAAATTCCAGGGGTCGGAATAGATTAAATGATTCCGTCTCCACATTTTTCCATATCTTGATGAATATTGTGCTATTATAGTACAATAATGTATGATTCTAACCAATTAGTTAAAAGCGTCGTTTGCCGTTTCTTATGCACTCCAAAACTTCAATTGATTGAGGTCGTTACATTCATAAAATTCGTTTTTTTTTTCCAATGACTTTTGAGCTTTGAACCATTTTTTATATTAAATTGAATCATGCTATGAAATTTATCAGTTTAAAAATAGGGAAACCATAAAAGTAGTTAATATGATAAGAAATGTTTAAAATAACTAAAATAACAAAACATTAAATATAGTCAGAATTGATATATAAGTATGAATGTTTCGTATATTTTTCACAATACCAATTTTAACTTTCCTACAGAATTAAATTATATTAATTAAATTAGAATTCTTATTAAAGAAAACTCGCTATTAAAGATAGTAAAATAATTCAATATTTAATTTATTTTTCTGTTTGATTATAAAAGGTAAGAGTCATTTACATTCAAAACTCTTGAAAAAAAAATTAGATGTTTTGATTCTTTTAAATCTATAATCTTGAATGCTTTGAATCTTATACTAAGATTAGTTTCATATTAATATATATTTAAAGAGTTTTCCAATAATATATTATAAGCATATATAAAAATAAAAATAAAAATTATACTGTTTTAGCACCTTCTGTCGAAAAATGAAAATTGTCAAGATTTGCTAAGCCTTTGTAGAGACTAGTTATGCTCCAAAAACAGGTGCCTTTTCTCCATACTGTTTCTACAACATTCTTACAATCTTTCCCAGTGGCAAAGTAAGAAAGCTTAACAAAACGTCCATAAAATGGTTGTCTGCTTCTGCAAACAGAACCTTAGTTTTCTCCTTATTTATCATCACATTTGAAGACAACTTCACTTCCTTGGCTTCAGACATTGTATATATTCACACTGATGATGTGAAGTTCAAAAAAGAAAAATGGACTGCTCTTTTTGCAATGCCAAAACACATTGATGATGTGATGTGAATGATTCCGTCTCCACATTTTTCCATCTCTTCAATATTCTGCAAACCTTTTAATTTTCTGTTCACATACATTTTTTTTTATGGATAATGTATTAGTATTATTGATTTCAAAATATGGATAATTTATTATTATTCCAACCAAGTTAATAACGTCGGTTGCAATTCCTTATGCACGCCAAATCTGCCCTCCTTAAATTGATCTGAGTCACATTCATGACTGTGAATGTTGTGGGCCAGACTCATGTGTTGGTGTTGGGCCCTGACCCAATTCTTGGCGGCCCAAAGTTGTAGCCCAATTTAGAGAAAGCCCAGGGCCCTGCTCCTTGGCCCAGCCTCTTACTTATGATATCTAATCGCAGCCCTCCATTCAAATCCCTTTGATCGTGGCCCTTGCTTGCTACATATATATACCTTTCCCTTGCTGTTCTTCTCTCAAACCCTACCTCCCCCCTTTTTTCTCTTCGCGGCGCTGCCATTTCTTTCTCTCTCTAGTACAGCGGTTGTACACCGTTCTCTGCCATGGCCGCGCACCACCACCACCTCTGTCCTTGTGTCTGCCCTGGCTGTCCTTGGTCGGAGCCCGTTTCTTATATAAGTGTGGTGGGTTTGTTGAGAGAGAAGGTGATTGAGAGGGTTAGATTGAGAAGAAAAGTGTTTTCCTAGGTTGACTCAGTGTGTGAGGATATACAGGGGTATGAGTGAGTCTTGTGCCTATCCGAGTCAGTTAAACATGTGTTGAGAAACTGACTAGGCCTCCTTTCTGAGATCTGGGGTTTGATTGCGTGAGGGCTGCGTTTACTGTGGGTTCTGTGGGCTCCTTTGGTGCCACCGCCGGAGTTCTTGTGTGCTTGTGCGTTCGTGGACTGGAAAGGGGACTGAACCAAAAGCGCTCACTGAGTTGGCTCTCAACTCTCGCTTCGATCCTTAGTGGATCTGTATCGGTGCTTTCTTCTCCTATCTTTTCTGGTTTTGTTATGTTTGAGCCTGTATGTATAAAGATGTATCCAAGTTATACTCAGTGTAATAGTTTGGTAAGTGCTATGTTAATGGACCGATACCCAACAGTGGTATCAGAGCACCGTTGTTGAACGGTGTCGGTCCATTGGTGCTGTGGTGCAGGGGTGGTCAGGTATCACGGCTTTAACCCTCTCTCTCGTTTTTCTTTATTTATTTTTTATTTTTGGTAAAATCCTGAGGATCTGTGTTCTTCTCTTGGGGGTCTATCTGCTGGTATAGAAGTCTGCATCTCTAAGTCTCTCTTTGATCTATCCTGTGTGTTTTGTGATCTATACCTTATCTGTGTGATCTCTGTGTGTTTTTTATCCTCCTTATTCCGCTGCTTATCCTCTGTTTCCTGAATTTCCCCGATATACCCACCTTGTCCGGACCAAGAGTGTCCCTGGAATCTGGGATTGGGGGGGAAAAACAGGCTGTGTGTTTTCTGTGTGATCTTGTTGCCTGCTTATCTTCCTCTTTGTGATCATGAATGCTTATCCAGTTGCTCCCTTTGATGGAAAAGGTGATTTTTCTATCTGGCAACAGAAGATGAAAGGTGTTTTGGTACAACAAAGATGTTTTAAAGCTATAACTCTGTGTTATGATTGCACTGATGATAAACTCACTGATAATGTTAAAAAAGAACTTGATGAACTTGCATACTCCTTAATCATTCTAAACTTGTCTGACTCTGTGATTAGAAAATTAGGGAAGCATGAATCTGCCAAATCTCTGTGGGAAAAATTGGAAGAACTATACACTGAAACCTCTTTGCCCTCTAAGATGTTTTTATTGGAAAAGTTTTTCAGATTTAAACTTGATTTGCATAAAGATATTGATGAGAATATTGATGTGTTTACAAAACTTGTGCAAGACATTAAGCTGACTGGTGATAAGAACATTGATGAGTATACCCCTATTGTCTTGTTAAATGCTATCCCTGACTCTTACAGTGATGTTAAATCTGCTATAAAATATGGTAGGGACAAAGTGACATTAGACACTGTAATTAATGGCCTTAAAAGCAAGGAACTGGATTTAAAAAACAGTAAGGGTAATAGGTCTATGGGTGATGTGAACTTTGTGAGAAACAAACCTAAGAATAAACCTAAAAACAATGCTCCCACCTCTGGTAATCCAGGTCCCAGTCAGTCTAATACACCTCAGAAATCTGAAAAAGAAAAAGGAGTGAGTAAACCCAAGTTTAAAAACAGAAAATGCTATAATTGTGGCAAGCCTGGTCATTATGCAAACAGATGTACTGAACCTAAGAGGGAAAAACCTAATGAACAAGCTAATAATGTTTCTGAAAACATGGGTGATGTGTTTATGATTTCAGATGAATTTGTTTCTGATCATGCTAACTCTGTGCTTGATAATCTAAGTGAAAATCACTGGCTTCTTGACTCTGCATGCTCAAATCATATGACCCCTCATCTAAACATGTTCTCATCCTATGTGAAATTGGAAAAAGGTTCTGTCTCTATGGCTGATAACAGCAAAAGTAATGTGCTAGGTGTTGGCTCTGTTTGCTTAAAACTTGAAAATGGAAATTTGATCAATCTGAAGAATGTTAGGCATGTTCCAAATCTGAGTAACAATCTCATGTCTTGTGCTATGCTTGAAGACTCTGGCTTCATAGGAGAATGGGGAAGAGGGAAAATGAATATGATTAAAGATAATGCTATTGTGTTTACTGCTTCTAGAATGCATAATATGTATGTTGTTTGTGCAGAACCTGTTTCTCATGCTAATACTGTTAAACATGATCAAACTGATCTTTGGCATAAAAGACTCTGTCATATAAGTAGTAAGGGACTAGGAATCTTGCATAAAAACAAGTATCTATGTGGTGACCTTGTGTCTGATGTGCCTGTGTGTGAAACATGCATCCTAAGTAAGCAAACAAGGTCTGCATTCCCTGTTTCCCCCTTCCCAAATCCATCTAAGTGTTCTGAAATTCTAGAGTACATTCATGCTGATGTGTGGGGACCTGCATCTGTTGCTACTCCTGCTGGAAATAGATATTTTTTGTCTGTGATTGATGATTATTCCAGAAAAGTGTTTGTGTTTCTTCTTAAGCAAAAATCTGATGTTATTGATAAGTTTAAAACCTGGAAATTGCTGATTGAAAACCAAACTGGAAAAAGGATTAAAGCTTTAAGAACTGACAATGGAACTGAGTTCTGTAATAATGAATTCAATGCTTTGTGTGCTGAACATGGAATTAAAAGACATAGAACTGTAACCTACACACCACAACAAAATGGAATTGCTGAGAGAATGAACAGAACTCTCCTTGAAAGAGTAAGATCTATGCTATGTGCTTCTGGTTTACCTAAATTGTTTTGGGGTGAAGCTGTCTTAACTGCAGCCTATGTGATTAATAGATCTCCCTCTGTTCCTCTATGTGGTGAATTGCCTGAAACTATGTGGTCTGGAAAACCTGTGAACTTATCTAACTTAAGAATATTTGGATGTTCTGTCTATGTGCATCAGAAAACTGATAAGTTAGAACCTAGATCTGTGAAATGTGTGTTCCTTGGTTATCCTGAAGGTGTTAAAGGTTACAGATGTTGGCTAAAAGGTGAATATGGTTTTAAAACCATAATTAGTAGAGATGTTATCTTTGATGAAACTGACTTTCCCTGCCTACCTGTTTCTATGTCTGTTATCCCTCATGCTGCTCCAAGTGAGGTGGAGCAACCTGTTTCTGTGTCTGATTCTGCTGATATCCATGATATTTCTATGTCTGATTCTGCTGGTATGCATGATTTGCCTGTGTTTGATCAAAGTGTCATTGAATCTGTTGAACCTGTGTGTGATGATTTAAGTGATTATCACTTAGCTAGAGATAGAGTAAGAAGACAGATTAAAAGACCTCAACACTTTGATGATTACCAGCTTGCTTCCTTTGTGCTTAATGTGTTTGAATCTCTGGATGGAAATGAACCCAAAACTTACACTGAAGCTTTGAAATCTAAGGAATCTAATAAATGGTTGAAAGCTATGGATGAAGAAATAAAATCTCTACATGCTAACATTACTTGGATGCTTGTACCAAAACCTGCTAAGTGCTCTGTGGTTGATTGTAAATGGTTGTATAAAGTCAAGCATGAAACTGATTCTGTTAGATTTAAAGCTAGACTGGTTGCTAAAGGTTTCACTCAAAAGGAAGGTGTTGATTACACTGAAATATTTGCTCCTGTTGTAAAGTTCACTACTGTGAGAATCATACTTGCCTTAACTGCTCATTTTAATTGGGAACTTAAGCAAATGGATGTAAAAACTGCTTTCTTGCATGGTGAACTTGATGAGCATATATACATGAAACAACCTGAGGGCTTTGTTGATAAAGTACATCCTGATCATGTGTGTTTTCTGAAAAAATCCTTATATGGCCTTAAGCAATCCCCAAGACAATGGAACAAGAAGTTTGACTCATGCATGCTTTCTCTGAAATTTAAAAGAAGTGCCTATGATCCATGCTTATACTTTAAGGAAGATGCTCAAACTCCTGTGTTCTTGGTGATTTATGTTGATGATATGCTTCTGGTCAGCCCTTGCTTGAATGCTATAAATCACATAACTAAGTGTTTAAGTGATAATTTTGATATGAAGCTTGGTGATGCTAAAAGGATCTTAGGAATAGATATTATCAGAAATAGAAATGCATGTACTTTAATTCTTAATCAATCTGTCTATGTGCAAAAGATTCTTGATAAATTCTCTATGAATGATGCCAAAAGTGTGACTGTTCCTCTTGCTGCTCACTTTATGCTAAGTAAAGATCAGTCTCCCAAGACTGATCTTGAAAGAACTGAGATGTCTTTTGTACCCTATGCTAATGCTATTGGTTCTGTGATGTATTTTATGGTAAGTACAAGGCCTGATATTGCATATGTTGTGAGTTGCTTGAGTAGATACATGTCTAACCCTGGTATGCCCCATTGGGAGGCTGTTAAGTGGCTCCTGAGATATTTAAAAGGATCTATGAAATCTGGTATTGTTTTTGGCAAATCTGATAATGGTGTTAACCTTTATGGCTATGTGGATTCAAATTTTGCTAATGACAAAGATAACAGAAAATCTACAACATCCTATGTGTTTACCTTATGTGGTGCATGTATTAGCTGGAAATCTCAATTACAGAGTATTGTGGCTCTATCTACTACTGAATCTGAATACATTGCAGCCACTGAGGCCATTAAGGAAGCCATTTGGCTTAAGGGCCTCTTATCTGATATTGGTTTTCTTTCTGGAGATGTTGTTGTGTTTTCGGACTCTCAATCAGGGATCCAGCTTTGCAAAAATCCTGTCTTCCATGACAGAACCAAGCATATTGATGTAAAGTACCATTTTATCAGAGATATTGTTGAAAAAGGCATTGTCAATCTGGAGAAAATTCCATCTGAATTCAACCCTGCTGATATGGGAACAAAATGTTTGCCTTTAGAGAAGTTCAAATCCTGTTTGAAGGCTTTGAACATCTCCCCCTCTCTGTGATGTATCTGTTATGTTCTGCAGTCTTTGTGACTGCTGCCCCGTGTGATCTCTGTGATCTACTTGTGTCTTCCCCTTTGTGTGCTTTGTGCTATCCTGTGTGATGCCTATTCCTGTTCCCATCTTTGTGATGGTTCTTTGTGATTGTGCAGGATAGAAAGTATTGGTAATGATGACCCCTTGTCCTTGGATGTTTCCTTTTGAACCACAAGAACACCTGACTCTGGTCCAAGGTGGAGAATGTGAATGTTGTGGGCCAGACTCATGTGTTGGTGTTGGGCCCTGACCCAATTCTTGGCGGCCCAAAGTTGTAGCCCAATTTAGAGAAAGCCCAGGGCCCTGCTCCTTGGCCCAGCCTCTTACTTATGATATCTAATCGCAGCCCTCCATTCAAATCCCTTTGATCGTGGCCCTTGCTTGCTACATATATATACCTTTCCCTTGCTGTTCTTCTCTCAAACCCTACCTCCCTCCTTTTTTCTCTTCGCGGCGCTGCCATTTCTTTCTCTCTCTAGTACAGCGGTTGTACACCGTTCTCTGCCATGGCCGCGCACCACCACCACCTCTGTCCTTGTGTCTGCCCTGGCTGTCCTTGGTCGGAGCCCGTTTCTTATATAAGTGTGGTGGGTTTGTTGAGAGAGAAGGTGATTGAGAGGGTTAGATTGAGAAGAAAAGTGTTTTCCTGGGTTGACTCAGTGTGTGAGGATATACAGGGGTATGAGTGAGTCTTGTGCCTATCCGAGTCAGTTAAACATGTGTTGAGAAACTGACTAGGCCTCCTTTCTGAGATCTGGGGTTTGATTGCGTGAGGGCTGCGTTTACTGTGGGTTCTGTGGGCTCCTTTGGTGCCACCGCCGGAGTTCTTGTGTGCTTGTGCGTTCGTGGACTGGAAAGGGGACTGAACCAAAAGCGCTCACTGAGTTGGCTCTCAACTCTCGCTTCGATCCTTAGTGGATCTGTATCGGTGCTTTCTTCTCTTATCTTTTCTGGTTTTGTTATGTTTGAGCCTGTATGTATAAAGATGTATCCAAGTTATACTCAGTGTAATAGTTTGGTAAGTGCTATGTTAATGGACCGATACCCAACAATGACATTCGATTTTTTTTTTCTTCCCAATGACTTTTGGGATTTACAACAATTTTTATTTGATAACGGTCTTAAAAGTGGTTGTTGGTCAAAAAATGTGTCAAAATGGAGTTCAAATTAAATACATATATAAAGTATGGATATCAATTTGATAATAACCATTTGAAATACTTTTATTGAAGTATAACGGGCAAATTGTAAACTACATGACAGTCTTTGTGTACGTAATTCTTGCCTCATTATTTTGTTTCCAGGTTTTTTTCTGGAGAAAGTCTAATGATTGGTTGGTGTTGCAATTTTCCCATTGAATTAATTAATTTCCAAAACGGTTGTTTCCAGTTGAAAACATCAAAAATTTGGAGCCATTACTGTGTCACAGCTTAATGAAATACAATTGGAACTTAATAAAAATATATTCCATATTTAAATCATTAATAGAGACATCCCCAATAAAAACAAATTATGGAGCATGTGATTTCAAAATGGATTAGTGATTATTCTGAATCAAAATAGAGGAAGCCACATATTGGTATGAGAGTAAATCCTCTGTCCTTGGTCGTTTCATCATCTCCACGTTTGCCTTCATTGTAATAGAGTTTAGGGGCACTTTCTTCATCGAGGGGAAGCAACTGGTTTTCGATTTGGTAGTTGAAGTTGGGAGATATTTATCATCGATTGCATTTGCTAGGCTACTCTATTAATTATCTACATTCTTAAGACAAGTATTGCCTTCCTATGGGGATGATTAGGAAACTCAAAACCAAATTTACAAAATCATCCTTGGCTTCAGCAAACAATAATTTGCACCCAGAGTTTCACTGCAATCTTCTTAGAGTTGCTACTTTCTTCTTTCATTGGTCAGAGGTTGTCACATTCATGACATTCCTTTTCACTTATGGGATTTCTAACCATTTTTGTTCCATTCCACTTCAAAATGAGGTTATTTAATTTTGGAGGCATCAGAGTGGTGTTTTAGGAAGTGTTAATAATGTTTTTATTTTGTGTTCTTCACTATTTGTTTTCCTGCAAAAACATGTTAAAACACATGGGAGGATGAGCTGTCTTTTTCACATTTCCACGCCTTTTTTTTTCTTTTCCTTTTCCGATTCTTTTTTCTTGGGTCAAATAGTCAAAAAAATTCCAAAATTTTATGGATTTTTTTCTATTTTAGCTAATACTTTTATTTTTGTTAATTCATCTATAATTTGAAGATTTAGTTATTATTTTAGCCAAATTAAGATTTGAGTCAAGATTAGGTAGATATGTGGCGAACATGTAAGTCATTTGGCCCTACTTCACATGACTATTTAGCCACATAATGCTTTCATCATGTAAACCGTTGACTCGGTTTTGATTCGAAATCGGAACCATAAAACAGGGGTTATACAGTTTGGTTACGGTTCGAGATAATTTTAAAGCAGGAAATCGGCAGTTTGGCACCGAATTATGTATTTAAAAAAAAAATTGTTACTGCAGCTCAAAATAATCAGATCGAATCCTCTGTACCGAAATTTATGTCCCACTTATATACCACGTCAAAACTAAATAGTTTTGAATAAACAATTTTTCTCAACAACATAGTTAATTGTTACCATTTTTATATTTACATCAATATAACATGAGTTTGAAATGTGGTACACGGTGGGATAGGAATTATGGGTACAGATGATCTAAATTGCAAAATAAGTACTCCTGAATTATAAATTATCATTTTACCCTTTTGAACCAACCATAAAAAAAAAAACAATTTTACGCCTAATGAACCCATATGCGAGGCATGTGATATACTTTCATGGGTAATAATGATCAGAAATGTCATTTTTATCGTAAAGTGTAAAACCCGCATGTTTTAATGGGTATTCTGACATTTTCAATTGTTTTTACTAAAAAATGTCAAATCGATATCTATAGTTGGGATGAGATAACGTTTTAAATCTTAAATTACATGATTTGGCTGATAAATAACTTTTCAAATTTTAATCAAAATTTCAGTTGTTAAATGTCATCATGATTTTTTTTTTTTTTTTTTGAGTTACAACTAGGGTGGGGAATATAAATTCATACAGATCCTACGCCACAACCTAATGCAATATAATTGAAATTCAATAAATTTTATATGACACTGGATTTTTAATATTCAAATTATTAACATATGCGCGGTGCAATATTATTGAAATTCAATAAATTTTATATAACACTAGATTTTTAATATGCAAATCATTAACATATACGGTGAAGGTTCAACATGACCAATACAATTTTAACCAAACAAATAAGAAAGAAAGAATTATACAAGATCATAAGCAATTCACAAAAGAAAACACATAAACACATCTCACAAAGTCGGCTCGTTCAATCCAGTGAAGCTGATTCAAAACAGCCCAAAACTGAGTCCAACGGTTTTAACCGTTTTTTAAATGAGAAAGTGGTACTGTGCTTTTGTAAGTTAATCTGCGATTTCTTCATTAAACAATTCAAGGCGAAAAACGCTATGCGACTTCTTTACTCCTCGAAAGCTAATAAACACAACTTAACAATATACTCTGTTCCAAGACAAGAAAAATAAAAGGTATGATTTCATAATAGATAAGTGAAGATTATAGGTTGTTTCCTTGTTTATAGGCACTCTTGTATCTATATTATTCTGAGCAATACAATTCTCTTGACAAGGGAAAACAATATTGGTTTATCACATGGTATCAGCCTAACTGACTGAACCCTAGTTGTGCTGTCGATCTCTGCCCCTTTTCCATCGCCTGTTTTTCCGATGGCCTCCTCCTCATCGACGGACATTCCAACCCTTCCCCTTTCCACCATGATACATTTGGTGAATATTAAATTAACATCCTCCAATTACCTCCTATGGAATGCACAGATCGAGCCCCTCCTCCAAACTCAGCAATTCATGTCCCTAATTGATGGCTCTTCGTCCGCTCCCTCCGCCACTATTCTCGGCACCGGCGGCAACCGAATTCCCAATCCTGAATATGCAAATTGGCATTCCAGGGATCAACTACTCAAATTATTCTTGGTTTCTACCCTCACCGAAGAGTCAATGTCTGTGATTATAGGTTGTCAAACCTCGAGGGATGTCTGGACTGCTCTTACCGCCGCATACAGTCATAGATCGAAAGCGCGAGAACTTAGTTTAAAAGACGATCTGCTATCGGCCAAAAAGGGTACTCAATCTGTCGCTGACTATGGCCGCCACTTCAAGACAATCTGCGATCAGTTAGCTGCTATTGGCCGTCCAATCGACAACTCCGACAAGTCGCATTGGTTTCTGCGTGGCCTTGGTTCTTCCTTTTCGAACTTTATGGCCGCTTAAATGGCTCAAGACCCTCTTCCGGATTTCAACACCTTGCTTGCTCGCGCACAGAGTCATGAACTCTTTCAGCGCACCATGGATGAACAGCCCCCTGGCCAGACGGCTTTTGCTGCTGTCAATCAGAACCGTGGCCGCTTTTCCTCTCGTGGTCAGTCTTCTCAGGGTCGCAACTACAGTAATCAGGGCCGCGGGCGCGGTCGGAAGAACTTCACACCGCGGTGCTTCTTCTGTCGAGAAACTGATCATGATGCGTTTGACTGTCCGAAACATTTTGATCGTTCTTATGATCGCTCTTGTCGGCCCACCTCGACTGCAAATTCTGCAAACTTGGCCGAAGCTTTCTCGGCGAACTGCAATGTCTCTCCTGTGGCTTCCTCTGACTGGTTTCTTGACACTGGGGCCTCCGCCCACATGACATCTGATGTCGGGCATCTTGACAATGCCACTTCTTATTCTGGTTCGGACCATGTCACCGTTGGTAACGGTGCGCATCTTTCAATTTCTCACAGGGGCTCTTTATCTATTTCTCGTGATCTAACTTTGCAGGATGTTCTTGTTGTACCCGGTCTAACGAAGAATTTATTGTCCATCAGTAAACTAACGCATGATTATCCTGTGCATGTTCTCTTTAATGCATCTCAGTTTCGCATAATGAATCGGGACACCAGGCAGCTTCTCGCAACCGGCAGGCATGAACGCGGGCTTTATCTTCTGGATTGTGGTGGTAGTGCTCTTGCGGCGGAAATTTCAAATAAAAAGCTGCATGGATCTTTTGATTTATGGCATTCTCGCCTTGGTCATGTCGCACATTCAGTAGTTTCTTTACTTAGCAATCTTGGACATGTTTCAGTTTCCTTTTATTGCCTACACCTACATTATGCAATTCTTGTTAAGAGCAAACGGTTGCCATACACTCTTAATGATAAACGTGCTACTCATTTGTTGGATTTAATTCACTGTGATTTATGGGGCCCGTCGCCAGTTATTTCTGCGTCTGGATTTAAATACTATGTTGTTTTCATTGATGATCACTCTCGTTTCACGTGGCTCTATCCTATGCGTGCAAAATCGGAATTTTATGATGTTTTTATTCAGTTTCAACGCTTTGTGGAGACTCAATTTGCACTTAAAATTAAGCAATTTCAGAGTGATGGGGGAACTGAGTTTACGAATCATCGTTTACGGTCTCATTTTATTGCATGTGGTATACATCATCTTATGTCCTGTCCTCACACACCTGCTCAAAATGGCCGAGCTGAGCGAAAACATCGTCACATCACTGAGACAGGTCTGGCATTTCTTTTCCATTCCTCTGTCCCACTGCGGTTTTGGGTGGAAGCTTTCAGCACTGTCGTTTTCATAATTAATCGCATCCCTTCTGTTTTGCTTGGTAATAAATCTCCATTTGAAATTATTTATGGTCGTGTTCCAGCGTATGATGCATTTCATGTTTTTGGATGTCGTGCTTACCCGTGTCTGCGCGACTATGTTTCTCACAAACTTGCGCCTCGTACAACGCCATGCATTTTCTTTGGATACAGTACTCAGCACAAGGGTTATAAGTGCTTTGATCCTTCTACTTCTCGTATTTATATCACTCGCCATGCTATTTTCGATGAGCAGTGCTTCCCTTTTGCCAAGGGATCCTCCTCTCGGCCCCTCTCCAGTCTTGAAGTTTCAGAATTTCTTAATGTCTCATCCACTCATGTCATGTCCGATCAGCCGTCTTATTCACCTCCTACAGATACTTGCAAGTTGTGTCCCACAGAAGACACCTCTGATCTCCCTGCCCCCAACGAAGATGTCCCGTCTCCACCAAGAAGTTCGCCACCCTCCCCTCCAGTTCATCCACCGGTAAATTCACCGCCGCCTGTTCCTCCTCGACTGCATCCGATGAGAACACGTTCGCAGTCCGGCATATTCAAACCACGCTACCCAGCTGATCTTACTCTGATGGAGTCAAGCACACTTTATTCTGCTCTTACCGCTGTCTCCGAGCCGAAAGGTCTTAAATCCGCCTTGAAACATTCGCATTGGATTTCCGCTATGAATGAAGAAATGGATGCATTGCGCAAGAACGGCACCTGGGATCTGGTGCCTCGCCCCCCCACACTAACATAGTCGGCTCGAAGTGGGTTTATCGAACAAAATTCTTGGCCGATGGTACTGTTGATCGACATAAGACACGCTTAGTGGCTCAAGGTTTCAGTCAGCTTCCTGGTTTTGATTTCACACACACATTCAGCCCTGTGGTGAAAGCTTCCACTGTCCGGATTATTCTTTCTCTTGCAGTCATGCATACTTGGCCGCTTCACCAGCTTGATGTCAAAAACGCATTTCTCAACGGCTATCTATCAAAGCCCGTTTTCATGGAGCAACCTCCCGGCTACATCGATCCTCAGCACCCAAATTATGTATGTCGCCTTAAAAAGGCCATATACGGACTTCGCCAAGCTCCTTTGGCGTGGTATCAGCGATTTCGCACCTTTCTTGTTCAGATCGGTTTTCGGTGCAGCACCGCCGACACTTCCCTTTTCGTCCTCAAGACTGGTTCCACGCTCGTTTATCTACTGGTTTATGTTGACGACATTGTGGTCACCGGTAACAACACTGATGCCCTTCGCTCCCTTCTTGCCCGCATTCGCTCCGAATTTGCGATTAAGGATCTTGGTCGTCTGGGTTATTTTCTTGGCTTGGAGGTTTCTTACTCTTCTTCTGGCTTGTTTCTTAGCCAGTCCAAGTATGCTCGCGATATCCTCGTTCGCGCTGATCTTATTGATTCTAAGCCAGTTAGCACTCCGAGTGCTCCTGGAGCTTCTTTCACAGCCGTTGGGGAAGCTTTCTCTGATCCCACTCTATATCGTTCACTCGTTGGGGCCTTCAATACTTGACCATCACCCGGCCTGACATTGCATATTCTGTCAATACTGTTAGTCAGTTTCAGCAGCATCCAACCATGGATCACTTTCAAGCCGTCAAACGCATCCTCCGCTATGTTAAAGGCACGTTGTCCTTTGGTTTGTCCTTCTCCGCCGGTGATTCGTCCCTTCTCGGTTACTCAGATGCTGATTGGGCTAGATGTGTCGACACTCGGCGTTCTACCTACAGGTACTCTATCTTTCTCGGCCCTAATTTGGTATCCTGGAGTGCTAAGAAGCAGCCAACTGTCTCTCGATCGAGCTGTGAGTCGGAGTATCGGGCTATGGCGAGTGCTTCCGCAGAGTTAGTTTGTGTCACTCATCTTCTTTGCGATTTGCATGCCTTACCATCCGCTATCCCAGTTCTTCTCAGTGACAACACAAGTGCGTTATTTTTGTCCCAGAATCCCGTATCCCACAAACGGGCTAAGCATATTGATATTGATTGCCACTTCATCCGGGAACTTGTTGAGCAAGGTCGCTT
Source organism: Scutellaria galericulata (assembly GCA_946896805.1). Classification (NCBI taxonomy): domain Eukaryota; kingdom Viridiplantae; phylum Streptophyta; class Magnoliopsida; order Lamiales; family Lamiaceae; genus Scutellaria; species Scutellaria galericulata. The sequence goes on from OX335790.1 coordinate 18,059,890, forward strand.
GATCACTCGCTTTGTGCCATCGTCGCTTCAGCTAGCTGATATTTTTACAAAGAGCTTGCCTCGTCCCCTCTTTGAGATGTTCAGGTCCAAGCTTCGCGTGTCTCCTCATCCCACGCTTCGCTTGCGGGGGGTGTTAGTGATAATGATTAGAATATTTAGCATATCTTGTATATTTCTTTAGTTATTTTGTTTCCTTGTTTATAGGCACTCTTGTATCTATATTATTCTGAGCAATACAATTCTCTTGACAAGGGAAAACAATATTGGTTTATCACAACTACTCAGAATAACTCTAATGAACAATTGGGATGAGAGTCAGTTCTCTGTCTTTGGTCGTTTCATCATCTTGCGATTCATCAGTACATCGCTCAGAGCAGAGGTTGACGTAAGAAAAACTTTCAGTATGCTTAGAGCCTGCATATCAACACATCAACACATATTTAGTCCATTTTATGAACAGAAATCAAACATACATATATGTATGTTGAATAATATGTATACCTCATCCAATCCGATCTGCACATCCAGTTCGTCAACATCAGCAAGCGGAATACTCATTCGGTTGATAATAGCAAGGGTTGATGTCATACAAAAAGGTGTCACCGTTAAATCATCACTCAAAATATATGTTGTTGATTCCTTAACATAATTTCCCTTGCCTTTCGGGGACTTGTATGAAGAAATCAAGTGATCAAAAAAAATAGTTTTTTTCCCACGTTTTTCTTTGTGCTTGTAATAGAGTCGAGGGGCACTTTCTTCACTGAGGGGAAGCAGCTGGTTTTTGGAAATATAACCGTGAGGTAGATTGGGTTTGATCAGCTTCGTTTTGGTATCTAAAGTCCGGAAATATTTATCATCGATTGCATTAGCAAAGCTGGTGTATAAATTATCTATACTCTTAAGACAAGTGTTGCCCTTCAAAAGGGATGCAACTCCTCCAATGGGGATGATGAGGAAACTCGAAAGTAATTCTACAAAATCATCTTTGGCTTGAGCAAACAGCAATTTGTTGGTAGATTTCTGTACCAAGACTTTCACTATAATCTTCTTACTGTTACTACTTTCTTCTTTCTTAATTTGATTCAGCAAAATTCCAGGTTCGGGTTTTGCAGCAGACACATTTACATGTCTGTTATTGAATACGAGGTCAGACACAGGAGTCGCAGAAACTAAAGACCCCATCAGCAAATCCACAATCTAATTCATCAAAACAATATTAACAAATCAATTTCAAACAGTATAAAATATATGTGAAGTAATTTGAAAAAGGAATTTAAACAGACTATTGAAACAGAATCTAAACACTAACCTCATTGAATCCAAAAGCAACGACTCGTGGCTCAGCCCCATCCATGTCTTTAATGCCAAGATTATTTAGAGTTTGCATAATTCCTATCTCATTTGGTACAATCCTTAGATCATCAGAGATTATGAAAGACACGTTATCTATTGTAAAAACTCCATCATTACCAACATCATTAATAGACGAAGAACTTGTAAGATATACTTCTTTGTCCAATGCGTGCCCACAAACACATGTAGAGATACCATAATACATGGATATATTCTTCCATATATCTTCCGGACAGGAGTATCTATCACAAGTGTAGTATCTGGGGGGCAGAGAATGAGTAATATCAAGTTTTAACTTACGACATTGAGGACCCAATGAAATAGCTGGATTCAGCAACATCTGTTTAGCACCTTCTGTCGAGAAATGAAATTTGTCAAGATTCGCAATGCCATTGTAGAGACTAGTTATGCTTCCAAAAACAGGTGTTTTTTCTCTATACCGGTTCTCAAAGATTTTCACTATCTTTCCCAATGGTATTGTCAGAAAGCTTAACAACACGTCCGTGAAATGGCTATCTGCTTCTGCAAACAGTACCTTCGTCTTCTCTTTGTTTATCATTACTTTCAAAGACAATTTCACTTCCTTAGCTCCAGACATTGTATTCAAACTGATGATGACAGGTTTAAGGATAAAAACAGCTCCTTTAGTAAGGCCAAAAGACTCTTCAAATTCAAGTGTTGCATCCGTGTTAGCTATCATCGTATTTAAAGCAGTTGATTATGTGGAAGTGTATTATTCCAACCAAGTGATAACATAAACACGTCGTTTGCCATTCCTTATGCACGACAAAACTTCCATCCTCATAATTGAAAAGAGGACGTCATTCATGAAATTCGTTTTGCTTTTTTATTATTCTTTTTCATCAAATGTGTATATTTTACAATTTGAAGAGAGTTGCATTTTTTTGGTTTTTGGAAACTGTTGATATCAATACTTTGAAATATATATATATATATATATATATATATATATATATATATTAAAATGAATATTTACACTATATTCACATTGCGTATAAAAGTTGCAATAAATCCTGCTTGAGAAATTTTTTTTTTTTTTTTAATGAGCTAGAGAAAATCATGGGGAGGAATAAGGACTAAAAAAACCTTGCGTGATCCAAATTTGATCCGATTATCACAATCTGTACTTTTATCACAATCTACAATACTCGTGGTAAAGTGAAGTAACATGCCACACTAGCAATGGATCTTTCAATAATGCACACAAATAGAAACTTGTTTGGGCGTAAAATTGATGTACTAGAATGTAACCTAGAAATTGTAAATTACATCTCATATCTCGTATTTTAGTCCTAAAAAAAAAGTGGTCTGTTGATTTCGTCAATTATTATTACTTTTTTTTTTAGATTAAACAACTTGAGGACGATTTGAGATTTTTTTTTTTTTTTTTTCTTCAATTTGAGGACACTTGTTTTCGGAAAATTGAAAAGCCCAACGAGCTTCACTGATGTCAAGTGACACCTAAAATGTTGATGATTTGAATTTATATTAATTAAAATAAAGAAAGCATACATATAAAATCTGAATATTATTTAAAATTAATTGAATAAGAATCTAAATATCACGTTAAAATACATTAAAAAATTTGCATATTTAAATGTGAACACTAAAATTACATATAAATCTGAAATAATTTGCCGAATACGTAAAAGTAAATAAAATTTTGAAATTATTTACAATGTTAAGATATTATATAAAATATATAAATAACATTAAGAAATGTTTACATAAATATTATAATATAAATAATAATTTAAATCAAAATAATATTCAGGTTTTTATTTTAAAATTTATAAATAATATTCACATTTTTATTTAGTTTTGGTGTTAACATTTTATTATGCAGTTTTTTTTAATTTTTTATGTATTTTCAAATAATATTCAGATTTTCTTATGTATTTTTTCTTTATTTTAATTATCTAATGTATTGTTAATTTAAATTATGATCATGTATGTAAGATACTTTCCATTTTTAGACAATCAAGTATTTATTTTCAAATTTTGATCATCTATGTTTTAATTTTTTCTAAATTGCTGACATGATTGTCGAAATTTGGATGTCACATTAGATATTCCTCAACAGTTTTGAAAATTCCGATAATAAAAAATTAAAATATAAAGAACCAAAATTTAAAAAAAAATACTTGATTGACAAAAAATGAAAAGTGTTTTACATAGAGGACTAAAATAGAAATTACCTCTTTAATTTATTCCAAATTGATCAACATCACTTTAGGTTTCATTCAACACATTTGTTTTCTACATCAACGTACAGTTCAATGGTGTTTTCAATTATCCGACTAGAAATGTCCTTAAATTTTCGCAAAATAGTTTCATAGTCTTGCTATTCAACAGTCCATTGGTGAGAGCAGAGGTTGACGTAAGAGAAGCTTTCAGTATGTTCAAAGCCTGCATATTAAAACCTATTAATTTTAGTCTATTTTATGAACATAAAACAAACAAATATATATATATATATATATATTTATTTATTTATTTATTTATTTATATTTATTTATTTATTTATCTATCTATATCTATACTACTATATAAGTACGAATAATTTAAGTTTGGTTCATTTTTCATAATGTCTATTTTAACTCTTCTACATAGTTAAATCAAATTAGAATCCTAATTAAAGAAAACTCTATATTAAGGATAATAAAGTAATTCAATATTTATTTTATTTTTCTATTTTATTATAAAAGGTAAGAATCCTTTACATTCCAAACTCTTCCTGAAGATTTTTACATGTTTTGATCTTTTTCTTCTATAATTTTGAATATTTTGAATTTTAAACTAAAATTAGTTCTATATTAATATATATTTTTAAAGAGCTTTCCAATGATATAGTATAAGCATATATAAAAAAATTATATTATAAAGTTAATATTTTTAAGGTTAATTTTATTTTCCAATTTGTACTACACATGTTTTTTAATATTGCATTCTAAATTTTTTTTTCTCCGATCACAACTCATACTACACATTTTGTTTACTTTTACAACCTCCGACCAATATTTTCCGGCGAGAAAATCCCCACATGGTTTTATGTGCTAGTTGAGGGTTATTTTCATTATTTTCTAGGTCATTAACTAACTTCCCCTCCAAAAATGAATTTTGCTCTAATTATTCCCACATTTATTTTGCAGATTGTTTGAGCAAATGAAGATTAACAGTGAGGTTCAAATAGTGGTGCCCACGGTTCGTCGGAAACCGGAACCGGCCGGTTCGAAACCGGCGGTCAACGGTTCGGTGAACCGTTGACCCGGTTTCGGTTCCAAACCGGAACCGTAAACCGGATTCACCCGGTTCGGTTTCGGTTCGAGTTTTCCAAAACCGTGAACCGGCGGTTCGAACCGCCGGTTAAACCGGCGGTTCCGGTTATTTTTTTTTTTTTTTTTCTGACGAATGGGGTATCTATTTGTTCTGATGTGTGGAAAGATCCTTACGGAAACCATGATTATTTAGGAGTAACGTGCCATTGGATAGATGATGCATGGAACGTGCAAAAACGATTAATTGCCTATGTCGAATTTGATGAAAGACATAGTTCTGTAGCAATTGCTAGAAAAATAATAAAAATTGTTAATGATTATGATATAGTTACAAAAATATTTTCGATTGGTTATGATAATGCCGCTCCTAACACCGCTAGTATACCAACATTAATGGAATTTTTTAGGCCTCCAATAGATGGTAGACTTTTTCATATTCGTTGTGTACCCCATTGTTTGAATTTGTGTGTACAAGATGGATTAACCGCTTTGCATGATAAAATCTCACCTATTACGGATGCAATTCATGAAATTGCTAAATCAACACAATGGCATAAAAAATGGGCAAGATTTTGTAAAAATAATGGAATGGAAGTTAAGAAATTTATATTGGACGTAAAACATAGATGGAATTCAACTTATTATATGCTTCAAGATTCTTATAATTATAAAGAATTGCTAATTGAATTTTATAAAGAAAACCCACATGAATTGATATATTTGAATAGCAACTCTTGGGATGCATGCATTAATTTAATAGCTCTTTTAAAAATTTTTGAAGAAGCCACTAGAGAATTAAGTGGCACTTATTATCCTACTTCTCCATTAGCCTTAGATAATTGTGTTAAAATTGCTTTAATTTTGAATGAATATTGTGCATGTCCTATTATAGGTGACACTATTATAGCAATTAAAGCAAAATGGTTAAAATATTTTCACGAACTTCCCGATATATTTTTAATAGCTAAATTATTAGATCCTAGGATTAGAGAAGATGGTCTAATCGAATTATTACGCATGTATTATAGTGCTTTGTTCCCCCATTTTTTGTTATCCGATTATGATGCGGTTGACTATGTTCCAAATTATGTAGAAGTTGCAGCTAGAGCTAAAAACTATTTGTATGATTTATTTAAAGAATATAAAACCTCATTAGGGGATGATTGTGGGGATAATTTAGGTGCTCAAAATGTAGGTGGTAGTAGTAGTTCTTCACATAATCCATATAATGTTAGTGGTCTTAATGCATTTTATGATTTTTATGATAACCGAACACAAAAACGAGCTAGGGGATCTAATCCCACACAAGAATTAGATACATATTTAAGTTGTACATTTGAATTTATTTCTTTTGAAAACTCTGTGGATCTTTTGAAGTGGTGGTCAAAGAGGATCAACACTTATCCTATTTTAAGTCATATTGCAAAGGAGATTTTTGCAAGTCCCACCTCCAACGTTTCCGTCGAGTGCGCCTTCTCCAAAGGACGACATATGTTGAATCCAAAAAGGTCAAGATTGACCGTAGAGAATGTTCAAAACATTACTCTACTTGAAGATTGGCTTCGAGCAAAGAAACGTCAACAACATCTAGATTTATCTGTCTTTGATGACGATGGCCCCGACGAGTATGGCTACGATTCGAACACATCCTCCTCCACCGGAACTAATGGGTAAGTTTGAGGTAAGAGAACTACGTGAGCTTTGATTCCCTAATTCAATTTAGGGATACGTAGGCAATTTCATTCTAACTTTGATATTCACTTTCAAACTTAGAATGAAACTCAAGCTCTTTCATTTTTTTTTTTTTTACTTCTCTTAATTGTAATGAGCAAAGAATGTTGTGTGGTAGATGATGTGTCTCAAAGAAAGGAGGAGATAATAAGATGTGTCTTAGATGCACGTCTTATTATGTCCTCCTTTCTTTGAGACATATCATCTACCACACAGCATTCTTTGCTCATTACAATTAAGAGAAGTAAGAACTAAGAACTACGTGGGTTTTGATTCTCTAATTCAATTTAGGGATACGTAGGCAATTTTATTCTATATCAAACTTAGAATGAAACTCAAGCTATTTCATTTTTTTCCTCTTTCAATTTGTAATTTGTAAGTTGTAATTATTTTTTATGTTTGTAAGTTGTAATTTTTTTAAATTCAAACTTAGAAGTTTGTTGTTTGTAAGTTGTAATAATTTTTTTTTAATTCAAACTTAGTGTTTTATACTTTTGAAGTTGTATATTTTTTAACATATAAATACATTGTTAATAAAAAAAAAAAAACCGGAAAAACCGGCGGTTCAACCGCCGGTTACAAACCGGAACCGGAACCGAACATACCCCGGTTCGGTTCCGGTTCGACCCCCGCCGATTTTCCGAACCGGAACCGGCGGTTTCTACAAACCGGGCACCACTAGGTTCAAATAAAAAATAAGATCTCTTTACCATTGAAAATAATTGATTTATTTACCATTGAAAATAATTGATGAATCAAATTTACTGATATCTTAGAAATGCAAATGATGAAAATAACCCTCAATTAGCATGTGAAAATAACGTGGGCGCTTTCTCATCGGAAAATATTGACAGGAGGTTGCAAAAGTAAACAAAACATATAATATAGGATGTGACTAGAGAAAAAAAAAAGTTTAGGATACAAAATTAACCTATATTTTTATTAAAGTATGGTATTAGTAGAAATGGTGTTGTTATGTTTAATTTTTTTTCAAAATCTTATTTGTCTCTTTTAATATAAATATAGTGAAAAAAATTATCAAATCTAAAATATATTTTTAAACATTAATATTACTAATACAAAATAGTTTAAAATTTTGGAAAACCTAGAAACTTTGGTTCAAACAATGTATCAAGCTAAGAAAATTAATTATTACAGGTGTAGAATAATTTAGTTAGACATGTCATAGAGAAAAATGAAGATTATGATATAAATATATTTTAAAAATAATAAAATAATAAAATATTCATTTTATTTTTTATTTGATTGTAAATGAACATAGATAACATAGGGTGATTTACCTTCAAATTTACACACACTCCTAATAATCCAAACCTGCCACATAATGATTAAGGGTAAAACAGATCAAATATGATTATGAACTCTTCTTTTAAAAACCAAAAGAATAGAAATTGAGATAAATCAAACTAATCAAGGAGTTTGAAATTCAGGTTAGAGGCAAAGAAATTTCATATCTATTTAGCAAAAGTATAGTCCAAACATATTACTATCAATTTTCTAGGTGAGGTAATCAGTAATCGGTAATAGTTTTGCAGCACCCTTCTTCTGAGTGAGGTTTTAGGTTGAAGGCCATGGCCAAGAAAAGCCTAATGTAATATTATAAGATTCCCAATAGAACCTTAAAATCCCCATTGAATCCACTCATTGTAGGGGCTTCTTGAGCAGCATACTCTGAATGCAGTGAGATGTTACCTAGTAATGCACAGTATCTGCAATATATGCGCACATTTGAGACAGTTTAGCACCCTCATTTCAAGATCAAATCATCGTATGTGCTACGTTTGCAAGATTAGGCGAGGAGGCGGTTGAGTTGTGATCTCTGCTAAGTCGCGACCTCTCTCTGGCTGTCAGCCTAATTAATAGTTCGTCAACTTCTACATTCTTTTTACGGAAAAAACTGTAAATTACACTTTTTATAGATCATTCAACCAAGCACACAGCTAGAAACTTGCATGTTTGCATAGAAAATGAATGTAATATAGAATTGAAGTTATGTTCATACAGATCCTTAGGCACAGCTTAATATAAAATAATTGGAATTTAATAAACTTTAGAAAACGAGAGATATATTATATTTAAGAGCAAGTGTTTGATTTCAAAATGGATAGATTATCTCAGAATGGATGAGAGCCACATAATGCTGAGGAACAATTGGGATGAGATTCAGTTCTCTTGCTTTGGTTGTTTCTTCATAACGCGATTCATCAGTCCATCGGTCAGAGCAGAGGTCGACGTAAGAGAAGCTTTCAGTATGCTTAAAGCCTGCATATTGACACATATTTAGTCTATTTTATGCACATATATTAAACAAACATTTATATTAAAAGTAAACTATATTACCTCTTCCAATCCAATCTGCACGTCCAGTTCATCAACATCAGCAAACGGAATGTTCATCTGGTTGATAATTGCAAGGCTTGATGTAATAAAAAAAGGCGTGACAGTTAAATCATCACTCAAAATATATGTCATCAAATCCTTAGCATAATTTCCCTTACATTCCGGGGGCTTGAAGGAAGGAATCAAGACATAAAATTTTTTGTAATCATGAGAAAAAGTTGCATCATAATATACAACTCTCTTGATTAGATTGTAATAGAGTTGAGGGGCACTTTCTTCATCAAGGGGAAAGAAGTGGTTTTTGGAAATATAACCGTGAGGTAGCCTGGGTTTGATCAGCTTCATTTTGGTATCTAAAGTCCGGAAATATTTATCATCTATTGCATTTGCTAGGCTACTATATAAATTATCTATATTCTTAAAGCAAGTGTTACCCTCCAAATGGGATGCAATTCCTCCCATGGGAATGATGAGGAAACTGCAAAGTAAATTTACAAAATCATCCTTGGCTTGAGCAAACATCAATCTGTTGGTAGATTTTTGTACAAATACTTTGACCACAATGTTGCTACTTTCTTCTTTCTTAATCTGATGCACAAAAGCTGGTCTTGCAGCACAGCCAACCTGTCTCTTGTTGAGTACGAGATCGGACAGTGGAGTTGGAGAAAATAAAGACCTCATGAGCAAATCCACAATCTATTTCACCAAAACATTAACAAATTACAAATCAAATTGCCATAAATTGTTGCAATTTTATGGTCATCCACCAATTTTGGAAATTTCAACTTTGAACATTTTTGCCAACTCAATTACCACATTTTCAATTCTCATCAACAATTTCAGACGAATATATTGATCAAATAAAAATAATGTTATGTGTAAAAAGACAAAAACCAACAAGACCATAATTAGAGGACAAAATTTGTTGTATATAAGAGAAACTATTGAAACAGAATGTAAACACTGACCTCATTGAATCCGAAAGCAACGTTTGTCATCTCAGCCCCGTCCATGTCTTCTTCTTTAATGTCAAGATTGTTTAAAGTTTGTCTAATTCCCAACACATATGGTAGAATCCGCAGATCATCAGAGATTATGAAAGACACCCTCGTAAAAAATCCACCTTCAGCAGCAACAGCATTATTCGAATCACTTCTAGGATCTACTTTTTTGTATAATAGGTGCCCACAATCACATGTAGAGATACCATAATACATTGATATATTCTTCCAGATATCATGTTGACAGCCGTTTCGACCACAAGTATAGTATGTGGGGGGCTGAGAATCAGTAATGTCAAGTTTTAATTTCCAACATTGAGGAGCCAATGAAATAGCTGGATTCAGCAGCATCTGTTTAGCACCTTTTGTTGAGAAATAAAAATCGTCAAGATTTGATAAGCCTTTGTAGAGACTAGTTATGCTTCCAAAAACAGGTGCTTTTTCTCCATACTGCTTCTCCAGGATTTTCACTATCTTCGCCAATGGCAATGTCAGAAAGCTTAACAACACGTCTGTAAAATGGCTGTCTGCTTCTGCAAACAGTACCTTAGTCTTCTCTTTATTTATCATCACCTTTAAAGACAACTTCACTTCCTTGGCTTTAGACATTGTATTCCAACTGAAGATGTCAAGTTTAGAAAAAAAAAAAAAAAAAACAGCTCCTTTTATAAGGCCAAAAGACCCTTCAAATTCCAGGGGTCGGAATAGATTAAATGATTCCGTCTCCACATTTTTCCATATCTTGATGAATATTGTGCTATTATAGTACAATAATGTATGATTCTAACCAATTAGTTAAAAGCGTCGTTTGCCGTTTCTTATGCACTCCAAAACTTCAATTGATTGAGGTCGTTACATTCATAAAATTCGTTTTTTTTTTCCAATGACTTTTGAGCTTTGAACCATTTTTTATATTAAATTGAATCATGCTATGAAATTTATCAGTTTAAAAATAGGGAAACCATAAAAGTAGTTAATATGATAAGAAATGTTTAAAATAACTAAAATAACAAAACATTAAATATAGTCAGAATTGATATATAAGTATGAATGTTTCGTATATTTTTCACAATACCAATTTTAACTTTCCTACAGAATTAAATTATATTAATTAAATTAGAATTCTAATTAAAGAAAACTCGCTATTAAAGATAGTAAAATAATTCAATATTTAATTTATTTTTCTGTTTGATTATAAAAGGTAAGAGTCATTTACATTCAAAACTCTTGAAAAAAAAATTAGATGTTTTGATTCTTTTAAATCTATAATCTTGAATGCTTTGAATCTTATACTAAGATTAGTTTCATATTAATATATATTTAAAGAGTTTTCCAATAATATATTATAAGCATATATAAAAATAAAAATAAAAATTATACTGTTTTAGCACCTTCTGTCGAAAAATGAAAATTGTCAAGATTTGCTAAGCCTTTGTAGAGACTAGTTATGCTCCAAAAACAGGTGCCTTTTCTCCATACTGTTTCTACAACATTCTTACAATCTTTCCCAGTGGCAAAGTAAGAAAGCTTAACAAAACGTCCATAAAATGGTTGTCTGCTTCTGCAAACAGAACCTTAGTTTTCTCCTTATTTATCATCACATTTGAAGACAACTTCACTTCCTTGGCTTCAGACATTGTATATATTCACACTGATGATGTGAAGTTCAAAAAAGAAAAATGGACTGCTCTTTTTGCAATGCCAAAACACATTGATGATGTGATGTGAATGATTCCGTCTCCACATTTTTCCATCTCTTCAATATTCTGCAAACCTTTTAATTTTCTGTTCACATACATTTTTTTTTATGGATAATGTATTAGTATTATTGATTTCAAAATATGGATAATTTATTATTATTCCAACCAAGTTAATAACGTCGGTTGCAATTCCTTATGCACGCCAAATCTGCCCTCCTTAAATTGATCTGAGTCACATTCATGACTGTGAATGTTGTGGGCCAGACTCATGTGTTGGTGTTGGGCCCTGACCCAATTCTTGGCGGCCCAAAGTTGTAGCCCAATTTAGAGAAAGCCCAGGGCCCTGCTCCTTGGCCCAGCCTCTTACTTATGATATCTAATCGCAGCCCTCCATTCAAATCCCTTTGATCGTGGCCCTTGCTTGCTACATATATATACCTTTCCCTTGCTGTTCTTCTCTCAAACCCTACCTCCCCCCTTTTTTCTCTTCGCGGCGCTGCCATTTCTTTCTCTCTCTAGTACAGCGGTTGTACACCGTTCTCTGCCATGGCCGCGCACCACCACCACCTCTGTCCTTGTGTCTGCCCTGGCTGTCCTTGGTCGGAGCCCGTTTCTTATATAAGTGTGGTGGGTTTGTTGAGAGAGAAGGTGATTGAGAGGGTTAGATTGAGAAGAAAAGTGTTTTCCTAGGTTGACTCAGTGTGTGAGGATATACAGGGGTATGAGTGAGTCTTGTGCCTATCCGAGTCAGTTAAACATGTGTTGAGAAACTGACTAGGCCTCCTTTCTGAGATCTGGGGTTTGATTGCGTGAGGGCTGCGTTTACTGTGGGTTCTGTGGGCTCCTTTGGTGCCACCGCCGGAGTTCTTGTGTGCTTGTGCGTTCGTGGACTGGAAAGGGGACTGAACCAAAAGCGCTCACTGAGTTGGCTCTCAACTCTCGCTTCGATCCTTAGTGGATCTGTATCGGTGCTTTCTTCTCCTATCTTTTCTGGTTTTGTTATGTTTGAGCCTGTATGTATAAAGATGTATCCAAGTTATACTCAGTGTAATAGTTTGGTAAGTGCTATGTTAATGGACCGATACCCAACAGTGGTATCAGAGCACCGTTGTTGAACGGTGTCGGTCCATTGGTGCTGTGGTGCAGGGGTGGTCAGGTATCACGGCTTTAACCCTCTCTCTCGTTTTTCTTTATTTATTTTTTATTTTTGGTAAAATCCTGAGGATCTGTGTTCTTCTCTTGGGGGTCTATCTGCTGGTATAGAAGTCTGCATCTCTAAGTCTCTCTTTGATCTATCCTGTGTGTTTTGTGATCTATACCTTATCTGTGTGATCTCTGTGTGTTTTTTATCCTCCTTATTCCGCTGCTTATCCTCTGTTTCCTGAATTTCCCCGATATACCCACCTTGTCCGGACCAAGAGTGTCCCTGGAATCTGGGATTGGGGGGGAAAAACAGGCTGTGTGTTTTCTGTGTGATCTTGTTGCCTGCTTATCTTCCTCTTTGTGATCATGAATGCTTATCCAGTTGCTCCCTTTGATGGAAAAGGTGATTTTTCTATCTGGCAACAGAAGATGAAAGGTGTTTTGGTACAACAAAGATGTTTTAAAGCTATAACTCTGTGTTATGATTGCACTGATGATAAACTCACTGATAATGTTAAAAAAGAACTTGATGAACTTGCATACTCCTTAATCATTCTAAACTTGTCTGACTCTGTGATTAGAAAATTAGGGAAGCATGAATCTGCCAAATCTCTGTGGGAAAAATTGGAAGAACTATACACTGAAACCTCTTTGCCCTCTAAGATGTTTTTATTGGAAAAGTTTTTCAGATTTAAACTTGATTTGCATAAAGATATTGATGAGAATATTGATGTGTTTACAAAACTTGTGCAAGACATTAAGCTGACTGGTGATAAGAACATTGATGAGTATACCCCTATTGTCTTGTTAAATGCTATCCCTGACTCTTACAGTGATGTTAAATCTGCTATAAAATATGGTAGGGACAAAGTGACATTAGACACTGTAATTAATGGCCTTAAAAGCAAGGAACTGGATTTAAAAAACAGTAAGGGTAATAGGTCTATGGGTGATGTGAACTTTGTGAGAAACAAACCTAAGAATAAACCTAAAAACAATGCTCCCACCTCTGGTAATCCAGGTCCCAGTCAGTCTAATACACCTCAGAAATCTGAAAAAGAAAAAGGAGTGAGTAAACCCAAGTTTAAAAACAGAAAATGCTATAATTGTGGCAAGCCTGGTCATTATGCAAACAGATGTACTGAACCTAAGAGGGAAAAACCTAATGAACAAGCTAATAATGTTTCTGAAAACATGGGTGATGTGTTTATGATTTCAGATGAATTTGTTTCTGATCATGCTAACTCTGTGCTTGATAATCTAAGTGAAAATCACTGGCTTCTTGACTCTGCATGCTCAAATCATATGACCCCTCATCTAAACATGTTCTCATCCTATGTGAAATTGGAAAAAGGTTCTGTCTCTATGGCTGATAACAGCAAAAGTAATGTGCTAGGTGTTGGCTCTGTTTGCTTAAAACTTGAAAATGGAAATTTGATCAATCTGAAGAATGTTAGGCATGTTCCAAATCTGAGTAACAATCTCATGTCTTGTGCTATGCTTGAAGACTCTGGCTTCATAGGAGAATGGGGAAGAGGGAAAATGAATATGATTAAAGATAATGCTATTGTGTTTACTGCTTCTAGAATGCATAATATGTATGTTGTTTGTGCAGAACCTGTTTCTCATGCTAATACTGTTAAACATGATCAAACTGATCTTTGGCATAAAAGACTCTGTCATATAAGTAGTAAGGGACTAGGAATCTTGCATAAAAACAAGTATCTATGTGGTGACCTTGTGTCTGATGTGCCTGTGTGTGAAACATGCATCCTAAGTAAGCAAACAAGGTCTGCATTCCCTGTTTCCCCCTTCCCAAATCCATCTAAGTGTTCTGAAATTCTAGAGTACATTCATGCTGATGTGTGGGGACCTGCATCTGTTGCTACTCCTGCTGGAAATAGATATTTTTTGTCTGTGATTGATGATTATTCCAGAAAAGTGTTTGTGTTTCTTCTTAAGCAAAAATCTGATGTTATTGATAAGTTTAAAACCTGGAAATTGCTGATTGAAAACCAAACTGGAAAAAGGATTAAAGCTTTAAGAACTGACAATGGAACTGAGTTCTGTAATAATGAATTCAATGCTTTGTGTGCTGAACATGGAATTAAAAGACATAGAACTGTAACCTACACACCACAACAAAATGGAATTGCTGAGAGAATGAACAGAACTCTCCTTGAAAGAGTAAGATCTATGTTATGTGCTTCTGGTTTACCTAAATTGTTTTGGGGTGAAGCTGTCTTAACTGCAGCCTATGTGATTAATAGATCTCCCTCTGTTCCTCTATGTGGTGAATTGCCTGAAACTATGTGGTCTGGAAAACCTGTGAACTTATCTAACTTAAGAATATTTGGATGTTCTGTCTATGTGCATCAGAAAACTGATAAGTTAGAACCTAGATCTGTGAAATGTGTGTTCCTTGGTTATCCTGAAGGTGTTAAAGGTTACAGATGTTGGCTAAAAGGTGAATATGGTTTTAAAACCATAATTAGTAGAGATGTTATCTTTGATGAAACTGACTTTCCCTGCCTACCTGTTTCTATGTCTGTTATCCCTCATGCTGCTCCAAGTGAGGTGGAGCAACCTGTTTCTGTGTCTGATTCTGCTGATATCCATGATATTTCTATGTCTGATTCTGCTGGTATGCATGATTTGCCTGTGTTTGATCAAAGTGTCATTGAATCTGTTGAACCTGTGTGTGATGATTTAAGTGATTATCACTTAGCTAGAGATAGAGTAAGAAGACAGATTAAAAGACCTCAACACTTTGATGATTACCAGCTTGCTTCCTTTGTGCTTAATGTGTTTGAATCTCTGGATGGAAATGAACCCAAAACTTACACTGAAGCTTTGAAATCTAAGGAATCTAATAAATGGTTGAAAGCTATGGATGAAGAAATAAAATCTCTACATGCTAACATTACTTGGATGCTTGTACCAAAACCTGCTAAGTGCTCTGTGGTTGATTGTAAATGGTTGTATAAAGTCAAGCATGAAACTGATTCTGTTAGATTTAAAGCTAGACTGGTTGCTAAAGGTTTCACTCAAAAGGAAGGTGTTGATTACACTGAAATATTTGCTCCTGTTGTAAAGTTCACTACTGTGAGAATCATACTTGCCTTAACTGCTCATTTTAATTGGGAACTTAAGCAAATGGATGTAAAAACTGCTTTCTTGCATGGTGAACTTGATGAGCATATATACATGAAACAACCTGAGGGCTTTGTTGATAAAGTACATCCTGATCATGTGTGTTTTCTGAAAAAATCCTTATATGGCCTTAAGCAATCCCCAAGACAATGGAACAAGAAGTTTGACTCATGCATGCTTTCTCTGAAATTTAAAAGAAGTGCCTATGATCCATGCTTATACTTTAAGGAAGATGCTCAAACTCCTGTGTTCTTGGTGATTTATGTTGATGATATGCTTCTGGTCAGCCCTTGCTTGAATGCTATAAATCACATAACTAAGTGTTTAAGTGATAATTTTGATATGAAGCTTGGTGATGCTAAAAGGATCTTAGGAATAGATATTATCAGAAATAGAAATGCATGTACTTTAATTCTTAATCAATCTGTCTATGTGCAAAAGATTCTTGATAAATTCTCTATGAATGATGCCAAAAGTGTGACTGTTCCTCTTGCTGCTCACTTTATGCTAAGTAAAGATCAGTCTCCCAAGACTGATCTTGAAAGAACTGAGATGTCTTTTGTACCCTATGCTAATGCTATTGGTTCTGTGATGTATTTTATGGTAAGTACAAGGCCTGATATTGCATATGTTGTGAGTTGCTTGAGTAGATACATGTCTAACCCTGGTATGCCCCATTGGGAGGCTGTTAAGTGGCTCCTGAGATATTTAAAAGGATCTATGAAATCTGGTATTGTTTTTGGCAAATCTGATAATGGTGTTAACCTTTATGGCTATGTGGATTCAAATTTTGCTAATGACAAAGATAACAGAAAATCTACAACATCCTATGTGTTTACCTTATGTGGTGCATGTATTAGCTGGAAATCTCAATTACAGAGTATTGTGGCTCTATCTACTACTGAATCTGAATACATTGCAGCCACTGAGGCCATTAAGGAAGCCATTTGGCTTAAGGGCCTCTTATCTGATATTGGTTTTCTTTCTGGAGATGTTGTTGTGTTTTCGGACTCTCAATCAGGGATCCAGCTTTGCAAAAATCCTGTCTTCCATGACAGAACCAAGCATATTGATGTAAAGTACCATTTTATCAGAGATATTGTTGAAAAAGGCATTGTCAATCTGGAGAAAATTCCATCTGAATTCAACCCTGCTGATATGGGAACAAAATGTTTGCCTTTAGAGAAGTTCAAATCCTGTTTGAAGGCTTTGAACATCTCCCCCTCTCTGTGATGTATCTGTTATGTTCTGCAGTCTTTGTGACTGCTGCCCCGTGTGATCTCTGTGATCTACTTGTGTCTTCCCCTTTGTGTGCTTTGTGCTATCCTGTGTGATGCCTATTCCTGTTCCCATCTTTGTGATGGTTCTTTGTGATTGTGCAGGATAGAAAGTATTGGTAATGATGACCCCTTGTCCTTGGATGTTTCCTTTTGAACCACAAGAACACCTGACTCTGGTCCAAGGTGGAGAATGTGAATGTTGTGGGCCAGACTCATGTGTTGGTGTTGGGCCCTGACCCAATTCTTGGCGGCCCAAAGTTGTAGCCCAATTTAGAGAAAGCCCAGGGCCCTGCTCCTTGGCCCAGCCTCTTACTTATGATATCTAATCGCAGCCCTCCATTCAAATCCCTTTGATCGTGGCCCTTGCTTGCTACATATATATACCTTTCCCTTGCTGTTCTTCTCTCAAACCCTACCTCCCTCCTTTTTTCTCTTCGCGGCGCTGCCATTTCTTTCTCTCTCTAGTACAGCGGTTGTACACCGTTCTCTGCCATGGCCGCGCACCACCACCACCTCTGTCCTTGTGTCTGCCCTGGCTGTCCTTGGTCGGAGCCCGTTTCTTATATAAGTGTGGTGGGTTTGTTGAGAGAGAAGGTGATTGAGAGGGTTAGATTGAGAAGAAAAGTGTTTTCCTGGGTTGACTCAGTGTGTGAGGATATACAGGGGTATGAGTGAGTCTTGTGCCTATCCGAGTCAGTTAAACATGTGTTGAGAAACTGACTAGGCCTCCTTTCTGAGATCTGGGGTTTGATTGCGTGAGGGTTGCGTTTACTGTGGGTTCTGTGGGCTCCTTTGGTGCCACCGCCGGAGTTCTTGTGTGCTTGTGCGTTCGTGGACTGGAAAGGGGACTGAACCAAAAGCGCTCACTGAGTTGGCTCTCAACTCTCGCTTCGATCCTTAGTGGATCTGTATCGGTGCTTTCTTCTCTTATCTTTTCTGGTTTTGTTATGTTTGAGCCTGTATGTATAAAGATGTATCCAAGTTATACTCAGTGTAATAGTTTGGTAAGTGCTATGTTAATGGACCGATACCCAACAATGACATTCGATTTTTTTTTTCTTCCCAATGACTTTTGGGATTTACAACAATTTTTATTTGATAACGGTCTTAAAAGTGGTTGTTGGTCAAAAAATGTGTCAAAATGGAGTTCAAATTAAATACATATATAAAGTATGGATATCAATTTGATAATAACCATTTGAAATACTTTTATTGAAGTATAACGGGCAAATTGTAAACTACATGACAGTCTTTGTGTACGTAATTCTTGCCTCATTATTTTGTTTCCAGGTTTTTTTCTGGAGAAAGTCTAATGATTGGTTGGTGTTGCAATTTTCCCATTGAATTAATTAATTTCCAAAACGGTTGTTTCCAGTTGAAAACATCAAAAATTTGGAGCCATTACTGTGTCACAGCTTAATGAAATACAATTGGAACTTAATAAAAATATATTCCATATTTAAATCATTAATAGAGACATCCCCAATAAAAACAAATTATGGAGCATGTGATTTCAAAATGGATTAGTGATTATTCTGAATCAAAATAGAGGAAGCCACATATTGGTATGAGAGTAAATCCTCTGTCCTTGGTCGTTTCATCATCTCCACGTTTGCCTTCATTGTAATAGAGTTTAGGGGCACTTTCTTCATCGAGGGGAAGCAACTGGTTTTCGATTTGGTAGTTGAAGTTGGGAGATATTTATCATCGATTGCATTTGCTAGGCTACTCTATTAATTATCTACATTCTTAAGACAAGTATTGCCTTCCTATGGGGATGATTAGGAAACTCAAAACCAAATTTACAAAATCATCCTTGGCTTCAGCAAACAATAATTTGCACCCAGAGTTTCACTGCAATCTTCTTAGAGTTGCTACTTTCTTCTTTCATTGGTCAGAGGTTGTCACATTCATGACATTCCTTTTCACTTATGGGATTTCTAACCATTTTTGTTCCATTCCACTTCAAAATGAGGTTATTTAATTTTGGAGGCATCAGAGTGGTGTTTTAGGAAGTGTTAATAATGTTTTTATTTTGTGTTCTTCACTATTTGTTTTCCTGCAAAAACATGTTAAAACACATGGGAGGATGAGCTGTCTTTTTCACATTTCCACGCCTTTTTTTTTCTTTTCCTTTTCCGATTCTTTTTTCTTGGGTCAAATAGTCAAAAAAATTCCAAAATTTTATGGATTTTTTTCTATTTTAGCTAATACTTTTATTTTTGTTAATTCATCTATAATTTGAAGATTTAGTTATTATTTTAGCCAAATTAAGATTTGAGTCAAGATTAGGTAGATATGTGGCGAACATGTAAGTCATTTGGCCCTACTTCACATGACTATTTAGCCACATAATGCTTTCATCATGTAAACCGTTGACTCGGTTTTGATTCGAAATCGGAACCATAAAACAGGGGTTATACAGTTTGGTTACGGTTCGAGATAATTTTAAAGCAGGAAATCGGCAGTTTGGCACCGAATTATGTATTTAAAAAAAAAATTGTTACTGCAGCTCAAAATAATCAGATCGAATCCTCTGTACCGAAATTTATGTCCCACTTATATACCACGTCAAAACTAAATAGTTTTGAATAAACAATTTTTCTCAACAACATAGTTAATTGTTACCATTTTTATATTTACATCAATATAACATGAGTTTGAAATGTGGTACACGGTGGGATAGGAATTATGGGTACAGATGATCTAAATTGCAAAATAAGTACTCCTGAATTATAAATTATCATTTTACCCTTTTGAACCAACCATAAAAAAAAAAACAATTTTACGCCTAATGAACCCATATGCGAGGCATGTGATATACTTTCATGGGTAATAATGATCAGAAATGTCATTTTTATCGTAAAGTGTAAAACCCGCATGTTTTAATGGGTATTCTGACATTTTCAATTGTTTTTACTAAAAAATGTCAAATCGATATCTATAGTTGGGATGAGATAACGTTTTAAATCTTAAATTACATGATTTGGCTGATAAATAACTTTTCAAATTTTAATCAAAATTTCAGTTGTTAAATGTCATCATGATTTTTTTTTTTTTTTTTGAGTTACAACTAGGGTGGGGAATATAAATTCATACAGATCCTACGCCACAACCTAATGCAATATAATTGAAATTCAATAAATTTTATATGACACTGGATTTTTAATATTCAAATTATTAACATATGCGCGGTGCAATATTATTGAAATTCAATAAATTTTATATAACACTAGATTTTTAATATGCAAATCATTAACATATACGGTGAAGGTTCAACATGACCAATACAATTTTAACCAAACAAATAAGAAAGAAAGAATTATACAAGATCATAAGCAATTCACAAAAGAAAACACATAAACACATCTCACAAAGTCGGCTCGTTCAATCCAGTGAAGCTGATTCAAAACAGCCCAAAACTGAGTCCAACGGTTTTAACCGTTTTTTAAATGAGAAAGTGGTACTGTGCTTTTGTAAGTTAATCTGCGATTTCTTCATTAAACAATTCAAGGCGAAAAACGCTATGCGACTTCTTTACTCCTCGAAAGCTAATAAACACAACTTAACAATATACTCTGTTCCAAGACAAGAAAAATAAAAGGTATGATTTCATAATAGATAAGTGAAGATTATAGGTTGTTTCCTTGTTTATAGGCACTCTTGTATCTATATTATTCTGAGCAATACAATTCTCTTGACAAGGGAAAACAATATTGGTTTATCACATGGTATCAGCCTAACTGACTGAACCCTAGTTGTGCTGTCGATCTCTGCCCCTTTTCCATCGCCTGTTTTTCCGATGGCCTCCTCCTCATCGACGGACATTCCAACCCTTCCCCTTTCCACCATGATACATTTGGTGAATATTAAATTAACATCCTCCAATTACCTCCTATGGAATGCACAGATCGAGCCCCTCCTCCAAACTCAGCAATTCATGTCCCTAATTGATGGCTCTTCGTCCGCTCCCTCCGCCACTATTCTCGGCACCGGCGGCAACCGAATTCCCAATCCTGAATATGCAAATTGGCATTCCAGGGATCAACTACTCAAATTATTCTTGGTTTCTACCCTCACCGAAGAGTCAATGTCTGTGATTATAGGTTGTCAAACCTCGAGGGATGTCTGGACTGCTCTTACCGCCGCATACAGTCATAGATCGAAAGCGCGAGAACTTAGTTTAAAAGACGATCTGCTATCGGCCAAAAATGGTACTCAATCTGTCGCTGACTATGGCCGCTACTTCAAGACAATCTGCGATCAGTTAGCCGCTATTGGCCGTCCAATCGACAACTCCGACAAGTCGCATTGGTTTCTGCGTGGCCTTGGTTCTTCCTTTTCGAACTTTATGGCCGCTTAAATGGCTCAAGACCCTCTTCCGGATTTCAACACCTTGCTCGCTCGCGCACAGAGTCATGAACTCTTTCAGCGCACCATGGATGAACAGCCCCCTGGCCAGACGGCTTTTGCTGCTGTCAATCAGAACCGTGGCCGCTTTTCCTCTCGTGGTCAGTCTTCTCAGGGTCGCAACTACAGTAATCAGGGCCGCGGGCGCGGTCGGAAGAACTTCACACCGCGGTGCTTCTTCTGTCGAGAAACTGATCATGATGCGTTTGACTGTCCGAAACATTTTGATCGTTCTTATGATCGCTCTTGTCGGCCCACCTCGACTGCAAATTCTGCAAACTTGGCCGAAGCTTTCTCGGCGAACTGCAATGTCTCTCCTGTGGCTTCCTCTGACTGGTTTCTTGACACTGGGGCCTCCGCCCACATGACATCTGATGTCGGGCATCTTGACAATGCCACTTCTTATTCTGGTTCGGACCATGTCACCGTTGGTAACGGTGCGCATCTTTCAATTTCTCACAGGGGCTCTTTATCTATTTCTCGTGATCTAACTTTGCAGGATGTTCTTGTTGTACCCGGTCTAACGAAGAATTTATTGTCCATCAGTAAACTAACGCATGATTATCCTGTGCATGTTCTCTTTAATGCATCTCAGTTTCACATAATGAATCGGGACACCGGGCAGCTTCTCGCAACCGGCAGGCATGAACGCGGGCTTTATCTTCTGGATTGTGGTGGTAGTGCTCTTGCGGCGGAAATTTCAAATAAAAAGCTGCATGGATCTTTTGATTTATGGCATTCTCGCCTTGGTCATGTCGCACATTCAGTAGTTTCTTTACTTAGCAATCTTGGACATGTTTCAGTTTCCTTTTATTGCCTACACCTACATTATGCAATTCTTGTTAAGAGCAAACGGTTGCCATACACTCTTAATGATAAACGTGCTACTCATTTGTTGGATTTAATTCACTGTGATTTATGGGGCCCGTCGCCAGTTATTTCTGCGTCTGGATTTAAATACTATGTTGTTTTCATTGATGATCACTCTCGTTTCACGTGGCTCTATCCTATGCGTGCAAAATCGGAATTTTATGATGTTTTTATTCAGTTTCAACGCTTTGTGGAGACTCAATTTGCACTTAAAATTAAGCAATTTCAGAGTGATGGGGGAACTGAGTTTACGAATCATCGTTTACGGTCTCATTTTATTGCATGTGGTATACATCATCTTATGTCCTGTCCTCACACACCTGCTCAAAATGGCCGAGCTGAGCGAAAACATCGTCACATCACTGAGACAGGTCTGGCATTTCTTTTCCATTCCTCTGTCCCACTGCGGTTTTGGGTGGAAGCTTTCAGCACTGTCGTTTTCATAATTAATCGCATCCCTTCTGTTTTGCTTGGTAATAAATCTCCATTTGAAATTATTTATGGTCGTGTTCCAGCGTATGATGCATTTCATGTTTTTGGATGTCGTGCTTACCCGTGTCTGCGCGACTATGTTTCTCACAAACTTGCGCCTCGTACAACGCCATGCATTTTCTTTGGATACAGTACTCAGCACAAGGGTTATAAGTGCTTTGATCCTTCTACTTCTCGCATTTATATCACTCGCCATGCTATTTTCGATGAGCAGTGCTTCCCTTTTGCCAAGGGATCCTCCTCTCGGCCCCTCTCCAGTCTTGAAGTTTCAGAATTTCTTAATGTCTCATCCACTCATGTCATGTCCGATCAGCCGCCTTATTCACCTCCTACAGATACTTGCAAGTTGTGTCCCACAGAAGACACCTCTGATCTCCCTGCCCCCAACGAAGATGTCCCGTCTCCACCAAGAAGTCCGCCACCCTCCCCTCCAGTTCATCCACCGGTAAATTCACCGCCGCCTGTTCCTCCTCGACTGCATCCGATGAGAACACGTTCGCAGTCCGGCATATTCAAACCACGCTACCCAGCTGATCTTACTCTGATGGAGTCAAGCACACTTTATTCTGCTCTTACCGCTGTCTCCGAGCCGAAAGGTCTTAAATCCGCCTTGAAACATTCGCATTGGATTTCCGCTATGAATGAAGAAATGGATGCATTGCGCAAGAACGGCACCTGGGATCTGGTGCCTCGCCCCCCCACACTAACATAGTCGGCTCGAAGTGGGTTTATCGAACAAAATTCTTGGCCGATGGTACTGTTGATCGACATAAGACACGCTTAGTGGCTCAAGGTTTCAGTCAGCTTCCTGGTTTTGATTTCACACACACATTCAGCCCTGTGGTGAAAGCTTCCACTGTCCGGATTATTCTTTCTCTTGCAGTCATGCATACTTGGCCGCTTCACCAGCTTGATGTCAAAAACGCATTTCTCAACGGCTATCTATCAAAGCCCGTTTTCATGGAGCAACCTCCCGGCTACATCGATCCTCAGCACCCAAATTATGTATGTCGCCTTAAAAAGGCCATATACGGACTTCGCCAAGCTCCTTTGGCGTGGTATCAGCGGTTTCGCACCTTTCTTGTTCAGATCGGTTTTCGGTGCAGCACCGCCGACACTTCCCTTTTCGTCCTCAAGACTGGTTCCACGCTCGTTTATCTACTGGTTTATGTTGACGACATTGTGGTCACCGGTAACAACACTGATGCCCTTCGCTCCCTTCTTGCCCGCATTCGCTCCGAATTTGCGATTAAGGATCTTGGTCGTCTGGGTTATTTTCTTGGCTTGGAGGTTTCTTACTCTTCTTCTGGCTTGTTTCTTAGCCAGTCCAAGTATGCTCGCGATATCCTCGTTCGCGCTGATCTTATTGATTCTAAGCCAGTTAGCACTCCGAGTGCTCCTGGAGCTTCTTTCACAGCCGTTGGGGAAGCTTTCTCTGATCCCACTCTATATCGTTCACTCGTTGGGGCCTTCAATACTTGACCATCACCCGGCCTGACATTGCATATTCTGTCAATACTGTTAGTCAGTTTCAGCAGCATCCAACCATGGATCACTTTCAAGCCGTCAAACGCATCCTCCGCTATGTTAAAGGCACGTTGTCCTTTGGTTTGTCCTTCTCCGCCGGTGATTCGTCCCTTCTCGGTTACTCAGATGCTGATTGGGCTAGATGTGTCGACACTCGGCGTTCTACCTACAGGTACTCTATCTTTCTCGGCCCTAATTTGGTATCCTGGAGTGCTAAGAAGCAGCCAACTGTCTCTCGATCGAGCTGTGAGTCGGAGTATCGGGCTATGGCGAGTGCTTCCGCAGAGTTAGTTTGTGTCACTCATCTTCTTTGCGATTTGCATGCCTTACCATCCGCTATCCCAGTTCTTCTCAGTGACAACACAAGTGCGTTATTTTTGTCCCAGAATCCCGTATCCCACAAACGGGCTAAGCATATTGATATTGATTGCCACTTCATCCGGGAACTTGTTGAGCAAGGTCGCTTGATCACTCGCTTTGTGCCATCGTCGCTTCAGCTAGCTGATATTTTTACAAAGAGCTTGCCTCGTCCCCTCTTTGAGATGTTCAGGTCCAAGCTTCGCGTGTCTCCTCATCCCACGCTTCGCTTGCGGGGGGTGTTAGTGATAATGATTAGAATATTTAGCATATCTTGTATATTTCTTTAGTTATTTTGTTTCCTTGTTTATAGGCACTCTTGTATCTATATTATTCTGAGCAATACAATTCTCTTGACAAGGGAAAACAATATTGGTTTATCACAACTACTCAGAATAACTCTAATGAACAATTGGGATGAGAGTCAGTTCTCTGTCTTTGGTCGTTTCATCATCTTGCGATTCATCAGTACATCGCTCAGAGCAGAGGTTGACGTAAGAAAAACTTTCAGTATGCTTAGAGCCTGCATATCAACACATCAACACATATTTAGTCCATTTTATGAACAGAAATCAAACAAACATATATGTATGTTGAATAATATGTATACCTCATCCAATCCGATCTGCACATCCAGTTCGTCAACATCAGCAAGCGGAATACTCATTCGGTTGATAATAGCAAGGGTTGATGTCATACAAAAAGGTGTCACCGTTAAATCATCACTCAAAATATATGTTGTTGATTCCTTAACATAATTTCCCTTGCCTTTCGGGGACTTGTATGAAGAAATCAAGTGATCAAAATAAATAGTTTTTTTCCCACGTTTTTCTTTGTGCTTGTAATAGAGTCGAGGGGCACTTTCTTCACTGAGGGGAAGCAGCTGGTTTTTGGAAATATAACCGTGAGGTAGATTGGGTTTGATCAGCTTCGTTTTGGTATCTAAAGTCCGGAAATATTTATCATCGATTGCATTAGCAAAGCTGGTGTATAAATTATCTATACTCTTAAGACAAGTGTTGCCCTTCAAAAGGGATGCAACTCCTCCAATGGGGATGATGAGGAAACTCGAAAGTAATTCTACAAAATCATCTTTGGCTTGAGCAAACAGCAATTTGTTGGTAGATTTCTGTACCAAGACTTTCACTATAATCTTCTTACTGTTACTACTTTCTTCTTTCTTAATTTGATTCAGCAAAATTCCAGGTTCGGGTTTTGCAGCAGACACATTTACATGTCTGTTATTGAATACGAGGTCAGACACAGGAGTCGCAGAAACTAAAGACCCCATCAGCAAATCCACAATCTAATTCATCAAAACAATATTAACAAATCAATTTCAAACAGTATAAAATATATGTGAAGTAATTTGAAAAAGGAATTTAAACAGACTATTGAAACAGAATCTAAACACTAACCTCATTGAATCCAAAAGCAACGACTCGTGGCTCAGCCCCATCCATGTCTTTAATGCCAAGATTATTTAGAGTTTGCATAATTCCTATCTCATTTGGTACAATCCTTAGATCATCAGAGATTATGAAAGACACGTTATCTATTGTAAAAACTCCATCATTACCAACATCATTAATAGACGAAGAACTTGTAAGATATACTTCTTTGTCCAATGCGTGCCCACAAACACATGTAGAGATACCATAATACATGGATATATTCTTCCATATATCTTCCGGACAGGAGTATCTATCACAAGTGTAGTATCTGGGGGGCAGAGAAAGAGTAATATCAAGTTTTAACTTACGACATTGAGGAGCCAATGAAATAGCTGGATTCAGCAACATCTGTTTAGCACCTTCTGTCGAGAAATGAAATTTGTCAAGATTTGCAAAGCCATTGTAGAGACTAGTTATGCTTCCAAAAACAGGTGCTTTTTCTCTATACCGGTTCTCAAAGATTTTCACTATCTTTCCCAATGGTATTGTCAGAAAGCTTAACAACACGTCCATAAAATGGTTGTCTGCTTCTGCAAACAGTACCTTCGTCTTCTCTTTGTTTATCATTACTTTCAAAGACAACTTCACTTCCTTAGCTCCAGACATTGTATTCAAACTGATGATGACAAGTTTAAGGATAAAAACAGCTCCTTTAGTAAGGCCAAAAGACTCTTCAAATTCAAGTGTTGCATCCATGTTAGCTATCATCGTATTTAAAGCAGTTGATTATGTGGTAGTGTATTATTCCAACCAAGTTAAACACGTCGTTTGCCATTCCTTATGTACGACAAAACTTCCATCCTCTTAATATGGACTTAATTGATAAGAGATCGTCACATTCATGAAGTTCGTTTTGCTTTTTTATTTTTCCTTTTCTTCCCTATGACTATTGGGATTTCCTTTCATTTTTGTTTGATTCAACCTCGAATTGGAGAAAATCATGAAATTGATAGGATTATAATTTGATTTCGAAATGAGGATACTTTAACAAACAACTTGTGGTTGATGTTTGGAATGAGTTGCATTTTTTTAGTTTATGAATATAGGCTGGGTTTGGGCCTTAAAAAAAATCTAATAGATCTAACATGCCGACCTAGTTATAATATTGATATAAAATATATGATATATTTGATATTTTTTATAATTGTATATAAATGTAGTCTAATTTATGTTCCAGTTTTTTTTATATTTTATATTGTTTTCATTTCTCGGTGTAATTTTCTAAGTGTAAATGGTTTTTGAAGAAAAAAAAAGATGTCATGCTTGATAATTTTGTAGGCTCTTAATAGTCTTTTGATAGGTTTATGTCATACTTATCCACAAAACAGGTCAGATTTGGACTATAAAAAATAAAACCTTTCACATCAAATAGATCAGACCTAATAATTACATTTCAGGCTGGACCGACAAAAAGAAACTCAACTTGACTTAGCATATTCCCACCACTGACTAGAATGTAACGTGTAAATTACGCCTCATATGTTTGGGTCGTTTTTTAGAGTTTTGTTGATTTTGTTCCTTAATTTAAATTTAAAAAAATGCCTAAGCAATGGAGGACAATGAGTATTTTTTGATAATTTAGGACACTTGTCACTGGAAAATTGAAAAGTCTGACGAGAAATGTGTTTGAGTGGGCACCTAAAATATTGCCTATTTGAAATTAAAATAATAAAAATAAAGAAAACATACATAAAAAAATCAGAATATATTATTTAAAATTCAAAGAATAGGAATTTGAATAATACATTAAAATACATATAAAAAAATTCTAGGTTTTATATGTGAACGTAAAATTATATAAGAAAAATATAAATAACATTAAGAAATGTTTAGATCAATATTAAAATATAAATAATAATTTCAAAAATATTTAATATTTTTCATATTGTAAATAAATTTCAGATTTTTATTTAGTTTCGATGTTCACATCATCAACCCTTTAGGTGTCATTCAACACAGTTCACTCTACATCTGCAAAGATTGATGGTGTTATCAATTTTCCGACGACAAATGTGGTTACACTATCGGAAAATCTCAAATTGTCGTGAAGTAATTGATTAATTTCTGTAAACTAGAGGACAAAATCAGTATGATTAATGCCTGCAAATTTTAGTCTAATTTATGAATATAAAACAAAGATATATATATATATATATATATATCCACATATATATATGTGTAAGTTGCATTATATTACCTCTTCCAAAACAATCTGCACATCCAGTTCATCAACATCAGAAAACGGAATATTCATCTGATTGATGACTGCAAGGCTTGATGTCATACAATAAGGCCTCAAAGTCAAAATCATCACTCACGATATACATTTTTGCATTTTCAACTTTGATCATCTTGTGATCCCAGAAATTGCTCACTCAATCCCATATTTTCAACTCAAATTAGACAAAAGTATCAAATATATATAAAGTTAATTAATTACCTTATTTAGAGAATGCATAGTTAACACGTACTCGTTTGAAATTCCTTATCCACGCCAAAACTTCCATCCTCTTTATCTGGACTTTATATTGATGAGAGGTCGTCACATTCATGGCATTCGTTTTGCTTTTTTATGTTTTATTTTTCTTTACAATGACTTTTGGGATTTACAGAGGTTTTTGCTGGATTGAAACTCGAATCTAATGGAATTATGAAATGGGCATGTTTATAATTTGGATTACAAATAAGGTTACTTTTAAGTTTTAACATATCACTCATATATATTTTGGTTGATGTTTGGAGTGAGTTACAGATTTTAGTTTTTAGACTGTTTGAGTATAAAAAATACATGTTACGATAATTTTGATACTTTAGTGATAAACTTACATCCACATTTTTACGCGTATGAAATTATTCCGAGTCAGACTCATCATGCAGAAAATACATCAGACCTAGCTCCAATCCAATCTACTCACTTTAATTCTCTTGCTTTGGTCGTTTCTTCATCATGCAATTCATCAGTCCATTGGTTAGAGCTTTAGTTGACGTAAGAGAAGCTTTCAGTATGCTTAAACCCTGCATATTAACACACATATATATTTTTACTCTATTTTATGAACATAAAACAAACGTATATATGTGTAAGATACATTGTATTACCTCTTCCAATCCAATCTGCACATCCTGTTCGTCAACATCAGAAAACGGAATATTCATCTGGTTGATAACCGCAAGAGTAGATGTCATACAAGAAGGCCTAGAAGTTAAATCATCACTCACGATATATGTTGTCGATTCCTTAACATAATTTCCCTCGCCTTTCGGAGACTTGTAGGAGGGAATCAAGATATAAGAATAACTACTTTTTGTTCCATGTCTTTTGTGCTTGTAATAGAGTTGAGGGGCACTTTCTTCATCGAGTGGAAGCAGCTGGGTTTTGGAAATATAACCGTGAGGTAGCTTGGGTTCCATCAGCTTTGTTTTGGTATCTGAACTCAGAAAATATTTATCAGCGATTGCATTAGCAAGGCTGGTGTATAAATTGTCTATATTCTTAAGACAAGTGTTGCCCTCCAAAAGGGATGCAACTCCTCCCATGGGGATAGTCAGAAAACTCGAAAGCAAATCTATGAAATCTTCATCAGCTTCAGCAAACAACAGTTTATTGGTAGATTTTTGTACCAAGAGTGTCACTATAATCTTCTTATTGTTGCTACTTTCTTCTTTCTTAATCTGACTCAGCAAAATCCCAGGTTCAGGTTTTGCAGCAGACTCAGTAACCTGTCTGTTACTGAAAACTAGGTCGGACAGTGGAGTCGAAGAAAATAAAGACCCCATGAGCAAATCCACCATCTGACAAACAAATCAAATCCATATTACTTTGTGTAGATCTATTACTACTGCTATAAAACAATGTTATCTACAAGTCATTTTTTCTTTTATAAGTAGTAAATAAGTACATTTACTTTGGCACACCCCAATTGTTATATGACCAATTTTGCATTTTTATCTCTGGCAATAAT
Source organism: Scutellaria galericulata (assembly GCA_946896805.1). Taxonomy (NCBI): domain Eukaryota; kingdom Viridiplantae; phylum Streptophyta; class Magnoliopsida; order Lamiales; family Lamiaceae; genus Scutellaria; species Scutellaria galericulata. The sequence continues at coordinate 18,089,983 of OX335790.1, forward strand.
GAGAGAATAAAAATTGAAATTTTTGACACACAGTATATAAGAAAGATTGTAGAAACGTAGCACAAACACTGACCTCATTGAATCCGAAAGCAACGTCTCTCAGTTCAGCCCCATCCATGTCTTCTTTAACTCCAAAATTGTTTAGAGTTTGTATAATTCCTCTCACATTTGGTACAACCCTCAGATCATCAGAGATTAAGAAAGACGCCCTATTTATCGTAAAAACTCCAACAGCATCAGTATGAGCACCATCAGCATTAGACGAATCACTAAAAAGATTTACTTTTTTGCTCAATACTTGGCCACATGAATCACATGTAGAGATACCATAATACATTGATATATTCTCCAATATATTACGTTCACAGACATGACAAGTACAGTATTTTGGGGGCTGAGAATCAGTAATGTCAAGTTTTAACTTCCAACATTGAGGGCCCAATGAAATTGCTGGATTCAGCAGCATATGTTTAGCACCTTCTGTCGAAAAATGAAAATTGTCAAGATTTGCTAAGCCTTTGTAGAGAATAGTTATGCTTCCAAAAACAGGTGCCTTTTCTCCATACTGCTTCTTCAAGATTTTAACTATCTTTCCCAATGGCAAAGTCAAGAAGCTTAACAACACGTCCATAAAATGGTTGTCTGCTTCTGCAAACAGTACCTTATTTTTCTCTTTATTGATCATTACTTTCAAAGACAACTTCACTTCCTTGGCTTCAGACATTGTATTCAAACTGATGATGTCAAGTTTATGGGGGAGAAAAAAAAAAAAAAACAGCTCCTTTTTGTAAGGCCAAAAGACTCTTCAAATTCCAGGGTGCATCCATATTGTAAGGCAAAAAACAAAAAAATAATAAAATAATGATTATTGGAAATTTGAAGGGTCTTACATGCATTTTTTATACATTTCCAACAATCATTATTATCCATGGGAATTGGCCGACTGAAGGGTGGAGTTACTTGAAATTTAAATGATTATTTTAAATTCGATTGATGTCATCAAATTCATGACCTTCCTTTTTATTTTCCATTGACATTTTTTAGTGGATGAGAATGATAGCACTTCAATCAATAATACATGTCTTCCATATTTATTAAAATAAAATGTGAGGTGTATATGATATGATGTGAATAGAAATTAATCAAAACAAATAAAAATATCTTAAAAAAATTTAGAAAGATTTCAAAACTATAACTGATACAATAATTGGTGTTGCTAGCTTGCTGCTGCTGTTCACTTTGGGGTCCACTTTTATCATTTGATTTCAAGAGTTAGCATTATTTCTTTAATAGTTAAGCTAGAGAATCAGTCTTCACTTGTTTGAGTTGTTCGTCTTCAATAGTTTGAGTTTGTTCCACTTCCTATGCAAGTAAAAATAATCAAATATAGTGAATAGATAGTGTGGTGGGTTTGTTCCTTCTTTTTAACATTGTTTGTTGCTTTCTATCATTGCAAGACTATTATATTTAGTCATGGGATTATGGAATGAAGATAAAAAAACATTATCAGTGACTTCTCTCCTCTCAAATTCTTTTTATCAATAACCTATTTTACAATTTTTTTTAAGCTTTTATTCTTTTCATTTCGGAGAATATATTTTACAGGTAATGAAAACGCTATCAAACACGTGATTTATTGCTCCACACAAATTTTCTAGAGTTAAAACTCATCTTCAACTTGAATTCGTGACTTGATCTTCAAACCTAGCAACCCTAAAGTGCGTGAGGTCCACGCCCTCCGCCCTCCCACGCGCCACCAGCTCCGCCGCCATCCGCCCCACCATCGGCGCCATCTTAAACCCATGCCCCGAAAACCCGCCGGCAACCACCACATCCTCCCCGAACTCCCCACCCAGAAAATCGATCACATAATCGTTATCCGGGGTCATCGAGTACATGCAAGAATGCGTTATCACCGGTCCATTACTATCCACCATCTCCCCGAATTGGCCCTTAATCCATTCCCGCAATGGGCCCACCAAATCCGCCGGCGCCGCCCATGTCCGTTCATCTGGGTCGCAATCGCCGCCGTCGTCCACCGGAATCTTGATTAGCCCCGGGAATTCCAACGACGGTGTTCCGAATACGTGCGGCTCTCCGTGGCTACTGAACGTCGGGAATCCCTTCTCGATGGTGAATTTGTCTTCATGCCCTTGGTTGATCTTCCAGTAATAAGCAGCGATTTCCAGTGGCTGAATTGGAAGAGTAATTCCTCTAACACTTTCGATCAATTTTCTCGTCCATGCCCCCACTGTGATCACGCATTTTCTCGCCCTGATTTTCCGATCACCTCGTATAAACACAACAATCTCACTTGTGGATTGATCTTTCTTGATATCCACCACTTCCGTATTGTCTTTAAGTACAGCACCGTTTTGCACACCAAGTGTTTGATACATTGCCACAGCCATAGTTGCCTTAATAACTCCCCCATGAGTCACCACACCAATCCATCCTTCAGGGAGCTGAAACATCCCAGAAAACTCCTCAAGCACCTCATTTGGGTCGAGAACTCTAACGGGAATCGAGCTATTTCGACAGCTATCAATGGCAGCTTGCAGAGAATTGCTGTTTGATGGTCCCATGTCAAGATGACTAGTCTTGAAGTAGACTTTGTTTCCACTTTCAGCTTCTGCTTCTTCCCAAAGGCGCGCTGATTCCAACACCATGTTGCAGTAATAGTCTTTCTTGTAGAAAGCCCGGATAGTTCTCGATTCACCATGGGAGGAGCCGCGGTGGTGGAGGAAGTCAAATTGCTCGAGGAGGAGCGTTTTCAGACCCCGTTTCGCGGTATTGTAAGCGGTAGAGCTGCCCATAACACCTGCCCCAATCACTATTACATCAAACACTTGGCTGTTGTCCTCCATCTCTCTCTCTCTCTGGTATGATCAAAATGTGTTCTTACATGAGTACTTTCATAGTTCATTTATTTATGCAAGAAAATGGAGTAGTACTATTGTATGTGTATCAGCACGTTAAGATGAGTGAGGATTGGTTGATGATAGTCAATAATCATTATTTAAACAAATTGGCATAAACCACTAGTTTCAAAAGAATATAGCTGCAAAGTTTGACTAGGCTACTTCAGTTGATGTAATTGTTAATGCATATTTGTAAGCTTTGGGTTATTATAATAAGATTGGTGTGTGACTAATTCGAACACTGGATTAATAAATTCTGTATGTGTGTTGTAACCAAGGATATTCATAAAATAAACTTAAGTAGTGGAATTCAAATTTGGTAGTGGTTTATTTGATGGTTGGATAACAAATCTTTTTGTGATTCTCTTACTTATTAGCTAGCACTTTTAGTAACATTTCGAGAAAATTGCATTTTTAGTTCCTAGTTGCAATTTAGTTCCATAAATTTTGTTTTATTTAAATAAATAGCAAATAATTTTGATGATATTAGATGGACTGGTCCATTTTTATTGTATTTGAAATAAATCAAGCAATGGATTGCATTATATTTTTTGGGCTATTTCATGCTTATATTTTGGATATTTATTTCACTTTATGTTTTGTTAGGTCAAGCTTATGATTTGGGCTACTTGTATAGTATAGTCCACTACATAATAATTAGTTTAGTATTGTTAAAATAATTTCATCGTAAATAATTAATATTCTCAATAGGAAAATTGGACTACAAATTAGGATATATGAAAATGAAAAGTAAGTTTATTTTAATGGGACGGAGGAAATATGTTTTTATTTGGAAATAGGAAAACATATACGGAAGAATGAAGAGAAAGACAACCTAAATTTATTCAAAATCAATTAAAAGTTTATTTTGGTGGAATGGAGAAATATATTTTATTTGAAAAGAAGAAAACAAATATGGAAGAATGGAAAGAAAGAGTAAAGAAAACCTAAAGTTGTACCAAATCAATTAAATTGGCGATTCAAACAAGAAGAACTTAGTCAAGTATATTAAAAAAGTTAGGTGAAAGTGATAATAGGATATGGACCAGATTACACCTGTCCAATTAATAGCATAAATTTAATGTGATGCAGATTCATTTTAGTTTGCATTTAGGGCGGGTTCCTTTCAGTTAGACTTTAGAGTCTTTTATTCTATTTTTTTGTCTTCTAGCTATTCATCATTATTATTATTACATCATTTAATAATTTAACAACAGTTTCAATCAAACGTTAAATTATTCGACACCAATACAAAATCTCATTTGTTTCTATGTGCAAAAAACATTGAGAAAACAAACCTAATTCATTTCATGAAATTAATGGGGAAACTAAAAATCAACATTGCAAATAAATAAGCTTTTGAGAAAACAAACTACATTAATTTTGTGAAAAAAATATCATATTCTCATTTTATGTTTAGTGCAACAAAGCTAGGAACCATTAAACAAAAAACATCACTTGAATGGAACTTATGACCTCTGGACCATAGAAAAGGTTGTCTTTTGTTATACGAAAAAACCAAACAAAATATACTTAAATGAAATCCATCTTTAGGTCATGTTAAGCCTAATACCTACTCTACACCAAACGTTAGGAACGTGTCAAGGGATAATGGGTCCGAGAGAAGCTTAGATTTTCGATGATAAAAAAGATTTAGACAAAATTATTTATGAGTAAGTTTTCATATGAAATGGTCTTTTGGATAGGAATGGAGTTTATATGGATCGGTAAATAATATTATCAATGAATTTAAAGGTTTTATGTGATATGGTTTTATATAAGTATTCATAATTATTTATTTATTTGATTTTTCAACCGTATTGTTACTTATGAAAGTTTTATATTCAAGTTGTTGCTACATATATACTCAATCCATTTAATCAATCAATCTTAATTACTGCATAGTTAATCTCTTTGTGATTTTAATCTTCAAAAACTTCTTTGAACTGAAGTAACAATCACATGTATAGTTAATAATATTCTATAAATAATACACGAACGTATTTATTTATTTATTTTGAAAGGAATACATGTATTTAATTTAATACCCAATTTTATATCTCGATTAGAGAGTATGTATGTGCGTTCAAAGATTCTTTAACAGTTTAATTTCAGAAAAATAAATAAATCATCAGTATCTGAATTTAATTTCAAGATTAATACTTTCTTAATTGATCATCCTCCAAAGTTTTCAACTTGTCTAAATCAAATAGAAAACCCAAGGTTCTTTTCGTATTTAATAATTAATTTTTTTAAATCCAATTTCAACAAATAAAACCAGATGATCCATACATAATTAAAGTAGATCCCACATTTAATATTACCTAAAATAGCAAAAGTCACTAGAATTTCCAAACCACATTAATACCAACCATGTAGATATCACATTTGAAATATGAATATCTTAATTAATTGATGATCTTAGAGCCAATCATTTTTGGGTTGTACTAATTTGTTCTTCATACAAAATGAAATATATATAAACCACATCGTGGGCGCCACATTATGAATCTTGCCGACAGTCACACAACAAATTAATATTTAAGGAAAAATGTTAGAAATTGGTTACACCAAAATAGTATGCTTTAATACAAATATTTATAAGTAAGAATAATAATTTTAGAAGTGAAAACGTATATGAATCCATGAATCAATTTATACGTGTATTGATATAATTTTCTAAATGATTGTGTTCTCGCTTATCCATTTTTTTCGTTTTGGACCATAAACTATAATTTATAATAATAAATTCTTTATTTTCAATTGATTTTTCTATATCATCAAATTATATGTACATGTATAAAGTCCATGATTTTTATAAAGCTTACAACTTAAGCTGTAGTACTTAATCGTTTGATTGGAAGGCAAATTTAATTTGATACGTGCTTGACCCAAAAGTTGGATATTAAAAAGTATTACTTACAAGTTTATTTTTACTTCGCAAAAAATATTTCGATTAACTTAAAAGGTATCTTTTTTTTTTTTTGTAAAATATTACTTATATTTCTTATAAACCAATTCAATGCATTACTTTTTATTTTCAAAATATTACTCTTTACTTTTTTTTTTGTAAACGATATTGTTTTTACTTAAAGTCTATTTCTACTTCGGAAAGGTATTGGTTTAAACTTGAAAATTAAAATTTTATCAAAAAAATATTACTTACTCTTTTTTACAAAATAATTAGAAGTGCCTTTATTACTCGCTATTTGTTTGAATACTAATTGAAAGTATTACTTTCTTTTTTCTTTCAAAAATCGATGCTTTAAAAGTACCAACATTTATGTAATTATTATCTATTTATTTAGAAAATGTAACCTTTTTATGTACCTATGGGTATTGCTACACAAAAAAAGTTGTGACGCGTCAAAAGTATTCATTTTTATTTCAAAAAAGTTACATTTGATTAAAAAAAATTTAAAAGTATTAAAGATGACTATAAAAGGTTCATTTTAAAATTTAAGTTTTTCAACTTATAAAACTTTCCAACGTAAAAATAATATTTTTTAAGTAAAAAAATTAGTACATTGATTGGTGGTACTAATCATGTTGATATGTAATTACCAGCATATTGACTATATTGATCTGTATTAGTTAAGTATTACTAATTCATACAAACCATGTCTCATGAATTCAAATATATAAAGTAGTCTCACAAAATTCTACCATAATTCAACATGAAAATTAAGATATGAAAATTAAGAATAGTTTGTGTGCACCAAATGCATGGATTATAATCCATGTAATTGAGTGAGTGCGGGTCAGGTTGGGTCGGATCGGGTCCGGCTGAGATCGGGTTCTTTTTTTTTTTTTTTTTTATGTTATGACATTTATGTTGTAATGGTATAACATTTCATTGAATAATTTAGACTTTTTTCACCATAAAAATTCATGTAGTATAGCTAAAACCTTTATATTATAATAATTTAATATTTATGTTATATTAACATAACATTTATGTATAAATATCATAACCTTTATGTACTTAAAAGAATAACATAAGGTTATATTAGTATAACGAAAAAGTTAAATTATTATGCATATAAGTTATATTATTACAACATAAAGATTTTGATAATGTATTATAGGTCTGTCATATACTGCAAAAGGTTATGTGAATATAACTAAATGTTATGCAAATACGACTAAAATGTTATGTTCGCCAAATTAAAATGTTAGACCAAAATAACTGCAAAAACTAGAGTTTGGACTACGGTTTGGGCGCGTAGGCACGTGAGACACACGTGAGATGTGTGAAACACATCCTGGATTGGGTCAATCTAGTTACTGTACATAAATTATTGTGTAAAATTAAAATCATAAAGTTAGAAAATAACCTCCCATTATCATACTTAATTAATTCAATTTCATCACAAATCTTGGTCACACCATCCACATTAACAGCTCAAGTAATTAATAAAGAAAAACGTAAATACCTTTCGGGTCTCAAAGATGACTCTTTTCTTATTTACACGTAAATTAAAATCAATTTACGTATGTTTATTTAACACGTTGACTATAATTTAAAATTTAGAAAAAAGAAAAAAAGAAAAAGAAAAAGGAAAGATCATGGAGTGCATCTGCAGAGTGAAGACTGTTTCCTTTTGATGATCAATCATCCACACGCTTTGATACACGCATATATAGATACAATGTGTATATATATAGACGCCCAAAATCCAATAATACGAATAAAAGACGATAGAGACAGAGTATAGAAGGCCTGTGTCCACATGCATTTAAAATGCTTTCTTTAGTCGACACTCTATTTTGCCATTATTCAATATTTTCATTTTCTTTCGTATAATTATAAATTACCATTTCAATTTAATTACATTGTCCCTCCTTCCACCCACATCATTCCTCTTTCTCTCTCTTCACCGATATATTTCTGCAGATCTTGATTTTCGAAAATGGCTTCGGGGCCGATGTTCAACAAGGTGGGCAACAATGGAGCCTCGCCGGAGAGTGTCGCCTCGGGGTCCGGCTCCGATGGGAAATCTCCGCCGCCCAAACAGAATGGCCATGACACCTCCAGCAGGAGCTACAGCAGTGGCCGCGAGAGGTTTGAGTATTCCGGCTGGGTTTATCATTTGGGAGTAAATAAAATTGGCCATGAGTATTGCCACTTCCGCTTTCTCTCTATCAGGGACAAGTATGTGGAGATGTATAAACGTGAACCTCAAGAGAATCCGGGCATTGTACGTACCGTTTTCTCTTTCCTAACACCGTTTATTGATCATTTGCACATGTACACGTGTGGGTGTGTGTTTGTGTGCTTATGGATGGTGAATAATGTAGAGTGTGTACTCGTGGTGTTACATCTGCAACTTCCTAATTGCTCCGTTCTCTGTATGGTTAAGGGGTTTCGTTTTTCTTTTCTATAGAAATAATTTATTTGAACCTGCTGGGTTAAGCTAAGAACATGGTACTATAGCTGATGATTGAACTTGAGATTCAATTTTCACCACTAAAGGCTAGAACTCTGAAGTTCCTTGTTGATATCTATTATGAAACTTGGTTTTTGGAAGAAGAGAATGCTTTGGTTTAGTCCAGATGTTTGCTGCTATGCTGCATCAGATGGGGGAGTTTTGAGGAGCGCACCTCATCCATAATGATGTTTTGAAATGTATAAACAAGAATTGACTTCATTAAACAGGGGTGGCAGCTAGAATTATCTATTGTGGAATGTTTGAGTAAAACCGAAAGTAACAAAAGATGGAAGGAACCCAGACTGCATTGATATGGATGGTGAACTAACAATTCAGTAGGAGTTTGTCGTTTTGATATAATGATCTTGAAGTCATGCATCCGTTAATTAAAAGTTTTGAACGACATGGGGTATTTTCATCAATTTATATTTGACAATTGGGTTTTCCCACAATATGTCATGATTATCTTAAATTGTTTGAACTCCAGGAGAGGTTTTGGAAAGCACATGGTTGATTAAGAATCAACTACCACTTATTGTCAGCTACTCATTGATTAAGAGTGTCAAAGTGGCACTCAAAAGTCTCTTCATGCACTTGTATGTAAAAACCTTTAGCAAGTGAATATTATTGTTGCATTAAAGAGAAACTTGTCTACTAGTTTGCATTATTAACCTAGAGATAATGTCTTTGATTTTTGGCTGTAATGGTTAGCTGAGTGGGGGTTAGTTTGTCCTCAAAAGACAGAATCACAAGGGTGAAAAAAGAGGACCACTCATGCACCTCCTAAATCAACTCAATTTGAGTTCGTCATATCACATGATTGGATTGGATCCATGTATCCTCTTATCCTATATTTATTCTGTGAGGACCTTCTCAAAATTCCAACTACGAAGGCGAAGGCGGAAATCCTTTTAGTTATCACTGTATATCCTGTTTTGTATTGACCGCTTACTGTTGATTGTTGAATACTTCTGACCATTATGCTACAGGTCTTTGATCACTATGATCAGACCATCTCTCTTTCTCTCAACTTATCTTGAATAAATAGTTCTAATTTCTATGCAATGTCGAATCTTTAGTTCATAAACTCTTGAGTATAAATTTATTGCAGAAACCTATTCGAAGGGGTGTCATAGGGCATACACTTATGGTTGAGGAATTAGGTCGGCGGAAGGTGAACCGTGGTGTAAGCCTCTGTAATTCTCTTTAAGACATTTGATGGCTTCATTAAGCTATTCCGGTTCAATTTGTCAAATTTAAATTTTGTATAACCTGGCTTTTGGTGGTCATTTTGTAGGATGTCTATGTGCTAAGGTTCTACAATCGTCTGGATGAAGAAAAAAAGGGCGAGGTAAGTGATGATATCATTAAAATGGAGATTTTGTTAATATGTATAATAACTATGTGGAACTGCTTCTTCCCGTTTCTTTCTATTTTTCCTTATTGGATTAAATGCATGTTTCACAAACTACAAGCTTTGGTCCGAGGCAGTGTTCCCTTGACACACAAAAGTCTGAAAAATAACAATTTTTTGGGTTGATCATCAATTTCCCTATTGAAGTCCAAAAATCAAATCCTTGTGAAAATCTTGTATACTTTCTCAACTGACAATAGAGTTTGTGTATTCCACTTCCTGAACAGCACCATAAGAATTCATAGCAAATATCCCTCCTGTAGTTGTATAGGTTTCCATAGCATAACATATTTTGGTTTGGCCTGATATCAATCAAAAGACTCAAGATTTTCATAGAACTATTTATCCGGTTATTAAAGGAGGGATCATGTCTTCATTAGATCTCCTATATAAAGTAGCATTATTTAGCTTTTAAGTGTACTAGGCCAGAAAAATACTGGGGCATTGCTAGATATGCAGTCACAACTATCCTCGTCTTTTATTTTGTCTTGAGATGGAATACTGTTATGCCTTAAGGCACTTACAGTTAATTTGGTTGCTGCAGATTGCTTGTGCTTCAGCTAGTGATGCCCGAAAATGGGTCGAAGCATTTGATTACGCTAAACAACAGGTACAAACGAAAATGACAAATAATTCATTTACTTTCTTTTTTTGTGAATGATATGTGTTTGAAATTTACCTTTCATTGTTTGACATTGTAACCATCTTTACTTTAGTAATCTACTGTTGCACTGAACCGTCATCGCTTCCATAGGAATTTAGTGTAGCTTGTATTTGGCTTGCAAAGAGTAGATGTTGGAAAATGTATATTAAATGTTTATAATTATTCCGTTTTTTTTTTTTAAAAGCTAAATTTTAAGCTCAATTCCTGGCTGATCTAGAATTCATGATGTTGGCTATCTACGCCTAATTTTCTGAGCAGTTACGCTTATTGTGCTTTTCATTATGTTTTGGACTTAATTGGTAATATCATGCAAACATTATTAGTTTCTGAATAATCAGAACAGAAAAATTTGACTGAGACTTTATATAACTATTTTTTACTGCTTAAATTACTCACTATCAATTTTTGACTTGTAGGTAGAGTATGAGTTTACAAGAGGTGCTAGTGCGAGAAACAAGCTAAATGTGGAGGATGAGTATGTCCAGACCTATAGATTAATGTCATTTAATTGATAATAAATGGAACAAAAAAGTTTATCTTTTTCATTGAGAAGTTGTATCTCCAAACAAATGTCTTTTGAATAATTAACTCCATATTCTGTAATTTTATCAACTATGTTTCTACTCCAAGGTGATGGCTTTAAGGTATAACTTTAAATATATAAGTGACATTACAAGAAAAGTTTGACCTGTTTTCTATCATCTCATGCAGATTTTCATGTGATGAATTCTTTAACCTTTTTGTTCAAGTTGTAGTTTCTTGTAGGCTTTGTTAGTTTATATGATAATGATAATGCCATTTTGCTTTGTGATTTCAAATGTATAGTTGTATCTATTCACACTCACAATTGGCAGTGCTCCTACAAACTCTGAGATTAGTCTTTTTCCTTTTTTTTTTTTGGAAGGCTTAACCTGGAGGGGCATCGGCCTAGAGTACGGTATTATGCCCATGGTTTGAAAAAGCTAATCAGGATAGGACAAGGTGAGGTAGCTTTCTATGATGTACAAACTTAAAAGTTTTGTTGTATTACGGTTATTATAATGGGTTCTTGTGTTCTCTTGTCAATCAACTGCTAAAGTATGTACTCTGTATAATTAAAGAAAGCTTTTTAAATCATGTATGGATGCAGAAACCGCACAATGCGTTCATTTTCATGTTTTCTTTTTGTTCATTCTGTTAATTTTGTCTGATGTTATTTTATGTGGTATATCATCTCTGCGTCTTGTATGTTTTACTCTCAGAAGTTGCTTTGTGGATGGCCTAAGCTTTATTCTAGTCTGCAAAGTATTTCTTTACTTCATGTCCATTAGAGAAATGATTATATATGCACAATTTAATAAGTCTTTGTGAATGTTTTGAGAGAGATTTTTCTGTCATCTCAACCAAATATGTTTGAATAAATTTGCATTAGGTGGTGCTTGTTAGAATTATGACAAACTACATCTCTGAGACCATGAGCATGTCATTGTCAAATTGTCGAAAATGTCTGGTTATTTCTTTATTTTTGTGGATCAGAAATTTTATGCTTTGATGCTTTTCTGCACATGTTGCATGTACTGCATTACTTGTCCTGTGTGCTTATATTTTTGCATTCATATCACATAATTTTGTTATTTATGAATGTAATTTTCCTGAAGCTCAGTGTTTTAGTCTGTAATATGTGTGTAAAGATACATATATATTACTGATAACTGGTTTTTCACAATAAAAATTTCTCAAATCTTGCTTACAAACATTTCTATGGTACTCTTCATAGGCCCGGAAATGCTTTGGCGCAAAGCCTCAAATTTAGATACAGATAGTGTGAACACATATTTTGATGCTGATGGTGGTGATGTCATTGAAGCACATGAATGGAGATGTGTCCGCACAGCCAATGGTATGCTTCATCTTACCTTTTCTTTTTCTTTTTTTTTTTCCTTCTCCTTTGTAAATGCTATTCATCCATAATATGTGGATATATATTAAAATTTTCTACTTCAAACCATCATATATATTTCTAAGTTTTTGAATAATCCATTCATCATTTTCTCTGTCTGCGGGAATAATTAAAAGGATTGTAAATTCCATACTAGGCTACTAATGGTATGGTATAATATGTGCCAATCATCTAATCATTATTGTTTGATGCGGCAACAGATTCTTCAGTGCTTACCCTCTGCTCATGTTATCTGGTTAGTCTTATGACCAATGTCAGTGGTGACTTGACCACATTTACTAAAATTGCCTGTTGCAGCCTTGCTGCCAAAAACTTTAGCTGTGTAGCACTAACATCTTCACAGCTGGGAATATGGTCATTCTTACTAATTATTTGACCGAATTTCTAGACTATACATATACATCTTATGTTAATCTGATAAAAAAGCTGCAGGCCTGAATTGGACTTGGTACAAACTTTTTTTCTAGACTTCAGTTGCTGATAGCTGTGTAAAATACGGAAGTGAACACCTGAAAATTGTCAAAGTTAACGAAAAATGATTACTGCTGGTATTCATCATAGGTAGATACGAACATGAATTTGAATCAAAATCAATATGGTGATGCTGTGAATCCATCAAAGCCATCATATAGGCTTCTACCTGGGAAACTGCAACACTGTCAATTGCCCTGTTGTTGCCCCTCACCCTTGGCAGCATTTTCATGGAAAGGTGCAACGAGAATAAAACTTAGAAGATGGAATGAATGATTACATTTGTTTGGGGTGGTGGGGGGGGGGTGATGAACCTCATCACCTCTGTGGTTGGTGTATAAATTGGAGGCAATTCAAGCATTGATGTAGGTGGGCATAGAAAAATCAGTTGGGGAGGGAGTGACCTTCAGCATCACGGTGATTGGCATAATAAGTTGGTGTTGAGAAAGAAGAAACTAGAGAAGTATAAATTAAAGCTCAATCGGAGCACACATACCATTAGAACAAAGACAGATAGGATAACCCAACGAGGGGTAGTGCAGACAGAAGACCCAAAAATTTACAATTGAACCTTTTTCGTTTTTTTGAGGGGCAGGGTCATTGGTTAGAGTTTTTAACATTTATGTTTTAAAAGTGGCAAATAAGGGGCAATTATGTATGAGAGGTGTCTTTTATCAGGATGTGCATGTCCCATTCCATTACCGAGTCATACAATTTGGGCTTTGAGGAAATAATTCTTTAACATACTCTATCAGAGTCATTTCTTTCTTTAATATACTTCCAACATCAGGACTACAATTTTTTAAAATTATTCTCATGAGGTTTCTCAAAATTACTATTTTCACACCAAATGGATCATATATTAGACTTTCAATGGGCTTTATACTATTACCTTTACTTTGCAGTATTTTGATGTTCTGCTCAGCACCTACATTGATATGTTGCTACTGTTTGACCTTTGAGGACATATGACCACTTCCAAAACAGTATGAGTTAACATTCATGCTTCATGTAGTCAGTCACTCACTGTAACTAACAAATTTCGGAAGAGTTACAATAATCAGGCTTCTTTCTTAAATCTGATGACAGTATGAAATGAATTGGATAAGATTATCTGCTTTCAATTGTTAAGTGTGATTGGTCAACTATGGAGAAAATATGAAAATGTGCAGTTATAAGCACAAGTTGTTGAGAACTATATTTTTTTTCCGTTTTGTTAGTTGATACTAGCATAAGAATCCTGGCAGAGTAAAGCCCCTTGATAAAATATTTTAGAACAATTTTAGAACATGGGTTTAGTAGTGATTAAAAAAGCGAAAAGCGCCCCGAGGCGCCAAACCTGTTGTACTGCCTAGGCGCGAGGCGAGGGGCGAGGCGCACGCCTCACCAAAGCGAGGCTCCCAAACTAAAAAAAAAAAACACATATATACTATATAACATTTCATAATACGAAAACATAACAATATTAATGCCCCAAACTCCAAGCACAATAATAGCATTAAAATATAAAAATATCCAAAAAATCTAATATTCAAACTTCAAACATAATAATAGCATGAAAGATCCAAACATAATAATAGCAAACACACTACTAACTAATCATCATTAATACTTAAGTCAATTTGTGCATCATCCTCTGATGCATATTCATCAACATTTTGTTCCTCTCCCTCATTAACCTTGTTCATTTGCTCCTTCGCCTCTTTCTTCTTATTAATAAATTCTTGAATCTCCTGCCTAACTGGTTGAGGACACTTTAGACATGTAGCAACATTTCTAAATCCTCCAGCAAGATGTTGCTTTAACCGATATACACCTCCTTTAACTACTTTTGCACAAAAATTGCATTTAAATGCAAATATATTGGTCTCATCTCGTATGGCATACTTCCATGCAGGATCTTTTCTATTGTCGTTTGTCTCGCTCGACATCTCTACAATTATTATATTGAAAAATACTAAAATTAAATTACACAAAAATAATAAAATTTTCAGATTAGGGTATAGAATTAAATTTTCAGATTAGGGTTTAGAATTAAACCTTCAAATTAGGCATTAGGGTTTAAAGTTCCAAACCAAAAAAAACAAATCTGACCTAAACTGCCGCCGGTCGCCGGTGGTCGCCAGAGGTCGCCGGTGGTGGAGGGAGAGAAGAGAGGAAAGGAGAAGAGAAGAGAGGGAGAGAAGAGAGGGAGGGAAAAGAGGGAGGCTGTTTGTGTGCTAGGGTTTAGAATTCCATTTTATGTAATTTAATTTAAAAAAAAAAAAAAGGAAAAAACAGCAGTAAAAAAAAGGCGCGCTTTTTCAGAGGAGAGGAGAAGAGAAGAGAGGGAGAGAAGAGAGGGAGGGAAAAGAGGGAGGCTGTTTGTGTGCTAGGGTTTAGAATTCCATTTTATGTAATTTAATTTTAAAAAAAAAAAAAAAAGGAAAAAACAGCAGTAAAAAAAAGGCGCGCTTTTTCAGCGCCTCAAAAAAGGCGTGAGGTGCCCGCCTAGGCGCCGCTTTTCTCGAGTCCGCCTCGCCTTGGTGCACTGAGGCGCACAAGCCCCGTATCGCCTTGCCTCGCGCCTAGGCGCGCTTTTTTAACCACTGGGTTTAGATACTCATTTGACCTGATTATTTATCTGAATAACTCTGGATGTCTACAAGAGCTGGCATGAGGCATTTACAGGCAAAAACTTCATTTGAGTAAAAATGCAG
Organism: Scutellaria galericulata; assembly: GCA_946896805.1. Lineage (NCBI taxonomy): Eukaryota > Viridiplantae > Streptophyta > Magnoliopsida > Lamiales > Lamiaceae > Scutellaria > Scutellaria galericulata. The sequence continues at coordinate 18,105,523 of OX335790.1, forward strand.
CCCTTAAAGGTTATCCAGGAAGAACTTCGGTTTAGCCTTCATATTTGCCACTTGGTTAAATTCTTTCAGATGGAATCTACAGATCATATATCTTACGAAAATGAAAAAATGTCTTAGTTGATAACAGCGTGTACATAGGCTCTGCTCTGATTTAGTTGTACTCTAAGCAAAAGAGTTTCACTTTGCAATATGTTGTATATCTAAAACATTTAGTTTAGTTATTAAAAATGCTAGTATTTATTCTGTGCTAAACATTCTTTTTGGTTTCAGGTGTGAGATTATTTGAAGATTTTGCTAGCTTGAAGGTAATTCATTGATCAGAAACTATTTGTGATTTGCCTAATTTTTACTATTATAATATATATATATATATATATATATATATATATATATATATATATTGGAAAGCCATGGAAGTATGCTTCATTAGTCCTTTTCAATTTGAAGTCAATCGGTGAGCATTAAAACATTGCTTGGTCCTTAATTGCTACTTCTTGCCTTCTAGTTACCAGCATCCATAAGTTTGATAGATTCCATTTAAATTCCAATAATGCTTGGGTTTATAATTCTATTTGCTTTAGTTCAAGTGTTCTGAAGTTAGGCTTAAGATGTTGCACAGTTAATTATAAAAGTGCTTTCCTTGTTTCACAGAATGGTAAGGGTATACTGGTCAAAGCTGTAGGTGTTGTTGATGCAAGTGCAGATACTGTGTTTGAAGTGGTATTGAGTACTGATCGGCATAAGAGATATGAGTGAGTCTACACCCTTTTGTTCTTGAACCTACCTGCTTTTCCAAATAAAATTGCATTTAATGGTTCTTTTATAGGTGGGATACTTTAACAGGTGACTTGGAGTTGATTGATTCTATAAATGGATACTATGATGTCGTGTATGGAACATTTGATCCACGTTATTTAACTTGGTGAGTCATTCATGTCATAAAGTTTCATGATCTGTCATTTTATCTTGCGATGTGGAGTTCATAATGAACCATGGTGCAAATAAAGTTTCTCGATGTTTTTCTGAAAGAAACCAAAGAATTTTCACAAGAAGTTAGATAAAGTACTACAGATGAGTTATTCCTCAGAATGAGACACAGAAATTAGAAGACACAACTCTGATCTCTAACTATATCAGATGCAAAGAAGGCCATAAATTCCAGGATGACTTGGAATTGTAACATATTTTAGCCACTCAAATATCTATTCTTCTGCGGTCATCCCGTGTAAGCTCCAGAATACCAGCACAACTGGAGCCTTGTGAACTGGAGATGTCCTTTTTGATGCTAAAGCAAAACTAATTTTTAAATATAAGCCTTGTGTAAGAGAATTTCTAAATTGTTTTATCTTGCATATCATGTAGAAAAGGCTCCTTAAGGTTCCTTCTTATGTTTTATCTGTTTAAGCTGATATCTTTGAATATCTTCATGACTTAATCTTCATTTTCATATAAAATTTCATACAAATTCCAGGGGAAAACAACCCAACCTTTTGTCCCCCTATAAGAAAGAAGTTGATATCGGAAGTAACATTCAGTATTAGACGATGCAATGTACAGTTTGTCTGCAGACTTCTCTGAGAACCTGTTTTCATTTATCTCTGTAGCTATATTACTTGCATACTAATGCCTCTTTGACTTGGTCATTTTTTGAACGGTGTATAACATGTTTTACGATGGATATTACCTATATGTCCGTAGTTAAATTCTCCTTGCAGCTGTTATTTAATTTTCCATCACTTCAAAGATGTTTTCTGTATGCAGGTGGCAATCAAAGAGGGACTTTGTCTTTTCAAGGCAATGGTTTCGTGGACAAGATGGAACATACAGTAAGAATCTGCAATTTCATTTTCTCTCTGCCTACATTCAGTTGCTTATATATATATATATATATATATATATATATATATATATATATATATATATATATATATATATACTGAACATATGTTTTAAGAAACATTCAATGCCTTGTTGATTCTTCAAGTCGTGCTAATCCTCATGTCAAAATAGTTTCATCTGTCCTCATTTCATTTTGTGTGTGGTTTTAAAAAAAAAATCCATTGCTCCTCAAAAGCTCATGTCTAGGTCAAGTAGAGCCCATTTTAAGTGGGTGTCCCAAGAATGTGAACTTTAAATAGAGTGTATCAAGCATGGCATACATGATAAGGGAAGTTTACAAAATCATACAGATGTGGGAACTGGAAGAAGTTCAAGATAAACAAGAAGGAAATTCCTATAGTCTGTCTGTTAACCTTACAATTAGCTTCCTGTATTTCAAGATTTTATGTTTGAACATTTGATGTAGTAATGATTTAACTTTCTTTTTTCTTTTTCTTTTTTAATTTTTTCGGCAACTTTATGGAAGTTGACATTTTTAATAAAATTGTATGTCGTTCACTCGGCTCCTTATCCAATTCTTACCATTATATTTAGCATAACAATGCTTTATGGGCTTTTCTTTAGGATATGTTCTCATTTTATTTTCTAGTTTATAAATAAAAACCTATTAATAAACTTTTTTGTCCTTGAAAAAGGACAGATGTTCAGGAGTTTATTTTTTAGTATAATTAGGAAATTATAACATACTTCCTCCGTCCCAGCTTAACTTGCCTACTTGTCATTTCTGTTTGTCCCAGCTTAACTTGCCAGCCCATAAATGACAAAAAAAATTTTACATTAATATCCCTATATTTCAACATTATTACAAAAATGATATCCAAAAGTGCATAAAATTTGATTTGATGTGCATATTATTACAAAAATGTCATCCAAAAGTGCATATCCACTTGAGTCAACTGCATTTTCTTAACCTCCGTGCCCGGTCAAAGTAGGCAAATTAAGCCGGGACGGAGGTAGTACATTGATTATTGTTTATTTGGTTTTGGAGAGATCCTATCCCTTTCTTATTGCATCACATGGGCAGTTCTCCTATTTAAATAGGTGCTAATGATAAATGTAGAGAGAATTATACAAGTGTAACATCTTTTTGGGCATTTTGTCCAGGGATATAGGCCAAATGAGAATATCGCACAATATCTTTGTGTTTTCCATCCCTTCAATTGTTTTGCGTAATTCAAGATCTAACGGTTCGTCTGTTATGAAAATTACTTTGGAGTACTAGTTTCTGAGTGTGGTGCTTAGCTAATGACTGTTTTCCTATTACAAATGTTAAGGTAGAGATTCAGATAAATTACTTCTGTGTTTATTGGATACTGATGGTTCTTGTGATTGACAGTTTGATATATTGGTGCAGCGATCCTGCAGTTTCCTTCTCTACACAAGAAGCAGCCTCCGAAACCTGGCTATAAACGCACTAAAATTAACCGTAAGAAAACAGTGCTGAAGAAAAGCATCCAATTTAAATTTGTATTTCTTATTCCAGTTGAAAGGAAATAGTAAATGAACAGCAAGATAATAGTTCAGATCAACAATAGCATATTTGAAAACATAACAAGCTCAGATGTTCACATCTCCTTCTCTCCTGTTTCCACTACAGTGTTTGCACATTTTGTGTCTATGTGCAGAAGTTTATTCTATTTGAAAGTAAAGCTAGGTAGAGTTTTCATGTCATGGCTTTATATTTTTCATTTTTCAGTTGCGCGTAAGCTGAAAGATATCACTTTGTTCTAGAATCCAAATTTACTGTCACATGTCACCGTGAATATTATCCTTTTGCGAGCAAATACATATTATATCGGTACATCGAGTCATGATTTGAGTGCACTTACTTGGCTTTTCAATGTTTGGTTTGTGTTTTCTACATTCCTATATGTGTGTGTGTGTGTGTATTCCTTATCAAATACTTCCTTGGCCCCTGAATTCTACATTATTAACTTAAAGAAACTTGTTGATTTTTTTAACTCTTTCCCTTTCATTTTTCTATGTAGCTTCCACTTGGGAGATAAGAAATTTAATCACATCCTCCTCGTCAAATACTACCAGATGTGTTGTCACACAAACTCTAGAGATAAACCCGAAAGGTTGGTTTAAATGGAGGAATAAACACTGCTCGGAGTTTGAAAAGACTGTTTCATATGCATTGCTAAGTCAAGTATCAGGTTTGTAATACTTTTTAGGTCTAATTCCTAAATTATTTTATTCACAATAATACAGATCATCGGTTTATTTCATGCTTATTCAGCTGTCACTTATAATTATAATTCACGAAAACAAGATTGCTAAATTTCATTGTGAGTCTATTAGCTAGCATTATTATTTATTGTATCATACCTTCACAATATTATTTCAAAACAATTCATATTCAAACATAGTGATGTTTAAAAATTCTCTAACACTAAAATCAAATAGGTGAATCAGAGATTGGCTTGTATGTAGTAACAAAAGTATTTTTACTTGTTATGTTATTTACTCCTTTATGTGAGTTGTTTAGTATTTCTGGAACTTTAGCTTCTTTTCTCTAACACTTCCTTCTAGATATTATTTTCACTTTTCTATATTAGTTGGTGCCTTTTCTTTTATACACAACTCATTTTTGTATGTCGAGAATGATGGATACAAATTTGGCCATCCTATTACTTACTTTGAAATTTGAATAGAGGACTATGCAGTTGTAGTCTATAGTGCAGCTTTTCCTGCATAGTTGGTCTACAGTTTGCCAATTATTTGTTCAATAAGATATGCAAATGATCTCTAAATTATTCCACTGTGCTCAGCAGAGCCTTATCCTGCACTTAATGGGGTCAGCTGTATGCAATTGTGTTTACTTTTTTTTCTTTTTATTTGTCCTTATGTACCTGGGACTCTATTTATTCTATAGTTATTAATGTTTTCGTGCTACATAAATTGTTTAGGTCTGAAGGAATATGTTGGAGCGAATCCAGCAACTACGACTGAGTTTTACACCACAACAGTTAATGCAAAATCGGATTTTTCTGAATTCAGTAGTGAATTGGAGGACACAGAAGCAGCAGAAGAGTTCTATGATGCAATTGCTAATTATTCATCAGAAGATGAGGATAGTGATGATGAAATAGAAGTCACTAAGGTTTAGTTCTTCAAGTGGCATTAATACTTCTACTGACTTCACATCTTTGTTAACTTTTATTTTAATTTCCAGGAAAAGAAGGTTAAGCTGAAGAATATTTCCTGGGCCATAGCAAGTTTAACTTTAAAAAGGGGTTCAGGTATTTTTCTCTTCAGCATCACATTTTGATTAAGTCAGCTACTTTTCTCTCATATCTTACCACCATTAATTGGTTAACTTATTATTTAGTAGTTATTCAATTTATTCTTGAGAAGATTCATTCCATCATCGTGTGCAGCACCAGAATCAGGCGTGTTGGACACAACTGTACCTCCTATCAATCTCGACCCAGATCAGTTTCATGGGACCATGAGGAGAGCAAAGGATGAATCTGATAAGAATTGCTGGTCTTCTCCAGATGGTTCTGGTTTCATGGTCAGAGGAAAGACATACTTAAAAGATAGTATGAAGGTAGTACATTCACAAACTTTAAAACACACAACTTGTATAAAAAATTTGTTTCTTGTCTTTTGAAAGGCAGTGATAGGACTCGATCCATCTTTTTATGTATGAGATAAGCATGATTCTTTAATGATAGGGGGTCTACTTCTCCACTAGGTAGATTTGATAGTTTCTTCCATGAGTTTAGTGTGATGGTCTTGGAGAATAAGGAATATGCCCGACCTGATCTTAGAGTTCTTTAACAAGTTCCTTAATTTTGTGTCAAGGTTAAGAAAGCATATCCTCGTAATTCAATATAATTTATTTATGTATTCATGTAATTTAGTTTTCAATTAGGAATTCCATTATTAGTCAGTTTTTTGTAAAATTTATATCATCACTTATCTACAACTTTTCTGTCAATTAATATACATAAAATGCATTGTAAGGTCCAAATACTATCCAGAAATATTTCGAAAGGTCCCTAGATTATGAAATTTATATAATCACTTTTTATGTTGTTATTTTGCACAACTTTAGTGAGTTGAAAGCCTATCTTCACCAGACTTTATTTTCTTCTCATCTCTATTCTGCTTCTGCTACGTCATATTAAGCTCACTTCCCCGATGGGCACTGCACTTGTTTAACAGAGAGTTTGGTATTATTGTTTCTCACACAAAATAATTTTACATAATTCTCATATCAATCCTTGCTCATTGAACTAATTATGGAAATGAATTTGATCAAAAGTTTGTGTTCCTTGATCTCCTTTAAGGTGAAAGCTGGAGAACCTCTTCTCAAGCTCATAGCAGTTGACTGGTTCAAGGTGGAAGATTGTATGACAAATGTTGCGTTGCATCCTAAAAGCCTTGTTCAGGTAATTTTTATGTATGAGTTTGCAATACTATATGTGGAAAAAGACTCTTAATGTCCTTATTTATCTCTCTTCTTTGCTTAGCTCATTTTATAATTCATGGTTAAATTTCTTACCTCGAAATTTTAGGTGTACTGTTGGAAACCTTAGCATGCTCTATCTGACTTAAATGCATTAAGTTATTTCTGATTTTAATGCTGTATGGGCTTAAAATTAGTTTAATGAGGATTTCCTGATATTTATAGTATGGTAAAAGCCACTTTTTGTTGTTGACCTTTTTCCTTTGATTGGATTGTTGAGCTAGTTGGCATCTGTATTGAAATTTTCATTTCAAAATTGTAGCACCCAATATTTGAATTTCGGATTAAGGATGAGAAAACAGTTCATGTGCCCTCCCATATTCCCATGTAAGATAAGTTTTCCTATTTTGCTGAGGAATGAAGTTTAAGGTATTGCACACCAAACATTATCCTTTAAATTGCTGAATGATGAACCTATATTTTGACTTGCCACATTAACAATATTAATATTTTGAGAAAAGTTGTTCTGTATCCATGCCCTTCATGGTTGTAATTATTTCCTTTCCAGGGAATTCCAAAATATATTTATTTCTTAAATGGTAATATCTTTCCAAAAATAACCTCTCCATTAAAGTTAATATTTGATTAAAAAACCTCTTTCCATATATCAAGGATGGTGGTAAAAAATAAACAAAATTTTCAGTTCTTGTGTGTTTCGTCAAGCTAGAGTCTAGACACAAGAGTGAAGTGTCAGGTATATTGCATATTGGTCAAGAGCTCAGTAATTTAATGTCTTGTTTAGTTGTTGTAATTGTACTCTCTAGCCATATCGTGGCACTGCCTTTGCTAGATAGTTGCTGATGTCATGAAATGTTATATTTGTCTTGGTTTGATCTTTCAGATGATGATGTTCATGCTTTCTCGCTGTAGTTTCAGTCAACAAGCTTTATGTTTTCTTCCTTCGTGTCTGATATAATTCTAATTGCAGAGTGCTGCAGGGAAAAAGCTTCCTTTTGTCTTTGTCGTCAATCTTGAGGTATCACATCTATAGCTCCTCCTTTTAAGTATTACTATGAGAATCCTAAGTATTTGATTATGTACCGTCTAGAACCATTTATATATTTTTCTGTATTTTACTTCAGAAATAATATTTAGTACCAAGAAATAATAGTAGGTAGTATGTGTAACTGATCAAGGTAGCCACAGTTTTCCCATATACTTATTTTCTTTGGACGTTAGCTGATATTGCTTGTTCGAGAAAGTTGAAATGTGTTGATACACACATTGTTTGAATTTGCTGCTACTTGATTATAAGAATTTGTTGTAACACAAACATTATAGATGCAGCGAGCTGAAATTTCTTATCCATTCCTAGTATATATGTGGGTTCAAATGTTTTTCTTGTTTGAAGCTTTTCGAGTATGAAAATCTTCTGCTGGTTTAACTGTATCAGGTTCCAGCCAGACCAAACTACAGCCTTGTTCTCTATTATGCTGCAGACAGGCCAGTAAATAAGAACTCATTGTTGGGTAAATTTGTCAATGGCACCGATATGTTCCGTGACTCAAGATTCAAACTCATTCCAAGCATTGTTGAGGTAGTAATATTTGCAGATAGTAAAAAAAATAGGTAACATCTACAAAGTTATTATATTTGGTGTTCTTATCATTGTTGGAAACAGGGGTACTGGATGGTAAAGCGTGCAGTCGGAACAAAAGCTTGCCTTCTTGGAAAAGCCGTAACCTGCAAATACCTCAGACAAGACAATTTCTTTGAGGTGAGATCCCAACTTAGTCCGTAGTCGGTTTTGGAATCATTTTGCGTATTGATCTTTTTTACAGAATTCTTTTTTTTCCAGAGGCTTCTTGTGTGTTGTTTGAATTGAAACATTGAGTTATTTGAACTTCACTTTTTACCATAAGTTTGCAAATATGGACTTATTTCATTATTGACAGTGATCTTTATTTGATCCTCGGCCATGTTCTTTCTGTGACCATCTCCGAAATAGTTTGATTTCTACTTAGACTTTCCATTGGGTGCTGTCATTTGACTGATATCATCATTTATTTAGTGCATCTGGTTGCACTAAAATGATATATTTGCAAGTATCATTAAATTTCATTGTGCTTCCAACTTATTACTATGAATTTTTCCCTAGTTTAACTGGTGGAGGTTTTAGGCTCTCATACAAGTTGAGAATTAATTCATAATACTTTCCGCAGATTGATGTAGATATTGGTTCGTCATCTGTAGCAAGGGGTGTAATCAGTCTCGTTCTTGGATACATTACAAGTATTGTTGTTGATCTTGCCATTGTTATAGAGGTACACACTATCCCCTTATCCTGATGTTTTACAAACTACAATAATATTGAATTGGTATGAGAATTAATCAGTTCAAGATTGAACAGTGCATTGACAATGCTATTTCTAATTTCTAAAGAAAAAAAAAAAAACAGGTTATAAATTCTTATTCAGTGACACTGGCTCATGTTTTCACTCTGCTCACAGATCAAATGCTACTCCTCAACTCTGTCACCATGATTTTTCCTCTTTTTCATTACATTAAAAAAATGTTGTGTGTCTGAAAATTGTTACATCAAGATTTTACTATCGCTTGTGTGATACACAACTCTTTCTATCAAAGTAGTATTGGTAATTTGGTTTTATTATTGCAGGCAAGAGAAGAGGAAGACCTCCCAGAATTCATTCTCGGAACAGTTAGATTAAATCGTGTACAGCTCGATTCTGCTGTAGCTTTAGAAGTGTGAATTTCATGTAGATCAATGTAAAGAAATCAGCTTTCTTTGTCAAACTGCAATCTTCATTGTATAGAGACAAAGGGGTATTATACGCCCTTCAAGATTACGTAGCTATTTTTTGATGAGACGGAGTTTTATATTTGTGCGGAACATTCTTGTATTATGTCATGAAGCTCATGACATTTCTGCAAACAACTACAATTGCTTCTGTTTTGCAAGATGGTGTAAAGATTTAGTGCATTTCAATATATAGGTGTTTGTGTGTGTATCTAGTGGTTTCTTGAAAGCTTCTTCATTAAAATTCCATGATATATGTTATGATAGAGAGAGAGAAGTGAGAGAGCAGGGAACATTCTGTAGAAAATGAATCATTATCTCCATTGTCAAAACATTTCTTAAATAACTTTTTTGAATGTATATTCAGTCAAAATCAATTAAATACATGAAGTGATATTTGATCTGTAAAGCAAATTTTCCAGTGTCTTTATATTGCTGCTCTACATGTTTTTAGTGTAAGCTATGGAGCTACTATACTGATTTTTGCTGTCACATCTACAGAATTATTACTGTTAATTTTTCGATCAATCATCGCATTATATTCATCAATCAATATAAATCTAAATTATATTTAAATTTATTGCGTTGTATATGAGAAATGTGGTCTTGTACATTCTTTTAGCACTATATGAACACCCTCACCTATTGATGTGGCAGTGACACGACATATATGTAAAATTGTTCATATTGAAATATTTTGTTATAAATCAAAAGTATAAGGGGAAAGAGTTCAAACCACGATTTCCTTTTTAATAATGGAAGTCAAATATTATTTCACCTAATATGAGTTAATACACATATTATATTCACAATAGTAAAATATATAATAATATAATACCAGTATACATTAATAATATAATGGGAAACTGTGCAAGAATGACCATATAGTTTGTCTTGAGGTTTAAACATGAGTACATGACCCTAAACAAAATAACAAGATTGACCAAAACATTTTATTTTAGGTGAAAAATGATATTACACTCATTTTTAATGTAAACTTATTATTAATTTTTCTCACATGTGACTATAAAATTATTTACTTTTCATTATTCAAAGTTCTTGTTGATCTTATTATTCTCTCAGTTATTTAACATTTTTGGTGTGCATCACACAAAAATTATTATGATTTATATTTATACTAAAAATAAGTTTGGAAGCATATTTACACCTAAGGACAAATTATAGAGTTATTTTCGTAAATTTTCCTTAGACCATAAAATAAAAAGATAAAGTTATAACACGGTATGCCAAAAAAAAAAAAAAGAGCTCTGACCCAATTGAGTGATCTTTGATTGTGTGCATTTAGTTTTATTTATTTAATTAATTTGTCAATGGAGCAAGTAAAAAGGTTCACTTTGAGGAACTAACTTCTTTAAAAAGAAAAAAATGAATAAGTGCACTTAATTTGGCTTTTTTCTCTTCTTCAATAGTGAAGTATTATTGTTTAATTTCCACTAAAATTGTTTAATATTTTATTTGGTAGAATATCAATAATCTATGATTGACTGTTGATTTTTGTTTGATTGTTGATTGTCCATCACATTTGTTTCTGTGCCACTATAGAAATTAGCCTCTATTTCCGGCATTTGAAAAGACTAATTTGCCCCACAATGCCTCTTATCTTGTACACCTTCTTCTCTTCGACGCCACTCCACATTAAATAATGCACTTTTGGAAAGTATATGTAATTTTCATTTTCAAATACATAATTTTTAACTCTTTTTATTATAGAAAAAAAAGGTAAAAGTTAATTTTCTTTTTTTCTCTTGATCTTCTTGATGAATCTTCGCAATTGAGTATGCTATGATAGAGTTGAAATGTGTGAAAATTTGTTGAAGATATCCATTTTATAAGTGGAGAGACGTGGAATCGATTAAGAGAAAGATTGCTCAAAAGAAAAATTCAGAACTAATTTAATCTCCAAAGATTGGATCTAATGTATTCTCTCTTTGGAAACCTCCAAAATACTTACGTCTCAATATCTGTAGTGATTCTGTCCTCATTTTAATCATAAATGACTCAAATTCACAAATTAAGTACAAATATTTTCTCCAATGAAGTTAATTAAGTGAATTTTATTTATTAAAAAAAGAACATGCAAATGCATCAAACAATCATGAAAAGCTACGTATATACATAATAACTTTTATTATTGAACATCAATCTTAAATGAATTTTTAAATCCAACCAGTTGCCTTATCAATCATATTATGTAAAATGATGATCTTAACAAATAACTAATCATAATTAAAAGCATCCATCCCCATCTTACATGAAAAAAATATATATGAAATTACAAGAGATCATTGTTCCTTTCTCTATCAACATCGAAGTAATCATAATTTGGGGTTGTTTTGTCTCCTAACGTTCCTAAAAACAGAATATAATGATGGCTATTTAATTTTTTTTTTTCTCTTTTTTGGAAATTAATGAAATAATTAGGATAGAATTTGGACATACTTTTGACGGTCAAAAAATTGGAGCCCCACGCTCACCACTCCCACTTCACCATCTTTTTTCTTTTACCCCTAAAAAGCCGTGTCCTCAATTCATCCTGTGCATGCATTCATGCACGTTATCTGAATTTTGGATAATTTTTGGGGTTAATTAGTATGATAAATTATTATTTCCTCCGTTTTAAGATAAATATCGTTATTAAGAAACATAAAAATTAAGGAAATACATTCTTAACTAATCTAAGAAATTTATGATTTAAGATACCCACCATGAAAATATTAAAATGTGACCACAGTTGATGTGTTAAATATTCAGTATATATATGAAATTCTCTTTTCATATAATTAGAGAACTACATGTCATCAGTTGATATATTAAGAGTTGTTCATGTTGGGCATTCTATCATTTTCGTTGGAAAGAGAATCAATTAATTCCATAAAAGATATCACATTAAATCCCTAAATTTTAGTTAAAAAATATTAATAGGGATAATTTGGGAATAAAATTATTTAAAAAATCTAACTTTACTTAATTTGAAACAAAATATAAACGACATTTATCATGAAATGGATCGAATATCTTTTTTCGATTATAATATTAATACTCTCTCAATTTCATATAGATAGATACATATTACGTAGATTAAGAAAATCTATTTAATTTATTTGAAAAGGTAATTTTAGTCCACAACTTCTTATTATACCCCGATTTATACATATTGATGACTGCATAAAACGCCACAGATATTTAGTAAGTGATAATAACAATATACATTAATTAAGGGTATTTTTAAATAAATTATATCCTACTAATAAAGAAATTATCTATAATTTGTGTCAAAAAAAATTACTAACTCCATCCCACAAAGATAGGACTACTTATATTTTCACACAAATTAAAAAAATATTTGAAGTTCCAATTATACCCTTATCTTTCATTAATTTTAGCATTGAATGAATTTTTTTTTTTTTAAGTAAATAGGGAGTTGAAGTGTGGTGATTCGGTATATATTTAATTAAAAATATATAAAAAATTATAAATTAAAAACCATATTAATATAATAACAAGTCTATTTTTACGGGATGGAAGAAAATAATATACAAACTTATCTCTATGGGACTGTGAAGTATATGTCTATTATCTATATATCTTTGTAGGATGGATGAAATAATATTAATGTCATATCACGTTTAATTTATGGATTCTAATTGTTGATGTGGAGGCTGATTATCAGATAAGTATCCTCATATAATTTATGAATTCAGATAAGTATCCTCATTATCAAGTAAATAGTACTTTCTCTTCAAACTTTCTTTCTCTAATCCTTGGAATTTTTAAGACACAAAGTGTGGATTTTGGATTGTATTTTATAAGATATTGATACGAGGAAAATATGTGCAATTTTGTGGTGATTAATATGAGATTTTAATATTGTTTATTTGATTGAATGCACTATTTTCCTACATATGTATGAATTATGTCTCCAAATACTTCATATATTATTTTCTTGATTATTCTAGGGATTTATGGAGTATTTTGAAGTTAAAGGAAGTGTTCGAGGATCAAAGGAAGGAGACGAGACGAGTGTGGGCCATGAAAGTAATATTGATTGGGCTTGTAGATTAAAGAAGAGATTAGAGTTTTTAGACATCAGATTTTAGAGTGAGAAACAAAATTAGGTTTTAATTCTTTATTTTGGAGATTAATTTGATGATGGATTTCTCAACAACTATTGTGGATTCATTTCAGAGGATGATCGACTAATCTTTCAATTCTGGTTAGCAGAGATGTTTGAACCCATATTTCTTTTATGTTTTAATTAATCTCGTTTCCCCTTCTTGATGTTTGAATGAAATTGATTATGCTATCTATGAATATCGTTTTCAATTGTTGATGCTTAATTTGAATTGACCACTTAGGTTAAGTAATTGATAATTGATTGCTAGAATTTTAGATCATGGATCCTAATTGTTGTGGTTTAATTTTCATAAGTGGTAAACTAGAGGTCGTGCATCTCTAGGGTAGCATAATCCTAGATTATCTAATCGAACCTGTGTATTCGGAGTTTAGTTCATCCTATCGTAATTAATACATTTAATGAATTAAATCTAGAGCGCTTGTTCTAGGTTATTCAATTAAATATGGTTAATTAATGATCTTATCCTAATTTAACTAATCTTAAGAGATGATTCGGTTTAACAGAACTTGTTGTTAGATTAGAAGTGATAATTTCATGATAATCTGAGAGAGGGGTGTTTCATTGATTAAGACATAATTGAAATTAGGGGATAACTGAAATGCTTTTTTATATATTGATTTTTTGTTTAATTTATTTTTCTGTCTTTTGAATTGAATATATGTGACATAATTTATTCTTCACTTCTCGTGGGATTGACCATGATTTGTCCTAGCTACTAGTTGGTTAGGTTAGGAAATAAATTATTTAATTTTACTGTGTAACGATGTGCGGTGAAATTTTTTTTAACTCTTTTTTATATAATTCAGAATTTTAAAATGTATTTGAAAAGGCTGCATCTGCATATATATATATATATATATATATATATATAGGGATAATAGATGTTTTTACCACTTTTCCTTATAACATTTGTCAAAATGCCACAAAACTTTTGTCAAAATACCACATTTCCTTATATTTTTCCTCAAACTACCACAAATCAATCATTGTCATCATTAAATACACACTAAAATCCAAAGATTCATTAATATTATTTTAAAGCATTAAATCCTTCCACCTCAATTTGTATATTTCCACTCCAAGTATAGATTATATCCGGAAATTGATTAGACAGATCAAAATCAGGCCCAACATGCTTCCGTCAAATAATCTTTCTAGTTTAATTTCTGAAGGAATTTATACGTGGCATTGTTACTCATTCCAGACCACTGTTTTTTAGACAGTATTGGCACGAGGAAAGTATTCCAGCCGATATACTCATTCCTTTCATTAATTCCAACCATTAAGATAGTCAAATAAACCATACAAAATTAATACATCCCAGAGAGTTCATACCTCTTTTTGACCGCAACAGCACTGGGTGAGATGGTTTGCAAAGCCACCAGCTAGAAAATCACTGCCCCCAGACCTTTTTACGAACAACTCCTCACTGTCCAACTTCAACTCCTTGAGGAAGATGATCTGCAAGTTATCTAGCTCCTTCAGCAACTGTACAGTACAACCTTGGTTCGTTTCCTACACCAGGTGTACAAGATACTCTCTCTCAGGATGAATCAACTATATATTAGGAACACATGTTGAAGCAAAAGCCTTAATTTTATTATGAACTTGGAATATATTTATTACATAAGTAATCTTCTTTTGGGAGGAGAAAACCTGTTTAGCCTCTCATATAGAAGGCTAACACTCGTACATACATAAACTTGAAACTATTCTAAGAATATAAAGATTTTTATTACAAAACTAAGGATAGATGTTTTTGAAGAAAACTGAGGGGAATGGTCGATGTCTTCAGCTTCCTTCTGAACTCTTATTTATAGATTGAAATCCGGATTTGAAAGACGGACTTCAAACTTCCTTTACCACCAGCTGGCTTACTCCATTAGTGCGGTTGTTGAGGAGTTGCTTTCAGCTAGTTGGTGCTTCTTTCTTTTGATGCCTCGTGACTCAGCCCATGTGAGTTTTGTCGAGGCATCTTCTCCTTTTTGACTCCATCCTGTGATGGTGATTGGGGAGTCTTTATCTCGTGACCTATCCCATTTATTGTTGTCGGGGATTCCTTTAATAATTTCTTGGTGGTCCCCGAGGATAGCGTTTCTTTTGGGCTGGGCCCTTTTCCTTGTGAAACCCAGCTGGCTGTCGGTCGGGTTTGGGACGGAATCCTTTCCCAAACTCTGGCTCTTTCTGCTCTGGACACGCCAAACAGATCTAATCGATCCATCTTCCAATGTGTGCCATGTTACAGAATTTCCGGTAAGTTTCTTTGCTTCCCGGAATCTTGTTCTCCCAGAGGGTTCTTCTCTTGGTCTCGAAAAGTTCCTCTGCGAATCCTGTCGTTGATCCAGTCATTGTATTCAGCAGAAATGATCCATTGGCTGAATTCTGGAAAAACTTGAACGGGTACTTGACTTTGTCCATTTCGGTTAGACAAATCCATAGTCCCCAAGCTCGTCTTGTAGAAGCATGATCTTCAGTGATAGCTCCTACTAGGATCGGAATTTCTTCCGAAGAGGCCACCTTAATATTTTTCAAGGCGTTCCCGTCAGGCCTCCTTAACTTAATGAAGTGAAAGGCCTCATGAAAGCCTTTCTTTGCTGGCTCTGGAGTTGTACTAATGAAATATAGCTCTAGGATATCTCCTCTGGACAGATGTGGATTATTTGCCCAGGTTTCATGTACTGCTTCTCCAATCCATCTCGGTAGCTTCGAGATTTCTGGGAAACCAGGTGCAATGGTATGTATCGAAGCCAGTGCTCCGAAATTATACCATTCCTGTACCTCATTTGGATTACTGCCGGGTTTCATCCAAACTCGAGGATACTTTCCTGACATATCAACCACTGTTCTATCTGGGTTGATGCCCTGTCTTGTAACTAATTTCTCCCACTGCCTCTGATATACCTGCATCGGAGAAACTTCGTTAGTGTGAGCCTGAACCTTCGATTTGCCTGTCTTCTGCGGCCTAAGGTTCACCTCTACCTCTTTTACCCCAGAGGTACTGGGTTGACTTGAAGGCTCGGGTTTTGACGCCGGAGCTTCAACATTCGTTACAGGTTGTTCATTCTCAAGGAATGGATCCCCTGTAACATTTGTAGGCATGGTATTTGAATCCATAGCCTTCGGGTTAGAGTCCCGATCTCGAAGTTCTCCCTTTTGCACCGTGGAGGATGCAGCTTGGAGGATAGGCCCATGCAATACAGAGAACAGTTGTCCCTGTGCACAAAAGCATGCTCGTATAAGATCAGAAACGGATTCCTAATCAACTCGTTGAAGTCGTCCAGCGACTTCTGCATTGAGACATAATGTCCCAAAAGCCTGTTTGAGACTTTCCAGGTTTTCCCGGACATGTCTCACTCGTTTGAGGACCTCGTCAGCGACGCGTCCTTCCATCTCGTGTTAGGAAATCTGCAAGAATATTTTCATGAGATTTCACAATGACAATATCATAATCATAATATTGACATTCTGCCTGCCATCTAAGTATCCTAGCTTTTTCTGGTTTAGATTCAATTTTGTTTTTCAGAAAAGCTTTAACACTTGAATTATCAATTTTTAGAATAAACTTCTTCGCCAGAAGAAATAAAGGCCATTTTTTGAAAGCCTTTCTGACTGCGAAGAATTCCTTTTCGTTGATATGCCATCGAACTGCTTCTGCATCTGTAAATAGACCACTGCAATATCTACATGGCACTTCTCCTGTTGGTGCAGCTTTCATAAGAACTGCTGCCCACCAAAAGTCACTGGCATCTGTATAAAGAACCAGTTCATCCTCATCCTGAGGAATAGCAAGTTTCGGAAGCTTTTTACAGACTTCCTTTAGTTGCTTAATTCCTTCTCTATGTTCGTCTTCCCATTTGAATATAGCATCTTTCTTGGGTAATGGGCTGAACACCTTCCTGTGATGCGCTAGATTGTTAATGAACATTCCAGCAAAGTTGACAACTCCAAGAAAACTTTGAAGTTGTTTCTTGTCTTTGAGATCATCTGGAAATCCCTGTATCTTTTCCACAATGTGGCTTTGTAGGATGATTCCAGATTCATCGATTTCAATTCCGAGGAATTCAATCTGTCTTGTCGCAATTACTGCCTTCTTTTCAGAAAGTACTAATCCTTCTTTGTGACAAACTTTTGAAAATATCTCCAAATGTTTGAGATGCTCCTTCATATTCTTTGATGCGATGAGAATATCATCGATGTATACGAACATGAAGTTGAAATAATCTTTGAACAGATTATCCATCTTTCTTTGATATATCTGGGGCGCATTTGCCAATCCCATAGGCATGACGTTCCAGACATAGTGTCCTTGCGGTGTGGAGAAAGCTGTAAATTTCTTACTTTCTTCCTCCATCCTAATCTGGTAAAATCCAGACTTGCAATCGAACTTTGAGAATATCTTGGCACCTCTGATACAATTAACCAAGTGTTCTCTACTCGGGATGTAGTATCCATCAAACTCCAGAATGCTATTAATCCCTTTGTAATTAATAACAAGTCTAGGTTTACCTCTTTTGATTTCTCCATGATTCCTGACTAGAAACCCCGGACTGCTGTATGGAGAAACTCCTGGTGAAATCAACTTAAGGTCCAGATGTTCCTTAAGTATTTTCTGCATATCCTCACGATCATTCTGATTCATAAGGATTGGTTTGAGCCTCACGAACTCATGTTCCTTTCCAGGTTTAACCTTTAAGGATGCTTTGAGCTCGTTCCTATCCCACCATACCAAAGGATCTTCATTGTAATTTCTTTGGATCTTTTTCTTGAAATCCTCAAGTGATATCTGTTCTTCAATGGTAACCTCACTTGGTGGATTTTCCAATATGGCTTTTCGCAATTCTGCAATAGCCTCTGGGGGCACTCGTTCTTCTCCTTGTATTCTAAATGAATACAAAGTATTATCCTATCTCTTGGTATCTTTTTGTTTCGAACCAAATTGTCGAAAGGATAATAGGGCATCACCAAATCTTCTTTTATCCGCCATCTTTGGATGTCGAAGTTTGGCTTCATCACCACGCTTGCTGCGAAAATTAATCGGCATTTTTCTGTAGAATGCCTCTCGTAGTCTCTGGACAATAATCTTATGATCACATAACGTTGTGAAAATAAGTCTCCTTGTCTCATTTTCTTGTGTAAAGCGCTTGAATGTTTGTAGGAAGTTGTTTCCTAGCAAAACATCTGCTCCAGTATCATGGAAATAGATTGGTGGCGTCTTTACTTTGTACCATGGGGTACCGCCAGCGCCTCCGATCATGATTTCTGCTTGTTTGATTCCTCTATTAAGGATAAGAATCCTTTTTGAGAAATCTCTTCCTGCAATGGCTGGTAGATCTTCTCCAAAATTTCTAGGAAAGACCCCTTGCTTTGCAGTGCAAATTCCTGCTCCTGAGTCAACATAGGCTGCAAAGTACTCAGCCTTGTACTCACCATATATCATTCCAATAGAAATGTATATGGAGAATGGACTAGTGGTCATCTGATTCTGTATCTTTTATTAGCCACTGTAAATTCCATTCCATCTTGTAATCTTTCCCAAGGTTTATGATCCTCAAGAAAATCGATACCCAGCACTAATTGTTCTGGGATTCTCCCTGCAATTCCAGTGATAGTTAATTCAATTTCACCCATCTTTAGGCTTCCTTGAAATTTGCCAACTATCGGTTGTTGGAGATAATATAGAACATCAAAAGGAAAAATGTTATCCTTTTGAGTGATGTCGAATATTACTTCAACTTCTCTCCAACCTTCTGGACATTTCAACTCTCCTTGTGTTTTGAATACACCTGGGATTCGCTGAACTGTACTAGGCCTTCTTTCTTCCCAACGATTGTTACTCATCAGTCTGTCTTGTTGGAAAGAAATCCTCCTGGTCTCCATTCTGAGGCTCTGACTTTTGTTGAAGACAGGTTGATCTTGGATCTTCATGTCGATCTCCTTTATAGTTGGAGACCCGATCATTTCTGGAAGAACCACCGAAGCGAAATCCTCAAATATTCTTGGGACTTCGATAAATTCCTTTCTCAAGAATACTTCTGAATGATGTGTATTCGAGAGAGCATAGGAAATCTTGTAGGTGATCGAGTATGGTCTATTCCCTTCTTTCATCAAATCTTCTCTTTTGAAATCTTGATGAAGGGTTAAGACTCTATTGAAGTCTCGATCTCCCAAGTTGTATGCAATTTTGGGATAGACATTGAATGCCAATTTCCCTGCACACAAGTTTCCTGTAACCGCTCCAAGGCATGAATCCTTGAGATTGGAGATTCGCTTGTCAAAAATCGCAAGATTTAGTGGCGAATCAATTCCTTCTTTGAAGGTTGCTTTAATTACAACTCTTATAGCTCCGATATGAATCCATGAGAGTGTATTTGCAACTTCTCTTTTAACTTTGCTTCTGATCTCCTGTACTTCTTTGTAGGGGATCAACTGCATCTCGATCAGGTTACTTGTGAATTCCATTGGAATAGCAAATTCACCAGTAGTAACTCTATGAATAATTTGGTGTTTCCTATTACGGAACCCAAACTTATCCAATGCCTTTTCCATAGCTCCGATAGTAAAACCATCATACATTTGGAGATTTGAATCTTCTCTCATAATCTTCATTAGGGTTTTATGAGAAACTGTTGTGTGAGAGAGAAAACCTGACATATCCTCTCTCGTTGTTTGAAGAATTTCTTCTTCACTCCGATTCTGATGTGGATTCACTTCCATCATCCGAATAGATTTCTTCTTCATAGATGCTTTCATCTGAGGGTAGATCCTCAAATTGATACACCTGTATAAGATCTTGGTAATAGACAGCTTCTTCGAATTCTGGCGTTGATTCGAACTGCCTTATACCTCTCTTCTGGTTGTCCGGGCAATTTGTTGAGATGTGCCCTCTTGCTCCGCAAGTCCAGCAATTACAGTCTTTGAAACTTTCATTAGCTCTTGTTTGAGCTCGTCTGAAAGTTCTCTTTCCTGGATTTCTGCCGGAACTTCCTTGGTTAGAACCTGATGAAAAGGTTCTACTCCTGCTTGGTGCTGGTCTTTGCCCTGATTTATAACTTCGGGCCTTTTGTTTTGACCACACTCTTCTAGGTCTCCATGAAGACCTACGACTTCCTCTTTGGTTGTTATCTCCACGGCGGTATGGATGACTTCTCAGTTTTTTTCCTTTATGCCTCCGTGATTGACCTCCCACGACTGTTGGGATGTCATTATCTTTGCAACACAGGGGAACCATCTTATTGATTCCTCGGAGTCTTTTGTAGTTCTTGTAGAGTGCTGTCTGGTGGCACCATTCGGCTAACTTGGCCTTTAAGAAAGACATTCTTCTGGCCACAGTATCCAAATCGTCTGCACTCTTGTATTCCCTGATGAGCATTTCTCTCCAGGGGCTTGGTATCTTCGCAAAGAAAAGTTGCGAAGCTTCTTTATCATCCACCTTCAACTTCCATCGATACTCAGTGAATAACTTGATATATTCATCAATATGACAAATATCTCGTAACTCGAGGCAGTAGAGGGCTTGTTTGTATCTTTTTCTTTTCTCCTCTTCTATTCCCTCAAAATAGCCTATGCCGATAAAATGGATTTTGAATAATTTCGCCATATTATTGACAATTCCTGTTAATGATTCACCAGCCGTAACATCATTTCTCATTTCTGGTGCCGTCATTTCCCACGCGATCTTTGCAGATCCTTCAAGACTCATCTCTAGTAATAAGATGAATCCTTCCTTTGTCAGGTCGAGAGTACCTGCTGCCATCCTCATTCCGGTTGCCCATTCATCAATGAGGACTTATCGATTCTTAAAATCTGGAATATCCAGATTTAGCATTAATCCATACGGATGTATGGGTTCGAGCTGAGATTCCATAAGGCGTATTCATCAGATTTGGCCTTCTGGGACGTTGTCGAGTTCCTGGAACAATAGGATCTCCTCTTGTGGTGAAATCTCCAGCGTGTGGCATCGGTTCATCCACATGATGTGAACCTGAGCTTTCTGCCACGTTGGGATCAATAGGTGGAGGTGGTCTTTGGTGTTGGTCACGTGTAACCAAAGCTGAACCATCTCCTGTGTTCATCTTTAGATCTACGATACCTAATCCCGCGAAGGACTCGGCAAGTTCGTGTAGATCTTCAAGATTGATCTTTTCCATATCCATCACTTATTAGTTTATGATGGATTTTCCTTTGATGATAGCGATGAGCTTTTCATCTCTGGTCATTGGACGTATGACTTCAGTTGGTATCCCTTTTTGGTGTAAATATGGTACTGTTCCGAAATCAATACGTTTCCTTCCTCCGGCAAGACTTGGTCTGTCCTCCAGGGCTTTTACTCGTTTCTGAATATCATAAAGGATTTCAAGGGTTTCCTTTTGATATTTTATCATCATCTCCATCTGGTTCTGGATCTGATGGACTTGTGTTGGTAGATGATTATGGCGGTTGCCATAATTCTGCACCGTCTTCTGGATTTCTCTAAGATCTGTAGAGATCTTAGATGTGTCTGGAAGAATCTCGTTCCACTCTGGTTCTCCTCTAGGAACCATGATTCTGATGGGCTTCTTCTTGTAATTCCATCAGACTGACATATAACATTTGGTTAACCTGGAGGTAATCCAAATGATAGGTTGCTTGTACATTGCATTGCCTTAGGGCATCCTGGCAAGCTCCTGCATTCCTTCTCTCAACATATTGGTCTTCCCAATATGTCATCTTGTGTAGGTGTTCTTGTTTATACATCATCAAAATTTGATGATATCTCCTGTATGGTAAACATCTTGGACAATTGTCCAGATCCATATTTTCTCGAGAATTTCTCCTCACCGATTGTTAATCACTTAACATAATAATTATATTCCAAGTTCATAATAAACCTAGGCTCTGATACCATCTCGGGTCCCGGATTTAACATAAAATTTAATCTAGCTTTGGAGTGTAAATACATTAATTAAATTGGAAGAATTGGGATTGGATTTAGCAAGCTTGTGGTTGTAAACATCAAAAAGCAATAATTAAAGAGTGGGTCCAAAGGAATAAAGGAATTTGTGGTATTTTTACAAAACTCACTATATTTTGTGGTATATTTCCTTTTCCTTATTAATTTTGTGGTATTTTGGGCCATTACCCCTATATATATATATATATATATATATATATATATATATGGAAATTTGTGCAGTAAAGTCGTTGGGGTCGACCGACGTATGTTTGTGTGAATCCAAGATTAGGGCAAAATCTGACACCCTTATAAAGATAACTTTGTCATTTACTTCTCCTAATCTCTATGCATATGTGCATTTCTAGAATTTCGAATTTTCAGATTACATTGGAATTTGGGGAAAATAATCAAATATACTTTGAATTAGGATCTTCTATAAGTTTATGAAAATTAATGGGTTTGGTTTATTAACAGTGAAATTTCACTTACAAATTTATATTTATAAAATCCTTTCATACGAGTTTTTTATAATTTTGGTAGCTTGATTAAATTTAGCTTTTTATAATTAATTTTTTCTTAACTTATGGTGTTGCTACTCCACGTGAAAAAAGATATTATTTAATATATATGATGGGACAAATAGAGAGTAAATTTTTTCTGACTTTATTTTGCTGTCTAGTTAAAAGCATGAAGCATTTGCATGATGTAAAATTCATTATTCATGTGACATCATCATTTAATGTAAAAGTACTATGTACAATAATGAAAGGATTTTCACTGGTAAGTAGTAACTCATGCTATAAATCCCTTCAAATAACTCTTATTTCATGGGATTTCAATAGTTTCATCAAGATTATAACTTTCAACTTGTCACTTATTTATGAGTAAAATTTTCCTGAAATCGTTTTATTGATTTAGTTTTGTGAAAAGATTGAATTGTAACTCATAAATAAGAGATTGATTGACTTATAAAAACATGTCTTTGCGGATAATGAATTTTATTTCAAATAATTATATAGTTTTTTTAATGTATATTTAATTATTTGTTTAGAATAAGTCACATATTGATATATGATGATTAGAATTGCTCAATATCTTACCAATCCAAAGTATTTTATCATTGATCATAAGAAAAAAGTAACTTGATAATTCAAAAAGATTAAAGAAAATTTGAAATTGATTGTTATCTTATGTCTGTGTTGGTTATAGTGACCTGCATAATTTAATACACATTAATTAGGTTAGTTGAGACAGCCCTTAGAATAATCGGACAATTAAGTTAATTCAGGTTAAAATATGGTTTAAAAAAAAAAGAGAGAGAGAGAGAATTGAAAATGCTAAGAGTAAATAAGCAATAAGAGTCACAATTAAGTATTTTATGTCAGTTGTATTTATAATAAAATTAGATAATTAGCCAAAATCTATGCCGTTTAAAATTACTCAAATTTTAGGATATTTTGATACTTTTTCAGAAGCTGAAGAAATGGAAGCATAATTTATTTAGTGTTTGTCTCACATTGAAATAAATGTTAAAAAAAATAAAAATGGTGTGTGAATAAAAATGTGTAGAGAATTAGACGAATGAGGTTAGACTGCAGAGTACTGCAGCCTATTCACGGGGTACAACACAACTGCGAAACTCTGTGAATAAATTAAATGCCTCAATAAATATTTGCAGAGCCCTTCATAAATACTTCTGAACCAACTTGTCTTCATCTAACCCATACCAAACAAAACCTCTCAGGCTCTTCACAAACATAATTATTTGGTCTCTTTATTTTAATTTTTTTTATAATCCAATTTCAAATTTACTTCAATTAATTTAATGATTATAATCCCACTTTTAAATTGTTACCATATAAACTACGGATATGTTTCAGAAAAATAATGTTATTGTGATGATTGATTAGAAATAGTCAAATAAGATAATACAAAAATTAAACTAGCCAATTTATAAGAAAAACATTTTTTTAATTAAAAAAATTGATTATTACATGAAAACATCCTTATTAAAATGGAGACGGATCCCATATATGTATACGTATGTGGTTCGTGCAGCGTGGGTTGTGCGACTCATGTCTTAAGGGTCATGCGACTTATGTTGTTCATGCGATATGGATTATGCGGCTCGTGCCATAAGGGTCGTGCAACTTGTACTGCATGGATCGTACGGGTCATGTGCTTGTGCCACGTGGATCATGCGGATCATACCGCGTGGGTTGCGCACGTTGGTAGTGCGAGTCATACCACGTGGGTCGTGCGACTGGTGTCGCGTGATTCATGTTGGTTATATCATCAACAAACGTACGTATATCATATTTGTGTTTTATGTAATGATTGAGACCATTTTATTAAAACTTATTCCAATTAATTTGACTAAAAAAACTGTTTTGTTATGTTTTGACTAGCTAAATTTTTTTTTATCCTATTTAGTGGTTTGTGGTTTTCGAAGTTTATTTATTATTAACCAGTATTATCATCAAATGGATGGATGCTATTTTCCCATGTGTGTATTAATTAGAGGTATCTATATATATTTTTTTAATTTATACTTGAAAGAAAACATAAATATGTTTTATTTATATATACATAAATTCAAATAAATCAAAAGTGGATGCTACATATCCAAATAGTGGGCTACCATGAAAATATGGTTCAACATCTCTATTTTAGATTCCACACCTCACAAAAATAGGCCATGCACATTGGTTTGGATAATCTACAAGGAAAAAAGAAAAATAATGAAATAAAGCAGCAGCAAAGGTCCAAAAATTGGTTTCAAAGTTATTTTTGACTGTGACACTGCACTTGAACAAAAGAAGCAAATGTCCCCATCTTATCAATTATAACAAAATTATCTCACGAGACTCCATTCACAAAACTTGAAAGCTGTAAATTATACACTATTTGCACTCATTTCATTCATCTAGTAAATACTTATAGTAAACACTGAGTTTAATTATCAACACTTCCAAGAATTGATTATAATTTATACCCAAAAAGGGGACTTATTTAAATCCAAAGGAGAAATCTAAAATGTTTAAGTAAAGAACACAAGAGTGGTCAACATCATTGCATGTATTGTAGCCATAATAAAGGACTGAATTACTTTTGTATTTTCTCAAGGCTTCAAGGACACAAAAGGTGTATTGCTCATTCTCATCATAAAGCAAAACCACAAAATATCACTCCTTTTTTTTTTTTTTTGTAATCATATTCCTCTACTTTTTTACTCACTTCTTGCTGCTATGGGTCTAAATTAAATCAACCCCATTTTTTGCCAACATGTATGTATTGTCATGATTTATTTCTAATGACTAGATTTTAATTATTCTTGATGGATTATACCCCTTGTTTAAAGGAAGAAAAGGAGATTCTCCTCAGATTAGACTGCAATTATTTGTTAATGGCAAACATCATTCTAATTGATTAGCTTGACCCATATTCCATGGCCCCTCTTGCTCCCAAAAGCAATCCAATTATATTCTCATATCAACTCATCTCTCTCTCTCTCTCTCTCTCTCTCTCTCAAATCTTTCTTTCTCTAGTCCCCATGCATCATTCCCACAATTCACACACACTCATATTATAAGGTGACACTCACACTACACAGTTTTTCTCCTCTCTCTCTCTCTCTCTCTCTCTCTCTACCAGTTACCACTATCTTTCTTCTGCACATGAGATGCAAGTTCCAATGGAGATTCTTCTCCACCTCATGTACTTCATTCTACTAATGGCAATTCCTTTGATACTGATAGACCCTATCTTGGCTGATGATCCCCTATCCTATGCTCTCTTGAGCTTAAAATCTGAGCTTCTTGTTGATGATTCCAACACTTTGAATGACTGGTTTCTGCCTTCTGAAACTCACCCATCTTCCCAAATCCATGCATGTTCTTGGACTGGAGTCAAATGCAGTGACAATTCTTCCAAAATCATCAGCTTGGACTTGTCAGAGAAGAACCTTGGAGGCTCTTTGTCAGGGAAACAGTTCAGTCTCTTTGCTGATCTTGTTGACCTCAACCTCAGCCACAATTCCTTCTCAGAGCAACTTCCAATTGGGATTTTCAATCTCACTAGCCTAAGAACATTGGACATCAGTAGAAACAACTTTTCTGGTGTTTTTCCAAGTGGGATTTCCAATCTTGAAAACCTTGTTGTTCTTGATGCCTTTAGCAACAGCTTCTCAGGCCATTTACCAGCTGATGTTTCCAAGCTTGATTCTCTCAGAATCTTGAATTTTGCAGGGAGTTATTTTAGTGGGCCTATTCCATCAGATTATGGCTCATTCAAATCACTTGAATTCCTTCACTTAGCTGGAAATTTCCTCACTGGAAACATACCTCCTGAGCTAGGTTACCTTAGAACTCTCACTCACATGGAGATTGGTTACAACTCTTATGAAGGTGGGATTCCATGGCAGCTTGGAAACATGAGTGGCCTTCAATATCTTGACATTGCAGACGCCAACATTTCAGGCCCAATTCCTCTGCAACTCAGCAACCTCACAAGGCTTGAGTCACTTTTCCTCTTCAGAAACCAGCTCAATGGAAAGCTTCCATGGCAGCTCAGCAGAATCCTGTCTCTCAAAAGCTTGGATCTTTCTGATAACCTCCTTTCTGGGCCAATCCCAGACAGCTTTTCAGAGCTCAAGAATCTGAGTTTACTGAGTTTAATGTACAATGATTTAACAGGCCCTGTCCCTCAAGGTATTGCCAAGCTTCCTCAACTTGATACTCTCCTTATATGGAACAATTACTTCACTGGATCACTCCCACAAGACTTAGGCAGATTTTCCAAACTCAAACATGTTGATGTTTCAACTAATTACTTTGTTGGTAGCATTCCACCTGATATATGTGCTGGAAAGGAGCTGCTTAAGTTGATCCTGTTTTCAAACAATTTCACTGGAGGCCTGTTTCCATCCATCTCCAACTGTTCTTCTCTTGTTCGTCTTCGAATCGAAGACAACTCCTTTTCAGGTCAAATGTCCTTCCAATTTGTCAATCTTCCATACATTTCATACCTGGATTTGTCAAGAAATAGGTTCATAGGAGGAATTCCCTCTGATATTGCACTAGCTTCTGAGCTTCAGTACTTCAACGTGTCTTATAATCATGAACTTGGAGGCGTAATACCGATAAAATTATGGTCTTTGGCTAATCTGCAGAACTTTTCCATGGTTTCTTGTGGTGTATCAGCAGATATCCCTCCATTTGAGCACTGTAAATCTGTTTCTGTTATTGAATTGAGGATGAACAACTTATCAGGACAAATCCCAGAAAGTGTATCCAATTGTAGCCACCTTGTGGTGATGGATTTAGCTAGCAATAACCTCACAGGTTCAATACCAGTTGGGCTTGCTAATCTTCCTGCTATAAGCATGTTAGACTTGTCACATAATGGTCTCACTGGCTCTATCCCTGCCAAGCTTGGAAGCTCTTCAAGCTTGAAGCTTCTTAATCTGTCCTACAATGATATCTCAGGTTCAATTCCTATGAACAACGCATTCAAGATGATGGATCAAAGCGCATTTTTTGGTAATCCGAGGCTATGTGGGGAGCCTTTAAGACCTTGTCATAATGAAAATGGGATTTCAAATGGATTGGAATTAGGAAGCAGGAAAGCACAGAAGCTAGCATGGGTGCTCATACTTTGTGCAGTTTCAGTTTTGTTCATCATGGGTGCAGTTTTTGGGGTACTATACTTTAGAAGAGGAAGCTATAAAGGTCAGTGGAAAATGGTTGCTTTTGATGGGCTTCCTCAGTTCACAGCTAAGGATGTTTTAAGGAGCTTTAATTGTGTGGAAGCTTTAGAGGCAATGCCAACTTTGCCAGATTCAATTGGGAAAGTGGTTTTGCCGACAGGGATCACCGTTTCAGCGAAGAAGATCGAATGGGAACCTAAAGAAATGAAAGATATGTTGCAATTCTTGATAAGGGTAGGAAGTGTAAGGCATGAGAATTTGACAAGATTGCTTGGCATTTGCTATAACAATAATCTTGCTTATTTGTTGTATGAGTATATGCCTAATGGAAACTTAGCAGAAAAGATGAGAATGAGAAGAGATTGGGAAAGCAAGTGCAGGATAGTAAGTGGAGTTGCTAAGGCACTCTGCTTCCTCCATTATGACTGTTTTCCCGCTATTCCGGATGGGAATCTGAACGCGAAAAACGTGCTTTTGGATGAAAATATGGAGCCCCATTTGGCTGAATATGGACTCAGTTCAATCATTGAATCAAGTAATAGCCCTTCACCAGCAAATATCAGAGAGGAAACAGGTAAATCCTAAGCCATTTACATCAGTTCTTGAAGAATTTAAGTGCCTTAAATCAGATGATTATCTTTCTCTATTGCTTCTAAATTGAACAGGTGGATTCAGAACATCGATAAGGGACGAACTCGATATGGATGTGTACAATTTCGGAGAACTGATTATGGAGGTACTAACAAATGGTAGAGTGGCAAATGCATCAGTGATCACAAACACTGCTCAAAAAGAGGATCTCATAAGACAGGTTGTTGATGAAAACGACGCTGTTTTGAAAGAGAATGTGGAATCGGTTTTGGAACTTGCATTGCTATGCACAAGAAGTAGGCCATCTGATAGACCTTCCATGCAAGATGCTCTGAAGCTGTTGTTGAATTCGGCAAACAATGCAGGCCCGGCCCGTAAAGCATAACTAGGCATGCGTTTCATCTTTCGACTAAAAGAAAGAGATGATTTTGGTGTTTGATTGTTTGATATATAAATGATGCTTATGTCATGAAGAACATTGTAAGTTGTTTCAATCTGTAAAATCTTGGCTGGTATTGATGGCAATATTTTTCCTCATATATATTATGTTATTGATCATTTTCTTGTGTAATGTGAAAGAATAATGTTTATTACAGTTCTTCAAAATGCATCAATTGCCTAAGATGTTGTTTTAACTTACCTGATAAATGAAAGCAATTATGAGTTCTTAATGAAAATTTACTTTAAATTGGATGACTACTATCTGTTTTAATGGCAATGGATCGGGCCGGGTGGTTGAAGATCCAAGCCCGTTCAATCTTAGAATGAGTCCGGGATATGAAGTAGGACACGATGTCCTACTCTGACCTGAATTAAACTAATATAAATCAAATTAATTTAAATCTTTACGATATTAAATAAACAACAATTTAGTACATTCATGCAAAGTATACATTCTTATAATAAATTAACCTAATACTATATCTCGAAATTATTTTATTGATAGATATTTGTAAAGGTCATGTATTATCAATATTTATGTTAGTTATAATGTTTACAAAAAAATGCAATACCTATATATATCCTATATGTATAATTAAAACAATAGTGCATGCAGGGCTGCCCTTATATTCAATTTGGTTTTTACTTATTTTTTTCATTTTCACTTTATCCTTAATAATTTCAAAAGTATTACAATAAAAGTATTATATTTAGAAAATAAAATTATTATTTGTTAAATTACAATTTCTCAAATTAATCATTGATTTGAAGTTATTGAGTCGTTACATATAAAAGTATTATCTCCTACAAACAAAAGAATTATTATTAAATTATAATTTTTCAAAAGTATTATATAATGAACACTAAATTATTAAATGATGCGAATAAAAGTATTACTTGTGAAATTAGAGTTTCCCAAATTAATCATGGATTTATAATCTTGAAAACAAAAGTATTACATTGAATTACTTGTTAAATAATAAATCCACAAAATATTACCTAATAATAATATATATAAAAGTATAACATAATATAGAAGTATTAACTAATATACATAAAAATATTATACTTGATTATGTTGGCCAAACGTTGACTACGCAAACTAAAACGTTGACTGTTGATCGGGTTAAACTCGTATCGCCTCAAAAAATGAGATCCATGAGACGTCATTTTCCAAGAACTTGCCAATAAATAAAGAGGATCTGAACTCGTGAGTTGAGCAGCAACTTTGACATAGTTTGGTCGGGATAAAATCAATTTCAGTCCCATAACTATCGCTTTTTTTATAAATAGTCTCATAACTATTTGCTTTTTCGATTTAGTCTCATAACTCAAATAATTGCCCAATTTTGGTCGCAATGTCGCCTGAAATTTCAAAATCAATCAGAAAATTGTTATGGGAGTTGCACATGACATCCAATTTGGGATTTCCGACGATGATTAATGAAGTGGGGTGCCCTATAATTAGAATTAGTTTTAATACTTCAACCAATATAATCATTATAGGTCACACCACACATTAGTCATCATCGGAAACCTTCAAATTGGATGTCATGTGCAACTCACATGATAATTTTCTAGCCAATTTTGAAATTTCTGGTGACATTAAAACCAAAATCAAGCAACTATTTGAGTTATGAGATTAAATTAAAAAAACTAAATAATTATGAAACTATTTGTGAAAAATGGTGATAGTTATGAGACCAAATGTGATTTTATCCCTACCTTGGTCACATGTTGTCCAAAACTTCCAAATGCAACTCACATAATAGACTTAAAAACTTGGGCAATGCATGTTTATGAGAATCACACACATTTGAGTTCCAAAACAAGTTAATTGAGCCCTTGGTAGTTGGGTCATATGGATTTTTTGAACTTTCAACTCTTTTCTTTGCTAAATTTCCACTAATTTAATTTTCACTCCTTGTTTTCATTTGTTACAAACTCCAATACCTTATTTCTCTCTGTTACTAGATGTAATTTTTGTTTTCATTTTCCAATTTAGTAGCAATTTGGATGGATTTTAAATGCATAGATTTGAAATCAATATATTTCAAGCCCTTCAATCCAAACACAATCTTAGACTATGTTTGAATTGAGGGACTCAAATAATTAATTTAGAATTTATAGTATTAAATTGTTTGGTATTTATTTGAAATTTTCGAGTGACTTAAATGAATTAAAAATTTCCTATAAGCAAGTATATTTGAAAATAATTCATTTTATAGTTTTACAATTCACAACCCTTCATCCAAACTCAAACTTGTAAATATACATTAATCATCATCATCATCATTATTATTATTATTTATTTATTTATTTTGGAAATTGGAGAGGAATTGATGTTGCTTAGTAGTCAGCTCTGGCCTCTGCCAATGAACTCAAATCTCAGGTACAAACACGTCACTTATTCAAATTAGGGTGATTTTATATATTAATTTATCTCTTTTTTATAATATATATAAATATATATTATAATATTCTATATATATATATATTTATTTGCATATAAACATATACTAACACATTTGTTCTTTATTCAAAGAATTAGTTAATTCCATTGCATTCCTTTTTTTGGACAACTATATGAATCTATAACCATTCGTAGATCATTAAACTACACTTATGCCCCTATATTTCTTTTTCTAACATAAAATCACATTTATGCCATTTCATTTATTCATGAAATCCATCATCGAAATTTTGTTGTAAATTTTTTACACAAGTTTGAAAACTTTATAAAAGATTCAATTAAAAACGAATTATGAAAACAAGACTCTGTGTTAAGAACTAAAAAGAAGATTTAAAACATGATCTAATTTTTGGAAAGAAAACAATTCATACTTAAGTTTGTTAAGATATTAAAACACATCATAGTTTTTCATAACTTTCCCCAATGTACGAATTATATAAAAAGATTAATTTTTCAAATAGTAATCCATTTTGGGGAACAAGCCATTTATTATTGGTTTCCATTAATTATATGTGATCTTCTGTTTTATCTATATATTTATTGTTATTAACTTCTAATTCTTTTTCTTGAGCAACCAGCAATGAAGTATATAGAAATAAATTATGCCATGTGGATCCAAGAACCACCAATATCATGACCTATATTATTTAATTTTTTCCTATACACGACCTGCATTAAAACTTAAAGGCGCTAAATAATATTAAAAATTAATTACATGACAAATTATCATTTAAAACATTTTCTAATTATAATATGATATATCGATTATCTCATCACAAATTACCATCTTCAATTTTGTATCATCTCGGTACATGGTTGGGTCTATCAGATTTCTGATTGTTGATGTGGAGTTCGAAATTCAAAGAAATATTATCATCACGGATACATAAAGCTTAAGTTTCGTGCTTAACATAAAATATTTGAATTCTATAAGCTCGAATGCTCGATCATGTACTTAATTATTATAAAGTTGAAGGTGGTGATCTATTGATATTAAAATCGAAAAATCATGCTGTAATTGAAAGTAAAAATTAAAGATAATGATCATGTCATTAACCCAAAATATAGGTATTTTTTTAAGTATAATTTATTAAATGATTGAGGGTATGACCTTTGTAAATTACAATTGTTTTTCCTACCTTTCTGTTAATTCAAAATCCATTATTCTTAATTTCTAAGTTTATTATGCAAAACAAATTACAATTTAAAATTTATAAGAGTGTTATCTAAATGTATTCGAGGCCAATGTAGATTTTTTTTTTTTTTAAGAAGGCATTAACTAATAAATAATATTACCCATAAATAAAATTTACACCTTAAAAAAATGGCATTAACTTTTTGAAACTTATTTAAAAGCATGTAATTATTTATTGAGTTGGTTTCTTGTAAAATCATTTCACATGAGAGATACGATAAAAAACTAATATTTTTAAAGTTAAAAATAATGTTTTCAATAAATAAATAAAAACTTTTGAAATATTTTACAGGAAATAATAAGTAATTATTTTCATGTAAAAATAATCATTTTCAAATTTATCCTTTTAGTTGGGTAGATAATATTTCTCAATGTCAAAATTAACATTTTTCAACAAAAACAAATTTAGGTTCGAGTTTACTTTATTGACCTACGCTAATGACTAAGTTAGAATTTGCCTGTTTTTTTTACGAAATGATTATTTGACAAACGATTTATAACAAAGTTAAATTTAGTATTTGAGTTAACTATATTGATGTATGACTGTTGTGTCAAAATTTACCATGTTTATTGGATGAAGCGAATAATTGAAAAACAATTTATAACCATATTAAATTTAGGTTTGAATTACCTGTATCGATATATATTAATGATCACACCATAATTTGCCTCGATTATGTAAAATAATGAATATTTAAAACACAATCTATAACTAAGTTAAATTCAGATTTGGGTTAAACTAAAGTGATATTATTTGCGCCCCAAACTTATTAAACACCATAACTTCTATTTGTTCTTCTTTTATTTTATTAAATATTAAAAAAATAAAATTCTCTATTTATCTCAAAATAACTGTGGTTTTAGAATTTTGAATATAAATTAAGAAAACTGATAAAAAAAGACTGATAAACTCTTATTTAAGTGCATTTATTATCATAAATAAATTTCCCTTTAATCTCATTTCATATGAGAAGTAAACAAGTGCAATTTTGGTAGTGTACATACAAATGTTTTTGAAATACTATAATGACACTTAAACTTTAAATATTTTTAATTTATTTTCTTTCTAAAACGACATTTACTTTGAATTGAAATAAGTATTAAAAAAACACTTATTAAACAATGAGTTGTAATTTTTATAAAAAACTTTATTAACACACACTAACAATCAATGAACTCAACCTTTAAATCAGGTCATTAAAATACCTTCCATAATTTATTTGATAACAATTTCAAAATACTGAATTATTATTCCCAAATAGGTCAGATGAAGGTCTATGATTGAATCATTAAAAATAAATTGACTTTTTATTAAAAAGGAAGAAATATTTAATAAGAGAATCCAGATAAACTATTGCCTATATATATATACACACACACATACACGTATGTATACGTAGAGAGTATCGAACTAAACCTCTGACAAAGCGAGGTATATGATTCACAGATAGCGAGGAGACCGCGTCTTACACAAGTTTCTTTTTCACTCTCTTTCGAGTCAATCACTGGTCAATTTTCTGCTCTGCACCGCCATGGACACTACCAGCGTCCACCTAAACCACTCCAATGAAAATGAGATTTCTCAGCACCACTCAACTCTCTCGCTCAACGGTGACGACGATCAGTCGATTCCCGGGAATTCAGAGAAAGACCCCAGAAAAATCGCCAGAAAGTAACTTGTTTTTTTTAAATTTTCCTTTTGATTTTGTTAGTGATGTTCTTTTGTATCATGCAACTGCATTCTGCTATTGTTGCGGTTTTTGTTTAGGTGATCATTTTTCTTAATTTTCATTTTCGGTATAAAAATTGTTTTTATTTTTTGATTGTGAATTTTGTTTGAGTAAAATTGGAAGTTGGGAGTAGTGAAGAGTAGTGTACAACCTCTGAAGCAGGCCGTACAGCATTCACTTCTGTAGTGGGGTGGCTGCATCTGAATTCCACTAGATCAATAAGCTCTGTGTGTGTTTTATTGACTAGTGAGAATGGTAAAGCCACCTTGAGAGTGTTAAGGATTTGACTTGTACGGCTGTCTGTTAATTAGTATTCTGAAGTTTAAACTATCTTCATCATGAATGTAAAATTTGCTGTTATTCAAGGTTTGATGATTCATCCTGACATCGACCCTGCATCTGAATTATGTTCATGGTGGGAATTTGAATGCCACAGGGGCTGAAGGGTTTGTTCTTTAGGTGTTTACGTTTCTTCCTTCTAGTGGAAACCAATTGTGAAATCTTCTTCTATATTTCGTTTTGATATGTTAACATGTATCTTATATGTTTGGAATTTGCGTGCCGCGAATTGGAGTGCAGTAAGAGGAACATGTAACTTATGCTAAAAATCTTTGTTAACTTTGTGCAAGTTTTTAAACTTCCCTTTTCATTTGAGGAAAGTGAGAAGAACATGAAATTGCTGGCCTTCTTCTCTTTCATGCTTTCCATACTCTTTTTTGTCTCCCCTTTTGAGCAGATTTGGTTGTGTTTCTGTTGGATAAATTTGGTCTTCAAAACTCAAAGTTAAGAAATCTGTGCTGAATTTTGACTATGCACTCATTTTGGTGTTATTTATTTGCTTCATTCTTGCTCTTTGTAATTTATAAAACAAGAAAAGAAACTTTTGTAATTAGTGTATTGCACAGTAAATGAATGAATTTGACATTTAGATTATACTGAAGTCATTTTTCTGTTCTAAGCACCTTTGGCAAATGGTAGGCCACATTCTAGAATTTTTTGTTTATGGTAAGAGGGAATTCTGTTTACTTGTACCAGTAGTCATATTGAGTTCATCCTGTTTATTATGAATTTCAGATAACCTTGGTTTAAAAAGTAAATAAACTGGGGTTGTCTTAATTTAAAAATTTATTGTTAGGAAATTGGAAATCCTTGTTATTGCTTTAGATGTAGGGGGTACATGGGAACACTTTAAGGATGAATTTTGCCCCAGAAGTTAACTGTAACTCCAATAACTTTTCCAGATCTTCTTTCCCGCGTTCAGTTGTTTTCCTAATCTTTCTTCTTTGGACCAACATTTGAGGTCTTGTTACCAGTTCCTAGTGTACATTGCCTGAAGGGAGTGAAAGGAAAAAGGTCAATGTTTATTAGCTTGTTTCATATTTTGCATTCTGTTACCTTAGAGGTAATCTGTTTGTCACCTGTCAACTGCTATATTATTCTCCTAAATAAACTTGTGATTCTAAAAGTTGAAAAAGAAAGACTTAGCATATAGTTTATTTCTCTAATTTCACACAGGTACCAGTTAGACCTTTGTAAGAAAGCCTTGGAGGAGAATGTTATTGTCTATTTGGAAACAGGTTGTGGGAAAACCCATATCGCTGTTTTACTTATTTATGAGATGGGGAGCCTAATTAAGAAACCTCAAAAGGACATATGCATTTTTCTTGCTCCTACAGTGGCTTTGGTTCAGCAGGTTTTTTTTCCTTCACTACATTCTCTAATTTGTGCTTTTCATTTTTGGTATCATCTCTACTGAGACTGCAAGAGTCATTACCCTATCCATGTAGTATTACTATCATACTTGTTTGATTACTCTAATTACTATATAGTGATTTGTTTGGATTTTCTTATGGAAAAAGCTCTTCTGCTTCCTTGTTTTTAATCTTCAGCTGTGATGATTTAATTTTTGAGCAAAAGATTTTTCAAGAGAGAATCAAAGATTGTGATGAATGAGTGGATGAGGAAAGAGATGTGATTCTTTGATATTTGATAGGCTTAATAGTTAATACATAGGAGAAAATATTTTTCATTAGCATGGTAAAGATTCAACATGCAACTAGAATGTGCTTTGATGAGGATGGTAGTTTTAATGTGACCTTGAAAGTTCCTTTGTATGTTGAATATCATGTTACTGCTTTACAAAGTAGTTAGATGTTGCTTACTCTTTTCATCACCAGCTATGGCATAATATATGCATCATGTCATTTTCTTCCTGAAATTATAAATATCTGTTGAAGTATACTGTGATTTTTAATATTATTTTATTTTACTTTTGTGTGTGCGTGTGGATGGAAATGAAAGCAAGCCAAGGTCATAGAAGATTCTATTGATTTCAAAGTTGGGATCTGTTGCGGAAGCTCAACAAAGTCGAAGAGTGTTCATGACTGGGAGAAAGAAATTGCGGAATATGAGGTTGGTTGAGTTGATAGTGAATTGCTACTATATAGTATTAAGAGCATCATTTTTCTGTTACATTTTTATTGCTCAGTTTTTGTATTCCTCCTTGAAGAAAGCCACCTGGTCTGCAAAGTCATCTGATTTGCTTTCTGTGTGCGCAGGTCCTTGTTATGACACCTCAGATACTTGTGCATAATCTGTCTCACTGCTTTATGAAAATTGAGCAGATTGCACTCTTGATATTTGATGAATGTCATTATGCACAACTTGAAAGCGATCATCCTTATGCTGAAATCATGAAGGTAATATACTGAATAGTTCTTTATATTAGCATGCCCTGTAACTTTTTTTCTAGTTTATGCTGTTTAGACTTATGGAATGCCATGGAAATGCTGTAGAATTTCTACAAAATGGATGCCGTGAAACTTCCTCGTATTTTTGGCATGACTGCGTCTCCAATATTAGGAAAAGGTAATTGAAATGGTGTCAGTATGGGCTTTTAAAAATATCTTCATTTGCACACATGTAAGAAAACCACCAATTTTTTGATGTCTAAATCCACTTTAAATGCATGCTCATATGAAGTTCCTCAAACCATCCAAAATTGACTATATATGAGTTTTTTTGTTTTCCATTTCAGTTACGAAATGTGAACTAGTGAAATATTTGATCTCTCATAAGTCTCCCTGCCTCTCTTTCATTCTTTAATTCCTTAGTCATTTCTTCCTTAACCAGAATGCGAGTTTTCCTGCTTCTTAACCCAGAATCTCCAGTTTAGAATTACTTGTTTTTTCTTGTTTCCCTTTCTTTGTTTTGAGCTGGCCCTGTCTATGAGGGGCTGTCAACAGATGATCTGTCTGATAAGCAGCTCATTAATAACCATGTCACATTCATAGAAAAGACCATCCAAGTTCCTAAGAAGCTCACATTATGCACACTATAATCAGAAATTTCCTCTTTCCAGTATGTATCCAACATCAATACTAACCTTTGGTTTGGCCTCTAATATAATTTCGTCTGAGAGATCGACAAGGGAGGGGCCTTGTGTCAGACTCTGCCTAAGGCATATGATGGTGACTGCTTCATGTTCATCTCACTCGCTAATAAATGGCCTTTTGAGTTGCTAGGGATCTCTCACAACTGATGTGGAAAAATACAATTTCTCTATTGACTCTCAATCTCTATGTGGTGTCAGTGCTTGGAAATAGCACATTTATTCACTGTGAAATGCAGAAAATTCCGTTGCTTTTTCACCCATTTACATGTACTTTGATTCTGTGGTTTATTGATGCATTAACGTGCTTTTATGTTGTTTCAGGTGGCTCAATTGATGGTCTTGAGGAATTGTTGCGATCAAAGGTATGTTTGAAGGATGCAAATGCATATATGAGACTTTTATTGGTAGTTTAATTTAGAACATATTAAATACATAGTTTTAGAATTATCAATACAGAGTATTGCCTTTTTAATTTGTATAATTCTATCTGTTTATTATAAAAAAAACTTTAAAAAAAGTTACTAGTTAGGAGGAATATCAATAGATAAGAAGGTCTCCTTACTCAAATATTTGTTTATTTAAATTTTTTTTCCATAGGTTTGTCCTGTTGAAGATAAGGATGAACTGGAAAAATTTGTCACATCCCCTATTGTTAAGGTGTATTGTTATAGTTCAGTGAAGGATAGCTGTCATCCCTCTCACATGATTTATGCTAGGAAACTGGAGGAGATAAAGCACCAGGTATTGTGTAATGGAACATCTTTTAGTTTGAATAAATATTCCATTTGAACTACTCAATTGACAATTTATTTTTTGGAAAACAGTCTATGTCGTCACTTCGAATGAGTTCACTTGATCAGAATACTCTCAGGAATACCAAAAAGTCGCTTCTAAAGCTGCATTGCAATTTGATTTTCTGTCTGGAAAACCTTGGATTATGGGGGGCATTACAGGTAAATATCTCAAGATTTAATTATTTGGCCTGCAAACTAGCTCCAGAATGCTGATATATAGCGGATTGAGGATGCTGGTGATTATGAATATCCCTGATTATGTAATGTTGCGATTATATTTATGTTGGATAGCTAAGATAAATTTAGTGAACTAGTTCATTGTTTTGAATTGTTTACTGGCCTGTTAAATTCTTAAAGTGTGAATTTGGTATCACAGAAATATCACACATTGAAAGACAAGTGCACTACTCGCGTTTCATATGTTTGATGAGATTGATACAAGTGAATCTCTTAAATTGCTTGCGGTCATCTCAGAGATGCAAAACTTATGTTGGATTTTGTTGTAGAAGGTCTAATGCAAATAGAATATTTTATTTCTTTTCTTTCTTTCGATGTGCCTATAAAATTTTTGTCATGTAGTTGATCCCTTTTTCAGACATGCATTTGCGTTTCATATGTTTAATGAGATTGATTCAAGTGAATCTCTTAAATTGTTTGCGGTCATCTCAAAGATGCAAAACTTATGTTGGATTTTGTTGTAGAAGGTTTAATGCAAATAGAATATTTTATTCCTTTTCTTTCTTTCAATGTGCCTATAAAATTTTTGTCATGTAGTTGATCCCTTTTTTCAGACATGCATTTTTATCCCTGGCTCGCTTTTGATATAAGTGACTACTGGGAAAACAATGAATTTGTTCTAACTATTTTAAGAACAACTATTCCTGCTTTTTCTCCTGAATTCTAGTTCTAATTTGTTATTTTTGAGCTTAAGTTGATGTAGATTCTGACATCAATGACTTGTTGAGAAGATTGCTATAGTTCCATAGAACTATGTTTACTGCAGTCCACCTTGTTCTTCTTTACTTCTTCAGCCTGAGACCCCTGTTCCGAGGGTGTTACTTGTATCTCTGATGGGAACTGGATGAATTTCTAATTTTAATCCTGCTTTTTTCAAAGGCCAGCTACATCTATCTGAAGGGTGATCATTATGAGAAAACGGACATGGTCGAAGAAGAGAATTCTGGTGATAGCAACTTATGCAACAAATATATGAATCAGGTTGCTTCAGTCCTTGCTTCCGACTGCACAGGAGGTATTTACATAAATGCCCCTCAACATGCAGACTAAATAGTTACCTCCATTGATATTTATATCACGTGTTTTATGCAATAAAGTTATCTGAATGCATATTTGCTCCAACATGGGAGCCATCTTATTTTTCCTCTGCTTTTGTTTTGAGATAACTTTTGTTCTCTTTCTGAATATATGCATCTATTTCCTCTTTTAATGTTAGAAATTATGTCCTATCATGCACACAGATGGCAAGGAAGCTAATTTGTCCTGTGTTGAAGTTTTGGAAGAGCCACATTTTTCAAGAAAGCTCTTACGGCTTATTGGAATTCTTTCCAGCTTTAGGTTAGTTTTTACATGCATTGAAGTTATGACACAAATATGTTCAACTGGAATCTTTTCTCTACTAATGTGATTTGCCTGAACTCATTCAATAAGTTGAGCAAAAAAATCCATCTTCTCCATCAATCCCCAAACCCTTTTTTGGCACAAAATCCGAGAAATCCCAATTTTCACAATACAATTATTTCTTGTCACTGCCAAATAAAAGAGTGAAAAAATGTCGTGTCACTATCACCCTGTTTTAACCATTTCACTTTTGCCTTTTGGCTCATCATCAATTCTTTTTAAGAAATCAACTTCTCCTTTTCTATTTTACACTCTTCTTTCCCTAGCATCAGACCATTAAACCCCCACTCCTGTTGGTCAAATCCTTTTAAGCTCCATTTGGATAGAGAAGTGTGAAATATAGGATTTGAAATTAATGGATTTCAAATCCACTCAAATCGGAATGGATTCACAATCCACCTATATAGTTAAAAAATTAGTTCAGAGTGAAGGTGGTGAATTTCAAATTAATATCTATCCAAACACCGCCGATGGATTTACTACTAGGAATTTCATATCCCCCTTCAATTCCCCCTCCATCCAAATAGAGTCTTATATTCCTTTCTATTTCTGAACACCTAAACTCTATGTATCCAGCAATCTCTTTTTTCCATTTATAATGCATTCCATGAAGGCTGCACTGGTACAATTGTCTGAGAAACTGAACCAGACAACCAGTTCTTGCTTTTGTCTATTTGACATGAATAACTTGTGGACCTCTTTACATAATTGACCTGTGTTTATGTTTCATAATGGCTATTTATTTGGAAATTTATTTAAATCATGATTAATCTATATAAAACTGTTTATATCAGGCCTGAAAAATATATTTTTCCTTACAGGTTACAGCCTAATATGAAATGCATTATATTTGTCAATAGAATTGTTACTGCAAGATCTCTCACTTATATAGTTCAGAACCTAAAGTTTTTATCATCTTGGAAGTGTGGTTTTCTCGTGGGAGTACACTCTGGACTTTTGTCACGTAAAAATACAAATATCATTCTTGAGAAATTCCGTTCCGGTGAGGTAATGCTCCCTGTAATTTATTTATTTATCTTTACGCGAACAATTATTTTTGTACTGTCTGGTTTCCTTAAGCTTGTGTTTCTCATTCATTACATCATGATCCTTTTCGTTCACTGAATAATTATAGGCAAACTTTGATCAAAGCCTTAGTAACTTTCTAGTCTTTATGGTCAAATTTTTTTGGCAGCTTAATCTATTAGTTGCAACAAAAGTGGGTGAGGAGGGACTTGATATTCAGACATGTTGCCTTGTAATACGTTTTGATCTACCAGAAACGGTTGCAAGTTTTATTCAATCTAGAGGACGTGCTCGTATGCCCCAGTCTGAATATGCATTTTTGGTGGACAGGTGTTTTGATTTAGTGCTTGCTTATGGAAGTTCATTTCTCAATGCAGTTTTTGAACAAAGTTAAATATCTGATACTCTCAACCCTGCAGTGGCAACCCAAGGGAACTCAATTTGATTGAACATTTTAAAAAGGATGAAGCTCAAATGAATGAGGAAATCTCTTCGAGAAAATCTAGTATTCCGATTTCTGATTTCGAGGAGAGAACCTATAAAGTGGATACTACTGGAGCAACAATTAGTTCTATATCAAGTATTTCATTGCTGCATCGCTATTGTTCAAAACTGCCTCATGATGAGTATGAACTTACTCTTTTGTTGATTTGTATCCACTTGCTACCTGATTTGGAGTCATAATTGCTGTTCTTTTGGTTTCCGAAATTTCCACTGACATGACGTTATCTGTATCAGGTACTTTAATCCAAAACCCCAGTTTTTCTACTATGATGATGCAGATGGAATGGTTTGCAGCTTAATTCTCCCAGCCAATGCTCCAATTCATCAAATTGTCAGTTCACCACAACCTTCGACTGACTTAGCTAAAAGGGATGCCTGTTTGAAAGCATGCAAGGCACTACATGAAGTTGGATCACTGACTGATTATCTCTTGCCAGAGCAAGATGATACACATGAGGAATTGACTGATGACTTATCCGATTCTGATGTCAGCAATGGTCAGTGGAGACCATTAATATGAATTTGAGAGTCCTTATATCAGCTGAATAGTTTATAACTAGTTTTGCATTTATTGCAGAGGAGTCACGAGCAGAACTATACGAGATGTTTGTTCCTACTGCCCTCAGAAAACCATGGGCAAAAGTAGAGAATCCAATTTGTTTTAGTTGTTATTACATTGATTTATGTCCTACACCAGCAGATAGGCTGTACAGAAGGTTTGCTCTTTTCATGAAAGAACCCCTCCCAGAAGAAGCTGGGAAATTGAAAGTTGATCTTTGTTTGGCCCGTGGTAGAAAGGTCAAGACGCAGCTTATTTCAACTGGATTTGCTAGATTTGATAAAGATGAGGTAGAGTTCAGTCTTTTTCCTCAAATTGTTTGGCATAATGTTGTTGAGTTCTATTTTTTTGTTCAAAAACTGTGTTTCTGAATTTAGTAATTGGAATGCACAGATTGCTGCAGCTGAAATGTTCCAGGAAATGTTTCTCAAGATTATTCTTGATCGGCATAAATTTATTCCGGAATATGTGTCACTAGGAAATCATGATGTTTATGAACCAAGTTCATCAACCTTCTACCTATTGCTTCCTCTTGTTCCAGAAAAGCATGACAGAATTTCTGTAGACTGGACACTAGTCAGGAGATGTTTGTCATCTCCAATTTTCAAATACCCACGCGTTGATGTGGGTGATGAAGCCTCTCAGCTCAGCAATTACTTGCACCTTGTCAATGGCCACTTAAGTGTAGATGATGTTGTGAATAGTTTGGTGTATGTCCCATGCAAAGACACATTTTTCTTCATTTCTGGTGTTATCCAGGAGAAGAATGGACATAGTTTATACAGTGACTCAAAAAGTCATGTTAAGCACTACAATGAAAAGTAAGTTACTTCCCCTACTGTTTCCATTTGATCTCAATAATTTCTCTTTGTTTGTTCACAAAGCTTTTGTGGAAATGCAACCATCTTGTTTGATTTGAATTCCATGTTGCCACGTAAATTATAGCTTTCATATAAGACTGGTCACACCAAGTGGTGGTAGCGAAGGAGAAGTATTGTACCCCAAACACAACTTGCTTTCATGCTGAAAGTTTCATATTCTCAAGAACAAAGTAACCCTCTTGTAGTCCCTCTGAAGTTTATATTGTAGTAGCATAGGTACATCCATGAAGTGCCTGCTTTATTCTAATTAAAATTGCAAAGCATCCTACATAAAATCTTTATCATTCCTATTACATGCACCTTGGATGATTTCAGAAGTTGCCCTATAAATATTGTCATGTGTACATTTCAGAAGCTTAGTAAAGTTGGTAGTTTTGGTTTTTTATCTAAATCGTTTCCAATTTTTATATCACCTTTCATAACAATCATGGATATTTAGTTTTCCAACTATCTAAATCTTCAGTTGGCTCTACTCAAACTATCTACTACTATTAATCAGGCTAATTAGGTAAACCTTCTAAGGTTCACATACACACAGTTCTCATGTGATCCACATCTTGGCTTTCACATGAGAATAACAGAGTATCATTGGATATTCATTGTTTGATCTAATCACCTTGCATGACTTTTGCTTGTTCTTGTTCTGATTTCTTGTTCGGGATCTCAGTTTTGGCATATATCTCTGAACTGTTATATGACCTATGCATGTTGTGGGATGTGTTTGTTCTCTCTGTAAAACTGTTTCTTGCTCTTCTTAATGGCTCAAATTTACTCTATAGGTTTCACATTGATCTCGCATACCCTGATCAACCCCTTTTGAAAGCGAAACAACTTTTTCTTATGGGCAACTTATTGCGAAAGAAAAGAGTTACAGGTTTGGTTCATTTATCTATGTAATGCAATGTTATATACTTTGAATTAAGTTAAGTTCTCTAAGTAGCACATTTAGTTCTTTCATTTCTTAGCTATGACTTATTCTAGTTTGAGTACATCAGCCATGGCTTGTTCCTTGGGAATACTTTTACTGTTATATTAATGCTTGTCCAGGGAAATATGAGTTTCACATATTTTAGGAAGAGTCATAAAGAGGACAACACTTTCCTCCTTTAGACAAAAATAGAACTGTAGCCTAAAGTGGGGAAATCAAACCTGTTGTTCTGTTTATTGGACAGATTTTAACCATCTAAACCTGTATTTTAGGCCGCAAGGATACATGACAAATCATAGCCATCTTGAATAACCATGTGTTACCATTTTTTCCAATGATATCCCTTTACCCTTGTGCTTATGCTGATTAGAATTCAGCTAACTTTTCATCATGTACAATGTGTTAGTTGATGGGATTTATCAAATTTATTTGCCACAAATCTTATTTTCTATCAGACATATAAAAACACTGCCTTGAAAGGACCACATTGCTGCCTTTTTTTGGTGCTGTCAAACCTAATTGGTATGCTAGTCTGTGCAACCTGGCTTCCTACTTCTGAGAACTATTGATATGCTTGTCAGTGTAATAATGGATAGATCGATAAGGTTCCTCCGAAGTTCAATATGTTGATTTGGCACACTCTGATGAGATGACAACAAGCTATACTATATGTGAAAGCATTGCTAATGTATA
The DNA here is from genome assembly GCA_946896805.1 of Scutellaria galericulata. Classification (NCBI taxonomy): domain Eukaryota; kingdom Viridiplantae; phylum Streptophyta; class Magnoliopsida; order Lamiales; family Lamiaceae; genus Scutellaria; species Scutellaria galericulata. The sequence goes on from OX335790.1 coordinate 18,150,302, forward strand.
TGACAATCTTACTTTTGAATACCTCTGTGTATTTATGGTTTTATATAAAATATTTAGTTCCTTTCCCTGCATGTGCAACTTTTATGCGTATTGAGTAATACTTGGCTTATTCCCCCCCCCCCCCCCCCATCCGTTCTACTTATTTATTGGACATGTCGGGTTTTTTGCTTTCTGATATTCAGAAGAATGGTATGAAAAAGAGGAGCACTTCATTGAAATACCTCCGGAAATTTGTCAGTTGAAAGTTATTGGATTTTCTAAAGATATTGGAAGTTCATTGTCTCTGTTACCATCAATCATGCATCGGCTTGAAAGCTTTCTTGTGGCCATTGAATTGAAGGACAAATTAGTTGCCTCATTTCCAGAAGGAGCAGAAGTTACTACCCATCGTGTAAGTTTTTTTTTTTTTTTTTTAAAGGATCAGTCTAATAATTTGATTAAGTTCATGAGTTAGTAGAGATACTTTAGTTTGTGGCATTCTGTTTAATGTGACTACATGATTATATGTGAAATGTACTGATAGTTCACACAACCAGATTCTTGAAGCACTCACAACCGAAAGATGCTCTGAAAACTTTTCTCTTGAAAGGCTTGAAGTGCTTGGAGATGCATTTCTCAAGTTTGCAGTTGGCAGACATGTTTTTCTTAAACATGATCTCTTAGATGAAGGGCAGCTAACTGGAAAGCGTTCCAGCATTGTCAACAACTCTAATTTATTCAAGTTGGCAACAAGGAAGAATTTACAGGTAACTGATATGAACTCCATGATTCCTGGTTGCAAAAGACAGTCGAGAGTTTTCAGTTTAAAGTTTGAATATCACCGGTTTTATGAATCTGATGTTAACATGAAATTGCTGTTTCTTTGAACGGGAATCCTTAGATATTCTTTTCAAGAGAATGCATACAACATATAATTACTTTAAATGAAAATAAACTTCCTCTATCTGTATCAAATATTCTATTTTTGGATCGAACAATATTTTCAGATGAAAGTTGAAGAGTAAAATGTAGTATTGCAGAAGTGTCATGTCACATTGTTATGGTAAGTGAAAGAGTACTTTTCTAAGGAAGATTTAATGTTAGAGAATTGGAAATAGTTGAATTCATTTATGGACAGTGGACTTTAATTAAGGCATGTCTAATATGGTGACCCTGCAATACTCCTCTGCCATAGTTTTCCAAATTCATGCATAGCATAAAAGAGATGCTAGAGTATAAAGAAAACATGGTCAATTACAACAATGGATAAAACTTGAGTAGAAAAAGTAATCAAGCAATCAATTGCATCACTATTGCATATCTATTGAGGCTTGGTCACTGGAAACACCAGGGACCACATGCTAATATAATCAGATAACAAAAGAAAATGCTAGATCATGTTAGCTGAGGATATAAAATTCTCGAAGGGTTCAAAATTCATAGCATCTTTCTCAACACTTGTGACAAAATGGAAGAAATCAATGAGGGTAAACAGTTCTTGAAAGGAAGATATATTGTTACTGTTACATGTTGTCAAAACTAAATATAAAATAAGCAAGTCTACCACTCCTAAGTAATTGACAAAATATCAACCTTTATGTGATCAAGGGGAGAAAAGGGCACAATCAGAAAATCACCTACAGTTCCACAAATAAAATTTTAGCAAATAGTTTCAGTCTTTCAGACAACTGTTATTAGAAAGATGTAACATTACCATTTAAATTTTGATCAAATTTTACAATATATATTGTGAAAATAAAGTGTTCTTATAATAGTTCCTAATATTATCTTATTAATCTTAATATAATTATATATCTGTTTACTGACCAATTTAATCACTCTTACGTCCCCTAACATGTTGACAATTTACTTTCTATTGAAGCCTTGAATGTGAAACTTTTCCGATGTATGACTGGTAGTGAGATTTGAAACAAGACCTTCGTTTGGCTTGATACCAATGCAATTGATCAATTCATCTAAAAAGTTGAATGTGCTAGAGAGAATGATCAATTAATATTTAAGGACTGTCTATAAAAAAATGTGCTTTTGAAGAAGTGATCAAATGTATGAGATTATAGTATACTGCTTATAGCAAGTCTGAAGCAATGTCTTGCTGCTATAGTAATTTTGCTTCTTTCTGTTTTATTTAAGCAAAATATGATGAATAAAAATATTCCAAACAACTAATACAAGCCAAATACAGAGATTCACTTTTTTTTTTTTTTTTTTCCAGTTTTTCAAATATTACCTTAATCACTCTTATCAACTTTATTAATGAATCATTATCTTCTTGAAAGTTGATAATTTTTCGCCAAGTTGAATCAAACTCTTGTTTTAGTTCAAGTCTCTATACGATGTAACCGCACATGCCACTATCAAATTCTTTTCTGGTAGATAAGACGCAGTGGCCACCTTGAAGTACAATTTCCATTGATTGGTGGATAGAATCCTTTGCAAATGACTTAAATACACGATGGGTATTGAAAGCAGCAAAGACCTTCCTGCCACAGTCTAATCAGACATTCCAATAAGTTATAGTTTTTGGTTACTGTCTACGGTTAAATAATTTCTGGAAATAATCTATTTCAGGTTTACATACGTGATCAATCATTTGAGCCCAAACTATTCTATGCTTTTGGTCGTCGTTGTCCTTTAAGTTGCACAGAGGAAACTGAGGAAAGTATTCACTCTCAAGGTTATAGCAAGAAAAATGGTGCAGATGCTTCAGTTAGATGCAACAAATGTCATCACTGGTTATATAACAAGACTATTGCTGATGTTCTCGAGGCACTTATAGGTGCTTTTATAGTCGATAGTGGCTTTAAGGCAGCGATTGCATTTCTTAATTGGGTTGGTGTAAAATTGGAGTATACTTCTTCACAAATCGATAATATCTGCTCTGCCAGCAAGGCGTTTCTGCCAATTTCCGATCAGATGGATGTAGAAACCCTTGAAAATCTGTTAGGATACAAGTTTACTAATAAGGGATTGCTCATTCAAGCTTTTATTCATCCATCTTTCAACAACAATTTGGGAGGTTGCTACCAGGTACTACTGATTTATGTTCAACTATCAATATCTATTAGATGTTATAATCTCTATCTTTGGCACTAATACATATTGGGCTTGAACCAGAGGCTTGAGTTTCTCGGAGATGCTGTCTTGGACTATCTGATCACTTCCTACCTGTATTCTGTCTACCCAAACTTAAAACCTGGCCACTTAACCGATTTGAGATCGGTATGTGTGAGCAATATTTCGTTTGCTGATGTGGCTGCAAGATGGTCCTTTCACAAATTCATTATTTGTGATTCAAGTGCTCTCCATGAAGCCATAACTAGATATGTAAACAACATCAGTCAATCAGCAACATTAAATGGTTATATTGAAGAGAAAGCATGTCCAAAGGTTGCATTCTGCACTTCTGCTTACTCTGTCCATAAGCATGATAACTACTACTCCTTATCTTCATTTTTCTTCAGCTTTGTTGTTTTGTTGGCTCTGTCTGTCTAATTGGCGATTCTTCTTGATAAATTGATAACTTTTGGGAGTAAAATTCTAGCATAAATATATTTTATTACTACCTCTGACCCACAAAGTTAGCCCGTTACTTTTCTTCTCTATACCCTTATTTAATGCTGTTTTTTGAAAGATGGTAGATATAAATTGTGAATTCTAAGAATATTGAGGGTATATTAGGAAGGAAAACATTTAATACACCTTTAAAGAAGAAAGTGGACTATCATTTTGGGACAAATGAAAAAGATAAGGTGGATTATTTATGGGACTTGGGTAGTATTAAATAAGTAAATATGATGAGGCGTAAACCGACTACTGACATGAGTATATCTATATCCATCTGACTGTATTTTGTGGAAACATATTCTGAATATGGTATCATGATGTTCTGTAGATGAATCTCAAACTGCAAACCGTAAATAATAAGATTTCATTTGATAACATCCTATTTCATAAAATCTTATACCAAAACTCTTGTAACATGTGATGTATGTTAAACAGTATGGTATCCTATCACACTTAGTGGGTTATTAAGTGCAAAGTTACTTTTCGAAATGAGGTCTCTATGAATTCATATGACGTGAATCTCCAGAATTCTGATTGAAGTTGTTATTTGTGACCAGAGAATTACTGAGTATTTTTTCAAGAGAATGTACAAGTCATTCTGAATCTGTACAATCATCTTTCATGTTGTCTCATTAGATTCAGTAGGTAGAATAATTATTTCCTTATTACTACGAAACCGTTGATTTAGTTGTATTAATGGAAGAAATGAAAACTGACTTTTTTGTTATTACACAGGCACTTGGCGACTTAGTGGAGTCTTGTGTGGGTGCTATATATCTCGACACAGGATTCAATTTGAAGCAACTCTGGAAGATGATGCAGTTCTTGATGGATCCTATCATTAGTTTATCGAAACTGCAGTTTAATCCTCTGAGGGAACTTCATGAACTTTGCCAAACCTATGAATGGGAGATTCAGTTTTCTAAGTTAAAGAAAGACGGTAGGTTTACAGTTGAAGCTAAAGTGGATGGAAAAAGTGTTTCTGTCTCAGCTTCGGCTACCAACATAAGCGGCAAAGCTGCCAAAAAGATGGCTTCCAGACAATTATTTGAATGTTTGAAGGTGATCAAACACTTTTCTTTAATGAAAAGTTTAATTCCATCCATATGTCTCACATTCATCAAATTGTAAATGCGAAAATGCTGCTTAGAATTTGGATTGGTTGAGACCTCTTACTGTGTGTTTTACCTTTGCAGCTTTGCTATTTGATGATATTATACAAAGGGTTAAAAACATTTTCTCATCTGAACTATACATGATTTGACAGTTTTTTGTATAAACTTTGAAAAGTTTCATTTTGCAGCATAAACTTTAAATGTGATGCTTTTACCACATCAGACAAATCATAGCCATTAATTTCGGACACGTGTATGACTAGGATTTGTCTGACGCGGTAAAATGTATCAAATTTAAACTGCAAAGTGGAACGTTTCAAAGTGATATACAAAAATGTCAAATTACGCATAGTTCGTATGATATGAGATAATATTTTCAACCCTTATATAAATGAGGTCTTAACTGTCATAAAACTCCACTTAGAGTGGTGCATCTAAGAACCATCATATTTACCATCTCAATGAAAATGAGTGTATCTAGATAGAAGTTGATTTCAGACAACAAAAGCCTCGATAATATCTAGATTCTGCCTTAGACTTTTGGTATTTTTCTGTCTGAGCTGTGAAACTGAGTATTTCTGTATTCTCGGACATTGGTCCCTCGTTCTCGCCGTGCAGGGTCAAGGTTACAAATTGAAAGGAGCATCACTGGAGGAAATTCTTAAGAATAGCAAGGTAATGGACGCCGAATTGATTGGATATGACGAGACACCCTCTTGTGAAACGGCCAACTCTGGTGAGCTAAAAGTGTTGGAAGATTCTCAAAGTAATCGTGATGTGAAACCGTGTCGTAGTAATGGTACATCAACCACTAGACATAAGCCCATTTCCACACCGCCTCCTTTGCAACGTAAGCCTTCAGAAGTCCGTGTCACACAACCTGTTCCCAACAATGGCTGCAAAACCGATCCACCCACCATCAATCCAAGTAATGGCTGTGGTGCTGACTCAAATGGAACAGGTACTGATCCGAGAGGACCTGTGAAAGCTCGTTTCACGTTTTTGTCACATTGCCTAACTCAAAACTAATCGTGTTAGGTGCCCCGTCAGCAGCATCGGCCAAATCACGTCTATTTGAATTGTGCACTGCTAACTACTGGAAACCACCCGTTTTTGAATGTTGCCTAGAGTCTGGACCAAGTCACTTGAGGGAGTAAGTTATTACCATATTTTGAACTTATTTTGTTCTACTGTATCTGTGATTCTTCTTAGAGTTTCTCATTGTGATCTTCTTTGCAGATTTGTTTTTAAGGTCGTGTTGGAAATGGAAGAAGTGCCAAACGAGACATACGAGTTTTTTGGAGAATTTCGCGCGAGGAAGAAGGATGCAGCGGAGCATGCTGCACAGGGGGCACTTTGGTATTTAAAACATGAAGGGCATGATGTATGGGATAAAAAGCGCAATAACTAATGTGAAGATACATTAATCTTTACTTTTGAAACTAATCTGAAAATATATCTATATTTTCTGGATATATATATATTTATAGATAGTTAGTTAGTTAGTATATGGTATATATTAGGTTGTATATGATTTGCATCAGGTTTTAGATGTCCTTACATAAGATGTATGTGAAGTTGTGAACTCTAATATCCTATGACAAACTGAAGCCTTCTGTCATGTGGGCTTCTTTTCTCGGGTGACTTAAATCTTTTTTTCCCCTTTAATTTGAGCCTTTTCCTCTTGAGAGTTGTGAAAAACTATAAAATAATACATGTTGAAAATCTATAAAAGGAACAAGTATGAGGAATTAAATAAGAACTAAGCTATTTCAGTCAATGTACTCTTGTTGAACTTTGCTTGAAATGTTATCAAATTTTAAAATCAGTTTCTTCTTATTTGCGTATTAATCTAAAATTACTGTTCATGTAGTTTGGTCTCTATTTTAAACCAAGTTGAATGAGCTCTTGAAAGAAAATATCGAGTAGTTTTATTTGATTTTTTTACCACACAAAAACATTAAATATCTTCAATTAAAAAAAAAAAAGTTATCTATACGTTAAATGCTACATGCTGTGTTTCTAATACAAAAGAAAGATGCACATATTGTGTTATGAAAAAGTAATACAAATATGTGAATTGTGATTAGTAAAAAAACCAGGGAAGTTGTTCCTTTCAAAGGTCTTTTGGCTTCTTCAAAAGCAAAAAATATATGTAATTTTCTATTTTCTATTTAGATACCGGAAAAAATATACATTTCGATATAAGAGAGAAAATAAATAGTAGTAATAGAAAAAGGCCTAATAATCTCAAACAATATTATTTTTAAATTTTAATTTTTTAATTTTCAAAATGACATTATAAAAAATTATATAATCAATACCAACGCTTTTGAATAAAATGAAATATAATATTCAAAAGATGAAGGCAAATACTCATACAATGGATCATCAAAGCGAGTAGGGTTTCCTATTTATTTATTATTATTATTAAACTTTTTATATATTCCCTCTCAATATGCACGTGATCAACACGTGATCCAGTCTTCCCGCCAAATCATTCCCGCCGAAACCCCCCTCCCCCACCCCCAAATCCCTCAAACCCTCGACTCCTCTTCACGCCAAAGCAGTTCACACACTCACACACACACACAGAGAAAGAGAGAGCTAGCTATGTCTGGTTGGGACGAGGGAGGAGTATACTACAGCGATCAGGCGCAGTTCCCTCGCGGCGGAGGCGATCAGGGGGATGCCAATAACCGCCACAAAGCGCTGCAGAAATTCAAGGAATTCATTAGGAATTTCCAGCACAAGAGCCAGCACAATGTGTTTCCTTACAGAGAGGCCCTGTTGTCCAACTCCAAATACCTGCTCGTCGATCTGGCAGACCTCATCTCCTACGATCCCGACCATGCCCTCCCCCAATTCCTTCGCGAAAATCCCGCTGACTATCTCCCCCTTGTAAGCAAATTAACCCTTATGCATCCCTTATTTGAAGTTTGTGTTGTTTTCTGGTTGTTTTATCAGCTTAGCTTGTTTAATCATCAATATCACATGTAGATTTTGCTGTGCAAGTGCGGTTTGTGTCAGTTAATTAAATCTCAATTAATTAAAAGGATAATTATTTCGCTAAAATATATATACGTCACAATCGCTCTTGAGCGAAGAGCAAAACTCTCACTTGCTTACGTTTAGTTGATTGGAGACGAATGTGCATTGTTATAAGAGAAACGTGGAACTATGATTTCTCTTAATGTAGAGAAATGCAATTCGATATACGTACAAGTTTTGACAATGATTCTGTACGTTTATGGTACCGTGTCATACTTTTCAAGAATTTGGTTTGCATATCTGATCAAACTTTAGATTGGTGTACCTTGTACTAATATATTTTACCTTCTTTTTTTGTTCCTGAAAACCAGTTTGAAAGTGCAGCAGCGGAAGTTCTGGCAAGTCTTAAGTCAAGGGTGCAAGGAGAGACCGGAGAAATGGAAGAGCCAGTGCCTGGGGAAGTGCAAGTACTGTTGAAGTCAGATCAGGATCCTCTTTCAATGCGTTCACTAGGGGTTAGTTGGCTCACCTTAAGTTGCACTCTTTTTACCTTGTTTAGATGTTAGAGTGAGCAATTTACTGAAAATATTGCTCTCTTGGCGAAATGGCATGTAGGCTCAATATATTTCGAAACTAGTGAAGATATCTGGGATTGTCATAGCTGCCTCAAGGACTAAGGCGAAAGCTACATATGTGACATTACTGTGTAAGAATTGCAAAAACGTAAAGCTTGTTCCATGTCGTCCGGGGCTTGGTGGAGCTGTCGTACCACGGTCTTGTGATCACGTCGCTCAGGTTTTTAATGAATGCATTGTTTTGGACTTCTAGTATTCGTTTATTTTATTTGAATGACAATTAATGGCTTGCACATTTTCAGGCTGGAGAAGAAACCTGCCCAATTGATCCGTGGGTTGTGGTTCCAGATAAGAGCAAGTATGTAGATCAGCAGACACTAAAATTGCAGGAAAATCCTGAGGTGATTTTCTTTTCTGGTTAAATATATTTTAGAATACTTTACTAATTCAATCTGTGATTTTCACAAGATTGTATCACAAGTTGTAATTCAATTGGTAATCTCATCCTCATTTATTCATCTAAAATTGAAGGATGTGCCCACTGGAGAGCTGCCAAGGAACATGCTTCTATCCATTGATCGCCATCTTGTGCAAACAATTGTTCCTGGAACCAGATTGACCATCATGGGGATATACAGTGTCTTCCAAGCCGCCAACTCATCAGCTTCGTAAGCATTTACTTATCTGGTTTTGAGAATTAATATAATCTGCTTGATTGTTAAATAATGCACTTTGATTGTTTGTGCAGTCATAAAGGTGCAGTAGCAATCAGGCAGCCCTATATTCGAGTTGTTGGATTAGAGGAAACATCTGAGGCTAATTCTCGGAGTCTAACCAACTTCAGCAGAGATGAGGTAAGTGCATGAAGTTATCATGATCCTTAATTAGCTAAATGTTAAGGCTGGAATCACAGCCTGTTTCAGAACTGTTTAATCTCATGCTAAGTCACATTAACAATCGCAGATTGAAGAATTCAAAAAATTTGCATCAGATAGTAATGCATATGAGCAGATATGCTCCAAGATTGCTCCCTCAATATTTGGCCATGGTGACGTGAAAAAGGCTGTTGCCTGCCTTTTGTTTGGAGGCTCTAGAAAGGTATTCTACTAACATGTATTTGTTATTGATGCTTATTTTTTTCTTCATTTTCCTGAAAATTGTTTATTTGGTGATGTAGACTTTGCCTGATGGTGTAAGATTAAGAGGTGATATCAATGTATTGCTCTTGGGGGATCCATCCACTGCTAAATCACAGGTTACTGCTGATTTCATTATGTAGAAGCTTACCCATAAAGTTCAAATATTTAATATATGAAGTTCAACTTCAAGGCTTGTATACTATGGAAGTATTGTCTTTCCTTTAAACATCGTTAGTTTAAAAAGTTAGTGAAGTTGGGTCCACTTCATTGTAGTTTCTCAAGTTTGTTGAGAAGACAGCCCCAATAGCTGTATATACTTCGGGAAAAGGCTCATCTGCTGCTGGTCTTACCGCTTCTGTAATTCGAGATAACAGCACTGTAAGTTTTGTAGGCGCTAATATTTATGGAGTTGCCATTAATTAAATGTCTTTTCTGGTCACTTTATTCTTGTTGTTATTGTTATTATTATTATTTCAGTTAGCATGATTGTAGTTAAATGATTTTTTTGTCATGGTTCTACCTCTTCAATTCAGCGAGAGTTTTATCTCGAAGGAGGTGCCATGGTTTTGGCAGACGGAGGAGTTGTTTGCATTGATGAGTTTGATAAAATGAGGGCAGAGGACAGGTGATTGCATTGTTATTAATTAACCTCATAATCACACATCTTGTACTATGATTCTACTTACTACTAGATAGCTAAAATATTGATGGCTGTTGTCCAGGGTTGCCATTCATGAAGCTATGGAACAACAAACAATTTCCATTGCTAAAGCAGGAATAACAACAGTTCTCAACTCGAGGACCTCTGTGCTTGCTGCAGCTAATCCTCCGTCTGGGCGTTATGATGATCTCAAGGTTTGTTAGTCTTTGTCAACTGATTATTTATGTTGTCACCATTTTCTATTTCAAGTTTTATGAGTCAGGAAACTAACAGTCCTGCCTTCGCTTTTCAGACCGCTCAAGATAACATTGATTTGCAGACAACAATTCTTTCCAGATTTGATTTGATTTTTATCGTGAAAGATATTAGAATGTACTCACAAGACAAGGTACAAAATTATTGGCTGCTTGGTTTTTCTAAATCATGTTTGAGCCCCCTCAAAAAGACATCTTGAAAGTGCCGTGTTTTCATGCATAAACTTGCATAGGACATGGAATATTGTTCTTTTGAATAACCTAATCACATGTCCTGAACCAACATGAAGGCATATCCAAAAAGGATGATAAATTTAAAATCTCTCAATTGGACATGACATGGTTGTTACTTGGATTGATCTAACACAGCTACCCCTGAGAACTGAGAAGCCAAGGAAATAATGCCAAACTTAATTAGATGACATAAATTTGCAGAATATTGCCAGCCACATCATTAAAATTCATGCATCAGCTGACGGAGCCACAAGCGACACCAGGACTTCCAAAGAAGATAACTGGCTGAAAAGGTGTTTCTTAAGATCCTCTCTATCATCGTAAATTTTGCTTAATTTTTGCTTCCATCACAAGTATTTAAATTTTCTTGTGCAGGTACATACACTATTGCCGAACTGAGTGCCATCCTCGTCTTTCTGAATCTGCAGCATCTAGATTGCGGGAGAGTTATGTGAAAATCAGACAGGTATTTGATCTACTGTTCTAAATGAGGAAACACATGCTATTTAACTATTTGTAACCACCTTAGTTTAGCAAATGTCTTGAAGACCATATACATCAAATAGCATTCCTGTAACATTCTGAAAATGTTTTATGTTAGATATTGAGTTCATAATTAATGCTAAACCCAAAAGGAGATTCTGAATAAAGCCATTGTCTTTGTTTGTTAGCTTTCCGGTATGTCAATCTTTGATGAATAATCTTTAATTACTTTGCTTTTTCATGAATAAGTATGGACGTTACTTTGGACAAATGATGTTAAGCTTTCAGAATCTCTGCTTGTGCTGTGGCTTGTAGATTTTCCTAGAGCAAAAGTAGTTGGTCTTGCACTGCAGTCCTGTACAAAGACATCAGGTCAATTTGTCTGACTTGAAAGCAAAACATTCCTATTGAAATCATAGCACAATTTCCCTGTTTTTCTGTTGAATGTGCTCCTGTCTTTAAGCGAGTTTTGTCCTTCTGAAAAAGAGGATTCAGTTGAGTTCCTTAAAGGATCATTGTGATTTTTGTTGAAATACACGGCATGCTTGGTTCGAAGAAGAACAAATAACTGCTTTATGGAAACAAAAATCAACTTTAGTTGCTGTGACTAATTGTAGCTAAAATGCTTCAGTTTTAGTGGAAATAGGCCTTTGTATCCAATTTACACACCAAAAAATGAAAAATATCCACTTGATAAGAAAACATGTTTTTTTTTACCCAAAATGAGGATAAAAGTCATAAATGCCCTTATCCTATGCCTTTAGTGATTTCACCCACCACAATTCAATGCTCCTTATCTCATCTCATACCTATGTATCAATTCATATTTTGATAAATTCATCTCTTAAAATGCAAGCAATGTAGTGATTTTCATCTCTTAAGGTGCTCGAAAGAGGTAAGATGATCATTATTTTCAAGTGTAGTATATTGTATTTGATAATTTTTGAATGTAGATATATATTTTTGCATGTAAATCCAAGTTTAAAAAACAAAAAAAAAAAAATTGTGAAAAACTGATTTTTTTTTACCAGGAATAGATCACGAAAGCTCCTTGAAGATCACGAAGGTGTTTAGCTTCGTGATCTATAGGTAACGAAGCTAAACACTCTCGTGATCTATGTTTAGCTTCGTGATCTGTTCAATGAAGGATAAAATAGATCACAAAGCTAAACATAAATCACGAGGGTGTTTAGCTTTGTGATCTATAGATAATGAAGCTAAACACCCTCGTGATTTATATTTAGCTTCGTGATCTGTTCAATGAAGGATAGAATAGATCACGAAGCTCCTTGAAGATTACAAAGCTAAACATAGATCACGAGGGTGTTTAGCTTTGTGATCTATAGATAATGAAGCTAAACACCCTCATGATCTATGTTTAGCTTCGTGATCTGTTCAATGAAGGATAAAATAGATCACGAAGCTTCTTGAAGATCACGAAGCTAAACATAGATCACGAGGGTGTTTAGCTTCGTGATCTATTTTTAGGAAAATTTTGGATATAAGGGCAGTTGAGTAATTTTGCCTTCATTTTGGGTAGAAAACTTGTTTTATTATTGAGTGGGTATTTTTCATTTTATATGATGTATATTGGATAGAAATAGTCTCCGCCCCTCAGTTTTAAGCTGATAAAATTTTTCTAGCCTTTTCTTAGGACTCTTTGCTTGAAGGTATGCATTTTGCTTCAAGCGGTAATTTTATTTAACTATGAGTATTACCAATGACTGGACAATAATTGGATACTTCTAGTTCCCATGTTATAGCTATGCAAATGATAAACTATGTTCGTTAGTTTTCTTACTGTTTGAATTTTGTAGGACATGAGAAAGCAAGCAAATGAAACTGGTGAGGGGACAGTAATTCCAATTACAGTGAGGCAGTTGGAAGCTATCGTGAGGTTAAGCGAATCACTCGCTAAAATGACACTGTAAGTTGATCTCTGCAATACAGCACCATACACGATTGCCAAAACTTACCTTTTCTTGTATCATATTTGGATCTAAACCTGCCAAGTTAATGTACATGAAAGCTCAAGGAGAATAATAGATCTTTTCAGCATGTTTCCATCAGAATTTGCATTTTACTCAGATATGTGAAGGAAAACATGTTTCTAGCAACAGGTATATAAATGACATCATTAGTATATGCTTGGATGCATAGGTATTTGGTGGTATGGCAACATGAGATTGAACGCAACTCAAACATGTTTCATGCTTCTATGTAAAATATGCATTTGTGCATTTGATCCTAAAATACAAGTCAGGTGTCATTTACTCAACTTTCATTCCGACACTTAGGTCTCATGTTGCAAACGATAACCATGTCCTGGAAGCAATCAGGCTGTTCAACAACTCTACAATGGATGCTGCACGTTCTGGGGTAAATCAACATCTAAACCTCACTCCTGAGATGGCAAATGAGATCAAGGTGAGCACTTTTACTCTTTACCAAATCTGGTCGTCCATGTTCAACTATGCTAACTGTTTTACAATTGATAGCAAGCTGAAACCCAGATAAAGAGAAGAATGGGGATCGGCAGCCATATCTCAGAGAGACGTCTGATAGACGAGCTTTCCAGGATGGGCATGAACGAGTCTATTGTACGTTCAAAACCTATCCTCATCATAGCACTTACAACTTTAAACTAGTGAGTTAATATGTTGTTTTGTATTTCTTACGTGTGGCAGATTAGAAGAGCTTTACTGATAATGCATCAAAGAGAAGAAGTTGAATACAAACGAGAAAGACGAGTAATTGTTCGCAAGGCTTGAAGTACAACTGCCTGCTGCGTACGTGAAAGACAAGTAATCTATAACTGTGGGAAGATATGCTTGGTGCATGGGGCTTTGCTCTATGACAAACAACTACAAAATGGCCATGAATTCTTGTTTGCTTTATGATGTTCTATTGTATGTATACATATGATGTTTAAACAAGGGTCATTCTCTCGATTCCTAATCTACATAATGATATTATTACCATGTGATGTGGGTTCTTTTACTTTCAAGTTGGATTATTTTTCTTGAAATCTTGTAAGAAATTGATTCTAATCTACTGTCCTTTTTTAATTGATGAAGTAAAAACCCACAAAAATTCATGTCCATAATCTACCAAAAACACATTGCAACTTCAACCCAAATTTCTGCATTTTAAAACAATATAGCAGTGATGCATTTTCTGATGGTTGGGAACTCAAATCAACAGTGTGTTTTTCACATGTAAGAGTTCATTATTTGGCTAATCATAATATTTTCCTATACTTAATTTTTAAATTAAACTCATTAAAATTGTTAAAATAAAAAATATAAAATATGTAGTATGCAACATGTTTTGAAAAGTTAAAAAATATCCCCTACAGTTTTGATTTGTTACAATTACCCCCTCCAGCTAAAATTGATATAATTTCATTGTTGGGTTATGCTCAAAGAGGATATCCAACAGATTCCTCTCGGCTCTCTGTTAGGAAAGATCGAATCAAGCTATCAGAGGTTGAGGTATCTTCACATTTCTCAGCCTTTGCTTCTCTCTCTTCACTTAAACCCTAACCTAGAGCGAGAAATTACAGAGATAGGTCTTAAAGTTTCAGTTTTTATTTTTTATTTTAATTTTGATTTTGAATTTGACTTATTGAACGGCTTGCGATTGAATGGTTTTCTTTGTATTTTAGTTAAAGGAAATGGAAGGGACTCCGAATGGAGATGAACCGACTTCGTGGGAAGAGCTTTACAACATCAATTTGATGCCTTCCGAGATTTTCTTGAAGTTCAGAAAAGAGACTCAGGGATTTCGCGTTGGCGTTAATTTAGAGGTATTTTTCTTTCATTTTTCCTTTACTGAAATTCTTGAGTAATATTTGTTTGTTGGTTATTGCGAAATTTGCATGTCCCTCCCTATGTTTCATCTGTTGCTTCTCTAGAAGAATTTGTTATTCCATTGAATGGTTATTCTTCTCTTGTTGCTTTTCAGGGTTTCTCCATTTTGTTATTGTAATACATTGGGTTTGGAGAATTTTGGAAAACAGACATCAGTTTTATAGACCTTTAAAATGGCCACTGGGTGTAAATGGTTCGTAGGAAATCAATCTCTAGGATATAAAGACCATTTCTTTGAAAGGTTATGCTCGTTAGAAATTTCATTACAAACTCAAACAAAATTATTGTGTATCATCATTATACAATATGTTATCATTGTGGACTAGCCGTTGCTTTATAGTTGACTGTGAACCAATTTGAATATTAGTTTATTTCGTATTATTATAGACTGGGCTCTTAAAAACAATATGTTATTTTATTTCTCTCCATTATAGGGTGAGTAGTATAGATGAATCTTTGCGTGTTTGTTGTTTTCTTGCAATATGAACTTGGGTTATAGGGATCCACAATGGACATTCAGTTTGCAGTTAAGCAATATTATGGTGTTGTGAAAATATGGAGCCTGTGATCTAATTAACCATCACGCTGTTATCAGTATTTCTCTAATTATGGGGACACAACAAGTGGTTCTGGTCTCATTTCCAGATTCTTTTCTTCTGTGTAGTTGTGTAATGCTCCTCTGAATGACTACCACGCGAAGCTGGTTTTGAAACCTTTGGCCTATGAGCGGAAATGGAAATTAATATATGAGCCTTTGTACCAGGATGTGCAACTTGTTTCCAAGAAAATTCCTATAACAAAGTTCCTTAACCTTCAGGTTTGATGGTCTAGACTTTTCCCTGTGCCTTCTGCCTTAGCTACGATGTGCCAATCACACTGAATAAGTTCTTAACCTGTGCAGGTGGGAGTAGGTCACAGCTTTCAGTTGCATGCAACAGGTTGGAAATGGAAGCTGTCAACATCTTTGGGTGGAGATGGTATATCCAGGATTCGGAATAAAACTTCCCTTGGTTTGTGTCCTGGGGTGGATTTCCGGTTTGGGTGGAGGGCTGATTATGTTCTCCCTGAAATTACTGGGTAAGATAACTTATCCTGGTTTCCGCTCAAATAGTAATAACATACTTCCCTGATTGACATCTTTCAACATTGAGTTCTTGATTTTGAATTGCACTAAGATAATAAATTTTGCGTTGTGTACTTCAAATGTCTATTGCTGATGATGACCCTGTACAGGGGTGTTGGAGCTGATGAGTCATTATTTAACATGAATTCTGGACGGTTACAGGCGTCGCTTGACCGAGTTGAGGCCATTTTTACACATGCTGATGAAGCATGACGGGAGTTGGTATATCATCTACCACCATTATTATTTTGCACTCTTGTATGCCCCAAAAGGTTAATAACTTAATGTACGAAGTGCTGGGGCTCATGCTAATATGGTAACCTTAAACTTTATATATTTTAGCCTTCCTCTCAGGCCAGGGAAGAGCCTCCCTATCCAATGAAATGCAAACACAAAGCTACTCTGGATTTACAACTCACATAACGTTTGACAGGGGAGTCACACACATGTCCACAACCTTGTGTCTGAATTTGGAATCTTGTAAGCTAGCTTGTTATGGAATGATATTCGACATACTAATTTGTCTGACAATATAGGATGCCTTTGCCTTTAGAAATACTTCAAGTCTTCTAACTTAGGTATTGAGTACCTTAATTAACATCAATACTATCATATCAGCCTCTATATAGCTCCCTGGCTCAGCCTTCCCCCACTCCACTATTCAATTTTCTTAGCTGAACCTACCCTCAAATTGACTTGTCTAACTTGTTCATGTTATACCTGTTTATGTTCAAGGAAATTGAATTTTGTCCTTTCTTCTTCAGGCTTGCTGATGTGATTCCTACAATCTTTCAAGTATCATGAATGTGCAAGTGGAAACTCCACCCAAGCGCATGATGAGGAGATAACAAGCAAATGCCATTTCATGTAAATGTTGACTGTGACCATCTTCTTTTTGATTTTTGATGCAAATGGAGGTTCTCTGGTGGAACATATAAAGCTGTTGGAGACACACACAGTTTGAATCCAAGAAAAGAACGAGCAACAACACCACATTATTAATTGGTTATTACTTGAGCTAGTAAACACATTTTTTGTGTCATTTAAGTTAGAAGTTGAGTATGGTGTTAGGCAGCAGTGTGTCGATAGCTTGTGGCATCAGAAGTCGGAAGGCTACTCGGATTTTCTTCTCCGAAACTAGAATATCTCGATCGATACACGATTGAGTTTCAGTTGAAGTTTTTGTTAATTCTTTTATTTTCATTGCAATCTAGAATTTCAAGCAATTAATATAATCTCATTTATTTATAATCTCAACAATGGTAGGATTTCACATTGTTATTCATATTGCCAACCTTAATTGAAGTTGGATAGTAGCAATGAAGCTGAGATATTCAATAAAGTTTATAATTATACACATCCTACATTTTGTTGAAAGAATATGAAATACACAAAATGTTAGACTAATATTCATAAGAAAAAGTGGGAGTATCTAAAATACAAATAAAAAAAAAGAATGAAATCAGCCTGCTTTAGATGTTCTAGCAACAGGTGGTAATACAACCAAATCAAGGTTCCCCGGATATGGTGTCCACAACCCTAATCCACCCCTGCTTTCTATCAACTCTGGGTGTTTTTTCAACTCTTCCATTGTCTTTGCCCACTCTACCTTAGACGAATGTTCTCGATTGTGTGGATGCAATACGAAGATTGAGTTATATTCACAATTCGGAAACATCAAGAATTTGAACAAACCTCCTAACCTATACACTACATATCCGAAGCTTAGCTGATCTCTCGGTGTGAAGAGATGGACCTCGTTGAACCATAAACAGCTAAACAGATTGTTCAACGCTGTATGTTCGCGTATGATGATTGCTCCTTCAGGCACATCTACATTTTAACAAAAGGATTTTACCAATTATCAAAGGAAATCATTCCTACCAAGCATTATATGTGAAATTTCAAGTTATTTGTCACAATAGAATACGTAATCTTACCACTCAAGGTGCCTTTCTGAGGACTCCAAGGCTCCATTCCCTCATAACGATATATTTTCATGTGTAGATCGATTAGGGGACGAGCATATCGCTTCCTCCTTTTGTTTGAATCAGCCTCCTCGTATACATTGCGGTGATGCTTATGTTGAGCAATGGCAAAGGTGTGCCTCCCACGCCATAAATATCTGCAAGTTACCAATAAATTGATTTACTGAGTTATGTGAAAATTAAGACAAAGAGTGCATAAAAAATTGATCTCCAATGATATAAATCATTGTTTATCCTAGCTTAAATGTAACTGTGGCACTTTCACCTCAAATAAGTTCTTACAAGGAGAAGAATTTATAAAATCCAGAAATGAAAAAAAAAAAAAAAAAATTGGCTCAAAATATTGAGATAAAGTGTTATAATACCTCTCCAACAGAAGCAATGGGTCAACTATAAGCTCCATTTTACCATCAATCCAGATGCTGTATCGTGCCTGAGGGAACAACCTGTGGGTCAATATCTTTGGAACCTTCCCGTTTCTTCTAGGTTCATCATAGGGCTGATTCTTAAGTGGAATCAGACGCCAGATACCCACCCACTGCCCTCCATCACTATCTTCTCTGACAGTTACGTTGTTTTTTATAAATTCAAGAGACACTTCATCAACCACCATTAGAAAACAAAATAGACTCTCCGACCGTTTACTAATATTGGATGGCTGGTGAGGTGAATCATAAGCATCGAATATGCCAGTTGCAACAACAAACTGGCATTTCTTCACGTATTCAATGTCTTTTGGGTCCATGTCTTCACCCCCACCACGCATAAATCCACAATTCACCTGAAGGTATTAAACATCTTTAGTAGTAGTTAACATCACATAAATTATGAGCAGAGCTAGTCAATTGATGTATGGCTCTACACAGTGTATAATTAACTTTTAATTCTGTTTATCCAGTATTTCTACTTTGGACTAAAACAAACAAAAGAGAAACTATAAGAAAATTGCTAGTGACCTTTTTTACATGAAGTCTTAGTAACGGTGTTTAGCATTCAAAAGCAAAGCATGATCATGTATATCAATCGAAGCAAACTATCCAGCTCTTTGAGCTAAAGTTGTGTCGGTTACAACATAAGCAGACACACAGATCATGTTCACAAAAGAGTGGCTTATTACCTGCATCGTTGGTTTGATTTTGAAGCTTTCCTCTCTTTGCTGCCAAGTAATATGACCACCAAATAGAGGAGACTGAGATCCATGTCCAATAAATAGAGGAAAAGATTGAGATCCATTTTTTGGGGTACTATCTTCCGTAATATAAGATAGTCTCTGGACCAGCTTTTCCGGTGTTCTTTTTTTTGGAATGACTATATTGTCTGGATTATTTGCAACAGGGATAGGACAACCTAATTGTAAATAAGAAAAAAGAGTTCAATGAACATCAATAATTAGAAAGTATGAAGGAGAAAAGGTAGAAAAAAAAATCTCGACTTACGATGCGGTGGTGTCACAAGTCCCATTGTGTTTAACATCCCATACACTTTGCTATCTTTGTTACAAAGAGCTGCAAATCAAACAAACTAAATTAAAATAAAAGGTAACTAATAATTTATCTTTGTTCAGAAGGAGAAATAGTAGGACCTTTTTGGAGCAATAATGACCTACTAGCATATGATCTATGAATTCCAATTGCAGCAAACAACAGAAACCACTAACAGTTTACTTCACAAAATTTTTTATGTACATGATTAAAAGACAACAAAATCACGCTATACATGTTGGTCCAAGAATCAAACTATTGTACGATGAGAGAAGTGCATAATTCTTTTAACACAGCAAATTCTCAACATAGCAACATAGTCACAAATCTTAATCTCATCCTTTTTAAAGCTCTACAATGAAACTAGTTCCTCAATTTGTTACATTAGATTTTCTGGAAATCATATCTCAAAAAAAAACCGTGTATCCTTCCACATTGCAGCAAAAAGGACTATTGAATTGTCGACACAGAAAAGCAGTTTCATTCCATCACTTAAATCAACATTATCTTAAATCAACATTTCATGATATTATGGAGCACTGGTTTCACCTTAAAACATCATCTCCCAACTAAACTATAGTCTTTTGCAAGTAAATAAATGAGGGAAACAATAATAACAGTGACGACTCAATCAGCATAAAACCAACTAATCAAAGCTAAAAAGCACTTACTACACTTATTCAAAGAAGATTTTCAAGAAGACAAAAAACAACTAAGGCAATAAACTAGCAGGTATCAGTAAAGAACAACTCACCTGCAAAAAACGAAACAGAAGATTGGCAAGACCAAATATGAAACAACAAAACGGTGAGAATTAACAGCATCCAAATAATTCCTCCAGTAAGAAACAACCGAATGAAACCCTTTTTCCACGTAATCTTCATCGTATAGTCTTGCGATAATTTTCCACTGTACAACAACCCTCCTGTATCTGCATTCCCAATATTCCTCTACCAATTAAAATCTGAAACCCTAAAAACACAAAACCAATATCGTAGCATTTGAAATTAAAGGAAATGTAGATGAACCTCTCGTTTGCTGGTGCTGATTTCTTCGGGCAGACCGTGAAGAAACGGACGGGTGAAAATCATTTTCCATTGCTTTAAAGCCTCAATCCAACTGGGCTGTGCTTATTTTTCACAGAAATAATGAAGTTTATTATCACACAGATGCGCGTAGCGAATGGAATCAATCACAAAGATCTAATCTTGAACTCTGTTTTCTTTCTTTCTTGAAATCTAATTTACAGAACATGTAAGTGTAGTGTATCTAGATCTATTCAGAACGCGAGCATATTAAATCTGTGGAAGCTCTGCTTCTTGAAGAATTACTTCCAATCATTTTGATTTCTTGTACTTTTTTTTGAATAAATGTGGCGTCTTTCATTTTCTTTGATCCAGGTGAATGCCCACGCTTAACAGTTTTTAAGTCGAATTTTATTCACAGAATTTATGCATTAATATATATATATATATATATATTTTGAAAGTGCATTAATATTTCATTATATATTATGAGATAACATATATATATAATACTTTATATTTTTTGTTTAATCACAATTTCACATATTGAGTTTTTTTTTTCACTTGAGAGCTTTATAATATTCAAAGAACTAATGGATGATGTTTTTGTTTAAGACTCGGAACACAGCATTATAAATGTTGAATAAATTATCAAAATAATAGTAAAAATTACATATATTTTTTAGTATGTAAGTGTATTTATAAATTATCACCTATAGGCATTTGATAGTAAAAAGTAAATGAAATTGTGAAAGGTATTCCGAGATATTAATTTTAATGTAAAATTTCTTACAAAATATTGTCACCCTTTTCCAAAATATCTCACACGCAACTTTTGAACAATGAGACTATATTGCAAGGAAAAAAAGTATCATAGGCCACAATGGGGATTTCTTATAATTGTGTGGCTAAACGAGCAAAAGTCTTGAATTATAGAACTGAAAATGCAATTTAGTCAAAAACATTGTAGAAGAGTAGAACAGACAGAAGAGTAGAAGGGGGATTTAGTGATGTTAGCTCCAAACCCCGCCATTATTTCTTGGAAATGGCGGAAAACAACTCCTCCTTTGTTTCCAACACGCATTAGTACTAATTGTTATTGCGCTTCTTCTTCTTCTTCTTCTTCATTCTCTGTGCGTTGCTCGTTTTCTTCTTCTGTATCCCCACGGCCCCTCAGGTGCTCTCTCTCTCTCTCTCTCCCTCCCTCCTTATATTGATTGATATGGGTTTTCTTAATTTCTGCCTTGCTGTTATTGGTTTCTGGTCACTTTCTGCAGGTATGCAGTTCTTGGCGCTGGCTTTGCTGGCTTATCCGTGGCTTGGAATTTGCTTCTAGTACTCTCTCTCTCTCTCTCTCTCTCTCTCTCTCTCTCTCTCTCTCTGCTAGTGTTGGTTGTTCTTATTTGTAATTAAAAATAAGTTTTTTTTTTCCTAATTATGTGGTTTTATAATTTTGCAAGTGTTTTCTTTACTGCTGGAAAGAGGAGGAATCCTGGTAAAATAAAGAAAAGAAAGTGAAGGCCACAACATTTTTAGAAAGATTTCCATATTTAACAGTTAAGATACCATGGTGTTTTTGTGTACATGTCTGTGTTTCATATTGGGAAAATGTGAAAATAAACATATTTATTTTGAAAAAAATCCTTTAGGACCAAATCTAAGCATCCCCAAGCTTTCTAGCCGGAAATTTTTTACCACAGTGAAGATTCTTGATGCTCGTTGAAAAGCAACCATCTTTAGTAATTGCTTGAATATAATATGTTTAGTACAAAAACTTGGTATCGGAATTCATTACTGAAGTTTGTACTCTAATTTTTATTTTAATAGATGTTCATAATTTTTTTTGGTAAAATAGGCGTGTGTCGACCCATGTATTAATTGTTGAAAGCATACCTTTACAGCATGGTTCTAAGGAATCGCATCTTTGTGTTGATATTTATGATGAAGTTGGCATTGGTGGAGGTGCGTCTGGAATTGCTGGTGGTCTTCTTCATCCTTACTCGCCAAAAGGTTCATATCTCCAATTTATCTTCTGCTTCATTGCTATTGAGGCTATAGTTTTGTTCATTTCAAATACCTTGTAGATGAGCAAAAATATGGGCTGAGTCGATTTACTATACTTTTGCAGTCAAACTTCTTTGGAGGGGTGCAGAGTGCTGGAAAGAGAGTTTAAATCTCTTAAATATAGCTGAAGAGGCACTTCTTGATCCAGTAAACGAGGGAAAATATACAACTCCAGAAAATGGCGAATCTCCTATAATCAGGAGAAGGTTTGTTCTTCCTTATAGTCATAGCCCATTTGTTTTCTTTTATCTTTCTATTACCTATTTGAAGGATGACAAATAATCTTTCATGTGAAGTTCATTTAACATCCACAAATGATCACTTGGTGGTTCAAAATTAGCTGCATAAAAAGTTCATTGAGGCTATATAGCCACTGTCATATCACTAGTAAATCTTTTTATTAAGCTTAACATAATTTATCAGATCTAGAATTTCTTTGTTCGAGATCTTATTGGCATGTTATACTTTTTATTTCTGTTGCACCTTGAACTAAGAGTAATTTTTTCATTTCAGAGGGATTCTAAGACCTGCTGTCAATCTGAAGAACATGAATGCAATGACAGAAGTAAGGCACTCTAAACTGCCAATTTAATATGGAAATGTTGATTTGACTTCTTCTTACTGATGCATATTCATCTTGTTTTCATGAGTAGAATGCTCAGAACTGTCTTGCCGATTGCAGAATAGATTATATCCATGAGGATGCCGCTCAAAAGCTCGTTCCTAATCTATCAGTACCTCTAAACCTGGCATTCTATATGCCTGAAGCATTGAACGTTAATGCTCAAATGTACCTTCAGGTTGGAGGAAAAGTCTTAGATATGATTTCACATATCTTTTTAGTGGTTTTTTATATTGCCCAATTTTTTCCATGTAGGGTCTATACTTAGCATGTGAAAACCTAGCAAATAAAGGTCATGTGCATAGAGAATTGAGATTCTGCCAAAAATCTGTCCAAAGTCTGCTAGAACTAGCTGGTAAATCTCTCTAGAATGATTTTCCAAGAACATGGTTTTTTATCCTCTAATGGTTTAGCAAGTTACAAATCTTAAGGTGATTGGTAATGTGGTATACAATCTATATGAAACTATTCTACTTGGTTCTATACAATATGATAGTCGTCAATTCTCAAGAATAAGAGGTGATGGCATAACATTGGCAGGCGACTATGATGCAGTGATTGTCTGCTTTGGAGCCCAGGCAGCCTTCCTGCCAGAGCTATCTGAAAAGCTGCCTCTGAGAACATGCAGAGGCATCATTGCTCGTATGCAACTTGGTGATGATATGAGGTATAGATTTTGACGTTGTTTATTTGGCACATCTAAGCATTGCCACTATGCATAACGTTCTAAAGTTAATCTATTCATCTTCAGAGAAGAATATCCAGAACATGGCCCTTCGATTTTGTCAGATGCCTGGCTAGCTGTGCATGGATCTCGCCATTTGGATTTGGGATCAACATGGGACTGGGGATCAACGAATCACATGAGAGATGTCACCACTGATGAAGCTTCTGAGGCAATTGAAATGCTTCTTCAAAAGTCATCTTCAGTGTATCCAGCCATACAAAACTGGACCATGACCCGAACAGTCGGAGGGCTAAGGGCAATGCCACCACTCACTGCGGATGGATCTCTACCGCTTCTTGGTTGTGTAGATGAATATGTTGGTGAAAGTCGTGGTTGCAAATATTGGTTGTTTACGGGCCTTGGTGCGAGGGGTTTATTGTACCATGGTTGGCTTGGTAAACTGTTGGCACAGGCTGTACTTTCTTGTGATGAGGATTTGCTCCCGAGGGAATTGACTCAGTGGAAACGTAGTAAAAGGAACCAATAACCATGACACTAAAGATTAACACATCAAATTCTCACTTGTAACATCTGATTTTGTGATTTTACTTTTCAAACATGTGGTGAATATAAATTTATAAGCATTTGAGCACAAATGAATTGATTTTAAACAGTATTTAAGTATTGAAGTAAAGAGAGAAAGATTTCACATTATTGTGAAATAGTTTTACTAAAAACAATAGGCGAAAGCAATCTCTAGAAGTGCATTAAATGTTACAAATTAGCCTCTTTCTCTCCAGACAAGTCACCATTTTGTTACAGGAAAACAACATAATCACAACATATTCTCTTGTCCGAAGAAAAGCTCTTTCTCATGACCGAGTCCATATATAAACCTGACCGCCACTTGTGGCCCCTGCAAGCATGCCTACATTGTACGGGTGTGCATCGAATCGGCATGGTTTAGCTGATAAGAGATCACTTTCTAAGGTAGCAACTATTCTTTTTGCATCAACAGAGATTACATCAGCTCCCATCTTCATATTACCAATGTAAATGCATGAATCATCCCAGCCCCATATGCCTCTGATTCCATAGCAAGAGAAAGAGGGATCAGAATATGAAGCACTTCAAGAGTTAGTAGTATCGCTGAGGGAATACTATTTATCAGAAATTTCAATTGTAAGTCATTGCAGATTCTGCGAAGTTATAAGTTGAGGCTAACAATTCATTATGCTATACGAGGTAAGTTCAGAAACATCAAACCAACTTGCCCTTTACTTATTTGGTAGATATAGGTAGGATATTCAGTGGATTGTATGAATGAGAACCCCCCCCCCCCCCCCTATCTACAAAGACCATTTGGGACAGAAATATCATACCTGAATGTGGAAAGCCATCTGCCTGTTTGGTTGTTATGGTATACCATAGATGTGTCCTCATAATTAGCTCCACTTGAGAAGCCAACTTTGTTATCAGCACTGCCAGATAAAAGAGTATCATCCTTAGAACAAGTTCTAATTTGACACATGAAAGATACTCTGCAGCAGATCAAAAGATTTTTGTTTCGACCACATTATGCTCTATATAGAAACTTGCTACCTAGACATGTAACCATGACCTCCAATTTCCCATAAACATTAAAAAATTTCTAGCTAAATTTTATAGCTGGAAGAGTAGCTGCAAGAATCACAAGATTGACACAAAAACAACTTAGTTGATCACTCGTTCTAACCAATATTGCGTGGGCAGATTATTACTTCACTAAGTTGAACCTTCAATAAAAATGGGTTCATCACATCTAGAGTTAAAGACACTAAAAAGCTTACAAATTAGAGAACTACACCGTATATCTGTTGAGTTTATCGCAATTGCCTAAAGCACAACCATTGTCCAAAACAAAGCAATATAAGTACCAGTATTACTACATGCATGAAGCCTAAAACAGACCTTGTTGTTGCCAGGAACTTCCCAGTGGGTGAAAAGTAAGCAGAATAGACAGCTCTTTTATGAGTAACAGTCTTCAATGGCATTGGTTTATCATCATTAATGTGTCTCAGATCCCAAATACAAGCAGTGCCATCTGTGGAGCTTGTACACATGATGTTCTCATTGTTAGAGTTAAAGTCTATAGTGTTGATTCTATGGTCATGCAAATGACACGATAATGAAGATTTTCCTGCTCTCAAATCCCATTTATTGATTCCTCCGACACCCTCCCCAATGTATAGGGATTTTATGTCATGTGGACTCTGGGACATAGAGTATGCAGAATACTCACTGGAATAAATGTTATCAAATATCTCTTTCTCCACATCCATCAACCTGACAAACCCATCATAGCATGAGCTGTACATCTGCATAAACAATACATAGGAGGATACAATCAATATTCAAAAATTGATATATATCCAATTCCAACACTTAAAAATCGAAGACGGGTCAGTGGCCAAAATGAAACATATTATCATCAGTCTATTAGATGTGCTAACCTAAGTGGTTTTCTTAAAGATACACTAGTACTTCTATTTATTCAATAATCATTTGAAAACTAATTTGTGATACTTTGCAATATTTCATTAGTTACTTATCTTGCGATTATATCACTCAGGTGCCCCTGATTTTGTTGTTCTCAGTTCAATTTCCAAAATTACCAGATTGTACTGCCAATAAAACCCTACTTTCAGTTCAAATCAGGTTCTGAAGTTGGAAATTTCTTCATGCACATGTGCAGCTTTACACTAAATCCTGCTCAGAGGACTAATTCTATGTCATAATCCCAAAGCCAGCAGTCAGACCAGTATATGACAATTTTCTCATAGAATATATGCTTAAGTCATGATGGTGATGCTGATTGAAGCTAAGCACAAGCCACCCCAAATAACCAAAGTGTATACATACCTTTGATATGGAAAACGAGTCTATAACCAATCCAGAAATAGGCCCTGAATGAGGGTGGTACAAATAAATCCCATCACCATCCTCTTTGTTGCCATTAACATTCCAGAACCCGATATCTCCGAACTTGTTTCCAACAGCAACCATTTGCATATCCTGTGTTGGAAAAAACCTTAAAATCATAATTCTCCCTGGCACTACACGTGCTATATTATCAGACTTCAACTGCAGCTCCTCCACATCAAATGAACCCCACAACCTTTTTCTGGCTTTACATGCATCTGTGTCCTCACTTTTCTCTGAATAACCAATAGAATCTGCATCATCCTTACCCAATGTGGACTTTTGAGAGCATTCTAAAATAACTTCTATGAGTTTTTTGTCCAATCCATCATCACCAGTGAACGCGTCTCCCATTGCAAATGGTCCCTGCTCCGGAGGGTGTACATATTTGGACTTCAACTGTGGGAATTTCTGAGTCATCTTTCTGCTGTCCAGATCGTCCTTGATGCCACCTGCAGTAGCAGCATCAGGTGGTACTCCACGAGCCCTTAGAGACCGACGCAGTACCACAGGAGCTTCATTTTTAGGCTTCTTGGCTTGACTATTTTTATAATCCTTAGTTGTAGCCCTGTCAAATCACAGAAATTTCAAATAACCAACGCTTCAAACACACTCACTTCAACACATTCTCAACATAAAAAACCCACACGCAAAAAGCTTTTCCATTTTGCTCATAAACAAATTCTCAAACAGGTAATCTGCTACCCAGTAATCGAGCAATTAACCATTATTTGGACAACAACTCTCAAACGGGTAATCTACCACCCAGTAATCTAGCAATTAACCATTATTTGGACAACAAATTCTCAAACAGGTAATCTGCCACCCAGTAATCTAGCAATTAACCATTATTTGGACAATTATGTCGAAGTAGACCCGGAAAATAAGAAATAAGAAAGCAACAGATCAATAAAACGAAAAAATATGAAGGAAGAAACCCTACCGGCGTTTGTTGGAGACGGCGGAGAGATCGTTGAGCTTTGAGTGGATCTTGAGCGCCGCCAACATTTCATCGTTCCGCTTAATGTTTTCCAGCCTCCGTCGCTCGTACTCTGTCATTTCCTGACGCTTTGCCATAGTTTCTCCCAGACGTCGGAGATTCAGAGACGGTTTTCCGACGAATACAGTATGCAATTTGCCAATTTCGTTGATGCTGTTCAACTTCTGCGCGGCTATTTGTTACTAAAGGCGGCGCGTATTCATAAAGGAACCGGGAAAATACGAATTGGCGCGAATGGAAATAGGGGATTACGTGGCATGTTCATGGTCGTTCGATCTGATTCGATCGTATGTTTGTCATGTCCTTGTTATATGATGATGTAATTATCATAAAAATATATATCTATCTATTACTGTTACTACTACTTGTAAAAGTACAAATTATTTAAATCTCCGTATATGTTTTATTTTAATTAAAACATGAAAATGACATAAAATGGAGTTCATTCAGATCACAAACTCTATATCACTTTGACTCCTCATATAATTTAATATAGAGTCCACCCAAATCACAACGTTATATCTCTTTGAAATGTAGAAATCAATTTAATTACTAATTCCATTTAATTTACTATGACAGACAAAAATAACTAAAATTAAATTATTGTAAATCATAATTTAAACTAATTTACTAATTACTAATTCCAATTCCAATTCGTGAATTACTTAAACTGGTTTGATCTAACATTTAACTAATTGAATCATTGTTATTGATTAGAGTAATTGCCACAAAAAAAAAAAAAAAAAAAACAATTTTAACATGATTTTTTTGCTATTAGCAAATTTAACATAATTTTCAATGTCCAGTGTATTTGTAACCAGCGGGCAGAATTCAGTCAAATTTTTAATTCTATGAGTTTATTTAATATATGTTTATTATATGTAGTAGTATCAATTGGAGATTTTCTTCATAATTTCTGAAAATTTGAGGATTTTTAAATGCTTGAAACCAGTCCATTAGTTATAAATATAAGAAAACTTGTAAGTTATGTTAAATTTGCTAATAGTCAAAAATCATGTTAAAATTACAATTTTTGGAAAGTTTATGATTTTTTCAAAAATTACCTTTATTAATTAATCTATGATAGCAGCAAGTTGGTCCAATGAGCCCAACGATATAAACCTTCATCACACAACTTAAAAAAATTATACACATCATGAAAATTAGTTGTGATACTGTAATTGGAAAACATTTAATAACAATTGGAAATTGTATTTTAACATCTTTATCTAATTATGGATCCAATGTCAGAAGAACATTAACCGATTCAATGTCTTTGTTATATGATGATGTAATTATCATAAATCATATATAACTATATATTATATATGAAATATAAAGTGAGGCTATAATAAATATTATAATAAAATCATTATTATAATTTAATATAAGAAGTACGTACTAATAAGATCAACATGCATGAAACTTGTGATTTAATATAAATATGGTAACTCAATTTTGAAAAATCAAAGTGTGAAAACAAAGAAAGAAAGTATGTAACCTCAAATGGACTTATTTCATACAAATACACACGTGTTACATTGCATCCGGGATTTTATTAATGAAAGTAAATACAAGCAGCAGCGTAAAAAATAATTGTAACATAAGAAATACAGTATTGATCTAAAACAAAATAATAAAAAACTAGTATCTCATTTCAATCGAAAATTATTTGTCCACTTGTTCTGCTAATAGAAGGCTTTCATTGTCCAGAATGTGCAACCACCACCTCTTACACAGTGTAGTGTTGCTGGATGGCTTCAATGTCCAATCCCTTCAACTTCACCACTGATTCCACGTGTCCCTTCAGAGTATGAAGCTCCCTCAACCTGCATCGATCACGCAAGTTTTCTAGTAAGAAATCGAACTAATTTTGTAGTACAACATTGATTAGTTATGAAGCTATGATACGAACCTTGCGATCTCAGCTCGTTTCTTGGCCTGTTCGGCTATTTCAGAGAGTTCTTTGTAGCTCTTCTCTTGGCCGCCACCATTGTCGTGAGAGAGGCCGTGAAGGGTTCGTTGAGCCACCACCCATTGCGCCTCTCTCGCGCCCTTGCCAAAGTCCTTCTTGGTAGTGAATGCAGTCTAACAATGGCAGAGAGAAATGAGAAAAGAAAATGCAACTCAATAGAGATCAAAGCTTAATTTTCAGTTTTGTAAGACTTGCCATATTAGGAAAGTTAGTTGTAGTAGTTTAGTTGTTAGTTAACTTCCATTTCTGGTAAGTTTGTATAGGCTGTTCTCATCTATATATATGTACTACAACACTCTAATAGAATCATCTAGTTGAAATTTCATTTCTCCAAGATATATATGAAACCTTTCTTCATCAATATCATAAAGATGTATAGGATTGATCATACATTATTTTAAAAGTAGTTAAACTAGTCTCTTTCATTTTAATTTTATCGTGTTTTTGTCTTAAAATCCTTAATTCAGTTGGAATTCTATATATACTACGACTAATTTAGATGGTGTGACAGGAAGACAAACAACAATTAACAATCATATTTTCAATAAAAGGGACCGGTTTTGACACTTTTAAAAGAAAAAAGACCGGATTTTCCACGTAGTTATAAGACCAAATTTGCATTTTTCCGAGTGGATATGTATGTACCTTGTTTTGGATCATGTTGTCCCAGGCTTTGCCACTGAGTGCAAATCGAGTAATGAATTTGAGAATGTCGAGTGGAATGTAGGTGACAATGCTGTAGATCCAGATGACTGCAGCCCATCCCCATCCTATGCCTTTAATTCTTGCAAATTCCCAGTCAGCATACACAGCAATGATAGTTGCCAACTGGAATCATACACAGAGTTTGAGATACCAACTTAACACTAATGAAAAGAAACAGTTCTGGCTATAATGGCACTAACCATCTGTGCTATTAAGAAAGCACCAATGAGCAACAAACCAGGGCGTTCTACAAACGACCAGCTTCGTGATCTTGTCACGAAGATGAGGGCCTGACTGATAATGCTCACTTGAAGATAAACAGCAGCAGTTAGCTCATCTAGATTGTCCCTTATGGACTTCACACCAAAAGTATCCTACAACCAACCATTCACCAAACTTAGTTTTGTATCTTAATGATGAAACATTATATGTATTGGTAATGAAACATGATTTCATACAGTGAAGAAGTCAGTATCAGCTGCAAGGTAGAAGAAGACAACTGTCATGACAGCCATGTAGGCTCCAAGGACCACACCAGTGGCGAAGATCTCCTTGAGCTTCCATGAATCAGGGAGAGGGGATGGCTTGACCCTGTCCTTGGAGATGGTCATGATGGTCCCATCGTTGAGGATTGCAATGACCAGAACCATGAAAGGTGAGAAGTCGAATTTCCAGAGAAGAGCAATAAGCATGAACCCCATCACAATACGGATTGTGATGGAGACTGCATAGATGGTGTAGTTCTTCATTCTTTGGAAAATGGCTCGGCTGGTTAGGACTGCGCTCACGATCACACTGAGCCCTGGCTCGGTCAGGACAATGTCTGACGCACCTCTAGCTGCATCGGTTGCATCAGCCACAGCAATGCCGATGTCTGCCTTTTTCAGAGCTGGTGCGTCGTTCACACCATCTCCAGTCATGCCACAAATGTGCTTTCTATCTTGCAACCTCTTCACAATCTCGTACTTGTGTTCTACATGGATAAATAATGTCATTTATTGAAGTGGGCTTGTTAGTGTTTGATTGTGTGTGTGTTGATTGGTTAGTTACCTGGGAAGACACCGGCAAAGCCATCAGCCTTCTCAATGAGCTCATCAATGGGGATTGAAGCAATGGATTCATCCTTGCTCTGACCAAGAAGGGAAGAAGATGGGTACATGTTGGTTCCCATGCCAAGTCTACGACCCGTCTCTTTACCTATAGCTAGCTGGTCACCAGTGATCATCTTCACGTTGACTCCAAGGTCAAGAGCTTTTCTGATTGTCTCTGCACTATCGTGCCTTGGAGGGTCGAACAAAGGCAACAAACCAACAAACTCCCAAGGCCCGCCAGCTGCATCTTTGTTTTTCTCAGGAATAGTCTGAATCACATAAAACAATCTAGTTTAGAAAAACAAAAAAGGAACATCTTTCTTGTCATTGTGTAAATGATCAGATATATTGCTTGTACCTGTCGTGCAACACCAAGAGAACGAAGACCACGGTTTGCAAAGTTGTCAATGATCTCATGAGCTCTTTTCAGTTCAGCCCCTTTTAGTTCACAAAGTTCAATGATCTATCGGAGTTTAAAACAAGTCAAGTCATCAATGTTTTGTACTAAAAGAGAGTGCATAGATATATGAAAGGAGAGTGTTTGTGTTTAATTACTTGTTCAGGGGCACCCTTACTAGCTCTATGCCAGTTTCCATCAGTGTCATAATAGGTAATAGCAGTACGTTTCTCGACCGGGTTAAAGGGCAAGAAATGCACCTCAGTAATGCCAGCTCTAGCCTAAAAAACACCTCACAGCAAAGAGAATAATAAGCAATCAAAATAACTGCATTTTCCAGATATCAAGAGTTGGGAATTCCAAATACCTCCTTAGGATCAGCCAACATATTAACAATGGAAGCATCAATGGCATCTTGGTTCTCAATCCTAGAGGCCCTAGCAGCAGTCAACATGAGGCCTTCCTTATCCATATTCTTAGAAAACACCTCAATTAAGGATTTATCAACTGTAAGCTTGTTAAGTGTAAGAGTCCCTGTTTTGTCACTACAAAGCACATCCATTCCCGCCATTTCCTCAATGGCGGTCATCCTCTTCGTGATGGCCCCTTGTTCGGATAGCCGGTGGGACCCAATAGCCATGGTCACAGACAACACTGTGGGCATGGCAATTGGAATACCTCCAATGAGCAACACAAGTAGATTGTCAATTCCATCTCTGTACTTCCTATGTTGAATTGGGTACATTACTACAATCTCAATTATCATCCCCACAGCAATGGAACATATGCAGAAGTTTCCAATGGCAGTCAACACCTAATCAAGAAAACATGATCAACTCAATCTTTATCCAAAACAACATGGACTGAGTCACTTAGACATATCATGATATTACACAGCACATACCTGTTGAAAATGTCCCACATTGTTAGTACTATCAACAAGATGAGCAGCTTTGCCGAAAAAGGTGTGGACCCCAGTGGCTATAACCACAGCCTCAATCTCACCCTGCTTGCAAGTTGAACCAGAGAACACCTCATCACCAGGGTTCTTGGTCACAGGGAGAGACTCCCCAGTGAGAGCTGCTTGGTCAATCTTGAGAGGATCGCCCTCCAAGAGACGAGCATCAGCCGGGATAATATCTCCTAGCTTGACACTGATCAAATCCCCTGGAACCAGAATTGAGGCCTCTTGCTCACCCCACTTCCCATCTCTCAAAACCTATACATATTACACATATTTAACCACACACTTATGTTCAAAAATCAAGATCCAATGATGGCATTTCTTCGAATAGATTATGAACACAATATTGTACCTTGGTTTGGGGAGCAAGACCAGCCATAAGGGCAGCTGCAGCATTTCCAGCATTGTTCTCTTCAATGAAACTAATGGTGGAGTTGATGAGCAGCAACACTGTGATACCAACAAAGTCTTGCCAATCTGGAGGCTTCCCCTGCATTCATCACAACATTAATTCAGACAATATGATCAGATGAAACACTAATGCTAGATCAAAATCAAAAGAAGGGTAGAGTTAGAATTTAATTTACCCCTCCATTGGCCAAAACAATGGCCATAATAGCAGCACACTCCATAACCCATGAAAGAGGATTCCACATAAACCCCAAAAACTTGAGAATTTTGCTCTCTTTCTTCTCCTCAAGTTTGTTGGGGCCAAAAATCTCAAGCCTGTTTGCCCCTTCTGCTGATGTCAAACCCTCCCTCGAACATTTTAGATGAGTAAAGACTTCTTCAATAGGGATTGTTTCCTACATAAATCAAACATAAAAAATCCAATAAATCACTCATACTTTCACCAAAAATAACATTCATGTTTGATCACTATAAAAAACAAGAAAAAACAAAACACACTTACAAGATCAACAGTTTCATTCTTGATCGCTTCGAGTGAAATATCAGACGCCATTTTCGATTTTGAATTTTCAAGAAAGAGAGAATCCCACTTGGGGAATAAGATTGAGGGTACACTATCCCTCTATACTGTTCTTCCTATAGCCTCTTAACACTCTTTTCTCTTGAAAAAAAAAAAAATCGATTTTATTTCGACAGTTCAGTGATCTTTTTTCTGGGTTGCCATGCAAAATAAGTAATAACCACAAACAGTTAAGATGCCCCATCTCTCGCCTTTATATTTAGCCAGTTTCTGTTGCTCGTTGAGCTCTCTATAATGGCGGACGATCAAACATTTTTCAACCTCTTTACTTATTTATTTATTTATTTCGATAATATGTGTCCAGTAATTGAAGGGTTTTTACCTTAAATTATGGGGTGCCATGTATGCTATTTATTTGCTCAATATTAAGATTAACTATTTTCTTGAACTTCTCGTTGCCTCAACTGCTGTTAGTAATT
Source organism: Scutellaria galericulata (assembly GCA_946896805.1). Classification (NCBI taxonomy): domain Eukaryota; kingdom Viridiplantae; phylum Streptophyta; class Magnoliopsida; order Lamiales; family Lamiaceae; genus Scutellaria; species Scutellaria galericulata. The sequence goes on from OX335790.1 coordinate 18,184,663, forward strand.
TTTTTTTTTTTTTTTATAGTAGCATGTCTTCCTTCTTATTTAATTAGTAACTGTGTGAATGAGGCTTATACAATGACCAAGTAAATTAAATTAAAATTATATTTATTTTTAGTGTTTTAGTTTAATGTGATTAACATATATTTTGTATACACTTTTTCCATATTTTCCACGTGATCAAATTCTATCCAAATAAGATGGTTATAATCGATTAAAGACTGACTATCACACATTTTTAGCTAATACAAAAACCCGTTTACATGAAATGATGTTATAAATCTTTATCTATAAAAGTAAGGTTTGGGACTCCAGAGCTTGACAACTCAGCTTCTAGAGTGAGTTATTTACTGAGAGGCGATGACAATTAATTTGTTGAAAATAGGGTGTCTTCCTAAAGTTCTTGCCGTGACGATCTTGCTAAAAAGATGTTTGCGGCCCTTTTAATCTTTATAAGTATATCAATCTCATTATTACTTTTGCTTTAAAATGTTGAAATGAATGTTGTTGTTTACTACATGATCATTGGTTGCATTTACCTGGAAATCATTTTTTATTATCTGATTGGAGATTATATATTATGTAGGTATGAGTACTAGTAGTCCACTCGCGCTATGCACGGTTTTTATTTATTGTGTTAATATTTACAATTTGTAATAATATAATGAAGTTGCATAAACTAACATGTTATTCATAACATCTTTTATTATTTAAATTTAAAACATGTACCATATATAAATGATTTTTCATATTACTCATGTGTGTTGCATGAATTATCATATAACTTTAAAAATTTTGATTGTTAATTTTATTTTTAAACATTTTTATTTTATTTGTTGATTTATATTTTCGTCAAATTAAAATTATTATATACAATAATATCATTCAATCATAATAATTAATATTTCCTTTTATATTTTTTATAATTTGTATATTCCACCCTCATACTTGAATTATTATATATAGTTTTCTTACATTATTCGTTCATTTCTCTCTCACAAAATTATTTGTTCAATTTGTGTTTAGTGTACAAAGACAATTTGATGGGATCTCCTTAGATGAAGATATGAGATAATAAGATCTGAAAGAACTTTTTTTACCCTTGAATGTTTAGCAAATCTTGTATTCTTTTTTTTTTTTTTTTAGTTTTATATAGATTTGAGAAATCATTATATTTACGATTTTTTATTGTTCCCTTTTTCTTTAGACAATAAGATTTGGAGGAATTTTTCTACCTTTGAATGTTTAGAAAATCTTGTATTCTTTTTTTTTTTTTTTAGTTTTATATAGATTTGAGAAATAATTATATTTTCGATTTTTTCTTGTTTTTTTTCTTCATTCTTTGTATATCCTCTTTTTTGTTTTCATTATCGATGCATCTCTCTTTTGTTGATAAATCACTATATTTTTCTCCATCTTTTAGTTTTACATACATTTGAAAAATCAATGTATCTCTCTCTTCATCTCTTAGATTTATATAGATTATAGAATAGCTTCTAAAGTAAGATTGATTTTTTTTTCTTCTTATTAAAGAATAGCTTATCAAGTAAGATATACAATTTTTTTATTTTTTTTATTTTTATTGACATGACACTTTTACGGGGGAAAGTGACAATCTTGTAATTTTTGCCAACTTTTTTGCTTTAATATATAGTATAGATAACATGTTTCTCATGTAATGTTGCTAAATGAATGTGGATATTTGCAATCTTTGTCAAACTATGACAAACACATTTTAATCTGGATTTGGGAACTTAGGAGATGAATATTTCAATTTATTGTTGCACCATTCAATTGATACATTTTCTTTTTGTGAGTTGAAAGTCGGTTCCTCATCTTCAAGTTGTAAATATATAATTATCATGGCATACATATTCGTTATTTTGTCAGAATTTTTTATCGACTTCACTTTCACATATGGTAAAAGTAAATTTACATGATTCTAATGGACCAAAACAACTTTCAAAAACAAAGTGAAAATTTATCAACAGCAATCCAAATCATTTGAGATGAAGTTTATACTAAAGAAATCTCAAATCAAAGTATTCACTAGTATAATTATAATGAGTCCGAGTCTCAATACCCATAAGCAAAGCCATTTCTTGTAAATTCATTTGTGATTGTGGATTATAGATTGTGGAATGAATTGACAAGTCTAACCATATTTTTTTGCACAAAAATTTATATGAGACGGTCTCACGGATAGTTTCCGTGAGACGGAGCCCTATCACTCACAAACAATACGTGAATTGTGGGATTTGAATAGTGAGTGATTGGGTTGTGGATTGACCCGTCTTACGCAATGCAATAAAAATTCGTAAGATGGTTTCACAAAAGACTCACTCTATCATTTGAGGCCATATAGCTAGCTATGATATCCATATATCTTTAATTAGAATTGTAGCAAAAACAAATTTATCGTATTTTAAATGTACATTTATCATTTATCATGTGCTAATGTGTAGTCATTGGAAAATGTTTAATACCCACCTTATAAAAATATATTTTATCCATTCATAAAAAAATATGTTTTTTAATCCATTTTTCAGCCATGCATATTTCTAGAGATCTGATGAACACTGAGATCTGAATGATCTAAAAGCTCCCGGCCAACTTGATATGACAAATTTCAATGTTCATCATCTTAATTTGTCATCTCAAAACTCGAGATCTTGAATTAGCTCATGTAAATCAAGATTTATAATTTTTTTCTTTTGTTTGTTCTTATGTGTTTCTTATAAAAAAAAAAAAAAAAATTCAAATAGCATATACTTAACTATAAAAACAAAAAACAATATCTATTATTAAATAACGAAACAGATTGTGATCAATAACTCAAGCAAGTTGAGAAAAGTTGAAAAAGTTCTGCTGAGCTTAGAATCTGTGTCAATTGCTCAAGAACCGGCCGAATTCTGGTCGAACCGGACACTGCATGAAAATTGTGCATGGACCGGTCCTAGGGTTGATTTGATAGTGGATTGGCTGCAGTTTGGCTAATCTGATCTGTATTCGTTTGATTTGATAGTGGATTGTATTGGTTCTTTCTTTCTCCCCTGGATGTAGGTCAAGTTTTCTTGACTGAACCACGTTAATTCTTAGTGTTTTCGTCGTTGATTATTTGATTAATCTCTCTTATACGTAACAAGGGTTTGTGGTTCAAATTGGTGATTATTTTGCAGGTTGGTTTTGATTGAGTTTGATCAATTTCATGATGTTTAACTAACATAGATCTTAATTAATAAAGAAAGATGGCTATATATATGAAGATGTACTCTGGGAAATTTAATCAACGAACAATTACAATCCTGAATGATCTAATCAATCGATCTCCTACATCAAAGCTAAATGCATGTGTTCGATATTTGATCCACAACCATCTTGCTCGCATACAAACACTCTCTCATGACCATAACTTTGAAGCTGCAAAAATAATTAAAAAAAGTATTTATAGAAATTTATATATATATATAATATATAAATGACATATATAGCTTGTGTAGGAGAAAAATATGAATGTTTACCTGTTTTAGAAATTTGCCACTTGTGATCACCATTAACAGCCCAAAAGAAGTATCCACGAAGCCCAAGTTTTCGAGCATACCCAATCTTGACACCTACAGACCTAGCATCATCGTACCCAACCCAATAACTATTCGCAACCGAATAAACCGAAATCGTCTCCAAATCAAACACCACCTTAGCCTTATTATCCTTATTAAACTTCACCACCTCAGCAAAAGTCAACACCCCGGTCCTATCCGGGCCCGGGCCCACATCGACCGCGGGCGCACCAATCCCATGATTGGTGGGGTCCTTCAGCTGCCACGTCCTCCCATACAACGGCAACCCCATTATCAGCTTGCTTCGGGGCACCCCGACCCGGACCCACGACTCAAGCCCGTAACTCGTGCTTATATTCGTCTTCGGGTCGAACAGCGCCGCCTGTGCCCCCGTGGCAGTTGGGTCCCACCCGCCATGATAGTCGTAGTTCATGATATTAATCCAGTCCAAATTCCGGCTTATCGAACCGGCCGGGTAGGCCCGGTTCGGGCCCATGAGGAACGTGTCGGCCGAGTAGTACACGGCGGCGGCGAGGAGGAGCGGCGGCCGGCTGGTGGACTCCGCCTCCTTCTGCACCGCCACGCGCCACTCGTCGAGCAGAAACCCTAAGTTCTCCATGTCTTTGCTGTCCTGAGGAAACTCCCAGTCGAGATCTATTCCGTCGAACCCGAACTTTCTAGCGACTTCTATGCTCGAGCTAATGAAGGCCGAGCGCGACGGCGCGTGGGCCGCCATGCGCGAGAAGAGCGCCGTCCCCTCGGCGGCGCCGCCGACGGAGAATAGGGTTTTGACCGGGGGCTTTTTGGCGTGGAGAGTTGAGGTGAAGTTGACCAGGAGGAGGGATTGTGGATGGTCTATGTGGAATTTGAATGTAACGTTGTCTGGAGTGAGAAATGCGTAGTATATGTGAGTGAAGAGCTTGGTTTTAATGGAGGATGGGTCGAAGCCTGGGGCCCACGAAGGATAATATGCGCCTTTGATCACCTGATTATTAGAGTGAGAAGCCATTGTAGAAGAAGCAGTGAGAAGCAAAGCTGCTGCATATATGCAGAGCTTCTGAGCTCTCAGTGATGCCGCCATTGTTGAAGCTTGGGAATAGAGGATACTTGTATATATATGGGGAGAGATTGAGGAAATTGATGAATATATGATCATTATATTGTGTGGTTTATCATGTTGTGGTTTGGATGGATGTGTTTACAAGTATAGGTGGAGTAGTTTTCTTTGAAGTTGAAAAGGAATTAATAGAAAATTGTGTTTCATATTTTATGGTTTGAATAGTATAAGCGGTTGACAGATTGAGTAATTCTTTTACCATCTATCCAAAGCCGTCTCATTTTTCCTCAATTAAAAATTGGGACCTTTTCAAACATTAATTCTTTATTTTTCTCTTTATTTTTTATGACTATAGTAAGCTAGTGCCGCAACTCATGCCTTGACGAAGAAGAGTCCTTTTTGTGTTAGTCATTATGTTTATCAAGAAGTGTCATATATTATTCATTTATTCTACATTTACTAGAAGTTTCTTGTAATTTAGTTGATCATCAATGAATTTTCCATTTTAAAAAAAGTATGATATATATATATATATATATATATATATATATATATATATATATATATATAAAAGATGCATGAAATATGTGTTGTCTATTTTTGAAGAAGGAAAACGACTTTTCCCCCTAGATATCCAGAAGGCTAGACCACCAGTGAATTTTATTTAAGAATAATTTTTTGTTTTTTTGGAAAGCATTATTCATTGAGTAACACTTTTGTGCACCAGTTGCACCGTGCAATCCATACATTTATGTTATAAATGTAGTACTTTTATGTTATAAATGTAATACCTTTATGCATGTTCATTTTAAAAGGTACGGATATTTATACATAAATGTACTATATTTATAACATAAATGTACTATATTTATAACATAAATGTATGGATTGCACAAAATTTCACTTCTATGCAACTGGTGCACATAAATTTTTGTGTTATTCATTATCTTTTAAGTCTATTGCCTTGTGGTATAACTTTTTTGAGTTTAATTAACTAATTCCTCTTGCATAATTGTTCTGTGGTGGGGATAATAAAACATGGATTTTTGAAATGCATTGAATTACATAGCATTAGGGTGCTCACATTATATAGAATATAACTGATCTTGATCTTGTTAGATCGTGTTATGAATTTAATTCGGTAAAATGGATCGATCCACAATTCAAAAGGCACAAAATAAAGTTAAGGTTGAGTTGTGTGGATATTGGCCTGGCTTTGTTTCATGAAGGTATATATGTGAGTCGATCTAATATTATTAAGTTTTTGTATATTATATAATAATATAACGCTGATGATTTGCTGATCAATATATAATTATATATAACATTGTCATTTATTTTAATGCATTCATGTTTATTTTAATATCTTCTGAATATATATAACGCAGCTTGATGACCCCAATCACTATTTTAATTTCCCACATCAATTTGTAGAACCACCCATGATTGGACCATTCTAATTGACTTCTTCCCCTTGTCTCTATGATCATATTCTTCAAACCACAAATTAAGGACAAGTCAATTTGGCAATTTGTTTTCGACCACGATTCTTCTTTCAATTTTTAGGTAATGACTTGGTTTGCAGTTTATTTTAGTCTTATTTAGGGTAAATGACACTTCACCCCGATTAATTAATTATACATTTTCGCAGAGAATCTATAGATATCAAGATAAAGTCATTCAAATGCCACAAAATTTAATAATAAAACACTCTTCACTGGATGCAGCTCGTATCATCAATATATAAGAATATGAATGTTTTGGATTTAAGGTGATTTTTACAAGTTTGAATTTGCGATTTAAAAAAATCTTGTAAGTATGAATTTTGAAAATCTTGTATTTATTAATTTGAGATTTTATAGGATAAAATTATAGTTAAAATGTTATTTTCACATTTAAAAAATAGATGTTGTTTGTTGGGATTTGTAGAAAAAGTGGAAAATGCAGATGATTTAATGGGAATTGTAGGGGAAAAAAAAAAGAAAAGAAAAGAGGAAAAGTAGAATAAAATTGTAGGATTAAATAATGATCTTCTACCCACTATGGACATATCTTAATAAACTTACTGTTTATGTATAAAAATCTAATCCCTTTAAATATTGTGATTTGAAATTAATGATTGTATTGAAATAGTCAGTCCTTAGCATACATGTTGTAGGATTTTGTAAATTCTTGTGAAATGAATTGAATGCATCCAAAATTTAGATGGGTCAACTCTATCCAAACACCCCTAAATTTCTATTTTATTAATATCTCGTATCAAAACTACGTGGTTTTGATATAAAATTTAATGGTGGTTCAAATCAATAGTTAAGTTAGAAAACCTATTGATATACAAATTAAGTAATTTTGATGTGAGACACAAATGGAACCAAAGTTTTAGATTTTAAGAATCCGAACGGCTCTATATTAGACTGGAAAACGAAAATTGCGATAATAAGTGGATTGGTTTGTATTCCTAATACATATGGCTAAAAGCCCAAATAATAGATCCAGGTTCTAAGATTTTCCAACTGTATCGTTGTGATGGATCATAAAAGGGAAAAAAAAAAAAAACAGTGTTTGCCATATCAGTAATTGAGTCCATAGATGTTTTGAATTTTTTTTTTCTGGTCATTTATTTATTTTGTTTAAAAGAAGTATGATTATTTAATATATTCTCTGGTGGCTTAATATGTTTGTTTTACAGGCCATAGTTAGCATTCCAAGAGTTCAAGAGGCACTATACCAAATTACTATAAAGCCCATGAAATTTCAAAGGAAGGATGGCCTAATGGCCCTAATCTGCGTCGACATGTAAACCTTCGTATAGGACGTGTGTATTCAAAATAATGATATTTAAACAATATTTAAATAATTATATTTTAAAAGAAAAAATATTACTTTTATTACTTATGACCTTATTGAAATCTTTTAATTACAAAATGAAATAAATGGGGCTAAGTGTTTGATAGAAGATCTAAGTAACAATATAATTATGAGTAGTTAAAAAATAAAAACAATAATAATAATTACCACTCCCTCCGTCCCAAATTAATTGTCACTTTAGCATTTGAGATTTCTCCCAAAATATTTGTTATCATAGGAATTCAAGAAACATTTTCCTCAATTCTTCCAAAATCACCCTCATTTATTCTTCCTCATTAAATGTTTTATTATCTCAAAGTGAGTATTGGAAATATAAAAAGGAAGGAAAAAAATTATGAGTAGATCAATCATTTTGTAAGTCTCCTTATTAATTTGTATGAAAAATGCTAAAACGTCAATTAATTTGGAACGAAATGAGTAGTTTCCTAGTAGCTAGAAAAAACATTGGATATATAACTAAATAAATACTACCAACTTCCAACCTTTTAGGCTCTTAATAATTATGCATTAAATCCACTAATTCTAGAGTGAGTCTCTTATCAGATCGTCTAACGAATTTTTATTACTTTGCGTGAGAAGGGTCAACCCACCACCCAATTACCCACAACTCATATTCTATAATTCACATGTTGTTTGTGGACGATGGAGTTCCATCTCATGGTAATTATCTGTAAGACCGTCTCACATGAGTTTTTGTGCTAATTCAAATGCTAATTTTTTTTGTTGGGAGGTGCGGTTGGACTCTTTAACAATTAATAATTACTTAATCTTTTACTTTGAAAAATAAATCACATTCTATCAAGGTAAAAAATATAATAAAATCACTATTTAAATAATATAATGCACACTTATATACCAAGATAGTATGGCCTTCACACTATTTGGTATGATGGAATGTAATTAGGTGGGAATGGAGTGAACTCAAGAATTGAATGGTGATGGGAAATGAATGGTATAAAAATATTGATTCATGTGATTGGTATCACAAAGGAATAAGAAATGAATGAAATAATCATTATGATTATATTTTATAATTGATAACTATAAATAAAATGTATAATATTAAATCAATCTTTATTTGACCAAATTACCTTCCACTATAATTTTATTTAATATTCATATTCAATATATCACTCAAATTTAAAATATTTGGCATATTTAAATTTAAAAATAATTCTTTTTATAGAAAATTAATAATCGTACTAATATTAAGATATATTATATTTATATATTTTATTTTTTAATTTTATTATTAGTTTACTATTTTTGTACTATTTACATATTCTTAAAGTAGTTAAATAATAATAATAATAATAATAATAATAATAATAATAATAATAATATTTCTAAAAAATAATATTTTAGTTACAATTTATTTATATTTTTTTAAATAATCTATTATCTATCCTAATATTCATTTATCTTATTTGTATGTGCTTACAAATATATATATATATATATATATATATATATATATATATAAATCTTATACCAGAACTAAAATTATTTGTATTATTAAAATTATATTCATATTATTTTATTATGTTTTTAAGATTTTTATATTTATTAATTTTTTTATACTATTTATGTATTTAATTTTTTTTGCTATTTTTTATATTTTTATTTTATATTTATTTTAAATTATTAGTTATTATTTTATATTTTTATAAATAATTATATTATTTACACAATTTTATATAATAATTTAACATGTAGTTAATTTGTGAAAACATAAAATAAATAATGATAAGAGTTTATTATTACTACCGCCCATTATGTTTGCCGTGTGGCAATTTTGCCCTTTTTGAATTTGGGCTTGCAATTTTGGACTTTATTTTTCAAAATTTAGCAATTACTGCCCAATTTCGACCCGAATTGCTTAATTGGGCTGAAATCGCACGTTTTTTGCACGTGACTCCTCAATTCGGGCTGAAATTGCTGACATGGCCCATCATTTTTTTACATGGAATTTCCTTTTTTTTTTTTACTCACAAGTGTATTAGCAACTGGGACCCGCAATGACACATCACTCAAATTTAAAAAAAAACGGTAAAATCATAAGACACATCACTCAAATTAGTGTAAACCTAAATCCCTAAATTGCAAGCCCGTCACCTTAAATCCTTAGAACCCTAAATCCCCAAAATTGAAGAACACCCCACACTGCTCGTTGCAAAAATTCCATTGGGAAGAGCTCGTCAATCTTCAATGTCATTCATAACAGGTGCGGTGGATTGCAATTGTGGAAGAAGAGCTGTAGTTCGCACGTCTTGAAGCAATGACAATCTAGGAAGGAGGTTCAATTCTTGCCTCCATTATAATGTAAGTAGACATTTAGCATTCCATTTTCAATTTTGAAGGAACTGATGTTAGTTTTGGTTAGAAATAGGCATGAAAACAGTTTGAAGTTGGTAGTTTGATATAGGCATGAAAACAGTTTAGAAATAGGCATGAAAACAGAGCCTTCTTGTTAATTCCTTGTTTGAATATTGCAGAGAGGTGGCTGTCGTTTTTCACTTGGGAGGACCCTCCTATGTGTCGTAGATCAGTAGCTTTGATTCCTGGTCTTTTGAGAAGAATCAATGCAATGAATGCAGAGAATGGAAGATTGAATAACACCATTAACACCATGGTTCAAGAGATTGAGAAAGTGAAGTATAACAATAGGATGCTCGTGAAATTGGTGGTTTTTATTCCTGTAATTTGCAGCTTTTGTTATTGGTTTTGGTTTAAGATGGTTTAGGCTTGTGGTGGATTAGGATGGTTGATATGGTGAATGGATTTTGGTGAATTGTAATATTCAAGTTTGGTGAATTGTAATGTTTAGTTATCTGAATTGTAATGGCCTAATTATGTAGACCATATTTTGTAATGTTCAATGTGGTGAAATGTGAATTTTTTTCTTTTGCAGTACACTGATTCACCCTTACTTATATTTTGGAGTATCTTGCTTATATCTTGCTTATATTATTGGGTATACATCTCATCTGGTGAATGTAAACTATCTTTGGTTTGAAGACAACAAAATGCAATGGTGTTGGATAAATGCATAAATGAACCTGTGAATCCATAAATGCATAATAAGTCTGCTTAACACAATAAATTGACTTGGATAGATGATAAATACCTCCAACATTGTGTGTAGTTACAAAATAAGTCATGGTGTTTGTTAATTTGTAAAATAAATATTGGTGTCTTGTTTAACAAAATATTCAAGAGAGAAACTGAACATTGACTACTTCAAAATACATTAGAACAGAACAATTTTATCCCTTCTTTAGTGGTTTTTGTAGGTGAGAAAGAAGAACAAATTTTTTGCCTTCACTTGTAGGGCCCTTCGGCCTTGAAGCTAGTTGACCTTGTTGCAGCTGGTCATACATTGTAGGCCCTGGAATTGGAGGTGTTGGGACAGTAGTTGTGCTTGGAAATTGTGATTCTTGAGTTATGATGTCTTGCATCAGGTTTTCCTCTTCATCCTATATAAAAAAATAGAAAAGTCAGACAAGTTGATAGAGGTGTGTTTAGACTTAAATTTGTTCAGATAAAAGAAGCCTTACTGTGGGATCTACTCCATCAAAAACAACATCAGCAACATGATCACTTAGTGGAAGGTTGGTCATTGCTTCCTATAAACAAAGTAAATCAAGCAATATAAGTTTCACTGATCACTCAAGCAAATCAGCAGGTTGATCACTCAAGCAAATCAGTTTCTTCCCATAAAATCATCTCATTTATCCCCTTAATGGATGATTCATAAACCATCTTATAGACATTCACTGTGTAATGCAAGTCCACAAAGTCTTGTGGTTCAAGTTTTTCACTGAATATGATACATAATGCATGCTTACATGGAATCCCACTTAGTCCCCATAGCCGACAAGAACACTCTTTTGATTCCAAGTCTACGGTGTATTGACTCCCATCAATGCAAGCAATCTGATAGTGCAACCTTTGTCCTTTGATTGGTATGCAATCACTAACCCTTTCACTTCTCTTTTGAAGGATTTTGGAGATCCTTGAACACAAATATCCATTCCACTTTTTATCTGTCATTTATCTATGATCATTGAGTCTTTTCATCAGCCATGATCTGATCCACTCCAACATGCTGATAATGGACAGCTTCCTTGCCTCCACAATGCAAACATTAAACACCTCACAACAGTTGTTTAGCAACATATCAGATTTGGGATGCTCAGAGAAGTGGGACTTACTCCAGCCTTCAGGTGACTTGTCACTCAACCATTCCCAAGCATTTTCATTTTGAGTCTTTAAGGCCAACATTGACTGCTTGAAGTCCCCCACTGTACTTGCACAAGTAGCCCTCCACAATGCATTTTTCAATTCTAATCCCCTAAAGCCAGCTATTTTGAAGTTTGCATGCAAATGCCTAACACAAAACCTATGGGATGAACCTGGAAATACCTCACTAAATGCTTGAATTAACCCTTTCTGTTTGTCACTGATGAATGTCATCTCATAATCCTTATATATGCTCAAATCAACCTTCAACACCCTTAAGAACCACTCCCAAATATCTGCATTCTCCTTGCAAACAACAACATAAGCTATGAGATATATGTTGTTGTTGCCATCAACCCCCACAGCTGTTAGTAGCATTCCTTTGTGTGGACCTTTCAAGAAGCACCCATCCACTCCTATGATAGGCCTACACCCTGCCATGAACCCCTCTTTGCAAGCACAGAGACAAACATACATCCTATCAAACCTCTCATTTAACCCATCATCTGTCTTCTTAGTCCTTATAATAACAGTGGAACCAAGGTTGCTTCTCCTCAATTCCTCTGCATAGTCCCACACTCTTCCATATTCAGCATCTGGATCACTTTTCAATAATTTCAAGGCCCTTGTCCTAGCTCTATAAGCCACATCTCTAGAGACACTACATCCAATATATTCAATTATGTCCTGTCTAAACCCCTGCATTCTTCTCTTAGGATCACTAATAAACTTCTTCATGTACTTCTCACTCAACCATTTAGACTTCACATTTCTTACATTTCTAGTGGATGGACAGGTGTGTTCATCATTAAACAATCTGATCCTATAAGTCTGCTCATTAAAAACCTTAATCACTCTCCACTTGCATTCACTCACAACACATCTTGCATAACATCTACTGGGATCACTTTTGGTAAATATAACACTTCTATGTGTTTTAATAGCATGTGAATTGACAGCCCTTTTAAAGTCATCTCTATTACCAAAAGTTAACCCTACACTTAGCACAAGATCATCATACACACATTGAGGATTGAAAATAGGGAAATTATGTGGTCTATCATCACCATCAGAGTCTTTATACTCATCAAAATTAAGATCTTCCCCAATAACATCCTCATCAGACCAGTCTGACCCTGCCCCCTCCACACCTTCTTCAGCCCCAACCTCTCCCACATCAGCATCTGCCCCCTCTACAGCCTCTGCCCCCCCTACACCACCCCTTTCTTCATCAATTATGTTTTCAGAATTAATATGCTGCTCATCCACACTAATACCATCATCACTACTTTCATCTTCAGATATATCATCCATTAACTCAACAATCTCATCTAAGTTCACCTCATTTACCTCAACATTTTCAATTAAATCCAAATTTTCAACATAAACATGAACCCTCCTAACATTCAAATTCATATCTAACCATTCAATTAACATTTCATCACTACTTAAAAGAATGAACTCATTATCCCTCATAAAGTAGAACCTTCTATTCCATTGCCCCAAATATAATTTTGTCCATTTATGCAAATCTTCTACAGTCACTTTGTCAGCAATTACATAGTCATATATACTAGAAGCCCCACCCGTATATGTAGCTATAAGAGAAAAATTAAATTCACCTCCATAATGAATGTCTACTGTAATTTGTTTGGTGCTTGGCTCTGTTAATAGAAAAAATGTGTATTCAGCATATTTAAACCCTGACTTGTCACCCACACATAATAAATAAACATTTCTGCAAACACAAGTCTAATACCATAACCAATTAAATAAATCACCTCTATTAAATAAACCAACAGTAGACCACAATGCTAAACCATAACACCCCCACCCCTACCCCACATTTCTGCAAAAAATAAGTCTCACATTTGTATTTAAAGTTCAACAACCGATAAAAATATAAAAAAATCAAAAAAGCAGTGGACCACAATGCTAAACCATAACACCCCCACCCCTACCCCACATTTCAACATAAAATAAGTCTCACATTCGTATTTAAAGTTCAACAACTGATAAAAATATAAAAAAAAATCAGAAAAACAGTGGACCACAATGCTAAACCATAACACCTCACCCTTACCCCACATTTCTGCAAAAAAACAAGTCTCACATTCGTATTTAAAGTTCAACAACCGATAAAAACAAAAAAAATCAGAAAAACACCCACATTCTGCATAAATAACACCCCCACCCCTACCCCACATTTCTGAAAAAAAGATCCACATTTATATATAAAAGTTCCTAATTAACAATAAAAAGTAAAAAAAAGTCACAAACATTCCAACATTTTGCACAAAATTCAAGATACTACTCATTAAACAATATTGCCCTTTCACTATCGACAAACAAAAAAGGGGAAAACCAAGTCAATGACAACTTACCATATCGAGGAGGTGGGAAGACCTTCAGTTTGCGATCTCGTTTCCTCACCATCGCGTTCTGCCTGGAGTGATTTAGGGATTTAGGGTTCGAAGAAATTGGGGATTTAGGGTGACGGGCTTGCGATTTGGGGATTTAGGTTTTTAGAAATGTGTTTAATATTAGGGATTCAGGTTTACACTAATTTGAGTGATGTGTCTTATGATTTTATCGTTTTTTTTAAATTTGAGTGATGTGTCATTGCGGGTCCCAGTTCCTAATACACTTGTGAGTAAAAAAAAAGAAGGAAATTCCACGTCAAAAAATGATGGGCCATGTCAGCAATTTCAGCCCGAATTGAGGAGTCACGTGCAAAAAACGTGCGATTTCAGCCCAATTAAGCAATTCGGGCCGAAATTGGGCAGTAATTGCTAAATTTTGAAAAATAAAGTCCAAAATTGCAAGCCTGAATTCAAAAAGGGCAAAATTGCCACACGGCAAACATAATGGGCGGTAATACTAATAAACTCTAATGATAATTGTCAAAATTAATAAAAAAAACGTTCATTTTCTTCAAGTCAGGAATACGTAAGACTATAAGTTAGGAAGGAATGATCATTCCCTCATTCATGATAATACCAATTCATGCGGGGATAACCATTTTCACTTATAAAATATACCAACCAAAGGAATATGAATGAATGTAAGAATGATGATTCCGTTCCCACCACATTTCATGATACCAATCATGTTATTAATGATTATTATTTGGTTTGATTATTGAGTTGGTTGCTTTTGTAATAATTGTTAGTTTTTTTTTTTTGGGGGGGGGGGGGGGAATTAGTTGTGGTGTGTTGACATTGTAAATTTTGATGTAGTAATTGTATATCTATTGACGCAAACCCCATTTTTTAAAATCTTGAATGGACCAGTTAGTCTCTATTACATTTAATTTGGTTGGTTGATGTGCACTTACTCCTACTATCACATTTTCTGCACACACTGATATTTAAAACTTGGCGATTAACACACTCATTCTTTTGCATAAAGCCTCATGGTCATGACACGTGGACTTGGATTAAGTGTATAATAATTGTATGAATTAATTAATTGGTTCGAGTTTGAGGGTAAAAAAGTAGATGGTGATTGGCTATCAACATGGTACGTAGTGTGTGTGTCTATATATATATATATATATATCTTCATCGCCACTACATTTTCAACCAGTTTTCGAATATATAATTTATATAACTAATTTGGTATTTGAATATCAACTTTTAGAACAAGTTATAACAAACGTGTATACTATATATAAATTTAATGGAAAATTTATACCCCTCCATTTCATAGTATGTGATGTTCTGCGATTTAAATTTTGTTTCAAATTAAATGTTGTTTGAAATTTTTATACAATTTTATTCCCAAATTATCCTTATTAATATTCCTTAGCTAAAATTTAGGGATTTAGTATGAACATTTTATGGAATTAAGTTGATTCTCTTTCCAATCTTGAATCATAAATTTATTGATTAGTTAAAGTTATATTTATCCAATTTTAATGTTCCTTAATAAATGACAAAAACTCCAGAATGACACTTATTTTGAAATGGATGGAGTAGTTTTTAATTTAGTCCCTTAGATTTTTAGTTCTTTTACCTTTCCACTTTTATATTTTAATCATGTAATTTAATTATAAAGCTTGTGATTTTTAGCCCAGGAAACATGCTATAACATGTTATAATAATCTGATATTTTTGAGTTAAATACTCATTTGGCAAAGTAACATCCTAGGGTTTGGAATTTAGGAGAATAGAATTTTGAATTGACAATTTAGGATAATAAGTAGTGATAAAATATCGCGAATCAAGGAAAATTTGGCTTGAATGTTCTAATTGAATCCAAATGTCGTGTGAATAGTGAGTGAGGGTCGAACTCAATTCCAGAATAAGAAAAATCAAATTAATTAAGAAAATCAAGTTTGTTTTTACATAAAATAATAAATTATGGATTTTTTAAATTATAAAATAATTTATTTATTTTCAATTAATATTTTAAGATTTAAAAATTATTTTCTTCAAATATAAATATAGCAAGTGTAATTATAAAAAAAAAAAAAAAAAACTCATCATCAACAAATTTTCTCAATTTCAGCAAATTCAAGTTAAAACCCGCAAATGTCGACCTGCAAAGTATGATTCATATAATATTTGGACCCAATTAAAAAGTTCGAGTGAAAAGTATCCTCAATTCAAAAAATTGACGAGCTTTGCATACCAAAAATTAAGTAATAAAGGAAGGGAATAAATTGAAAATAAAATTTATATATATATTCCATTGCTTGGGAGGAAATTGCTTGTAACTCAAAATATTTGAAGTATACGTATTTTGTTAATTACTTGTGTTTGGAACCCAACATTGACAACTCCATAGCCACCAAATCAAGCTTCTCAATTGTTCCTCTCATTAAAGTAATTACCTTTATAATTTGATAATCATGTTACAACAGTATATACACATATATATATACACACACACACATTTATATATATATATATATATATATATATATATATATCCTCTCAACAAATTCTTCATGCCAGCATACGCAGCAAATGCTTTAACATAAAGTATGTTCAAAAGCTTCAACCTTGCATATAAATTTTCAATCACCTTGAAAATGAACTGATCTTTACGGCTAATGCAATCCATTAATTTAATTTATTCTTTCAAATTCAATGAATATAACTCATAAACATATTTGGTGATCGATCTAGCTTTGAGATATAGGGGTCACAATTGGGCTCTTGCAGAGTCATCATTTAAATTGCCCAATCATTACGTCAAGGTCAAACAAAACCGATATTGTTTCAATACTAAGTTGACTCGATATTCTTGATTTCAAAATTGGCTGAATTCGATGGTTAATTAGTTATATATACTTGGTTATCTAGACTGCAATAAGTATTTTGGCAAGGTAATAAAAAAGTTACACATGGTGTGTGTCATTAATAATATATATATATATATATATATATATATATATATATATATATATATTTGCATCACTTAAAAGTTACAATTTTCGTCATATAATTTAGGTCATATCTACTGTTTTACCACTAATTTTACGTATTTCATTTTTGATCCTTTAATTTTTTAATTTTATTCAAATTTTGACTGTAATTTCAATGTTTGCCTATGTGGATAGATGTGAATTTTTCAATTTCGGTATCCACGTAGTCAGAAATTGGTGTTTTGAGTAAGATCTAACCAATTTTTTTTTTTATTAAATAAAGATAGTTAGATGATAAAAATTGAAATATGTAAAATTAATGATAAAAATATAAACAAGATCTGATTTATTTGATGAAAATTGACTTCTATCGATGTTGAACACTATGTTTCATATCTGTGTAAAGATATTAAATCAACCATTTCTAAGATATTTTTAAGGATGGTCATGTCAACAATAAGGGCAAATTTGAGAGGAAAAGTGAAGGGGTCAAATTAAATAAAACTATAGAGCTAGGTTGTCTTTGACACCACTCTAGTGTAGTTTTCCAACTACACTTTGGAATTATGAAGAATTTTCCATTTCCTACCCCCTTTAAACTATTCAATTCTTCATTACCTAATCAACCAAACACCCTCCTATAAAACCTCAGTTCCACTGTCCTAACAACAGTACCAAAACAAAAACAATCAAACACCCTCACTCATTACCCATCAATATCTAAACCCACAAGAAAACCTTCAACTTTGAAAGCCAAGAAACAACAATGGCCAGCTCCTCTCCATTACTTCTTTCTCTAGCATTCTTTGCTGCATTCATGGCCTTGTCACAAGCCACCACCCGACATTACGACTTCAACGTACACATCTCTCTTGCTCACTTATTCTTGCAAGTTTAATCCACGTTACTTATTCTCCATTTTCTTGCAGATCAAGATGCAGAGCGTGACACGATTGTGCCACACGAGAAGCATTGTGACCGTGAACGGGAAATTTCCAGGGCCCCGTGTCTATGCCAGGGAGGGCGATCGCCTGGTCATAAAAGTCACCAACCAAGTCCCCAACAACATCAGCATCCACTGGTACTATACAATCCAATATCTCTTACATGTTAATGCAAAACACACTTAGAATCAATGATTTAAGAACATTACAATTGGTGATCACAGGCATGGGATCAGGCAGCTTCGGAGTGGATGGGCAGACGGGCCCGCATACGTAACACAATGCCCTATTCAGACAGGGCAGAGCTATGTCTATAACTTCACCATAGTTGGCCAAAGAGGAACTCTTTGGTGGCATGCACACATCTCTTGGCTTAGATCCACTCTTTATGGCCCTATTATCATCCTTCCTAAGAAAAATGTGCCTTATCCTTTTGAGAAACCCTACAAGGAAGTTCCCATCATATTTGGTGAGTATATATGATTACATCCATGACTTGATACCAAACTAGATATTTTTAGACAATATTTTGTCCTAATTCATCTTGCATTTGTGTAGGAGAATGGTTCAATACTGATCCTGAGGCCATAATTAGCCAGGCTTTACAAACAGGTGGAGGTCCTAATGTCTCTGATGCTTATACCATCAATGGACTTCCAGGGCCCTTGTACAATTGTTCTAAAAAAGGTACGATTTAATACAACCGGAATTGACATTTTTACCCTTAACAGTTCAATATAAACAAAATTTTGTCATATCCTTATTTTCAGATACATTCAAGTTGAAGGTTAAACCGGGAAAGACGTATCTTCTTCGTATGATCAACGCTGCACTTAATGACGAGCTTTTCTTCAGCATCGCGAACCATAGCCTTACAGTAGTCGATGCAGATGCTGTCTACGTAAAACCTTTTCAAACCGACACGATCCTAATCAGCCCAGGACAAACCACCAATGTTCTTCTCAAGACAAAACCTAGTTTCCCAGGTGCCACATTCCTCATGACTGCTAGGCCCTATGTCACAGGCCAAGGCACCTTCGACAACTCCACAGTCGCCGCAATTCTTGAATACAAATCACCATTGATCAATCCGAAGAGGCTTCCACTATACAAACCAGTTCTCCCACCATTAAACGACACCTCATTCGCCACAAGCTTCTCCAAGAAGCTTCGCAGCTTAGCCACTCCCCAGTTCCCAGCCAATGTCCCACAGAAAGTGGACAAACATTTCTTCTTCACAGTAGGGTTAGGAACAAACCCTTGTGATCTTCACAACAAGAGTAGCTGTCAAGGGCCTAATGGCACCAAGTTTGCAGCTTCTGTTAGCAACGTCTCGTTCGTGATGCCCACGACAGCGCTTCTGCAGGCCCATTTCACGGGCCAGTCGGGCCGTGTCTACAGCCCGGTTTTCCCTGTCAGTCCGCTCCACTGGTTTAACTACACTGGAAATCCTCCTAACAACACCATGGTGGGAAATGGGACTAAGCTTATGGTCTTGCCTTTCAACACTAGTGTGGAGTTGGTGATGCAGGATACAAGCATTCTTGGCGCTGAGAGCCATCCTCTCCATCTCCATGGATTCAACTTCTTTGTTGTGGGACAAGGGTTTGGCAACTATGACCCGAATACTGACCCGAAAAGCTTCAATCTTGTCGACCCGGTTGAAAGGAACACTATTGGAGTGCCATCTGGTGGATGGGTTGCCATTCGGTTTCTTGCTGATAATCCAGGTAAGCAAACAAGCTTCTGATATACATATGTATATATCTTTCTTTTGAGAATTAGCTAGTTTGATTAATTGTGTGTTTATATGAATGAATGCATAGGTGTGTGGTTCATGCATTGCCACCTGGAAGTTCACACGAGCTGGGGATTGAAGATGGCATGGCTTGTCTTGGATGGAAAGCTTCCAAATCAGAAGCTGCTACCACCACCAGCTGATCTGCCACAGTGCTGATCATGATATTCTTTTCTTCTTCTTTCATCCTCTCAAAAATGGAATTTTCTGTTCTTTTCTTGTTTTCTTGAATTTTTTTTTTCTTTTTGGTGCTCTTTAACACTAATTGATTGTTTATTTCTTGAGTGTTTTTTTTTTCCAATTATGTACAACTGAGAACTCGGCAGTCTATTGTAATGTTACATGAGTTTGATCAATAAAGTCATGGAATTAATTTTAATAAGTCAATTATTTATTTCTTCAGTTTTTTATTATTTTCAATTATGTAAGTAGTGGCTGTTGTGCCCTATTTAGCATCCTCTGGAATGCTAGATAATATACCCATCCATTGTTCTTAATTTTTAATTCTACTTTTTAGAAATGGAATACGGCCTCTATCCCATCTTATATAAGTGTTGTTTTAGAAGCTTAATTTTTTTTTTTTTGCAATTATTTATCTTTAATTCTAAGACCTTTATAAAATTTTATTTCAAAATTGTCTCTGTCGTCAAATCTACTCATTTTCATGATGGCATGTGAACTTTTAGCTGAAAATTTTAAAATTTTAATAGGAATCTCTTTTTATAAATTAATTTAATTCTCTTTCAGATTTCGGATCTTACTTCTTTGATTACTTGAAACTTGAAAGTATTGTAGTCAAAATTATATGTTTTTTTTTTATCAAAATTCCAAAATAATATTTAAATGGAATTGAGGAGAGTATTATTATATTAGTCCTAAGAGATAATAGGGCCCGAGCCAATGGGCTCTTCAGCCTCATACGAGGCCTTTACAAAACTAAATGAGCTTCAGTAAAATAAAACTTAAATGTTCAGCTGTGTAGAACCCGGCCCAATACATCGTCACTTCCTGATCGGTTAATTGGATATTATATAATTTAATTTAATCATTATTTTTTTCATATGATTAGTGATGAAGTTAGAAATTTTTTGAGGGTCCAACATAATAGTATAAAAATTAAATAACATGTTTAATTATATATGTATTTACATACATTTTCATTTTATAGTGAATATATGTAAATTTTTGGATATTTTTATATCAATCATTGTTAGTTTTTCAAAGTTTGAAACAAATTAACTATACCTGTGCAAACTACCCATTCATTTTTTTAACAAATTTGTACTAAAATTTCGATAACTAAAATGATAAAATTCAAATGTTTGATACTTGAAAAACACTAAATAGATGATCACAAATATAATTTACTCATTTCAGTTGTCTAGAAAATTCAAATAAACATTTTATTATTCTGAATTTGATACCTAAGATGATAAAAAAATTAATGATTAAATATCAACTTAGTGTAATATATAAAAATCACATATATAATTAAGAAAAATAATATATATATATATATATATATATATATATATTACTCAAAAAAATTTATAAATCAATGATAATGATAATTCAATTACATTTTAAGATTAAAAATAAATAACTTATTACTTCATAAAACCATTCTTTAATGTATTTTCTCTATAAATAATTTCATAATTATTATTATAATATATTTAAATTTGAGAGGGGCCCACCGCCTCCCGGTGATAGTATTATTCTTCAAGTTAACATGCTTTGCAATTGGGAGCCCATGCATTTTGTAAAGGGATGGTATTCCCATTTTTCCCACCAACGACGGTCATTCTAAGATAAACAAACAAATATGAACACTCTTATTTAATCGAATTCAACTCGTTTACAATATTGTTCCCTAAAGACATATAGAAAAGAAAAGTGATTTGGGAACGAATATGTTCATCTTTTAGTTGAATAAATGAAAACTATCGTTTTTTAGAGGAAATTTTTTTTGATATAATCACATCTCATGTAACACTCACGTACATGTACATTAGAGGTTATTGTTGAGATAACCAAAACTTCTATAACTTCTCTTTATCTACAGTTGCATAGTTGTTAAATCATAGTTGTATAAATTATTGTGTAACTTCATCTAAATACGTTCTAAATCTTAGGTTACGTCAACCGTTTTTACTTTCTTGAACTGAATTGGTCTAATTCAAAAGGACCAAGCATGTCCAAACATTAGACCTCAATCTCTCGTCCGCACGAAACCTAGTACCTTCACACTATTAGGTAAAATTGTAAGAATCCATTTACTATTATTCCTTTCACAACATTGGGTAAAATAATAAAAATTCATTTACCGTTCAATTACATTGGAAATACTCCAACACAAAACTATATTTCTAAGACTTAAAGAATGAATCCTTGTGCTTGCCATTGTTTCTTCAATTCATGCATGACTATATTTTATGTTTTGGAAATGATAATTATAAACATTTTCGTCTAATATTATGACCAATAATTTTGCGATAAGCTAAAGGCCCTTTTGGCCTTTTCTTACTAAATCTTCGAATATCGTTTTCATTAAATATTATTTCAATGTTTTTAAATATAACCCATAACAACAAAATTAGTGCAGATGAAACGAAAATGGAAATATATATCGTCGCTCTTCTCTTACCATAACATACAGCAAATTACATACATAAATCACATCAGTTTCTCATGGGTTTAGCAGCTGTCACACTCAAACACTCAACGCCTTCAGAGGTCGGCGATTCTTGCTGATTATATGTCCAGGTTTAGTCTCTAAAACTTGATTTTTTATTCGGGTTTTCTGGTTCTTGTTTGATGGTATACGTTTTAATTTCTTTCTTGATTTTTGATTTTTTTATATATTGCAAAGATATAAATCACTCACAAGAACACATGCAAGCCCGTTGTGGCTGTGGGGCTTTTTAATTGGGGTTCTCTACGTGATGTTTTTCATACGAATTTTATGATCTATTTTGAATTTTGTAAAACCCCATTCGAATTTCATACAAATAAATTAGTTTTAATTAGAAAAGATAACATGCATGTCTGCAATTAGTGTTTTGTGTTTCTTTAGCAGATTCTAGACAAGGGTTTAGAGTTGCAAGTCATTATTTGAGGAAGAAAGAAAAGTACTGTGTTGGAGCCCCATAGTGTTTTTTATTTTGTTTGGAATATATATGGTACTTATTTTTCAGATCTGTTGTTTGAGAAATGTGTTTCTTTGCTTTTGAATTTTGCATTTCCTTTCTTGTTTTTGTGTCATTTTGATTGATCTCTTGTGTAATTCATGTCTTATTGTGATTGATCTGTAAGTAGGAGATTTTTGTGATGTAAAATTATTAGGATGGACCACACAAGTTTTTGTGATGCATGTATTTGATTCAATGTTGTAGACTTGATGCGTTTCAAATTTTGTTTTCGCGGTAAAGAAATGTAGGTAGTGATTGTATCCACGGGCATTTGAGATTCTTTCAAATTTTGTTTTCGCGGTAAGATGAGCTTTCAATTTTAAGAGAATGTGTTGATAGATAAATTCGGTGGTCTTTGACCAGAAAAGGTGGTTATAGACAATTATTTTAAAAAATAAAGAAACTGTTTTTAATACTCAAAAGACAAACCATAAGGTGTGATCATTGTATTTTGGGTGTTGTTTAGCATTTTCCATGTAGTGCTTTTTACGAAAATAGGCCTCATCGTCATGAAATTTGCAATAGTATAGTGTAGGGTACCTCACCTCTAAAAATTTGATGATTGTAGTCAATTAAGTAAATACAAGATAAGTACTCAAGTTTATTGCGAAAGATATGCATCTTTGGCTAGAAATTTATGTCGTATCTACTTCGAAAAAGTATCCGATCAAGTTGATTGTATACGAATAGAGACACATACATTAAGCAAACAATCGTAGGCACAATACGTGTCTATACGTCCCATGAAATACAACATTGACTCTGGCCTTTGTGTACTATCTAGGATCTATCTATGTTTATGCCGTATATTAACATGAGTTTTTTTTGCCTGTCGTTTTAGAACCTGAAATCCCTCAACAACCAATTTTTATTTTTCTGAATTTTTCAGCTGATGATTTAATTTCTTAACTAACTTAATTTTCTCCATATTCATTGTGATCCTTAATTTCTAAAGCTTCATACTCTAGTTATCCTTTTAGTATAAAACGTTTCTCTTGTCTTGACTGCAATTTGATGTTTCCTGGTATGGCCTTCCAGAATTTTGAACATAAAATTGCGGTAAAAGTACTTCATGATGTCGTTTATAAAAGTGTTCAAAATAGGAGCACAGTTATAGAGTTTTACATATCTCTGTTTTTCTCTGTTTCTTTATGTTGTTTATTAACCTCTGCATACAATAGAATACACACACACACCATATATATTTTAAGAGTTTGTTTTATATATAAATAATGTTTTACGTCTTTCTCAAGGTAAATACCACGAAAAATGAATCCGTTGCTGCCCACATATGAACTTTTTCTTACCATGTAGGTCGTGCATTCAAAATCTCCAACCAATAATATCTCAATATTTACAAAGATAACCGTAAGTCCATGAGTAAATGTATTTTTATTAGTTATGAGTTTATGAGAGCTTGTTGGCAATGGCAGCTTTGTCCTGTTGTGAAGTTTAATGACTTCGTATTCTTTTGTTATAGCCTATCTATATACTTAGGAGGAAACTTAAATGCATAAACTGCATATTCTAGAGACAAACATCATTGCTTTTGTCACACCAAAATTTATAAAAGAAAAGAAAAGGAAAACTAGAAAGGAAAATAGCATTCGTGTGCATTAGACAAGCCAACACATAAATTACACTTGTCAACTACAAGGCAAGGATAAATAATCCAATGCCAACATGTTGAGTAAATCAAAATCACGGTAGTTAAAAAAAGCACGCAGTGCTGAAAGGGCCTAGCGCCGTGGATGTGTGAAACGCAGTGATTTATGTGGAGCACAACTTAGGCATGTTCCTTGAGTGCTATTTTATAATTGAAGTGCGCGCCTTGTGTGTATTTGAATGGTGGTGACACCGAGGATGATGTCTAGGCCTTGGGACTAGAAGATGATCACAAACTCGATAATGGTTTTGGTGTTTTACATTTGATTGATTGTCCCTCATGAGTTTTTGATCATGTATTAATTTTATTTTCTTATTGGTGCACATCATTTGATTTTATGTAGTTTTATCATGTTTTGATCATATGAAAATAGTATACACACAATGTTTTCAGAATGTTGCACCTTGCTTCAGTCAGACATGCACTTTTTCTGCGCTTTGCACTTACAGCGATATACGCCTTATATTTTGATTTGCTCTTGTTAGTGTTTCTAGTTTTCTTTTTTTGCATTTCCTCTTTGTCCTTCTGGAAAGTCATGTTAGTATTGATATGCTTTTGCTTATCTTCACTACAGAAAAACATTTCATTTCAACATGATTTTCTTTTTCTTTAGAAAACTTACACGTTTTGGTGGGAATGTTATCTAATTTATGGGTCCAATTATCATAAACATGCTTATCTACTTTCATTCTCTACTAAAAATCCATAGCAATATCTTATCCTACATGTTGACATTTTTTGTTTTATGCATGCTGTATTGTGTTCTTTATCTCAACATAAGTGCAACTATGTCCAGATTAATTTAACTCATGCACCTTTCATTTATGATATATCTCTCAATGCTGCTACTTTTCTTTCAAAGCGTTCTCATATTGAAAAAGTAAAAAGGAAGAGAAAGCTACATATGCAGATTAAATTTTTTGATATGATCACTTGGTGTGCAAGATCTATGTGTATTAGGTGCTGCTGATATTTTCCCGTAGTGTTAGTTTATTTGTTTACAATTAACTTCTGATACTTCTTCTGTTGTCGACAAAGTTGGATTGAAATTTTACGTTGTCCAGATTTTCTTCTTAACTTGGTGATTTCCTGATAGGACTTTGTATCACATCAACTTTCTCTTAAAGTTTAAAAATTCAAGTTTTAGCTTAGAATAGATGCATATTTGTGAAAAAGAAGTGCAGTAAATATTTGTGGCATCGATCAATATCTTCTCCTTGAAAACGACAGTTGTTGGAAGCAATGGAACAAGAACAAGGCATGCAATCCAAAAAGGTCTGGGAATCAGTGAAGTATTATGCAGTGAGGTGTGCAAATTGCTCAAAGTGGAGGCTCATCCCCTCAAAGGACAAATACGAGGACATAAGGGCTCAGATGGGAGAAAAGATGTTCCAATGTGAAACAGCTAGAGAGTGGAGGCCTCAAATATCTTGCGAAGACGAACCTGATGTCGAGCAAGACGAGAGCTTCAGATGGGCAATGGACAGGCCTAGGATCCCCCAAACTCCTCCTGGATGGCAACGAATTCTACGAATCAGAGCTGAGGGTGGCACAAAGTTCGCTGACGTGTAAGCGTATATACCTTTTAGAAGTTTGGATTTTGACTTGATCCACTTTGACCTTTATCGTATTGTCTTCACAGATACTATGTTTCACCATCGAACAAGAGATTACGTTCTATGGTCGAACTCAACAGGTATTAAGAAATTGCTTGGTTATTGTTCTGTCTAATATTGAAATGCAAAATAAAAGATTTCATAACTTCTTTCCCATTGCTTCGTGTTTCAGGCACCTCGATGAGAATCCAAGGTATCTAGAAGAAGGTATAGGCATATCACAATTCTCTTTTCAACCCCCAGTGCCACTGGATGAGAAATACATTGCCAAGCGACGAGCTCGTTCTAGTGCAGGTCTTAGTGATACTCTTTCCTTATGAGTGGATTTCAACTTGTTTTCCAATATGTTATATTTCTTCATGGTATTTTCAGAGGAATATCCTGAACTGAAAACTCGAAAAGATAGTGGTGGTGGATCAGAGGCTCCTGCTCAAAATTGAGGTACTTAATAATTGTTATCAGGGCCTTCCGTTTTTCGGTCGATATGCATTGACGATGTGTGCTGAATGTAGTCTGAACACGCACTTATGTCTACACCCGATGAATTACATCTCGCGCCACATATTCCACACGCAATTATATGTAATGTGCGTGTGTAATTGCATATCGGTGAAACCGCCTCATATGATCTAATAGTAGCACATTATGTGTTTGATGAGTTCCTTTTTTTTGTTCATTTATTGTTTTAAGGGTTGATTTTGTGTGCAATAAGTCGCTAAGAATTGTTTTGTTGGAATGAAATGTGACAGGATTTTGCTTTGATCAGAATAGTAGAAGGGGATGGGCAAAATATCAAGTGCTGAAAACATCAACTTGTGGAGATTCTGGATTTTGTTTGTTTATTTATATTCACAACATTTATATTGGACATATTTTTTAAGAGTACGATGATGTGACTTTAATAATGTTTGTTCATTCTGATTTGCAACATATTGTTTGAGAATTACACTATCTTCTAAAAATATTTAAATATATCTATCAATATATATATATATATATATATATATATATATATATCCACCATTTTTTTCACAGAAGTCACTAAATTATGTAAATTATTCCACTTTATCTTTTCAACTCTCAATTTTCCAAAATACTCCTACAAAAATAATATATATCTTGTTCAAAATATAAATTAAAATTATAATAAAAAAATTAATTTTTTATTCATTCAAGAGATTAAAATTAAAAATTCTAAAATTAATAATATATTTTTTATTTCACATAACAAAATCAATTTTTTTTTTTTAAATGGCTCATTAGTATTTGTAAAAAATAGAATATAATTGAGCTAGTGGGCTTAGCGGCAGAGCGAAGGGAAAGAGTGAGATTAATCTTTGTTGCGTTCTACTTCAATGGGCTTTGGGCTCATAGTGAGAAGTGGGTTCTTTTTGGGCTCAACCAGTGGCCGTACGAAAAAAAAAAAAAAACGCACGCCAACGATTAAGCATGATTCTGAAACGTGTGCCCAAATAACAGATGCTAATGCTCAGCGGTTGCACGTGGTTACACGCGCCGCTGTTTCGCATCGCAATCTCCTCTCCCCCGCCTTCCAGCCTCTGTTACTGTAACGTTCCTATGGCTACCTCTTATCGCATCGCCGTCGTCGGTGACGTCGTAATCTCTCTCTCTCTCTCTCTCTCTCTCTCTCTCTCTCTCTCTCTCTCTCATGTAGTTACTATCTTTCTTTTTCTCGGTGGATGTTAATATCCTCTCTCTTTTTTCTTCTTCAAATTACGAAGCATGACGATTGGAGTCTAGAAGAAGATACAAAGGCACTGCAACTGTTAAAGGTTCTTCTTTCTCTCTCTTTATTAGTGTAAAGTGGAGAAAATTTAGGTAGTTTTAATTTAAATAAGTTTCTTTAACTTCAAAAAAAAAGTGTATTTAACTATGTTGATACTTCATTTTGTTTCAGAAATTTCCATTTCTGATACATATAACTGAAAGTCTGAAACAAAACTATACATTTTTCTTAAATTTACCATTTAAGTAATTCTTCTGTTGAGCAACTCGCATATCTAGAGGATATTATTAGCCGGTTGTTGCAATGGTATTTGGTAACAAAACTGTGTTAGAAAGTGTATCAATGATTCGCTTTCTGTATATAATAAGCCACTAAATGCGAAGAGAGATTGGAGTTTTCATCTTTAAATGAAATGGGAATAACTGTATTCTTCAGAATACATATTACATGATCTGATTTAAGAAAAAACAAGCTCATAATCTCGTCTGAAATTCCACAATAATTTTTCTGCCTTCATGATGGCTCGTGTGCATATACCTTGTCTCGTCATTGGTGAAAAGAGCAAAACAAGTGTAGATTTGATGTAATTTGGCTGTACATTTCACTGGTCTGTCACTGTGTGTAAATTGTTATGTCTTTTCTTGTAATATGTGTTTCCGGGAAATGCAGCCGGACCTGGTGCTGTTCACAGGCAGGTGCTCTCGTCCTCACCTTCTGTGTCGTTTATTTATGGACAGGCCATCTGAGTCAATCAATCCAGCATTTTTGTAGACTTATCCTGAGTTCGTCAGATCCTTCTGTTTCACTTATCCTGTTGGAGTTTTCTTCAGGTGATTTTGGTAATGAGAATGTGGATCTTGTTAGGAGTGTATCAATTCTTGATTTTCCAAAAGCAGTCATTTTGGGAAACCATGATGCCTGGAATACCCTGAAGTTTTCTTCTAGGTAAGCTTAATCGATATATGATTATTTGAAGAGGCTGAAAAAGGTTTTATTGGGTGTACTAATAGGAAATTAAAGCATCAATGAAGTACATTGTTTTATTTGGTCAATGGCTCCATGTTGATGTAAATGATTGAAAGGTCCATAGGGCTAGCTTAGTTGATCTTATTTTAGACCAACGGATCACTTCTGTATATCTTGGTTTCACAATTGTTGCTTCTATATTCATCTTGCAAGTTTAGCATAGCATTTTATGATTCTAATGATTGTACTCTGAATGCTGATTGTTGGATTAACATAGTGCCGTTTTAGGATCATGTAAGTTGACTTGCATGAGGTAGCTTTTATTTAAGGGTAATAAGGTGAAGATGCAAAGGATCCAACTAACAGAACTTTGAGACAAAATTGAGATTAACATAGTGCCATTTTAGGATCATGTGAGGTGATTTTTATTTGAGGGTAATAAGGTGAAGATGCAAAGGATTCCAACTAACAGAACTTTGAGATAAAATTGTGTGCCACAGGAGATGATAGGAAGAAGTTTCTGGAAGGAGGAGTATCTGCTTACATAATTTTGTTTGTTATGATTCAGTTTCATTAAGCTTTTCATGATGGGCTTGCTTCATACGCCTCTGCCTGATTTCCCTAGACAAACTCTTCTCACTTGTGATGAAAAAAGATTGAATCCCTATATTTCAGTTCCTGCAATGTGAATAGCAACTTGTTTTGGTATCTGTGGTGACTCTTACCTTCAGCATTGTGTACAAGTTATCTTTTTTGTTCTGATAGCCTCAGTATTATTTCAGAGAAAAGGATGCTGTTCATCTGCAGCTTGAATCGTAAGTCTCTAAGTTATATTTCCTAAAGTTTCAAGTTTCTGCAGTGTTCTTTTGCTCTTTGTCTGTCTTTATCTTTTTAAGTTGTAACTCATTCTTTGGCATGTAACATGATATGACGAAATCACCATAAATGACAATATTTTGTGGATGTACCATATCTTTGTGACCACCAGGCTTGGTGAGGAACATGTTGGCTACAGACGGATGGATTTTCCAAATTTGAAGTTGAGTGTAGTTGGTGGACGACCATTTTCTTGTGGTGGTGATCATGTATTTCGGAAGAAACTTGTGATTGCTAGGTTAGTAATTATAAATGCCAATCTTTTATTCTATATCCACCTGAGCAATTTTGCATCATTCTTTTATTAGAAGCCACATACACGTGTTTGATTTTAAACCATAGATCTTTGATTTTATTTTATTTTTTCTAAATGAAGTACAATGTATAATAAAGTGAAAAGTTTCTTATTTTTCTAAGAGGCTAGCAGAAGTATCTTATGTTTTGAATGATATATCTAGAAATTATTTATTATGCATTCGAAATACTGGTAGGGACAAATATTTCATTAAGTACATCCATCGGTTCTATATTAAAACATGCAACTTAGGAGGAGAAGCTAATATGGGGAAGTAGATCAATATGTAATACCCGTCTGTTTGGTGGAACTTGAATACATGCCTCTCAAATATAAGTCTTTTTTAGCCTTATTCATATCATTTAGTCTTGGTCACATTCAGTCAACCATATTGTTTCATTTATTGATCTAATTCCAACTCTACAAGGAACACATTCAAAAAATCTTACATGCATGAGTTATGGTTTGCCCATCCAATACTCAATTGAGCTATTTCCTTGTAGTTCTTTTTGCTTACTTCCACTCAATTATCTAGTCTTTTTTTTTTTTAGAGTAAAGCTGTGCAGCTCTAAACTAACCATTGACATAAGAAGGGAGTGAGATGGGTGTTTGTAATAATCCCCCCCAGAAATGCAAATGTCTTACATGTGGATCTTCTAGTGGCTGGTTTAGGGCAAGGGATGATGCATGCGTTAACTTTGGAAATCGCTTATGATAAAACATGTGTTAACTTGCTAAGTATCATAGATTGTGGATATAATATGCTTATCTTTGGTGTTGATTTGCTTATCCCCATTATCTATGGGATCATAAATACAGTTTTTCTCATAGCACACAACACCTGTAATTGTGTATTGCCTCTTGGTCTCACATGATTCCACTTATCCATATGGCAATCATTTTCATAGATATGGTATCCATGATATGGGTGAAAGCGCAGAGAGGATTTATAAAGCGGCTTTAGGAACTCCTGCTGATCATTCAATTATATTTCTTGCTCATAATGGACCTACAGGTATATCAAGTTGTGAACAAAATGTGCTTTGAACACACGATACTTAGAGATGTTATATTTTAACCAGAAGGGTAATTCATCCAGGCCTAGGTTCCAACGTGGATGATATCTGTGGAAGGGATTGGGTCATTGGAGGTGGTGACCATGGGGACCCTGGTAATCCTCGATTCTACAATACTACATTACTTTTGTACTAGCAACTATCTACTGTCATATATGCAGATCAATATGAACTTTGACCTATATCATTAAATTTGCAATTTATATACAGATTTGGCACATGCAATATCCCAAATTAAAAAATCCACTGAATTATCAATCAAGTTAGTGGTGTTTGGTCACATGCATAAAGAGCTGGCATATGGAAATGGTCTTCGGAAAATGATAGTGGTTGGGGATGACAACACCGTATACCTCAACGGGGCCATTGTTCCAAGGGTTAAAACAATTGGCTCCAGCTCTGACAAAACCTCATCCATGTCATCAGATTACGAAGGCACCCTACGAGCCTTCACAATTGCTGACATAATAGATGGGAAATTGGACAAAATTGCTGAAACTTGGGTTTCAGTAATCGGAGACAAGGTTACGCTGGAGAATGAGCTCGTATTACTTAGCAAGGGAGCCAGACTTTAGGTACACTTAAGGTTCGATTTGTGGGTCCAACCACTCAGTGTTGTGTACGAGCCTCTGTATATTGAAGAGGCCGATTCTCGTGATCATATATGATCTGTGTTGTATATGACATTCAATAAACTTACTCAAGTGATCACATTTGCAAGAAAGGAACTTTATGTATTAGCATAGGTGCAATTATCATACTATGTTTCAATTTGTAAGAACACATCCATTTGTATCTTAGTATAATTGAGAGACATCAAAGTTACTACTGATGTTCTATACAATTGTCAAAAAACTTGGATCTTTATATTTAGTTTTTGATTCAAGTTTCTTCTCTGTTTCATTAGAATGTCAGATTTTGGAGAAGTACATTTTATTGTGCAGGTTATTCTACACAAATAATTATAGGAGTTTGTTGCAGCAAGTAAATGAACTTTTTGGATCAGTTATGAATATATTGGTCAATGCTGAGCAAAGTTGCTCATGTAGTCATGTTGTCATGGTAGGTTTGTTGTTAGCCTACAATTAATGTAGGTGTCACTGTCAATGATCATTTTATTAACATTTATATTCTTTTAGTACATTCTCACATCCATTTTGATATTTGTGCTCTTTATTTATGTTCTTACTTTCATAGTTTTTTTTTATATTTTATATCAAACTAATATATATGTTTTTATTTATAATCTTAAATGGATTCCCCTAAAATAATTACATTTATATATTTGAAATTATATTTTCTTATTAAAATTCTTGCATTATTAGAAAAAAAAATTAAAAATCAGTTTTCGAAAAAAATCAAAATTTACAATTTTCTGAACATAAAATTTTCGGAAAAGTTGGGATTGAAAGTTGCTTGCAATTTTCTGAAAATTAATGTTGATTTAAAAGTAGGGGAAAAATTAAAAAGGCCAAAAATCGGCCATGAAATAAATAAATAGATAAATGGTGCTTTATTGTAGTGTGAGGCCTGCCTGTCAGCCGTCACTACAAGAAAAGGAATAATAATCACAAATTTTAGCGGTAAATAAAAATATTAAATAATATTCACCGATTAAATCCAAATTTTCAACAATATCTTTGTTTTGGCAAAAAAAACAATTAACTATGATTAGTGTTTTTTTTTCTACTCGAGATGGGTATATGGCTCAACCTGTTATTTGATCTAATTCGATCCAACTTATTTAGTAAATGAGTTAGATTAAAATTTTTAATCAAATTTATTTACGAATATAGACAAGTTCGAGCCTTGAAAAAAGGCTTAATAGGCTAGTCTATCTATCATATTTATATAAAATATATAATATATTTGATATCTTTTATAGTTGAAAATATATGTAGTTTAATTTATGTTTTATATTTTTCATATTTTATATTATTTTTTTATCGATAAATGAATTTTTATTGAAAACAAAAGTGTGGATATAAGAAATACCTAAAGTTACAACATTTTAATACAAAATCTCACCAAGCCCTTCAAAAACTTTCTCTATTCTTACAAATGAAGACTCAACTATTTTTAAACCCCCAACATTTTTCTTGGGTTTAATACTCATTCTTTAAAGTCGGCCAATTTCTTCCTCTTGTCCATTTCTCTTATCCAGTTCCAAGTGCGCATTTTCAGTTCCTCCAAAACTCCCTCAATTGCCTCTATTTCTTTTCTGAACACCATAGCGTTTCTAGCTTTCCATAACAACCAAATGATACATTCCCAAATACAACCCATGTACCTTCTTCCTATTTTTCCTTTGATCGTGTCACTGAATTGCAAGAAATTTAATATTGGGTACGACGACATCACCAATTCGAATCTCAGCCATCTGCAGCAACTCATCCACACTTGATGTACCATCATGCATTCGAAAAAAATATGGCGTACCGTTTCCTCCCCAATCTTACAAAAAGCGCACCTCAAGTCACTGTTTGGAGGTAATATATTTCTTCTTTGAAGCTTAGAAGAAGTTAGTATTCTTTCCTTTAGTACTCTCCATGCGTGTATTTGTACCTTTGGTGGGACAAGTTTATTCCACACCCTTTTGAATTCCGGTCTCTCCTCTCATTCGATAAGCCTCTTTCGTACTATAATTTCCATCACTTGCTCTGTTCCACAATCATCTGTCTTGTTGTCCTTGCATCAATTTGCACATGCTTGACAAATTACATAAATCATTCAACAAGTTAGACTCTTTATCCCTCAAACTACACCTCCACTCCCATTTCCAACACCTAAGTCCCATCCTTCCATTCACCCATCTCACACACCCTCACCCTTTTTCGACTACTTAGGTTTCAAAACCTAACAAACTGATTTTTAAATGATATTCACCAATCCATTTATCCTCCCAAAACCATGTATCATTTCCACTTCCCACTTTTTTTGTTAAAACCCCGAAAAACCAGTCCCATCAATCCTCTCTAACCACTTTCATAACTTCACCTTACCATCCCAAAGGTTGCCCCACCCTTCTTTAGCCCTGTTGCTGCTATAATCCCAGCCCCACTCTCCCCCATCTAGACTCGATTACTCGAACACATAGTCGGTTTTTTTCGTTGAGTATCCTCCACATTCATTTCCCTATTAAGGTTCTATTGAAGCATTCTAAATTCTTGACTCCTAGACCCCCCTTCGATTTCTCTAGACATTTCTCTGTAATCTCACATTCTCACTCAAGATGTTTTTAAGCGCTCGAAAGGTCGAAAATAGATACACAGAGAGAGAAGTTAACATTGAATTAACAAGTGTAAGTCTTCCCCCGATGGAAATATTCAATCATTCCCACTTATTCAGCCTTCTCTTTACTTTTTGAACTACATACTCCCAATCTGAAGCTTTTCTGTGCAGGCATCCCATTTTTACTCCCAAATAATTGTAGGGAATTGCTCCTACTCTGCACTCTAGAACATCCGCAAACTCCTTCCCCACTTCTTCTAGGACATTTAACCAGTACAAGCTACACTTTTCCTTGTTGACTTTCAGCCCTGATACAAGCTCCAATATTCTCAAGAATCTCCTCAAAAAAACAATGTTTTCTTCTACTGCTTTGCCCAGAAACACTATATCATCAGCGAATTGTATATGAGACAGACGGGCCTTATTTTTTCCCACCTCCATTGGTTTAAAGAGGTTATGTTCCACTGCTCTTGTAATCATCAAACTTAAACCTTCCGCCGCAACAAGAAACAAGAAAGGAGATAGGTGGTCTCCTTGTCTCAACCCTGGGCTACCGTTTACTAATACCGAGGCTTGAGCTGTCCTTACACATTCCATCATCCACTCGTTCCATCTTGAATCGAACCCAAAAACCTCTAACAAATCTTCCAAATAGTCCCATTCAATAGTCGTAGGCTTTGGCGAAATCTATTTTAAAAATCAAGTTCTTCTCCTTCCTTCTCTCGGTCTCGTCAATTTTAAAAATCTATTTTATATTGTTTTTGTGTTTATCGTGTAATTCCCTTGGTTTAAATGAAAGTTTATTTAAAAAAAAAAACAAAAATTTCATACTATATAATTTTGTAGATTTTTAACAAGTTTTAGTTCAGGTTTATCCACAAAACATGTCAGACTCAAACTAAAAAGAGTCTTTCATATACAATAAGTCAGAATTAGGTCTAATATTTACACTTCAGACCTAAACCGACAAGAAGCTCAGCTGACAATAAATTGAGTTGTATCATATTGGTTTTCTACCATATTTAAATATATCTCTTGATTTACATTTCATTCGATTGAAAAGTCTACCAAGGAATTCTTCATCTCCATGTAATAAAGAATGGAAAGAGGATAGAGATGATATGCAATGCAAGTGATGACAAATAATTCTAGACTTCGTCAAAAGTGATCAACGATGTCAAATTGAAGCAGACAGTCTGCAGCTAACACAACAATGTTGTTCATATGTTTGACTGCTTTTTTTTTAATGATATGTACAATAATATGGTGGGAGCCCCCTTTTTATGACTATATATATATATATATATATATATATATATATTTTTTTTTTTTTTTTTTTTTTTTTTTCAAGCCCTATCATTTATTGTTGCATCAAATTCCAAGAAGGCATTAGGGCTTGCCTTTTTGACTCACTTTCTTATACAGGTCAAACAAAATCGGAACAATAAAACATGAAAATCATTTTGAATATAAGTTTGTGTATAATCTTTAATTTAAAGTCTACTGTATAATCTCTTTTTTCACATGTTCTTAAGAACAATAAGAACAAGTATTTATTTTTCACATGAATATAATCTTTAATCAATAATATTTTTTAGCATCTTATTCTCATTAACATAATTATTTGATGAACTCTATTAAAAATGTCTTTAAATCCACTTTGACACAACTTTAAATTCACTTCTGCTTTGAAATGATGAATCTATATTTTTAGAATTATTCGTGATTTGATGACACATCTTTTATATTTTACTGGAAAATATGATTTGATTTAATTATAAAAAAACGTTAAATCACTTCCATAGTTGTAATGTTTTATCTTAATGGCCAACAAAAAGTATTTGGATACTTTACCATTAACTTTTAATTATCTAAACTAATATAGTACTATTTTGTGACACAAGATTTTGAGAATATAAATCATTAATTGCAGTTTGGCCCCCACTTATGTTTCTTGTATGTTTTTGCAATGACACACAGAAGAAAGTTGTCATTTCAGTGATGATGATTGCTTCTTAATTTGGAAGAGCCACCTCTCTCACAATCTTTGCCAACAAAGGATATGCTTTTTTCAAGAATCCCAGGTGTTTGTTGAGATAATATGCTATCTTCAATTAAATTTCACCAATATATATATATATATATATATATATATATATATATATATATATATATATATATTAAAGAATGTGTGGTCTTTGTTGTAGTGTTGAGATTTGTCATATAGGACATGGAAAGGGAAAGTTGTGGTTCATTTAACACATATTAGTACAACTATGAGTGTGATT
Source organism: Scutellaria galericulata (assembly GCA_946896805.1). Lineage (NCBI taxonomy): Eukaryota > Viridiplantae > Streptophyta > Magnoliopsida > Lamiales > Lamiaceae > Scutellaria > Scutellaria galericulata. Next base: position 18,221,452 of record OX335790.1, read on the forward strand.
ATACATAAATGAGTAATGGATGTTGTACTTAACGTAATTCATATAATATAGCATTTATAGATGTTTCTTGTGATAAAATGTGGATTTAAATATTAATTTAGTTTTGTGTCTGGTTTTACTGGTAAAAGAAGATTATAGAATATAGATTATTTAGCTTTGATAAATTCCATTAGAAATCTTTTTTTTTTTGGAAGGAAGAAATCATCTTTTTGGAAGTAAAGGTGGAGCTGTTAGGGGTAATTAAGCTTGATTCTTCAGCCTTATAATTTGAATATTACATGTGAAATTGTTAAGGTTTTATTTTCATCTCCTCAAATGTAATAAAATTGTTTATATAAATACATGTTTTGAATTGAAAAACCCAAAACTCTAGATTCCAGCATGAGGTCGTCTGAAGATATTAAGTTTTGGTTCAATTTCTAAGAGTTTTATTTGAAGACATTGGAATTTCGATTTAATTTCAAAGATTACTTGATCTTGTATCGTGGGATGTGATCCATTGTTTTAAAATCGCATTAAGCCAACTGAATGGAGAATCGATGGATGGTTGTTTTTATTTTAAAATTATTGTTGAAAATAATTCTATTGATCAAATAATATTTAACAATATTTATTTCATAATAATTAACATTTCATGTTATTATTTTATATTAATAAATAATATAGTCGATTTAACCTTTACCAAACTTGTTCGATTCATTTAATTGCTAATTCATAGCAGCGAGAATTTGTTCAGCCACCAATTTTATTATGAAAATACTTGATGGGATTTGTTAAAATATAAACATTTTAAAAATATAATTACATGTTTTTTGATAATAAAAAGAAAACTAATAGATATATTTAATTATATAGGAATTTTTGAAAGAAAAATCACACCCCCAAATCTTCCCTTCAAGAACCAAAGACAACCAAATTTAGTTAGATAGTGATTTTTATTCTAAATATATGTAGCTAATCTTGATTTGGAATTGGGAAATATAGGGCAGGGGTGAGAGTGGGCACAACATTAATGGTACGTAAAAGAGTTGTCGGACTTCTTGTGGTCCGAATCCCAGCTATTCATCACGTGTCCCCCACCTTTTGTTCTACTTCATATTTATTAAGATTCAATTGAGAGATATGAGAAAATCATAATTGGATTTTAATTGATTAATTAAATAATACAATTCGTTCCACAATTTAATTGAACTTGGCCATCTATTTAATATATAACATGATTTCTTCATATATTATTATCATAAACTTATGGTAGTACATTGAGCTTATAGATCATGTTAATTCTCAAGTTAAATTTAACTTTGATTTGGGATTAAATTGGAATTAATTAAATCATATTGGATTTACTTATTTAATTGTTGGGAATGATTGGGCAAAGGAATAGTCAAAGAAATGGAAAGAGTTGGGCAAAACCAAAGAGGGAATGTCTGATTTCTGACAATGCCAATCTGACATATCCCAAACCAATCTGTTAATTCTCACCTCTTCATTTAGATCTATAGCAGCCTTTGACCGAATCTTAGCCGTCCATCACTCTCTCCCTTTAATCTTTCTTTCTTTATCATAAACATCTACCAACTTTCTTTTCTTTTTTCTTTTATATATAAATATGTAAAACATAACTATTATTCACATCATTTTATATATAAATATGTAAATATAACTATTATTGTGACATCATTCCAACCTATATCGAATATTCCGTCCCACAAAATAATACCTAAGTTGATGACTAGGTAGAATAAAACCGATCAAACTGAACCATACATGGATAAAATTGTCCCACGAATAATAAAATCATGACTAATCAGGACTTGACCGACCAAGACTATTGGTGTGATTCATTCGATCGGTCCCATAAGAAAGACCAAAAGCAACATGAATACACAAAGGAGAGAGTATGATTATCGGAAAATGAGATTAATCCTCAAAGTACAAACTACATAGCTCGTGGGACAACAAATGAAATATACAAATCAATAGTTTGATAGTTAACTTTGAGTTCCATCAAACTAATTTCACACCATTATTCAAATGACTGGCACTTAAAAGGATAATAATTTGAATTTGCGATATGACAGGGTATGTGGATACATTAATTGTTCAATAAAAAAATTTAAAAAAATTCAATTTTTCTGTATAAGAAACTCTAACTTCATACAACCAACCAGATTTGACCGACTAAGCATCACTGGACCATTTTCACTTAAAAATCTATCTCATATTTTTTTTTCTGTTCTACTATATTAACTTTTAAAACTCATTGATTAGTTAGATCTGACTCCCCAGATCCATATACCTACAATTATTAAATAAATATTTTCCTACATAATGGTCATAACATATTAGTAACATATATTAGTTATTGTAATGAATCATATAGTAACTACATAACCCCCCCCCCCCCCCTCTTTGTTATAAGTACATTATAACCATTGCAGCTTTCTGTCATAACATATTTCATTTAATATGATTCAATATCCCTGTTAAAGTTCATTTATTTCAATAATTAATTCTCGAAACTTAAAAAAATTAAATGACCTCAATTATTGAGACTTAGCTAACTTAATTTGATCATTGGTAGGAATATTCCACTAGGTAATAAATTAATGGGTTGAATACGTATGCTCAATGATCTAATCATGTAACAACTTATTAATCAAACAAAACTTAAGTTGCCCAATTGCACTTTCTGAACAAGACAAAAAGCTAATACTGCTTAAATAATCGTATTCATATAAGAATATCGTTATCATCATATTTTTAAATTATACCAATAGATGATTTATTTTAATTTTTACATGTACACTATAATTAATAGAAACCCCCTTTATTTAAAATTTAAAAAAAAAAAAAAACCACCTCACATAATATCTAACCATCATTATAATTTAAATTAATATGGTGATTAACACAAATTTAATTTTACAAAATAAATTAATTACGTCTCACAAAATTATAAGATTGAGATGTGACAATTTTTTTATTTGTACGCCACAACATGAACCAAAGTCTCAACAAGGAGACCAAGGGTAGAATGGACATTTCGAAAAAAAAATGGAAATGAAAAATAATGGATGTCCATAAGGCCATAACCAAAGATGAACAGTGAACCATATATTTATTATTACAAGTCATCCCAGAAAAAGGAGAGAAAACCAACAAACATGCAACACACAAAAACATAAACACAAACTATACACTCCTCTTCTTTTTTTGCTTCTTCCAATTCCCCTGTCTCCATCTTCCGCTTAGATCGGATCTTCCAATATCTCCATTGTCATCGACGCTCAAACCCCAAAATTTTCTTTTAAGAAAAAGAAGTTATTGGGAAGGGGAGAGGGGAGAATAAGAGAAACAAATAATACGAGGAGAATCCAAAGAAATCCCAACAAAAAAAATCCCATATTTCTTCATGGCCTGAATTTGCATTTTCATGTTGAAAGGTGGTTTCTTGCTGAAGGGATTTTTTTTTTCTTCTTTTCTTTTTTTTGTTGGATAAAAAAAAATGGGAAATGTGACATCGAGCGTTGCTGCAAAGTTTGCATTTTTTCCACCGGACCCACCAACGTACGATGTGTACAGAGATGAGGAAGATGGACGGCTGGTGATGACTGGATTAACGCCTGATAAAAACGTCGACGTACATTTGCTCGACACCAAAGGAGGAAACAAAATTGTGGCAACTTTTTGGAAACACCCAGCTGGGAGGTTTACCATTCTGTATTCCCATGGCAATGCTGCTGATTTGGGGCAGATGCAAGAGCTTTTTCTTGAGCTCAGAGCACATCTCCGTGTTAATATCATGAGGTTAAAAAAAGGGCTTTTTGTTTCTTGATCATATATTTGTGGGTTTCGAAAATTAATGGGTGCGTTATTTTATTTTTATTTTTTTGATATGGAGAGTTGTTTTGATGGGCTGTTTTGGGTTCTTATTATGGCATATGAGAATTCTTGGTTTTGGTTTTTTGATTGTTTCATATTGTGGAGAAGGAAGAATGGAGGATGAGATGTTCTGGTTTTGTGTTTAATTTTGATTTGTTGTTTCTATTGGTGCATATGACTCAGCTAATTTGTTTGTTTTTTGGATATGGGAGAAAGATTGTGTTGGAATTTGTAATTAGAATTTGGATTTGTGGGATTCTGAATCATGTTTGAATTGATGCTGAGGTTGTTACTTTAATTTTTACAGGTCCAATTTTAAACAGGGTTTATCTTCCCTTGTTTGTGTTTAATCTTAAATTCTGTGTAAGAGTGTTTTCGCGTATAACTATTGTGGGCATTCATGATTTTTAAGGTTACCCTTCTTGTTAGTATGACCAGTTTCTTAACTTTTGATGTATTAATTTAGCAGAGTTTTAATCAACAATCACCATAAATTTGTGGATATTGTCTTTTCAAGTCAGTGATTCAAGCAGTCATCTCTATGAATGCCAATTTATTGGCCTCTGTGTTTTGTAAATTCCAAGAGCAGATCATATGGATGTTGGCATTTAATTAACATCACAAGCATTTATTGATTTTGCTAAACCTATTTTTCTAATCTGGTTTAGTATAATTTATCTATATTCAGTGGCCAAACAGGACTTTGTGCTTTCTTCTCATTCTTAATGAGTAATGACAATGAATTTTCTTTGACTTTATTGCAGCTATGATTATTCTGGATATGGAGCATCCACTGGTAAGGTGAGAATGTTTTGATTTAGCTTCATAGTCAAATTATTTTTCAGCTGTATTTTTGCTGCGTATATAATGTAAGATGATTTTACTACAAGCTTTTCATGTAATGGAAGGCAAATGGAAGAGAATTTGTACAAAAATGATGACTCTTTCCAATGTTATATTTATTACAGCCATCTGAGTTAAACACATACTATGACATTGAGGCCGTCTATAATTGTTTAAAGAGCGAGTATGGAATCAAGCAAGAGGATGTTATTTTATATGGCCAATCTGTTGGGAGTGGTCCCACATTACATCTGGCTTCTCGTTTTCCGAGGTTGAGAGCTATAGTTCTTCATAGTGCAATTCTTTCTGGCATAAGAGTTCTGTATAATGTTAAGGTCACATTCTGGTTCGACATTTTCAAAGTAAGTTTTCAACCTTTTAACTGATTTCAGTTTCTACTATTCAGGATGGCATCTGATTGAATATCCGTGTCTATTCTTTCCAGAACATCGACAAGATAAGAAATGTCAGCTGCCCAGTTCTAGTCATACATGTAAGAAATCTCACTTTTGTCCTTTTTCTTTAAATTACATTTTGAAGATGTCTATAGGATGAGCCATGTGTAGTGAGATCCAAACATAATAACTCATATAAGAATCACTTCTTATTTGCATTCGCTTAGCAGAAACGACTAAATCTGATTTCTTGAGAAAACAGTTATCTACTGGTAGACATATACAAGGTTTTCCCCCGCTATTCTATGTGATCTAAGATATTAACATCTAATCATCAACCACTCGTTTGAGCAACTTGGACTGAATAACTACCTATTGGTTAGTGTAGCCTGGACAAAAAAGCACTGTTACATTAGTCTGAGCCTTTTGCTTTACAAGCCCAAAAGTAACTTCTACGAAAGGTGTATACCCTCGTGTAATCACGTTGAATGAAGTATTCTTGCATATTATAATGTTTATGGCTGGACATTGTCCTCCTTCATAGCTCACAAAAATATCCTTCTTCGGCCACCTATTTAATGCACGGGATGCCAATAATATGCAGTTCGATGGCTAATTATCTCCTATGATTATTTTCATAGTACTCCTGCTGGCTAAAAAGTGTAAGAATGTGTATTTACTGCTTTGATCAGCCATGGTATCTTCTAGAAATGTTTTAGCCATGGCAATCAAGCATTTTTTGTTGGAACATAAGTCGTGTTCATTCTTTTCGGGTGGGGGGACCTAGATTGCACAATTTCTGCCACTCTGAAATCTGTGTTGTTCTATCTTACCTTCTCATTAGATTTCATCTCATATGACGTGTCTTAGTAACTGGGGCTACATTGACTCGTCTTTTTAGTTTTTACTGATGATTTTCCTAGTGGTTCGTGTGAACATGGAATCTGTCAATTACTATGTTGCTTACTCGCTCTAGGCTTGAGACCCCGAGTATAGTAACTGAATTGCTTGATTAAATTTTCTTCAAGGATAGGAATTAAACTCACTATGCTGCAACCAAGATCAAATAGTGAAAGTTGCCATAAAGAATAGGTAGCTTTGGTCTTGAAAAACCTTCATTATTGTTGATTGTATGTATTTATACTTGTAGGGTACAAACGATGATATCGTTGACTTGTCACATGGGAAGCGTTTATGGGAGCTTGCAAAGGATAAGTACGACCCGTTATGGGTGAAAGGTGGAGGGCACTGCAATCTCGAAACATTTCCAGAGTACATTAAACACCTCAGAAAGTTCGTAAACGCAATGGAAAAAGTCTCGTTCTCCAAAAGAAGCAACCCGCAGTCTGGTCCGGGCCCAACCATATCCGAATTCAAACACAACAAATGCTTGATATTTACCAAGAGATAACTCTTCCGTTTTTTTGTCATGTAGGCGAAGTTCACTTCAGTGCGATGAGTTGCTTACCAAAGTGCATTGTCTAAAGGATTCGAATCATTGATGCTCAAACAACCTTGGCTTGCAATTCAGCTGCGATCGTAAAATTCATCATGATTGAAGATGATCAAATCTATATAGCAGTCTTTTGTGGTCGAGCATAGCCCGATGAATTAGCAGATGTTTTCGTTTCCCAGACAGAGAAGGAGTTCACATGTATCAAGATGATGATGCTTGTTTCAAGACAACTTAAGAGAGTTCTCAGCTCATGTATACTAATGTCAATGTTTAGCTGCAAGAATGTTTAGTGTAATAGATTGTTGTTGAAATTGTCCTCATGATGTTCTAACATATTATGTGATCGATTGTGTATATACAGCCACTTAAGCTCCATACGCCATGTTCTTGATTTTTTTGCTTTCTCAGTTTTTTGTACATTTTGTCTTTGATTTATTTCTTGTAGGATTTTTGGCGTTGGGTGAGTCTCTTGTGAGACCGTCTCACGGATTTTATTGTATTGTATGAGACAGGTCAACCCATAACCCAATTATTCACAACCAAAACCTTACAATTCATATGTTATTTATAGGTGATGAATTCCGTCTCACGATAGCTATTTGTAAAACCGTCTCACATGAGTTTTTGTGTTTGATGTTTTAATTGAATTGAGTAATTGTTTGTTTGGTATACACCTTAGGAGAGAATATTGTATATTGTATGATGTGGTTGCCACAAAATCAAATAGTGAAATATTTTTTTACCATAAGATAATTTTGTTTTTTTTTTTTTACCATAAATTAGGGAATTTGATAAAATTTTCTTTCTGATAAAAGTAAATAAATAAAAAGTTCACGGTTGGAATTTACATTATATTAAGTAGCCCTATGAAAAAGAACATATCGTGTAAAATCAAACAAAAAAATTGACTCTTTTCTCCAATTTTCTTGATTTGTGGTAAAAAAAAAAAGTAATAAAATTATCTTTTGTGGTAGAAAAGTAATCTCTTATATGAAATGAGGTAGTTTTGTCACTGGATTCTTATGAACTTTAGAGAAGTCATTTATATAGAAATCCATTTCAAAATTATCTCCAAACACATTATTTTTATAAACAGAATTTAGAGAAATGCGTTTGATCATTATTTGTCTTTAGCAAATATTAATAAAAACAGTATTAATGTATAACAAACAATTTTCTAAAATAAATATTTAAGGTCTTTGAAGCCATAAAGATATAAATTTTCAAATATTTAATATAAAAAAGCATCATAATTGAAATTGAAAAAACAATTAAATAAATTTAGTAGGTACCAAACTTAAAAATCACCAAGCAAGATCATATCCACTGCATGGGTAAATAATGTGGAAAGAAGAAATAGAATAAATAGGAAAATAGAGAAAAAAAAAATAAGGGTCAGGGGCAGTCCTGAGGGGTGCGACAAGTGCCGTCGCACAGGGTCCCCATCGGTAAGGGCTCCCATTTTTTTTTATACATACATAAATATACGAGTCTCATGCCCAATATACCCAAAAACATAAAATATTTATACAAATATACCCACTAAACTTTAATATTATCCTCAAATACCCAAAAGTACATTTTTTCAGAAATGGTGCAGAGAATCTGTTAAGCTTCGGTACGGATTAGCAGACTTTAATATATACAATATATACAATATATTGAAAATTTCGTTGAATCCTAAAAATTAAGGGTTTAACGAAAAAAACCATAATTTTCATTAAACTCTTAATTTTTAGGGTTTAACGAAGTTTATGGTATATTTTCGTTAAACCCTATTTTTTTGGGGTTTAACGAATATTAATTCAATCCCGTTATATTAATCAAGTAATTAAATAATTATCAAGTACAATAATACTACATTTTCGTTAAACCCTTAATTTTTAGGGTTTAACGAAAACTATGGTTTGTTTCGTTAAACCTTTGTTTTTTATGTGTTGAACGACAATTAATTATTTTTCTTTATACTATGAAATAATTTTCGTTATATTATTACAAAATATTCGTTAAATTATCAAATTATTTTCTTGAAAGTATCAAATAGTTTTCGTTAAATTATGACAATATTTTTATTAAATTATCAATTAATTTTGGTTAAATTATCAATTATTAATTTAATGATTTAATAATTATATATATATATATATTTTTTATAATCAATTTTTTATTATTTGAATTATATACGAAATATATTAAATTATATGATATTCCAAATTCATAATTAAAAAAAATGACCAACTTAAATGTTAAATGTTTAACAATAAGGGTTTAACGAACAATAGAAAATTATAGAGTTTAACGAACAATCGAATAATACCTATTGTTCGTTAAACCCTTATTTTCTAGGGTTTAACGAACAATAGCAATACTTCGTTAAACCCTGTCAATTGTTCGTTTAATCTTGTAAATTATAGGGTTTAACGAACAATAACAATACCATAGAAAATAAGGGTTTAACGAACAATATCTATTTTGTTCGTTAAACCCTATAACTTACAAGGTTTAACGAACAATTCATCAATTAAAATAAATGATCAAGATCGATTGAGATGCTCTTAACGAATTATATATGTTCATTTATATATGCTCTTAACGAACAATTCATCAATTATATATGTAGTGTAGTGTGAAAAGGAGAAAGCTAGCAAATCAACCAAATCTTAAAATTTGACTTTTTTTTCTTTGTTTTTAAAATAAAAATAAAACACTAAAATAAATTTGTAGTTAACGAAAAATTAGGGTAGGAATTAAAAGTAGGGGTTTAATTTTCGTTAAACTCTAAAAAATAAGGGTTTAACGAAAATCAAACCTAGGGACAATATTTTCGTTAAATCTTAATTTTTTAGGGTTTAACGAAAATTATAGTATAATTTATAATTTTCGGTAAACCCTTAATTTTCAGGATTTAACAAAATTTTCAATATATTGTATATATTGTATATATTAAAGTCTGCTAATCCGTACCGACGCTTAACAGATTCTCTGCACCATTTCTGAAAAAATGTACTTTTGGGTATTTGGGGATAATATTAAAGTTTAGTGGGTATATTTGTATAAGTGCTTTATGTTTTTTTGGTATTTGGGGGTATTTACTCTAAATATATTGTTTCATATATATTTATCATAACGTGCTTATTGAATAAAGTTATTAAGTACCCAATTGGTTATTAGATAAATGAGGCTCCTCCTAATAGTAGGTATGTGTTCAAATATTCCTCTTGTAGCTTTTAAATTTTTCCTTTTTTTTTTATTAAAATCACTAAATTGTCCCTACTTAAAATAATAAATCACTTCCCACCATTCTTTCTTTTAACAGCTGATAGTAAACAAGCATTGAGGAGAAAAGTTAAAAAAAAACTATTCCCCCTTTTCAAGTGACGTCGAAAATCACAATGACCATCTGTGCAACAAGCTGTATAAATTATTAATTAGGGTGGGACTATCCACACCCGAACAATATCTAAGTACACCCCAATTTTTTGCCTTTTCAATTAAAAAAATTAAAAGATAAATAAATTCCAATTTTACCCTTGAAATTAAAAAAAAAATCAAAACCCTATTTCTTCGATCTCTCTCCGGTTTGTCTTATTATTATTTTTTTTTTCTCTTTTCTAACTTTTTATACTTGATTTTTTTAGGAATAATACAACAACATAACAAAAATCATTTCACGGATTAACTAAATATGTAAAAATTCATCTAAAAATCATGAAAAAAACGCAAAAAAAAAAAAATTATGATGCCTCGTTTGACCCTAGTTAGTCGAACATACAAAGGTGTGTTCGACCACCGAGCGTCGAACACACTATATGGCTTTGTTCGACCCTGGTTGGTCGAACACACAGAGGCATGTTCGACCACCGAACGTCAAACATGTTATAGTGTGTTCGACCAACCAGAGTCGAATGAAACCATCAAGTTTTGATATATTTTTTGCATTTTTTACACTATATTTTAAACTATTTTTAAACCGTTTTTACATATTTAGTTTGTTTGTGAATAATTTCCATTATATTGGTGTGTTATTCTTCAAAAAATCAAAAAAGAAAATAAAAAAAATGAAAGAAAAAGGAACGGAAGAAGACGGGAGAGGAGGGAAAGAATTGGAGGACAAAATTGGAAATATTTTAAGTTTTTTATTTGAAAAATCAAAAAGTTGGGGTGTGTTTGGAAATTCTTGGGGGTGGATAGTCCCACCCTATTAATTATTATTATATTTGCTCAAATTGTATGTGTATATTATATATATATTTTTCGATGTCAATGAAGTTGAACTAGTTTTTTTTTTAAGTTTTATTTGATCATTTGATGTAATTTGAAACATTAATACCAAAACATGATATTTTTCTTGTTATTTTGTTTCTATATAATGTGTACAGTTGATATAATATGATTCACATAATTAATTTGGATATTTTTTCAAAATAATTAGATATCAATTTTATATTGACACAGGACCTCTCTAAATGTTAGACCGGCCTTGATGTGGGTTGTGATGTCCACACTGTACGGCTGAAATTTAAAGTGTTAAATGAGATGAGACAAGATGAGAAACAATACTCATAACACACATTATTATACATAAATTACACACATTTAAAAACATTCATACAATAGTTAATTCACACTTTCATTAATTAATAACACCACAAAATTAAGTATTGTGGATGCTATAAGTGTTGTTAAATTATTGTTATGAGCAAGAAATTAACTTGAAAATGGGGAGCAAGAAAAGAGTTTATCTTGTAGAGGTTCGGATGATTGGAGCATCTTGGACCGAGTCCTCCTCGAAAGGGCCCCACCATGCTAATTACCTGCGGCCGGTGTATTTATTTCACAGCAAAGCCTGGCAAAGGAATCTCAATCCATCCAATGATATATCGAAACGTGGAGGAATCTTGTACCGTCTCACAGAATAGGGCCACAACCCGTTGATTGGATGCATTCCCTGCTGTACGTGATTGTACCTTTGGACCGCCATGGAAATTAGGAAATTCTTTGTGACTTTAGGTTATGATATTATACATGTCACACTTCATTTAAAATTTAATGTTGGGTATGAACAGTATGATTGAAATTTATTGGATCTGGAAATTCTATCAATGGGATAGCATCCATTATTATCCCCTGCTTGGCAAAAAAAACTCATCACTGGTTGTTAGAGCAATTTTTATGCACTTAGACTAAATTTATAACTTCATTTATCAAGAGAGAGATTGAGAGTTATAAGTTTTGTCATCCACTCGGAAAAAATTACCAATAATCCAATAAATTAGAGTGGTAACGAAAAAAAGCAAAATGAGAGATACAATGAGCAACTCTATTAGCCAATTTACGACAATAAGTTTACAGTCTTTTGAAGTAGATAACAATATTTTAATATATGAGATCCATATGGTAGAATAATCAAAGATTTCATCAATTTTGGTGACTGCTTGCACCGCGACTAATGAATCTGAAAACGCATAAAGTGGTATGAGATTTTGTTGTCTTGCCATTTTCAAACCCTCCACAATAGCCACTAATTCTCCGCGATAGTGAATTACTTTTCTACTACAACCCTCCGCAATGCAATAAAAATCTGTGAGACGGGTTAACCCACAACCTAATCACCCAAAACTCAAACCCTATAATTTATATATTGTTTGTGGGTGATTGGATTCCGTCTCACGGTAACTATCCGTGAGACCGTCTGACATGAGTTTTTGTGAAATAACATATCTAATCATATCAATTCAACAATCTTGCACTATACACATGTGAGTGCACCAATTAAATTTGACTTTTCACTCAAATTGTGTTAAAAAAGTAACAAAATTATAAATTATAATAAAAAAAGTTAATTTTATTTGATTTTGCGGTAAAAAGGACTGGTATACCTAGTGGTGCCCGATTTAACCGAACCGCCGGTTCCGGTTCCGAACCGGCGGTTCGAAAAACCGTGGAGGGTCAAACCGGAACCGAACCGTGGGAATTTCGGTTTCGGTTCCGGTTTGTAAACCGCCGGTTCCGGTTTGAACCGCCAGTTTGGTCGGTTTGTTTTTTTTTTTTTTAATTTTTTTAAAAATTTTAAAAAAATTAAATTTGCATATAAATATTACAATTATATGTTATATATTACAAAATAACAATGTTTTTTGAGTAAATAATTTGATATAAATTAAAAAATAGAACTTACATTTACAAGTTACAACAATACTACATTACAACTTATAAATTATAATTTCAAAAATTAGAAATTACAATTTAAATATAACCAATACAAACCATAAACCTAAAAAAATTACAACTTATAATACAAATTAATAATAATAATAATCAATACAACTTAAAATTAAAGAGTAAAATAACATAAATACATAATATTATTTATATAAAAATATAAATTAAAAAAAAATAGAAAAACCGGCGGTTCGAACCGCCGGTTTACGGTTTGAAGAAATTTTGAACCGAAACCGAACCGTCGAACCACGGTTCACGGTTTCGGTTTGGAACCGAAACCGGGTCAACGGTTTTCCGAACCGTTGACCCCGGTTCGGTTCCGGTTTTCCGAACCGGATGGGCACCACTAGGTATACCTTCTATCAATACCTAATGAGTATTTTTATACTAGCATAAGGCCTATGTGATACACAGGATTTTAAAATATTAAATTGAAGTTATATAGGAAATATAAATTAATGGTTTTATTCAATACATATCACTTAATTTAAAATTAAATATATCATTATATATTATTTAATTGTTGGAATGTATTTGCATTCATAAAGGAATATGAATAATTTTTTTTATTATTTTAAAAATTATATATTGCTATGTTTAATATATTCTCCAGCATTTCCATCATTTTTTTTAGTTTCATCTTTATTATTATAGTCTAGATAGTTCTTGAATTTTCTTTTCAATTAAATGGTAAAAAAAAAAAAAAGTTAAAATTTCCAAATAAATTTCATAATTTATTTAATACAAATTATCACAAAAATTATTGAATTTCATTGATAAATAAATTTGAACAATTTTTTTTATCAACCCATCTTCATTTTATTTTTTTTCTTTTTATTTATTTATTTATATATTTGTCAAGATTTTTTAATTAAATGAATTTCAAATATATAAATAACTTCTAAATTTGAAATATAGCATACGCTATTTTAAAAGATCTAATTAAAATTCTTATATTATTTAGTAATATTTCTTATAATCATTAATTAAGTCATTAAGTAGCCTATTAAAAGCTTTTGTATTTAAAATTTTATTTATTAAAGAATTTATTTTTAAAAATTATTATTTTAAGAAAAATTATGGGCTTAACATATGACATAAGTGGTCTTACTTTTATATATATAAAGATTTAGAAAAAATGTAAACTTAACTTAAATTGTCTGATCCCTTATTACAAATTGCTCATTGATACCAAAGATTTTCAAAAAATTATGATTCAAAGAACCAATAAATGTTGAATTTTTTTTTTGTTCCTAGGTGTCAAATTTAAATAAAACACCTAAATTTATAACATAAATGATAAAACATTTATATGAAATCGTTTTATAGTTAGAATTTTATGAGATTATGAATATTATGAATTGATCGATCTCATGAAGTCAAATCTTGTGAGATGGATTAACAAAAATCATCATTTTTGTTTTTTGTTTTTTGTTTTTTTTTTTAAGGAGTAATGGTAAGTTTTCCACTTCAATGCAGTTGTTACCATAATTATCTAAGAATCTCAGTTGGTGCATACAATTCTATTTATGGTATGTGTTTCATTTAGTTTTTGAATAATTTATTTGAGTTTCAGATCTAATGAAAGCATACCATAATTTTCACAATTATTGGCGTTCCTTTGATAATGTAATACGATCTCAAATGAGGCAAATATATTATCCAATTTTTCATACGAGGTATTTAGGATTGCAACATTGTGTGTTGTTTCATATCTATTCTAACAGTGTTTTGTTAAAGAATTATAAAGAAAATGAAAAATGCATGAGTTTCTTGATAAGTTATCAAATATCAAAAAAAAAAATAATAATAATAAATGGAAAAAAAAAACATATTTTTCATAATAAGGAACGCATTATAAAAAAAAAAGAAAAAAACATGTATTTAATATATGTATAGATTATACTATTAAATTTTATTTAAATAGCTATAAGTTGTACAAAATTGAAGCTAAAAAATTCTTAATTATATGCATCTACATAATATAATTTATTATAGAAAAAATATTTTTTTCATATTGACCCACTTATGGATTTTTTTTAATTGTCTTTTTAATTTTATTATAAATTTTGTGATAAAAGAATTTAATAGAAGAAAATTATTACTTTTTTGAAATTTATGTACTTAAATATAGATGTTTAAATTTTTATAAAGTTAGTCGTTTATACATAAACATTTTACATTAGAAGTATGTATTTGTAATCTATAATGCAAGAAATATTTCTATATGAAAGTAAATTATTATTATTATTATCATCATCATCATCATCATCGTTATTAGAATAGATAATAATTAATATATCTATATTTGGACCTTATAAATTGATCCATGTTTGTGCTTACAACATAAACTTTTGTTGGGTGATTACATCATAATCATGTGAAATTTTAATTATATCAATGAATTAATAGATTAGAAATTGATTCACTTGCATTTAAATAAACTATAAATTGTATATTTTAAAATTTTATTTTTTGTAATATCATTTAATTATATAAAGTAATAACAATTAAGGTTGTTGTTGTTGTTATGATCTACTGCATACTGAACAGCTAACCCTTACAAGTACTGTTAAACTTAATTCAATCAAAACTCTACTATTTTAAGTCAAAACTCCACTTTATACCAGGGATGGTAATGAGTCGGGTTCAAACCCGGACCCACCACAAACCCAGCTCGTTCGGGATGGATAAAAACCCGGTCAAACAGGTCCGGGGCGGGTTTGGACCCGGTCAAACGGGTCTACTCCGGGTTCGGGGCGGGTCCTGTTATTTGTTAAACCTGTCCCGGACCCACCCCGTATAATATATATATGAAGAAGAAATTTGTTAATATTTATTGAATAAATTTAAAATAAGAAGAAGACAAACTCGAAGAATATATCACTCGAAGTAATGAGACTTGAAAAATGAGACATTTATGTTATGTTTTTAATTCTATTATGTTATTTTGCATTGAACATTATATGTATGATTTTAAGATTTTAAGACATGTTGGGATTGTATTTAAATATTTGAATTGTATGACTATAACATGGATGAATTTTTTTTCTTATAGTTTAAGTGATTAAGATTTATATATATATATATATATATATATATATATTGTATAATGTTTCGAATAGACATTATTTTAGGGCAACCAAACGAAAAATAGGAAAAAAACACCCAAAAAAATTTATAGCGGGTTGGGACGGGTTTACCTGTCGGGTTCACGAGACGGGGCGGGGCGGGTCCCGAGTTTGAAATTGTTTTGGCGGGATGGGTCCTGGGACAGGCCAAACCTGTTCCAGACTCGCCCCGTTGCCACCTTAATTTATACAATGATTTTCTAAAATTATAAAATATAATATTATAAATAATAGACATATAAAAAACACATTTGTATATTATATATGTTTTTAAATAATGAAAGTAATATGAATAATGTTATCATTTATACAACTTAATTATATTATTAAAAATTATATTATATATATATATATATATATATATATATATTATCATAATAATAAACCACACATTGCACGGTCAACTATTAGTTAAGAAAAAAAAAAACATTCATACTACATAAAATGAGATGCAAATTGACTGCTAATTTTCCTTAATTTTTTTTAAGCACAATCACGTTGCTCAAATATACTCTTGATAAAATGGCAAAAATACATGTTCGATTTTCCGATCAATGTGCAGATACACTCTTAACAATATAGTTTTTTTATTTGATATTTAATTTGGTACAAATAAATAAATAATATATCTTATACACGCAAACAAATACAAGTACAATTGTTTGTGCACATGCGACATAATCACAAAATACTCAAAATTATTTATATATTATTAATTTATTTTAATTAAAGAAGTAGAGAAAAATAAAAAAGGAAAAAAACTAAAATAAAGGTACACATGTGACATAATCACAAAATACTCAAAATTATGGGGAGGACTAAAGGCACAACTCTGACTTCTAAGGGCACAACACCAATTTTAAAAAAAAAATCCAATTTTACCCCTAAGGTTGTTGAACTAGTTCCGTTTGGCCAAGATGGCCGAACGGGCTTCAAGATGTTCGGCCGTGGTGGCCGAACACTCTTCTATGTGTTCAGCCAACAGTGGCCGAAAGAAATTGATCCGGTTCAATCGTTTTTTTTACGTTTTTTGCTACGATTTTCACACATTCAACAAATTTATGGAATATTCGTCATTTTGTTGGCATTACAATCTTCAAAAAATTAAAAGGTTTAACGTAAAAAAAACGCAACCCGTCACCCGTCGTGCGTGCACACAGGCAACGGGTGACGGGGGCGTAGTGTGCGCCCGCACAACGGGTGACGGGTTGCGTTTTTTTTTTTACGTTAAATCTTTTAATTTTTTGAAGATTGTAATACCAACAAAATGACGAACATTCCATAAATTTGTTAAATCGTGTGAAAATCGTAGCAAAAAACGTAAAAAAAATGATTGAACCGGATCAATTTTGTTCGGCCACTGTTGGCCGAGCACATAGAAGAGTATTCGGCCACCACGGCCGAACATCTTGAAGCCCGTTCGGCCATCTTGGCCGAACGGAACTAGTTCAACAACCTTAGGGGTAAAATTGGAATTTAAAAAAAAAAATTGGTGTTGTGCCCTTAGAAGTTAGAGTTGTGCCTTTAGTCCTTCCCAAAATTATTTATATATTATTAATTTATTTTAATTAAAGAAGTAGAGAAAAATAAAAAAGGAAAAAATAAACTAAAATAAAGGTGAGATGATTTAAAAGCTTAGTGAAACCTCCAAACCATATTAATGAAATTGAATATCTTTTTCAATAAACTATGAAAATTATTTGAGAATTGTGATTTTGATTTTGATTTTTTTTATTATATGATTGTTAAGAAAATTTGAGAAGCTTTCTAAACTTTAATATTTAAAATTTTATAAAAAACATAAAAAAAAATTAGGAAATGATAGGAGGGTTGAATAGTATTATAAATACAACAACATTAAAAAAATTCAATATAATAAATAAAATTTTCTAATGTTCATTTACAAATGTAATATAAATAATTAAATAATATATTAATCAAGTTATATTATCATCAATGTTAAATTAGATTACAGGTACAAAACATAAATATTTTTTCTAATCTGATTATTTTCAAAATTTTCTAATTTGTTGTTTAATTTTGATAATCCGTATTTTACACATGCTTTATGCTAGTTGTATTGAAAAAGTACCATCATAGTGGAGTACCTTTTATACTCCCTCCGTCCCACAAAGATAGGCTTGTATACTATTTTCGTCCGTCCCACAAAGATAGGTCTGTTACTATATTAGTGTGGTTTTTAACTTGTAATTCCATATATGCCCTTATTTATTGTTTAGGAAAAAAAAGTTGCATTGAATGTGTGGTCTTTATTTGTTCATTTTTGACAAATTCCCATAATCATTTCATATTTCTAAATTTTTATTAATGATTAAATTGAATTACCACTACACTAATCAATAAATGCTCATTTTAATTCATGTTCATAGTTGCCTCTCTTCCTTGAAAGTAGAAAAATGTATCTTGAGACAAACAATATCATTAGTATAATATTATGAGTGTGAAAATAATTTTTGTTTCAATTAATGAAACTTCAAAATTGGAGTAGAATTAATTCTTTAAACAATTAATATATGATAAGGGTATAATTGGAATTTCAAAAATTTTCTTAATTTGTGTGAAAATAGAACTAGGCCTATCTTTGTGGGACGGAGGAGTAATTCAAATTATGGTAAATTTAGTATGGCATGATGCGTAAATGATATCCATAAAAGGAAAATGGGGAATATCATTAGCATTCAATTCCTAAATTATTACAAAGATTTGATGACTAGATTGAATTGAAGTATAGTAATTTAAGTTGAACACGAAATTTCCAAAATACCCCCAAATAAATTACCATTATTTTAGCAAGCTCAGCCATTTTTAGGGCAGAGAAGGAATTCCACAAAGTATCATTGATGAAGAAACCTTAATATTTCCAAAATAACAATATGCTTTTTCCATATTAAATTATGAAGGCAACACGTGCGGAAAATGGTTGATAGGAATCGACGGTGCAGATTTTAAGTAGCTCTGGTCCACCGAACTCTTGGTGGGCATCAGAAACATCGAATCATAACCCAAACTTTCCATTTCCAAAATTGCATGCTTGAAAGAGAGGCAGAGAAAGTTGCTTCTAACAAAGCTCCATTGTTCAATACACCGCACACATCCATATACATACATACATACATACATACATATATATATATATATATATCTGTATCTATATCGATATCCACACCACATTCTTTCTTTAATATATACATATATGCCTTTAGTCACAAATCACTGTTCTAACAGAGGAGAGAAAAGAAGTGGCAAAAGACAAACCAAATCTACACTCATGGTTAAAAGAGAAAGAAATTGATACGATTTGGTGTTTTGTGTTCGGTTGAAACCATTCACACTGCACTTGCCATCACCATCGCCATCATTATCCAACCCTCCCTCTCTCTCTTTCTCTCTCTCTCTCTCTCTCTCTCTCTCTGATCTTTCTCTATCTCAGTCAAGTCTCCCCATCCTCATATTAAAAGAAGCTTTTTCGCATCTGGGGTTTTTGTGTAGTGTTCAAGAAAGTGACTTTAAGGTTTAAAGACTCGAATTTTCACCCTCTGATTTTTGTTTTCTCTTTTGGGCCAGTTGGGTTTTTATTTGGTTGAAATTGTGAGGTGTGAAAAATGACTGTGGAAGAAATTCGGCGAGATGTTGAGAATTTTCCTATGGGGCTGCGTGTTCTTGCTGTTGATGATGACTTGTGTTGCTTGAAGTTATTGGAACATCTGCTTATAAAATGCCAGTACCGTGGTCTGTTTTCTTCTTATTTTTCTTCGAGGTTTATTTAGTTATATCTTATTGGCCCCCAAGATTCGGTGTAATTATTCTTTTTAAGAATTTTTGTTTGAATTATCTTTCCTATTATTTGTCAGTGTTTTGTAAATATGGGTTTTGAGTTGATGAGAATTGCTGAATTTTCGGTTCTGGTTTTTCAAGAATTTCAAGATTTCGTCGTCTTTACCATCAATTTTGTGTATGCTTCGAGGAATCCTAGACTTTTTCACATAACCTTCATGTTATTGCAGGCAATGTTGTAGCTTTTATGACCTAATTACTCAACTTTTCATTCTTTGCACAATTCGGAGGTTTTATCACTTCAAATTTGTTATTGATTAAGCACAAAATCTTGTGAATGTCATAAGCAAATCATGCTTACTTAAAAGCTGCTTAGATATTGTGATTCTGATAGAGTTGATATATTGATGCATGTATCTTGTCTGAATTTGGTTTACTGGTTTTCCCAAATTGAATCATCATTCTAGTCTTGGACTTTCATTCTTTTGAACTCGATGAATGCTATGTGTATCCTTGGAAGTACCAAGTTCCCTGTTTTAGTAAATCACATTTATGTATTCCACAGTCACTACAACGAACCAAGCAAGGGTGGCATTGAAAATGTTAAGGGAAAACAAAGACAGATTTGACCTGGTGATCAGCGATGTGCATATGCCCGACATGGATGGTTTTAAGCTTCTCGAACTTGTTGGTCTTGAAATGGACCTACCTGTTATCAGTAAGTTCTCATTCTCAAATCTCTGTTGGTTTTTGGGCTGTGTATACACCAAATATTTGGAACTAATCGTTCATCTTGCAATTTATTTCCATGGATGCTTTGATGTTGCAGTGCTGTCAGTGAATGGTGATCGGAAGCTTGTAATGAAAGGGGTTACTCATGGTGCTTGTGATTATTTGGTGAAACCTATTCGGATCGAGGAGCTAAGGAACATATGGCAGCATGTGGTCAGGAGAAGAAAGTTTGACTCGAAGAACCAGAAGGACCCTAGTGATCAAGTCAGTGCTGATCAGGCTAATGGAGAAGATCATGGGTTTCCATTGGCAGGAAATACAGATCAGAATGACAAATTTAATAGAAAGAGGAAAGACGAGGAAGATGACATAGACGAGAACGGAAATGAATGTGAAGACCCTGCTACTCAGAAGAAGCCTCGGGTCGTCTGGTCTATAGAGCTTCATAGGAAGTTCGTTGGGGCAGTGAATCAGTTGGGAATCGAAAGTGAGATCTTCTTACTCGTTACTCTTGGCTATGTGCTCGTTTTTTATCTGATTATTGCAAATTCTGATCTTTGTCTTGTTTCTCAATGCAGAGGCTGTTCCCAAAAGAATATTAGACCTAATGAACGTTGACGGCCTTACCCGCGAAAACGTTGCAAGCCATCTTCAGGTACTAAATCCTCCTTCTGTCTTTTCCCCCCCTTTGCCTATATGAAAAATCTTTTTATCTGTTAGAATGTAATGAATGTTTTAGGCTCTCAAAAAATAGCTACCTTTCAAATATTAGTATAGCAAAAATCAAGAAGTAGTGGTGGTTTAGTGTTGGGTTTTGCCGGTTATGAAGGATGTTAGAGCAAACTATGGATGAAATCTTGATGTGTCTTTTGTCCCTATATGTAATTACTACTCTTTTTGATCTTTCTACAGAAGTACAGGCTTTATCTGAAGAGGATTAGTACAGTTGCAACCCAACAAGCAAACATGGCGGCTGCACTCGGGGTTAAGGATTCTCCGTTTATGCAAATGGGCTCGTTGGATGGGCTTGGAGACTTTCGAGCTTTAGCTGGAGCAAGACTTGCTAATGTCGGGTTATCACCTTACATGAGTGGTGGCATGCTTGGTAGACTGAATAGTCCTGCTAATGTGAGCCTTCATAATCTCAGTCCATCGCCACTAGTCCATTCGAGCCAAGCTCAAAACTTAACCAACTCAGTCGCCTCACTCAGGGATATGCATCTTGTCCTTTCGCCTTCCAGTCAAAACCCGAATTTACTTCAAGGAATCCCTTCGTCTTTGGAACTGGATCAGCTGCAACAGAATAAGGGCCCCACAGGAACGCCAAGTTTCAATACAGTTGACAACTCGAGAATGTTTAGAAGTGCAATTGGTAGCTCGAACAACTTGTTGAACAGTATCAGGAATAATCCGGTGATGTTGCATGGAAACACGCAGTCTACTAATGAGATGGCTTCTTTTAACGTGGAAACTTTCAATGCCGGTTCCTCCAACTTGCTAGATCCTGGAAGATGTAATGATAACTGGCCTAATAGCATTGAGTCATTGAAGATGCACCCCAGCCCTTTGCTTGCTACCGAGCCTTTTCACAGTCAGTTGCCTCTCAATGGTTTGAGAGACGACCCTATTGGTCTTTCCTCCACCATGGCTTTACCACCGTTTGAAGATTCGAGAGAGATGCAGGGCCAGGTAGGTATGATGAGTGATATAGAGAGTATGAATCAAGGCCCTGGCCAAGGTTGGGGCGTACGAAGACAAAACTACGTTCACAGCTCTCAAATTCCTGCCAATGGCGTTTTGTCGAACTTGGGGCAGAGTTTGGACCAGAATAACGGATTCTTGAACCAGAAGATAGAGATGCTAGTTAGTGGGAGATCTAATGACAACGAAAGACAATCCAGACAGAGGTCTAATGAGGACCTCCCTTTGGAGCAATCGAAGTTGCAGGGTGGATTCGTCTCTCAAGGCTATGATTCATTGGATGAATTGGTGAATGCTATGATCAAACGGGTATGAATGCATCATCTATCCTGAAAGTTGCTTATGGTTTATGGTTCTTGTTTTGTAAGCTCTAGATACTATTCGATTCCTACTTGACTTTTAACATGGATGTTCATGAAGAGACGATCTTTTGTCGTTTTAGCACATTTGTTTTTCTTTATTTGCAGTGTCTCCACCAAAACAACACAAGAATCATTAGATTACTTCTGATGCTCGATTTGTATTAATCCCCTGTTTTCTTGATGTGTAGGAACAAGTCGATGCAATTCCAAATTGCGACTATGGATTCGATGATTACTCGTTCCGAGCAGATGTATAACAAAATTGGAACTCTCTTCAAGACCATGTATCTATATATTAGTCTATTACACTAAGAATCTTTCTAGTAAGCTTTCCAGTAGTTCTGTTTAGTTTTTTCTCTTGTCAATCCCCAGTTACACTGTGCATTGCATCTAATGCCAAGACGAGAAACACGGATTCTCTTGAGTGAATTCTTGTATAAGACATGTTAGGTTTTTTCTTTCAGTCCATTGATCAGTAACATAAGCTGCATTTAGAAGAGAATTCTACAAAATTTTATTTTTTGTACAATCACAGAGAATTGCAAACTACGGTTATTCCCAACCAAGCAACTTAGCTCTCCGTTCCCACAAAGCAGTTATCCTCTTCTCCTTAACGAGCAGCATCTCAGCTCGTTCTCTGGCTCCTTCACACGTTTCTGTAGCTGTGTTGCATTTCTCAGCTTCTCTCTGGAATTGTGTGGCCAATCTTCTTGCTTCCTTCAATGTGATGTTCATATGCTGAGAGTGCTCTTCACCTACACTTGTTTGCAATCTTAGCTCTTCTGCTATTAAGTCCACTGATTCCTTCTCCATCTCTTCCTTTAGTTCTGGATCATCTTTTCCACAATCTGTAGTTGGATAATGATGTTCATTCCATTATCATAAGAATCTCAATAATAACATCCATCTACGACGTCTGCATATGTTCGTTTTATGATGGATTTGAAATCCTTTTGCAAATCCTCTGCTTAAAGCAAATCTAATTGAACCAAGCACAACCTAAGGTCCTATGTGGATCGAAGAATTTGATTTTGAACCGAAGATTTAGGAGAAAGATCTCAAATCCACCATAACTAAAAATAGCTCAAAATGAGATTTCAACGATTTAAAACCATCATTATGTGGTATGATCTCAACAAGACCCAACATTTTATCGTTATGAATTTGAAATTAATAGTGCAAAATCCTTAATGCAGATGTAACTGAAGCTCCCAACAGAACAAAACAAAGGGATAGACAGGAAGTCGTTTGATATCCTTACCTGTAACAGAGAGATGAGCCAAACCTGCAAAAATATTCATCCATAAAAGAAAAACAAGAGATTAAAGTCAGTAAAATGGAGAAAAGAACATGTTAAGAACATAAGAATTGTACTGAGGCAGGATGCTAAAATATTTCTCCACAAAGCCATATCAATTTCTAGTTAAGAATGTGATCCAGTAAGTTCTTGGTTACGAATGGGGCAGTGGATTTAATACCTAAATACCTTATGTGAATCCACCATTCTTTTTCCTTCATATTTCGACTGCTCCCTCTTCTTGAGTTAAACTCGGAAAAGGAACAAAAGGATGTAGCAAGTTTGAAAACAAAACTATTTCTTGGTGACAACTAAAATTAAAGTCGTTTCCTCTTACCCTACAATCATCTCAACTACAATGACCAGCCCTGCATTAACACAGGACACAAACTAATGACTTTTGATCATGACCACCCCCTTTTTCCTTTCTTAGTTTCAGCAACCTGTGAACATAAATCCATGTTATCATCATTTGCTATCTTACTAGATTAGATAGTGTAATACTTGATGGCTTATAACCAAAATATAGAAGGTCCACAAATAAACCCATAAACAACCAACTCTAGCACCTTAAGCGGCTCAACAAGTCAGTACTCTAGAACAAGACAGGATTACAATGGTGCTTAAGCAGTAAATGATCCAAGAAAATTTATCAGCAAATAAACCTATCCTTTCACAGCTGAAATCATCACAGAAACTATCAAGATTCACCTTTTATGGATGCCCACAAACTCAAATCACAAAAGCAACAGATCCCAGATGCCAAAATTACAAAACTCACAAAAAAGTATGCAAATTTGGAGCAATGAAGAAAAAAAGAAACAGAATAGAAAATGAGAAGATATATATATACCAGGAGAAAGGTGTAAAAGGGATTGAGGAGGGGCACAATTGCAAATGCAGGGAGGACAAGAAGGTGAAACCCCTTTCTGGTTTAAACCCTTGTTCAGTTTAAAATACAGAGCTGGCCCAGATACACACAGTGCTGAAACCACTGCAAAAATCACTAACAAACACCGCAACCATGTCACTGATCTCCCACTCATCTCTCTCTCAAGAATGAAGAAGTTCAACAGCGGATCATCAGATGAATTTATCTGTTCTTTAATAATAATTAAATGCACTCACCACTGGACTTGTTTTTTACTGTCTGATTTGTGAAAGGATCAGTGTTTTTATTGCAAACATTATTGTATTACAGCTAGATTCACTCCCCCCGATGTTTGTGTGCTCCTAATTCTACGCTTTTGCTTGTTTGTTTTTTTTTTAAAATTATATATTCTGTTTTTCACCAAATAGAAAGTAGAGTTTAAACAAGTTATAAATGTTTGCCGTGTGGGTGTATGGATTAATGATATGTGCACCAAATATATAAAAGTTATGGTGCAATAAAGAAAAAGAAAAAAAATGATTTTATTTTATTTTAGTACGTGTTTCATTTGATATTTCAAAATAACCATCATACAGATATATGTTAAGTGATTAAATAACATTATTAATCAATTTGTGATGTTTATTAAAAACAACAAGTATGAAATAAAAAAAAAACATATGTAACAGAGAATTCAAAAGACATATTTATACATACATAATAATAAGGTACAATTGAAATATATGATTTATGGGTGTAGCCAGTAGCCCTATTAAAGCATGCTATAAAACATCTGTTTTCCACCTGCAATGGTGATAGATAAAGAACATTTATTATGCTCCACTCGGTTGCCTATCAACGTTTTCAGATTCCTACTTTTTTCATTTATTTGAAAATCAAATCTTTCTACCCACCTCACGATTATTTATCAAAATATTAACTATTAAAAATTATTCCAACTCAGTGTTATACAAAATAAATAAAATTTAAAATATAGTTCTCAACAAAGTGGTTGAAGATCAAGTCAAAGTGAGGCTTTGTTAAGTATTCATTCTTAGAAAGAAAGTCACATTCTTGTTTCAAACAAATTCGAGTTTGATTCAAACTATAACTAATAATAAGCTAAAACAAAAGTTTCAAATTTCAATATCTGATAATCCAACTCACAATTTTGACTAAGCAATCAAGATTTCAATGATAAACCCAATATGAATTCAAGAGTTTGAAATTAATAATTGACAAAACATAGCTATTATTATTTATTTAACAAAACATTTACATTTTATTTTAGTAAATTAATAGTAATCTTATAAATTTTTTTTTTTTGGGGGAAATTAATAGTTTTCTTGTATTAAAATTAGGGAAATTGATAAGTCGCAGAAAAGCCCACCCAAGAGCATCAGATCCATCCACACTTTTCCATTTGAAAGCATAAACAATAAAGAAATTCAATAAACTATAATATAGTAGATAGATACAGAATTTTCATCCGTTGTTTCCTTTTTTTGTTGTTCTTAACAAGAAAGGCAGAGGGAAATTCTGTTGCCAGAAGAAAATTCTCTTCTGATTGTTGCTTGTATTTGTGGGTTTACAAGAGAGAAGAATCCAAGAGAGAGAGAGAGGTGCGAGGGGCAAAGGATGGTGAAGATCACGGCGTTGATGGTACTGAAATGCACACCGGAGGGTTCGGATCCGGTTATACTGGTGAACGCGTCGGATCTGAGCAGTTTCGGGTTTTTCCAACGATCCAGCGTTAAGGAGTTCATTATTTTCGTCGGTCGAACCGTAGCTAAACGGACGCCGACCGGTCAGCGTCAGTCGGTGCAGCATGAAGGTTTGGCTCTCTGCGATTATTTGGATTTTCTTGATTTCTATGTTCTTTGATTACCTTTTCTGCTTGGTTTGACTGGCGATTTTGTGGATTTTGTTGATTTGTGGGGGGTTTATGTTATGTTTTGATTTATCTAGTCAGGGGTTTTGATTATTTATACAGTTGATTTTTGGTTACTCATCTTTAAATTTTTGGACTGGTTTGTATTATGATCACTAGGTTTTTTTTGGGGTTTTATTTTGGAGATTGCTGATTTTATGGTAGAAATTACTCGGAATTTCTGTTTTTTATTTTCTGGAATTCAGGATTGTATTGTGCGCTTTTAGGCAGGAAATATTGAGCTGTTTTTTATGTGAGAATTTTGTTTACAATTGATCATTTAGTGGCAATGATTTTATTCATGATTGCTCTATAAATTTCTTGAACTATTGAAGAAGAAAAGATATGATTTTCTCTGTTTGTTTGATGATATATGTTCAAGCGGTTTGACCTTCTTATATACCAAGTCTAAAGTGCTGATATATAAAGCCATAAAGGACAAGATATTTAGGGCATGTTGTTATGACAGGTGGTATTGAATTGGCTTTGAAATCAAATGTAGACGGTTAGATAGATAGTTACCTACCATGGATCTGCTGACCAGGCTAGCGATGGGGAAGATCATTAGGTTCAGGCTCTCTGGTGATAGTGCCTTTTGCCAGATTTTATTTTGACTTGGTTCTCTAGTAACAGTGAATTTTTGCTTATTATGCATGGAACTTGGTAATTGCGATTTACATTGCTTCTAGCTATTGAAGTTATAGAATTTGATTATTTGATGACCAAATTTAGTTGTTAGTAACAAAGAGACATTAACTCTGTTTTCGAGACAGTTTATTTCGTTTTTATACAATTTCAGATAGATAGATAGATAGTTTCTACCATGCATTTTATGGCCAGGGATGGATGACCTTTTGCTGACCAGTAGAAGAGTTGGGGATAATTGTTCGGTTACCGTTTTCTGGTGATAGCGGAATCTTTTTTGATTTATATTTGGGACTTGGAATTTCATTGTTGCCTATCTTGTTCCAGTTTATTTCTGGAGATCAAATTTATAGAATCTGATTATTTGATCAAGTAAACTTTTTTGAATTAGTCAATTAAATGAGTAGCAAGGTGGCATGAACTGATTTTGTGGAACAGTTCATTGTGTGTGTGTACAATTTCTCAGCAAGGTTATTCAATTAATTTGCCAAAAAAACTGACATCTTCCTTGGTTACTTTCTTAATTAGAATACAAGGTTCATTCTTACAATCGCAATGGCTTGTGTGCATTGGGGTTTATGGATGACCACTATCCCGTCCGAAGTGCATTTTCATTGCTCAACCAGGTATGCAGGTTCTATTTGGCCAATGCTACACCGATGGCTTTCTTTGAATTTAATGCGAAAACTCTTCCTTTTGGTGGGTTATGAAGTTGAACGAAATGTGATTGTTTGGCAGATCTTGGATGAATATCAAAAGAATTTTGGCGATTCATGGAAAACTATTCAAGCTGATAATGCTCAACAATGGCCCTATCTAAGTGAGTCACTGACCAAATTTCAGGTACCTTATTCTTTCTCCTCACTGTGAAAAGTGGAGGCATGGTTAATTGTTGTTGAGAATGATTGGTGGTACTTCCCCCAGTAAACACTTTGTTTTTATCTCACCTATAATAGTTTCTTTAAATTCATGCCTTTCGACTGTTTAGGACCCTGCGGAAGCTGACAAGCTGCTTAGAATTCAGCGGGAGTTGGATGAAACTAAAATTATTCTTGTAAGTTTCTTCTCTAACTTTCTTGGATGCCTTCATCACATAGGGCATTTCTCAGATTTTTATACATTTTGACTATGTATGATGACATTTAGTTATTCGCATTTAAGATGAAATGTCTCTTCTATGAACTACATATACTCAGCATATATTTTTACTTTCAAGTCAAGGGGGAAAAGATGAGAAAATATAGTAGATAGATAGAGGACTAAGATCTATCTATTGCAAAATCATTTTTATGTGTAACCTTGTTGATTTTCTCCTAGCTTATGTATGTTTTGAATTGTTTCATGATCATACTTTTGTGGGTTTTTAGTGCAAGGTGTTTGTATGAATTGTGATTGAGAACTTGACATTTAATTTAACAGTAGATGATCACATTATTACAGTTATAATGCTCATTTTGAGCGTGCCATATGGTTGAATCAGTATGATCTTGTTTTGTTTAGCTGCTCAGAAGTCATAACAAGATATGATCTGAGTGAACTGACTCAAGATTTGTATGGCTTTCTCTTCCCCAGTGAATTGTTGCATATGTATTCACTATCTCATTATCCTTAGTTTTGCCAAATCATGTGGGGGCAGGAACCAGGAGCGGTCAATATAATCGAGACAATTTGCTTTACAAAAATGTTTCATTTATGTGGTAATCTAGAAGGGAAAAAAAAATTGAATAGGGATCAAAATCTCTGGAGGGATGGATAGACAAAGTAACAAAGCATGTATGTGGACTCTGGTTTTATAGAATGTAGAATTTCATGGAAACTAGAACACTGGCAATGCACCATCATTCTGTTTTCGGCTGCTGTCATGTCAATAGTTTTTTATGGCCGAGGTGCTTCTTTTGGTAAAATGCCTTTTGAAAATTTGAAGTCTTTTTTTTTTTTTTAATTTTAGTAAATCCTCTGATGTAAGCTTTGATTGAGATGCATTAATTTTTTCATTATTTTGCAAACTATCGTCCATACTAATAGAGATCTTGATTGCATATTCTCCCATTTTATGTACTATATCAAAGATGACATGTGCAGAGAAGACTGTTTGCTGTAACTGAAAATTGTCGCTACTTGGTTGAACTGGATACATCCACAGCATAAATTGTTTGTCACTGGGATTTATGTGTGGTGTATTAATAATATATTTAATGTGCATGCTGTTTCAAAAGATATATTGTCTTCTTTAGTAATATGACTAAAGGTTGTTCCTCTTTTGATTATTATAAGGATTTAAATGCAGTTCTTAGATGACAGGCCTTGGTTGTTCTCAACATGTTTAAAAGATTAACTGTTGCATCGAATTGATACATCAATTTTTCTCTGACATTGTTTCTTGGTTTCTTTTTAACCTTGTTATCATGATATTAATCTGTTCGTTGGCCTTTGTCTCCAGCACAAGACGATCGACAGTGTCCTGGAACGAGGTGAAAAACTTGACAGTTTGGTTGAGAAGAGTTCTGATCTGAGTGCAGCTTCTCAGGTCTGTTACCTAGGTGGATTTTGTTTGTTTGTTTATCTTCTTAACGCCTTTTCAAGTTCATCAAACTTGGTTTTACTTCAGTTTAATTCTGAATACAATTCACAAACTATACTGGGAACCCACGTATTTCAGCACTTCTGTTTGTGATTCCCTGTGAATTTGTTTGATAATAAGAAAGGACATTTCTTTTCTCATGACAGTTACAGTAATATCCATTAACTTCAGATCATTTGTTCCTAAGATTATTGTCTCGTCTGGGTTGGGTCTATCTCAAATATGTAATTTGCTGAGCTCAAAGCACTAATAGTTAGGCTTATTTTCCCCCCTGGCTAGTTTGATCATTTTCAGCAGTTTGAATTTGGATTTGGTTAGTGAACTGTGTTAAAACTTTTTGCTTTGTTATAGATGCTTCACAGATAAAACAACGTATTGTATGTAGTTTCCAAGATAAATGCAATTTGGCTTTTTGTTCATGATATGCATATGCTTATTAGTTTTAAGCCCCTTGGTCTGAGAACAAGCATACATTAGGTTACATAGAATTTATTGATGGCAGCACTAGCATCTGTTATTACTTCCAAGTTGAACCATATTGTTTGATCATTCTGATGCCAAAAAGTTTCTTGAATTTTCTTCAACAGATGTTTTACAAGCAGGCGAAGAAAACCAACCAATGTTGTACCATATTGTAAATGCTTGAGAAGGAAGGAGATCTATCTTATATATGGCTTAGTTGCAATACTGATATATGTGATGTCTGACTGTGTTTATATCATTATTCACTTAATGTTGTGAGGCTCAAATCTTTGGTCGTTCCTCGTGTATCTGTCTCATGTTGGGGAAATGTGATTCATGTCAGGAAATTGAAAGTGGGTTTTGTTATCTTACAATGTGATCTCAATGTTTTTTAAGAGCTTTAATTTATGTTGAATTGTTGGTGCTATTACAGTCAATGGTATATCTAATTATGTTGTAATTGTTTCAACTGAGGGTGCTCGACAGAAGTATCTGTAGTTCTTTAATTGTCTTTGATTCTGCGTTTGGAAAAAACCACACACACAGCCCTTGAGATGTTTGGATTGAACTTGGTCCATTTGAGTTTGGATGGGCTCAATCTAGATCATTTTTGTTAAAATCCTATAATCTTTTTATTTTTTATTTTTTTAATTTTACAATTCTCAATACTTTTTTTATTCTTTCTATAATTCCCAACAAGTAACATCTGTCTCTTCTACAAGAAATGACACATTAACATCAATCATACTACAAAATTTCAATACAAACACAATTTTCAAATACAAACTTCCCAAGTTGTACTAAATTTATATTTATCAAAACCACCTAAATATAAAAGGAGGGTTTTCTCTTATACTGAGACTATATTTGTGACTGCCTGCCAAGGTTTGCCAAAATCCAAGCCTTATCGGGGATGGGTTGGCATTAGTTAGTAGAAGATGGGTCGGGTATTTGGAACCAAACCAACCTTTTTAGACACCTGCCATGTTGGATTTTCAACTGCGTTTCATTTGGTACAAGTTGTGATTTTCAAGCATAGGATCAATAACGCATTGTGGCTGGAATTCGTCTTTGGAAAGTATAATGGCGGGAGAGTGCCAATGATGCGCGGCTTTACTACTACTACATGAAACGGAGAGTGCCAGTGATGCGCAATTTTACGAGAGGGGATGTCACTGTTAAGGTATGCGAGGAGGATGAAGCCGTGCTCCATCGGCTCGACTTCTAGTCAAAGCTACAAGCAACAAGTCTTTTGTACAACACTCATTTTAAGAGCATTAAGAGAACAGTAGGTATCAAATTACATAAAAAGCATCATATTCATCCTCCAAACAGAAAAGAAATGTAGAGTTACATGTACGGAGAATTTACATTGACATCCGGTTCAGATCACGGACATAAAACCAGACATTAAGCCCTCGTATACACATTACATTCACAAGCACAAACCGGTTGAGACGATGGACATAAAACCGGCCGTAATTTAAAGAGCAAAGACATACATTGTATTGAGAATCTTGACGCACTTAATTTCAACATCACATAGTTTAAAAGTGAACACATTTTTGCAAGAACAAAGCTGGAGGGCTATATACCATCTGATCATACATCTGAGACGATCTCCAAGCATTCATAGTAGTAAAAGGATTGCTTCTTATTTCCCAAAAAGGGATTTGAACCACCAGATCCCTTTAGTATCACTGGGGCCTTGATCCCCATCGGGTGGAGTCTCAGAC
This sequence comes from Scutellaria galericulata, assembly GCA_946896805.1. Taxonomy (NCBI): domain Eukaryota; kingdom Viridiplantae; phylum Streptophyta; class Magnoliopsida; order Lamiales; family Lamiaceae; genus Scutellaria; species Scutellaria galericulata. Next base: position 18,253,496 of record OX335790.1, read on the forward strand.
TGAGTTGTTTTATGCAGCTTGCTTACATCATATCCTTGTTCTTTTGCCTTCGCCACGAGCTGCTCGTACGTCTCCTCATCAATATGAGATTTCCTGCTTAGAATCTACCCACAGAAATCCGAACAATTTCATCACTTCTCAGTCCAACAATGTATGTAAGCATCACAGCAAAATAACGATCTCCATGTGCATTAAAATGATGAAGGTTTTTAATTGCCACTTGCAACAATGATGTTTTTTTTTTTTAACAAAAAACAATTATCTGTGTGTATGTTTCCTAAGTTGAATTGATGTGTGTATTTTCGCAAACAAGATCCTCTATTCCATATTGTGTTAGACACAAAATGACATCACTATTTTATTCATGACATGGATTAAAAGCAGTTCAATACTCATCAAATTGGAATAGAGAATCCAGTTTGTTATTTTTGTCCCAAAACAAAAAAACAAAAATTGGCTAAGTTTTTTTTATCTATCTTTCCTAATATTTATGGACAGAAAACGTATTTACTATATATAAAGAATAAAATATCATTCAGACTCTACTTTAAATAGACATCTTTTTCTCCATAATTAATCATTTAATACGCATCACATTCATAGATATGTTCCAACATAGTTTCAAAACATTCTCTTCTTCCTTTTTCCCCTAAATGTCACTAATCATCCAGAAAACTCTGAAATTGCCACATCACGAAACCCTAAAAAATCCCAAACCCTTCCAAATCATCACAAAACCAAATTGAAAACACGAATCGAAAGTACTATAAAACTTCACAAAATCAAAGGACTCAAAATTCTCATGCAAGTGATCTGAGAAGAAGAATTAGAGAAACATACCCACAAATATTTCCTGGAGGACTGACCAATCACAGCATACTGATAATCCGGATCAATGTACAACACCCAATAGTCCCCAGTCACCGGAATTATAGGCAGAAAAGGAGGCACATAGAATTTGACTTTAAGCTTAGCCTCATCGCTTTTGGGATCAGCCTTATACGCGGTTCCCTCGATAGAACCCCTCTTTCCATCGTTCCAAGTTTCATTCAAAACATTAACGGTGCCATCGGAATTGAGAGTGTAGGTAGCCCTCGTATCGACGCCGTTCCTCGGCTGAAAAAACGATGGGAATGAAGCTATTTCGTACCATCTACCCATGTACCTCTCTACGTCCAAATTCCTCACCACTTCCATCTCTTGCTTTGCCATTTGGATTTGGAGATGATAATTGTGTACTCGATTTTCTTCTGTGTTTCCTGGACTGGATTTTGGGTTTCTTGTGCAAGGATTTTTTTGAATGTGGATGAAAGATGTATGTATATAAATGAGCGGAGGGTAAGGATAAATGTGGAGATTTTATAGCCTGACACGTGTACTCAATAAAGATTCTTGAAAATGCCAGAATAATTGAGATGCTGCTAGAATACTTTCGTCGACCTCAACCGGAAATCATGCAAATAAATATTATTAATTATTTTTCTACCACAATAAATAATATATTTTTCACCATAAATAATATAAAGAATAACAATTTTATTCTCATTCATAAAACATAAATCTAACATTCCATATCAGGCTTCTTATCATGAATGGTAAAAAACCATCAATTGCCACCTACACCTACGTCGTGTAATGCTTAAAATACACACACACACACACACACACACACACATATATATATATATATATATATATATATATATATATAAACATACTTGAATTGTGTAGTACCTAAAATATGCTCATATTTTGTGACGCCTAAACTACTCATATTATGTAACGTCTAAAACATAATCATATCATGTACTGCATAAACTATTCATATCGTGTAATATTTAAAACATGTTCATATCATGTAATGTCTGAAAACAATGTTTTATTTTACATTTCATGTAAGATCTAAATTTTTATATAATTAAAACCATAATTAACACAGAAAATCGTGTAAGTCCTAAATTAATTGTGTACATGTGACATTCTCTAACGCCATCACATCAATCAACAATCATACACTATACACATGTAAATTCAAAAGTTATATTCCTAGACTTTTATTCTAAATTATAGTAGAAAAGTAATAAAACTATTATATATATATATATATGAAAAGACGGGTGGGGTAGAAAATTCCTGCAAGACTTAAAATTAAATGAACAGATTGATAATGTTGTTCCAAATGTCACAACATTTACCAAAACATTCAGACACTTAGTATAATCAGAATTTGCAGCGAAATATAAAATCGAACAAGAACAAAAGATTTATCCACAAGTATATAAAAATACTTGTGAAACGCCAACAGAGCAAAAAGTTTTATTACTACAAGAGTAATTACAAAACAATTACAAAGAGATCTTAGGAAAGAATCTCTTTGAAAAAGAAAACAAACACTCAAAGATTATCTCCTGACTCTTTAAGAATGTTAAAACTCTCTATAGAGTTTACAAGGCAACTCAACTAGAATCTAATGAAGAAAAAACTCTATCAAACAGAATGTTGTCACTGATGTTCCAACATTCAATTGCCTTGAAAGTTGTCCTTGTTTCTCACTTAGCACTCTATGCTTTGCTATTGGATCACTCTCGATGCACACTGATCTGCAGCCTAGATTATGCTATTTATAGACTCCAACAGATCGTGTTTGGTGATCCATGATATCCATGTTTTCCATGATCTATGATCTATCATCCATGTCTTCCACACTCTCTATAACTCCATCTTCTCCATGATGTTCAACTTCTTCTTTCTCTATCTTCTTGCACGTCTTCTCTTCTGTTTTTGGCACGTCTTTGATCAGCTTCTTACTTGATAAATTCCACATGTTTAATTCCTGCAAAAGAGTAACAAACAAGCAAGAAACAAACTCCTAGATAGTAGGAACTAAACTTAATTCTTCAAGTCTTTCACTTCTTAGATTAAGTTACCTACAAAATCTCAACAACCAAATCAAGCAAATATCTTATAGTATAAAATATACTATCAAATATATCAATATATTAAAATTAAATATGGTAATAAAATACAAAAAGAAAAGACAAATCTAATTAGTGTTAAAATATAACACTAACAATATATATATATATATATATATATATATATATATATATTGGATTTATCAATAATGAGATTTCATTTAGTAAATGAGATTATCAAATAATGTTCCCCGGCCCATTATGAGCATATCTTAATATATCCGCCATTGATATGGAAAAATCACATCTATTTAAATATTGTGATTTGAAACTAAATGTGCGGTGAATGTGTCCACAGTGTACAGGGTAATAGTCCTTTGAAACTATCTTACATAAATATTATGTCATATTTTTGTTTAAAAATGATAGAAAAAATGTTAGTCATCGATACAAAATCTGTCTAGTCTACCTATCTCAAAGATAAATTAAGATTTGGGTATTAAATCTTATTGTTGCTAAATATGAGGTATCAAATATGAAAGAAATATATTTGGATTGCTAACAGTGAATTTTTTCTGAATATAAATCAACATGAAAATATGCTTGCACATGTGGGAGAGTATTTGGAAACTCAAAACTCCACAAAAACTAAAATTTGTCTATGATTGTATTGAGATCATTTACCAACAAAACATAATCTACGTTCTAAAGGAGTTGATGTTTATGTAGAATGCACTTTGTGCGTTGATGGTTCTGAAAACTCTTGACATTAATTTGCTTGAATGAGTAACCATCAAACTGCAAATTATGAGACAAAATGCAGAATTTCTGCATGCTTGAGATGTAGTGAGAAGATTAAGACCTAATTAAGACATAACCTTAGGTGTTCTTCCGAAATGCAATGTGGATGCATCGGCTTTTGAGCATGAAAGGATGTCGGAAGTTGGGATGATCTTTCAAAATGAATTTGGTGTTGTTGATCATCGACTTTCATGGGGTGTCCTTTGGTTAAAGGAGAGGTCGTTGGACTCTTTTTCGATTCGGAACTTAAATCATATTAATGTGATTTTTGAGGCAGATCTAAAGGAAGTAACAGGTGCTCTTGCTCAGCCTACCAGTGGTGATTGGTGGATAAGTATCTGATAAACACTTGTATAAAACTAGTCTTACATATAAAATTTTGTGAGATGAAACCTACTATTCACAAATTCGCCTTTACGAATCAATTTTCATTTTGTAGGTTGTGAATTATGGGCTGACCTATTCCACAAAAAATAGATTACTATCTTACGAAAGTTGAACTCATAATGTCCATAAATACTATTGACTGTTTCACAAGATACTTCTATAAATCAAATTTTGACATTTTTTTATGCATTTGTTTATGAAAAAATTAAACATTTGCGTGTACACGCCAGGTTTTTTTAATTGAAAACTTGTAGAACATCGAAATCAGATTAATAGAGAAGGATTAAGTTTTGCCAATTTGCCATTAATAAACTGCAATTTTGAACCACTCGTCATTTCTTTTGAGATCATCATTTGATCAATATCTGCGTGCCTTTTGTATCATAATTGCTATGATATTATAAAACACGAAATCTCTGTTCATGCAAAAAAAAAATTCGCCCCTTTTTGACTTCTTAAAATTTGAAGGGCCAAATATACGATTCATTAAAATCTGGTTTTCCTTTGCAGCTTTGATACCTCTGCTCGAAAATGGATCTTTCTGCTCTGTCCAATGTGTTTGACCTTTTCAGACAGATAATCAAATGGAGGAAGACACATATTATCTCAGACAAAGTCGAATTCCACTGGAATGACTTGCATCTCTCAATTGTTCAAGAATTTTCTTTCAATCTTTGCATGACGTGTGACCTCACGGATTTGCATTTTGCAAGCTTCTTCAATGGTGCCTTTCGCTACACAGGCCCCGGAAGTTCAATGATTCGTGCTAAAATGGCGTCTTCTTTTACACTAGAGCTTCGGAAGTTCTTCATGGTGCCCCGGCTTAACAAGTTTTACGAAAGCCAAAACCGCATCAAGAAATATCATCTCATTCAAGCTTTTCTCAGTTTCCTTCTTCAATTACTATATCACAAACCAGATTTGCATTTCTGCAGGGGCCCACTTGATAATCTTGAGAAGAATCTGAGGTTTCTTCTCACCATTATTGGAGACACATCATTAGTCCTCTGTGATGAAGAGCATGAAGAATTCCAGAAACTCTTGGCTGATTTTGAAGCAGTGGCTAATGAAGCTGGAATTTTAATCCATTCATTCTTCTTCTCCACTGATGCAGAATTCAGAAAAATGGATCAAAGCCATGGAGGTGTTGTAGACCATATCGACTCATTGAAGGAAAATATCATGAAATTTTTACATCTTTTTCCATCTATCCGAAGATCTGCTTGTATAACTTCAAAGACTTCTGTACTGGACTCTCTCCTCATTGTGGATTCTCTGTTATGTGATCTCAATGATCTGATGAAACAAGAGAATAATCGAACTGGAGATGTGAAGGCTGAAATCGAACTTCTTCATCAGCGACTAATGCTTTTCCAGTCTTCAATCAGGGGCATAGGATCGCCACATCTTTCAGAAATTGGAGGATTCAAAGAACCATTGATGCGAATTGGACATATGGCTCGTGAAGCTGAATATCTGATCAACTCTTTTCTTGTTGGAGATGCTCCTCTCTGGTATCTCATCAACAGGCTCAATGATGTCAACCACGAAATTGGTCTCACTGGGATTGACCTACAAGAAATAACAAATAAACATACATTTGGAGGCTTAGAAGTTGCAAAGTGTTTCAGCAAACAACTTTCATTACAGGATAAGAGAAGTACTGAGATTGATGATCATGGTACAGTTGGTTTTGAGGACAACGAAACATATCTTTTAGACAAGCTGGTAGGATGCGCAAAACATCTTCAATTTCTTTCAATCTTAGGGATGCCTGGACTTGGTAAGACTACTTTAGCAAAGAAATTGTTCAATCATCCTATTGTAAATGATTGGTTTGATAAACGGTCATGGTGTGTTGTTTCACAAACGTATTCAAGTCGGAGTTTATTGACTAACATTTTGATTCATATTGCAAGTGAGCTTGGCAAAGACAGGATCCTGGAAATGGAAGAAGAAATCTTAATAGAACTCATTTACAAAGCTTTGAAAGGAAGACGATACCTCATTGTAATGGACGACATATGGGATTCAAATATTTGGGATGGACTGCTAAGATGTTTCCCAGATGATGGAAATGGAAGCAGGATATTGTTCACCACTAGGAACAAAGATGTGTCTCCGCCTAACAGCATAATTTATTTGCTGCCCTCTTTGTCAAATGACCAGTGTTGGGAGCTTTTAGAGAGGAAGGTTTTCGACAACAAACCTTGTCCCCCTGAATTGCTAAAGATTGGAAAGGAAATTGCAGACAACTGTTGTGGATTACCACTTACAGTAGTGGTTGTTGCAGGAATTCTTACAACAATGGAGAGAGAGAGAAGTACCTGGGAAGTAGTACACGGAAATTTAGCCTCATATATTTTTGGTGGTGGAGACAATTCAGTGATGCAAATTCTGGGACTCAGTTACAAACATCTACCACAGCATTTGAAGCCGTGTTTTCTTTATTTAGGAGCTTGTCAAGAAGATGAACAAATCCATGCTGGGAACTTGGCAAGGTTGTGGATAGCTGAAGGACTCGTACGTCATAAAGGAGGAAAGAGTGCAGAAATCGTAGCTGAAGAGTATTTAATGGAGTTAGTTGATAAAAGCCTAGTAATTGTTTCCAAAAGAAAATCAGATGGTATTGGAGTCAAAACTTGTGTTATTCATGATTTACTGAGGGACTTGTGCTTGCAGATATGTGAAGAAGAAGAGAACTTCATAAATTTAAGGGAGGAGTAAGTTACTTAGCCTTATCCATTTTCCACATTATAGCTTTTTGGGCTCTCTCATATAACAAGAATATTTTTTCGTTTCAGTATCTACTCAATATACCTGCAGAAATTGGTGCATTGTCGCTCTTTCAGTGGTCAAACTCTGGACTCACCATTCTATGTTCGCGACATGAAAGCAGTGAGAGTCTTGCGTTTCAATTCTGTGAAAGCTGGGTACATTGGAATTGAACATCTGATCAGCTTGAGATACTTGGTTATAAGTGATTTGCTTCCATCAATAGGCAACCTTGTGAACCTGGAATATCTTCACGTTCAGACATTTCATCAAACAACATATCTGCATTCAGCCATAACCAGATTGAAGAAATTGAGATACCTCCGAGTAGTCCCTTACGTAAGATACGGCAAAGACTGCAACAGCTCCGAAACAAACAACCTTGAATATCTTTCCAATGTTATCATCAGCAGCCTCCACGATACAGAGATGTTGAAATGCTCGCCCCATCTTCGCAGACTCAAATGCAGATGCTATCCATTAGTGTCGGAAGACAAAGGGGAGCTGCAATTCGCTGATCTCAGCTTCCTGACTCAGCTCGACACACTCAACGTTGAATTCAGAGGATTTAGAATACAAGTTACGAGCCTCCCCTCAAACATCAGAAAGCTGACCATATCTGGCTCCAAGTTGCTTGACATGTCGATAATCGGGAAATTGGAAAAGCTTGAGATTCTGAAACTAGGAGATGAGGCCTTAGCAGGAGGAAGATGGGATACCAGAGATGGAGAATTCCAGAACCTGATATGCTTGAAATTAGAGAAAATACATCTGAATCAATGGAATGTAGCATCCAGTGATCATTTCCCCAAGCTTCAACGACTCAAAGTGAGTAACTGCTATTATCTGGAAGAGATTCCCAGTGAAATTGGAGAAATAGCGACTCTGCAACTGATTGAGATTGAAGGGTTCTGCCAAAAGTCAGCAATGCATTCTGCTAAAGAAATTCAACTGCAACAATTGGACATGGGAATTGAAGATCTCAGGATCATTATCACAGTATAGTTACCAACGAGTTAATTTCATTGGGTATACAAGTCTTTTTTCTTTTTTTCTTTTTTACAATTACATATTTATTTTTTAATTTTGATGCTCTACATTTTATATTTTTAATTTTAATTTAATTTTGATCGAAATTTTTAAAATCATTAGTGTGGCCGATTTTCGACGGTCACATCAACAAATTTAAAATTTCGATCAAATTTAAATTGAAATTTGAAAAAAATAAAATATAGAAGATCAAAATTGAAAAACGATACTCGTTAAAATGCTTTTACAATTTTAATTTTAATATTTTGAATGAAATATATTATTTTGGTAAAAGTTATTGTTTAGTGAGTTATATGTGAGAATATTATGATAAATAAAGTTATTAAAAACTTGGATAATTTGGAGGATTTAGTCTATCTATAAAATATAATACTATACCACAAAAAGATCTATGTTTCAAGAGCTTTGAATACTTATCTCTAACTACCACTTCATATAAGATCATTCGTAGATTATAATTTATAACTCAATATTAATTTTATAGGTTATAGATTGTGCATAGTCCTCATGGAACTGGGGAAATTAATATTTAATATACATTTCATTCACTCTAAATCCAAAATTATTATTATTAATATTTCTTCCTTTCTAAGACTGTAACAGAACATTTCTTAGAAAAATTATTTAACTTCAGAATAATTAACATTGCTTTAAAATTATTTTTAAAATTTCAATAATATACTAAAAACTGTATTTACAATTCATTAAATTATTCGATTTCACTCAGTAATATATGATTTTCAGATAATACTTCAAATATCTGCAGCTCCTCGAAAAATCCAGAAAAAGAAAAAAAAGTAAACCAGATAACAAAGAAACAAAATAGAAAAGGAGGCTCAGATCCATTAACTTAAACAGGCAAAAGAGAGAATCCAACCACGCCATGGCTGCAGAATCCCGGTTGCATGCGGAACCCACACGCCGTCCGGGTCGCCCCGCCAAGATACGGGTCGGGTATTCCCTTTGCCCGATTCACCAGCTCAGATGGATCAAGCAAAATCGGATCATCACAGCCACCACCAAAGACAATTATATATGTAGAGATACAGAGTAGGTCAAAAACTGTGAGAGCGATAAGCCAGCGATATATAGATGCAGAAAACTGATGATGATCAGAAGATTGATGATGTTGAATGGATTATTGTACGTACTATATATGATCCAATTCTTGTAATTGCTTTCCATGGGCTGTTTTTTTTTTTTTTTTTTAAATAATAGAAGAAATCATGGGGTAGAGACTAGAGAGAGGGCAACAACCCATCGAAAAATCCCCCCTCTCTGACCCTCATTCTTTCCATATGAGATGATGATGATGGTCATTGATTTTCAATTCAGTGTTATATAATATATATTGAAAACTAGTTGGGATTTCACATAGGAAATTGTGCCCATTTCCTCCCGCCTTTGCCCCTCCTGTCTGTGTTATTACGATTTAGCCTCATCCGGTTGGCGGGAGTTTGAGGTGGCGTTGCATTGGACACAGTTTTGCACCAGTAGAATCGAAATTACTATATTAACCTTTAACAAACTTGTACTATTTGTTTTGTTTTGTTTTTTTCTGAATTTTTACCAATATTTTTAAGAAGCTTGTAAAATGTCAAACCTTACCTTTTAATATAGACTTGGAATGATTTTCTACCAATTTACATTTAGTAATTATATATAAAATGTTTTGTACCTAACAAAACAATATAAGAAGGACAAAAACTTTTGTGTAACTGGTGCACGGCACCATACGCCTGCACGCGCCAACATGTCACAGACAAAATCCGTTCAAACATGCTTTAAGGTGTCAGACTTTTATGTTATGTTAACTATATATTTTAATAGTGTTAGTCATACTTTTTAGTTATGTTAGTCATACATTTTGTAAAACTAGTTGTACCTTAACATTTTTTTTTAGACATACATATTAACCTTTCATTCATTTTAGTTATAACAATCATACATTTTAGTTATGTTAGATATACCCTTTAGTTATGTTAGTTATATCTTTATATATTACATAAATATATGACTATGTCGATATAAATGTATAAGTAATATCATATAAAGGTAAATATGTACAAATTGTGGCGAAATTAGGGTTTTTTTAGAGTTAAAAATATTAAATAAAATTATGATATTTGGACATAAGGACATGACTAATATAATATAAAAGTATGACTAAAGATCATGGAAAAAAAAAAAGTAAAAATGCATGGATTCGGGTCAACTCACGCCCAGACCCAACCCGAATGCATGTGTGCATCAGGTGCATTGGAGTGCAACTCTATAAGAAGATGTATCATTTTTGAACTGTTATATTACTTTTAAACAAATTTATATACGGAAGTTTATATTACTAGAAGGTCTTAAACCATTATCGTTATCCTATAGAGATATCATTGTTTCATATATTTATGTAAAATGTCTCAACACTGAATCTATGTTAATGGTATTCAAAAACTTCTTATATGTGATATAACTAACAGTTGATCTGCACGACACACGATTTGTTATTTATTGTGGTAATATTTACAATTTATAATAACATAATGAAGTTGTATAAACTATCATGTAATTTATAACATCTTTTATTATTTTAATTTAAAACATGTATAATTTATAAATAATTTCTCATATTGCTCCCATATTTTACTTGAATTTTTATATAACTTTAATAATTTTAATAAATCTTTCCCTTGGGCTAAATTTGATTAAAAAAACAATACCCATGAATTTTTTTTTTATTTGTTGAATTTATATTCCTTTTCAAATTAATATTATTATATATTTTGAAAATAATTTTTAATATTATGTTGGTCTATGTGTTTTTTATGTTATTATTAAAATTAATTTCAACCATCGCCCCGCCGCCATCATGCCGCCACGTGCCGACCCCCAATGATAATTGTCACCAACTGTCGTTCATTGTCCATTTTGAACCGCCGCCCATCTTCTTCTAGTGGGTCACTGACCTTTTATCTTTTCCTTTTCATTCGTGAATAGAGATTTAAAAGAATCGAATTTTTTTGATTGTATAGTTATTCGAATTTGTAAAATCAGAATAAGAATCCAAATAAAAATATTTTTTTAGATTCAGAATATTATTAGAATACGAATATGAAAATAACGATTTCAATGCGAGTATTCGTAAATATATTCGAATAATTATAAATATATATAACTTTAATAAATTATTAAAAATATTTATTTAATAAATGAATAAATATATATATATATTTTTTATTTTTTTTATTTTTTTTATTTTTAACTTCCAATTTACTCTCCCCATCACAATTCCCGACAACATACATATAATTTTTTTACTTCTCAATTCCCATTTATTTCTATGTTAATTGGTGTTTTGAAAAAAAATATCTCAAGTTTACATTTTTGAATTCGAATATTCGAATGTATTTGAATATATTCGAATAATTTATCCGAATCGAATAAGAATTTCATTTTTTATTCAAATAATAAACGAATACGAATACGAATATTCGCTAAATTAAACGAATACGAATATAATATTATGATATTCGAATCAATTCGATTCGTTTACAACCCTATTCGTCAGTCTCACTTTCTCACATTCTTCCCGCCAATCATTATATATCCTACTCTCATATTTTGATATTCTTCATTTTTTCATTTCTCTCTCACAAAATAATTTTGTTCAATTTGTATTTAGTGTAGAAAGACAATTTTATGGGATGTCTCTAAAGATAAAGATATGAGACAATATGATTTAGAAGAATGTTTAGCAAAATCTCGTGTTCTTTCATTTCTTAGTGTTATATAAATTTGAAAAATCATTATATCTATTGTTTGTATATCATGTTTTTTTTTTTTTTGCTCTCTATGTTCTTTATTTTGTTGAAAAATCACTATTTTTTCTTCATTTATTAGTTTTACATGGATTTGAAAAATCAATGCATCTTGTCTTCATTTGTAAATTTTTTATAGATTATAGAATAACTTCTAGAGTAAGATTGATCTTTTATATATACTTCTTTTTTTTAATTATAGAGTAGTTTACCAAGTAAGATTTACTATTTTATTTTATATTTTATTTACAAGACACTTTTAGACGGAAAAATATCGTTATTGTAATTTTGGCCAATTTTCCTGATTTAATATATAGTATAGATGACATTTATTTTGAAGTAAATAAAATAAAGGCTTTTTAGTTCCTAAAATATTTTTCAAAATTATTAAATATGTGGACTTGGGACCAAGTCTTGTTAGTCAACTAATTTTCTTTTAAAACGTCCAAATCAGATTATTAAAGAATTAAGAATAGTTTGTTTTTATATCGTTATTAATTATTTGCAAGTTTGAACCACTAGTAAATCATGACCATTTCATTAAATTGGTACCAACTACAAATGAATACATCATCCAAATTGCAAAATGTTTGAAAGTGGTTGAGCTGAGACTCTCTATGCGTGTGTAGTACAGATTTGGATAAAATATAGGATTCATCAAGTTTGTGTTTCTATCTCCTCGCTCCCATTGAAATCTCCAGAGTTTTAATGGCATCAACAAGATTTTATATTTTCAAAACAAGAGGAAATATGAACAATTCCTCAAAATGCATTGTGTTGACACTTTTCCTACAAATAGACAAATGGAGGGTGAATGCAATTGTCCCCAAATTTCAGTGGAGTAAATTGCATCTTTCAATTGTTCGCGACTATTTTGTTTATCATTCCAAAACTTGCGATTTTTGGAAACTGGCTTGGGCGAAATTGTTAAATCGGAGCTTTCAATACACTGGACCTGCAAGTTGGAGAATTCGCACGAAAATAGCAGCATCTTTCACGCAAGAGCTCAAGGTATTCTTCATGGTGCCAAGGCTGAAGAACCTTCTAGAAAACCAAAGCCGCATCAAGAAATATCAACTGGTGGAAGTTTTTCTCAGCTTTCTTCTTCAATTACTCTACCACAAAACATATTCGATTATTCATCTATTTAAGGATGGAATTGAGAATCTGGAAAAGGAGCTGAGATTTCTTCTCACCGTTGTTGCGGACACATCACTGATGGTGTGTGTTGATGAGAATGAAGCATCTCAGGAGCTCTTAGCAGAAATTGAAGCAGTGGCGAATGAAGCTGGGAGTTTAATCCATTCCTTATTCTTTTCAACTCATCGAGGATTTAGAAAAATCAATCGGAAGTTTGCTGTTGTTTTAAACCATATCGAACTCACCAAATCTGATATCATGAAGTTCTTAGATCTTCTGTCATCCATCAGCATATCAGCTTATACATTTCTTTCAAAGACTTCTGTGATGGACTCCCTCCTCATCATCGATTCTCTGATTTATGATGTGGAGGATATGATGAAACGGGAGGATAATCGGATTGCTGATGCGAAGGATCAAATCAAAACTTTCCATCATGTGTTAATTCCGTTGCAGTCTTCGATCAAGGATATAAAAACGCCACAACCTTCAGAAATTGGAGAATTGAAAGAACCTTTGATGCAAATCGGAGATATGGTTCATGAAGCTGAGTATCTCATCATCTCTTTTTTGGTCAGAGATGCTCCTCTATGGTACTTCATCCACAGGCTCACTCACGTCAACCGCAAAATTGAGCTTATTGGAACTGAGCTCCAACAAATTACAAGCAAATATATTGGAGATCCAAATGTCGCAAAGCAATTTCGCACACAGTCATTATTGCAGGATAAGAGAAATACTGAACTCAATGACATTACAGTTGGCTCCAAGGACAAGGAAACACATATTTTAGATTATCTAACAGGAGGCACGGAGAGCATACAAGTCATTTCAATCATTGGGATGCCTGGACTTGGTAAGACTACTTTAGCAAAAAAATTGTACCATCATCCATGGACGAACCATTGGTTTGACATACGGTCATTGTGTATCATTTCCCAAACATATCAGAGGCCAAGTATACTGACGGACATCTTAATTGATGTCAACAGTGAGTTAGAGAAAGATAGGATTTTGCAAATGGATGAAGAAAGTTTAGTACTGCATATTTTCCAAACTTTGAAGGGAAGAAGATACCTAATTGTGATGGATGATGTGTGGGATCCTAATGTGTGGTATGATTTGCGTAGATGTTTCCCGGATGATGGAAATGGAAGTAGGGTATTGCTCACCACTAGAGATAGTGATGTTGCTCCACCTGGTAGCATACTTTATGCTCTGCCCTCTTTGTCAGACGACCAATGTTGGGAGCTATTGGAGAAGAAGGTGTTCGGAAATAATCCCAGCCCTGCTGAATTGCAAGAAATCGGAAAGAAAATTGCAGCCAATTGCTGCGGACTACCACTTACAGTAGTTGTTATGGCTGGAATTCTTTCAAATAAAGATAAGGATAAAAGTGCATGGGAAGAAGTGGGAAGAAATTTAGCATCCTATATTTTTGATGGTGGAGACAATTCAGTGATGCAAATTTTGGATCTCAGTTACAAGCATTTACCAGACCATTTGAAGCCATGCTTTCTTTATTTTGGAGAATTTAAAGGAGGTGTAGAAATTCCTGTTGGACAGTTGTTGAGGCTGTGGATTTCTGAAGGATTCATACCCAAGGAAGGAGAGAAGAGTGCTGAGAATGTAGCTGAAGAGTATTTAACAGATCTAGTTAATAAAAGCTTGGTAATGGTTGCCAAAAGAAGAAGATTAGATGGTGGAGTCAAAACTTGTGTTATTCACGATTTATTACTTGACCTGTGTTTCAGAAGATGTGAAGAGGAAAACTTTCTGAAATATTTGAAGAGAGAGTGAGTTCACTTAGTCTTACCCATGTTTTGCTAAAAAATTTAAATTTTTTTGCCAGCATATTTATATAATGTTCAGGAGCACTCATATTTATGGTTATCTCGTATTCTTTCTTAGTTATTTCGTTTTTTTCTTCTCCAGAAACTACTCAATATACAAGAAAGAGCACCGCGTATGTGTAGTTGACCCTGATTATGGGATCATAGGATGGAGTTGTTGCCAGCATATTCGTTCTTTCCATTGTTATTGTCCTCCGAGCTCAACATTCTATATTCGCGACATGAGGTTACTCAGAGTCTTGCATTTTGATTTTGTTTTGATGTACCATCGTTTGATTGGAACTGAATATCTGGTTAATCTGAGATACTTGGTCATTGATGCTGATTTGCTAGAATCCTTAGGCAGCCTTGTGAACCTAGAATACCTTTGTGTGAAGTTATCATATGGTGTAGTACAAATACCCCCAGTAATTGTGAGAATGAGGAAGTTGAGATACCTGGAGGCGAGCCCCGGTGGAGCAATAAATGACCAAGATTGCAATATCTCCCAAACAAACAAACTTGAGTTTATTTCATGCATTTTGATTAGGGATATCAAGGATGAAGAGATTTTGAAGTGCTCACCCCATCTTCGCAAACTCAAGTGTACATATAAACGACCATCAATCGAGAACACGACTTATAATTACTTTGATCTCTGCTTTCTCACCCAACTTGAGTCCCTCCACTTAAGTGCTCTAGGATTTGGGACGTTGGAAATTCGGTTTCCCTCCAACATTAAAAAGCTCTCTCTATCTGGCATGACGCTGACTTGGGACAAGATGTCAATCATTGGGAAGTTGGAAAAGCTCGAGGTTCTCAAATTAGGACTTGGTGCCTTTGTTGGAGTAAGATGGGATACAAGAGATGATGAATTCCAGAAGCTCAGATACTTCAAATTGGATGTTTCATATCTCAGTGAATGGAATGTGGGATCGAGCCAACATTTTCCACAGCTTCAACAATTGGCATTGATTAACTGCTGGAAACTGCAAGAGATTCCTTATGAAATTGGTGAAATCACGACGCTTGAGCTGATAGAGTTGAAAGGGCGATACAGTGAATCACTGGTGGAGTCTGCTAAAAGAATACAACAAGAACGACGGGATATGACAAATGAAGAGCTCAGGTTGATCTTCACTTATAGATGGGGGTAAGAATTCTATACTTTTAAGGCAATGTTTCCTTTTTTTTTTTTTTTTAAGTAATGCTTCTATGTTCTTTATTAGGGAAAAATATGAACTTCTTGTAAGAATTTATTTTTCCTAAGACCAATCAATCCAAAATCCATAATGCCCAAACTTAATAGTTCAAACCCTCCAAACTTTATAGTTAAATCTATAAAATTATTTACAAAAATAATCCACAAATGATCATTTCACTATCTACTTTTCTGACCAAAATCACATCATGTGACTCACATGGGTTTCTATAGGTATTTTGATCTTCTCGACTAAAAGATAATGGATAATATAGTCAGTATCAAAAATCAGGAAAGAAAGGGAGTTTACTAATTATGTTAGTTATCAACTTCTTCTTATTATTTCCAGGCTAACTTCTTAAATAGGAGGGAAGATCGCCGCCATGGATTGTCCCTGCCACCATGATTGGAATGCAGTGAAAAAACACTCTAGTGTTTATCTAACAAAGGTATTGTACCAGTACGATCCCAAATTCAATTTTTTAGATTTTGTGGTTTTTTGATAGTGCCTTGTAATATGTTATTATGTTTCTGATGAATTCCTAATTTCCTATATTATGTTATGTCATGTTTTAACTTTGCACAATTTATCAATAAATCCTCAATAATGGTAAACAACATCCACTTATCGGTTTTTGTTAATAAAAAAAACAAAAAATTCACTCATTGGTAAACATGGGCTTTTTTAACACAATATTGCATTATGAAATCTTGTAAAAAAAGTACATCCTAATCGGTGGGTTTTAAAAAAATAGGTGAAGTTACCACCGTTGGTGGCGATCTTAATATTTTAATAATATTTTTAAGGGAAAATAAATCTTTTAGTCATCTATGTTTGACTCATTAGATTTTTAGTTCTTTATCTTTCATCTAATGATTTTTAGTCTTTTATATTTAAAGAATATCATTTTTAATTTTATATCTTTCACCTTTTTTATTTTTAGTCCTCTATATTTAAAAAATATCATTTTTAGTTCTTTTACCTGCAATAGTAGGTAACTTTATTTTTAATTACAATTTAATTTTAACACCAATTTTTTTTATTCAACTAATATGTCTAAATTAATATTAATAATTAAAAATTCTATTTTTCATTCCTAGACGAGTGAGTTAGAGTTTTGCGATTATGAGAAATAAATCATTTTAGCATCAAAATAAATATTAAACAATTAAAATTTTATTTTTCATAAATTATATACAACATTTCATGCTGGAAACGAATAACACAAAACTAAAAAAATAATATTAATCATATTCTACTTGTTCTCAAATTACATCAATTTATTTGTTGGAGAATTGAACTAACAACAACTCCATGGATCATTTGGTGTAATTTGAGAGCTAGCAGAATATGATTAATGTCATTTTTTTACTTTCTCATTATCTATTTTCGGCACAAAATGTATAATTTGTGAAAAATAAATTTGTTAATTGCTTGATATAAATTTTGATGATTTATTTTATTTCTCAAACTCACAAAACTCTAACTCACTCATATCGGGATGAAATATATAATTTTTAATTATTAATATTAATTTAGACATTGATAAATGGAAAAAATTGGTGTTAAGATTAAATATAATTAAGAAAAAAAATTACCTGCTATTATAAGTAAAAGAACTAAAAAATGATATTTTGTAAATATAGAGGACCAAAAATCAAAAAGTGAAAGATAGAGAACTAAAAATCTAATAAGCCAAACATAAATGACTAAAAAACTTATACTTTGCAAACATAAATAATTAAAAATTAAAAGGTGAAAGATAGATGATTAAAAATCTAATGAGTCAAACATAAAAGAATAAAAAATAGGGTGAGACTAAAGACACCCCACAATGTTCTAAGGGCACCCCATCAATGCACTAAATCCAAAACACCCCATAGTGTATTGATGGGGTGCCCTTAGACCATCTCCAACCCAAGACTCAAACTCAAACTCAAACCCAAATTTTGAGTTTTTGCCCCTCCAACCCAAACTCAAATCTGAACGCAACTTTGCCACTGTGAACAGTAGGTGGCAAGTTTGCCACCTACAGTTTCACAGACTCAATTTTTTTTTTCTTTTATAACAATTTTCATTCATTTAATATTAATACACATATACTATATAATATTTTACTATGTACATGCGTATTACGAACTTTGAGATATCTTGATCGAATATTTTTTTAAAAATAGTGTAATTATTAAATATAAGTACGAATTATTTAATAGAAATATAATTGGAATATCATACAATATTTAATGCAAATTACAATGAAAGTTACTAAAACACATAAGCATTACAACATGTTAAATTTAAACTTATATTTTATAATATAAGTTTGGTATTTTTTAATAAGATTTATAGTTTATAAATATTTATTTATAATTGAAATCAATTAAGTTAATTTATTTTTTTATGAAAGAAAATACACAAATATTTGATATTAAAGAAAATTCAAAAAAATTAAAAATATAGAGAATATTCCAATTTGAGTTTGAAGGGTTGGAGATGGTGGCAAAAACAAGATTTGAGTCCAAATTTGAGTTTGTGGGTTGGAGATGACCTTAGAATATTGTGGGGTGCCTTTAATCTCATCCTAAAAAATATTTTTTCCCTATTTTTTAAAATAGTCGACAATTCTTAATTGAAGTCGCTACCATTGGTGGCGACCTTAATATTTTAATAATATTTAATACTAGTCGCCACCACCAGTGGCGACCAATCTTAATTTAATATATTATTTTATTTTATTCCGATATAGCAATTTATATTAGTGTATTTTAATTATGTAGTAAGTGTTAGTTATATTTGTTGGACAAATATTATTATTTGGTAATTTACAATATTTCTAAGTTAATTTTAATCATATCATATACTACCTCCGTCTCGACTCAACTTGCCTACGTTGACCGGATACGGAGATTAAGAAAATGCAGTTGACTCAAGTGGATATGCACTTTTGAATGACATTTTTGTAATAATATACACATCAAATCAAGTGGATGTGCACTTTTTGATGACATTGTTGTAATAATGTTGAAATATGGGGACATTAAGGTAAAAATTTATGGACTGACAAGTTGAGTTGGGACAAACCAAAATGA
Organism: Scutellaria galericulata; assembly: GCA_946896805.1. Taxonomy (NCBI): domain Eukaryota; kingdom Viridiplantae; phylum Streptophyta; class Magnoliopsida; order Lamiales; family Lamiaceae; genus Scutellaria; species Scutellaria galericulata. The sequence continues at coordinate 18,272,499 of OX335790.1, forward strand.
CAAGTAAGCAAGTTGAGATGGGACGGAAGGAATATATGATCTTAACAATCAATTGTATATAAAAGAAAAATAAATATATCAAACAACTATAAATACTACTAATATAAATGACAAAATTTTAACAAATTTTTCAAAATACAAAATTGTGTTAAAAAGCTGTAAACATGCGTAATAAATTTACTGAAAAAAAAATGGTTTGTTATATTTTAAAACGACAAAATAATATGAATTATACAGCTAATTATAACTCAAAAAAGGAAAAAACAAAAGAATAAAGAAAAAAAGGAGCAGAAATTGAAATGGAAGAACTAGCTCGGCTCAGATCTGGAAATAGATAAGCAGGCAAAGAGATGGAGAGACACCGCCATGGCTGCAAAACCCTAGTTGCACAATCCGGGTTTGCCACGCCAAGATACGGGTCGGTCACTCTCAATGCCCGACCCAACCCGATGAAATTCATCATCATAGCCTTCTTCGTTGAAACATGAAAACAAGCAATAAGCATTGATGAAGCCTGAAGGTGATGGAGAATATAAATGGATGGATAGTTCACACAAACTAAACTATACATCCATTTTCTCACGCAAACAGAGTCACGCACTGGGACCGACCCGGATAACTCTGTTTGCAGAAAAAAAAGGGCGTTGTTGAAGCTGAAATCAAAGGCAAGAAGAGATGAGAGAGAAACCACCCTTTTGAAACGCTCTCTCTCTTTTAGCCTCATTCTTAGAGTTGGGCGTTTTTGCTGCCATGGGCTCTTGGGCATGGTTTTAACCTGAGAAGGGTAGTTTGGTAATTGGGCAAGTCGCTGAATTTTACAAGCTGTATTACTATTATCCCTGTTTGTTTGTTTGTTTTTTTTTTTTTTTTGGCATATTATCCATGTTTTTTAGTACTATCATTTATCATTTTCTTGGGAAATTTGCATTTTGAATTTTGATACCATGGATTGGATTTATAGTCCTATCAAATTCTGTTCCAAAATTAGGCAATTTTGGTGTTACTCTGTTATTATTAACTATTCACTCCATCCCAAATTAATTGACGTTTTAGCATTTTTCACATACATTAAGGAGACCTACAAAATGACTGATCTATCCAAAACTTTTTTCTTCATTTTTATATTCCCAATACTCACTATGAGATAATAAATCATTTAATAAGAAAGAATAATTTGGGGCAATTTTGGAAGAATTGAGGAAAATGTTTCTTGAATTCCTATAATGAAAAATATTTTGGGACAAATCTCAAATGCTAAAATGACAATTAATTTGGGACGGATGGGGTATTATTAAGGCAACATTTTGTGAATTTCTCTATTAAATTTTCTCACTTTACTAATTTGATAAATAGAATCAACTTTTCATATTATTTATATATATAAAAGTAAGATCATAGCGACACTTGGCAAGCTCACATTATTTGTACATTAAATATGTCTAATTAATGATTTCAATTTTTTTATATCTAAGAAACATTAGTAAATAATATTGAAATGTTAAATAAAATTTTCTAAATAACATATGCTTAGACTTCCATAATAGAAATTATTTATATATTTGAAATTTGTTATTTTTAAAATTTAGGAAAAAATTATAAATAAATATGATGAGTGAATTGAATAATATAATAGACATATCAATATATTTTTTTTTCAAAATGATAAATAAAAAATTATTTGATAAATAAAAAATTATTTATGATACTCTACAAAGTACAAATGCAACATGTATTTCGACAATTAAATAATTATTTAATCATATTATGTTATATTTAATGTTAAATTAAGCAATATGCATTAAAAAAAGTCATAAATTTAATTTTATTGTATAAATAATATTTAAAATTTTATAATTTTATTAAGTTTAATTTATTTTCTTATAAAATTCCGTATATTACACGGGACCTATACTAGTGTGTGTGTGTCTATATATATATATATATCTTTTGTTTTGGTTCAATTATGCAAATTTTTAAATTCAACTCTTTTATTTATCTGTTGTTATTTCTTTGACATATGAATCTGCAGCTGGTGTAACAATTTGCAACACTTGTCCAATATGATTGCTTAATGCACAAAGCCAAGATAATTTGACTAGGTTTCAAATCATTTGAATAACTTATTACCTATGTAATTTGTTATTTCTCCTATTTTTCATTGAACCAATTACTTAGCAAATAGTAATAAATAAATAATTCGATCTAGCTCTAAACATCATTTTTACACGATAGGCATACAAAAATCCTTTCACAATATTTTTTTTGTATACTTTCTGAATGTTAAACGTATATTTCTATTATGTAATGCAATATTCACCATAAATTAGAATAAAAGTATTCCAAATGATATTAATGATTATATATTATAACCATTGCATTAACACTATAAAATAGCATATTTACATTTTTTTTCCTTAACAAACAAGTGGGAAATTGACTTAACTAGTCCAGTGCGAGAAGAAAATATATTTTTGTCAAAATATAATAAATCATTATTTTTTCCATTATGTTACGCATGTTTGCCAATAAGGGGATGTTGTATACCATTATTGTGGATTTATTGATAATTTGGTCATTTGAAATTGTGCAAAATTATAAACATGACCCTTATAATATAGGAAATTAGGAATTCATTAGATCCATAATATATTATTAGGAATTCATTAGATCCATAATAAAATATTACAAGGCACTATCCAAAATCCACAAAATTTGAAAATTTGAATTTAGGATCGTACATAAATAAACACTAGAGTGTTTTTCTACTGCAAACCAACCATCGCGGCATATGCAACCCTTCCCTCCTATTATTAGATAGTCTGCAATTGTTTAAGGTAGTCTGGCATTGTTTCATACCTGATAATGACAAAATTATCGATTATAATTTAGTTAAGAAGACCAAATAATCTTTAGAAACCCAACATACGAGACGCACATGATGTGATTTTAGTTGAAAAAGTTTCTCGTAAATTGGATTTAGGTTGTAAAGTGATTGAACCATGGATTCTGGGTTGCAAATCGGATAATTAAATCATTTACTTTATTTAATTCCAAATTTCAAAATATGTATTTTTTCAATAACGATCTTTGAATCCAGCTCAAGGACTACTTGCACTAACCCAAAACTCTTAATTCAAGACAAAGCTTTACTTGCACTAACCCAAGACTCTTAATTCAAGACAAAGCTTTATGCGAGAAGGTTTGAACCATTAAGTTTTGAATATAGACTATAGAATGAAACGATAAATTTAATAGAAACAAAAACAATAACTAACACTTTAATACACTTAAAAATTATTTCATAGTTTACAAAAAGTTATATGAGATTATCTAATGTATATAATTTTATGAGACGAGGCTCCACAGTTCACAACCTAAACTATTCACAATCTCCCAGAGGATATATCACATCAACACAAGAAAACTAATCCTGAACATTGTATTAAAATTTAATCACAAAAGAAACATTGAAAATCTCAACAATGTAAAAATTGCACTTGTACAAAAAGATGATGTTATTTTTGCTAATATTGGAAAATTTGGTTAATATCAAACAATGGAATAGAGGAGGAAATGTATTTTTGGCCCAAAACACACGTAATAATTTTTTGTTATCCATAATTAGGCTGCTTGAACCCATTTTCACTTAAGAAAAAGAAAAAAGACCATAGTCTCCGGTATAAGTGAAGATCACCATGAGCTCTTCATTTGTCATTTCCCGTCGTTCTTGTTGTATTCTTTTAGCAGACTCCACCAGTGATTCACTGTATTGCCCTTTCAACTCTATCAGCTCAAGCGTCGTGATTTCACCAATTTCATAAGGAATCTCTTGCAGATTCCCGCAGTTGATCAATGCCAATTGTTGAAGCTGCGGAAAATGTTGGCTCGATCCCACATTCCATTCCTTGAGATCTATAACATCCACTTTGAAGTATCTGAGCTTCTGGAATTCATCATCTCTTGTATCCCATCTTTCTCCAATAAAGGCACCGAGTCCTAATTTGAGAACCTCGAGCATTTCCAAGCTCCCAATTATTGACATCATCTCCCAAGGCAGGTTCATGCCAGATAGATTGAGCTTTTTAATGTTGGAGGGAAACCAGATTTCCAACGTCCCAAATCCTACACAACTTAGGTGGAGTGACTCTAGTTGAGTGAGAAAGCAGAGGTCAAAGTATTTATAAGTCCTATCCTCCGTTGATGGTCGTATGTATTTACAGTTGAGTTTGCGAAGATGGGGTGAGCACTTCAACATCTCTTCATCCTTGGCCTCCGTAATCAGAATACATGAAAGAGATTCGAGTATGTTTGTTTGGGAGATATTGCAATTTTGGTCATATTTTGCTCCAAAGGGCATCGCCTCCAGGTATCTCAACTTCCTCATCCTCACAATTGCTGGGGGTAAATATACTGCCTTAACTGATGACCTCACACGAAGATATTCTAGGCTCACAAGGCTGTCTATGGATTCCGGCAAATCAATAATAATGCCCAAGTATCTCAAGTTAACCAAATATTCAGTTCTAATCAAACATTGTTCCATGAGAATAAAATCAAAATGTAAGACTCTAAGTAACCTCATGTCACGAATATAAAATGTTGACCTCGGAGATTCACCATGGAAAGAACGAATATGCTGGCAACAACTCCAACCTACAAGCACATTATTACAATCAAGTACATGTACGCGGTGCTCTTTCTTGTATATTAAGTAGTCTCTGGACAAAAACAAAAAGAAAAACAGTAAGAAAGAATATGAGATAACCATAAATATGTATATGCTGACACACACACACACACACACACACACAAAAAAAAAAAAAATATATATATATATATATATATATATAGATAAGACACCAAGTAAACTTAATCTCTGTACGAATATTTCAGAAAGTTTTCTTCTTCACATCTTCTGAAGCACAAGTCATATATTAAATCGTGAATAACACAAGTTTTGACTCCACCATCTAATCTTCTATTGGCAACCATTACCAAGCTTTTATTAACTAGATCTGTTAAATACTCTTCAGCTACATTCTCAACACCCTTCTCTCCTTCCTTGGGTATGAATCCTTCAGAAATCCACAGCCTCAACAACTGTCCAACAGGAATTTCTACACCTCCTTTAAATTCTCCAAAATAAAGAAAGCATGGCTTCAAATGGTCTGGTAAATGCTTGTAACTGAGATCCAAAATTTGCATCACTGAATTGTCTCCACCATCAAAAATATAGGATGCTAAATTTCTTCCCACTTCTTCCCATGCACTTTTATCCTTATCTTTATTTGAAAGAATTCCAGCCATAACAACTACTGTAAGTGGTAGTCCGCAGCAATTGGCTGCTATTTTCTTTCCGATTTCTTGCAATTCAGCAGGGCTGGGATTATTTCCAAACATCTTCTTCTCCAATAGCTCCCAACATTGGTCGTCTGACAAAGAGGGCAGAGCATAAAGTATGCTACCAGGTGGAGCAACATCACTATCTCTAGTGGTGAGCAATACCCTACTTCCATTTCCATCATCCGGGAAACATCTACGCAAATCATACCACACATTAGGATCCCACATATCATCCATCACAATTAGGTATCTTCTTCCCTTCAAAGTTTGGAAAATATGCAGTACTAAACTTTCTTCATCCATTTGCAAAATCCTATCTTTCTCTAACTCACTGTTGACATCAATTAAGATGTCCGTCAGTATACTTGGCCTCTGATATGTTTGGGAAATGATACACAATGACCGTATGTCAAACCAATGGTTCGTCCATGGATGATGGTACAATTTTTTTGCTAAAGTAGTCTTACCAAGTCCAGGCATCCCAATGATTGAAATGACTTGTATGCTCTCCGTGCCTCCTGTTAGATAATCTAAAATATGTGTTTCCTTGTCCTTGGAGCCAACTGTAATGTCAATGAGCTCAGTATTACTTTTATCCTGCAATGATGACTGTGTGCTGAAGTGCTTTGCGACTTTTGGATCTCTGAATTTATATGTGTTTGTAATTTGTTGGAGCTCAGTTCCAATAAGCTGAATGTGGTCGTTGACATAAGTGAGCCTGTGGATGAAGTACCATAGAGGAGCATCTCCGACCAGAAAAGAGATGATCAGATACTCAGCTTCATGAACCATATCTCCGATTTGCATCAAAGGTTCTTTCAATTCTCCAATTTCTGAAGGTTGTGGCGTTTCTATATCCTTGATCGAAGACTGCAACGGAATTAACACATGAAGGAGAGTTTTGATTTGATCCTTCACATCAGCAATCCGATTATCTTCCCGTTTCATCATATCCTCTACATCATAAATCAGAGAATCGATCATGAGGAGGGAGTCCATCACTGAAGTCTTTGTAGGAAATGTATAAGCTGATACTCTGATGGATGAAAGAAGATCTAAAAACTTCATGATATCTGATTTGATGAGTTCAATATGGTTGAAAACAGCAGCAAGCTTTTGATTGATTTTTCTAAAATGATTGATGAGTTGAGAAGAATAAGGAATGGATTAAACTTCCAGCTTCATTCGCCACTGCTTCAATTTCTGCTAAGAGGTCCTGAGATGCTTCATTCTCATCAACACACACCATCAGTGACGTGTCCCCAACAGCGGCGAGAAGAAATCTCAGCTCCTTCTCCAGATTCTCAATTCCATCCTTAAATAGATCGATAATCGAATCTGTTTTGTGGTAGAGTAATTGAAGAAGAAAGCTGAGAAAAACTTCCACCAGATGATATTTCTTAATGCGGTTTTCGGTTTCTAGAAGCTTCTTCAGCCTTGGCACCATGAAGAATACCTTGAACTCTTGCGTGAAAGATGTCGCTATGTTCGTGCGAATTCTCCAACTCGCCGGTTCAGTGTATCGAAAACTTCGATTCAACAATTTCGCCCAAGCCAGTTTCCAGAAATCGCAAGTATTAGAAAGATTAACAAAATATTCGGAAACAATTGAAAGATGCATGTCACTCCACTGAAATTTGGGGACAATTGCATTCGCCCTCCATTTGACAATTTGTAGGAAAAGTTTTAACACAATGCATTTTGAGGAATAGTTCATTTCTTCTCTTGTTTTGAAAAGAACAAATATTTTTGATGCCATCAAAACCCGGGAGATTTCAAGGGGAACAAGGAGATAGAGACACAAATTTGATGAATCCTGTATTTTCTCCAAATCTGGATACACCCATAGAGTGTCTTAGCTCAATCATTTATTTATGGGTCCGGCTATCCGCACCCATCAATCACTAAACACATCCCATAAAATTAAATAGAAAAGAAATGATTTATTTAAAGATATTTATACTTTTACTATTAATTTTAAAAACAATAATTATTAAATTAGATCATTACTAAACACACCCCATTTGCAACACACTTTTTCTTCTTCTTCCTCATTTCTTTTTTCTTGCAAAACCTAAAAAAAAAAAACACTCTAATCTTTCGAACACTCACCTCATACCTTGTTTGTACTAAAAAAACATTATGTCTCAAGAAAGAACACATGAGATGGACAATGTAAGTTGTTTAGATGTTTTTTACCTTTCGTTTTTGTGTATTTTGAGGTTAAAAAAAACCTGCGAAATTCGCGATCGGCCATTACAGGCCGAACATATTGTAGTGTGTTCAAACACTGTTCGAACATATTGAAGTGTGTTCAAATATTAGTCGAACATATTGTAGTGTGTTCGAACACTGTTCGAACACCAACCACACCGTTCGAACACTAGTCGAACACTACTCAATCAACTCGGCGAATCAGGGTCGAACCGACCCGCCCAAAAAACAAAAATTCAGCATCGCGATTTCGTTTTTCAGGTCTAAATCTACAACAACTACACATGTTTTCAACTACAATCAGGAACGGAAAAATCGAGATATTTTGGCGATTTATCGCCGAAATATCGCCAAAATGGGTTGGGCGACACAGATATCAGCTGATATAAGTGTGTTCAGCTGATTTATCGCCGATATTTTCGAAAAAATCGCCAAAATATCGTTATCGGATGAGTTGTGTTCAGTTTTGTCAAAAAGTCACGATTTATCGGCGATTTATCGCCGAAAAATCGAGAAAAATCGAGAAAAATACTGGTCTTTCACCCAGTCAGACTCAACCCTCTGTGTGGGCCTTTCACTCAACTGCTGCCCTTAGTAGAGAGGGGGGAAGAAGGAGAGTGGTGCGCAGGATAAGGAGGAGGGTGGTGCATAGGGTAAGGAGGGTAGTAGTCCATGGGGTGGAGGGGTTGGGGGTAGGGGTGGGTGGGGGCTCTTCTCCTGGGGGTGGTGCCGAAAGAAATCCCCATTTTTGGTTGACAACAATTGGGGGAAAGCAGAGATGGAGATGGTGGGTTTCTCTCTCTTGCACAAAGTCCAACAAATGTAAATCAAATTTCATGTTTTTTCATTCGAAAATTTGTGTCTTTTTTAAAATAAATATCTTATTTTTGGAAATTAGTATAATATATATATATATATATATAATATTACCTTTCGAATATATGAAATTATGAACACATGTTATATATTAAGTGGTGTTGATACACAATATGAGAAAATATTATAGAATTTCATAAATTTGAGACTTAATCAAATATTTTATTTTATTATTATATACATTGGTACAACAATTCAATAAACATATCTTTTTTATTTGAAATTTAAGTTCAATATATGTATTAATGTTACTTATAATATTATATAAAGTACTAGATATTTTTTTTTCAATTTTTTTTACAAATTTTTAAAATTTTTTGCGTAAAAAACCGATATATCCACCGATATCGATATATCCGTCGATATATCCGTAAAATCAAGATGCCGATATTTCCACCGATACCGATATTTTTGTCCTTGACTACAATACATCCTAAACATGATTCCTAAACAATATTGCTCAATTTCAAATAATAAAACAACAAATTTCACTCAAATGGAGGAAAAAACTTTGGAAAAATGAAAATTACAAATTTATTTGAAACTTCATATTCGTTGTAAGGATTCATTGTACGGAGATGCAAGGTTGAATGTGATAAAACTTGTTCGAATTTAAACCGAAAGATTTGGTCGAAAAATTTGGGTTGAGAGATAGAGTTCTTGGATTGAAATGAGTTGGGATTTTGATTTGGGGGGAATGAATTGTGGGGTGTGTTTGGGGATTGTGGGTGTGTTTAGTATATGTGTGTAATTTAGAAGTAAAGAGTATTTTTATAATGTATTGGGGTGTGTTTATAAATTATTTAATGAAGTTGGTTTAAATGTGTGTGTTTAGAAGAACCGGGGTGTGGATAACCGGACCCTTTATTTATATGTAGTTGGTTTAATGAAATGATCATGATTCACGAAATCAGCGAGTGGTTACTTGCAATTAATTGATAACAATATAAAAACAAATATTCTTGATTCTTTAATAATCTGATTTGGACATTTAAAAAATTCCTCGTTGACTAACAAGACTTGGTCCCTAGTCCACATATTTAATAATTTAATGTACAAAGTACAAACCCAAAATAATTTTGACTAGGTTCAAGTCTTTTGTTTGTTCTTTTCTTTTGACAGCAGGTTCGAGTCTTTTTAATATGTATTCTTTACATGTAAAACAAAAGTGTCACAAAATTGTGAAATACTGGAGCCACAAACCCATTTAACATAAAAATAAAAAAAAATAAAAAAGTTTGTGCAAAATTTGGGTTTGAATTTTTAGAATCATTTCAACACCTTATACAAAGTTTGTATGATCATTGCGTTTGTTATTTCTCCTATTTTCATTAAACCAATTACTTAGCGAAATATAATAAATAAATAATTTGATCTAGGTCTAAACATTTTAGGTCAACCATCAAGTATTGCACAGCATTTTTACTCGATAGATGTACATATACTTTTTTCAGTATTTTCTTTGTGATTATTCTGAATTTTAAACGTAAATTTATATTATCTAATGCAATATTCACCATCTAATTAGAATAAAAACATCCAAACTGACATTAAAGATTAAACATATTATAACCATTACATTAACATTGTAAAATAGCATATCTACATTTTAACTTGGTCACGTGGAGGCATTAGAACTTCAATTTCCACATAAATATAGTTGAATAGTCAAGAACAAATTACGAAATGATTTTAAAAAAATTAGGGTTAAATGCAAAAAAACAACCCCAACTATCGACTTTTTTCAATTTGCAACCTAATCTTTTTTTTTTTTTCCGATTGCAACCTAATCTATTGTTTTTTTTTCCGATTGCAACTTCCATCCATTTTTTGAGCATTTTTCCGGTGAAAATATCATCACGTGACTTGTACAGTCACAACTTAAGGTATAACATTCATTTAAGGGTGATTTTATCATTTAAGGAAAGTGAAGAGAGATAAATGTCCTAATTTTTTATTTAGGGCAAAATCATTTTTATAGTTTATTTTGTTAAATACATAATGTAAAAAGACGATTTTACCCTTTAAATGATAAGTGTGCTAGTCACGTGATGATATTTTCACCGGAAAAATGCTAAAAAAGTGAAGGGAGGTTGCAACTGGATAAATTACAGAAGATTAGGTTGCAATCAGAAAAAAAACAATAGATTAGGTTGCAATCGGAAAAAAAAAAAAGATTAGATTGTAAATTGAAAAAAATCGATAGTTGGGGTTGTTTTTTGCATTTAACCCAAAAAATTAAGATGATAACTTAGTAGATTATACGACCAGTTTCCTTTTTGTTGAAACCATAATTCGTTTTCAACTTCTAAAAACTCAAAAAACGAAGATAACTTATCTCATCTCAGATAAGATAAGCAAAGAGAGATCAACACTTATCCATCCTAGAAGAGCTGATCAATTAACTTATTACTCAAAACACGTAAAACCTTTTGGTTAAATGGAAATGTATATAGGCATAGCAACCACAATACCTTCAATCAGGTCCACCACGATCGAGCATATCGACAAACGTCATCCTTCTTGGGAACCTTGCTGGCAATCGTATAACCATTGCATCTTCCATTTTAATGGGAAGATGCGTAGCAAGAATGACAATCCCCCCCTTCTTTCTATGATCCTCGATGATGTATTCGAGCAACTTCAACCCTTCATCATCCAACGCCACTGAAGGCTCATCGAGCAACCAGATTGGCCTATCCATAGCCAATAACCTCGCAAGTTGCAACCTTTTTCTCTGACCCTGCGAGAGCATCCTTGTTTTTTCTTTAGCTAATTTCCCCAGCCCCATGAACTCTAGGGCAGGCATTGAGTTCCCTTGCTTCCCTTCGAGTACTTCAAACCATAAAACATTGTCGAGGACAGTGAATTTCTCCTTGATGGCATGTTTGAGAGAGAGCCAGTTGAGCTCAAGCTTGTACTGATGGTAAACACCTGATTCGGTGATGTCGTGGCCGTTCCACAGTATCTTACCAGCTGTTGGTTTGTTGAAACCAGCTAACATGCGCATGAAAGTGGTTTTGCCTGAGCCGTTGGGACCGGATAGAACGAGAGCTCCACCATCATGAATGGAAGCATTCACATGACAGAGAATTTGCTGTGCATTTCTCATGCAAGAGACATTGTTAAGGAGAAGCCGAGGATGAGGAGGTCTAAGCAAAGTCATTGTCTATCAATGAAGTTCACTTGATCTAAGTGTTGAATTTGATCCCCAAGTTTAAGGTGTGAAAGGGAGGGTAGCCTCCCCTCTAAATCAGCCCCAGATATCTAAAGGCTGCAGCTGCCAAGTACATTTACCAGGCTGTTTCCTATCAATATGCGAACAAGAAAACCATGTCAAACTGATGATGAATTCTAACCAATTTTTTCTATAAATTATAATCAAAACATAAAGATCCTGCACCATGTAACTATTCTAAGGAAGAGAAATCAACTATTGAAGCATAGCAAAAATTATCAGTTTTATTCTATTATAATGAAGGATAAGCATGGACACTCCCTTCTCAGTAAATATTCTGTTCAGGATAAATTGCAATACACAACAAACCACCTCAATTGGCAAAGTGAAGTGCTGCAGTCTGAGTCTACTCAATTCACAAATATTGAAAAAGATGACCGACTGACAGAAAAGAAAGAATCAAACAAGCCACCATCCTCACAAGAAAAATCCTCGGCAACACTAACTCTCAGTCTCTCACCCAATTTAACCATCTGTTTCAACATGATGCCCAATTCAAATATTTTTGGATTTTTAATGGCTGTTTCCAAAGAATTCCATCAAAGACAGTATCTTTGTTGCCACCGAGTATTTGCAACCACAATTGGTATTCAAATGACCCATTCTCTAACAAATTCTAAATTTAAACAACTATATAAATTCAAATTGGTTATTACTAAATTTATATGTTCATATAAATAGGACTTTGCAAAGATATAAAACAAGTAAGAGAACCCTATTTTCAAAGAACACAGATTACCCAATAAAAATTCCGGATTTGGCATCTGTGATCAAATAGGTTTTAACAGGTAAAGTATTTTTCTAATTCAATTCCTAGTCACCCAAACCCTAGATTGTGCCAAAACCTCCTTTTAATCGTCTACCTTCTAGATCCACCCCAATGACAAAATAAATCTTCAAACGAAGAGGAACTTTGACGAGAAATTCAAAAGTAGAGAAAATAAACCTACAAAACTCATATAATCTAGGAATGGTTATAGTGCTTACCAATCTCAAACAAATCAAAGCTGGGAGGGGGGGGGGGGGGATGTGCTAGGTTTTGAAATGAAAAGAGTTATGTGTTTTTTTTTTCTTCCCTTTTTTCTGAGAACAAGAGTAGAGTGATTAGGGTCTTTAATTTTCTTACCTAGTTTTGACTTTTGAGGGAATTTAAATCATTTAACGTCAAGTTTACTTGTCGAATTTGAATAAAAATGTTTAAACAACTCTTTTAGCTTTTCGTAGACCAATTCAAAGAGGAGATTATTACTTGAATGTTTGGACTATCAGGCAATAAGAAATCATTTTTCTTTACATTCTTATGCAAAGCTTATATTTGAATGCAATTTGAAAATTAAAAGCCATACCTCATCATTTTTTTGCGTAAATTTTGGAAATTGAATGAACAGATAGTATATTATGTCAAACTAGAAGTTTTTTTCTAGTGGTTTATTAGTGTCTATCAACTCCTACCATGTTTCTGAAAAATCTATTATCTACGTCCAAAACAGGGTTAACATGTGTGCAGCATTACTATTTCTTTAATACAACAACATATAATTCTTAAACCAAATACAGAACCTTGTGCACAATATAGTATCCTCTAACAGAGTCTTAACTTCTTTCTAGTTGAGTAAATTGAACACCACAATACCAATCCTATAAAAAGTACAAAGTGAGTGAAAGGGGCCTTGAGAACTGAAATGATCAACTGAGTAACACTCGTTAACAGTTGTTTTTAATACCCAGTACAATTTCACCCTATCTTCATTCATGTTTTCACCTTACTTGTTTCTTGTGTTCATAACATTCGTTGGCCCTGTGAGTTTTGCTAGTTATTACTGAGTTTGCAGAGTGTTTTGTTGGTGGAAAGAACGATTTCAGATTGCACTTTCCAATTCATCAATCCTTCACCTCACAATTTCAATTGATGAAAGAATTCTTTCGATTGTACAGATTAAGACTACATGCTTCCGGATATAAAAATAAACAAGAACATTTTGGAATTAGGAACAATGTCATTCAACAAAATTATTCTCACCAAAAGTTTAGTAGGGTTCTACAACAACAAATCAAAGGCTCCTATCCTTTTCATCTACAAAAAGCCCTACCAAATTCAGAACTTTCACCCTTAAACCCCATCTTCAAAGCAAGTTCATAAAATCGAAGACAAACTCGGCAACCTTTGATTGAGAAAGAAAATACAGCACGCAAGTGTGTGTGTGGAGAGAGAGAGAGAGAGAGAGAGAGAGAGAGAGATTTATACCTCTGTTGAATGTAGCACAGAGCTCAGCGCAACGCCGTAGAACCACGACGGAAATCGAGCATAACGGCGGCATAGGGAAGAGCTGAGAGAATCAAACCGGTAGGCAAACAATGTGGTTTGTAATTTCGGGGAATTACTTTCGGGGCTTTTTTGTAATACAATCTTCGAGTGAGGATCTCCAGTGCAAATCTATTTAAATAGTGGGCTCTTTTTTAGTATAATAAGATGTGGGGTAAGTGAATATTGAAAAAGCTACGTGGTTAATTTCAACTCGTGAGATTTTTTTTCTTTTTTAATATTCTTATTTTATTGTCACTTTTAGACATTTTTGCCAATATTTGGATTGTATGAAAAACGATATGATTTTGTGGGTAAGAAGTATGATGATATAACTTGGATTTGAACAGCATATGTTGATATTAATGAACAAATCAACTTAGTTGATACGAGATAGAGTAATATAACCTCAATTTTGAAGGTATGAAAGTACTAGTGTAGATGATTCAAACAATAATAGTAAGTGTTAAATTGTGATTAAAATTTATATTTTTCTGAGTTGCTAAATATAAAGACAAAGCTTAAACAACATAGTAATTTTCAACTTATTATATATACCTTTTGCTAATTAAACTGACTTCTCAAGAAACTCCACATATATTATTAAAAGAAAAAATTAGCAACTCAAAACATTTTAGTTATAAGTTTGCTTGTTACCATCAACAGTAGAAAATAGAAAAGCCAAGGTTTCTACATGTAAAAAGAGTCAATTATAGATCACAATTATCATGAAAAACACCAACTTGAAATCAATAGAATGGAAAGATGAATAGGAAGTGTGTTCTTAGGTAGAAGTGGAACTTAAATCAGAAAATAGGGAATTGAATAAGAGTAATCCTTGTCATATCATACCTCCTACATCTCATCCAATTCAAAATACAAAATCAGCTCTCTAGCTTTAGCTATGTATTTGACAGAGTAGTAAAAGATGAATAGAAATAGTCAAGTTACAACACTGAATCCATATCACAAATCATTCCATCTACATCTCTATGAAGGCCCCTCTAAACAAGAAGAATACGAAGCCGTGCCTCGCCCGTCACCAGCCAGTATAATGCTACAGTTTATACGTATCCATGTGTACGTCTCAAGATTCGAAAGCTAACGCTAATGACCATGGCCTGGGCATGTGGATTCGTCATACATTTAACAATACAGTTTAAACCTGACCTTAAAGGAGGCATGTTTTGACGATGAGAAACATCAAGCAGATTGATTCGTCCAATCCTCCTTGCATTCAATTGCCAGTCCACCTCCTTTTTCGTGGTGGGCGCTCTGATTTGATCACTGAATCTGGCCGGTTTTCAGTTTGAGCCGAAGGTAAGGGTTCACTCTCGATTTTCTTGATTGCTACTGCTTCTTTTTCACTTGGCATAGGAAGTTTAAAACGCTCACTTCGCTTCTTCAACTTTTCCACTGTATCCAAATGTTTATCCTCCACTGCTTTTGCGTTGGCATTATCCGTTTCACCTACAGTGTCTTTGTTATCAACTGGAGGCTGCACATTTCCTTCTACAGTTTTGGAAGGTTCATCAGGATTCCTGGTAACTGAAGGGGCCCCACTGTTGTTGTGTGTATCTATATCCTTAATCTTCTTCAAAGAAGATGATGAAATGGGGGCGACACCAAAATCCATTTCCTTATGGCTCGTCCATCGCTCCAATTTGGAGCGTCCTCTCTTTGATCCAGTCTGTTCATCATCCGATGAAGCCACCTCATCTCCATGCTTTCTGGAAGAGTGGCGATTCCCATGGATATCATTCTCGCCACTTCCTCGCTCAGTTCTGCCTCGAGAGTTCCCCTGAAAAGCAAGGAGCAAGAGGGAAGACAATTAATAACTCATCCAATTTAGAATCAATGCTTTCATTGGCAGTCAACAGAGTGGTAAATGCGAAGCAATACAAATACGGAACAACTTGGCGTCATTACATCCATGGCCGGTTAACTGATCACCTTTCTAGATTTTGCCCTTTCTTGCAAAAGTGAAGAATGAATTACGGGATTCATAGCCTCAACTGTACAGCGCGGGGCCGTGCAACCCAAATACATCACATACAAAATCTTAGCCCAATCAGTTACTCATGAAGAGTTTAAGTTGCAGTTAACAGATCCCAGCAGCACTGCCCAGGATCCAGATTATTGAATTATCATCAGAGACAGTTCATTAGTAAGAGCAAATTTGTGATTCTAATCGAATGGCAAATGATAATATGTAGAGCAGAATAAAGCAGGGACCAAAAAGACATTGTCTCACACAGGTCAGAACTAAGCAGAATATGCAATGTGATTTTGTACAGCTGAAGGCACTAGGTATAGCAGAAAGTAGGAAGATTTCTTCTCAATATCAAGTAATCAATAGAGAATCTGATCTCCACGTGTCGACTTATGGACAGAATTACATTCCTATATTGATAGTCATAGACCAAAGATTTCCCCACATGATTAAGAGATCATGATGGCTCTTTGTAGTATAAGTAAATCAGATACTAAAAGAACGAAGCATGCCGACTCTTGTTTCATAATCGGGTAGTAGTAAGACTTGAACCCATGACCTCTCAACACAATTTAATCACTTTGGAGAAAAAGAGAAAGGAAAAGGAGAGAGACCTTACAATAGACCAATTCAAGCAAACCAGATTTATGTATCACTTTTGTTATACTAGAAAATATGAAAATAAAATTTGACTGATGCACTTATAAATTTATTAAAGAATAGACAGAAGAAAGAAACACACTACCAGACCGAATAAATACACACGATAGGCATTTATTTGTTTGAACCTAACAACACAATCCAAAATCTCCGGACTTAGCTTATCCTGATACAGTTAATACAGGACCAAACTGATAGCAGTTGACAGAAAACCAATCAGAATTTAGAGTCACCTACTAACTACTTCCTTTGAACCCATGACTTTTGCAGCTTCTTCTTGTTCACTCACGGAAATTGACTTATTTCCAAATGCTATTGCAAGCATACTGGTTATATTCATATCAAAAGTCATGTGACATTATGCCCTTAAATGAATAGTCAATCTGCAAGTTACATAAAAGGACCCCAAAGGAAAGCTGAATGGTAGGCAAGTAAAAGCCTTTTCTAAAGTTTGTCTTCTTGGTTTGAGTTCAGTAAACAAAAAGGCACTCACTACTATATTAGGTGACATGAAAAGATATTTCATTTTTATTTCTTTATGTATGCCAGAGAACATAATAGAAATGCTGACAATGAGAAAGGCATAAAAAGACGCAAGATAGAAAATACATCTATAAGGTGATGCAATCTCTACACTTATGGCCAAAAGATCTCCGTCATAAACACACTCACCGATAAACAAACTAAGTATGGAACGTACACACATTAATAGCAACTACACCACTGGTGGCTAACAGGAGTACACAAAATAGATACTACAATCTAGAAATTTGATCATGCTCTTCATTTGGGATGAGACAGCTAATGATATATCAGCATTAATTCGCATGTTATTTTCTTCAAGAGTCAATTATATACTAAAATATCACCAAACCGAATAAAGGCAGATAATTGCTATGCAATGCTCAAAATCCTAAATCAGACATTCAGGTCTACAGGTTGCTTACCAAGTCGGTGCTCTAGCTGTTCGTGGAACTTCATAATACAGATATAACAAACTGAATACATGTGTGTGTGAAAACGTGAGTGTATCGGTGTGTGTATGATAGCTTTAAATCAATGCTTAGTTATAATAAACTCACATCTAGAGATGGTTAACTCTACGGCCATGCCAACCAATAAACTAACAGCTACTTTTGGCACAAAGAGATCCATATCATAATTGAGATTCTTGACAGCTCAATGAAAGTATAACAAGAAGATTATTGCATGATTTCAAGAGTTTCTTAAGCCAATGTAAATATATTATGCCTCATTTAAAGAGGACTATGTGCAGATTGAACCGGTAAAATAGTGGAACTCATTATATATTGCCTGATGTAGACATTGGAGGCAGTCAACATGAACTTGAACTCACACAAGAAAAAGCCTTCCGACACATGTTACGCAAGTTCTCACGCCAGTAGTCATTGAGATATTCTCCTCTGCTGTGGTGTTTTGGTATACAAGTTTTATATACAGGAGGGATCCTTCCACACCCACCCCCCACCCCACCCCACCCCCCAAATTGTAGGGTTACCCCTTAGTTACCAAAAAATATAACAAAAAAATATATTCAAAAGACAATATGCAGACATTGTTGTGCAAGTTTGCATAAGCTATATTGACATGTCAGTAAATTTGAAACCATATTGACCTTAATTCCAGTGATCTGGATAATCATATATCAGAAAGAATACAAATATAACATCTTAGTACTCATTAATATCACGAGCATTCAGCTTTATTAACTTGTACTTCCATGGAAGCTTAAGGCATTGGGTCCAAGGAAATACATACCGTCTCACTTATCTGGCCACTGTACTCATCTTGATTCCTCTTAGAAGAGATCAAGGAGCTGGGATCTTGACTTTCAGATTCTCTATTCTGTCTACTAACCTCCTTCGGTCTACGTTCATGTAGCCTAGAAGTATCAGAAGCATACACATTACGTTCATTGCTTGTGCCAAGTTTCTCATATCTTGTTCTCTTTTCATCATTCCCACGTTCATAAACATCTTCATGGCCCCTATGCTGTGAAAAACTTTCATTTTCAATCCGATCTCTTCTCTTAAGTTGATCACTATGCCGGCCAAAATCCTTTGGCTGGTATTCCCTTCCAGATCCCTTGTAATCATCTTTCCCACGTGAATGACTGGTCCACGTTTTGTCTTCAACAGGCCGCCCACTTCTCATCACTGGCCGTGTCTCTTCTCTCTCCCTCCTTGGCATAATTTCTTCATGCAATTGTTTATGCTTTTGCCAGTCGTCACGATCTCTCTGCCTCTCACCCCTCTCCTTTTGAAGTGACCCCTCTTCTTTTTGCCTGACATAACGCATATCATCATCTTTCAATTTGGCATACTCATCTGTTTTTCGCTGATCAGAGCTATCATCTCTTTCTCTCTTCCTACGGCTGCTACCTTCTCGGTAGGTGATATCTTCTTTTTCAGCATATTCCCGATTAATATGTGCCCCTTCTCTCCGTCTTTTGTTGTGAAGGTCATCCACCTTTTCACTTCGATTTTTTAGATCTCCCCTGTCTCTCTGTCTTGATCCAATACCTTGGTCATGACTTGACCCCCTTAAACTACTATTATCCAGTATATTTCTGGATTGGTAATATTCATCTCTCTCACCCCTCTCACTTTCTCTAGCCTTACCCCTGTTTCTGGAGCTAATTTCCCCAGTATGCTCCCTCTTTCTTGGGTCTTCAACTCTGATCCTTCTGCCATGAAGATCCTCGTCCCTCCGACGCCAGCTTCCTTCAGCCATATCACTCTCCTTCCTCCATTCTGTACTCTCACTTTTCATGTGCCTGTGCAGTGAAGAGTTAGGATCCCCACCTCTACGCGGATGAGAATCTTCTCTTTCTTTTACCGCTACATGTTTTCGGATTTCATCTCTCCCATGGCGACTTCTTCTATATGAATTATTCTCATCTCCTACGGGTCTCTTGTAGCTGCCTGCACGATGATGGTGCCTGTTCTGAAGAACTTCATCCTCAACAGTGTCATGGGACTTCCTGTGATCCTTACTACTTCCTGATCTTGCTTTGCTGTTCTCACTACTCCTCGCGGCCTTAGAATCATCTCCGTCATCATTTTCTTGAGAATGTTGTGAAATTCGTTTTTGTCTGGTTCTTGAATGCATTAGTTTTCCATCTTCAAGAGCATCGCTGTTTGTTGCATCCAGAGCCACATCTTCTCTTTCCATATCAGAACTTTTATCATCCATTACAGATGTATCATTCACATCATCCACGACCGCTGCAGCATGCTCTCCATCAGATCCAATAGCACAAGACAATGATAAACGTGGATTTCGCTTACCATTCTCACTATCAAACGATTCATTTTGATCATCTTTGTCTCCACTATTACCACTAGAAGTCATCTTAGGAAATTTAGCATTCCCTCTTCCCTTTCCAAACCTATGGTAATTTGAAGTGATTAATCAGAATTCAGATATAATGTCAAGAAATGAAGCTAAAATAGAACACAGTAAATACATATCTATTGCACATAGAACACGAAATTTTGGCAGATGACACAAACATTTCAATTAGAGATGCTAATATTATTAACTAGAAAGCATATATCCACACCCGACTCCCCCAGTCCCAAAGAAAAAAAAAACAGAAATAAAGAGGAGAAAAATCAAACATGGAAAAGATACAGTTTACTACATCATTTGTTAAATACAACCATTTTATACAGGTCATGTGAAAATTTCTGAGCAGAACATATTAGTGCGCCAGTTGACATGAATGAAAGCATCCTGGTTAAGAAATCTTCAAATAATACATCATGGAAATCATTTAATGCCCCTTTCTGTTTTGAGCCTACACAGTTAGCATATAACTTTTGATTCTTACAATCTTTTCTTTTGTGTGTGTAGATGTGTGAAACTCAATATGATTACCTAATTATTCAATCTATAACAAACTTTAGTGTCCTGATTTAAGCAAGAATTGCTACATCGGGTTCCCTATTGCTATATCTAGGACAAAGACAATGTCAAAATTTCCTTCAAGTGTATTCAATGGATATGAACCAGTCAAAGTGATATTTGAAGAGAGAGAAATTATAATTTTACATGACAACTAAATATAGAAATTTTTATGTACCTCTCTTCATGAGGAACACCAATCTCCCTATCAGGATGGTACTTCATGGGTGCTTGTGATGCGGCGTGCAAATCAACTTCTCTACCAATGTCGTCACGATTTTCAGTGTTCTTTGGCAGTTCTCTTCTAGCAACAAGTTCCCTCTTCTGACCGTTATATGCATTAGAAAAATGATGATTACGGTCTGCATCATCCTGCTGAAGGTCATCAGTTACCTCATCTTCAGCTTGATCATTATCTTGCTGTTCTGCCATGTCGTCATCATCTGCAGAGCTCTGGCAGACAATCTTTTTGCAAAAGACAACATCAAATTAATAGATTCAAGGAGATATTGCATTTAATTTAACAAGATAAATAAACCAATTGATGCTCAAGAAAGGAGACAGAAACAGCATACCACAATAACGGCATCTGAATCCTGCACTCTTGGGCGCCTGGTATCGATGGATGGGAGACGATCACCAGAACCAGTTTCAACTGGTATTGGTCTGCCCATAGGCTGCTATCAAACCAGAGAAAGCTGGTGAGATGACAATTATATTAACATGCTCAACTATACAGTGGTTAATAACAGTAAACCTCCTCAAGTAGATATTCTGCAATTCCATTTTTATTGATGAATAGACCAGTGATTTTACTCGGTGCTGAATCACATTCTGCTAGTTTCTCCAAAATGCAGAGTAAACATATTTCAGAACGTATGTTAAGGTGTTTAGTATTATATAATCTATGGATTAGTGATACTTAAACCCTTGAATTTAAACTTCCAAGTCAATGTTTCTCTAAGTGCTTCAGCTTATTCTGTTTGACTTCAGTTTAATTGAGAGCTGGAGAAAAATCTAAGGTTTGGGTAAATTGCCATTGCTACAAGGGATGGACTAGCATTAGTTAATATAAGGAGTGAAACCGCCAAAAAGTTACAAATGAGGATTGGCCTTGGCAGGTTTAACAGTGCAGGAAAGACAAAGACAGTAGGATTTGGTATCCTAATCTTGATGTAACGTGAGTGGCTAACTGGTGTATAGGATAAACATTCAATAACATGAAAAGTTAAAAGCTAGCAAGGCTTCAGGAAGCAGAAATCGTATAACCAATGAAATTTACATACAATAGGTGGTCGTCCACGTGCATTTCCTCTTGCTAAGTCACTTGCACCAGCATCAGCCTTTCCAGCATTTGCATTTTCAGATGGAATATCTTGCATACCAACTGCAGCTGCGAGCTCTGGTGGAAGATCTGGATCATAATCCTAAAGTTTACACCAAGGAATGAATTAGAGACCCGTGGAGAAATTATAACTTTCAGAGACAATAAAAAGGAAGAAAAGCAGAAGATGAAGGGACTTAGCCTGATGAATGCAATACATGCAGACAGGGAAAGTACTTTACATCCAAATGTTAGAAAACACAGAATTACCTGTTCTGCCCTCCCACTTTCATAAACACGAATCTTGCTTTGCATAGTTGTCTCAAGGCGGAGTTGTTCCTAGAGTTTTCAAGTTCACTCAGTTTAACTTCCACTAATAATAATACAGACTCACTGTGACTCTGTAATTACACAGGTTTAAATTGAAGACTCAGACATACCAGCTGTTTGCAGTATTCTTTCCAACTTTCCTCATTCAAGCCAAAGTTGAAAAAGTCTGATACATCTACCCCTGCAAGTCTCCAAGGTTTTTCTTCAAAACCATCAATATCAACTTCAAATATGGTCCTGAAAACATAACATAAGGCATAACTAAGCATGAGAAAAAGAAATTATCCATTAAAAGTAACATTATACCACTATCATTTGATAATGAGAGATATTACATCACCATGGCTCATCAGAGAATTGAAACTAAAGTACAAGTGCTGAACAACAAACTTATCCAGCTGTGATAGATGGATTTCTGTAATACATGAATCTACACTAGAATTAGATAAAGCTCAAATAATTATTATAAGTTCACTTCACTTGCATTTAAGTCCCCATCTTTTACTAGTATGACAGGGGCTTGGACAAGGCAATCCTCTTTCCCATTACTCTTAAGGAGTCTTTCACGTAGATTATCGACAAAACTGATTGACAATTATTAAATGGTTTAAGAAGAAAAAATCTTTGCTAACTTAGAAGTAGTCGAGCCAACCCCCGTCATTTGATGAATATGGATGAAGTTCTTCATCACTATAAGTATGAAATACAAGTTCGTTTCATCAGGCTTGTTGTCCTTTCCAAATTCATATGTCACCTGAGATTAGATGTGCTTAAAAGTCAGCTAAATGCAGTAGAAGGGTGCAGAATCTCCAACCAGCTGAATTGGGTGAAAAACTTGGTGACTTGACCGACTTTGCTGAGGTTGTTTATGACATTATGTATTCGGGAAATAATGTGTGTCTGCACAATTATGCACAGCTGCTACAGTATGCCAAACCTTTTCTGATCTTTTTTGTATATTCCCTCTTTTGAGATCGTAGTTATTGAAAGGCTTATTCAGGATTGTCTATACACAATAAAGAGGTCCAAACTAAAGAACATAAGAAAGAGGAACCTAAATACATGTGTGTGTGTGGGGGGGGGAGGGACTCAGCTAGGGCGGAAATGATACTCTTATCAAGTTCCATATTTTCAACACCAGTACATATGTTTCATAAATCTTTGAATTTCTTAACCTAGTCAAGTAGGATAGAGGGAGTAAATGCAACAGAATTGTATGGGTGATGGAGTGCAGATGCTTCTTTTTTCCATATTTTGGACATTACGTACCAATCTTAGAAACAGAAATGAGGTTGGTCGCAATTAAATTTTAACTATTGAGGTTCAAGAACAAAGATCTTACTTGTGTGATGGAAGAGTAAAATCCAATCCACTTCCATAACCACGTCCTGCTGAATTAGCTCCCCAAACAGGCATTCCAAAACCAGGATGAAGCCCCTTTTGCATAGGAACAGCACCTTTCACTCCAGCTGGTCTCCAGTCACCTCTTCCACGTCCAACTACAACATTCATGGTAATTGATGGGCGAGCTTGACCTTGACTTCCTCCAGGAACTACAGGAGCTGGTCCAGGTATTGGTGCAGCACCCGGTCTCACATACTATCCAGTAAAATGAAAAAGGAGAGGAAGGAAAAGGAAAAACATATCAACGTTTATGGTCTAGAAAATTGTAAAAGAAATTATTAGGCGAGCTTCTAGAAACTAGTCATAGCCAGAAGCACTTAAAAGTCAAATACATCACTAAGCTAGCACATGCAAATTTTGACTCACCAAATAATATTTACATTTAAATTGTAAAGCACTCTTTGAAGTGATTCAGAAGAAAAATTAGCCACTTTAGAAGGTACAATATTGAAAATATACTTGTTCAACCTAGAACCCGCTTCACCAAACAATAATGGCTTTTCCAAATAATTTCAAGCATAGACAGTCACTGCTAATTACAAAATTTGTTCAGACAAATTTAGTAATAAAAAAGATCTGCCTGACAATATATAAAATATGTGAATCAGCGGAAAGATGGGAAGGAATAGGTAAAAGATTGCATGATTGATGGGCCCATAAGAATTAATTTGACATTATAAGCATTCACATCAAATTACATTCTCATGTACACTGTGCTCGTTATGTATACTTTTGAAGTCAACGGTTCCTTAGTTATAACATTTTAACACCTCCGGGTAGTTATAGTTTATTAACCTTAAAATTCTTAACAAAGAATTTGCACACAAATGGGCAAACAGTACCATTCCTGGAAGTAAATTCATATGCAATTAAATGCTAAACTTATGCTGAATCAAAAGATGAGCAATTTTAAAATGGTCATGAATCATTTGGACTCGATGCAAGGGGACAATATGGCAGATTCTAGATGATCTAATATAGATATGTTTCTTGAATAATCTTGCTTTATAAAGCTCCTCACAAGGCTGCAGTGCCAGCAGAACCAAATTAACAGGTTATTGGATAAGCCAAAAATGCATTCTGCATTCTTGGCATAACATACTACCCTAAGACAATCATATATTAGGCATAAAGACAGAAGAATGAAAGAGTAAATCATTGTATTAGGTGATATTGATTGGGAATCGTGTGTTTGTTTGTCCTGTCGTCCTCTTCAGTTTATCAAGTCAATGTTTACAGACACTATGTATGGAAGAATGCTCCTGAGAGAGGAGAATACAAAAGATTTCTGGGATTTACATGTTCATAAATTAGATAGAAGTAACCATTGGATGTGGCTGCATAAGGCCTGGAGCTTCATAATCCTTCGAGTCAAACAAACTTTTGTAGCATATCTACTAATGTTACAGATTTGTAAGTTTCTGATTGATTGGTAGCATTCAGAATTAAACCTAATTATAACAAGCATTACCAACCCAAATATATGAACAAAGTCCATAAAGAAAATAAGTAATTTTATTAGCAAGTGAAGGATTATAAAGGTACAGTTTTATCTCCCCCACCATGACCATATACAAATATTACTGATCAGCTTTACTGTCACTAACACCAACAATTTTCACAATGTGACAATTACAGTTTCAGCTATAATCCAATTACAATCGAAGTTCTCATCTAACAAGATGGCTGACCTTGAACTGTGAATGGAACGGGTGATGGAACATGTGATTGCTGTACCCAATCTTCGGCTGTACCGCTGTTGAAGTAGCAGCGCCTCCGCCTCCGCCTCCACTTGCCTTTGCAGCATCGACCAACTCTTTCCTCTCCCCATCTGCTCCAGCGCCTCCTTCCTCGCCTCCCCACTCTTGATCATCCATCATCGTCGGATGCTGGTGGCGGTGGCTCATGTCACCATTATCTGCAAGAATCACCAAGGGTTTGCCTTCCTCATCATCTTCATCATCACCAGCTGTCGTCCTTTCCATCCCCATCTGCCCATGGTTATCATTCAGGACTATACGCAAATCGTCTTCACTCTCATCGCTCTCCCAATCATCCTCAAAATTAGGACCCCCTTGATTGTCCAATTTCCCTGAGAGCCCTGGAATCATCTGCCCCGGGTCCATCTCCCCAACCGCATCTGCGCCCATGATGTTGACCATGTTTTCATTTTGTTCAGCAGCGCCATACACATTTTCTTGTTTGTCTGTAAACTTCACGTCGTTCACGACCAAGTCATCATCTTTATTGTCCCCCTCTTCCACCACGATATTAAGATCATCGTCCTCCTCCATGAAGTTCAATCCCCCAGCCCCCTTTTCTGGTAATCTCACACCCCCACCCTTCTCCAAACCCCCAGCTTCCAACTTCAACCCATCGCCGCCGACAATCCTTGGCGCCGCCAAATTAGAGCCCGAATTCAAATCAAGTCCTCCACGTTCGGGCCGGGGCCCCATTTCGGTTAGGGTTTTTTCATGAATTGAGGCTTTCATTTGTAAACCAGGAGCTTGATTGGAATTAGAAAACGAATTCTTCAAATCAGAAGCTCCGTAGAGAATCTCCTCATCATCACTGTTGACATCACGATCGATCGGGCGGCTCTGAGACGGCTTGGAGGCATCGGTCCCCGAGGGCTGAGACTGAAACGACGTCGTGAGGGGGCGGAGGACGTCTGTGTAGAGATCTCCGAACTCATCGTCGTCTTCCATAGGTGTGTGCGCCTGAGCTTTAAGAGAGAGAAAGAGAGAGCGAGGGAGAGAGAGAAAGACAGAGGGAGGGTTTTGAGCAAAGAGTGAGGTTAACATTTGTGTTTAAATAAACCTAAAAGCGGAATGTACAGTATCATTTTGTTCATTTTGCTATACATTTACGATTTACATTTACACTACATATAAATAGTTTGCTAATTATATGGGGAAAAAACACTTATTAAAAACTATTAATAATTTATTATGATTCATTTATGAAAAAATTACAACACTTATACTTCATGAATGAAGTAAGCTGTATTTTTCTTAAACTTATTAAAATAATGATTTACTATCAATATATGGTTTTTTTTTTTCTGTTTCCTAATATCTCCAATTGCTAAAATTTTGACAATCTTTGACTATGTTTGTGTTTAAATAAATATTAGATATTTCAATTACATTGAATTTGATAGTTTAATCAAATGTTAAAATCTGTTTTTAGGAATGGTTAGGACTTATCTGTGCTATAAATACCATAGTAAATGTAGTATTCATTATTCTTAAAAAAATATTCAATGTATTCATAAAGTAAAAGGATAAATAATTAGTATATCATTTTCATATATATACATATATATATTATTTTTATTTGCAAGATATGTGATATAGGTATATTAGAAAAATTAATTATCAAGTTTGAATTTTTTTTTTAATTTCATAATACATATTTTGTTAAAGAGGTAATATCTATTCGAGTAGGTTGAAAATGTAATTAGTATTTATCTTTCATTAAAAATGAAAATTACTGCTCCTTTCTTTTCGACAATTTTAGGTCAAAAGAAAAGAATGAAAAAGAAAAAAGGAAAAAAAAAAGTGAGAAGAAAAGGCAGCTCAAAGAGAGTCTATACCTGAGTACCTCACTGATATCTGGTGTAGGAAGAGAGGAAGAAATGATAGGAGTTGGGAAAATCAAGCAATACGCAAACGTGCTCGATAGGCCCATCAGCAAAGGAAAGCAAGAGGTATTTCTATAATTCAGATCTTCGATCTTTTTTTTTTTCTGCGATTCCATTTAGCCATCGAGATTCATTCCATATGATTGATTTTCGAAATTGAGGTAATGGGTCTTTTCTTGAAGTGTCAATGGAGAAAATTCACTGGATTATTTGGCAGTCTCCTCCGATTTGTGTTGAGATTCTTGAGAATGCTGAAAGAAAGGCTTTGGGGGGGGGGGGGGGGGAAGAGAAATCAGTTTTGCTCTTTCATAATTGCATTGTAAATTAGAATGGGGGATTATTGTAGCATTTAAAGAAATACTAGTTTAGTCTGGGAAGTAGTTCTCTGTTTGTTAGATTGAATTGAATGGATAATATTCTGAAATGAGGATTTTATTGCAGGTTAGTCTGAGTGCATTTGCTTTCCTGTTTTCCGAGCTTGTTCAGTACAATCAGACGCAAGTTGACAACATAGCAGAATTGGAACGAAGGTGGGTGTTCTTAATTGTATTACCAGTACAGTTAACAAAATTAAATCTGATGTTTTTAAGTGGACAATGCTATTGTGCTTCATTGCCTTGTTTTCCCCTAGACAGGGGTATATCAGAATAAAAGTTGTGGCTCTTTGTATTGACAATTGCAGTTGAGGATGGTTATTAGGTTTGATGTGATCAGAGAATAACAGACATCTGTTAGCTGTAGATTTAGCTGAAACATTCATCACTATATGCTTATTTATTATGAAAAATTGCTTTAGAGATTATATCGTAAATAATTGTTATATCTTTAATGTGAAAGTTCAGAACTCATTAATACACTTCTGCATCAGGTTAGAGGATGCTGGTTTTGCTGTTGGAGCAAGGGTTCTTGAACTTCTATGCCACCGGGAGAAGGTGGGGGACTTCAGTGGTAGTATATTACTGCATGATATGTCACTGTTTATATTGAGTGAAGAATGAAATAAGCTACGAATTTAAACTTCAACTTGAATTGCTGCAACTTATTTCTAGACCTGCTCATTGTCATGTGTACTGAAGTTTAATTACAAATGGTGCTGAGTTGTCTGTTTGGTGTTCCTAAAAGGATCAGAAAAAAACTTTTTGTGAACGTTTATTATATTTTGATGCTGTAGGGTAACAGAAGAGAGACACGGCTATTGGGTATATTGTCCTTCATACACAGCACAGTGTGGAAAGTTTTGTTTGGAAAGGTTGGTATACACTCAAACTTTCTGTACTCCTTTCTGGCATTGTCTTATTTCACTGTGGTTTACAAATATGCCCTTGTTTCTGTTCAAATACATTTTATGAGTGATTCAACTTCCTCTTTTTTTTTTTTTTTTTGAGTAGCAATGCTTCATTTGTTACAAATCTTTTAAAGAAATATATTTTGTCCATCACAAGCCTTATCCATGGAAATCAACATCCATGAGAAGCGATGGGGCTCTTTCGATACTTCTAAACTTAAATTTTTTGACTTCCTTAGACGTATTGTCATGCATCTTCGCAAAGATGATTAGCTACTGTAGTAACCACATTCTATTTTATATTAGTATGTTTTCCCTTTTGCAATGTGAGAAATAATAATGATATGTGATATTGAAGTATCATATTTTGGGGTCTTACATGTAGGGGGCTGCAGAAATTCTTAGTGATATTCATGCCTGCAAACTGGTGAAGTTATGTTATTTTTCATACTCTCTTGAAATTCATTGGGCTCTCCATACTTGCTATAATGAAACTAATTGACATACAAGTTTTGCTACCTATATTAAAAGTTCTGAAGGACACACAGTAATCTCATTGGTTTGGTGAATTCTAGATGCTTCAAACTCTATTCATTCTTCCATCTGCTTAGATTGATGGAGTAGTTCTTTGATTTGCTAAATTAAACAGTTCTTTTTCCTTTATGACTCTTACATGCAACATTAAAATATGAGTAATAAGGAGGCACTCACTTGAGAGTGATTGATATTTAAATATGAGTAACCTCTGTTTATATATCCTTCTGTTTGAGAAGATTACTTTTATCTGTATGAAACACATGAACAACATTTGAAGAACAAGCTCGAGGATAGGTTTAGCTTTAACTGATATTACTATCAGGTGGCTGACTCTCTTGAAAAAGGCACTGAGCATGAAGATGAGTACATGATCAGTGAGAAAGAACTTCTAGTCAACAGGTTTTGTTAATTTATGTTCCAATTAATTTGCTAAAAAAATTTTTATTGCAATCTCGTGCTGACTAGTGATTTGACATAATAGATTTATCTCAATACCCAAGGATATGGGGGCTTTCAACTGCGGAGCTTTTGTTGCTGGCATAGTAAAGGTATGTAATGTAATAAATCGACCAGTGTTTTTAAGTGACATTTCTTTTACAGATGGTTTTTCCCATGTTGCAGGGAGTCTTGGATAATGCAGGTTTTCCAGCGGATGTAACAGCTCATTTTGTACCCGTTGATGGGCAACATCGACCTAGAACGACAATTTTGATTAAATTTGCTGAAGAGGTATTTCCTAAACTACACTGAGGCCATGGAATAATGTGCATTGTTAATTGCCTTGATATAATGGTGTGCAACACTTCACCAGATTACTGGTTTGGAGGTACTTCATGCTTCTTTGTTGCAAGTCCATGGGTTAGCTTCTTCTGGTCTTGTTTTCTAGGGTATAAAGGGGTAGAATATTATCATTCTAGCTTGATGATTATTACCCTTTATATTAACCATCATACAATGAATTCTTTCTAAACATCTATGTATACAATGTGCATTTAAGACCCACTAAGAAAGGATTTAGTAATACTGGTGAAACAAGGGCATGCTATTGTTTCCCTAACACGATACATAACTATTTGTAATCACATATGTGCGCTTATTCTTAGGTCATTTTCTACGGTGAGGTGTGAATAAGCTAACCAATAATATTTTCTTTCTTTGCTACCACTTCAGGTACTAATAAGGGAAGCAAGATTGGGCTGATTCCGAGCTGTGATTTCTGCAATCAATTCTACAAAACTTCACCAAATTATGCTGATTGAAGAAACTAGCAGACCCCTTGAATTTCTTTGTAGCAATCTGATAGAGTTTGATATATTTGATATTTTTCTTGTTAGAAGTGATGGGAACATTTTTGCAATATATAACATCAATTTCACTACACCAACATGCAAATATCAATAATCAAACTCCCCAATTTACATATACACTAGAGGGGCTTCAACTGCTCGTTGGATAAACTACATCTGTATCCTATTGTGCAATGAAACAAAAGATTGAATTACATACAACACCTTTCATCTTGGCCATGAACATATATCCGAATTTGGAATCTCAGAATAAGGGTGGAATGCATTAATATGAATTTAGTTCCATCTCGTCTTCAATACAAAATCTATGATGGTATTCATTCACAAGATGATAATGTATTACAAATCTGACAACTAAGTCAACAAGATCAACTCTATACTCAGTAAAACTACAACTTGTGATACATTAGAATGAAATTTATCTGATTAAAATATCTATATCTGATAGTTAAGGTTCGTGGGGGATGTTTGTTCTGAGTGCCGAAGAGTAATAATGGGTCTCAAGCTCCTTGAGACTAGCAGCTGTTTCTTCTCCAACTCGAGACAGTATGCTATTTGTGTTCTCCGTCAGTTTGTTGAACTCTTTTGTTCTCTGGTCTACATGATCGTTCAGAGATGCAAACCCTGAGAAAACTGCCGTCTGTTTCAGTTCGGACACCAGCTTCAGCAGCGAATCTGCAGCTTGAACCTGATACGCATGAAACCAATTAGTCAAACAAACAACTGTAATGAAACAGTAACCTGAAAGTTTGCAATGATTATTTCTCACCATTCTTGCAGCACGCATCTCCATCATGAAAGATTCTTGGGAGTTTCGCACTGGTGGATCATTAACCTGAAATGAATGATGAATTCACAGATGTACATTCATCGTGAAAGTTGATTCTGTGTCCAGAAAATATGCTCAAACTTCAAATGTACTCAGATTCAAGCAGAAGAAAATGCATTCCACCAATAAAGAAAGCCTAAGAAACCAAGAGATTTACGGTTGGGGGGTTGTAAAGTTTGAACACAAATCAAACGAACCAAACCCCTTCTTCAATTTCTATTTTGATATCTTGAAACCTACCTTCTACATTCATCTGAACGGAAGCCTAAGAAATAAGCCAGGTTTGGTTTTGTACATACACAAAAAATGATGCCAAAAAGTCGAAGAGATAGATCAGCCAGTGTTGATCTCTACAGTTTCTCAGGAAACAGAGTCGGAAAAGGTGGATATTACCATACCACAAAGAGAATAAACGTAAGCAAGCAGAGAAAATGATATTTTTAAGTGGGTATTACTTACCCAACTTTTGAAATGATCCATATAGAGACTGAAAAAGTTTGAGTAGGGCCTAATATGAGCAACCATATCCAAAATACAAAGATTGACTACGAGGCACATATCATGCACTCAGTTTCTAAGTTGATGCTTCATGCTTTTTTGAACCATTACATAGGAAAGATAGAACTTTCAGGTATCAATAAGCTGATACATTGCTCATATCGGATTCCAGAATTCAATAACGAATACATCAGGTAAATTTCCACAGAGCTATGCAGTTTGTCTGGACAGATCAGCTTTTCAAGTGTATGAAAGCAACTTCATGACCATTCCAAACCGAATTTCACAATTTTCTAACCCAAGACGGAAATGTCTATTTACCCCCATCGACACCCCTGCAAACTACAATTTCTAAAATAAGCCAAAGTGAACCTCCCACGAACATGCAAAGCCTTATCGCCAGACAATAAGTGAATGTTTTAAGTAGAAAGAGAAAGTAATCCGTCACCGATTAAATATGTCCCAAACAGTTTGTCTATACATATGTCCTGGTATGCACACTAACAGAAGTAGCAAAGGGACCTCGTCACTAAGCTATAAGATTGTTTGGTTCCCTTCCTTTTAGCCCTAAATAACCCACTGACTATTTCTACAGTATCAGAAGAAAAGACTATCGGAGAATGGTCTGGCTATCACAAATCGTGAAATTGTTGCCATTTCTTCGTGGATCAGATTAATCATCATCTAGAATCTTAGTTCCAAATATGCTCAATTAAATCCTATTTACTTTAGCTTGTACATCCCATGATATTACCAACACAAGGAACTCATATAGAAGAAGCTTAGCTGCAAAAGGTTATCCAAATATACCATATATTTTGAATTCACCATACCCACTGCTCACAACTATTATATGACAAATCATGGTGCTCATTCCTTCACCCCAAAAAAAAAATGCATACATAATCATATACATACGTAAATGAATAGGAGGATTCTGAGCTTACCCGCGCCACATTAACCAGGAATCCGAAATTATCGACAAGATTTCCAATGTCCGTGTCTACTCTCTGCAGAAGGTTTTTCTGTTTCTGCGCCGCCGCCGCAGCGGCGGCAGCTGTCGGCCCACCACCGCCACCAGCTCCACCTCCCATGCTCACTCCTCCTTTGTTCATCCCGACAACAACTATATCACTTCATCCCGGGCAAAAAAAAAATCAAAAATTCAGCGAAATTCCAAATTCAGAATTCAGTACTAGTGCAAGATATAAAGTCTAATCTCGCCAATTCAAAATAAAATGAAATACAGAACACTTCCGATTTCAACATCGCACCAAAAATCCTAAACACAGTATCCATTAAAACTAACCTCAGTGACTCAGTCGATTCCTAGAACACTTCAATTCCGTCGATGAAACTGAAATTGGTGGGCGAGAAGAATCCCAAAAAAAAAAAAAAAAAGCCCTAAAAACAGAAAAAATTGACAAAAAAAATTTGGACCATTTCTCGATTTATGCGTGTCATCCTTGCGCAGGGGCCATGCTAATCTTCTCTGTATCGTTCCAATTTTATCGGATGTCCCCGAAGGGACAAACCTCTATGGCGAGCTGCAACCTATAAAGTGGCGAAGAGAGCTCTGAATATTCGATGTGGGATGAAGAAATGGGTTTTCTTTAGTTTCTGGGCTTTTATTATGGGCCAATTTACCGTACTTTGTATTGTCAATAATATACTTAAATGGGCTCGTGAAATGAAAAACAAACTGTATTAGAAAAATATTTTTTTCATTTTTGATATATTGGTTTTACTAAATTGAGATGACATGTCATAGTACCGCAATAAATATAAATATTTTTGGCCAACTACCGATATTTATTATTTCTTATTTTATTGTGTTCCTTTTAAAAAATATTTTTATTTTTTCATACACGAGGACTGCACTAGTATAAAGAATAAATTAGATAGTAGATTCCAAGCATCTATAATGTCAAAGCTAATGGGCCCATGGGCCTCTTTTGGAGTCAAGAAAGATAGTGGTCCTAGGATTACTTGTTCATATATAGTGGCCACTTTTGGGCTTGACAACATGAAGTGGGCCCATTGACAGACCAGCCTACTAGATTCTGTGGCTCTCTTTTTTAGCAAAGTATGGTTCGAAGAAAGGATAGACAAATGTAAGCCACAAATTAAGTTTATTCAACCACCAAATTCATAACAAGCCATCTCTTTTTTCACTCGCTCTTCAAACATGGAGATGGTATATTATCATACGAGATTCTCTTACAAATATTTTTACAAATATAATTTCGTGAGGTTAAAGTTATTGTTTTTCCTATGTTTTTTTAATATAAGAGAATTTATAAATCATTTTTGAAATTATCATTTTAAATCTATTTTTGAAAAAATTAGGAATTACAAGTTGTTAAATAGAGCCTTACATTTGTGACTTTTTAATTGATGATTTTATCTTTTAGGCTCTAATAGTTACGATTTTGCAAGCCTTAAATTGTTAATAACTATCTTTTAAATCTTAAACCAATAAAAATTCTAAAAAAATAATAGAATGAATGAGGAGAAAGAGAAAATCACAATGCATTTTACTTATTATGTTTAAGGATTTATAAACTTCCAAAAGTTGTTTTCAATATTTATAACCATGTGATTTTTAATGTAAATAATTATTTTCTTATCCAAAAGGTCACTTTTGGTATAGAGCACATTTTCACCAAATATTGTATCTTTCTCTCTCTATTTCTTATTATATAAACATAAAATAATGATTTTCTACTCCTCATCGTGTATATCTAAATATGACCACAATTGATGTGTAAAGATCTCATCAATTTAGATACTGTGATTTGAAATTAATGATTGTTTTGAATTTGTGACACATCAACAATTGACACATTAATATGTGGTCACAATAGTTAGGGTAATAGAACTGTATAAACATAACATTATTGAAGAAATATTAAGTACTTTAGCCATGTTAGATGTAAAAAGATATAAATATTAATATACAGCAATTTTATAAATATTAGTATAAAAAAACTCATACAATGCACATGATTTATATGGTTTTGCTATAGTAAGTATATTGTCTAATAGGGACAACACCCAAATCTAAACCATTAAATATATAACAACTTTATTATTAGTATTAAAAAAACACGTAAAATGCTCGTTTGCCTAGAAGATGTAAAAGAGATATTGGGCATTCTAGAAAAAAATTTCGCAATTGAGTTACCAAAAAAGAAGTTTAAATCCAATAATTCATATAGTTAACTACATAATACAATAAAACTAAAACTAAATAGAATTACAAGATTAATGGTACATGTACATAAACTAACAAAATTGATTTAAAAAAACAAAATTCAAATTCTTGTCTCGTTTTCTAATTAATGTCTTTTCCAATTGATAAGCTAAATACCATGTAATCTCATTTGCCTACTTCTACCATTTAATTCAGAGATACTACTAACCTAGTTTGTCCTCCCCCTACCTACCCAACCTTCTATAATCTTCTTAAATTTCATTACTTGTTTTTTCTTAAAACCTTTTATTTTGAATAACCAAAAATCATTTTATGATATTGATGGGAATGGGACATTTTATCTTTAAAAAAAAAAAATCATAAGAAGATATAGAAATGTATAGAAACAAGAATGCATGGTAATGTTGTAAATCCCAACTGGGGTAGGAAGATTATTTAAAGCATGGCTACTCCCATTCCTCTTCAAGATAAGAAGATTGTATTCTTGGATTATTTGCACAAATATGAATCAGATATCCCATACTCTTATCATTATACTGCACTTCCCACTTCCTGGGCTTTTCTCATCAAATTCAAATTGGATTCACTCTTTTTTTTTTTTTTCATTTTCTTCTTTTTTCTTTTTCTCCTTATTTTCTTACCAGGATAAATTGTAGTATCGTTACCATATAAACATTATAATGTCACAAGTTATGTAGAAATTTTATTGTTGTAATTTAGTGCGTTTGATAGACTACGATAACTCTACAACAACCGTATTCATGAGTATAGATTCATTTAGGCATAAAATAATACTAATAGCTAGACTATAGACTATATATCTGTAATCATTTGCTCTCTTCATAGTATAAGGGGGGTGTATTGGATTATGATTTTAAAGGACTTTTTAAGCTGAAAAAAGTCACGCGGATTTAAAAGACTTTGCAGGATTTTTATGATTTTTAAGATTTTGCAAGATTCTGTAAAGACTTTTTAATCAGGATTTTAATGGATTCTGTAGGACTTTGTGGACTTTGCAGAACTTCATGGATTTATGAAGTACGATAAAAGTTCAAGATTTTTTTCATACATTCGAATTTAAAAAGAATCAAAGACAAAAAAAAAAAAATAATAAAAATAATAATTCTCTTGTCGCTCTTGCTCTTGGGTTTGAAGTAATTATAAAAATTGATTTGTGATTTTGAATTATGAAGAATGAGATAGGTGGCCTATTTATAAGTAATTATAAAAATTAAAATTGATGTGTATCGACATATTAATATCGCAAATTATATGGTAGTCTTTAGACATTGAATATAATTTGTGATTTTGAATTATGAGGAATGAGATAGGTGGCCTATTTATTTTAATAAATGTGAACTAATTATAAAAATTGATGTGTATCGACATATTGATATCGCAAATTATATGGTAGTCGATAGTGTCGATAGTGATATTAATTATGGTAGTCGATAGTGATATCGATAATTTGATTTTGATTTATGAGGAATGAGATAGGTGGCCTATTTATTATAATAAATGTGAAGCAATTATAAAAATTGATGATATCGCAAATGATATGATAGTCGATAGTGATATCGATAATTTATATCAACATATACATATGGTAGTCGATAGTGATATCGATAATTTATATCAACATATACATATCGCAACTGATATGATCGATAACGATGAGTTAAAATATTAGTATATAGATATTGCAACTGATATGATTAATGTCGATAATATTAACAAGTTCTAAATAATTTAAATATTGATATATAGATATTGTAATTGATATGATCGATGTCGATAACACCAAAACAATATAATTCCATTAATCCAAAATGTGTTCATACACAACCAAAATATAAAGCAAACACTTCAAACAAGTGCAACCAAAATAATACCAAAACAATATAGTTTGACAAAACCAAAAGAAAATACTTTCAAGTAAGTGAAACCAAAATAACACCAAAATAATATTGTTCATCCTAACTTATACTTTATAAAAAGTGGACTGCGTGATGCTAATTAACGCAGTCCATTTTTATATCATCCACTATCAGTTGTAACAATTCATCGGAATCCTCCTTGGTCCTCCTTGGTCCAAGCTTCATAGTTTTCTTTCTCTTTTCTCTTTCCTTTATTATTTCCTTGTGAATCTCCCATTTGAATTACAAAAAAAAAGTAACGAGAGTATTTTCAGATGAATGAAACTATGAATTCTAAAAGATAAAGAGATACGGTATATACATGAAAACGCCAATAACATCTCCTAATCCAATATAGCTCACCTATTCATACATGAAAAGCATCACCCAATACAAACAAAGAGATACAATATATACACACACTATACATATCACGAAATTTTTTTCATATCATATTCTAATTGCTAAAACACATAGCAAACCAATAAATTCCAGGTTCTCATACAATATGACCTCATTATACTCTTTTGAATCAATAAATTCCAGGTTCTCATACAATATGACCTCATTATACTCTTTTGAATCACAATCTTTGCGACGTATGGCATTACTTAAGCAGATTTTGATGCATTCTAAAAATTAGTCAATCCACCACCTGAACACTGAACACTGAACATTCAACAGTGGAGGAGCTACTACGACTAATGATCTTTATGATTTTATTTTTCTTTAGCATGCTTTAAACCAATTAAATAAATAAAAAAACAAAGACTGGATTATTACCAGATTCACAACTCCAGATTCTTTTTATTATTATTAATTTCCAAGAAGACGAGAAGATTATGCAAGAAATAACAGATTCAGAAAATTGAACGAAAATTTCAGGGAAAACCCTTCTAAAGCCAGATGAAAAGGAGAGATAGAAAACTCACTTCGAAATGTTCGATTTATTGCTGGCAACTTTCACCGCAGGATTTCTGCTTTCCAAAATCAATATTTTCTCTGAATTCTTCTGTAAATCGATTTATTAGAAGACATGAAATTCTAGGAGTGAAGAGTGAAGAGAAATCAATATTTTCTCTGATTTTCTTCTGTAAATCGATTTATTAGAAGACATGAAATTCTAGGAGTGAAGAGTGAAGAGAAATCAATATTTTCTCTGATTTCTTCTGTAAATCGATTAGGGTAATTGGAAGACATGAAATTCTAGGAGTGAAGAGATAAAGGTGAAGAGACATTACCGGAGGAAGCACTTCAAGAATCCTCTAAAATCTGATGGGTTTGGATGAGATTGTTGGTATTTATAGATATCACTGAAAAGTCCTTCAAAATCCATCTAACACAACAATCCTGTAAAATCCTTGTATTTTTGAATACCAATGGATTATTTTTAAATAGTAAAAAGTCCTGCATGAATACCAATGGATTTGATTGGACTCTTTAAAAAATCTTGAAAATCCAGATTGAATACCAGTGGATTGTTTTTAAGTGACATAAAATCCTGATTGAATACCAACAGATTTTTTTACAAAAAAAAAGTCTTTTAAAATCCCGTGAAATCCTAAACCAATACACCCCCTAAAGCTTGAATTAATTAGGTATATAATAAATATGCGTTCACCTGATTTATAATGAGTTCAGGTTGAATCAAATCCAATATGAACTAAATACAACTTAATAGTTATTTATAGTTATTTCATTTTCTATTCTGTGGGGGTGATGATGAAGAACTAATTTCTCTATCCGTGTTTATGATAAATAAATTAAATTAATAGATATATTAAGTTATATTGATCATAATTCATAGAGATGAATATGAGTGTTCTTTGATGTCCCACCTCGTGGGCAATGCGAACCAAAAACATGGGAGATTTAGCAAGAAATCGAGTGGCCATTTTGTAAAATCTTGACAAAAAAAAAAAAAAAAAGTTATCAATAGTTGTAACAAAAACATATGTCTCAAAATTGTCGAAGAACAAATGTGGCTCACCTTCTCCCACCACTCCTTGTATTTATACACTCCAAACAACAACGTTAACCAAGAAACAACCAACATCACTCTCTCTCATCTTCACTGCTAGTGTGCTGCACCACCACCACCACTCTGTTTCTCTCTCTAAGACCATCTCAGAGGGCCTGTTTGGGGACCAATTGGAAGCTCTTGCAATGGCGGGCTCTGGAGTTTTTGCTGAGATTATTGATAGAGATGTGTTTAAGTACTATGCTGATGGAGAGTGGAGGGTTTCTTCTTCTGCTAAATCTGTTGCAATTGTGAATCCCACTACAAGAATGACTCAATACAGAGTTCAAGGTATGTGTATATGTATATGTATATGCATGTTTAGATATATGATGATTGATGATCACATTTCGATAATTACAAGATACACTCAATGCTTCTTAGGGTTTCTCTGCAATTTGTTACTTTTTAGTGTAATCAACCCATGTTTTCTTTCAAAGAATGAGCATGCAATTTAGGTTGTGTTTGGATATTGAATTGCATACATTTCAAATACTGTATTTCAAATCACTCAATCCAAACACGGAGTTATCTGCTTGGTTGTGATCAGCTTGCAGCCAAGAGGAGGTGAATAAGGTGATGGAAACAGCGAAAGCTGCACAAAAATCGTGGGCGAAAACGCCCCTGTGGAAGCGTGCAGAGCTTCTTCACAAAGCAGCAGCTATACTCAAAGAGCACAAGGCACCAATTGCTGAGGCTTTGGTAAAAGAAATCGCAAAACCGGCTAAGGATGCTGTCACTGAGGTTGCTATAAAGTACTGATTTGGAATTTTGTATTATAAGTCGGAAAATTTGTATGATATTGTGAGCCAATATAATGCAGGTTGTGAGGTCTGGTGACCTCGTCTCGTATTGCGCTGAAGAGGGGGTTCGAATCTTGGGAAAGGGTACTTTCTTGATGGCTGATAGCTTTCCAGGCAATGAAAGAACCAAATACTGTCTCACATCTAAGGTCTTTTGTGCTTCAATTAAAGTGTTAATTTATGGAAAGTGAATAGTTATGAATATATGTTGTGCTTGTTATACAGATTCCACTTGGTGTCGTTTTAGCGATTCCGCCATTTAACTATCCGGTCAACCTGGCCGTCTCCAAAATTGCACCGGCTCTCATTGCTGGAAACTCCCTCGTTCTCAAGCCTCCAACTCAGGTATGTTTCAAAATTCTCGAAGCATAAACTTGTTGCTGGTGAATTGTGGCTCGATTTATGCTTGAACGGATTCATTTCCTAATAGGGTGCAGTGGCTTGTCTTCATATGGTACATTGCTTTCACTTGGCTGGTTTTCCGAAAGGGCTTATCAACTGTATCACAGGGAAAGGCTCTGAGATTGGTGACTTTCTCACAATGCATCCTGGTGTGAACTGCATAAGGTAAACCATGCCTCGTTTTTCATCTCGTTGACGATTATATCCTTTCAACCTCTCGTTTTGATGGTTTGAACTCGCGGGCTTTAATCAGCTTCACAGGTGGGGACACTGGAATTGCGATTTCGAAGAAAGCAGGCATGATTCCTCTACAGATGGAACTGGGAGGAAAGGATGCTTGTATTGTTCTTGAGGATGCTGATTTGGATTTGGTGGCAGCAAACATTATCAAAGGGGGGTTTTCTTACAGGTACTGAAAGAATACATTTGAAGCTTTTTTAGTACTTAAATCAAGAATGCAAACTTTGACATTCAAAACAGTGGTCAGAGGTGCACTGCTGTGAAGGTGATCCTGGTGATGGAATCTGTAGCCGATGCTCTCGTTGAGAAAGTAAACTCGAAAGTGGCTAAACTGGCGGTGGGCCCGCCTGAGGATGATTGTGATATCACTCCGGTGGTTTCAGAATCATCGGCTAACTTCATCGAGGGACTAGTCCTCGACGCTAAACAAAAGGGAGCTACATTTTGTCAAGAATACAAGAGGGAGGGAAACCTAATCTGGCCATTGTTGTTGGATCATGTACGGCCCGACATGAGGATCGCATGGGAGGAGCCGTTCGGGCCGGTTCTACCCGTCATTAGAATCAGCTCGGTTGAAGAAGGGATTCATCATTGCAATGCTAGCAACTTTGGGCTACAGGTTGAACTTTCTTAGTTTAGTTCACTTGAATGATTTTTTAAGCAAATTCTAACTATTGAATACATTTTAGGGATGTGTCTTCACAAAAGATATAAACAAGGCGATGTTGATAAGCGACGCAATGGAGTCTGGAACGGTTCAGATTAACTCCGCGCCGGCTCGTGGGCCCGATCATTTCCCTTTCCAGGTCAAAGCTCATATAATACATGTCATTTAGTATAATCAGCGTTTTAAAAGGCCCCACCTAGGCCCTAGGCCCCCCAGTCTTATGGAGCACTGAGAATAACTAACTCTTATTCTTGAATGTATTATTCAATCTTTTTATTATTTTGGTGTCATCTCGTGTTTCATTTCACTTCAGGGTATTAAGGATAGTGGAATCGGGTCGCAAGGTATCACAAATAGCATAAACATGATGACAAAGGTGAAGAGCACTGTGATCAACTTGCCAACTCCTTCCTACACTATGGGCTAAGGAATATGTAACAACTCATAATATATATTGTAGTAATTTAGCATATGAGCTTTGTTATCAAGTTCTAAGCAAAATAAGGTTTTCTTGGTGACAATCTTTATTAGCTTATATATAGACTAGTAATGAATAATGTAGCTCTTGTTTGTGCATACATGGAGGATGCAAAAAAAAACTTTCTTGCTGTAATTTTTAAGCAAGTTGGAATTATCTTATTCGATTGTAGATTCAAACATTAGCATGCACAAAATTGTAATATTGAGCTATTTTGACAATAATGGATTGGTCTTGTATGTTTTTGTAATGTTTTCAAGAACTTGTGACAATTGTCATAATTTTTGTGTTTTGGAGGGGCTCAATCTTCAGTTTGGTATAATCATTTAATAAAGGGCTAAATACAAAATTCAATTTAAAGTATGATCATTTTTCAATTTGCAACCTAAACGTTTATTTTTATCCGGTTGTAATCCGAAGTTCGAGAATTTATTAAAATGCCTCCTAAATTTTTGTTTTTATTAGGTTGAAACCTGAAGTTCAAGAATTTCATAAAGTGCAATCTAAACATTTTTTCCAATGAAATGCACATCACGTGAAGGTAAAACAACTTTAAGTATGACCATTTCTGAAGTACAATTTTTTTTTAAAATTTTAAATATGGGCCTGGGCTTGGCAACTGGCCTGCTTAGCAAATGATTCTTGGACAAAGATATTAGTATATGGGCTTGAATATTGTGAATGAAAAGGTTGATATGCCAATTGTACCTGCTTTATTTTGGGCCATCAAAATAAAGGCCCATTAGACCTGCTGTCAAGTTGGGCTGAAATAATCATCCCATGGGTTATGTATTATTTATTAGGAAATTTAAAAAACTTGGACATATTACTGGCCCAGCCATGAACAAGTTTAGACCTTTTTATTTTTTTAATTTTAATTTAAGAAATCAAAAGCAACTATTGATTTAATTAGTAAAACCGATTTTTAGGAAAAAAAAAAAAAAACCCTTTAAAATCATAATGGTAAACCACAACGACGTGAAAATGATTCTTATTTTTCTTGTATATACTATATACTATATAAATATGTGTAATTGTGTATTTTTTAGATGCGCATCCAATTTATTCATCGGATTTGAGTATAATTTGTATTTTTGAAGTTATTCTTTCATATATACATATATGTACTAATCAATCATCCACTTTATTGAAACAACATATAGTAGGTGTAGCATGATACCATTTCTGATTGCGATACAAGCTTCTAAATTTGAAGGATTATCATTGAGAGAGATGATTCAAATAATTCAAAATAATGGGATGTCAATTGTAGTGATTAATTTGACGTAATTTATCGTATTCATTGGAATCACATCCAATGTATTCATCGGATTTGAGTATAATTTGTATTTCTTAAGTTATTCTTTCATATATACATATATGTACTATGCAATCATCCACTTTATTGAACAATATATAGTATGTGTAGCATGATACCATTTCTCATGGGGTGCAAGCTTCTAAATTTGAAGGATTGTCATTGAGAGAGATGATTCGAATAATTCAAAATAATGGGATGTCAATTGTAGTGATTAATTTGACGTAATTTATCGTATTCATTGGAATCACATCCAATGTATTCATCGGATTTGAGTATAATTTGTATTTTTGAAGTTATTCTTTCATATATACATATATGTACTATGCAATCATCCACTTTATTGAACAATATATAGTATGTGTAGCATGATACCATTTCTGATGGGATGCAAGCTTCTAAATTTGAAGGATTATCATTGAGAGAGATTATTCGAATAATTCAAAATAATGGGATGTCAATTATAGTGATTAATTTGACATAATTTATCGTATTCATTGGAATCACATCCAATATATTCATCGGATTTGAGTATAATTTGTATTTTTGAAGTTATTCTTTCATATATACATATATGTACTATGCAATCATCCACTTTATTGAACAATATATAGTATGTGTAGCATGATACCATTTCTGATGGGATGCAAGCTTCTAAATTTGAAGGATTATCATTGAGAGAGATGATTCGAATAATTCAAAATAATGGGATGTCAATTATAGTGATTAATTTGACATAATTTATCGTATTCATTGGAATCACATCCAATATATTCATCGGATTTGAGTATAATTTGTATTTTTGAAGTTATTCTTTCATATATACATATATGTACTATGCAATCATCCACTTTATTGAAACAATATATAGTAGCATGATACCATTTCTGATTGGACACAAGCTTCTAAATTTGAAGGGTTGTTATTGAGAGAGATGATTCGAATAATTCAAAATAATGGGATGTCAATTGTAGTGATTAATTTGACATAATTTATCGTATTCATTGGAATCAGATGTTGAACAAAATTAATATGAAAAAGGGCTAAAAAGATGCCTAACTTATCCATTTCTGTCCAAGAATATCAAATCAATTTTCATTAGCTTTCTTTCATACATGAAAAATTCTTCACTCTTTGTGTGGTTTTATTTCTTTCTCCAAAAATGATATGTGTTTTGTTTATTTCTGAAAATTTGTTCATGATTCTCCTCTCTCTCTCTCTCTCTCTCTCTCTATATATATATATATATATATATATATATATATATATGACATGATTAAGTTTATGTGCATATTTTTGGAGAAGATAATTTTTTATTGTTTTTTTTTACTATTTCTTACAAAACGATATTAAGTTAAAACTTCAATATATATATATATATATACACACACACACATATATATCCTTATGGTATATAAGCATATACATTCTTCAAAATCAATCTACTCATAATAGTGGGAAATAAAATCAAACATAGCGAATGAGACATTGAGGTATCAAATCAAGTCTCACAAGCTGTGTCAAGTTCAATTTAATGTGAGTAGAACTCATTTATGTAAAATCATCTCAAGAATTTTATTCAATAAGATGGACATAACTTATAATCTAAAAATTAGAGAGTAATTCGTAAAAATAAATTTAAATTGTCTATGGAGGGATTGCTTATCTTTAAGATGTTCTCATATAAATATTTATAGTATTATTAGTTTGGTTAATTTTTTACTCTGTTGTACTTGACAGTGTAAGTTTTTATTCGTTTTATCCAAGACAAAAATTACATTTTCAAATTAACTAAAAGGAAACAATGTACTTCAATCTAATGCCTTTTTTTTTTTTTATAGCTAAAACGTGGGCGATAGTTCTTG
The DNA here is from genome assembly GCA_946896805.1 of Scutellaria galericulata. Classification (NCBI taxonomy): domain Eukaryota; kingdom Viridiplantae; phylum Streptophyta; class Magnoliopsida; order Lamiales; family Lamiaceae; genus Scutellaria; species Scutellaria galericulata. Next base: position 18,317,141 of record OX335790.1, read on the forward strand.
GAAAGTATGTGATTTTTTTTGTATGATCAGACAAAGGAATAGCAAATTGGATTATGTTTTAGAATAATATTTCATTTTTACTAAAATTTAATCTCTAATTATTATGAAGAAATGAGTATATTAAAATTAAAAAATTAGACGAATGATTGCATTGGAACTCGAACTAAATCTTTATAAAGTTGTGAGGCTTCAATCTTGGCGTTTTGGCAATATCTTATCTCTTATATTTGTAGAACATAAAATTTATGTAATAATTTTTTGCAAAGTAAATAAAATCCTTTTTCTTCCTTTTTTTTTTTTTATCAATATTTTTTGTACTATATAATTATAGATGAGGTGTAATGCTAGTACAACGATACAAGACAGTAATGCCAATATAGTACATAACTTATTTCGATGACATGACTGCACTCATTTCAATTATGATTGGCTAATCAACTAATCAGTTATTTAATCATTTCCTCTTAATATTCGTGTTGTAATATATTTATTTGATTAAAATTATCAAAATGGGCCATCATCTGCAATTTTCCAGTGATAGCTTAGTCTAAACATCTGAGATTCCATATAATTAATTTAATAATTAACGTATGAATTAACTAAGAGGAAATTCTTAATTTATTACACTTCATTCGTATATAATAAGGATACAAAATCAATTAAGCCCCTTTTGGAGTATCTGTATTTTCTACTTCGCAGAATATGCCCATACAGTGCGTTTCCAAGTTATCATGTTGCAATATTTTATTAAATATATATTTAATTAATGTTAGTGAGGAACTCTAAAGAGTTGACAAAACATACATGTGTAAGTGTGCAATAGTTACATAACAAATTTTATTTAATTATTGTATATCCTATTTTATTTTGTAAGTCGATATTCTTATATATTTGATACAAACTGAATAGCGATTTGATTTCCGACGATCGTAAAATGTTATAAACAATCAAACAGAATAAAAAACAACAGGAATTTATTCAAGTCTTAAGTCTTTTTATTTTTTTAAAAAATATTCATAACAACGATCAATCACAAAATAGTATCATGCATGACCTTTCTGGTTTTATAAGACGAGTGATGCCACAATCCACAAATAATTTGTAAAATTGAATTATAAATTATAAATAATACTTCTCTACCCGTCGTAGATATATCTTAATATGTTTACAATTGATGAGTAAAGATTGCATTTATTTAAATATTATCATTTAAAATTAATGATTGTGATGTATACATTAATATGTGTTTAATGTGGATAAGATAATAAATATATATAAACTATTTATGCTGTAAAACATGTGAATTAATTCTTTTGTAAGTGTTGGCAAATCCCGCCATGGCCCATGCACATGAGGAAGGAATATGAGAAAGATGTAGTCTATCTTGGATACAAATCTCATATATAAACTCAAATCATGTTTAATACCAACAATCCTTTTTGGTGATAAATTATTGGAATCAATTGCAACACCAATTTTATTCTCATGATTGATTGATGATTCAAATAAATTTCATAACAAAACTCAATTTATAGTTTAGTTCTCAATTCTAAATCCAATTTTTAAAGTTTTTCAATAAGGGTTTCAATTTAATCTTTTTTTCTCAATTTAAGGCTTGAAATTTAGATTGAGTTCTCAATTCAAGACAAAATTCCATTTTCTTTTTCTTTTTTCTTTTGAATTATATTTATAAAATTATTTATTTATTAATATGCATTTATATTTTAGATAAATTAAGACAAGTTAGTCCCTTATTGAGAAAAAAAATTAAATTGAGCCTATTATTGAGAAACTTTAAAAATTGAATGTACAATTGAAAACTAAACTATAAATTGGGTCTTGTTATGAAATTTATCTTCAAACTTTTCTCCTATTCACAGATCCATTTTTAGTCCATGAGCATATATTCTTGGGATGTTTGTAACCTAATATGCTTATTGAAAAAAAACAAGGATTTTTGTAACTCAATAACACTACTTTGTGTATATGCATATATTTATTATATTTATTTTATGATCGATCATTTTTGTAATTGAATTAAGTAATTCTTTATCGATCGTTTCTCTTCTTTTGTTTTATACTTATTTTTCCGTAAGAAGTTTGAATTTAATGGAAAGAGGAAATTGAAAATTAAGATCGATTTAATTATGATGTATAATAAGTATTTAGTACATTTATGATGTATAAATAAAGTTCCAATCTTACCCTTCATTTTATTATCGCCAGTCTAATAGTTTAAATTGCAATTTGGTTTAAATTGCAATTTGGTGATTTGTGAATATAATAGTATACAATGTTTTAAATGATCAAATGTATAATATTTTATTTCATAATTCATTATTTGGTTATGTTAATAACATCTTTAATCGTTATAATTAATAAATTAGTGAAACATAAAAATAAAACACTATTTTATAACTTTGCCGTTTTTTTTTTCTTTTAAAAAAGGTTACATGCATGATTCTGATTTGGAAAATGAAATAATTTTTGAGTATATTATTGTACGTATACAATGCAATAAAATACAATACAACACAAATATTGTTGTGTATAATTCTAAAACTTAAAAAAAAAAAAAATTAATCATACATTATTTGAAAGTTTTGCTGGTTAATAGAGGTAGCAGTGTAGCATGATTGCAACCATAAAAGTAAAAGGGCAAAGTTGGGATAGTGCTATTGTTGGGAAGGCAAATTTTAAAATGGGAATCATAAAAGTTTGCAGGACATTATAATTAGGGATGATTCCAAGGTCATAAATGTCATGTTGAAAACTATAGATTATAATACTATTCAATATTGCATTTAGTTTTAGAAATGATAATCGATCCAATATATTAATATCTATTAAGATTTGTCGAGAATTACGCCTGTAAAAAATGAGTGGAATAATATCATTTAACTCTAGATACATTTGATAAATTGAAAATTAAAAACATATATGTAATAATTATTAAATTTTGGTGTCTCAGTCATTTATGGTAGTAAAATGCGATTATTTTATTTTATTTTATTTGGCTTTGGTTTCGTTCTAATGTGGATTTTTGTATCATCCATTGCTCATAATCACATACGTATTTATATAAATTAGAGCTCACCGATCAAAATATTGTGACTAACTATGATTCCCTGTACTGATAAGAATGATTTTTCCATCTCTTATTTCAGGCAATTGGTTTTGATAATATCTTTTTAGATCGTTTCACGAATTAATTAGGATTAAATACTATAAAAAATTATGAATAATAGATCCTTGTATCATAAAATTATACTAATAAGAGGTTTCATATAATTTTTTGTTAGGCACATGTAATTTAGTAGTCCATTCAACATTCCATAAATAGTGATAGATTTCCTATTTCATTAAATGTTCCATCTTCTATTTCAAATTCATGGTATCACTAATTAATATATATGACGTATATTAAATGTAATAAAACATGATATAAAATTTTAAATGTAACAAAAGATTTGTAGCGAATCTTTTTTTTTTTAGTTGGGTTTTTAGAATTGAAGAGATATATCATGAGCAATGTTTAGCATCTACAGTATAAATATATACTATTTAGGTTGTGTTAGGATTAACGGATTTGAGAAAGAACTTGAAATTCATTGTGACGTAAATTCATTTGTATTGTTTGCATTGATATCAATTTGCAATCCATCAATTATGTTGAGAAGTGATTTTTGATCAATTTGGTTAAACTTGAAATTCACTCACTTTAAAACTTATATTTCAACTCACTGAGTTCAAATACAACCTCATTCTTTTGTTTTTCAAGATTTTGATTATTTCTGAATTCAAATACATCTTGATAGATTTTATATTTCTTCTTATAATTTACACTCGAATATGTCTCGTGTAAACTGCAATTCATCTTGATTCTTAAGTTTATCTGAAGGATTTTGGTGCGTTGTGTATCGTCGTTTATCACTCATTAGATTTTTAGGGATTTTAAAAATACGTGCAACAACCATCTAACAACTATGGTAAGAGATAAAATATAATCCTAAAATAGATTATATTGTAATAATTAGTAGTTTACTGGTTGTTAAAAACTACCAATTGAGCTAAAGACAGCAGTTTATGCAGAAAATAATCAAAATTGGACCACTAAATTAATGATGGATATCAAAGATCCATATATTGTGCTGATTTTATAAACTTGAAATAGATAAATTTGGTTAAACTACGTACCAATCTCTATCTGGCGTGGCAGCCAAAAATGCACTTCCCAACATAAATAAAACAAAATAAAAAACGAAAAAAATAATAAAATAAAAATGAAAAACAATATCGGTCACTCCTGTCCAATCGTATTTTATAGTAGACAACTAAAATTTTACCCACACTTCAAATCTATAAATAATATTTGACCCAATTTTGATCCAAATCCGCGTATTTTTGAATTTTTTTTTTGTTACATTTATGTTGTATTAGTGTGACATTTATGTTATAAATGTGTGACTTTTATGTACAACTATCATGACCTTTATGTACTATAACTTATAAAAAAATGAAGATTTTCAACATAATTTGAACTTTATACTTTTATGTGATATCAATGTGACATTTATATTATATCATGTCTCATTTATGTACAAATATTCTGACTTTTATGCACTTTTATATATTACATAAATGTCAGAATATTTGTACATAAAGATGACATAATATAACATAAATGTTACATTGATATCACATAAAGGTATACAATACAAATTGTGTTGAAAATCTTCATTTTTTTTTCTAAGTTACAGACATAAAGGTACGAATGTTTGTACATAAAGGCCACACATTTATAACATAAAGGTCAAGACAAAAATTTGGAAAAAAACAAAAAAAAAAAAATTTGTGGATCCGGGTCGGATCGACTCGGATTGCACGGATCTTAGCACCTGGTGCATAAGAGTTTTTGTGATAATGTTTCCACTATTTCATTTTTTTTCAAAATGCATCAAACATCGATGTGGTACTAAAATGAGAAAAAAAAAATCAATTTCATTTTTTTCTATATCTAGAATGATACTCCACTCAATTCTAAATATTTATTTTTTAGGATTGTTCACATATATTAAGAAAACATTTAATAAATAATTATGTGTATAAAATGATTATAGTGTCCAATAACTAGTATATAATACAAATTAAAAGATATTTAATATGCATAATTAGATGTATAGAATTACTATTTTATCCAACATTTAATGTAGATAATTAACATATGCTACTAAATATATAGGTTCAATAAAAAAGATTACAGTAAAAACTAAATTGAAAAAAAAAATCTATTTTCTAGATTAACAATTATTTTTAAACCAAGGTTGGAGTTTCATTAAAACAATGATTGAAGTGTGATCTCCATAAGTCAATATTTTACGTCACCTGTTCAACTATATATTTATTTTCACTATCAAAAAAATAAAATAAAAATAGAAAAACTTTTATACAAGTATAATTTAAAATAAAAAAGAAAATGAAAGAAAAGAAGCATCAAATCCCATAATTATCGAGGTCCACGTTTATTTCAAGATATGAGAAACTCTTGTGAGGGAAGAAAAGAAAAGCATCGCTGCTCTGCTACATATATTTGTAGAGAGAGAAAGAAGATTAGGCATTTCCTATTTATCAGAGACTTCATTTTTCCATAAACATTCCAAATTTCCCAAACCCCAAACATGATACTCTGCTTCCATGTTTTCTCTCTCTATGATTTCTAATTCTCTCTCATCAATGCTTTCAAACCCCAACTAATACCATTGAGATTTTTCATATGTGCATCGTATCATCGGCGAATTCTCCACCATGAACAATCTTAATTCACTGCTGAACCACCACCAAGAAATTCACGATCATGCCCACTTTGATCCTGCCTCCTCTCACGAAGATTTTCTCCAACAACTGCTCTCCTCCGTCCCTTCCTCCGCCGCCGCCTCTTTCCCCTGGCCCAACGACTCGCCGTCGCCCATGCCCTTGCTCGGCCAATTGGGCGATCAGTCCGCTGCGAAGATGAGGCAAAATCAGATCAACCACGCCGCCGCTAAGTCGTTGATGCTTCAACAGCAGTTATTGCTCTGCGGAAGCCTCTCCGCCGCTAATGATCTCCCTTCACCCACCGGAGCTGACTCTTCTCTTCTCAACATTCCTCAAAACGACTACAACGACGTCGTTGACGGTCCATCCTTTTCGGTCAGTTTTTTTTATTTTATTTTAATAAAATTAGAAATTACGTAAATGATATAAATATATCGATTCACGAATTCTACACTCTTCTATTGATTAATTATTTGGTAATAAATAAATGCAGGAAAATGATAATGCCTTCACTGGATTACTAGGTCAAACTCCGAATGAACACCACAATTTCCATCATTCTCAGGTTTAGCTCACTCTTTCTGTCTAAACTCTTATGCAATTGAGATATTGTATTAACAATGACGACGACTGTGGGCTTTAGCCTGAGAATTTCGGATCTGCTGCGGCGGCGGCGAGGAGTTCAGGCGGCGGTGTGGTGGCAGGACAGCCTAGGGCGAAGGTTAGGGCCAGACGAGGGCAGGCCACCGACCCACACAGTATTGCTGAAAGAGTAAGCCTATATTGTACAAATGTGTTTTGATCATTGAAATTGATTTTTAGCTTCTTTTGTCTTTTTTCCTTTTTTCCCTGTTTTGTTTGTTTGTAATTTGTTGGGAGAATATTTGGTTTTGATTTTTTGTTTTGGCGAAATTGATATGTGGGCAGTTGAGAAGAGAGAGGATTGCGGAGAGAATGAAGGCCTTGCAAGAGATTGTACCCAATGCTAATAAGGTTGTACTCTCGTTTGCTTATTAGCATAATTATTTACTCACCCCTTCTGAGTGCCGATTTAATTCAACTCAATCAATTCCTCTATTTAACAATTATATTTAATTCTATCAATTATTGTGTTTATTGAAGTGATTTTATAAGGATTTGAATTGTCAATTATATACTAAATATCAAGAATAACATAAATATTATTCTACCTCATTCTCATATATGTATATATAATTTTTATTTCTTAGAATAAATTATTTGTGCAACTCTATTTGAGGACGATGGAAGAAACTTCCTAGTGATCTGATTTTTTACATTTAGAAAGGCTTGCAGCAGGGTATTCTGCTTAATTCCAGTGAATAATTAGTATAGAAACGAAAGGGTTGTCAAATGTGGCACGTGTCCGTTTGGGAAAGTGTTGGGTAATGGATGTAAAGCTGGAATGGATATGACAGAGGTAGGAATCATAATCAGCTGATAATGACTCGTGGAGAGTTGTTATAAAATCACACACTTTAATAATGATGGGATTTAGAATATAATAATCCTAGGGATATGTGATTAAAGAGTTGTTAATTAGATAATAATTCCAGGAATTTAGAAAGATTAGAGTAGTTGGAGATAAAATCATACTATTACTCTCTTGGTCCCGTAAATATATTCTATTTCTTTGTATTTACATTGTTATTTAATGTTTTTTCAGATAGGATAAACGTAGTTGATTATTTCCAATTAATAGGCTTGAAGTAGGGGATTTATTAGAAATAAATATTTAATATAATCTTGCATCGGATGAAAGAAAATTATGTTTCATGGGATTAATAATTTTGGGATAGTGAAAGATTAGAATAATTAATTAACATTTTTCATTATTGATTTTCAGACGGACAAGGCGTCAATGCTGGATGAGATCATAGACTATGTCAAATTCCTACAGCTCCAAGTCAAAGTACTCCCCTTTTCCCTCTCTATTTTAATAAAAGAAAATTGTCCTAAATTAAGTAGTGTTTGGAAAATTGAAGAGATAAAATAGCTCAATCTTTCAAAACTATTAAATTGTTAAATCTAAATATGGATAAATCAGTCATTTTATAAGGTTCGATAATTTGTGTAAAAAATCCTATAATTCTGAGTGTTTCTTTTAAAAATATGAAATGGGCTCTTAGCAAATCGATGATTTTATTGCAAACTAATAATAAGATTATGTTTTGGGTGCAAAGGTTCTGAGCATGAGCAGATTAGGCGGTGCAGCTGCTGTTGCCCCACTACTTGGTGATACATCCTCTCAGGTAATATACATATACATGTATATATTTTATTTTTTAAATATACATATTTAAAAACTGGACAAGAGAACTTGTGAAAAAGACCATAATACTTGAGCTCAACAAAAGTTGGACAAATCAAGATAATGGTGAAAAGAAGTTGCGTGGCTTAGTTTGGTCAGAAGTTGTAAGATTAGACTATTCAAAACTTATTTCATTTTATGTTCAAATTACTATCAGTATACAGTGTAATGTTTTGGAAATATTCTTACAAAAAAGTGGTAAATATAAAAATAACAAATATTTAGAAGAAACCAAAGATGAACCAACCCCACGAGTGATTGTTGTTCAACATCCTGAGAAAACAATAAACATATAAAGGTGTAACACGCGTGCAACTTTTCGGATTCCACATCACCCCTTTTAATTCATTTTTTTCCTCGACTAAAACCTCTTTCTTCCCCCTCTTTATGTTTCCACACTTTGGTCTATTATTATAGTCCGAATCTATCCTTTGTAATCCCTTCGTTCCAAATCAAATGTTGTGTTAAAAGAAATTTGTTTCAAGACACATTTACCAATAATTTTAAAAAATATTTTTATTTACATCTATCAAATTAAACAGGGTTGTTGAGAGAGAAGAGAAAAAACCGACACTATAATTATACTGAAATAGGGGTAGATTAATTTTTATATCATTTTTCTTAATTTGTGTGAAAACACTTAAAACTATATTTATTTTGGGATAGATAGAGTATTAAAAATCATGTTTTACTTGTGTATTACATCAAAACAACGTAGTTTTGAATGAACAAAAGTTTTTTAATTTAATTGTTAGTTGTATGTTATTATTTTCTGCAACGTATTTTGGAATGTGATAAATGAATGATATAAAGAATTTGAGTATAGATAAATATGATTTGCTATTATTATGTGGGAAAAGTGATGCCCACTTGGTTTAATTTATGTTTTCCAATTATCGTTCCTCACTTTATGAGTGTGTTCCTAGTAATTGAGACACCAACAAACATTAATTTGCCTTTGGAGTGTCCAATGGAATTGGTTTATACTCCGTCGTTATATTCCATCATGTGTCTCCATATTTTGTAATCATTTACTACTAATTTATGAATCAAATATGGATTCATATATTTGATTAAATTAACTGCAGGAAAAGAGGGGTAACGGAGCAGAGACGGCGTCAACGTCAGAGAACGAGGAGAGATTGACGGTGGCGGAGAAGCAGGTGGTGAAGCTGATGGAGGACGATATGGGCGCCGCCATGCAGTATCTTCAAGGGAAGGGCCTTTGCCTCATGCCCATTTCTCTCGCCACCGCCATCTCCACCTCCACCTCCACGCCCAATAACCCCCTGGTTAACGGCGATGCGCTGGTGCCCACTTCTCCTAGCGTTTCTGTTCTGACCGTTCAGTCCGCCACCGTTGCTGGTTCTTACGGCGCCGGAGAAGCCTCCGTCAAACACCCAACTTCTGTTTCAAAGCCGTGACGGAGAAAGTATAATTGTGCAAGTCTTTCTAACCTTTTTTTTTGTTGAAGTTTTGACGGCTGTCAAGTTTTACCGTAAGGAGCCGTTTGTGTATCGGTGTCAGTTTATAGTACGACACCGTATTTGGGTAGACTTGGCCTTTTAAGTTGGGTTTAACTTGAGGTAAACAATGGAAATCTGGTTTTTTTTTATTTTGTATTTACAAAACGTTTATATAAAAATATCGATATCGCAATCCGAAACACTATTATTTTCCTTCCTTCCATTCTTTTTCCATGGACTGATGGCACTTTCTTTTATTGTCTTTTTTTTAATGCAATCTAGTATTAAGTTTTCTAAACTTTTCTTGTGTTTTTCTCATGGAATTTGGTGTCTTTTTCATAGGCAATTCGTCGATAAATCTAAGGTTTTGTTCGAATGAAACAATTTGAAAAATATTTGAAATTCATTACAGTAATTCATTATTGGTGTTTGGATTGATATTCCATGACTTTCATTTTGAATTATTTTTTTATCAATATGATGAATTGATAAATCGTCCTCTGAAATTCATTTGTTTTAAAATTTGTATTTCAAATCCTTCAATTCAAACACAACTTAATAAAATTTAGAGTTTTCGATCATTTCTTTTCATTTTGTTGTACTAAGTAGTTGAAGATCAAACATATGTTCTCCAATTCATTTTAATTTCGTTTTGGTTTCTCCTTTTTCTAGACATGTGAATGATTGTAGGAGAAAATTGTATACTTTTATTTATTTAATAATTTCAAGAAATTGTAAAAACTAATCATCACTGATAAAAAAATTGAATGAGTCGAAATGGAACTACCATACTAATTGAGATGCTTTCGATTTCTTTTTAGAAATGTTAGGAATCTAGAATTTACTAAATTGTTTCGTAAAATGTAAAGAATTTTTTAAATATAAATAAACACAAATTATAAATTTTTATAGAAAAAAAAAATTAATTAATTTCCTCTGTATTCTATTCAGAATCATTCATAAGAAAATTGATTGTATTCAAATACTTAAAGTGACAAATAAGTTAGATATAATATTTATACCTAGTCATGACTTGGTTCGAGTGACAGTCAATTTGAAAAACAAAATATTTAAGAGTTGATGAAATTCTAACAAATTTGCAAACATGTTTAATACGACTCAATTTATACTTTGAAGAGGGCAGTCGATGCCCTATACCATGGGACCAAATATAAATGACCAAAGTTATAAATAAAAGGGTTAAATGCAAAAATCAACATAAGAATTATCGTTTTTCAAAAAAATAGCAACTATATATTTCATATTGATTCATACTATAAAAATCCATTTACAACACATAGTTATTATTTTATTTTAATTAAATTCCCCTAAAAAAACACCGCATTGTAAATTTTAATAACTGAAATAGATTTACAAGAAACATATTTATAATAGCTCAAAACACTAAAAATTAAGGTTCAATAGCGTTCTGGAGGCCCAAAAACGCTGAAACTCAATGCCAAAAAACACTTAAACTCAATGCCGAATTGTTTACAATCTAGAATACAATGGGCTACAATATTCAAACTAATAGTCTAACACCACTCATTTGTCTATAAATACTATATTATCATTTAAATATTTGGTTTTTGCTTTTCTAATTATTGGGTAGATAGTTTTCGTTTTTAACTACAAACATTTAAATTCTCTTGTCTATATAAAATTTCAATTATCAAGTTAATCTATATAAAATTTCAATTATCAAGTTAAAAAAGAAAAACTGAAATAAGAGAGATCACGTAACATAAGCATGCATAATAAACCAATCTTTAAAACATCGTTTGTAGAAGAGATCAACTAAACTTTGAAAATATAACTATGTTTAATTATTTAATTTAAAACTTACCTACCTTTTAAAATTCTATAGACAAAATTAGGCTAAAGTTTGAAAATACAACTATGTTCAATTTATTTAAATTAAAAATTGCTTACCTTTTTGAAAATTCTATAGAATGGATCAGACTAAACTTTGAATACATAACTAAGTTTAATTTATTTATCTTAAAACATCTACTTTAATTCTCTGCCTACCTTTTTCTCCTCCTATTTCATCAGCCATATGAGAAATACATTTATCAATCTATTTAATCTATTGTTGAAATGCTAACCAATCTAACATTGAGAGACCATGTTCCAGATGAGCTAAATCTTCAGTTTTAATTATTACCGGTTTTAATCTTTGATTGGAAGTTATAATATTTATACACTGAATCCAATTATCTTTTTTTCCACATTTCAATGCATTAATTCATGAATGAACATTGTAAGAAGAGCATATGCATTATCACAAATTTTTGCTAATCTTCACCAGCTAAATCTTTCGTTTTTGTTATTACCAAGTTTTTGTTCCTAATCTTCATTATCTAAATCTTCCATTTTGGTTATTACAAGTTTCACAAAAAAACTCATGTGCACCAGGTGTACGGATCTAAAATCCGTGCCATTCGGGTCGATCCGACCCGAATCCGCGAGTTTTTAATTTTTTTTCCAAATTTTTGTTTTGACCTGTATGTTATAAATACGTGACTTTTACATTATAAATGTGTGACCTTTATGTACAACTATCCATACCTTTATGCACTGTAACTTAGGAAAAAAATGAAGATTTTCAACACAATTTATACTATGTACCTTTATGTGATATTAATGTGACTTTTATGTTATATTGTGTCACATTTATGTATAAATATTCTGACATTTATGCATCTTTATATATTATATAAATGTCAGAATATTTGTACATAAATGTGACATAATATAATATAAAAGTCGCATTGATATCACATAAAGGTGTACAATTCAAATTATATTGAAAATCTTCATTTTTTTTCTAAGTTACAATAAGTACATAAAGGTCATGATAGTTATACATAAAGGTCACACATTTATAACATAAAAGTCACACATTTACAACATAAAAGTCACAACCTGAAGCAAAAAAAAAAAGCAAAATTTAAAAACACGCGAATCCGAATCAAAAACTGGATCAACGCGGATTGCATGTACATCAAGTGCATACAAGACCAACTCTACAAGTTTTAATCTATTCATAGGATCCGTGGTTCATTTGACTTTTTTTGAATTGTATCATTTGTTCTTGCGCTAGAATCATACTTTGATTAGTCACTTTTATACGATGCACGGTTTTTTTTTTTTTTTAATTTTTTAATATTCAATTCAATTTATACTATAAATTGAAAATATCAATTACTATTAAAATATAAATATTTTGAATATAAGGAAATATCGGATGTTGATATTTGAATTTTTTTTGCAAAAGGATGAAAATCAAAAGTTAACAATATTTATAATTTTTTATAAATATTTAATAATGTTCAAAATATCTCAATACATCCTCAATATTTTTAATATCAATTGTTATCATATCTCATACATCTCATATTTCCAATAACAATTGTTATCTTATCTCAATACATCCTTAATATTTACAATATCAATTGATACGATTATTATATTGTTGATAAATATACTTTTTTTTAAATATGTATAAAATATCAAAAGATATTCAAAGTATAAACAAATATTTAAAATTTATAAAACATATCGACAAATTTTAAACCATAAAAAATATATATTATACATATTCTAATAAGTCAAATTTTATATTTTAAAGAGTCAAATTTTATATATTTAAATAAATATATTTAAAAAAATAGCAACAATATATTCCATATTGATTCATACTATAAAAATCCATTTATAACATATAGTTATTATGTTATTTTAATTATTCATACTATAAATTTTAATAATTAAAATAGATTTACAATAGCGGTGTATTATGACTCAAAATACTAAAAATTAAGTTCCAATAGCGTTTTGGAGGCCCAAAAAACACTTAAACTCAATGCACAATTACTAACAATGTAGAATACAATGGTCTACAATATTCAAACTAATAGTCTAACACCTGTCTATAAATACTATATTATCATTTAAATATTTGATTTTTGCTTTTCTAATTATTGGGAAGATGGTTTTCATTTTTATTACAAGCATATTAAGTTAAATTCTCTTGTCTATATAAAATTTCAATTATCAAGTTAAAAAAAATTGAAGATTTACAAGAAACATACTTATAATGGCTCAAAACACTAAAAATTACAGTCCAACAGCGTTCTGGAGGCCCAAAAAACGCTTAAGCTGAATTCCCAATTGTTCACAATCTAGAATACACTGGGCTAAGCTGAATTCCCAGTTAAATCTAGAATATACTGGGCTAAACTGAATTCCCAATTGTTAAATCTAGAATACACTGGGCTAAGCTGAATTCCCAATTGTTAAATCTAGAATACACTGGGCTAAGCTGAATTCTTTAACAATCTAGAATACACTGGACTACAATATTCAAACTAATAGTCTAATACCACTAATTTGTCTATAAATACTATATTATCATTTAAATATTTGATTTTTTTCTTTTCTAATTATTGGGTAGATAGTTTTCATTTTTACTACAAATATATTAAGTTAAATTCTCTTGTCTATATAAAATTTCAACTATCAAGTTAGAAAAAAAAAACTGAAATAAGAGAGATCATGTAACATAAGCTCTCCAAACCAATCTTTAAAACATCGTTTGTAGAATAGATCAACTAAACTTTGAAAATACAACTGTTTAATTTAAAACTTACTTACCTTTTAAAGTTCTATAGACAAAATTAGACTAAAGTTTGAAAATACAACTATGTTCAATTTATTTAAATTAAAACTTGCTTACCTTTTTGAAAATTCTATAGAATGGATCAGACTAAACTTTGAATACATAACTACGTTTAATTTATTTATCTTAAAACTTACGTTTACTTTAATTCTCTGCCTAGATTTTTCTCCTCCTATGAAATACTTTTATCAATTTATTTAATCTATACATTTAATGATATAGAAATGCTAACCAATCTAACATAGAGAGACCATGTTCCAAATCAGCTGAATCTTCAGTTTTAATTCTTTCCGATTTTAATTTTTGATTGGAAGTTATAATATTTACTCACTGAATCCAATTATGTTTTTTTTACACATTTCATTGTATGGCTTCATGAATGAAATATTGTAAGAAGAGCCTGCATTGATTTTTGATAATCTTCATCAGCTAAATCTTCAGTTTTAGTTATTACCAATTTTTTTTTTTTTTTTTCTAATCTTCATCAGCTAAATCTTCCATTTTGGTTATTACAAATTTTATTCTTTTTTAGCATTTGTGGTTCATTTGACTTTTTATGAATTGCATCATTTGTTATTTTATATCTTGATTTGTCACCTTTGCGCGATGCTGATGCACGAGTATTGTTTTAAATTTTTTTTTTTTGATATTTTCTAATATTCAATTCAATTTGTACTATAAATTGAAAATATCAATTACTATTGATATATAAATATTTCAAATATAAGGAAATATCGGATGTCGATATTTGAATTTTTTTTGCAAAAGGATGAAAATCAAAAGTTAACAATATTTATAATTTTTTATAAATATTTATTAATGTTTAAAATATCTCAATACATTCTCAATATTTCTAATATCAATTGTTATCATATTTCAGAAATCTCATGCAATAACAATTGTTATCTTATCTCAATATATCCTTAATATTTACAATATCAATTGATATGATTATCATATGGATGATAAATATATTTTTCTTAAATATGTATAAAATATCAAAAGATATTCAAAGTATAAACAAATATCTAAAATTTATAAAACATATCGACAAATTTTAAATCATAAAAAATATATATTATACATATTCTAATAAGTCAAGTTTTATATTTTAAAGAGTCAAATTTTATATATATTATGTAATTCAATAATTAAATAATATCCTTGTTTATATTATAGATTGGTATAATATATATTAGAATGTCCATCAATGCAAAGATAATATCTCATATATAATTATTATCATATAATATGATATATATTTTGTTGTGTGAGTTTCAAAATCTTTATAAATAAGTTTGAATCCTACCAAATTAATTTTTTCTTTGGTGAATGTATATCAAGAATCTTGAAAAGATTGTCATGAAAAATGTATAACAATGGTCGTAAATCATCTGTAATGCATAACAAATGCCTAGCATGCCTCTGAAAATATTTTCAGAGCAAACGTGTAACATTAGTCCGCGAAATGCGGTGAAGAGTTTGCTAGGAAAAGGAACGAAATTCTTCAAATAGTAAAGTTCGAATAAATAAGTATGAAATTGTTTTTTTGTAAAATATGTTATGTGTTCGCTAATCTTTTTATTTTTTATTTTAAATCCAGCCACATGCTTAGTGTTCGCTATTGCCGACGCAATGTTTTTCTGTTTGTATGAGAGGCTAGGTATTTTCTTGAAAGTTTGCTATAATAGTAAAATGTTTTTGTGTAGAAACACTCCTAACTTTTGAATTTTCACATCCCAAGGAGTTAAGAGCACATACCCAAGGAGTTAAGAGAAAAATTAGCGAACAACAATTGATCACAACAATTGATGGATAGTATAGGTGATTTTTTTATGTCACATTATGGTTGGTGCCATGACACTCAAATTCTCGAGTACTTACAATCAAAAGGGACGAAAGATTATATTGATTACCCATGGTGGGTGGATCCTACAGTACTTCTCCTCCTGTGAGCATTCTTGTGGTAGGTAGTACTTAGTTTGAAATTTGTTTTTATAAAATTTTAGATAATAAATAAGTCCTTACACAATTTACAGGGATCTAGGATATTTCTGTAGAAATTTACACATTTCGATGTCAGAATGGGTGTACAAACATTAAGAGCCAGTAATGACATATATCCCAGACCGATCAAATATGGCTGCATTCAAGAAAATTTTAGGTAGCCTATTCTAAAAATTAAAAATCAAAAGTTAAAAAATCAACTAATTAGACATTTAAATCTCACATTATTCCATTATCATAAATTATTATTTAAAATTCACATATCTTAAAACTTTAAGAAAATACTATTAATGAATATGTGTAAGGTATAAATGTCTATATTAAAAAAAAAAAAAAAAGATAAATGATGAAAATTCAAAATTAACAATATTTATGATTGTTTAAAATATGTCGATGTGACGTTGATATTTCTGATAATATTATTATTAGTATTATTAATATCAATATATGATATTCTTTTAGAATATTCATACAATTAAAAATATGGATATTTCCAACATTATTAGTATTGATGGATGAATATTGATAATTATATCAATATCATATTTTATGAATATGCTAAAAAAAATTATTTTTGCTAACAAATAACATGATACTTAAAATATTGATCTACAATTTTAAAATTTTCACATTCCCTTAACAAGTATTGACATTATTGTTATTGATATCAATATTTAATAAAATATATTTTTCAAAATATCTATAAAATAACAAATATCGACATTTTCAAATCATTATTATTAATTGCGACTTATAAATATTCTAAAATTATTAATATAACAGATTCAATATTGGAAAGGATGAAATTTCTCAAAACATAAAATTAAATCGGTATCCACAATTTTAAATGATAGAATTACGCCACCTTAATCTACTCTCTACCAATCATATCCAGGCCAATCAAATTTCAGATTGCATTGTGGAATTCAAAAATTATTATTGAGCTACACCTAATTTACTGAAAATAAAACCAATCCAATTCATTTTTTATATTTTTAAAATTTTAAAATATTTTTATTTTATAATGTACACATATTTTTAATAAATTGTAACATAGGAATTTAGAAATTATAGGTAATTTTGATATGTAAACTCATTATTATACTAAATTTTTATTACTTCAATTTATTTTTGCAAAAAAAAAAAAAACAGTTTTCTTTTTAGATGAGTAACTCAAATCCTCACTAGTCACTATAACGCTCTCTGAAATGAGTAATTCATTCATATGTCATATTTTATCTGGTACCATTCTTTAATGACAATTGCATCCTATCTATTTTGCTGTCTTTTGACCACTTTTATTTCCTTTTGATAGTCGATGACTATTGATCATCAAGTATACTGCATGCTTCTTCTTAAGATTTAGCGTATTTTAATGTGCAAGTAGTATTCGAACATCACTAAAATCAGAATCCAATGAAAAAGTCGTCATAGATTTGAAAATAACACTTCGGTTAATGGGTGTTGAACTTGTATGCATTATGTACAATTTACATAGAATTCACTAACATATTACGCTCTCTCAAACGAATAATTCATTCCCATGTCATATTTTATCTGGTACCATTATTTACTGGCAATTACACCCTATCTATTTTCTGCCTTTCGACCACTTTTATTTTTTGTACGCCCTCTCAAACGAGTAATTCATTCCTTGTCATATTTTATCTGATACCATTCTTTACTGGCAATTGCATCCCATCTATTTTGGTACCTTTTGACCATTTTTATTTCTTTTTTTTGTCTATGTTATAATTAATTTTTTTTATTAGTAATTTCTTTACCCGCATATTTGAAAATTTGTAATTTAGTTTTTTTATTTTTTTGTACGCTCTCTCAAACGAGTAATTCATTCCTTGTCATATTTTATCTGATACCATTCTTTACTGGCAATTGCATCCTATCTATTTTGCTACCTTTTGACCACTTTTATTTCTTTTTTTTTTTTTTGTCTATGTTATAATTAATTTTTTTTATTGAGTAATTTCTTTACCCACATATTTGAAAATTTGTAACTTAGTTTTTTTAGATCTTTCCTATGTTAGCTTCATTAGTCTGATGGTACATTTCTCATTAAATATTATATTCAACATTCTTCTATATTACAAGTATTTTAGAAGTATTTGAAAATTTGCTGTTTAAATTTTCTAACATCTTTTCTTAGTTTAAATAGTCAAATGGTAAAACTTCTCAGTAAATATTATATTCAACATTCTAATGTATGATTATACTATTACAAATACGAATCGTGCATCGCACAGATGCATAACTAGTTATAATTAAATCTAAGAACACTGATCTAATATATGAGATATTTATAGGAAAATAATTATTGGTGAATGATTGACAATCAAAATTAGAGATTAAAGTTGTTGGGTTGATTTGGGGATTTAGAGTTCTAGGTTGATTTAGGGATTTATTGAATTGAAACTACGTCCCTCTTTTGTTTTTATGTTTTCCGTTTTTCATTTTTCTTTTAATTCTGCCCTTTTGATTTCTTTATCATTTTTGTTTTTTTAAGTCTGAGGTGGCAGATGATGTGTCATTTTATCTAGGAAAATAATACAAAACAAATTCCACATGCGAAAAAATTTGCCACGTAAGCATAAGTTATCGAATATCACGGAAATGAGGGCGTATTGTGCCACTAGCCATAAATTGATTGTAAAATAAAAATTCCAATGGAAAAATGATCGAAATTAGACAAAATTTCAAATCACTTTATCCAACAAAACAAATATTTGTATTGGAGATATATTTCCTTACTAGATTTATAGTGAGTCTCTTGTGAGACCGTCTCATGAATTTTTATTGTGTGAGATGAGTCAACTCACAACCTAAATCCTACAATTCACATATTATTTGTGGGTGATGGGCTCCGTATCACGGTAATTATCTATGAGATCGTCTCACATGAATTTTTAATGTTAGGTTTGTTCTTACCTATTGGATTTACACTTGGATTTAATCTCGAATTTTTTTCAAAAACATATAACAGGCCATATCTATATACTAATGAAATTGGTCATGTGTCTTTAAATATAAATGTGTGAGAAATATCTTACACTACTATTTATCACTTGTATATTGGAGAATATAAAACGGGGTTTTTAGATTAATTATTTATTTTTCTATAAAATATAACCCTATAAATTACTAATATTAAAAAAAAATGGTGTCCCTTTTCAAAATCGTGCAATGGTTAATTCAAATAGTAATAATATATTATAATGAATTACAAATAAAAATATGAATTTAGAATCTTATTTCAATTACAACATAAACTTTTGATCGTAACATTATAAATATTCAATTTAACACATATTTTAATTTAAAACATGATTAAACTTTTCGAATTCCAATTATCGACATACGAGATCCTCTGTACCGCGTGATGTGTACCAATCATGTGCACTCCTAAAACTACACCGTTTCATCAAATAATTAATAAGAAATAAAGCAGGGTGTAGTTCATCAAATAATTAATAAGAAATAAAGCAGCACAAAATCTTATCGGCGCTGTAATCTATTTTTGCCTTGTTTTATTCAATCATTTTTCTCTCTTCCAAACAACAATGTTTCTGCTTCTTAAATAGTTTAATTACCATCCAAAAAGAAATCAATTCAATCTAACGTCAATTGGGCTTCTTAGCCTCACCACCTCCTCCGACTGCATTCCTCCCAGAGCCGCCGTCTCTTTCTTTCAGATAATTCTGATGAGCTCGTTTCCGACCTCGATTTTGAAAAGAGGATCTTGAAGAACGAACTCCGATGGCGTCGAAGAGGATCTTGAAGGAGCGTGCAGGAAGACCCTCCTACTTCTTGCAGATTAATTCTTTATTTTAATTCTTTTAGTACTATGTCTACATATATATGATCTTTGGAAATTTCATCGTTTTCGAATTCAGGTTTGCGTGTATTTTTATTTTTCACCATTTGTTACCATTTGTTGCTTCTGAAAGGCTATTTTGGGTTGTATGATTTCTGGGCTTATGATTTTGATGCTTTGTACTGATGAGGTTAGTAGAATTCAAAAGAGAATTTGATGTTTTCTTTTTTTTTTATTCAATTATTTTTATCAGCATATATATACATATATTTATCAAAAAACATTGAGTGTTTAGAAGTTATCTAAAATATGATGGAGATGATTTTGGTTGAAATATTATGAGTTGCAGTGCGTAAAGAAGAAAGTGAAAAAGATTTAAAGAAGTAGAAAAGGATTTTAAAAAATTAAAAACAGGAAAAAGATTTCATCGCACAGAAAAAAAGGGAACAAAAGATTGCAAAAGATTACAGCGGCTCAGAAACAAGCCGCGCCGATAAGATTTTGTATGTGTTTTATTCTTTATTAATTATTTGATGAAACAGTGCAGTTTTATGAGTGGCACAAGATTGGAACACAGCAACGGGTACAAAGGATCTCATCTGTAATTCACCTAACCACAATCTAGTGAATCTTTTTTTCTGTCGGGCCCAACTCTCTTGACAAATAGGACATAAATGTATTGTCCTATAATCACGTCTCAATCTCAAGAGCAAATAGCTCTCTGTATCACAATTGTTATAAGATATCCTTTAAATGTCATCAAGTATGAATTTAAGATTTTTTTACCCCAAAATATAAAGATTCGTCCCAAAGTACCACAAAATTTGACTGGTCGTAATTTCAATAGTGTTTGATGGGATTGAAGACTGATTCGATGTCAGTGCCTCAGTGTACCTTAATGTCAAATGATATATGATAGTGGTAGTTTGAGAAATTTAATTTGATATATTGCCTCTATTTAATCACACCAACATACACGAAAATTGTTGCATTCCTCTTTCTAATACACCAACATACATTGAAATTGCTTATTTTTGTCGTTGATAAGAAGTGGTTTGAAGCGTAGCTTTGGGGAGCTTGAGGTGAAGTATTTTTCGTGGCTAAGTATGTATATCATTAGATTAATATTACACGAAAATTATCATAGATTATTGTTAAGTGTAGTCCTACAATGCAAATTTTCATGTAAATGTGTATATTATGCAAACATTATCATAGTTTATGAATTAAGTAATTTTTTTCATGTAAATGTATGTATGTATCTAACATTTTCATAGTTTATTTTTAATTATTTATTTTAGTGTAATTTAGTTACTGTAATTTAATATTCATTTATTTTCGTGTAACTATATAAATCGAAGACAATGAGAATAGTATGACCTTATAATAAGATTTTTGTTTATTAAAGCTTCTACACGAAAATTTCGTAAATAACGATTTGCACGAAAAATATCGTAATATGCTTTATTGAAATTTTCGTGTAAATATAGGCATTACACGAAATTTTTCTTGTTTATAGAGTTATATCATTAGATTAATGTTACATGAAAATTATCATACATTATTGTTAAGTGGAGTGCTGCAATACAAATTTTCGTGTAAATGTGTATGTTATGCTAACATTGTCATAATTTATTGTTGAATAATTTTTTTCGTGTAAATGTATGTATGTATCTAACATTTTCATAGTTTATTGTTAATTATTTATTTTAGTGTAATTTAGTTACTGCAATTTAATATTTCTTTATTTTTGTGTAATTATATATATTGAAAATAATGAGACTAGTATGACCTTACAATAAGATCTTGGCTTATTACAAACTTTACACGAATTTTTTTTTAAATAATGATTTGCACGAAAAATGTCATAATAGGCTTTATTGAAAATTTTCTTCATTATATGCATTACACGAAATTGTTCTTGTTTATAGGGTTATATCATTAGATTAATGTTACATGAAAATGACCTTAATTATAGGGTTACACAAAAATTTATTGTAAACATTATTACACGAATTTTAATTTTATAGATTATTACACGAAAATTTATTTTTTTACATTATTACATGAAAATTATTTTTTTACATTATTATACGAAAATATCATTATTATAGGCTTTCACGAAAATGACATTATTTACCCTGATTGCAATATTATATTTATTTTTGTGAATATTTCGTGTAATGTTGTGTATATTTTTATGTTATCTATTATTATAGTAAAAATCGTAGTGACATTATCAATTAATGTTTGATATCTTAGTTGACATATTAAAAAATCATCATTTATTCTCATTATTTAGACAATTGTCTTGTAAGGTTTAATATCATGGTTCACTGTTTTAGAACTAATAATTTAATATGATAAAATTTTGACTCACTTTACACGAAAATTGGACATGAAACATTCATCTACATTTTCATATTAAATATAATAGTTAAGTGTTATAATTTTTGTGGTAGTATAAATATTGTTAATTATAATATTTTTTTTAACTTTCTATAATATTGTTCGTTTTAGTATAAATATTCATGAATTATTTATTTTTGAAGGTTTTGAATTTAATAATATTTTCATTTAATTATGTTATTATGATGAATTGAAAACTATTTTTTTCTTTTTTTCTGATAGTATAACAAAAGTTGAGTTTTATCTGTAGTGGTTTGGTTTGGAGGCTATCGGGAAGGGTTAGAGTACAAAAACGGTTCTTAAGAGCTACTTCACCTTCAAAGAATCAAATATCATGATATACTCGACTCAATTCATGGACTTGTGTATGCTGACATGAATTTTTTGGGATATGTGATCCATTCACTAATTGAGACAAGTGGATTTGTGAAAAAGATGAAAATAAAGAATGATTCTGATCTGAACCGATTATTGTCCATGGAAAATGGGGTTGTCATTGTTTTTGTTTCCTTTAAAAGAATTGATGTTGGAGTATCCTTATACCTGGAAGAAACAAATGCGCCTGAAGGACCCATAGTTAGCATGTATCTCCCCGGGTCATACTTGAGTATCACATCGTAGACCCCCACCCCAACTCTATCTTCCTTATCAGTGAATCGGAACATAGTGCATAGGTACTCTTCGATGCAGCGGGGATCAAGCTGGCAAGTAAGGGATAGAGGATGTGTATTCCAAATGTTCATCTTTTTACATATGTCGTAGATGTGACAAAGTCGAATGATAATTTTGCTAAAAATTTGGATATTCCAAATGTTCCCTTTGGACTACAAAACGATAAAATATTTTATGTAAAATATGGTCTATCGAATGAGGATCATATGATACAGGTTGGGACATCCTCAAATGCTTAGTGGGAACTTTGGCCATCGTCAATTGGTTGTGTAGACTTCCTCACAGATTTAGGTCTTGACATTATCGACTTGAATAGGTCTCCGATTGCCTATAGATAACATGAAAAAAAACAACGTAATGAAATACCAGTCCCGACAGAATTTGAAAGAGGACTAAAACAGAGACATGATGATCGAAATGGTAATAATTTTTAATTCATTTTCGATACAATCAAGTTACTACATATGCGAATTTTTATTTTAAATTTTTGTGTACCTCGTATTTAGATTCGAATAATAAGGAAGATGTATCGGGATCAACACTTGTTGATGTACAAGATGACTTCGAGTTGGATGAAGAGGATAAGAATGCTTTGGATGGAGACCAACAACTCGCACTTGAGGAATTTATGACATGCATTGAAAGACGAAATTGGTTTATCCCGCATATTCTAACATTCGAGGAGCCCCGTATCATAGGTTTCTCTAAGAACAATTCGTTTACACATAGTTTGCAAAAAGGATCCACATTTTCTAGTAAAATTGATTTGAAGAATACAATTGGTTTTTACCATTTGGAGAATTAAGTTGAATACTGTGCTGACCATTATGACAAACACAGATGGTTTGTGAAATGCAAATTAAAGGACTGTCCATTCATCCTCCATGCCTCGGAGAAATATGGAATTTGGAAAATCTCTAAGATTGTTATCCCACATGAATGCTCATTTCAGCTAAACAATAGTTTTTCTCATCGACTTCCATCTATTTTGATCGGTGAGTACTATGCTGAAACACTTCGAAAAGAGAACTCGAGACTCGTTTTAGGACCATCATTGAAGAAATGAACGTGAGTTCATACCATGTTCGCATGTATGTGCAGCAATAAGGTGCATATCTTGATACTCTTAACCGTTAGCAATAGACAATGTGCAACCATAATAAAATGCCAACATTTTTTTCTCTTCCAATGCTTCCAGTTTTGCGAAGGAATCAGTGACTTCATATGTTGGCCCATATTTGAGGAGAGGTGATATTAATCCTATGCCCAAACCGTAAGATTGGATTGTGTCTGATGATGTTAAAAATAAACAATGTATGTCGCCTGGCAAACCCAAACAAGCTGGTCGTCCGAAATCAAAACATATTCCTTCAATTGGTGAAACTGTCAGACATTCACGCAAAACCACTTCATTTAGTCGTTATGACAAAACCAGCCACAATAAGATGAGATGTACCGAACACTTGACTTTGGATTCTCAATACCTATATGACGAGCTCGATGATGAAAACATAGTCCTCGTCGATGGCCAAGCCAGATGAAGAAAAAAGAAACATTGCTTCGTTTATGGGTTGATAGAGCATACAAGAAGAAAGTGTCCGCTTTATTTGGGTCAAATGTTGTAAATGAATGATAGATTTAACATATATGTTTGACTAAGGATTGTATTTTTTTTTTACTTCAATCTAAGCCGCATATATTTTCGACAATTTACATGCTAAGTAAATGACATCAATATATGGTTCCATCCAAATTGCAAGACCAATAAAATTATAATACCTAATACCAATAAAATTATCAATGATGAATGCCAGAAAATCCGGGTGAATATAAGGTTCATTTGCATATATCAATACCTAATCATCATTATAGAAACACAAAATTCATATTCACAAACAATTATAATACTAGAGAGTCAATCCAAATCATCGTCTTGTATGGTGTCTGCATCTGTGGAGTTCTTGTACAAGGCTAGAGCCATCTGTTACCTCATCTAAAAAACTCCATGAATAATATCTGGTGTGGAAACATAGCACTGATACAACTCTTAATCCCCTTTAGTACGTAAATGCCACAACAAGTAGGGTCATCCTACTTATAACAGAGTCGTGACTCAGCACTCTCGAGGCGAAACATCTCTGGGCGCCAAGGATAGTAGCCTAACTTCTCATACCATCTTGCATGCTCTAAGAGACGTGGTAATATCCACCTAAATGATAGGGTCTGTCGAAGCCGTAGTTTTTCCACCTCCAGAATCCACTCGTGTCTTAAACTGTCGAACAATGTCAACATCATATTTAAGAGATCGAGCTCAGCAACCACCCAATGCCCATCCAAATCCAGGATAAAAAAGACATGTTAATGTATCAAATAAGAATTAAATATCGATATGACACTTATGTGAAAATTTAAATGAATATAAAAGAAATAGTCGTTGATTATCTTGATACGTACCTTGTTTAGTTTATCCCACCAAGGCTTCACACCAATCCACTTTGGTTTGCCACCGTCAATATATGGGACAATACGATCCAACTCCAACAGGTCAAACTAATCACCATAATCTTCGATGTAACGTGCATTTGGAGGATCAGCCGCATGTTTTCTGTTCCAAATCTCTCGCATGTTCTCTGCAATTAAAAATCAAACACCAATAAAAACCAATATGACTTTAGTATTGATAAATTACGTATTTTTTAGTACCTACAGTCTATAATTTGGATAAAACTATTTAATTCGTGAGCCACTTCAACATGAAAACACGCTGGAGCGCTTTGCAGAAGTCTGAGATACGCATCGATCGCCTACAACACAAATTATGTTATATATGTTGTATAATAATAATTTCTTAACGGATGCCGGTGTTTAAGGATATAATCGGACAAGTACCTCTCTATCAATTTCATTGTATGGAAAACCAATACTAATGTTGCGCTTGTCAGATAAAACACACACCAAATATTATTACAAAAACATTTCCACATATGCAGTGTTGGATAAATTATCAAATTAATGAGCTAAAACTTACAAATCAGCTTGTTCCCCAAGCTCTAGCCATAATAAGAAATCCTTCATGCTATGATCTCTCATTCTACATCATGAAATGATGAATGAACTTCTTAAAAAATGAGACCGACCTCTTCGTCGAACTAGACAGATATTGGAACTCGTATCAGGAATCTCATGTCCAGTAGTACCTGAAGTCGAGCCCGTAATAGCCGGGATCATCATACTGAGTAGGATGTCTGGATGCTTGTAGTGTATTCATCTCAATCGGTGTGCCACGATCACAATGTATCCTATGGGGTCAAAATCACTTCACTGATAAGAAATATTAGTTATGATCGGCTGAACGACAGTGGCTTGATAAGTAGGGGCTGTTGATCAGAAGGGTTATAACCATACTGTTGTAGATCAGTGGTATGATAACTAGTGTGCTTCGGATCAGTGGGCTGATGATCCGAACTGTCGAAACCCAAAAGCTAATAACCACTACGATGCTGGTCATTCTCAGACCAAGTAGCCTAAGGCTCGGACGAGCGAGAATCGTACTGAAACTTGAAGTATGATCTAAACTGATCCCGAATAAGTGAGGGGATTTGACGCTCCAAATGATCACTCTCATCCCTAATCACCTGCTCCATTTGGAAAAACTGGCCGGAGAAGTAATTCTGCATTTGTGAGAAGCCATTATCTATCACGCGCTTAAAACGTGTAAACAGGTCGTCATACATTCTAGAGTGATCGTTTGCCGTATCATCAGCCTGAGGAACATTGATAGACATTCACGACACAACTCGTGGTTACCGACGCCGGATCCTGGGAGCCTGTACAACCGAATCCTCCTGATTAGATCCATGATGGGCTAACGAATGATTCTGGTATGCATCATCAACATCCAGGATGTGAAATGGAAATGTTTGCTCCGGCACTGTAGTATAACTAGGGTCAAAATTCTGCTGCAGATCCAAACACATGGTTAGGGTCTTCAGGAACATACGGTGTCAGAACCAATCATCACACGAGTGCTACGATAGTTTATCACACATGTCGACTGACGTGTAGTCGATTGGATGGACCAAACAGTGGTATCACGTGTGGATGGACCTGGATCTACAGGAGCCCTCGGACCACGACGATCACCATGAGGCTGAACTCCTAAAGAGAGGTACTGATCTATGAACTGCCAATACAACTGTCGTGACTTCTCAGGACTTGGATCAAGAGTCTCCAAACAGTCAACCTAAAAAAATCAAATAATTTAAGGTTACGAATATAATTTGGAATCATTTTTGCTATTATGAAGCAAAACATAAAATAAAATACTTTCCAGTATTCTTGTTACATATGATATGGACCTCATAGTAAACCACTTTAAACATCGAGGTAATCGGTGCGAGACATCTAGTCGACGATCGGTAACTGTGCCAGTCATGAGAATAACCTCGTAAGCCCATAGCTAGACAACAAAGTTATAATAATGTTAGTAATCAATCTTACGAAGAAGTTAATACGAGAAACATATTATTTAAAAACTACTCACTAGTAGAGCAATAGAGAAACCGTAGAAGTGGTAAGTGAAGGTTCGGTTCCCCTGCTGAGGTGGAATAGTGGTGGGAGTTTGTCCATATGTCATAATAGATTGAGATATGAGAACTTCATTTACTCCACTAAAACCCAAACCCACTTGTTTACTTTCGTTTTTTCGATGTCGACTCCTAGTACAATACTATATAATATCAGAATCTTCGCTATCTTAATTGAATCCTTTTCGCTTCGACGGAACTCCCCTTGAACAAATCGATAATGAAGATCTAAAACAGACACGTGTATATTCGGCAATAACTCTATGATATATTCCACATTCGGGTGGAATATGTCGGTCAGAGAAATCGAAGTCAGAGTCACCAAATCGCAGATCGGTGATGAGAGCGAACTCCCTACTCGAGAACCGACAAAGACGATCTCGCCCAATGCGAAACCATCTCTCGTACTGATCATCGCCGCTCCTCCGAGACATCTCACGAGACATGAGAATAAAAAATACTCGAAATATGTCAATCTTAATTGATTGAGACAGTCCAGACCTATTTCTGACAACTCCGTCTTTATAACATCTAATATACTTGGACGCGTGTATCTGTTAATATATGTCAGCCGACCCTGACAATCTATTCGGACCTATAGACGATCCAACTAAAATATGTAAAAGAATTATTAATTAATACATATATAACTACGTATGATTTATTTTGATATTTTCATTTATAATATATTTATTTATAAAATAATATTCATTAGTCCCCAAATATATTAATATAATTTTTTTATTTAAATGTTCTAATTTATTTACATGATTTATATACGTCTAATTAAGTTAATTTAGTTTCGGCTTAGTACCCTAATATATAACGTTTTAGTAAGTGCATAAATTTACATGAATTAAATATCAAAATATAACTAAGTAAGTGATATATGTATGCCTAATTTTCATTTATATAAGACTACGGCGGATAACACCAAGAGATACTGCCCTAATTTTCATTTATGCCCAATTCATTGGATTTTTTTGTGTAGGGTTATTCCCATGGTTTTTTGAATTTTCGTGTAAACTCGAACTTTGTCAATTTTCATATAAGGGCATATTCGGACCATTTTCATGTAAGGGCTAACTTGATAAATTTTTATGTAAGGACGAACTTCGTCAATTTTCGTGTAAGGGCGTTTTCATTCAATTTTTGTGTAAGGACGTTTTCATTCAATTTTCGTGTAAGGACGTTTTGTTATATTTCGTCTAAGCATCAACTTGTAGCAAATTTCGTGTAAACGTGCATGACTTCTTAAAACACAATTTTCGTATAAACATACATATATTAGCATAACTCAATTTTCGTGTAACAATACAAAACTCAAACACAATCTCAATTTTCGTGTAACAATACAAAACTCAAACACAATGTAAATTTTTCGTGTAACAATACATAACTCAAACACAGTGCACATTTCGAACTTTGGCCTAAATTCGTGTAAGCATACACAAAAATTATGAACCTTCCACAAACCCTAAACATGCCACCATTACACGAAAATTAAAAACATCACCCAATACAGTGGAATTCAATATTCAAATCAAATCTCAAAACATGCTTCAACGAAAATTCCAAACAAAATGGAAATATTTACACGAAAATTGAAGATTATTAACGTGTTCATGCCCGCGAACGCCCAAATCCCTAGATTCAAATTTTAATTTCTTCCACCAAATCGCCCGACCGAGCCCTAATTTTCGCCCTTCTATTCTTGTTGAACCTTTCAACGAATTCCAGTAGGCAGATTTTGTGAACCTTTCCATGAATTCTACACAGTTGATTTTGTTCTTGTTTCCAAAAATTCAAGCCCTAATTCAACTCACTTTTCCACAAAAATTTTCTCCTAATTTTGTAAACCCTTAAACAAATTCCAGCATTGTTCGGAAGTTGTGGCTTCTTACACGAAAATTTTGTGGTTTGGGAAAATAGGTTTTTCTTTTTATTTTATTATATGAAAATTCATGGAACTTGTGACCTAGTGTGATTTGATTGCTAGTTGGGCCCCTATTATATGTCTCTTCAAACAAAGTAAAAGTGGGGACATAAATGTGTTTTTCTATCATTTGTGGTATTTTGGTAACTTTATTATAATTAGTGGTAAAAAAATCAGTTGTTATTTGTATTGTGGTATTTTGGGTCGCTATCCCCACAATTTAATGTGGAAAAAATGGTATTCAAATGACAAAAGCCAACAATTGTGTTCAACATGACAAGGGAGTCGAGCGCTAGCGGCTAACCTCTAGTTGTTACGCTAGAGAAAAGAAAAAAAAAGAAAGAAATTGGAAAATGTAGTGAATAAAAATTCTAAAAGTTTTAGATTAGATATGAAAATTATAAAGCCATAATTCAATAATATATATATATATATATATATATATATATATATATATATATATATATAACCAATGAAAATGTGTCTTTCTTATCAATAATTAAAATAAAACAAGTTTTGTTTTTTTTTTTTTTTTCTAAATGTCTTTAATGTTCTTGAGTTTTGTGATCTAACATGAGCATCTTGATCTAATCCAAATTGTAATCTTAACATAAGTATTATGATCTAATTTGAGTTTTGTGATCCTAACATAAGTTTCGTGATCTAACATGATCATTGTGATTTAATTTGAATTTTGTAATCCTAACATGAGTTTCGTGATTGAACCAGAGTTTCATGATCCTAATATGAGCTTTGCAGTCTAACCAGCGCAACATATATATTAAAAAATGTATATTTTAATATTATATATATTATAAATTTTAAAAGAATTTATTAAATATATAAATATTATTGATATTATTAAATTATTTTACCCACGCTAGGAAAAGACTTGTTTACACTTCATAAAAAATAATGATCATGATTTTATAAGATATTAATCCATAATTTTTTTTTAAAATAAACTAAAATAAATTATGGTGGGAAATTTCCGCAGGGACGAGGACGGGAATGGGGACTGTCCCTGACCTCACCTCCATTGCCAACCATTTATATATAAATTAGTATAGGGCCCGTGTAATACACGTGATGAAAAAACTAAATTAAAGTTAGTCAAATTAGAAAAAAATAAATATTAAGTATATAAAATAAATATTTATGATTTTGTGCGATACACATCATTTAATTTAGTATGAAATATAACACGATTTGAAAAGAATTGTTATGTGTATTATATTCTTTAATCCTCCTGTTAATTTCTTTTTGTTTATTTTATTGTTAAAGTTTAGAGTAACCCCAAATTTCTTTAATAAAAATTTTAATTTTTTTAATATATATTTTTCACTAAAAATTTTTGTTGGTCCCAAGTGGTGTCCGAGATTCAGAGTGGGGGTGAATGAACCTTGGTCGATTTTGAAAATCTGTTTAAAACTTACTGTTCTGCAAGTTACTTCAACTTGCAGCGCTAGTCAGTTACTGCTTATAGCACTAGGATGCAGTGCTACTCGCTGTAACTTAGAGTTTTATACGCAGCGGGAATAAATGGTTTTAAGACACAAGGCTGATTTTCTCAAATATGATCCTTTTCAAAACTTTTTATGCTTTATGACATAGATAGATATGAAAGATAAAACGCAGATAAAAAAACAATAAAACACTTATGGCTTATAATGGTTCGAAGGTGGTGTAATCCTTCTACGTCCACTCTACTGCTATATCGAGCAGGAACTTTGTTAAGCAAGATTGATTTACAGGACACTCCTAACAATCTATCAACTTACAAAGCTAAACACCTACTAGAGTCCAGCGTACACACAACAACTGCAAACTCTAAAGGCCAACCCACACAGGGAAGCTGTCTAACACTTCGACAACTATACAAACAACAAGGATCTCTCATATCAACTGTTCGACACTTAAAGCAACCTAAGCACACAACAATAAGGTTAAAAAGAAAATAAGTCTTCAACTGGTGAGAAGCAGTCTTGATCTCTGAGAGCTCCTATATTGTTGTAGACTGCTCCTAGAAGGTTGAGTGACTGAACATGTGAAAGCTTGAAAAGCTTTGGATGATATGTGAGTTTCCTCTCTACTTTATCTAGCGTTTTCTTCAATCAACCACACTTTCTATTTATACTTGTAGAGAAGATATCCGTTGAAGGAGATATCTCTCATTTTGAAATTAAGTGTACTTGATCAAATGCATGACTTGCATTTAATGCGACTTGACTTTTCTTTCTGGAGCATTTAATGCGGTGGTTGCGGTTCGCAGCTTTTTACAGCGCGTCAGTCCACGTGGCGTCTTGGCATTGGCTCCGTGTCTGCCACTTTGATCTTCTCTGGAACGGCTCTATTTATTCTTGCTTGGATCTTCGTTCTTCGTACTGCATTTACCCTTCCTCGGATTGCAGGATACTTCTTCAGTTGACTGTTTGTCATTGGCGCTGTTTACAGTTTGAGAAGTAAGCTTCGCGCTGTATCCTAGGTCTGCTTGCAGCTGTTTGTCCTTTACAATGTTGTTGTAACTTAGACCTTCTTGCAGTATCTTCGTACAGTACTGCTGTATTTTTTGCTTGCAGTATTCCTGTAACTTTTTCTTGCAGCGATGCTACATGCCGTTCTAGCTTACTTTGCTGTAATGTTGTAATTGTTTTCTTGCAGCAGCTACTTGTCGCTCCTTCAGAGATCAGCCATCATCCGGAGGAATTTAGCATACTCAACTTCCTCAGTAACCTCTGCTGCTGTAACCTGGATAGGTTCTTTTGAGCTTGCAGCAGCAGCATCAGCATCAGCATCAACCTCCTCATGAGGTGTCTCTAGCTACTTAGCGGTTACCTCAGCTCTTCCTTGAACATCCTCTAAGGGTACTGTCTCAACAACCACTTCTTCAGAGGTCTTCTCACCCTCAGAGAGCGTTGTTAGAACAATAGCCTCGCCTGAGATCTTCAGTAAGGACCTCTTCTCCTCGGCTGGTCCTATATCTTCGACAGTCTTTGCTGCAAGAATGAGTTCTTGCAGCTTTTGTTGGTTTCTTGCAACAACTACTTGCT
The DNA here is from genome assembly GCA_946896805.1 of Scutellaria galericulata. NCBI lineage: Eukaryota > Viridiplantae > Streptophyta > Magnoliopsida > Lamiales > Lamiaceae > Scutellaria > Scutellaria galericulata. The sequence goes on from OX335790.1 coordinate 18,349,923, forward strand.
TTCTGAGTTCTTCTTTCAGAACAACTTTCTCACAACTTGCTGACTACTTTTTCAGTATCCTATCTTCTTCTTACTAAGGATACTTCTTCTAGCTTGTTGTTCCTGGTAAGTAGGAAATATGTGCATTTTATCGAGGGTATATTTGAGATTTTATGATCGATTAATTGATTGAATGCATGATTTTCCTACATATTTGTGTTTTGTGTCTCCAAGTACTTCATAAATTATTTTCTTGATTATTTTAGGAGTTTTGAAGTGTTTTGGAGACGAGACGAGATAAGCATGGATCAAGGGAATCAAGATTTGGGCTAAGAAGAAGAGCGGGCCTAATTAATTAATTGGAGAGATTTTGGACTTGAGTTAAATCAATAGCCCATTACTTGAAGAGTGAATGCCCAAATGCTTAATGTTTGAAAATAAAGACCCATTTTGTTTGTTGAGGGCAAGAATCACGCCCCCAACCAAGAGAACCTACATATACCTTGACTTTCTGCCCAAGACAGGGAGTTCACGTGAGGTTAGCTAGAGTAGAGAGAGAAAGTTTAGTTAGAGAGAGAAACAATTTTATTTCCCTAGAATTTAGATGGAGTTTTTATTTGCTTGGATGGATTTGATTTTGAAGATGTTCGACTAATCTTTCAATTCCGGTTAGCAGGGATGTTTGAACTCATATTTCTTTTATGTTTTAATTAATCTTGTTTCCCCTTCTTGATGTTTGAATGAAATTGATTATGTTATCTGTGCAGAATGTTTTCGATTGTTGATGCTTAATTTGGATTGGCCACCTAGGTTAAGTAATTGATAATTGATTGCTAGAATTTTAGATCATGAATCCTAATTGTTGTGATTTAATTTTCATAAGTGGTAAATTAGAAGTCGTGCATCTCTAGGGTAGCATAATCCTAAATTATTGAATCGAGCTTGTGTATTCGGAGTCTAGTTCATCCTATCGTCTTGGTGATTAATACATTTAATGAATTAAATCTAGAGAGCTTGTTCTAGGTTATTCAATTAAATAGGGTTAATTAGTGATCTTATCTTAATTTAACTAATCTTAAGAGACGATTCGGTTTAACAGAGCTTGTTGTTAGACTAGGGGTGATAATTCCATGATAATTGAGAGAGGGGTGTTACATTGATTAAGACATAATTGAAATTGGGGGATAACTGAACTGTTAACTGGAATATTTGCATCCATTGATCTCTTGTTTAATTTGTTTTCTAGGTTTACTTTATTTAATTTAGTGATAGTTTATCAATCTGAAAACCCCCCCACATTTTCTGTCTCTTGAATTGAACATAGGTGACATAGTTTATTCTTCACTCCTCGTGGGATCGACTCTGACTTGCCCTAGCTACTAGTTGGTTAGGTTAAGAAATTAATTAATTTTATCGCGTTACGACGCGCGGTCAGTTCCCTACAGCATGCTGATCATCAGAAGTGTTCTTAATTCTTCTAAAGTTGGTTTTCCTTGCATCTTGGAAAACCTTTACATGATCTTTCCTTCAGTATCGATAAACTTATGATCACCTAGTGTGGAAACTAGGTATCAATACCTTAAGCAAACTGTTCTCTTTTTATTGTGTTATTGTGTTTTGTCTTATCAAGATAACTATTGAAATATCCCAACAATTTTGAATTAAACAAAATTAAAATCTATAAATAATTTTTATATTTGAAGTCTATCATGTGTTATTTTCATAAAATGTAATTACAAAATTCATATACTATTTACTAATATCTATTATCAACATAATTAAATCGATATCATTAAATAGCCACATTAATTAACTTTAAAATTCAATTTATTATAGATTTAATTTGTAAATTAAAATAAAATTAATATGAAAAATTATATAATTAACATGTGACACTTTGATCTTACTTTTATATATATAAAGATATATGAGATAGTATTCTGCTCTAATTAGCACGTGAGTCTATTAGACATCTAGCCATTTTCTCAAATTACTAATATGCAATTACCTAATGGAATTTTCTCGAATATTTTTTGTACAAATGGTACAAGGAGATATTTTGTAGTAAATTTTGGTGATGAGAAAAGAGAGAAAAGGTACACTACAGATGAGTTGAATATGCAATAAAAATCAAACAAGTGGTGGGGAGGCCAAGTCACATGCCATGCTTCTCTACAATCACTATCAACCTATTCTCTCTTCTCTTTCTACTCCCCACTAATATATTACCGACACTTCACCTAAATATTCCAACTTATTACTGTTTGATGCACACAACATGCAAAGAGATAAGAAACAGTACTAATTCCCCTCATAAATGCACCAATATCTACCCTTCAATTCCACATCAATATTTCCCTATATTATATCACAAAGTTGTCAAAATTTACTAAACATGATATATCTACTCAACTGTTAAGTCATAGTAAAAAATATTAACAAAATATAGTATAAAACTCTTTTAGCAAGAGCAAATGGTCTCAATTTTGTTGCATTTCTTAAGTATATTTTTATATATACTTAAATATTAATTCAACTTTTTTTATTTCAATATTTTAAACATAGCTTCCATAGTAATAATAATAATAATTATTATTATTATTATTAATATTATTAATTATTATTTATTATAAACTATACTATTTTTAAATTATATGTTGTTGTTTGTATTTCAAAGTTGTAATATTACTGAATGCTAATTTTTAGAATAACATATATTGAATTTTAAATTATATAATGTTTTATTAATTAATATAAAACTACTAAAAATATTATTTATTTCAATTAAGATAATATATTATTACATTATGTTATCAAAACTTTGTACTCCTCTTATTCCACAAAGATAGACCTGATTATTATATATTGTCATCCGTCCCACCAAAATATGTTTGTTACTATTGATATATGTTTTTAATTATCAATTTCATATATATTTTTAATTAATGTACATTGACATTATTTCACTTCAACTTATTATATTACCTTTTAGAAAAATGATTCATTCAATTCAATGTGTATCTCATTTAATGAAATTTAAAGGTATAAATTGAATTTCAAATATTTTAATTATACAAACTACACGTTTTCAATCTGTGCGAAAATAATTATAAATCTATCTCGTGGAACGAAGAGAGTAATTATTAAACATTATACAAACTGTGTAACACACAATATCACTAGTTTAAACATTAAAAGGAAAAAAAACATAAAAAAAAAAAACAAAACAAAACATTAAAAGGAAAAAAAATAAAAAGACAGCTTAAGAAAACCCTAATAAATGTCAGCTGCAAAGCAGGGCCCTGCATTTTTTCGGGTGAACATTTTTCTTTCTAAAAAAGGGTTTTCAGATCTAAATGAATCTTGTGCAGTGATAGTCAGAGAGAGAAAATGTGCAAAGCGTTGTGTATGTGGTGCAGTGAGTGTGGTGTTTTGGTAAATATCATGAGAAGGAGATATGGAAATGGGAGAAACAAACTGACAGAAGAGAGTGAGCACACGCAGGCGAGATTGTATATCGTGTATACTTCTGCATATACGTGTGCTCACTTCTCTCTCTGTCAGTTTCCCCTCTCTCTCTCTCTATACCCCTTTCTCTCTCTCTCTCTGGTTTTTACAGCCACTGCTTCACTGTATCATCTACACACCCAAAGTGTGTGTGTGTGTTTTCCGATGAAGAAAACAACATGTTGGAAACCCTGTTTGGTTTGAATAATATTGTTTGATGTGAAGATAATATTGTTTATTACTGATTTTTATAATAATTAATTGAAACGTTGAATCAAAGGCTTGACTTTTGATGTGTGTGTTGGAGAGGACGAAGATTTGGGAAGGTACGTTTGCTACTGTTCTGAATTAACGGCCCAAAATTAATAAAAGCTGAATAAAATAAAATATTCTACTAAAAAAAAATTAATTTTTTTTATTTTATTGATTTTATATTTCATTCTTATCCCATCAGAATTCCACAGTGATTTTTCCGAAATCTCCTCAATTTTCCTCGAATCATTCAGTCTAAAGTCTGGGTTTTCACTTTTGAGATGAAATATTTGGTAATTTTCCATATTTTATGTGATTTTCCATATTCTAACCACATGGGGCTGCTTGTTTGCTTTGCCGATCTTGATTTTTGTTTTGGTAATATTTTTTGTGATTTTCGAGAGCAAGGAATTTCCTTTTCTGAGAAAATTAGGTATACTCAGAAAAGGAAAGATTTTAGTTTCCTTCATGGTGCTGATGCGAGTAGAATCGTGGGTGTTTTCAAGAATGCTAAGTTTCCATATACAGGTTTGGGAATTTTGATCCTTGATTTTATTCTATATATTCTTGTGATTTATTTTGTTTATTTTCTCAAATATAATAATCCCTATATTTTGTTTACTTGTTGGGATTAATTTCTTGAATAACAGTTACTACTTGGTGTTGGTGCTGGGAGCAATACATTGCTTCCTTTGCTGGAACTTGATTTCTCAGGTATTCTATTCATGTTTCTTTACTCTTCCTTTGTCATCAGTTCCAAAAACAAAAACAAAAAAAAGGTTTTTTCTTTATGATTACTTTTCCTAGATCTCATGTGTTGCTTGAATAATACTTTGGTTGAATTCATCTTATAATTAAATTAATTACTTTGATTATTGAAGTGCTGATAATTAATGTATGATATGTTATAATGGATTTGGAACAGAAATCCTTAATTTATGCTGATAATTAATATTATATGGAGTGAATAACTGAATATAATGTAGAATAGTCTCCCTTTTCTGGAAGATTGATTAAGGTTACTTTTAGATTGCAAAGAATACAATAATTATTAGATGAAGCATGTCAAAGATGGATAAAATGTTTAGTATGAGTTTAATTTATGTAGCATCCATCCATATTCAATCAGTAGTTTTGATTTTATCCCCTTTAAAACCTTTTCTAGATTTTCTTCTTTTTTCTTTTAACTACCTATCTATGTGTAATATTCTATGAATTTGATACCAAATCTAATATTTAGAAGCAAAGCTTAAAAGTTATGAATCTAGTGTTGATATAGAATTGGCTTAGTCTTGTGGGTTATAAAATAGACTGCACAGTAGTTAATGATGTGTTTGACCCATGATTTTGTTACGTTGTTTCCGTGTATTGGAATAAGATGAATGGAACTCCTATTTTCCTAGTATTAATATAATTTAGCCTATTCATTTTAACAATATAATCATGTCCAGTTTTGCCATGCTTGAATATTGGGTGTGGAAAAGGTGACAAATATGTTACATATTTGAATGGCATGTTTATGTGAAGATGTTACATAAAAGTTTGTTGATATATGCAATTCAAGCTGTATGTGGTATTTCTGTTAGTGTTTTCTTTAAAGATGTACTTGAATAGTCATAGATTTGAAACGTATATATCTTCTTATTGGCTTTTTAGATTTCAAACAATGTTTGTTGTCATAGCTTTGTGGGGATTAATGTTCATAAGTGTGATTTCAAACAAAACAACACAAGTGCTTGTATAGATTATGATTGCATAATGTGAGGGTGTAAGCTAGAGTTTGTGTTAATGTTTGGAGGTCTATGCAATGTTTTTCCTTGTAGCTTAAACTATACATCATATTATGTACTTTATACACCCCCAATTTATCAAGGTTGAAGTCTGTGTTTGGATACATGTTCTCTCGAAATTGTAAAGTTGTTTGAAGATATTTAAATAATTATTACTCTAATAATGAAAACTTTAGAAAAAAAAAAAAGAATTAGTGAATAGAAGATGTTAGGGAGGGTTAACTACTTGAATTCATTTTTTTTTTTGGATGTTGGAGTTGGGGTGGTTGATGGTTATGAGGGATTTTATTGCCATTTTTGTTCGGAATAATCGTTGACAATTGTTTTGGTTGTTATAAATATAGCATTCTAATGCATATACTGCATATTGCCATTAGGTTGTTGTGTGTTGATTTACCTGATATTTTTGCTGCATCTTTTTATTATTACCTCTTTCCTTTCTAGAAAAAGATTGTTGGGAGAGTATATTGCATTTATTATTTTTTGCTAAACGAACGTCGAAGCGCGGCTCATTAGGACGTCCATTATATTAATTTTCGCTCTATATATTGCAAGAGAAGGTACTATCTTTCATGTTCAAAATGGATCTACCTATTAGTTCACTTAGTCACGATATGTTCCAGAGAAAATCTGCTTCATATGGTACTAATGTAACCTTTCATTTGGAAGGAACATTTCACCATCGGAGATTTAGCGAGTTTAATGAGGTAACAAAAGTTATAGGAGTATGTCAAAGGGTTTTCGGCTTTGATCTTTAAGAAAATGATATGATCAAACTGTTGAATTTTGCAATCCAATTTTCCATTTCCTTTTATCATAGATCTGGAAAATTTTGAATGTGATCGTTTTTAGATTTGGCGTTAGCTTTAGATCTGTCTTGTGCTTTCTATGTCCACCATTTTTATTTTACATGTCCATGTTTGCTATTCGTGCCTGAATCTCTAATTTCTTGTGTCTCCTACGATTGAACTTTGCTCGTTAATACATCATAATATCATATTAACTCATATTTGCCAATTCCCTTTTGTTGCACTATTCTTCAAAATGTATTTACTATGGACCGTTTTGTCAACGGAATATATAGTTGATGGAATTTTTCCTTGTGTAGTCCTAGGTTTAAATGAAATTTACCTGTTATTTGTTCTTTTTGTTTCTTTTGCTTTCTTTTGGATAACGAATGCTAACGGCATAATAAATATTTTTGACCTTAAGCTGGAATATTTGAGTGGTATGTTTCTTCATCTTAGTCTTTTTATGTTGTACTGTATAATATTCTGCAATCAAATAAACCATGTACATTTTTATACTAGAACACTTAATTGGTAAGTGTTAACTTTTGTGTATACATTGAGTTGACTTTGAACTTTGTAGCATTGCCCTTTGTTATATTTCTACTTTCTATGCCTTGTTTCTGATCTTTCTGTACAGAAGGGGTCAATGCATAAGAATCTCTTTAGTCATGTAGAATTACGAAATTACTTGCTAAAGGCTTTTCGATTAATTATTTAGTATTGACTGTGGAAATTGTGGATAATTATACTCTCTCCGTTCCAAAATAAATGCGTTTTAGCTAAGTTTTTTTAAATTATGTACATAAATGATTATGAAAGTTTACCTATATTGAACGTACTCAACCAAGGGTAATTCAGTCTTTTTTATCTAGCTTCTTAACTTTGCATAATTCTAAAACGACATTTATTTTGGGACTAAGGGAGTATATTGCTAATGGCTTTCCTAATGCTGTATTTTAATTTATTTATCAGGTAATTATGCACGAGCCAAACGGGTTCTCTAGCGCCACAACTAATGATCCGTGGGGCGAAATCTCCGATTCCAACAGTAGCAGTCGCCATTTTCCGATCAAGCATCCAACGAACAACGGCAGCCACTCGGCCTCAAAGTTCAAAGGCGTGGTGAGTCAACCCAACGGGCATTGGGGCGCACAGATATACGCTAACCATCAACGTATTTGGCTCGGAACTTTTAAGTCCGAGACGGAGGCTGCAATGGCGTACGATAGTGCTGCAATCAAGCTCCGTAATGGCTTCACGAATCGGAACTTTCCATGGACCAACATTACCGTCCGTGAACCGAACTTCCAGGACCAATTCAGCACCGAGATGGTCCTTGCCATGATCAAGGATGGCTCGTACGCAGCCAAGTTCTCCGATTATCTTAGGGCTGAAGATCGACCGGGCCACAATTGGGGAACCCTACACGGCACTGTTGGCGTTAATTTGAGGCAACTTTTCCAGAAAGAGCTCACGCCTAGCGACGTAAGCAAGCTTAACCGGCTCGTGATTCCGAAAAAGTACGCTCTGAAATACTTCCCGCCAATTTTCGATTTCAAGGAGCGGAATGGGGACAGTGTGGATGATATAGAGCTCATGTTTTTCGATAGGTCGATGAGGTCGTGGAATTTTCGGTATTGTTATTGGAAGAGTAGCCAAAGTTTTGTGTTCACAAGGGGGTGGAATAGGTTTGCAAAAGAAAAGGGGTTGAGATCAAGGGATAGGATTATTTTCTCGTCGTACGAGTGTAACGAGCACAAATTCTGCATGATTGATGTGGAATACGAGGAAGGAGGACGGGGTGGGCCCGTTGTCGAAGATGAGGAGGCGGTGAAAATTGAAATCGGGCAACCAGGGTTGAACGGGGATATTAGTGATGGTGAAAGAATGGATTTGCAAATGGATGTTGAGATGGGTGAGAATGAGATTGAAGGACAAAAGAAAGGTCTTAGGCTCTTTGGTGTGCAAATTGCTTGACCATGTTTTTTGCTCTGAAAATTATTCGATTTCTCAAGACTTTTTTTTTATTTTGGGATGCTACATTAATTGTTTTTCGATTAGCATTTTTTGAGGTATTGGTTCTTCAATCAGGTGGAATGATTCTGCTATAAGCAGTTTAATTTTGCTATTTCTATTTCTAATTGGTTCAACAAAATGTTGCAGTTTGAGGTTTTTTTTTTTTTTTAAATCAAGAATAGTAGCTTCTTCTTCAATGATTTTTTTTCCCTGGATTAATTGTTCTTTAGTGATGTCTGAAGTTTTATTTTTATTATTATTATTATTATTATTATTATTATTATTATTATGTTTGAAGAAGGAAAGACTCAAACTTTAAACGTTACTCAAACTGAAATCCACTACTAGTAATTGTAATAAGAAATTGTATTAAAAAAAAAAGGGAAAATATATTATTCCAGAAATTGTAATCAATACACGTATATAAACCAGACAGAAGGCTTCATGTATCCAGAATAACAGGCTTCATCTTGCAAGCTTCCAATTTAGCAAAATACTAGAACCAGAATGCAACATCAATATCCAGTAAAAATTTGTAATTTACAGTGAATTTGTTCACAGAACAATAATCTGTATGCTGATCGAAGCGCAGCAAATATATATCTACCCCATCGAATCAATCAGTTATCGCTCCATTTGTTGTGATACCCAAATATTGATGAGACATTCAATCAAAAATCTGATGAAAATTTGTCAAAACAACAAAACTAATCATCAACAAAATGATAGTAGAATTAACTAAATGCAATGATAATGCAGCTAGCTAGTAAAGGGTATACCTGAATTCAGTTGATTGTCAAATACATTTACCAATCAATAACCAAATAGTACAGAAAGTAAATAGCATTGCCTCACGGATGAATGAATGGAAGATCCCATTTATGAAAATTAAATTTTGTAGAATCAATCCTTGGCTTCATAACACAATGGAATATCGATACTAATTACAACTTAACTTACAAAGAGGATTTTCAATTTAATCAATGAATTCATATCTTTCTCAATTCTACCTATCTTTCTCAAATTAAAGAGGATATCGTATTCAGAACGTTACCAGCAGCAAAAACGAATAATTCAGATAGGTAACAATAAAATAAGAGCAAAAACTCACAAATTGAAAAGTGTGAGACACAAATATGATGAGGTGGACAAGAAAGGGCCGGGGGGGGGGGGGTGGAAATTAACTCTCACGCACACATATATATAAGAGCGGCTTGATGCTAAGACTACGATACATTTGGTAAACGTAATAGTTAATTTATCTGACTGCATCGAGGGTCTAAATGGTGAAATTACAACCAGTCACTAGTACTATTAAATAGTTTTCCCATCATGTCATCTTACTAGTAAGAATACACATATAATGTTCATTTTGTGAATCATGACATTCAACACACATTCCTTGTGTTCCCTACAATTTCGGATGAAATAAAATATAACAAATCCACGTGAAAATTACTTTTCATTAACCAGCGAGAATGGAAAAGAATTACCGCAAAGATGGCAGTGATCAAAGCTAGACTTCATTGGTGCTCGATGAGTAACGAAATGCATCCCCTCTATTAAGGTGGCGAAGCTATAAGAGGAAAAAAGAGGATATACGTTTAATATTTGTAGAAGAGATACCAATATTAGCATGTAAAAGAAATTGCAACATATTTTCAACTCATCTCATAGGTTCTATTTTTTTAGTCTGAATTTCTATAAATAATTTCAGACGACAAATCATTCCTAAGATTCACTCAATGCATAAGGTTTCATTAGTAGTTTCAGGACACTAATATATTGAAACAAAATTATAAAACTCAACCCATGGTTTGATCAAATCACGGGTACATCCCTTTAAATTTTTGAAATTGCATCCAGGTTTATGACCAACAGCGGCATTAGTCAGAAGGCCTTAACGTTTGGATAGAGAGATTTGAAATACATGATTTGAAATGAATGAGTGGATTTGAAATCCACCAATATTGCTCAAAAATTAGTTCAAATGAAAGTCATGGATTTCAAATTCATATCTATCCAAACACCACCCATGAATTTAATAGTGTGGATTTCTATCCTTCCTCAAATCCTCCCATCCAAACACAACCTAAGTTTATTCTGATTATAATCATTACTATCCTTGAAACCTTTCAAGTTTTCCACCCACACCTCCATACTTCAAGATAAATTATAAAATATCTTAGACATTATGGACACTTTAACAACTCACAAAACAAATTAAATCTTATGTCCTAAATTCATATTTATGTCACCATACCATAAAGAATAAGATGAGAACTATCAATCCCAAGTGGTAGAGGTCTAGAGAAGGGTGAATAAATCTCTAGAACTTTTAATACAATATGTAGTTTCTTTGTTATTGGTTGTAAGAAATATGTCTTGAAACAGAATTTACACTAAGGATACTAGATTTATAGTAAGCTTACAAATTATAGAGAGCCAGTTATAATTACTTAAAGAAACTTTTGAATTATGCAGTGGAATAAATGTTCAACAGTCACCAGAAACTTCTTGCAGTAATACTATGCAAGGTAAGCAGTTTATGCACTTTGTGTGAAGTAGCAATAAATACACAACAATATATATGGTTTGAAAGTGGAGTAATCTTGCTACTCTTTGTTAACTACTCCTTATATTCTTCTTCCCTAACTAGTCTTTTGCTACAAAGAGTAACAACTTGGTCGAAGACTCAAATGTAAGATGCAAATGTTAAGGAGGTGGATATAATTTTTGGAAAACAAAAACATCTACTTGTATTTTGTATTTAGTCCAGACCCTAATTAAAATCAGGTATCCGTACTTATTTCTGTACTGTATAGTAAACAGTATTTCAAGGGCTGCTAGGCATTGTCTACTCAATTCAAATGACTGATTAGGTATTAGTATGCAATGGAGAACCTAATTCTGAACTTACAACTAAAACAATTAAATATATAACCGTTATCTCGGAGAATTCAGAGAAAGCAAAACTAATTAATTTTAAGAGTAAGTGTATTTATCCAATCAAACATTAGTTCAATCAACCATTGTGACATGATCAAGTTGGTGACAAATTAAACAAGTAAAAATAACCCATCAACAGATTGACTTCAAGGGCAGATATGCTAATTGCACAGTTACTTGATATATCTTATGCTTTAGATTATTCCTCCTGTTTGAAGTATTGATATATATAGGTTGTCAGATCAATATAAAGCATCTCACACGTGAGATAAAAGGATTGCAATCATGTTCATCTCTTTTTTCTTCATATAATGTACTAAATTTAAAACAGCACAACACCCTCACTCCCATCAAACCAAGCTACTATTAAAACTATTATCCAATCAAGAATGAACCACCACACAGTTGTTTTCATCGATCACCTCCCATGTACCACTTGCTAATCAAGCAACTTCACCACCATAGTGGACAAGTAGTATTAGCATTGCCTATATATGACTGCAGCAATGACAACACAGCTATTAATTTCAACAACTTTCGCACCATATGTTAGCAGCACAAGATCGGACTTAGTTATGAAGGGCACTTGGCTTCCCCAGCTTAGAGTAAACCATATTAGTAATCATGCTTATGGATGTTCTTCCTCTAAAAACCTCTCATACACACAAATCCATGTAAGTTGTGTGTGAAAATGTCGTTAGATGTTATACCTAATGTGTATTAATTTCGCCTGGTGTAGCATGTAATGCACTAAGTGAAGAACATAAAAAAAAAAAAAAAGACTTGTTTCACTAACCTCCAGCTATTATTACATCATGAAAGATCACCTTAATATCACCTTAAAGCACTCCAGCCTATTTCTAAAGAATAAATGATCAGGATTTAGCGGGTTTTACTAGATAATCCCATGAATCTAATTGTTATTAACATTAACACTGAACTAAGTCTTCCCTATAATTTTCCTTAGAGCATTGTTCTTGATGAAGAGAGAAGGCATCCAACACGACAGAAGCCAAGTGCTAATTCAAAATCAAAAAAAGAAGAATCCTAAAAAGATATAAGAATGATGAATCAATCACCAGCAAAATTGAGTCCAATACATTTAGGCTGATATAAAATTGATTCATGAGTGCCTTTGCATGAGAACTCACATAATTCTTTGCATCAGGTGTGCTTCGGTGCATTCTAAAGAAAGGAAAATAGAATATGCAACTACTGCATGTAACCTACACGGCATGTAGAATCTTGACTTATGCATATGACTTGGGTAATCTACAAGGGGTGGAGGATTATGTTCTAGTTATTTGATTCTTCATCCACATCAAAGAAGATTCGGTTTTGATATTGAACATATATTTTTTCTTCCATGCCTACTGATTTAGTAGAGATAGAGGATATGATTAAACGAATCAAGTTGATAGAGCTAGTAATATATAAATGCCCTTCCTGGTTACGTATTGAAGCATTTCCTGTATTATGGTAAATGTGATTGCAGTGTCAAAATGAATTTTTAGCGAGTCTATTATTTTCTTCAAGCTAAAAAATGTTTCAAGTTAACTCGCTTTTCTAGTTACATAAACTGAATTATGCGATACTTTAGTGTGACTTGTGAGTTTTGTAACCAAAATTGTAGTTATCTGTGGCATACTGAAATGGAGATTGTGAATGCAATTGGTGAGGACCTAGTCCATAAAACTGCGGTTAATACACTTCAAAAATTCTAGAATAGACCAGTGAAAATGAGTAGTTTGGCTAAAGTGTTGGCCAATCACCAGTGCATGGATTAATTGTGTCGTAATATCACAAGAGAGGGGGATAAAAGCTTGACCTAATGACCTTAGGCACAGATGTTAAACCATTTTCCAACCAAATGACCTTAGGCAGACGTTAAACCATTTGTCAACCCCATCTAGCTTTTTAACATTCTTAATAGAACTCAAGTTTAAAATATTAATTTTATGAGAATAATTCATAATCTTTCTAGCTTAGTTTGGTTGATGTTAATATTAAAAATTTATCTTCCAAACTATTTATCTTCCCGTAAAAAATAAATAAATAAACTAGCCACTTACTGCACCCCCAAAGGCTGATGGGATATTCTAGGGAAGCTTAGGTCAAATACTAATATGTTCTCTTCAGATTTGCATATTTAGATAGATTATACTCTGTTAGTTTAGTATTTGTAATACCAGTATTTTTGTTATGACTCAGACATTCATGTAATCACTTTGTTTAAGTTGGATATTTTCATTATCTTGAGAATTACTGTTATATACCTTCCTAGTTGATCAGTTAAAACACAAAAGATTTTCACTAATCAACATCATAATGATAAGTCATTATATAATGATAATTAAGGAATAGAAGTTCTAGTTGCAGTTCCATCTTACTAGGGTAGAAATTTGTAACAGATGGTGGAAAAAAAATTACAATGATCGATGTCAAAGGACATATGTTAGACCTGAAACAGCATCTTGGTTGCTTTAGTAACATTTATAGAAAGTGTAAGGCAATGAGGGCTCACCAAAACATAGGGTCCATAAATCAATGTAGAACAACAACCTCATCTGTATTCAAAAATTTGAACGAATGTCAAAATAATCAATAGTTGATCAGCTTAAACTGTGTCAATGGCTAAACTGAAGCAAGATATGTTAAACATTTACTGCTTAAATCATAATAGACCTAGCAGTAACATTGAATGACATCAGTTGTAGTAAAGTAGACTTAGGGCGTGCTTGGTATGCAACTTTGCAACTAAGCAATGGAAATGGAATGAATTGAGAGTGTTTGATACACACCTTTGATTCCTGCTACAGTTGTTTTAAATCCTAATACTAAGGAATCAACGATTCATCAGGTTTTCCTAAGGAATGACTTTCATTCCACAACTATATTTTCTAAAACAAAAAATTAATTAAGTTGATTTCATTCCTAAAGAATTTTGGTAAACCAAACAACACAAATTTAAAGAGAATATTCATTTCATTCCTCACTACTATCATTCTCATTCCTCACTACTATCATTCTCATTCCTTTTCTCATTCTTTGAAACATACCAAGCGTAGTTCTCAAAACACTTGACAAATCTAAAAGAAAGTAAATACCAACTTTTTCAAATTTGCTACACAAGTCGAATTTCATTTATAAAGATAGGTATGTTCCCTTGAATATCCATTAGGTTTACCTTATCAAGCTAGAAATCCTTGTAAAATTGTCTATGTTTGAGTTTCCCAACCTTCCTTAAGATAGAAACTAACCACACCATCTAATATATTTTTTCATGATATAGAATAAATGGAAGCAACCTATCTGGATAAAAGGCGAGGCACAAACCCTTTGGGGAATAGTGCTTTATTTCAGTCTGATTTCGAGGATAGACCTCATTCTAGGGGGCGGAGCAAGAAACAAGTATGGGTTTTCAAAATAATCAAATGATGTTTAGTAAGTAGGTTATGTTTCAATCAAGACACTAAACACATCACTCATTTACTCGGACTAACTTGAACTTGCGCGACTGGGAATTTTGTTTGCATTCATATTTGACAACTTCTGATTTACAAAATCCTAACAAAAAATCCACAGTCACATCTAGAAGAACGTCAACCCACCAGAACTATCAAGATTTTCACAGTGCTCTCCAAAACTATAATTAGTCACTACAACTTACCTCCAATGGGACCATAACATCATGAACTAGTCATTACATTCAATACTTGGAAACTTCTTTGGATAAAACTCAATGGTCGACTCTTTGTCCTCTAACTTGTTTCTATATTCATAATTCGCATTTTGAGAATGGAAACATAGGCAAAAAAATCCAAGGTGTTGAAATGTCTTTAGTCAGCATTATAGAAGGGAGGACTTTTAGCCACTTTATAGCGCTATGGTTTCAACATTTCGTGGGAAGTTTTCGGCATTTAAGTTACCATGTGTGCTTGCTTTTTTGGTTCCTCCTAAGCAACTACTTTATTTCAAACAAGGTGTCTTAAGAAAAAAGCCAGTCAAGCTATCATATTGAATCAGAACAATGTAATGTAAGGATTCCAGCAGTATTCTTATCATAACTTAAGTTACTTAACAAATGGAAATTGGCCTACTTCTCCCTTTTTTTTCTGTGAAAATATATACTATGCCTATTCCCTAAACAAAGTCGTATTTGCCACAACAAACGTGCTAACTGAAGAATATCCTTTCTCTCAAAATTATATGTATGCAAATAACAGAAAATATTAATCAGATTTAAAATCTTTCTGTACATCATGGATCTATGCCATTATATCCATCTCATGTTGATTTACTTGATCACTATCTCGAACATACAATCAAAAATGCAAAAAATTGCCCTTTGTCACATCTCAACACTTACTGTATGCTAGATCAAATCCATCTAGGGCAATCCTGCAAAGAAATATCGCTAACCAATGCACCGTTCTTCAACCCCTTTCTCCACCATTTTATTCCCATGACATTTCCAAATATACGAACAATTACATCTTTATGTACATGATATATGTTCATAAAGATATCCATTTCAATTAACTTCCTAAGTGCGTCTACTCAATGATCATGGCATGACTAGGCATTAAAATGATCTTATAGTTATAATACAAGAATATGTATGACAAAATGAGGTTGATTTGGTGCTAAACAAAGGCCTAATTATTTAATTTCATCGTCTACCATACAATACTTTTACAATGCAATGCCAATTATAGGATAAATTTGTTCAAGGTCGCCAAATCAAGCTTTCCCAGCTAATTTCATAATCATGTGATCATCAAACCAATTCATTGAAACATAATCCACACCGATTTCCTCCTGTAGAGAAAAAAACATTTAGGTTTTGTCTTTTCCCCACATATCATCATTGCACCTTAAGCTTAAGTCCAATATGAGTACTATACTTAAGTCTCAAACTATTTACTAAATATTTCATCTAATAGGGAGGTACATTCAGGAAAGAGAGAATGGATTTGTCATGCTAAAAAAGAAAACGAATCCCCACTTAGCAGGTACTCTATACGGAAATCAATTCTTAACATTATATAGTTCATCCCAGGTAAGAGAACACAAAAATCAAATATAACCACAATAAATCATAAAATTAATATCAAGAGAATTATACTGGTTAAGGTCAGAAATTACCATTTTTAGGGACCATGATCTTGAAAATCAAGTTATGCATAGGCCTAGACCAAGAAAAACTGCACAGTTTAGGAAATAAGATTAAGAGATTTTTGGTGATTCTTTCAGACAAGAATCACAAATTCCATACCTATGTGTTAAGAAATTATACCCACGGTCGATCTCTCGTTGACTCGTCCCACCACTCGGTATAGAATAACTCAGTCGCATCAAGGCCAAATTCAAGAAAGAAAACTGAATAGCTTAGCAAAAGAACGAACTAATCACATAAAATATAACCGAATTTAAACATTCTATTTCAATCAATTTGGACAGAAAGAACTAAATAGATCGATTAAGCAAAACACTTACCAAATAATACATCGATTAACAAATCACTGTTCCTCTACAGCTGAAGAGAGGAATAACTGACGTACACTTAAAATTTCACCTTTATATTCCATTTAGCAATAGGCTCAAAATAGGAAAATAAAATACTAGTTAATTTTCTTTAAAATCAAAGCAGTTAGCAGGTGTACCTTTCGTCATCACCAGCATCGATCAAAGGACGATTCCCAGCTCCATCACAAGGACTCCATTACATCATAGAATAATCATCCAGAAAAATGCCAAAATACAAGGAAAAGGGGTTTGAAGATTCTTATATGATCGATCTGAGATGAAATCCCTACAAAGAGAGGGGTAGATAATGTTGAAAGGGCATTGATTATGTGTGTGTGTGTGTTTGTTTGTTTGAAGAGTGGTGTGTGCTAGTTAAAACTTAAATGCAGTGGCAGTGAGTAACCGGTGGATAATCTAAACTCTATGGCCATCAAACGTGTGTAGAGAGAGAAACACAACATGAGAAAAAATCTGTCTGAAAAACCAGAAAGGGGTAGAGAGAGAAGGTGACAGAAAAGAAGTGAGCACACGCATCCACACTTGTATACTCTATACAATTGCCTGCGTATGCTCACTCTCTTCTGTCAATTCTTGATTTCTCTCTCTCTCTCTCTAATTCTCCACCCCTTCACCAAAAACCTCTAATCTTGATCTTCAGATCTGAAAACCAAAAATCAACCCTTTTTTCATTTCTGAAGATCAAATCACTATTAGGGTTTCTATTCTTAGCCATGGGAGACAACTCTGCGTGTAGTCCTCAACAGACCATCTCGTTTTCAAGAAAGCACACATAGCAGACAATACTTGTACCACTCAATCTCGTTCATGCCATACATCGAACAGTTGATGTTCAAGAATCAAGATTCACTGAATTTGTTCTCTGGGGTCTCAACAGCAAAGAATTAATTGCATGGTGGGGGTGTAGACTTTTGATCCTCACCACTTGTGGTAGCATCTAGCAACTTGCTCAGTCCATTAATGGCGACGTACTAAAGAGACATGAAGAAGATTGTCGGATTCTTCGAGAATCCGATGACAATATCAAGATTGGACTTTCGCGCTGTCGTTTGATGGGGTTTGCGGGGCCGACGTGGAGGAATGTGGAGCGTTGGATTGGTCTGGTGGATTAGTGGATGGTGGGCCATTTTTGGAAGTTGTTAGTTGATGAAGACGGATTAAAGGACCATCAACTTTTGGGATTAATTTAACTATGCCTTATCTTCTCGATATCACAAATTACTTATCCATGCCTCGGGATGTAACACTATATACCACAGGTAGTTTCGGGCTATAATCCAATCCATATTTTTTATTTAATTTTTTTAGTCTTGAAAATATAACTATCGAGTATTAAATGATATATTCAAGAATATAGTAGTATTTAGGGGGTGTTTTGAAAAAAATTGTATGGTTGAGAAAGTGATTATAGAATAATCAGTTACTAGCAAAAATAGTAAAAATAGATTGTGTTTGCAAAATAATTTTAAAAGCTAATTGAAGTAAAATTTGAAGTGTTTGCTAAATAAGTTATACATGTGATTGACAAAGATAAAATTGGAATAAAAAAATGATATTTTTTTAAAATTTAATTGAGAATTTGTCAAAGCAACTCAGCCCGCTTTTGGATTATAGATTCTAGTAGATTTTATAATTTGCTAGAAGAGAATTAAAACACTAAAAACTGATTCATAAAACTTAAATACGTGATGAAAACTGTCAAAATTTCTTGCAAACACCCCTTAGTATATTGAATAATTTAATTCATCTTTTCAATAATTTTCTTAATTCGTGTCAAAAGTTCAACTGGTCTATGTATATGGGATGCAGTGAGTAATTTCTATGCAATAAATTCATTTGAATTTGAACCGATCAAAATTAGTAGGACTAATTATGTTTTTTAATTTTGTATCATAAAGAAAAATAAAATGAATTAGTAATATTCTATAAATTTGTCCTACACATCATATTATGTGAAATATATCGGCTTTAGGTCAGACCCATTAAAAGCCCTACCGCAACTCCTCTCAAATTGACTCGATTTATATGCGATATCTTCTTCTCTTACATTTTTTCATCCAACTTTTTTTATTTGGAGATTTTTCAATTATTTGTACTTTTTGTTTCTATTGTTTCTTTCCTCGAACACTTCTCTCATTCTCTCATGACTAGTTTGCCTTTTGGATGATATTAGTTGGGAGTGTATTTTGTCATCCAATTACATATTTGATTAAACTCACAATTTCTTTTAAGTGGAAATGTGTCTCTCTAACCAATAATCATAAGAAACATAAGTGTTTTATCCACTTCATAAAAAAACTAGTTTTTTATCCAATTTATTTTCCAAATGCCTTAAATGCTCCTGCTTTGTGATCTAACACAAATTTCATGATCTAACATGAATATCGTAATCTAACTTGAGTTTTATGATCTAATGTCGGGTATTTTTATGATCCAACATATGGTACCTTCATAATCTAATTATCTATATCTGATCATTATGATCTAACTCGAACTTTGAGATCTAATATGAATTTTATGGTCCAACCTAAGGTACCTTCATGATCTAATTAAACAATATTGCTACCTAATTATCATGATCTAACTTGAGCATCAAGATCTAATATGAACATCTAGATCTAATTTGTGCTCTAAATGAGTGAGAGCACTTTTCCTTAACCAAAATACACCTACTTAAGTTTTAGTGATTTGGTCTCGAATATGAATATGAAACATATATTTTTACAAAGTGGGTGTTTCTTATTTTGTGTTTACACATTGCATAGAAAAATCACACACTCCCCACCACAATTCTTTAATTCTCTTATCATTTCATCTTAACCTAAACCATCAAAATCATAATGACATAATAAATAAAACAAAATTTCTTTTCAACCCAAAAAAAGAAAGTTTAGTCTTGAGTCTTGAAAACAAAAGATCCATAAGTGCATAAATTTAGGGTCATACCATGAGGTAAAAATTCTTGTAGTGGTTCTTGATCTAAACCATTCTTTAAAAAAAAAAAAAAAAAGAAAGAAAGAAAGAAAGAAAAATGAGGCAAAATAATTCTGGGCCGTGAGAACAGAGAAGAGTAACTTTCAGCCCAAATGTTTGTGCCCAGTAGGAATTAAAATATGGTTGGGCCAAATTAATTTACAGCCCAATAATAAAAAATTCTCCTTCTTCTCATCCAAGAAAAGAGAAAATTAAATTAGATCAGTGAAGCGAGAAATTCCGATTCTGGAGGAAAATGGCGTTGGAAGCTTACGCATCTCATGGCCCCGATAAAGTTCACACAGATGTTCTCTCACAAGCAAGATCAGCTTGCTACAAGGTTAGTTTCGCCGCTATATTTCTATAAACCATTGTTGATTTCATGTCTGTGTTTGTGATATATATAATTATGATTTCTATATGTTTCAAAAATCGAGTTGAGAGGGCTAACGAAAGATTTAATTTTAATGGTGGAAGGCGCGGGATACATTCTATTCGTGTTTAGAGAGTCAATCAAACAAGAAACCCACAGAAATTGCGTGTGTAGGGATGCTTTACCCAGCTGAATGCAAGAAAAATAGGGAGGAGTATGAGAAGATGTGCAGACCCACTTGGGTAATTCTCTGTAATTTTGATGAAATTTTGGTGTTTTCTTGATGAATTTTGAAATTAGGTTTTTTTGATTTTATGGAAATTTTTTGGCTGTAGGTGAAGCATTTTGATCGGCAGTATTGTGCTAAGAAGAGGGTTCATAGACTTTTGGATGATAACGAGTCGAGACGAGGTCCGTTGTCACTTCCGCAGCCTTATACATTTAAACCCCCTTGTTCGTGTTGATTGTGATTGGAATTTTCATGTTAGGGCTATCAGTTATCATAGCATTGTAAATCAGTTGGCTAACGAATAATGTTTCCATTGTGGCAAAGATATTGCTCAAAATATAGGAAACTTTTGAATAATGTAGCTTGCTAATGATTCTTACTTGTTTTTCCAATGAAAGATGATTGTTTCTGATGGATAGGTTTTGGTTTATTGATGTTGAATTAGTGTGTTGGTGTGAAAATTTGAGAAAGAAATGCTTTGTAGAGAAGTTGAAATTCATGGCTTATTAGCTTGAGTTGAATTTGGCAGGAGTGTAAGGTTTGGTCCCTCGAGGAAGAGGAGACTGAAGATTGAACCGCGTTTCAGTTATCCTCGTAAGTTAATGGGGATTTCTTGCTTTGATCGCATATTAAACTTTCAAGAGTAAGAGAAGTTTTTTATTTGTGTGGAATCTGTTGCTTTTGGTGTTTACATATAAAGTTGATGGAAGGTTTATTTGGTCGAAATGGTTGAAAGAGAAATGACCAATAATGTGTTAGGATGTCTGTTTGTTTGTTGTAAAAGCTTAATTTAGCGGATGATATCACTTCGACATTAGAATTTTTGCTTTTCTGCTATATTATCTTCATAAAAGAGAATGAATGGTTGCTGCTATTTTGCTCCATTTTCATTCAAGTGTTTCTGAGAGGAAGTGCTAGGTGTTTTATGCTTCAACTTTCATTTATATGTAGACTATCAAAGTGCAGATTCTCTAAGGTTGCATTTGAGCTTATCATATGAATCGATTGAGTTTTTATTAGATGAGTTCATCCTGTAATGATTTTGGACTTAGCTAAGCTCCCTTGGATCTAAAATATAGTCTTTATATGTAATCATTTGAAATCTTTACCCAAATTCCCTTCTCGAATTTATTCCATCACTCCCAGTGCTATCTTTATGTGATGTATACCCTTTTCTAAAACATGGGATCGAAGCATGGTGTCGAATAGAGTATCTATCTTGTGTGGTGAGACGTTTAAATGTCATACTTCTTTCAAGTTAATTCTATCTACACTTTATGCAATGTACTTGAAAGCATTCAATATATAATTTTATTCAAAGGTGTCATTCATGGTTGAAAGCATTTGTGCGATATCATACATGTGATCATGTGTGACATTTTTAAATAAAATTAATGTTGGGTGGTTATTTTGCACAAATGCTGTGACATTTTGTGCAATTTTCTCATAATCTTTTTATACCTACTCTGAGATGGTAGTATGCGCTTTGTTAGGAAGATGGAATTGTATTTAATTCTTGACTGTCTTACATTATTGAGAAAATAGTTGTATTTAGATGATGATATAATATACTCCAATAGTTTTAAAGTTCTGTTCATGTACTATGTAAAATATATTATTCCTAACTTTTATTTTAACATAAGGTGATGCTGTTTTAATTAGTTCGATAGTGTTGCAATTGGACTAAAATTATGCCTAACATTTTGCCTTGTAGACTGATATCAATCAAATGCCCTCATTTCTTACATAGCCTTAATTCTGAATTCACTTCTAATTTTAACGTATTTAAATATAAAAAAATGGTGTACCTAAAAAATTACTGCAACACCACCTAATTTGAATGTCTGATTGGTCACAAACAAATAATGGTAGTGACTAAAATCTGATTGGACAAAATTGCACCATTTGCCATTTTCTTCGTACTTTATTTGGACCATCATTCCTCTACTTCATCTACTTCCCCAACTACTATTTAACACAAAATCATCCAAATTATGCAACCTGCCTCAACCAAACATACAAATTTGATTATCATTTGGATAATAAAATTCATAATATTTGTAAGGGGTGATTGACCAAAAAATCACAAACTTTTTCTAAAATTGAATCTACTACATGTAATAAATATATATTAATTGACCTAGAAACACGAATTTATAGATATAAAAGATGCCTGAAATCTGCTTGTTGGTTACGGATGTATGTGATATTGAAAGTCATGTTAAATTTGTAATTTAGAAAAAAATTGTGATTTTTGCGGCAATTACCTCACTTTTTAAATTGTAATAACTCTCATATGATCATATTTAGAGATGCCAAAATTGTTTGTTCTTAAATGGGAAAGACACCCCCGCCCTGCCTACGTCAACAAGGCGGAGATGAGTTTGAGTTCCCAGCCCCGATCATCTTTGTTGAATCCAACCTCGATCCCGATCTGTGTACATATATAAATTTTTATATACTACATATATGAAAAAATATAGATATTTTCTTAAAGAGTAGCAACTCAAGATCTTTAATATTACAAAAATGTTGGATGGGATTATACCAACTTGCAATCCGAGTTATTCCGTAGTGGTGTGTTGACAAAATAAAAGATGTTGATATTGCACCAAACAACCATACAAGATTATTGTTATTATTTTGTGGGTGCAACACAAAAATCATGTGTGAAACATAATATTTCTGTATGTATGTTTCTCCAAAGTATGCCACTTTCTTCATGAAGACGTGCCTCCATCTACAAACTCATAAGGGATTTTTGAATTCTTTCGTTGGAAATTGGAGCAGTGATCAGGTATATTTTAAGGTGTTGCAAATTTTTATATTTTTGTGTTGGAAAATATATACACCTAATAATACAGTGAAGAATTAGGTATGAGTTCTTAATATACTTAAATTTTTCTTAATATATTCGTAATATGGTCCTACTTAAATTTTTATCTTATAATTAGAACTACCAGATCTAACTAGTTCACGAATTTAAGTTTGAGGGGGTCAAAGCTTTTTCTCCATATTTTTTCGAGAATTCAAAAGGATGGAATAAAACCTAACAAAGAATAAAAACATAAATCTATAGATAAATATTAAGACTAGGAAATAGGCTTAAGAATTTTCTTTTCTTTTCTTTTTTTTGATGAAAAATAGGCTTAAGATTTAAGATATACATAAGTGGGTTCAATTTTTATTTTTATTTCCTATTAATTGAGTTATGGTAGAGATTTGGGTAAGTTTCACGGATCTCATTTCATGAGACGGGTATTGTCCGATTGATCAACTTAATTGGGGTCACATAATGTTTTTGTGCATTAGGTAATACTTTTATGTGTATCATATAATACTTGTAAGAAATTATAATTTTGATAAATAATATTATGTAGTGTATGTACATAATACAAAAATATTATTTGATATAAGAAAATATAAAATAATATATAAAAAAGTATTATATGATATACGATGCACGAATGAGGGAAAAAAATAGCTAGGATTCGCGTGTTTTTCATGGTCCGACGCGATCCGATCCACCTCATGGATCTCATAATACAAAAATATTACATGTTTTATATTTTGTATCAACGTGTTTCCTTATAACTCAACTTATCTTACATAATGGGATTGATGGAACGAACTTACGCAAGATTCAGTTCTTAAATAATGGTAACTCCTTACCATTGTACGAGATTTTTTTTATTATTATTATTTTCTAACATACTTCCGTTTCATATTTTCTTTTGCTATAATACACAATATGCACAAATAATTCTATTTTAGTTTTCCAATAATTTCGCAATGTTTGCTTCTAAGAAGAAATTATATTTATTTACATGTAACATATAGGAATAAAATATAAAGTTAAAACATGGTATAGAAATATAATATAGACTATCTGAACTGACCTTACAGCCATAATACATGCTACAAGTCTTCAAGACGCCACTCGTATATCCTAAACCTAATTGATAATACGAATTAAATGAATTTTGAATTTATAAAATTAGATTAGTACAACCAGAATCTCACCTATAAAAATTCCTGAAAAAAATAAAAATCTGACCTATAAATTAACACCTAAAATATCTTAGAATATATTCTAACAGTATGCATTTTATTATTTAAAAATAGGCAACTTCTAAAGTTGCTCACATTATTAAAGAAATTTACCCTTAAAAAATAGGGTACTTTTAAAAGGAAAAAAAGTTGGGAGGTTGACTTTAACCTTGTTCACATTGTCTTCTAGAAGATTCAGAGGAATTACTCACCGGAATCCATTACATTCAAGTAAACCTCAACTTTCACTGCACATAATATTTTTACTAAAGATTTTGTACCAAAATTCAAAGTATTAGATTAAAATTCTACTATGACCAGAAAAATAAAAAAAGAAAATAATATAAAGTATGAAATAAAGCTAAAAGAATTAAATCAACTAAAAGTCTCAAATGACCCTAGTTACTCATTCTTTCCCAAAAACTGCCAAGGCAGTCTCTTCCCATCAAAAATAGTAGTCATATTTCAAAGCATTTTTACCTGGAAAGACTGAGTTGATATTTTGGATGATGAATAAATGAGGGACATAATAAGTAAGCTTTGATGACTTATTGTACCTTTGATTGATTTGATGATTTAATAAGTTAGGCAAAGTAGCATTGATTCCTCGAGTAAAAACTCTTGCTAGACTGACTCACAAGTCTAATTTCATGAAAAAACTGGTCAATTCAAATTTAGATTTTAGTTTGCGTATAGAATTATATCCATATATGACCGTCTCATATTTTTCTCTATAAACTCTACAGTGAGTATCAAGTTTCCTTAATACAAATTTGGTGATGAAGAAATGTTCAACAAAAATTTGTAGCAAAAACCATTTATTAGATTTAAAACATGCAAGTCGATATACATTTCAAAGTTAATTTAGCTAAAACCGATCCGTTAAGGAAGCCGTTAAAACTACTCCAACTTGGAAACACCGGTGGCGTCATGACCACCATTCGTGATCGACTGGACCGTCAAACCCGACAAGCTAGGTGACAAGGGGCCGCCAGCTTCTCCGTTAAGGAGTGGGTTGTGGGAGGGAGGCGTAGAGCGAGACGTGGTGGTGGAGATGGCGGTGGCAAGAGAAATGGGCATGAGGCAGAGCCCTTTTCCTTGAAGATACTGCATAGCAGAACCCATGTCCTCCTCCATCAGCTTCACCACCTGCTGCTCCGCCACCGTCGTTCCTTCGTTGTTTGATGATGACGCCGTCTGCTTCCCGTTACCGCCCCGTCCCTATGCACCACGTGTAGGTTTAGATATACTTTCATTTGTAAAAGTTAATTCCGTCTTTATTACAATATATGTACATATTTTTCATAGATAAAATATGAGATTGAAATATAATACGAATTGAAAGACTCAAATTGAAGTTCCAATGATTGATCAACAAGAAACTTTGTCACATTAGCTTGACTTATTAGACAACTGAAAGGAAAGGGAGAAGAAGAGTGGGAGGGAATCTGGAAAGGGGGTACCTTTTGCTTTCATCCTTGTACATTAAAGGATAGTTTTTAAAGAGTTGTGGGGTTGGTAATGTTTGGTGTATTCAAGAAAAAAATGATGTCTTTTAGGTGAGGCAGTTCTTTTCCTTCCCAATTTCTTTATATGGAAAACCTCTATGTTTTTTATGCTCTCTCTTTGTCCTCGTTCATTTTGGTATCTCTTCTCCTACCTCTTCTTTTTTTCTTTTCTTCTCTTTTTATTTTTTATTATTACTTCTTTTTTCTGTCTTTTGATTTGAAAGGAATGTTACTTATCCTACTTTAAATAAGTATCCCTTATAAATGTTAAATACATTATGTTTGCTTGAATTAATTTACCACAAGGTAAAGCTAAATGAAACCCTAATTGAAAATTTTTAGTCTGGATTTAGAAGCCAAAATCTAAGCTCGTGAAATTCCATTTTACATGTACATGTCATGATATGTCTAGTATCTAGCATACAGAATGACATCATCTCACTGAATGTGTTAACATGTGCAAGGGAAATTAAAATTCTAGATTATGATCTTTGAAAGAGAAAAGAATTCAAGAGATAGAATCAATCCTTTTCCAATAGTTGGTAACTTCCCTGAATCCTAGATGTGAATGAGGATTTTACAATATTCTAGTTTTAGATCACCGGCATTGCACGTGGAGATCAATTCAAACTAAAGAAAGAAATAATACAAATATTTTATATATAAAACTTTTATATTAGAGTTCTAATTATAATAGAGTTCTATAGGATTTTGAATTAGTATTGTGATATAAAACTATTTAAATATGAAAATTACTATTATAACCTTAAATAATAATTTTTGATAAAGATATATTCGGCAATCCACAATTTGTAAGAAACATTCACACTTTTATATAGGTAACAGATTTGCTAATTTATAATTCTATGTCACACTATACTATACTAGGCTCTTAAAAAACTAAAGTGATGAATCACATATCATATAAAGTCTTGATTGCCAAAAAAGAGCATCTAAAAGCATTCCATTCTTGGATCTAAGTTGCAGGGAGTTACACGCACATTTAGTGGTAGGAATATTCATAATACCTTGGGCATAATAATTGTGTATGAAAAGAAATTTTGGCATGAATAATTATAAATATTAATTACCTCAGATGACTTGTCAGCAACTAAAGGAGCAACAGCTGCGGCACCTCCTAATCTACTCATGCTAAGAACCTGTTCACACGTATATTTAAACAAAGAAATTCTGAGCAAGATCTTGTAATATAATATGTGAAAACTATACTTTATATCACACTACAGCTCATCTTGTCATCTTCACCAACCAACCAATTTAATTCCATCACAATTTGTCAACCCAAAAAGATCCTTCCTTATATGTGTGTGTATATGTTGAGAGAGAGAGAGGGAGAGAGAGAGAGATATTACTTTGACTTGGAGCTGGAGGAATTTGACATAATCGATTATCTCATCCAGCATTGAGGCCTTGTCTGTCTGTAATTAACAAACGCACCAAATCATCTACTTAATCTCTCCTAATCTCATATGATTACCCTTCTAATCCAAACTTTATTAAATAATCATCATCCCCGTTATCAAGATTATAATTCAATCAACTAAAGTATAAAAAAGCCCTGCACAAGTAATTATTATCAGAAGATGATTATGACCTTCTTTACTATCTATATTCCAGATATATTTTCACCACAAAACACATTCTATTCTAATTACCATTTACCACTAGCCCGGATCCTCTGTTCCACATTTCCGTATCTCACTTGAATATCATTGTCAAAAGTACAGTCTTAATAGTTATCAAAGCAAATGGTTTTAGCAGTGACACTTGGGTAAAAAAATAGTGGGACATGGAATTTGATTTGATTTACCGCATAACATTTGTACGCTATGATGCATGAAATTTAAAGGGACCTGTTCTATATATACATAAACACATTGCACTCGGTCTGAGATGAATAATTTGATAGTACACTAGATTAATTTCACTGAATAAATACATTAAGCACACCATACTTTATGAACATGTTCAGCAAAATTTACCCTTTGATTTCTATACTAATGGTTCATTAAACACCACGTGCCTCTGCAATTTGATTAGAAAATGCAAGTCTCCTTCATAGTTAACTAGAACTGACAAAAGATTAAGCTCAAACCGAAGTTCATTGAATTTGCACAAACACTACCTAGTGCTACTTTCCATGAATCTTGAATAATTAATTGATACTATGAGTCAGTAATTGAGTGAATATCTGAAAGTCATTTAAAACTAAAAAACTTATGAAAGAGAATTTTTTTAGCTCAAAATAATGAAAACGGAAGTAGGTTGTTGCTAGCCAAAATTTCGTGCAAGTTTTTGGTTCGATAATATGACATACAATCTTAAATATATTTTTTAATGTTAAAAGTTAAGTCTTGATAAATTAGGAAAAATAGAGATAAGATTAAAACAATCTCAAGCTAGATTCATCTTCAACTCTGGCTGAACAATAATCATGAAAGTTCAAATAAAAATTTTATAGCTTGATTAAAAAAAATTAACAACAGTGTATTTGGGTCGTTTTCATTTGTCTATAGCACCTAAATGAATATTATTGAGCTGTGAGAAGGCCTAAATTAGTAATTAGCAATTGCAATAAAGAAGAAGACTGGAATTTGAAAGTACTACCTTATTAGCATTGGGTACAAGCTCTTGTAAAGACTTCATTCTGTCCGCAATCCTCTCTCTCCTTAACTGCCCCACATATCATTTTCACCAAAAAAAAAAAAAATCAAATTCAAATCAGAGAAAAACAAAATCACAGAAATGACATCACAAAGAAATCAAATCACAAGAAAACAAATACAAGAAACTGTTTCAGTAGTATAGGTTCGTACTCTTTCAGCAATGCTGTGAGGGTCAGTGGCTTGTCCTCTCCTTGCCCTCACCCTCTGCTTCGGCTGCCCCGCCGCCCCGCCGCCGGTAGAACCACTCGCCGCCGGCTGACTCATCACCGGTGCTCCAAAACTCTGGGACTGCTGCAATTCTCCCTGTTTGATTTTTTTTTTTTGGTAAAATTATACCACCTTTGAAAGTATTGACAATATAACCTAAAAAATTACAGAAAAACAATTGAGTAAAAACCTGAGGGTGGTGGAATTGCGGAGATTGATTAGAAGTTTGACCAAGGGATCCAGTGAAGGCGTTGAATAGAGCCTTAATTGACGCATCATTTGCCTGAATTCATTTCGTAATTATTATTCAATTATGCTAAAACACAATATCAGCTTAGATTGTTCGAAGAGAAAGGGAGGGGAAGAAACGGCGAACCAAATTAGCAGAATCGGACGACGGCGTATCACCGGCGTCGTTCTGATCAGCATGAGACATCGGACCATTGGTGGCGGCGAGGCCTCTGGAGAGCATCAACTGGTGTTGCAGCATCAAGGCCTTGGCGGCGCCGCTGCTGATCTGTTGCTGCCTGATCTTCTGGTCCTCTATGTCCGGCGGCGGGTGGTCGTCGGCCCAGGGGAAGGAGGCGGCGGAGGGCGGCACGGAGGAGAGCATTTGCTGGAGAAATTCTTCATGCGACGACGCCGGATCGAAGTTAGCAAACGGCGACAGGTGATGCTGATTCAACAGTGAGTTGATACTGTTCATACCGGAAAATTCTCTCTCGCTGTTGGATTCCCTCATCGTGATTTTTGAAGATTTTGAAAAAAAAAAGAACTTGAAATTGAAGTAACAAGAATCAGTTAGCAGAGCAGAGATTAAGAAGGAGGTGTGGTTTTAGAGAGAGAAAGATGAAGAAGATCATGTTTGGGGTTTGGGGAGTTTGGAATGTTTATGAATATCATATAGAGTATGATGCCAATATACCCAATTTCATATAAATTGATAATAATTCTATCCATTAATATAATAAATTGTCCTCAAATATCCATCAATATAACATATTATCCTCAAATACTCAATTTTGATTTTGTCCTCATATGTGTACTTTATCAATTATTTTATTTTTATCTTTTTCATTTATTTTATGTTGATATTTTATACACGTATTAGCACATTATCACATATTTTCGTTAAACCCTATAAAATAAGGGTTTAACGAAAATTTAATTTAATTTTCGTTAAACCCCTACTTTCAGGGTTTTAACAAAAATTATACTATTATGATATAATTTTCGTTAAACCCTTATTTTTTAGGGTTTAACGAAAATTAGGGTCCAAGTTTTATTCGTTTTACTATTCTTTTAGTTTGTGTACAATTTTTTTTTAATTTTTGTTTTATTTTTCAGTGATTTGATCATTCATTCACGAGCAATAAATATCAATTTTGAATCTATTCAAATGTCATGTACAATTCCATTCATTCAACAAGATTCTCTAAATTTTTTGAAGTTTATGAGGATTCATCCAACCCTAAATTTAGAGGAATCATTGAGTTTGAAATCAAGTAAGCGTTTAACAATTCAATAGTTTAGTTATTGTAGAGAATAATTTAGTTTATTTAAAGTTTAATTTGTTTAGTTATTGTAGAGAATAGTTTAGTTTATTTAAAGTTTAA
Organism: Scutellaria galericulata; assembly: GCA_946896805.1. Taxonomy (NCBI): domain Eukaryota; kingdom Viridiplantae; phylum Streptophyta; class Magnoliopsida; order Lamiales; family Lamiaceae; genus Scutellaria; species Scutellaria galericulata. The sequence goes on from OX335790.1 coordinate 18,380,397, forward strand.
TTTGTTTAGTTATTGTAGAGAATAGTTTTGTTAATGTTGGACGAGTAATTTTTTTTTTCATTCTAGTTTTGATGAAACAAATTGATTTTTATTTCATGAACAAAATGAAATATTTCACGAAACAATTAGGGTTTGATGTAGGGTTTCGCGAAGAATTAGTATTTAATAATCGTAAAATCATAAAAAAAATTAGGTTTTCATGAACTAATTTTCGTTAAATCCTAAATTTGTAGGTTTCATGAATTCTCATTAAGGGTTTTAAATTTCGTTAAACCCTAAAAAGTATTAATCCCTAAAAATAACGAATTAACGAAAATTATGGTATAATTTTCGTTAAACCCTAGGAATTTATATTTTCTAATCTGTAATTTGTGCGAATTTATATTTATATTTATATTAATATATTGATATATTTATATTTATATTTATATTTATATAAATCTGTAATTTATATTTATATTAATTCTTCTAGTATACTTGGACTATTGTATTCAATTGTTTCTCTTCTAGTATATTTCGTAACACATCACATCCTTTATTTATATTTTTCAGTTTAATTAGAGAGATGACTTTCTCAGTGGCAGTCTGGTAAAGTTTACAATAAGTGAATGGTATTTAAACAGTGATAAATCTGGAAAGATTTACATATCAAGATTTATCGAGTTCGGTTCATGGGGTTGTACTTGCAGATATGAATGGTTGGGGTATTTGCTCCATTCTCTAGTGGAAACAAATGGAAGATTGAAGAAGAAAAAATCAAGAATGATTTTGATTTGCAAGATTCTTTTTCAGAGCAGTATAGACTATTGATTATTTACGTTTCGTTGAAAAGGATGGACGTCAGAGTATCGGGTGGATCTTCTTATCATGAACAACGGTGTTCAGTAGATGAGGAGACACATGTAGGTGGTCAAAGTTTTAATCCATTCAATGAGGACGTTCTAAATTTAAATTTGTCACGTGTTCCGGTAAGGGTGCACGACGATCAAGATTAACAAAAGTTGATATATATCTTTTTTTGGTATATCCAAACGATGAAGAAGATGACTTTGTACTGGACAAAGATGTTGAGGCAAACTTGGATGAGGAGCAACGAGCGGCATATGAGTAATTCTGCGAGGACACAATGAGAGTTGAGTGGCACATTCCAGACATACCTGAATTCGAGGACCCTACTTTAGAGATTGAGCATGCTCCAACTGGTATTCAAAAAGGAGCAATGTTTGGTAGTAAGGTTGAACTGAAGAATGTAGTTGGGCGATCGATGGAGGTCCAAAGGATGGGACGAGAGAAATTCAAGGTCACTGATGATCGAAAAATATATTCGGTGGGCCTTAGTGACAGTGTGTGCAACTGTATGTTCTTCCAAACCGATTTGATTCCATGCGCGCACGCATGTGCAGCCATCAGGTATGAGGTGGAGGATCCAGATCTTAGCAATCTTCACTGTATCCTCCGCACTATCATTAAACTCGCCGAAGATGAATCGAGCACGGAGCTCAGACACGGTGACCCGAGTTGACTCGGCGTGCACCCTCCAATACATTGCCCCTTGTGGTGGGTGTGATCCCCGGCCGGGTTGAAAGCCGAGTCACCGAACTTCAAGCCAGTCACAAGAGCAAACTCCCTCCTCCCGAACCGACAAATTTGTTGGTTCTGCCCTACAGCAAACCACCTCTCGTCTGCAGGGACCACCTCCCCACGCATCTCATATGACATGAGGACGTGTAAAAAAGTCTTGTAAGACTCTGTTTCCATCTTCCAAAGCAAAAAATGTCCGAAACAGGTCCTCCAGAAGACACGTAGACACTGTCGGCCGATAGCTCGAAGTTGTGTCTTAATCTCATCGAGTACCATCAAGCGAATATAACCATTGATGTAGGCGATCCGACCCTGACAGGCCTCACAAATGTAGTCCAAAACAAACTACACATTTTACAAACACCGAAATAAGCCAACTATTTGAATAAGTGAACATTAATACAAGAATTCAAAAAATAAATGAACATTTATAGCAGTCTTTCTAGTGAAATATAATAACTAAACATATTAAATGTTTAGTATATACATAATATATAGTCATTTTATACATATAATTATACATTTCTTAATCTTTTTAAATCAATATTAAATGCAGTGATTAGTTTAAAAATGAAGAAAATAATTTCGTTTTTCAATTATGATGAATTAAATAAATAAATAGTATTATATGGCTAAGGAAATAATGGATTGGTCAAATATTTGAATGATGATGCATTCCATTATATTCTACATAAATTGCTAGTTCGTTAAACCCTAAGCAATATGAGATTAACTAATTTATTGCTAGTTCGTTAAACTATTAACTAAAATTAATTGCTAGTTCTTAAACCCTAAACATATGAGATTAACTCAAATTAATTACCTCAATGTTAAACCCTAAACGATATGAGATTAACTCAAATTAATTGCTACTTCGTTAAACTCTAAAATTGCTAGTTCGTTAAACCCTAAATGATATGAGATTAACGAAAATTAATTGCTAGTTCGTTAAATCCTAGGATTTAATTGTTTAATTGTTCGTTCAACCCTCAAAATTTAGATATAATTTTTGTTAAACCCTTATTTTTTAGGGTTTAACGAAAATTAAACACTCGACCTAATTTTCGTTAAACTCTAAAAAATAAGGGTTTAACGAAAATTATACCATATGGTATCATTTTCGTTAAATCCCTAAAAGTATGGGTTTAACGAAAATTAGGTTAAAAATTTGTTAAACCCTTATTTTTAGGGTTTAACGATAATATACAATTTCGTTAAAAAAATATGTGATAATACGGTATATATTATATCAAATACGTAAATGAATAGTAAAAGAAAACGAAAAGGATAAAATAATTAGTAAATAAAGTACACATGTGAGGACAAAACCAAAATTGGGTATTTGGGGATAATATGTTATATTGGTTGGTATTTGGGGACAATTTATTATATTAGTGAGTAGAATTGTTATCACTTTATATGAAATTGGGTGTTTGGGGTATTTTTTCTCTCTCTCTATATGCCACTCTTTTTCTCCTACTAATCAGTTTCAGAAATAAAAACATTAAAATTAATTAATTAATATTGTTATATTGAAACAAAATATTTTGCCCTATCATGTATTGTAGCAGTTGAGTTTATTGTAGTGTATTTCAAAAGCATCTCTGTGAACACCGTTCTTTCTGAAATTTTTGATTAATGTGTTTTAATAAGTTGATTATTATTTTAACATTTTCCTTTTTTTTTAATTAAAAATTTCAATTTTTAAAATTAAAATAAATTTAATTTATAAGAATATTTTTAAAGATTACTATGGTTGTGTGTTTGTGGGAGTGTGTGTACATAATACACCCAAAAGATTTATAGTTTAAAAAAATCACATTTTGTATTATTTTCTCATTTTGGCTAATTATTTTGATTAAAATAATCGATTTAGTTATGTTGTTATCAATGAATTGCAATTTATGCTCAATATTAGTGAGATGTGTACAAAACTTGCTGTGATAAGATCAAAATTTTAGGATTTTTTTTTTACATGTTATTAGAAATAATTCAAAATTAGTTTAAAGGGTGAATCACATCATCAAGATTTGACCAACCAAAAGATTTAAAGGTCGGTGGAAATTACAATTAGAGAAGCAAATTTTCAACATAGAACCTTTTATAAATATTAAAAATGATAAATAATATGATGTCCAAAAACAGGTGAATATGAAATGATGAATCACATTTCAAAAAAGAAGATAATGTGTGTACCATCCTCGTTAAATGTCACCATTAAACTCTAGTCACTTTGATATGCAAAGTAAATAATTCAATTAATATATAATATAGAGTTGTATAGAAATAAAATTTAAATTCTGAAAATATTAAAAAGCAATATAACACTCCCTCAGTTTGAAAATAAATATCGTTTTGCAGCTTATGTTAGTAGATTAAGAAATATAAATATTGAACAAATATACCTTTAAACTAATCAACGAATTTATGATTTAAAATTAGAAAGGAAATCAAATTAATTTAATAAAAAATATCATATTATATCCTAAATTTAAGTTAAGAAATATTAATAAAAATAATTTAAATATATAATTATATAAAAATCTAAAACAACAGTTAATTTGAAATAAAATTTAAACTTCATAGTGGTGAGTGGGTATATCATTCTAAATGTTAAATAATTGGCATGGAGAAACATACTTTCTCATGAAGAAACTATTACATATAAATATTGAATTCATTAAAAAGCAAAAATTTACGTTATTACAAACTTCAAGGTGACGAAAACATAGCTGACCAGATATGAGATAATCATTAATTACACACAAGGATAAACTTAATATTTTTCATATTAGATAATCCATATGAACTTATAGTGCTTGATAAAGTTAGTGGTAAAAATAAAATAGAATTGAGACATATAAACTCCTACCAATTATAAACAAAAAGAAGCCAATTTTTTTAAAATTTCTATTTTATTAAAGAAATGTGAATACTTTTGTTACTTTTATTGTAAAGTAATATTTGATCTGGTATTTTATTATTGTATCCTTTTACTTTGTGACATTACATCGATACCTATAATATTATTTATATATATGTGACATATATTATATTGATGTAGATAAAATAATATTTTTTAGGAAAAGTTTAATATTCTTAAAAGGGACTTGGAGAAACTTTGTATCTATATATGTTTCATGAAGCTGTCATAATGACATAAACCTTTTAATTCTTTAATTGAATTGGAATATAATAAGGTTTAGGACAAGCACTGAAAGTAGGTCGTAGGTAATACGATCGAGATTACCACTTTTTAATTTATAATAATAAAAGGGACAATTAATAATATAGATTTAAGAAAAGTTATATCCCTAATATATAATTGGATCAATCATATATTAATTGGCCATCATATATTTTTTATCTAAGCGCACTCGTGTCAATCACATAACATATATCTGTATTATTATGTTAAAATATTAGTTAATCAATGTTTCTGCCAATAAGATAATTAATTAATAATAAATTATTAAAGTGTCAGATAATCAACTTTTAAGTGCACCTAATGTCTTAGGTAATGAGTGCATATCTCAAACTTAAGGGTCCGTTTGCTTACAATGATTGTCTGTTCACTAAGGATTCGTTGGTTATTATTATTATTATTATTATTATTATTGTGGTGGGCCTGGTGGTGGTGCTTAGGTTCGAGCCCAATATCACTTACGGCCCAAAGAAAGAAAAAAAAAAACAAATATTGGCATAGGTGTATGGGCTTAACACACTGACTTGTCCAGGTTGAAGCCTTTTTTGGTTTTTTTTTTTTTTTTTTTTTGAAGAAACTTTGGATATCTATATGCCATTAAAAGTAATGAAAGTAAAAGGTGTACCATAAATTAAAATGAAGAATTGATTTCAAGAATAACCTATCCCAAAGTCTCAAAATTTCCAAAAGATCAAAATGAGAAAAATTATCGAATACACCCCTCATATCATTCTAAGGTAACTATTAAAGGGTTTTTATTGTGTAAATAAAAAAATAGTTACGAAAAAATGGATTAGTTTAAAATTAATTTCATAATAATACATAAATGTGATGATAGTATCTATTTCTTCTCCAAAAAGATTCTGCTTATAAATATATAAGCCAGCCCAAAACCTGTATCTGGATTGGGCCTTTTTATAATAAATACCCATAGTTTGGGCCTTTTATAAATTAATTTCTGCCAACTCTCTTAATTTGTTTTTTTAATATTGATAAGCAAATTATTCTCTAATAATTTGACAAAGTCTTTCCAAACAACTTTCAATCGTTGATTAGATGCAATGACCCGACAAATGTAAGCAAAACTCAAGATGTTGTAATGGTGGTTAAAGAACATTTGTCAAACAAATATATAATTAAATATACGAATTGTTAATTTATTATTTATCATGATTCCCCAGTTGGATTAATAACGATCGTCCATTGACAAACCTATATATTAAATTTATCCAATACTTTATGTAACTAATATTATAAAATATCACATTATTGATTCATAGTATCACTTCATTAATTTAGGATTAGACTGGTGTTGGTCCAAGTGGTCAAAGGTTCAGAGGAGGGTAAATGAACCTCTATCAATTTTTCGATTTTCTATAATACAGGTTCTTGATTCAATAATGAATGCAGCAACCTATCTCGATTCAGCAACCTGGCCGAAGGTTAATTCAGGTTACTGACTCGGTATCACAGTATGCAGCGGAATAAATTTAGATAGAGTTTCTGTTTTGTAAACCTGTTTCCTTTTCAAATATGATTTTAGCAAAATCCTTTCACATAATGCTTATGATATATGCAGCAAGATAGATATGCAAAGAAAATAATGCAGCAAATAAATCAAAACAATAAACACTTATGGCTTATAGTGGTTCGAAAGTGGTATAATCCTTTTACGTCCACTCTACTCCTTCACAAGGAGGAACTTTGTTAAGTCAGATTGATTTACAAGATCCTGCTTTACAATCCACTTCTCAACACAAGTATGCCTACTAGAATCCCAAATTCCTAAGCCACAACCCACATAGGGTACACAATCTCACATAGGGCAAATAGCTTACACAAGACTATAAACTTAGCAAGGATCCAATCCTATCAACTAAGTACACCAAACTAAAATAACCTAGCACACACAACACAATGGTTAAAAGATAAAAAGGTTTTTCTTCAACTGTTGTGGTGAAGTCAGTCTTGAACTTGGTAGCTCGAATGCTTGAATAGACTGCTTCGAAGGTTGAGTGACCGGACTTTGGTAAGCTTGAAAAAGCTTTGGAGTATATCTGATTTTCCACTCGGCTCAGTTCAACAAATTTCTCAGTCACTCATACTTCCTATTTATAGAGTTAGGAAAAGTATCCGTTGAAGCGAGATACTTCTCCATTTTGAATTTGAGCTTTGATTTTCAAAGATCTTCTTTGTGGCTGCATTAAATGCTTCATGGTTGAACTTAGGAGATGGCGTGTAAACCTTTCATGAGCATTTAATGTGTCTGACATCGATTCTTGGACCTCTCTGACACGCTTGCTGACTTGGCAAGATGGTATTGGTCCACAAATGAGATTCATGCAACGGCTAGCTATTTTAGAGATAGTCAGCTTGCTCTTCCTTAAACTTGCATGATCTTCCTCGTACTACATGGATGAGAGTATCACTTGTCTTTCTATGAAAGATATGTTAGCTGTATTTTGTCATCTCAGCAAGCTGTTGTAGCTTTTCCTTGCTTGCTGTTTCTAGCTTCATTCAGCTCGTTGTTTCCTTCAGCTTGTTTACTTCATGCTGCTTCCAAAATGCTACTCGCTGCTTGCTGCGTCCTCCATGCTGCTTCTTTCAGCTCACTGTTTCCTTCAACTTGCTGCTCCTAGAAGATATCTTTCTATATTTTCTAAGGTTGGTTTTCCTTATAACTTGGAAAACCATTACATGATCTTATCTAAAGATAATGGAACTGAAGATCACGTAATCCGTATGGAAACTAGGTACTGATACCCTAAGTAAACTATTTTTGTCTTATTACGCAAACTGTTTTGTCTCATCAAAATAACTACAGAAATATCCAATAACTGGCTACACACGAAATTGTTTAATAAGATACAAAATTTTGTGCACTTATTGTACAGATTTGGAACCGTGCACTTATCTCCCCACGCGCAGCCACATGTCCGCACGCGCTACAAGGTCGCGCACAAATTCACCCAAATTCAATCCTAGTTGTCATACCTTTATGTAGTATTAAACAAACATTTATGTAGTGTTAAATATACATTTTATATTTTTACATGCACCTTAACATATTTTCAGAAAACTATTAATATCTTTCAGACTTTTTAGTTATATTAGCCATACATTTTAATTATGTTAGATGTACATTTATATATTACATAAATGTATGTTTATATTGATATAAAAGTATAAATTATATTACATAAATGTATGAACATTATCACATAAAGGTAAATATGTACAACTTGTGCACAAATTAGGGTTTTTTTTGGAGTTAAAGTATTATATAAATATATGATATTTGTACATAAAGGTATGACTAATATAACATAAATGTATGACTAACATAGGTATAAAGGTCAACGAAGTTTTTTTTTTAAGTTAAAATATTGTACTAGGGTTATGAAATCTGAACATAAAGGTATGACTAACATAACATAAAAGTAAGGAGAAAAAAAAATGCATGGATCCGGATCGGATTCTCCCCGACCCAACCCAAGAGTATGGATCTAAGATCAATGCACCAGTTGCAAAGAAAACCTACTCATTTAATAAAGGTTGTCGTCTCAGAATATTTAAAATTTTATATTTTATCTAATATTTTATTATTTTTAATTTAATGTTATATATTAATTAATTATGTTATATTATTTTACGTAACATGACATATCTATTGAAACACCACGTTGGAATGTAATATTATGTTTGAATTTGATGCAATATTGGTTATTATATGAACACTATATTTTTAGTTCGTGTATCATTTTTATAAGATAGCTTTTATAATAATAATTTTTTAATGTCTAGACATTCTGAGTACAATTATTTTCAGAAAAATATTTATTTAAAGTACAATTATTATTTGTACTTTGTTACTTTTTCTCTAGAAGACAACTTTGGTGCCATTTTTTCCTCTGTAAATCTCAATTATTGGAATAAATTTTTTTGGACTGACTAGTCAATTATGAAAGTTGAGTAATATAATCATTACTGTGAGTTGGGATTTGTCATGTAGCTTCAATATTTTGGGTTATTATGCAAATTTAGTAGTCATATCAGATATTTTTGTGGATATTTATTTTACATATATTGAATTTGTTATCTGTCCTCAGTAATTTATCTATTTACAAACATAATATTAAAATTTTCATTTTTAAGCATGCTTTTAAGAATTTAGATTATTTTATAAATATTATTCAACTATCAAGTTGAACTTCAAGTATATTGAGAAATCATCGAGTCGAGCTCGGATATTATATATAAGTTCAGTCGAGTTCGAATAGAGCTCGAATCTTGACTTTGAAATATTGTAATTGTATATTTGTATTTGAGCTCGAGCCTTACAGTATTCGTCGACTTGTTTAATTACATATTATCGCAATATTTATCTTCAATTTTTTTTTCCCAATACCTATTGTTATAACCAAACACAACTTTATAGAGCCCATATTTACTCCTGACTGAAGATCAGGAGAAGGTTACTTTCAGTTCTTTCAACTTTTATAAAGCAATTTTGTTTGTATTCTTCCCATCATAAATTCATTTAGAAATATTTTCTTTTTTTAATGCACCCAAAGATAAAGTTTTATTTCTTAAACTGAAACCCTTTGCCCAAAAACACCCTATAATTTTGTGACAAGTAACCAGATATTATTACTAATAAAAGCAATAATAATAGTATACGATATCTAAATCCTTCTTAATTATTGCTAAAAGATCGTATGAAATATCAAAGATTCAACTAATACGCGTTATCGAATGTGATTTGTTAAGCATTTGTTGGTGTTTTAGATTTCGATATTAAATATCTCTGGGCATGTTGGGTGTTCCCAACATGTGAATTGTTGGAAATTTATAACCATATTTTATATTATTGTTTGGATTTCTTTATTATATGTAAGTGTTTTATTTCTAACTCCAATATTATCAATATATTCATCATACGTGGCTAATGTTCATTCCATGAGATTAGAAAATAAAAATGGTATTTCAAATTCATAATCGATCTGCTTAATTTATAGGTCTTTGATTAAATGTGAACTGTCCCATTTAACATCAAAGATTTTTATTTTATTTTTGGTCATTTATATATGCCAGCTAAGTTCCCCCCCCCCCCCAAATTTCATGAGAATTTGACTTTTACATTTATCATGTTCAATAATTAGGTTTTTTTTAAACATTTTTGCACCTACATTTTAATCTCCAACGTGTTACAGTAAAAACTCTCTATAGTAATACTCTATATAGGAATAAACTCCTTATAGTAATAAAAAGTTCAAGTCCCAACTTGGGACTAGTTATAAATAAGAATAAACTCCACATTGTCATAAGTCATACATTTTTCAAGTCCCGTCTTAAGGATTTATACCTCTATATAGGAATAAATGATTAATATATTATAAAAATATTTATTAATTATATTTTTGTTTATCAAAATCAATAACATATTTAAGATGACTTAAAATATTTATCTATAGTCGATTGTGACATCGACTTAATTTTATAGATCGATACTTGATCTTTCTTTTTGTACAACTCAGCTCTAATTTTTTCAGGAATTTGAGTTCTTTTCTCTTTAGTTTCCGGTTTGGATGCCATTTTGTTTGATGTGTAGTACAAGAAGTATAACCCAAAATTTATACACATATATGGTCAAAGTTTATAGTCTCTAGATTCATTTTTTGATTTAACTCAAGTGTATGTATTTAAATTGTCAAAGCTTATAGTTCCTAGATTCATTTTTTGATTTAACTCAAGTGTATGTATTTAAATTTCTTAGTCAAAACTATTAAATTAGTTACATGAACTTGTGAGATAGATAATATACAATGTATATGTTATTTTTATATTTATATTATTTTTTATACGAAAAAATTATTTTTTTTTGTAAAACTCTATATAAAAATAACTCCGTATAGTAATATTTTTTCCCGATCCCAACGATATGACTGTATGGAGTTTTTACTGTATAAGTTATATGATTCTAATTAAATCTAAATTATTTAAGGTGACAAATTAGCATCAATTATATATATATATATATATATATTAAAATGGAGTTAGTGGAAAATAAAGGTGAGAAATAATTGCTGGGTACCAAACGATATTAATTGCTTCTAAAATTAGAAGAGACAGACAAAGACGCACATGGTAGCTCATCCCATCCAACTTACCCAATCAGACAAAATACCACTATCATATTTATTTATCTTTCACTTTATAATAATCAATCTTATCATATGCAATTTTAAAGTGCATATCATCATTTTATCATTGCTTTATAACGTTATAATTACATACTGTTTATACATATGCATGCATGGACCCTGTACAAGTTGTCACCTTCAAATAATATGTGATTCTATCTTGTGTGTGTATATTGATGACTGTCAATACAGCTTCACATATGAGTTGAAGTAGTCATATAAAAAAATTATGAAAACTAAAAAAATTATGTGTTTTGAACATAAAATACCTCCATTTTATGAAAAAAAAAAAAAATGTCTTCCTTTATTTGGTTCTTTAACTTGTCTATATAAAATAACCACAGTGCTGATCCTCGTGTCATGCATGAATCATATAGCTCATACAACATTTGCATGTATCGTACTTTGCACAGTTGGTGTGGCTTATGCAACAATCGTTTTTTACACGACCCATTGTAACAAGGGTAGTAATGCAAATTGAACAAAATTAATGTAGTTCTTTTTTTAATGTTATGAGTCATCACAATTTTACTTGATCCTTTATCTTATTCGGTTATTATGGTGTTGTTCATGTATACGTGTATGTGTGGCCATTACACAAAAACATGGAAGAAGAAATTTATTTGGAAAGCAGGGTGTAAAAATTAAAACACAGCAAACCAATTTTGCACAATTTCAAGATAAATAACAAGAAGAATATTTACATTAAAAGTAACATAACATAAAGAAGCGATTTTTACAATACCACCACTTGCACAAACATCAATACTCAAAGAAGAAGACATCCGAATAGCAAATCAAGTAATCTAACAATAACACAACAAACAATTCCTCATTCATTCATCTAAATCAGGATTTGAACTCTAAGCTGGCAGTGAATTCCCAGTTGTGGATGTCCAAACAATGTCCTTCAAAGCTGGTCTCAGCTCCTTGCTGCAGAACTGGTTGTACTCCAACGTATCACCACTCGACTTCTTCACCTCCACCACCAGAAACGACGGCCCCACCGCAAAGATATCCGCCGCTATTCCCAGCTTCCCTTTCCTCCCACTCTCCAGCCCCTGCAGCCTCACACACGAATCACTCTTCTTCACACTGAAATTCTTCGTCTTCGCCACCTCTTCCAGCTTCGATATCACGCTGCTCGCAGGCCTCGTCGTCGCGAATCTCAGCTCCTCTTTCTCCTCTCTCTTCTTCTCCTCGAACAGCGGCGACAAATCGAATCCTTCTGATAACGATATGATGTGGAAAGCATTCAGAGTCTCTGTTTCCTTCCCCTTCCCCACATTCATCTCATCCAGCATCAAAAATTCGTGCTCCTCTTTACTTCTCACGCTTCTCGACAACGATTTCTTGAACCACGACGAATCCATGATCTTCGCGATGCTTATCCTCATGCTCGGATTGGGATCCAGCATCTTCGTGATCAGTTTTCGAGACTCCGGTGAGAACCAGGGAGGACACTTGAAATCACCTCTGTATATTTTCCGGTACATGTTGACAATGTTATCATCCTGAAAAGGCAAGTAGCCTGCTAATAGAACGTAGAGGATAACCCCACAGGACCAGATATCGGCCTTGGCTCCGTCGTAGCCTTTCTTTCCGATCACTTCCGGCGCAACGTACGCCGGCGTGCCGCAGGTCGTGTGCAGCAGGCCGTCCTGCCGGAGATGATCGGCAAACGCGCTGAGTCCGAAATCGGTGACCTTGAGATTGCCTTCCTCGTCGAGGAGGAGGTTCTCCGGCTTCAGATCTCGGTGGTAAACGCCGCGGCTGTGGCAGAAATCGATGGCGGAGATCAGCTGCTGGAAGTAATTCCGAGCGGTGTCCTCTCGCAACCGGCCCTTGGCGATCTTCGCGAAGAGCTCGCCGCCGCGGACGTACTCCATGGCGAAGTAGATCTTAGTCTTGCTTGCCATGACCTCGTGAAGCTCGACGATGTTGGGGTGGTGCACCATCTTCATCACTGAGATCTCGCGCTTCACCTGCTCCATCATCCCGACTTTAATCACCTTCTCCTTCCCCACAACCTTCATCGCCACGCTCTTCCCCGTGAGCAGATTCCGAGCGTGGTACACCTTCGCGAACGTGCCGTGGCCTAATACACGCCCTAATTCGTACTTCCCGTTGAGCGCGCCGCATTTCTCCTCCGATGTGATCGCCATCTCTGAGACAAAATCTGAAATAAATATATTCTACAGTATACGTAAGTATAAGCCGGAAGCGACCGCGGTGGTGGTGGCAGGTTCACCCGTCTTCCACGTGTTTCCGGTGGCAGTTACGGCCGCTGGTGAGCGGTTTTTTGGCTCTTCCGCCGCCCAATTGGGGGTTAGAAACCGGATTTCTTAACATCTCTCTGCATTCCCTGGTGGGATAATCTCGAAGTCTATCAGAAAATTAGAGAGTGAAAGATGAAAATTTTCCAAAATTCCGAATTTTCTCAGCTAATTGAAAGAGTGAAAATGAAATTTAGGTTTGCAGAAGCAACAATTAGAATTTCTAATCCTTCTTCAACTGAGGTTGAAGGTGGTGTATTTATAGCTGGTCGAGGGTATAATTGTCAATACAGTCAATTTTTAATCGGACGGCTGATAATGCAGACGATTATAACGTGTCGAGATTGTAGCGAGGATGTAACTGATTCATTTGGACCTATGTGAATAATTGACGACTCACGTGCCCGGCACGTGGGAGTAGGGTTTTTTCACAAACCGCCCTTTTTGGTATTGTTATTACTATTTTACCCTGGTGCAGAGACTTTGGTATATTCATTACAGGTATTTCCTGTGGTCCCCATGCTGAAATGGTAGTTAATTTCCTACTTATGATTAAAAAGTTGATTTTCTTTTTAAAGAAATTCTTGGTGTCTTATATTATTAGTGCTCACAATAAAGTGGAGTTATTGTATATTGGTGTCTCTACTAAAGGATATGTGCAACTTGTAACTTAGTGGAATATCAATGTAGATAGTTGAGTGAGCTTCACAAAATGTGAATTATTAGATGGTTTTATTTATCCATATTTTTGTTTAATGTTTTGCTGTAAAATATTATTCTTTAGAAAGTACTCCCTCCATTCCCTTTTAAGTGACGTTTTGAAACTTTAAATTTTTTTCTATTTAATTGACGTTTTGTGTATTATTTCCATATATACCCCTATGATTAATTAATGTCTAAATTAAATACATTATATAATACTCATGTTTTCAATAGATGAATGCACCAATGGTCAAAAAAAAAATTAATTAATGAAGGGTATATTAAGAAAATAAAATTATTTTTAATCTATGTAATAGAGTTGTAGGACATCACTTAAAAATGAACGGAACAGAAGGAGTATTATATTAGTGTGAGGACTAAGTAAATTGAATTTGATAACCATCAAATTAAAGGCATGTCAGAAATAGGTCCAGAGTTAGTAAATTGTAATAAGTGATTTTTGAGGGCATAAAGGAAGTTGGTGGCTAACAAACAAAACACACACTCACACACACAAAAGAGAATGACCTCCACCAGATGTCGCCCAACCCCTATGTCTATTTTATGTTTCCTATCTTTCAATTATTTTACATTTTCTATTATTTTCTCCCTTTTTTTTTCTTTTTTTTTCTTTTGTATTTTTCATCATCAATATTCAATACAAATACAATCGGTTTAAGTTTTCTCGATATAACAAACCAAAGCTATATTCCTAATTTTCTTATTCTAAGTGCACAAGTTACTTTTCTTTTTAAGTATAAATATATATTTATTAAAGTCCATTTAACTCATTCACGTAAATTAAGAAAATTCAGAAAGTATGAGAATTAGTGGTTTTGTCGTATTCAAGACTTTTATTATATTTGAAACCTGTGGTCTCTATGGAGTGACCGAAGGGATCATTCCAGTCAAGAAAAACCCACGGTATTTATTATTATTATATATGGCGGCAGTAAAAGACAAATTTGCCCTCCAGCGGCACACAGCCCCATGTTAATCATGATTATGATTGATTAATTAAATACTGAATAAATAAGTGTGTCATTACGCACTTTATTTACTTGAATGATTGTACCACTAATTTGAGATATTTGTGTCGCAATTAAGTAGGTATGATGGGTTTGGTTGCTTTCCTTCGTATTGCTATGTTATATTAGAGTGACATTTCTGTGCACAAGGTGCAACAATACTGTTATATTATATTAGTGATACTGTTATATTATAATGATATAACAGTATCACTCATATAATATAACAGTATTACTTCATATTAACAGTATCACTCATATAATATAACAGTATTACTTCATATAATATAACAGTATTGTTGTGCACAGATTTGGATCCGTGCACCTTGTGCACAAAAGTTTTTGCCGTTATATTAAGGGATAATTGCGCGAAACCCTTACGGCATGATTGGTATGATGAAATGGAATTAGGTGGGAATGGAATGAACTCAAGAATGGAATGGTGATGGAAAATAAATGGTATAAAAATGTTGATTCTTGTGATTGGTATGACAAAAGAATATAAAATGAATTGAATAATTATTATAATTATATTTTATGATTGATAACTATAAATAAAATGTATAATATTAAATGAATCTTTATTTGATCAAATTACCTTCCACTATAATTTTATTTAATATTCATATTCAATATATCTCTCAAATTTAAAATATTTGGCATATTTAAATTTAAAAATAATTCCTTTTACAGAAAATTAATCATTGTACTAATATTAAGATATATTATATTTATATATTATATTTTTTAATCTTATTATTAGATTACTATTTTTGTATTATTTACATATTCTCAAAGTAGTTAAATAATAATATATTTTTCATAATTTTTTATTAATTATTCTATATGATTTTATATTATTAAAATCTTACTATCTTATTTTATATTTCTAAAAAAAATATTTTAGCTACAATTTATTAAAAAAATTTTAAATAATTTATTATCTATACTAATATTCATTTATCTTACAAATATATATATATATATATATAGATAAATCAATATCGGAACTAAAATTATTTGTATTATTAAAATTATATTCATATTATTTTATTATGTTTTTAAGATTTTATATGTATTAATTATTTTTATACTATTTATGTATTTAATTTTTTTTACTATTTTTTATATATTTATTTTAAATTATTAGTTATTATTTTATAATTTTTTATAAATAATTTAATATTATTTACGAAATTTTATATAATAATTTGACTTTAGGAAGTTAATTTGTGAAAACATAAAATAAATATGATAATTGTCAAAACTAATAAAAAATGTTCATTTTTTTCACGACAGGAATACGTAATACCATGAGGGTTGGAAGGAATGGTCATTCCCTCATCCATGGTAATACCAATTCATGCGGGAATCATCATTCCCACCTATAAAACATACCAATCAAAGAAATAAGAATAAATGTAAGAATGATGATTCCATTCACAACTCATTCCATCATACCAATCATGTCATTATGGTTTGGAAAATCGGCATGAAACTCCTTGTGCTTTCAAAAATACGCGATACCTCTTTATGGTTTTCTAAATGTAGCTTGAAATCCCCAACTCCGTTAAAGTTAACGAAAGTGCTATGCATGCGTTCTTCATGTGTTTTTTGGTTTTTTTTTTTTTTTTAACTTTTTGCTATAAAATGGTATATATACTTTTTTTTTGACTATATTAAAAGATTAATTCTCCTGTGGGATTTCTTGCAATTGCAAACACTTCCTTCAATCTGATATTTTACATTAATAACTATCTATTAATTTTTTTTTTTTCAAATAATTTTTTTATAATGTTAATTTTACATATAGTTATTTATTTTATTGTTTGTAATACTAACAGTTGGTACGTATGTTTCTTTTTTACTTTTGTTTATTTCAATTATTTTTTTTCAATATTGATTTTTATTTAGTTATTTATATTATTGTTATTAATGATTTTTCTTTCTTTTATTTTATTTTTTTCAATTAATTTTATTATTTTGTAACAATTGATACGTATATTTCTTTCTTTACTTTTTTTTTCAGTTCATTTTTTCAAAATGTTAAATTTTTTATTTAGTTATTTTTTATTGTTATTAACTCAACTATTTATGAAGATTATATTAAATAAATAAGACTCGATATTAAGGAAAATATAAAATAAATAAATAAATAAAAGACTCATTATTTAATAATTGTTAGGTATAACAAACAAAACTAACCATACCAAGAAACAATTAACATACCAAAAAATTAACCATACCAAGAAACAATTAACATACCAATTTATCATAAACAAAAAATAATAATAATAAAAATTATGCAAAAAAACTTGGAACATACCAATTTGTAACTACAAACAAAAGATAAAAAAGATTATATCGAAAAATTTGGAACATACCTTGTACTAGTTTCAAGTTCTCATTCTAAAACAAAATGTACCTCAATAACAAAATTTCTCATTATTCACGCCGTTAATCATCTATATTTCTCCAAGAAATTCAATGGATTTTTAATTTTTTTATATGGACATCAAATATTTTTTTGAAGCAAGATAGTAAACTAATTATATTTAGAGTTTTGTTAATTACACTTTAGGGTTAATTTGATGTGAAAATAATTTATTATCAAATATTTCCACATTCTCCTCATCAATAATCGACATTAATACCAATAAAATAAAAAAATCAACATTGTGAAATATGAACTGAAAAAACCAAAAGCAAATAAAGAAACATACATAGCAACTGCGTCATTAATAACAATAAAATAAATAACTAAATAAAAATTAACGTTGAAAAAAAATGAATGGAAGAAAATAAAATAAAATAAAAACAAGCATACCAACTATTAGCATTAATAAAAATAAAATAAATAACTAAATAAAAAATTAACATTGTAAAAAAATTAATTAAAAAGAAAACAAATAATACATAGGTGTTAATGTAGAAAACAAGCTTGAAGAAAGTATTTGCAATTGCAAGAAACCCCCACAAGAGAATTAGTCTTTTAATATAGTCAAAAATGAGTAAATATGTCATTTTATATCAAAAAGTGAAAAAAAAAAAAAAAAAAAAAAACACCACAAAATGCATGAAAAGCGCATACATAACACTTCCGGTAACCTTAACATAGTTGGAGATTTTGAGCTACATTTACAAAACCACAAAGGAGTTTCGTGTATTTTTTAAAGCACGGGAGAGTTTCACGCCGATTTTTCAAAACACGAGGGTATTTTGCGCAATTATCCTGTTATATTAATCCCATTGTTTATTTCCTTTCTTTAATTGATTACAATTTACACCATATGTTTCTATTTATTTAATATTGACATCTTGTATAGCAAGACATTACAATATTCTTATTTTATAATGTGAAAAAAAATAAAATCATCTAAGTTTTAAATTTATTAAAACCAGAAATCATCTACATTTTCAACATATTTTAACAGTATATTTAGCAAATGAGTTCTTATATGTTTGAATTGTTGTGTTGCACTTTTCTTTATCATATAATTTTTGAAATTATGAAAATAAATGAACGATGTATCACAAAAACTTATACAAAACGGTTTCATTGATAGTTATCGGGAGACGTATTTTTAGCACCTTATTACCCATAAACAAAACTCATTTTCTCAAATTGATATGTGAATTTTGAAATGTGGGTTGTGAATTGACCGCCTCATATAATTAGATTCGTGAGACAGTTTACATAAGACTTCTCGATTACTCTTTTATCAGAATCCATGTAGATAATTTTCATTATTATAGGAAATAAATTGATGATTTTATATTGATCTCATAAAAAAATTATCATACGAATGTTCATTTTTGAAATTCATAAACTATGTCTCATTAAATATTCAATATTCATATTTACATGATCCATATTTATTGGTTCTTAAAAATAGTGGAAAAAATAAAACTCCAACAATATCTTAATTTCGGAAAAGATATTAAATGAGAACACTCTCTGTAATTTCAAGTTGACTGCCCCTTGACCATGAAGGCTGGAAAAGTCATTAAAAAAGAAAAAGAAAAATGCAACTAAGGTACAACATTCTAAGCAAGTGGGATAACGTTAGGTAGCTTCTTGGTTGCTAGGAGGAATCTGGAATCTGGATCCAAGAATATGATTAAATGACACAATTGCCCTGATCGTAATTCTGTGTGAGGTTTTATGCTCTAGGGTAATTTTGTATTTGCGGATTGGTTACCTTCCTTTGTACCAATACCGATATTTCTAC
Source organism: Scutellaria galericulata (assembly GCA_946896805.1). Classification (NCBI taxonomy): domain Eukaryota; kingdom Viridiplantae; phylum Streptophyta; class Magnoliopsida; order Lamiales; family Lamiaceae; genus Scutellaria; species Scutellaria galericulata. The sequence goes on from OX335790.1 coordinate 18,399,624, forward strand.
TGATTTTGACAGCTCAAAGGCTTTTCAAATAATAAAATTAATTTTTGTAATTATTCAAAATAACCCTCAAAGTTTATTAATCTATTTACTAAACCCACCTCCCTAAACTTGTAAATTGCAAATATTTTGTAATATTTATCTCAATTTATAAACAACGCTGTTGAAGAGTATGAGATATTTGTATTATTTTGAAAAAACGTATGCAAATTAAGAAATGGTAGTTAATATAATAAATAAACGTCAATAATAATAATTATTATGATTATAATTTGTCTAATTAATTAACTTACACGCATAAGATTTAATTAAAAATAGGTATATGTTGGCCAAGTTTTAAATGTGCTAATTTTGGGTTCAATTGAGACAACTTAAGTTGACTATTATTAAAATTATGGCAAAGAACATTGAACTTAACTTAAATGTTTGTGGAAGTTTTTTTGCCTTTCTTTGAAAATAATATTCAATTAAAATGAAGCACTCAAATTTGATACTTTAGTGCCCCCACATGATTTAATAATTAAATCACACCAAACAAACTTACAAAAATAAAGCATAAACGCAGGTTCAATAAGTAAATCCTAATAATTAGACTGTATTAGTTCTATAAATTTCTTACTGTTTTAATTCTATCAAACGAGTAAATTCATAATTTATAAAATAAAATTTGATCTGTGAAAATAAATTCATGATAAAGAAAATACGGTTCGTCTCATATGATTATATCGATTAAATGGTTTTATATGTAGATTGTAATAATTGAATCACATAAATGAATAAATCACATTATTCAAATTTTCAATTTACAGATTATGTTAGGAATATGGTCTTAATTTGTTGTTGAGCATTAAAAATGCACACCTATTCATATGACATGCGCATGATCAATGACGTTGCCAATTCAAAAGAGGTAGCCTCGAGGCAAAAAACAATTTCTTTTTTTTTTTTCTTTTCTTTTTTCATTTCATTATTTATGATTAAGAAAACATTATAGGATTGTTATATATTTTAAGGTATCAAACATCTACTACTGCCCAACTCTTTGATATGAATTATTGTTTTCTGTAATCACTATTAATCAATGGAGAATTTATAATGCAAACAAATTAAAGAATCAATCGAGCTACCATTATAAAATCAAAAGTAATCGATATATATATTATGGGATTAATTTTAACATGGGGCCACAAATATTATGCATTGAACTCTTTTCAAATAATCCCTCCAATCATGTTTAAGTGTGTTAAAGAGTTTTGTCAAAGAAACATGAAATTTTGATGATCGTACCTTAAACTAATGAAGAACTTTAAAATTCAAAAATTGAAAGAGATGCAAATTAATGAAAAAAGAAAAGGGTTCTATCAAATACTAAATTTGAACTAAAATTCACATATACATATAACGTTGAAAATTAGCATGTTTTTGAAGGATAGAGATAAGGGTAATTTTTGAATGGAACTAAATAAAAATCTAAAAATATAAAGTGTAGGTCTTATGTAAACGGTCTCACGTGAGATTTTCACGTAAAATTATAAAAAGCTCCCTGTTCCACGTGAGCTTTTACAAAAAATAAATAATCGAAAACAATATTAAACGTCTAAATAAACGACACTTGGAAATCGAATGGAGACATTTCAAGGCCTCATAATTTTTTTTTTCTTTGGTCTTTTAAAATTGCAAAATAATTTAAGTTTGCTAAAATAAAAAGATGATGAAATAATTAAGAGAGGACAAAAGATAGAAAGCAAATGATGGAAGCACGAATTTTCACATGGGGGTACCAATCTTGTCTATCTGCGATGCAATCTTCCTCATCTTTTTCATGTTACCCCAATAACCTCAAATCAATGTTTGTATATATCCAACTCTGTTTGTGTGTGTGTATATTTATTTATTTATATATTAATATGATTGTGATATAGAATCTGATGAGTTTTCATGACGAAGTTTATCTCATTGCAAATTATTAGCACTTTATGTTGTAACAATTTTGTAAAAATTGAGTACTTATTTTCTGCATTGAAATTGAAGAACCCAAAATTTGGTTCTATATCAGGACTATAAAGCGATAAAGTTGTTCTTGGTTATAAAAATAAAACCATTATTTGACTTTAATCGAAGTTCATCCTTGATTGTTATTGCTTGTTGAATAACTTTTCAATTTTAGTAAATACACACTATCCACTTAATTTAATTTAATTTTAACATTATTTCACTTTTAACTTTACACGACACTACTTTTTTTTTTTTTTTTTTAATTTAGTTTTTGACCAATGTTACGAATCCCAGAATCCAAATTATTTTAACAAATACTCATAATCATAATCCAAACTCATTTTTCACAAATTAATTTTTAATTTATGAATTACTCGTAATAGGTTAACCTGTCTCATAAAATTATGATCATATAATATCATATGTTATATATTATACACATATATCATGACTAGTGGTGCCCGGTTTAACCGAACCACCGGTTTGGCCAATTGGGAAGGGACTAACCGGAACCGAACCAGGGTATGTTCGGTTACGGTTCCGGTTTGTAACCGGTGGTTGAACCGTAACCGGCGGTTCAGTTCGCCGGTTTATCCGGTTTTTTATTTGAGCGATCCGGGCCTTACACGTGGCATTTTCATAAAACAAAAACAAAATTTCACGCGAACCGCCGGTCAACCGGCGGTTCCGGCCACAATGGCTACTTTTTGCCAGAGCTCCAACGACACTCATTTTTTCAAAAAAATAAATAAATAAAAATCGTAAAACCGCCGGTTCACGGTTCTCCAATATACGGAATCGGAATCGGACCGGATGAAACCGGTTCACGGTTCCGGTTTGGAACTGGAACCGGTCAACGGTTCCCCGAACCGTTGACCTCCGATTTCGAACCGGCCGATTCCGGTTTTTCCCAAACTGTGGGCACCACTAGTCATGACTATGAGATAGCAAATATTGTGAGCTGATATGAAAGAGTAATTTGCGCTGTTTGTTTTGTGACCATAGAAATTAGATTTGCACAGATTTATAAACCAGAGGAAAATGTGCGCCCCTCGAAACATCCAACCAGTATAAAGACAGGACAACTATTTGCAGATATTTACACTTAATATTAAATATTTCAAACTTCATCTTTCACACCTCATTTGCAATAATTTATATGGGAATATTAATTGATGCAATATGCATGATTTATTTGTTACAAATAATGTTTTCATTTTTGTAAAAGTTTTCCCTTTACACTTATGATGTCCAATAATGCATGTGTGCATCCAACATATCGTATGTTTTTATGTTTTTTAGTTTTTATAATATAAACTATTTATTTGACCAAATTAATGAAAAGAATCTATGGATTTATATATCATGGAAGAGGCCCATTCTTGGAATCTACTCGTGAATTTATGGAATATATTAGTATGTAGATAAAATAATTATTTGTAGCATGTTGTGTGTTTGGTGAATATTTGTGCTTGTTGCCTGCACCAAGGGCCCTAGCAACCAACATATTTTATTTTTTATTCTACCAATTATGGGTTTTGTTTAACTGATAAATGAGCTTGACTCTTGTAAAAGATTAATTAACTCATGTAAAACAGAGATCAATTTGTGAAAATAAGTTTCAGTTATAGTTTTATAAATAACGAAACTTTGTCTCATGAATTTATAATTGTGAGATGATCTCATATAAAATTTTGATTTTGAGTTAAAATAAATAGGTCTTAAATTAGGATAGTTAAGTTAATTAATCTCAGGTCATCTGTTGAATTGGTGATCTAAAGTTAAGATTAAAAAAAAAATCCCACGGAGATATTTGAAAATTAAACTTTAAGTCGATGTTGGTTTCATCTTAGTTTAGAGATCATATTAAAATGTATTAATTAATAGTGATCTTAAACTAAATCAATTAAGGAGTAATATTAATGAATATGAATTTATGTGAATGCATATGTAAATCAGTAAATGTGTGGTGACATGTTGCCATGTGTAGTGGTGCCCATCCGGTTCGGAAAACCAGAACCGAACCGGGGTCAACGGTTCGGAAAACCGTTGACCCGGTTTCGGTTTACGGTTCACGGTTTCGGTTTGGAACCGAAATTTCTTCAAACCGTAAACCGGCGGTTCGAACCGCCGGTTTTTCTATTTTTTTTTAATTTATATTTTTATATAAATAATATTATGTATTTATGTTATTTTACTCTTTAATTTTAAGTTGTATTGATTATTATTATTATTAATTTGTATTATAAGTTGTAATTTTTTTAGGTTTATGGTTTGTATTGGTTATATTTAAATTGTAATTTCTAATTTTTGAAATTATAATTTATAAGTTGTAATGTGGTATTGTTATAACTTGTAAATGTAAGTTCTATTTTTTAATTTATATCAAATTATTTACTCAAAAAACATTGTTATTTTGTAATATATAACATATAGTTGTAATATTTATATGCAAATTTAATTTTTTAAAAAAATTAAAAAAAAAAAAAAAAAAAACAAACAAACCGACCAAACCGGCGGTTCAAACCAGAACTGAAACCGGCGGTTTACAAACCGGAACCGAAACCGAAATTCCCACGGTTCGGTTCCGGTTTGACCCTCCACGGTTTTTCGAACCGCCGGTTCGGAACCGGAACCGGCGGTTCGGTTAAACCGGGCACCACTAGCCATGTGCATCAATCTATTTTGTCTTATCTATGACTCAAACCAATATTTCAATTTTAAATTATCAAAAGTTATGGGATCAGGATCGACATTATAAAATAATATTCCTATTTTTTTTTTGATGGATTGATTTAACGAAATTAACATTAATGCAAATTATAAATCAAACTTTAATTCACATACTTTAATTTCATGTAAAATTCATTGAGAAAAAAAAACATAAAATCTAAAGTAGAGACATACCATATACCATAGTATTGATTTAATTTCTTCTAAAAGGAAACGAGAGATTGATTTTCAAATATTTGGCAAATAACTTGAAAAAATTTGCTGCTTGAATATCTTTGCCATCACAAATTTGAAATCCATATGTTATTTCTATTATCATATATATAACTTAATTTGAAATTCTTATAATATCACGATCTAAATCATCTATTGTATTTTGATATTTCATTTTATATATATATTTTTTTAATACAAATCATATGTTAAAGAATGATATCATTTATACTTATACGTGTGGTTATTATAGATTTTGAAGGCATTTAAAATTCATATTCATTAAATTCATTGTATCCAAACAAGGCCTAACAGATATTAAATCTGTGAGTTAGTCACTTAGTTGTAAGTGAAGCAATTAAAATTATACATAGATTCCATGCATCACTGTTGAAGAGGTGCAGATAAATTATCAGCCTATATTATATTCAAAAACATACATTGTCTTCTACACCAATTATTGCATTAAGTATATTGGAATAATTCAAGAACCAAAATATATGCCCTTATTGAGAATAAACGTACTATTATTCTAAAAATAATATGTTTTTAATTTTTTATTACATTACAGATCCCATTATTCTGACAATATTGAATATCCATGATTGTGAATTCATATTTAAAGTGGGTCTCTTTTTTGGCTGAGTGTAAATGCTTTTTAAAAATGTTTAATCTAACCTTGAATAATATAAATATCTTTATAAATTTTAGAAGATTATCCAACTTTTGAAATTAAAATCCAATATATGCTTGAATAAATACGACTAAAATTTGAATAAATAAGTCCAATAATGATCTTACAATATTTCACCTACATTTCATCCGTGACCAAATTCCAATTAACATCCTCTAGTGTTTAATATTGAATTCGAAAAAAAAAAAAAAAAATCTTGAATTCCATAATTCAAAGTCCACACAGTGCAAGAAGATTGCAGCATATATCCAGATCAGAAAAAACTTCTCCAAACGGACCACTGCAATTCACAACTTTGTCATCAAGCTACGCATTTAATTCAAAGATATTATATATATATACATACATACATACGTAGAAAATAACATATTATATTTTATTAAAAGTAGGATTGTTGTGAAATCATCTGACGTGAATATTCAATTTCTTGGAACAGAATAATTGATCATAACATATAATTATACACAAATTAAGTAGAGATTGATTAATAAAAACATATTTGAGTTGTAGATAGAGAATCCCGTCTCACAGAATTATCCACGAGACAATCTTATATAATTTTTTATGATTTACTAACCCGTACCGAGAATATCATTATTTGATAACATGCTTGACTATCACATTATATGTTGGTTCATTATTATGAAGAGTATTTAATTTGAATAATTTAAAATTTTAGTAAACCAATTTGAATGCAGTAGGGTCATGTTATGGTTAGTTGGAATGGATTGTTGGATATGAAAAGTAAGAGGTCCACAAAGTAAAGATGAGGAAGATGATCAGAAAATGTACACATCTTTTCTATGGCCTTAATTTGTTTGAAACCAAGAGGTGGTGGGGTGTATTAAAAATTCTTGATGCACTATTTTTTATATCAACAACATTGAGAGAAAGAGGGACACACTATATATAATTATAGACATCAACGATGGTGATATTAATATGATATTAATATGATATGACGTATAAAATTGGAGATTTTTGATTGTATGAAGAAAAAAATAAAATTGTATGTTACTAAATTGAGGGGAAATTGTTATATATATGCTTCCAAATTGAAGAATATTTTTTGTCCAATAGTGTTATATTGATCAATATATTATTAAAATCTCCAATTTAAAGTGTCACATCAGCATTATCGGTGTTCATGTCAGCAATTATCGTCATAGATTGATTTTTTAATCAAAATTGGGTTAAAATTGAAAACAATTAGAGCTTAAAGATAAAAATCCTAAAATTAATAGGACAAAATTATATGTTTTCTTTACTTTGCAACCTTAGTCCATTTTCAAGTCATTTTTAGTAGTCGTTATTTTGTTCTCTTGAATGTTTTATTTTTAATACATTAATGTGATTATTTACTTGAAATACACATAAATAAATATAAGATTGAAAGAGGGCATACGAGTGGATATGAGAGAGTTTTCTTTTCTTTTTTTTTTTTCTTTTTTTAGATTAGATAATTAATTAGGTTGCACATTGACGTATAACAGACTTGTGAGTTCAATTTGAAATATGATATGATTGATGAAGAAATTTTAAGAATGAATGTTAATATCATTAGTTGGAGACAGACAAAGGTAGGGGCCTAAACAAAAGTTGCTATCTTTATGCTAATGTGGCTCTTCACAGCTTTCGTGTTCTTGATGGGGTTTAAAAAATAGTGGAGATATTAAATTATTTATATAATAATAGTTAGGAAACAAAAAATTAAATTAGAAAAAACTCTAGAAAAACACATAAACGATCTTTTTATTTAGTATACAATTAACCATTACTATCAAAGACAGACCAAGAATTTTGTTCCAAGGGCCAAAAATATTTCACATCAAAATATAAACTAGTTCGGAAGTTAAAAAAAAAGTTAATAGACAAATTTTTACAATGTAATGGAGCAAACTCGTATAAATTAATGAAATGAATGAGAAATATCAAAAAATAATTTACATATAAAAATGTAATGGGCCTCACCCCGTACCCCTTAAATCCGTCCCCGATTATTATATTTAAATTGAATAAATAAGATAGAAGTTACTCTCGGCGATTTATATAAATTAGAAAATTTATTCTTTCTCCTTTACTCCATGAGTTATCTTATTATATATTTAGTTCCAAACTTCATAGAATGGAATTATATAATGTCATATGTGTGTGGTACTGGTACGTGCATGGTTCTTGATTTAGTGAAGATTAACTACTCGAAGATTTAAGGGATACATTATATAATAAAATCAAATCGTTGATATCCATATATTACACAAAATTACTATTCAAATTTATATTTTCCATCTTATATAATTAACTATCAATTCACATAACATAAATATTAATTATATCTTTCTACATTTATACTGAAAAGTTTAATTACAACTTTGGGATCTAAACTATACATATTTGACATTATTCAATCAATATTGTACATTAGAGCTGACAATATATATATATATATATATATATATATATATATATATATGGCAAAAAAATTAAATAAATTGTGCGAAAATTAATAAATTAATGCATTAATAAGACGCTAATCTCTGAATGTGAGTTTCACTTATGATACCAAAATCGGATATATTTAGTTTTCCCTTTAATTATGTGTATATTATTAACATCAATAATTAATGCTACAAGATGTAATATTCACTAGATTAATATAGGGTATCCACTAGATTTGTGACACCTATGTATTCATGCATTGAGTTGGTCCTGTGTGCACTTGGTGTACATGCAATCTGGGTCGACTCAATTTTTGACCCGGATCCGCGTGTTTTGAATTTTACTTTTTTTTTTCTTCAGGTTGTAACCTTTATGTTGTAAATGTGTGACCTTTATGTTATAAATGTGTGACATTTATGTACAACTATCATGACCTTTATGTACTGTAACTTAGAAAAAAATGAAGATTTTCTACATAATTTGAACTGTATACCTTTATGTGATATCAATGCGACATTTATGTTATATCATGTCACCTTTATGTACAAATATTCTGACCTTTATGGACTTTTATATATTACATAAAGGTCAGAATATTTGTACATAAAGGTCAGAATATTTGTACATAAAGATGACATAATATAACATAAAGGTCACATTGATATCACATAAAGGTATACAATACAAATTGTGTTGAAAATCTTCATTTTTTTTTCTAAGTTACAGACATAAAGGTACGGATGTTTGTATATAAAGGTATGAAAGTCATAACATAAAGGTATGAAAGTTATAACTAAAAGGTATACATATTTTTCAGAAAAATGCAGAAAATAAACTAAGTGTGTTGCGCCTCCTTCCCGGCGCGTGGGGGCGCGTGAATGACTGTTCCGGCGAGTGGATGACCGTGCTGGGTCGGATTGACCCGGATTGCACGGATCTAAGATCCGTGCACCTAGTGCACATGAGTCTTTGCCTCATGCATTTATGTCATATGTCGGGCACATGAATATTCAAGAATTGAGTAAAGTCTCGTAAATATATTAATTATTTAAAATAAAAATAAGATTCTCCACTGCCTCAAAATAATAATAATTAAAAAAAACATTTTCCAAAAATTAAATTGAGCAGTATTAGAGACAAAGGAACTAGGTAGAAGAATGTTTTGGGGTTGAAAACTACGTACATACTACATTATCATGTAGTTACGTGCAATGCATGAATATATGCTAGAACCTACTCTTCTTGATAATGAAATATATATATATATATATATATATATATATATATATATATCATGTGGTCCAATTTCTGCCAAATATATAGTAAATATCATTAATTAATTAAGGATTTCGTATTCTTTAGTTGAATCCTAATTAAGGTACATAGGATCAAACAAAATTACTAGTATTATGAAGTGTTAATATATACACATATTATATAGATATTTGTATTTGTTGATCTATTTAAATGATTCCTAATAAAACGATGATGGATTATTCTTGTATTATATTTTATCATCATATGGTACACATGTGCACTTTTGTAAATAAACTACAAATATTAGGAAAAATCAAATAAAATTTGATATAAATGTATTATAACATATATGGAGGAAAAAGCGGCAGAAAAAGAGACTAATTTCCAGGTCTGTTGTTGTAAAGGTGAAGTAGACATGTTAGATAAGAGATTTTTGATATCTTATCTTGTTGCTTTTTTTTTTTAATGATTTATAGATAAGTTATTAGCTTATACTATTACGAAACAATTCTTAATATGTCAATTGTGGGCAACTCTTAATATGTTCACCGATAACGTGTAATGTATTAAAAAATAGTACTCAACAGTGGGCAATAAAAATGTCGAATAAAAAATAGAAACGAACTAAACAAAAACATAAGTCGAGTCGAGGAAGACCCTCTCTCCTTAAGACGAGATACGCCAGGGTAGTGCTCACTGGAACCATGTGTATCGTCTCTCAAAGATAAAACGACTTTGTCTCTAGAGTAGTAGCACTACAAACTCGATAGCTCCGGCGAACTTTAGCGCTTTGAGAATTGAGCTGATGCAAAGATGGAAAACAATGCAAGAGTTTGAATTTTCAATACTCAAAATGATGCATGACGATCCCTATATATAGGTCTCCAACATGGGGGTTACACCTGAAATTGATGAGAATTTAATGCCTAAAAACGGGTCTTTTAATGCAAGTTAATGTCTCGTTCAAAAATAAAAAACGGTCTAAAAAAAACGCTTACAACGCTGCAACACGGTGTTTGCAGTATTCTGGACATGTTACTGTATTCTGCAGCACGTTTCACGTTACTGCATTCTGCAACAGTACCCGCAGCATTCAGCAACAACATTCTACTCCCGTTGCATTCTGCAGCGGTACATTCAGCAAGTATTCTGCGGCTGCATTCAGTAACAACATTCTACTCCCGTTTCATTCTGCAACAGCACTGCATTTGTAAGCATTCTACGACTGCATTCAACAACAACATTCTACTCTCGTTGCATTCTGCAACAGCGCTGCATTTGTAACAACATTCCGTAACTTTTGTCAACAACATTCCGTAACTTTTGTCCAAAAAGACAAACCTAGGTCGGGTAAAAACCCGAGCCCCATCCGCCCAAGTCCAGCCCAACATCCAATTGCCAAGGATCAAGACCCACGGTCGAGTCCGAGCTGAGCCCAGCGCGTGTGTGTATTGCACAAACATACTATTCCAATAGTATACTAATTATTAAGCCTCTTCTCATGGCTTAACTTATACTTGCATTTTCAAGGTCCATTTTTCTATGTGGGATAGTTAAGCAGTCCTCCCACATTCTAGACCTTTCATTTCCATTTCAAGTGACCAACTTTGATACTTAATTTCTCACTCACCAAAAATTGGTTTTGAGCGATTCAAAATGTCTTGAATATACTCCAAACGTAAATTAATATTTTGGCATCCAATTCTTAAAAGGATTATCTCTTAACCACTTAACAATTGGTCAAAGTGGTGTCACCCACCACTTTGAACAACCAATTTTCCAACATAATGATCACATCCTCTCATTATATGAAAAATGAAATTAATTGGTATTCTAAATTTTTTACACATTAGCGGTGGGCACATCTTAACGTGCCAACGGTGGATAGAGTAGCAGAAATGTATACTATTATTACTTTCTCTTTTTCTGACTTTTGATCTATATATATTTCAATATAATTCTTTTGGAAAGTGTTGTCATTGGAAACATATTAATGCTTATCTCTTGATATTTCTTGGTTGGTTGTATAGGTAGACTTTTACTCTCCAATAATTCCTAATGTCTAAATTATTTTATTATTCTTGGATCACTAGTAAGGAATTCACAATGTTGCAGGGGAATGGAGAGAAAAAGGAAAAAAAAAAAACTCAAAATGTGGAGAAGGGGTAAAAGGACTTCTTTTTAATTTTTTCATCTTTTTAAATCCCTCTAAAAGTATATATTCATAAGTAGTTCTATCGTAAATAGGACATGCATGGTAGACAGATTATTTAAATTATATTTCAATATTGGAATTTCCAAGCAAGCATACATACTTAATAATGACTTAATAGATAATTTATAATGAAATTATATTTTATTACTTGAATTCGTGTCATCATTATCTATATAAATAAATAGGGTTGAGATTGTGGATTATCTATATAAATAAATAGGGTTGAGATTGTGGATGAAAGTTTTCCAAATGTACCAATACAATATGACATATAAAACAAAGAAAACTGACTTACGTCAATCAAGTAAAAAAAATAAAATAAAAAGACAAGGAGAAAAAAAAAATGAAGCAACATATACAAAATCTTATACGAAATCATTTTGTTTTTTAAATATAATTTTATTAGATGGTATTTTATTATCTATAACTCAAACATATTTGGATAAGTCATTCTTTACTTTATATATGAGTTAAAATCAAAGGTAGATTAAGTCATCTCACTAAATTAAATACTCGATAATCTCACATGAGAATTACTCAACAACTTTATAAGTGATCCTATTATATTTGATTTAGATTCAAATGTGTAAAAAAGTGTTAAATTTTGTGTTTTATATATTATACTAGTGAAACTTTTATATTGTTTTGTAATATATGATTTAACAAGATATCATCCCCAAATTCTTAATATTATTACTTTTTAGTATGATTATTATAAAACTTTCTCACTGATTTAATTTTTTAAATTAGACCAACTCACAAATGGAATAACTTGTAAAATGGATTGGATTGTAGGTAGTTACAGTACTAATTTACAAAATTATATTCCTAAAATTGTCTAATATAAATTATATTCCATACAAAATTAAAACAAGATCACATACAATCTGATCAAGAATTTTCCTTTGAAATTTCATTTCAACCACTTAAAATTTTTTTTTTAATAATCAAAAAAGCTTTCAACTATTAATCAAGTATAGAGTAGTCTAATTTATTTATCTAACCCTTGAATGCCATTATCGCTCTTTGATGCAACAAAGCAACACAAATTATGCTCTTTTCCAAAAATGGTGGAACAAACATCCAATAATTTCTTATATTTAATTGCAATTTCTTTTTTTAAATAATCATCCTGCAATAATAGCTGCATATAATATGGCTTCAATTATAGATTTCAGTTGAATTGGCATTTAAAGAAATTGTTAGTTGAAGATGTCAATCAGACATGCTTAAATTCTTGCGCGTACGTGTCGAGTATAAGCCAATGAAACGACGCCACTTCGTGTATAGTATGTTTGGTTGTGCTGTCAATATGAGGCCAAATTCAGAATTTTATTATGCAATTATTGATCCTTATTATTGAAAAATGATGCATCTTATTATGATACATGATTTAACTCCACTTCACGTTCATTCAGTAAATCATAGTCGCATTTATTATGATTAAATAGTTATGTTACTTAATAATAATAGTTAGGGCACCCACAACAATTCTGACAAAGTGGGTTATTAATACAATAAAAAAGTTTAAAAAGTATTTTGTAAAAAATAAAATATAACAATCAACTACCCGTTGAAAATAAAAATATAACGATCAACTACCTGTTGAAAATATTTTGTAAAAAATAAATAAATCATATTGGCTCTCTTTTGGTATCAACAGGTCATCAATCTCTCTAATAATTTTTTATTTTTTAAGGGCTTTCAGAAATTAAAGTTTTGCAATCTCTAAACACCAACAATGAGAGAAATAGCAACAATGTTTTTTTATTTTTTATTTTTTCGAGTTTGCAAGATTGTACGAGGCGAGTCCAAACTTAGCATTTCAACCATGGGCTTCATAATTCTGAAGCCCACACTGACCTTCTTTTGGGCCCTATTTATTTGGCCCATAAGATGATGGGAATCTTGGATCTCATGTGAAAGTAACTCTTGGACCCTCTAAACACCAACAAGTGAAGCAACAACTTTTATGCAAATACCAAGAAAATCCTATGCAGCTTATTATTAAAAAATGGGCTTCTCGATTTTGGACTTTTGGGCCTTATTTTTGGTCATATGGGCAAAGCAAAATTGAGGAAATGAAGTGAAAATTTAAAGATGGATCATGGATGATTCTATTAACACCTCCAATATTTCTCTCCACTACTACAATTCATTTAATTTCTCTATTTTATTTTTAAAAGTTTTATTCTTTTCACAACTATCATATCTCTACCATCTTCTCATCATCTCAACTGTCTACCTTATTTTTCTCCAAACCAAAACACCATTCATTTCAGTATCAATTTTTTTCATAAACTATGCAATATTTAGATTTAAATGTACAATTTTTTTTATCAATATTCGTACAGTTTTACTTGAAAATTATTTTTAGATTTAAATTTTTTCCAAAATATTATATCCTTCTACAACCACGACACTCTCTTTTTCTACATTTGGTACTTTGATTAATTTGTATTGTATCAATATAAAAACGTTTAAGTATTGTCCTATGTTCCTCATTGTGGAAACAATTTTCTTGATTTTTTTAACGAGGTATCTTATAATATTAATTATTTTAGTGAAACTATTTCGAGATATTAAAAAAATATTGAGGAATGAAATAAATGAAGAGATGATTATTATTTGGGTGGCCGTAAAAAAGAAAAAAAAAAGGCTAAATGTGGAAATAATTTTCTTAATTTTTTTAAGGAGATATCTTATAATGTTAATTATTTAAGTGAAATATTTCGAGATATTAATAAAGTGTTGAGGAATTAAATGAGAGAAGATATAATTTTTAATAATTTAAAAAAATAGATTTGGGTGGTTGTAAAAAGGAAAAAAAAAAAAAATTTTAATGTAGAAACAATTTTCCAGATTTTTTTAAAGAGATATCTTTTAATATTAATTATTTAAGTTAAATATTTGAGATATTTCAAAAATATTGAGGAATTAAATAAGTGAAGAGATGTTTTTTAATACTTTTAAAAATTAGATTTGGATAACTGTAAAAAAGAAAAAAAAAAGTTGGCTTAAAAGATTAAAATAGAGAATTTACATATATAATGGATGTGGAGAGAAATAATATGGACATGCACATAATTACCTTAAAAAAAAAAAAAAAAAAAAAAAAAAAAAAAAAAAAAAAGAGAGAATACAAAAGTTGGAGGAATGAAGGAGGAACGAAAGGTGCATAGAAGTTTTCTTCAGTTTAAAAAAAAAATACTTGATTTTCATCTAACATTAATTGGGTTATATATATATGTGGTTCTCTATGTTGGCTTATTATTAAAATTAGTTCACATATTTTTTAAAACATTTTTAAATTCCTATGTTTTATCTCATTCTACGGCAATCAATAATAGCTTTTAATAGTAATTTTATCCCAAATTTTCCGATGTTGAAAAATATATTCCAACACGACAATACCTAATTTCGACAACATTATTAATGATGTTTGTCATCTCAAATAATATTGATCTAATCAATGATTAAACACTAAAAAATATCGATTGCAAATGGAAAAATCAGGTTTACAAGTATAACGGCTATAAAATTATTATTTGAAACTTAGGATTAAAAACTCAATGATAAAAAGAAAAAAAAAATTCTCTCCAAGAATTGATGGATTACATAACTTTACTTTTTTTTTAAATTTTTTTTTTTTTTAATTTTGGAGTTGGACCATACATAACTTTACTTTTGTCTCATGCTATCCTAACAATGGAATGTGTCTAGAGAGTTGTGCCAACGTTCTGGTACCATAGTATACAAAAGTTTGTATGCTATGTTTTTATTATATATATAAAGACAAAGATTATATATACACACACACATTAGAATGAGAAATGTTTCTCCTACATAAAATGAAATGCACCTTAAATTATAATTTTAAGGATAGAAGCTACATTGGAGCAAACATGCTGTGATTTATATCTTGGGTTTCCAAAATATTAATTCTACACATTTAGCTCATATAAAAGCTAATTCATAATTTAAAATAATTACTTTTTATAACATTTTTATGCTTAATTCACCAAAATTAATTGGAATTAATTTTTTAGATTCGGTTACATTTTTATCCAAAGATTTGCATGCATATGTATACTCAAGAAAAACTATATAGTATAAATATCCTTCGCTAAAATAAATAAAAAAAAGTAAGAATATTTATCTTTATATTTTTTTTTTATCTTTCTCCTTTTTTGTTTATTTTGATTTATAGGAAAGGTAACCAAAAAATAAAAACAATTTCAATATACTTTCTTTTCCTTTCTCGTTTCCGTTGGTATAAACCTACGTCCCGGCTGTTGCTCACCGATGCTTTGTCTTCGCGACGACAAATTTTCACTAGTCGTGCTCGTTTCTTTTGCCCATTCATCTTTTACCAATGACTGTTGGTAATACTTGAATGCCACAAATAGCATAAACACTGCATTGTATGTATAATTTCATGTCAGAATATCAAATCACTATAAGTTATTTTCGTGTATGATTTAGGAAAATATTTAAAATAAATTAGACATACCTGCCCATATTCGAGCAACAACTGATGACAAATTCCAAATAAGAGTGAAGGTTGCAAATCCCACTGCTTTCTTGTGAGAACATGAATTCCAAGCATCACCAAATCTTCTAATCCAAAATGTACCTTTGTTCATTTCAATTAATTTATTTGTTAAGAGTTCAAGAATTATTTTTCAAATGCTATAATTTTAATGTTTCTAAAGTAAAGGGAGAAGAAAAAATCTTGTAACTAGAAAGATAATTATTCAATTTTTGAAATCATAGACAAGAGTTTAGAGGGTAAAAAGTGCTGTATTAAAATTACATTATATTAGAAAATATTTTTAGAAGAGAATAAAATATTACTAATATTACCGTATGCAGTTAACTGCGAAGAGTAAGTGGAGCAGATTTTTGGCACAGTAAATACTCCAATAAACCCTGTAATGAATCATCATCAATACTATTAAATTTTTGCTACTCAACATAGAAGAATTTGAAATTAAATATGAATCACTTGCATATTATTTTTAACCCTTACAGAGTTGACTAACATAATTCATATTCATTTTCATAAGTCGATTTCTATTTTAACTCGTGGAATTTAAAGAACTCATGATGAGCAATAATTTTTGTGAGCTTATTTCATCATTTTTAAAAGAGTGCTATGGTCAAAACTTGTGGTGATTAATAAATAATGAGCCATCCTAACAAATTGGTTGGTTATCATTGAAAGTAAAGATTAAGAATAAGGTATGTATAGAAACATCAAACATGTCAACATCATTTTGCATGTCATCTTGCAATCTCAAATTAATCACACTTAAAGTTGCTTATTTTTTCTATCATGTTTTCTTGTTGGTATCATTGTAAAACATATGACCCACTTTTAATATTAAAGATTTATTGAGTTCTTTTCAAAAATGAGATTAAAAAAAAACAAAGGGAATTATTTTATTAAAACTGACCTAATTTGGCCATCTTCCAGAGGGTAATGGAGCTTCCACACCTTGCCAAAATGAACAGCAAAACTGCCAACTGCCAGGGGCAAAATTTGTCATTTTCCACTGCAAATTTGCAGTGAATAAAAAGCATAAATCATTTGAAATTTATTTACCTTCATTGTAGTGGCAGGGTCCCCTGAAAATAGGGCTCTCCATTTCACTAGAAATTCATTCACATATGGTAAAAATAATTTCACCACCCAAATTGCTTCATCTTCACCAACAACATAATCTTCATTTGCATTATCAACATCCTTTGCTCCCCTGTCACATTTCAACCAACTTTTTCAATTTTGTTTTTCAAGATTTTAAGTATAAGGTTATTAATAGTATGCTTAAATAATAAGCAGTTCATTTATTACCTGCTAATAAAGGATCTGAAAAGAAATATTGCAGCAAGGTAGACAAGTCCCAGGTAGGAAACCACAGAAATAAAGCTGCAAATTTGCACATAATTTTTTGGTAAATTTTTTCCAGGTTTAATTATCTGAAAATAAACCTGATTTAAGTGTAATTAAACCTGATATTGAGATCCCTTGTGTATGAAGATGAAATGATTGCAAATGTCCCAATCCCAAAAACAAATGCTGATTTTGATATATCTTTCCACATTACTAGGTCAACTGATATCAATAAACCAACCAAAACAAGAAACCATGAGAATAAATAAATAAATATATTTAAAAAATAAAAAATGAAAAACCCACCAAAACTTTGCAATTTGCTGTTGGTTATTGGACTTCCATTGAAGTTGCCTGAACCTGAAAATGCTAAGCAAAAAAAAAATAAAAAAAAAAATAATTCAAGAACAAGATTTGATTCGAAATATTAAAGAAATGACACTCACATGAGTTGATTTTTTTGGGGGTTGGATGAAATCTGTCAAGATTTATAGTCTTCTTTGGTTTATGATCTTCAACACTAACTTCTTTAACATCAAATCTCTTATTTTCAACCTCAATTTTCTCATCAACATCTTCATCATCATCATCATCATCATCATCCCAATCTGATTCATCAAGTGATGGATTCTTGATTTGAACCACATTGCTTGTGATCTCCTTCTCTTCACACACATCAAATTCTCCATCTGATCTTGACTCATCTACCACTTTTTTATCATCAGAACTGTTCTTGATTTTCAAATCAAGATTAGCTAATCCAGATCTTGTTTTCTTGATCAAAACAGGGCTTTTCTTGATCTCATCACTAGCAACACTCAATTCTTTACAACTCTCATCCAAATTCTTGCTCAATTCAGATCTTAAACCTGCAATCTTAACTGGGCTCCCTTCTAAACCCTCAGATTTCCAGGTTTTCCTCTTCCCAGTTGGGCTCTGTTTGGGGACTTTTTTGTCCATCTGAATCTCAGGAATTTGCTGTGGAATTTCATGAGTGGCATTGAAGACTTTGAAGCCACCTTTGAATTCATCAATCTTCATTCTGCTCTCCCAAACAGACCCTGCTTTTGGGGCACTGCCTCTTCTTCTGCTACTGCCACTTAAATCCATTGCTTCTTTACTACTCATCTTTTTTTCTTTAAACTGAAATGAAATCACTACTTTGTGGACCCAATTTATCGAAATGGGCTATTAATGGAATTGTGGCTTTGAGCTCAAGGAATTACAGTTCTTGTTTATCAAAGCCATGTAACATGAGAGAGAGAGAGAGAGAGAGAGATTCCGTTGCTTCTTTTGGTTTTGTCTCTCTTCTTCTTTTTTGCTCAGTTGAATTGGACTTTCATACACTTTTTAATTAATTAATTGATTGTTGTATCCATAAAGTTATATTAATGTGATGGTATACCAATACATAGTTTGATATTTATTATTGTTGTCGAGTCAAATAATCTCACAATAATTCAGCTCATAATGGGACTAAAATGTTTGTGAAAATTTTGAGTTTTGAAAGCATGATTAAATGTATAGGTTATATTATAATTGTTTATAGCTAATTTGGAGTAGTGAAAACAATCAAAATAAGTCAATACAAATCAAATATAAATAATCACATTTTAAAAGTTGTGGCAAACACTAAATAGACAATTAAGGGAAAAAAAAATTCAAATCTTGTAAATTAAAAATCCATTTCATATACTTTGGAGCAACTTTTTAAATATTTTTTTAATACTTACTTATAAAAAGGGTTGTATTATTATTATTATTTATTTAAAAAATAAATATAAAGCAACAATCGATTCCATATTAGTGATAAAAAAAAAAAAATCAGGTGGGGTAAAAGTGAATGATTAGGACATGTATTGATATTTGTCCCAAATGTCCACATGCTGCATGTCTTTTATTTTTCAAGATAATTGTTATAAATGAAGAATCACAGTTTAGGATTATTTTTTGAAGAAAAAATTGTTTAGATTAATAATTAACTTGCAAAAAGATTATGTATGTGACTGTTTATTACCATTATCTAGCTATGATCCAAATATTATTTTATAAGTGAGAGGGTCTCTCAAAAACCCTATTTTTTAAATAGATAATTTTATTAAAGTGTAGTATTTACTTTTATAATCTTGGTGTTATAGAAACTATCCTTGACAAATTAAACCTATAAATTTTCTTAGAATAGAATAAATATCTGTATATGGTCTTAAGTACAAATCTCGTATAATTAATTAGATAATCTAGAAAATGTATATACTACAAATTTAATTTCAAAGGAATCATATATATTGTCATATTATGATCTGAAACACATACACTGTCTTATTTATTTTAATTATAGTAACAAAAAAATGCAATATTTCCAAGAATTTTTGTCACTTTTTTTTTTTTTTTTTTTTGTTATCAAATCATTTTCATCGGCATCAGTGTATTTCTTTTGCGTGGATATTATTATTATTATTGACATTATACTGTGTGTGTAGATTAGATATTGAAGCGT
Organism: Scutellaria galericulata; assembly: GCA_946896805.1. Lineage (NCBI taxonomy): Eukaryota > Viridiplantae > Streptophyta > Magnoliopsida > Lamiales > Lamiaceae > Scutellaria > Scutellaria galericulata. The sequence continues at coordinate 18,419,560 of OX335790.1, forward strand.
AGCAGACTAGCAGTTCAGGCAAGCAACTGAATTTGGGTCTCTATTTTCTCGAGGATATTCTACAATTCTACACACCAATCCTTAATATTTATTTTTCTATGAATATTTTAATGATATAAATATAATTATGTGAGATTAGTTACCTTATAATTGAACAAAACATATACTAATTTATGGAAAATGAACTAGATAATAAAAATGAAGTTATGTCTTACGATATTATATTTTGAGATAATTTCATACCTGTTTTTATATATTAGTGATCTGTTTTAAGATATTTTTTTTATATTATTGATGATATAAAAAGAATTTAATGCCTTAAATGCAAGTAGGGTTGGGTTGAAAAGGATATAAAACTATAATGACCGACTTATGTCAAAAACTAATGGTGTTAGGTTCAAATTATTTTAAACTATATTAGAAAATTGCACTATAGAATCAATATATGTAGTGAATGAATGAACGTCAGAATGTAACTAATTGAAAATTAATGTGATTATGTAAAAGGGGAATTGAGCCTTTTGTTGCATTTTAATTTTAATTTTTTTATCACCATAATATATATATATATATATATATATATATATATATATATATATATATATATATATAGTACGTGCTATGTACCGACAAATGAATATAGAATCCAATGTGATGTAATTTAGCAACGTAAACTTTTTTTCTGGCATTAAGTTGTAATGAATTTGAAAATTTTCAACAAATATGATTTATTTATTTCAACATACATATGTGTGTGTGTGTCATAAAAAATGGATAAAAGCAAATTAATATAATATCTCAAAAATATTTACTTTTAGTTTTATGGCAGATTAGATTCCCCAACTCGCAATATTTACTTTTGTGCCACGATATTAGATTCTCCACTTTTCTTTAGCAATTCTCACTGCTGCGTACAGCAAAAAAGTTTATATATTTGTCTATTCTATAATAATTTATTTGATCCTAATATAGGACTAATAAATTAAAATAATAATTTCGACAAAATTGTAAGACGTATTTTCCAAAAAAACAAAACACCTGTATAACTATATTAGTCTATATAGGTCATATTGGCAACACGAACGAATAACTTATAAATTACAAAAATGTTTTACATACTATAAATGGTATTTTATAGTAAAAATAAGTGACCAAACTGTAAAAATGTGTATATTTTAAGTTACAAAGGAAAAACTATTAAAAACAAAAATAGAACAAAATAAATAAATAAAATTTATAAACGAAATTGCTTTTGAGGACAGAGTCTAGATTTGATGTGAGCCCAGATCCATATCTAAAGGCTGCTTTTGGATTGCAACAAAAGTTCCTCTTTTGCCCCCACCCACACACTCTTTTTTTATCTTTTAAATAACAATTTTCTAAGCCAACAAATACTTATTGCTAAGGATGAATATTTCGGTTTCAATGGAAATATCAGTTTTATATAAATATTGATATCGATGGAAATATCGATATTATTATTGATATTTTCCTGATATTCCACTTATATTTACCATATTTCACCAATTTTCTATAATTTGTACCGCTGCTGATATCGAAATCGATATCGATATTTATCGATATTTCACGTATTTTTTGACAAAATTTCTCGTTTTTATATGAAAAATGAAAATATCGAAGATATATCATTATATCTCTTTTTTTTTTATCGATTACACAAAAAAATAGAAATATCGGAAAAATATTGATGATATTTTGGGATATTTACATCGATGGTTATTACATATTTTTTTCTTTCCAAACATGTTATATATTACTATATGCGAGTTAATTTCCATGTAATACAATGTTTCAATTCATTTTATGCATAATATTAGAATTCAATATTTCTAATTATTTGATAGATGGTTATTCGATTCTTTTTTAATCTGAACATCAAAGGTCATAACTAAATTGTCTGTAATTTAAATATATTTATATATATTTAAAATATATGATATTTCATACTTGTTACCTATGGGTATACTAGTACAACATAAATTCCACACATAATACCTCTCGTGTTGGTGGGCCGTTGCTAAGGACCCTCTATGTTATTTGATGTGACCTTTTAGCCCATGTGGGTAAGGCCCATTAGGTTGAAAGTGGGCTTTAAAATTTTATCCTGGGTCTTAACATGTTTTAGTAATATATAGATATGTATATCCTATGAACAATGCGATGTTATTTCCATAGAAATCGTCTTATTATTGAACCATATGAATTAAGGTACTAGTCCTATTTGAAATAAGAACTAAAACACATTTCTGATTTCATCAGAGGTAATATTCTCGATAATATAAATGATGATTTTGGGATTATATATATATATATATATCTTTTGGATATTACATATTCTTCTACATTTTTTTTGTTCGTTTGTTGCATTTATATATGAAATGTGTATACATAGGCACAAGCTCGTACACACATAAGAGACCCCCTTTTTTTATATTTTTTTTCTTTTCTTAAGAAATTGTTAGGATTGATCAATCATCGGTGGCAATTCACCGAACGTTATTTAAATCGTTCGACCAACTAAAATTGAATGGATTGTGAAATATATAATCCCATTATTTAAAATGTTTCTACACGACAAAAAAAAGTGGAAACCTAATATGAAGAGGTTAGATACGAAGAAAAAAAATACATTTTTTGTCTCCATACTATTTTTGTGGCCTATGTTTGATTTCTTTTGTAATTTAAAATTAATTTTAGATGTTTGAATTCATTAGGATTTAGTGGAATTCTGAGAAGAAGGTGAAATATTAATATCATTTCACTACAATTAAAAGAAATATGCTTTAAATATGGTTGAATGTGTTTTAATTTCTATTGTTTATGCATAAGGATATCTTATTGATTTATAAAAAGGTTATTCATATTTAAATATTTTGATGAGTGTATTATAAAAGATGAAAGTGTAAATAGGGCGACTCTTATCAAAATACTAATATACTAATCAGGGATGGTGGAGCCCAGTGCAAGCCTAACATATTTTCTTTTATATATAGAGGTCTAAAGTTATATTTAAAGTAAGTCTAGTTCAAAAATTACACTAGTTTACTAAATAGAAAAACATATATCTAAATTTAAAATCCTTATAAATTATATTCATATCTTTTTTTTTTCTTTTCCAAACATAAAATATAAATATTGGAAGACAAAGAGAATATTCACCAATAACAAAGATCAACTTAAAATTTTAGATGTGAATTTTTTGAAATCTCTCACCACGTTATTAAAGGTAATGTTTTTTTTTTAATTTATTTAATATTTTTATGAGTTATATTTAAATAATATAGACTTCCATATATTCGTGTCTTGAAATATGTATGGATAATATAATTTTTATTTGTTATACCTTTTTAATTCAGTAGTATTTTAGTTAGTTATTCAATTAAGATTTGGTTTGAACTTTGAATTCAATTAAATAATTCATTTAATTAATTAGTTATTAAATCAACATACGACTATCCGCACCACTTCATTTAATTTAAGTTGTAAAAACTGAAATTTGACACATTACTTGGAATTAGTAGTTAGTTATCAAATTTCTATTTTCATTTGGTTATAATCTTGCAAAACACTTAAATTTAAGCCTTCATCGTATTTCTCGTAGGGCACAACTTAAGTGAACACCGAAATATTTTGTTATGTATAAATTTTAATGTGTCGAAGCGTTAAACTTTTCAGCCCACCCCACTATTAAATCCTGGATCCGCCTTTGATACTAATTGCTATCAGTATAGTTTTGAAGATATCTCACCTCATAAATACATTAAATGCAATTATTAAAAAATCAAATACTTCGTATTCATCACGTAGTTATAAATATATAATATATAGTATTTATTGTGAATCTATAGTAGATTTGTAAATATATACACATACATTTATGCATGTGTGTGATTAAATGGATATTTCTTATGAATAGGTGTGGTATAGGCGTTTTTTGCTATGCTACCTCCTTGAATATGTACCCAACTTCATGTAAAAATTGACATGTGTAATTTAAAATACTTTTAATTTATTATTTTGTTTCGAATTTATACTCTTAATACAGTTGTGAAGAGTTGGGTACATATTCAAGTATCATCTACTTTTAACTTATCAAATATAACAGTGACAACATCATATGCATAATTTTTTTTTTATAAGTATTAAACTTGAATAAATATATTGTTCATATATATGAATATTCCATAAATAAATACGAGAGTGTGTTTTAGCTCAAAATAGCACTAACAAAACCCAACTGAAATTTGGCAAACCAGCAAATTTGAAGACTTGAACATCAAACTATATTCCAACTATCACCATTTTTTTTTATATCATTTTAACTTAAAATATGCAAATTTTACATTTTGCAACAATAGTGGGATTTCCGACTTTTTTTTTTCTTTTTTTGCCGGAATCCAATCATGTACGATTTACCTAGTATTTTTAAGGGGTTTTTTTTTAGTTATTTAAGATTGCATTAAGACAAAATCCTTAACAATCCTCAAATTGAAACGATTTGAGAATTTTTTTTCATTTGTATAAATAACGAATTTGATCTTAAAAGATTATGGCAACAAAAAAAGAAGAAGGAAAAACTCTTGAAATTCATTGTTATCGTCCATTAAATTATAAATTAGAAACTACAAATACTTTAAATTGTAAATTGCAATAAAAAGAAGGATTAGGTAGCAAAATGAAACAAAGTTTAATAATGTAATGTAATAGATGAAATCATGAAACTCACTTGAAGAACATGACTGGCAAAGAAAAGGTAGAGAGTGCGATACTACAAACTGAGAGAAGACCAATGGCTGTTAATTGTGATTGGTTGGTCCAAGGACACTAATCTCGTCCCAAACAATTTGTGACCACTCTACTATGCACGCAACTTGTTTGTCAAAAATACCCACTATATATATACCGCCTTTCCACAACACCTTAGATTCGGGGCCCATATTTCTTTTATCTTCAGAAATCATAAGTAGTCTCTACCCATAGCGGTGAGGATAGAGAGTACTGTTGAATTGAAAAAAAGGGTCTCTTGAGTTGGGATTTCTGGGCTGCCATGACTTGTAGACTTGCAAACTCTAGCTTTCTTTTCTTGGTATGAAACCCTCTTCTCTCTCTCTTCACACACACACACAGCAATGAAGAGTTTATAGTTAGCTTTGTCTATTATCTTATTTGGAATGTGTTGTGTTTATGTGTTGTTTCTTGAATTTTGAAGGGAGCCCAGAAAAGGCCGAATGAGGGCAACAGAATTTCCCCCCAGAGTTCTACTTCTTCAGGTATTGATTATGTTTTTCATTTCCAGTTAGTTTTGTTTCAGTTATGAAATGTGGATTTACGGTTAAAATTACTTTGTGGGATTGGTTTGAATTGATGAATTGTAGTCACATATCTTCTGAAATGGGAAAGTTTACCTAAGAGAATTAGCAAACAGAAACAATGTCTTGTATCCATCAGAAAGAGTGGAGTTGTGAAAGCTGTGGCTGTCTCTGTGGCACCTTCTCCATCAGACAATGCAGAAGAGAGACAACAATTGTCTCAGCAATATGGTTTTAGACAGATTGGAGAGCCCCTTCCAGATAATGTTACACTGAGGGATATAATTGATACACTCCCACAAAAGGTCCTTTCTTGTATTGGAACCCATTCTTGATTGCTATTGATTGTGCTAAGTTTATAGTATTTTATCTATGTGATAGGTGTTTGAGATTGATGATGCAAAAGCTTTGAAGTCTGTGTTGATATCTGTTACTTCTTATGCTTTGGGGATTATCATGATTGCCAAAGCACCATGGTATTTGCTTCCTCTAGCTTGGGCTTGGACCGGAACTGCAATCACCGGGGTTAGTTCTCAACTTATGTTTCTTGTGCACTTCATAAATTATCAGCTTGTTAATGATTTGAAATTAATGATCGAGAAATGCTATAATCCTTCCTACTTTGTGAGTATCATGCAAGGATTCTGTTTCGATTAAGCTGTTTTTATTTGACATTTTTCCCCTATTGTGAAGTTCTTTGTTATAGGACATGATTGTGCACACAAATCATTCTCGCGGAACAAATTGGTTGAAGACACTATTGGAACTCTGGCCTTTCTGCCACTCATATACCCCTATGAACCATGGCGTTTCAAGCATGACAGGCATCATGCAAAAACAAATATGTTAGTGTCATCTTTCTTGAAATCTCTGATTTAATTCAAGTATAGTTTTGATACCTAGTCAGAATTTGCATATTGCTTTACATACCAACATTCAATATCTGAAGATTCCTAAATATGCTTATCCTGCTTTCATGGACAGCTGAGATTATGTTGAAACTACTCTTTTGTGTATAGGCTGTCTCTACTTTTTATGGACCTTTAAAATGGTCTTCAATTTGAATTGCATTTTCTTTTTAAGTGAAGGAATTGAATAATACTCAGTCATTCTCTCTAATTTCCGTTTATGTCACCGTCAAGGGTCTCGACTTCAATCTTACATCAAGCCAGCAGTATGGCATACACACTTGGTCTGTTCTTTTGGCTTTTATTAACTTAAAAATTAGTAAAGAAAAATCTTTTATGAAATATACGATCGAGTAATAGTATTCAAAACAAACCCTCAGGAGATTGTGTGGGGAGGAAGAGAGTCGAAACATAAAAAACACAACGAAAGTTCACTTCGCATAGACAGCTTATATATGAAGATTTGACATACACATCTACTTGATATAATTCATATTACTTCTTTCTCAAGTTCTTGATGATGATTGCCATTGCAGGTTGAAACAGGATACTGCTTGGCAACCTGTTATGCCAGAGGAATTTGATTCCTCTCCAGTTCTTCGAAAGGCAATAATATACGGATACGGACCATTTAGACCATGGATGTCTATAGCACACTGGTAATAACTCATAATCTTACTTCACAAAACTCAGTATAGAAGTTTGTTGCATGTATTTTGACAGTTTGTATTATCTCATAGGTTGATATGGCACTTTGATGTAAAGAAGTTCAGATCTAACGAAGTGAACAGAGTGAAGATAAGTTTGGCCTGCGTGTTTGCTTTCATGGCAATCGGATGGCCGTTGATAATTTACAAAACTGGGATCGTGGGATGGATCAAGTTCTGGCTGATGCCATGGCTAGGTTATCACTTCTGGGTATTGCTTCTTTCATCTTCTCTTTTAAGTCTTTCATATCGCCTTGTTTTGTGCATAAATTATCGAATCCCTATTCTGAAAAAATTGTGCAGATGAGTACTTTCACAATGGTCCATCATACAGCACCTCATATACCGTTTAAATCCTCCAATGAGTGGAATCAAGCTCAGGCTCAGCTCAATGGAACCGTTCACTGCGACTATCCCAGTTGGTAACGTTCCGTCTCTTGAAAAATACGCAATGTTATTGTAATCTATGGAGACATTAAAGACGATAATTGAATCTTTATTTTCGTGTTTACAGGATAGAAATTCTTTGCCATGATATCAACGTACACATTCCTCATCATATCTCCCCAAGAATCCCGAGCTATAACCTACGAGCAGCTCATCAATCTCTCCAAGAAAACTGGGGAAAGGTAAATAACAAAACTCGAACGATTATGAGAGGATACAGATCGATGTAATATTTTTTGTCTACAAAGTTTTAACACTTTCTTTTTAATGCTTGGATAGTACATGAACGAGGCTACGTGGAACTGGCGTTTGATGAAGACGATATTGACTGTCTGCCATGTTTACAGCAAGGAGAAAAACTACGTCGCTTTTGACGAACTTGCCCCCGAAGATTCCCAACCAATCAAATTCCTTAAAAAAGTTATGCCCAATTATGCTTGATGTGTTTGTTGGTAAGCCATTAAAGGTCAACTACAGCCATTTTTTCCAACTGTTTCTCCTGTAGGACCATGCTCATGTCTCTTATGTTCCATGAATCCTATAAGGTACTACAATACATGTCTTTATTATCTTATACTATATAGATGCAAATTTATTGAAGCTATGTTTTGTGATGGTTAATCTAAGCATCAAGAAAAGGTTAGGATAATATTCTTGGAAATCTGATATTTTTATTATTATATAGTAATCATTCAAAGATCAAATGTAACAGGGTATGAACTTCTTAAGATTAGCCAATAATTTGTGGAGTATTTAAATGTTATTATAATGGTGGTGCATTAATTAGACATTGGTTTTGGCTATTAGTTAGTGTCTCATTTCTTGTGCAAATTGCCGGCCAGAGTCAATTTTGTACAACTTGTTTTTATTAAATTGTGGGGCTACTTAAGTTGGGATTTGAGAAGTTTGAATTTAAATTTGAGTGGATTTCACATTATAAAAGTAGTGGGAAAATAGAGGCATTTTGCCTATTTATTCCCATTAATGAATTGAATATTGATTGAGGGACCTTTAGCAAAAGGTTTTAAAAGTTGATCCTTAGCTTTATATTTGAATCTTGAATTTTCTTGGTTGTAGATAGACATTCAAGCTCAATTAATGTTGAACAAGATTAATCATTCATATAACAAACCAAACTTACAAAACCAATCAAGCATGAACCAAGAACCCATGAATAAAAAAAAGTCAAACTAGCTAATCTTCACAATTTGATTCCCATATTGAAAGTGATGAAATTATGAGATACATATTTTAAACTTCACTAAATTCAAGGTCCAAACATGGCGTAAATGACCAGCTGTTTGGTAATAGAAATTGGAAGCCATGATTTAGTCCTAATACCATCAACCCCCTACCCAACCACCACCACCCCACCAACCCATCCATCAGATAACATGAGAATAAAGCATAACTGCACAAAACTTTAGACCTAATCCAAATCAAGATAGCAGTTATAACTGCTCACATGCTTAGGAATCTCACAAAAAGGAGTTCAACTTCATCACCATATCCAAATTGCTACAAGGATAAGAATCATATTTACTCTTTAGTAAAGTAAATGCTCAAAAGAAAAGGAGTGTTGATGAGGGTTCTGTCCAAAAGAAACTTGGCAATAACTCTTTTTGTGGTCCCCAAAGAACCATCAAAATAATACAAGAAATTGGGCTAAGTGTAAGTTTTTATAACAAGGGCATTTCATCTACCAAGTTCTAAATCACTTTTTTGCATAATATGTTAAAAGTAGAAGCAAAGACAAGTTTCAAAATATGGTTGTTAAGCAATCAATCAGCTTCTGTCATTATGAAATCTATACAACACTCAGAAAACAACTGTAGATGACACTCATTTTGTTCTCTATAATCTAAACAAAGATCAATCATACTTTGGTTAAACCAGTCAAGATTCAAGAATCACATAATCGGAGGCGATCGAGTCTCCCAAATGTCGAACACGTTCTCTTCGCTATGTAGCGCGAAAAGCCTATCTCCCCCTATTGAAAAATCACAAATCGAACCACCATAGCTATTCCTCAACCGTGATGTCAACGCCCAATCCGGGCCACAAAACACCGATATACTATCATTCATCGACGAAAAAAGCTGGCCCTCGTGCAATGCCAGCTTCGGATAACACGGCTCGTCCAACATTTGCCCTTTCATTAACCGACTCCTCGAGCTCCACCTAACGACTCCACCGGAACGCCTCAAGTCCATGAACCCTAAATCCTCGTACTCGTTCACCACACACACGGAGTTCGTTTCCTCCATAGCTATCGCATCACGAACCCTACGTTCGTCACTAATAGGCGCCCCGACATCACACCATGACCAAACCATGTTCTTGCTCCTAAAATCCAACAAACTAATGTAACAGTTATCCTTCCTAGGAAACAAGGTGGCAACCAACAAACAGTTGGTGCCATGTAGCCATTGCAGCTTGTCCGCATCTCCGAGTGTCCACCCTGGTGGCTCATAGAAGAAATCGACCTGCTTTCCGGTCACTTGGTCCCACACACCAATGCCATACTCATGGCTTCTACCTTTACAACTAGAAAACAACTTGTAATCTGAGTTAAAGCTCAATGCTCCACCAGTGTAGCTCTTCACCTCACCATCATGACTAACATGGAACTTATACCTTAACTCCCCGTTAGACGAGCTGAACAGCCCCATCCCCCCATCGTCTCGGCCCAGTCTCTCACAAGCACTGATCACAATGTTCTCAGAATCAACCCAAATAGCATCATTCACTCTCTTGTAATCAAGATTGATAGAAGGGTGCTCTTCCATCATCCAATCATACACATGGACCATGCTTCCATGAGCCACGCAGCAGCCGCCATCCGGGCCGGCCCGGATGGCGGTTCCATCTCCCGGGGCCCGGCCCGGAACCGATGCAGCCAGGTGGAGCATGTTGCCATCAAAGGGGCCCCATTTGGCTGCTCTGACATGATCCAAGAGACCATAGAAGAGGGCCTCTCTGTATAGGAGCTTTTCAGGGATGCTTGAGGGGATGTAGAGCTCCCCTGTTCTGAGGAGGTCAAGGAGGACGGCGAAGCAATCGGGGTTCCGATCAATGAAGTGTTCGGCGGTGGTGGTGGCGGTGGTTTGGAGATCCCAATCTTCGTCGAACATGGCTCCGAATAGTGAATTCCGGCCAGCGTTTGCAAGAGTTGTTGCCGTCGTTTCGAAGATTCGACCACCAACATTGAACCTAACTCTGTCTTTCTGAACTCCCATGGCTCTAATTGAACTAATCACAAACAGATAATAGGCAAACCTCTCAAGATTTTATCAAGAACAGCTCTGATGAATTTACAACATTGAAATTGGGGGGAAATCCAAATTCAAAGATGAAGGATTTTTCCCAACAAAACCCTACAAAATCTGTAAAAAGAATCGCTAATTCAAAACCACAATTCGAAATTAAATGATCCTATACAAGGGAAAATTTGACAGAGGATCGTAATTTGTATATGATAATACCAGAAATTTTTACAAGCATATATGCAAATCAAGAAAGCGAACCACGAAGACAACAAAGAGCTCAAATCAACAACAAAACATCTATGATATCAGTTTCTTAAAGAAAAAACAAGCAAACGGCGATGAAAACTCAATCAAATTCGATCACATAGATGAGACAAAACAGGACAACGAAGCAGAAACAGAAATATATAAACAACGAACAGAAACAGAAATATATAAACAACGAACAGAAACAGAAATATATATAACTCGAGTAGTCGCAAGAAAGAAAGTTTTTTGAGATATGGGTTTTTGAAGTTGTGAGAAATTGAAGAAGAGAAGAAATGGAGAGCGGTTTGAGCTTCAAAAATTATGGTGGTGTGAAATCTGCAACATAACTAATCTTTATTACCTTTTTATAAAAAAAAAATATCAATTGGTCTGAAAATGGACCCTTTTTTTTTGCAATTTTATTTCTCTTTTGATCTCAACCGTTGGATTGGTCAGGATGTGATCAACGGTGTAGGACCTAGCCAGAATGATGGTTTAGTGGGTTTTGAATGGTATTTTGTTATTTAATTTAAGACTGCTTTTAGTCTATCAAGTCAACCCACCTCCATTGCTATGAGATGAGAGCAAATGGGTCAATCAATTTTTATTTTCCATCAATTTTTTAAGGGTAAAAAACAAAAATTCATCTCAAGTATATGTCATTTAACACTTTATTATATTATTTATAAATGTTTTCATTTCACTATATAAACTACAAGAATTTTACAGGTTACAATATTTCTGGCTATCACATTATCAAATCTGTCGGAGACTTTTCAAGTGCATTTTAGTTTAGCACTTTACTATATGAACTTTAAAAATTCTCATTTTACTATATAAAGTACACAAGTTTTGTAGTTTACAATATTTTCAATTGTCATATCGTAAAATTCCACAAAAAACAGTTTATGTGCATGTATTTAATTTTTAGAGGCCAGGGTAAATTTGTTAACTTTTGGCAACCATCTCCAACAACATGAAAATCAACGTTTTCTTGAAATGTTCATGTCATTTTGATAAAGTAAACACTTATTGCAAAAGAAGAAGAAAATTAGGTAACGAAGATATTTTAATGGGCATTTTCAAAACAAATTTACTCCTCTAAAAATCATGCACGTGAGTAGTTTTTGATGAAATTTTACGATGTCGCAACTAGAAATATTATAATATGTCAAACTCATGTACATTATATAGTAAAATAAAAAATTTTAAAATTCATATAGTAAAGTGTTAAATTGAAATGTATCTGAAAAGTCTCAGGCGAGATTGGATGACATGGTTGTTGGAAATAATGTAACTTACAAAATTCTTGTAGTTTATATAGTAAAATAAAAATATTTATAAATGATATAATAAAGTGCTAAATCACATATATTTTAGATGATATTTTATTTTTTACATTCCTAAAAAATGGTGGAAAATAAAAATTGATTGACCCATTTGCCTTCATCTCATAACAATAGAGGTGGGTTGACTTGATAGACTAAAAGCAGTTTTAAATTAAATACCAAAATACCATTCAAAAAAACCACTAAAACATCACTGGCTAGGTCCTACACCGTTGATTACGTCCTGACCAATCCAACGGCTGAGATCAAATACGTGTCTTAATATAACTTGCAATCATGAATATGTGTCAAAATGGTAAGGAAAATAGAATGTTTGTAATGATTAAACACAAAAACATGTGTGAGTCAATTTCACGGATCATTTATGTGAAACAAATCATTTTTACTCATAAACTAAATTCATTTTTACTAATTTATATGTGAATTGTGAAGGATGGGTTGTAAGTTGACTTAGTGGTGCCCGGTTTAACCGAACCGCCGGTTCCGGTTCCGAACCGGCGGTTCGAAAAACCGTGGAAGGTCAAACCGGAACCGAACCGTGGGAATTTCGGTTTCGGTTCCGGTTTGTAAACCGCCGGTTCCGGTTTGTAAACCGCCGGTTCCGGTTTGAACCGCCGGTTTGGACGGTTTTTTTTTTTTTTTTTTTTAATTTTTTTTAAAATTTTTAAAAAATTAAATTTGCATATAAATATTACAATTATATGTTATATATTACAAAATAACAATGTTTTTTGAGTAAATAATTTGATATAAATTAAAAAATAGAACTTACATTTACAAGTTACAACAATACTACATTACAACTTATAAATTATAATTTCAAAAATTAGAAATTACAATTTAAATATAACCAATACAAACCATAAACCTAAAAAAATTACAACTTATAATACAAATTAATAATAATAATAATCAATACAACTTAAAATTAAAGAGTAAAATAACATAAATACATAATATTATTTATATAAAAATATAAATTAAAAAAAAAATAGAAAAACCGGCGGTTTAACCGCCGGTTCGAACCGCCGGTTAAACCGTCGGTTTACGGTTTGAAGAAATTTCGAACCGAAACCGAACCGTCGAACCACGGTTCACGGTTTCGGTTTGGAACCGAAACCGGGTCAACGGTTTTCCGAACCGTTGACCCCGGTTCGGTTCCGGTTCAGTTCCGGTTTTCCGAACCGGATGGGCACCACTAGGTTGACTCATCTCACGTAATATGATTTGTAAAACAGTCTCATACAAAACTCACTCATGATTCAATTAGTCCATATGGAAATGTTCACAAATTAAATTAATTTTACGAGCTTATCACGTATGTCTGGATTTAGGACAAATATGGATATTTTGTCTAGAAAATAAAAATAAAAATTGAACCACTTCAAAAAAATGAGTCATTGCTCTTACATCATTTTCAAACTATAGTTTTTTGTCTTTTTAAATTAACATATATTTGTTTTACTCACTTTTAATTTAAAAAATTACTTGTTTTATTTTGTACATTTATTACTGTATGATTGTCAAAGTGGGATCCAAATTGTTAATAATTTGATGCAATTATTCTTCAATAATTCTATAAATTAAATGATATTTTTTGTAGTGGGACTTGTAAGTAGTTAGTAATTCGATATAAATTAAGTTTTTTTTTTAAGTACTCAAGCCAACACAATACTTAGAATAGCTATATCCTGAGATATTAAAAGTAAAAAGTACCCAGAAAATGGAAAACTAAAAATAAACATAAAACGCAAACGACCCCACCATTTTCTTCTTGAAAATGATTTCAGTTTTTTTCCCAAATAATCTTCGCATGTAATTACTATAATTATCCATTTAATACGGCAGGATAATATTTTGTTGACATTTTTGAAAATAATATAAAGTCAACGATAGTTTTTCAGAATAAAATATATAGTTAAGTAAATCAGTTCTTATACTAAAAAATGAAGTTTCCAAATCAATTGATTATTCTAGCCGAGTCTACTTCAAGGTTTGGAGAATATTAATGAAATTAAGAAACTGAGAAAAATAATTATCACAGATTTTAAAATAGTTTCATCATTAATTTCAAAGAACTCACATTAGTTGCACAAATATAATTTGGTGAGATAGAATCATTACCCAAAAATCAAACTCATTTTTACAAACTCATATATGAATCATAAATTATATTCATTTTAAATAATTAAATTTTTTTTTTTTTTTTTTCAAAGATTAGAAGTTGTGGTTGCATCCTTTACTACCATCTCTCACATAACAAAATTTTATCACTAAACCAATCATATAGGATTAAACAATCATACAATATCATTTACATCATATAGTAATTTAATCTTATAAATAAATTTAGGCATAGATGCTAAAAAAAATCTAAAGTATAACCTTTTTTCATTTGCAACCTAAATTTATTTTTTTATTTGATTGCAACATAAAGTGTACGAGTTTCTCAAAAAGCAAGCTAAACTTTTTTTTCCGACAACTTTTTCGGCAAAATGCGCATTACTTGACTTTCAGAAGGATAAAAACAACCTTAAATATGACCGTTTTTCAATTTGCAACCTGAAGTATAACATTTTTTAATTTAAAATCTAAACTTTTTCAAAATGACAAATTTATTTTTGTGAAAATCATGTATTGTGAATTTTGACGGAAAAGTTGCCAGAAAAAAATATTTATGTTGCAATTTGATAAATTCTTAAACTTCATATTGCAATTAAATAAATAAAAAAATAGATTACAAATTGAATAAAAAAATGGTTGATTCAACCCATAAATTTATAAATCCACCAAACATACAAAATGATGATGTCAAGTTATAAAAAGTTATGTTCAAGTTTTAAATGAAACACAACACATTGACACTAAATCACAATGATGTATTGTTGAGTGCCTTATCAGAAAATAATGATTCACAAGAGGATTCCATCTTTTCTTTAACTACTGAAAAATAAAATCAAAAGGAAAGATTATAATAAAAATTAAAATGAGAGTATAATAATATTTCCAACAACTTAATAAGGGGTTAGAGAAGTGACAAGACAAAAGATGAAATGATTTGATTTACACTTCATGAAATCATCATCAAAATATAGCTAACACCAAACTTGTATCTAAAGCTATTAACAAGTGGACCTAATCATATTATGTCATTGGAAGTGGCCCTCATGACTCTTCTTATAAATATACATCATTATCTTCTTCATCTAATCTTTTTAATACTTTGATTTTTTGAATAAAATTGGTTTCATATATATTAAAATAGATTTAGGATATATATATATATATATATAATATTATATTGGATAATTTTAATTATTTATAGTAGGAAATTAAGTGAAATTGTGCTTTTTGAGTTTTTCTTATGTTGCAGTCTTTTCTACAATTGAAATATTTATACCTAAAGGAAGAAGAGAAGGCAGATTCTTAAAGGTAAACAAATTGATGTAATGTTTAACATTAGTAATATAAAACAAATATTTTTTTAAAGAAAAAGGCTAATTAGTTGTAAATTGTATAATTTTCAAACCTGAGTTATTTCTATAACAATATATACTCCAAATTTTAATATATTACAGATTAGAAAATATGAAAATAGGGAAAAGTATAGAAAGGGTTGAAGACCATAAATGTAAACTTGAGTTTGTGAATTCAACAAATCAAACTCCAACAAACTATCAACCAAACCCAGCTTTTTAACAATCAATCTTGAATCGAAGCCAATGGCAATTTTAAGTCACATAGTACAACAAACATCATTTGATGTTCCATACGAGGAGGGGGAGAGAGAGAGAGAGAGAGATGGTGTTATCAGACAATGTTACAACAATTGCAGCAAAAAAGAAGCAGAAACTGAATGAAAGCGATGGTTGAATGTATGATATATGATCTCATCTGTATTCCTGGAAGTTGACATGCCCCGTGGCTTGTGCATGCTCCGCTGCTTCCTGCAACGCAAAAACACGAATGATTGTACATACACCAATTATCATTCTTATTGATTATGCAATTTAAGAGATGAAGAAGAGATTCATTAACCTTCTGTCCCTTTACTCCGATTTGGCAAACACCACATCGCAGAGTGAAATTCGAAGTATCTGTATAGCTCCTCTTCCTAACATTCAACATTCAATTACGATTCAAATGGAGTATATATAAAGCCAAATAGCTTATACTGTTGCATATCTAACATTTTAACATCATACCTCTGCTCATCTTTAACCAGATTAAGGGCTAGTCCCTCAATCGGCCCCACCGTTCTATCATCTCTCACCGTAAATATTGTTTGATCAAATTCCTCTGGAGCTCCTTCAAACGCCGACATCTGTTATATTTTCAGTGGACAACCCTCTTTTCAATCATTTCCATACAACTAAAAATATCAAGGTTGAAAGTTGAAACACAAGTATAGAGAAAGAGGTCGAGAGAAAAAAAACCATACGGCCAAAGCATCATAGTGGAGCCCATCGTATATAAGCATCACTCTTTCGTCAAATTTCTTTCCCTGTAAATACATTCCGAAATAATGAATAGTCAAATAACTGTGTATGAGTTTCCTACACGACATGGCAAAAAGAACTAAGTTTAGACTTTAGACAGACATCGAGCGCTACCTGCCCATACAAATCACATCTTGTGGTTTGTATGTCATATGCTGCAATCTCACGTTCATAGTGGTCAGCCAATATTGCGAGCTCAATTGCACCTTAGGATAGAAACCAAGGAAAAAAATCAATTTTTTAAATAAGCAAAACTGCAATTAGTAAATACCATAGTAGAATATAGCAGAATATATTATAGTCGAACATAAATAGAAAGTATAAACTTATAAGGCAATGATTGGATTGGTAATTAAAATCTAGATAACAGAGTTCAATCATGAGAAGACTTTGATGAGACAAACATCAAAAGACAGTGTGACACACAACTCGGCAACATTTTTATTCACAAACTCATTAATTATTATAACAATATTGTAAGGATTGGTTCTTCACCTTTATTGTTATGTGGAAAGACGCAGTAATTCACATTTCAAAGAGACATTATAAGTGAAAGAGTAGTACAGTTGATTACAACATTTCAAATTGAGTTGTGTTATTGGCAACAAATTAAGATGCAGATTTCCTGTTCGGTAAAACATACAGAATCCCAACAGGCTATAAAAACAGTTGAATCTGAAACACGATACATAATAAATCAAGAACCCTTGAAGCACATGGCAGTAGCCTAGACGGAAAAAGTTTTTTAGTGTGATCAATAGCATGTTATGCAACGTGTTAAAATGAGGTGCCACCACAGACATTTATGACCGAAATATGGCTTGCATGATTCAAGAGAAACAAAATTTAGAAAATCCATGAATAATAGAGAAATTTAATCATTTTCAAGAAAAGGTTAATGCTAACCTCCCCACTTTTCAGGGTTAAGAATCCATGCACAATACTCTTGATTAGTCTTTTCAAGAACTGCTTCAGAATACTTGTCTACATCACTGGCCACTGTTGCTGCTATAACCTTCACCATTTCAGAGTCACAAATAAAGCAATTAAAATCATGATAGTATAGGAATTGCACTTTCCAAACACATATATCATAATCAAATCCACTACCTGTCTCAGCTCATAAGCCTTGTTTTTATCATGTTCCATCACATAACTGCAAATTAAATACCATTACCATAAACAAAATAACAACTGCCCACAGAAAAATGTCCAACTTATTTACCTATTTACAGAAATTAGATTGAAAGCTTACCCAACTGCGTTGAAGAGGCAACTGTTATCAGAAGGAATAACTCTTCTAACCACAATACCTTCCATTTTCAACCTGAAACCAACAAATCCTCATTCACCATTCCATGAAAATCAATTCAACCAGGAAAACAAAAAATCACAATCCACAAGCAATCAATCCAATCAAAAACACCAAAAATAACAGTTACAATTACCCTAATGAGTATCCAGAAAGATGAAAGGAGAGGCGATACCTAGATCTGGGTAATCTCGCACCGAAAGTTGTAGCGTGAAGGCTGCAAAAGCAAATAAAGCGAAAGGGAATCTCTGCCCAAATCCTGAATTTTATAATAGAACGAGTATCGCCATCATCTCAAGATCTTGAATTGAAGAGCTTTGATTTCGCCTTAATTGAAAGCAGAGAGAACCTTGAGTCGTATTATTTCAGTTATTGAGCAGTTATAAAGATATACAGTTGGTTTCAGGTACTCAAGAGTCCATCTATTATTATCCGGGTCGGGTCAAAATGACCGGTTTCTATTCATATATATATCTCTCTCTCACACATTTATATATATTTTTTGAATTCAAAGAATTCATTTGCTATAAGTAACAAAATTAAATTAAAAAGTCTTTGGTGTAAGGGCCAAGCCAGATAAATTCTCTTATAATAAATTCAAGATTTTTATTTTTATAAGTACCGAACAAGAAACCTTGAAAAAATCTCTGAAGTTTTACATGTTATTTCAAAGATTCATAAAATTCACACACCATAGAAAACCTTCAACTTTTATATCCAAGAACATCTCTTGAAACCACTTGGAAGAGATATAGTCGAGTCATATCCAAGAATCGATTTTGGAAACATCTCTTGGACATGAGTAAAAATCTTATCAATACTGTGGTAATAAATTACCTACCAAAGCAATTCTCATATAATAAAGGGAACTGAACTCCGAATAAGTAGAAAGATCATTTTAAGATAAGCTTTTATACTACATAACAAGAAAGATCATTCATAGTTTATACACTTCACAGTCATCCTACATCATCTTCTAGCCTCTTCTCAAAATGAGGCCAAAAGCACGAAAAGATTACAACGAAAAGAAGAGAACACAATCGTGAAGAGTAAACGAGGGGAAATTCCTCAACTCGTTAAATGAAGCCTAGCAATACCACCCTCAACAGCAAGCTCATGATAACCATGTGAGTAATAGAGGGGAAAAAAAAATTAAGATTGTTTCAGTGGAATGTAACAACACTCCCCAATTCTTCATCATCATATCCTGAATGGCTGGTCCTCAAATCTTGATCTTTCCATCTTCGGTCTCTTTCTTTTTGCATTTTTCGTTGCAATTTCTTGGAATAAATTTGGTCCCTCAAAGCTAACTTTGGAGTCCCTTATCTTCTTCCTCTTTCCTCGGTCATACTCCTCGTCCCTGCCAACAGGAAAATGTGAATATATAAATAAGCTCTCCTCAGCAAACATCCTAAGATTTCAATGCCTACACCAGGTCTAACTAATCCTCGTTTACATACATAACTAGCATTCTCAAGATATGCAAAGTATGTGAAACACATGCAAACTATTTTCCTGCAATTTATCTTAATAGATGCCAACTAAATGAACTCGTAAAGGTCTATAGATGTTACTACAACCACAAAATCAGCACAGTAAAACATCTGTGGGGTTATCAATCAAAATAATCTCAGCTGAAGTCATGATTTCCTTTACACCTCACCACTATTAATCTCCAGAGCAAAACATGCCCGACTCTAAGCAGACAGACAACAAAACATAGAAGGAGGTTTCTATCCTTCATCTAATTTGTTGATTATCACAAGCAGTCTGCAAAAGACTTTCCTACTTGGAAGAAAATGGAACTCAACTACAAATATGTAACAAAGAAGACATGAACTATTAAATAATCCTTTTCTTTTATTGCTTAGCAAATCAACGATTGAGAGTAATTGAGGCCAGAGGCCGGCACTAACCACTCGTCCCCTACGTAACCAATTGGAGCAGCTTCAGCTGTTCTTGTTTCTGATTTTTTTGAAAGTGAAGCATCAATTCCATCCCAGCGAGCAACTGCACATCAGGCAAACATAGTTAAGAGGGAGAATAAAAATGCATATGGGCAGTAGGTCCCGATTCCTAAAAGATCACTTAAAAAATATTTTACCAGTTGTCTCATCAAGGCCTCTGGTAAGAATGCTCATGACATCAGTCTGCCTCAATCCCCTTTGATGCTCTTCAGAATTACCAGTTGCTTGAGTAGAGTGCCTGGTTTGAGGTTGCTTTTCAACAGAATTACCATTCAGAACAACTCTCTCTCTAAATTCATTATAGATTACATCACTTGATATGGTATCTCCACCAATCATGTTTTGTATGCTTAAATTTTGGTTTTGATCATCTGGGCCACATTGAGCTTTCTTTTTCTGAGAGAGAGTACAAAGGTCAACAGGCACAGGAAATGGTTCTTCAGTTACAGATTGCCCTAGTTTTGATGGTGAGTCATTCCCATCCGACAAAGGTATCATATTGGGAAGCTTCTTCTGCACAGAATTGTGTTTTCTTCGGTTGTGCCTTTTCTTTCGCATGCAAAGACCCGCACCAAATATAATGTTAGAGCTAATCGATGTGGCGCCAACTTGACACTTGAAGAGCTTCCTTCTCACTTTAAGGTTGGTCCTCTTTTTCTTAGATTTTTCATGTGGTAAGGGTTTTGTGGTTGCTGGTAAGCCCGACAACAATTTGGACTGGATAATGTCCACTCTTTTCCCATTTTCACAAGTTTTTTCAATGGTTGGAACAGCAGTTTTCACAGAGGAACTTCCAACCTAAAAAAGTACATGTTTAGAGAACCGACAAACATTTGTTCATATGTTTCATGCAAGAGGAGACAAGTACCTGACACTCTTCAATGCTATTTTGCGGTACAGGAATTATGTGATTAGCTTTATTTGATGGTTCAGTTATTGCTTCCATGGGTGTGTCCTCGCTAGAACACTGAATAAAAGAAGGCAAGCAGGACTTGTATCAGCCCATCAAGAGAAAGAAATAGAAAGGAAAAACTCAAAAAGGTGAGAAAAGACCATGCCATAACAGGGAAAAAAGAAATATACCATTTCAGAGTTGGCAGAGTCTATTTTGCAACTGTCCTCAGATGATGTGCAGGGTAAAGAGCTGGTTGGCCGCTTCTTAGCTGATCCACATGAAATATCCTTGCTGTTTTCCTTGCAACCAGAAGGCCTAGGAATAAAATAATTTGAATCTTTCCTGTTAAGTGAATCCTGCAAGGCTCCACCGTTATCTGATATAACAGCAGATGTATTCTGGTCTTCTACAACACTGAAAAAGTTGTTGTGGGTAATATTTTTGGCAGCTTGGCCTGGATTAAAAGAAACACCAGAGCCAGCAACTATTGTACATGACTTTCTTTTATGAGCCACAGAATTGAAGTCAATAGGGTCTCTCTTAAATGGATCCTCTGTCGGTGGCACCACCAATGAATCTTCAGACTTAGGGTCTCTCTTAAGGCCCAAATTGTCGACCGCCAGTGTGCCATTTGTATTTGGGGAAGACATGCTCCCTGAAGGAGTCTTCTCTGGTAGGGTGGAAACTACAGCACCTCTCTCAGATAACGCCACTGACTTTTTCTCATTTGAACCATTTAGGATGGTGTCAGCAGGTTTCTTCACGCACAAATTTTTGGGGAAGACATCTTTTTCAACAGCCATGATACCAATTGTATCTGGGGTAGATATGTTTTCTGAAGAAGTCTCCTCCAGACGAGTGGCAGCTACAGCACCTTTCTCAGATAAAGCCACAGAAAGAGAGCCATTTAACTTATTCTCATTTGAACCATTTTGAATTTTTCCTCTCGATTCCAAATTGATCTTTGAATTTGCTGGATTTCCCATGCCATTCATGATGAAGTTATCAAAAGGTTTCTTCCCAACAAAATTTTTCCTATCACGAACATAAAACAACATATAGGCCTCCTGCGCCAGAACTTTCCTCTCGTTAACATGGGAAACCTGTTAAATGTCATGAGAAGGGTACACATGAAAGAATTCAATCCAATATGAAGCTAAAATCAAACCCAAAATAGAACTGAAATGGCTTGCAGCTGAACCTCATCACTTTTCAAAGCATTATGAATAATCACTTCCAACTGAAAAACTTATACTCATGAATCACTGGAATCCTCAAATTAAAGGACCTTACTAGCTTGCAATGATTATTGTCACATACCTCATTGTCATCAAGGGCATACCACATGCCAGTTGATGTGCGGACATAGCAGTAGTAGTGGCCAGAACGAGTGCTGCAACCGACATGAACAAGAACACCATACAGAGTGTAATTTAGATCCCCTTCCTGCAATTGTTACAATACAGGAAACGAACATCAAATACATGGTGAAATTATGATATAACTCCAAAATAAGCAATATGAAAGAGTCAAGTATGGATGTAAGATAAAAGGGTAAACAGATGGCAGGTTATCACCACCAGTACCACAAAGGAACAATTTTTTTGAAAAATCCATAGTTCCTTCATGCCAAGCAGATAAGGAGGTGGTAAAAAAAATGACAACTAGATAAAGGAACATTTTAGCAAAGGTTAGGTCAGATTTACAACTTCACCCTAATTTCTAATTTCTATCATGAAATAATTTGAATGCTAACAGTGTACAATTATCCAAACTACTACACTTATCAAGGTCAATATAAATGGGGTGAACTAACGAATCAAAGAAAGTTGGAGTATTATAGTAAGTATTGGGTACAATTGACCATCAGACCAAATGTCCAGGAAATGTATGACTTTGCCCTGAAAATATCATAAATATAACATGCTGAAGTCTCTATATGGACAAATATATGGCCAATCACCCGAAAAAGGAGGAAGATGCAGATAAATGGAAGTATCAAAACACAAGTCTCTATGAAGGACGCAATCCAACAAGGAGTAGGGGTAGGAGTAAAAGTAGAAGATCCAGAGAAAGAGGATTATCATGAATACATCAAATGAAGCTTCAATAACTGCACACAACACGTAAATAATACCAAAAAACCATGAGTTGAACTTACATATGGGCCAGTGACAAAAGGTTTCAAGTCTAGGGTAGGTTTGAAGTCAATTTTTTTGACAATTTTTTGGCCAGGAGCATGTGAACCAAATCGCTTCAGGTGAACAGTAAGAACATGAGGTGCCTTTGAAATTGTTAGCTGCTTGAGAGCCTTTACTTTCTGTTTGCATTGCTGACACTGATATTCCTTGGCACCTCCATCTAACAGCTCTTTGGTAGTGAAATGGGAAAGTGCCATTTCCAATGAGTTGGCTTTCACTATTTCTAGACTCAAATCCAAGAATGGATCAAATTTGTTAGAGCAATAGGAGCACTGCATGCATTTCACCTAGAAAATAGGAAGGAAAAAAAATATAATTAGCACAATAAATAGAACAGATACCTCTAAATTCAATATGACCAGAAAATATTACATTTTTATACTTGTATAGCCACAAAATTACCTGACTCCGCAATCGACCACCAAATATCTTGTGCACTAAACTTCTATCATAAGCACTGGGTGATTCGCTGGGTACTCCAGTTGGTAAGCAGCATTTGTGCATCGATTCCAGCAAATAAACCATATACTCATGTGCATCTTCTTGCCTACAGTTTCGAAAGTTCCGAGATATACCTAATATCCTTCATCAAGGACTCCAACTTTCAAAGCTAATAAACAACTAGAACCCACCAACAGACTTGATTGCAAGAAGCTAATTAAATCTCAATTACTAAATTGATATGAAATGCTTCCAGAACTGTGCAATAACAAAAGGCAAGCAATTGGAGTTGCATGTAAAATTTTGAGGAGAAGCTACATTTTTGTACGAGTTTAATCATTTACGTGATCTCAACTTTTCTTAGGAAGGCTAACAAAAGGAGAAGTAATAAAAAAAGGGGGTCAATAAAGAGACCAGAAGCAAAGCAGCTAGGCTTATCAATTGGATTTCTTACTGTGAGAAGCCATCCTATAACGCAACTCAAAATCAAAATTATGGCACATCAGAACTATCAAGAGATCTTAAATTAATTTATTATTTGTAAATAAGCAATAGGAACAAACACCTAAAATAAGACTAGTGATAAGATGGAGGATTGGCTCAAAATTAGAGTCAATAAAACCATTATTTCTTTCCTTATTTCTTAAACACACAATAAGCATATCTCTTTCAAGGATACGGCGCAAGTTGTATACAAGATCTTTAGGCTCTAAAGTTCTCCCAGTTGACTGTAATGCACGGCTTACATGTTTCTGGATGGCACATAATGCACAAAATCCAGCAGTGTGACCTTCAGAAACCATTGAAGGTGTCAGCACAAAGACAATATAGTTTCCACTAAATATGTGAGTGAAATGATGGAGGAAGATAACATTAATAAAACCAAAAATTGAAAAAGATTACCACTACGGTTCAACAGATGGGCAGGTCATATTGTTGGTGCAATTCTAAGGTAGCATAAAATATTTTAAGAAATAAAAAACACACATTTCCCCTGAATAAGCACCTTGTACAAACTACGCAATGGAAAGAAACTGGCAGAAATATGAATCTTCGGCATCAAAGCATCAAGCTTGTACTTGTTCAAAAGTTCAATGGCTACATTCTCATTATTGTTCACCGTCAGTGAACCCAAAAAAAATTAATCAACCTCCTTTTGAGTCTAAATGAAATGTTAAAAGCATTGGTGCATGGTATTCACTAGTGTAAGACACATGATTCACATAAACAAAGGTACCCAATTTTTTAAAATATTAAAATTTGTATTAACAAATGAATTAATTGAAGTTTCAATTTTAAATAAAAATATTAATATTAATTAATATAATGGATTTTGTATAAGTAACATGCATATTGTGCAGGAATTTTGTAATTTTCCAAAAAAAAAAAAAAAACATACAAGTATTTTATGTGAATAGCATGAGAACAAACTAAAAGGAGAGAGAGGAAAGTAGGAAGAAACTCACAGGAATTTTGATGTTTCCCACTTTGTAGATAAGCAGCTAATGGCTCAGTATAAGTAAGACATTGCAATACTGAGTTAAGAAAACAAGTGTTTCCAAGATTACGCAAACCTGCGCCCTGAAATTAAAACCATGAGCCTCAATTCATGCTATTTGATTTAATGATTCCTCAAAAAAAAAAAAAAAAAAAACACTTAGTGAGTGTAGACTTCACAGTAAAAACTATAAACTTAAGAGTTGAAAGTTGAAACAACCCAATTGATCGAACTCAGCCACAATAGATAAACCCACATCAAAAGTTAGCTCATAAAAGCATATCTATTGAAGGAAAATCAAAATGAAACAAGCAAACACTGATAGGCAAACTTAACACCAAGTACAGCAGTAAAACTGGGTACATCAAGCCAGTGATATGTTTCACTTTGTACACCTGATCTCTCAAAAACTAATTCCAAGTAAACTTTCTACGGAATTTATTTCCAAGTTACAGCTCCTGATGGCCAGGCAGGCTGTTTATGGTTTTGAAAATCCGATAATCTTAAGACAAAATGTAGTGTAGGAATATCATAGTATATCAACACAAGTAGTAGGAGCCTATATGATGGATCCATTTCAAGGAATAGCCTGCTTCTGTTCCTCAATAGAAAGCATGAACTGGAACTCCGGAAGCTTTTCTTTATAAGTGATTACTAAATAACCTACCACGTAGGTACCCCCTCAACAACATTGCTGATCTTATAATTCACCTAAAATGTTTCGAAAAAGAAAACTTAAGGAAAGGGAAAAAAAAACGAGAACAATGAGAAGTAATCAAAACACCAATCACAAGCATGACGAGAAACAATGTTCAGGCCATAAGGATGGAAGGTAAGATGCAGTAGGTTCCATGAATCAATTAAAAAGATAAAAAGCCAAAATTTATGCCATATGTTGACAAAGACAATCCTACAAAGTAAATACTGTTGCCACATACAGCATTGCGCTTTCTTCAACCGGACATAAAATAAATCTCCCACTCTTTGCTAATCAAGCTCTGCTGCATATCAACCTCCCATCTTGGTAGACAATTCATAACATACCAGGAAAATACAAGGATATAAACATACCAGGAAATCCAACAATTATAAACAATATCTAACCAAGATATTGGTAGACAATTTTTCAAATTTAAAATGTATTGAAAACCACAATTTCCTTAACATAGCTGACCAAGAAATCCAACGATATAAACATAAATAAGATCCCGCATTGACAATAAAAGAAAACAGGAGGAATATGAAATCCTTGATAAATTTAATGTCAAAATTAACAACCAAGAAAAATAAAATTACTGAAAAAAAAGTCCTTTATTGACATTTCATAATCTCCTGAAATGATCATCAAAGGTTCGATATGACAGGAGCAATTTCAACTCAGAAAGAGTAATGTACTCCACAGCTCAAGATAGCTATAAATAAAACTATAGCCATCACAAAAACATTCAGAAAATATAAACTTTAAAGAAAATCCAAGCATGATTGATCACGAAACTCACAATTCTGCGAAAAGAAACCTCGAAGCAGAGCTCCGGATCCAACCCGTTTTCGCAAAACTCTGTTGATTTTTCACTTTTCTTGCCCAAACTGGAGGCCACTTGAGGCTCCGAAGTAGGGTTTAAAGTGACCAGCTTAAACCCATTACTACTATTATTTCCGAACCCACCGAACGGCTTCCTCGCTTGATGAAACTCAATTCTCCGATGAAACAGCGCTGAGTCCAATTCCGATTCGGGCTCTGCCGCCCGGCCCGAATTGACAAGCGCCTCCGTCATTGATCAAACAGACGAACAACGACCAGCTCTCCTATTTTTCACCTAACAAACATACAAATATATGTTTTAGAGGTTTTTCTTGAGATTTTCTCAGAGGGATTTCACACACCTCGTGTGCGAGTCGAAGGAGAAGAGAAGCGTTTTGGAGGTGTCGCCAATGTCGGCTGTGAGAGTTTAAACCCTACTGAGAATGTGTGCGGCGGAGATTAAGCGCGTGGTGATTTGTGAGTTTGATTGTGTTCGATCAGAGGAATTATTTGCTGCGGTAGGGTATATATTATGAATGATGTGGTCCCAATTACTTCTAATTTGTCTTCCTAATATATATAGGTTTGTGTAATTGATTTTTATTTTCCCACTAATTTAAAGAGGAGTGACAATCTTGTGCACAAATTTGGATTTGTGCACCTTGTGCGCAAAAGTTTTTGTCTTTAAAGAGAAAAGAATTAGTAATATTAAATTTTTCGCAGCTTAAAAATATATATATAAATATTTTCTAGCACGTATTTTAGCCATTTAAACAAAAAATGATTAAAAAGATGGATTTTATGTAGTCAGATGAAAATTCTATGAAACGAAATATATATATATATATATATATATATTAAATTGCAAATCGTACATAAATTGTATTAAATATCTAATCACATTAAGTACCATAAATGTACCAGCTGATTCCTACAAGGATACGAAATAAGTGCTTTTGCATAAGACTTCTAACTTGTTTGTGAGAAAAAATTGTTTTTTCTAACAAATAATTCAAATTTAATAAATTGGTCACAACCTCTTTAGAAAAATTATATAACTAAATTCTATTGAAAATAGCTCAAATTGAAAAATTCTTGTTGGTACGATTTCATTTTATCGAAATACTTTAAGATATCTTTTAGGATAAAAGATAATTCTTAAAGTTGAGATTTAACATCTCACGAGCTCTAATCAATCTTTAGTCTTTGTAATAAAACATAGAGATTATATAAAACATATAATCCGGGCCATGGGCCCATGACCTTTTAAATCCTAGTCCATGAAATATTTAATTCAAATATGGGCCGAAAATCATTAGTGGGCCGACATTGATTTCATTCCAATATATCACCTCACCATAATTGGGCCGTTAACTAAACTACTCACTATTGACAATGGTTCTTAGATTTATCACTTCACCATAATCCAACACCTTATCCATAATAAAAAAAAATATTAAAATAAAATAAAATTGTTCAGATGATTGATATTTGATCTCAGGCAAGATTATTAATTCAATATTTAAAAATATATGTTATTATTTCTTCACGAATTCATTTAAATTTCACTTTGATGTAAACTCACTACAAGAAAAATGGACTTTTGGGACTTTTGGGACTTTTGGGACTTTTGGGAAATGGACTTCAAGAAAAATGGTTTATTCTTAAAAAAAAAAAAAAAAGTCCCATTAATATATACCAAAAAGAAACAAATATCATTGATGAAAGATGTAATTATTATTATTATTATTATTATTATTATTATTATTATTATTATTATTATTATTATTAATTAGTTTAGTAAGAATGAAGGCACACTCCACAATCAGTGGAAATGATCAAACCCTCACATTTCATGTGTTTTCTACCTGTCCTTGCTATGTGGCTGTCTGCCTTATCTGCATGCGTTAATTATGGTGTCAATTATTTTTGCATTTATTTATCTTTATATTTGATTTTTTTGTACATCCTACTTTTTTTTTTTTTTGGAATATACATTCTATATTTAAATGTAAATGAGAGAATATATTTTGACAAACACAATGATGTTAAGATATGATCATGTAGCCGACCCTATGTAATTGAATAAAAACCTAATGCTCGTTGGATAAGTCATTTTAAATGAATTTCAAGGCATAAAAGTCCATTATGGAGAAACCACTACAAGAATTTCGCACAACGACAACAGTTATTAACCGTTGTCGTAAATCTTTTTTTACCGTTGTGGAAGATGGCGTTGTTGTAGATCCTATCAACCACAATGGTTAATAACCGTTGTCGTAGATGATAACGACAATGGTTGGCACAACGGTAAGCCAATTGTGGTATTCCAACGACATTCTACAATGTGTGCACAACGGTTAATAACCGTTGTCGTTATATTTTGACTTCTATATTATTATTATTATGGAATGACTATGTACACCTTCAATTTTATTTAATTAAATACAAATACAATTTTAACTCTCGATTTGGACTCTCATTTCTTATGTATTTAGAGATTGTTTGCATTTATATCATGTGGTGGTTATTAAAGAGTTAGTAGTGGGGATAGAATTTGGTGAAACCTCATAAATATAGTGGAGAACAATCCAAAAAAAGGGGGAAAAAGAAGCTTTGAATAAACTTTTTAGTTGAATATTGGACAAAATAGAAAGTAGATGAAGGAAATCAGAAGATGATACTTTCATCAGCCAAACAAATATCAATGTCAACTTTCATCTACTTCTTTTACTAATTTCTAGTTTTTAATAGTCTTATCACAGAAAAATAACATACTCCATTGATCATCTTTATTGATTAGTTTCTTTTTATGGTGTTGAGGTAATATTTTCATGGATTGATATTTAGCATTTTTTCATACTTTATCTTGACTTTATTTTTATAATCTTAATTACACAATTTGAGTATATAGTTGAAAAGGCTTCTTATTTCTTGCCAAAGAATATAGGAGAATATTTATTTTAATGTCCTTTTGTTTTTATGTTGTTATCAATTTATACTGCATATATAAATTAATTGAGAAATTTACAATATAAGAAAAACGAGTACGTACTTACAATAAGATTTTTTGCGACAACAAAAAGTTGTCCCAAAAAGTCTAATACTTTGCGACAATAAATTGTAGCAAAAAATGTTAAATATAAATTTACAATACAACGTCATAAAAAGTAATGAAAAAAAATTATTTGCAACAATATAATGTTGTCACAAAAAAACTATTTACGAGAAAATTTTTGCAATAATAAGTTAGCGACACAATATCGTCGCAAAATATTTTTACGATAATTATCAATATTTTGCGATAACATTTTGTTGCTGCAAATATATTTGTCTTTGTTGTAATTAAAGTAAAATTTATCAACACCAACCCCATTCTTCCATTCCCATTTCTAGTCTCAATCCATAAACAACCACTTAAGTCAAAATCTTATTTGGACTTTATCATCACATGCTATTTACACAAAATAATATTATTAATAATTTTAAAATATGTCGAGGGATTTAAAATAAATATAAATCGGCCTTAAGAAATACAAAACTACATGAAGTTGAAAAAGTTCATAGTCTTAAAGGTTCAATTAGTTTGCTCACTCAAATATTTTTATTACTTTCTTGATATTTCTAATATTTTTATTAGCAAATCTTTTACATACATGGTTAATAAAATCTAGAATTTTTTTGTTGAATGAAGTATTTTTATAATTCTTTAATTCTCTCACACTAACAATTTACTTATTATATTATTGTTTACATTATAATAAAAATAATGAAATAAATGATAATTAATCTATACTAGTCAAATTTATTGATCCTCCACCCTCCATAATCATTAGGAGCAACGCCATTTGGTTTGGATTTTATTAAAGAAATTATGATTCAGAATCAAGTTGAGTGGAAAACAAATGATGAAAGACACACCTATATGAAATCATTGAATTCCCACTTCATTTTATTCAATATAAGACATTTTTCCTTGATCATCTTTCTCATATGAACCCCAATTCCTCACTGTAAATTCATATTTCTTTACCGCACCGCAGAATCATATGTATACATGTACGTATTTATCTAGAAGGGGGGGGGGGGGTGGTGGTTATAGTGGCAGCCCAACACTTGGGATTTTGTAGACCACCATTCTCCTTATTTAAAAGGACTTGTTTGCAGAAAAAAACTGATCCTTCTAGTGTGTCTCACAGAGACAAAAACATCTCTCAGTTTAGTTGTTTTCTTTCTTGGCTTCATTAGAGAGAGAGAGAGAGAGAGGGAGCTTTACAGCTCTTATCCTGCTCACATTTAACACTGCTTTAAGTGTTTTCTTGAAATCCTATTGTGGTGGCATGTTCATTCATTTGTATTGCAGGTGCCACAAAAATGGTTGAAGAAGCATTAACCCTGCAAAAGTTGTAATCTTGACAAGGTTTGAAGAAAATAGGGGTTTAATACAGTTTTGTTCTATTTTGTCTGAACTTAAAAAAACTCTGTTTTTTAGGCCTAACTAGAGATGGGTTTTAGGATATATGGTTCAATCTTGCTTCTTGCATTGTTCTTTAGGCCCACAATTTCCCAACAACCTAACACAGATGAGTCTTTTGTCCTTGAATTCTTTCACAAAATGGGCTTTAAACCCTCTCAAAATAATGCCTCGTTCTGTTCATGGAAAGGAGTGGTTTGTGATGCAAACAGTGAAAATGTTGTCAAGTTAGAGGCCTCAGGTTTTGCTCTATCTGGTGCAATTCCTGATTCCACCATTGGTAAACTGACAAAGCTTGAATCTTTGGATCTTAGCAATAACAAAATCACTGCTTTGCCTAATGATTTCTGGAGTTTAGGCTCACTCAAGAATCTCAATCTTTCACTTAACCAAATCTCTGGGATTCTTCCTAGCAACATAGGCAATTTTGGTGAACTTCAAATCTTAGACCTTTCTTTCAACACTTTTTCTGGTAGTATCCCAGAAGCCATAAGCTCCCTTCTCAGCTTGAGAGCATTGAACCTCACTCGAAATAGGCTCGAATCAAGAATCCCATTAGGGTTTCTGCAATGCCAATTGTTGACGTCCATTGATCTATCCTCAAACAGCTTCAATGGCTCTCTTCCTAGTGGCTTTGGAGTTGCATTTCCCAAGCTAGAGTTCTTGAACCTGGCTGGGAATGCAATTTCGGGCCGGGATTCGGATCTTTCTGGGATGAAAATGATCCGATATGTTAACATCTCACGGAATCTGTTTAAGGGTTCTGTTGTTGGTGTTTTTGAAGGGGCTGTGGAGGTGATTGATTTGAGCAGAAACCAGTTTCAAGGCCACATTTCTCAGGTAAACTTCAATTGGTCTAATTTGATGTATTTGGATATCTCTGAGAATCAGTTTAGTGGAGAGTTTGCTACTGATTTGACTAAAGCTGTGAATCTTAAGCACCTTAATCTTGCACACAATAGGTTTAGCAAACAAGAATTCTTTCAAGTTGACATGCTTTCAAAGTTAGAGTATTTGAACTTGTCTGGAACTAGTTTGATTGGTGTGATTCCTAGTAATATCTCACATTTAACTAGTTTGAGAACTCTTGATTTGTCAAGAAACCATCTTAGTAACCATATCCCCCCAATTGCCACCAAGAACCTCCAAATTCTCGATCTTTCTTACAATGAGCTAACAGGGCTAATCCCATTGATGCTCTTGCAAGAGCTTCATGAGATGGAGAGGTTCAACTTCTCTTACAACAACCTCAGTTTCTGCGCTTCGCAGTTCTCTAAGGAAGTTCTTGAAACCGCCTTTATTGGATCAGCAAACACCTGTCCAATAGCTGCAAATCCATCCCTTTTTAGGAGAAATGCTCCAAGCCATAGAGGACTAACGCTTGAGGTGGCTCTAACCCTCTCAATGATATGTGTGCTTATGGGGTTGCTCTTTTTAGCCTTTGGGTGTCGTCGACAAAAACAGCACTCGAGCAAGGAGGAACAGACGATCTCAGGGCCCTTTTCGTTCCACACGGATTCGACCACTTGGGTGGCTGATGTTAAGCAAGCAACATCACTACCTGTGGTGATTTTTCAGAAGCCATTGTTGAACTTCACATTTGCAGATCTCTTATCTGCAACTGCTCAGTTTGATCACGATACGTTGCTAGCAGAAGGGAGATTCGGGCCGGTTTACAGTGGGATACTGCCAGGTGGCATCCATGTTGCTGTTAAGGTTCTTGTCCATGGATCCACCATGACAGATCAAGAAGCCGCAAGAGAGCTCGAGTATCTTGGCCGTATCAAGCATCCCAACCTCGTCCCTCTAACCGGATACTGCTTGGCTGGGGATCAGAGGATTGCCATCTATGATTACATGGAAAATGGGAACCTGCAAAACTTGCTTCATGATTTGCCACTTGGAGTTCAAACCACTTGGGAAGATGACAGTAATGGGATACAGAATGTTGGCTCTGAAGGGCTGCTAACAAGTTGGAGATTCAGGCACAAAATCGGGCTTGGAACGGCCCGTGCACTCGCCTTTCTTCACCATGGCTGCTCGCCTCCGATTATCCACAGAGATGTCAAGGCTAGCAGTGTTTATCTTGACTCAAATTTGGTGCCAAGATTGTCTGATTTTGGACTGGCTAAGATTTTTGGTAATGGACTTGATGATGAGGCTGCTCGTGGGTCACCAGGGTACGTTCCACCGGAGTTTCTTGAGCCGGAAACGGGCTCCCCCAAAAGCCTGACTCCAAAATCCGATGTGTATGGATTTGGAGTGATTCTATTCGAGCTAATAACCGGTAAAAAACCGGTTGAAGATGATTATGAAAAGGACTCAAACTTGGTGAGTTGGGTGAGGGGGTTAGTGAGGAAGAACGAGGGGTCACGGGCTATTGATCCTAGGATCCGTGGAACTGGACCAGATGCAAGAATAGTCGAGGCGTTGAAGATTGGATATCTATGCACGGCTGAAAATCCTTACAAACGGCCCACCATGCATCAGGTCGTCGGATTAATCAAGGATCTTGAAGCCGTTATGCAACACTGATTCGTAATCTTTTTGTTTCGTTTTTCTTCTTTTTAGTGTCGTTAGGTTTAAGATCACGGCTCGAGTTTTGTTTGTGAGTTGTTGATCTTTCTCATACACCATACTTGTATTCTTGGCTACATTCTAAGATGTTTCTTGCAAGTTTTCTCGGTTTATATTTGTCAATAGTAATTCATTATCTATGATATACGTAATAGAGACAATGTGATAAAAGGTGTTAGGTCCAAATCTATCTCGCTATATATTTGTATGATTGTGAGCTATGAGCTTTTATTGTGCAATAGTATCTGGATTAATAGATCTAGTGGACCTATTGTTACTTGTTAGTTGGTGATAAAATGACATGTCTAAGACACAAACTGCAATTTTTCAGACATGGAGGACCATAGGACCACACAGAGACTTTCTAACTATGCTCGTACAAATCTATAGATGTTATTTTAAAACAAATGTGGCATAAATTTATGGATAGTTAGCTAAATCTTTATAGGGATGTGAAATTATAGGCGAAATGATTCGGGTTCTTGTTTTACCATTTTGATCAAAAATAAAATATGTGAAGTTTGACTCAGTCTTGTTTTCAAATTGATATGATCGTAATTTTATTCTAACAATGTCGATAAGTATTGATCAATCAAATATTCATATCCAAGGTAGTCTAAACCAATTAGGCACACAAATTTTTTCTTTTTCTTTGCTAATATTTTCATTGAGTAACATTTGCTCATCTTTGAGATTATTTAGTGTGATTTGTATGATTTAAAATTTCAAACCTACAATAATAGTTGTTGGCTAAATTAGAAGCTTCTTTTGCATTCTTTAATAGGGAAGTTTGGGAAAATCCATTATCTATATTTGGTGCTTTAAAACCAAACTATAATTAGAGTGGAATCCACATTATGGTGATATCATTTTAGTCATTTAGTGAAAAATATTAAATATATCTCTATCGGCCTTTATTACTTTTGATTTATATATCAATTTTATCAATATATTTGACGTTTAATTTGTTAATATAATTAATGTAATGCATCTCTTATCAATGACATACAATACAAGATTAATACTAAATTGCAAAAAAAGATTAACATTTCAGGGATAATTATTGCAAAACATGCATGATTTTTACCACCTTTTGCTGTTTAATCACATGCACCTTTAAAAAAATTGCAGTTGCATTGTAAAATTACTCATGCATTGAATTGTAGTAATAAAAAAATTCATCTATATTTTAGATTGCAATATTTAAGAAGATATATTAAATTTTAAAAGGTGATAAAATGGTACTTCTTCTTTTTTTTTTTTTTTTCATGCAAGATCAATTATAATAAAAAGCTAAACA
Source organism: Scutellaria galericulata (assembly GCA_946896805.1). NCBI lineage: Eukaryota > Viridiplantae > Streptophyta > Magnoliopsida > Lamiales > Lamiaceae > Scutellaria > Scutellaria galericulata. The sequence continues at coordinate 18,454,505 of OX335790.1, forward strand.
TAAGACTTGGAACTTCAAATGCATGGAACAAAGATTTCACGATCTATTATCTATAGCATGTGATTTTTATTCATCATTCATCATTTTACACACATGCACCAATTTTATTTAAGAAATAAACAATTGTAAAGCCATTTTACCTAACTTGATTTTAATCATTTAAGTAGCATGCTAGTATGAGGCCTCATTTTAATACAGTGGATAAATTATGTGGCCTTTCTGTTCACACAAATTTAAATAACATTCGATTATTTATTTCTATTATTTTTTTTAAATTTGTTGGATTCTTTTGACTGCTTGAAATGATGGCAGAAGTACACTAAGTATCCTTTTTCTTCCAAGAATCAAAATCTGATCTAAATCTAAATAAAAATAAACTGCAGGTTTGAAAAGTTAAAAAACATGCCCCCCACTATTAACTAATATATATAATATTTAATAAAATAGTAATGCCTTTTCTCAAAAAGCCATGTCCTAGATTTTAGTTTCATTTTTTTTTATAATATATAATTATATGAGTAAATTATTCAACATTTCTACAACATTTATCCAAGCACTTTTTTTTCTTCTCCAATAAAAATAATGACAAAATTAAAACACATGTGAAAGCTAATTAAAGGTCGACCAATATAGCAGAATCAAACTTGCGTTTCCATTTTTACTTTTGTTTATGTTTAATTTTAAGTATTTCAAATTTAACATTTAAAAAACTCTCCAAATTAATAAAACTTCATGTAAAATATCAATAATTTGTTTTAACCGTCTTATAAATTTAAATTCATGTGATAGGTCAACTCAAAACCTATAAGTTATAAAATATAAATTGATTTATGAAAATGAGTTTGAGTTAAGAAATGATATCCGCGAGACAATCTCATATAATTTTTTGTGTATAGGTATTTGTTATCGAATTGATGGTTATAACATGAAAATAAAACTCTTATTTTTAAGGTGAAGATGTCACATTTTCAATATGATAAACAGATAAATAAATAAATAAATTTGGAAATCCTATAATTCAAGTTTACATTCTCATAACGATACTTGATTGAAATCCTATAATTGCATCATTACTGCACTAAACAGAAAAAATATTTGTTTAAATTATATATATATATATATATATATATATTTATTTAATCCTATAATATGACTTCAACACCCCCAATTATGACAGACACGACTTCGAAGCGAAGTTACTTTATATTCGAATATTGGTTTAATTATTATTTAAGTGGCAGTAGGTAGAATTAATCATGATGAGTGAATATGATCATAAATCCAAGGAACAATATTGAATAATTTGTTACAATCTCGTATTTTATTTTATCTCGTTAATATTATATATAAATAACGTTAAATGAGCTCACATTACGAGTTAAATTATGTAAAGATAATTAGTTATTGTCTATGATTTTCTACTAACTAATTAAAAGAAAACCTAGTTTCATGGATCCAAATATTAATATCATCAAATTGAATTCAACAGAGTTCGGATATTTTATACATTGATGAATATAACAAAAGGAGTAATGCATCAAAGTCAATACTTCACACCTGGAAAAAAACATTATTGAATTAAATAACATAACTTTGGTGACAAATTGTTATACTTAATGTAATATTCATTTTACAATACTATATTCTCAATTTAATCACTTTTTCTTATTGATTAAAATAACAAATTAATAGGTTCAAATTTAGTGGCAGGTCAAAGATGTGTGGTTTAGTGCACAGCTTACTTGATCCACTAAATATAGTTGGTTCTCAACTGCAATTGTGTTTTTTAGTTCAAAGAGTTTAATCCTCTATCATAATGATGGTATATTGACTTTTTAATAATATTTTATTTAATCATATATCGCTCATTTTTGTATAAATAATTAATATATTCTTTATGGTGGTTATATGAATGTCCATGGATTGAAGTTTAATCAACATATATCCATAAATGGTTAGGCATAAATGTACAGGCATTTTTAAACCTATGTATGTAGGGGTGAGTATTCGGTCTGTTCGGCGAAAGCCGAACCGAATCGAAAAATACGGAAAATCGAAATGTATATTTTTTCTCGAACTGAAACCGTTTACATACAAAAAGCGAACCGAACCCTTCAGTTTGGTTCAGTTTTTCGGTTTTTAAGTGTAATTTGACGATTCGATCTTAAACCAAATCGAATCGAATAAAATCGAAATCGAAATAGTTCATTTTTGATAAACCGAACCGAACCGAACCGAATCGGTTAGGTTTTTTGGTTCCGATTCGATTCTGCTCACCCCAATACACGTATGTGCTAGATCATCATTATTTTTCTCTATTTAACTTTATTTATTTATATATATATATATTGGAGAAAATATGGTAGGATTCTTTTAAGAGGGTACCATTTTAAAAATAAGGCCTAGGCCCAAGGTAAGAATGGCTAATGGGCTTTGAACATATTTGAAACCTATTGTCAATAACAATGTCCCAGGCCCATCATGAAACAAAGTGTGATCGTCGATTAATAAGCAATAAAGCAAATTCAAAGTAATTATCCAAAAATCATTCATTTTAATAATGCACTATTATCCCATAAAAAAAATATTGAAAATATTTTATTTATGTTTTTCCACAACATAGTAATTAACAAAAAAAAGTAGTCATCTCTGAGATATTATTATTTCCTGAAACAGCAAAACAAATTGGAGAGAGAGAGAGAGAGAGAGATGTCGGACGAAGAGCATCACTTTGAGTCGAAGGCCGACGCAGGTGCCTCCAAGACTTACCCTCAACAAGCTGGCACCATCCGCAAGAATGGCTACATAGTCATTAAAGGAAGGCCCTGCAAGGTCTCAGATTCTCTCCCTTTTTTTTCTGTGTTTTTGGTTGGATTTGGTTCATATAGCTGATATAAATGAGTTTTTGTTGTTGAATTCGAACTGAGTTTTTGTTAATTTCATCAGATCTTGATGGATTTTTGCTTTTCGTGGATTGAATTTAGCAGCCTTGTTCTACATCTAGAGTATTTTTGCTTGTTTCTTAGAATTTATTGCTTTAATAGCTTTAAAATTTTGTTATTTTTCGATTTGTAGTTAGTTTATAAAAAAATTCTCCTTTGTTTATGGAGGAGAAAAATTGTGCAATTATTTTGCCCTAATTGTTAACGAGAAAGGGTTCACATTTAGTTCATGGAAATGTCCTTTTTAGTCATTTCATGGAATACTTGATAACTCCTCTATGTTGTCTGCATGACTACATACTGCATCTCAATGTGGAAGGACATGCATGAAGTAAAGAACAAGGCTTTGGGATTTGATTTTGATAACAAATCACAGAATAGGGGTTGGTTGTTTTGTTTTTTTTGGGTCGAATAATGGGGTTTCAAATGGATGTATTTGGGTTTTTGAATCAAACTGTATTTGGTATTAAAACAGCTCCATCAAGTATGAGTATAGAACAATCCTAGCATCATGATGTTAGGCTCTCTCTCCCAACTCGTGATTGCAAATGCTCGTACGGCTGTCACCTTCTTTTTTTCACAAGGACATAGTTTTTTAGCATGGTGCTAGTGCAACTTTTTGGATCTGTCTTAGACCTTTTGATTTTCTCCAAAAACGTTCTTTTCTTGCGATCAGTTTATTTGCTTTGCTACTCTGACAACCTCTTGTGTGATTATGCTTTTGTTTTATGCTTCAATAGGTTGTTGAAGTCTCTACCTCAAAAACTGGCAAGCATGGGCATGCAAAGTGTCACTTTGTGGCAATTGATATATTCAATGGAAAAAAGCTCGAGGATATCGTTCCATCCTCTCACAACTGCGATGTAATGTGCTTGTTGGTTTTTCCTTTATTTTCTCTACGTCTATGGCAGCCCTCATTTTATTTGTAAATACCAACAAAATTTTGCTGATGGTTTCGTGGAATGGTGTCTCAGGTGCCTCACGTTAATCGTACTGATTATCAGTTGATTGATATCTCTGAAGATGGCTTTGTAAGTTACTCTCTATGCTACGCTAAGGATAACATTGATCATGCTTTGCTACTATCATGCCCTGTTATCTAGGTGTCTTGTGATGTTTAATCTTTAAAGTCAACCATATTATAAAGCACCATGTCGTTGTTGAACTTTATGGTACCTTTCTATTTGTTTAACTGATAGTTAATTCCTTGTTTTCTTCATCTATATTGGTCCCATTAGACATCACTTGCGATATTTCAGATATCATTTACTATGTATATTACTATATATTTTGATATAGTCATATAGACTACTCATTTGCTCATATTCTCTAAAAATTGATAGAATTTTTGAAATGCCAAGAGGAGAATTAGATTCCTATTAGATACATATTATCTCATCGCAAGTATTGAGCGGTTAGATCTCTGAGTTGTAGGTTTCTCTTCTGACCGAAAATGGCAACACCAAAGATGATTTGAAGCTCCCAACTGATGACAATCTGCTTAGCCAGGTGAGGAAATTGTGTCCACACAATCTATAATGAACAATGTTGTGCACTTAACACTTGATTTGATGTCCTAAGCATATAGTTCCATTCTTTTACGGCATGCAGATTAAAGGTGGGTTTGAGGAAGGAAAGGACCTCGTGGTGTCGGTCATGTCTGCCATGGGAGAAGAGCAGATCTGTGCCCTCAAAGACATTGGTCCCAAGAACTAAATATGTTTGCTTATTCTTGCTAAATGTTTCTACTACAATGGTGTGTTTCCTTAAACTTTATCTGGCTTTCTTATGGGTGAAACTGATACAGAAATGGTAATGCTGCTCAACTCAATTGCACAACTCCACTTATATTGGGACTTGTGCTATTTTGTAGCCGTTCGAATCCTCTGTTATGTTTGATGATGTTCCATCTCCTATTTCATTATTTTTAATTCACACCACATGTTATAATCAGTGATATTATGTATATACGTGGCGTGGTGATTATTTTGGAATATTATGAGTTGGAATGTGACTTTGTAGTTTGGATTAATTATATTTGGAGTGAGAAAATAATTGGTGAAGTATATGACTTAGTATACACTCTGATCATTTATTTGAAGAGTGTTGTATTTACTCTAATGAATGATGAGTTGAGGGATATTAGAATAAACTATTATTTAGTAAATTCAATTAATTCATCAAATCTTACGTGGACTTCTATGCCATATGAGCGAACAGTGAAGAGTGTATCCTTCGTACAAATCAAATATCAAGAAAAAAAAAAGCAATAACAAACAAAAGCAAATATCCCAATTTCTTGTTTGACGAGTAAAAAAAATCACTCCAAGTGCGTACATGATGAATGTTGGGATATACATTTTTTTTTTAATTTGTATATTATTAATATCCTTTTACATTTATGGACTTTGGGGATTAATGAGTGTAAAGCTTTTCAACAAATTTAGACCTCGATTATGATTAGAGACATCATTATTCTAATCATAAGAAGCTAATGGGGCATACAATTTATTCTATATGCCAATAGATCAAGCTAAAAAAAAACAAAAAATTTAAAGATAGTAAAGGTTTTCTTTAAAAAGGCCAAACAAAATCCACCTAATCTTTCTCACCAACCCAACTGAAGTAGAGAGGAGAGGACAAATTTGGTTTTACCAATTCAAAGCCACAAAAAAACTCACCTAGTCAAACACTAATCATCCACACCTTTTTTTTTTTTTTAATATTGTAAATTGTGTGCAATAAAATTTAATTATTTTATTACGTGTTAGTTTTGGTGTATAATAATATAATTGTAGCAAAATAATTAATAACAATGTTTGTAATCATTTTCTTTCTCAGAAATGGGAAAACGCGTTATGTTTCTTAATTTTTCTAGAAAAGCGTATCCTCATGCTCATAAATTTACATAATATTACACTCTAAAATATATCAACACAAAAACTTTCACACAAATGATCTAAGGATATAGAATTCATGTAATTTGATCCAATTCATTTTAACACGCTCTCACGAGCTAACACGTGTCTTCGAACCAATTGTCTGTGTTTACATCCTCTCATGCATGTTCGTGTTCTGATGAGCATGTAATATTTTTTACTTATGTTAGTAATAATTTTAGTAACATTGGTGATACTTTTTAATTGTGCTAGCGATACATTTATGTTACATGAGTAATACTTTTACTTTATGTTACATAAAATGCGTTAATACTTTTACATTTATATGATACAACTAATACTATTATGTAATACACTAATATATTTCAATATATTAAAAAATTATTTTTTAAGTAAGATAATAATACTTTTTTAAGTAGATGTATTAATACATTTACTTTATATAGTTAATACATTTACTTGATACAAGTAGTACCCTTACGTTATATTTCAATTACATGAAGGTAGTAACTTGATGTGATACAATTAATACATTTATATAATATGACTAATACTGTAATACATTTATGTGATACAATTAACATATTTTGGTAAAAAAAAAAACCATTTTTAAATAATACATTTAAGTAAATTGAATAATACATTTATATTATGTGGGAATATCTTTATGTGATATAAGTAATGTCTTTATGTCATATTTATATTTATACTATATATAAAATGAAAGAAGTTGGCAAATTTGACTGATTTGCCATTTTCCCTCCTAAAAATATCACATCAAATTGATGATTGTATAAATATATTTTTTTGATTTTTTTTGTAGGCTTTAAAAAACAATATTTTATATGTAATCATGCATTTTTTCTGTCATTTACAAGAAAATGTTATGATAATAATATTTAAAAAATCAATTGTGGGCCCTATTCCAATAAAATTCACTTCATTGCATCCTAATTTTAAATTTACTCAATACGTGTTTTAGGAAATAAAAAATAGCAAGAAAAATACCAAACAAAATTTGTTTGCATCTATACATTGCGGAGAAGTTTAGCACCATACACCAACATAAATTCATATATATTCACTTTGGTAATCATATACTTTAAGGATATGATTATATTTTAATGATGTGATTAAAATTTGAAAATAATGAAATTTAAACATTATGCCAAAAATAAAAAATCTGGAAAATTAGTTTAAAATTTTAATATATAAATGTGAAAAATAGTTTTAAAATCGAAAATTAATTTTACGAGGTTTATAAAATGTTTAAAAGTTTGAAAACTATTATAAAAATATCAAAATAATAATAAAATTTAAAATTAATAATAAATTTTAAAATTAATAATAATAACAAGGTTTAACAATTTAAAATCAACAAATAAAATCTAAAAATTAATTCAAATATATATGTAATATTAATTTTGAAAGATATAAATATCAATAAATTGAATAAAAAATAGCTTAATAAATATAATAAAAATATTTGGTAATTTATTCGAAAATATTTCTAATAAAGAGATATAATTAATCTAAAAGTTGTTTTAAAAAAACTAGAATTTGTTATAAAATAATCTGAAACATTGTTTAAAAAATCTAAAAATTATTATTTTAAAATGCAAAAATAATTTGGAAGCTAAATATTTTAAATATAAACTAAATTTTGGAATAAATTTAATTTTTTTGAACAAACCCATCTAAAACCAATGCAAAAAATTATTTACAAGTTCTAAAATATAAAGAAAAAAAATATGAACAAAATATATTAGTAAGTATAATAAATCACTTCTTAATTATTCAAAAATTAAAACTAACAAACACAAAACTATTATTATTATTATTTTATTATTATTATTATATATTGTGTTCAATTTTATTTTTAAATTTAATTGTTGAATATTGATGTTCAATTTATTATTTTATATTGTATTGTGTTATATTTATATATTAATTTTATTCGTAATTTCATTTAAATTTCATTTTAATGCACGTTATATTAAATTCATATCTATTTTAAAATTCAGAATCTATTATTTACATTGCATATATAATTATACCAAATTTAAAATGTTGAATTTCAAAATTGTTTGCATTCAAAATTTCTAATTTTATCAAATAGAATTATTTAATATAACATAATCTTAAAGTTACAATATTAACATTTATATTAATATAGATATTAAAAGCAATATATATTTTACATTTAAATTATATATCATTATATTATGTCATCAATATAAAAAATTATTAGCTATTATATAACAAATTGTGCATCGCGCGGGTGTACTGCTAGTTTCAGTAATGAGCTAACACATTTATATAAATGAAATAATACTTTTATATGATACAAATGATAATCTTTATATAATATAACCAAATAACCAATACCTTTCAGCACAATAAAATATGAATATAGTTGAAAATTGACTTGTTGAAAATTAATCTTTTCAATCACCTTTTTCATATCTGTAGAAAATACAATCAATCAATATATGAGACACATGAATTCTCTCTCTCTCTCTCTCAATAAATAAATATATATTATCCATAATAATAGAAATAACTCCAAATGTTGTTGACTTTGGTTGGCCTATTAGTCTGTTTTAAATGATTAATTAAAAAAATAAAATAAGTTTTCTTCTTGGAAGAAAATAAGTTTTTCATCCCCTTAAGCTAAGGGTATTTCTGGAAATGTAGAATATGAACCGGGGTCAAGGCAAGTCAACAGCAATGTGCTGAAAGTCCAGACCGGAGTCAATGTCCGGTTCATAAAAAATTCTGATTCGGAACTTAATTTAAAATTATATTATTAGAGAATTAAAATTTCCTACTCACACTCCAACACTATTATCGCCACTCCACTCACCACCTTCCTCGAAGCCAATTTACGGATCTACCCCCACACTCATATTTATCATCCGCAAATCATTCTTCAATCAGTGCCGCTTTTGGTCATTTCAGAAAAGCAGAGCAATATTCGAAAAAAAGAAGGTATAATTGCTAGAGAAACGGTTCTTCAAAAAGGAATGAAGTGCTTTATTACTTCTGACTCAGAAAAGCACGCACTTACACACTGACTGCGTGTTGGAATCCTGCCATGGAAGAAGTGAACAATCGGAGCTCCCAATCTTTTCAGGAAAAGTTAAACGAGAATTCTAAGCCGTCGAACGAGGAGGAAGAAGAGAATCGAGGTGAAAAGGTGGAGGAAAATGATGAACAGAGGCGACTGAGTAGTGATGCTAACAGTGATTGTGCAGTTGGGAACAGTTCAACAGGAGAATTAAAAGCTTCTGAATCAGAAACCCTAACCCCTGTGAAGCTATCCGCCGGTGATTTCCCGTCCGATTTTGATGCATCCTCTCACCAACTGTCCGGTAGCTCTAAAATTCCTCCTTACTTTCTCTCTCTACGTGTCTGTTCTGTTCTTTTTTTTTTTTTTTGGTTTAGCTGTAGATGAACTGAATTAGTTTGCGAGGAATTGTTACACAGCTGATGAATTTTGATTATGTGTGTTTGCATGTGTGTTATGGTATGACTGTGAATTCTAAACTGATTCTGATAAAATGTCGAATATCGCAGAGGTTCCAGTGGAGTACTCTCTGCAACCACTATTGTCAGCTGAAGACTTGAAGGTTTGAATTTTCTTGTGGCATGTTGTCTGTTTTTCTCCATGATTATATTATTATTTTATTGGGACTTTGCTTCTATTGTTATAATTTTCCTTAAGGAAGTAGAAACGATGAAAAAGGGGTACTGCTGATTTCGATACTTTATCTTATGGTTGTGATTCTAGTTGAAAGATAAATTTCTTCCGTTGCTGCTGTTGTTTCTTATATAAGCATGTATTGAAATTGAATTCAAATTAAGAAACTAAGAAAATGATACAGACATTTAGTTCCAGAATATAGTCGAATTAGAATTTCTGGTTCTGGCTGGTTCTGCAGGTTTATGTGAGTGACTTTGAATCAAGGTAAGTTTTCCCAAGGTTATAATTTGAAGAAAAAAAAAAAGATATTTCTCATAGTATCATAAGCATCCTAAAATCTGCTTCTAAATTGCCTATCAATAATACTTCAGATTAAGTAAACTATGTATTTGAAACACGAATGATTTAATATTAGACTATTTAGTAGTTCCAACACTGAAGTTCTGTTTGGGAACAAAATCAGCATGGTTGATAGAACTGGTTGATTTGCATGTTTTATAGATGGGTTGCATCCTCCTCTCCAGTTGAATTCTTTAAACCAAAAAGGAAAAAAGTTTTTTTTTTTTTTAAATCTAAAAGTGTTGAAGAAATCTCACAAAGTAACGCTCAATCCCTTGAAATTAAGTAAACAAACATATTTGTGGCAGCTTGCTGGAAGGAGTAGTTCCAGTAGATTAGAAAATTCCACTCCTCCACCCATCTTTTGTTTTTGACATTTATGAGTTTTAGATTGACAACAAACATAGATTCATGATGTTTTTGGATAGTTTGCACTTGCCATTTCTAGTTCAACTTTAACTCCATTTAAGCAGAAAGTGAAATGCATCTAGACTTGCATCAAAAATTTAGTATGATTTTTGTATACTCTAGGTTAGTGAGGATGACAACATTGTTAAGCTTTTACATCTTCTGTAAATTCGGTTCTAATATAAACTCACAAGTCACACGCATCTCTGATAATATTAGTACGGCTTGATGCTTAATTTCATCCTTTTCTATTGTTATTATTATTATTATTTCCTCAGGATCAAGTAAAACCTGTGCACAAGGAATCTTCAAAAGGTATAACTGGTCAATCTGCAGAAGTTCAGGTGCAGAATCAGATACAGATACCTGGTGGTCCATCCAAATTGGAGTCATCACCAACATCCGCAACAAAGTCCATTTCCTCAGTTGCAAGTTCAAACCTACCAGAACAAAAATTGCTACCAGTAGAGAACGGGAACAATGTATGTCTTACAGAACGCGAGAATAAAAATTCTTCAGACCCAAAGCATTTATCCATAACACCTATGCCAAAAACTCCTTCTGATGGGTATAACTGGCGCAAGTACGGTCAAAAGCAAGTGAAGAGTCCAGAAGGTTCTCGGAGCTATTACAGATGCACATTCTCTGATTGTTGCGCGAAGAAGATTGACTGTTCTGATCGTTCTAACCGTCTCATAGAAACTGTTTATAGAAGTGATCACAATCACGAACCTCCCCAAAAAGTAAATTGCACTAGAGAAAATAAGCCCGCATTACCAATTGTGCCAGGTAATGGGAGTAATGATACAGGTTTGAAACCTCTAAATGATCAAGTGCCATCTACCCCATCCAAAGAACCTTCACTTCAACTTGTTGAAATACCTGAAACAAAACAGGAGTCTAGTGGTTCAGACGAGACCACAGAAACTAATATGAAGGAGCAGTATGCTGATGGGTCTGAATCTAAAAAAAGGCACGTTGCTTTGATGGTCAATTGATATTCCCTTCATGAGAGTTATTACCTAATAATTTTGACACTTCTTCATCTCTATAAATCACCAGGCAACAGAGGTCTTCCATAGCTGAAGTTGAATCCCTTCCTAAACCTGGAAAGAAACCTAAATATGTTGTTCATGCGGCTGGTGATGTGGGAATATCAGGAGATGGCTACAGATGGCGCAAGTACGGACAGAAAATGGTGAAGGGGAACCCTCATCCAAGGTAAAGTCCCAGTTTTCAGTTATATCTCAATCCTAACTTTTTTAGTTGCCTTAGTTTTTGTTAGAATAATTCCTGACCATGCTGTCTTAGATGCAATTATAGGTCTGGATGCTTTATGGCATACATTTCTACAATTTTCCTTCTGCAATACCTGGTTCATTTATTTGTATCTTAAATAATTTTCTCATAATTTGCTAGTAGTCTATTTTATTTGTGGTTCTCATACTCTGTTACTATGCTTTTTTGGATTACACTTGTCCTTGTTACGGATCTATCAAGATCAAGAAGAATCACGTACAGATGTGCATGAGTGGTTTCAGTGTCAAAATCTTTTAAAATACTCCTGTTACTTGAAAAAGGTAATGGAGCTCTTCAGAAGCGATTCGGCTGCCCTGAGGTTAGTTATCAATTGTTGCACAATTAGGAAATTTATGATTGGTTTTAAGGTGGTAAACATTTTTTTTTGTTATGAAGCTAACTGATTAGTCAACATCAAGAATGACAGTATCAGACTGTTGATTTATGGCTTGGATGCCTGGTAAACAGAACACATACAAACTAATCACGCTTAAAATGCGAACAAGGAAAACCAAATTGAGAGGGTAAGATAATTGTTATGACATTGAGTGAAGTTTTTTCTGATAAATTGTAAGTCAGGATCCAATCCTAGACTGCCTAGTGTCCATGGAATTGGAGAAGTTGTTGTGTCCAGCAACATCAAAGGAAGACCTTGGAGCCATTGCCTGGGATTAGTTGCACACTTTTTTTCTAGCAGTGCATCTTGTGTTTTCTTCCCCACTCTTTTATTCCTAATCATTTTCATGCCCTTATAAATTTGACGAAAATGAATTTTGTTTCTGCTGTACTCCATTGAAGTAGGCCTTCTAGATTCTATGAGATTGAATGGGGTGATTTTCTAGTTATATTTGTACTGAGTGTGGACCTAGTGCTGGAGGATTATGAAATGTTTGAGGTTGTACCTAATGCTGGGGAGTTTACAGCTCACTGAGGTTGCACTCAATGATACAAATTTTATCAATACCCTTGTTACTTTTTATCATTTTATGCATGTCAAAAGAGAAGCTAAATTATTTTCTCCTTTGCTGATTTTTGAATAAGGCATATTCACTGATTTTCTTCGTTTCTGTTTTTTTTTTTTTTCTTTTAAAATAAGATGTATTCACTGATTTAACACTCATATAATCAAAAGTACACCTCCTTTTCTTGTGGAACCAGTCCTTTTGAGATAAATAATTGTAGTACTTCCAGCTGAAAGCTGTGTAAGAAAATGTGGCAGAGCCTTCATACTATTATACATAACATTTTCATATTTAGGGAATGCATCACTGTCACTGATAGTGTCTTTGACTCATTCATGTTGAAAGCTTCTTGTCTGCATTTCAGACCTAGGTCCTTACTAAAAAATGTTTGACCCAATAAATTCCAAAAGTGGCGCTAAGAGGGTATTTGGCTGAGCTTATAAGCTCCTCTAAAGTATTTGGTAAAATTTAAAAATATTGATGTTAGGAGCTTATAATCAGCTCTTTTATAGAAGTAAGGAAGCCTCATCTTATTTCTAATATGAGATCTTATTTTTGACAAACCCTTTTAAATTTCATCATTTAAATTACACAATTGTCAGTATCTTATATATCCAATCACTTCAACAACTTATTTTTTAGAATAAGATAAAACATCTTATAAGCTCTAAAAGCATCATATAAGTTGTATGGGCTTTTAAGTAAGACCTTTTAAATAACTTAAGCTGAAACCCTCTAATTATTAGGAATGATCTATTAGTGAAACTCAAAGCAACTGTTTGGATCGCAGGGAATTAAAATATCCTCTGAGCTCAACCTCACATCTTCTTTCCTGGGTAACAAATCCTTAATGCAAAATATAGTCATGGAGTTGAGCAGACAGTAGGAGCAACAAGCAGTTTGAAAAGTTAAGCACATGCTTAAGTATGTTGATTTGCATGCCTACCTAAATATACTCACCTCAAAAGTAACTACTTAATCATAATCATGAAGGCATTGCAAACACTTATCATGTATTCCAATTCAGGAAATAGATTTGTGTTCTTGACATTTTAATAGCGTGTTGGTTAAGTCCGTACTCGCACCATTTGCAAACATGAGGTGTTGCATCTGCATTGCATCCGACTTGTGAAATTAAAGGGCTGCCCTAGTTCAGAGGCAATATGTGGTGGGCATATAAAATGCATTGCACTGAACTAAAATACATGTCAAAACAAGATATTCATGGCCAGGGGTGTCACAATACACTGTTTATCTTATTGCTGCAGTACTTGACAATTGTAGAATTTTGAACCTTTGACCTCCTCAGCCTATGAACATGGTGCCCATCAGTATTCTACCATAGTGCGTCTCATGCTTTTATAAAGTTATATTGTTTCTGGACATGAATCTTTTATCTGAATGTATTACTAAAATCAACAAAAATTATCATTTCTGAAACTGCAAGTGTTAATATATGCCATTGAAGGTGGTGGTAGATCTTCAGGTTATAATGTCTGGGGTTGAGGGATCGTCAACCAAAAGACCAGTTCTCATGTTAATGTTAGATGGAGGATAGTTGTAAACCACTAATGCAACTGTGCTCATAATATTTGGGAGGCCATAATAGAATATAACCTGGTTCCCACAGATTATATCGACTTCCTTGCTCCATTGGGTTTAACCAAATTATGTATGAATTTTCAGGAACTACTACAGATGCACTTCAGCTGGATGTCCTGTTCGAAAGCACATTGAGAGGGCAGTTGATAACTCTAATGCTGTAGTAATAACATATAAGGGGGTTCATGATCACGACACACCAGTACCAAGAAAGCGCCACAGCCCAAAAACCGGTATGTCTGTTGCTTCTCCCGTTTCTTCGAACGATCTGCATAGTAAAACCAAACAACATAAAAATCAAACTCAATGGTCCGTGGACAAAGAAGGTGAGTTGACGGGCGAGGCACTGATAGGAGGGGAGAAAGCATTGGAATCGGCTAAAACACTATTGAGTGTGGGGTTTGAAATCAAGCCTTGCTGAAACCCATAACTTAAAGTGGGAGTAATTGGAACAAACAGTGGTGCTCATTTCCTGATCAATTGATTATCTAATAACTTATTTGAATTTTTACTTTATTTTTTTCTTTTCCTTTTCATTTGTTTGTTTGATTTCTTGTAGTTGTATGTGTAGTTTTCAGCTAGTGTGTTAATTTGTGTCTGCAGAACTGAGTAATAAAAATAGGTTGGGTGTAGTAATAGCATGTAATATTTAGTGGCAAATTGTTGTGGATCCAATTAATCTACTATTTTATTTAGCTTGAGTCTTTACCTAGTCAATTTGCTATAAGATTTTGTGTGTGTGTGTGATTATATCTTCCCAATAATGATCGTCCAAAAAAGTTTGGAGAATTCACGAAAATTTAGAAAGTCTATTCCTCCCAGTGTAGCACTGCATGTTGTGATTAATTCAGAAACAAAAAAAGGGCGTTTCAAATTCTCTATTCAACTTAAATATATTTTGTCATTATATTAGAAGGTATACTAACTATAATACCACATTTTATATAAGACTATTTTTCTACACAAATAATGGTTTTGTTACTTTTATATAAAAAATCAGGAAATTTAATAAAATTGCCCTTTCGATAAAAGCAAAAAAAAAAAACAGTTTTCTGCCAAGTATTACACGATATGACCATAGCAGTTAATCATATTGTGTGATCATATGAAAAACACATAACTATATGATCACATCATTTAATTTTAGTAGGGTTACACGATATGATCATATCGTGTAAATTCAAACACAAATCTGACTTTTCTCTTTTTTTTTTTTTTTTTTCAAATTCTTTGGATTGTGGAAGAAAAGTAATTATTCATGTATTTTAGCTACTGACTCTTTATTAGAATAACTAACAGTTGAAACCATAATTTTTTTTACACAAAAAATTCTATGCCCCAGGGGCACGGATCTTAGATCCGTGCCCCCAACCCGACCCGGCGCGTGGGCCGCTCCCACGCGCGCCCACGCGCCCTTGCTGTGTGTCCACGCGCGTGTATGTGTTGGTATCAAACATTTGTTCTAAAGGTATCACATATATACTCTTCAGGTATCACATATGTGTAATACCTATAGAACAAATGTATAATACCTCAAGACCGCGCGCCCATGTTGCGCGCGCCGCACCGCGCACTCACGCCGCGCGCCCATGCGCCCACACCCGCCGCGTGCGCACCTCACAAGTCTAAAGGTATCACACATATACTCTTCAGGTATCACACATATACTCTTCAGGTATCACATATGTGTAATACCTATAGAACAAATGTGTGATACCTCAAAACCGCGCACGCCCATATTGCGCGCCCACACCGCGCGCCCATGCGCCCACAAGTCTAAAGGTATCACACATATACTCTTCAGGTATCAATACCTTTAGTTCATGTTTGTAATACCTATAGATCAAATCTGTAATACCTCAACAGTATATACGTAAAAAATAAAATAAAAAATAAATATATATGTTTGTGGGTCTGGGCGGGTCGGGGCGGGTCGGGGGCACGGATCTAGGATCCGTGCCCCAGGGGCACACAAGTGTAGCCCTTTTTTTTATAGTCTTTATATTTTACCAATAATAACGTGTATTACATAAAAAGGACATTTTGACAAAATGAAAAATAATGCTCATTAAGAAAATTATGCTATAATTTGAAACATTCGAAAATAAAAGGCAATTTTATCTTAAATTCTTAATGTGACTTGAGGGAATAATTGGGAAGATATTAAATATCATCAAGAACACAAATTCTCCTAAATTCTCCTATGCATCTGGTACATGGATTTAAAATCCATGCAATCCGAATCGATCCGACCCGAATCCTCGAATTTTTTTCTTTTTTTTTTCCCACATTTTTGTCTTGACCTTTATATTATAAATGTGTGACCTTTTATATATAAATGTGTGACCTTTATGTACAAATATCCATACCTTTAAGTATTGTATCTTAGAAAAAAAAAAGATTTTCAACATAGTTTGTATTGTATACTTTTATGTGATATCAATGTGACCTTAATGTTATATTATGTCACATTTATGTACAAATATTTTGACCTTTATGCACCTTTATATATTACATAAAAATCAGAATATTTGTTCATAAATGTGACATAATATAAAAAAAAGATCACATTGATATCACATAAAGATATACAATACAAATTATGTTGAAAATCTTCATTTTCTTTTAAGTTACAACACATAAAGGTCATGATATTTGTATATAAAGGTCATACTAATACAACATAAAGATAACAATCAGAAACAAAAAAAAAAAAGTCAAAATTGAAAACACGCAGATTCAGATCAAAATTAGGTCGACCCGAATTGCATGTACACCAAATGCACACAATACCAACTCCATCAAGAACACCCAATACAATAGTAAAATCTTTAATTAGTCAAATTTAGGAAATAAATTGACAGCATATACAACTTTAAAATCTTGTTTGTACTCAAGGAAAAAATCATTTTACAATAGATTTTATCTGATTATTTAGTCAGATCTGGTAATTCAAATGCATATTGCATCTTTTTATTTGACCTTTCATCAAAGCAATGATTGTCTTTCTAAAATTTGATTTTTACTTTTTTTTTTTTGGCAGGGTCTCAATATCATGTTTCCATTTAAATCTAATCCATTGTAGAGTTTCATTTCATTAGAATAACTAAATTAATTAGTAGTATTATTTTATATTCTTTAAATGTCGTATGTTGCTGGTTTCATGCCCTTATCCTGTGTTCGACTTTGACGTTCCCTTTACAATGTTGAACACATTATAATATTCTTCTTATTTTCTATAAAATTATATTTTGCAGTTTTATTACACCAAATTCTTATAGTACTTTACACTATTGGTATATATATTATAGTATACACACATTTGCATTAGGAATCTATGATGATGGCTCATGGCTGAAAATTCATTTTTGAAATAATTGAGATAAGATGAGTATACACACAGTCATAAAGCAATGTTTAAATTCATATTTAAAAAAAAAATACATATATCTATGTATCAATATGGGTAGCGCTTAGTTGTATACAACTTAAAACTAATATTAAAAAAATATAGAAAAATATAAACAAATATAACTTTAAAATTTTAAACTGCTAATTCGTATATTTGGGTTTTTTTATTAATTAAATTACAAATAAGTTATTATTTTTCTTTTTTGTGTTTGAATAAAAAATGGATAAATTATTTAGATAAAGATAATTTAACGCCAATAGGAACATCTCACGCTGCCTCAAAGAATTAATAATAAAAAAAATTTCTAAAACAAAAAAAGAATTAATAAAAAAAGAAACAATTATTAAGCGACGTCACCCGGGGCCCACAGCCCACCCTCGTACGTATGTATGTATCTGTGTATTATAAATATGGGGGCAGGCACACGTTACAATGGCCGCCATTAGAGTAGCTTCCTCCGCTTCTCTCACTCTACTATCTTCTTCTTCTTGTATTTATCATTCTCGCTCCTCGCTTTTCACTAAATTGCGTTTTGGCCCCATCTGGGAGTTTTCGTTAACCTTCACTCCCCCAAGAGCAAAGCGCATGGCCCACTCCATTGCCAAGGCCACTCTTGGCCTCACTCAACCCCAGAAGATCGATCCACCCAAGGTTTTTGTAATTTTAAATTCAGTTGATTAGTTTGATTGATGATTTTGATGTAAAAGTTGCATACCTTTTGAATTAAGTTATTATTGTTCACAATCTGCAGAACTTAGTTTTTTTGATGGGTTTGAAGGGAAAAGGTTTGAATTTTTTAATCTTGATTGAATTTTTTTAATTAAGTTGGTTGGATACCTTTTTCTTTTGAATTTTTTATGAATCTTGATGGATTGATTGGTTGCTATTATTCTTTGAAGCCTTTTCAGTTATTTGTTTTTATTTTCCCACCATATGAATTAGTATTATCCTTGTTTTATTCATGTTTTGAGTGTTTTACTTCTTCATTTCATACCCAAGTAGTTGTTGTTTGTGTGTTACTTATATATGTGTAAGTGTAGGTTTGTTTGATTGCTGGATTGGAATTTGAGGGTTATTATAGTTGCCGGTATATGTAAATTGATATGTCATCTGAATGATGTTAGATCTCATTTGCTGCAAAAGAAGTTGATTTGGTTGAATGGAAAGGAGACATTCTTGCTATTGGGGTCACAGAAAAGGACTTGGTGAAAGATGAAAATTCCAAGTTCAAGAATGCAACTCTTCAGAAGCTAGATTCGCAGTTAGGTGGATTATTATACGAAGCTTCATCTGAGGAAGATTTTTCTGGAAAGTCCGGACAGTCAATAGTGCTTAGGCTTCCTGGCCTTGGTTCGAAAAGAGTTGGTTTAATTGGGCTTGGTTCTGTAGCCTCGATCACTACGACTTATCGTAGTCTTGGTGAGGCTGTTGCCACAGCCGCTAAGTCTGCTCAGGCAAGTAATGTTGCCATTGCTTTTGCTTCTCCGGAAGGGATCCCTGCAGAATCGAAGCCGAGTGCTGCTTCAGCAATAGCTACAGGTTCGTTTCTGGTGGAATTCTTGATGTTCAAATTAAACCTGCTAATCTTGATGTTTGAACTTGATTGTATTTTGAAATGTTGCAGGGGCTGTTTTGGGTACTTTTGACGATACAAGGTTCAAGTCGGAGCCAAAGCAGGCGTCTCTCAAGTCGGTTGATGTTATTGGGCTTGGTACTGGACCCGAGATAGAGAAAAAACTCAAATATGCAGAAGATGTTTGTTCTGGTATCATATTTGGGAAACAACTTGTAAATGCTCCAGCTAATGTCCTCACTCCTGGTAATATTTTGTTGTAGTTCTTTCCATATTGAACTTTGGCTTATGCCCTTTTTATGAGGTACAATTGTTCTTATTCTTATCATTTTGGTGTTCGTAAACTTCAGGAGTACTTGCAGCTGAGGCCCAGAGAATTGCTTCAGAGCACAGTGATGTTTTGTCGGCAAAAATATTGGACGTAGAACAATGCAAAGATTTGAAAATGGGTTCCTACTTGGGTGTTGCTGCCGCATCTACAAATCCTCCTCACTTCATCCATTTATGCTACAAGCCACCTGGTGGAGATGTAAAAGTTAAGCTGGCCTTAGTAGGAAAAGGCTTGACTTTTGATAGGTGATGATGTGCATATTTTTTTATCTTTTGCCGTCGAATATTTCTAAACTTAGATAGTGAAGAACGGTGGAGCCTCTAGGATATTTTGGAATTAATATTTTTATTGTTTGTCTATAATTCAGTGGTGGCTACAATATCAAGACAGGACCAGGCTGTTCCATTGAAATGATGAAAGTTGATATGGGAGGCTCAGCTGCAGTATTTGGTGCGGCAAAAGCTCTTGGCCAAATCAAGCCTGCTGGAGTTGAGGTCGGTATATTCCTTTGTGTCTGGTTTCTCATGGATGTGCTGTTTGCTTGATTTGTTCCATTTATGTTATAGCCTATAGTTTACTTGTTACTTGTGTTTTCATCCTGAGATTTGAGATGGATTACAAGTAAAGTACATTATTTATTATGTATATGCAGGTTCACTTCATAGTTGCAGCTTGTGAGAATATGATAAGTGGAACGGGTATGAGACCTGGGGACATCATCACAGCTTCAAATGGAAAGACAATTGAGGTATTTTCTTTCTATAGTGTTGTTATTGTTGAATCTTGCTCAGATTAGGGTAAATTCTTTTCCAACTCGGTTAAGGCTTAACCAGTAATTTGGTTTCGATTCCCAAGAAGAAAAGGATCCTAAAACAATAAATCTTCTTAAAAATGAAAGGAATATTGTTGAAATTACTAAATATCCTTGTTGAGATATTGAGTGAATCATCGCCAAATGGGGTAACTAAATCAGAATGATCTCCCATTATACTTTCAGATCCTCTTTCTTATATCAACTTCGTGTCTTCATATGATTGAATTGAACTAAATGAGCCAGCACGCTGCGTTGCTTTTGTTGATATGCTTTGTATTTTTTGATGTTATAGGTAAACAATACAGATGCAGAAGGCAGGCTTACGCTTGCTGATGCTTTGGTATATGCTTGTAATCAAGGTGTAGAGAAGGTACGCAAAGATGCTCTTACTTAAGTTCCATTTGCTTATGATATCATGTTTTCTGATATTTTTTTACTTAATTTCATAGCTACGACATAACTTGTGTACCGTTCACTGTATTCTTGAGCCATAGTGTTATATCATACTGGTTATTTGTTATGAAAAAAAAAACTTGGTTTTTTGTTATATCATGCCCATTGTTTTGAGTTTGTTATTCAATATGCAGATCGTGGATCTTGCTACGCTAACTGGGGCCTGTGTTGTTGCTCTTGGACCCTCTATTGCTGGTACGTAACTTTCAGTTTAAATTTGTATAAACTATTTTTGTGAGCATAATCTCATTCAAGATTTGAAAACCAAGAAAATTTACTGTATAATTAAGATACAAAAGGTCCATACCTTACTCTTGCCCTGATTACGTAACACAGGTGTTTTCACACCGAGCGATGACCTGGCAAAAGAGGTACTTGGAGCCGCAGAGGCGAGTGGGGAGAAACTGTGGAGAATGCCATTAGAAGAAAGTTATTGGGAGTCGATGAAATCAGGAGTGGCTGATATGGTAAACACCGGTGGCCGTCAAGGTGGCTCCATCACTGCAGCTCTATTCTTGAAGCAGGTAATTAAACCATTGCCTAATTTTTAAACCAGTTTCACTTATACTAGGAATAAGTGAGCATTAAGAAATTAACTGCAAATTGTTATGCAGTTTGTGGATGAAAAGGTGCAATGGATGCATATAGACATGGCGGGCCCCGTGTGGAGCGATAAGAAGAAAGCCGCGACTGGATTTGGAATTCATACGCTCGTCGAATGGGTTCTAAACAACTCTTCTTCTTAATTTGATCTTTCTTCTAAGAGGAAGTATGTGCCAATGGATCATCAAGATTTGGACATTGTTGGTTTAAAAACATGTTATAAGAGGTTTTTGGGACAATGGGGGTGGCTTCTTTTCATGGATTCTATACTCTTTTTTTATCAATTTCACTTTGTCCCTTTTCATGTTTGCTCTTTCTATTGATATTATGCTTATAATAAATATGCTCTGTTTGATTTAATGTCCACTTCACACTTGCATTTTGCTTAAAATACCTGTTGAATTTACTAATACTTAAAATACCTCACAACTATTGTCTTTGTCCCACTTCAAGTTCACTTATAAAATTATAGAAGCAAATATCGAGGTTTTTCCATGAGAGAATTAATAAGAATAAATAAATTTAAATATTAGTTTTGGACAATAAAACGAAATCATTTGGCATCCGATGAGCCGCATTTGTGTCTATAATTAATTCACAAAAAAATTATATAAAATTATTTTATGAATATAATTTCATGAGAGACCCTTCCAGCTACTATCAACAACCCGCAAAATAGAGAATTCTGCTCTAATTAATAAATTAATATTTTATTTTTGACAAATAATATATTTCATTAGATTTACACACATCAAAAGAGATTTTATACTTCATTTTATTTTAATTGCATACAATTATACTTAGGTGTGTTTATAGAAATTGTTGATGTCAATTTATCACACCCTACCCTTTACTTAACACTCCCCAATTAAATAACATTTCAATTAAAAAAAAATCAAAAAATAGAAAATATCAATTTTACATTTTAATAAGCAAAAAAAAAAAAAAAAAAAAAAATTGAAACTCTAGACTCTTTGTTACTATGTGAGACGGAGTTTTATATGATCTTATGTGAGATCAGAATTAATCGTTTCGAATGGGTTGACCCACTTTTAGTAATCCATATGAATTTCATCTTACATAAGATCTCACGGGATACCCTCTCACGTAAGACCTACTCCTCTTTCTCCTCCATTTTTCTATTTTTCATCTTTCTTGTTTCTTTAATGTTATATCTTTTAAATTCTTGAGGAATATAATGTCAATATAATGACGAACATTTACAAATTAATTAAATATATGAAAATCGTATAAAAAAATACAAAAACTTGATCAAATCTGATTAGCTTTGTTCGGCCTAGTTTACCGAGCTCATAGAAATACGTTCGGCCGAGCTAGTAAAGTCTGACTTAAAGAATAAAATAGATTTTTCAATTTTTTTAATTAAAAAATTGCATAAATTTGGGGTCTCTTTGATTCTTCCCTTTATCAATCCTTATTACTCCCTTTTACCAAATCAGAGCAATGAAAATGGATTCTTAAAAGCGCACGTGCCTGGTTCAAAGTCTCACGTGCGGCTCGGACACTGATGGAGGACCCGGCCCCAAAAGCATCGGTTTTCATCATGATTCAATTTGTTCTAAACTCCTCTGATTTCTGTGTCCATCTCCATTCTCGAGTCTCCTCAGAATCAAACAGCAAGTTCGACTTTCTTGTTCTTTGATTCTTGAATAGATTTACACTTAAGAATGAAGTAGAAAGGGTGGTAAACCAGGGAAGATGAGCGTTTCTTTGACTGTAATGACCTTTAATCTTCTAGAAGATCAGCCCGAAGAAAGCCCGAATTCATGGGAGAAGAGGAAAGATTTGTGCGTTTCAGTCATCACTAGTTACTCCCCAATGATTCTTTGCACCCAGCAAGGTCTTTCATTTCTTTTAATGTGTGTGTGTGTTGTGAGATTAAATATAACTATGGGTTTGAGATTGTATATGATTGTGCCTTTTCTTGAAATGGGTTTTATCTTAATTCACATTAAGCAGATAGTTGTAAGTGCTTTAGAATCTTTTTTCCTTTTTTTGCTGATTTGCTGATCTTGTTTTGCTTTGATGGATTTTGTGTTGTTATTTTGTGGTTTTGGAATTGGTTAGGATTGAGGTCACAGTTGGACTACCTTCAGCAATGCTTGCCAGGTAAAGATCTTGATGATTTTTTGGTGTATTTAGATTTGATATTGTTTGCCTATTGTTGGAATGGAGTTGCTTATATAGTTGTGGAAATAACAAAGTTTGGTTGATTGTTATAAATGCATTCATCTCTGAAAGCAAAGTCTAACTTAATTTGTTGGGAGTAGTTGAGTTTACAACCTATGGATTTTTCGTTCGTTTTTTGTCTTACCGATTGACAGTATCAATCTCGATCTATATAGTTGTATATAGAGGAATGATCTGATGTCGATCCTGATACTTTATCAGTTAAGTGTCACTAAGTACACTTCTGTTTTTACATGATAGCAGTTTCTGAGAATGCAATATATGAAAATTGTGAGATTTTTGAGTTGTGAACGATTTTCCTTTTAGAATGGTTCGTCCCAAAATCGAAAACTTCACTTGGTTCTTTATGCGAAGCCTTTAGGCATAATTCTAGGAATTTCGACATTAGCATATGTCAGTACGTTTCCATTAGGGGTAAGATCAAGCTTCTGTTCCGGTCATGCATTCTGATGTCTAAGTGTTTTCATCAAGATCAAGTTGTTGTGTGAAAGATTACGTATAGTCTATGTGACTGACTCTTCTTGTGTTTACTTTGCCTAATGAAATGTTCTGCTGTAATTGATTGGGACCAAACTATTACATAGTTTACTTCACCCAACATTATCAATGATGAAGTTAAAACGACTCCTAGGATGCGTGAAAGCAATCAGATACCGCTTGTTTAGAATTTGTTACATGTCTCGTACGAAATCAAAAACATTACATGACTCGGGAGTTATTTATAAATGCAAAAAGGTTATGAACAATTTGGAATTTCAAGAAAAGGACCTGAAGATGCTTCTGATCAGCACTGCACAATCTTTTATGACAAGGAAAAGGTGAACACTTCATTCTTCTTAAAATCATCATCTTAATCATTTCCGCCTTTTAATCTAGATACCCGGTAAATAAATTGTTTGGTGCTCGATCATGTAGGTCGAGCTTCTAGAAGGTGGAACCTTTTGGTTGTCGGAGTCTCCTTCCGTGCCGGGAAGCATTTCATGGGGTTCTACAGAGCCATGCATCTCGACATGGGCTATATCCTTAAGCTCTTTCATATATTCATATAGGCATATTATATAGAAATTTTTGTTCGATTAATACATTGATTTAGATGCATTGTTTATCTTGACTAATTGTGTACACATTCCAGCTTAAAGGTGCAGAGCCACCGGGTTTTTCATTTGAAATTGTGAATACAAACATGGACGAGTTTAGTCCTCGTGCTCGTAGACGTGGTGCATTGCTGACATGGCAGCATATTGCTTCCTTGCCTCCTAACTTGCCTGTCTTGTATTGTGGAGGATTTAACTCACAAAAGGAGTCGACTACAGGCCGTTTTCTTCTTGGAAGATCAAGGTACTTGGGCCAGTCTTTTGTAACGCCTATAATATCCTTATTAAGTATTCTATTTTAAGGGTAGTTAAGTAATTTAATATTTATTTAGTTTTTGTCCTATAAATGATGAGAGTCCTCTTAACTTTTGAATATCTTAATTTTTGGAATAAAATTAGTTGCATATACAAATAGATTTAGAGAATTTTCCAATGATATATTATAAACATATAAATAACATTGTACTAGATGATTTTAATTATTTAAACTAGGGAATATGTGAAATTGCGTTCTCTTAACTTAATGGATTTATTTTTTCAAAAATAGCACTTTGTGATTTTACCATATTTCTACCTTATAAGATGTTAGATTTTTTCAATATGAAATATGGTCGTTTTTTGAGGATAAGACGAGTTTGACCTCCTCATCCTCGACACATTGTATTCTATCAGAGACGAGCTGGGGATGCCAGCTAATATCTTCCGTTTCTCTTACAGGGAACATGGTGTCGTAGGTGATATGAGGGATGCTTGGCCCAATGCTCGTGTGAGGAAAAACGTGTCCTTAATTCGCACTTATCATGGATTCAAGGGTATATATACATACAAAAATCCATCTATAGGCATGACAATCGAGTTTCACTTCTTCTAGTCTCATCATGTCAATTCATGATCTTTGCTAGGTGATAAACAGGGAGCTCTTGAGTTCTTGAAGTTGATATTTAGAGCACTATGCCTTTGCTGGGATCGACAAACGCAGGATCTGCACGTCGACTGGATTCTTTTCCGAGGCAGATCTTTGATCCCCGTCTCGTGTGAGGTGGTGAGTGACAATGTAGACGGCCATTATCCTTCGTCTCATTATCCTATATTTGCTGAATTCATGCTTCCACGCACCGTGAGACTGGTCGAGACCCCTACTCACGTTCAAAGCTGATCGTCGATTTGAAAACATTTTCGATGCTCGTATTTTCTCGTCTTTGTGGAATATTTATTGTGATGAGCAATGTGAGAGGATTTTGAATGAACTGGTGATCATTCTTCTTGTTTTGTAGCAAGATTTTAAAGATTTCATGAACATCTTTTTTTTTTTTTTTCTTAATTAATTCATGTTATGAATTGTCTAAACATTTGCTAGAAACGATGAAACCAAAGATAAGATTGTTGGAAACTTTGCCTATAAATGTGAATTACTCTATTTTTCTATTGTAAAATAATGTTTTATTTTGTTTTTTATTGTCTCGAAGTCGAACACTGCATACTTTTTTACTTATATACAATACTTTTTCCACAATCTTTCACTAAATACTGATGACAAAATAGATGATACTTTTTTAAAAAGATCTTTATATATACTATGCAGGTCTAATTGATAGTATAAAAACATCTACCAAAATATTACAAACATGATTTACATAATGACTTTTATATAAAAAATAAATTATTTTTACTATATTCTCTTTTAGATTTTCATAATCACAATTCCGAAGATACGTAAACCGCTTTCTTTATTAAAGTTTTATGAGTAACATTTCTGTGCACCAGTTGCACAGAAGTGAATTCATGCAATCCATACATTTATGTTATAAATGTAATATCTTTATACATGTTCATTTAAAAGGTACGAATATTTATACATAAAGGTACTACATTTATAACATAAAGGTATGGATTGCACGAATTTCACTTCTGTGCAACTGGTGCACAAAAGTTTTTGTGAAGTTTTATTGGTTAAAGAATGACAATATATACTTAAAATTCTAAATTATTTCCAAATTTGATTGACTTGAGAATTAACACGGTCACTTTATAAATTAATAAATCATTAATTAATTGATAATTAAAATGTAACATCCCAAATTACAATTTGACTACGTAAAATATAATAAGAATTTTCAAGAATTGAATATGAGATTTAAATAATAATAATTATAATATAAATAAGTATAAATTATTAAGGAAAAAAATAAAACTAAAATTCAGTGTGTGTATATATATATGTGTGTGTGTGTTAGTACGGGTGTATATACACTTATATGTATAAGAAAGCTTTAATATTATAATATGAGTGGTGATAATGTGCATAATAGATTGTCACCTCTTATAGTAGTAATAATATAATAATAATTTAATAAATGAATTAATAAGTGAATAAACTAATAAATAAATGAGTGAATAATTGATGAATAGGATAAGTGGCAACAACCTTGATGACTCCCTGTAACATCTTTTTTCCCACCATTTCACACGTGGTGCGCCTTGGGCAATATACACTAAAGTGCGACTTTTATGAGACCATCTCCAACTCACAAATTCAAACTTGGATTCAAATCTTATTTTTGCCACCAAATTTGTCACCATTTCCAACCCTTCAAATTCAAATTGAAATATTCTCTTACAATATTTTTAATTTTTTTTGGATTTTCTTTAATATCAAATATTTGTGTATTTAAGTTCATAAAAAAAATTAACTTAATTGATTTCAATTATAAATAAATATTTATAAACTATAAATCTTATTAACAAATATCAAACTTATATTATAAAATTCCTGGAGAATATTTTAATGATATTGGAGGGTTTGGAAGTGGTCTACTGGACTACTAAAATCCATATTATATATGGAGTTTAAATGCATTTCGTTTATGTTTTTGTTCTGGTAAATTTAGCATGACGTGTATTATTAGTTTAAATTTAACATGTTGTAATGCTTATGTGTTTTAGTAACTTTCATTGTAATTTGCATTAAATATTGTATGATATTCCAATTATATTTCTATTAGTTATAATTCGTGTTTATATTTAATAATTACACTATTTTTCAAAAGTATTCGATCAAGATATCTCAAAGTTCATAATACGCATCTACATAGTAAAATATTATATAGTATATGTGTGTATTAATATCAAATAAGTGAAAATTATTATAAAAGAAAACAAAATTGAGTTGTGAACAGTAAGTGGCAAATTTGAGTTGTGATTTGCGGTTGGGTTGGAGACCCACAAACTCTAAATTTGGGTTTGATGGGTTTGAGTCCCAATTTGAGTAGTGGGTTAAGAGATGCCCTAAGAGGAGAAAATAACATAAATTGATGGAAAAATAAATAAAGAAAAGAAAGGAAGGCAAGAAATGGACACAGTGCAGAAGGACCCTTTTTCTTCTCTTTTCTTCGCAACTTTCTCTCTCATTCTCTTCTCTCTCATATACCTGACTCTCTCTATCTTGTACAAAGCTATCTTCTTCCCCTTCTACACATTGGGAAGCAGCTGTTCGTGGGTGTATGTTTTTTGATGTTAGGTTGAGTTATTTTTGATTATTATGTTTGTTTGAACTTAGTAACTAGATATGTGATGGTAGTTTATATTAGCACCATTGTTCTGGAATTTTGTAAACTTGTACAGGTCGAATTAGCATAAACCCTATTACCGAGATCAAGTTTATTGAGTCAAGAATATGTGTGTAAAATTAAAAAAATTTTGGTGTTAAATTCGATTTACTATGAATTATGTAAGAAGATGCGATTTTCTGAACAAACATGGTTTTGTTTTTAGGTCTGATTTAAACCCTCCTCCTGAGTTGTGAACTTCAAACTTGTATGTGATATTTTACTAGCCTATAGTACAAGCTCTTAAGGACATGTGAAAATTTACCATGCAAATTTACAAGTATTATACGATTTACTACAAATTTTACAAATCAGCCTGTTTTTCTGCAAAGATAATACTTCTCAGCAAACTTCTGTAATTCATTAGTACTTCTGTGAAAACAAATTTTAGCTGAAATTTTTATGTGGTGTAGTATTTTAAGTTATGGAGCTACCGTGAAAATTTGAGGAGTTTTCATAAATTATAGAATATTTGGTGAATTTTTCATTATAAACTGTTTTTGAATTGAAATTTAATTACAATTGTAGTTTTAGAAAACATTCTTAAAATTCCATCTTTAAACTTGGAATTACTTATTTTTCCTTTGTTTATCTTCAATGACATCGAAAGTCGTTTCAGTTTCTTTTGTGAGCAACAGAAACCCTAAAGATGGTATTTTAATACTTCCTCTGTCCCGCGATAAGTGTCACACTTTTCATTTTTGAATGTCCCAAAATAAATGTCACATTGTACACTTACTAAAAATAGACATTATAATAATAATATATTTCACTACCTCTCTCTCCCCCACTTACATTATAATAATATATCCCACTATCTATCTCTCCTCCCACTTACATTATCATAATATATCTCACTACCTCTCTCCCCCCACTCACATTTAAATACAATAATTCTTAAAAATATGGCCGAACAGTAAATGTGACACTTATCACGGGACGGAGGGAGTAGCTAGTAACCTTAACTTATGAACTTATAGTTAGAAGGGGTACTAAGACCCTTTCAACGTTCGATGTAGGAAACAAGGAAAAAATGAATTATCTAGGCTTGCTCGACAACTTAAGAACAGACGCTCCAACTTTTCCTAAGGTGGGGGTAACTTGTTTAATTCCATAATAATGTTTCCCTGGTGGTTTCGTTGTGAAATTATATGCATATTTAAATAAGATATGTTTTACTATATGAGCATTGTACTATATGTTAAATGCTGCAAAATGAGTGATGCGATTGAATGTATATTATGTGCAAGGTGAACGAGAATGTATATGATAATGAAATGATTACATGGCGGCTAAGACTCGCATTGTATTCAGGGTGGCTAAGACCCGCATTGTATTCATAGCGGCTAAGAACCGCAACTCTGTGCTTGATAAATTAAAATGTTTATATTTCTCTTATGTTCTATCTGATTATAGGTTAACCCCACTAAGTGTATTATAAACAGTGTTCTAAAATGCGCCTAGGCGGCCGCCTAGGCACCGCCCAGGCGCTATGCGCCCCAAGCCCGAACCGAATTCGATTAATTCGTTGAGAAAATCGCCCGGGCGCATAATCGGCGCATTTTCACCGCCTAGGCCGCCTAGGCACCGCACAACCGCATTGAATGATTTTTTTTTTTTTTCACTTTTCCCAAATCTCAAAACGACGTAGTTTAATGTTGAAAAGAAAACCCTAATTCAAAATTTCTTCTAAATCACGTTTTTTGCTCTCCTGAGTCCGTTCTTCTCATAATATAGTTATGAATTAGAACTTTCTTCTACTTATATAGTTATATTATGTATTGTTATTCACTTATTTTGATGATGTGTGAGAGTTTGAGACTATAAAAGTTTGAAGTTTGGATGTTATATTTTAATTTTGGTTGTTTTGTTAAACTTTAAAATGATTTAATAGATTAATATGTTGTTTCAATTACTAAGGTGTGTATTTTTTTTAAATTTTATTATTAAATTGATTTATTTTAGTAGGGCCGCCTAGGAACCGCCTAGGCATCCTAGGCGCTAGGCGCCATCTTGGCGCTCGACTGGCGCCTAGCGAACTTTAGAACACTGATTATAAACACTCACCCTTTTATGTTAAACTTTTTTCAATTTAAAGAATTTTTTAGCGTGGTACGTGAGAGGTAGATGCTGGTAGCCGATATTCTTAAGATTGCAGGAGAACATGTATTTCATGAATTTCAGATATGTGTATTTCAGAATTATTTTCGATTTTAATTATTTTTATTGTTATAAAATGGGTGCATTTTGTACGTAAAGCATTAGCTAAAAATTTCTTTTATAGAAAAGAAATATGGCATTACATAGTTTTAGATAGTCTAGAAATAAAAGTTACAACTGCAACAATTATGGAGACCAAAGCAACAATCTGGAATGGATGAGAAAAAATAACTAGGCGATGACACACACACAGAGCTTATGGTTTCTTCATTGTTTTCCATTTTATACTTATAAAGTATTAAAAAATTTATCTTATGACTGTTTTAAAAAAGAATTTAAAATTCAAATGATTACTGAATACAACCAATATTTAAAGAAAGCCAGTTAACGGATAAAATAAACAAAATAAAATATTAAAAAATCCAAGGAAGATCACAAGATCCAAAAAAAAAAAAAAAAGCCAAATTAATATGAAACTTTAATAGCTTAAGATGCATACAAAATATATATATAAGTAAAATGATATATTACATTTTTTTTTTTTTTTTTTTGAGAAAAATACTAAGATACCTGAGAAACCCAATTGATTTTGGATGTTCTAAGAAAGAGTACGTAGTAAATGAAATCAAGGGACAAAAACCTAATAACACTCATATAAGAATTTTTATTTAATTTTTTTTTAATATTTTATCACAGAACATAAGATAATGACTTTTTTTTTTTTTACCGTTTTTCAAGAAATTGACAATTTGTCTTCGAATACGATTCTGATAAAAGATATAAAATAAAATAAAACATCATACTTTTGTCCTCCCTGTCTTTTCACGAGTGAATTGTGTCTTTCGTCTCTATTTTTTATGTTGTTAATTTAATGTGAGTCAGTCGGTTATGTTGTCTTTGCATATGTTGGTCACATTGTGCAAGTATATAGATA
The DNA here is from genome assembly GCA_946896805.1 of Scutellaria galericulata. Lineage (NCBI taxonomy): Eukaryota > Viridiplantae > Streptophyta > Magnoliopsida > Lamiales > Lamiaceae > Scutellaria > Scutellaria galericulata. Next base: position 18,485,853 of record OX335790.1, read on the forward strand.
GTGTAATGTCTATATCAATTATTGTAGTTATGTTTATGAATCTCTCCAAAAAGGTTATTTTAATCCTTTGACCAAAAGAAAAATGGTACAAAATGCATAAAAATAATCTTGTTTTGTTGAAAAAATAAAAAGTGATGCTCTTGTGGGTATAAACAAGCCATTTCACCATGGAATTAAATCCAGAAAAGTACAAGACAAGGTACATTGACAGAAAACATTGCATGCATAATCTTCCCTGAGCTTTGGATTTGGAACTATTAGAAAAAAGTTGTAACTTCCCATCACAATTGTACAGAATTGTACAATAAAAAACCAGGCTTCTTTTGCTATTTCTTAGGTCAAAATCCAAGTCCCAACTAGAAAAAGCAAATCAACAACACCCACAACTCAAACTAGTTGCCCCTATCAAATTGGGAATCAAAGAAAATGACCCATGTCTGAAAACCCTAAATTCTTGAACATCGTAGCCCCCACAAGAATTCCAATTGACCTAATCTCTCTCAACAACAAAAAACAAAAACCCTAGTTTCAATTTCTTTCTTATTGTGCCCCAAAATCCCATAAATGAATAGTAGCATCAGAAGAACAAGCAGCCACATATCTCTCATCAGCAATTAGAGCATTGCACCCTTCAATTCTCTCTCTAAAGCTATACAAATATTGCCCATGTTCTATCTCCCAAACCCTAATCACTCCATCCCCATATATCACTCCATACCCACTATTCATACACCCCAAAACCTCCCCCCCACCCCCACCCCCCCTTAACCTACACACCTCCCCCATATCCGCCACCCTACGCACAGTGGTCCCACCGCGCACGTCTGTCACTAGGGCCGTCTCGTTCAACGCATCGAACGATCCCACAAGAATCCTTCTCTGCAACTCCTCATCGACCAACACCATCCCTTGGTTCTGTAGGTCAAACACCATAACCCTAAGGCTATTGCAGGCCATGGCTGTGTCATTGTTCACAACCCTAATCCGACCGATAATGTCGGTTAATTCAGTTAGCAAATGCCACCCCATAACCGCTTCTGGATCAGTCAATGTCCCTCCGATGAACACGAGCTCTTCTGTTACACTATTCCATATGTGAAAAGCATGCCCAGGAACACCTGCAGAAATCTCAAAACCCTAATTAGAACACCTCAGAAACAGATGAATTAATCTTCCATGATTTATATAAAGTGGTAATAAAAAGAAACCTGCATAGAGGCCAACCCACCACCGGTTACAGCCGGAAAAGTCAACGAGGGCGCCGTCGTTGACCACGTCCCCTAAATGGGCCCTTCTGAGGGGAGTAACGCCGTTAATAACGGCCATGTGGATGTCCCCGTCTAAAGTCGCGAACACAAGGCGTTCGTCGGATAACACGATGCCGGAGACGGCGCTGGAGAAGCGGCCGAGGCGATCGCGGTGCTGGGGGTAGAAGGTGGACAGGTGGAGCCTGCTTGGGAGGTGGAAGAGGTGGACGGCGCCGTCGGAGAAGCCGGCGGCGAGGTGGTGGTCGGAGAGGGCCAGGCGGCGGCACGAGAGGCCGTCGTTGTTGTTGTTGTTGTTGGTGGGGACGAAGTGGAGCGTGGAGTACACGTATCGGCCTGATCGGAAGTTGGCAGCGGTGCGGTGGCGGTAGATGTACTCCTCTCGCCAATTCTCACGGAGGAGATGGCGGACGTTCCAGATGTTACGTGTCAGGTTCTGCCATAGAAGATCGGACCGTGATATGGCCCGCCACGTTGACCAAACCTGTTTCCAATAAAAATTTTAAAAATAAAAATTCAACCACATATAACAACATATGAAATCTATATTATACATAAAAAATGCCAAAACAAATGAAAAAAAAAATCATGTAATATTCATACATGCTTCATATACATTCACATCAATGTCATAATTTGGCTAATAGTACCACATATTTAAGTCCATGAAAAAAATAGTTTTTTAGTTTGATTTTGCTTTGAATTTTTTTCCAAAGGATACATGTTATAAATTTTAAGGTTAATTTCAATTTTGATCTTTTAAGTAAAACATTTTTCATTTTATTAACAATTAAACATCCGTTTTTCAATTTCTAGTTACATGTGAGCAATTTTGAAAATTTTGACCAACATTGGATAAATAAAACATGGAGGAACAAATTTAGTAAAATAGACACTTAATTGTCAAAAAAATGTAAAATATCTAACATACATGATCAAAATTGAAATTATTATTGTATTTTTATGATGTGAATATACAATGAAGAAAGTAATGTATCCCAATTATTAATATCATACTAATAAAAGCATATATAAGAGCTTAAATAAGTATTCTTGCAACTAACGACACCTGGAAATACTAAATAACGTGCAATTTTTTAACTAAGCTTTTATTAATATCCTGCAGGAGAGATGGGCACCTTGGGAAGGCACCCTTTTTAGCTCATGCTTTGCTACACACACATGCATAACAAATAACAATAAAAAAAGAAATAGAAGAGAAAAAAGACTGTTGGCTACAAATCCAAGATCTCTTGGCATGGCATGCCAAGTCCCACTCCATTAAAAAGCTGATTATTCACACTCATATTAATGTAACTGTGCATGGAGACTGCAGTCTAATACCCATACTATGTGAGAGAGAGAGAAGACTACATAAAAGTAGGGTAGGGTGGGGTAGGGCCCACGGAGATTGATGTCTAGTTATATTCGAGGTGTCCCATATAGACATAGACATGTAGTAAACACCTCATAGTCCTAATATCCTACACTAACTGACAATATCCCTCTTAAATGTTGTCATTCAGTATATCAAGACTAGAAGAAGAAGAAGATAAGCTTGTTGGATTTTGCTCAACAGTACTAATAAGTACAGATACAGACAAGATAGAAAGCTATGAGCTTCCATAGCTGCTATCTGAATCTGACACATTTTTTCTTTATTTTTTGTTTGAATAATTAAAAGCCTTGTTCTATTCAAACTTATTATATGATATGACTGCTATCAAATATTCAACGGTTAATATGCACAAAAGTCTTAATTAAAGAATTAATTAAGCATTGATTATTATTATTACTCAATGGTCTGTGTGTGTGGAGAGAGAGAGAGAGAGGGTCAAAAAGTAGTGGGGTTTTTTTAGCTCAAAAGGGATCCCTGCTGTGAAAGTGAAACAATCTCAAAACAACCAAAAGAGCCCTTTTATATGTTTAATATGGGAAATTTCTGTGATGGGCTTTGGAATTTTCTAACACATTCAGAGCTATAAATATATTGGGTATAATTACATCTTCATTCCATGTTTGGTTACAAGTAGACTTTCAGCAAAAATATACATCCCTTAAAAGGCAACTTTCTGGTGTCATCACTCATCACAATTCACACACACATATATATTAAGAATTTTAAAAAGTTGGGCTTTTTCTGCATGCTAATGGGATTTGGTCAAAGATATGAATCATAATTTAATAATGAAGAAAAAAAGAAAAGAAAAGGCATATAGATATACATGAAGAACACACAGTGGACTTGGTCGTGTGTGAAAAGGGTACCTGAAAAATATTGAAGAGGGCTTGAGCAGCAGCAAGGCGACCAAGGGTTTGAGAAGCATTAATGGCAACTTGGAAAGCAAGTGCTTCAAGAAAGGGCTCAGGCCAAACGCCATGGATGCTCGAGCTTGTTCTGCTACGAGAAGAAGAGGGGCCTTCGAAGTCGCCGGCGCCGGCGCCGGCGCCGCCGCCGCCGTCTCCTCCTTCAACATCTTCTGCAGAAGAAGAGGAGGTTGTTGACATGTATTGTATGGTGTGTGATGTTGGGTATAATGAAGAAATGAATGGGAGAGAGGGTACTTTCGAAATCGCAAGATTTGGAGACAAATAAAGTAAGTGAAAAGAGAGAGATAACGACACCAAAAGAGGGGCCCTAATGGCTCTTGGCTACTGCACTCTCTTCTTTGTTTCTAATTTCAAGAAATGTACACAAATGGGGAGCACACCACATTACTCTTTTTTATTAATCCAAGTCACCTGAATAATATCATACTCTCTATTGTTATAATATACCACTATTCAATAAATACTTCAGTTCGTCTCTTGTGAGGTCGTCCCACGTACGATTGGGTTGAAGTATGCATTTTACAGGTATAAATATGCATTTTTTTTTTGCTATAAATATGAGTTTTTGTGTAAATACTTGATATGTTAACAAGGGTCTGAACCAGTCGAATAAACGAGGATTGTTCATGTTCGTGTTTGTTTAATTATTTAATAATCAAACATGTTCATTAATTTTTCGTAAAGAAAAAAAATGAAAATGTTTATGAATACTCAATTGAAAACCAACGGCTTATATAGTAAATTTAAATACAATGAATTGAAATGGAAGACGTTAAACCAAAATAAATATAAATGATTGTTAATTAATAAGTAAAAAGTTATAAGTGATGAATGAACCGTAAACGAACGTTACACAAACACTCAAATGAACATGATGGTAAACGAGTTTTCTTGTTCATTTATGTTCGTTAAAACTAATAAATGAATACTAATCTAACTTATTCATGAGTAGTTTATCAAACCAACACAACACTCCTAGATATGCACTGATTATAATAACAAACAAAATAGAGAAACACTTATTTTATATAAAAATGTGAAACTGACATTAAAATTAATAAGAGACCATTGAACTACACAAATGTGAAACACTTAGGAGACCATTATTTGAACAATTTTACAAATTAAAGATAGGTAAGGATGAATGGGGACCCGATCTCGTTTCTTATAAAATAAAAATAATCAGATATGAATTCAGAGTCCAAAATTGGTAAAGGAATTTTGAAGAAAGCAATTTGCAAGAGAGTTGTCATGGAAAGCAAGCTTTACGTATGGGACATAGGCAACTTAGTACTGTAGTGTCTTGCAAATGAACTGTCTTGTTTCTACTTCTTTTTAGAAAGATAAGACTCTTTATCATGTTTTAGAGAACCCATTTTCTTTTGTTGGAGAGTAGACACATACAAACTTGGCCCCCCTTTGACCTTCGTTGAATTTTGGATTAATTTAATTTGCACCAATTGTATATCATCAATAATTAATTTTAATTGACAAATAAAATTGGAAATGAAATAAAGATTATATATGATAACTAATTGTAGTTTCATTATGATGATCTAGTACCCTAGTTTACTTGAAATCACAGCAAAAGAATGTAGGGATAGTAATAACTAATAACCTTAAATAACACTATCCATACAAGAATAACCTTTTTTTTTTTTTTACAAAATGACTTTTCTTTCACTTTCAAGAAATTGATAAATTTTCTTCAAAGTACAATTATGATAAAAGGTGGAAAAAAATAGATTTTTGTTCTATATTTCTTTTTACAAGTGAATTGTGTTTTTAGTTCCTATTTTTATGTCGTTTAATGTATAAATCAGTCGAGAATGTAACACCTATATATGTGAGTCATGTCGTGTAACGCCGATATAATGGATTAGGTCGTGTAATGTCTATATAAATTGTATTGTGTCACGTTTATATAAATTATCGTGGTTAATGTATATTATGTGATCATGGAGTTATCTTGATCTTTTGAAAAAATAAAAAGGTAAAAACTACATAAAGCTATCTTATATGATCTAAATGGGAAAAAGTTATTATAGTATGAGGGCCTATTTTACCAAAGAATGTTTGTAGAGGTGAGTTATATATGTTGAATGGAATGTTCTATTACATGACATATTATTACATTTCCTATTATATGTATCCGATGAATGTCTGGTGTACATCTTCACAAATTAGATTGATTATATATGTTGCAAAACGTGTCCCATCATTTTCAAAGGAAATGTTTTGTCTTTTAACTCCCACACTGAAATTATATGACTACAAAAAGAGAGACTGGTTGATGATGACTAAAATTTCATCCAAATATTATTCGTAACGATTTTGCTAAAAGAATAGCAATAAAAAAATTTGATGATTGAATGAGTGTTTTTTTTTTTTTTTTTTAAGGAAAAGAAAGTTATAAATTAGCAGGATTAAATAATATTGGGAAGGCCATCCACAAACGCCAAATTTGTGCCAAAAAATTAGCATCTCGTTTAACCCAACTCAAACTAAAATGAGGATGCGATTTCATAATATGCTTACACCCTTCAATAATATGCTTATTCTGAGTTTTAGGTCCCTAATTTTTCATCTAAAAATGATATTTAAGGAAAACTATATGGTTTCACGGTTTGATTATTCTAGCTATTCTAATGTAGACTTTTCATTGAATAGCTGACAGAATAGTTTAATACGTATAATAATGATTTGTCAATAATCAAATTTAAGTTCATAGATACAAATAAATCCATATGAAACTCAAACGAATACACAACAGTCAAAACAAGACACAAGTTTTGTGTTGAGAATTCATTGGAAACATCTCAATTCCGTCCAAGAATTCATTGAAGGATTGAAATGTCATTTACGATCATTTTGTAACAGACGATATCATTTATAATTTTACACGTTGATTTAATCAATAAATTAAAAAGAGTAGATTATAAGTCAATCTGATAATTATATAATTAATAGAAAATGTTCACATGATCATCCTACACATATCTTAATATGGTTAGACTGATTTGTAAAAATATCAACTCTTTAAATTTTATGATTCAAAAAATAATGATTTTGTTAGATTAATGAAACATATATATCTTGATGGACAATTATATACAGAAACAAATCTCAATTCTTAATATTAATACCTCCTTTAAAACGTGTTAACTAACTATATTAATATTAAGAGTAACACTTCTGTGCAACTGGTGCACAGAGTTGTACGGATACCTTTATGTTATCAATGTAATACCTTTATGTACAAATATCCGTACCTTTTAAAATGAACATGCATAAAGATATTACATTTATAACATAAAAATACTACATTTATAACATAAATATATGAATTGTACGGTGCAACTGGTGCACAGAAATTTTTGTCTAATATTAATACCTCTTTTAAAACTTGTTTAACTAAACCGCCAAATATTGATCAAACTAAAACATGTGACTAAATTCAATTGGTGAAGAGTATAGGCTCCTAAGTTAACCACCTGATTTAGGGTGGTCCCTCAAAATAAATAAATAAATTTTAACTTAATTATTTCTACATTAATTTGGTCCATTTTGCCATTCCTCATGGTAGGTGAATAAATCTTATATTCTTGTGAAATACTTACACAAATAATTAAATTTTGGTTTTTGAAAAAGAAAAAGGAAACAAATCTGAGATCCCATCAAGTAAATTCTGTGAAATTAAATTCTTCTTTTTGACTGAAAAGACCAGAAAATATGGCATGCTAAAGTCTAATCAAGACCCTATAAAAAAAAATAAAAAAATCTAATCAAGTTTGTGTTACTCTCATTCTCTCTCCTGAGAGAGAGAGAATATTGAATATGAAGTGCATCTTGTCATTTAATTGCAATAGATATGGAGAGTGGTTTTGATAGAAAGTACAGAAAACTTACTGACAAAAAGAAGAAACTGTCCCACACCTCAGCTGATATGGTACACCCCCCTCCACCTGATTACTCTCCATTTTTTCCTTTTTAATTAATCCTTTTTAAGACATTTAGATCTCAGGGCCTCCATCAATCCATTCAAATTGATTTACTAAAATTATATTTGATTTTGATTTTTTCCGTTTAGTTTGGATTTCAAATTGAATCAACCAAACTACACTATTCAGTTCGATTTCCATGTACATTTAGTGGTGCTCAATCAGTTCGAATCGTCAGTTTCGATTCCGAACTGGTGGTTCGAGAAACCGGAATTGAACCGTGGGACTGTCGGTTCCGGTTCGGAAACCACTGGTTTAACTGCAACTGGTGGTTTAATTTTTTTTTTTTTAATTTTTTGCACGGCTCGGGTGCTGGTGGCACGGCCAAGGCCCAACTTTCTGTGTTAGGTGATCCACCCCAGACCGATATTTTTTTTTTTTTTTTGCATTATTAAATTTTTGTGTAATAATTTTAGATTTCTAATAAAATCTTAAGTCTAAACTAAGTAAAATAATTTTTACATTAATAAAATACAATTTATATATGAAATAAAATACAATCATAACAAGTACAAGTACAACATTACAACTTAAGATTTTAAAAAAATTACAATAAACATAATACAACTTGAGTCTACAAGATTAAAATGAGTGAAAATTACAATTATGAATTAAAAAAATATTACAATTCAATATATTACAATCATGAATCATACTACAAGTACAACAATATTGAAAACTTGAATTTAAAAAATTACAAATTTTTCATCTTTGTATAAAATAAATTAAAATTTGAAAAAAAAATTTGAAAGAACTTGAGTTTCATTTTAAGTTTGAAAGTGTAACATTGCCTACATATCATTGTCAAAATGAAGGAATCAAAGCTCACGTAGTTCTCTTACCTAAACTTTCCTTCATTCGTCAACGTTGATTTCGACGGAGGAGGATGTGTTTGAATCATATCCGTACATGTCATCTCCATCGTCGTCTAAATAGAATAAATCAAGATGTTGTTGACGGTTATTAGCTCTCATTCAATCTTCAAGAAGAGTTATGTTTTGTACATTCTCTTTCATCAATTTTTATCTTCTTAGTTTCAACATATGAGCTCATTTGCTAAATGCATGTTCTACGACAATGGTTGAGGCGAAACTTGCAAATATCTCTTTTGTAATTAATTGTTAAAATATGATAAATGGTAGTCCTTCTTAACCACCACTTCAATAAATCCAAAGAATTTTCAAATAAAATTTGTTCAAAAGTAGCACTTAAATTATGAATCCAATTCTTAACAAGGGTTAGAACATGTAGCTCGTTTTTATGTTCTAATATTATAAAAATTGTAAAATTGACTAGGAATTGGAGCCGGAGCCGGAACAAAACTAGATGAAGAAGAGGAGTGACTACTACCTCATACATTTTGATTGCATACTACATCATCATTGAAATCACCAAACAATACTTTATATTCTTTACACAATTCGATTAGTCATTGTTTAGCTTTACCAACAATTTCAATAGGATTAAGAATATAATCAACTTTATCATATTCTTCCAATAGCAAATTTGGGAACAATGCATTATAATACATTTTTAATCATTCTTTTAAGCCATCTTCTCTAATTCTAAAATCTAATAATTTAGCACATAAAAATAAATTGAGTATCTGATGAAAATATTTAAACAATTTCGATTTCATCACTATAATTGTGTCTCCTAAAATAGAACATGTTGAATACTCATTGAAAATAAGAGTAATTTTTACACAATGATCTAAAACTAATGAAGAAGTAGGATAATAACAACCGGATAATTCCCTAGTTGCCTCTTCAAAAAAATTTTGAAAGTTGAATCAAATTAAGACATGCATCCCATGAATTTTCAAATAAAATAATGTCATCATGTTGATTTTCCATATAAAATTAACAAAGCATGTGTCTATAATCATAAGAATCTTGATGCATGTAATATGTAGAATTCCAACGATGTTACACATCGATTACAAAATTTTTAACTTCCATTCCATTTTTCTTACAAAACTTAACCCATTTTTTATGATATGTCGTAGATCTAGCAATTTCATAAATTGCCTCTTTAATAGGTTTAATATTATCATGTAATGATTCTAAACCATTTTGAACACATAAGTTTAAATAATGACACAACGAATATGGAAAAATTTACCTTGAATTAGAAGTTTACAAATTTCAATAAATGAAGGTAAACTAGCCGTATTACTACTAGTATTATCAAATTCAATGGAAAATATTTTTCGTACTATACCATAATCATTTAAAACATGAATAATTTTGTGTGCAATGTGTATAGCCGAATGTCTTTCATCAAAATCAATATATGCAATTAAACGTTTTTGTATATTCCATGCATCATCTATCCAATGACAAGTAATCAGTGACGGACCCAGGATTTCGACTCAGGGGGGCCCAAGTCAATTAATAAAAAGATATAATAATATTAAAGAAATATCATATATATATATATATATCGCAATCTCGATAAAATCAATGTATTACAACATTTATCTTCTATTTTTCATTTTCTGAAATCGTTGCATAATAGCTTCATTACTAACATTTCTAAATACATCTTTTTCAATATATGCAACTAAATAATCATTCAACAGTGTATCACTCATTCGATTGCGAAGAGAACTCTTAATGATTTATTTTTCTTTTGCAAAAGAAACTATATATTATAGTAGTAATTTAATCAAATTAATTAAGAAACCTAAGTTTGACCATTTTCTACCATAATGATTTTTTTCCCATAACTACATAGTATAACTACAGAATTGGTAAATAAAATGCAAAATCATTCATCAATCCTTTTCATCTAATCATTATATCACATAAGATATTATAAATCTATAAAAATAAAGCAAAAAAAATTAAACAAAGACAATATTTTATGCTAAAATTAGATGGAAAGATATTGGATATAAGGTATTATAAATCTAGAAAAATAAAGAAAAAAAAAAGCAAAAAAAATTTAAATAAAGACAATATGTTATGTTCAAATTAGATGGAAAGATGTTGGGGAGAGAAATAAACATAAAGTCTAAAAACAATGCTAAGGAGTAAGGAGTTTATGCTAGGTGAAAGAAAAGAAATGAAGAAAATCTGTGAAGGAACTATGCTGGACAAGGGGTAGTGTAAATTGTGTAATTCTATTTCTTTTTATTTATTTAAATAGTGAAAGTACTAATATACCCCTAATAATTTTTCAAATTTCAGGGGGGCCCAGTGCCCCCCTTGGCCCAGCTGTGGCTCCGTCTCTGCAAGTAATACCCAAATAATCATACAACTTATAAAGATCCTTCCAAATATCACTACATATAGAAAGTGTTATGGTGTTTTTAGATATTTTTCTACTATCAGGTTATAAGTAAGTGCTAGTATATTTTTCAAAACTATCATCACAAGAAAATTGAAATGGAAAATGTTTTTAGGCAATTAATTTGACTACGCCTCTCATATGGTTCAATTGACTAAATTTAAAAATAAGATAATTCATACCTCGACCTTGAGAAGAATCGGTATGTCCCCAAATTTATGTTTGAGATTGATCATTGTCAATTTTGTCAGGATGCTTATTCAATATATGATTGTTGAACGTCTCATAGCTCACTCCATGCTTGAATTTGTAGTTTTTTCCACAATGGTTACACGTGACATTATAATCAACGTTTCTATTCAATACTTTATCCTTCTTAAAATGAACGGAGAAAATATCACTTCGAAGAGTAGAATGTGCTCTAGTGGTGTGTGTCGTATTGTTGCTCTCCTAGGCACCTTCTCTTATTCTTCTTCGGCAAAGACGATGGCAGTATTAGGGCCTAAAGTGACCTCCAAATCATCTTGACTCCATTGAGAATAAGAATCAATGATATCATCATTATCATCTCGCAAAGATTGTGGTGGTGGCATAGGATTGTTTCCTTTGTCATGAGACAAACCGGCGGAAGAAGAAGTACCTCTTCTAGACTTTTTTTTTTTTTTTGAAGAGAATGGAAATAGAATTGATTCAATTGAAGAAGAAAAAAATATAGAACTAGAAGAAGAAGAAGTGTAAAAGAAAATGATATAGAATAGCACTAAAAGACTAAATATAATAAGTTATGATGAATTGAAAAATTGATGAAACAATCAAAGTGTGAGCTTGAGAGTTGAGAGAGAGATTGATTCAAGAATGGATGAAATTTGCAAAGAATTGGTGTGCAATTCACAAAGGAGATAAGGGGTATTTTTCAACCAAAATGCAAAATAAAAAATAAAAATATTCGGGCCGGTTTGAACCACCGGTTCCGGTTCAGTTAAATCGGCAGTGGTATTCGGGCTGGTTTGAACCACCGGTTCCAGTTCGGTTAAACCGGCAGTGGCAATCTTGGCCGTCCATCATCAACGGTCATTTAATCTTGACCTTTGATTGAATTCGAAATCCGAACCGCCGGTTTGCCAACGGCTAGTTTTTCCCGGTTGATCACACCAACGGCTAGTTGATCACGGTTGTACACGTGGCATCATCAATAAAAAAAATTAATGCGAACCGCCGGTTAAATCGGCGGTTTACTGATTCGAAAATGGGATGAACCGAAACCGAACCGGCGAACCACGATTCGTGGTTTCGGTTTCGAACCAAAATTTGGTTCCGATTTTCCGAACCTATTGAGCAACTCTATGTACATTTAGGATCGTTTTGGTTTTGGAAAAACAACTTTTCAATTTTCGGTTTTTTCTTAACTATATTCAGTTTTAAACCTAATCGAAAATTTACTCACCGATTCATCCCAAACCTCAACCATTTGGTTCATTATGTCACCTATTTGAATTTCTGTTTTTGTTTTTTTACCGATTCAACTCAAAAACACCTACACAAGTACACAACTAGTTTTCAGTATTTGTCACATAAGCAAAACAATCATTTTTTTCTCTTTGACCCTATTGTATATATTGTAAACAGAACACATTGGCATTATTTTATTTTCAATCAAAATTTCATCTTTAATTTAAATTTTATAGCTATTCTCTAATCAAACTGACCCTAGCACATCTTCAAGGAAGCAAGCATTCAAAGTCCAAATTGTAAAATATTTTGAGGTATTTTATGAATTGGATGAATGATTAAGTGTTTTGAAAATTGTATTTAGAAAGTAGTTTAGATATTCTATAATTTATTGAATATAGTTTAAAAAACAAAACAAATACGCATGTATAAAATTCAAATTCGGTCCAACACGGAAAATGGAATACTATGATACCAAAATATGTAATTTTAATAGCAAATTCAGAATAATGGCTGAAATGAAATTAAAAACATCTTGATATAGATAAATACTTACAAGTAAAAGTTGTATAGCGTAAAATGTACCCGTACAATACACGGAATATAACTGTAGCATGATCTCAGCATAAATGACCAAATGCTAAACCTGAGACGAGCCTTGTTGCTAGTCTTGGCCGAGAAATTTCTGGCTTGGATACATTTCGAGCCAGGTTGGCCAGGTTATGGCTGTTGGTCTGGATGGCTTGGCCGGCTAGACCAACTGCCGCCTCTAAGAGTATATTGGCTCTGTGATTCTAGTCAAATCGACTAAGTAGCATAGAAAAGAGACCATAGCTACCTATAACGCCATTTGCAGATATCTGAAAACGAGGATTAGTGTTACATCCTTCATAGATCGCTTGTAAAACCTCATTAAAACATGGGAGGCGCGTCCTTTGGCTTCCTGGAAAACATATTTAAGATGAAACAGATTCTTGAAACATAGACAACAAGCATCTAATAATCATCCTTAATAACTACTTAAGATCTTTAAATGTTAGTCAATTCTTTATAACATGTAACATATTAAGGGATTCAGGTAATGACTAGTTTGTGGTAGTAGAGTTAAAACTTACTGGCAACAAAGTTCAGTCCTTTAGAGGATTTTTGGATTGGACTTGGCCCAATCGGATTTGGGTAAGGATTAATAAAATTCTACAATTATACCATACTTTTCCAACTTTTTCTACAATTTCTGAAACAGAAAAACATCTACTTTTTTCACTTTTTCTACAAATCTCAACAGACATTTATTTTTTCTACAATCTCAATATGAAAAATGACATTTTTTTACTATAATCCTACCCGATATAATCTTAAAACAAACACAAAATTTTTAAAATTCATAATCACAAAATCCTCCTAAATCCCAAATCCAAATTTGTAAAAGTCATCTCAAGTCCAGAACAAATATAGCCTTATAGTTAAATTCACATATTCAGACTTTCGCGACCAAATCTTGCAAGATGGAACTTTATATTTATAATGATTATACTAACAATGGAGACTTGATACTCATCTAGATATGAAGACAGAAAATCATTAAAGAAAGCATGTTCAAATTCATGGTTTCTTAGCCTTCTCCTAGGTTTAATGCTTCAGATTTGAAGTAAAAATCAAAGGAACCCCATAGAGTTTTTCACAGTCTAGCAATCTAGTCCCATAACATGAAATGGCATATCATTAATCCAGATACACTTAAGCTCATGATTGAAATTTCGATGTTGAGAAAGAGAACTCAAATTAATAATACTAGTTTATTTCTTACCTGATATGTCCTTAACATTGCGAGTTCAAGATCAACAAGCTTTGGCACAATCGACCCCGAAAGCAAAAGGAGACGACCACTGTGATAAGCAGAGTCATATGGCTTCGATAAAAGGTCTAGACTTTATCAAGAATTCCCAAAACCCTCAGGCATAAGGCGTTGAGATTCTATCTCCTTTAACAACTCATTGGCCAATCCCTCTTTACCACATTCGCTAAGTCCATTGCAAAGACAAGATAACATATCTTGATCAGGAGATACAGCCCGTTTGATCATCTCTTTCAAGACCTGAGCTGCCCCATCATAATCTTCGTTCTTGATAAAAGCAGATATCAGCGTCTTAAAAGTTGCTTCATTAGGCTGGCAACCACTCTTCACCATGCTTTTATAGAGCTGAAAAGCACGTCCAGCGTTGTTTCTTACACACTGGCCTGTAATAAGAGCAGCAAATGTTGATGAATTAGGTACCAACTTTTTCATATCAAGCTCTTTCACCATAAATGCTGCTTTCTTCGTCTTCCCCTCCTTGCATACACCCATAATCACAGCATTATACGTCAAGATATTGGCCTTGACACCAGCCATTGACATTTCCTCAAACATACGTATCGCCATCTCACTATTTCCAGTTTCACTATAGCCATTGATCAGTGTATTGTAAGTTACAATAGTAGGAGCCACTTCCATTCTTTTCATTTCACTAAACACCTTGTTTGCCTCGTGTAATTTCCCCTCTTTGCATAACGCATTCATAAGTGTGTTATACGTAACATCATTTGGCCTAACGCCACTCTTCTCCATCACATTCTTGAGCTTCATAGCACTGCTTAAAAGGCCCTTATTGCAATACCCAGCAATCAAAGTATTATACGAAACAACACTATGAGATAAGCCCTTTTCTTCCATTTCGTTAAACATTTGGACCGCCATTTCCAAATTCCCGGCCTTACAATAAGCCCCAATAACCATATTAACTGTATACACATTGGGAGAAATCCGACTCCCACGCATCTTCTTGTAAAACGACAAGACAATATCACCTCGATTCAAACTACTCAATGCACTCAGATACGCATTACAAGACTCGATTGTGGGGTAAAATCCGTACTCCTTCATCCAACCAAAACAATCAGAAGCATTCCTAAACTTCTTCATATGCGCGTGTGTTTTGAACAATGCATCAAAGACACGAGGTGAAGACTCACACATCTTATAGGAGTAAACCAAAGCCTCAAAAAGCTTTCTCGGAAAATCCAATTCCGATGAGAACGCTTCAAGAGTTCTCCTCAAAATCGACTCAGCAGATTTGAATTTATGATTCTTGGTCAAAATGTGGAGAATGATGGAAACCACATCAAGGGTGTTCGATTCAGAGTTCTTGAGATCAACCCACTTGAAAAACTCGAGAGAAAGCACATAATCTTTTCGGGTTTTGAGCAAGATGTGCTTGATTCTAAATGGTGTCAAACCAGAGGCTAACTTATTTAGCTTATCCCATTCAGAATGAATCAAGTAACTGTGAGCTATGTTTACAAAGTCCAAATCTTGGCCTCTAGCTACAGGCATAGTTCTGTGAGGTAATACAATGGGAATTTTCATGCAATTACTGGGAAGTGAGGATTCAATCGAGCCTTTTACATGGGTTTTGGTTGCGTTAAGAAATGTAGAGAATCTGCGCAACTGGGTGAGGGTTTTCATGGTTTTTCTTGTCGGAAAAACACAAGGAAAAAAAAAAAAAAAGGAAGAATTTTGGGTATCTACCAAACTAAAATCAAGCTATAGAGAGAGAGAGAGAGAGAGAGAGATGGAGACTAACCCAGTAAGCCTGGCGCGGGGGGGGGGGGAGGAGTTTCTAGGTGGACGGGGTCGGGGTGGTTGGAGGCTGAGATCGGTCGGAAGTTGGTGGCAGATGGCCGTCGGAAGAAGGCGCGCGGCGGAGGAACGCCGTTGAGGGCTTAAACAAAGAAGAAGGGAAAATAAGAGGGGAAAAAAGGAAATAAAGTAGAAAAATTATTATTATTATTATTATTTTGAAATAGAAAATAAAACTATATTTGTAATTAGATATGTTACACAGGTTTGTTTCATGTTATGTTTTTTCTGAGTAAATTTGTATATTCAACCAAAATTTTCAAATAAAAGATCACCACAAACCAAAATCCATCGCCAATATTATGTACCAAAATTTGTACAGAAAGATACAGTATGTCCCTCTTTCTCTTCACAAAAACTTCTGTGCACTAGTTGCACAGAAGTGAAATTCGTGCAATCCATATTTTTATGTTATAAATGTAGTACCTTTATGTACAAATATCCGTACTTTTTAAAATGAACATGCATAAATGTATTACATTTATAACATAAAAATATAGATTGCACGGTGCAACTGGTGCACAGAAGTGTTACTTCTTTCTCTTTATATCTTATTAAATTAAGAATTTTTATGTTAATATCATTTATTTAATTAATAAAAATATAGTAAAATTTTTTGTATTTTAAAATCAATTATTTCTAAAAATATAGGCAACCCCTAATTTGTTCTTGCATTTTAATTTTAGTTTCATGATTCTTTATAAATTGTCATTAGAATTTTTAAATTTGTTCGATGTTGGGATTTTCCATTATTTTGATCCCACACACAGGCAGATCACATATTATCTCATGTGTTTCAAAGATGATAAGTATAATGACCCTAATATAAGTTCATAAAATGGGGTTAAAAAAGAAATCATAAAACGAAATATGAAATTATACATAACCATATTAAATAAACAATTATATAAGAAATTGGGAGTCATACCCAAGAAAAAAAATTCGCGAAATTTCACCAAAATTTCGGTAAAATCGAGTTACCGAAATAGAAACGGGTTATAAAAATTTCGTTAGTGTTTCACTGAAATTTCAGTAAATTTCGATTTCAATGAAATCATAGTAGAAAATGTTTGAAAATAATTATAATAGAATTTTATAATTTTACCCCAAATAATTATAATAGAATTTTATAATGAGTTACATCAATTTTTAAGGAAAAAAAATTTATTTTGTACCAAAATAATATTATAATTTGCACATTATAATTGTAACATGTATAATACTATCAAATAATTTCATGATTACATTCAAAATCAATCAAATGTCATGAGTTGGTACTAATATTGTCTAAATTAAGATGGCTTGCCAACTTATTCATTTGAACCTCATAAAAGTTCATTTTAATATTAGTAACAATGTATTCAATTATTTTGAATTTCTCATGTTATTATAAACAACATTTGTATGATAGTTTTTTTTTTTTTTTGACAAACATTTAAATGATAGTTAATTCCTATATTTGTTGAATATATGTATTAATGTTAGTTATAATATTATGTACAATATCATATCTAAATTTCCAAATTTTAACTAAGTTCCCATCATTTTTCTAAATTCTACCGAAATTTCCACCAAAATCGAAATTTTCAACGAAATTACCAAAATTTCTACTTAAATCGATATTTCGTCCCTGGTGCACCACTTGTACTAATGCTGAGAACTGACAGACACATCACATAAACGAATTAATTAATCGTTAATTAATTAAAATATCTTTAGTCAATTTTGAATTTCAATAATGTTTAATTAGTCGGAAATAACCTCATCCGTCGATTTCAATTGATCCCAGATCAACGGTCACGATCGACTATTCCACCTTATTTCCATCTGCAGACAAAATGAAACTGTCAACTCGTCCTTTTCCCCGTCTCCAGTTGGATTTCTTACTTTGCTTCCAGTTCCTTCCTCGTTTTTGCCGTGCGATTCACACACACACAGAGGGTTTTGGGGGAGGCTCGTGGATCTAGGTTGTTTCAATTGGAGATTTTGTGACTGGTGACTGTGGAGGCGGAGAAAAATGGGTGTCGTGGGGAGAAGGCCTCACGCGATTTGGATGTGCGTGTGCTTAACGCTCCTCCTCTTTATCAACGCCGTTCATTCCTTCTACCTCCCCGGCGTCGCTCCCCAAGATTTTTTCAAGGTATATTTTATATCATTTGATGTACTATTCGCTGAATTTCTATCTACTATCTACAAAATGTCAGCAGCCATGGTTTGTATGCATTTATGAGGTTTTCTCTGTGTGCATGACTGAGTTGTAACGGATATGCACATATTTATGTCTACGCAGTAGGAAATGATTGGCGTGTGAAGTTTTTCTGGATAGTTTGATTTTTGATTTAGTTGATTGAGGTCGTTTTAGTGTTCGATCTCTTCTTTATGTGAAAGTATATTCTTTTAAATGCTCAATTGGTTTATGATTGTGTGTTTATGAATGAATCTGATGGCTAGGGAATGAAAAAGTTTGGGGTTTTTGTTTGATTCTGTGTTCTTCACGAGATAGGGTTGATACGGTTTAACAGTTCAAGCAGCTTAGATGATGTAAACCATAAGAACTACGATAATCCGAAATTGAGTTTGGTTGATGTTGCAGTTCAAACTGATTCATTTTGATTGTTTGTCTGGTTTCCTGAAGACAGAAGAAAGTTCCCAAATGAAATCCTTACATTTCTGTTGCTATGAAGTTGTACTATAACTATTTCAGATAAACACTTGGCACCAAGTTTATTTATCTTAGCTAAATTTTGGTGACCATTATAAATGGGGGAATAGCAAACCTTGTGTAAAATATAATAACATTTAATTGGTGATTCTCCGTTGTAATTTTTTTTCGTAAGATTTAGACTCTAGACCATTTCACTCTTTCTAATATCCAATTTGTATCTTTTTAAATTGTGTTCCCTAATTACAATATGGAGAATCAGTGGTAGTTGGTATAGATACAATTTACAAATGTCAAATCATAATTATATGCAAAGGTTCTTTTTTTTTTTGTGGGGGGGGGGGGGGGTTCTTTAACTTGGGTGTTTTCTTAAGTGATGAAGATGAACAGTAGGCAAAACTGAAACCAGCAGTTTGTCAAATAACATCAAAATTGCAATATTGCAAATATTTCAAGATGCTTATTCAAAATTTTGACGCAGGCCCATACCCCCCTGTTGCCCTTACTTCCTTTCTCTTTTACACACCCTCCAGTCACCCACTTTCCAGCCCCCTCCGTCTCCCTATCCCAGGATTATACTGCATATCTTTGCTTAATCTTCACTGAACGTTTTATTAGTACTGGAAACACCTTAGGTAGTTAGATTTTTAAAAATATGTTCCTATTGTTTAAGATCATTCACCTAGGGGGAGGGCAAAAGATGCCTTTCAAGTTATTAGTATCCATGTAAGTGATTTTGCTGTATTTAAAAGTTGAAAGAAGAAAGTCATAGTAGAATATTGGAAGCTCATTACTTGATATGCATTGGTCAAGTGATATATTAACATTCCACAGTTTTAGTTAGCATTCATATCAACTATGTGAACAAATTTATGTATACCCACAGCTTGTTGCTCATCCTTTTTTCCAGGAAATACTACATTATCTGTCTTCTGCTTTTGCCTTTGTGATGTATTGGATTTTGTGTAATGAGAATGGTTTGGTTTTGGTGTTTCTTATGATGCAGGGTGATCTTCTGAAGGTGAAAGTGAACAAACTGACTTCTGTAAAAACTCAACTCCCTTACTCCTACTATTTCCTTCCCTACTGTAAACCAGAGAAAATTGTGGACAGTGCTGAGAATCTTGGAGAAGTCCTTCGTGGTGATCGTATTGAGAATTCTCCCTATGTTGTATGTCTATTTTTTTCTGGGCACTTTCTTTTCCGTTTTAAATTGTTGAGCATGCTCATATCTTGGATTATGAATTTATTCCATATCTTCCTAGCATTCATTAATTCTCACTTCTCAGATCATGCATAAAAAAAAACCAAGTTTTCACCTAAGTTCTTTTTTGCAGTTTAAAATGCGAGAAGCACAGATGTGCAATGTTGTTTGTCGCATTACACTTAATGCTAATGATGCGAAGGATTTCAAAGAAAAGATTGATGATGATTATCGAGTTAACATGTAAGCCATGCTGCTGAAGAATTTTATGTCATTCTGAACCCATATAATGGATGATCACCTTCTGCTTTGATTGTTTCTGCAACAGGATTTTGGATAATCTCCCTCTAGTTGTGCCTTTTAAAAGACCTGATACTGATTCGTTAATTTATCAACATGGTTTCCCTGTTGGTTTTAAAGGACAGTACGCTGGAGTAAGTAATGGATCAATTTTGATTTTGATGAAGTCTGTTTTTTTCAAATAGTGAGTTAGATCTTGATTCCCCCCCCCCCCCCCAATTACCAGAGAAAGGAGGAGAAGTATTTTATCAACAATCACTTGGCATTTACTGTTAAGTATCATAAGGACGAAGAAACTGAGGCTGCAAGAATTGTGGGTTTTGAAGCCAAACATTTCAGGTAAAATGGTGCTCATCTCAATACTACAATGTCTTGTTTTATTTTCTAATGTTATTGATCTTGAACATATGTTTGCATTCAGTGTTAAGCATGAATATGATGGTAAATGGGATGATAAACAACGATTGACCACATGTGATCCTCATGCAAAACGCACGGTAACTAGCTCTGAATCTCCACAGGAGGTTGACGATAAGAAGGAAATCATCTTCACGTATGATGTGGAATTTCAGGTAATTCTCTCTCTCTCTCTCTCTCTCTCTCTCTCTCTCTCTCTGTTGATGTAATACTTGTGCTCTGACATGAGGAAATTGATTGTCATCTTGTATTACCTTTCTACGCCCCTGTTGTAGGAAAGTGAAATCAAGTGGGCTTCTAGATGGGATACTTATCTTTACATGGCTGATGATCAAATCCATTGGTTTTCAATTGTCAATTCTTTGATGATTGTTCTTTTCCTCTCGGGAATGGTTGCCATGATTATGCTGCGGACTCTCTACCGTGACATCTCTAAGTACAACCAGTTGGAGACTCAGGAAGAAGCTCAAGAAGAGACTGGGTGGAAACTAGTTCACGGGGATGTTTTCAGGCCTCCAACAAACTCAGATTTGCTTTGTGTTTATGTTGGAACTGGTGTTCAGTTTTTCGGAATGATACTTGTTACAATGATTTTTGCTGCTCTTGGGTTCCTGTCCCCTTCGAACCGAGGAGGTTTAATGACAGCTATGCTTCTTCTCTGGGCATTCATGGGCATATTTGCTGGATATGCTTCAGCTCGTCTCTACAAGATGTTCAAAGGAGCAGAATGGAAGAAAATTACTCTTCAAACAGCTTTTATGTTCCCTGGAATCGTCTTTGCAATTTTCTTTGTCCTAAACGCGCTAATTTGGGGCAAGAAATCCTCAGGAGCTGTGCCGTTCGGGACTATGTTCGTATTATTCTTCTTATGGTTTGGAATCTCAGTGCCACTCGTTTTTGTAGGTAGTTATGTAGGTTTTAGGAAGCCAGCCATTGAGAGTCCAGTGAAAACCAATAAAATCCCGAGGCAAGTACCCGAGCAGGCCTGGTACATGAACCCTTGCTTCTCTATCTTAATCGGAGGCATACTCCCATTCGGTGCAGTATTCATTGAGCTGTTTTTCATCCTCACATCAATATGGTTGAATCAGTTCTACTACATTTTCGGTTTCCTCTTCCTCGTGTTCCTCATCTTGATTGTGACCTGTGCTGAGATCACCGTTGTGCTGTGCTATTTCCAACTGTGCAGTGAGGACTACTTGTGGTGGTGGAGATCATACCTCACCTCAGGATCATCAGCTCTATACCTATTCCTTTATGCAGTTTTCTACTTCTTCACAAAGCTCAACATCACTAAACCAGTTTCGGGTTTTCTGTATTTTGGGTACATGCTGATTGGCTCATATGCCTTTTTCGTTCTTACTGGTACGATTGGCTTCTATGCTTGTTTCTGGTTCACTAGGCTCATTTATTCATCCGTGAAGATCGACTAAATAGTGCTGCAAACTGAAAGGAAGTGTTAATAGGTACTTAGCATAAAATTCCCCTCAAGACTTGGATCACAGTGTAATGCTCACATTCTTGCTTTTATCTGGCTGCAAAATTTCTTAGTTATGGTAGTTTGTCTTCTACAAGGTTTTAATACTAGCCCTCTTGCGTCTTTGTAATATTTTTCTCAGTTTTCATTGACACATTTATGGAAACATTATTTGGAGGATTTGGAACATTTCTTGCAGTTATAATTATGGGTGTATTGAAATTTGAGTTGAGTTTTTCATTGAGCAAGATTTATTGTCAAGCTTGAGCTCGAATTTTACTTATTTGTTAAATTCATGAAGATATTCAGGACTTGAACGTTTATATGCTTACATTTCACTCATTTTTATAATATAATAATGTATAATGAAATTGATAGCCAAAGATGGTGATCAAATAATTATATAATCAAAATAGTTCATAAAAAAGGCATATCATAATACCAGGAAGAATGCAAAGACAAACTTCTACTAAATTGCGACATAATAATAGTACTAGCAGTGCTGATAAATAATTTTCACTCCAATTTAATATACAAATTACAAACTAACAGGAAAGAGGCTGTCTGATTTTTACACATTCCTTAAAAGAAATCAAAGCAGGTTCATATTAGTTACATATAAAATTGTCATGTCATTCTCACAATACCAACGCTTAAATATTGTACATTTTCCAACCTTAGGAGTTAGGAGCTCCCCAAAAACGAAAGAAAGGTTAGAATAAAACAACTAATCTGCATCGGCCGTAAAATCAGGCTCCGGCGGCTTTTGTAGTTTGACCAACTCCCGCGCGGTCTTAAGATTCCGGTTTCTGTGGACCCCACGTAGGGCATTAGCAGCAAACCGAGAAGCCAAGAAAGTAGCACCAATGCTATACGAAGCGCCCCCAGAATGGCTACTGGCTGACCCTTCTGCTTCTTCTTCTTCCTTTCTCCTCTGCTCGAGGAGTTTCCTCTTGGAATAACGGCGCCATGCTGCTTGAATAAAGCAGGCGGCCCAAGTACGCCACTGCTGTGAGTAGAAACGAAACGTGTGTTGGACCTGTCTGCTGTGAAGCCGTCTGAATTGACTGGCCACGAATTTTAACTCATCGGCTGATAGGGCGAAGGCCTCCACTTCAGTCAGTGCCTTCACTGTCCGAGTGGAAGATGGGAGGTTGGAACCAGATTTTGGATCGAGAGCCCAGGTGAGAAGCTCCTCACCACAAAAGTCACCTTCTTTGAGTAAACTGCGGTTGAAAAACCCACTTCTTCCACCGTCGGTTGTCACACTCTCGAGACGACCACGTATGAGGAATATCATCTCGTCGACTGGATCACCTTCCCTGACAATGTAAGTGCTTTCTGTGTACAAACAAGGTTTTAGCCTCTCACAAATGGCATCTAGCAATCTCTCATCCATATTCTCAAACAATGGGACCTGTAAAAATTGGTTATTACAAAGTCCACTCAGCAAAGTAGATTGAATTTAATTAGAAGTGGAATGTATATAAATAGTTTACCCTCTTGACTAGAGCCAGACAAAGATGACGTTTTATGTCTCTTCTGAGATCCTTGGGTAAACTCTGAACCAAACTTTCTTCATCCACTCCACGTGTTTCTAACCACTTGTACTGATCATAGCGTCTAACTCGCTCTCTGAGGTCTGGGGGGAGCAAGCGATGATGCATCCATTGCTCTGAGTCGCGCCTTTTAACTCTCATCTCTTCAAGTCGAATAGTGAGTGACTGAAGGTATGTCTGTGGGTACGGCAAAATAAATAGAAAATTCAGACATTTAAATATGGTAGATCTGCATTATTAAGATAAAAAAGAACTTCCAGAGTCTAAGAAGTAAGGATCCTAGCATGTTCTCTTTTCTCTGGCATCTTAAGGGAGAACATTTAGCTATTTTACGTAGTAAGTAACAATCAAGATATAAAAATGAGATATCAACCTAGCTCTAAGAAAGATGTCTTATCAGTGTGAACTGGCTCTTCTATTATAAAACGTCAATAGAACAAAATTGTTGAAGCCTACAGATTGTATTTCACAGGTACAAAAGATGCATATATGGCTTTACATGCAAATTTTGCAAATGCATTCTCCATCAAACAAAATGCCTTTTCTTGAAAAAGTATCTTCTTTTGTCCTGTGTGTTGGGGGGGGGGGGGTTTCCAAAAATCTACTTACCATGGTACTTTGTTTTTAGACTCAATTTCAAAGGTGTACAGAAAATTGGTAAAGATAACTTTAGTTTAGATGTTGAAACAGTTTTTTACCACAATTAAAAGATCGAGTGTCAAGATGCATAATAATAAGAGTTGATAAGGCCCGATTTATAGGAAAACACACAAACAAGCGCGCTATATGCATACAATTTATACAAGTGTGAGGGCGCTTGAGTGGGTAAATAGAACAGCATAAAGGCAAACAGTATAAATTATAAACCATTTCCATTAGACTAATTTCAGACAAGTTTAACCCACAAAATTATATATCTCAAACAAGTAGGGCCAGTAATAGCAAAAACTAATAAAGAAAATAATAATAGAAACAGAGTTGGATGGAAAGAAATCAAAGGGAGAGAAATATTATTAAGGCAAATACAAAAGATACTCATGAGTCATGTTTAACATAATGCGAAAATTACTTTTATACCTGCATATTTCCGATCAAGAGTGCAAAAAGAATGAGCCCAAAAATGGCAAGTGCAATGCTGAATATAGACTCCCCAGGATAAGTGCTGGTTTGAAGTCCTTGTCCAAGTGTACTGCAGATGAAAAATAAAGGATGATTAAATTTAGTCCATACTCCATATAGGAAGCACCAAAAGAAGTGCAAGGACAATAAAGAAGAAAACTTATGAAGTGTTAAAATGTTAATATAATGGAACTATTTGAAGTTCTTAAAAGTCAGGGTTTGGTTTGTGTACACTTGCTAATTAATGCTAATTAAATAATTTGTTCGTTTACCTCAAATTCTGCAGTCCCCACCACAGACAGTAACAATATTTTGTCAAAAACTTTCTAGAATAAACTACCCCAGAATCCAAAGCCTGTCGGAAGATTCCAAAATCAAATGGTGGATTGTTTTCATCATCCACAGGGCAAGCTGTTTTTAAAACAGACTCACTCATGTTGCTCCAAGTATCATAATCCTTCATCTTTTGATTTCCACAATATAAGAAATCGGTGATACACTTCCCACTGTCTTTACAAGCTCCCTGCCAGCATGTATCATAACGCTCCACTGATAACAAGTACCAGAAAGCCCCAACTATCTGCAAGGAACAGTGACAGAACATGGCGTCTTGTGAAATATTTACCATTAAAAAAGTAGCATCCATTGCATTTTATAGAGCAGCCCAGTATAATATGGGATGTAAAGAATGACTTGTATAGGAGAATAGCTGACTGACATAAGATATTCCTAATAACCAGACAACATTAATTGGTCATTTAGCAGCTCTACATCTAGTAATTATCAAAAAGGAAAATATTTATCTTCACAATTTTCTGTCTGTGCCAGCAGAAATTCACAGAATATGCGGTGATATTAGGATTAAAATGGATCTGCAAAGCAAAACAGGTATTTTGTTGACATTTGAAAAGGAAAGAAATAAATAGATTAGATGTATCTCATCTGATGCCAGAAAATAGCAGTTTCACTAAAGCTTCTTTCCTCTCACAGAATAATTTTTTGCTAAAAAGGAAGTCAGATTCAGCAAGTATTAAAAAAGAAAAAGAAAAAAACGATGCATTTTGTGTTTTTTTAAATCATTCTGGTCAGTTCCTCAATTAAAGTAGGGTGACTGCCTATAAGAGAAGGAAAAAAAAAAGGAGAGAGCTATATGCACCATTAGCTGATATACTTATCAACATCATATTGCATAAAAAGATCAAAAATGTTATTGGATGACAGGCCAGCCTAAAGTTTGATACTTACGGATTCAGTTAAACTAATGCACCGTCAGCTGATATGATTATCAACATCATATCACATGCAATTACATTATGTATCACACATGTTCTTGGAGATTTATTACATTGCATGCAATGAGCACATGATTCCCGAAGAACTTTAAAATTAACCAGGCCAGGCAGTAGAAAAAGATACCATACAATAGTTCAAATGGAAGCTTACATGACTGGCAAGCATGTATAGCAGCAAATATGACACTGCACCAGCCCATGCAGTTTCAGCAAAGACACCAGAAGTTCTTTTCAATTCAGAAGTTAGCGGCCTAATTCGGACGAATCTAGGAATATATTGGAGCAAAATGATATAAAATAGTGCTTGTTTCGTAGCTAGAACATCTGAACCTTTCGACCTCTGCAGAAATCTCCAGACAACAATCTGCACAAATTCAGACAGATGTTTTTGAGAAAGGATGAAGTCCAAATCTGTTATAAAACACAATCAGAATCACATATAACAATTAAAATTTCTCGAACCTGTGGAAGGGGAAGCACTGCAAGGAAATCAATGATAAAATAGCACTTCAAGTATCGTTTAGCAATCTGTCCAGGATCTATAACAAGTTCACCTCGTCCAAACACCCGAGATGATGGGGCAATATAAGCAGTTCGGAATTGGAGAGCCATGTGAATTAGATAGAAAGCATCGATAATTGTACGCAGAGTTGTAGCCGTGATAGCTAACTTCCTATCTATGTCTAGGCAATTTGATGAGTTATTAAAAACTGGAAGAAAGAAAAACAGTGGATCCACAGATACACTAAGAATACACGACATTACGAAAAGCTTGTTCCAGAGGGTAAGAAGTTTGTCTTGGGGATCAAATATCTTCTTCTCAGACACTTTGAGGTCTTCTGGGAATACTGCTCGAGTGACGCCAAATCCAAGGGTCCGACCAATGGATTTAAGTCCTTGAGACCCTTTTCTCATTCCTTTCTTAAAGGACTTTGATGGAGCATGGGTTGCATGACTACCACGACCCAAACCATCAATAGCGAAGCCACACTTGTTTGTTGCAACTGAACTGGATGGGGATGATAGTCTGGAATCCAAGTCATCCAACCTTAACAAAAAAAGGAAAAAAAAAAAAACACTCATAATCACTTATTGAGAAAAGAGACCATGAACCCGATGAGAAAAAATGGCTACTGCACTATTTTGCTGCACATACATAAAATTGCAGGAATTTCAGGGATTGTGTTTAATCAAGTCCTACTTACACTGGAAAGCATTTCCTATGTACCTTCCTTTTCCCCACAAAAAGTATCCCAGTAAAGGCAGCAAAACAGATAACTCAGTTTCCTAAGAACTACATGTGCTAAAGAATAGGATACCTTACAAACTTGTCCCGCTGTCCTCCAGTGATGTATTGAGTCTTTGGACCACAATCAAACATTTTGTATGATTGGTGTGAGCTTGACTGCAAGAAAAAAGGAACAGTATGAACTTTCTGAAATAAAATGTATTACCATTCTTGCTAGAAAAACTTCATTTAGTGCCAAAGATAATTCTCTATTTTGTTTGCTCAAGTTCTAAAGTAATCAAACTGAAAGCTGCAAAGAAATAGAATGCACATTACATGATTTAAACCTTATATTTCCTTAAAGCCATATAAAAAAGAAATTAAAAGTAATATAGTTATCAAACTGGAACATATCCATGGTATTTCCTCTAGAACTGCACGATATACTATCAAATAGACAAGAATGATGCACCATGTTATGAGCCATAACTCATAAGTAGAAGCAACATAGCTGAGGAGAAAAATAGCTCAAACCCTGGAAAATAGCTTATCCATCAGCACTAACTTATTGTTCTTTCCTGACTACTAGGGGAAAATCACCAGGTTCTTTTTCACATTAGAAAACTTTTCTCCCATGATCATATAATAACTCAAAAACTATTACTCCCCCAGTCCCATAAAAGAGTCGTGTTTCATAAGATTTTAGTTGAATAACTAACTTGTGATTAGTTGTAACAAATTTTGAGGGGTACAAGTGAGACTTCATGCCTTACAATGGGTTGTACATTCTCAAACATAAAAAGTTTCACTTCGGTGAAACATGACTCTTTTTTTGGGACGAGGGAAGTTTCAGATTTACTTGAAGCAGGACTACTGTTGTAAAGTTCAAAGACAACTACAGCAATCGCTACGAAAACTGAACTTGGAGCATGCAACAAAGAATATTCAGTAAATCTTTAGACATATTTCCCTCATAAATACCATTTCTTCTTGACTTCTGAATTATATTCTTAAAGATACCAGAGGCAATAAAAAATCTTATGAATCAGTTACCACCAGTCTAAAATCTCTAAAAGTCACTTCCCTGTTCAATCAGACACAAAATCACATTCCACCAGCTCAAAATTCACATCATAAATTTAATTTCTCAAATTCCTGCACTTCCACAAATACGGAACTGAGTAAAGAGACTATCAAAGTTTCCTTATGCAAAAAAAAAAAAAAAAAAGTCCCAAAAAATCTAGAGTTCCCAATAAACATTGATTACAATTCCTCTATGTCATAATTCGACTAGACTCCACAATTTCCCCGAGTCATCTTTCCCAGGAAATCAATTTTATCAACGGCCCATTTTTGACATCCACAACTTCTTTCCTATGTTCCTCCCTATAATATATTACCTTAGCATCAAAATCCGATCAATATTCATGATTACAACAAAAAGGGGTAAACTTGGTCAATCTTAACACAAAAATGTTACTATTATTGCATCATACCTAAAAACGACAATCCACTACAACTGCAAATCCTTCTTAAATAAGGTTTAGAATCATGGAAAGATGCCGAAGCTTATCAAAACTTCAAGATAACTACAAGTAAAATCCATCACAGAGAAAACCCATCTAATTTTTTTCCAAATAGCAAAAATCTTGTGTGTCTCAAGCATAAAGTCTGATAAAAATCAAGAGATAATACAACTGGGATGCAGAAGAATAGATGAACTAGATCAAACTGTAAGACTTACAGCGAAAATCCAGATATACTAAGTCATTATTTCCAGTAACGAGAGCGAGCGAGCGAGAGAGAGAGAGAGATTGCAAAAAATGAAGTCAAAATTTATCCAAGGGAGTATGCAGAAGTGGGGGAGCACAATTTGGAAAATGACTGATGTGCCCTTTTGTTTCTTATATATCAATTTTAGTTATTCTATTTTTAATTTCATTGCAGTTACGTCCAAGAATTTTAATTTAATAATTTATTAAATGTAATCGTCATTGTTGAATATCTTTAGATTAAAATGATTACATAACCAATTTTTTTTTTTTTTCAAATTGATATATGAATTGTGGACTAATTTGTCCCTTTTTTGGGTGATTCTTATATTCCATTTAATTTTCTTTTTAAAGTACAATGTTACATATTCAAATTGTTGAATTTTTTAATGTAATATATTTACTAAAAATTCTCTCTATTATAAATTTATGGTCAAATATTTGCTCAAATAAAAGAAATATTTTTCAGGCCCCTCGATTTCTACAATTCAGCTTTATTAATTACATAGTTCGATTAATCAATAGTTGATGAAATCTATTGACATTAAATGGAATATTCTATTGTCAAGGATGTCCTTTTTAATAATTAAAAAAAAAAGAGTGTTGGTAGAGTAGTTGGTATGTTATTCCCATGGATGAATATCGCGATGTTGGACGATATATTGCGATTTTTGAGATACCAAAAAAAAAAGGATGTAGGAAAATTTCATTAAAATATTGGTAAAATTTTGTTATCGGCAAAATATTGTCATTTTTGAACATATCGGTTTAATTTCTGAAAAT
Organism: Scutellaria galericulata; assembly: GCA_946896805.1. Taxonomy (NCBI): domain Eukaryota; kingdom Viridiplantae; phylum Streptophyta; class Magnoliopsida; order Lamiales; family Lamiaceae; genus Scutellaria; species Scutellaria galericulata. Next base: position 18,515,685 of record OX335790.1, read on the forward strand.
TTTGGTTTTTTTTTTAAATGTATTAGTGGAAGTGTAGAGTCCATGTATTAATTCATTTCAACCTCCTAGGAGTTCAAACTATTACTAGTTCATGTATTAATTTTGTACAAAATTTGTCATATTATCATAACAGACAACGTTTATATAATAGTTTATCTCTATATTTGTGGTAAACAAATCATTTTATTTGGAATTTAAGTTAAATATATGTATTAATGTTAGTTATAATATTTTGTAAACTACTAGATATATTTTTTAATTTTTTTATAAGGTTTCGATATTTCAAAAAAAAAAAGTCCAATATTTCCACCAAAATCGATACATCCATCGGCATTTCCGTAAAATCAAGGTACCGATATTTCCACCGATACCGATATTTTCGTCCTTGGTTATTCATACATTAATAGAAGTTGAGGTGAAATAATTGGTTGTTGAAAAAAACACAGGTTGGATAAAGTATTTAAAATTTAATAACACAATACAAAAGTGAAAATAATTTCTTATTTTCAGTGTAAATATAAGAATTTCTTTTGACATATGAATTAATTGACGTATATTTACATTACAAAAGTTTCAACAAGAAAATCAAATTATATCTTATCTAATCAAAATGACCAAATTAGCACATGCACTTATTAAACATAATCATCAAAACTGGTAGGTAAGATAGTTGTTGTAGCAATCTGTCCAATCAATTATATAGTAATCATATGACAAATTTGCCAAAAAAAAAAAAAAAAGAAAAGAAAAGAGCCATCACCATTTCCAAAACCACAACCAGCTTCAGCCTAACTCCATATCACCCCGCCATCGCTTCCGCCACCACTGCCACCGCCTGCCGCCACAATGCCACCGCCTGCCACCACAATGCCCAAAAATACTTCCTCCATCACCACCGGCTCTCTCAATTCAATTACCTTGGATCAAGAGCTTTGTAAATGCAGTCTTAACAATTTGCTACATTTGCAACACATTATACTCAACTTTATTACAACATTGATGCAGTTATTTTTACAGGTCAAAAAGACATCTATAGCTAAGTAATGATCTATGTCCAACTCAGATAGAAAAAAACATATGAGCCCAAAGAGAATGTTCAACATAAACTGAACTTATTGTCGTGTTTCTAGCTGATCGAGGCTAAAAAACAGACAAATACCTCTCTTCAGATAACATCTCAACTGCCTTCAGAATTCTGAATTCTAAAAGGAAACACAAAAATTTGATGCTCTTGGTCGCCTAGCCTTGTCGAGCAAGTTCTTGAGCGATAATATCTCTAGCCTTGATACAAAGTTCTTCTGCATTGTTTCCTACTATAGGTGGATGAACGATAATTTTCACCGATCCTGGATTTAATCTACTTTCCATTCCAGGAGGCATGATTTTACCCGTCCCAATAAGAGTTATTGGAACAATAGGCACTCCAGTCTTTACAGCGACACTGAACGCACCTTTCTACAAAATAATCAGCGTAGAGGAGCATAAACACTTACGTTAAATCATATATCAAGGCTACAAAAAAATAGACTGCAGTAAAGCATCCATAGGTAAAGTTAACTGATACGAGTCATCTTTCCTTCCTATATGCATACATGATGATATAAACCTCTGAGAAAAGGATGAAAACAAAAGCATCAAGTCCCATCGTTAATGATTCCTTATCGTTTTTTGCATTTTCAAACCAACCCCTGATGGGATTCCTTGAGAAAAATATGCTTTTTTCTACATGCGAAATTAAACACTTAATCTGAGCAGTCATATGCTATCTAAGATGAGAAATAAACCCTACCTTAAAAGAACCCAATTTTCCGTCTTTACTCCGAGTGCCCTCTGGGAAGAAACAAATTGATGCCCCCTTATTGATCAGCGTTATACATTGTTTGAGGCATTCCTACATCAAAAGCATGCAACGGATTTAACAGCCGAATTCTATTGAGATGAACAACCCCAATCATAATCCTTACTTTCTGAAGTTGGGACCCTATGGTTGAATAACAAACTTAAGCTAGTATGAAATTTAAGAAGAATCACATACCAATTGACTTCGGTTATCTGAACGCTTTAAAGGAATTACGCCCAGCAGAAACATGGCCCACCCAATAATTGGATAAAGGAAAACTGAAGTCTTGCTAATAAATTTAAAGGCTCTTCCCAGAGTCAGAAGAGCATATATGTCTAAAAAACTTTGGTGGTTAGCCACATACATGGCAGGGGTATCAATTCGAGGCAGATTTTCCAATCCCTCATACTTAATCTTGACAAAAGCAGCAATTGCAAGAGAAGCCCAGGTTTTAGCAACAAAATAATGGGCTTTTCTACGATACCTATCAAACATGAGCACAAGCGGATGCTGTAGAACCATTGGCACGAACAAAACAATGGCGAAAAGAGCTGTTACAGCATAAAAGCAAATTCCCCTGACCTTTGAACTCAACCAAATTTCTGAAATACAGATCATAGAATGAGTAATGAGACTAACAACTAACAAGGTTTAGCAACTTTTTATGGAAGTAGGCCAGAGTAGAAGCATACCTGACAATGGATATGAAGCTCCAGTAGATCCAGTACCTGTAAGTTCAGACCTAACTATTACATCTCTCGAAGATTTTCTCCTTCCACGACATGCACAACCATTACATGAACTACTGAGATCATCTTCATGGAACAAAGAGCTCTGAGTGGAATAATGATGTCTACTTAAACAGCATACTGTTTCATGTGGAAGATCATCTACATGAGCAAAAAGAGAAATACAAACCAATTAAAAGGAATTTCGAACTGTGAGATTTTATCCCAACTTAACTTATTTTCTGATTGTATACTACCAGTTAATACAATCAATTTAACATTACATGTTCTCCATCCACGTTTACAGTGTTACGATAACATACTTGGGTAGGATAAAAATGTCAGTTCACTATAAAATAGTGTGTTGAAAATACAGAAAATGTGCTCCCATGTCTGAAAACTTTATAATACATTATTCAATGTATGAAATCGGTGAATATATCAACCCTTGTAGCCTACCAGATACACCTATATAACAAAATAAAAATGATGCGCAGATAAGATACTTCACAGGATCATAATGATATAGCAAAACATGAGATCTGTGCACAAGGTAACAAATGAACATTTAAATCTCATTTATAAGAATTTCACTTGTCAACATGAAACTGAAAAATATAAGAGAGTGGGGATGGGGGTGGTAGGGGCACAGATAAATATCATGTTTACTGGAAAAAATGAGTACTCAAATTAATTTTTGGATCAACACCATCCATCTTCAAGAAAAATTGAAAGAACTAAAGAGAACAGGAGTGGAATATAAAAGAAAAAACAGAGTATTTTCCAAAGAGCGAATATTGTGTTATCCTTTATATATTAAGTTTCTACAGTCAGCTGTGAAATTTGTTAAAAAAAAGGCATTTCATATCATAAATTTTTAATCTTAGAAGATGCATAGACATGCATTAAACAAAACGATATAGGAGATTAAACTAAATATAACCTTTCAAAAGTTAATGTAAACAATTGAAAGGAATTCACTCACATTTCACCGGATATCTTTGAATTGGTTGTTTATGTGCGACAACCCCAAAGCGAAACCCATGAGAAGAAGCCAACTGCTCAAATCAATATTAGAAAACTGTTACTGAACGTTGAATGGAACAAAAGAACATTCAACTATGCAGCAATTATAACTCTAGGATGTCCTCTAGACCTGATAAACCAGCATAGAATCTCATTTATATACTTACATTAGCAGTCTTTAAATGTCCACAAAGTTAATCCTATTTATTCATCTAATTATGAGGAAGCATGAGAAAGGGGGAAAAGCAACACAAGTATAAAACAAGACAACTGTTGACAAACACTACTTCAATTTATAAAAAATTCACCCATGCATAAAAAGCCTGTTACACATGTTATGCCACATTATCAAGGGGAGCTGATATTTATCAAATCTGACACAAAAAAAAAAAAAAAAAAAAAAAAAACTACTTCAATTTCTTTCTTTCCTTCATTTTATAAATTCATATTCGTTGCTAAGAAATTATAAAAGAAAAGAAAAAGGGGGATAGGTTTGGTCCTATTTTGTTTTCACAGATCTTGACTAGGCAAAAATGTCAGTTGTGCGAGATGATTGATCATAAAGCTTACACAAATAAAGTTGTATGAATAAATGCAAACTCATCCCCTAGTCAAGAAAAAATGTGAAGAAGTGATGGGTTTAAGGTAGAGCTTGTACCTTACAAACTGGAAAAACTGATATCTCGAACACCCCATCCCCCACCCCCACCCCACCCTACCGAAATATAATTAGCTAGAGGAACGAAAAACGGAAAAGAAAACCACAAATCACGGCATAGGCATACTCCATCAACTATACAAGTTATGTTGAACTTTTATTCACACAAATAGAAGTGCAACTACATTGAAAGAACCACCTAACACTCCACACTTTATTGCATTATTCCAATTAAATTCATCAAACACCTTGAGATCAGAGTCGAAATTTGTTTATAAAATCCAGAATAATCCAACATAAATAAACTAATGATCAGAAAATCAACTAGCCAAACAGAAGCAACCAAAGCCCATACTTTCAGCAACAATAATTCATACTTCTCTATTTCATTTACGGGAATAATAAAAGATATGAAAAGAACAAAAAACTCAATCGCAAAATTAACTAACAAAAAACACAAAAATACAAAGTGTTGTGAGAAGATCATTACCGGTCGACTAAAACGCCCAACGAAAACCCTCTGTCCCCTTTTGCCTGCAATCAAAAATCACCGGAAACTAAATTTGAAATCCCAAAAAACAAACACTCTATAAATAACCATAAACATTATACACCAATTGACACATATATACATACATATTTGAAGAGAGAGAAGCACTCACATGGATGATTAAGTGAAGAAGAAGAGTAGAAACGCAAATGGCTAAACTGAAGAGAAAATTCCATTCGATTTATTCTTTGATTTTTGTGGTGGAATTGTTTCAAGTAATGGGTTATTTACATCTTCTCAAACTCTCCCTCCTAAATTTGTTGTTTGCTTTGAGAATTGTGATCTGTAGCTGAATGAATAAAACCCAAAATACTGATAAATAAAAGAGGATAACCTGTACAAAATAATACTACTAATAAAATTTCATTAGCTTTGACATCAACTTTCTAAAGTTATAATAATATCATTCATTATTTTTATAATTTCTTCAAATCGAATTATGATTTACTAAATTGACGAAAAGCCATATAAAAAGGTCGTTTTGTATTAAGAGAAAATTTGTCTAATTAAAGCTTTCTTTTTTCCTTTTCCTTTTCTTTTTTTAATAGGTATTTCCTATAAAACAAAAAAAAAAAAAGGCTATTTATTTGATGATCTGTGCTCATTTACTAAAACCTACAAGATATAGTACCTATTTTTAATAGATCAAAAGTTTGAAATAAATTACTTGAAACATTATTATTTATAAAGTATGGATAACCTTAGTCGATTCATATTATATTGTTTATTTTAGGAAATTTGAATGAGTAACTCAAACGATTTCATATAAGATTTTAATTAAGATGAAGTTCATATGAATTAAGAAAAACGGATCAAACAATTCAACACTGTCATCAATCTCACATAAAATTATATAGAGTTTCATCTCAATTAAAATTTTGTGTGAGACGGACTCATATAATTTTATGTGAAAAGATAATTGTAATTGAAATTATAATAATGAACTAACATCTCTCTTTTTTTCTTTTACCAATCAAAATTTTTAAATCACGAATTTTTTTAAAGAACTTTTAGTTTAATCACATACCTCCTAAAGAACTTTTAGTTTAATCATAAAGGTAAAGCACATACCTCCTAAATTTTATTTAAGAGATATCTCAATACTATATAAATAATAAAACATAAAATAAAATTAAAATAAGAATAAAATAAGAACATGCATCATGCTGAATTCAACAATTCACCAAACTTAACTATCATTAACCCCCTACATACATTCCATAATTAAAACTTTTTACCCAATCAATAATTTTTATTTTTATTTTACACCATACACACTTCTTATTTTATTAATGAGTTTTTATAGTTGGGAAGTTGGACAATAAAGTATCAAAACTCGTTAACATTTGCAACTGTAAGATGTGGGCCTCATTTTGATATGGTAAGTACGCACAACTAATATTGCCATGATTTTGAATATTGGGTTGGGTAAGCTAATATTGGGTTGGGCTGGGAGGCAGTGGTGCACTGGGTTGTGCGTTACTAATTTGGGTTGAGCTTAAGTTTCTGGGTCGGGTCAAATAGTTAGATCCGTCTTACGAAAAAGGATCCGTGAAACGATCTCATATGAGTTTTTGGGATTATTAATACCCATTATTGTGGGTCTCATGTGTTACCACACCAAATTAAAAACAACCAACATAAATTCATATCAATTAACATTATTACAATCATTACATATGAGTCTCATCACAATCATTAAAATATTTTTTACATACAATTAATATAAATGAAATATTTATTTTTAAAGAAAAATGACAAGATAGAGAACAAGATGGGGAACAATAATATCATTAACCCCTTAACGCACACTATTACACCTCAAAAAAAAAAAAAAATTAACACACATCTAGTAATACTCTTACAATAATTAATTCACACTTTCATTCATTAATTACATTTTATTTATGAATGTGGATGCTCACACTAATTTTGACTATCCTGATCATTTGACCAAAGTTGTACTCGATTAGCCAGATCATAACTAATTTGACAATTTTAAAAGAATGGGGAAAAATAGTGCAATGTTGTAAAGGTTTTTTTTAACCATATATTAACCCCTTATTTTATAAATATATGCAACATATGTACTAATAAAAATACATGAAAAACATGTTAGACATAATTTGATTTAGCTCAAATAGATTAATTAATTAAAAAAAAAAGTAGGAAGACTCTCTGTATTTCTAGGCTAATTAAAAAAAAAAAAAAAAAAGTAACACTCCTGTAAAACTATTGTTCGGATTTAGGATCTAGTCAACTGGATCGATTCAGATTTGTTGGAATTTTATGTTGAATTTTTTTTTTAATTCATGTGTTGATCTTTATGTTATATTTGTATGACCTTTATGTATAAATATCATATTTATATAATACTGCGACTTAAAAAAAATCGGCACAATTTGTAGAAACATACATTTATGTGATATTACTTATGCATTTATATCAACATAAATATTATATTACTATAACATAAAAGTTCACCTAATATAATATAAAGGTTTTAAAAAGGTATTACATGTCTGTGTAATATTATGTAAATGTACAACTAATACAACATAAGTAAAATATATGACTAACATAACTAAAATATATACTACCTTCGTCCCGGCTCAACTTGCCTACGTTGACCGGGCACGGAGATTAAGAAAATGCAGTTGACTCAAGTGGATATGCACTTTTTGATGTCATTTTTGTAATAATATGCACATCAAATCAAGTGGATATGCACTTTTTGATGACATTGTTGTAATAATGTTGACATATAGGGATATTAAGTTAAAAAATTTTTTGTCATTTATGGGCTGACAAGTTGATTTGGGACAAACCAAAATAGCAAGTAGGCAAGTTGAGATGGGACGGAGGGAGTAACATATTTGTTGGAACATAAACAAAAAATAGTGAGTTGGGCATGGACAACTTGGTGTGTGGGTGCATGGAAAGTGGCCCGGATCAGGTGATCCAAACACGCGAGGGTGAGTTGGACATGGACAATTGAACAAGTGGAATTGAATCAGGTACTGCGAATTGTATGTATTTAGAATCCATGCATCAGTTGTATAATTGTGAAAAAAAAAAATGATATATGCATATTGTATTATTGTAGCAACAATTCTTAATAAGAAAATTCCTCTTAGATAAAGTTAATATGAGGCTATGCGCATAGTTTAATTCAAGTAAGATCTCAAAATCGAGTAATTATTCTAATTAAACAAAAATTAATAACATTTATATTTCTTAGAGCTTGCAACTTGTAAAGTAAACACTAAAAAATATATCATAAAATCAAGAAAATATATAGCGCATTGGAGAGAAAAAGCAAAAAATAAAAAATAAAAAGAATTTCTCGCACTTCATAAACATATTCCTTAATAAAACAAATTAATATTAAAAAAAAAAAAAAAAAAAGGCAAAACAACATATACACGTGAAAATCATAGCAGTATTAAACAATGATCAAACTCGAATACTTGAGCTTGAGAAATCCGGCAATGGATCTGCATTCTACTTCCGTGGGCCCGTATTCTCGGCGGTGGCGGTGCCGGAGGCGACCTTGGCCACGTCCATGGCGGTGGCCTCCGGCTTCTTCTTCGAGTACAATGTAAAATAACCGACCACCGCCACGACCGCCACGCCGCCTATAGCCAGCCTGGCCGGGCAGACGGGAAGATTTCTTCGCTGCTGGAGCATTTCCGTTGTGTGCTGCGTGTTCGACTGTGCCGCCGCAGTCCCTGACACCGGCGTTGCAACTCCGGCAGCCTTCACCGGTTGCCGCGCCTGCCCCGGTGGTGGCGGTGCTTGCACTCCTTTCGGATTCACATTTCCTGGTGCCACCATTTTTTATTATGTGATAGTTTGTTTTTTATTTATTTATTTCTTTTGTAGGAATGATGAGTGTGAGTTTGATATATAGAGGAAGGTAAATTGATATGTGTTTGACAAGTGGAAAACAGGGATTGAATTTAGAACATGTTTTCAGGATTGTTTGTTATTTGGGAAGAAATTAATGTGTCTGTTGAATCGGTCATATGTTTTTCTTTCGAGAAAAAATCGGTGTTTTGTTAACAAACATTGTTACTATATTTTTCCTCTCATAAACATGTTTTACGGAGTTAAATTCATGATACAGTTTAATTCGTAAATTTGTGTAACAAGTTGTGATATTATCATGGATGAAATTATAAATAGTCAACTATAACTAATAGTTTGAAATTATTCTTTTTTAGTGAAGAGAACATTTTTTTGGACCATTGCATCCTTAATGAAATTTAGCCCGTACTAGCTCGTACCACCATATATCACCTCGTAACAGCCCGTACCACCATATTTCATCCCGTACAAACCCGTATCACCAAAATACACTCTCGTACCATAATGAATGTGGCCCTTACATACCATTATATTACACCCCCGTACAATAAATAATGTAACTCGTACTACTATGTTACACCCCGTACCATTATATTACACATCAAATGTTAGAAGGGTATAGTTGGCAAAAATCATTTCTCTTGGCTAAAAAAGAATAAAATTTAATAACTTTGACAAAAAAAAAATGTTTACAAACAGAGATGGTTAGAAATTGGGGTTACCACTATTTTATTTTATCATCGTGTGCAAAATGTTAGATTTATTGGTGAATTGCCAATATGAAAAATATTATTTCAATTTCAACTTGCTAAGTGGTAAGGTTTAGTACATAGTATATATTTCCATTAATGAGTCAAAAAGTTTGCATTTTAACATGGCACTTTTCAACACGTTGTATTGAATAATGCAAGTTGATATTTCAATGTATTATTTGGCTTGTTATTTCTACATAGGGTTCTCTCTTTCAGTATTAATTCTAATAGTTTGTTCTTTCATATTTAACATGTGTGAATTTAAATTCAATGGTAGTAAAGTAGTTGAATCTATTCCACATCACTACTCTTTCTATGAATTCCACTGAAAAAGAATACTCCACGAAGTAAAAGAGTGAATTGTGACCTACAACATTAACATGGTTTTCTTTTAAATATTACTATTAATTTAAACGGTTGTTTTATTTATTTAGGAAATAATATTTGGTTTGTTTGATTAATATTTTTTATTTTTATAATTCGGTAAAGTTATTTTTATTAATTTGGAAACAAATCAACCCCTCTTATAATTTGTTATCATATAGATCACATGATGTATTTAAATAACCAAATCATTCATTAAAAGAATTCATATAGGAGGTGAGGTCAAGAGTTAACTCATAAACGAATAATTTTAAGCTGACTATTTGATGATCAAATGAAATCACATGTATATATGTAGAGCTAATCAAGATGAAATTGAATATAATATTTTAATTAATACATATACCACATGTATAAATCGATATCATAAATCTATAACTAAAAATGTAGTACCTATTTTTACAATACTTGTTTATGATTTAAATGTACCACTTGCACAATTACTGATCTCGCGCACAACATGTTGAAGTGCATTTGAGGTTATCTTCTTTATCATGTTTTAATTAATTCTAAGATTTATTATTACAGTATAATTTTATTTCAAAAATATGATTTTCTTTAGTTAAAATATGATATTATTATTATATATTTAATAATGTGAATATTTAAACTACTAAAATTTGATGTAAAATAATTGAACTCATCCGATCTCTCTCTCTCTCAATATTTCTACATATCTACCACACTTTGAACACTTGTGGAACAAATGTGGTCAGTCGTCTCCACAGATAACCAATTTAAGCTAACTTAATTATTTACCTATTTATACTAACTCGAATTATTATTAAAATACAAAACTCCTATAATCATATTATTCCGAGAGTTGGTCTCTTGTGAGACAGTCTTACATGCGACTAGATTCAAGTATGTGTTTTTCAAGTATAAGTATGTGTTTTTCAGTTATAAGTATGTGTTTTTTAAGTATGTTTTTACAGTAAAAATATGAGTTATTATTCAAGTATGTCTTTTATAACCATAAATATGTCTTTTCTGCTATAAGTATGGTCGTCGCATGTGCGACGGTCTCACATGAGTTTTTGTGTTATTCCGATCAATACTGTAAGCAATCTAGCTATAATTATAAGAATAAATGATTTACATGAAATATATATATATATATATATATATATATATATATATATATATATATATATATAGATTTTATGAATAAAAATCCAAACACACCCAACAAAACCATGATCATATATTATTTAAAAAAGAACTAAATGCTAAAAAAGAATACTACATAAAACATAAAAAATAAATTAACGTATTGACTTATTTATGAAAGTAGAAGAGAAAAAGCAGATATCGTATTGAAGCAATATAATATACAATGAAGTGAAGTTGAACAAACTCAGACCATTTTCCTGCCAACCAAGCCAATACTTTTGAAGTTTTTCCACTTCCCAGCCTCTATATAAACTACAACATCTACCATTCATCATTCATCACTTCAAACATTGACAATCTTGATCAATTAAAGTTTTCTTAGCCTTTGAAAACTTGATCAAACAATGGCTAATAACCTCTCAGTCTTCTTCTTTTTACTCATTGCTTTATCATTCATGACGACCGAGGCTCGTCGCCTCCTGGAATTGCCTGAGATCCCAACATTACCTAAACCAGAGATGCCTACACTTCCAAAACCTGAAATCCCAGAATTACCAAAACTAGAGATCCCTGAATTGCCAAAACCTGAGATACCAACAAATTTGCCAAAGCCAGAACTCCCGACTTTGCCAAAACCGGAGGTGCCAACGATTTCAAAGGTTGAGGTGCCACCGATAGTAAAGCCCGAGATACCAGAGTTGCCCAAACCCGAGTTGCCAAAGTTTGAAATCCCAGAATTGCCAAAACCTGAGTTGCCGAAGTTTGAGATCCCAGAATTGCCAAAACTTGAGATCCCAGAATTGCCAAAACCCGAATTTCCAACTTTCCCAAAACCGGAGTTGTCAACAGTTTCAAAGGCTGAGATGCCACCGGTACAAAAGCCCGAGATACCAGAGCTGCCCAAACCCGAGTTGCCAAAATTAGAAATCCCTGAATTGCCAAAACTCGAGATCCCAGAATTACCAAAACCCGAGATTCCAAATATACCAAAACCAGAAATCCCAGAATTGCCAAAGCCCGAACTTCCCAAGCTGCCTGAACTTCCAAAGGTTCCAGAATTACCTAAAGTACCAAAATCCCCTTGATTTGTTTGCCAGGATTATTCCATGGAGAGTCTGAAGGGGCCAGGATTATTCTTTCAGAATATATCGCATGATTGATTATACTTACATATATATACTTGTTGTGGATTGTCTACTTTTCTTGTTGTAAGCATTGATCAGTTTGGAGGCATCGTTTGCTATTATTTCAGACAACTGATCATTTCAATTTCTCGTCTAATATGTACTTGAGTATCGAACAGATTAATGATTTAATTCTTATCTTGTGTTCAACTCTTTTTCCTTAATTCTTCACTTTCAACCCCAACATTTCTTTTGGAATATTAATATACTGGCTACAAACTGCTTGCTTAATTTCAATTGGAAATTGTGCTCATTTATTAAGAACTGCATTCATATTGTAAAGTTTATATATAGTAATATAATAATTTATTCTTTATAATTTAACTATGCGTGGATTTTTCACTGATATTAAAGTAATTGAATCTAATCCACATCCCAACTCTTTCTACGAACTTCCACTGAAAAAGAGTACCACTCGACAAAGTACAAGAGAGGGTGTGACATACAACATTAACATGGTTTGTTTGTTTTGATTTTAACAATATTTGTGAATATATTGCATATATGATATTTTAATATATCATATACAAAGTATAAATTGATATTATTAACAAATACTCAATAATGTATTACTGATTAATTTTATTAAACTTGCTTGTGAATTAAGAGTTTCAATATTGTGTGTACTACTTGCAAATTGAACTACTTTGATCTCACACACATTAATTAAAGTACATCATGAAATCTCTTTCAATCATGATTAATATTGGTGATTTATTTTTATATCACACAAAATAAATAATATATTTTTCTACCACAATATAATAAAAAGACAAATTTATCCTTATTAATAAGATATAAATGTAATGGTGATAAGACAAATTTACCATCACATCAGTCATTTTCTACTATTCAAACTTGTGAGTAAGAGCTATTTTGACAATTCACCAATATTGTGGTAAAAAAAAAAAAAAACTAAATTATATGATAAAAAAATCTTCTTTATTTTAGTTAGCACTGGAATTTCAAGACCTTTTACCTTATTTTCATTATCATGTTTTAATTCTATAATTTATCATCACAATATAAATTTTATTTAAAAAAACTAATAATGAAAAATAATTTCAAACCAAACAAGATGGTAGTTGTACACGAGTAGCACATACAATTTTTGAAAACCCTCTCTCTCCAATTAGTGTAGCCAACTCATTATCAACTAAATATTTCTATATATCTATCACTTTGAACACTTGAGGATCAAATTAACGTGGTCTGTCGTCTACAGATTACCAATTTAAACTAACTTAATTGTTTTTCGTGCACACCAAGTTAAACTAAGAGGTTGTTCGATCGGTTAAGCTTATTTGAAAGCATTTATAATTTTTTTTATATATTTTATAAGGTATTTTTAGAGTTTATAAGATGATTTATCTTATTTTAAAAATAAGTTGTTGAAATATTTGGATAAAGAAGATGATGGAGCTTATAAAATGTTTGTAATGACAATTGTGTAATTTAAATGATCAAATTTATAGGAGTACTTTTATAAAAAATAATATCTTATTTTAAAGATAAGTTGAGATCTCCTTACTTTTCGAATTAAAAGGATCGTAAGCTCATAAAATTTTGATTTAGAATGAAAAAAGATCTTCTTTTTTTCCTTTTTAAATTTTACCAAAACACTTTTGATCAAGAGCTTATAAACTCTTAAACATTTGAATTATAAAATGTTTTAAGGAGTTTATAAACTCACCCAAACACCTTCTTATAAATTACCAAAAAAATACAATTATTAAAAATTGTAATAATGAGTTAAAGTTATTTTTTATTTATTAATTTACAAAGTGGTCGAGGTTAAATAGCAATGTGAAAAAGATTGTGATTTTTTTTTTCATGTAGACCTAAATATTAGGGAAAACATCAATTTTAGTCTCGTAACTAAGGCCTTATTCAATTTTGGTACCGTCGCTTTTCACTCTCCAATTTTAGTCATTTAACTTTTTAATTTGTCCAATTTGCATCCAATTTTGACCCGATTTTAGGCACGTCAGCAAATTTGACCGCCACGTAGGCAAATCCGGTGGCCACGTCAGCAAATCCGATGGCCACGTCAGTAAATTTGCCTACGTGGCGGTCAAATTTGCTGACGTGCCTAAAATCGGGTCAAAATTGGATGCAAATTAGACAAATTAAAGAGTTAAAGGACTAAAATTGGAAAGTGAAAAGCGACGGTACCAAAATTGAACAAAACCTTAGTTACGGGACTAAAATTGATGTTTTCCCTAAATATTACACTCAATTACACTAGGCATGTCAGATACTACGCAGAATCACAAAATAATAATCTCATACCCAATGTAGGTATATCTTAATATACCTATCACTAATGTGTAAGGATCTCATTTCTTTAAATATTATGTTTTAAAATTAATGATTGTATTTGATTTGTAACACATTAATATGTGTTCACAACGAATAAGATAACAAACTTATACAATCACATATGTACTTTTATATATATATATATATATATATATATATATATATAGATTTACAGTACTAGATTATAATTTACCAAGTATAACATTAATCGATAAATATCAAGACATAATTTAAAAACCTTTCTTCATACATAACTTGCAACAAGAAATGAGTGATGATTTACAGGGAAAAACAAAGTCATATGATCTGGATCTCTTATGAAATAATCCCTATATAAGTTTATAACAGCAAATAGTTGGACAAAATGAGAATTGTAGTTGGGCCCTTATTTATCGAAACAATATCATAAAACTACAAATATGTATATATGTATGTATTCAAAGAGCCATGTCGGTAAGCCACTACACAACACCTTCACCAATTCACCATTACCCACATCTCTGTATTCATCAAAAAATGCCAACCAATTTTAGAGGAATAATAATGAATTAATCCAAAGCTAGCTAGCTAGCTAGCTCTCTCTCTCTCTCTCTCTCTCTCTCTCATCAAATACAGAGATGCACCACATGCATGATAGGATGGGATAGACAGCTGAAGCAACAATGTGTGGATAGTGAAACGTCCTTCCAAACTCATCGACATTCCTATTTTAAATCATACAATTAATTGATTGATCAATGCTTCTTTAATTTTTTTTCCACAATATTCCAATTCCATTTTTTTTTTTTAGCCTTTTTGAATTATTAAAATTTACAAACCTCGTACAATCAATTATTTCGATCAATAATGTAAGCGCTCTATTATAAACATTGGCGGACCTACAGGCCAGGGGGGCACTGGGCCCCCTGAAATTTAAAAAAAAGTAGGGATATTTTGATAAATTAATATTTTAATTAAAAATTTAAAAAAAACATATGAAGCATTCCAGCGTGAGTTTCTCCAGTAGAGCAGTGAAGTGAGGCAGTGAGTTAAGCTTTTTTCCAAATTTCTTTCCACTTCATCCAACAAAAACCTTAATTGTATTTTGATTTTCTCTCTTTATTTTACAAATCTACTCCATCTAATCTTAAGCTAAGATGTTATATTTATATATTCTTGCTTTCTTTTTCTTTATGTTTTGATTTATTGTATCTTACATTAGATGTAATTTAGTGATTAATTGAAAATGATTGATGAATGATTTTACATTTTATTTACCAATTTTTATTATCTATATTTGAAGTTATGGAATGGAGATGGGCAAACTTATGTTATGGAATGGGCAAACTTATACTTTTTTTACAAAATCCTATTTTGATTCACTAAATTCTTGAACTTTTTATTTATTATCTAATAATTGTTCAATTTTTATAGATAATGAAAAGATACTACGGAAAAATACAACCCACAGTAGATGCATCATCATCTTCAATCAATGCACCTATTGTGCAACCTCAAGGAAATTCGAGTAAAGATAACAACAATGAATTTGATATGGATAATCTTTCGAGATCCAGGATTATGACCTAACATAATGAGTTATCCACCTAACTCAATTGAACAGATTCGTAGAGCTTACTTAATAAAAGGTCCGTGACAACCACGTGAGCATGATTTTCCTCAAAAGATAGATGAAAATCGAAAACGTAAATTTGTTGCATCTTGGATTGATGAATTTACTGATTGGTTGGAGTATAACATAACAAAAGATGCGGCATTTTGTTTATATTTGTATTTTTTCTCTACGGGACGTAGTGAAAGAGGGCATGATGCTTTTGTGCACGAATGATTTAATGTTTGGTGTAAGAAAGAGAGATTGAGAGATCATATTGGAGCTAATAATAGTGATCATAATAGATGTAGATTGGCTTGCCAAGATTTGATGAATCAAGGTCAACACATTGAAGTATCTTTTTCTAAGATATCAGAACAGTCAAGCACATTGTTTTTCAATTGGTTTACGTGTTAATCAAGTTGTTGATATTACCGGTTGCCACTTCCACAGTTGAAAGAGCTTTTTCGGCAATGAAAATCATTAAGAGTTATCTTTGCAATCGAATGGGTGATACACTATTGAATGATTGTTTAGTAGCATATATTGAAAAAGATGTGTTTAGAAATGTTAGCAATGAGCCTATAATGTATCGATTTCAAAACATGAAAAATAGAAGAGAAATATTGTAATTCATGTATTGTTATTTATATTTTTACATTGATGTTTTAATGTTTTAGTTATTAATTTTTGAATATTTTCATATTGAATTATGACCATGTGGTGGACCCGCCTGAGTCAAAATTCTGGGTCCGCCACTGATTATAAATAATAAATGATTTACATGAATACTAAATTACATGAACATCTATAAACATGAAAAATATATATTCCAAATGCTAAATACAAAAAGAGAAAAGACTGTATGAAACATTAAAAAAATACAGTTAAAAACATATTGACTTATTTATGAAAGTAGAAGAGAAAAAAGCAGATATAGAATTGGAAGCAATATAATATACTATGAATTAAAGTGAAGTTGAACTAACTCAAACCATTTTTCCACCAACCAAGCCAATACTTTGGAAGTTTCTCACTTCCCATTCTCTATATAAACTACAACATCCACCATTCACCATTCATCACTTAAGACATTGACAATCTTGATCAATTAAGGTTTTCTCTAGTCACTGAAAACTTGATCGATCAAACAATGGCTAATCACCCCTCCTCCTTCTTCTTTTTACTCATTGCTTTATCATTCATGATGACGGGCCAGGCCCGTCTCCTCGTGGAATTGCCCGCATTGCCTGAGATCCCAGCATTACCTAAACCAGAAATTCCAACACTTCCAAAACCCGAAATTCCAGAATTGCCAAAACCTGAGCTTCCAAAACTCGACATCCCAGAATTGCCAAAACCCGAATTTCCAACTTTGCCGAAACCGGAGTTGTCAACAGTTTCAAAGGCTGAGGTGCCACCAGTAGTGAAGCCCGAGATACCAGAATTGCCTAAACCTGATTTACCAAAACCTGATTTACCAAAGCCCGAGTTGCCAAAACCTGATTTGCCGAAACCCGAGTTGCCAATCCCAGAATTACCAAAACTTGAGATCCCAGATTTGCCAAAATTACCGGAACTCCCAATTTTGCCAAAACCCGAGATTCCAAATTTACCAAAACCGGAAATCCCAGAATTGCCAAAGCCCGAACTTCCGAAGATGCCTGAACTTCCAAAGCTTCCAGAATTACCCAAAGCACCAAAATCCCCTTGATTTATTTACTAATGATTAATGATTATATATATATATATATATACTTGTTGTGGATTGTCTATTTTTCTTGTTGTAAGCAGCGATCAGTTTGGAGGGCATTGTTTGCTATTATTTCAGACAGTTGATCCTGTCAGTTTCGAGTGTATTTCAGTTTGTATTTGTGTATCGAACATATTAATTTCGTGGTTGTTAATGTTTAATTAGTTGTTGTATATCTTGTGTTAAACTCTTTTACCTTAATTCTTCACTTTAAATCCAAAGTTTATATATTGTGATATATAAAAGACTTGGTTACACTTATTTCTCTATAAATAAATATATTTCGAATTATTACGAAAAATATCGTTGAGGTTAACCTAGTTACAAAATAATCCAATAAAGTGTATAAATTACAAGTAACCATTGCATTAGTTCCATGTAGCCTTTATCAATTGCACTATATATATGATAAAATACAAATTCAAGTGAATATATGCTTGTAACTAATTTCAACGAAAATATGTATACTTTTTGTCCAATTGGTTTTTTAACGTTAAAGGTAGTGTGATGCAGCTGACTTGGTGAAACGTGTTTGTTAAAAAACTCGTTGATTTGCAGATTGAGAAATTAATACAGGAAATAGAGAAAATTCTCAAAACTTTTTGTAAATTCACCAAAAGTCTACCTCAAGAGGATCATACCAAAATAATAATAATAATAATAATAATCTCAATGTTTTAGGAAAAGTATTGAGTAGTAAATTATACAAATAATATTTAAATTATTTAATATTGAGATATTTTCCATATTTAAATTTTATTTTATTTTCAATATAAATTAGTAAGATATTTCTTCTTGCTATTATTATAATTATTAAAGTTTTTTTTTCAATTTTTAGTTTAACTTTTTATTGTTTCTATATAGACTAATTTGAATCAGTATGCAAATTAAATTAAGGATAATGTTACATATAATCAGATTAAATTGTGTTTTAGTGAACACATATCTCTTCGAAAAGTGCATGTCAAGATATGTCAGAGTGCTATTAATTAATTTATAGGAAAAATGATAATATTATGATTAGGAACATCGATTAAAGGGATTAGGCCGCTGGAAAGGGAAAGGCAAACTAACAGATTTTGGCCTTTTGGGTTATCAAATAAAAACTTAAAGCAGGATTATACCATTATATATGGACAACATTGTTAATTAATTTAAAAGTACAGATAACATGCATTTTTCAACTCTAAAATAAATGTATTTTTCCAGAAATTAAAACTCTAAAACCTATAAATTCCCATCCCTAGTAGTTCAAAATTCATCCTCAGAAATCAAATGCAAATTAAGATGGAGAAGAAGGCTTCCATTTGAGTCTTTTTGCTTCTACTTTTCTTGATTGGTAACATTATTTTCTCTTATCAATTGCATTAGTTTGTTTTTCTAACAAAATTATATAATTTAATTAGCTATATTATATATTAAAATGCATATTAATGTAACACAAACTAAATTTTATTTCATTTTCGATATGAAATTAATAATGCAGATGAATTGATGGTACAGACTGAAGCAAGAATGTTCTATTCAAAAAGTAAACATTTCCATGGACGATGTTTCACTAAAAACCAAGTAAACAACTGTAAAGTCATTTGCAAACAAGAAAAGTTCATAACAAGTCGATGCTCACGTGGAAGTTGCTTCTGTGCAATGAAATGTGGCGGCGTAGTCAGCCATCCACCACCACCTCCTCCACCTGATGACAAACCTTCACTGACGATGGTGGTGAGCTGGCGGAGGAGGTGATGATGGCCTTACCACATCACTAAATCCAAAAAATAGTTCTTGAAATCAATTTAAATAAAATTGTGCCCATAATTAAAACTTTATATAGATTTGAACTTTTGCGTTGTAAGTTGATATTGTATACAAATATATACTAATATTAAACTTATATATCATTGGATATTGGTGGTTATTAGTCAAATATAATTTTTTTTTTTTTGGTGTTGTGATGGTTATGTTCTTTTTTTGGAGATTACAATCATATATATGTTGGTGAATTGATATCGAGTTTTAGTTCAATACTTCAATTTCAAAATGAATGTATAAACTATTTGATAATATTACTCATCGGCTAACTAAACTAATTTAAATATAAATTGATAAAAATTAGTTCATAATATTCATAGTGTAAAGTTTATGTATAGTATATAGTATAATATATAAAAGACTTGGTTACAGTTATTTCTCTATAAATAAATATATTTCGAATTATTAAGAAAAATATCATTGAGGTTTACCTATTTACAAAATAATCCAATAAATTATAAAGTGTATAAATTACAAGTAACCATTGCATTTATTCCATGTAGCCTTTATCAATTGCACTATATATTGATTGGTTATTTGTGATAAAATACAAATTCAAGTGAATATATTCTTGTAATTAATTTCAACGAAAATATGTATACCTATTGCCCAATTTGTTTAACGTTAAGGGTAGTGATGCAGCCTACATGGTGAAATGTGTTTGTTAAAAAACTAGTTGATATATATATATATCAATTTTGTAGGAAAATTATTGAGTAAAATAAATTATACAAATACTATTAAATTATTTAATATATATTTAAATATTTCCATATTTAAATTTAATTTTCAACTTTTTAGTTTAACTTTTTATTGTTTCTATCTATAGACTAATTTGAATAAATGGACTATAAAAGAGAGGAAGTTCTATATTGTGATGAAACAGTAAAAACTTCAAAAGGTTGGGTATATTTAGAAATTAAATATATCCACTAACGCGGCTTGAAACAATTATTAGTGGGGACACAATTTTGTAAATTATTTGTAAGATTGTAAAATCCAACTAGATGAAGATCTTGTGGCTAGTAAATAAAAACCTGGTCTTATTTGTACAAAATGTGTTTGAGGCAAAAATTTATGTGGAACAAATCAAATTAAACATCAAATAAATTGAATAAAATGAGTAAAAGACATCAAATTAGGCTCGAAAACATGCCCGGTGAAATCTGATAAGGCGATTCTAATGATTTTATTAGTATTTTTTAGGGAGAAATATATCTCTTGTACAATGAAATTCGGGATCCATTCGAATGACAATTGAGGCATAAGAGCTTGTAATCTAGGAAAGTATATAGAAAGTCCCCGATATTAGGGATCTTGATACGATGAATCAGATTGATCTCATCTAATTTGGACTTGATTTGATTTTGAATTTGTTTCTTTTTTCCTGATATCTTCGACATGTAGAATTCTTCTTGGATTAAACTTCTTAGACTATTGGGCTTATGATGTATTCGGGAAGCACTAATTCGAGCTCTGGCCGGTCTGTGCTCAGGATCAGCCTTCCAGAAAATGTCTTTGGCTTGCTCGGTCTGGCCCCTCTCGGAGCTCTGGACCGCTCGGCTTTCGACCAGCCCCTACTAATCCTCCACGTGTCTGCTTTTGGCGAGCTCGGGTGAAGGGTGCAACAAAATGTGAATACTATTTAGAGTTTATTATTATTACCGTCCATTATGTTTGTCGTGTGACAATTTTGCCCTTTTTGAATTCGAGCTTGCAATTTAGGACTTTATTTTTCAAAATTTAGCAATTTCTGCCCAATTTCGGCCCGAATTGCTTAATTGGGTTGAAATCGCACGTTTTTTGCACGTAACCCCTGAATTCGGGCTGAAATTGCTGAGGTGGCGGTGATTTAGCGTGTGGCATTTTTCAATTAATTACGGGAAGCCACGTGTATTTTTGGTGGGGCCCACTTATTAAAAATTATTAAATTCAAAATTAATTAATAAAAAAAATCTTCTAGAATTAAAAATCAAAAAAATCAAAAAAAATCAAGAAAAATAAAAAAATCCCAAATCTGCAGATTGATTCCCAAATCTAACGCGCCTCGGAGATGGAGAGAGATGGTGGTTGTTGCAGCGGCGATCGGAGAAGAAGGCGGTTGGGGGAAAAGCTGATGGTGAGAGAGATGGTGATGGGGAATTAATGTGAAACAGGGAAAGCTGCGAAGATGGTGATGGAGACGGGAAAGGAGAAGAGACGATGGTGGTCGAGCAGAAAGGAGAAGAGGAGCTGCGCCGTGAAGATGGTGGTCGACGGTGGTGGCAGATGAACAGTAGCAGTGGCGACCTGCGAAAAGGAAGATCTGTTGGTTGGAACAAAGCAGCAGCGGCGGCGATCTGATGGACGGAGAAGATGGGGTCGATGATGATGAAGACGGTGGAGAGCTGTTGGAGAAGAAGAAAAAACTATGGCGATCGGAGAGGTGGAAGAAGATGGTGGTGATGAGATTGAAGAGGAGAAGAAGACAGCGGCGGTGGGTATCTGCGAAAAAAGGGGAAGACAATGAACAGTAGAAGAACGGTTTTTTTTTCTTTTTTTAAATTAATTTTGAATTAGGTAGTGGGGCCCACTTAAAATACACATGGCGCCTGCCAATTAATTGCAAAATTCCACGTCAGATAATCACTTGCCACCTTATCAAATTAAGCCCGAAAAACGTGCAATTTCAACCCAAATAAACAATTCGGGCTGAAATTGGGCAATAATTGCTAATTTTTAAAACATAAAATCCTACATTGTCATTGATAAAAAATAAAGTCCTAAATTGTCAGCCCGTAAAACAAAAAGTCCTAAATTGCAAGCCCGAATTCAAAAAGGGCAAAATTGTCACACGGTAAACATAATGGGCGGTAATAATAATAAACTCTACTATTTATACTATTGATCTAGAGTTGAATTAATACAGATAACTCAAAAATTAAGAGATAATATGAAAATTAAATTAAAGATAATAGTTGCATAGATATAATCAGATTAAATTGTGTTTTAGTGAATATATATCTCGTCAAAAAAGTGCATCTCCAGATATTCATATAGCAGAGTTGTGTTAATTAATTTGTAGGAAAAATGATATTATGGTTTGGAAATTAAAATTGTTGATTTTTTTTATAGCCTAATTAATTTTGTATTTTGACAAACACATTTAAATAACATCTGTACCCATCCTTATTCAAAGTTAACAGATTTTGGGTTATCAAATAGAAGATTAAAGCAGGATTATAACATTATATATGGGCAATATTGTTAATTAATGTATAAGTATGGATAACATGCATTGTACTTTTCCAGAATTAAAACTCTAAAACTCTAAAATAAATGTACTTTTCCAGAATTAAAACTCTAAAACCTATAAATTCCCATCCCCGGTATTTCAAAATTCATCCTCAGAAATCAAAAGCAAATTAAGATGGAGAAGAAGGCTTCCATTATAGTCTTTTTACTTCTACTTTTCTTGATTGGTAATACTATTTTATATATTCAATTGCATTAGTTTATTTTGCTAATTAAATTATAACGTAGCCATATTATATATTAGAATGCAAATTACTTATCAAAACTTAACCCACTAATTTTATTTTATTTTTGATATGAAATTAATAATGCAGATGAATTGATGGTACAAACTGAAGCAAGAATGTGCTACTCTAAGAGTAGGAGTTTCCATGGACCAGGGACGGAGCCAGGATTTGGTAACGAGGGGGGCGAAATATTTTTTTTGGGATATTTATCAAAACTTTGAAATTCGAGGGGGGCGAAATCCGTATTTTTAGCTACAATTACATTATATACGTATATATACGTAGTTCGGTCAGAAAATTTGAGGGGGGCGGCAGCGGCCGCCAGTCCCCCCCAACTCCGTCTCTGCCATGGACGATGTTTCACTAAAAACCAAGTAAACAACTGCAAAGTCATTTGCAAACGAGAAAATTTCTTAACAGGTCGATGCTCACGTGGAAGTTGCTTTTGTGCAAAGAAATGTGGCGGCGTAGTCAACCATCCACCACCACCTCCTCCACCTGATGACGAATCTTTGCCACCTGATGATGGTCCTTCACCACCCGACGATGGCGGTGAGCTGGCAGAGGAGGTGATGATGGGTCTACCACATTACTAAATCCAAAAAAAATAGTTCTTGAAATCAATTTAAATAAAGTTTTGCCAATAAAGCTTTATGTAGTGTGAACTTATACACCATATTGTATACAAATACATATTTGTATTAAACTTATCATTGGATGTTGGTGGTTATTAATGAAATATAGATTTGGTTTTTTATTTTTTTGTTGTGATAGTTATGTTCTTCTTTTGGAAATTGCAATCTTATATATGTTGGTGATTTAATTAATATCGATTTTTTGGTCAATACTTCAATTTCAAAATGAAAGTATAAATTCTTTGATAATAGTATTACTCATCAGCTAACAAACTAATGTAAACATAAAAATTAGTTCACAATATAAATATATTGTTTGGTTTGTTTGCAGTGATGATCAATTATTTGGTATATACTGATTGCGATTATCACACATCTTATGTTTTGAGTATTTTGATTAATTAATTCGTGTATGTACAAATTTCATAGTTGTTTATGTTTTAATCTATTCTAGCTTCCTTCACTTTTAATCCTACAATTAATATTTTTAATCTCATAATATACCACCATAAAGATTCGATTACAGTAATCTCTATAAATTATTTTACAAAATTTATATGAAATGATCTGATTACGTACGTTATATAATTTTATGAGACTGGCCCACTACCCACAATCCAAACACACTTTCGCAACTCAATTTATATATTTTTTAAAAATGAGAATTGATGATGTGGTGGAGTTTTCATGAATTGTAATTAATTAATATGAGGCCAATAAAAAGATTTCACATTGTTAGTGATTACCAAGAACGCTCAATCTTGATGTCACAAGCTACGTACTAACGAGACATGTGGCAGATTTTGCAATTTTCGATCGAATTTGAACAAAAATAGAGCAATTTTATGAGTTATGAGATTAAACTTAAAAATAAAAATAAAAATACTTATGCATGAGAATATTCGAGGAAAAGTGAAAAGGTATGAGACTGAAAATAAATAGTATTATTTAGTACAAGGAGAACAAATAATGGAACCCAAAATAAAAACAAATTGCATGTTTTGGATATTGGCACAAATAGGAAATAAAATATATCATGGGAAAACCTCAATCAGAGATCTCAATCCTAAGATAGGAGTAATCTTGTAGGAATTAAAACCAGCAGCTAAGAATATGTTAGCCCACTCATTTTGAGTTCTCTCTTTTCCACCAAATTGTATCATCATTTGCACATCAAAGAACAATTGAGTTGCATCTTCTCTCTCATCATCAACAACCACATCAACAATAATCACTTTTCCACCATTGTATGGAGTTATTGCTTCTTTGCATTTCTTCAGTATTCTCACACTCTCTTCATCATTCCAATTGTGCAATATCCACTGCAATTATGATTATTTGTATTATTATTTTTCCACAAAAAATAGTAGAATTTTCCTGTAGAAAGAAAATTGTAAATTTAGAACACTGTTTTCAGGTCATTTACCGATGAATGACACTAACTTTTCGAGCCCCAACATTGAGACACTAACTTTTCAAGTTAGTCGATTTTAGGATAAAAAAAAATCTGAAATCACGAATTTCGAGCCAAATCACATCAAAAAAAAATCACAAATCTCATGTGATTGAACCTAAAATTCGTGATTTTAGATTTTTTGTTCTAAAATCGCTCAAATTAAAAAGTTAGTGAACGAATGTCGGGGTCCGAAAAGTTGATGTACTTCATTAGTGAATAACCAAAAGATAGTGTACTGAATTTGTAATTTTCCTAATGTATAATGATAGAATAACTAAAAAGGGAAAATTTAAGAAAAAAATGAAAGATACAAGAAAAATCACAATTTTATATATACTTATTATTTAATAGTTAATTGATTAAAAGTCAAAAACGAAGAAAAAGACTTTAGTTGACTTAAAAGGCATAAAAAATGTGATGACCAAATAAAATTCATAATATAGTAATCATTACTTATAGTAATTTTTCTTGGTTGTTGTATGCATGATATAGTGTATAAGTTCTAATAACAAATAATCTTTTTTTTTCCCCTCTGGATTGACCAATTGAGTTGTTTGGTCTCCAAATTTAAAAAAAAAAAAAAACTTTTACACCAGCTATAATTTCAAAATTGTTTTTTTGAATTCAAGTTTTATTTCAAAAACACTTGTACACCGACTATGATAACAAAACTGTTTTTTCTGGGGCTAACCATCTCTAATCGGTAATTTTTACGAGCTAATCTTGATTAAACCCTAATTATTATATATTTCGGACTAAAATTAGCAATGTTAACAGGTAAAAAATTATCGATTGCAACAAGCAAATTAAAAAAAAAAACAGTTTTTGCAGACACATAAAAATATTATTTCTCAAACAAATAATTGCATATATATATATACCTTGAGAAAAACTGCATGTGCATGAGGAATAAACTCAAACATATCTCCATCAACAAAGCTCAAATCCTCACCCCCTTCTAAGCCAGCAACAACATGTGGAAGATCAAGAACCACACATTTCAACCCCGGAAAAGCCTCCATGATGTTCTTCGCCGTTGATCCGGTCCCACCGGCGACATCCACCATTGATCTCAACCCCTCGAACACTTCCCTACATTGTTCTACAAGTATACTAGTCAAGGGGTCTGCATCACTAGCCATGGCCTCATTAAACAACATATTAAACCCTAGATCAAACTTTGCATGGTCCCAAAATGTCATCCCATGTTTGGTCTCAAATGGTGAGGGTGACTCGTTTCGAAACCACTCACTCACATGATGCCATGGGTCCATCATGATAGGGCTGAGTGTGGCAAGTGCAAGAGGCCCTTTGCTAGTCGGCTCGTCTCTTAGCAAGAGACGAGAAGCCTCTGTGAGGCAGTAAGCCTCTTCCTCGTCCTGATGAATCTTGACTTGGTCAAAGAACTTGGAATGCGTGAGGATTCGCATTAGGCGATAGAGGCCGTTGGATTTGGCCTTGTTGATGGCTAGGGTTTCGACTAGTTGAGAAAGTGTCATTGGTTTTCCGTGTTTGTGGATTGCATCGGGTATAGCTAATTGAATCGCACATTTTAGGGACATGGAGTTTATGAAGTTGAATACATGGTTCCACACATGAGCTTGAGCATCAAGAAACTCATTTGTGGGCTCAACTGTGTTTGCCAATGCCATTGTTGAGAGATGGAACTTTGTTGCTAATTTGCATGCATTGATTTAAGAAGCTTTTGTTCACTATTATATATTGACCCTTTTTTTTCCCCTATAAAAGAATGCCTAAAATTAGGAATGCTTGACCATCCTATGTGTGTATAAAAATGGACAAAACCTAATTCTAAATTTTGGTATAAAGAGAGGGTTTAGTTAAATAAAGGAGGCCTTCAACATCCGAATGGACCGATACTGCAAAGAAAATATGATTTCACTTTTGAAGGAAATATTTGTCCACAACATATCTTCTATTATATTTTATGTTTCTTCTTAAATATAAAGATATTAAAAACAATAAAATCTATCTAAATCTCCATTAAATATATCTAATCTCCATCATTTTTTCAACTTAGTCATATCATTTTAAAATTTTAATATAATGTAAGAATATTTTAATTTTTACAGTTATACTATTATACATTCCTTATTGTCCCCTAAACAACTTCCTAATATTAGAAATGCTTGACCAACCAAACCATGTATAATTTTAAAGGTCGTGTACATAAAATGAATGAAACCTAATTATAAAATTAAGTGGGGAGAGGGTTTAGCCAAATAGAGGAGGCCTTCAACATCCGAAGGACCAGTACTGCAAATATAACATGAGATTTGTTTGTGTTCTTGATGGAAATTTTTTTCCACATGGACATCTGCTACTATATACCATGTTTCTTCTTAAATTCTATAATTTATTTTAGAGATAATTTTAATTTTGGTTTTGTATGTAAGACATTTTTCATTTTTTAACAACCAATTATCTGTTTTCCAATTTTGGTCCTCTATGTTTTAATTTTTTCCAATTTCACTATTTTTTTGTCAGAATTTTCAAAATTGATGATATGGCAGTTAGAAATTCTGATGTGGCAGTGGGAAAATTTGATGTGGCAATCAAATTTCGACCGCCACGTCAGCGGTTTTGAAATTTTTGACCAAAAAAGACTGAAATTAAAAAAATTAAAACATAATAAACAAAAATTGAAAAATAGATATTTGGTTGTAAAAAAATGGAAAGTGACTTATATACCGAACCAAAATTGAAATTAACATTTTATGTTGCATTAATTTAAATTTAAATAATCGAATTTGGATGAAATTTTGAGAAAAGAGATTGGAGTCAAATTAATTATATTACATTTATTGAAGTTTCATGAAATCCCTTTTGAAATGAGGGATATTTAGAAATAAATATATATATCCTCAAATATTTAATCATGGCAATGTTGGTGGCTTGTCTTGATTGGGCGTTGGAGGAGCACCGCCGCCGCCACCGCCGCCGCAGGGCTTATAGCAGACACACTTCTGGGTGGTGGTGCATCGACCATAGACAAAGCTGCCTTCTTCATGCATGCAAATTATATTGCAGTTTCGTTTATAGCATCGTTTGCCTTTGTACTCACGGCTTCTTGACTTGCACATTGTTACACCTTCTGAGTATATAACCAACTCTACGTACACCCATATATATAATCACAATAGTAATTAATATATATAGCTAATTTTCAATGGAGTTTTTCTTTTTAAACAAAGAAGCAATAATTTGGGTCCTATCCATATTTTATCACTAACTTTAACTTGTGGATTTAGATCTATAAGGTCCTTCAAATTTTATTTTTAATTTTTCCAATTTCAATTAAATTTTAATTGAAAATTTGATGTAAATGATAATTGCTGACATATATGCTCGAATTAAATTTAAGATTTTGATTAATTGATTTTATATATGTGTCACTAAATTGAAGGAAATTGATCTATGCAGCTATGCTCCCTAAATTTTTTTCGTTCATTTTGTGTTGCATAGGTCACATTAAATTAAATTTTAATTAAAAAACATTAAAACTTAAATTAAAAAGCATTATAGAAACCCATAAAATAATTAGTGATTCAAATATGAATATATAGTATTATCAATATTCAAATTGTAAAATCAAAACAAGAACTGACCAGTGAAGAGAAGGAATAGTAAACAAAGAAGCCTGATGATCATTGGTATCCCACAATAAATTCCATAGAAAAGAATGTATATTTGTTCTATTTCATATATTAAACTCAAGTTATGCAGAGTACAAGAGAGCTCTGTATATATAGAGCAAAGAAACGTACAGAGCAAGCTATATACTAACAAAGAGAAATAAAAGGAAACAGAGTAACAAACTGCGAAAAGAGTGGAGAAAATCTCATGTGAATCTGTGTGTATATGATGAACACCCCCCCGTCAAGTGGGAATGTGGTAAGAAGAGCACAATCCCAACTTGAGAACAAAAGAACGAAACATAGCACCGCCGAGAGATTTAGTAAATAAATCAGCTGGTTGAGATGAAGAGTGGATGTGACCTGGATCAATGAAGCCTTGCTTATATTGATTACGTACGACATGACAATCAATGTCGATATGTTTGGTACGCTCATGGAAAACAGAATTAGCTGTGATGTGCAAAGCGGCTTTGTTGTCACACCAAAGCGGAATGGGAAGAGAAGGCTGCAACTGAAGATCTTTAGCAAGATCAAATAACCATTGTAACTCACAAACGGTGGAAGCCATTGCCCGATACTCAGCTTCAGCAGAAGAACGAGAGACTGTTTTCTGTTTCTTGGTTTTCCAAGAAACCAATGAGTCACCAAGAAAAATGCAATATCCCGTTAAGGTGCAATATCCCGTTAAGGATTTCCGAGTAATCAAGCAGGTGCCCCAATCAGCATCGCAGAAGGCCTCAAGTTTGGAAGAGGGAACCGCCGGATAGTAAAGACCTAAATCAACTGTACCCTTCAAGTACTTGAGTAGATGAAGAGCTGCATCCCAGTGTGTGGTAGTGGGAGTATGAACATATTGACTGAGTTGCTGAACAGCAAAAGAGATATCTGGCCGAGATAAATTCAAGTAAAGCAAGCGCCCCACCAATCTTCTGTATTGATCAGGGCTGTGAAGAGGAGTACCTTCTTGGGCAGATATATTGAAACCTTGGGGAAATGGAGTCACCATCGACTTACAATCTATGAGGCCTGTGTCTTTCAATATATCCAATATGTACTTCTTTTGATGTAAATGTGTTCCTTTGGAAGTTCGAAGAATTTCCAATCCCAAGAAGTATTTGGCAGAACCAAGATTCTTGATTGTAAAGGTGGCATCAAGATATTTCTTTAACTCTTCAATCAAATGAATAGAAGTGCCTGTGATAAGTACATCGTCCACATATATAAGAAGAGCAAAAAAATCACCATTGGAGTGCTTCACAAATAAACATTCATCATGTAAAGATTGTGTGAAACCAAAACCAATCAGTTTGTCAGAGAACTCTAAGTTCCATTGCCTAGAAGCTTGCCTGAGACCATACAAACTTCGCTTCAATAAACATACTTCTCCTTGTTTTGCCTTATAGTACCCCTCAGGTGGCTTCATATATACTTCCTCATTGAGATAACCATGAAGAAAAGCATTATTTATGTCAACATGATGCAAGGGCCAACTGAACTGAGTAGCGAGAGCAATGAAGAACCGAACTGTAACAAGCTTTGCTACGGGAGAAAAACTTTCAGAAAAATCTACACCTTCAATCTGCAAGTAACCCTTAGCCACTAATCTGGCTTTATACCTTTCCACACTCCCATCTGGATGCCTCTTTATTTTATAAACCCATTTAGAACTGATAGCCTTTTTTCCCTTTGGCAACTGAGTGAGGATCCAAGTATTGTTTGCCTCCAGAGCAGCTAGCTCTTTACTCATAGCCTCTACCCAAGCACTATCCTTTGCAGCTTGTGTGTAAGAGACAGGTTCACTGGATGTTTCATTTACCTTAGCCAGAAAAGCAGTATAGGATGGAGCAAGAAAAAGATAGATATAAGGTGAAGTGCAATTAGTATGTAGTACCTGTGGAATGGGAGTATGAATAGTTGAAGACGTAGCAGTGGAAACAGCACCAGTAACATAATCCTTGAGCCAAATAGGAGTTTTCTGAGTTCTATGGCCTCTGCCTAAAAGAGTATTAGAAGTAGAATGTGTGACAGTATCCGTGGTAGGTGTAGGTGAAAGAGGAATAGAATCAATGTGTGGAGAACTGTTGAAGGATGTTTGAGGGCCAAAGTCTGAATCATTGTCACTAACAACATGCTCAGATGGAAACAAACATGCAGTAGTAGATGGCAATAGTGTAGATTTTTGATGGAAAGGAAAACAATTTTCATGAAAAATCACATCTCTAGAGATGAAAATATTTTGTGTATCAAGATCGAGCAAGCGATAACCTTTCACACCAGTAACATACCCAAGGAAAACACAAGTCTGGGCTCTACTATCAAATTTTGTCTTATGTGGTGTATTGTTCTTTGCAAAACAGAGGCATCCAAAAATTTTGAAGTTAGTGTAATCAGGTGGTTTTAAGTATAAAATTTCAAAGGGAGTTTGCCACCCCAAAGTAGTTGTAGGCAATGAGTTAATAATATGCACAGAAGCAAGAAGAGCATAAGACCAATACTTCAAAGGTAACTTTGATTGAAACATTAAAGACCTTGCAACTTCTAAAATGTGCCTATGTTTTCTTTCCACTACTCCATTTTGCTGTGGAGTATATGGGCAAGATCTTTGATGTATGATTCCCTTTTGAAGAAAAAAATCTTGAATTTTTTGATTAGTAAATTCAGTTCCATTGTCACTTCTAACCTTTTTTACAGATTTTTGAAATTGAGTGTAAACCATTGTAATGAACTGCTCAATGTGTGTGGATGCATCAGACTTGTATTTCATTAGAAAAATCCATGTGGCTCTTGTGAAATCATCAACAATAGTTAACATATAAGACGTATTAGTAACATTTTCATCATGACAGGGCCCCCAAACATCAACATGTAACAATTCAAAAGCTGATGTAGTTTGAATAGAACTATTTGGAAAACTGAGTCTACATTGTTTAGCTTTATGGCACGTGGCACAGAGATCAATTTTTTTATTTTTACAATGATTTGAGAGAAAAGGAATATGTTCTAAGCAAGTCACAGAAGTGTGCCCTAACCTTTTATGCCAATCATCAACTATACTAGAACTAGTAGAATGAATATCAGAAGAAATATGTGATATAGTGACAGGAGCTTGTTTGACAGAATTCTCCAAGATATATAAGCCAGCCACTGCCTTGCCAACAACTATCACACTGCCATCCTTAGGGTCCTGCAACCAACATTTAGATGGTGAAAAGGAACAATTATAATTGGTTTTGACAAGGAGTTGTCCAATGGAAAGCAGATTATATTTAAAAGATGGTATGATAAGGACTTCTGTGAGAGTGAGTTTCTGGTTAATTCACACTTCACCAGTTTGCGTTACAAGTTTAGTTGAGCCATCTGGTAAGTGTATGGTAACAGGTGAAGGCAAGGTAATTATGTTGGTGGCTAAAGACACATAAGAACAAATATGTCTGCTGGCGCCGGTATCAACAATCCAGTTGTCTCTATAAGTATTACTAAGAACAGAAAGTGCAAAGTAATTAGTACCTGAGTAGTTGGCAAAATGTGTACCTGAGCCATCTGCGAAGTGAGCAAATGAATGCAAGTCTCCTCCCTCAGTCTCTCCTTTCCCCATTCCACTGAAATATTTTGCAATTTCCTTCTTTATTAGCATTGCAAAATCTGGTACAAGCTGAGACTTGTCTTCCTGTGTAGAACTTGTGTTTTCTATCAATTTCCTATCCTCCTCAACCATGTTAGCTGTATATTCATTCCTTTTCTCCTTAAGCTCCTTGTACCAATCAGGATACCCATGCAATTTGAAGCAATCCTTCTGTAAATGACCAGTATAACCACAATGATCACAACTCAACTGAGATCTCTCCTCCTTACTCATTCTCTGCGATGATCCTCTACCCCTTTCTATAGAGTTATGAGAAGTTTGTCTACCTCCTCTTCCCCATCTAAAATTAGATCCAGAACCTCTTCCCGCAGTACTGTGTGTCATCATCACTGCAGTATCTAAAGGATCCAACACTGAAGTGCATCCACTTTTTTGCTTTTCAACTTTTAATATCATAGAATATGCTTTATTGACTGTTGGTAATGGTTCAAGAAGCAAGATCTGATCTTTAATAGCCTCATAACATTCGTTTAATCCCATCAGGAATTGCATTAAACGAGCTTCAACATCATTTGTATTCAAAGCTTTGCCTCTCTCACAGGTACAATCAGGAGTAGACAACATATATTCCAATTCATCCCAATAACCTTTCAATTGTGTGTAATAAGTGGTAACGGAAGAATTACCTTGTGTAAACATTGCTATCTTCTTCCATAATTGATACTTGAGTGGTCCATTGTTTTCTCCATAACGCTCAGCCAATTCATCCCACAGTTTCTTCGGATTTTGTACATAAATAAATGCTCCTACAATATCTTTCGATATTGCGTTCATGATCCAGCAAGTAACCATGTACTCTACCTTCTTATGTTGTTCATATTCAACAGTGCCTAGTGCAGGCACATCCAAATCTCCAGTGATAAAACCTAACTTTGATTTTGCCCCTAAGGCAAGTTTCATTGCATGACTCCAATGCAAATAATTGGATCCATTGAGTTGGTTGCTTACCAAAGACATCCCTGGATGATCTGATCCATGGAGTGAAAGTGGATCGTTATCTTTCTGATAATTCGCCATTGATCTAGATGAAGAAGACTCTGTTTCTTGTTCTCTATCTTCTATTACGGCATTAATTCGTGCCATATACTTGACCATCCTGCTCTGATACCATGATGATCATTGGTATCCCACAATAAATTCCATAGAAAAGAATGTATATTTGTTCTATTTCATATATTAAACTCAAGTTATGCAGAGTACAAGAGAGCTCTGTATAGTTTCAAGGTTGCTGCTCACGCTTGGAGACTTCTATGGAACCGACTACCAACCAAAGTTAATTTGCATAGAAGAAATATTCTCACTCAAGCCAATGACTTGCGATGCCCTGTTTGTGGGATACATGATGAATCCGAGAGACATTTCTTCTTCGAGTGCGACGCTTCTCAAAAGATATGGATGGAATGCTATAAGTGGCTTGATGTCTCAACTGTTATCCATTCTAATCCCCTAATCAACTTGATCGCTCACTGTCATATTTTAAGGGGTAAGAGTTGGAAGAAAATGGCTGCATCCTTTTGGCTTTGTGTAGTTTGGGTTTTATGGAAAAGTAGGAATGCTTTGATTTTTGGGGGAGAAGATTTTTCGGTAGAAAAAATTGTTAATGAGATGAAAGCTAGACTTTGGAGTTGGATTTATGTAAAAGAGGTAGGTTGTACTAGATTTTCATTTGGAGATTGGTCGAATAATCCGAGACTAATCATAGGATGTTAGCTTATTGTGTGATGTTTTGTCTTTTGGTATATCTTATACCATTCTTGTGGCTTTAATAAAAATTTCACTTTGACCGATCAAAAAAAAAAAAACAAGAGAGCTCTGTATATATAGAGCAAAGAAACGTACAGAGCAAGCTATATACTAACAAAGAGAAATAAAAGGAAACAGAGTAACAAACTGCGAAAAGAGTGGAGAAAATCTCGTGTGAATCTGTGTGTATATGATGAACAAAGCCCAAAGAACCGCTCGTCCATTTTTAGTTTTTCAATTTTATTTTCCTTTTTGAAATATCAAATATCTTACAATGATGCATGTATGATGAAAGAATGAGCTCAATATATAGGTGTAAATGAAAATCTAGAATTTTATATAAGATGAAAAAATCTATAAAGCAAAATCTATTGAATGCTCGTTTCCTGCAAGATTTAATGTGAACTTTAGGGTGCCAATGTTTATATTTGGGAAATATCTTGTGAATTATATTTACCAGTAAATTGACATGCATGAGGACCATGTTATTAATTTTGTCGATATTATAACATGTAGAATAATAATTATAATCTGTTTGATCTGGTTATTGGGTTGCTAGATCCTCACCCATCTACCACCTGGACCAACAAGTGTTGTTTGGTAATTAATATATACGGAAATTTGAAAAATTATATCAATAAAAATATTCAATAAGTTTAAAATTTTATGATAGTCTTTTAAATTTGAAAAAACGTTGACGAAAATATTCTGCAATATCCTTAATTGGGAAATTGAAACCAAAAGTATTTGTTTCTTTCCTTTCATTTGAGAAAATGGTCTTGAATTTAGTCATTTAAAAATACAAATAATATAAAAACAGGTTGTATCATTTAAGGACAAAATAGTCCATTCACCTATAATTATTATTAATAAATTGTGTAAACATTTCTTTAATGGGCTTCGTCAACGGCCCAAATTCTGTAATTTAATGTGTAAAATTTGTTTTAATTGCATTAAAAACTATGACCTTTGTTTTAGTCGCAACACCGAGCAACTTTCTGTGATCTT
The DNA here is from genome assembly GCA_946896805.1 of Scutellaria galericulata. Classification (NCBI taxonomy): domain Eukaryota; kingdom Viridiplantae; phylum Streptophyta; class Magnoliopsida; order Lamiales; family Lamiaceae; genus Scutellaria; species Scutellaria galericulata. The sequence goes on from OX335790.1 coordinate 18,550,930, forward strand.
ACAATGATAAGTTCCACAATTATACAACTAATCGATTTCAATGTTTCTTAATTTAATATAAAAGTTCTAAGATGACATTTAAATGAGATGAAATAGAGTATACGATTTGCAATAAATATTAAATACTCTCCATTAAAAAAGGAAAATAGAAACAATTGATTCAGTTGAATAAGAAAATTGAAATTCAAAATTGTGTTGATCAAAGTCGAGGCCAGGTTAATGAATATTCCACAAAAGGCAGAAGATATATCACAACTGTATTTGCATTGATTGGTTTTTTCTGTTTTTTATCTTTTGTGGTGGTACCTTCAAAATCAAGATTAATGCACATATTTATGCTAAAAAGACATGTATCTGTCTGCATTCTTCAAAAAAAATATAAAACAACAACAATAATAATAATAATAATAAAGTAAGAAATCTTAAATGTGGCTTCTAGAAACTCATTATTAATTGCATAATATCTTATAATAGAATATAATATAGTACTAAATCATAGTAGTCCTTAAGAAATAATAAAGGCTACATATCTTTTTTAGAAAAATAAGATATTTGATTAGTATGTTATACTATGTGCTTTAACGAATCACAATCAATACTAATTCCAGAAATTACTTTAAAAGTTAATAATCAATTTATGGAAAAAAGAAAAAGGAAACAAAATTAATCGCAACAGTTAATTGCTCCATCTAAGCAAAATAAATTTGAATCGATCAACCAATTAAGCAAAACATTATAAATTGAGTATTCCCAGTTGACCACACTCAATTAATTTCAATATTTTACTCATCCCTCAAAATGGTAATTAATTAACAAGCCAAAAACAATGTCTACACTTGACCAACTAATAAATAATTTCCTTGAACAAAAAATAAAACTATTAAATAATTTCCTTTAATATAGCTGTATTCCAAATTTTTCAAATTAAAAAAAAGAAAAAAAGGATAATATAAGGATTACTCTCTCTCTCTCTCTCTCTCTCTCTCTCTCTCTCTCTCTCTCCCCCTCTTCCATGCATGTCCATATGATCCCTATAAGACTTGCATACAATTTGTCCCATAAATCCATTCATAAACCTCTCTCTCTCACTTATCATAAATAGAAAGAGACAGAGAGAAAGAGTGCTAAATGTTGATGGAAATTCAAATAGTTATTCTGCTATGTTTCACAATTTTGAGTTCATCATCAACAGCCAAAATCATTGGTGCAGTGGCAAGAGAGCAAGAGCTGGACCGGATAACGGCACTTCCGGGGCAGCCTCCGGTGAGATTCCGGCAGTATTCCGGCTATGTCACCGTCAATGAAACTCACGGGCGCGCCCTCTTTTACTGGCTCACTGAGGCCACTACTTATGCTCAAACTAAGCCTCTTGTTCTTTGGCTAAATGGAGGTCTGCTTTTGTTTTATTTTTTTAAAGATAAAATATACATCTTTTTTTTTTGGCATAAATTAATTACATGTGATTTTCTACTATGATTTTTATCATATTTCAATTTCATATGCTTAATTCACATGGTGAAATTATGCAGGACCAGGATGCTCATCAGTGGCATTTGGAGCATCAGAAGAAATTGGGCCTTTTAGGATCCACAAAAATGGTTCATCACTCTATCTCAACCAACACTCTTGGAATAAAGGTACACAAACATGAGATTATCATACAACAATATTGATATTGATATCTTTAATTTCATGCAAATTGATCATGATGCAGAGGCAAACCTTCTGTTTCTTGAATCACCTGCTGGTGTTGGTTTCTCTTACACAAACACTAGCTCTGACCTCATGGATTCCGGGGACGAAAGAACAGGTATAATTAACCACCATGTCTGAAAAAACACCAATTATACATTTGAAAAAAGTGATTTATGTAAGAATTCATGAACAGCTCAAGATGCTCTCGTCTTCCTCATAAGATGGATGCAAAGATTTCCTCAGTACCAACACAGAGACTTCTACATTGCTGGAGAGAGTTATGCAGGTATATATATAGATAGATACGTGAATGTATTTGCAACAACATTATATAACTGATCACAAGAAGTATCATGTTTCATTCTTGGACAGGGCACTATATTCCCCAGCTAGCACAGAAGATATATCGTCTTAACAATAAGTCCTCCAATCCCATCATCAATCTGAAAGGACTAATGGTAAGTAAGCTCACGACGACTTTACTTACACTATGTATGAACTTCCATGACTATGATCATGTAATAAAATGCAGATTGGAAACGGTGTGTTAGACACCCACTATGACGGCGTTGGAACAGTATCATATTGGTGGACACATTCTATCATATCAGATCACACATACCAACGAATCATGAAATCATGCACTTTCAAACCTGAAAACGCATCTGAAGAATGCAATTCAGCTCTCAACTATGCATATGACAATGAATTTGGCAACATAGATCAGTACAGCATTTATACAGCAAAATGCAATGCATCAAAGCCTTCTCTTAGGCTTAAGAACACCCTTCTACGCCCTCGATTCTACGGGTATGACCCCTGTACTGAGAACTATGCAGAGATATACTACAATAGGGCAGATGTACAGAAAGCTCTCCATGCAAATACTACTGGGATTCCATACAATTGGACAGCTTGCAGGTATTTATCATAGTATTATACAAGTAAAAAAGAAATATTATTATAGTACTTTAATGTTTTTTTTTTTTTTCTGTATAAATAAATCACAGTGATCCACTTTATAATTACTGGAAAGACACTGAAGTCTCAATGCTCCCCACCTTCAAAATGCTGATTGATGCAGGGTTTAGAATATGGATATACAGGTAATTATTTCCACTTAATATATATATATATATATATATATATATTAGAAATTAATTTACATAAATGTATGTATATGTATTAGGCTGTTTAAGACAAATACTGTTATTACAAATGCAGTGGGGACACAGATTCCATTGTTCCAGTGACAGCAACTAGGCTTTCATTGAGCCATCTCTATCTCAAAATCAAGACTCCATGGTATCCTTGGTACACTGGTGGCCAGGTAAAAATATTTTTCAATGGCACGTGTGAGACACATGTACGAACAGATTAAAATGTACGATTCTAACATCCTTGTTACAGGTCGGGGGATGGACTGAGGTGTACGATGGACTAACATTCGCAACAGTGAGAGGAGCTGGACATGAGGTTCCATTGCATCAACCAAGTAGAGCTTTCAAGCTTTTCAAGACATTCTTGTCTGGAAAAGACTTACCTAAATATTGAAGTAGTTAAGCAACCTAAAAGCACAAGAACTAATATGAATCCTAACTATAGTTTGTTTCTTGATTGCTATGGACCTAGTCTATGATTCAAACAAATATTCATGTTATGATACTTTGTTATTGATGAGAGAAATTTAAGTTAATTAAGGAGCATTTGCTCGAGTTTTTCGTTCTTTTTTTCAACTGTAGGCTCCTTTTCTTTTCCAAAACTTCTATGAGACCATCTTACGGATATAATTCCGTGAGACAGAGCCCACTATCCACAACTCAAACCCACATTTACAAAGCCAATCTCTTGATTGGGCATTATATATTGAATTGAGCTTGAATGAGTTTTGAATTTGATGTCTTAGACAAAACATAGTCCTTCCGATTCTATTTAATATGATTTTTTTTTAAATGAGTTATAAATTAAGAAACATTAAAATTGCACAAAAATTTCCTTAAACAATCTTGCTCGAGTGACTAAAATAGCTAGAGAAGGAATAAAATAGTACATTTCATGATTGCTGTCTAGCTAGATATATAATTCATTTGCATACTCCTGACTATGATTCTTGTTATTATTAAGGAAAATAATGTTGATGTTATTGTACATACATTTTCTTATTGCTACTGCACAAAACTGAATCTCTCACCATAGCACGCCTCAAAAAGAAGTGTTGTTATTTGAACCCTTAACTCATGCCTGGAGGCATTCCTAAACTCTGAGCAAGGTCACTCATTCTTTCCTTCATTGCCTGAAAGATCAAGGATATTGGGTTTTCAGCACAGAAAAAAATTAAACGAAAAAATTAAATATTATTTCCGATAAGAAACATTCTTACAATGACGCTCTTTTGATGTGCATCTTTGTACGCCTCATTCATCAAGTGTGAAAGTTTCTGTCCAAAGAATAAACCATACTTATAACAACCTGTTTCTTAATACTGCATTGGCACATAAAAGGGAAGCCCAGGTTTTCAATAAATGCTTATTGACATTCTCCGAAAATTTTCATGACTTTGACATAACATTACCAAAAATATCGTAGAACCATTTCGATTTCCCATCATTTCCATTTTCCATCATTATAATTACAATGGATAAATAAGGAGTGGCATCATTTCCATTTTTCATCATTGGAATTACAATGGATAAATATGGAGTGGCATACATTCATCATTTCCATTTTCGATCATTGGAATTACAATGGATAAATATGGAATGGAAAAATAATCATGAAGGCATATATTCATTCATCTGTTAGAAAGTAGAATTCATTCAGGTTCATTTGACATAACATTGCCAGAAATCTAAAATTTAATAGAAGTGATTCAGGGTTCATTTGACATAACATTACATAAATATAAAAGGGAGGGTTAATTACAAATAATCATCCAAATTATACCCGTTTTTGCAATTAACTACCTAAACTTTTTTCGGTTGCAACTAACCTTACACTTAACTACCTAAACTTTTTTCTGTTACAACTAACCATCTCACCTTTGTGCGAGTTGCAAATGACCATCGGAACACCATTTTCCGGCACCTGTGAGACACAACCTATACTTATGAGGGTATTTCTGTTATTTTAGGGAAAATAAATAGTATTCATACTTTTAAACTCTAAACCTCAATATTCTTCCCCAATTTTGTTGACGAGAAAATAAATAGTATTCATACTATTAAACTCTAACCCTCAATATTCTTATAGACGAGTTAAAAAATAATCATGGATCAGACTTTCACCAATTTTGTTGAAATATTCTTCCCAATTTTGTTGAGTATAGACGAGTTAAGAAATAATCATGGAGGAGATTTTCACCAATTTTGTTGAGTATAGATGAGTTTAGAAATAATCATGGAGGAGACTTTCACCAATTTTGTTGAGTATAGACGAGTTAAGAAATAATCATGGATGAGACTTTGTTTTTTTATAAGAAACACATCTTTGATTGATTTGAATCCTCAGACATGATTGGATTTGGCCAGAAAATGGTTCCGATTTTTTCGATGGTCTTAGATGGTCATTTACAACTAGCGAAAAAGATATGGTTAGTTGCAACTGAAAGAAGTTTAGATATTTAAGTGTAAAAACGGATATAGTTTGGATGGTTATTTGTAATTAACCTAAAATTAAGTTGAATCCTCAGACGTAGATATTTAATTGTAAAAAACAGTATAGTTTGGATGGTTGTTTGTAATTAACCCTAAAATTAAGTTGTATCCTCAGACGTGATTCAATTTGGTTGAAAAATAAGACATGATTCGATTTGGTTGAAAAATAACTCTGATGGTCTTAGATGGTCATTTGCGTAGAAAAATAACTCTGATGGTCTTAGATGGTCATTTGCAACTCGCGCAAAGATGAGATGGTAAGTTGTTGGTTAGTTGCAAACGAAAAAAATTTAGGTAGTTAAGTGCAAAAACGGGTATAGTTTGGATTGTTATTTATAATTAACCTAAAATTAAGTTTTTCAATAAAGGATCCAATTGGAATTGTATTATCATTTCCATTTTCCATTGGAATTACAATGGATAAATATTGAGTGGCAAAAATATCTTTTCCATTGGAATTACCATGGATAAATATTGAGTGGCAAAAATAATCATGAAGATATGTATTCATCTGTTAGAAAGTAGTGAATAGTTTTAGTGAAAGTGATGTAGAAAAGGACTTAGTGTTTTAGTTTGTATAGTGTGGATCAAAAACAGGTATAGTTTGGATGGTTATTTATAATTAACCCTAAAATTAAGTTTTTCAGTAAAGTATCCAATTATGCAATTGGAATGGTAGTATCATTTTCATTTTCCATTGGAATTACAATGGATAAATATTGAGTGACAAAATAATCATGAAAGCATGTATTCATCTGATAGAAAGTAGAAGTGATTTTAGGTGTTTAGAATGTAGTGAATAGTTTTAGTGAAAGTGACGTAGAAGAGGACTTGGTGTTTTAGTGTGTATAGTGTGAGCGCAATTTTAGGGTGCAGTAGTTCTCTCCAAAAGACTTAGATTATATTAGTAGTTCTCTCCAAAAGACTTAGATTATATTAGTAGAGTAGTTCTCTCCAAAAGGCTAGCTCAAGTGTTCGGCTTGATTACAAATGATTTTAAGTGCCCTATTTATAAGTGTAGGAGGATATCCTCATGAATCTAAATCCTCTACACTATGTCTTAATTAGAGTTCTCTAGATTCTATATAGAATATCTACAATTCTTAATTTCTCTAGAATACTCCTAGATTCTCCTACACTATTTAGAGTTTTCTAAATAAGTGCATCAGTCTTCAATATCATATGACAGTTGATAAGAATGAAAATGCAATAATGATCAGAATTCAGAACAAAATATGATGGCAGCATGTTGTTTGAGTAAAAATATGAAGGGTCTAAAGATATTTATGGCACAGATACTCACTTCGGGTCCCAACTCCATTGCAGCTTCAGTAATTTCAGTACGTATAAGTAGTTGATTCCCAGATAAAGTGACCTGTATTAATCCACCAAATCATGTGAATAAGAGAGGATGTAGTTTTAACCATGCTGGTATAGTTTTGAAGCATTTTTGTGCAATTTATTTACGTTGCAGAATTTGTCTGGAGCCTAGGCGAAGGGGTCCTTGTGATCCATGTTCGCCGGCAATTTTTTTAATTTCTTTTTTCGTTCCGTGACTTAGGTAAATTTTAAGCTATATTTGATATTATAAATCTTAAGGTTGAAGATAAACAAGGATTCAAGTTCACTATAATATCTGTTTGATACCTTTATGAGCTCTCCTTCACAGTAACCATCAAACTCTTCCCTGCAGAAGGAAGGCAAAAGAGACATAACCAATTGGGTGAATCAGATATCATGTGTTCATAAGTTACGAAATAGATAAGGCTTTAATCAACTGAAACTAACGCAGCGAGTTCTTTTTGCACTCTCACTGCCTCAACCTGGACAACCATCTGTGCCTTCTTTACTGTGTCATATAAATTTTGCATTCCTCCCAATGCTCCCATAAGTCCCCCCTGATCTTCGAAATCAACCCAATGTCATGTCAGTTCTCATTGGAGAAAAAAGAAGTTCAAACTTTAGTGAAAGAAAAGCTAGAAAGTACAACTTATTTTTAGATTTTCCAATGCTCAGAAGTGTATTCAGACCAAGTGAGTGGAAAAGAGTCCATTAACAAGAATATTAATTTTCTCGTTCTGTAATATCATATACACGACATTTGATCCTAGAAATGTCTAGAAGAACTCTTAGTCAATTAAATAGCCTTTTCTTTATTTCTATTTGTACTGGACAAATGCGTATGTTTCTAGCACCAGATAAAACTTAGATATCCATAATCATTCGAAAAACACGAAAATTCTGTCCAATATCTCATTAAGTAACACAAATACTCCCTTCATCTAACGTTTCTCCAATGTTCAACTTTTATTTCTACGATAAGTATTCATATCATGACAACAATGATGTCGATCACTTGCCTTTGAGTTAGAGTCATTGCCCTTTTCACCATTGTCTTTCTTTCCACCAAATAGGCAGCAAATTTGAAGAGGTCTCTGTTTTCCTGTGAGCTTCTGATAACTAGACCGAGGTAAGACACAGATGCCTCCTGGACTTGTGCTGGTGTTTAATCTGTCTGAACATAAAAAGATGAAAATTTTAAGAACTGGAAATGCTAATACATGTAAACAACAATGGAGTTCAAAGAGCAAAAGAAATTTCCTAAACTTTCTAAACACACAAGTGAAGTGGCTCTGCATTGGAGAAGTAATGTGAAAAAAAAAAAAGCTTTAAACATTTCATGTCAACTATTTTTCCGGTTAGAAATCGATAAGCAACCCACATGACCTCAAACTGATGAAACATCTCTTTAGATCAAACGGTCTAAGAATCTAGCTAAAGACTAATTTAGGGAATACTCATGGAAAAACATGATGTTACAGTGGCAAATAAAACAACTCATAAAATGGAATCAATATCAAACAATTGTATTTTTCATTAAACTACTTCAAAGCCAAGAATTAGCAGTAACAAACATTGTACTCTTTATACAAATTAAATTGCATTCGGATACTCCCAATTATAGTCTGAAGAATCACAACCATCCAAAACATTAAAACAAAGCTTATTCAAAAAATGCAGTAATTTGAACTCTAAAACATGAGAATGAAAAGAGAGATCAAATTTTCAAAATTAGTGAACTTCCATGAATTTCCCAACAAGAATAAACCATCGACATTTAAATGACCACCAAAACGAGCTAGGTATACAGACAATCAACCACAACAAAATTAACTGAAAAAAAATAAAATAATAAAGCATTAATTATTAAAATTAAATATTTCTCCACATATGCTTGAATATATAAACAGCAGCATATTCAGAAGAAAGACATTAGAAAGCAGAGAGATTACATAAGAAGGCAGAGGCGGGCATAGATTTAGGAAATTGAGATGTAAGAGCAGTGATCGACGCCATTTTCGCACAGAAACACACACTCAGCCGTGACAGGAAGGGAAGAGAGTGGATAAAGTAGCAGATGTGTGTGTGTTTTTTTTTTTTTTGGATATTAATATTTAAAATATCTCTTCCAAAATGTTACTCTCGTTAAGAAAATAAATAAATCATATCTTATCAGAATATAATTTTACTTGAAATATAAAATTGTTAAATTAATAAAATAAAGCTCTTATGAGACATATTTATGGATGCAATTCCATAAGACAGGTCCAACCATAACTTATAAGCCAAAAAATAAAATATTTTATGAATATAAATTTTAGTTATGAATAATAAGATTTTTAATTTCATGAAATTATATTTGTCAAATGAGCTTTATATAAATTTGGGGTAATTATCGTAAAAATTATGAAGAAAACCTCAAATTAATTCTACTGTATATAATAAAACAAATTTATAAAATTAAAAAATGTTCGAAATTTGTCTGTTGATAGTTGATACAAATACATAAAACATTGAAAGTTATATTAAATTTGGTAAAAGTTAAAAATAATATTAAAATTGTAATTTTGGAAAAGTTTATAATTTTTGAAGCAATTAACCCTATAAATTATTATGTAATTTTTACACTATCATGGTGCCTAAAATTCAGATGCAGCATGTGATAAAATTAAAGATTGAGCGACAAAATTGTAGGATAAGAAAGTATGGTAGTTGAAGAAACTCACAGCTTTTCCTCTTCCATGTCTGCCAGTATTGTTCCTAGGCTTTGACTGAAAGTCTTCACCTATTATTTAATAAATTAGATTTTCGTACTTTCATAAATTTTAAGTTTTTGTACTTTCATATACTTTCATAAGTTAATATGTGTTGCACGTGATGTATACGTTTAATTAGAAATTTATATTATTTTGAAATTTTATTAAATAATATTAAGATGATGGTTTTTTTTAGAAGAAGTATTTAATTATTAATAGAAAAGTTAAATTACGATGAGCCAATATTTTGATGGAATTTGAAAAAAAAAAAAAATTTCACAAAATATACATTACATTGAGAATGCATACGCTAAAATTAACATGCTCAACTTAATCCAACCTTGTATAACATCTTTATAATTTTTCAGAATTTCTTCAATGATAGCTGATCATCCTAAACACTAATAACTTTTAGATGCAATTATTCAAGTTAACGATTTTAATATTTGCCTGATTATCATTGTTGTTGTTATTAAAAAGAAATTCCATACATTTAGTTAATTCTACTTATAATAAAATGTCAAATAGCAAAAACAATCTAAATCTTTACAAGTTTTGGTTATTTTGTCTGATTCTTCAAAGTTCTCTACTTAATAATTAATTTCCAATTATGTGATTTTTATTAATCTGTAATTTTGGTCAAAATTAGCTGATGTAGATGTTAATTTACATGACAATGTGCAGTTTTTGTGTATGCACGTCTCATCAAAATTTAACATCCGAACCCACCAATCGACTTAAAAAATGGCTTTTAAAATCCACTAATTGTATTTCTACCTAAATTTTTAGATCTACAAATTAATGGTGGATTAAAGTTTCCAAGTCTTCCCAAAATACAATTTTGATAAATTTGTCTAGAGTTGGTCTTGTGTGCACTTGGTGCACATGCAATTCGGGTCGACCAAATTTTGATCTGAATCCGCGTGTTTTCAATTTTGATTTTTTTTCCCTTCAAGTTATAACTTTTATGTTGTATTCGTAGGACCTTTATGTACGGTAATTTAGAAAAAAAAAATGAACATTTTCAACACAATTTGTATTGTATACCTTTATGTGATATCAATGTGACTTTTATATTATATAATGTCACATTTATGTACAAATATTCTGACCTTTATGTAATATATAAACATGCATAAATGTCAGAATATTTGTACATAAATGTGACATAATGTAACATAAATATCACATTGATATTACATAATGGTATACAATATAAATTGTACTGAAAATTTTCATTTTTTTTCTAAGTTACAGTACATAAATGTAGGGATATTTGTACATAAAGGTCACACATTTATAACATAAGGTATCAAAGTCATAACATAAATGTATACATATTTCCCCAAAAAATGCAGAAAATAGTCTAAGTGTTTGGTGTCCTCTCCCCAGCATGTGAAAGCGCGTGGATGGCCGTGTCGGTGGGTGAAGGACTGTATCAGGTCGGGTCGACCTGAATTGCATTGATCTAAGATCCGTGCACCAGATTCACATGAGTTTTTGTCATTTGTCTAATCCTATTTTAGGTAAATATACACAAATAATTTTTTGTGTTCTATATTTTTAATTATCTTCCTAACTATTCATGTTACTTGCCCTATGATATTGAATCTACTATGCTACTCACACTTTTTCTAGTTTTTTCTTTTTAGCTATATCAAAGTCTAGACTTGACTGTTTAATTTTCAAAACTACTCTCTCATCACTCATTTATCTTCTTGAAATACATAACATTTATTCATTTCCTTTTCATTGTATCTACCAACACCATAAGTCTTAATATCTCAATGTTTTTCTTTATTCTCTCTCCCATTAGAATGTGACAATTTTCGCCTAACATTGTATCAAAGTAATTTAGTTTTATTGAGAGTGAAGTCCACCTTTAAATGTATAAGTTCATAAGAAAATAAACATGTTTTAGATGGTTTTCACGTGCCTAAAAATCATTATTTTTAAAACTAACTTACTACTCATAGCTTCCATTTGTTTATTTTTATTTATTCTCTCTATTTATGTTTATAATATATATATACACACACATATATATTTAGAAATCTGTCGAATTCTATTTCCTTTTCAAAAGAATTAATAGTTAGAACAAGAAGAATCTAACACATGCATCATTCCATTTCATTCACACTAATAATGATTTTTCTTCACTCTGAAAAAAAAACAGATAATGGTTGATGCCAACAATGAAAAAACTATACCTTTTAGTATCTTTTTGTTTGGAAAAAAAAATCGAATATTCCCAAATATAATATAAAAAACTAATAAAATAAATAAATAATTGCAAAGATTCAAGATTCTCATGAGCTGAAGGTTGATTTGGACAGCAAAGAGAGGCTGATGAAAATGGTTTTCAGAATTTCATGGTCAATCCATTCTTCAAAGATCAACCCATGTACATACACATATAAACAAATGCACGGTAAATTACGATACTACCCTTCAACCATGATAGTGGTAATAATGCCTGGAGATGAATCAATTTAATTTTTTAATTTTTTAAAAAGAAAGATGGAATTGCAGGCTAAATGGAGAAATTTGTGGATCTTGACTTTGGTTGGTGTAAACAGTGGAGAGGGAGAATGGCAAGGAGGGCAAAAGCGTAATTTCAAGAAAAGGGTCCAGTGAGTCATTATAAAAAACAGGGGGGCGTCGCCATCAAAGCAAGCAGCACAAGACCAGAACCTAAAAACAAGGTACAAAAAACACCATCTCTCTCTCTCTCTCTTCTCATCCTCTCTCTCTCTCATCCTGCTTTTTCAGCACATTCCCATCATCAATCTCGTGCCCCTCTCTCTCTTTCTCTCTCTGTCCACACACGCATTATGTCTTATTCAAATACACAGAGAAAAGAAAGAAAGAGATGAAGTAGTATTCTAGAGAGAGAGAGAATCAATCAGGGAATTCCATTTCTTCACTCTCCAAATTAAACAAAAAGGCAGATTTATAATAGGGACAGTGCCACAAATGCCCTTCCTTCTGCTTGCTTGCAACCCCCAAAAAAATCCCCATCTTCATCATCAACTTCACTGTCTTTCTATAATGTTTTTAATTTTGCCCGAATTATGTGGGCTTTTTCGCCCTTTGCCTTGGTCAGAGTTTTTCCACATTTTCTCTCTCTTCTTCTCTACAACACCCCTATTATATCTTTTCTTTCTCTTCATACGCGGCCCCTTTCTTTATTGCTTGCCCATCTCTAATCCATCACCATATATTCATTCCCTTTCTTCTTCTCCTCCTCCATTTCCCACACGCATATACCTTCTCTTCTCCCGCGAATTTCTAGTAAAAGGGGCTTCTTTTATTTTGTGATCTGATGCCAAGGAAGAGCAAAACCGTGGTTTTGGATTCAACGCCTTCTTATGGTGTTGGTGTGTACGAGGATGCTAGGGCCAGATTGAAGCATCAGACTCTTATGCAGGACTATCACGACTTGCTAAAGGTGTTTTCTTTTTTGTGGGTTTTTGATTTTTATTGTTAATTTGGGAGATCTGAGCCTAAATAGTTTTGTTTGATGATAATATGTTGCGGGCTGCTCTTTTCTTTGTGATTTGCTGTGATTTAACCCTTGTGTTCGTGTTTTTTGTCGATTTTCAAGGTTTTGTTTTGATGGATGTGAATTGTTTCTTATGTCTAGAGATCATTTCCTTGGATTTGGAGAACTGTTTCATGCTATGTTTGATTTGCTGTGGCTTTGTCTGCTATTTTGGACGATTAATTGGGCTGATGATGTTATGCAGGATATTACTTGTCAAAATGACCTGAAGTTTTCTCAAGCAATTGTTCATGGTTTAGTAATCCAATATTTGTTTGAATTCTTCTTAAGAGTTTCTTTTGTAAGATCTATTTGGGTTTCCCTTGAAGGAATTGGTTTACTTGAACTGCTTGTACTCATTTTCTGTAGTTGCTTGTAATGTGTTTTTAATTAATTTTGAGATGTGTCTGTGCTTGTAATCCTCGTTTAGCTATGATAATGCAAGAAGGTATATATACAATGAATTTTTTAAACTGCAGATTGTTTTGTTACTGTAAGAGTTAGTTCTTGTATTGCTTGGTTTGTTCTCATGAAAATGCTGTGAAATTGTAGGAAGTTTATGTCATGAGAAGCAAATTAGAGGCGGGAAAACAGAGGAAGATGATTCTTGCAGCTGAAGTTCGGTATGCAATCTTCTTATGTCTTTTTATTCTAAATGTCTAATATTTATGAAGATTTGTGATTTCAGTGTTTCATTTCCCGTGTTATGGAAACACTGTCACCATTATTGTTATTCATTTGTGATATTACTATGAATCTCGATTGTATGCTATGTCTATTCTTGTGTCTGCTTGCACTTGCAATAAAACAGTCACAATCATGGCTCGTTTCTCAGTTGAGATCGCAGTCATTTTGTACAAAGAATAGAGTTGATCATAAGTTTACATGCGTTGGAATCTTCAAACCCTAATAACTTTTCATTATATTCCTCAGGTTCTTGCGAAGAAGATATGAATATTTCATGAAAATGAAGACTATGAATTCTTCGAAAAAAGGAAAACCAACAATTAAACAAGCCAAACATGTGAAGGATTTCGGTATAAAAGAAGCCAATCAGCACATGTTATTACCCCCAATTCCCGAAGCTAAACCAAAGAAGAAGAAACAGTATATCGCCAAAGAACGAACTTTGTCTGTGACTCCTGATTCAAACCATAAAGTTAGAACAGATAGCAGAAAAAAATCAACGAGGAACACAACCCCAGTTCTCGACTTGAACCAAAAGCAAAGACTGCATGCAAACGATACTGCTTTGAGGAACACATTTGTGGCATTTGATTTGAACGAGGATGATAGTTGTGGTAGGAAAGAAGCATCATTGCCCAACCGAGCACCCATCTTTGACTTGAATGAAATCTCGGTAGGGAGTTCTATTCATGATAAAGACTTCTTAACTTATTTTTTCTGTGATGCTAATTAGTTGCTACATTCAACAGACAGGCGATGAGGACTTCCATAACAATGTAGAAGAAGTTAATTACGAGGAAGGCAAGAGAAGTTTGATGAGACATCCAAACGACGAGGTGCAAAATGACTTGATGTTGTCGATATGTAGAAATGCTGGAGAAGGTTCGTCTCGTGTGGGGAAGAGGAAGATTTCATGGCAGGATCCAGTTGCTTTGAGAGTTTGAATCACACGATGATAAGTTTGCTTTCGTTCTCTTGCCTTTGTAGACCTAGTTTTTGCACTTCTTTATATGTAGAGTAGTACCAAGTTCTATATTTTTCGGTATTTCCAGTCTTGTTTTGTGTAAAGATGAAGCGATTTTGTAATGGACCTATTATTTTGCATTTGTATGCTGTTTTAGAGTTCAGTTTCATGCATTCTTGCTTGCTTTGCTAAGAGAAATGTATGAATCCTTTTAAAGAGGTTTTCTCATGATGCATTAGAAATGTGCATTCTTTCTTTCTGTGAAAATATCACCTTTTGACCTCTCAAGAATGAATGAATCTTGAGATTTGAATTTTCACTTGGGATTTTTGCTGTGATGGTTATATGCCTTTTACAGGCAAGGTAGCTTGTTTTTTTTAGATCATATAATGTGTAAATTAGTGAATTTTTATTTGATTGGATGAGATTTTCTGTTACTAATGTTTTTGTTGTGTCGGTTGGGTATAACTGGATGATAAATGAGAAGATTGTGAGTCATATTTGAGAGGATCTTATGGCTGAGATTGGTTATTTAACATCAAAATAGAACACAAAATGTTTTGAAGATGACTTTTTTAACTGAAAATGTCTTGAAATATCTTTTATCAATATTTTAAATTTAAAGGAAAAATTATCATTCTACTGAATTGTGAAAGAAAAATATATTATTTATCACAGAAAAGTAAATCATTATATTAACTGGATCATTCCTATATAGTTCTAAAACATTATTCGGCAAAAGAATTGTATGACTATTTAGAGAAAAGTAAACCTACAAACTCAATCCAATATATATTTTTAATGTGTTTTAAATTACTACATTTATGAAAAATATTCAATTATGTTCTGTTTCCTTAAAAAAGAGAGAAAAGAAAAAAAAAAAAAAAACTAATGATGGATCCCATGTCGGCAGCGCTAAGTCACTTTCAAGATATTTTCATGGTTTTTTAAATTTGCATCACTTAAATTCAAAATATATTCAAAAAAAGAAATTATATCCAATATACAATGTGATAAAAATGAAAAAAACACAGATTTTCAAATATTTCTAACTTTTTTTTTTCTCGAATAATGGATAAGCAGAAAGGTCAAAAGGAGATGAGGAGAATTCACATCCACACAGATATACATATTATAGAGAAAGAGAGAGGAGAAATGAAATGACCAAACTAACCCCGAGTCGGTATATATATACATATAGCAATAAAGATGCACGCAAAATATCAAGCAAGGAGCAATCATGGCATCACGATGCGAATTCCTCTGTGAAATCCTACTGGCGATCTTGCTCCCTCCTCTCGGTGTCTGCCTCCGCAGTGGCTGCTGCACTGTAAGCTCTGTTTCGCACTAGATCTGCTGCTACTTTTCATGATCTGTCTTTCTTTTCTAATTGATCGTTGATTTTACAGACCGAGTTCTTAATCTGCTTGGTGTTGACTATTTTGGGATACATTCCTGGGATTATCTACGCTCTCTACGTCATCGTCTTCGTCGAGCGCGAGAGACCCAGTGGTGATTATAATCAGCTCGCTTAGCACTGTGTGATTTTGCCGTTTCTGCCTTGCGTTTTGTTTGATCGCATCTTCTAATTTGCCCTTTATATTATTCATCTTTGGATGATCTGTTGTACTTTGAACTTTGTAATGTGAATTCTGAGTTTGAAGTTGATTTTTAGGGCTGATTCTGTTCGTGTTTTTGTGCTGATTTGGGTGTTTTTGATCTCGATCTATGCTGTCATTGGGGGATCTTGGAACTTGTGGTAGATATCTAGAGAGAGAGTCTTTGCCATTAAAATAGTGAGTAAAGTAAAGATGAAAAATTTGATACAAAACACATTAATATTAAAAGTAGCATCAATTAGTGGTCTATTTAAATTTTAAATCGTCAAAACTACGTAGATTAGATTTGACAGTGTACACGAATAGAAGATGAAAAAAATTAGATTTGGAGTGCTACAAACGAGATGTAATTCTACAAAATGGGCATCGATTCTTCATGTGAAAGCAAATATTCAATGCAGTGAGTAATGCATTACAGTGCAGAAACAATAGGCTTCCCTTTTCAACTCTACAACTCAGATTTGTAGTCAAAGTTAATTTGTGCTCGATTTCTTTTTCCATCGATAAAAGTGAAAGTCAATGTTAACTGGACAATGACAAGTGTAATGGATCTAATCAAGTTGAA
This sequence comes from Scutellaria galericulata, assembly GCA_946896805.1. Taxonomy (NCBI): domain Eukaryota; kingdom Viridiplantae; phylum Streptophyta; class Magnoliopsida; order Lamiales; family Lamiaceae; genus Scutellaria; species Scutellaria galericulata. Next base: position 18,567,754 of record OX335790.1, read on the forward strand.
ATGATAATTTATTGAACCCAACACGTTGAGTTCACGTATCTCTTACATGATAACACGACACTTGTATATGACTGGTGGAAACAACTGGCAACAAATGAACCTGAATTAATGGAAATGGAGGCTGCCACAAACATGTATGGGATTATTTATAAATAAAATAAAAAATACATCAACTCATATATATATATATATATATATATATATATATATATATATATTCGCATTGAGCAGAAAAACACCATACCTGGCTAAACATTAAGTTTGACTAGTGGTGCCCGGCGGTTCGGAAAAACCGGAACCGGGCCGGTTTGAACCGGCGGTCAACGGTTCGGGGAACCATTGACCCGGTTCCGGTTCCAAACCGGAACCGTAAGCCGGTTTCAGTCGGTTCGGTTTCAGTTTGTAATTTCTAAAACCGTGAACCGGCGGTTCGCGGTTTTTTTTTTTTTTTGGCCGAATGAGGTGGTGCCACGTGTCCGTCGGAGCTCCGGCGAAAAGTAGCCGTTGTCGCCGGAGTCCGGCGGAAAAGAGTTGTTGCCGCCCGAACCGGCCCGCATTTTTTTTTTTGAAAAATGTTGACCGTTGGACACGTGTCGTGCCAGGATCAGTCGACCGTTGGAGATCAACGGTCGAGATTTGCGGACGTTGTGAACCGCCGGTTCCGACAATTTTTTTTTTAATTTTCTATAAATACCCCCCTCCCCCATTCATTCCTCACACCATTCCAACACTTTTCTCTCAATTCTGAAGTTGCAATTCAATTTTCAATTCTAAAGTTTCAATTCTCAAGTTTTTTTTTCAATTCTCAAGTTCCGACCGTTGATCGAAAATGTCTCGAAGAGGTTCTTCTTCTGCCGGTTCTTCTCACTGAGGAAAGGCACCGATGCCTCCACCACGAAATGTTGAAGTCGATGATCTTATCGATCAATACACTCCCCACTCTAATTGGAGTGAGGAGTACGCCAATTTGGAGGAGGCTCTCGGACCTTCGACCGCCGCCGACTTTGCCGAAGTAGAGAAGGAGCAGGAGCAGCCGGAGGCCCGTCCAACTCAAGAGAGTGATACACGTTGCTGATCCACTTCGACACTTCGAAGTGATATTTTCTCCGTACATTTTAAAAAGGAGAAAAGTATCAAATTCAAACGCGGATTTCACGGTGACGTGCAACTACTGTAGAAAGAGCTACAAATTCAAGCACGGATGGGGCTATGGAACTTCAACAACCACATTATCAAGAAGCATCCGGATAAGATGGGTAATGACCGCTCTCAAACCCATCTTCCTCGACAAAATGCCGGTTCCAGTGGGGGAACCGGAGGTAACGACCCTAACTTCCTTTTTAAATTTAGTCAATTAACTCATAGGAGAGGAGTAGCCGAATTGATTGCTAAAAAACATCTTCCTTTTCAATTTCCAACCGACGATGATTATGAAAAATTTACTTTTGAAGTTTTTCAACCCGCTAGTAGAAGAATATTTAGAAATACCGTTACACGTGACATAGAAAACATTGTAGATGAATATAAATATGCTTTAATTGAAGAGCTAAAAAATTTAACACAACGAGTATATATTTGTTGTGATATGTGGAAAGATCCTTACGGAAACCATGATTATTTAGGAGTAACGTGTCATTGGATAGTTGATGCATGGAACGTGCAAAAACGATTAATTGCCTATGTCGAATTTGATGAAAAACATAGTTCCATAGCAATTGCTAGAAAAATAATAAAAATTGTTAATGATTATGATATAGTTACAAAAATATTTTCGATTGGTTATGATAATGCCGCTCCTAACACCGCTAGTATACCCACATTAATGGAATTTTTTAGGCCTCCAATAGATGGTAAACTTTTTCATATTCGTTGTGTACCCCATTGTTTGAATTTGTGTGTACAAGATGGTTTAACCGCTTTACATGATAAAATTAAACCTATTACGGATGCAATTCATGAAATTGCTAAATCAACACAATGGCATAAAAAATGGGCAAGATTTTGTAAAAATAATGGAATGGAAGTTAAGAAATTTATATTGGACGTAAAACATAAATAAAATTCAACTTATTATATGCTTCAAGATTCTTATAATTATAAAGAATTGCTAATTGAATTTTGTAAAGAAAACCCACATGAATTGATATATTTGAATAGCAACTCTTGGGATGCATGCATTAATTTAATTCAACTTTTAAAATTTTTTGAAGAAGCCATTAGAGAATTAAGTGACACTTATTATCCTACTTCACCATTAGCCTTAGATCATTGTGTTAAAATTGCTTTAATTTTGAATGAATATTGTGCATGTCCTATTATAGGTGACACTATTATAGCAATTAAAGCAAAATAGTTAAAATATTTTCACGAACTTCCCGATATATTTTTAATAGCTAAATTATTAGATCCTATGATTAGAGAAGATGGTCTAATGGAATTATTACGCATGTATTATAGTGTTTTGTTCCCCCATTTTTTGTTATCCGATTATGATGCAGTTGACTATGTTCCAAATTATGTAGAAGTTGCAGCTAGAGCTAAAAAGTATTTGTATGATTTATTTAAAGAATATAAAACCTCATTAGGGGATGATTGTGGGGATAATTTAGGTGCTCAAAATGTAGATGGTAGTAGTAGTTCTTCACATAATCCATATAATGTTAGTGGTCTTAGTGCATTTTATGATTTTATGATAACCGAACACAAAAACGAGCTAGGGGGTCTAATCCCACATAAGAATTAGATACATATTTAAGTTGTACATTTGAATTTATTTATTTTGAAAACTCTGTGGATCTTTTGAAGTGATGGTCAAAGAAGATCAACACTTATCCTATTTCAAGTCATATTGCAAAGGAGATTTTTGCAAGTCCCACCTCCAACGTTTCCGTCGAGTGCGCCTTCTCCAAAGGACGACATATGTTGAATCCAAAAATGGCAAGATTGACCGTAGAGAATGTTCAAAACATTACTCTACTTGAAGATTGGCTTCGAGCAAAGAAACGTCAACAACATCTAGATTTATCTGTCTTTGATGACGATGACCCCGACGAGTATGGCTACGATTCCAACACATCCTCCTCCACCGGAACTAATGGGTAAGTTTGAGGTATGAGAACTACGTGAGTTTTGATTCCCTAATTCAATTTAGGGATACGTAGGCAATTTCATTCTAAGTTTGATATTCACTTTCAAACTTATCAAACTTAGGATGAAACTCAAGCTCTTTCATTTTTATTTTTTTTTACTTCTCTTACTTGTAATGAGCAAAGAATGTTGTGTAGTAGATGGTGTGTCTCAAAGAAAGGAGGAGATAATAAGATGTGTCTTAGATGCGCGTCTTATTATGTCCTCCTTTCTTTGAGACACATTATCTACCACACAACATTCTTTGCTCATTACAATTAAGAGAAGTAAGAACTACGTGGGCTTTGATTCTCTAATTCAATTTAGGGATACGTAGACAATTTTATTCTAAGTTTGATATTCACTTTCAAACTTAGAATGAAACTCAAGTTCTTTCATTTTTTTTTCCTCTTTCAATTTGTAATTTGTAAGTTGTAATTTTTTTTTATTGTTTGTAAGTTGTAATTTTTTTAAATTCAAACTTAGAAGTTTGTTGACTGTTGTTTGTAAGTTGTAATTTTTTTTAATTCAACCACCAATTATTCGTTATTTGTAAGTTGTGATTTTTTTAATTCAAATTTAGTGTTTATACTTTGTAAGTTGTAAATTTTGGATATTTATACAAAGTTGTATATTTTTTAACATAAATACATTATTTAAAAAAAAAACTGGAAAACCGGCGGTTCGAACCGAAACCGGCGGTTAAACCGCCGGTTACAAACCGGAACCGGAACCGAACATACCCCGGTTCGGTTCCGGTTAGATTCCCGCCGGTTTCCCGAACCGCCGGTTCGGAATCGGAACCGGCGGTTTAACCGAACCGGGCACCACTAAGTTTGACATCATCAGAACAATTTCTTTGATGCCTCTACGCCAGAATTGACATAATTAGCCAATTTCTCTATAACAAACAATGATTTTCGTGTTATAATATGTTTCACACCATATATATGGATAATACTAAACTTGTCGGTATTGTAGTTTGCCCAACTTTGGTTCAACTTTTTTTGTTTTTCCTTTATTACTTGTAAATTTCAATTTAAAATATTTTTAACTACAATGTAATTATAACCGAGAATAATATGAACAATACGAAATAGAGGACTATTTAAACAATAATGCAATGATATAATATAACACTAATAAAAAAATAGAACAATATATCACAGTAATTATCAATTGGTATTTAATCATATTGCTTACAAAAACATTTAAATATGTATTTATATTTGTTAATTATAATATTGGATAGAAATATAAGTTATCAAAACAAATATAATAAAAAGAAAATCGAGACTATTCTATATATTTGGTGTAAGACATTAAAGAGAAATTTTAATTGGCATCATGATTTACACCATTCTGAAGTTAATGACCAAGGGCAAATCAAGATTTATCTGAAACGTAACAGTAAAAAAGCAAAAACATAAAAAGCAATTCCCTAATATAAATCAAAGCTCAATTATTTAAAAAAAAAAAAATCACATGCAAAACGTTATTGGCGAAATTAAATAAATATATCAGTAATGGCAGTCATAAACTCACAACTTAAGCAAAATTTGACAAGTCAACAAAAAAAACAAAAAGAAAAAAAAAACTAATGAAATACAAAAACAAGAGGATCCTCAGAGCAGGACCCTTCATTCTCGAGCAAATATGGCCTCTGATTAGCCACAATGCACAACCAAAATCTTTCAATATTCTAACTTTTCCTCTATTTGATACACTACTATTACCTCCTGAAAAATATATAACCCAATTCTTCTCTGTTCCATCATATCTCCATCTCGAGTGCTCGTTTTTTGACAACGTAATTAGAAGCACCTGGGGAACGCAAGAAAAAGAGCGGATACTTCTCCAGTGAGGTTACACGGCACTCAAACGAGTGAGATCTAGAATAGGCTCTCACAGGCAGCGATATCAGCCACCTGTGAGTCCAGCAACTCCTTCCCACCTGGGCCCGAGCTAACAACCTTCATCACTGCAGCGAATAGGGCCTTTTGGTAATAGTCATCTCCCACCTTAGCCAGGATCTCCTTCACAACCTTGAAGTCCAATGCTTGTTCCAACACAAGTTTCCCGATAATCTCACCGAAATTAGCTGGCGCTTTTGGCAAGTCAATAGCAAGATCTTCGAGTAAGGCTGCATAGAGGAGACAACCGGTGCCAATGTCATTTGCGTTGATAACCTTCTTGGCAAATAAGTATTCAAGAAGCTTTCCAACGGGTTCTACACAAGGGGGGCTTTTCTCCAATCCGAGTGAAATGGCTTCCTTGACAAATTCAGAATGATAAGCAGGGGACTTCAATTCTTCGACGCATTGCAATGCTTCATCAAGGAGTCTGACACTGAAGTATTCCTCCAAGAGTGAAATCGTCTTTCTCTTGAGCTCGACCAGGTTCAATTTCACTGCTGGAGGTGATGGTTTGTTGGTAACTGGAGGGGTAGATACTATTGGAGCCTGTTTTGATGGAGTGGGTGCTTGAGAGACGGGGTCCAGAGCTTGTCCTCCGTAATTAGTTGCACGAGCAGAGCTATCAGCACCCTGCAAGAGGGCACTGGTTCGGCTACCCACCAAACCACTGGTTCCTTGAGGTAGAAAGCGCTGGTTCAGTGATGGAGACTTCCCCACAAGTGGTTGCTGAACACGAGCAGGAGTTTGAACCATTGAACCATCACCCTTTGGCATAGATCGTGATCTAGGAACTTCCCAATTATCATTATCGATTCCGGGCATCCCGGGCACCTTTCTTGTTCCTGGCATCCCGGGCATCCCGGGCATCATACCACCCAAACCAGCCCTATTCATTGGGAAGCCAGTAGGACTAGTGTTCCCTTGACCCCCAGATGCATTGGCTCGACTATTTCTAATGCTAGCAGTAGCACCAGGACGCAACCCAAGATTTTTCTCAGCTTCTGAATGGATCTCATTGATGGTTTTCGCTTTCACCTGGTAAATCAGAAAAGGAACCCCATAAATATACTTTTGAAGGGAAAAAAAATACAGCTGAAGTGAGAATATGAGCTTAGAGAGATACCTCTTCCCGCCTTGGGACCCAATTGTTAGTACGCAGATCTAGGACATCACGTATCAAAAACCTAAGCCGGGCAGCCAGCTGAGGGTTTGTTGACAATTCTTTCAAGCGATTGAAATACATATCATTAATACGCTTTGATTTTTGGTTCTCATCGAGCTGTTTCCCAATTGTGACGAAGAACTGGCATATGGCCTCAACATTCTCCTCTTCCGGACAACTCGTAGTGTCCTGTCCCAAGAGTTCCTGCTCAAAAAATGCCATGCATCACGACATGTTGCCAATGATAAGATGGGGGAAAAAAAAAGGGAGACATGCACACAAAATAAGACAGATAGGGTGACTGACAGAACCTGAACAATGTGATGAACAATCTTCTCTGGAACCATCCTCTGCTTCAAAAGTTCTCCAATTAAGCGGATGTTTCCAAGTGTCCGGATTTTGACTAACTTCTCTTTATCTCTTCTTTCCGATTCTTGCTCAGGAGCAGTCATCTGCCGGACCTCTTCCCGCAATTTGTCAGCCCCTTCAAATGCCTCCTGGCAGATATTCAGGAGAATTCGCTTAAATGTAATTTCTTTACCATCAGGCTCATCTGATGGGAATGGAGGGAGTTTTGCATTCAGATCCGAACAGAGCAGAGCATACATGGGGCAAAACGTCGGCTCCAACACAGCCTTGTCAAATATCAAGGAGATAACTCCCTGTTGAGAAAAGAAAATGTAATCTCTTAGAAAGGAGCACATAATTTAATATTGGTGCAACAAGGGCCACGGAACATAAGAAAAAACAAAGAGCCCAGTATAGTATTCCATTACAACAAGTAGTACCTTCAAAATATCAGCAGTTGTTATCCCAGAGTCAATCAATTGACCCTTTAGAAGATCAAATTTCTCTGGAGTCAGCTTGTTCAGTATGCTGCAAGAAACACAAAGTGATAAGCACCAATTCTTACATAACAATACTCATGACAAGAATAAAAGGAAAGCTTATAATAAATTAAGGGTGATATATGTGCGTTAACATAAAAGAATAAAAAGCTGACCCCTTCACTTGTTTTAAAACACGCTCCTTCTCAGAGAGAGTTCCTCTTCGAATAGACCATGGTGCCTCGGCCTTGATTAGAGTCGTTGCAACCTGTTTCATAGGCAATACAAAAACATGTTCAATACTCTAGGAAACAGGTCATTGCCAACACACTTTGAACAAGCATTTAATTTTCATCTGAAGGCAAATTTAGTATATAAGCACTCATAAGACAAACAGAAAAAGTTTCTGCAGTGCCAGGACTCGAGAACTTCACAGGAAGGTATCAAAAGAGAAGCACAAGAGCAACAGGTGGAATGAAAACAAGAGAGAGACGAGATTTTTAATCAAAGAAAAATCTTTGACCATGATTCCGAGGACTATGGTAAGCATGAGGAATCTGTGTGGCAGTATCCAACCTAACAGACAATGCAGCCAAGAAACAAAAGCCATTTCAGAAGCTTTCTTCAAAAAACCCTTCCAAACCCCACCACAAACTAGCCACAAAAATAAAACCACCAATCACAAATCACATCAATGAGCACAAATTGGTGGTTTCTATGAAAATAAAGGATGGCTACGGCATACTGAAGAACTTCAATATTTGTTTTGACTTTGCATTCAGGCACAATCTGACCTCAAATACAGGTATCTAAGTAGAGAAGCATACAATACACTAGCTTAACCATGTCACTTGAAAGAAAACACTAGTGAAGTCCAGCTGATAGAAGTAATTTACCCCTTGGTTTGTAGAAATTTGAGCTCTGGCATCTTGCTTATTGTATTGGTTTGCATCTTGTTGCCTGGGGTCAAACCGGCCACCAAAGTCCCTGTCTCTTATTGTCTCCCAGGATCTCTCCTCCGTAGGGGCAGGCAATTGTGCAGAACGATTACGCCAGTCACGGGTATCTAGCTCAGGATAACGACTCTGAGCCTGACTTGGGAGCTACAAAATAACATGTTTTACCAAGTCTTAAGGAAAAAAAAATCCAAAAGTTAAGATAATAAACTGAATCTATGATTAAAGAAACTGCAGAAGAGTTCATCAACAGGTACCCAATTGAAGAAAAAGCAAGTATCAATTCAGAGCACCAAGATGTAATTGTAGATCACTTTGGTAAAAAAAAGAGGTGGGTGATTTATAAATGCAAAACAAACTTACAGTAGTTTCTCCATGACTCCAGGATGGATCTGTACCAAAAAATTCAGCTTCAACTTCTTGTTTCACTTTAAGAATCTCCTCTGGGATGTTTACCACCTACAAAAAGAGAATATTAAGCAAGAATCAAAAGTAACACGTGGACACCAAAGCCAGCATCAGAAGTAAGGTATAGTTAATAAGATGACATGACCATAATCATTGAGAGGAAAAAATTCAATCAAATTAACTTAAAAAAACAGTGGATCTGCTGCATATTAGTTGTATCTCTTGAATTGGTGGGAAAGAAATCAAGTATGAACTGTAAAAGCAATGGCATGTGGTATGAGATTGGAAAAGGTAAAGATTCCTTTAAAGTGTGAGATACTAAATAATGTATTACACATTAAAACAATCAATAAAGATATGAACGACATTTAATAGAGAACACCATAAAATAACATTATCATATGTACTTGCAGACAAGTATATTCGGATGAAGTTTTACCTCCCTCAGCTGAAGAAGTAGGTCTCTGGTATAACGGATCCGCTCACGACCCTCAAATCGAGATTCTCCAGTCTGCAATAAATTACAACATTGAATGAACAGTTGTGGCAAACAAGTGCGATGATTGAAAATTGTCTCTTATTATCAAATTTTAACATATAATAATTTTAAGTAGGATTGCATAGTTGTTCATATCCGCAGCTTCCTTTATGGACATGGTTATACTTATTGCATGCCCACCTAAAGGCTACACTTTGTTTTTACGTCCATATTTACAGCAACCACACAACTTATGTGCAAAGCCAAGAATCAGGACACGAATATCAGCCAAATCACATTTCAGCACACATGGTTTTCCAATCTAGCATAACCTTAAGAATACAAAGATTTTACTTATTATTAAAACGAATTTTTTATCTTTTTGTTCAACAATCCAAGAGTATAAAAAGGAAAATCTTATTAAATCAAGTTCCTTTGCAGAAAAAGAAATAAATCAAAACTATTCTGAACAAGCATTCAATGTGAATCACAATTCTAATACACATACATCTTGCAAGCTCCAAATTTGTGGTTTGAATTAAGTGAATTAAAGTCAATCCTGAAAACATCACACAAATTGAACACAATTCAATTTTGAAAAACATGAACTCAAAAACTACAAGAATCAAGTCTAATACACTAATGTACCATAACAGAAAAATCAGAAACCTTTACCTCATCGATTCAATTAGCCAAGTCCGAAATTAAAAATAAAAATTAAAAAAGCCAGATTTAGATACAACTAAACTAACAGAGTCGTTCAGATATCGACACACCAACACAAACATGGTAAAGATGTGCGATGTACTCACCGCATCAAAAACGAACAAATTAAACAAACTTAGGTCCAAAAAGAATTCAAATCAAATCAAGAAAACCTAGATCTGGAAAGTTATGGCAAATAGAGCTGACCTTGAAGGAGGAAAGTGAAGAAGCAGAAGCACTGCCATGGGGACGCAGCAGCGGTAGATCAGAATTCGCCGCCGCAGATGAATCAAAGCGCGGGCCGAACAATCTGCTTCCGCCGCGAGTGCCACCACCTGGTCTCAAGCTCAAAACTGTCTGATCAGCCTGCATAACTTGCAAATCGAAATCCAACACAGTCCAATTCACCACAAACTTTCTTACTGAAACAAGGAATACCTATATATCTGTATATATAGATATTTATTCGTACGTATATATATACGTAAGGAAAGAGAGATAAAAGGAAGGTTTTTAGAGAGAGAATTTTGGTTTTCCTCTCTCTACAAGGAGGAGGAGAAGAGGTAGAGTCTGAAGAGGAATGGTATATATATGTAGAGAGAGAGGCGTGATGAGAGTAAAACCCTTATTTTGGGTTCGATTTTCAGAGGGTTTTTTGGGAATATCAATTTATAGGACTTACCTTTGTTGGTCGTAGATTTGCGATATAGCAAAATCTGCAGTGAGTTGACATTTTTACCCTTCAATCATCATATCTTACCTATAGAAAATAGGAAATAAAAATAGAAATTTAGGATAAAGAAACATACCCTTCGACATATTCATGAGCTTTCAACACAAAAATTTATCGAGATAAAAATTCAAGTTCGAGTTCGATTTATAAATATGTTTCACTGAATTTGATCAATATGAGAGGGTGTCTCATTAAAGATTTGATCGGAATTCTATTTTTTAACAAATAAATTTCCTATAATTGTATTTTATGTGAATAATCGTGCAACAATAATCTCCAAATTATACACTTAATCTTTTGTATAGGTATTTGCTACTTCATAACATGTTGCCAATTAGATTCTTATACATTGTTCTTTATGTGAATAATTGTGTTACAATAATCTCCAAATTATACTCATAATCTTGTGTAAATGCATCTTTTCACTCGTGTGGATTTTGAAATATATCTTTTTCAATCCGTAATGTTGTAAGAATTAACGCAAAAAAACAAAAAAAAATCAGATATTAAAGTTTCAGAATTATAGTTCCACCAAAGTGAGTTTTCTTGAAAGAAAACAATAAACAAAAGTAATTGCATGCTTGTCTTGAAACCAAATTCATAGAAACTGTTGTGCTATAAAATCGCTTCTCCTCTATAACTGATGTTTTTCTCTCTTAATGTGAATATCTCTTTCAAATGGAAAAAAAATGATATTTATACCTAAAACCGAATTAATTTAACCGCTCCGGAAATATCGTCTCACGAAGCCACTAATACAGAGCGGTTACCCATGGTATAGATCGTGGGCTGGAATGATATGAATCATCTCGCCACCATTCTTGACGAAATGGTATGTTCGAGCTAAGTTAAGCTTCTCCGTTTCATGAATGCATCTCGCAGACTGAGGCAGATCCGAGAATCCCGAAATCTATTATAAGCATGCCGAAATATACTGATATTTATATCTTTGACCCCAGGGGCAGATCTGTACGAGATGATAATTTATATTGTATTTGTATAACAACATCTCGATTACACGCGCCTATATGTTCATTTCGGATTATTAGATGACGACCATATCAACCACTCCCCCCGAAATGATGTGTGTGTGAACACACATCTAAAAATGAGTCAGTTGCTTGCATCTCCCTTTTTTACGGAAAACGAAGCGTCTTTCACACGCTTCGGGGTAAGACACGCGTCCAAACTCTCCCGCCTTGATTAACGAGATTTGAAAATCAAAAAAGGCATCCTCTAATCTGAACCGTTGCCTCATTTCGAAATTAACGGTCAAGATGTTGAGACCTTTCAAATATCAATCAACATCACCTATAAATACTCCCAACATCATACAAACAACACTTTACCCTAATCCTCCTTCTGTCGCTCAAGGATTCTTCTTCTTCAAGCGATTTACAGGTACTCTCTTCTTTCTAACTATTCGCATTTCTGATTTCAATCACTATGGCATCTTCTACTTCCCTCCACTCTTCACATCGTGGATACGACTCAGAGGAAGAAATTGATAATATCCCAGTAGAACTTCCCCGTAATCCGAAAAAGAAAACCCGAACCTCTACCTCGATACCTGATTCAGAAGTTCCTCCCCCGAAAAAATCTCGTAAGAAGTCGGAATCCGAAGTATTCGGTCCACCCAAAATAAACGAGAAACATCTCTCATTGTTGAAACAACTATTGCGAAGTAGATATCATGTGGGTGCAAAATACGAGATAGCTATTCCCGCGACCACAGATAGGCCTCAGAATCCCCCTGAACCTTTTCGTACTTGGTTCCTGGAACATGTTCTTTTAGGCCTAGTTCCGCCAATTCACCCCTTCTTCGTTACAATGGGTAGAGCGTACGGTGTCAACCCCAACCAATTTCATCCTAATTCAATTCGCTATCTTGTCGCCTTTTACATCATATGCAAGTGGATGGGAGTGGAACCTACTTCTCGCAGATTTAAAACCTGCTTTCTGATCCGATGTCCGAATCCCTACCAATTCTATGTTGCCCCACGAGCTCATGATAAAAAGGCGACCTTTTTATCTACAGGTGTCGAGAAAGTGAGCTCGTCTTGGGAAAAATCTTTTGTTTACATAAAAGCCCCTCAAAATAATCCTTTCACTTCACCTCCTTGGGCGACATACTTGAATTCTCAAGCGAATACTCCCAGTCTAGGGTTAGATCAGGCTATTGCCAAGTTGAACACTCTATTTCGGAAAGGGTGGTTCGATATAGTGGGATTAACCTCGGATGCGCTTTTGCTTGCCTATTGGGGATTCTACCCAAATATCGAGATAGTCAGGGGAATTGACTTAGGTTGTATTTAATTTCTTTTATTTACTTTTATTATTATTATTGATCTCGACTTAATTGTGTTTGACATGCAAAAATGTTCGATTTTGTAGATATGTCGATGAATAAGTATTTCTCGTTTATGAATGATGTCCCCAAGGAGACACAAAGTACATTCAGAGCATCTGTACATGCAGTGGATCCCGTTCAGGCACAAGTCAACCGAACAGAAGCAGAATCTCGCTTATCTCCTTCACAAAATCCTTTCATCCTCACCTCCGAGATACCAGTTCCGCCAAATGCTGTAGCTGCAAGTTCATCAGCTCCTATCCGCTTATCCCTTACACCCACTCAAGATCCAGTTGACCTGACTGGGGATGCTGATAACGAGGAAACTGAGAGAGAATCCGCTCTGGTTCGTACAACCCAAAAAAGGAAAGCCGTTTCTTCTCCATCTCCATCTCATTCCATGTCACTTCGCACTCGCTCAAATATTCCCACTGAAGATCATGAGACCACACCAGATAGTACTTATCTTCTTCCCCCTATGCCACTTCCCGAGAAATCCGCACCTGTTCAACCGACCACTTCACAAGGATCTGACAAGGTGACTGAATGCCGAAGACATATTTCTCGTCTGGCTGCGGCACAGAAATATCTCATCTCCTTAGCCAAAGATATGGCAGAAGAAGAGAAGGAAATTGAGCAGTTGCGGGAAGAGAAAGAGACTGTTGAGGAAGATTTCACCGCTTTTCGCAGTAAGATTGACGAACTGTCCTCTAAAGTTGAGAAGGGGGAGGTAGACCTAGCACTGGCTCGATCTGAAGTCGAAAAGAAAGATGACCAACTCCGCACCTTAAATACCGAGATGATAGAGAAGCATAAGGATATTAGAAGTAGGGATCTTCTAATATCGGAACTCCGAAAAGAACTGGAAGAAGAAAAGGAGAAAAGGAAAGTGGAGACCGAGTTTTATTTTCTCGAGGGACGATTAAACGGCCTGAAGATGGGATATCAAAGAGGGTTTTCGGCTTTCCCGGAGAGTGAATGGATGAAGAGGATCGCCGAAGAATATAGATCCAAACTGTTTAATCGGATGTGGGATTCAACATTATTCTTATCCAAGGCTGCTCCGCTAGCGGAATCCTTTTTCGTCGAAGGAGTTCGTGTCTGCCAAAAGAGAGTGAACCAATATCTAGAAACATTGCGGACTCATTTAGCAGCGAATAATCTCTCCTTGCCAGAAGACCCTTTAATCTTTAACTTAACCGAGTTAGGCAGTCAGATATCTCCGGGGCCCCCTCCACACTGGCATGGGGATATGTCGGAAGACGAAGATGTAGAATGGTGGAAAGACTTTCTTGATCAAGCAATCTTGGCCAATCCTCTTTCCGACCCAATTCCTTTGCCTCAGGACTTAATCGGGGAATCTTCCCGAGATGGGACAGAAGGTGATGCCACCATGATCAGTTTACCCGACGAAATTTTCCATCCTGAAGGTCCCTGAGATGTGGGGTTATAAAAAAAAAGATGTTGAACAATCTTCTTTTATCCATGTATAAAGTATGTTAGATATAATGATCTCTTTTGTTGGATTCCTGCTTGAATTCCTGAATCATTTCGAAAGTATGTCGATGTAATTGAATTCGACAAACTCGTTTTTATGACATTTTCCATCTGACTTGCTTGAATTCGCGAGATCTTTTTAATCTAGAAACGGATTTAATTCTTGAATAGTTGATTAATCAACTTCCTAGATCGGATCTGAAAGATCTCGATCTCCCATTTTCAATAGTTGACTGATTAATCAACTCCCTAGATCGGATCTGAAAGATCTCGATCTCCCATTTTCAATAGTTGATTGATTAATCAACTCCCTAGATCGGATCTGAAAGATCTCGATCCCTCATTTTCAATAGTTGATTGATTAATCAACTCCCTAGATCGGATCTGAAAGATCTCGATCTCCCATTTTCAATCCTCGCAGAAATAAACAGCACAAAACACACGATTTACGTGGTTCGATCTCAAATAGTCGAGATCTACATCCACGGAGAGTTTGAAGAGGTTTCACTACTAACCAAGTTCGAACAAAATACATCGTAAAAACTAAACAAAATAATACGAGGAAAAGAAAAATTACATGATGTAACACTGCCCTATGAATAATACTTCTTAAGGTGACTAATGTGTCATGGCCGAGGTAACATCTTTCCTTTATCATCTTGCAACTTATATGCTCATCCGGATAAGATTTTAGTCACTTTATATGGTCCTTCCCATGTTGCTTCCAACTTCCTTTTTTCTCGCAAAGTATCTGTTTGTCGTAGAACCAACTCGCCAACTTGGAAATCTCTTTTCCTCACCTTTTGATTAAACACAGATTGCATTTTCTTCTTGTAAAGATCATGTCGGGCCCTTGCTTCATCACGCTTCTCTTCCAGGAAAATTCTATCCACCTCTAGTATCTCATCATTCTGAATAGGGTCGAAACATACAATTCGCATGGCTTCTCCTTGTATCTCGGCTGGTATAACCGCTTCAGCTCCATAAACCAAACTGAAAGGCGTTTCTCCCGTAGTAGATCTCGGTGTAGTCCGATAAGCCCATAAAACAGAAGGTAACTCCTCAACCCAGTTAGACTTTTCATGCTCTAACCTCTTTTTTATACTGTCCAATAAGATGCGATTGACCACCTCGACTTGCCCGTTAGCCTGAGGATGTGCTACTGCCGTAAAAACTTGTGTGATCTTCATCTCGGAACACCATTCCTTTATCTTCTTGCCTTGGAATTGTGTCCCATTATCCGAGACCAGTATCCGCGGCAGGCCGAAACGGCAACAAATGTTTCGCCAGATAAACTTCATCATCTCAAATTCAGTTATTTTGGCTAAAGGTTCTGCTTCAACCCACTTAGTAAAATAATCAACCGCCACAACTATGAATTGCTTGCTTCCTTTTGCTTTCGGGAACGGCCCAACAATATCAATACCCCACCTCGCGAAGGGACACGGCGAAGTAACTGCAATCAATTCGGCTGCTGGTGTGTGAATCCTTGAACCATATTTTTGACAAGTCGAACATTTTTTCACCATCTCTTCTGCATCTTTCTTCAAAGTAGGCCAATAAAACCCGGCTCGAACAACTTTCCGATCTAACGCTCTAGCCCCTGCATGCTCCGCACATCCTCCTTCATGTAATTCTCTTAACACCATCAAACCCTCCCTATGAGATAGACATCTCGCATCCGTCGGAGAAAAGGTTTTTCGGAAAAGAACGCCATTCAGCAGATAATAGAACCTTGCTCTTCTTTCCATAATCTCCCTTTCTCTAACTGTTCCATTTCGATCTCCCTTCAAATATTGTTGTATCGGGTATCTCCAATCTTCTTCATCTCTTTCTAGGACCATGACATCCTGATCCTTGGGAATTCCCATCACGGTGATATTTCTTTTCGTGCAATCTTGTAACGAATTACCTATTTTGGCTAAAAAATCAGCTTTCTGATTTTCATCTCGAGATATCTGTTCGATCTGTATTTTTTCAAATCTTTTTTCGAGCTCCCTGATTTTCTTTACATATGCCCGCATCCGATCCTCTCTGATCTCGCATTGATTAGCCAATTGTCGAGTAACTAGTTGCCAATCTGACTACACCTTTAGGCACCTTATTCCCGTCTGTTCAGCTAATTTCAATCCCTGTAACAGAGCCTCATACTCTGCTTCATTGTTTGATGCTTTAAACTGGAATTTTAAAGCAAACTCTAACTCATCTTTCTCGGGACTAACGAGAAGTACTTCAGCTCCCGCTCCCAATCGACTTGAAGAACCATCCACATACAACTCCCATTCTGGATTTTCTTTCAACCGAGTTATTTCCTGGATGAAATCGACTAATGCTTGTGCTTTAACTGTTGTTCGTGGCTCGTAATGAATATCGAACTGTCCGAGCTCAACTGCCCATTTCACCATTCGTCCTGAAACTTCTGGTTTCCCCAACACCGAAGTTAGCGGATAATTAGTTCGTACAAGGATGGTAAATCCCAAAAAATACGGCCTCAATTTCCGAGCTGAAATGACCAAAGCATATGCAATTTTCTCAATGTCAGAATATTTCGTCTCTGTACCATGCAACACTCGGCTGACAAAGTAAATAGGATACTGATCTTTTCCTTCCTCGCGAACTATCACCGAGCTAACTGACTCTTTCCCAACTGCCAAGTACACCACCAACGGGGACCCGAAGATGGGTTGCTTCAATCTAGGTAATCCACTTAGAAAATCTTTCAACTGTTCAAAAGCCATCTGACATTCCTCTGTCCACCCAAACTTTCCTCCTTTCCGAAGTATCTTGAAGAAGGGTAAACTACGATCTGCTAATCGCGAAATAAATCGGCTAAGAGCAACTATCCTTCCCGTCAACATCTGAACTTCTCTAATGTTTTTCGGCGGAGTCATATCCAAAATAGCTCGTATCTTGTGTGGATTCACCTCGATTCCTTGCTGAGTAACCATATACCCCAAGAATTTACCAGCCCGAACTCCAAATGAACATTTCGCAGGGTTTAGTTTCATGCCATAATGCCGAATTGTAGAGAGAGTTTCTTCCAAATCTGAAGCATGAGATTTAGCTTGTCTACTTTTCACCAGCATATCATCCACATATGCTTCCATATTTCGGCCCAGCTGATTTTTAAACATCTCGTCTATCATTCTCTGATATGTAGCCCCAGCATTCTTTAATCCGAATGACATTACTGTATAGCAATAAGTTCCTGACGAAGTAATAAAGGAAACATTTGGTCTATCTCCTGGATATAACGCTATTTGGTGATACCCTTGCGCAGCATCCATCATGCTTAGTAGCTCGCACCCCGCAGTAGCATCAACCAGCCTATCAATCAGTGGCAAAGGATAATGATCTTTTGGACAAGCCTTATTTAAATCTCGAAAGTCGATACACATCCTCCATTTGTTTCCAGGCTTGGGTACCAATACCACATTGGCTACCCATTTCAGATATTGTATTTTTTCGATATGCCCAATTTCTAACAACTTCTGCACTTCCCTTTCAATAACTTCGTTCTGTTCTGCTCCGAAATGCCTCATCTTCTGCTTCACAGGCTTAGCATCTGGTCTAATGTTTAACCTATGCATAGCTATGTTGACATCGATTCCAGTCATATCCTTCGGCTCCCAAGCGAACAGATCTGCATTCTTTTTAAGCACCTCGATAAGCTCATTTCGTATCTCCCCCTCTAACTGACTTCCGATACTGACTGTATGACCAGGGTTATCAGGTATCAATTCCACACTCATCAATTCTCCTGGTTCAAATTCCGTAATTCGCGGTTCTTTCCCCTTTCGCATTTCCATCTCCAAGGCCTTATCCACCTCATCTCGTTGTTGAGTTGCTCGTTTTCTGGTTTCTGAATGCCTTATAGCTGCTACATAACATCTCCTAGCAGCTTGTTGGTTCCCCCGCACTATTCCAACTCCCATTGTTTTATCATCTTCATCCTTCACTGGAAATTTCATCATCAAGTGAGCTGGTGAAATGATTGCGGCATAATCGGTTAAGGATGGTCGACCTAAAATGACATTATACTGTGATGGAGTATCTACCAGTAAAAAGGTAACAGTCTTATTCTGCCTCCACAACTCGTCACCCAGCACCATGGGTAATTGTACTTTCCCATATACATTAACTGAATCTCCCGAGAAACCATATAGCGAAGTTCCCACCGGCTTGACTTCTACTGATGATTTCATTCTCTTGAAACAATCCAGAAACATAATATCCACCGAACTGCCAGTATCAACAAAAACTCTTTCTAATTATATCCTCTTATCTCGGCAGTAATCACCATGGCATCCGATTGGGGTGATTGGATATCCACTGTATCATCTTTCCCGAATTCAATAACCGTTTCTTGTAAGATAGTGTGTACACCATGTTTTTGTCGAACAGAATTTAAGCGAGATTTTCTGGCCCGATTCGAATCCCCATCAGTAGGTCCGCCCATAATCATATGGATGGTCGGTCTCTCTTCTCGATTCTGCTGATCTCGACGAGGAAAAGGCGGTGGATGTGGATTTACCCGAGCATTTATCTCCCTTCCCATTGCTCTTGGATCTCGTTGAGATTCCATTCGAACGTTTCTCCTGTAGCTGTTATCCTGACGAGCTCGAGCTACATATCTCGCCAATTTATTATCACGAACCAACCTCTCCAACTCATCTCTTAAATGTGTGCATTCATCAGTGCTATGACCATATTCATTGTGGAACTGACATAACTTACCATTCCCAAACGTCGGAGGATTTCTCGGATTCGGAGCCCACGAAGTCGGCCACTTTAGCTGAGGATGACTCCAAATTTCCATTAACAACTGCCCAGGTGGCAATGTCAACTGAGTGTAAGTATCATACCTAAGACCTCTTTTCATCTCGGTCCGAGTATTTGATATCAATCTTTTACCTCGCAAATCTGTTTCTCTTTTCACTCTGTTCTGGTCTCTAGTTCTCGTCTCCTGAAATGTAGCTGCATCTTTCTTGATACGAAGTGCCTCCTCCAAATTAATGTACTTGGTCGCTCTCTTGAGCAAATCATCAAAATTGTTCGGTACTTTCTTCACCAGAGAAGCATGTAGATCACCTTCTCTCAAACCTTGCATAAAAGCACTAGTAATCAGATCATCTGAAGCTTCAGGATACTCTAAAGCGGCAGATGTAAATCTCTTCACAAAAATCCTTAACGATTCATTCTCCTTTTGTTTTACTCCGAACAGCATTTGAGTCGACTTAACCTGCCTCCGTGATCCTGCGAACTGATGCAGAAATAAAGACGACAACTGATCAAAACTGTGGATGACTCCATCAGCCAATTGACTAAACCATGTTTGTGCGGACTTCGTCAATGTAGTAGCGAAAATTCTGCATTTCACTCCTTCTGTGTAGCGATGCAACAATGCTGTATTTTCAAAATGACATAAATGATCCCACGGATCCGTAGTGCCATCATACTCAAAACTCACTGGTTTAAAGGATGCCGGTAATTCGTCTTCCATTACAACTTCCGAAAAAGGGTTACCTCTCTTACCCCGAGAACTCGACCTGATATTCCTCCTCACCTCTTTGATTTCCCTTTGCACATCCTCTCTCTTAGATAAATTGATCCGTGAATGATCTCGGATCGAAGGAGACACTGAGCGACTCTCTCTCCCATCGAAGGGTCTTTTTTCTCCTCGACTTTGTGTTCGCTGTTTATCCGCATCACCTTATGACTCCAAAGGACGTTTACTCAGAGCCTTTTGTACACCCTTTTGTACTGCTGCAGCAACTATCTCATCCAATTCTCGCTTAGTTAAAATGATAGTATCTTCAAGAGGATGATTCGGAGCAGCATCCGACTCTCCTGACCGATCATTATTTGGTGCAATCCTGGATCCTTCGCCAACTTCTGTTCTCCTTCGAGAGCCTCGTGTATTCACCATGGTAACAATGATATAACAACCTCACGTCTTAGCCTAATATTTCCCACAGACGGCGCCAATTTGTTCTGCTATAAAATCACTTCTCCTCTATAACTGATGTTTTTCTCTCTTAATGTGAATATCCCTTTCAAATGGAAAAAAATGATATTTATACCTAAAACCGAATTAATTTAACCGCTCCGGAAATATCGTCTCACGAAGCCACTAACACAGAGCGGTTACCCGTGGTATAGATCGTGGGCTGGAATGATATGAATTATCTCGCCACCATTCTTGACGAAATGGTATGTTCGAGCTGAGTTAAGCTTCTCGGTTTCATGAATGCATCTCGCAGACTGAGGCAGATCCGAGAATCCCGAAATCTATTATAAGCATGCCGAAATATACTGATATTTATATCTTTGACCCCAGGGGCAGATCTGTGCGAGATGATAATTTATATTGTATATGTATAACAACATCTCGATTACACGCGCCTATATGTTCATTTCGGATTATTAGATGACGACCATATCAGAAACTAACAAAATTCCATTTATTCAAAACAAAGTTAAACTCAATTATGTGTTTGACCATTCCTTCAATTATCCCACCTCTTACAAATTGTGTGATAATTAGAGTTCGAATCCTATATCATACAAGTTTTTTAAACTTTATTCACTCACTTCCATTCCTTTTAACTCATTAAGAAAATGTGTTGGACCCTTTCGATCCGAGTTTGGCTCGACTGAACCCCTAGTCGAGATGAGTCGGGTGCCAACTAGGGTGAGTCGGTTAGGACAGATTTTTCAAGACCAATACGATGCTCGGCCGAGCTGAGGTGGCCGAGCCAAAATATCCGAGAATATCTGAAAACAAAGGAAGTTCAGATGACCAGAGAATCCTTGAAATTTCGTCTAAAATAAGAGCTCAATCGCCTTAGATGTTTATTTCAAGAAGAGATCTTCAAGATCAAGACATCTAAAGAAGGAAACAAATTCAAGATCAAATTATCTATAAAAGATAGAGATAAATAAAGAAATTAGACCCTGATTTTCTCTAGTAATGTATCTTAGGCCTAGTATATAAATAAAGCTTAAACTATCATTGAAAATGATCTGAAATTTGTTGTAACCAAAGCATATCGAGCCATTTTTCTCTCCAGTATTTAATAAATTTCATCCTAACCGGCCATATTAGGCTAGCTAGGATAACTGAGAACATTTGTCTGAGTTCATGTTTTTTTCACTTGCTTAGCTCGATTTATTTGGTGTTTGATCCGAGTTTGTGCTATACAAATTTTGTCGTCAACATTATGTTCAAATCAAAAATATTGTTTCTCTATCCATCATGGGCATGCTTTAAAATATCATCATTGATGTGTAAAGATTTGATCTCTCTACATATTTTGATATGAATTTAATGATAATTATAAAAATCAAGACTGTTTAGCCAAAATGTGGGCAAGATATATGCACTAAAATCTTTAAATAAAAGGTGATTTTCGCTTCTCTACGAATCTACACAAATCAAGGGGACACATGTGATATATTGGGATCTAGATAAATTAATATTGGAAAAGTAAGAAAAATATATTAAAACATAACATTTCATCTAAACTTACACCTTTCATAACACAATAATAACACATTATTTATCGCATCAAAATTATAAAACATCCACTTTTACCGTCACCACGCCTGGTATTTAGCCATGATCCAAATAGGATTCGACATAATCTTATACTACAAGACTATCTTGATGACACACTCGACCTCTTATATTAAAATTAAAAGAATATTTACGATGCTATTGGGAAAAAGAACCCCAACTTAAAACTCCTATTCAAACTGCATATGCATGTATCTTTTGATTAAACCTATGCTTGAATATTGCATTTAATGTAATTGATTGTAAAGCTTTGATTTCATAACTTCACCCATACAAGATAAAAGACCACCAAGGTGTTTCAAAATTCTTACTTTTCCCTAGTACAATATTTGAAGATCAAATATGTTGTCTTTACCTAACGTCATTATTTTCTTCAACATTGACATAAAAATACCACTTCCATGATTTTCCAAGTGATCAAACGAGACTAACTTATTCATTATATTTATTTAATTACAACATTTTACATGCCACCACCATTCACAAAAAAACCACCACCACTCGACAGCAAAACAGAACACACTTAATCAACCTCTTCAATCTTCGGCCCTGCCCCACCACCTCCACCGCCACTGCCGCCACCGCCTCCCGCCATGTCATCATCCATGGGCCCTCCACCACCGCCACTCTGATACATCCTAGAAACAATAGGATTACAAATCCCCTCCAACTCCTTCAACTTATCCTCAAGCTCATCAACCTCGGCCAACTGATTCCCCTCCAACCACTGGATCGCCGCCTCCACCGCCTTCTCCACCGCCTCCTTGTCCCCCGCCTCCATCCTCGCCCCAAACTTGTCGTCCCTCACCGTATTCCTCATGTTATACGCGTAATTCTCCAGCGCATTCTTCGCCTCCACCTTCCTCGTCCTCCGACTTGTACCTCTCCGCATCCTTCACCATCTTGTCGATCTCCTCCTTGCTCAGCCTCCCCTTGTCGTTCGTGATCGTGATCTTGTTCTTCACCCCCGCCGTCTTTGTCCTCCGCCATCACATTCAGAATCCCATTCGCATCAATGTCGAACGTCACGTTCACCTGTGGGACCCCCTCGGCGCCGGAGGGATCCCCGTCAGCTCGAACTTCCCTAGTAGATTATTATCTCGAGTTCTCGCTCTCTCTCCTTCGTACACTTGGATCAACACTCCTGGCTGGTTATCCGAATACGTCGAGAATATCTGCTCCTTCTTCGTCGGAATCGTCGTGTTTCGTGGAATCAACACCGTCATCACGCCGCCAGCTGTCTCCAGGCCCAATGACAGCGGAGTCACGTCGAGTAGCAAGAGCTCTTGAACCTTCTCGTCGCCTTCTCCGGTCAGAATCGCCGCCTGCACGGCGGCGCCGTATGCCACAGCTTCATCTGGATTTATGCTTTTACAGAGATCTTTTCCGTTGAAGAAACCCAGTGGTGATTATAATCAACTCGCTTAGCACTTTGTGATTTTGCCGTTTCTGCTTTGCGTTTTATTTGATCGTATCTTCTAATTTGCTCTTTATATTATTCATCTTTGGATGATCTGTTGTACTTTGAACTTTGTAATGCGAATTCTCTCTGAGTTTGAAGTTGATTTTTAGGGTTTAATTGCTGATTCTGTTCGTGTTTTTGTGCAGATTTGGGTGTTTTTGATCTCGATCTATGCTGAGAGAGAGGCCATTAAAATAGTGAGTAAAGTAAAGATGAAAAATTTGATACAAAACACATTAATATTAATATTAAAAGTAGCATCAATTTGTGGTCTACTTAAATTTTAAATCTTGAAAACTACGTAGATTATTAGATTTGAAAGTGTACACGAATAGAACATGAAAAAAATTGGATTTGGAGTGCTACAAACGAGATGTAATTCTACAAAATGGGCATCGATTCTTCATGTGAAAGCAAATATTCAATGCAGTGAAATTTAGTGTTAGATTGAGTAATGCATTACAGTGCAGAAACAATATTGGCTTCCTTTTTCAACTCTACAACTCAGATTTGTAGTCAAAGTTGATTTGTGCTCGATTTCTTTTTCCATCGATAAAAGTGAAAGTCAATGTTAACTGGAATTGATGTTTGGTTACTATGACAAGTGTAATGGATCTAATCAAGTTGAAATGATTATTTATTCAACCCAACACATTGAGTTCACGTATCTCTTACATGATAATACGACACTTGTATATGACTGAAAGGTTCTGGTGGAGATAACACGACACTTGTATATGACTGAAAGGTTCTGGTGGCTCAGAAAATTCCTGCAAGACTTAAAATCAAATGAACAGATTATTAATATTGTTTCAAATGTCACAACATTTACCAAAACATTCAGACACTTAGTATAATCAGAATTTGCAGCGGAATATAAAACCAAACAAGAACAAGAGATTTATCCACAAGTATATAAAAATACTTGTGGAACGCCAACAGGGCAAAAAACTTTATTATTACAGGAGTAATTACAAAACAATCACAAAGAGATCTTATGAAAGAATCTCTTTGAAAAAGAAAACAAACACTCAAAGATTATCTCTCGACTTTCTAAGAATGTTAAAACCTTCTATAGAGTTTACAAGGCAACTCAACTAGATTCTAATGAAGAAAAGACTCTATCAAACAGAATGTTGTCACTGATATTCCAACATTCAATTGCCTTGAAAGTAGTCCTTATATCTCACTCAATATGTTCTATACTATATGTTGGAAAGTGGGATCTGGTCTAAGATAAAAGTAAGTGAACAGTGGCAGATGATACCCAAGATGTTGCCACAACACTTGAAACAACACTTACTTTAAAAAGAGTTTGCAGCGGAAAAATAAAAGATACTCAGAGATATAACTTTTCAAGATATATATAAATATATATCTTGAGGTGCCTTAGGCAAAATATTATTCACAAGAAAAGTGAATACAAGTGAATTCCAAAAAATAGGAAAATCCTACAAAACTAGAATTCACAAAAGATCAAAAAGATCTAAGTGAAAAACTCTCCGAGTACAAAAAGCGCTCAGCTCACACTAAAAGACTCTTGGAAGAATACTTGAATATGCAAGAATGTTTAAGCTCCAAGGATGAGTTACAAGACAAAGTAACTCTCCTATTTATAGACATTCTTCCAAGCTAACCAACATAACTACTCTCCTAAAAAGTAGCCTCATGTGATCATGTGTACTTGCTCAGCACGGTCTCCTAAAGTGCATGAGAAATTCTCTCCACGTTGTTACTTCATTGCTCAAGCTAATTTGACCCAGTCTTCATTGCTTGCTCAAGACTTGTTGACTCAGTCTTCCCACGCAGAGTCTTCATTGCTTTAAGCTCCAGTTAGTTGCTATTTTGTTGCTAGTGCTCTAGACTTGGTCCACACTCTTAGTTCACTTATACTCTGACCTGCAAAAATAGTACAGACAAAATACACATGCAAAACACGTGGTGAATTGTGAAGAGGGACAAAACAGTTAAGAATGTTGTCACGGATGTTGGGCAACATTCTAACCAACATTTGGTTTCTGGACAATAATAAAATGTTGACTATTTAGTCAACTAAAGTCCATCTAACAATCTCCCCCTTTTTGTCTTTCTTCACAAAACCAATGAACTTCAGCATATGCGCATCCAAGAATATACTTAGTCACAAAAAAGTAAAGATGAACTATGATGTTAAAAAAAACGAACTTCTCCTGCAAATCAAAACAACCAGAATATTATCAAACAGAAAAGTAAGTCAAACAAATATCCAATAAAGAGTGAGATCAACACCAAAAGTGAGCTCAACTCCAATAAATTTGACATACAAAAATTCTAGTGTTTGAAATAAAACAAAAACAAGAGATAATCAGCAGCAACAGCTTAGCTTCAAGCAAGCAACATCAGCAGCAACAACTCAGCAACAACTCAGTCATCTTCACCATCCATCCTGGATCCAGATGTGCTTGCAGCACTCTTTCTCAACTCTGTCAAACCAGCAGCAGCCTCCTCATCATCTTCATTTTCATCATTCTCCTCATCTCCCCCTTGATCATCTCCCCCTTGATCCTCATCTTCTCCCCCTTTTTGTGAAGAAAGAAGATGTTGAAATACATCCCTGAGATCAGTCAATTCCTTGATCTGAGTAGTGAGCTTCTGAACCTGTGCCTTCAAGAAGGAATGAGTAAAAACAGATTGCAAAGTGTTGCCCGAAATGTTGCCAACAGAATGGACAACATCTGGCACTGGATCAGAGGAACCCCAGGGCAAATCCACCACTCTGTCTCCTTGAAGCAAATACTTGTTCACTGTAAAAAGCTCAGGAATAGAACTAATATGATCTGATCGAGTAGGAGTGAAACCTTGAGATCTCAAAACCAAATAAATCAGGGAAGGATAAGGTAAACATCCTTTGTGACTCCTCTCAGCCTCCTTTGCAGTTTGACCAAAAACTAACTGCCCAAAGTTAATTTTGTACTTGGAGCCAAGCTTATACAGTAACATAGCCTGATCTAATGTTACTACATTTTCATTTCTAGTGGGCAACCAATTATGTATGGTCAACTTATGCAAAACAGCATACAAAGAAATCAGACTTCTCCTCGGCAATACCACCCACAACAGTAGAAGTGGAACAAGATTTTTTAGACAAAACCTTCTTCCTATATAATCGGGTGGATGAACGATGCGAAGAAGTCGTTTGTTGTCGTTTGGCTAAGGAAGCAATGTCAACCTCATCATCGAGCTCTATGGGATTTTCCGCCTCACCTGGGTACATAACCTCAAGTGGCTCTGGCTGCACCTCAGTAGAAAGAGAAAGAGGATGTGGTGTATGAGATGGGTTGGAATCAGATGTTGCGGGAGATGTGGGAACACTTGTAAAGGCTTTTGACTTCGAATCCATGGTTTCAGAGGAGAAAAAAGGGATTTTAGGGTTTTGCTGGAATTTGGGGATTTTGGTAGAATAGAAAACGAGAGGAGGAAGACGTAAATGAAGGGAAGGAATAGGGCTCAGTGTAGCACACAAACTCACGATATCAAACCCTCAAATATATAGCCAAGAAAAGATTTGATGATGGATTCAAAACATATCAAAAAAAATATGCGCAAATCCAAATCAAATCAAGATGAAAAGGCTATCAACACGATAACACAGACTCCCCCGAAAACTAACCCCCTAAAAACAAGCAACAAACCACGAAAAGAAAGCAACAAAATAACACATAACTATTATGATGAAATCTATAATATTTAGCCAATTTATACACTTAATTAATTATAAGCTCTTTTATATTAGGACATAGCTCACAAATAATTCCTCAAAAACTTATTAGAGATAGGTACAGACACAACTGAACACATCATAGTAGCGAGCTCTGTGTGTTCCAGTTTTCCCATCCTTAATTAGATAGCATAGATAGATACAGCACACCTGAATACATCATGGTTGCGAGCCCTGTGTATCCCAGCTTCTCTATCTTAGAATATGAACCAAAAATCTTAGGATGAGTGTAGTCACAACTGAGTACAATGTGGTGATGAACCCCATGTACCCCAGCTTTCCCATCTTATCTCTTAAGCAAATATAGACGAGTCAGACACAACTAAATGTATCGTGGTAGCGAACCCCGTACACCTCAGCTTTCCCATCTTTAAATAAAAAAAAGAGGAACAAAAGTGGCTTTCGAAGGATTTAAGAGCTGTCAAATTAACTTATAGTATAATATGGCTGAAGAAGATAACATCACAAAAGCATGTGTACAACCAAGACAACAAAAAAACATAAGCAAAAAAAAAAAAATGCAGACGCAGATGTTGCCCAGAATGTGTGGCAACATCTTCAAAAACACTCTTACATGATGCACAAACCAAGGGATTTTTTAAGACTGAAAAATCTCTCATTGTTTAGAGCTTTTGTAAAGATGTCAGCAAGCTGATTATTTGTTTCCACATACTCTAAATGAATAAGATCTTGTTCAACCATATCCCTAAGAAAATGATGTCTAATATCAATATGTTTTGTTCTAGAGTGCTGAACAGGATTCTTAGAAATATTAATGGCACTCAAATTATCACAAAACATGACTAAAGTGCTAGTGTGCAGACCATAGTCATCAAGCATGTGCTTTAACCAAATAAGTTGAGCACAACAACTCCCAGCCGCTACATATTCAGATTCGGCGGTTGAGAGAGACACGCAATTTTGCTTGCGACTATACCAAGATACCAGATTATTACCCAAGAAAAAACACCCCCCGCTAGTACTTTTTCTATCATCAAGATCTCCTGCCCAGTCAGAATCACTAAAGCCAACAAGATTGGTGTTAGTATCCTTTGAGTACCAAAGACCTAAATCGGGTGTACCAGCTATATATTTGATTATTCGTTTAACCGCATTTAAGTGTGCTACTTTGGGGTTGGCTTGGTAACGTGCACACAAACACACACTGAACATAATGTCAGGACGACTAGAATATAGATAAAGCAAACTACCAATCATGGACCTGTATAGAGTAGGATCAACATCTTCTCCCATACTTTCTGAGCTTATCTTTTGGGATGAACCCATAGGGGTCTTCATATGCTTAGAGTTATCCAGTCCATACTTCTTGATCAAATTTCTGGCATATTTGCTTTGGGTTATGAAAATCCTATCATCCTTTTGTTTCACCTGTAAACCCAAAAAGAAGGTTAGTTCACCTATCATACTCATTTCAAAAGTAGAGGACATGGCTCCAACAAAGTTATCTAACATTGCTTTTGATGTAGCACCAAAGACAATATCATCAACATATATTTGAGCTATACAAATATCAGTCCCCGATTTTTTAATAAAAAGTGTGCGATCAGCCTCTCCTCTAGTGAACCCAAATTGAAGTAGAAAATCAGTTAACCTTGCATACCATGCTCTTGGAGCTTGTTTCAAGCCATAAAGTGCTTTATCAAGCTTATAGACATGATCTGGGTTAAAAGGATCTTCAAACCCTTTAGGTTGAGCAACATAAATCTCTTCATCCAAGTAACCATTCAAGAATGCAGCTTTAACATTCATTTGATGTAAAGTGAGCTTTAGATAACAAGCAATTGCAAGTAAAAGTCTAATAGACTCAATCCTAGCCACAGGTGCAAAGGTTTCATCAAAGTCAACCCCCTCAACCTGTGTATAGCCTTGAGCTACTAGTCTAGCTTTGTTTCGAACAATAATGCCACTTTCATCGGTTTTGTTCTTAAAAATCCACTTAGTTCCTATAACATTCGTATTTGAAGGTCTAGGAACCAGGGACCATACATTATTCTTGGCAAATTGTTCTAACTCTTCTTGCATAGCCATTATCCAAAAATTATCTTTTAAAGCTTCATTAGCATTCTTAGGTTCAAAGTTAGACACAAAGCAAGTAAATTTTACCTCAGAGAATATTGTTGACATACATACATGACTCACCATCTCTCGGTAGTTTCTCCTTTTACCTCGAGTTCTTATACCTTCATTTACTTGTCCTATTACTTGTGAACTTGGATGAACATTCCTTATCCTTGAGGGAGGATCCCTTCTTACTTGATCGAGCACAGTTTGTTGTTGTTCAGTTTCTTGATCACTGGACTCTTCTGATCTTCCAGTGGCAGATGTTGGAGCAGATGTTTCCTCAACATTTTGGACAACATCTGTCACTGTTATATCTTCAGTTTTCTCAACTATGTCCAGTATTTTGCCATCATCTTCCTTTCCTGTAATATCAAGTAGATCATCAAAAATAACATTGACCGTTTCTTGGACAGTCTTTGATCTCAAATTATAGACTCTATAAGCATGACTGTTTTGTGAATAACCAAGAAACACTCCCTTATCACTTTTGGAGTCAAATTTGCTCAATTGATCTCTGTCATTTAAGATGTAACAAATGCAACCAAATATGTGAAAATAAGCTAAGTTAGGCTTCTTCCCATTCAGGATTTCATATGGAGTCATTGAGGTACCTGGTCTTAAATATACTCTGTTAGAGATGTGACATGCTGTGTTTAGAGCTTCTGCCCAAAATCTTTTAGAAAGACTTTTTGAACTAAGCATAACTCTAGCCATTTCTTGTAAGGTTCTATTTTTCCGTTCAGCTACTCCATTTTGTTGTGGAGTTTTGGGGGCTGAGAATTCTTGAAAAATTCCTTTCTTCTCACAAAAGTTAGTGAAGGAATTATTCTCAAATTCTCTACCATGATCGGATCTAATGCGGAAAATAGGTGAGGAAAACAAATTTCTAATCCTAGCATGTAACACCTTGAACATGTCAAAAGTTTCAGATTTTTCTTTCAAAAAATATATCCAAGTATACCTTGAAAAATCATCCACAATAACAAAAGAGTATCTCTTACCTCCCATGCTGTCTACCTCAATTGGACCCATAAGATCCATGTGTAACAATTGAAAGCAATGAGTTGTACCTGATTTTTGACCATCAGGATGTGTTGCATTGTGTGAAACTCTAGTTTGTTTACCTTTAAGACAATCTTCACACACAATTGTACCTGCCTTATTCAATTTGGGAAGACCTCTAACAGCTTCAAACTTGATCAATCTTTCAAGATTCCGATAGTTCACATGGCCTAATTTCTTATGCCACAAAGATGTGTCATCCAATTTTGAATGTAGACAAGCCATTTGTTCTTCAACTAAATAGCAATTGTCTTTTGATCTAGTTCCTGTCATGACACAAGCATCATCATTAGCAAAAACTTCACATGAATTCTTATTGAATTTTACCTGTAGGTTATCATCACAAAGTTGGCTTATGCTGATCAGATTAGCCGTAAGACCATTCACATGAAGCACATTATTTAAGGAAGGAAATCCAGGTACGTTAAGCCTTCCTTTTCCAATGATCTTTCCTTGAGAACCACCTCCATAAGTAACCATTCCACCATTCAAAGAAACATAATCTTTCAGGAAATTCTTTGTTCCCGTCATGTGACGTGAACATCCACTATCAAAGTACCATGAACCTGAAACATTAGTTTTTAAAGCAGTATATACTACAAAACAGGTTTCAACAGATTTAGGCACCCAAGCCTTTTTGCAGACAGCCTTAGATCTTTTCTGTTCTGAGATGTTATCTGAAGTGTTTGACAACACTTTAGGCAACATCTTTTGTTTTAACAGATTCCTTTTATACTTAAAACAGTAAGGCTTAATGTGACCAGGTTTAGAACAGAAATCACAGATAAACTCTACTTTTAAAGATTCTTCAGAACATTCTATCTCTTTTGAAGTGTTAGAATTCAAAGGTTTATCACATGCTGGCACAAATTTGCTTGCAAAGCTTTGGTAACCTAAACCAAAAGTACCAGTCTGATTCAAGTTAAGAACTTCATTCAATTTTGCTGTTCCTTTGTTTAACTTAGAAAAGGTGGCTTCGGCTGACTCTACCTTAGACATGAGATTTGAAATTTCAATATCTTTTTTAGTAAGCATTACCTCAAGTCTTGTTAGAGTGTCCTTAAGATCATTGTTCTCATTGGATAATTTATCTACACTCTTCTTCTCCTTTTTCCATTCTTTCAGCAAGGCCGTGTAGAGTTCTTGCATTTCTCCAATCAAATCATCATTCTCCAAGTCTTCCACGTCTTGATCACCTGTATTAGCAACAACGGACCCATGAAAACAGTTTACATCTGAGTAATCAAAGAACACAGACCTTTCAGTTTCGGCAGTATCAGATGTTGGAGAAAATGTGCCAACATCCCAGCCAACATCTTCACTGTCTGATAAAGATTGCTCATGTATAGTGGCCATCATTGCTGTCGAACTCTTTTCAACCTCTTCATCATCTGATTCATCATCACTTAAAGAAACCCAAAAAGTCTTACCATGTTTCCTTAGAGTATTTGCACATTCATTAGCATAATGACCCCAACCGGAACATGCACGACATTGAATTTTTTCAAGATGTTTGGGATCAAATTTTGAGACATCAGAATTTCTTCTAGTGACACCTTCCTGTTGAGATTGAAAAGTTTTCTTCTGATTTTGGAAAACATTTTTGGTATACTGTTCTTTAGGCTTGAAAAACATTTTTTCTTTATTAATTTTTCTTACCATGGCATTGTACTTACGAGTAATTAAGGCTACACTAGCTCCTTCTCCTATCTCTTCCAAATTCTCATCCTCTTCCTCTGGAATACCATCGGAGGATTGAGCTTGAAGAGCCACACCCTTGCCCTTAAAATTGTCCTTTTGAGACAACATATTAACCTCATAATTCTTTAAAATATTCATAAGAGTATTGAGATCCATGGAAGCAAGATGATGAGCTTCTTCTATAGCAGAGACTTTGAGATTATACCTTTCGGGTAAAGTACGAATGACTTTGTACACCAAATGCTTGTTTTGTATAGGTTCACCAAGCATTTGACATTCATTGGCAATGTCTATTACCCTCTCAAAGTAAGACGTGATTTCCTCATTGTCTTCCATCCGGAGCCTTTCGAATTGACTGGAAAGTATCCTTAATCTTGTCTCCTTGACACTTGCATCACCCTCACAATGCCTTTGCAAGATATCCCAAGCCTGTTTAGAAGTAGCAAAGTTTTGAATTAGTTTGAACATATGCATGTCAACCCATGAAAAAATGGCGTTGAGAGCTTTTTCATTGCTACTAGCGTCATTGATTTCAGTTTGAGTCCACTCCGATTCCGGTTTGTCTGCGACATCACCATCCTCATCTCGAGTAGTTTTTGGAACAGTATAACCATTAATTACCGTCTTCCATGCACGATAATCAATTGATTTGATATGTGCACGCAAGCGAATTTTCCAAAAAGCATAATTATTTGGACCATCAAGAACGGGAAGTCTCCCAAGATTGGGATTTGCAGGATCCATATCCAAGCTAACCAGACCCAACCACTCAGTGTATCGAGGGTTGGCTCTGATACCACTTGTTGGAAAGTGGGATCTGGTCTAAGATAAAAGTAAGTGAACAGTGGCAGATGATACCCAAGATGTTGCCACAACACTTGAAACAACACTTACTTTAAAAAGAGTTTGCAGCGGAAAAATAAAAGATACTCAGAGATATAACTTTTCAAGATATATATAAATATATATCTTGAGGTGCCTTAGGCAAAATATTATTCACAAGAAAAGTGAATACAAGTGAATTCCAAAAAATAGGAAAATCCTACAAAACTAGAATTCACAAAAGATCAAAAAGATCTAAGTGAAAAACTCTCCGAGTACAAAAAGCGCTCAGCTCACACTAAAAGACTCTTGGAAGAATACTTGAATATGCAAGAATGTTTAAGCTCCAAGGATGAGTTACAAGACAAAGTAACTCTCCTATTTATAGACATTCTTCCAAGCTAACCAACATAACTACTCTCCTAAAAAGTAGCCTCATGTGATCATGTGTACTTGCTCAGCACGGTCTCCTAAAGTGCATGAGAAATTCTCTCCACGTTGTTACTTCATTGCTCAAGCTAATTTGACCCAGTCTTCATTGCTTGCTCAAGACTTGTTGACTCAGTCTTCCCACGCAGAGTCTTCATTGCTTTAAGCTCCAGTTAGTTGCTATTTTGTTGCTAGTGCTCTAGACTTGGTCCACACTCTTAGTTCACTTATACTCTGACCTGCAAAAATAGTATAGACAAAATACACATGCAAAACACGTGGTGAATTGTGAAGAGGGACAAAACAGTTAAGAATGTTGTCACGGATGTTGGGCAACATTCTAACCAACATTTGGTTTCTGGACAATAATAAAATGTTGACTATTTAGTCAACTAAAGTCCATCTAACACTATACTCTTGGATCTCTCTGGAAGTATCTCAATCTGTAGTCTGGATGGTGCTATTTATAGACTCAGCAGATTGTGCTCATTGTCCATGATCTATCCATGATCTTTATCCATCTTGTCCATGATGTTCCACTTCTCTTCATCTTTATGGAATTGATCCACTTTCACCATTCTTCTGTTCTGCACGTCTTGATCTGTGTTTCACATTCCTTTCCATATTGTTTTCCACGTGTTTTAATTCCTGCAAAAGAGTAATAAACAAAGCAAGAAACAAACTCCTAGATTGTAGGGGAGACTTAATCAAAAAGACTTCTTCAAGTCTTTAAACTCTTGGATAACAAACCCTACAAAATCTCAACAACCAAATCAAGAAAATATATCAAATATATCAATATATTAAAATTAAATATGGTAATAAAATACCAAAACAAAGACAAAATTAATTAGTGTTAAAATTTAACACTAAGAGACTGTTCGAAACAACAACAACAAATGAACTTGAATTAATGGAAATGGAGGCTGCTACAAACATGTATGGGATTATTTATAAATAAAATAAAAAATACATCAACTCATATATGTATATTCGCATTGAGCAGAAAAACACCAGAATTGACATAATTAGCCAATTTCTCTATAACAAACAACGATTTTCGTGTTAAATAATATATCAGTAATGGCAGTCATAAACTCACAACCAAGGACGAAAATTTCAATTTCGATTTCGATATAAATTTCGATACATTGATTTTACGGAAATTTCGGTGAAAGTTTCGATTTCGGTGGAAATTTCGGAAAATTTAGAAAAATGTCAGAAACTTTGTTAAAATTTGGGAATTTAGATATGATATTTTATAGAATATTATAACTAACATTAATACATATATTCAACTTAAAATTTCAAACAAAATGACATATTTACAACCAATATTGGAATTAACTATTATTAAAATGTTATCTGATATAATAACATGAGAAATTCAAAATAATTGAATACATTATTACTATAACCAAAAAGAACTTATAGGAGCTTCGAATGAATAAGTTGACATATCATCTTGATTTAAACAATATTGATACCAGCTAATGACATTAGACTGATTTTGAGTGCAATCATGAATATGCCATTCATATGCCCTTTGAGTGCAATCATGATTATGCCATTCATATGCCCCTCTGTGAGCCATCTCATCTTTTCAATTCGTGAGCCATTTACGATAAATATGTAAGAAAATTATTTGATTAGTTATACACGTTATAATTATAATGTGCAAAATACAATTTTATCCCTTAAAAAATTGGTGTAAGTCATTATAAAATATTATAATTATTTGGGGTAAGAAAAACAAAAATTTCACCGAAATCGAAATTGAAACGAAATTTACCGAAATTTCGAGATTTTCAAACATTTTATACTATAACCTCACCGAAATTGAAATCGAAATCGAAATTCACCGAAATTTCGGCGAAATTTCAGTGAAATACTGACAAAATTTATTCAACCCCGTTTCAATTTTGGTGACTCAAAATTAGCAAAATTTCGGTGAAATTTCACGTAATTTTTCCCCCTGCTCACAACTTAAGCACACAATGCACAACCAAAATCTTTCAATAATCTAACTTTTCCTCTATTTGATACACTACTATTACCTCCTGAAAAATATACAACCCAATTCTTCTCTGTTCCATCATATCTCCATCTCGAGTGCTCGTTTTTTGACAACGTAATTAGAAGCACCTGGGGAACGCAAGAAAAAGAGCGGATACTTCTCCAGTGAGGTTACACGGCACTCAAACGAGTGAGATCTAGAATAGGCTCTCACAGGCAGCGATATCAGCCACCTGTGAGTCCAGCAACTCCTTCCCACCTGGGCCCGAGCTAACAACCTTCATCACTGCAGCGAATAGGGCCTTTTGGTAATAGTCATCTCCCACCTTAGCCAGGATCTCCTTCACAACCTTGAAGTCCAATGCTTGTTCCAACACAAGTTTCCCGATAATCTCACCGAAATTAGCTGGCGCTTTTGGCAAGTCAATAGCAAGATCTTCGAGTAAGGCTGCATAGAGGAGACAACCGGTGCCAATGTCATTTGCGTTGATAACCTTCTTGGCAAATAAGTATTCAAGAAGCTTTCCAACGGGTTCTACACAAGGGGGGCTTTTCTCCAATCCGAGTGAAATGGCTTCCTTGACAAATTCAGAATGATAAGCAGGGGACTTCAATTCTTCGACGCATTGCAATGCTTCATCAAGGAGTCTGACACTGAAGTATTCCTCCAAGAGTGAAATCGTCTTTCTCTTGAGCTCGACCAGGTTCAATTTCGCTGCTGGAGGTGATGGTTTGTTGGTAACTGGAGGGGTAGATACTATTGGAGCCTGTTTTGATGGAGTGGGTGCTTGAGAGACGGGGTCCAGAGCTTGTCCTCCGTAATTAGTTGCACGAGCAGAGCTATCGGCACCCTGCAAGAGGACACTGGTTCGGCTACCCACCAAACCACTGGTTCCTTGAGGTAGAAAGCGCTGGTTCAGTGATGGAGACTTCCCCACAAGTGGTTGCTGAACACGAGCAGGAGTTTGAACCATTGAACCATCACCCTTTGGCATAGATCGTGATCTAGGAACTTCCCAATTATCATTATCGATTCCGGGCATCCCGGGCACCTTTCTTGTTCCTGGCATCCCGGGCATCCCGGGCATCATACCACCCAAACCAGCCCTATTCATTGGGAAGCCAGTAGGACTAGTGTTCCCTTGACCCCCAGATGCATTGGCTCGACTATTTCTAATGCTAGCAGTAGCACCAGGACGCAACCCAAGATTTTTCTCAGCTTCTGAATGGATCTCATTGATGGTTTTCGCTTTCACCTGGTAAATCAGAAAAGGAACCCCATAAATATACTTTTGAAGGGAAAAAAATACAGCTGAAGTGAGAATATGAGCTTAGAGAGATACCTCTTCCCGCCTTGGGACCCAATTGTTAGTACGCAGATCTAGGACATCACGTATCAAAAACCTAAGCCGTGCAGCCAGCTGAGGGTTTGTTGACAATTCTTTCAAGCGATTGAAATACATATCATTAATACGCTTTGATTTTTGGTTCTCATCGAGCTGTTTCCCAATTGTGACAAAGAACTGGCATATGGCCTCAACATTCTCCTCTTCCGGACAACTCGTAGTGTCCTGTCCCAAGAGTTCCTGCTCAAAATATGCCATGCATCACAACATGTTGCCAATGATAAGATGGGGAAAAAAAAAGGGAGACATGCACACAAAATAAGACAGATAGGGTGACTGACAGAACCTGAACAATGTGATGAACAATCTTCTCTGGAACCATCCTCTGCAAGAAACACAAAGTGATAGGCACCAATTCTTACATAACAATACTCATGAAAAGAATAAAAGGAAAGCTTATAATAAATTAAGGGTGATATATGTGCTTTAACATAAAAGAATAAAAAGCTGACCCCTTTAAAAAACGCTCCTCAGAAAGAGTTTCTCTTCGAATAGACCATGGTGCCTCGGCCTTGATTAGAGTCGTTGCAACCTGATTCATAGGCAATACAAAAACATGTTCAATACTCTAGGAAACAGGTCATTGCGCCAACACACTTTGAACAAGCATTTAATTTTCATCTGAATGTAAATTCAGTATATAAGCACTCATAAGACAAACAGAAAAAGTTTCTGCAGTGCCAGGACTCAAGATTGGAAAAAGTAATGATTCCTTTAATTGTGAGATACTAAATAATGTATTACACATTAAAACAATCAATAAAGATATGAAAGACATTTAATAGAGAACACCATAAAATAATATTAACATATGTACTTGCAGACAAGTATATTCGGATGAAGTTTTACCTCCCTCAGCTGAAGAAATTGGTCATAACGGATCCGCTCACGACCCTCAAATCGAGATTCTCCAGTCTGCAATAAATTACAATATTGAATGAACAGTTATGGACATGGTTATACTTATTGCATGCCCACCTAAAGGCTACACATTGTTTTTACATCCATATTTACGGCAACCACACAACTTATGTGCAAATCCAAGAATCAGGAAGCGAATATCAGCCAAGTCACATTTCAGCACACATGGTTTTCCAATCTAGCATAACCTTAAGAATACAAAGATTTTACTTATTATTTAAACGAAATTTTTATCTTTTTGTTCAACAATCCAAGAGTATAAAAAGGAAAATCTTATTCAATCAAGTTCCTTTGCAGAAAAAGAAATAAATCAAAACTATTCTGAACAAGCATTCAATGTGAACAACAATTCTAATACACATATACATCTTGCAAGCTCCAAATTTGTGGTTTGAATTAAATGAATTAAAGTCAAGCCTGAAAACATCACAGAAATTTAACACAATTCAATTTTGAAAAACATGAACTCAAAAACTACAAGAATCAAGTCTAATATACTAATCTATACTATACTAATGGCAGGTAAATTGGAAAAATTTACTTTATTTCCGCTTTCCCGCTAAAAAATGTCATCATAATACTTACTGTGTAAATAATTTTTTTTTAATTTCATTTTGATTTCTAAATAATTTTGAGTCAGACTTCTTCATTAAGCCATTTGATGAGGCTTCCTCTTCAAGTCATTTGAATGAGGTTTTCTCTCCAAACCATTGTACTATATAAGTTTTAAGTGGTTGATTTGAATATATATTGAACAATTGAGCAATTGAGCAAGAAAAGAAATAATGAAGATGAACATTAAGCTAAAAATAAGAAGAAGATTCGTGGGGCCTCAAAATGTCAAAATAAGAAGAAAAATTAGAGATAGAAGCCATCATTTACATATCAACTAAAGAATGAAAATGAAGAAATAAAGAAGGAAAAAATGGGAGTACGAAATGCACGAAAATGAAGCTACTCTTTGCTGATTAAATGATGATAAAGATTTACGATTCGTAGTTTATAAAATATTTTCAAAAGAGTTGAAACTCTGACGGTATTGGTGAGCTATCATATTACAATAAAAAGAAATATAAAAATATCAGATACTCTATTGCAAATGAAAGAATGAAGAAAGAGTGAGTACATAAATCAGATTTGAAGAAAAAAAAAAGATCTCAATAAGTAGAAGAATGAAGATTGAATCGCCACTGTTTAGGAATAATGGAAATCTGTAGAAGGAATGAAGATTATGGTAATTGTGTATACTTATTTAATGGGTAGTGAATAAATTTATTGGGCCAATTAAATTAAAAGGGTCCTATAATAGCTATTAAAAAATTAATTCTTAAAAAATATAAATATCAACAAATAAGATCTTTAAAAATATTTAATAATAATAATGATAGTACTAATGGTTTTTTTTTTCTAATTTTGTCGAAATCAATAAAAAAATTTAAATAATCTTATAATTTTTTTTGATTGGATGCAATAAAAAATTGTTAAGAAACTCAAAATTTGTTTAATACTATTTTAAAATATAATAATAAATTAAATTAGCTATAAATTTTTAAATATTAGTTCAAATTTGAAATAACTACCCTTATTATATTTTCAAAACGCTTATAATTAGTTATATTGTATTATCAAATATGATATAAACCACGCAAGATGCGCAAAGGGCGGGTGCACTGCCAGTGTACCAAACAGAAAAATCAGAAACCTTGACCTCATCGATTCAATTAGCCAAGTCCGAAATTAAAAATAAAAATTAAAAAGCCAGATTTAGATACAACTAAACTAACAGAGTCGTTCAGATATCGACACACCACCGCATCAAAAACGAACAAATTAAACAAATTTAGGTCCAAAAAGAATTCAAATCAAATCAAGAAAACCTAGATCTGGAAAGTTATGGCAAATAGAGCTGACATTGAAGGAGGAGAGTGAAGAAGCAGAAACACCGCCATGGGGACGCAGCAGCGGTAGATCAGAATTCGCCGCCGCAGATGAATCAAAGCGTGGGCCGAACAATCTGCTTCCGCCGCGAGTGCCACCACCTGGTCTCAAGCTCAAAACTGTCTGATCAGCCTGCATAACTTGCAAATCGAAATCCAACACAGTCCAATTCACCACAAACTTTCTTACTGAAACAAGGAATACCTATATATCTGTATATATAGATATTTATTCGTACGTATATATATACGTAAGGAAAGAGAGATAAAAGGAAGGTTTTTAGAGAGAGAATTTTGGTTTTCCTGTCTACAAGGAGAAGGAGAAGAGGGCTCATTCCATGCTACATGTTATGGTAATACCATAACCTGTCAGAATGGTGATACGTGGAATGCCTTTTACTAAAGCAATAAAGTACTTTTTTTTAGAATTGACCATTATATGAGTAAATGACCGTGGTTATTCTCCCACCTAATTACTCTTGAAGAATTCTTCATCCAAATAATAAAAGAAAATAAAAATTATAGGTAGGTGTAATGTAATAAATTTTTTTTACCCAAACAGTAAAAGAAAATAAATTTTTTATGTTAGGTGTAATGTAATAAATTTTCTTTACCTAAATAGTAAATAAAAATTCTCTCCACCGTAAAAATTCTCTCCACCATTGTTGTAATGAAAAGAAAATGAAAGTCTATCTCCTACAAATGTAAGTTAGGTTCGTCGGACTCAGTCGGACATCGACAATTCTTGGAGCTTGTTGGATATTTGTTGAAAACTTCCACTCAGGTCTCTTTCTATACTTAAATTTTTTTGTTACATATTATGATGTGTAATATCATGAGCTAGTAATTATCAGTCTATTAACTTTGTATAGATTTTAAATAAATTCAAACTAGATCTAGAATTAATATTGAAAACTTTATGCATTTTTAATAATATTATATTTGATTTTATCTTTGAGCAGATTAGATTGTTTGAAATAATGTATTTGTATTTTACAATAGCAATGAGAAACATGCAGAATTATTTTTAGAGTATAAACCAACACAGGAAGAACAAGTACAATTTGATTTGTGCTTGTATTTGTCTGTTGATACTACTTACAAAACGAACAAGTACAATTTGATTTGTGCTCCCTTTGTTGGTATAAACCAACACAGGAAGAATGTGATGTTTGGGTTGGCCTTTATGTCAGATGAAACCGAAAGTTCTTTTCAGTGGTTGTTTAGCACATTTCTTGATTCCATGTCCGGAAAACCCTAAAACCCATTTTTACCCTTCAATCATCATATCTTACCTATAGAAAATAGGAAATAAAAAGAGAAATTTAGGATAAAGAAACATACCCATCGACATATTCATGAGCTTTAAATTTATCGACATAAAAATTCAAGTTCGAGTTCGATTTATAAATATGTTTCACTGAATTTGATCAATAAGACGCTCTTATGAGAGGGCGTCTCATTAAAGATTTGGTCGGAATTCTATTTTTTAACAAATAAATTTCCTATAATTGTATTTTATGTGAATAATCGTGCAACAATAATCTCCAAATTATACACTTAATCTTTTGTATAGATATTTGAAGATCAAATATGTTCTTTACTCAATGTCATTATTTTCTTCAACATTAACATAAAAATACCACTTCCATGATTTTCCAAGTGATCAAACGTGACTAACTTATTCATTATATTTATTTAATTACAACATTTTACATGCCACCACCATTCACAAAAAAACCACCACCACTCGACAGCAAAACAGAACACACTTAATCAACCTCTTCAATCTTCGGCCCTGCCCCACCACCTCCACCGCCACTGCCGCCACCGCCTCCCGCCATGTCATCATCCATGGGCCCTCCACCACCGCCACTCTGATACATCCTAGAAACAATAGGATTACAAATCCCCTCCAACTCCTTCAACTTATCCTCAAGCTCATCAACCTCGGCCAACTGATTCCCCTCCAACCACTGGATCGCCGCCTCCACCGCCTTCTCCACCGCCTCCTTGTCCCCCGCCTCCATCCTCGCCCCAAACTTGTCGTCCCTCACCGTATTCCTCATGTTATACGCGTAATTCTCCAGCGCATTCTTCGCCTCCACCTTCCTCTTCACCTCCTCGTCCTCCGACTTGTACCTCTCCGCATCCTTCACCATCTTGTCGATCTCCTCCTTGCTCAGCCTCCCCTTGTCGTTCGTGATCGTGATCTTGTTCTTCACCCCCGCCGTCTTGTCCTCCGCCATCACATTCAGAATCCCATTCGCATCAATGTCGAACGTCACGTTCACCTGTGGGACCCCCCTCGGCGCCGGAGGGATCCCCGTCAGCTCGAACTTCCCGAGTAGATTATTATCTCGAGTCCTCGCTCTCTCTCCTTCGTACACCTGGATCAACACTCCTGGCTGGTTATCCGAATACGTCGAGAATATCTGCTCCTTCTTCGTCGGAATCGTCGTGTTTCGTGGAATCAACACCGTCATCACGCCGCCAGCTGTCTCCAGGCCCAACGACAGCGGAGTCACGTCGAGTAGCAAGAGCTCTTGAACCTTCTCGTCGCCTTCTCCGGTCAGAATCGCCGCCTGCACGGCGGCGCCGTATGCCACAGCTTCATCTGGATTTATGCTTTTACAGAGATCTTTTCCGTTGAAGAAATCCTGCAACAGCTGCTGGACTTTTGGAATCCGGGTCGACCCGCCAACGAGGACCACTTCATGAACATGGGATTTATCTATCTTTGCATCACGAAGACACTTCTCCACAGGCTCCATACACTTCAAGAACATGTCCATGCATAGCTCCTCGAATCTAGCTCTGGTTATCGTTGCATAGAAGTCGACTCCTTCGAATAAAGAATCGACCTCGATCGTTGTTTGGGTCGTTGAAGAAAGAGTCCTCTTGGCCCTCTCACAGGCGGTTCTCAACCGCCGCAACGACCTCGCGTTTCCACTGATGTCTTTCTTGTGTTTTCTTCTGAACTCCGACACGAAATGGTTCACTAACCTGTTGTCGAAATCCTCGCCGCCGAGGTGGGTGTCGCCGGCGGTGGCTTTGACCTCGAAGATCCCTTCTTCGATGGTGAGTAATGAGACATCGAAGGTCCCACCTCCGAGATCGAACACGAGCACATTCTGCTCG
This sequence comes from Scutellaria galericulata, assembly GCA_946896805.1. NCBI lineage: Eukaryota > Viridiplantae > Streptophyta > Magnoliopsida > Lamiales > Lamiaceae > Scutellaria > Scutellaria galericulata. Next base: position 18,610,227 of record OX335790.1, read on the forward strand.
CCTCTGGTGGACCCTTTCTTGTCCAGGCCGTAAGCTATCGCCGCCGCCGTGGGTTCGTTGATTATCCGGAGCACGTTCAGGCCAGCGATGGCGCCGGCGTCCTTCGTCGCCTGTCTCTGAGAGTCGTTGAAATACGCAGGGACTGTAACGACGGCGTTTTTGATCTGAAACCCTAGGAAGGATTCAGAGGTCTCTCTCATCTTGGTGAGGACCATGGAGGAAATCTCCTCGGCGGCGAACTGCTTCTCCTCGCCCTTGTAGGAGACGATGATCATGGGCTTCTCGGCGGCGCCGGCGATGACTTTGAATGGCCAGAGCTTCATGTCGTTCTGCACCGATGGGTCGGAGAAGCGGCGGCCGATGAGGCGCTTGGCGTCGAAGACGGTGTTGTGAGGGTTCATCGCCACCTGGTTCTTGGCAGCGTCGCCGATAAGGCGCTCGGTGTCGGTGAATGCCACGTAGGACGGGGTGGTTCTGTTGCCTTGGTCGTTGGGAATGATCTCTACGCGATCGTTTAGCCATACCCCGACACAGCTGTATGTTGTGCCGAGGTCTATGCCTATAGCCTTGTTCTCGTTGCTAACCGCCATTGATGAGTGTAGAAAGCTTCGAAAATGAATGAGATGAAAAACGGTGAAGAAGAAGGGAGGAATGACGCTGCAAATATATACATGTTAATTTACCAAAGGGCCCCTGATGAATGTCGGAAATTGCCGGAGGTTATGTGGAGTGTTTGGTAAATTCAGGTGAGGGTTGCGGCGAGGTTTATCGGGATTTTGGCGGTGGTGATTTGGAAAGGGTGACGTGGAGGGTTGAGATGTCGAATTGCTGAAAGAGGCTCAGTACACGTGGCTTCTTTTAAGGTTACGTGTTATGCCTTGGTAGACCAAAACGAATTATTATAAAAATTTATATAGCGTTTAAAATGTATGGAATTGATATACAGCTCGAATTATGAGATTGTTGAATTTTTTCCACAAATTTCTACTGCATTTTATGTGTTAACAAAACACCATACATAATTATGTTTAGGAAAATTTAAAACCTAATTGTAGACATTTTAAACATTAACAATCAATAATTTGTGTACTTAATGATGTCTTTTGGTTATAACAAGTTTTAAACCAAGAAAATTCATCTAAAGCCACATATGAATTCAGTTATGGTGAATCGAGTTTTCCACTCAATTAATATGCAAAAGAGGCCTTCGACCCATATTAAAATTACCTTATAGAGAGGCTTCGTTTGATATTCAAAAACTACTTGGTAACAATTGGACGAGTGGGAAATGTTGGGGTGATTCAAAAAAAATTAGTAGAGCTAGATTTTGACGAGTGGGGAATGTGAATTGGGGTGATTCAAAAAATATTAGTAAGGTCGGATTTTGTTTTGTTAGGTATCTGGAAATATTTGGACCTAATTTTTCACATGTTGGTTAGGTTAGAAAGTTCACTCATATCCAAAATTATATTTTATAGGTAGCCAAATACTTAGGCAGTTAAGCCACAAAGCAACTCAATTGTGTATATAATTCTCTAAGATCACAAACCAATTAATTACTTGTATGTATATATATGATTCTCTAGAAAGTTATAGAGATATTGTGTATAGAATTATTTAGAAAATCCAGTATATATGATTTTCTAGAACTAGTCTAGAAGAATCCAATATATTTGATTTTCTAAAACTAAACTAAATTCTTACGAACATGGGAGAATTCTAGAGAGTTTCTCTCCACCATTAGATCGAATAGATCTCCATCATTCGTTAAGGAGGTGGTGTTGAATAAATAGGTGTAGTAATATTCTTTTGCAATCAACCAACATTCCTTCCAGCAATAAACAATACAATTTATAGTTTAGTGTTTTCTTATACTATCTTGGGACGGCCCCATGATATATATGTGGGCCTTACAAATGTTTAATTATTAAGAACATGTTAAAGATAAGAATATGATAAGAAACTTCTTATGGAGCCCGATATATGGTATATATGTGGGCCTTTACAAATGTTTAATTATTATTTTTTTTATAACAAATGTTTAATTATTAAAAACATGTTAAATGGTATATATGTGGGCCTTTACAAATGTTTAATTATTAAAAATATGTTAAAGATAAGGATATGATAAGAAACTTCCCAATCTGGTTTACGTGGCAACACACTTATGTGTTCCGTTGGCTTATGTGGCAACACACGTATGTTTTAAGTTCCGCTGACTTATATGGCAACACACATATGTTTTAAGTTTCGTTGGCGGCTTATGTGGCAACACACGTATGTTTTAAGTTCCGCTGGCTTATGTGGCAACACACGTATGTTTTAAGTTTCGTTGGCGGCTTATGTGGCAACGCGCGTATGTTTTAAGTTCCGCTGACTTATGTGGCAACACACGTATGTTTTAAGTTTCGTTGGCGGCTTATGTGGTAACACACATATGTTTTAAGTTCCACCGCGATATTCTACTTAGCGCGTGATATTCTTTTCTACGTTTTTTTTATATTCTACTTAGCGCGTGATATTCTTTTCTATGTATTTTTTTTTCTTTTTTGTTTTTTTACGCTTTGCTTTTAAAAAAACAAAAAAAAAATTACATAGAAAAGAATATCACGCTATAAGTAGAATATCAACACCAACTTTTCAGATGATAATAATTTCTTTAAAACAATTTTACACTTTATCGTCAATGCAACCATATTTGAAAATTGTCATAGGTTAAAATTGCAAAATCATGAAAATTCATATTACATTTACTAATATTCAAAAACTTGATTTTAAAAAAAAATTACAAAATTATGAAAATTCATGTTATATTTGTTAATATTCAAAATTTTGATTAAAATTATAAATTAAATATAGTTTGTGATTATTCCAGTAATTAATCATTTATTTAACCATTCAACCGTACAGGCATGACATTTTGCTATAATAGACTTTAATCTTTAATTTCCAAGAAGGACAATTATAATCATTAACATTACTATTATAACTTTATAAGTCTTTACCAAATAATACATTCAAATTCAAAAGAAAAGGCAACGACATCAACACCAATCATCAACATCATATTATAAAAAGACAAACAAACAAACAAGACACTAAAGCTGACAACGATTTTGATTCAATAAAACAAACACTAATTATAGTAATTAAAACGAGTTTCATCGATCTAAAACCCCAAAAATTAAATTAAACTAAACACTCAATAATGGAAGACATAGACATTATACTCCACGACAGCATCACCGGTCTGGAAATTAACCTCGTGAGTCCTCGCCTGAGCATAGCCACGAGCATACCGGAAAACGCCGCTGCCGCCGACCACCGGCAGCTCCCTGACGGCGGAGAGGAAGGCGTTCCGTCCCAGGACGCTGAGAGTGCTGCCGTTAAACTTGCCGTCAGTGAAGACGAAGTTCAAGGTCATGAGAAGGCCGAAGTTGGTCAAATCTGCAGAGGCATAGATCCCCTGAGCTCTTCCCACGATCTTGGAGCTGATGTTGGGACCCACGGTTAGTGGGTCGTCGATCATGGAGGTGAAGCCGAACCCGGTAGCGGAGGAGTTGGTGGTGGCGGCTTCCGCCACGCGCACGACGGTGGGGTGGGGCCCGCTCACTATGTCGTGGAAGTAGAAGTGGAGGTGGCTCAGCTTTTCCTTTTTCAGCCCCATTTCTTTTCTGGAAACTTTTCTTGAAAATTGTTGGGAATTTGTGAGATTTGATGAGAATATCATGAAGAGAATGGTGAAAATGGTGGATACGAGGAGTTTGGCCATGGCAGATTTGAGGTGTGATAGAGAAGAAATGGAGCTAGCTAGAGAAGATGAATGAACCAGGGTTTCTTGTGTATTCTTACGTGTCTACTTTTTTTTGAAATTCAAGATTTGAAATTACATGTTTTCAAATCTCATCTTGAATTTGTAAATATATTAAAAATTCATTGTATATAAACATGTACAATGAATCAAGCTCGAGCTCAAATCCAAATATAATTCATTCATTGTAAATAAAGATTATACTTATATTATATTATTTAAGTATTTATAAATAAAAGAATAATACATATGTTATATATTTTTAAAACGAGGTCGAGTAGCTCAAGAAATCAATTTTAAAAATTCTGTTTCTTAGTTGTTTCATTCAAGAGAACAAAATCAATAAATTAAGATACGAAGGCAAATTTAAGTCTACATTTAACTGAAAACAAACATTTTTAGATTGTAACATAAAGCAAAAGGGACAAGATTTGCTATGCATACATAGTGCAATTTGAATATTTTGATTTTAAAAAAAAGAAGAGCAATTTGAGTATTTATTGGCAAAAATAAAATCATGAACTTTTAGAAGCCTATTAATTATAGATACGTTTTATTCTTATTTTGTTGGTTAGGTAAATTCAAACTTATTACACAATTTATCGTTTTATACATATTTAAAACGGAGAAGTGGTTGCTGACTCAAAAACTAACTATCCATACATAGTCCAAGAAGAATACTTCCAAAGTGTATAGGCTTGTTGAGTTTATATTTAAGTGTCGAGTCGCCCATCCGTTTTGAAAACCGAAATCGGATCAGGGTCAAAGAATATTCGATTAATTTATATGTTGATTTGATTTCGGTTTCAAACTGAAATCGTATTAATATAGTTTGCTTTCGATTTGTGTATTTTTCAAATTGAAAAAAGATGATTTAGTTGAAATCGTATTAATAAAGTTTGCTTTCGATTTGTGTATTTTTTAAATTGAAAAAAGACGATTTAGTTGAAACCGTATTAATATAGTTTGCTTTCGATTTGTGTATTTTTCAAATTGAAAAACGACAATTTAGATTGGTGGTTAAACTCTTGGTTTATTTTTTTTTTTAATTTATAGTATATATAAATATATTTATTATTATAGTCTACTCTTTAATTTTAAATTGTATTGAGTTTTTATTGTATTGTAAATTATATTTTTTTTTATGGTTTGTATTTAAATTATAATTTCTTACTTCTAATGTTATAAGTTGTAAGTTGTGTAGTTGTAACTAGTAACTTGTAAATGTACATTTTAATTTTCAGTTTATATCAAATTATTAATTCAAAAGGAGTTGTTATTTTGTATAATAAGAATAATTGTATTATATATATGTACATTTCAATTTAAAAAATTAAAAAGAATTAAAAAATTATAAATAAAAAAAGCAAAAACCACCCAAATCAAAGCCAAACATGATTCGATTTTGGTTCCACTTTACACGGTATTAATTGAACAAAGCACAACATACAAATTTAGAAATATTATAGTTTATAATAGAAGAATATTGATAGTAGTAATAGTGAAGAAGAAGAAGAATTATTATTATTATTATGGAGATTATGTTTAAATTTTTAAAATAAAAAATTAATAAATTTGAAATATTGTTTAAGTAAACATAAGAGCATAATTAAAAAAAAAATTTTATTTATGAATAAAAAAATTATTTTTAAATATCTACCATCAACAAATAAAATAAAATAAAAAATACCAATAACAAGAATACTTATAATATTGTTAATTACTTTTGTTTATGTTATTTACACTTATTATTCGCATCATGGAGTGACTTAACAAAGAAGAATTTTAATAGTATATAAGGTTAGAAAGCATTAATTTTCACTTTCTTAATAATTTTTTTATGATATGACATTTTTTAGCACTGGCATTTATGTAAATTTTTCCAACATTTCTTCTACTTTGAATATAGATTACTACAAAACATACATTAAATAGAAAAAAGTAATGTCAATAACATCAATCATCATCGTATTATTATAAACAAACGAGATCTTCTATTTTCTTTTCATTTGTCAAAATAATCATCAAATGTTATATATTCAAATATAATATCATTAAATATAAGATCGAACATAAAAATGAAATAGATCTATTTCATATTACAAAATTAGGACAAACAAACAAGAGAGTTGGTAATCAAACCGAGAGTTATATTAATTTTGATTCATTAAATAAACACTAATTATAGTAATTAAAACGAGTTTCATCAATCTAAAGATAAAATTACAAAAGTACCCTCAGTAATGGAAGACATAGGCATTATACTCCACGACAGCATCACCGGTCTGGAAATTAACCTCGTGAGTCCTCGCCTGAGCATAGCCACGAGCATACCGGAAAACGCCGCTGCCGCCGACCACCGGCAGCTCCCTGACGGCGGACATGACGGCGTTCCGGCCGAGGACGCTGAGAGTGCTGCCGTTAAACTCGCCGTCGGTGAAGACGAAGTTGAGGGTCATGAGAAGGCCGAAGTTGGTCAAATCTGCAGAGGCATAGAGCCCCTGAGCTCTTCCCACGATCTTGGAGCTGATGTTGGGGCCCACGGTTAGAGGGTCGTCGATGATGGCGACAAAGCCGAACGCGGTGGCGGAGGAGTTGGTGGTGGCGGCTTCCGCCACGCGCACGGCGGTGGGGTGGGGCCCGCTGACTATGTCGTGGAAGTAGAAGTGGAGGTGGCTCAGCTTTTCCTCTTTGAGCCCCATTTCTTTTTTGGAAAGTTTTCTTGAAAATTCTTGGGAATTTGTGGGATTTGATGAGATCATGAAGAGAATGGTCATGAAAATGGTGGATGAGAGCTTCATTGTCAGTTTGGCCATGGCGGATTTGAGGTAGAGAAGATGAATGAACGAGGGTTTATTGTGTACTTGTGTGTATATATAATATAATTTCTTTCTTTTAATTTTACTAGTGGTATTATTTTTTAAGGAAGATATATGAATATCTTGAGAGTTTTTTTTTTTTTCGGAATTCTTTGGTACTATAAACTTATAGTCAATGATCACATTCATCATATCATAAATGTTGTTAAATTGTCCAATGTCAACCATTGTCTTCTCATTTGATACCAACCAGGTATATTTGGGTGAGACGATATACAACCCACAACTTGTTAAATACATCCCATTTTTTTTGAAAAACTATAATTACAAAAATGTATTTTTTGGGTGAGTTTAAATATAACTAGATTGTGTATTATAGCCTCATTTGTTGAGTTGTCGAAAGCTATAAAGTTGACTTTGGGCTCTCCTTCCTTAACCTTCCCCACCTCATTTGCTGCGTTGTCGAAAGCTATAAAAATTTCAACTCTCTCATTAGATATTTGTAAAAGTCAACTAGTTCTTGGAATAGGGTTTGTGGAATGTAGATAAATTAAAAGGCTCACAACCTATTTGAATCTCGATTTGAATAAATTTGTTGAAAATCAATCGTGGAATTCAATGAGCTCGAGCTTAATTTTGAATTTAGACACTCATTTATATGTTAATGAGTTCAAATTCAAGTTTGACTAGCTTATTATAAATAGATAATTTAATTATATATATATATATATATATATATATATATATATATTAGAATAATAAATATGTTATATATTTTTAAAACGAACTCGAGTTTAAATTAAACTTCTTTAATATGTCAAACAAGTTGTTTAAGATTCAATATCGAGTGATTCACGTGTTTAATAAGCATAATCATACGAACTCAATTATCAAAACTTGAATGAAGAACGAGTCTATAAAAATAAATTTATTTTTATTGTTGATATGTAGTATTATAATATGTATTTAAAAAATTTATGAAATTTTTTATATATGTAATTTCTTTCTTTTACTTCTAGTGGTGGTTGGCCTCTACGGATCGATTTATAATTTTTCAGGAAGATATATGAATATCGTAAGAGATTTTTTTTATCAAAATTCTTTGATATTAATTATAAACTTACGTGAATTGTCTCATTTTTTTCAAGTGAAGTCTCATTTGGTACCGATTGGAAGGATTTTAAGAAAGAACGATTCTCATAGAGAATGCAAATTTGAAGCCACGCCATACACATAAGAAAAATATTATCTAATTTACATAAAAATAACGTTGACCGCGTTAGTTGAGACACTGACCATTGACCGGATGTTGACCCGTGTTGACTGAGACACACTCATTATTATGTAATGAGATTCGTGAGACAATTTTATATTTTTAATAAAAATTCAAAAAAATAATAAAACCCACATGCTTATATTTATTTTAGTATATGCTTTAAAATCTTAAATAATTTTATGTAACTAATCTAGAATATTTAAAAGTCGTATTAATTCCAAATATATATATATATATATATATATTAACAAACTTCCTCATTTTATATTTTATAAACTATATATATAAATATACGTCAGTTTAATGTAATCTATTTAATGATTTATCTGCCTTGTTATAAATTGGATATAAATTTAATTTAGTGAGAGAATGCACAGAATCAGTGAGGGAAAAAGACAAGACTTTGGTCTAAAAGAACTTTCAATCACTTTGCAATCATCATTGCATAGATGTGTTAAAATGCAAAATTGAAATGTGACGATAAACTTTTGGGAGATTTTTTTTTTTTTTTTAAGTTACTCAAACTTGAAATTTTGAGAGATATATTTATGTCCGAGTAAAATATATTATAGTTTCATTAGGCTTTGATCATGCTATATATATATATATATATATATATATATATATATTGTTTTGGCTCTCTTAATAACATATAGGCCTAGTTGATGTCACATTGTCTTAACATATTACTAGTCTAAATTTTTCTAATCACTTTAAATAATATTTGGACGCTAATTACTTTCAACAACTTTGATGATAACATTGTAACTAAAATATACAACATAAATATAATTTTCTCAAAGTATATATATTGTTAAAAAATTAGTGGATATGGTTACAATATAAATATATATATATATATATATATATATATTTCAATAATTACTCATTTTCTCAAGTATTTTCTTCCTAATAAATATTTATTTGCAACTGAAATCCTATATACCAAAAAAAAAAAAAACTAAAATCTGTGTAGCAAAATAATATCAAAGAAACCAAAATGTATGTACCACTAATATTTTGCAGATGTATTATCATGTAAGTGTTTCAAAGAGCATTTCTTTCTTACAAGCAAAAAGATGTATAGGAATCATGTTTTTCATTCATCAATGGTGGGTGAAAAATCTAATTTTAATATCACAATACAATGATTCATTGAGGGAGAAAAACTAATTTCGAATTGAGAATCAAGAAAGAAAGAGGTGAAGAGAGAGACTTGAGATTGGAACTTTAGAATGAAGAGGAAGATAGAGAGGCAAGAGAGGAAAAAAAAAGAAAAAGAAAAAAGGAACATACGTTACTTTTAGGGGAGAATAAAGGAAATCTGATGTGGCAGAGTAATAGATAGCCTAAATGCCTAATGAATCATTCGGAAAACTGATGTGGCAGAGTAAGAGATAACCTAATGAATCATTTGGAATGCTTACATGTCATAATCCAGAGTGTCTCAACTCTACTATTTGAAAAAAACAGATGTCATGTGTCAAAACACCTTGAGAGTTCGAACCCAACACCTTGAAAATCTATTTTTATACATTTAGATTAGTATATGACCCGTGTAATGTACTGAATGAAATTGCTAAATTAAACCTAGTCAAATTAGAAAAATATAAATATTAAGTATATAAAATAAATATTTATGATTTTGTACGATAGACATCTTTTAATTTAGTATGGAATTTAACACAGTTTGAAAAGAATTGTTATGTCTATTATATTTTTCAACTCTCGCACTAATTTTTTTTATTGTTAAAGTTTAGAGTAATCCCAATTTATTTTCAATTAAATGATAAAAATTAATCAGTTCACATTTATCTTAATTTTTTTAATATATATTTTTCACTAAAAATTTTAAATTAAACAAAATTAAAATTTATAAATAATTTCTATATTTCATGTCTAGCATGGGTTATTTTCACAAAATTTAATTACAAAATTCATATACTATTTACTCTATCTATTATGAACATAATTAAATTTATATCATTAAATAGCCACATTAATTAGCTTTAAAATTTTATTTATTATAGAATTAATTTGTAAATTAAAATAAAATTAATATGAAAAATTGTATGGTTGATATGTGGCACATGTGGTCTTACTTTTATATATATACTAGTAAAGGGCCCGTGTAATACACGAGATTTAATAAAAAAAATTAAATTTAGTGAAATTAAAAAAATTAAATATCATTTACACAACAAAATTAAATTTATGATTTGTGCAATATATATCGTCTAATTTAACATTAATAAAATATGATCAAATAATTATTTAATTGTCAAATTATGTGTTGCATTTGTAGATGATCATTTAAAAAAAAAATTATTATTTTGAAAAATATATACATTGCTATACCTATTATATTATTTAACCCACCCATCATTGTTTTTAGTTTGCTCTTTATTGTTTACATTTGTAACAACCCTCAACTTTTATTTTCAATCAAATGAAACAAAATGAAAGTCGAAATTTCACAAATAAATTCCATAGTTTATTTTAAAGCATATACTCAAAAAATAATTTGATTTCAATAATTAATAAGTTTGAATAATAATTTTCAAGTTGCCCACCTTTATTTTAGTTTTTTTTTTCTTTTGTATCCATTTATATTTTTCTTTACATTTTTAAATTTAAAAAATTTCAAATATATAATAATATATATCATTGAACTCTAGCATATGTTATTTAGATAAATTTAATTAATATTTCTATGTTATTTATTATTTAGTAATAATAATATTTCTTATCAACATTAAATTTGTAGCAATTAATTAGCATATTTAATATGAATACATTGTAGGCTTGCCATGTGGCACTTTGGTCTTACTTTTATATATATAAAGATAATTATTTAATTGTAAAAATATGTGTTGCATTTGTAGATGATTATTTAAAAAAATTATTATTATTTTGAAAAAAATATACATTGCTATACCTATTATATTATTCAACCCACCCACCATTTTTTTTAGTTTGCTCTTTATTGTTTACATTTGTAACAACCCTCAACTTTTATTTTCAATTAAATGAAACAAAATGAAAGTCAAAATTTCACAAATAAATTTCATAGTTTATTTTAAAGCATATATTCAAAAAATTATTTGATTTCCATAATTAATAAGTTTGAATAATAATTTTCAAGTTGCACACCTTTATTTTAGTTTTTTTTTTATCTATTTATATTTTTTCTTTACATTTTTAAATTTAACAAATTTCAAATATATAATAATATCTATCATTGAACTCTAGCATATGTTATTTAGATAAATTTAATTAATATTTCTATATTATTTATTATTTAGTAATAATAATATTTCTTATCAACATTAAATTTGTAGCAATTAATTAGCATATTTAATATGAAAACATTGTAGGCTTGCCATGTGGCACTTTGGTCTTACTTTTATATATATAAAGATATATATCACTTTCTTTGCTAAAATCTGATTTTAAAATGGTGTTTTGGTTTTTTTATATGAATTAGAGAATTTTTTAACCTAATCCTCGAAAAATTCATTATTTCATTATTAAAGCACAAAATTTCTAATTCGTGCAATCTTAAAACTTGATAAAAATTAATAGTAACATTGAAAGAGTCTTTAATATACAATACATGTTTCATCTAAAGTCTAAACTTAGATTGAAGTGATTGAAATGATCATAGCTAGTTTTGCTATTGTTTTGTTTATCAAATTTATAATGAAATGAAATAATACATATTTTCAATGAAATATTTTTTCGTTAATTTCATTCAAAAATGCTAATAAAATCAGATTCGAATGAAATTAAGTGACTAAGTTTTTTAGAAAACGTCATAATTAGATTAGATTTTTTGTTGGAGAAGAATCATAATTAAGATGCGATTTGGAATGCTAGTTGGATGAGACTAATTAAATTAAAGATTATAAATTTTAATTAGATTAGATTTCTTGTTGGAAAAGAAATCTCAATTGAATTAGATTTCTTGTTGAAAAAGAATCATACACTAGAATTTAAACTTTATAAAAGAAATCACTCGACAAAAATATCGGTATCGGTAGAAATATCGGTACCTTAATTTTACGAAAATATCGAAATATCGATGAAAATAAGGAAATATTGAAAATATCGAAATATCGGTACTTGAATTTTAAGGAAATATCGGGGAAATTTTCGGATATTTTTGTCCATGCTCATCTCCCAACCAAGGACAAAAATATCGGTATCGGTAGAAATATCGGTACCTTAATTTTACGGAAATATCGAAATATCGATGAAAATGATGAAAATATCGAAATATCGACGGAAATATTGAAAATATCGAAATATGGTACTTGAATTTTAAGGAAATACCCGGGGAAATTTCCGGATATTTTTGTCCATGCTCCCAACCACGCCAACATCAGAGAAAAAAGAAAATGCACAGAGAGAGAGAAAGTTGTGTTTTCTTTGGCAAATTGTGGATTCAACAGTTGGATATCAGTCAAAAAAAATTAAAGGTATATTTCTTTTAGTTTCTTTTAACTTTGAATAGATTTCGAAAATACGAATTTTATTCAACCCAACTTTGAATAGATTTCGAAAATACGAATTTTATTCAACCTAAATTTAATTGGGGATCCGTTTAATTTCTGTTTTCGAATTTTATTCGATCTAAATTTAATCGGGATCCATTTAATTTCCAACAGAATACTAGTCCACTAAGATGGGTTGGGAAACCTTTTTAAAGGAGAACCCATAAAAGTGGAAGTGAACCATAATTATAGTGGTCACCCGGTGACTGTTTTGGTTTTTTATTGGGTTATTTAACTGACACTATTTTGGGACTGATGGCGTAATATTCATTTAGTTCGTTTACTAATATGTTCATTCATTTAGTTCGTTTACTAATATGTTCATATTTAATATGTATTGTTGCATAATATTAGAGAGTATATAATATTCATTAAATATGGATCTATTTATATATTAATTTGTTCAAGTGATACCTCCAATGAATATTTTGATTCTTGTAAAAAGTTTGATAACAGTTCAATCTTTTTGTTGAGCTATACGAAAGAAGCTTAAATTAAGGTTATTTAACTTGAAAAAAAAATCTCATGGGAAAGAATAGTGAAGTCCTTTTATCACATACATCATCTTATATTACGATTGATTTTAGATTTTCAAAAGAAAAAGAAACCATAAATTTGACCCAAGTGAAGAACAGATGCTTGTTGATGGAAATATGAAAAAAGAAGCATCCCATGCAAGAAAATCTTAGAACTCATTCCATTATTCAAAAATTTTACAGATATTAATTTCAATTAAACTTATACAATGATAATAGGAAACTAAAAGTTTATTTAAAAAATTACTTAATAAATACGACTATTGATAACTTAAATTTACACTTATAAATTAATAATAATAGCAAACTATTTACAAAAGGTAAAAAATCACTTAATCTATATATATATATATATATATATATATATATATATATATTGACAGCTTTATTGTGAGGAAATTCAATTTTAATTAATTTGATTGTGCATTTACATAGGCACATGGACAAAAATATCCGGAAATTTCCCCGATATTTCCTTAAAATTCAAGTACCATATTTCGATATTTTCAATATTTCCGTCGATATTTCAATATTTTCATCGATATTTCAATATTTCCGTAAAATTAAGGTATCGATATTTCTACCGATACCGATATTTTTGTCCTTGCGTGAGCTATTAGAAATAATTAGTTGTTGGGCTCATCTATTAGTTCTCGAGGAGGGGGCTTGGCCTAGACCTATTTTTGAGAAAGAAAAAAAATATTGAATTTATTTATTTATTTAGAGTGCAATACTATTCATGTAACGATCAGTATAAATTTTAGAGGTGACTTTTATATTCAATTTTAAATTCCAACATGAGTTTAGTTAAATCATGATTAAGGACTATAATTTGGGATTAAGTTGGTGTCATGTAAAAATTAAAGAACCAGTACTTCACATAAAATGAAGAATCTTAAGTTGATAAAAATGTTATTGACTTATAATTAAAGAAGACATGACCGATCCTTTTCTTATTATAAGTATGTAAATATAAATAATTATATTATATGTATGATGATAATAAAAAATTAATGATATCATTTTATTAATTTTATATAAAGAAAATCTATAATCCTAGTTAAATAATATATTTCACAATGCTGGGAAGGGGCCCTCATTTATGCATGGACAAAAATATGCGGAAATTTCCCCGATATTTTCTTAAAATTCAAGTACCGATATTTCGATATTTTCAATATTTCCGTCGATATTTCGATATTTTCATCGATATTTCGATATTTCCGTCGATATTTCGGTAAAATTAAGGTACCGATATTTCTACCGATACCGATATTTTTGTCCTTGCATTTATGTACATACTTATAAATTGGATAAATATATAAACAAAGGCCTTAAACTCTCCACAATAATTAAGTGCATATTTTAATTTGAGCAATGTTTTATGTTTAAATTTCATTGTCACAGTTGCATTAATCAATTTGGATTACATTTTTATTTGATAAGATTTAAAGCTCTATTTGGTCTCCAATATAACCACCATTCGAATGGACTTCCATTTTCTGATATTTTATCCGAGTAATTGCAAATTGTCAGTCTACAAGAAAAATAATTATAATACGATAATAAATACAATGTTTTTTTTTTTTTTTTTTTATAGCTTTGATGTGGTGAAGGTGGATGTGGCTGAAAATGTTGACTATTTCAAAATTTGACTGAAAATTACACTAAATTATTAATGTAGATTTGGTCGAACCCGAGATTAAGGAATTTAAATCATTTGAGTTACGTCATTCATTCCTCAAAATGACATTTTGTCTCTTTTCAATTTCTAATTTCTATGATTTTCAAAAGAATTATTATTTCTATTAATATTGTTTAAAACGACACGTACGAAAATAATATTTTTATAAATGTAACTTATTCAAACAAATAATAAGAGAGTGTGTGTGAATATTTAAAATACAAATGTATATCAAAAATTACATATAAACTTTTATCTAAAACTTCGTTTAGAGCGGAATTAGGTACGTGTAACGGTGTAAAATAGAAGAACGAGGTATAGTAAAATAAAATAAATAAAGGAAATTTTCAAAATTAGTGTCCTACTAAAATAAAATAAATGTTATTAAAACTTGATTAAAAAAAAGGTCAGTTTATCAGCCAAACGATGAGCTTTTTCTTTAAAACAAAACCAAATGAAGTAATTTTGTTTGAATTTACTTATGAGGATAATAATCTGTTTGTAAATAACTCAACTATCACCAAGATGATGAAGACGAGGACAATAAAATAAAACCAAATGAAGTAGTTTTGTTTGAATTTACTTATGAGGATAATAATCTATCTGTAAATAACTCAACGTTCTTTTAATTTATAGATGAAATTTCGTAGGTAATTATCTCGTTTGATTTTCAAATTTTTATTTTTTGTGATATTTTAGTTCCGAAATTTATTTCAATAAATAGATTGAGTTATATTTACAAGCTTATATTAAGAATTCGATTTAATATTGATGATAACACAATTTAAATACTAAATCTCGATCTATCTAGACCTTATATGTTTGAAAAGAAAAATACATATATGTAAAATCGTTTTAGTCACATAAATAATAAAATTGTATAATGTTTGTAACAATTTAATGCGAGGATAACCATCTAAAATTCCTCTTTAAATAAGACTTATAAAAAATAAATTATAATCAAAAGTCAAACGACTTAATTATCATTCTCATATATATATATATATATATATATATATATATATATATATATATATATATATATCACATAATTATTAAAATATAACAATATTATGTAAATGATAAGTTGCATATATTCGTAATTTAGGGTTTAGCAACAAAATTACCAATAGATTATGAATTTCATTACATCCATGGAATTTCCATCGATAATATTGACCAAAACGACATAATTTTTTGTTTTCCATTTAATGACAGAAAATCCATCAGTAGCATTGACCAAAACGACGTCGTTACAAAGCATTTTCCGAAGTAATTCAAAAATGACATCGTTTTGATCAATATTTCTGACGAAATATTCCCTTGGTTATATGTCAACGAATGTCAATCGGACAAGTTGTCGAGAAATCAAGCTTACCAACGAAAACTTAGCCGTCGACAAATACTGAGGGAATTCCATCATTAATCCATCGAAATTAAAAAAAAAAAAAAAAGAGTTTTACTCGCCTATGCTAGTAGTTCGTCGGTAAATCTATAAGCATATCACGTGATCTTTAAAGTGTTGGTAATATTGGATCGATTTCTTTTTTTTATTTCACACGGTGCACTCATTTCATATGAGTGTTACTCATTTAGTAATGAGTCGTGTGTATAGCCCTCATCCATAAAAATAAGAATAATATAATTATGCTCACATATGGCTACCATCTCATTCTCTCTCACATATGACTGCGATTTGGGCATATCCCTCACATAACATCCAATTCATTCCCACAAATAAATGTCACTCAAGCACAACTCTCGATTCATCTCATTTGAGTGAGAGGATTACGGTGGGATGGATTGAGAAGTTTTTCATCTCTAATTATTCAAAAGAATAATATAATTATTTCATAATTTTTTAAAAGTTAAAACGAAGCAAGTGGGCGTGGCTTAGTCAAAAATGCCAAGAAACATCTCAAAGCCAAAGCAAAAGCGGCTCTGAAATGGCTCAAATTTTGTATGGATAAGATAATGAGCTGCTTCTGCATGTGTTGGCCTTGAAGCTCCACTACCCTTCAATCCCCCGCCTCCAACCATGGCTGGTCTAACCAGCACCTTCCACCATCCCTGCAATTCCCAATTTCCCAAAACCCTCAAACCTTCTTCTTTCTATCTCTCCACCTTTTCTTTCAGCATTCGCAGCCCCAGAACCACTCGCTATCCTTCGATTTCCACCACTATCTCCGCCCGCTACGGCGGCGGCGGCGGCGGCGGATTCAGGAAGCCGAAGCCAATTGAGGATGAAGCCCTAGACTTCTCCACCGTTAAGTGAGTTCTTAATTGATGTGGCTTTGGATAATGATTTGATCTTTTCATCTTATTGATTTTGGTGTGGTTGTGGTTTGAAATAGGTCAAATACTGTTAGGCTTATCGATCAGCAGCAAAAGATGGTGAGTTTATTTATGTCTTTTTTTTTTTTTGGTTTGCTTTGTACTTATGTGGAATTTTTCTGATTGATTGAAGATTTTGTTGATTTGTTTAGGTTGGAATAGTATCTAAAGCTGAGGCTTTTCAAATGGCTGAGGATGCTGAGCTTGACTTGGTATGCTCTCAGTTGCATTTGATTTCTGTATTAAATATTTGAATTAATTCCCATAGGCTATTCAATATTTCATTGCCTATTTTATGCTAAGTTTGGCTTTGTTTGGATTAGCTACTTGGTGTGTGTGTTTTTCACAATCTTATGTTTCTCCTTGCATTGTGATTCGGTTTTAGGTGATATTATCTCCAGATGCAGATCCCCCAGTTGTCAGAATCATGGATTACAAGTAAGAAATACTTGTGCCCCTTGTTTGGCTTTATTTTGCTTCTGATGATCTTAATAATCCATGTATTGTCCTGAAACAATGCATCTGATAGTATCATTTATATCAGTATTTGGTCTCCGATGGGGGTGTAAATTGTAATTGAGTTGAGGCAAGCCGATACACTGCTAGGCTTGAGGTTGAGCCTGCAATTTTTTTGATCTCGAGTTTGACTCGACTTGATTACTTATATAAACTTTTAAGATTTGTAGTAGTTCAATTAAAAAGGCACTTATCGTCAAAGACTCGATTTTGACACCTTTATACAAAATAATTGAATATATCAAGGGTAAAATAGTGAAATACCCTAGGCTTGATTGGGTTTGCAAGATCATTGAGTCAGGTACTGGTGAGCTTTAATGTTGAGCTCAAGCTGGACGCCGATCAAATTGGAGTTGAGTTCGGGTTTTTTTTAGCTGATCTCGAGTAGCTCATGAGGCCAGGCGACTCGACTCTATTACATCCCTTGTGGTCAATTGGTCATAAAGTTAGAATGTCACTCAATCAAGAGAGGATATAAAACCCCTAATGAATTTAGACAATCTGAATATAATAGTAATAAATAAAAAAGATGACTGAATCAATGAAATCTTGCTAGTCTTCACTGGAAACTTGAGTAATGTGTGGAATTTTGTTTTGGGGTTTTCAAGAATTTTAAAGCGAGAACTCCTATGTTTGTATCCGGAACCCCATATTTTGTATGTATTATTTGCAGTTGTCACAACTGATTATGGCTTCAAGTATCCTCATATTTAGCTTCATGAATGTTACAGTAAATATAGATACGAGCAGCAGAAAAAGAAACGAGATCAGCAGAAGAAAAGTCTTGGTAAATCTCTTTTAGCACTAATTATAAACAATCAGAAAAAATATGTTTCTGAAGTGCTCACTTCAATGGCAGCTACTCGCATGGATTTGAAGGAACTGAAAATGGGGTAAGCTTTTTATAACAGCTTGATGTTTATAAATCATATTTTGAAGATAGCACCAAAAATTGGATATGACTAGCAGTCCTCTGCAATGAAGAGAAATAATTGAAGTTTTACTGGTCACTATATTTAATCTACCAATAAATATAATCAACACAATTATGTATTATGCATGTTTGAGGATGATTTTAGAATGTTGAATTTGGATTTCTACTCTCTCTGCTTTTAGTATGTCCATTACTTATCTTTGTGATACCTAACACTTTCTGACAGCTATAATATCGATGTACATGACTATTCTGTGCGTTTGAGAGCAGCTCAGAGATTTTTGAATGATGGTGATAAGGTTGATTGAATTCCTTTTC
This sequence comes from Scutellaria galericulata, assembly GCA_946896805.1. Lineage (NCBI taxonomy): Eukaryota > Viridiplantae > Streptophyta > Magnoliopsida > Lamiales > Lamiaceae > Scutellaria > Scutellaria galericulata. Next base: position 18,629,011 of record OX335790.1, read on the forward strand.
CTGATACAATCAAATGCAACTTTCAAACATCATAATCATTGATTGCTCACCGATCGTGAAAAGTTGATTGCCATTCCTGCAGGTGAAAATTATAGTAAGCTTGAAGGGGCGTGAAAATGAGTTTAGGAATAATGCTATCGAGCTTATCAGACGGTTTCAAACTGATGTCGGGGAGGTACAACCAACAAATGCACTCAACTCTTCCAATTAAACATTGAATACAATTTCCTTTATTTAGCAGTCTATGACCATAGACCGTTTAGTTCTGACTTTATTCATTACTAGCATTGGATGATTCGATTTTTCTGACTGTTCAACATTGTTCGTGCTTATCACAGCTGGCAACCGAGGAATCTAAAAATTTCAAGGACAGAAACATTTTTATCATATTGGTACCAAACAAGGCTATTGCACAGAAGGCTCAAGAACCGCCAAAGAAAAAGGATAACGCTGTAGCAGATGAAGTTTCAGCCGGTGTTTGAGTGCAATCTGGCAATTTTGTTATCCTCATGACTCGAAACGAGCAGGTAGGTGGTGTTCGTTTCAATCTTTGTATGATCCCTGGGATCTTACAAGATCCAATGCTCTTGTATAGAGATTTAGTGCGTAAACTGTACAAGAATGGTGAACCTCAGGTATAAACGACATAAACCAGCCATATAGTCTTGATAGACTGTAGTTGCTTGAAGCTGATTTTGTGCCGTGTTACAACTGTTGGATCAAAAACAGATAACAAGATATTGGTTTCTAGGTTTTGGTAGCAATGTCATTACAGTTATAAGCTTGCCCCTGTGTTCGTTTTTGCATTTTGTATTGCTGTTTCTATATCGATATTTAGAATACATATTTTTAGTGAAAATGACAAGAATACTCGTAATGAAATGAGCCTCATCATTTTTGCATCTTTTAGTATTTGGTTTTTGTCACACGAACAATAGCTCGTGTCGCATGGTTTGTGTACCACGACACTCACACGACCCACAACTCACATGACCAATGGCACGATCCAAGATTCACGATACGTTTCATGATCTCGAGAGAAGAATAAAATAAGTAAAAGCAAGGGTTTAAAACATTTTAAATAGAGAGGTCTTTGTGTCAAAATATCATTTTTTGTTGGAGAAAAATAGTGGTTTGGTTTTCTCGTGTATTTGTTAAAACAAGATGTTTCCTTATCCTATCTAGCTACTTTGAGCCATATTCGCTAAAATAAACAGCATTTTGAACTTCAGTTATTCATATGGTGTTATTTGAATCCCACATCTATAACCATCTTCTTGCTTAGTGTAAGAAGTCGAATCTTGGGATGTCAAATGAAATATAAACAAGTACAAAAGCTTATTTAAACAAAAGAAATAATACAAGTACCTATAGAAATAAATATTAAAAATCGAGGGACCTGAAAATGCATTTTGCACGTATGGTTACAAAACACACCCTATCACAAAGTCAGAATTGACCCCTTGGCCGGCCAACAACAACGATAATATCATAATAGCAAACACTATTCTCCAATTCTTCCATTTCCATCTATATCAATGAAGGATCAACTGGAATTTCAATGGAGTTTTGAATCACAGTTCTCAATTGTTGCCAAATATTACTTGAATCTTTTCCCCACGTGCGACCTCAATCATGCATTCAAGAAGGCCATGTTTTACCGTTCAGCCGCCATGGAAGGTTCTTCTTTCACGCACGAGCTCAAGAGCATCTTCATGGTGCCGAGGCTGAACAAGTTTCATCGAAGCCAAAACCATGTCAATAAGTTTCAACTCCTTCAAGCTTTTCTCAGTTTCCTTCTTCAATTACTACACCACAAACCAGGTCCGATTGTTGAGAATCTGGAGAAGGAGCTGAGATTTCTTCTCACCATTCTTCGTGACGTGTCATGGATTCTGTATAATGGCGATGTCGAGCATGAGGCTGAGTTCCAGAAGCTTCTGGAAGAATTTGAGGCTGTGGCGAATCAAGCTGGGAGTTTACTCCATTCCTTGTTCTTCTCCGTTGATACAGATATTCAAGCATTCGATGTTGTTTTACACCGTTTCGATCTCTTGAAGGTTGATATCATCAAATTCTTACAAATTCCATCGTCTTCCAGAGGATCAGGTCATACAACCCATGAGGAGGACTCGCTCCATATCGTTGATTCCTTAATTCATGATCTCGATGATTTGATGAACGGGGGTGATGATCGGATTGCTGATGCCAATGATCAAATCAAAATACTTCATCAGAGGCTTATATATTTGCAGTCTTCTGTCAGGGATGTTGAATCTCCACAGCCTTGGGAAATTGGAGAATTCAAACAACCTCTGATGCGAATTGGAGATACGGCACATGAAGCTGAGTATCTGATTCTCACCTTCTTAGTCGGAGATATTCCTCTCTGGTATTTCATCAACAGGATCACCAACATCAACTCCAAGATCGAGCTTATTGGGACAGAGCTCCGAGAAATCACAAGCAAGTATAAATTCGGAGACTTATTCAGAGTTCCAAAGCATTTCGCCCCACAGAAATCAGTGCAGGATAAGAGAAACCCTCAAGGTGAAGATGTTACCGTTGGTTTGGAGGGCAATGTTACGGAGATTCTAGATCAGCTCGTAGGAGGAGGAATGGACCGCCTACAAGTTGTTTCGATCCTTGGGATGCCTGGAATTGGTAAGACAACTTTGGCAAAGAAATTGTACAATCATTCCTCTGTTATCTATTGGTTTGACAAGCTCTCATGGTGCGTCGTTTCCCAAACGTATTTGAGGCGGAGTGTGCTAACTGATGTTCTGATTCATATAAAAAAGTGAGCTCGATGAAGATAGAATCTTGAAAATGGAAGAAGAAAGCATCGTAGAACAGATTTATAAAGCTCTAAAGGGAAGAAGGTACCTCGTTGTAATGGATGATATATGGGACTCAAATGTGTGGGAAGATTTGCAGAGATGCTTCCCAGATGATGGAAATGGCAGCAGGATATTGTTCACCACCAGAAATAGAGACGTGGCTACACCTAATAGCAGCATGATTTACGAGCAACCCTTTTTGTCAAACGACAAATGTTGGGAGCTATTAGAGAAGAAAGTGTTCGATAATAAATCTTGCCCTCATGAATTGCTGAGTGTTGGAAAGAAAATTGCAGCCAACTGCAGAGGACTACCACTTGCAGTGATTGTTATTGCTGGGATTCTTTCAGCTATGGACATGGAAGAAAGCACATGGGAAGAAGTACGAGAAAACTTAGCCTCGTATATTTTTGATGGTGGGGATAATTCATCAGTGATGCAAATTTTGGAACTCAGTTACAAGCACCTACCAGACCATTTGAGGCCATGTTTTTTGTATTTTGGAGCATTTGATGAAGACAAAGAAATCCCAGTCGGAAACTTGATGAGACTGTGGATCGCTGAAGGATTTGTACGTAAGAAAGAAGAGAAGAGTGCAGAGAATGTAGCCGAAGAATATCTAATGGAGCTTATTGATAAAAGCCTAGTAATGGTTGCCAAAAGACGATCGGATGGTGGAGTCAAAACCTGTGTAATTCATGATTTATTACACGACTTGTGCTTGAAAAGATCTAAAGAGGAAAACTTGCTGAAATATGTGAAGCTAGAGTATGTCTATTTACTATTAAACTCACATTGAGATTTTGACATGCAGTTATGGTAATAGTAATCTCATGTTGTGTTTTTTCTTATCCAGTTTCAACTCAACATTCAACAGAGACCACAGCCTACAATTACTTAATTATGACTACATACCTGTAAGTTGGAGCTACTGCCAGCACGCTCGTTCCTTCCATGGTCATCATCTGAATTCAGTACCACTCTATGCTCATGACATGAGACTACTAAGAGTCTTGGATTTCGACTATATTTATAATAATTACATAGGGATTGAGTTTCTGGTGTACCTGAGATATCTGGTTATTAGTGACTTGCCTCCTTCGATAGGTAGCCTCGTGAACTTGGAATATCTTCGTGTAACAAAGACACGCAAGACAGTAAATCTACCTTCAGAAATAATGAAAATGAGGAAGTTGAGATACATTCAGGTGGGGTCTGAAGCAATATACAGTAGAGATTGCGATAGCTCCAACGCAAACAATCTAGAGTTTCTTTCGGGTGTTGTTATTAGGGACCATGAAGATGAAGAAATGTTGAAATGCTCACCCCATCTTTGCAGACTCAAATACGGATATAAAGTGCCACGAACAGTGTCACCATATCGACATTTTGACCTCCGTTTCCTCACTCAGCTTGAGTCTCTTAGTTTAGCGTTCAACGGACTAAGATTAACAATGGAGAAACTGAATAGATTCCCCTCCAACATTAGAAAGCTGACATTATCTGATGCAAAGTTGCATTGGGAGAATATGTCAATAATTGGGAGATTGGAAAGCCTTGAGGTTCTCAAAATAAGAGTGGTTCATGCCTATGAGGATAAAATATGGAGTACAAGAGATGGTGAATACCAGAAGCTCAGATTCTTGAAGTTGGATACACGACATCTCACTGAATGGAACGTTGAGTCAAGCCAACATTTCCCACAGCTTCAACGACTGGTGTTGTTTGGTTGCTGCAATCTGCAAGAGATTCCTTGTGAAATCGGAGAAATCCTAACCCTGCAATTGATCGAGGTTAAAGGACGAAGCCCAAGCTCACTGGTCGAGTCTGCTAAAAGAATTCAACAAGAGCAATGGGACATGGGAATCGAAGACCTGAGGGTCATCACTGACTGCAGATCATAACTTTCAGAATGTATAGAGATGCTTTAGAACAAGTTCCATTTACCAATAGTCTCCACAAGAACATTCTCCATTTTCAAAATGATGAAATCTATTAGCATCTCTAACAATTATTACTCTCTGAGTAATGCTGGATACAAATTTAGTAAAACTGTGGCAGTCCAAACACACCCTAAGGTTCTTGATAATCCTAATATCATCTCCTGCTTCAGACATCATAAGACCAAACACAATCGCCAGTTTCTCACTATGAACCTTCACCATTAGCTCCTTTTCTTCTTCCTCCACGTCATGTAGTGCTGTATCAGTTTCTGCAAGATATCCAGCATCTTTCATCTTTCCCATTAATTTGTCGAGCATTGTATAGATAGCTTTCGACTGGGGGTGGGACTGGTCACTCGATGTAAAGACATGTGAGTGCCCCTTCACCTCAATCAAAGTGCAGCCAGGTGTCTTTGTCAGGTTCTTTCTCTTCACCACTTGACGTTGCAAAGCAGCCTGAGAGAAATTGTTGTTTGTTGAGTATATATTTGAGAGAAGAACGTGATAACCTACGTTTTCTGGATCCAAGTCAAACAATCGATCAGATACAAAGCGAGCTAAGTTGGTGTCCTTGTGAACCATACAGGCACCTAGTAATGCACCCCACTCAGCAGGACCAGGCTCAATGGGCATCTTCTTTATAAATTCCATAGCATCTCCTAATTTTCCAGCTCGGCCAAGAATGTCTACCATGCAAGCATAGTGCTCAGCCTTGGGCTCAAAGCCATGATCGTGAACCATAGAATGAAAAATTCTTTCACCTTCTTTTACCAAACCAGCATGACTGCAAGCATACAGAACCGATAGAAAAGTAACACCCGTTGGAGAAATTCCACAGCCCAGCATATTCTGATATAGCTGTAGTGCCTCTTTTCCATGTCCATGAAGGCCATACCCAGAAATCATGGCATTCCAAGTGACGATATTCTTTTCCCCCATTGAATCAAATAAAATCCTAGCCTCCTTAATACTCCCACATTTCATGTACATGTCAAGCAAAGCAGTTGCTACATATATGTTGGATTCAAAACTCTCCTCTTTGATCAAGTCATGGACCCATTTTCCAAGACCTAAGGTGCCCAGTTGAGCACATGCTGACAGAATACTGGTAATTGTCACAGGATTTGGACGAATATCAAGATTTTTCATTTCTTGAAAAAGCGATATTGCCCTTTTTGTCTCACCATTTTGTGCATAACCTGATATCATGGCATTCCATGATGCCAAAGGTTTATCTACTGACTCATCGAATAGGTTCCTTGCAAGTTCTAACTCATTAAGCCGACTATAAACTGTTGTTAATGCAGTAGAAACAGAGGAGTTCGAAATCAAGCTAGACTTGACACAAAAACCATGGATAGAACGATTAAGATCCAAACGACCAAATGGATGGAATACAGGAATTAAACCAACTATAGTACTTGAGCTAACTTTGCACCCTGATAAACGCAATTCTTGAAACAGCTTAAGTGACAAATCAGCTTCATTGTTACATGAATAACCAGAAATCATTGAATTATATGCAACCAAATCCGGGTTTCTTATTAATCCAAACAACAACCGAGCAGCCAAAATATCTCCACATTTTGAATACAAAGAGACCAAACAAGTAAGCACGTGCTGATGGAAATGACAACCAACCTTCATAGCCAATGCCTGAATTGTCATCCCAGCTCTCATATCCTGCAATTCAGCTACACCAGAAAGCACCACAGCCAATGTAGTAGAATCAAGCTTCGTCGTCCTCTCAACCATGTCATAAAAAACACGAAGTGATTCATCAAAGCAACAATTTTTCCCCAACCCCGAAATCATCGTATTCCAAAGAACCGTATCTGGCCCAGGTATTCCATCAAACACCTTATATGCATGTTTAATCTTTGAAAAACTCGTATACATGTCCACTAAAGCCGAGCCCACGAACATATCCGAGCCAAGCCCAGAAACGATTGCATGCCCATGAAGCAAAATCCCAACTTTCTCAGATACAGATGAAGGAAAGCCCGAAAAGGCTGCAATAACAAATGAGTACGTAAAATTATCAGGATTGAATCCTGTTTTTCGGAGCAAACTTTGGTATACAGATAGGCAATCATAGGGGTTGTTTCTAAGGCCTTTAATGAGGACATTGTAGAGGAAGAGATCGGGTGAGTCAGTTTTGGCAAAGAGAAGCTTGGCTTGGACAATGGCTCTGAAGTCTAGGAGTTTCTGAATCAGCTTTGTAATGATTATGTTGTCGTCAACAACGTTGTTATGGATGACTTGAGCATGAGTTTGATTGAGATGTGAAAGAGTTGTGGCCTGCTTAATCACGTTCAAGAAGAAATTTCTATCTCTTGGAGTAGTTATTGCTCTGCAAACCATTGAAGTTGAGAAAAAATGAAATATTTTACAGACTTCTTGAATTAAGGGATTTTTTCTTGAAGTTTTTTGTTGTTGGTGATCTCAACAAATTTGGGAATAATAGCGATTTAGTGAAAAATGTAAACTGCGATTTTGTTGTTGGTTGATATTACCACGCTGTTTTTCGTATTTTTAAGTACCCTTTATTTTAATTATTTTCAAGATCACCCCTAATCTTTGTCAAGAGAGTTTGTTTGTTCTGTTTTTGTTTTTGTTTTTTTTTCCTCTCTCTCTTGATTGCTTTAGAAAACAAAAGAAATAAAAAAATAAAATGGGTGAGAAACAAATTAATTATTTTAATGTCACATCTCGTGTTTCATGCAATTTAATACCATTATATATTAATTAATAATATCATTTGATACACAAAATGTGTGGTAGAAGATGTAATACAAAATGTACTAGAAGATCTCGTGTGAATAAACATAAATAGTTCATGGATATTTCAATTATAAGTTGCAATTAATTGCATAGGGAAGTCCTGCAACACAGAGAAATATAGAGGTGTTTGCAAAAAATTCCCACAACTTTTAATCACGCATTTAAACTGAAAAAGTAACTGGGAGCCTGCTTTTGACAGCTTAAATAGGCTGTGGGAAGCTTTTGCAAATACCCCATAATCCCTTTGTAATTTTCAGTATATTTCCGGTTGCTTCAATTTTCCTTTCCATTAGTTTTTACAAAATAAATACAATTAGAGAAAACAAAGAGGGCTGGTGCCCAGAAGCCTAAAAGAAGAGGGAAAAAAAGAATAAATAAAACTTAAAAATTCTAACTATAACCTATAACCTATAGTATTGAAGACAAATACGAAAAACAGCATGGAAACATCGATTTACAGTCACGAAGAAGTGGTCAAGTAGCAATCAAAGCTCAAGGTGTTAGCATCTCGTATGCAAAAATTCGTGTGTTGTTTTAGTATCCAAATATCGAAGTTTCCCCGTCTCCCAAGCTTGTTTCATTTGTAATAGATGTGTCCTAAGGCTGTATTCTTCCACCTGCCAATTATTCCCAACCTCATCAGCTATGATATAAGCTAAATCTTAGCAGAAAGTTCGAATGAAACAGGAAGAAAATGCGCCTAATCAACGTCATATTGCTTTGAGAGAGAGAGAGAGAGAGAGGGGTTATTTCTGACCTGCATTGCAGCTGTAGAGCCCAAAAAAGACTCACATTCATCAAGCATGGCTCTTTCCTGTATTGCTACATCGGCAAGTTGGGACACCAAGTTGTTCATCCCTTCCACCTGTATCATTACAACACTAATTTTAAAGACTGTCCTCCCTCTATATGCCCACACACACAAGCATGAATACATGTGAAATAGTGATGAACTACTTGAAATTGAAATCAAATCCATCATTCAGGAAAGGATGGAAATAAGAGAAGTTATCTCACCCTTGAAAGTATGGAACATAAGGAGAACCCCATTGCTTGCATCACATCAACAGCAGAACAAATAGCCGCCTTAACAGATTCAATATCACCCTGAAAGATTTAGATGTACTTAGAGCCATTTATCTTTTATAACTAAGCATCAAGAATTAATTCATTTCTCTTTAATGAAATTAAGTGTCAATAACTAGTCAGACAGCATACCCTAACTCTTCCTGAGAATGGAATGCGGACTACGCTAGCCTGCAGATCTTGGATGACCCAGGTTAATGAGTTAACATGATCTCTTTCAGTTGAAGCCCACTCATCAAGACAGGATAGCTGAGCATGTTGTATTTGAATTAGAGAATGTATAACCTTTAGTAAAGTAAAATATCACATGACATGAAGGAACTAACCAAATTCCAGAGAACCTATAAAATGGGGATATGCTATTTGTCCGAAGGGATAATTAGCATAATAATATCTCTTTATCTTGTTTCCGTTTTTACTTCTCATATCCTCCTTGATTTAAGAGAATTTGAATAAGGGAAGATAGGGTAGAATTCTTCTATTTATACAATGTCTTGTATTCTTCAAGGATATATATTAAAAAAAAAGGGGGATAGAATTCTCTGCTCTCCCTAAATTTACAGTATTGATATGGCTATCCTCTCCTGAGGGGACATGCATGATATGGAGGTATATTGCCAGGGTTGTCTAATGCATAGCAGGAAATAGGGAACACACAAAAAAAAAAAAAAAAAAAAAACGAAGATGCCTACAAATTCACCTGGGGAGAATAATGCATAAAATAAAATGTTCAGAGAACTTTCGTTAATAATTATCTAAAGAGAGATGGGTAAACAAAAGATAAAAAACCTAAGAGTAAATATACATATTAACTGCACATTTTAGAAGATATCTTCTTTTTCCTTGGAGTAGATGGCCCAAAACTTGCATAGCTTTGGCACGCCCAAGAACATAACCTTCACATTCAGTAATCTCTGTGAATCATATTCTGGGGAAAAATCTTTTTTTCAACATGTTCAGATGTTCTAATTAATGAAACCAATAAGAAAGTTTTGCTTCACTTGGAGAATCTTCACTCCTTCAGAAGTTTCTAACCTATGTCAGGGGAGAAACTAATTAGCAATGTCAAACTACAAAAGAAGGATTTGGCAACATTCTAATTAGCCATCCAATCACACTTCCTCAAACTGAACCACATACAGGAAAATTTAGGTGAGGAAACAGGCATCTAATAAGTTTGAAAGAATCAACAAATGCTGATTCTTTGTCGGCATATCTATGTTTAGAAAAAGAGAGGCATTACTTGATCGTTCAAAACTGAGTAAAGCTTCATCTTGAGCGTCAACTGCAGGAGGTCAATCCTTTTCTCCATTATTGAGTCCCAAAGATCAGCAATAGTCATCCAAACACTGAACAACGTTTTCTGCACCATTAAAAACAATGAGGGGCTTAAAAAATTGCGATAAGTTACAAATTTAAAACCAGTAAGAAAGAAAGAAAAATGATTAAAATATATCAGTGCAAACAATGTTGTGCAATGTTTGGGACAAGCATAGTCTGCTTAAGTTGAAAACTAGCTAATATGTAGCCTTTACCAGATACATGGAATGGGAAATCATACCAACGTCTAAACAAGTGCAGAGTATGCAGTAATTGTGAGTCTAAGAGAATTGTAGAACATGTTCCAAAAAAACAATAAAGAAAAATATAATAACTGGAATCAATAAGAGGAAGAGGTCAATAATATGAACCAAACATTTAAAGCTGGCTGGCTAAGATAGGCTCAAACCTCTGCTTTTACTTTCTGAGATTGCAATGCAGCATCATTACAGGCATTTGCATACAGCCATTGTAAGTGTCTGTTGTATAAAAGCCGCAATTGATGGACATCCTCAATGTGATTTGCAGACTTCCTTGCTTGTTTAATATCCACAATAAAACTAAGAACAGAAGTTGAGCCCTTAGATTGTTTGGTGGGGCTGGATGGTCTTACCCGAGCAGGGCTGGGTAGTCTAGAAAAGGGGTTGATAGCCTTTGTTCGAGAGGGACTTACCCCTCTAGAAACAGAAGACGATAAAGGGCGCAATCCAGGAGGAGGTGGAGTAGACAGAGCTCTAGCTGCAGCATTTACTAACTGCGTTCTATCTGATGAACTTGAAGAGCCAGGAGATGCAAACTTTTCTGTCTGCAAAAAACTATCATCCACAAAACAACCATTGGATATTGGTTTTCCACTCTTATCCCGAGATATTAGCGTTAACAAATCACCGGTAGATTTGATCAAAGGTTTAATTATTCCATCCAGAGATAATCTCCTAAGGGAAGGTGTACCTGATCCTGTACGGGATAACGATGAAGTTTTGCTTGTCTTATCACCCAGGTCAAGACTTCTATTCAGAGCTTTGGAAATTTTCCCAGCTGTTCTGCTTGGCCATCGATGTTGATCCACTAACCGTTGAGGCAAACTATCAACAGGTTTAGAATTCTCAGATTGGTCAACAGAGTTCTTTCCTTTAAGTGGACTCCGCTTTCTTTCTGGTGTGGACTTTCTTGAAGCAGGAACTTCAGCCTGTTTATGCACAACATTTGATGATTGCCTCGGAGAGCAAGGCATATGCGATACTGGTTTTTCTCTCTTACTAACTGGAACAGAATATGTATCAGATTGAAAAGAAACACTGAGACTCCGCATTGTGGTAGGCCATAAGGACTCTGGTAACTTATTACCTACCATCTTTCTTGATCCCAACAGCATTTCTGCTGCAGTATCTTGGATTGGTGTTGTTGCAGCACGTGGTGTTGATGGAGCACGTGGTGATGACGGAGAACGTGGTGAAGATTGTCGACAGGGGCGTTTTCTTTCAGCTGATATGGCCCTCTCAGGTGCTGATACAGTTGAGGTTGATGATGTCCTTCTGGCAAATGGAGAAGGGAAACGTTTCGGACCACTGGGCGAAGATGGCACAGGCGACCTATACCTAGAACGAACATCTCTTGTTTGGGCCAGGCGAGAGACTCCATTCTTGTTCTCAGCCGAAACCAGTGGTTGTCTTGTTTTCTCTGCTGCAGATTGCTTCTGTAATGCTTGCTCTGATTCACATACATCCATCCAAACTGTGCAAATTAGACCACATTGATGTCCCCTTTCACATACTGATAACAACCTTAAACATACTTTGAACAGCCTTTCACTTAACCCAACTAATCTATCAACCAATCAAACCAATGTCTCTAAAAGAGATCTGTTCCGTCTTGAAAAACCTGTCAGTCAAATTAGTGGCCAAAAGTAAGATACCATAGAGAGGAAAATAAAGGAAGAAAATAATTAGGCATGATGAAAAAGCAAAAGATGTTCAGAAGAATACATCTTTACAGACACCCAGATCTCAAAAGATCGAATTTTTGATAATTTCAGCCAGCAGTTACAAAAGCACTTTTTACAATCGGAATCATACAACTCATCCCAAGTTGGAAAGATCACATAAGTGGGAAAAAAAAAAAAAAAAAAAAAAAAAAACTATATCAAATGAAGAACAAGAGAAAAACCAAGCTGAAGATGAATTTGGGACCTCAGCAGGATAACTAAGGTGTTGGATAAGAGAGCTCTCTCTCTGGCTTTTACTTTTTCATTATTTATATATGTTTTCTTTTCTTCTTTCATCTTTTACTTTGGTCCCCCGTCTTTTGTCCCTGTCACGGGAATGCCATGGTTGGCCAAGCTGGAGCTACATACATACAAAACACACTCACACACACGCAGAGCAAGAAAAGCTCACATTCAAAGCCCCTTGTTCAGCCATCTTTTCATGAAAGGGAATTATAAGAAAATGATATCTTCACCTCTCTCTCTCTCTCTCTCTCTCTCCACAAATGCACAAAATATTAATTGCGATCAAATATAACAAAAGAGCACACGCAGGGTTCTACTTCTCTCACTCCTACTCCATTTGAAAATTGAAGAAAAGTCATTTAAATAAGTTGACACAAAATTGGACAAAATACATAATTATCTTAAGACCAAAGCAGGAAAACCAGAGACTTACTTGGAATCAACAGCTTGGGATTTGCTAGAAACCAAACAAGATGGAAAATCCCATCCTCTTGTTGGTTTCCAATACATAATTAATGTAAAAGTAGAATAATTCCAAAAATCAATGATTAAATATTTGCTCCTACAATTTTTTTTTTTTTTTTTTTTGTGCCTGGTAAAAATGGTAAACAATTCACAATAATTATAGGGATATGAGAATACAGACATGGAGACCACGTGCAGGAAGGATCATTGTCCATCCCCATGAATTCACAGTATCCTAATACACATAATAACAACAATAATTTAATCGACATTTATCATTAATTTGCATTTGTTAGGCATCGTTACGAGCAGAAACTACTGGAGGAAAAATATTCAGATTTTGTCCTTTTTGCATTTCTTTTTCATGAACAAAAATCGATGCAAATCGTAATTTATTTTTTTAAACTGAAAATGAAAACATCGAGGAATTCCATTTTTACATGAATTAATGCGCCAAAAAAATGGTCTACGCTTTGTCAGATTTTGTTCCTCAATTTGTCAACATTTGTAGAATTTCATGAACAATCTTCCCATAAAAGAAGCTCACGAAAAAAAAAAACCAAATGCACAAATCAACTACTTGCTTCAAATCAGCTGATATATCAGATACTACAGTTCAAAAACCCCAAGGACTCGATCATCAAAAAACTTTGTGTACACACACACACACACACACACACACATATATATATATATATATATATATATATAAACGTCGATCCATAAAATTTAAAATCATCCTACAAACAAAGATCAAAAAACGCAGAAAATCAAAATAGTGCCTTACCTTTTCCGGCGATAATCTAACAGTCTCTCGATATGAGTAAATTTCTTGAGATTTTGATGAAGAATGGAAAAAATAAATAAAATAAGAATTATGAGAAATTACAGTGAAAAAAGGAGAGAAAATTTGGAAGTTTCAGTTAGGGACGTTGGAGAAATAGACCGATTGAGAAGACGCGGCGATGACGATTATTTAATAATTTATAATTTATTTAGATATAACATAATTATTAACAAAACGAAATTATTTTTCTTTTTTCTTGTTAGGCGATATTATTTTTTATTTATTACTGCTAAATCACGGACGAAATTTGAAAAGTGTATTTAAATATATAAATTAATCAATTGGATGTTATAAAGTTTTGGTGCAGAAGACTAGTCATAGAAGCGATTTTCCAAATTCCCTAGCATGATTTAAACAGAAATTTAGATTTTCCAAGAAATTAAATTGAAACTCGCACTGAATTTATCGGGTCAATTTCATTTTAATCGAATTTTTTGTTTAAAACTATTTCTTTTTAGTACAACTGATATCTTTTTTCACTAGTCAAAAACATGAAATAATAGGACAATTTAGAGTCATATTGTTTAGCATATGATATAATTGAATGACGAATGTAGTATCAAATGAGTTAGTTATGACCATACACAAGATTAATAGTGTAAGTTCGAATTTTAAGGATTGAAAAAAAAAAACATTAAATCATGAATGAGATTCTTGATTACTTATCAATTCAAGAGTCAATTTATGTTCTAAACAAGTCATGAGTTAGTAGGGTTGTGCACGGATCTCGGAGATTAACGAAATCGGACCGAAACTCGAACCGAAAAAGTTTCAAATCAAAAATTTCCGTTGACTTTTTTATTTTCTCCAAACTAAATTGAACCAAATTTCTTTTTGGTTTGGTTCTGGAGATTTTTCAATTATCCGAATCGAGAACTAAATCGAATTGGGACCGAACCAAACCGAATTGGATTGAACCAAAGAACCGATTTTAATATATATATATGTGTGTGTGTGTGTCATTTATTTTTCTATATCTTGATATAATTACATAATATATATTTTGATTAAATTAATAATTTTTAAAGCTATAAATAATTTACATTTTTTACTTTTTAATAATTAATAATACTGAACTATATTCTAATGACTCTTATCAAGAAAACATAAATCTTTTTAAATTATAAAACTTTGTAACTTTTGAAATGAATTATGTAGTTTTTTGTCGTCAACAAAACTTTGTTAATACATGCTAAATTTGTTATTTATTTTTTTAATTTAATTTGGTGTATTTCAACTTATTTGTTTTTTTATTTTAATTTCTTTTAAAATCTTTGAATATCCGAAATACGTCCCGAACTAATCCAGACCAATGGACCCAAAGTTCCGAACTAAACTGAACCGAAATTTGGTTTGGTTTGGTTTTGGAGACTTTTTATTTTGGTTTGGTTTCGGAGAATCAATTTTTGAAATTCTCTGAAATTTGATTCGATTCCGGAGATTTTCAAATCTCCGAACCAACCCGGACAGTGCACACCCCTATGAGTTAGTTTTCAATTCAAGAGTCAATGAATCAACTAGAGGTGTTCATCCGGTTCGGAAAACTGGAACCGAATCTAGGTCAATGGTTCGAAAAACCATTGACCCGGTTTCGGTTCCAAACTGAAATCGCGAACCGTGGTTCAACGATTCGATTTCGATTCGGGCATATTTCGAACCGTAAATCGGCGGTTCGAACCAACAGTTAAACCGCTGGTTTATCTAATTTTTTTTATTTTATATTTTATATAAATAATATTATGTATTTATGTTATTTCACTCTTTAAATTTAAGTTGTATTGATTATTACTATTAATTTGTATTATAAGTTGTAATTTTTTTAGATTTATGGTTTGAATATGGTTGTATTTAAATTGTAATTTCTAATTTTTGAAATTGTAATTTATAAGTTGTAATGTAGTTTGTTATAACTTGTAAATGTAAGTTTTATTTTTTAATTTATTTCAAATTATTTATTAAAAAACATTGTTATTTTGTAATATATGAATAATTTTAATATTTATATGCAAATTTAATTTTTTAAAATAATTATTAAAAAAAATGTCCAAACCGGCAGTTCGAATCGGAAACAGCAATTTACAAACTTAAATCGGAATCCCCACAGTGCGATTTCGATTTGACCCTCCACGATTTTTTGAATTGACGGTTTCGAACCGTTGAATACCTCTAGAATCAACCATTAACTTGTCATTCTCAAAGATGGGAATGTTACAACGAGACATTCACTTCATGGTAAAAAGAAGGTTTTTTTTTTTTTTTTTTAAGGGAATTTAAAGCAGGCATTTTGATAATGAGATTTGATTAGTTCTTTAAATTGTCCATCAATAAGTTAAATATAAATTTAACTAAAGAAGCTAGTTAATAAACATCACACTAGTAGATTTACTCAATGGTGCATAAAATACACCATAATACATAATCATTATTTAAAAGAAAATATTTAAACTATCTCCATCAAGAAAATATATAATATAATGCACAGATTAAATTCTACGCTTTGAAATCTTCAAAAGGGGAAAAATTATTTGTTTGTCAATATCGTAACATGTTTGTGGCATAAATTTATTAATATTTATAATCATCAACTATTTATAATATATAGCCAATTAAATACCTACTTAAAAACATCATCTTTCAACATAAAAAAAATAAAAAATCTAAAAAATTAATTAGCTATATGGTCCGTGGTCGGCGCAAAAATTCGTTTTGTCAACATCTCATTCATCTCCAATTTAATTAATTGGTTTTCTTATATCAAACTTCTATTTTTTCCAGTTTTTCTTCTTGTTTTTATATTTCTTTTGAATGGGTTTTGGAGTGAGATTGATAATGATTCTTCAGAAAACTCGTTTTGTTCAGTACTTTTCACATTTGTTATTTACAATGAAATTAGAAAATACTCTTCAATAATGTCAGAAATTAATTTGATGTTGATAAATTGTGTTTCTTCCATTTTTAGATAATGATACAATTGATAAAACTTGATATCAAGTGGTGAAATCGTAATTCACATTTTGACTAGATTAATTTGGTATATTTTAATTTTCGAAATCAATTTTGATTAAATGAAAAATTGATGCACATGATTGATTGTCCACTTAATTAAAGTTTTAATTATTGTGAAACAAAGGAGTGGTAATTTAGTCGCCATATAAAATTAACATCTTTTTAAGTTAATCATATTTTTTTTCCCCTTAAATAAATATATGTTTGAAAACAAAATTAATTAATATATTTAATTTACTATATTTGAATTCCCTTTGTGCGTGGGTGTGTCTATGGTTTGTCTATGGGTTTGTCTATGGATTTAGCAGCATAACATGGCATGGTGGGACATCTCTTGTTTCTAGGTTTCAATACACTGCATGCATCCCCATATAACCTTATTGTGTTCCATCTTGGAATTGGTGTATCTATTCGGTGTATTTCACAATACTAATTATTATCTTTCTATATGATTCTTTTTTATCATATGAATAAAAATTTTGAAAATTATTATGTCCATACCATCATTTTATTCAACGCCAAATCTAATGATTTAATATATACTAAATAATAAATTATTGTATAATATTTCTTAATCGAACCCTAGAGATTTTGAATTTTGAATGGCAAAAGAATTCCACAAATTGCAGGCCATGTTATGATGAAGAAAGATGGCATGTAATCTTTTGGACCATTTTGTCCCCACCCAACAATATCTTTTAGAATGTTTTTGTCCAATTATCTTCATTTAAATGTAACTTTACTTTCTTTCATTCTTATTAAAGCTATTGCACATGGTTCTATCATTTTATGTAACCACCTCATAATTTAAATTTTATAATAATTTGCACTTTGAAAAAGTATAATTAAACTAATTGATGACTTATAATAAGTCAAATTTACTTAGTGTATTTCATACTATAAACAAATAAAAATAAGGATTATACTAACATATGAGCTTTTGTGCATTATATCATGACTTCATTTATAATTAATTGTGAAAAGGGACACTATATGTTAGGTCAAAAAATATGATTTGACCAAATTGTAATTATAAAATTAATGTAATTACTTTGTGAATGAGTTTTCTTTTTAGACATACACAAATCCAATAATTAGTATGCACTTTGAGTTAAATCATATTTGGATCTTTATAATTTTAATTTCCTAAAGTCGCATATAAAATATCTCTATTTAGTACAACCAAAAATAAGATTTTCCAACAACTATCATTAAGTAATGTGTTTTGGTTTGAAAATATTAATATAGAGAAGATGAATATTAATGAGTGGAGGACCAAAGACCAAATGATAGGCAGTCATGTGGTATAATATATAATGACAAAATCAATTATTAATATGGCATGCTTCTGCATGTTCTTTTCCAAGTCTTAATTTTTTGCTTCTTTTTTTATCCATTAAGAAATGTCATTTTGCTATACCTACTTGTCACTTTTGATGGTCTCAGACCAAAATAGTGTTATTAGTTAATAACAATATTCATGTGGGGTTTTGATTATTTGGTAGCAAAATCATTTGGAATTATGTTTTTGCCTTCATCTTTATAACATTAATCATTATTCTTGTCCTTGAATTCAAACCCCCTTCACATAAAACATGGAAATTGATTCAGATTGTCTTGCGCATTTTGTGAGATAAAGTCTCACTTAATTCATTACACCTTATTATTAAGTTAAATTGAACTCAATTTCACAAGAAAGTGCTCCTAAAATCGAGTTTTAGGCTTCTTCGAGTTTTGGATATCAATATATACGAGAAAGATCGCTACACCCAGAGACGGACTCATATATGGGCCAAGGGAGACAATCGACCCCGTAAAATTTAGAAAACAATTAGGGATATTTTAGTCACTTCACATTTAAAAAATGTGTACACTAATTCAAATGAATATATATGTGTGTAAATATATGATGCTGATTTGAATGAAACATTCAACCTATTATCAATGTACTTTTGAACCTTCTCACAGTGAACAAAATGTGTCCTAGTGCTTTTTGATCATGGCCATGAGAAGATCAGTTCACTGCAACAGTTTCATTCAATTCTTCTAAGTAACTCAATGCATTCATAGATCACAATTATATCCAATGTAGGACATAAATATCAAGAATTCCTTAACCAAGGCTGCTCTGATAACGAAAAATCACGTAATCGTATTGCACACATGAAGATCAACTCAAATGCTCGAAGCGATCCAAGTAATACACGCAGAGTTTTAAAAGAAAGGAATAATGACCGACGATGTATGCAAAGTAAAGAGTTCAACTCCTTCTTCAATGTTGAAGTTTTTGATAGGGTTCTTGGTTTCACCGGTCAGAGATCCGTCTCCCGGGATTGGTAGAAATCGCTAGATCTCACGATGTTTACAGCCTCGAATTCGTTATCATCTGAAAGTGAAAGTGCAATTCATCAGATCTACCATTGTATTTGTGCAAGAAAAAAGAACAGAAAAAGACAGGCAAAACAGACACTTAAGTATATGAAGAAGATGCCATCACAAATGCTCATCAGTTCAAGATGGATAAAGGCTTTCAATTGGATTAAGTTAGCATGCACTTTAGCCCGGAAAGACGAACAAATCGAGTGAGATTGTGATGATCAATGTGATTCCTCTGTTCATGAATATACTAAAATGTGGCTTTAATTCGGTAAAGTACTGCCTAATAAGGAAGAACAAGGAGAAACGAGTACAAAAAAAATTGCATCAAATCATGGGTCGTTTCACTTAAGCAAAAGCTTAAATCAAATTAAGTACACGAAGAAAGATGTGACTAAGATACACAGTGATATAAGATATTCTTCGAGCTAGAAGGAAATCAGTTGTATATTAGACTATGAATATAAACCAGAAAGTTAGAGAACCTTTTCTCAAAGTCAGAGCAAGCACAGCATCATTCTCAACCTGAAAAGGTAAATCAAACAATCGATCGAATAAGATTCAAGTTAAGGTATGAAAGACTTCTGATAATAAGAGGGTCACTTGTTATCTATTAAGAAGATAAACCTTCTGATCTGCCAGTGACTTTAGATCGTCTAATACTTCCTCGTTTGGCAGTAACATCAAACGTTGATCATTGACTGGTTGATCAATGAGTTCTTGCAACTTCTCCTTAATTTGTAGAACTGTCTCACTTGGCACACACTGCAGAAAGTAAGTTGTCTTGTTGCGTTTTACACGAATATACATCACCTATGCAATAAATTAATCAAAAGACCCACAAAATTAGATTTCTTTTCAAGTGCTAGGTAAATGATGAAACACAAATATACACAATAAGTTTTGTAACATACTTTTACGGTATGTTTGGATTAGCATTCCAAATCCAAGATTGGGATTCCAAGTATCAAGTCCTATTTGTTGTAGGAATCAATTTTGATGGACTCGGAATCCAACATTACAACCCTAATCTATTCCCTATAAAATATAATAATACAAAATAGCCACTTTTAACATATGCAAGATTGGGATTCCAAGTATCAAGTCCTATTTGTTGTAGGAATCAATTTTGATGGACTCGGAATCCAACATTACAACCCTAATCTATTCCCTATAAAATATAATAATACAAAATCACCACTATTAACATATGATTTTGACATTTACAACGCATTCACCATTACTTGTTTATGTTTATATTTACATTTAAAAAAAACACAAGTAAATGTAATATATTAATAAAACACACCCATTTTCAAGACATGTTTTGAGTCTTTTGACATCTATGGTAAAACATGCAAAATTCCAATTCAAATATAAACAAGAATTCTTACTATTCATTGACTTTCCAATACTCAAGATTAAGAATTCCAGAATTCAGAATCCCAACAAATCTATTCCAAACATCAAACAATATAGAAATAAATAATTTGGAAGGAACATTGAGTGCAATAATAACAACCTTCAAGAACTATATAGTACACAAACAAAGTAAAAGATTATCATCATCTTCACCTTTTTGAGAATCTAACATCAGAGGAAATTAATGCAATTAATAGTATCTTAACAACATTAGGAAATTAATGCTCCTCCTTCCAGAAACTACAACAATCATGAAATTGTATAACAAAAGAAATGCTTTGAACTACTTGAATCGATTCTTGAATAAGCACTATGTCCTGACACTACAGAAAGTAAATCTATATCCAGACACTAACATGCCATACACAATGAAGAACTAGGAAAAGGGAATGGTCTTCCTTCTATTGTTCCGCCATTCCAACGATGCTAGAAATAGCAGTTTTGCATCAAAGAAACACATCGGCTAAACCAAGACAAACACTCTATGCTATATGAGCAAAATTAATGTATTGAACATCAACAACTCCTTCCAAACATCACTAGAGACTATCATAAACACATTCAACATTAAGATTGCTGCCTAATTCACTATGAAAAGTTCACTTCCACTCAGCACAAATCACGATCAGGGCATAAGAAATGACACACTCTAACACCATAGTCCCATCATATCCTTTTCTCACGCTCTTTTTCCATTTCCTTCTATTTAACACATAATTTCGTGAAAATTCAACCCCACAATCCATCTACACAGAAATGCTGAAAATCTTTGCTCCTATGAACAACACAGATTTCCCACTACATTCACAAATCAGAAAAGGGGTTTTCAAGTGGAGCCACATTCATCGTCCCTAATTCTCCTTGTTTAATTATCTGTATTGCACCTTTGAAACAATTATTAAATTTTAAATAAAAAAAGAGTTACTTTACTCAAATTCACACAACTATCCCAGAATTAAGCACAGTAACTACTCATTCGAGTAAAAAAAGAACGAATTTCCACATTAGACGCCGATTTGACTGAGAATCGATGAACTTGATAACCCAGAATCGATGAACTTGATAACCCAAATGAATGCAACTCGCATGAGAGATTTATCACTAAAATTTTATTGCAAAAGCACAAAATTTAGCAATTTCAATAAAATAAAGATTAATTGATTACGAAACAGAAAGCATACAGTTTGATCATCGGGGCTTTTGGGGCGCGATGGCTGCGACATAGTGCCAGATAAATTATTGATGGGCTGTTTGGTAAAGAAAGCTGTGAGAATTTGTTGTTATCTGAGCTCAGTGTATAAAGTCAAAATAAGGGATTTAAAAGGGCTTTAATTGGTCATATGAAGAAAGGTAAGAAGTGTGGACTTTCCACAAAAAAAATTAAAATATGTCTAATTAATTATTTAAGTGATTCTTTAAATTATACAAATATATACTTTATAAAAAAAATTATTGTTATTATTTTGTATTTGACTAGCTTAATGCAACTTATTGTAAAAATAATTAAAGAAATAAATGTATACTTTGAAAAATAAAGGGAGAGGACAATTAAAATTAGGGTAATACATATACAGCTCTCAAAGTTTGATAATTTGATAAAAACTTAAAAAAAAAAAAAGGAATTAATTTAAGTATATTTTTGGGCATAAAACTAGCGCAGTGCAATCGCTCCAAATCCGCCATTGTTGAAATCAAGCTTCTGATTTTTACTCTCCATCCCTAATTTCTCCTTCTTAGGATTCTGGGCTGTCCAATTATAATGGGTAACGGCTCCTCCATGCTCACTCAGTACGACATAGAAGAGGTCCAAGAACACTGCAATCACACCTGTAATCATACTTGCTTCACAGTTTTTACTTGTTTCTGTATTATTTGATAATCCCAGTTTTCAATTTCTGACTTGGCATCTTTTGTTTGCATCTGAATCTTCAAAGTTGCTGCAATTTTTCTTTTTTTCCAATCTGTTCTGTTTTTGATTTTTTTTTTCAATGGGTTTTTAGTCTCAGTCATGAATTCTCTAAAACTGACTGTTATTCTAATTTCCATTTACTTCTATGTTATGTTGTTTCTGTTTTGATTGATTCTGTTTATTGGATGTGTGGTGTGTAGTTTCTCAGCAAGAGATAGTATCATTGTACCAGAGGTTTTGCCAATTGGATAGAAGTGGGGGAGGCTTCATCTCCGCCGATGAGTTTATGATTGTGCCTGAATTTGCAGTGAATCCTCTCACTCAGGTTTACTTGGGTGTTAGATGCTCTTGATTTCTTGTTTAGTTTCATATTTTAGAAGTGTTTGTGCTAAATCAAATATGTTGGATAGAAGTATGTGCTGTGAGAAAGGCAATTTGATTCTTGTTATTGCAGGAAGAAAGAATCATGAGACTGTTTGATTACTCTCTTCTAGTTCTCTTTTCAATACACAAAGTACTAAATGAGAATTGGAATAAAAGATTCTTGGATTTTCATGTTTTGCCTCTCAAAATTAGTGGTGTGGACTTGGCAGTAGTCATCATTTGTATAAATTAAGAGCATGCCTTTGAAGCAAAAAGTGGCTTTACATTGAGAAGCCTTAATGTGGGCAAATTTTTAATGAAATAGGAGTATGAGCTTTTGGTATTGTGGGAGTGTGTGTGTGTGTGTTGGGAGAGAGAGAGATGTGACCACATAAAAGTTAGAACAGCAAGACTTTGAGATCCAGTGTATTGACCACAAAAGCTTGATATTTGCATTTTGGAGTCCAATTTGACATTGTTATTCTTCATAAATAGTACAAGGGAAATCTAGAGATAATATAAGATCAACTTGAATGACCCTCTCAGACCTCTTTTTTGAGCAAATCCTCATTCTTGGTATTTTTTATTATGCATGTGCTTATCCAGAGTATTATTATGCAACTTGAATCCATATGTCTCCAAGCTAGCTCTATCTGATCATTCTAGCTGAAAGTAATACCCGGTGCCATTGTTATGCAGCATATGCTGTAAAAAGTGGTTGAAAGTTTCCTCTCTTTGGTTTCATGTACATTGATCTCACAATAGAACTATGTATTAATTCCCCAATTCATGTAGCTAGTGAGGATAATTGGCAATCAGTAGAACCAAAATGTAGATAAATCAAGATATCCTATGTAGTTCATCAGAATAGAGTGACTTTGCTAAACAAAGTGAATTTGTTATTAAAATGTAATCATTTTCTTTTCAATTCCTCTGTGTTTTCTCAGCGCTTGTTGAGGATGTTAGACGGACTAAATTTCAAGGAGTTTGTAGCGTTCCTATCTGCTTTTAGTTCTCGAGCAAGCTTGCAGCAGAAAGTTGAATGTAAGATGTTAATAGAAGCGTTCGTTTTTTATAAACATTGCTCTTTCTTTTCCTGTTGGCTGATTCAGTGTACAATTTCCTTAACCCAGTTATTTTTAAGGTTTATGATTATGATGGTAGTGGAAAGGTCAGCTTCAACAAAATCCTCGACATATTGTGCGATTTGACGGGTCAATATATATCCGAACAGCAGAGAGAGGTTATTCTCAATTTTCATCTTGCTTGATTGTTATCTTTCCCTCTAGAAGCTGTTGAAAATCTGCAAATTCCCATGTCGATAAATGTTAGAAAACCTGAAGAGCTTACCATATATAAATAACTCTCAAGTTAAAATAACAGGATTCATCTTTCTGTTGTCTCCTGTATGCTCTCACTTCTTCTAAGCTCGTTATCTCCTAATTGGCTCGATGGATTAGTGCCAATTCAAACTTGCTCATTTTCTGAAATAGGAAGTTCTTGCCCAAGTGCTTGAGGAAGCGGGCTACTCAAAAGATGCTATGTTAGTTCCAGCTGATTTCATGAAGGTAATATCACTCATTTATCTTTTGAGGCTCTTCTTGTTCCATTTCCATGGATTTTATGTTCATTCTCTTTGCCTGAACTTTAAAATAACGATTGACTTGAATGACATTGTTATGACACCACAATACATCATCCAATCTTTCAAGAAACATGATACTTCATATCATTTCAGTAGTCGTATTGCACTCTCGTTGTTAAAAGCTAGTTTATTTGGACAGATTCTTGGCAGTTCCGGGCTGAAGATGGAAGTCGAAGTTCCAGTGGATTAGAGAATCGAAACAACCCTGTTGTGTATTATCCATCAAATCCATGCTGTATAACATTTGATCATTCATTCCATGTTTTTAGCTGCAGATTCAGTGTTGGTGTTTTACCTTCTTGAGATGTTAGCTGTTAGTGATAACTTTGAACTATCCAGGATTTCAGTTGGGTATTTCATCAAATAAGTGATATGCCTCTTATTCAAACTCAAATTCTCAACCTATGTATCTTATTCTTTTCATAGTAAAAAATGATTTCAAATTTGTTTGGGGAACATTCATTTCTTATTCTCTTTACACCGAATTTCAGTATATCAAAATTTTCGTTACGGTAACGATATGGATTTTCTCATATCAAAATTTTCGGTACGATATACGGTATGATATTTTCGGTACGGTATACCGTACCGACCCGCCCTTACTTAAGACATACAAAATGTTAAGTCTTCATTAAGTTAAATAAAAGATTGTATCGAAGGGATTGTTTAATTTAAAGAAAAAATATAGTTGATTAAAAACTTACAAAACTTACGTGAGATTGTCTCATGAAATAACTTTGTATGACGATAAAACCTCACTATCCATAACTCAAGTTCATTTTCATAATTTTCAAATTTTGTTTTATCGGTTATGAGTTATGAATTGTTTCGTACCATAAAATTAAATTTGTGAGACAATTTCACAAAAATCATGTTCTTAAAAGTAAATGACATGACCTATTTGGCCATGTCATGAAAATAATGTGATTACATCTTCCCCTTTCCTCTTTGACTTCATCTTCTTTCTTTCATCTCCTATCTTTTTCATTTTCTTCAATTACCTCCATTTCTGCACAGCAAATCAGTCAAGGAATTATGGGGATTCTTGAAAAATCAGCATGGTCGCAAATGGTGTCCCTCTCTTGGCTCTTCCTTCGATGGATTAACACTATTGTATGAACCCATTGCTAAGAGGTGTTTCAAATAGAGGAATATCCAGAGTCTGAAGGTGCAGAGGAGGCCCATTATACATATTGTACTGGTGCCATTACGATATTCTAAATCCTTTAAAGGGAACCCTCTCTTTCTCTCACTCTTCCTCTGTGTTTTGACTTTACCCATTTCTTTTGTTCGTTTTCTTGGTATCGTGGGACGATTTTGTTGTTGATAAACGTAATTTTTTTCTTATTATTATTAATCCCTTGATTTATGATCATGGTTCTGTCGCTATAGGTGACGGGCTTTTCATCGAGGGATGCTCATTGCTTGTGGAAGGGCAGCAGTGGTGAATGGGTACGCGAAGATGGTGGTGACTGGAGTGGGTAAGAACAAGAAGATTGTGCAGGTGATAGCCTGGCGGGGGATTATATTTATGATCACAAGAAGGCGGGGAATGTTGGGGCAGAGATGGTTAGAATTGTGGCGACTCCTCTCATGATTGCTGTGACATGCAGATCAGAGAGTTTGATGTTGCATACGTGATGAAGATGATGATGGAGATTAAGGTGCCACTCTTAGAAGCAAATTGCATTTTTAAAAAAAGAAAAAAGTGGAGGCGGACCTATGTATGTATATTTATGTGTGATTCATACCGTAGGAGTCGTGTTGTTCATGCGGATCGCGCACAGAAGTAAAAATGTAGACAATGCATTTCATGTCCACAGGAAAGGAGCTCTAGACATGATCATACCTATGTGCTCCCACTACTTCCTTGTCGATTCTCTTTCATGCTGCTCATTATTTCTACTCAAGTCTTGATGCATCATCATGGCTGCCCCATATTGGCTCGTTACCGTCTTGGTTATAAACTTTTCCATAACAATATTTTCTTTGGCTAAGCTTGAAAGAAAGAGAAAACGTGTTTTTATGTTGGCTTTTCCACAGAGCCGCTATTCCACTTACTAAATCGCTTCTCTTTAAGTTACGTTTTTTGTGTTCCGTGCCCACGTGGCACACATTCCTTCCCTAAGGGCTGGAGCACTGTGTATGATACCCATCAAGCTCAGGCCCAGATTAGCTGGGCCTACGCTGATAACTAATTATATATTGACTGGTTTGCAAAAAATATGAAATGACATAATTATGCATCTTGGATCCAGAAACTACAGTAAATTTAGACTCATAAATATTTTAGCTAAGCACTTAAATTTTGGCCAAATGTGGTTGATGATAACAAAAATTCCTGATAATTAGGTATTTGATTTGGGGGGAATAATAAATAGGGTAGTGGTGTATCATTTATATGACCACAAATGTAATATGTATGGTAGTTGAGTTATGAAGTTAAGTTGGTGTATAATTCAGTGTACGAAATTATGATTTCACTTCTTAGTTGCCTATATTTCTTGGCTTGCATTCAAGTTTTTTCTTCTTTTCTTGTCTGTGTTTGTTTATTTGATTTTTTTTGTCTTTATTTAATTCATAAATTACATAATTTGTTACACTTAATCATTTTTATAGTTCAGAAGATAAGAATCTATTAGTTTTATTTTCGTAATAATAATGAATTAATTGAAAACGTTTTATAATTATTTAAAATAAGAAATTCTACGGATCTTGTTTCCCTTATATTTGCTTTTGTTTCTTTTTCAAAAAGTGAATTGAACATCTCCCAAATTTCAAGGTTTGGTTAGATGTTATTTTCATGGACAATTATTTTATTACATCTTTATAGTGAAGGTTCCCAATATTTATGCAATGACTTTTTCTTTAAGTAGTCATATATATTTTTTATTGTTGGAGTGAATTAAGGGTAGATTATTTCTGCATTGGACTTCCTAGTTGCACACTCTCATACATGTCCATATGTATATTGTATATATGTACATATATTTTATTTGATATACAAATATAAAATTTACAAAAATATACCCAAAATCATATTTGAATCAAATATAAGGTAATAGATAAAGGAATATGTAAAGCTTAAAAGATACTGATAGGGTACGAAAGAGTGATATTTGACTACATGTATGCGATCATACTTAACTACTTTTTTAACCTTCTCTAACCTAATATACTTTCAAATTTTATAGGTTTTCCAAAACTCAAATCCAAATGCTTTGATGGTTCTTTTTTCCTTAATTCGAACTAAAAGAAATCGTAGAGACTCAAGTTTCAATCAAGTGTAGAAATGATTTAATTATAGGATAGGGGACAAAAAATTCAATCACCTAAAACCCCAACATATATTGTAACTTTAAATATAGGAATTATATTTTTGTAGAAGTAAAATTAAGAATTTTTATTAAAAAAGTTTTAAAGTATAATTTTTAAAAGGCCAACATAGTTTAGAATACATGAAGCATACTTTTACAGTATTAAAATTGATTTGTTTGTAAAGTTGGACCAATGTTATTCCATTTGTCCTCCATTTTTATTTTTATTTTTATTGGGTTTTCTCCTTTTTCTTTTTTATTATTAATAAAGTTTAAGAATGATTCTAAAGTTTTCTTGAATAAATTGTGTAGTTATTTTATTATTTTAAAATGCATATTTGTTAAAATTATTCAATTTACATTGACTAATAGATTTTAAATATATGAATAATTTTTAGAATCACTATCACCTGTGCCGCGTATTCTGAAAATCATACTTATTCGTATCTATAATTAAATAATAAATACATTGCACTAAATTTGGATTAAATCTTATTACAAAAATGGTGTAGAATTCCACGTGTCAATAACAACATCATAGAACCGGAAATCCCGATTGTAGTGGTCAAGGTCGGCCGATGTTGGGCCCCACAACTCACTATCACTATAGCCGTTATATATTTGTTGACCTTAGTTTTACCTTTTTTATTACAATTAATTGAAGTTTAATGGGACCCACCTGTAATAATCATCTTTAATTACTACTTTTAATTTTGTATGCTAAAATCACAGCCAGAAAGAAAAAGGCAGAATGATGTAATATCCAAAGGTTGAAGCAAAATGATATCATTTGTCAAAGTTGCGCACCAAATTCGGCTCCAAAGCTCCATCAATTCCCCAAAATTCACCTTTACCCCACTCTATTGATTTTCTAGATATCATTATATTAATTTACAATTATGGTAATATTTGATAATAAAACTAGTTACACTGCACTACTTATTATAATATATATATATATATATATATATATATAGAGAGAGAGAGAGAGAGAGAGAGAGATTTTAATCATGTGCTTCAGAAATATGGGAGGAACAATTTTGCATCGAAAAAAATGTTGTTCAACTGTAATAACATCAATATTTTGTTGTTTTAGCTACACATCAGCTAAGGTTTTTCTTTTGTCTCAATTGCACTTTTTTCCAGCAATTATCTATTTTTTATATCTTTAATATTTATTTTGTTATGAGTCGCGATATCATTAAGCATACTATTGATTGTTTTATTCTTGAATAGATCATTTTATTTCATTCTTTATACATTGTTAACTCTTCCAACCTAATATTTTAAAACTAAAAAATAATTTATATCCAATGAGGCTTTAGCTTAGTGGCAAAGAGAAGATAGCATTTGATGCGTTCAAGTTTCATTGAATATGTGTGTTTTGTCTAACATTATATTGATTGGCCATTTTATTATTTTAGTAATACTTATATAAGTAAATTAAAAGAGAAAATGAAATATCACAAGTAGCTGAAAAATCTTTTACCCAAATGTTTATATTACCTTGATGTTGATATTGGCAACATGAACTGGGGTGCTTATATCAAAATCAAAAAAGAATAATTCAATTTACTCTAAAAAATATATTATTACATTCAATTTTAAGGCCCGATTCCTCCACCAAAATATATCATATCAATGGCATATATCACATCATTCATATATTATACATATTCACACGTCTAAATAATTATAAACCATACACACACACACACACACACACACACACATATATTTATTAAATCCAATATATATATATACTCCCAGTATAAAAACCCAAAAAATAAGTCTACTTTCTTTGTGTAAAAGACAAATTAACAAACCGTTACAAGGATTCTCTCTCTCTCTCTCTCTCTCTCTCTCTCTCTCTCTCTCTCCAGTTTCAGTCATCAATTAGTGGGATTCTACTTTGAGCCTTTTCTTCAACTGTTCAACCTCTAAAAAAACTTATTGCTTTTCATTTCTCTCTTTGTTCTTCCAGTTTGGCTTCCTACCTAATTTAATATATCTTTAATAATTCTAGTTAATTTTGCCCGATTAATCTTGGAAGAGAACCATCTTCTATTAGTTCTTGTGTTTCTTGGTGTGTGGCTTTGTCAACATGTGAGTGAAACTTGAACCCTTTTCTTGTTCTTGAAGATTAACAACCTGGGCTTTGTTGGCTAATTCTTTTTTTTTTTTTGTGCACAGAATTAGGTATGTTTCATCTACTCATTTCCTTTTATTAATTTATTTATATTTGTATTTCATGGTAATTATTCTCTGTTTCACAAGTGATTTGCCATTTATGAAAATATGGAAATTTTCTTGAATTTCTTGAATTGGGATAAAAGGGCCTTAGCTGTTTTGATTCTTGAAAAGAAAGATGAAAGCTTTATTGATTCTTGATTGTACATAGGTTCTCACACTAGTACATGTTCTACTTTCAATTCCCAGAAACAAGTTCATATGTCCGAATCAGATGGATGAATCCGATATTTCTGCTCTAAAAGACACACTCTGTGCTCAGCAAAACCTTCTTCAGAAACTCTACAGTGAATTGGAGGCAGAAAGAGAGTCATCCGCCACGTCAGCCAGTGAAGCTTTGTCAGTGATTTTACGTCTGCAAGGAGAAAAGGCGGCCGTAAAAATGGAGGCTGAGCAGTACAAGAGACTGTCCGAGGAGAAGATTTCGCACGTGGAGGAATCTTTATCCATAGTTGAAGAAGCCATTTATCAGAAGGAAATGGAGGTTGCTGCTTTGGATCACCAAGTGCAAGCCTATAGGTACAAGTTGCTAAGCATGGGGTGCACCGATCCGGGCCTTGGAGAGATGAAGATTCTTGATGATACGACTGGGGAAACCAGCGTTGAAAGCATAGGAAGGCGACATTCTGCCCCGGTTTCTTACAAGCATAAGAAGAGGATTCTTGAAAGAGAGAGCTGTAGTTCAGTAGAAACAGATTCGGTTTCAAGAATTGTGGAAGAAAAGATGGGATTGGAAATGAGTGATTCGGAGAAAAAGACCGATGATTCTTGTCCTGAAGGGATTCATTCGTATTGGGAGCAGATGAGGAGATTAGATATTCGTGTGAAAGAGATAGCAGGAGGTAGCTATGTGAGTTCTAGAAGCGAAACTCGGTCTCCTTCGCCTCCATGTGATCAGACGAAGAGTTTGGAATCGAGAGTTCATGATGTTTTTGAGGTTCCAAGAGTTGATGAGGACTTGAATTCGTGTGAAGATGTTCATCCAGATGATGTTAAGATGGATGTGAGAGATGAAGGTGATATGTTCAAGAAAGTGTTGCAGTTCAATCAGTGTGAGAATAAGCTGTGCCAAACAAGTGATATTGATTGCCATTTGGTTGTTGTTCAACCAAGAACAAGTGTGTGTGAGTCTCATCAGATTTTGAGGCGAGTTAACCGGGCTTCGGAGATTGTAGAAGAAGGTGAGAGGGTGACAGAAAGTAGTAGCAGAGATGAAGAACTGAGATTGTTGAATGAGATTAAACAGAAACTGGATTTCTTGCATCATGAGATTAGAGGTTTGAAAGTACAGAAACCATCCATCAGTGTTGAGCCATCTTTATCTCCTCTCTCTGAGGTATTGTTCATGCATAACCTCTCTCTCTCTCTCTCTCTCTCTCTCTCTCTCTCTCTCTCTCTCTCTCTCTCTCTCTCATGTGTTATGTTTGGTGTTCATACAGGCAATGCCTTACTTTTGGCTATGATTCATTGGAAAAGTTGTAGCTGCTAATGGAATTGGTATACTTTGTGTACATTCTTCCTCACCAAACACCTAATTGTGTAAGAAAAAAATTGCCTTTTTTTTTTATCTTTTGTTTGTCATTGATTGATTGTGAGTTGTTCATTATAATTCAGCTCTGTAGTGTTATTTTTTGTATAAATGAATAGTGTGATACTTTAATGGGCTTAACCTTTCAAACCTGTAATTGTAAAGAAAAGAAGTGAACTCGTTTCTTCTTTTGGTTGTGGATTTATCAAACAATCATTGCTTCAATACTTGTAAGTGGAGGCATTGATCCAATATTGTAACCTTGTTGATGTTGAATGAAAGAGTTTCTTGCACCTTATAGTGTTGTGCGGTTGTAAATGAATCAAGTCGAACGAGATCACTATTCCACTTGTTTGAAATGTCATTGAACTTCAATTATTTGCATACAACAAATTGAGCTTAAACGAACTTTAATTGAACCAAACATGAATCGAGCTTGAGCAATTTGATATTGTTGGACTAGACTAAAACGATCTCGAATCCGATAGCTTTGTTTGATTATCAAACCTAGTGTGGAAGTGTAACATTTAATCATATTTTGTGATTAAAAAAACCTGAAATTAAATGTAGTTAGAAGAAATATCAGAAAATGGTAAGAACTCAAGCTGGGAATTCAACACTTCTTTTTTAAGCATAAGTGTACATAAATTATAAACATTAGCTAGCAGAATTCATGTTCAAAATCGCCTAAAAACAGCAATAATGATTTTCTGCATCATCCACATTACAAGGGAGTTGAGTGTTCTTCCAGCTCGAGTTCAGATGAAAAGTCAAACAGAAACTATGAATCGCTCACAAGTTCAAGTTTTGGCAACGATTTTCCTGATAAGAACGCCTTGACCAGTGCTAAGGCTTGCTTCGGTTTATGCAGGGCAACTTCATGGCCTGCTCCTCTCACTGTCGCGAAAGTCAGCCCTTCATATTCTTGTGTCCATCCTGCTACCTGTTTTTAGTACAAAATGAACGTTTTCTTATCCAAGTACTTTGTAATTTAACATTGTCATTGGTTTATTTGAACATATGAACGAGCAATCAGAACTGGAACGATGAAGGAAGTAAGCTGACCTGGCCATCATCGTACCAAGGACGATATGGACCAATGGTTGGAAGTTTTAGGGCATCTATAGAGTACCGGGTGGATGTAACGGGAATTACAGCATCCGTATCACCACTGTCAAAACATTGAATAGGTATTAAAGCTATGGCCATAAGCATCATTTGGTTTTCCACAACTAAAAAATCAGACAACTAGAGAAAAATGGTTGAAATTATTAAAATTTGCAGTAAAGAAAGTTGGTAGAGGTTACACACATTTGTGAGTGTAGGGCATGTGGAGAAAGACAGAACACATTCACAAGCATGCTATGTTTCTGTATATCAATGTAACTTCAAACATAATTATGTAAACTCTCTAACTTGCTGTTGTTTGATGAATTAGTGCCACGACTTTCCTTGTAAGCACATTCATATGGATTACGGATAGACATTCAGTGTGAGAAGATAGATTTGGCCCTCGTGTAATAGTGTATAAGTTTGCATGTGTGCAGTATTCTGGCCTAACAAAATAATAGAGATAAAGATGGGAATAAAGAAAAACCTGAAGATCCATATACGAAGGCCCGAATGTAAGAGCTTACGGTAGACATTCAAAATCGACCTAGGAGAATCCATCCAGTGCTCATTCACCGTGTCACTGCAATGAGATTACAGATCTATTTATATATATAAAAAAAAATCATAAAGGAAAATATAGTTAATACATGTATTAGTTTGCGGCATGTAGAGGACAGGAGATTTTAAGATAAGTATTTCTCTAACAAAAGCATTATGCCAAAATGATTGAAATTCCTGAACTCGGCGCGATAATTCTAATTGAATCGTAGATATTAGCATATTCACATAGCATCAATGGTCATCAGATTTCAATAAAGGAAAATATAGAAGGAATAAAGATTTAGATATTGCATAGCCACATGGCATCATCGCATACTAGTGTTGTCGCAACTGATTTAGATATTATTCAGTTTGGTTTATATTCTCATTCTACCATATAATTTGTAATCAATACAACCCATAAACATCAGTATGTTTGGGATTTTATCAACCCAATAAAAACGGGAAAAAAGAGAGAAAATAAGGAAGGCATGCCTAAACTTCCATTCCATCATATGTCAAGTATGAGTTATACCTGCAAGTTTCCCATTTCCATCCGGAATTTTGGCTATGAACATGAAGAGCACTTTGAACCTCACGAAGATTGAAGTAGACAGTTGAATACCGCTCTGTGCAGGGATCATATGCTCTTCTGAGAAGATTAACTTTCTACAATAGGAAAGTACATTCTATTAGTAATCAAGATAAGAGGTGTAAAAGATTTGCTCTGATTTATTATTTGTGAGGTAAAATCATAATGATCTCAAGAAATTCCACAGATGTAAAAGATGTAAGCACTTACACTCTTTCTCCTCCAAAGACGGTTTAATCGACTGAAATTAGCAGTGCATGGAGGAGTATAGATGCTATACATATCGATGTCTCCAATTTCTTCATCAGCAATATCAAGAGCTTTCTCACATCGTTCGGGGACATGAATGAATGACTGGAAATCGCAGAGAAGATTCAACTGCCTGTAGGTTTGATCAGAAATCAGACCAACAGACCACCAGAACTGAAAGAGTCCCAAGTGGTCATGATAATCATCGGTAAGAGCATTTCCAACCTGCTTACAGAGATGTGCTGCCAAGTTAATTGTTTTTCACACAAGCACATAATTCTCGTATCCTAATTATCAAGATGACAAGGCCCATACCATGAAACCCTTAAAGTTGATAATTTCTTCTCCATTTTTCTGGTTGTGTTTCACAATAGCTAGGCTAAGTTGAGGAACATAGTGTCCTGTATGATAGTTAAAGGCAAAGTTAACACTGTAAGAACACAGTAGTAACAATAATACTGACGAGGAAGGAGAGCACTGGTGACACATAAATTTAAGCAGCTACAAGGAGGAGTAAAAAGAAGAAGTAACTATGGTTTACATAATCAAAGAGGCAAGAACTGAGTTGCCACACTGTACTTACTGCACATCAATTGGCTTTGAGAATGGAGTTTAATTGCTTTTCCGACCACCACTATTTCCTAGTTTATCCAGGGGCCTTTTTTTTTCATGATTCTCTGCACTAAGTTGGAACTTGACCATTAAAACTCTGAGCGGTTTGAGAATTTGTGCAATCACTTTTGACAAAAAGAAGATAAGTAATATTACTTTTCACATTGTTGATGCTACTAAATAACTCCAACGAAAGGATCGAAAAAAAAAACATGATCTTCCACTTTACTGACAATATATACATACTCCAATGATATAAGGAAGTTGCAGTGCATGGGGTAATTCTGAAATTCTTCATATCAATTCAAATCCAAGTAACGATGATGTAAAAAATAATTTATTATGGTCATGTGACTGCAAGAGCTCACAATCATTAGTGGTTTCTCGAGAAAAGTTGACATAATGGCTTCCTAATTACTAATACATCCCAGTGAATCGCATTCCTACTTGACCATGATAAATTCATATTCCATCTCCTTATACTAATCTACTTATGATACTAATATAATAACATACAGAACCATGATTAAGTCAAGCAGACAACAAAAGAACCTCAGCCATCCATTGGCTAAAAAGATCTCAAGGAAGTGAGTAACTACACCAGCAGTTCATAGTTCGAGACTTCCAGAATTATGCTTTTTTGTAACTAGTTTCAATAAGTCTGCTGTGTTAGCTGTAAGAAATTAAATAAATAAAATTTGGAGAAGTATATAATCATGGACCAACCAGCATAGCTTTCTCCTGAGATGTAGAAGTCTCTTCCTCTGTACTGTGGAAATCGTTCAAACCATTTTCGCAGAAATATTAGGTTTTCAGAAGCTGCAGTCACAAATATTGAAATCAAGATGCTTCATAAACAAAGTGTGCAATATGAGCAATGGTAGATAAACAAGGGTTATCAGATAGCAGAAAGTACCTGTCCTTTTATCACCATTGCTGAATAAGTCAGAGGAAGTGTTTGAATATGAATAACCAACTCCAACTGGCGTGTCCAGAAATAGTACATTCGCAACTGCAAAATTGAAAACCTGATGAAATGTGTATCAAATATTCATAAGATTATGGTAGTTTTGAGATAGTAACATGCTTAAACAAGGGAAAGGAAATGGCAAAGGTAATTAATTATGTATTTCCAGGAGCAGTGGCTTTATGTTATCCATACTCAAAGTATTACAAGAAGAACAGGGAAAAGTCCAAATGAAATAGCAATAAAAGGGAAGAACAGTGGTAAAAATTGGATTCGGAGATGGACTCCAAGAATCAGTTTGATGCCTTACAACATTAGAGCTTCTAGACTGGAAATTGAACGGTCTAAAATTAGAAATTGAGACATAGAAATTTGGTGATTCTGGAGAAGGATGACCAAGCTCTTGACTCATAGACATTCTTTCAAAGAACCAATCTATGACTTAAATAAACAAGAGATGTAATAGATTAACAGCTACCATATGCACCAAAAGTCAAACAGGAGTCACTTTTGTTTAAAGTACCAAGACATTCGATATGCCATTACCTCAAACTCAAAGTTACGGTATGAGAAGTTGCAAAATACTAAGAAATTCCATTTGGTTATGTTTTCATTGACGTTTGGGGATACTGATTGCTATCTTTTGCTATACATTCTCAAAATTTCATAGTTCCTAGTTAAATACATATTCAAATATTTCAATCAATATGGTTTTTGAGGTAACAAAACCAAAGATGATTACCTTTATTCCAGGAA
The DNA here is from genome assembly GCA_946896805.1 of Scutellaria galericulata. Classification (NCBI taxonomy): domain Eukaryota; kingdom Viridiplantae; phylum Streptophyta; class Magnoliopsida; order Lamiales; family Lamiaceae; genus Scutellaria; species Scutellaria galericulata. The sequence continues at coordinate 18,665,171 of OX335790.1, forward strand.
TAAGGGTCCAAATAAAGGGTCTTGCCATCTTTCTCAATATGGAAAGGTCCAATCTCCTCAGCCAGCCCAAAGGCAACAGATGAACATCCGGGCCCTGAATGTACAAACAGCTTTAAATTGGACACAAATTAAGTTGCAAGACACAAAACAAAGATACATTTCTTATCAATTACAATTTAACAGCCAACAAAGAAAAGCATATCAATAAGAGAGTCTTTCTGCAGAAATGTATACACAGGGCTCATCAATGTACTGCAAGTTTATATGCTAAAAAAAATATTCATATCTGAAGTACTGCAAGTATCAACATAATTGCACTATCTTCTTGAAACACTAATGCATTAAATGACTCTCTCTCTCTCTCTCTCTCTCTCTCTCTCTCACACACACACACACACACAAAGAAAGGAACAGGTATTGACCTCCATTGAGCCAAAGAAGAAGAGGTTTGGAAGAAGGGTCTTCCTCAGCTTCAAAGAACCAATAAAATAGCGATCTCCCAGACTCTTTATTGACAGTGACATAGCCAGCATAGTGTGCAAAGCTGACATTAAAATTTTGACCAGGGAGCTTCAATATTCTGTCCAGCTGCTGCTGATTAGATGGGTCCGAAGCAAAACTTGTGGTGCAACTCATCAAATGGAGGTTGGCCATCCAGATTATGAAGAAAATATTCAAAACCCATTTCAAAGTTGACATCTTTCGCTAGGGTTCCTGCGATCGGATTGCACGAGAGAAGTTTTGTGGAAAACCCAGAAAGCAATGAAAGAAACCTTTACTTCTGTTTGATAGATTTGCGTCTCATATTTGTTGAGTACACTGCACTACTGCAGTGGGGCGGTCCCACTGGATAATTTTTATTTATTGTTCGTCAAATGAGTGTGTCTAAAAAAAATGCCAATTTTAGATATTTTATTTATTTATTCAACAAATTTGTCTTGTATATAGTCCTCATCCACGACGATATTTAAATAGACTGTAGTTTGTAACTGAATGAATTAAGTTATTGATTTAGGGTCTATTTATGATTTTTTTTTTTAAATTGTGATGTCTTTTTGAATTTAGGTATTGTTTTAATTAAACTAGTTTCAACAGTACATGTTTGAGTTTTGAGTGCATCTCTTAAGTTGTGTACAGACCAATTCGTATCGAATCTATATGTATTCTCATTATTTGTACCTTTTAGGGCCAATTTGTATGTCGTGGGTCGAACTCACCCATTCGAATTGTGTACCCAAGGTCTGCACCGTAAGTTTGTCTTGATCTATATGGGTTAGTGTTGTTGTCACATCACAAGTCAACCTAACGATCTTATCGAGCCTACATCCATTTACTTGACCTCACCCTTACTATATGATTAATAAGTTACGGAATTTTAGATAAAAAGTGTATAATAGTTAATTTGGGGAATTAATTGAATAAAAAAATTAAAAAAATATAAGGAGGTGTTAATAGCTTGTCCCTTCATTTTGCTAGATTAGAATGTTAAATGAAAAAAAAAAACTAGGGAGACCCCCACTTCACCAAAAAAAAATTCAGAAATATGTTTCCTTATTTGTTGATTTCATTCATACATTTAAAGAAAAAAAATCAGAATAGTCATTCAAACGTTGTTGCCTATTGGGACTTATCAGTTCTAAAATAGTGTAATAAAGATGATGATAATAAGGAATGAGAATTTTGATACAAGAAAAGAAAGTGAACACTTTTGACAATTCTATCCAACATTAATGTCGAAGAATCTGGTGCAACTTTCTAAAATAATAGCTAGAATTATAAAACTATTTCATGTCTTCTAGTTCGAGTAGTAGTAGTAGTGAATTCTGATATGGTCTTCCAAGACGGGCCAAAGAGAATGATATATTTTAAAAGAAAAAACATTTATTCATTTATCTTTTTATTATGTGAAAATTTTTTATGCAAAAATCATGTTCTGCGTCAAAAATAAAATCAAAACAAAATCATTACAAAACCTCAAAATAAAATATCTGAATACTTAAATAGCATTATTCAATATTATAAATTAAGGCCTGTTTGGAGAAAGAACAAAATTGACAAACAAACAGATTGCAACGGAAGTCACATGGGATTTAATTAGGGTTTGGATGATTTGATGGCTGATGACGTGGCCTTCTCGGATTTGCTCAGTACTATCCATGTGATATATATGTGACTTTTATTGTTTGATAGCAACATATATAGGAAATAAAATGGCTCTACTTTAATAAATAGGAGTAACATTCTTTTATAATCATTTTAGGAGTAGTAACCAATCTCGAATTCAAGAATAACTTGTAAAGATCGAATAACTTGCTATTTTTTGAATTAAAAAATTGGGAAAAAATAGTTTCTTAATCTTCTAACTTTATATTCTAATTTTTTGTCGTTTATATATTTATTTTTATATTATAATTCTATAATTTTAAAAACTTTTGAATTTTACTTTGATTATAAAAGCTTAAAGTGATCCAAATGTTGTTTACTGAACACTCAAATTAATGTATTTTTTATGTTTAACTTACATGATGATAATTACTTTTAAAAAGGTGATTATATTATAATTATCTACTTTATAAAAAATAAAAATAAAAACCTATGTAAAATAACATGTAGATTTACATGTAGACCTCTTTTCTTTAACCACCGGTGAACTAATATAATTTTTATTTATCAATAAATATTTATAATTATTTTTTTAATCGATTCATTTATAATATGTAGTTTGGATGACAAGCTACCATCAATGACTCCTGGTCTTAACACATTATTTTAGGAAAAAAGTCTAAAAATCAAAATTTATTAAAGCTATAGAATAAAAAATGATTGATAAATGACTAAAAATTTAAGCAGTCAAAATTAGAGGACAAAAAAAGCATTTTTCATGTTGATACGATTCTGGATGATTTTTTTTTTTTTTTTTTTGAAGTAATATGTATACACATTTCCATATATTAAGTTCAATAAATTCTAAAAGATGGTAGACCCAAACAACTAACTCAATAAGCCAAGACAATGTGATATGATACTTACAACATTCAAATAATCCATATGCAGTTCACATAAGACATTATATCTTTATTATCAATTCTCTACGTTTGAGATACTTTTTAGATAATTAAAGATACATTTTAAAAAAAAGGCAATTCTCCATTTATTGTGTTGTTAGTGACTTGAAGCTTCGAAGGAGCAATCATGCTGATCTTAAAATTTCTAACAATCTATTCATTTTTTAAATTAATTATTTTTAGTATGAAACTTCATGAGATTAAAATGTCACATGTATAATTGAAAATTATAGTTTAATTTGAATAATAATCAATATACAATGGAGTGAACCACTTCATAGATTTCTCGAACATAATTTTTTTTTTTAAGGTTATTACAAATATCTTTTAAATTGGACATAATTTATAGGTCCACATAGTGGTGCCCGGTTTAACCGAACCGCCGGTTCCGGTTCCGAACCGGCGGTTCGAAAAACCGTGGAGGGTCAAATCGGAACCGAACCGTGGGAATTTCGGTTTCGGTTCCGGTTTGTAAACCGCCGGTTCCGGTTCCGGTTTGTAAACCGCCGGTTTGGACGGTTTGTTTGTTTTTTTTTTTTTTTTAATTTTTTTAAAAAAATTTAAAAAATTAAATTTGCATATAAATATTACAATTATATGTTATATATTACAAAATAACAATGTTTTTTGAGTAAATAATTTGATATAAATTAAAAAATAGAACTTACATTTACAAGTTACAACAATACTACATTACAACTTATAAATTATAATTTCAAAAATTAGAAATTACAATTTAAATATAACCAATACAAACCATAAACCTAAAAAAATTACAACTTATAATACAAATTAATAATAATAATAATCAATACAACTTAAAATTAAAGAGTAAAATAACATAAATACATAATATTATTTATATAAAAATATAAATTAAAAAAAAAATAGAAAAACCGCCGGTTTAACCGGCGGTTCGAACCGGTTAAACCGCCGGTTTACAGTTTGAAGAAATTTCGAATCGAAACCGAACCGTCGAACCACGGTTCACGGTTTCGGTTTGGAACCGAAACCGGGTCAACGGTTTTCCGAACCGTTGACCCCGGTTCGGTTCCGGTTTTCCGAACCGGATGGGCACCACTAGGTCCACATACTACTTAAGCACAAGCAAAGTGATAACATTATTTTATTCTTTTGGCCAATTTCTTATTATACTCTTTATTAGGTCAAGTGAATGAACCTCATAGGATGTCATTAATTATTTCTTTTTGGACAACTAGGTAGGGGAAATCCCCCACTGTACACTATTTTTAATATGGTAGAGCAGTGCTCCCTAACTAGGTACATACAAGGACCCGAACAATTTACGACAAAGATATTTTAATTGGTTGCCGATGATATATATATATATATATATATATATATATATATTCTTCGATGTCCTCAATTGTAAATTTATTGAAGTATATAATCATAATTAATATCCCCTTTAAAAAAATGAAAATATATTTTATTTAGAAGAAGTGCGTGCGTGTGACATAATTAAACTAAAAATCAATACCTTTCAAGCTTAGTTAAAAGTTAAAACCAACACTCATGGCTTAATTAAATATTTCGTCAAAGAATAAAATTTAATTCCAAAACCTCAAAGGCTCAAACTACTAGGTTACACCTCAACAGTCAATATCAAATTTCAGACCAAAAAAAAAAAATTGCTTTAAATTAAAAAACGCTTCAAGATTGCATGCTCTATTTCACTAATCTCTACAGTTCTTCTTTCTAATTCAAACTATATATAAAATAATCTCGTAAATATAATTTTATCAATCTAGTTTTATTCAAATATATTTTCACAAGTCAATCTCTATTTTGTAGATTATAAATAGATTTATACCGTAAAACGAAATTCGTGAAACAAATACATAATAACCATACTCTAACTATTAAATCAATTAGGAAAAACATTTAATTGTGATCTAGGTAATTATTACACGTACACATGCACGTCAACATAAATCTTAAGACTTATGATCCCACTGCACTACTACCACTATTAAAAATAAGAGTGTAAAATTAATAATCACTCATTAATCAATAATAAGTAACAACTTGCTCCCTTAACTATATGCAAATTGCAGCTTCCTCCATTAATAAATTTAAAAAACCACTTAGCCCCTCAAACTAAAAAACTAATTTTTTTTTTTTTTGTTAATTTTCAATCTTTCATGCATCTTATTTAGTCTAAGCTCAATAATGTAAAATAGTTTTTTATACCTACAATATGGTTCAGTAAATAATTTATAATATTTAATGAACTATTTATTTCTTATATTTATTGAATCAGTAACTATATTAAATAATGCATGCGAATTGTAGAGGTAATAATTTGCTGAATATAGAAATAATGTGAAAATATTATATTAAAATCTGAGAATGAAATTACAAGTTAAGGTACCAATGAAGACTATTAGTTTTGATTCATTTACTTTTCTTTTTAATTATTATTACACCAAACCCTCTAAACTATCAAAAAATTTACACTTTACTCATCGAACTTTTATTTATTGTATATTGCCTACCAAACTATGAAATTGTTGTGTTTCCTTTTTTTTACTCTCAAACTTCAAAAATATCATTTAAGAATAAATACGATAATCTAAATTACAAAAAATTATTTATAAAAATCATTTTCATTCAAAATATTAAAACTAAAGTTATAAATATATTTACTAAAGTAACAGAAATATTTTCCAAAATTTCAAATATATTTATTTGAAATGACATTTCGGAAATTGAGAATTAAAAATGTAAATACAGCAATTTATATAATTTTGTGGGGTTATGTGCAGTTTAAAAGAAAAGGGGGCACAGGTTGATAATAATAACAACAAAATGAAATATTCACTTATATAAGGAAAAGAAAAAAAAAAAAAATATATATATATATATAGTCAGTCCTCTCTCTCTCTCTTCGCAAAGACTAGAGAGTCATACACGCAGTAAATAACTATAGCATCTGCTGCTTCCTAGTTCCCTGCTTCTATATGAAGCCTCTCTTTCTCTCTCTCTCTCTCTCTTCATACAACAGTGGTGAGAGAGAATATATACAGATAGATATTTTTAAATTATAAAACAGAGATTCGCAAAACTATAATCAATCAATCATTCATCACGGAACGACTCTCCGCACCATTGTGACGAGAATTTAGAGATATACACACAGCTATGCCTATGCGTATGAGTCAGACACAAGCATGAAACTCGCAGGACAAGAGAATAAAAGCTGCATGAGTTTCGTAAAGGAGTTGTTTTCCTGTTTTCCCGATTGAAATTCTCGTCCACATAGGAGTCTAATATCTCTCCCTTTTGTCTTCTAGTTATGAAAGTTGTGAATTTTTGGTAGTTAGAATGTGTTTCTGCGAGACCCCTTCTTTAATAATTCCTGTTTTGTTCTTTAGTGCTCTGCTTTTGGTGTTTTCCTCGTTGCTTGATTGCGTTTGATGCATTGCAATTGTGAATAAAGTCTGGTTTTGCTGAGAGCATGTTAGGTGGGTCGCCTTTATTTATTTGCTTTGCTTTTTATGAAGATTTATGCGGTTAGCGGTGCGAATTGGAGTTTTTCTACGGTTATATGTTTTGTGGATTGTGTTGATTTTATATATTTCTGAAGTGAATGGGAGCTTAGGTGAAGAATGTGATAGTGTTTGAGGGAATTGGGGTTCTGATTTGCTGATAGAATCTTGATTTGAGAGCACAATTGTTTGTGGGTTTTTGTTTCTTGATGAGGGAAATTGTTTGATCTTGGGTTATTGTGGTAGGAATTTATATATTATTGTGAGGAGAAAACAAGTTGCAGGTGTTGTTAGAATGGGAAAGCTTGTGGTTTGTGTAGCTGAGAATGGGCACTCATGTACACTTGAGTGTAATGAGTATACTCTTGTTGGGGCTGTGCAAAAGATGCTAGAATCGATGTGTGGGGTTTCGTTCAATGATCAGCTTCTTTTGTGCTTGGACATGAAGCTCGAGCCCCATCAACAGCTATCGGCTTATAAGCTTCCATCTGATGTAAGGGAAGTGTTTTTGTTTAATAAAGCAAGGATGAGGAGTAAGTCACCACATCCTGAACCAGAACGGTTTGAGATTGTCGACATTCCTGATCCCCCATTGCAATCGTCACCCCACAATCCTCATCCCCTCGATGATGCCTCAGATCCAACATTGAAGGCCCTGCCTTCGTACGAGAGGCAATTTGGATATCATTATCGATTTGGAGATGTTATTTACAGTCGTACATTGGTGAAGTTTGAGACGTGCGAGAGACTGTTGGGGGAGCAGAAGGTGCAAGAAAGGGCATTGGGGATTGCTAGGAGTAATTTAGATCATATATATAAGATGATTCACCAAAGCTGCTCTGAATTTATGAAATGCTATTTAAGGTTACACCGTAGTCACACCAAACTTCTGGAAACTTTTGGGAGGGAAAAAGAGAAATTGATATCTGTAAAGCTTCTGCCATTCTTGCAGACTGCTCATTGCAAGTGTTTACTGGATTTTGTTAAAGAAGAGCACTTGCAGAAATCATGGGAGGAATGCAGTGTCTCGCATAAGCAGCTTGAGATAAAAGTTTCGGAATTTAACCTGGAGTTAGGAAATCTAAAGAGCAATGCAGAAGATATATTATCAAACAAAGCTTCACTTCTTATCAAAGACGTGGAGTTGTCAATAAAGCACCACCAGGGGCTTGTCAATGAGCAGAAGAGCATAATGCAGGCTTTAAGGTTCCCCTCACTCCTACCCATTTCTCAATCTTGTATTCATCTAATTTCACATTCCCAACTTATAATGATTATTAGTCTTGATGGAACAATTCATGGCATAGCTGCTTTCATTTATCCTGTAGCTCACCTTTTATATTTGCATGTTATTTTACGTAAGGCTTGTATGCATGGTAGAACATTCCTTTGTTGCCTTCAGTCACCTGTTGTGCACTTATGACAATGTTAGCAACCATTCACTCACTTTAGTTTATCGTTGTAACATACCATTAGAAATTACATTACGTAATGCTTATATGTTTTTGGTGGTCTAGATAAGGGTAGAACATTCCTTTTACACCTTCAGTCACCTGTTGTGTGCTTAATGACAATATTCACAATCATTCACTCGCTTCAAGCTTTCAGTTTGTTGTCATAACCTACCGTTAGATAATATATTGTGCAGTTTGTCTTTTTTATGCCATTAGGTGTTGGCGTGTTGCTGCAGTGTTTGGGCTTTCTTTACATCATTTTTTAGAAGATCTCTTTATAAATAATGGTAAATTGTATCATTAAAAGCTATCGCTAAAAGCCACCTAACGAAATTCTAATTCCTCATCACCGTAAGCAAAAGTGGAAAGTGGCGCCTACCATAGGGAGTTTGTGTTCTAGCGACTCTGTCTTGTTGACCTTTTACTTTAACTTTTGGCGGAAAACATTGAACACGTAAAATCGGGAAGAAAAGGTGCTGTTCAAAAAATCAGTTGCATTTAAAGCTTAGATATATGTTTTTGGCTATAATAATCTGAAAAACACCAGAGAAGGGATTTAAACTTTTGCTTCACCCTAGTTTTCTTGCAAAATTGCACACCTTTTCAGTTATGCAGGGAAATTAGTCTGAGGCTATTCTTCACGTTGTACAATATTTAACGTTCCCTCTATTTACAATTTACTTGATGACTAATTATCTAATGAAATTAACATCTCTTAATGCAGTGAAGATGTAAATACTGTGAGGAAGCTTGTGGATGATTGTCTTTCCGGCCAGATGTCACCTTCACTGCATCCTCATGATGCAGTTTCAGCGTTGGGTCGTATTTACGATACCCATGACAAAACTTACCTTCCAAAGATGCAGTCATGTGAACATGAAATTTCCAGTTTGCTCAATGTTTTCAGGGATAAAAAGAATGAGATGAATACCTTTGTGCACAATTCTATGCAAAAGATTGCACAAATTCAGCACACCATTAAAGACGTGCGCTACAAGTTCTCTCTACTCCAGGAGGCTGTGAGATGCCAAACCCATCAATTTGAGAAATTAAAAGTGATGCGTGGAATTGGCCCTGCATACAGGTCATGCCTTGCAGAAGTAGTGAGAAGAAAAGCAGTGAAAAAGATCTACTTGGGTAGGGCTGGACGATTGGCTGAAAAACTTGCAATAGAGAGGGATGCTGAAGTTAGGAGACGTGAGGAGTTTCTTAAAATACACAGTGCTTATATTCCTCGGGATATTTTAGCATCATTGGGACTGTATGACATCCCAAATCCTTGTAATGTCCATGTGGCTCCTTACGACTCTAATCTGCTTGATATATGTCTTTCAGATTTAGAGTGTATTGCGCCTGAATCATTGTTGGGGATTTTTTCAAAGAGTGAGAAGCATGGATCTTTGAGGAGCTCATTATCCATGTCTGATGATTGTTCTCTAATAGCTGAAGTAGACGGGAAAGCTAAGTCACTTGAGGGGTCAGAGTCGATTGAGATTTCGGGCGCTAGCAAGATGGAAGTTGAGAATGCAAAACTGAAAGCTGAACTTGCTTCTAAAATTGCCTTAATATGTTCCCTGAGTGCTGGGTTCGATTATGAGTCACTTGATGACACTAAACTAGATATTTTACTGAAAAATGCAGTAGATAAGACCACTGAAGCTTTACATCTGAAAGATGAGTATGCAAAACACCTCGTATCAATGCTAAAGCTGAAGCAGGTGCAATGTGAATCTTATGAGAAACAGATTCAGGAATTCGAGCAGAGGCTGTCAGATCAGTACATGCAAGGATGCCAGCTTTCAACCGCTAAGACTGATGATAGCAAGTCCGAAATGTCAGGAGTTGAAGAAGTTCACCTTCACCACACGATTGATGATATTATGACGGATTCCTCCTGTGTGGTAAATCCTCAGTTGGATAAGAAGACAACACCATCGCCAGATGTCCTGTCATGTGATGGACTTGTGCTGGAACTGCAAAATACACTAGCAGAGAAATCAAGTGAATTGGTGAATGCAGAAACCATGATCCAAGAACTAATTGTTGAGGCCTTCAAGGCTGGAATTGAGTTGAATATCTATCAGAAGCTACTTGATGAATCTCAGGTATTACTGAACTTAATTCCATAAGTGATACTCTATAGAACTTTTCGTTCTCTTGGTTTCAGGCTTCTGAACTTAATTCTATATTTCTTGTATTGCAGATGAATTGTGCTTGTTTAGAGAATAGTCTAAATGCGGCCCAAGAGGAAGCCAAAACACATCTTTGTACATCTGAGCTTAGGTTCTCGGAGTATAGTGCATTGTATGTTACTACCATCAAAATGATTGGTCTTTTTGAAAGACTGAGAAGCTGTGTTTCATCAGTTGAGGTGGCCGCATTTTCTGACTCTTTGTGTGCTTTAGCTCAGTCTTTAGCTAAGTAAGTAGTACTCCTTTTCTATCTGATTTGATATTTACATGGACTACTTTATGTAGATTGATTACTTTCAGCAATCATACGATGTTTTAGTTTGCATGTGTGTTTGAGCTTCAATGGCTTGTAGTCTTGTACTGCTTGCATACGATGTTTCTGAAGAAAAAGTTTATTCCATTTATATCCCGTTATAATTGTAATTGTTTGAACTTGAGGGAACTAAAAGGACTCTTTCGTCATTCTTTGTGGTTCTAAGTCGTTCGATACATCAATATTTTTTGAAGTGCGGAATCCTAAACTTTGATTTAGAGAGGCTGGTTTTATTTCATGTTGTTTCTTAAAGTTGATCTCTCGTAAGCTTCAATGCAAGTGAAGTTTCTTTAATTACTCTACCATTCTAAGCTAATACTTAGGAGGAGAATATCTGTTCAAATATACTCTACACAATGGAATGATAAATCTGGGTTGCTGTGTGATGTATGTTTCCATTATCCTTTTACTGATCTCATGAATTTTATTCTACTGGTGGTTGGTCAATTGTTTGAAAATATTCAGTGAAAACAAAGATGAAATCACTGCTGAGTTCCATGAATGTATTCTGCTTCTTGCGAGTAAAGTCGGTCCTCTGTCAAAGCAACATGCAGCATTACTCGAAATATCTTCAAAAGCCGAGTATGCAAAGGAGCAACTTAACCAGGTAGCTATCACCATCACTCGATGTGTTTCACTTTTCTTTTTGTCGTCTCATTACCAAATCATGATTAATGTTCTTCGAACAGGCAAATAAAGAGAAGATATCTTTCAATCAGTTACAAGTTCATGAGATTGCTGCATTTGTCCTAAACTCTTCCGGGCATTACGAGGCTATCAACCTTAGCTGCCCTCATTACTACCTTTCATCTGAATCCATAGCATTGTTTTCCGAAAATCTCCCTGCTCGCCCCAGCTACATCGTAGGACAGGTGGCGCATATTGAACGACAGATAGTGATGTCACCTCCATTGGCATCTGATCAAGCAGATAACCCCAGGAATCATGGATTGGCTGCAAACCCGTACGGTCTTCTAGTTGGATGTGAATACTTTATAGTGACAATAGTGAAGTTACCCGAAAGAGGTGTTGGTTCGCCTCCTTCCTGATCTTGCTGCAAATCGCAGATAGATATGAAGGAAGAGAGCAAGTGTAATTATGGTTATATGGTATGCTCTACTATAAGTTCAATGTTCTTTAGAGAGAATATGATTATGACTTGGTTTCCTCTTGTACAGTTGCAAAACCATCAATACAATCAATCTTTTTTGTGAATAAATGTGGTGTCTCCTGTTAATTTGTCTATGTTTTAATCATTTGCACAAGGTTTTTTTTATTCTAATATGTGTGCAAATTAAGGATGAATCATAAACAGCTAGAATCACACCCCAATTGGTGAGAGAGAAATCTTGGTTGGATAAATGAGTTTTTTTGCAGAATTTTGATTGTATGTATAAACTTAATGAAAAAACAAATCAAGTTATTTTCAAGACTGAACTTGGTGATCAAACAAGATCTGCACAGCAAGAGAACAAATTTTGGTAAATGATAAAAGCTGAAGCAGCTAAAATGTAGTGCTTTTAACAGATTAACATTTATGCATTTGGAAGAGAAAATTACAAAATGCCAAAGGAAAGGTTTCTGGAAGGCGATTTCAATGCCCAAAAGAGAGTGAGAATAGACTTGGAATGAAACAAGAAGCTCTACATATGAGATACATCAACTTTAGTTTGCCCGGTTTACTTTCAGATACGGCAACGCACCTATCACATTGTTATAATCGCTACGATCAACTTGCACCTGTGAATAATAAGCATGGATGTTAGATAATATCGTTTTCACTACAAGGAGAAATGATGAGACTATTGGTGTAAAGGTGCAAAAACAAGAGGCTTATATACAGAAATCAATCTAAGGTCCAAAGGCTATGGCTCCCATCAATGGTTATACGAGCTGGGGTGCCGGTTTATCGCATGTATCCATGTTAAAAACATGTTTCTAGGATCACAATCTGAATCCCATTTTAACAGAATAGCTTAATCATAAACTCCCATAGTTAACGGTAAGATGGTACCACAAGCATGTCCTGAAGATAGTTTTGGTCAATGGAGCTTGATTAATGCTCCTCACACAGTTTTTGATTTTGTAGACAAACTTTTCGTCTCTCATATTCCCCTTGTAAAGTTACCAGAAGAGATTCACTCTACAGCTACGAAACTGATTGACTTTATTCAAGCACCAAAATGAGGTCACCATAACAACCTCTATACCATTTCCAAGAAAAACTTGATATCCCTATGCCATGTCTTCTCAATTTTAAACTTCACAGGTAATGAAAAGCTTAAAAAATTACAAATCTCCATCTATCGAACTTTATAACGAAGTTCATTCAGCAGATCCTAATCACCAATCTATCATGTACAAAACTAGTTTAATCCCACCATTTCTTGACCTCCTGATCTCCAACTTCATGATACAATAACTGCTAAAATTAACTATAGTCCATGGACCTCTAGCTTGTCCTGTAAAATATTTTCTTATGAACTACAAGTATTGTGCAATCATCTTAAGAACTCAGAGCTTGTTCCGAATATACTTAACCGACTATTTCATCGAATTACTCATCTCCATGTCTTTCTCAGTGCCAACAGCATATGGATGCCAAAACCACCTATTTACTAAGTAAATCTATGTCAAACTGCATCAACTCAATACAAGTCACAGCAATTCCTCTCCTCCATTCCCTCGGACTGGTTTTTACAAACTAAAGAGTTAACTAGACTCTACTTCAATCTTAAATCATTTTCATTTTATCCATTTGTTCCAAATCATTTCAGCCATTACCACTAACCATCACACTGCCACCATAAACTGAACAACAAATGCACAGGGAATCAAGCACCAAAGTAAGGTAAATTCAAGTGCCTAAAATCAGAAAAAAAATTCAAGAATAAGAGGGCAAAAACTCAAAACCATTTTAGAAAGCCTGTTTCTCCTCTTTGTATTCTTCTTTCTGAGCAAATGCTGCTTCCCCGCTCTTCTCCTCATTATCTTCCCATTTCCCGTTACACGAAACCGCTTAGCAGAAGCCTAAATCCCCAATTCAAACAACATCAAGATCACAAATTTGCAAGAGCCCACATTCAATCATTCAAACATATACACGTAAAACAGAGAATTACCTTGTGGGTCTTCATTTTGTACCCTTTCGCACAAACCACCGTGAACGGCTGCGAATTTCTCTGAACGGGGGCTAGGTTTTTGCTAAGAACGAGGGGGCGAAGCCCAGAAATGGAGTGCGAGGAACTGAAATTGAAAGACAAGGTTCGGTTGATTTTGAATGGCGTAAATGGGACTGTTGTTGATCGAATCGCTCTGCGTGGAGAAAGAGGTGTCACTCTAAATGAAAACATGGCCGCCGTTGCTGCTGTAGCCATGGTAGCTAGCTATTTGAGGATGGGTTTTCAACAAGTTATCGTTTTTCTTGAGAGTTTGCAGTTATGGATAAAAGGGTGTGCCTGCGAATTGAGTTTTGAACCTCAAATCTTGTTTTGGTAATTGGAAATGTTTACTGTTCACTGACCACTGTGAAATTCTTAACGCTCAACCTATTTTTCCATTTTTGCATACTTTTTCAAATGAAAAAATTATTACTCAATTTTTACACTTAATTTTTGTTTTTTGTGGTACCAATTATTAATTTTGATTTTTATGTAAACTATTACATTAATTGCTTGTTAAAATTTAATTTTCTTTTATAAAATGTATAACTTTAAATGTTGAAAAATATTACACTTAATTATAAAAATAAATTACTTATATGTTATAAAGTATTAATATATTTGGTTGTGAATAGGGTCGGAATGAGTTGTACAGATAAGTGTACAAGAGATACTTGCTCTTAAAAAAATAGGGCCAAAATTTGATATTTTTTTAATATCATCGGACATACAAAATTTAATATGATATACTGAAAAAATTAAAATTTATGTAATCGAAATTTATTTTATTTACAGGTATTATAATAATACGAAATTATTTTAACAAACGAAAATTCTCAAAATCAAAATAATAATATTGTGTTTCCAAGAATTTAACAACATCAAATAAAATTGAAAAATGAATTTATTTAGTGTAAATATATGGATAAAATTTTTGATTAAATTATGGTCCCAAAAAAGTTGATATAAGTAAATAGTTGGAGTTAATGAACTGATGAGTTTGAGGGTAAATGGATGAGAGATAATATAACAATAACTAGCATCATTATAGGTGGACTTATTGAAATAGGGTCAAAATATAGCTTATTGAAATATATGAAAATTAATTGAGAAAAAAAAAAGATTAGCCTCTGTTTTTGCATGATTCAATTTGATTACTAGGAAAATTTGGGGAAAATGTTATATACGCGCAATAAAGGTAAAAGCTTTGCGGCAAGAAAAGTGTCAATGTGACACTATAATCTTAGAGGTACAATTGGAGATAAGGGCATCCGCATCAATATGTTTTTAGCACACCATTTTAGTGTGAGTCCCACATGCCAATACACTAATTAAAAACATCTACTTTTTAAAAACACACCCCTACATCAATTTAACACAAAGAGAGAGAATGCAAAATCACACAACATTAATGGATTTTTAGCATACCATTTTAGTGTGGGGCCCACATGACAACACACTAATTAAAAACATCTACTTTTTAAAAACACACATCAACATCAATTTGTCACAAATTTACATCAATTTAACACAAATGCAATCATTACATGTGGGTCCCATTATCCACTAATTTTTATTCTATTATTTTTATCCACTAAAATACACACTCTTTCCAATCATTAGCTAATAATTACAAAGGGAGACAAGAATGATATTCTTACATCTTAACACACCCATACTTACACAAAAACACACACTTAAAAACATCCCCACATTAGTTAACACCACACATGTTTTAATTAATAACACCTCAAAATGAATTGGTATTTGTGCCCTATTAACACACACACTAATTATATAAAAACACACACTTAAAAACACACTACATTAATTAACACACCTTTTGTTTTAATTAAAAACACCCACAAATGAATCAATGTGGGTGCCTAAGTGAATACATGAATTATGATTGATTATATGAATATTTTATGATTAAGTGATTGGTAGTGTGTTCTTTTCAATAGAATGAAAAGACTTAATTGTACGGTTTGAATTTTCAGATGTAAAGACAATATTCTCTTCATTAATTATGTATGATTGGAATTATGTCCACAAGCCTGCTTATCTACCCAAAATAGTCATTTTTTCCAGTTATAATCTATCTATCATTATATTATCATCTGTACTGATAAAGTGGTTGGAATTGCTACAATTGTAATTGGCAGTGATATGAATTAATCGCCAATACTTGAATGAATTGAATTGGTTTAAACTGAACCGAGTGCAAACATCTTGTGTTCCATTCTCATCACAAGTTGGGGAAATTACATATAGATACAAATTACTACATGCTACTTACTAAAGCAGCAAAAATCAAACATACCTATCCAAGAAAACACTAAAACTAAAAGAAACCATAGAATAAAACAATCAGCTCCTCCAAAAGCATCACTGTCATGATCAATTCTCAACCCCTCAAACCATGTTGCCACTCCATGATGATCAACGTGGCGGCACAGTGAGCCAAGGCGGCTGCAACAACGAAAACGTGAAAGATCTGATGGCTATGGCCCACAACATCGAACACACCAGGCTTCCATCTCTCAGGAATCCTGGTGACATAGAACAAAGCCCCAACACCATACAAAAGCCCCATAGCTATCTCGTATCCGAGTGATCCTATCACATGTGTGTGGTCCCAGTGGATGATCACGGCATGAGTTGCCGGAATTACCCCTGAGAATCCCATGGAGAGGAAGAGGCTGGCCCTGAATGACCTGAACCGACCGCTTGAGAGAACAGGGGCGAAAAGGGTAATGACTACCAGAATGCCGATTATGGTGATTGAGGAGAGGTATAGGAGGCGGAAATATGGGTGATCGGAGAAGACATAGTAAATTGGAGCGAAGAAAGAGGAGACGATCATGATGGAGATTCCGACATAGTCTAGACGCCAGAAGAAGTAGTAGAAACGGCGCGAATGGCAGGCGAAGAGATGGGAGATTGTGCTGAATATCAAACAGGTCATTGCACCGCCTAAGAAAACGAACCAGGGCCATAAGGGGATTGCATTTGAATTCCAATGTTTATTCACACACAAGAGTGGTGATTTGGCAATGTGCCTTAGGTAAGAATCCTGTAGTTCAAGAAAAGAGAAATGTATCTGTAAAAAGATTCAAAGTTTGATCACATGGAAACAAAATTGTTATCATTGTACTCCATCTATTCTTAATTAAGTGCTGTTAGAGGTTTTGTCATAGAGTAAGCAACATAAAGATTTGGACAATTATACTCTTAAAAAAACTGTTATTATTGTACTATTATATAAACACAACATCAGCAAAACGCTATAATTTCAAGAACTACATGAAGATGAGAATCAATTGCACTGAAAGCCAGATTTTCTGCAGAGTAGAAAACTGCATCAGATTCATAATTTCTGGAAAAAACAAAATATTTTATGGTGATTATTTCCAAGAATATTCCATTGAAGTTTGTTCCCATGTTAACACAGACGTGTCCACGTGCTTGATTGAGTAGTGTTTCAGAAAAGGCCCAAATTTAAATGCAATCAATTAGATGATTCTTACTGAAATTAAGGAAATTTTCTAACTGGATCGAATCTTGAAATTAAAAAAACTTTCTTTCAGACAGCAAATATACGTTGGAATTAAAGATTATCAAAATCAGGAACAGTCATTAATTAAATGCATTAATATCATAATAAAAAACGATTTTATAAGGTAACAAAAAAGCTGTCATAATAGATAAAATGCCACCACGTTTAAGTAACTACTAAGCTCTATTATTAGTTATTACTGGAAAAAAGAAAGTTGAATTTCTAAAAGGCTTTGACTTATTCCTATCAAGAAGGAAAAAACATCATGGCCCAGCCAGCTATTGAATCACACATCTCTTCTTTTCAACATATTTTGTTGTATGAATTGAACTTATATCTTATCTATATAATTTTTTTTCTTGTGGTGAATATCTTATCTTATATCAAGTTGAAAGAATTCTTCCATTGGATGAGGAAATTCTCCCTAGCACATGTGGCCCCTTTTTACCCTATGATGTTCTAATTTTGTGGGATTTTTATTTTTTAACTAACACACTTGCACTAGATAATAAATAAATAAACAAATTTGATGGATGTGTGGTTTAAAGTGATGTCAAAAATTTGTTCAATACCATAAATATAACTATTTTTTGGTTGGTAGAATGCCTCAACTGAAAGGCCCTTTTTCCATTTTTCTTTTAATATTCAGGAGAGAGAGAGAGAGAGAGAGAGAGAGAGAGAGAGAGTGTGACCGGAAAGAAAGTGTTAGAGCCGTTGGATTGGGTCATGTTCGTCTTTGACAACCATCCATCATTTCTCTCTCTGCAAATTTAATTATTGATTAGTTAAACGAAAATGGCGTGAAGAAGAAAAGCTAATATATATATATATATATATATATATATATATTAATCAACGAGAATATTGTGATTAAAAAGAAAAAGGAGAAAATTACCCGAAAAAAGCGGCGATCACATTCTCTAAGGTCATCTTCTCCGTTAAACTCATCACCGTCAACCCCAAAAATATCATAAACCCGATCAAATGCCTGAAAAATCAATCAAATATCAATATCTAAACCTCAATCTGTAGATCAACCAAAAACAATTCACAAATTTTGTCAAAAAAATCGACTAATTAGACTCACGTCCAAATATTCAGAGTCTCATTGTGCAGAGAGAAAACGCTGAGAATCACATCTTTCAAAGGCCATTCACATCGGTAATGATCCCTAATAAATTCGTTATCCTGCAAATACTCCGGCAACTCATCGTACTTCAAAAGCCTCTTCTCCAATTTCGCCGCCTTCTTCTTACCATTTCCTCCGTTCGCCGCCGTAACCGCCGCCCTCGGTAAGTTCAAGGCAGCGATCCTCGCTGTCCTTCTCTTCATTCTAACGATTATATACACACCAGTGCTTAATTTCCACGATTCGTATCCTCCACCGGAAAAGAAGCCTCTTTTCCGGTGAAAACGCTAAATCCGCCGGAAAACAACTCCGCCGTTCTACTCCGGCCGCAGTGTAGACATAGGGATTTATATGCAAGCTCCTTTACGGATGAATATGTGTGTGTGTTTCTCTGCGTGTCAATGTAAGTTTTGCCAGAAATGGAGCTCTTGAAGATTGGCGATGAGTATTGCTATTTATAACTGCAGCAAATACCGTGTTGCCATTTATTTTTATTTTTGAAATTTAAATTTTAAATTCCGAAAAGAAAAAAATTAATCTGATATTTTATGGTGAGTAATGATCAGGTGCGATGCGATGGCAACTGGTGTCAATGAACGTTGACTGGAATACATTTGGATCGGTCAACATTGGATTTCCCTTTCCAAATGTTGAGAATCAAGATTTTCTATTACAGTTAGTGTTACGACTTACAATCTTGTTATAATTGGTATAATACTTTTAGATATAATAATTTTATTTAATGGTTTAAAGGTTTATAATGAATAATAATCATTTTAGGAAGGGAATATATTAATTTACATATGTGGTTCCATTTGAATTTGAAAACGTGATAGTGGGAAAGTAGAGCGACTTTTTATCACACTCCAGCTACGAAATTGCTGGTGCAGACGTGTAGGGGACTACAATTAAGAAATTCAAATTTGGCGGAAATGTCAATTTCAAGTAGAAAATTTATAACAATTTAAAATTTATTTTCTTTAAATAAATTAAATTATTTTTTTATTCAATTATGTCAACTCAAAAATCTATATGCAACAGTTTTACGTATATAATTTCGTGGGAGGAATACATGTTTCCATTTTCTTGAGATATTATTGTAGATTTTATTTGATTTAATCTTTTTTTATTGAAAAATCATAATCAATTTATTGGATGTCATTATTCACAATACAAACTTCTTTTTACATATCAAACTTTCTTTTGTGTTTATAACCGGTAGTCTGATTTGTCTCATGAAATTAAATTTATGAGATAATTTCATAAAAGTCATACTTTTTAGAAATATAAAAACACGATTCTAAAATAGAAAAGAAAGTAAATGATCGAAATAAAATAGTCCCTCCTCTTGATTTTATCATATTACATAACCATCCAACCATATTGAAGATATGAATCACAGGTCTTAAATACCTCAACGAATCACTTGTACATTAAATCTTCATTAATTCAGGTAAGATTGTGATCTCACCTAAACATCAAAAAGTTATAGTTTCTTTTAAAAAGAAAATGTAAAAGTTCTATGTTAGCATAAATGACCTTCATTTCACATCAATATCTAGCTCAATATTCGCCACAAAAATTGCAGTACACTCAGATTGAACCAAGTCCAATCAAACTTCTTTTTCAAGAGTTCGTGCACATGGGCTTTTGATAATTGTGTTTCATTTTTAGAAAATATTTTTTATTTATATTTGGAAAACAAGCAAACCATTATAAATAGCGGTGTTAATTCAAGTAGCCCGACCAAGATTAATCCACTCTATCGGGTTAATGTGTGTGGTCGGGTCGGGTCGGGTCGGATCAAGCCGATTCAACTTAAGCTTGGATCTATAATTACACAATCCAGCGTTCCATATATTTAAACTTTTAGGTAGTTTTAATGCTGAACAATTCGGCCACTAGCCCATCAAGCTGGATTAATGGGACATACTACTTTTTGGGCTAAAATAATGATAGTTTTTCGAACTATTTAGATTTTATCCATAAGTTGGGACAAAATTGTTAGCTCTAGCCATGCATATCAATTCCATTGAAATGATTTTGTGACCTATTTCAGAATAAAGAAATAAAAAAATCAAGAACAATAAGTTATGCAATTACTACAAAAATCAAAATAAATATAGAATTAAAGAATGGTTTACACCTTTAAGATTAATTTTGCAATAAAAGAAGCGAACTGTATCCGATGGCAATAAGCATAGAGGTAAATTTATATATATATAAATTCTAATTATTACCATAGGTCCATAGGTAATAGCGAGTCTATTTATTTATTTTATGTCAAATTAACGATCTATAAAACCCACTTATAAATTTGAAATAAAATGAACGTTAAATTAGTGTATTAATCTGAAAAGTGTGACAGGTAAAGTTTCTTGAATTGACAAAAGTTCAAACTAAAGAGGGGGACAAGAATTATGGAAATATAATAAAACGTTTACAAGTGTGGCTTCTATAATCAAATAAGAATATGAGCTTTCAAAAAGATGTTTATTAGATTTGTCAGTCTGGTATTCGTTGTAAAAGTTTTAGACTTTTCTTTGAAAAAAAAAATATATATATATAATCGATTATGTTATCTAGGTACTTTATTACAGAAAACATGATATATAATGCAGCTTTTTACTCTTTGTTGATTTCTCCCACCACAATACTTTAAAACATAAGTTTGGAATTTTAAAATTGTACACTTTAATTTTAATTCTAGCACCAAAATTTTCAAAATAGGGCAAGAAATAGCCACATATAGGACAGCAAAATTCTTTTTCTAGTTAATTGTGGAATGAAAATAGGGCATCATATCGTATATAAGTGATTTAATTATTTACCAGTTATTGAGTCCTATTTCTATGTTATCAAATATCGATATAGATGAATTGAACCTAATTAATTTTGAGAATCATTGTTTACTTGATTTTATGTTTTAAGGAATCCAATATTAAATGTTAGATTCTTTATTGAATCAAATACATGATATAACAAAATATTTTAGCATCTATGATGAAAATTTCTTGTTGTCTTTTGATCCTCTTCTTACAAGTTACTAACTTTAGTCACACAATTTGGTTTAGCTCACCAAACTACGTATAAACCATATAATTTCCTATTTTAATTTAAGAATATTGTTTTCAATTTATTATTAGACCATTAACGTCGTCACGTCACGTGAAAATTGATACCTTTTCAAACAAACAAATAAATATACAAACTTTCCACATTTTATATTACACATCTAAATTTTTAGTTTAATTAGTTACTTGGGAACTGAAGTGGGCTTGATTAGTGCATTGAACACCTGCCAAGATTAATATTTGATGTTGCATCTGTTGGGCCCTCAATATCAGGCCGCCCACACAAGGATCGAGTTCGGACTCGAATTAAAGGCCATCCGACCCAATGCACCTAGGAGGACCAGCCCCACCACCTAACAGCTCAGTCCAGTCACCCTGTCCGGCCCGGCCTGACCCACTGGAACTGATATGTCCATTCTCCAACTGGGACCGGTCTTCCAGTCCGGCTCGGTTATTTCGTCGGCCTGTGTTTCGGATGAATTAGAGGGAAAGTGTGGCCGAGCCGAACAGAACATGGCCGGCCAGGAACCCATGAACCGGCCTGTTCATACTTCAATGAAATAAGCCTCCTATAACTCAAAATGGAGGAAGAGCTCGAATCAAGCCTTTCTAAACGCCAACATGAGCAAAAGCCGACCTTGCCTGACCGGGCCGGTCAGAATGACCGACCTGCCGCATCCCATCAACGGCAGAGCCGACCTGACCGAGCCGACTCAGCTCGGACAGTAGTTGATAGAGTCTCCTTCCTACCTAGAAATATATCTAAAAGTTAGAATATAAAAAGAGCTCAGCTCGGTTTGTAATAGTAGGGGACAGAGAGCATCTAGCCTTGGCCCTATAGGGACAAAATCCCCCTTATTTGGGGATGCTGTCGAGACGAAGGGTCTATAAATAAGACCCTTCAAACCTTTAAAGGGGGAGGACTTCCTTGGAGAAAAAGAACGAGTGCTCTACATTCTCTCGAACTTCCTACCTCAATTCGCCAACCTCAATTGACCTAGCTCTTTTAACCTGCTAATTAGGTTGGGCTAGAAAAACAATTAATTCGAGTGTTTGACTGAGATTACGAATCAGCCGTAAATCGACGTCAACAGCATTATACAAGAAATAATACAAATCGATATTAGTAATCAAATGTGTTGGAAAATTGGTTAATAATTTTTTATCAATTAAAAAAAGGTATAATAATTATTAATTATTTTGTTAATTTAACTTATATATACAATCACACCTAACATGTCTAGTCGGTTTATTGTGTTAGGCGTGCATAAGAGAAATCAAAACTGATTTGTTTTTTTATTTTTTTGATTTACTTTTGGACAGAGAATGTAATAAATAAAAATAAATAGGGATAAGTTGAGTACGAATGGTCGGTCGCATATTCGGCGAATTTGTAGTGAACCAGATTTGGACACTTTATTGCCACGTACCCCACCACGGGAAAAGACATTATAATATAAATCATCATTCTTTTATTAATTAAAAAAATATTTTTTTGGTGTGTTTTAATTTCTTTGGAGAGAAATAAAAAAGTTATTTATCTAATATCTCTCTCACACATGCACGCAAAAAAAAATTATATCGCAAAAGGCGGTCTCATGTATTAATATTCATGAAATAAATAAAAATATTTTCACAAATTTATGTGTAATATAAATTATGACAGTTGACACGTCTCATGTAATTAAATTGATGTTATTGTTTTAAAAAACCATAAAAGAAATTAATATAAAAGACATTCTTTAGAGATTCAAGATTTTGTCTCATCTAATACATTCAATGTGGTTCTCAGACTAAATTCACTTAATTCGATAACACTCCTGACCAAGCATTAATGTTTGTGGATTGTGATGTTTCATAATTGGTTTGCATGGAGCAACTTAATTTTGAAGTTGTCTTTTATAGACAGGTGGAATGTACTTATATCCCAATTTGAATTCTAAATGGATTCATTTGATCCAAAAGATAGAGGTTATGTAAAAAATTTAAGCCCATTAATAATGTATGTAGATAGTCAATCAAAATATACCACGTGTAAAATGATATATTAAATAAATCAATTTTATATTTTATATTTATATTTTGGAAATTTAAATTAAATTAATTTTTAAAATAAATAGATAAATAATTGATATTTTAATATATATTTTTGACCAATTAAATGGTGACAAGTGTCCAAATCATATTACTTGTTAATCAAGATTAAATCTTGCAAATATGGAAGTGATATACCAATAGATTTGGTAATAATAACATCTTTTGATTAAGGAAAAATATATTTCCAAATTATGGATGACCAATCAAATTGCATCCTTCATCAGCTATACATGGAAATGGTTCATATTCTACACCTATAAATAGAGGTCTCTTCTCATAATTCAACACATAAGACAATTCAAGACTTCAAGATTCAAGGAAAACAAATCAAGAATTCAAGACTTCAATATTCAAGAAAGATAGATAAAGATTTCAAGACTCAAGGAATTTTCTCTCCAAGATTCAAGGGTTCTTCACCTTGTCGGTGTTTTTCAAGTCAAAATTCAAGGCGTTTTTCGCGATGGTTTCCAAAATTATTTTTTAAGATCAAATCAAAAATTCAACTTCAAAGTCATATCCATTTAAAGAGAAGAATCAGAGGAATTCATAAAGATTTGTATCCATTTTGATTTTAATTCAAAAGTTATTTAAATTATATCATATTTTTGTATTTATATATTGCAGACACAAAATTTACTGCTATAATGTACGAGTGATATTTCTATTATACTTTCTGCTTTTGAATATAATTTTATACTTTTAGTTCAGTAAAATGTGTTTACCCAAATTTACTCTTATGTCGAAGAATTAGGATTGTGTTACACATTCAAAATATTCAATCATTGTCTTTGATTGAATTTTGTATGTTTCAAATACTCATTAAATTAATTTTCTTGTATTCTACATCATAATACAAAAAAAAAAAAACAAAAAAAAAAAAAACATGAAATTTTAAAGTGCAAACTATCGCGTCTCTCTATTTTTCTTTTTCTTTTTTTCTACAAATATGTTGGAAATTATAGAGGATCATTTTGTTCTTTACTTCTTTACATGTTGGAAATCTCGACTCTCACTAAAATAACAAATTATTGGTTTATCTGTGATCTCCCTGTTAATTTGTACTTAAATTGAACGTTCAAACTAAAATAAAAGTTTAGTGTATAAATTTAAAAATATTTTTTTCTATCCACCGTGAGTATGTCTTAAAATATTTCGTTGATAATACTCCATTAATGTATAAATAACTCATCCCTTTAAATATTGTGATTTAAATTAGTGTTTGTGTTAAGCTTTATAGATTAAAGTAAATTAAGGGTTAAACGTAAAAAAACAACCCAAATTATTTGGTTTTTTCATTTTCCAACCTTTTTTTTTAATCATTTTGCAACCTAAACTACTAAAATTTATCAAATTGCAACTTTTGAACCATTTTCTAACAAAAACATAAACATGTAACCGACACACTTACTAAAATTTATCAAATTGCAACTTACGAATCATTTTCCAACAAAAACATGAACACGTAACCCGAATCATTTTCCAACAAAAACATGAACACGTAACATAAACAAAAATATTTTTTTCTATCCACCGTGAGTATGTCTTAAAATATTTCGTTGATAATACTCCATTAATGTATAAATAACTCATCCCTTTAAATATTGTGATTTAAATTAGTGTTTGTGTTAAGCTTTATAGATTAAAGTAAATTAAGGGTTAAACGTAAAAAAACAACCCAAATTATTTGGTTTTTTCATTTTCCAACCTTTTTTTTTAATCATTTTGCAACCTAAACTACTAAAATTTATCAAATTGCAACTTTTGAACAATTTTCTAACAAAAACATAAACATGTAACCGGCACACTTACTAAAATTTATCAAATTGCAACTTACGAATCATTTTCCAACAAAAACATGAACACGTAACCCACACACTGACTTTATATGAGGGTCACCTTAAATTATCCCAATTACAAGAATACTCTTATGGTTTGAGTGTGCGAGTCACATGTTCACGTTTTTATCGGAAAATGAATCGAAAATTGCAAGTTGATAAATTTTAGTAGTTCAGGTTGCAATCTGATAAAAAAAAAAGTTTGGAAAATGAAAAAAAAACCAATAATTTAGATTGTTTTTCGCATTTAATCCTAAAATAAAATTCTAAAGTTCTGTATCTTTATAAAATGAATATGATATATATATTTATTTATTTAATAAAACAAAACTCGAAAATTTAGGATCAAAACGTTAATATTGCGGATGGCAATATGGTAACAAACAAATAGCAATTCGACCCCTCGCGTTTTTTCAAAAGGGGCATTTAGTCCTTGTGTATTAAACAAAAGAAAAGGAACATATAATTAAACTTCCTCAATCTAAAAATAAAATAGCAATTTCCGAGTCAATTTTATCACTTGTTAAATTACAAAATGATAAATTTAAGTTTAGCATTTTCCATATATATATATATATATATATATATATATATATATGGTAAATTACATTTTTGGTACCCAAAATATACCCAAATTTCACTTTGGTGCCCCTGTTTTTGCGAGTTACAGTATTGATACACGATATTTAAAAAAATTGCACATTGGGTACCTTTCGTCAAGTTTCCGTCCAAAATTGATGGAATCTAACCAACCCTAACTTTTTTCCGCGAAAATCACTCATTTTTCCCTCTTTCATTCTGAAAAAAACATAGGTCTAAGGAATGCTTTAAGCCAAAGCAGATATGGGCCCTGTATGATGAAGAAGATGGTATGCCTTGCTTGTACAGTCTAATTCGTGAAGTAATCTCGGTGAATCGTTTTAAGATTTATATAGGTTACTTGAGCTCAAAATCCCACTCTGAATTCGGATCAGTATATTGCTTGGATTTAGGATTTACCAAATCTTGTGAAAGTTTCAGTATGTTCCATTTTGAAACAACTGAGCAAGTCAACATCTTCTCTCATCTTTCGAGTAAGGAGAAGTGTAAGAATCTACCCAAGATGTGGAGATATATGACTATTCCAATGCAGGGGTGTCCGGTTGAAAACAAAGCATGTTGTGGAGCTTTTCCTAGGACAAGAGACGAGTCATGTGTCCCATTCTTCAATTAACAACCATCATTAGTTCAAATCATCATGTATTACAATCCCAAACTAATGAAAAACACTAGTGTTGACTGTATGCAATCACATCATTAATTGAACATTTAGTGAAAATTTGAGGAAGATTGAAGAGGATAGAATAAATTAGGGCATAATAGTTTTTTTCAAAATGAAAGAGGGAAAAAAACGAGTGATTTTTGGGGAAAAAAGTTTAGGGTTTGTTAGATTCCGTCAAGTTTCCGTCCAAACTTGACGGAAGGTACCCAATATGCAATTTTTTAAAACATCGGGTACTGCTACTGTAACTTGCAAAAATAGGGATACCCAAAGTGAAATTGGAGTATACTTTGGATACCAAAAATTTAATTTACCCTATATATATTTTAAAAATTTTAATTGATTTGATGTGTACATATTATCCAATTTTGGGTAAATGGATGGTAGTATTACATGTAATGCCCTGTGCTACGATCTAATTAGCTAACTTGGCCCCCTCATTTTTACCATTGATATAATGAGAAATTTAGGCACATGCCACTTTTATCCATCCTATTTTCAAAAATGTCTATCGATAGTTTATTTTTATTTTTTTCAAAAATGACACCCGCTATACTTTCATCTACAATTTTTTTCTATTTAAAGGAGTTATTAGTGATAGTTGGATATCAGAGGATGTTGAATGCAAAAAGAAAAAAAAAAAAAAAAAAAGCCCAGACTTAGGGGGCAGTCTTAAATTAAGTTTTCAAAATAAATAATCTAAAATTGCAGCTAATAAAACCAATTTTATTGATTATACCAACAAAACCCACAATATATATTATTTTGTCTCTCTTTTCTATTTTGTTGTATCTCTTTCTGTCTTTCTCCCACTTGAATCTTCAGCATACATACAAAATGCAGATAACCTTCAATCCTTGTGCAAAATCACTGTTATATGAGATGTATTGGGATCCATATATGTGCTCTAATTCATGTTTATTATTATTATTATTATTATTATTATTATTATTATTATTATTATTATTATTTAGTTCAAGAACTTGTTAAGCTCTGATAAATCATATATAATCACTTATAAATTAAAACAAAAACTCATTTTCTTTTAAATCTTAACTCGGAAGAAGGAACTCAGACTTGAGACGTTATTCAACCTACCTAATTATTATTTTTCCTAATTATAAAATTATTTAATCTGATTTCTGTTATTTTAACAGCACTATTTTAGCAATTAGGCTCAATAATTCATATTATTTTGCATCTCATATTTCATTATATCAATTCATATAAAATGCATGTATAAAACTGGTGTTCACTAAATATAAATACGAAATGAAGCCCAAATATTTATTTGCAACAAATCAAGGACCCGAATTGTCATTTTTGCATCATGAATATATAAAGTGCAATGTAGAATAAAACAAATCAAAATAAAATTTCAAAATTAGTTAATATGAAATAATGATCTCCTACTCATTGTACATATTTCTTAATATGTCCACCACTCATATGTAAAGATTTCATCTCTTTAGTTATTGTGATTTGAAATTAATGATTGTGTTGGATGTGTAATAAATCAACCTCGACACATAATTAATATGTATCCACGGTGAGTAGGTTAACAAACTTGTAGTTATATATACACGTTGGCCTAGTACCCCAACTGTTTATTTGGGGGTTAAAATCATTTTGTGTCTCATAATTATCATAATTTTCAATTTAGTTCTACAATTTAAAAATTTGTCCGATTTCATTCCAATTTTGACGAATTTCGTTGAAAAAATATTACGTGTCAAATTTTTATTGGTGAAATGCCAAAATCAAAATCTCAATAGGAATTTGACATGCAACATATTCCGACAAAACTCTAATTTTCCTGACAAAATTGGATTGAAATTGGATAAATTCTTAAATTACAGGACTAAATTGAAAATCGTGATATTTATGAAACCAAAATCGGAAGAAACCATAATTATGAAATAAAAATGATTTTAACTCTTGTTTTGGTACAATTTGGAACTCCTCTATCACCAACCTATTGATCATATATATAATATATTTACAACTAATATATACTTTATTTTTATTTATACATGTAGTAGAATATTAACTAAATAATCCAAGAATATAATAATAAAAGAAATATGGTTAATTAGTTAATTAATAAATTGCAAAAAAAGTAGATCTGCCGGTTGAGACGGCCAAAATCAATCAAAATCAGCCGGCAAAAAAACCCTCCTCCCCTTTGCCAGCTTTGCATACCTTAATTTCATGTTAATTTTCTCATCTCTTTATAACCCACTTTACTCAACGACTTAGTCATATTTCATCATTTTTTAACCTCCCAATTTCTTCAATATCCAGCTTTCATGGCGAAGTTATCACAGCAACAAAATTCTAACAATAACACTGTCACTTCCAACATTAATGTCAACCATGTCGGAATGAAGCCCAAACGTACGAGGAAAACCATCCCTCGAGACTCTCCACCTCAACGTAGCTCCATCTATCGTGGCGTTACAAGGTTTTTTTTTTTTGGTGACATTTTAGATATATAATAATAATTCAGGCATGCATGTACATTGGTTCATTGTTTATTGATCAAGAATCAAGGTTCATGGTATGATCAAACTAGTTTAATGGCTTTTTTTTTTTTTTTTGCATGACTTTAATTTTGTCAAATATTGGTTTAGACATCGATGGACTGGTAGATATGAAGCACATTTGTGGGATAAGAATTGTTGGAACGAGGCCCAGAATAAGAAGGGCAGACAAGGTTGGTTCATGATCTTCATTCAATTAATTCATTAATAAACTTTGTAATTAATATATAATGTTGTATTGATCCATTTTTGTTTTTGCATTTTCATGACGTGATGATTGTGGTTGGATTATTAATTCTTGATGGAAAATGCAGTGTATCTCGGTACGTAATTTCACGATTAATGCAATATTATATATGTATACTCATTGATTTTAATTTCCTAATTAATTACCTAGATAAAAAAATATTTGAGTTCTAACTATTGTGTTATGTTAATCAGGTGCTTATGATGATGAAGAAGCAGCTGCTCATGCTTATGATTTGGCTGCACTCAAGTATTGGGGCCAAGATACGATTCTCAATTTTCCAGTAATTTAATTCCCCTCTTCAACAATTAATGTTTAAATTCATTAATTTTTCACTTAGAAATAACTTATTGCAATTAATTTTTGATCGAGGCTGAATTAATTATAAGTATTATTTCATAATGGTAGGTGTCAACGTATGAGAATGAGATTAAAGATATGGAGGGACAGTCAAGAGAAGGATACATTGGATCCTTGAGAAGGTTAGTAAAATGAATTAAGTTGATGTTATATTATTTAAAAGTAATTTAATTAAGAAAAAATGTTTACTAAAAAATTAAATGTTATATTTTAATTAAAATACCCAATGTAAAAGGGTGTTTTAGAAAAATTTTGACAGCTTAAATAAGCTGTCAAAAGCAACATTCTCCTTACTTTTTTAGCTTAAATAAGTGATTAAAAGCTGTCAGAATTTTTCTAAAACACCCCCTAAGTCAATTTTGTTGAATCTACAGGAAAAGCAGTGGCTTCTCTAGGGGAGTATCTAAGTACAGAGGTGTTGCAAGGTATGTATGATGCCATATGTTTGTTATAAATTTAGATTATCATTTCATAACATATGTATTGCTTATAATTTCGATTTTTTAATTTACATTTATGTAATCTTGATTTTATTTCGATTTCAGACATCACCATAATGGAAGATGGGAAGCTCGAATCGGAAGAGTTTTTGGGAATAAATATCTCTATCTTGGAACTTATGGTACAAAATTTGTATAAGTATTTATTATATTTTGGTTTATGTTGATCACTCGAAAAAGAATTTTTGAAGAATAGACGAATTAGCTGAAATAATTTATTTTATGATCATTATCAATAATTAACTAAAGAGTGACACTCCTGTGCACAATATACACGGATCCAAATCTATGCACAACAATACTGTTATATTATATGAAGTAATACTGTTAAAACTATATATAATATAACAATATCACTCATATAATATAACAGTATTACTTCATATAATATAATAGTATTGTTGTGCACAGATTTGGATACGTGTACCTCGTGCACAAATTTTTTTGCCTTAACTAAATGAGTATTTATAGCATACAAGATCGGCCAGTTTACAGTATCTTTCTGAGTTTTGAACTTAAGTTAATAGAAAGAAAAAAAAAATGAACACCTATCACAATTTGAAACTATATAAAATTTGAAATCAACATACACGTATAGAATAAAAAAAAAGTTAATTGTGGAAAAACCACAACTTTTACTCCAATGTTTTAATCAATTTTTTATTATTGATCAAAATAATATAATCTTGTATATGTAGTATATTTATTAACTTCGATCACTTTTGAAAACAAAAAATTTGCTAACCTGTCCAACTGTTTTAATGTGGTTAAAACACTAATTAGGATCAAAAAGACATATAAAAGGATATATTATTTTCAACAATAATGAAAATTTTGATTAAAATGAAAATTCAAATAATGTTGTAATTTTTCCAACAATTAATAAAAAAAATTTCAAACACCCTTAAATTTGTGTATTTTTAACAAAAAAATGTTGCAGCTACACAAGAAGAGGCTGCAATCGCATACGACATGGCAGCAATAGAATACCGTGGACTCAACGCCGTCACAAATTTCGACCTCAGTCGATACATCAAATGGCTAAAACCTAGCACCACCACCGCCACCGCCGCCGTCGCCGTCGCCAAGGCTGACGAAATCATCGACACTAACTTAGGCTCGTCCTCGAAGCAAGACTCCGGCAGCTCAGCCTCGCTACCACCACTCTGGCAACCATCCGACACCGCGGACGCCGCCGTATCTCAGCCGCGCGCCACCACCGCCACCTCAGCCCTAAGCCTTCTGCTACAATCGTCCAAGTTCAAAGAACTGATGGAAATGAACATGGCTGCAGAGTTCCCACAGGAATCCGATCCACCACAAAGCAGCAATATTAATATTCCTGAGGATGTAAAAGCGTTATTCGAGATTAACGACTTTTGCAGCTACAATATTGATCAAGGAACTGATTTTTTTGGGGACATTAACACTTTCATGCACCCTATGCCACAGTTTGAATCTGTGCTTAATGGGGAACAATTAATCTGAGTTTTAGTTTTTTTTTTTTTTTAAATTTATTATTTAATGTAGTTTTGAGAGAGAGATTCTGGTGATGTGTGAGAGAAAGATATATTCTTTGCAGGTCAATTTATTGTAAACTTAAGTGTAATAAAACTTGAAATTGACTATATATGAAAGTAATATTAGGTTCTTGAAGGATTTGGGAATTATTTTTACTAACATGAATTGCATAAAAAACAATTGGGATCATCCAATGTCACTTATATTCTTTTTTATAATTCTACTAGAATGAAAAATAATCTTATTTATATATATTCAAAATGAAATCCAATTATTTTAGTACATACAACAATTTGGAGTCCATTTTCCCAGTTTAATGGGCCGACTGTGGAAGACATTTGGGCCTTGATACAACCAAAAGTCGAAGGGAATCTTGGACAATATTAATGATTTTGGACTTATTCATTAATTTTCCTTAATGATGTATACATTTTATTATATAAATGAAATGAAGTTTTAAAATTTATATTAGAAAATATAATCTATACTATCTGCAAGTATATATAATATATTTTGCACGATGATGTGTTAGTGAATTTTTTTAATTTTTTATTCAAATGTGAATTCGTTGCATGTGATTCATTTTTGTTGTTTTATAGAAGAAAAAAATTACATAAATTAATTTAATTATTACAAAATCAATTGAAATACATAAATAAATAAATATGGACACACACATATATACCTACATATACATTCACATAGAAATAAATGGACTAATACTCGTTTATTGGACATGATGTGTCTGCAAATCATACTCGGGTTAGCAATATGGATTCAATTCTTGGGGTGCAAATATTGAAAGTTTGCTCATTTTATGGTAGGAATTTGATAGTGATATTTTCGAAAAGTTTACAAAAGTTCTGACATAATTGATCGAATTAATAATCCCAATTTAAATAGAATTGATACTCTCTAGCTACTTTGTCATGTTTCATTTCAACTTTAGAATATGATAAGAAATAAATTTCGTACATATGTTTGCAACATCGCCAACAAGGACAATCAATATCCCTAAAATCTTGGTAACTTTTGCCAATTCCACCCTTAAAAGGACACTTCCAATTGTTAAAATCATACAACAAAAAGTAAAAGGGCAAACAAAAAAAAAAAAGTTTCATACCCTTTATACTTTTCAAAAGTTTGATGCAATCATAGCTTTTGCCACTCTTATAACCGCAAACCATATACAAATCGTAACCTCGAACAAGTGGTCAAGTGGTATAACCTAAGATTAATATCTGAAATTTAGGTTTCAAGTTCAAACTGTAACAAATATTCTACTTAATCGAATTCCGTTGCCATATATTTACATTTTTCATTTAATATTTTATTAATTATATATTGTATGACAATGAGAACTACTTAATATGATAAAAAAAAAAGTAATAGAGCAGATGAAGCATGGAAATCTCATGATGTTTGTGTGTTTAAATTTGCATGCAAAAAAGCTTACTTTTGATCCCAAATAAATGGTACTTATTATCTTTTTGTATCTATTTGCTGATATAGAATAAGGAAAAGTGGAAATGCTTCTTTTTTTGTTGATATTGTTTGTACACAAACACATGATATTTTGCAGTGAGAGAAAAGCAATTAATATGTATTGCTTCATAATATTTAAAATATCTGCAGTGAAAAGGATTGATATCTTTAAGCTTTTACTGCTTACACTGATAAGTTCACATCTCCAAACACTACTTTGCTTTCATGTTTCCTTTCTTTTTTTACTTTTTCTGTTGGGTTACTATTTCACATCACTTTCTCTACACCTTGTTTGGCAATCAAATTAGTGTACTCAGATAAAGTCTGATGATATGTCATCTGCATAAATGGTATGAAAAGACTACTATTTGTATATGCTTTTAATTAGTAAAGAAACTCTTAATTAAGACTGTTTTACGAGTTGATTAAAATTCATAAAGAGTTCGTGGATATAAGTTTGATTTATAGATAGTTGGGTCCTGTTTCTTGAAATCGTCTCGTATAAGTTTTGTATTGTTTCTTTCTGTCATTCTGATGTCTTGGCTACATTTCTTTGTCTATAGTAATATTTTTGGAAACAATTGTAGCTTCTTTGCAATTTATTAATTGCATGTTTTAGTACCATTGTGTTATATCTTTTAGTTTATTTTCACTATTATTATTATATTTTAGATTATGGTTTCATTTTGTCTTGGACTTAGTGCTTTGCCATTTTTGTTCCACAGGTAAGTTGCTTCTCTTCTATCCCTTTCTCTTTTTCATGTGTACTATATAGCTTTGACAGAAATAATTTTGCAAAGAAAATTTTTCTTTTCTTTTTATTGTTTTTAATTTTGGTTGTCTGTCTGAAAATCTGACTCATCATAAGGGGTTCTGTCTGTTGCTGTTTCCCTCTTATGATTTATTTCTTGCATGGGTTTAAGGCCCATCACATGCCATTGAATTCAATAGAATTGCAGTATATTGAAAATTAATAAAAAAAATTATTTTGTGTATATAGGATTGAAATTTTCAAACTCAATAGTTATAACTTATAAGATAATTTTTTACAATTTTCATATTTCTGTGGGTTTGTATAAAATATGTCATTATATATGACAATTTTTTGCAAAATTCCTATTTAGGTAGGTATGTATAAAATATGTGATAAATACTATAAACAATTTTGAGAGAACCTGTGTATTAATAAAATTAACAAAAAATAGAACAATGTCTCTTTAATATAAAATTAAAAGAAAAAATACAAACAAACCCATGCAATATTTTGACAAGAAAACTAAAACCAGTGATTTTAAAACTCGAAAGGATAAAAAAATTGGGAGTTTTTACTAAATTAATATATCAACTATTATATTGAGGGTAATTTTTTTTTTTAAATAATCATATGCTAATATATTGGAATTATCTTATTTCTTATGAGATATCATATCATTCTCTCATTTTTGTAGGTCTTAAATAGGTATTTGATCGTTGAAGGTGTTATTATAATTTTTATAAATCTTGACATTCATATATATATATATATATATTATATATATATATTATAATATATATATATATTATATATATATATATGAATTTAATTTTTTTTAATTTATATAATATATATGAATTAAAAGAATTTTGTAAAATTTGATTCTAGTTTTAGCTAGGTTTTTTATTTGGTATGGTTGAAATAGGAGTTCGGGAGAGAGATAATTAACAATTAATCCAGATAAGTAAATATTTGTTGGATTCTAAAAAATATATATATAAAGTTAAATTAAGGAAATTAACTAGGCCTTGAAATAGAGAGATGAAGAAAAGTAGTCAAAGAAAATTCATAGAAAAGAGGACCTAAATAAAACAGCAATTAATAGCAAACCCAATTAGCTTAGCAGCATAGATTCTCAAACACAACACTCTTGCTCTTGCTCTTGCTCTTGGGTTAAGACACCTTTGGTTTCTGGTCACTGTCTCCACAATAAAGATAACATGTTCTTGGAATTGATGCCTCTTTCCCCACTCACCCATCATATATCACATATAGTTTTCCCAACTTTTAGAGAGAGAGAGAGAGAGATCATAAATGGGGGTTTTCTTGATTTATCTATGGGGCTCTCTCATGGGGTGTGCTCACTTATGGGGTTGATGACATTGAATGGATTGATTAAGTTGATAGTATTTTGTATATTAATGTTTTGTGTTTGATTGAAGAATAATAAAATTTGGCAGATTTGAATGTGCACATGCATTGTGCTTTCAACTTAGTTATCAAAAGGACAATATTGCAAATTGCAACTCAATAGGGTTCAATCAAGAAAACTAGATGAGACCAATTTTCTTGAACACAAGTCAACAATAATTTGCGGCCAATATATCGTCCACTAATATTGAGCTGCTCGGATTCTAATCTATTTCTATCAAGATGAGGAAAGAGACGTGGTCAAGTAACACTTCACTTTGTAAACTAGCCCAATTTTTCAGCATATTTGCAAATATTGCCAACTCAACCAAAAAAGACCACAAATTAAATATGAAACATTCAATAAATATATACATTGCTTAGAAATATGTGTAGGGTAGGGTACAATTTATATACACACACAAAAAAAAAGTATAATAGTCATTTCCATCATAAAATCAAATAAAATTAATTTTTCAATCACAATATAAAACTTAATTAATTTTCTATCACAATTTGAGTGAAAAATCTAAAATAACCCTATCATTCACATGAGTCTAATGCAAGATTATTGACTGATGTAATGAGAGATGTTACTTATGTTTTATCTACAAGGATACAATATTTTTTTATAATTATGATAAGAATATATATATATATATATATATATATATATTATCTAATCACTGTATTATGATAGAAATTGATACAGTCCTCAGATAACATTTGTGCAAAAAAGATCACAAATTAGCACGAAGCATTCAATAAATACATGGCTTAAGAAATGCGTAACAATTTATACATACATGTATGTATGTATATAAACAAAGAAGAAACCCTTATTTTCATGCACATTAATTTGGCCTCATTACTATCAGACAGAGACATATACAAAAACACAAGGCAAAGGACTCAATGTTCTGAGCCTTTCTTGCTCAAGTACTCAAAAATATGTGTGCCCTTTTTGATTTTATTTCAGTAATAGGACAAAAATGCCCATCAATAAACATATACTACTTTGTTTAGTAGCAAAAGGGGTGAAAAAAGATATAGATATGCTACTCTCATTTCAATCTCTCTTCTTTATAATTTCTTGCACCCTTTCAAACCTTCTTCAAGATGGGAGCATAAAAATAAAATCTTTACTCCACCCATGTTCTTCTTGCTCTTCTCACCCTAGCACGGCGGCGCCGGCGGTGGCGGTGGCGGCAGGTTTATGATGTGGGCTGTGAAGGCTGATATCTGCTGCAATGATGGTGCCAAGAAAATGGCTTCTTGTTGTGGCTCTTCTTTGAGTTGGGCTGGTTCCAAGATTCAACTGGGGTTTCATTATTTGTCCCTTTTCAGTTGGATTGGCTTCTGACGGCGGCGGTTGTGGTGTGATATTGGCGGGGACGGCTCAATCTATTTGTGACATAATTACCCTTTGTGTTTCTGGTGAAGTACCATCATTATATATCATCATGTTTATATGCAATGAATTCATATTTATTACGAGGATTGGTTTGATCTTCAACAACATTATTTACATTTTTATTTAGTTAGTCTTTAATTTATTGTTCAATGTTTTCAGAAAATTTTGAACTCAACTTTCTTGAACAGATTATGTATAATGAAATATCATATTGTATGTATAGTTTAGCTGTCTTTTTTTTTTTTTTTCATTTTTTTTTTCGAAGAAATGATAAATCTTGACCTTAATATGATTCAAGTTTTTACCACTGCATTTGAAATTATAATTTATTTATTTCTTCTTTTGTTCTTCTCCCTTTTTTTCTTAGTATTTTAGTCAAACCATTTACAAAAAAAATATAAAAAAATGCTATTTATAGGTTTTGTGTAAGCTTAGTACTAGAAAAGGAGGAATAAATTTACTAAAATAATTGCTTAATTTTTTGTAATTCAAAATAGAGGTTTTTTTGGTAATATTGGCTATGTTAATTTTATTAATTAATTTGGAAAAATTAAAGAAAAATAATTGACTATCACATAAATTAAGGTGTAGCATGGAGCTATTTCTGCTAAGAATCAGGATTGAGGTGACATCTTTAATTTAATGCTTACATGAAAATGTCCTTTCATACTGAGACCATACGATTTTCTACTTCGATTTCTGCTCCCTATTTAATTAAATATTTGATTATTTCTATGCACCTGAGATTTGCAGGTTTTATTGCCTTTTTTTTAGGTAGTTGTAGTTACATTCTCGATTGTGTCAATTTATGCAAACGAAATCCTCTATTCAATTTTTCATCTTTTATTTTAAAATTATCACCAAACATCAGTTAAAAGATTGAGATTGCAATTTGTGAGTATAAATATTTATTTGAAACGGAAATAAAAACACTAGAATGAGATTGCAATATTATGTTATTTTATTACACCAGTTGAACCTTGATGTTAACTTATACTCAAATGTTTCACATAAATTTCATATACTGCATGCCCTTTTAATTAAAAGTGCGTTTGCTCTATTTTATATTGGGTCATGCATGTTAATTAATTAAGTTTTTTATGTATAAAAGTTCATAGAAAAATGATTTATACAAAAAAGAAAGGAGAAAGATACATGGTCTTGGATAAATTGTAGTAATAGAGGGGCCTATTTATTAAATGTGACAGTAATAAACTGGTAAAAGAATTCAAGTATTTATAATAATATTAATTATATTATCTTGTGTCATATACAGCAGCTAGGAGCAATATCTTAATGGTAGATATCTGCAATGCACAAGTATCAAAATAACACTGTGGGGGTCCCACTCCCAGCTCTATGCTCACATTAATGCACTTGTTTTTGCTTGTAAAATTATTTCTGCACCTCCTGCATTGAATGATTGTACCTTCCCTTCTTATTTGTGGAAGAAAGCTCTAATTGGTTCTTGCAGATTGTGTTCTTGCTTCTTTGCTACTTGGGAAATATTTATGTATTTTTTATTATTATTTGCAGTGCTTTAAGATCTTGTCTCAAATCAAATCCATCAATTCGAATACTTTTTTTTTAATAATTTCATTAATTGATTTGTATTGTACAAATCATAAAT
Source organism: Scutellaria galericulata (assembly GCA_946896805.1). NCBI lineage: Eukaryota > Viridiplantae > Streptophyta > Magnoliopsida > Lamiales > Lamiaceae > Scutellaria > Scutellaria galericulata. The sequence goes on from OX335790.1 coordinate 18,703,687, forward strand.
TTAATTTCTTACTATATAAATACTTTTTAAAATTATCTAATTTTACTAAATTTAAATTAATCTTTTATAAATTCTATATATTACACGAACTCTATACTTGCTAATTTATAAACTATATTCTAGCTAATTTATAAACTATGTTCACTGTCCATAGCCTAATGATCAAAATTAACTCTTTCACAGCATACACTTTGGCTTGATGAAAATAGGGGTAGAAATATATTGGGCCGGCCTAGGTTTTGTATTTGGAAGCTCGGCCCAACTCGTATAAATTGGGCCCAGACCGGCTAATTTGCTTATAGTAAATTTAAAGGCCTTTTAAAATCTAAATTGACAAAAAAAATAAAAAAAATTAAAATAACTGTATCATAAAAGGTCAATCAAAATTACACAAAAACTCATGTGAGACGGTCTCATGGGTAGTTATTGTGAGACGGAGCTCTATCACCCACAAACTACATATAAATTGTAGGGTTTGGGTTATGGGTGATTGGGTTGTGGGTTGACCCGTCTCACACAATGTAATAAAAATTTGTGAGACGGTCTCGCAAAAGACTCACTCATCAAATTAATTCACTACTATGCCCAACATTAATAGTTGAGAATTAAGTTGAATATAAAATTATTTCACATAACTATATGTCCAGTTTCTATAAAAATTATCAAGATTTTTCCTCTTAGAAAGAAAAACATGAGCTTTTCAACACAAAAAATAAAACTTAGGGGCTGTTGGAATTTGGGAATAAATAAAGCCCAATGTTTTTGTTGTTTGACTTGTTTCCAATTTCAAATGTAATTGCTATTTGGCCCTTTTTGTATTACACTTTTTTAAAATGTAAAATTGGTAGTGTGTATTTGAACATGTTTAACTGCTCATTTCATATTTAATAATTAGAATTTAGCAATAGATCTAAGGAGGTCAAATTAGCACCTGAGAAAGAATTAATGGTGTATGCCTAATTTGGTATCAAATGTCAAGTGACTCAATTGAGACAGATTCAAATTGTTTGACGATTAGGTTGATCATTGGCCAATATATGTTACAAGATACTAAATAAAATATTACAAAAAGTGAATAGATAGATGTAATTAGTACTCTATTTTTATTTGATATATGTCTCACGATCGTATTTGTTGATGTATGAATTTTGTTGATGTGCAAATTTGTACGAAACGAATCAAGTTATGTACCAAATAAATCGGATAATAAAATCAAATTAAAGCAAGTAAAAACAAGAGATTATGGTCAGAAACCTATCCGGTCAATTATGATGGGCCAAAGTAAATGCTATGCCTCTAAAACAATGAATTTCAGATTTTTTTTTTTAATTGAAGCCCTATTGTTATAGGTTAAGGTAAATATTACATTGAAAGTAAATCAAATGAATCGAATTTGATTCTATTTTTAATTTATTTTCCTTTTCATTTTTCAAATATTTTGGATTTGAGTAAGTCTTCATGAGAAAAATTCCTTGAAAAACTCGAATTGTGTTGAGAATGCAAGTGCTAAGTTGAGCTCTGGGTAGCCCATGCTCGGTGCATCTAGCTAACTTTTTTGTGTTGGTTTATAATGCACCAAATAACGTCAATTACTATATAAATCAGAAAAAACTAAATTATTACAAACTACTGATGTTGTTGAAGATGTTGGGCAATACTGCAGACAACAAAAACTTGTTGGAAATCAAAACGCTTTCAAACTTCAAATTCCAGTATAATCTTCAAGTCTTGGTTGTGTACTAGACCAGAAGTAGGGAACAAATTTCCTACAAATAAGAGCTTTGAAAAATGCACTGTTTGGAAAGTCGAGTGAAGGAGACATTTCCCCTAAAAAGCGAACATATCCTGACTAGTGCTCACAGTACGACGTGACATTCCTAAAGGTAAACAACGTTACGTCTTCTAGTTTAGTAGCACCAACGAACGAAAATGGTGAAAGGATTAGATCACACTTTTTATATGCTCAAAATGTAATTTTGTTTTTCAAGGATGTTATGAGAGAATATGATTTTGCAATGAGAAATTTCGTGCTCAATCTTGTGTGCAAAGGTATGAAAACAATGTCCTATTTATAGGTATATCCACCAAGTGAAGGGACTCACCAAATTAATGAGCATTTAAGACACTCATGCCCACTAAGTAAGTGGAACTCTCTAATACCTTACACCATCAATACTGAGGATTTGTTAGCTCATTAGTCACAAGGGCTCCGAAATGGGCCTTCCCAAGTGGGTTTCCAATGGGCTTTTGCGTTTTAGGCTTTGCAGATGAGCAATGTTACCCATCATGTTACTCAATATCGGACGCAAGATCTGGCCACCAATCAGGTTTTGGCCACTAACTTCGTACATTAATTTCCACTAACCGAAAATCCATTTTGAGAGTGTAAATGTACTACGATCATCTACTCGAGACGACCTTTTACCCTTTATTTTCACATTTGCCCAACTTTGACTTCTCAAAATAATGGTAAAAAAACGTGTGATCAAGATTTTCTACAAAAGTCAATAATTGATCTATACTTATAATTGAATCAAAACCAATTTTCTCCAACACTTGATTGGACATGTGTTTTGGCTTTAGACGGCTCGGATCAGGGTATAACAATATTGATTAATGTTGTTAAAATCTGATTGAATTAGCTTAAAACATTTCAGCCAAAATTGGCGATTTTTTTCTTGAGTACTTTTTAAGCTTAGTATTTGATTATACAGATTTTGGTTTGTATTTGATGTGTTTTTTGGTTGGTTATTTGTCTACTCATGTTTTCCAATATAATTAATCCATCGTACTATTATTTTGACAATGTTTACTACAGAACTAGGTTAACTTTCATTAGACTGGCTGAATAGGTGATTAGATCAGTATATATATATATATATATATATATTGATTGAGTAGCTATATTTTTTGCTAAAAGCCAATGATATTATATTGTATTTATTAATCGTGGTATAAAATAATGAATATTTTATAGTAAGATTACACATAAAATTATATAGGAGTATAAATTAAGACCTGAGCAAAAGACTAACATAGAAAAAAACAAGATTTTCATAATAATAAATAGTAGTAGTTCCGAAATAAACTAAAAAAGTTATGCTTTCGGCGATTTTTCTGCCTGAAATTCCTTAAATTAATCTCTAGATTTAGGGAAACAATCTCCTTGTATTTATTCTTTTTAGGTGATATTTATAAGTGGGTCACACTTTCGGATGTTGTCCCAATAAAAAACTTTTGTGAGATTGTGAAATTATAGTAATTAAAAGACGAATCTTTAATTAAAATATTATTAATGTGATTCAATTTTTTTTAAAATATGATTGTTTATTTGGATCGCTAATGTGGAGACATGTATCTAAATATTGACGTTTGTGTACAATTTGAATTATGGGTGCGGCTATCTGCACCCCAAAAATACTAAACACACCCCAATTGCGTTGTTACTGTTCACATGTGATGTGATGTGAATAGTAACAACACAATTGGGGTGTGTTTAGTAATATGTGGGGTGCGGATAGCCGCACCCTTGAATTATATATGTGCAATGAATTTATAATGAATGACTTAATTTCATAAAGTAAACCATTCTATAATTATAAAAGTGTAATTTCGAATTTTCAAAAATGAAATGAATTAATTATTTACTTATAATTAATTTTTATGTCCCGAGATACATCTTCCTCATGGTGTTGAATAAAAGTTTTAAAATTTCTAATGATATATGGAAAAAAAGTTTCATTTGGGCAACTACATAAATACTATTTAATTATGAAAGTATTTGAAATATTAATAGTATTTGAAATTAAATATTTGGACAGGAACATTAATATTATTTAACTACGAAAATATTTGATGATCTATAATAAAAAAGTATGAGAAGTTTTTTTGAAGAGAATAAATAAGTATGAGATATTTATAATATTAAAATTATTATTAAAACTGATATTATAAGATATACATGAATCTTATTAGATAAGAATTTGAAATATTAATTAGAGACGATTTAGAATACTAGTTAGAAAAGGAAATTAATAAAACTGAGCTTATAAAAAGCAAGCTTCCCATGAATCATCTTCCCCACGCAAATCAAGGCATATAAAAAACCTTTCTTCATTGCCATCTCTCTCTCTCTTTTTCCTTCATTCAGATTGCTTTATAGTCTTCTTATTTCTTCGCTCCGACAAAGATCAATTCTTTTCAATTTTCATCAATTTTACGGTAATTAACAATGTAAAACGAATCGATCCCTTTCCTTGTTCCCCTTTTTTTGTCGAATATTTTTTTCTGCAGGAATTTGATACATGAACTTGTTTCAACAAATTCCTAATCCTTATTGTTAATTTATCATGCAGACAAGGAATTAACGTTGTTTGCGATGTTTGTGTGCAGTAAAAATAGCGTGAATGTCTTAATGGAGACTAAAGGTGGGAAGAAGAAACCTAGCAGTAGTAGAATCCAGTACGAAGCCCCCCTTGATTACGTCATCGAAGACGTTCGTCCCAACGGTGGCATCCAGAAATTCCGTTCTGCTGCTTACTCCAACGTATTTCTCTCTCCTCGTTTAATTTCACGCATAATTCTTTTTATCATCGATATAATGATTTTTGATTTACTTTTTTTTTTTTGGTTTAATTACAGTGCCAAAGGAAGCCATCCTGATATCTATTCTTACAAGAAACGGATTCTTCAGTTTCAGCAGCGAATTCCTGCGAAGATTGATTTACCTTTTTCTTTTGTTTCATTACAACACTTGTTGTTATTTCTTTAGCAGTAGTTCTGTTTCATTGCTGCAATGGCTGTCTCTGTCTCAGCCATTGGTTTCGAAGGCTTCGAGAAACGCCTCGAAATCACTTTCTCGGAGCCACCCATGTTCGCCGATCCAAGCGGGCTGGGCCTGCGGGCCCTGAACCGGGCCCATATCGACTCCATTCTCGAGCCCGCCTGCTGCACCATAGTGTCGCAACTCTCCAACGCTGAGTTGGACTCGTACGTTCTGTCCGAGTCGAGTCTCTTCATTTACCCTCTGAAGATTGTGATGAAGACGTGTGGGACCACCAAGCTCCTGCACTCGATCCCACAAATCCTGAAACTCGCTGAGTCACTCTCACTCGCGACTCGCTCAGTTCGCTACTCGCGTGGCGCGTTCATTTTCGAAAATGTCCAACCTGCCCCTCATCGGAGCTTCACTGAAGAAGTCGAGTTTCTCGACTCGGTTTTTGAGAATGGGTTCGGTTACGTACTCGGCGACCCGAGTTGTCCGAACCGGAGGTGGCATGTCTACGTGGCGATGGTGGACCGGGATCCGACGGCTGGGGTTAATCTGGAGATGTGCATGACCGGGTTGAATCGGGAAAAAGCCGCCGTATTTTTCAAAAACTCGGGTTGTGATGGCAAAATGACGGAAATGTCCGGTATAAATGAGCTAATTCCGAGCCATCAGATTTGCGACTTTGAGTTTGAGCCATGTGGGTACTCGATGAATGCGATCGAGGGCGCAGCTTACTCTACCGTGCACGTGACTCCAGAGGATGGGTTCAGCTACGCCAGCTACGAGGCGATGGGCTTGGACTTCGGGTCCGTTGGGCTTGGGCCGTTGGTGAAGAGGGTGCTTCGATGTTTTGGGCCGAAGGAGTTGAGCGTGGCTGTCACGTGCATGGGAGGTGGTGTGGCTGAGGAGCTTTGGAGCGGTGACGTGGATGGTTACACGTGTGAGAGTAGGGCGGCGCAGCCTCTGCCAGGTGGTGGTTATGTGGTGTACAAGTGTTTCACGGCCGAGCAGAGGGCTGATAATACTGTATGTGCCGCGGCTGAGTTGGCTATGCAATGCTGGAAGGAGGTGGAGGCGGCGGTGGAGGACGGTAGCGTGACGGCGGCGACGGCGGCGTTCCCTTGTGTGGGATCATTTTCAGGAGCCATTGGATTGGAGTCTTGAATCAATGTGTGTGTCGTTTTGGTTTGAATGGAATAAAAACTGAATTACTGTGTTTTTTTTTTTTTTTGGTATTTGATTATTGAATGGAAATAAATAGTGAATTTTTCACAAATTTGATTTAATAATTTAGTATCTAGTATCTTATTCTAATTTGTCTTTTTTTTTTTTTTCCATATACACTGCTTTCTTTTCAGATAAATACACCATGTTTTAACACAGTAGCAATAGTTGATTTATAATATGTATCACTACTTTGATTTGAGAGATGAATATGCCATTTTTATTAGTCCTTTTACAACCTATGAAAAACATAATTTTCACAATAAAGTCAGAAAAAAACACAATTCTTCTAAACTAACGATAAAGAGCATGAAAAAAAAAAGGAGATAAGAAAAAAAGAAAAGAAACTAACTATAGACATTGTGCATATGGATAGATCATATCTACATGATTTTGTATTCTAAGTTCTAAAAATTTCAACGCTTCATCTCAAGTATGACCGTTTGTACTAAGTTGTCGGATCGACGATAGTGATTATATTTTTAAGTAATCTAATTAAACTCACTTTTGGTGAGATGAACTCGAGGGAGAATTAAATAATTAAGGAAAAATAAAGAAAGATGGATAGCTATTGAAATTCTGAAAAAATATTATGGGGTAATGGATATACAATCATTATGATTTTTTTTTTCGATTTACTTAGTTATTATAAAATATTTTTATAATTGTATGACACATAAGGGATGCAAGTTCGGAGGCAAACTAAATTCACCACAATAAGCATATGTATTGGGTATGAGTCATCGCGGAGGGTAAGAAAAAAAAATCATCATAACCTAACACATGATTGTAGATGAGTTTCTCTTTTAATAGTAAATTTAGTACATATTTCTTATTATATAAGAGATTTATCAAAATAAATGACTATAAAAAAATAGTTGTGAAAATATACAACCCACTCACTATGAGTAAGAAAATATAATTTGAAAAAGAATTTTATAGAGCAAAGGAAATGTTTCTATATAAATCAAATGTATTTTAATAGATTTTTATATTGATGTTAAAAAAAAATTAAAATTTATATAATTATATGACATCAAATATAATATACTTCTTTTTATATATGTATATAAACATAATTTTTGTATTTATGTTATATATGAATACTTTCTCTTATGATCACACATCTAATAAAATTGGTAATGTACTTTTGCACTTAATATAAGAAACCAGTGAATGTAAGTAATTATTTATATTTCCTAATTATTTTATTATATAATAATAAATAGCATGGTTTATCTTTTTTTTTTTTTCTTTTGTATTAAAAAGTAAAGAGATAAACTCTCAAGTTGGACATGATAAAGTCCAGATGCAAGTTTAGGTGGGAAAATGAACCCACCTTAGATCAACATATATCCTAAACAAGTTATCCTTTAATATATATGATAAAATGAAAGATAAAATGTTTCATTTCAACAATGCATTTATTTTGATAGTGATAATTTGTCTTTACATAGTATTTTACTAAAACACAAGATTAAAATGTATTTATATCTGCTCCTTCTCCATGTCATTTTAGCATTGTTTTAAAAAAAAAAAAATAGACTTTCAGTCTTTCATAATAAATAAATAAATAAATAAATTATATATATATATATATATATATATATAGGTAATGGATTCCAGGGACATCCCACCAATAACTATTGTGATAATTGATAGATCCCTATTTATTCAGAAACATAAATAAAAAATAGAAAAAAGGAAAACAAAAGACATACGGCACATCAAAATTAAATGAATTGTATGGTCAAATGGTATTTTTAATTAAAAAAAGTTCCCAAAAGATGGATGTTGAGCTTAATCATTGTCATGAATCAACAAAAAATGGGCAAATATCTTGACTAATGCAGATATGAGATTAGACAATTGATCATACATGACTAAGCATGTCTTAATCATATCTTAAACCTGGTACTACTGTATTAAATAACCCACACTAAGACAAACTTGATCACATTTTAGAGTTATAGAGATTTGTAGCATTACTAGGCACACACTCAGCACCCACTCATTTCATTTAAAACTCCCAATTATTGACTTAGGTATCCGATTTATTTTTAGCATATTCCTTTGACGTTGATTACAGGGCAAACCAAGAGTTGAATGATATGAAAGCTCAATTGAGTTAAATGAGTTTGACTCGATTCGACTCCATTATTTGAATCAAATAAATGATATATCATTTCATGGATTAAGTAATTATGGATGGTTTTTATTGTTAGGATTTGGTACAGGCTTTCATTGCACATTTTATTGCTCATGATATGTCATTTTATTGCTTTGGTTAGGTTTTAATGAACCCCAATGACAGAGGTGGTGTTACAATACTCCTCAATTATAGTGAAACTGCGATAGTAATGTGCTAGAAGTTTTTTTTTTCTTTTTCTTTTTTTTAAACTTCTTTTTCTTAGAGTTTTTCTTAATAAGATAACAAAATATATATACACCTTTCATAATTCTTGATACGGGACTTTTCCAAAAAAAATGGGGATCTCTTGTTACATAGAAGCATAAATGTTGTGGATTATTCAAAAATCAAAGTCGATTTGTTTTATAAAAAAAAAAATATCAATGAACTTTCTATGAAATGGTTTTATAAGATTCAACCAATTGTCTTAATTGCAGAATATCATTGAGAATAGAAATCCACATTATCAAATGATTTCCTGTGATTATTTCTAGTATGGAATGAGTCAATCATCCACTTTAGTATTTTATTGAATAAAAGGGATATTCTTCCATTGATCAAGAATTTCGATTTTTGAGAGGTATCATTATAAACCAATCATAAAAATTTTCATTTTTTTCAAATGAACATTTTGAAGATATATAATTCTAACAATTGATTGCAGAGTTGATACAACTGACTTTTTCAAGAAACCAGTAAGTTCTGATCTTAGACTTCATATTTCTAGAACCACATTAATGGTTTATATGGTATAATGATATTTAAATTGTGCGTTGTTACAGTGGAAAATCTATATAAATCAATTACCTCTATTTATCTTGAGCAGCTGTATCCATTAATTTTAAAAGAAAATTATTAAAAAAAATGTTTAAATAGGAGTATGTTCTGATAGACTAAATTCATTTTACATCCCTAATCGAAATAATTTAATTACCATATGGTCTTCACATTGGATTGCACAAGAATAGACCAACTACTGCATTTAGAGTTTCACAGCCTGGACCAAGTTTACTTAATGGGCTGGACCACTGATTTATTGGGTCTATCCTCTTGGGCTTCCCTAAACTCAATAACATTAGGCTCAACATTTAATGTTTTTTCACTAAAGAATATTTATTATTTTTTTCTAATCGTTTATTATATTTCTTACATTAGACTCAGGACAGTTTGACTGATCGTACGCTAGAAAAATAAATTAATGGCATTTTAAGATAAGAGTAATATATATATATATATATATATATATATATATATATATATATATATCCAATTGGTTAAGACTTAAGTGTAATAAATTAAGTTTTTTTGTGAGACAATTTCATCCGAATTTTCTCTATAGAGTTGAATTGCACAAATATTGTTCACAAGAGAGCACACGTATTTATTCAATTAAATTTTAAATATGACAAAGAAACTATATAGACTAGAATATAAAGTTATATCTCAAGTTAAAGCTTGATAGGAGATTTAAATCTGAATTTTGAAAAATTCTTTTAAAAAAGGGTGCTAGGTTATATTACCATTAAAATTCAGAGTTTTGAATTTAACTCAGCAAGAAAAGGTAAAATTTGAAAGAGAAAGAAAGATAAAGAAAAAACATATGACAAATATTTATAAATAATAAATTGTGAAAAGAAAAAGGTGGGGAAAAAGTGGAAATGACGTTAGATGCCCTACTAGTATCAAAAAGAAAAATAAAATATTCATAGGCTGAAAAAAGAGAGGAAGGGCAGAATAGTACCTTTATCACTTTACATATTTGCCCTTCCAAATTGGCGTTATGCCTTTTATGTCCTTTTACTATCATTGCCACTTGACAGTGCAAACAACCATGGTGGAAGAATCCAATTCCACCCAATCGGAATGGAAGAATCCAACTTTGATTTTCTCTTTTCCTATTTCCCATCAACTTCTATTGTTTTTTGTACTTCATTATCTTCCTTGATTTGGTTAGCTTATCTCAAACTAATTTTATTCTTGATTTATAGTTTTATCGATTTCACATCCGGTGAAATGTTGGTAGATATCGCATTGATGTGAATTTACACGAATTTGTATCACTATATAGGTTAATAATTGGAAAAATCACAAATTTTACTTAATTTGTAATTTTAACCAAGTTTTTGAATTTTTCCAAGATTGTACTAACTTATCTTAATTTATCCAAAATATATATACATATTAAAATATAAAAAGAAAATGAAATTTTGTCCTAAACTGGGAACTCAATCTAATTTGAAATCTTAAGTTGAGACCATTATTGAGAAATTTAAAAAATTGGGTTTAGTTTAGAATTGAGAATTATAAATTGAGTCTTGTTATGAAATTAATCTTTTTACGATTTTAATCAACAGACAATTTTTTGATATGGTTGGATTGATATTGAAGTGTAAAGTTGTCATGGATAAACTATTATCAGAAAGGTTGGAGTTGAAAAAAATCGAGATCATCAAAATGAAAATATATCATTGAGAGCAACCATATCTCAAAATTGCTCGTTGGTTAAAGTTCATGATAGTTCATTTCTAATATTCAAAAACCAAATTAAGTAAAGTTTATGATTTTTCTGACAATTAATCATAATATATATATATATATATATATGATTTATCACATTCCTCAAGTTATTTTTCTATTTTTATATTGTATTTTTATGCATTTATTTCAATTTATTCTCTTAAAAAGTAATTGTACAGATTTGAAAAGGAACTCCAAACTAAAATATGCTTAAAAGTTGAAAATATTATTTAGAAGGCCGCCTGTTTATTTCAAATGAAAGAAGTATAATTACGTGTAATTATGAATTTATGAGGACAAATATCTGAGCTTTAAGACAGTAATGGTATCATAAAAACTATTCTAGTGCGCAAGTATTTATTACAAAATCTATTTTATAATATCCTATTGACAAAACCCATTATGAATCACCAAACTTTTAGATATTATTCATAAAATCTTATTTAAAAGAATCTTATATATACAATTTGCATACTATTATTCATAATTTAAATTTATTTTTACAAGTCAATCTTTATTTTATAAATTCTGAATTGTAGATTGTCTGATTTTACATAATTAGATTTGTGAGATGACACAGACATCCTACTTGATATTGTTTTATGAAATATATTCATATATATTGTGGTTTGCTGCCTAACATGTTGTGTATTGACATTATTCTATATGTAATATGTGATCATTGGAAAAAAAAAAGATTTTTTTAAAAAATTGATTGTTAGAAATTTTCTAATTGACTTATATGAACGTAAGTCCAATTATACTAATATTTAATCAAAAGAAGTATAGAATCACCCCAAAAAAGTGGTCATATGCCATGTTCATTTCCAATCTTGACATTCTTTTTTTTTTTTGTTTGTTTACTTTCTCATCAATCAGTTCATATCTTCTTACTTTCACCAACACAATTATGAAATTCCATGTCTATATAAAAATAGACACGTGAATCCCCAATATTTTAAATGTTACATTCATTTGCTACATATATTTATTCACATATAAATGAGTGACATCTTACTGACAACCACAAACTAAAGTAGCTGAATAGGAAAAAAAAAACATTTAATCTAACCAAAACAAAACAAAATAATTTTCTAGTTGAATTGACTGAAATATTCTTAAGAATGAGTCTTAATCATCACATACTAATATGATAAACATGCGCAAGCCCATGACACGATCAACACAATCCACACTGCACGAACCACATGACGCGTGCAACATAAACCGCACAAGCTGCATGACTCATGCGGCATGAACCACACGTTTATATATATGCATAGGGCCCCGTCTTCATTTTAATAAAGGCGTTTTCTGTCAAATACCTTTATTTTATCTTTTTTTCCTGAAAAAATGTTTTTCTTATGAGTTAGTCGGTTTAATTTTTTTTGTTATCTTATTTTACTGTTTCTAGCCACTTTCACTATAAATAATTCATATAAATACTAGCAAAATTAATATGGAAAACTTCAATTTAAAGATATGGGAAAATGTATACTTTAGGTTTCTATACTTGCCAGTCCCAATGTTTACTTATAAAAATATATGGACTAATTATTGGAAAAAAAACATTTGAACGTATATACAAGGATTTTTAAAATGCTTTTGAACTAAACAAGCTAGGCATATACTTCAAGTATCATGTTTATTTATAAATTTGTATCGAAATAACACATCTAAATGTGTAAACTACGTAAACATACAACCTGTAGAACGTTGGATACATTTTGAGCGCTTTCTAGATGTCTTTTGAAACAATAAGCTGATCAAATATGTTACATACAAGTCAATTACCCTGATAACCTAAAACATGTATTTTTATGAGAGTAGATTTATTTTGGTATAACTAAGAGCCAAAAATAGCCAAATCCATCCAATTTAGGATAAAATCCAAATGAAACATAATCATGTAATGACCACATTATATAGATAGGTCAATTAAAGTGCTTGACCTTATAATATTGTTGGCAAATGTAGAAACAAGATTAGGCACAAAAACAAATGTCAAAAAAAGGAAACATATAAAATAACGAGTGTGTAATAAGAATGGCATTGTGAAGTCTAATCTCAAATTTAGAGTGTGGCAAAAGGAACAAGAGAAAAACAAACCTGTAAAAACTGTGGCGTTTTGTTTCTCACATCAAATCCCAAAACCCCAAATTTATCCTTTTACCTTTCTTGGAATGCCTATTCTTCTTCATGTTGTGCCTACAACAAGCTATCGTTTTCTTCTTTCTTCCATGTTTTCATTAACTCCATATCTTTTTCTTGATTGAAGAGAGAGAGAGATGAGTGAGAGTTAATTATAGAGAAAGATATGGTAATAAACAATTTTTTGTGAATAATATATGATTTGACATTTTTTATATAAATGTTTTAATTTATTATGTTCTACCCGTTGATTTGTAATACATGTATGGTTATGTTGATATGCTACAATGCATAAAATTGAAGGTTTATACGAATAAGTGGAACAATTCAAATTTTAATTTATCAACAAAATATCAAATACATTGTTAATAAGTAAATTAAATAACATTATGATTGATCAATGTTGTGATGTATAATGGTAAAATTAGAATGACAATTGAAATGTACTTGGAAATAGGAGGTTCCACCTACGATTAGATCTTATCAACCCAACTCATTTCGAATGGTCATGCAAATGGTAAATGGATGTTCTATAGTGAACAATAAAAGCTCACTTTGATTAAAAAAAAAAAAATTACCTCCAACAATCTAATACCCTTTTGTAGTCCCTGTCTAGTTACAATGAATAATGATATATATATATTTATGGTATAATATCCTAAAATACTATATTTTATATAAGAGATTGTTTTCTATCATAAATAATAGTTTTGTTATTTTTCCATGAAAATGATAATATGCTCACGGTAGGCAACTCTTAATATGCCTACCAATAACATGTAATAATTTCATCTCCTCATTATATAAAAAGTGAAATGGAAAGTGAAATTAATAGATGTATTAAATTTTGACAATTTTGACACATTCTGATATGTTCACGGTGGGTATAGTAAGAAGACTGTATTTTTTTTTATCCTAAATTAGGAAAATAGACAAAATTGTTCTTCTGATAGAAATAAAAACAATCAATTTTCTGTCGGGTATTACACGATACGTGTTTTCTTAGGATTGCACCATATGATCTCCCTATGAAAAATACAAGCGCGTAAAATCAAACTCAAAACTGACTTTTTTCAGAATTGCAATTTATCAATGTACAACCGTCGCACCGTTTATAGTACAAAAAGACATACTTATGACCGTAAAAGATATACTTGAATAACTCATACTTATACCGTAAAAAATATACTTATACCTGTAAAAAATCATACTTGAATTCTGTCGCCTATGAGACAATCTCACAAGAGACCAACTATTTTCTGAATTGTGGTTGAAAAATAATAAAACTATTATTTATTATGGAAAAATAGTTTGTATGAATTATGGCATTTTAGCCACCAGACTCCTATATTTATTGAGAGTGATTAATCTGAGTCTCACAGGGTGGATTTAAGCAGTGCTTGTTTATCAGAGTATTTAGCTGTCACTCTCAAATTCTGAGCTTCTAAATCTCTCACTATCTATCTATCACTGACTTGTGCCTTTAGAGCCCCACTTCATTCTTTACTCTTTCTCACTATAAATTTAATTCAAAAGTGGAACAAAGCAAGAGATGAAATGGAGGCAAAAAGAAGGCAAACCCCACAACAAAGTAGAATGCAAAAGGATCATAGCGTGGATAAGCGAAGAGGGAGAAAAGTTATAGAGAGCAACTACTCTACATAAAGATCAAGAAAACACATACATCTTACATGGTGCTAACTAGATTTGAGAAAGTTAAAGCCTTATTTAAGAATAAAAAGACAGTGAGACAACAAGCTTTGCAAAAGCATATGAGAGAGAGAGAGAGAGGAGAGAGAGAGCAATGGCAGGATCTTTATAGTACAGACCATACACACACGCATACACAGAGAGTATTCTCTTCTCTCACATTCAAAAGGAGAGAAATAAATAAAGGGTCCTAAAAATACTCAAAGAGAATGGTTTGAATTTATACAGTAAAGATTGTCACTTTTTGTAAATTATTTTTCATTTATATATATATAGGGAGGTGGGGTGGGGTGGAATGGGGGTGGTTTAAAAGAGAACATTCTGAATTCATCATGGCTCTTTTGTGAATCAAATGTAAGAAGAGACTCCACAACACTTCTTTAATCTTTCCCATGTTTTCTTTGTGATCATTCATGGCTCTATTCTCTCTCTTCCTTCTTCCATTTCTCTTCACTCTTGTTGCTTCATTTGAGGCTCGTAATCCTGAAGGTAAATATCTTCCCATCTTTTTTTTGGGTTTTTTTAAACTGTCTTTCTTGTGAAATTTCCTGTCCTAATCTCTCTCTCTCTCTCTCTCTCTCTCTCTCTCTATAGTTGAAGCTCTTATCGCAATAAGAGAAGGTTTTAATGATCCGCATGGAGCTCTGAGCAACTGGGATGAGGACTCTGTAGACCCCTGCAGTTGGTCTATGATCACTTGCAATTCTGACAATCTTGTCACAGCCCTGTGAGTTTAGTTTTATCCCTTCTTTTCTGTAAAAGATAAATGTTCAATTCCTTTTCTTGATTGCTTTTCCACAAATAACTATGCAGAGGAGCTCCTAGTCAAGGCCTATCAGGTTCATTATCTTGGATGATTGCAAATCTTACAAACCTTAAACAAGTGTAAGAAAACTGTCAACCATGTTCAAATCTTGAAGTTTAATCAACCATGTTGTTACTTAAAACTGAGAGTTTTAATTCCAATGCAGATTATTGCAAAACAACAATGTTTCTGGGCATATTCCAAAAGAGCTAGGCTATCTCCCAAATCTTCAAACATTGGATCTCTCAAATAACAAATTGTCTGATCATATCCCTGAATCTCTGGGCTACTTGAATCATCTGCAATATCTGTGAGTTTTTGCACACATTCTTGGCAAAATTCAAGAAAAGGGCTATTGCTTGTATATCATGACATATTGACATCTCTTTCGTTTGACTTTATTTGTGCTGTTTGTTGTTGTGATTTGTCTTGTAATGAGTAGGAGGTTGAACAACAATAGCTTTAGTGGGGCTGTTCCTCTCTCTCTAGCCAGTTTGCCTCAACTTGCTTTCTTGTGAGTAGTGATGATCTCACTGTTCTTCTTGCAGTTTTTTTGTTTGTTTTTGTTGTGTTTGAACTATGATGGAGATATTGTTCTTCAATATTTCAGGGATTTGTCCTTCAACAATCTCAGTGGACCTGTTCCCACTTTTCCCACCAAATCATTTAAGTATGAAATCTGTCCTTATAATCACATTATCAATGATTTATGTGACAAATCTTGATTTATGCATGCATGTAAAGAAATCAATATTGTATCTCAATTCTTGTTTCTTGTTGCCTGTTTCTTCAGCATTCTGGGAAACCCTTTAATTTGTGGAACCCATTCTTCTGAAAAATGTTCTGGATCAATCTTGGCTAGCCCTCTTTCATTTCCCAGAAATCCATCTTCTGGTAATATCTCTCTCTCTCTCTCTCTCTCTCTCTCTTTCTCATTTTACTCTCTCTCATCTTACTTTTCTGCATTGATTCAGGCAAAACCAACACCAAGAAACTAGCAATTGCACTTGGAGTGAGCCTGAGCTTTGTCTCTGTTCTAGTGGCCGTTTTGGGGTATCTATTCTGGGAAAGAAGCAAGAACACAAAGCAATCCATTTTGAATCTTGGTGATGTTCAAGAAGATGATCTTGATCTTACAAGACTGGGAAACCTTAGACACTTCACATTCAAAGAGCTCCAGCATGCCACAGACAACTTCAGCCTCAAGAACATACTTGGTGTCGGAGGATTTGGTAATGTATACAGAGGCAAATTGGGAGACGGCACTTTAGTAGCCGTTAAACGTCTAAAGGATCTAACTGGAACCACCGGTGAATCACAGTTCAGAACCGAACTAGAGATGATTAGTCTTGCAGTTCATCGGAATCTGCTTCGTATTATTGGATATTGTGCCACCCCAAACGAAAGACTACTCATCTATCCTTTTATGTCCAATGGAAGTGTAGCTTCAAGACTTAGAGGTTTTTATATACTTACATTGCCATTAGTTGATTTGTTTCATTATGTTTCTTACCTACATTATTTTCTAACATGTTTGATTTGTTGTAGGAAAACCGGCTTTAGATTGGAATACGAGGAAGAGAATTGCGATTGGGGCTGCAAGGGGACTACTGTATCTCCACGAGCAATGTGATCCGAAGATTATTCACAGAGATGTGAAGGCGGCAAATGTGTTGTTGGATGACTACTGTGAGGCTATTGTAGGTGATTTTGGCCTTGCAAAGCTATTGGATCATGCTGAGTCTCATGTCACCACAGCTGTTCGTGGTACGGTGGGCCACATTGCACCGGAATATCTCTCGACTGGGCAATCATCTGAGAAAACTGATGTCTTTGGTTTTGGGATTTTACTGCTAGAGCTTATAACAGGAATGAGGGCTCTTGAGTTTGGAAAATCTGGCAATCAAAAAGGAGCCATGCTGGAATGGGTATGTCTTAATTTCTTCGAGCTTTTTGCATCACATTTTGATGACCAGTACGGATTCTTTAAGGTTGTGTTTGGATTGAGAGATTTGAAACGAATTGATTTCAAATTCACTCAAATCAGAGAGAATTCAAAATCCATTTATATTGTTCAAAAATTAGTTTAAATCTAGTATGGTCTTTTCTATTTGATATAAGATGTTTAATAGTTTATAAGATTCTTGTCTGATTGTAGGTTAAGAAGATACAACAAGAAAAGAAAGTCGAGCTATTGATCGACAGACAACTAGGAACAAACTATGACCAGATTGAGGTTGGAGAGATGCTGCAAGTAGCTCTGCTTTGCACACAATACCTACCAGCTCATCGTCCCAAAATGTCCGAGGTTGTTCGGATGTTGGAAGGCGATGGTCTTGCTGAAAAATGGGCGGCCTCCCACCACTCTATCCATACTGCAACGAGCTTTTCGTGCCATAGTAAGTCGCGTTCGACTGTTGAGGACATCGATCATGATCAGTCGAGCATGTTTGGGATGACGATGACCATGGATGATGACTATGATGCTCATTGCATGGAGCTTTCTGGTCCAAGATAGGGCATTATACTATGAAGGAGGAAAGTATGAATAAGTGGGTTTTTTGGTCATTATAAAGAAAGAAGTGAGGAGTAGTTGTAACTCTTAAGTGCTATATATGTTCATTTAGAGTTCTAATTCTTGTAATGTATATATGACATATGGTTTCTTTTTTTGTTTGATAAGTTCTTTGCTTTGGTAAGTAGGTTTATAAAGTGTGAGTTTAGAATCTTTACTTTTGTTTATGTGATGTGGGAAAGCAAAAACATGCCTCTATTACATGTGTGAGGTAATGAGTTTGTTAAAGGTGAAAGGAAAGAGGCTTTTGAGTTAGGAAATCAAATGAATGCTACATATGATGAAATACAATAAGTACAATATCAATAGTGAATATAAACATATAAATATTAGTATGAGGTTGATCATACATTCATATCTAAATTTATGATAAATATTGTGTTTGATTCTTTTTGTGTAGCATTGACAAAATTATTAGTAGTAGGAGAGCTGATGATGATGATTTGAGTGGTATGATATTGCGATTTCGAATTCTCAAATTTTAAATTAAATATTATTATTTAATGAACTCCACCAAAAATGCATTTGAATCCAGTTGGACACCGTTGTACTTGGTTGATCTATAATGCTCAATATTGGGTACTATAACAGGAAAATATACACTAATCATATGGAATTTTTTTTTTGGAAGAAATTGACTTTTATATGCCTTCATTTTAGCTTGGTTTAGTTATTAAGCTGCGAAAAATATTAGTACCTACAATACAATTATTGTTCAATGTAGACCTTTTGCACTATTCCACGTGAAAATTCGACCCTCCATATGATGGGTAAATCATTAAAAAAAAATCATAAAATTTGGTTTATATTTTCTATATTTCTTCTTTTAAGAGATGATTCAAAGAAGTAATTACAATTATTATATGTAAAAGAAGTAAATATAAAATATTATGTTTCTGTTCCTGAATAATTATTTTATTATTTATCATAAATATTATTGCATTTTTATATTTTATTGTAAAGCCAATGTAATAATTTAGCCCAAATAACAATTACTATTTGAATTGATTATGATTTTTAAATGTATTATTTAACCCTAAAAAACATGTCCTGTTTTTTTCTTCAACTTTCAAGTAATGAATGAAAACTGAAAACTAATCAGTAAAATAAAAAAATAAAAAAATAAATTGATAACTGATAAAAAAAATGAGTGAGATCTAAATCTGAACTTGAAAACCACGCGATAGAGCGTTGCTACAGCCACACGGCACGAATTCCCACATACCCACATGCGATTTTCACATTCGCAAATGCGAATTTCGCACAGAGTCTCGAGTTCACAAGTTTTTCCTCCACTTCGCTTTGGCTTTTGTTAAACCCTGAATTCACCGGATCCGAATTCAGATCCGCCTTCGGTGCGTTAATCGCTGCACGCATCTTACAATTATACTTGCTCGGGGTAATTAGCATGATTTGATTTAGGTTTCAT
This sequence comes from Scutellaria galericulata, assembly GCA_946896805.1. NCBI lineage: Eukaryota > Viridiplantae > Streptophyta > Magnoliopsida > Lamiales > Lamiaceae > Scutellaria > Scutellaria galericulata. Next base: position 18,723,060 of record OX335790.1, read on the forward strand.
TAACCTGAAATCCCTCTTACTTTGCTAATTTTTGTGTATTTATTTATTTTTCCCCATTTATTTATGATGATTGTCGCATTACTTGTGTTTAATTGAGTTCTCTACCAATTGTCTGGTGTTGATTTTCACTTTAGAGGCTTGGTTTGAACTGGTTTCGAATTTTATTGTAGATCTATGATTGGACCGACGTTTCTGATTTATATGCTATGGAGTTCGTGCTCAGCAATCTATGAGTCCGGTTTCTGGACTTTTCATAGAGTGTCTATTTCTGTGTTTTTTGTGTGAGCATATATAAAAGTTTGATTTGGTAGCTGGAGGTTTTGTTGAAGTTGTTGGACTATTAGTGATCTTAACTTCTCGTTGTTGGAGTTCCTGCTGCATGATCTAGAACGATGGCCATGGCAGTGAATATCGATCCAGCTTTAGAGACAGTTGAACCATTATATATGCTCTGTTTGGAACTGATTTTACTAATACATTAACTAAACAGAATGGTTGAACCTTAGTTACTGGAACAGTGTATGTATGACTTGTATACGTTTTCTTTTGATCTAAAATTAGGTTGCATTTTCGTATTGTTTATATTTTACTAATTCTGTAGGTGGATTTGAGATAGGTTTTTTTAATTCATTGTTGTAGATACTAGCATTAGTAATAGGATGATGGTAAAAATTACTGTAGTTATTGTTGCTCAGGCTGCAGTGCATATGTTATTGATCTTATGGTGGAATATGTGGTTATTGGAAAATCTTGGTTTTGTGGTTAATGGTTGGATTTAGTTCCAATAGTTGGCTTGCAGTCAGTCACTTTGGAAACTGTTGCTTTGGTTGGTCGCTGTGATGACATTTTATGTTGTTAGCATACTGTTATTTGATAAATTTTCCAATAGTTTTTTCTCAGATAACTTGTAAATCCCTTGCACTTGATTAATTTATAATACTTAACATTGCTGAACTTCAATAGGAAAATAATACACTAACCATATGAATTTCCCTTTTCTGCAGGATTGATTTTATATGCTCACTTTGGCCTTGGTTTAGCTGGTTTGAGGATAGTTTCTCTGCTTTCCTTCTATCGAACAATGGCTTTGCCTTTGATCTCAAGAAGGAAATTATGTACTGTTTTTGCATTCTTGGTTCTAGCAATCCAAGCCTGCAGTGGTTTCTATCTCCCTGGAAGCTATATGCATACATATTCAACAGGAGATGAAATTTATGCCAAAGTGAACTCTTTGACCTCCATTGAAACTGAGCTTCCCTTCAGCTATTACAGTCTACCTTATTGCAAGCCTATAGGAGGAATCAAAAAAAGTGCTGAAAACCTTGGAGAGCTGCTAATGGGAGATCAAATTGACAACTCTCCGTATCGCATCAAGATGAATGTCGATGAATCTGTATACCTGTGCACCACTCCTCCATTGAATGAAAATGAGGTGAAGCTTTTAAAACAGAGAACTCGGGATCTGTATCAAGTGAACATGATTCTTGACAATTTACCTGCTATGAGGTTTACCAACCAAAATGGGGTTAAAATTCAGTGGACTGGATACCCAGTGGGGTTCACTCCTCAAAACAGTGAGGATGATTACATTATTAACCATCTCAAGTTTACGGTATTGATTCACGAGTATGAAGGAGCTGGTGTGGAGATAATTGGTACCGGAGAAGAAGGTATGGGTGTCATTTCAGAAGCTGACAAAAAGAAGGCTTCAGGCTATGAGATTGTTGGTTTTGAAGTTGTGCCATGCAGTGTAAAATATGACCCTGAGAAGATGACAAAGCTTCACATGTATGATAATACAACATCAGTAAGCTGTCCGCAAGACCTTGACAACTCACAGATTATAAGGGAACGAGAGAGAGTGTCATTTACGTATGAGGTTGAGTTTGTAAAAAGCGACGTTAGATGGCCATCTCGGTGGGATGCTTATCTGAAGATGGAAGGCGCTCGTGTGCACTGGTTCTCAATTCTTAACTCATTGATGGTGATTTTCTTCTTGGCAGGCATTGTTTTTGTCATTTTTTTGAGAACAGTGAGAAGAGATCTGACAAGGTATGAAGAATTGGACAAAGAGGCTCAGGCACAGATGAATGAGGAGCTTTCTGGATGGAAGCTTGTGGTTGGTGATGTCTTCAGAGAACCATCCCATTCAAAGTTACTTTGTGTGATGATCGGAGATGGTGTTCAAATTACTGGGATGGCCGTTGTCACAATTGTGTTTGCAGCTTTTGGTTTCATGTCACCAGCTTCTCGAGGTATGCTTTTAACTGGCATGATATTGCTCTATCTTGTCCTTGGAATTATTGCTGGATATGTTGGTGTGCGACTGTGGGTGACTATCAAGGGTACATCAGAAGGGTGGAGATCGGTTTCTTGGTCAATAGCATGCTTCTTCCCAGGAATTGTTTTCGTTATTTTGACCGTGTTGAATTTCATCCTTTGGGGAAGTAAGAGCACCGGGGCTATTCCTATTTCCTTGTATTTCATACTCTTGTCACTCTGGTTCTGTATTTCGGTGCCCCTCACTCTCTTGGGTGGGCACCTAGGCACACGGGCTGAGCCTATCCAGTACCCTGTGCGTACAAACCAGATCCCTAGAGAGATCCCCGCACGCAAATACCCCTCATGGCTTCTCGTTCTTGGTGCTGGAACTCTCCCTTTTGGAACTCTCTTCATTGAACTTTTCTTCATCCTCTCCAGCATATGGCTTGGAAGGTTCTATTACGTCTTTGGCTTTTTGCTTGTTGTCTTCCTCTTGTTGGTGATAGTCTGCGCAGAAGTTTCAGTTGTCCTCACTTACATGCATCTCTGTGTCGAGGACTGGATGTGGTGGTGGAAAGCCTTCTACGCCTCTGGTTCAGTTGCACTATACGTATTCTTGTACTCGATCAATTATCTCATCTTTGACCTCCAAAGTTTGAGCGGGCCCGTCTCAGCTACCCTTTATCTTGGCTACTCGCTGATAATGGCTACCGCAATCATGCTCTCTACTGGCACCATCGGCTTCCTCACTTCTTTCTACTTCGTTCATTACCTTTTCTCATCAGTGAAGATTGATTGAAGTTATCAACGAGGGACCTCTTTGCGGGCGTGGAAGATCTTTAAGCGCATATTGAGAGCGTCTTAGCTATTCACCGCGTACATTACAAGAGCGTCGTGAATTTTCTGTATCTTGATATTTAATGTTACAATAGAGCCAAATTGTTATTTTAGCTATATCGATTTTCTTTGATATCTTTCTGTTATTTTTTAACTTGGCATTTCCTGTGGTAATCTTAAATATAACCCATAAATATACTGATGAGATAAATGCATGAAGTGGAAAAACTGTATCTGTATGGTAATAGAAAAAGGTAGACTAAGGTGATGATTGTTTCAGTTCAAATAATTGACTACTGCACTTTTACCATTTCACAACTTCCCTGCTCTTTTATTATATGCATAATAAAATGGACACAAAATTCTTCTTTTGACTAAGCGTTGTGACATTTTTGGTACAGTTTTGGCGAATTTTATTGTGAACGTTTTTGGTTTTATTTTAAGATAAAGCCTTGGAAAGATGATATTTTGTACAGTTAATTTGGTGGGAGAGAGAGAATTAGAATACTTTTGGGAGATGGAAAAGACAAATAATGCTTATGACCATTGAACCCGTTTCCTCTGTTTGTTTGTTTTTTGTAAGCCAATTTGATCTAATCATACTATGTCGGCCCACCAATATTTCTGGAATTAATTTTTTATTTTTTTTAAAAGAAAAAAAGTGTCATAATATCTTATATATATTTTTACCTTTAATTACATATAATGTTTTTTTTAATATTTAATTGTGATTTATTTGTTTCCATAAATAAACTATTCACATCAATATTTTACAGAACATCAATACTTATTTTATGAAAAATTCTTATCATTATTACTTATTAGGATTGTTTTCCTACTCATGGTAAATACATGTTAATGTCCACTACTGATGTATCAGCAATTCAACATAATTATTAAATTTAAATCAATAAAATTTAGAGGAATTAGATTTTTACATATTAGTAGACAGTTGTGGCCATAACAATATTTTATTAAATACACCTCATTTAGATTTTTAAGGAAAAAAGAGAGAGAGAGAGAGAGAGAAGGGAGAGAGGTGTTGACTCACTTAAGCGGCGGGCCAACCCACAGAATTTTCGACCTACAATAAACCAATCCACGATGAAAGGGGCTTCTAAATACTCAATCCAACCCGTCGTTTTAATGTGATGGGTCTAATCGGCCCAACTGTCTTGGCTCGTTTTCACAGCTCTTCCTTTTTGCACTCGTGTCTCCTAAGCTAAGGGAAGAGTGTGCTTAAGTTAGCAGAGTTTAAACGAAAACAACGACGTCCTGAAGAAATTCGAGAACTTATGGCGAGTCAATCGTCTTCTCATCCCATACTCTGTGCTTCCTTCAATCAAGATAACAGGTTTTCCACTAATTTATCGTAACAAATGCACGAGATTTGATCTTTTCTGAAAAAATTAATTCCATCTCTTTTACAGTTGCTTTGTGATTGGAACGAAATATGGCTTCAAAATTTTTGATTGTGATACTGGAAGACTTCTTTACGAACGAGGTATTTGGATTATATTTTGTCTGTGCGCGTTTAAATTGTGTTAAAAATTCGGTTCTAATTTTTTTATTTGTTATCTCTATGTTGGGTGAGTGTTTTATGGTTATGTGAGAACAGAAATTTAGTTTCGAGAAATATGTAATTTGGTTGTATCAGCATCGATATCTGTGGGAGCTAACTCAATATGTTGTGAATAGCGAATTTTATTGTTTTGTGATCGCGGTATGAAAAAATGTTGAGAATGTTATGTAAGTAGTTGAATGCAAAGTCATGTGGATTGAAAGCATCACTTGGCTGCGTTATTATTATTATTTTTTTTTAATATAAAAAGAATTTCAGAAGCCATACAATGGTTTGATCCTACCCATACTTGATTCTGATATATAAGTACGTTTTAGAATTTATATAGTACAACAATCAAAGAGCTAGGTACACCAGCTCAAGTGTGGTAGCTCTAGTTTAGTCTCCAATTAACAGTTGATGCTGATCTATGCAAGCTTTGAGTATGCTTTTGGTAGCATCAAGCAAATATGGTTCAAGATTTTGAAATGCATGTTTAGTTTTCTTCTACCACTTGTAAATACTTGTGTTTAGGTACTAGACACTACTACTAAGGTGGTTGTGGTTCTTTTGGGTGTAAAAATAAAGATATAACTGAATTGTGGCTTGTAGAAAATGGAATATACTTTCTCTGCCATGCGAGATGTTTTTTTGCTACATGACAGAATAGCTATCATTGTGAATCTTAATGTTTATTATTGCATAGAGGTTGTTTAATGGAATTTGCTTGCTTCTGCTAGTTGTTGGGGCATTCATCATTGTTGAAATGTTATACAGATCAAGTCTTCTTGCCATAGTTGGAGCTGGTGAACAGGTTTCCCTTTATATACTTGGTCTTTTTTGGGTGAACTTTAGAAAATGACCTTTGCAGTTTGATCTATTCATGTCAAAAGTTCAACTAAGTTTGTAATTTACAAATTCCAGATAACGGTTTGTTTCTAATTTACAAATTGCTGGGTATGTTTGATACCAGTACAAACCTCAAAGGTGTATATTTTTATATTATCTCAAAAGGCATTTGTTATTACAAACATATATGACCTTTTTGAATAGATCAAACCCCAAGGGAAGTTGTTGTAGTTACCCTTATTTTTTGTTGTTATTAATGATAAGTATCACTATTGTTATTAAGCTTGTTATCTTTCAAATAATATATACTTCTTATGCCTCATATGCTTTTGCCAGCCATCTTTATCGCCAAGGAGATTATGTTTGTTCAATACCGTTAATGGAACTGCTCTCAGAGAACTCAACTTCTTGACTTCTATTCTTGCTGTTTTTGTAAATAGGAAAAGGTAGTTTGTTCATCTATTTGCTTCTTTTAGGATTATTTCAGTAAGATTCTATCGAACTAATCAAATGTTTTGTATTACATGTCTCACTATTATCTGTTATATATATATATATATATATATATATATATATATATATATATATATATTACCTCATTAGAGATCATTCATGCAGTGAAGTCTGATATCATGAAATAATCATACTTATTAACACCTTGCATGTTTGCTGTAAACCCAATTGATTTTCTGATCTAACTACCTGCAGTTCTTCTCGATGTAACTCTTATATCATTCTGATGATTGTAGTCATTGTTAATAAGGTTTTATTAGGAAAAATTATGCATGTTTGTCTGTTTGTAAGGTTTTATCTGTCCAAGTTTCATATTTTCATGGTTTTCTTTTTGTGGGCAGATTGATAGTTGTATTGAAAGAGCAAACTTATATCTATGATGTTAACAGTTTGGAAATAAAACGCATCATTGATACTGTGCCGAATTTACAAGGTCAGTTTGAGACAATTATTTTCTCTGTGTAAGCTGTTCATGATGACATTTATGTTCTTTAAAATCTTACATTGAAGTATTGAACTCTTCCTTCTTTCTTCTTAAATGGATCTTCTCTTCCTATTCTTTTCGAGTATGGAACATATATAAAATTAATTATTTGACTCCTTTATTTTTATCTCTTAGCTTTACCTATATCAGTTGCATTTTTGTATTCAGGACTTTGTGCATTCTCAGCAAGTATGGATAATTCCTACTTAGCTCTTCCAGCTAGTTCAATAGAAGGATCTGTATTGGTGTACAACGTTATGGATCTGCAGTCACACTGTGAGGTTATAACACAGCTGCTTTTTTTTTTTTTGATACGATAATATTAAATCACTATATGTCAGTTTGACAATTTTTTAGCATAGTTTTATATTTTCTCCCTTAAACCAGTGTCATGTCAATGATAACTTAAATTTAAGGAGTTATCGACAATGTTTATGGAGACATATAGAGTGATGGGATAAGTATATTTGAGATCATACAGAATATTAAAATTTGAGTTTTCTAGATATTAAAAGATGGTCAAGAATTTCCTTAATCATCTGTGGTGTAATATAACTAAGTGTAATTAAAATGCAGATACATGCTCATCGATCGCCATTGGTTGTCATGGCTTTTTCTTCAAACGGAATGTATCTTGCGACAGCATCTGAACAAGGAACTATTATTAGAGTTCATCTAATTTCAGATGCAACTAAGGTAAACCAACTTTATCTTTGACCCAAAATACATGAAATATTATAATGTGTGAATTTGAATATGAAAATTAATTTTCATTATAAAGCAAGTAATGTCGAGGTCTTGTTGAAGACTATCAAGGTAAGTTAAGCACAATATGTAAGGAGATGTTATGAACTTCTAAGAAACCCAACTGTAAATTACATTTTTGTATGACTTAATTGTCTTATATTTCTTTTCTCCGTTAGGGCACAATATGTAAGGAGATGTTCTTAACAATTTATTTTGTATGGTTTAAATTACAATTTTTAACAAATTATCTTGTATGGTTTAATAGTGTTTATGTAAGGTGATGTTATGAACTTCTAGAAACCTAACTGTAAATTACATTTTTATATGATTTAATTGTCTTATATCTCTTTTCTCGTTAGGGCACAATATGTTAGGAGATGTATAATTTAAATTACAATTTTTAACAAATTATCTTGTATGGTTTAATTGTGTTTTTAACAATTTGTCTAGTATGGCTTAAATTACAATTTTTAACAGTTTATCTTGTATGGTTTAATTGTAATTGTAACAGTTTATCTTGTATAGTTTAATTGTGTTTTTAACATTTTGTCTTGTATGGCTTAAAGATGGCTTAAATTACATCTTGTAGGGTTTAATTGTCTTATATCTATGACTTAATGCACATTTTTAATAAATTATCCGTTAGGTTTATAGGTGTTAGACATATAAGCTAGGGAGCTCTAGCTTAACCCAAAACCATGGTCGAAGATAAAAGGTTGACTCCCACTTATATACTCTTCCACACTTTCATGTGGAACCGACGTGGGATATTGTAACAATTCATCCCCTTTCAAACTGGACGTCCATGGACGGCACACTTTGGGTGGCAACCCATAACAAGGCCCACTTCCTGGGTGGCAACCCCCTTGGGTCCACATCCAGGGTGGCAACCCTTGGGCCCACTATCAGGTAGCCCCTCTCCACAGCGCGCCCAGATCCGGCAGGTCGGACCAAATTGTTTGGCATATAAACTAGAGAGCCCTAACTTAACCCAAAACCATAGTCAAAGATAAATGGTTAACTCTTACTTTTATACCCTTCCACACTTTCACGTGGAACTGATGTGGGATATCTTAACAATAGATAACTCAGCCGCAAGTTCATTCGCAGTTTCATGGCATCCTAGGTTGGCCACTCCTTGGAGTTTAAATCCTTTTAATGTTTGTCCTCATAGCTGACATTAAACCTTATTTTCATTATCTAACTTCTTCAGATTTTCATAGCTTGCTTATATTGTTTGTACAAACTATTTTACTGATTAATTTATGTGAACTGAGAACTCAATATCCACTTATAGTTAGCAAGCTGTGCAATAAGTGTTTGGCCTTCACAGTCCTTTAATTTATTTTCCATATTTCAAATACATTTATCTGTTAATAAAAGACTTTTAGTTTGGATGCTACAGCCCATTCACATGGGATACATTTGAGATTTTAAAGTACATCATTCGACATGTGAGATAACTGTTTCACCATGGGAGTACTTTTGCAACTATTGTACATGTGAATGCACTTCAATAAAAAGATTCACACAAATTTTATATTAGTTCTATTGCTTTTTGCATGAGATCTTATAATTGTCCTATGTTTGTTAGTCGTACAGTTTCCGTAGGGGCACATATCCATCGACAATCTTTTCATTGTCATTTGGGCCATCAGCTGATCTTCCGGATATTCTTCTTGCAACAAGCTCTTCAGGTTCCATCCATATTTTCTCCTTGGGTTTTGATTTAAATGAAAGGTAAAGCCTACATCTTTTATTCCTACTATTATTGTCCAACACCTTGTCATCCATTTTTGACTGCCATTGTCACTGAAATGCAGAACAATTTTGCTACTTTCTACTGATTTGGTAAAGGTACCATAGAAAATATGTTTTGTTTCTAGTCAGCAAATTGTTCTGCCTGACTGTCTGAGATTATATATTGCACTAATATGATTAGTTTGCCTCTCGAACCATTTACTTTATTTTGGCTATGTTAACATTATAATCAATTGTGTTTAAACTACCTACTCTGCACATTCTCCTTTATATTCAGGAGCAGAAAGTCGAATAGTTTCCTCGGATCACTTATGCCTGGTTCTGTTAGTGATGCTTTGGATCCTGCTCATCATCTGGTATTTCATCATGCTTTTGCAGCTGGAGTCAGAAGGTAGAGGTTACAGCCCACATTAATTAAATTCCTTTCTTATCATTTACTGGCTTGTAACAACATGCCAATATGAAATGATACATGAATAAGTTGTAAGAAAGGGATTGAGAACATTTCCACAAGAATCCAAGGTTCTGTATTGAAGAAATGTCCAAAATATTCAAGAAATATAAAACTTTGAAAAAGAAATGCTTGCAACACTTTTTAATAACTGACATTGATGGAAATCTTAATTCTTGAACTTGTAAGAATCAAGAGAGATTTGCAGTTACTCCTTTTCGAGTTGGATATGACTTTCAGAAGGTGTTTGATTCAATTAGTAGTGAATGAAGATCATGAATCTAAACGAGCAACAATGAAATGCTTACTTCTTAAGATTATCTCCTTTATTTAAGCCTTCTTTATTAATCTTTTGGGTTTTGTTTACAGTAATGCTGTTGTTCGAAAGATAGAAAAGGCTAGTGGTACATCAATGACTGAATCTGTGGCTTTAAGGTAAGCTGGAACTGATTCAGATTTGGCTGTTATTTTCACATACAATTTTCCACTTTCCATATTCACATACTTGGAAACATGCATATTCAAAAACTCATCAACACTTGTACTGGCATTTCAGAACTGTTTGAATTCTAATGAAGATATATGTCTGATTTTGTAGAGCCACCATATCAATGGTTACCTTCAGTGGATACTTTCAAGAATATAGTTTCAGAATAAACCACAAAAACGAACCCACGTGGACCTTGGAACACGAGTTTAATCTTTTGACAGCCGTTGCAGAACAAACCACAAGTTAGAACTGTTGTGTATATTAGTCGTCAGGGTTTATCTTGAAACTATGGTTCAAATACCTGATGTAATTCAAATTTATGTATATTATGCACCAAAAAGATGAATGAGTTCCCCATGTCATGTTGTAACTTTCATTCTGCTAATCAAAACATGTTAGCATCAGCTTTATTTTACGCCACTTTTACAGGCTCAACAAGTGGAAAAAACATCAGAGAGAGAACAGTAAAGAAAGCCATTGAAACTGCATTTCTGAGACATTGGTGTACGACAAAATCTGACATTCAAATACGATGAACATATTGTCCAATTGTTTTGGTATCATTGGAGAGCACTTTTGTAATGATGAATTCTGCTTATATAGTTCAGTACTCCATAACTTAATCTGGCCTCTAAAAATTTCTGACTGATATACTTGAAATCTGTGGTGTCAAAACCTGCATTATCGGGTCCTGGTTTTCGCAAATTTGGGCCTTGAAGCCTTCTTCTCCATCTTTTCTCTCTTCTTTCTCGTCTTCTCATCTTCTTCACCCCCCTGCACCACATTGAATGGTATGAGAATCGCCAACCATACAGCAATTGCAAATTTCAATTCTAGAATAAGTAGGATCAACTGTTAAGTACCTCTGAACCATGTGACATAAACCCTCTGACAAGACCAAAGAGTTGATATGCAGCAAATCCCGGAATCTGGGTAGTACATAGATAATCCACCGAAGTTACTATGACTTAATAGAAACAATAGCATATATGAGAGCATTGCGAACGTTCTTGAATGAACTTATTGATAGATGTATTACACAATAATTTTCATGTAACCATATTCTATGACTCCCATAAATCAAAATAACATTTCATGCGACAGGAAACTCAAAGATTAAAATAAATAAAATAATAGTGATAGAATGCAGTGACTATTTAATTTTCATCTTCCAACTATTTGACTTGTCCCCCTATAGTACCTTCAAATGAGATTCAGAAATGTCATTATCTCATACATAGCTTCTACTCATTACAGACAGATATGGTTAAAATTTGTCACGGTTTCATCTTTCAACCAAGTTTTTAGAGAAAAAAAAAAAAAAATTCACTAATTGTCGGTGGAATTTGAGGATCTCAGTGTCAGCTCAGGACTTTTCGGTATATGCACTATCCAGGAAAAATTTCAACAGTTAAAGTTACCACATCATAAAATATAAATCCTTATGAGTTATGAGGGATAAGAGTAATCTATCAGTAACCAAAGTCTTATTTACCACCAAAAAGAAGTGTGAATCATATGTCTCCTTCAAATTGACTTAGATGAGCCTTAGAGTTAATGAAGTTCTCTATATTTTCATGACTTCCTGAAAACCTTTCTAAGTGCTTTATTTCTGGTTTGGCCCATATTTATACCAGCTTCGTATTTGAAATTGTGTCCAACAATAGCTGCAGATTTCTAGAAGTTTATGAAAAGCCTATTCATTATATATCAGCAGTTATTTCTATTTTCTACTGTAGAAGTTATGGTGCTTGCTATTGGAGCAACTTAGATCTTGAAGAAAGGGATTGCAAAGTGAAAAGCAAAACCAAAAGAAATTTCTTGAATGAAACTGAACAAGATCACCACTCTTAAAGAATGAATTGGAAACAAAGTTAAGATGTTCTCCATGCAAATCTAACAAAAAAAGCATCCAAATTACTGCTACAGAAATTTATCTGCATTTGTGAATCTTCTCTCTCACATTCTTATAAGGGATGTATTTGTTGATGGAGAAGGATAAAAAAGCTTACCACCAAGTATATATACCAGAATTTTTCGGAAATGATGGAACTGAGTTGGACGAAACATGTAATGTAGATCACATCATGCAAATATCTGCAATAATATGTGATACCAAGTAAGACATAATATCTTCATAAAAACTGACTTCTTTGAGCATAAAGAACATATGTTCATATGTCACAGAAAGTAGACAATAAAACCATGAATTTTTCATACTGAAACAAAACATGGATGCATACCAGAAAATGCATGCACCAGAACCTAAAACAATTTTATCAACGCTGCAGGCCTACACACAAGTAAAGTTGCAATCTTTGCAATTTTACATCGATTGAGGATAATGCACAGTAATTTTTTTCTTTAAAAATATACAAGATTTCCATATTAAGCACTTAATTACTTCTGGATTTATCAATTTGACTGTTAATTCAGTTGTTCAATTTGCCAAAGTACAATGCGATAATAAACCACATAACCGTTAAACCCTCAAAACAGAAAAGCTAAAATCCCATCTAAGAAAAAATCACATACCCACAAATTCCACCGGTACTCATATCGAAGCCGCCATCGAGAAGCTCGCCGTCATCAGTATAGCTAGGCTGGGCCATGGCGGCCAGCTGCTGGTGCGGAATGGCGTACGCGAGCGAAGTCAAAATTAAGCCTATCCAATGCTTCCACGTGAAGCTCGAGTAGAAAAATCCGATCCTTACCACTAGATATATCATCTGTTGTACAGATTTCACCAAATTCGATTCAAATAAGAGGTGTAAATCAGAAAAATGGCAAAAAAATTAAATAAAATTCAGAACTTAAATTGAGAGATTAGAGGTGTACGTTGGAGGCGATGATGAGGCGGATGAGTGTTTTCATGTGGCGCGCGTTTTCTTCTTTGCGTTTCTTCGCTCCTTGATTCGCCATGGCTGTGAAACGCTGTCGTTTTGGGTAGCTGCAGCCTGTGGGTGGTAGTTATATTATAAACTTATAATAAGGTAGAAGAACAAATGAAGAGTTAACAGAGGGGGAGGAAGGAAGTACACTGTGAAATGACGAATATGACCCTCATGTCTTCTTCTTCTCTCTATTTTTTATAGTGGAAAATTATAGGCCCATCATTTCTTCTCTATTGTATTGTGGAAAGTGTTAGGCCCCATTGGATTTATATACGTTAGGCCCATTTATTGGAAATGTTTCTATTTAAGGATATTTATTTCAACTAGCAATTGACCCATGCTCAAAGGAATATCATGTTTTTACAAAAAAACTGGAAATATATTCACTTTGAAGAAAAATATAAATATGCATTATCATAAATAAAAAGAAGATTATATACACACAAAAAAATCATGAAGATATATAAATAGTCAGTATTCTTTGCTTATATCATTTGTAATTGGGGCTTCAGTGAAATAACCCTACAAATAAACGTGGAGATGATTCGCTCCGGACACCACCTATACCCCGGTTTTGAATGAAGGGAATCATAATAGAATCATGTTATGAATGGTTTTGGTGCAAGAGCTGGTGGTTCAGTTCTTGAACCGACAGTCACAAATTTTTTTTAAATTATTGTTTCTTTTCCTTTTCTTTCTAATTAGAGCTAGCGGTTCCACCAACAGTTAGAATCTAATTGAATTTCAGTCATTGATCTTCAATAATTCGATGATCTGAGTAATTAACTAAAAAAATTTGAGATGGTTCTAACTAAATTGTGAGACCCGGGATCCCTAACCATAATCGAATCGTATAATAAACGATTTTGAAACTAGAATCAGATCAACGATTAAACCAAAATGTTGACAGTATTTCATAATCGTAGTTTGGGTCCGAAATCGTAACCACACCCACATCTATCTACAAACAACGTCTGCAAATTGAAAAAAAAAATGAAAATCTTTATTAATAACTAAATCATTCTCTTCACACATGTTCTTTATTATATGTACTTTATTTAATCATTGAAACTTGTATACACTTGGTGCGTAGATGCACTCAAGTCGACCCGACCAACCACGTGCCTTCACGCCGTCTGCACAAACCCGTGTTATATCTTTATGTTATATTAGTTATACTTTTTAGTAATGTTAATTATATCTTTTACGGCATGATTGGTATGAAGGAATGAAATAAGAATGGAATGGTCATTCCTAAATCTATTTCTAATTCCTTGATTGGTATGTTTTATTGATAAGAATTTTGATTTCATAAGGAATGGTCATTCCCCATAAAATAAGAATAGTGATTCCTTCCCTCCCCCCTGGGTTTACGTATTCCCAATCTGCGAGGAATGAATTTTTTTATTATTTTGACTAAATTATCCTTACTTATTTTTTAATTATACAATATTATCCTCTACTCCAACAATTATAAAAACATTATCATTAACCTTTGGCAACCCTAATTAACACGCCAATTCTGAAAACACAGCAGAGTGGAAAAAAAATCTTTGGCGGACAAGGATCAAAAAATTCTTCATCTCTTTTACTCTTTGATATTATCATTAACCTTTGGCAACCCTAATTAACACGCCAATTCTGAAAGCACAGTAGAGTGGAAAACAAATCTTTGGCGGACAAGGAACAAGTAATTCTTCATCTCTTTTACTCTCTGATATAATATTGCTTTGTGTTTTCATTCAATATATTGTCGAACTAGAGATTTTGATTTATTGATTGTTACCATTATGCTTTACTTTCATGGATCTATGTGTAAAATATTTAGTTCTTCTTATTATGTATAAACTGAATAATGGTTTTATTTTTCCTTTAGATTTGTATATATTTATCAGTGAGTAGAATAGGCGGTGGTTATAGATTTATATATATTTATCATGTTTATAGTTTATAGTTTTGTAGCCACCACTCTTCGACTGGTTTCAGGAGGTTCATTTTATGCCTTTTGTTTTTTTATGTTTGTTTCTTCTTAATTTAGTTAATTGTATTTTATGCAGAGATGTATAAAAATAATGGAATTGTGCATATATCTAATTAATATATATACATTCATTAAGTTTCAATGTTAGTGATGATGTAATTAAGTAGTCAAGCCTTCTTACTTTTGCATAAATAATGTTTTCAAAGAAAGATATTGTATCAGCAAGTAGGAATTCTTAATATAACTTCACTTTTCGTTCCCTTTTTCCTGTTGGCCGATGGCAGTTGCTCTTAGGTTGAGCGAATATCATAGTTATAATATCGTGATTCCCTTTCTCCCCTATCTACTAGGGGGAATACTTTTTTAATAAAGTCAAAGGAAAGGCCCCTCTCAGAATGAGAAAGTAGAAGGTAAAGAGTACCTGACATGGTAATACATATACATGGCCTGTCCTTAATAATAGTAGGTCTCATCCCTAAACTGTTCTAGTAAACATGGCTTGAATTTTTATTTTTTTTTCTAATCTGACTACTTATAATATTATTGATTGTGCCAGTATTGCTAAATATAATAATTTAATTTATTTCACAGATTTATGATCCATTCAAGTTAAAGCAGTTATGGCAAGATTAAGCTTGGCAAGGAGAAACAAAAATATTGCAATGTTATTGCTTTGGTTGAACATATTGCAATTCGTGAATTGGTTTATGGATGTTGTTAAAAAAATAGAACATCGTATCAAGTCTATTAGCTTAAGACCACAATATCAATATGACTTTTACGATAGGAGAAAATATATTCAAAAAATAGTATATGTGAGTGATACTGCATGCAAAAGCATAACTAGGATGAATAGGAGAACTTTTGTTCGTTTGTACACTAGACTTGAAGCGACGGGCATAGTATCATCAACAAAAAATATGCTAGTGGACGAACAAGTGGCAATGACTGTGCATATTTTGGCTCATCACCAAAAGCAAAGAACGATAAACATTAATTTTGGACGATCCGGGGAAACAATTAGTAGGCATTTTAGACAAGTAATAAATGCTATTGTTACACTTTAAGGAGAATTATTAAAGACACCCGAGCCAGTACCTAATGACTCTACATATGAGAGATGGAAATGGTTTAAGGTATACCATTTTCTTTATTTTCAAATTTTATTCTATGTAATATCATACTTAATTATATTTCATGATAGGGTTGTTTAGGAGCTTTGGATGGTACCCATATCAAAGTTCGTGTGCTTAAAGAGGATAAACCTAGATATCGAACCCGAAAAAATGAAATTGCTACTAATGTTTTAGGAGTGTGGTCCCAGGATATGCAGTTTATATATGTTTTACCTGGGTGGGAAGGGTCTGCTGCTGATGGTAGAATATTAAGAGATGCAATTACTAGAAGAAATGGCTTAGTTGTTTCTCGAGGTAAGTTCCATAATTATACTATAAAATAACTAAATAATTCATAAAAATTGTTGAAACTAACTCATAATTATTTATAATCAATGATCATATTATCTTGTGGATGCTGGATATACAAATGGTGAAGGATTTCTTGCACCATATAGAGGTCAAAGATATCATTTGAATGATTGGAGTGAAAGATACAACCCTACCACTGCTGAAGAATTTTTTAATATGAAGCATTCCTCTACTAGAAATGTAATAGAAAGATTGTTTGGTCTATTAAAGACTCGTTGGGGGCATTCTAAGAAGTCTGTCATACTATCCAATTAAACTTCAGAATCGCATTATCATGGTATGTTGCTTGCTTCATAACTTTATAAGACAAGAAATGGGTGGTTATCAAATGGAAACCGATGACAATATAGAAGATGGAGATGTACACAATAGTGAGAGCAACGAAGAAGAGGAACTTGTTACTTCAGTAGAGCCTTCTGATGCATGGACAAATTTTAGAAACGATCTTGCAGTTAACATGTTCAACACTTGGAGAGCACAGAGAAATACTAGATAACAATGTCCATTTATTCTAGAATGAATGATTTGGTTATATCATTTTTTTTCTTTTTATATGAAATTATTGAATAATGCTTACTTTATTTTTTTATTATAATATTTATCGATTGGTTTTTTATAAGTTGTATTTACTCAAATATTCATGCATTTATTATTTTGTGTTATTGAAATTATAATAATGTTCCTTTAATCTCATAATATTTAGATGGTCATAATCTTTTATTCTATTTTTTATAAGAATGGATTCTTCAAATCAAGATACAAGAGGTCGTGGTAAGAACAAAAGAAAGTGGAAGTACGATGAAGATGCCAAGCTTATTGAGGCACTTCTTGATATGGTCAATCTTGGATCATATAAAGCTGAAAATGGGTTCAAACCAGGTTATCTTAAATATGTTGAGGAAAAGCTGCTAGTTTCTTTACCTAACTCAAGTTTCAAAGCTAGACCACATATTGAATCAAGAATTAAGACTTTGAAGAAGGATTTTCATGTTGTTTATGATATGTTGAATGACCCTCATACAAGTGGTTTTGGAATGGATCCAGTAAAAAAATGCATTACAGCAGAAGATCCTGTGTGGGATTCGTATCTTCAGGTTTGTATATTTTATCAATATATATACCCTTGCTCAAGTAGTTTATGTATATTTTCTAATTCAATTTATTTTCTTGTTTGTAGAGTCATCCAACTCATTCAACATGGAGAAATAGGAATTTTCCTTTTTACGATGACTTGCTCACTGTTTTCGGAAAAGATAGGGCAATAGGAGCTAATGCTGAAGGTCCTAATGATATGATGGAAGAGATACAAAGGGAAGAGGAAAACAAGGATGACAACAATAATGTAGAAGCTACCATGAAACCTGGTCTCGAGGACTTTGATGATTCATTCTCTCCTCAACAGTCTTCAAGAAATGAAGCAGTTCACAAACAAAATAAAAGAAGAAGAAGTGCAAATTTCGATACCTCAATGGTGACTGCCGATATTAAAGAAGCGGCTTCAATTATTGGAAGTGAGATTGCTACTGCTAGTCAAATTTTATGTAAAGCAATTGGGGTTGACGCTGAAATTTCAGAAAAGAGACAAAAAATTGATTCAGAGATAAGGAAGATCCCCAATCTTACTACATCAGAGATTATCAAAGTTGTGTGTCATATTGCAAGATCTCCTGAGTTGATTGACGTTTTCTTTAGTATGGCCGAAGATGGTAGAAAAGAGTTGGTTAAAGCTATTATTAATGGTGATGTTTGAGGATATTTGATTTTTATTACTTTTTAGTTGAACAACAAGTTGATATGTTGCTACTTTGGTTTTAAGTTGAATAAATTTTAGTTGTTGCTACTTTCACATATTCTAATTAGATGCATAATATTAATACATGGATGTCATGAATTTTTTTTTACTAGTTGGTTCCGCGTGGGGATGATTTTTTGCGCTAAGTGCATGATTTGATAATTTGGATGAAAGTACTTGCTTGGAGATAATAGTTGCATGGTTAGAATTTTATTCACTTGATTCTTCACATCGTGGTGTTGAGTTTTACTTAGAATATTCATTGTTTAGCAGGGTTTGGATTTTCATTGCAATTCCCCTTTATTTTATTTTTGTTAATACATAACATCTATTTATTTAATTATATTTATTTCATTGGTAATCACTTTTCATAAGAATAATAAAAAACAATTTATATATAAGTCGAACTCAATAATTGACATGAAAAATATTTTAAATATAAAATAATAGGAATTTTATGTTACACAAAATATTTAAAACAAATGCATTTTTTTACATTTTTTAATAAATATATATATATACATATATATATATATATTTAAAAAATACATGTTCAAGGACAATTTGGTCATTTAAGATAAATTTTTATAAGACTTGCATTTTATTGTTACATACCAATCATAAGAAAGGAATCACTCAAGGAATATCTTTTTCATTTTGGATATATTTCCTTATCTTACCAATCATAAGAATTACTATCCTGATTTCATTCATTTCCCATCTTCATTCCATTCATGAGTTCATTCCATTCAACCATAATTTCATTCCATCATACCAATCATGCCGTTGGTTATTTTAGTCATACCTTTAATAATGCTAGTTGTACCTTAACATTTTTTTAGACAAACATTAATACATTTTATACATTTTAGTTATGTTAGTTATATCTTATAGTTATATTATTTGTACCTTTATATATTACATAAAAGTATGACTATGTTGATTTAAAAGTATAAATAATATTACATAAAAGTATATATATATATATATAAATTATGCCGAAATTGTTTTTTTTTAAGTTAAAATATTATATAAATTTTATGATATTTGTATATAAAAATATAATTAATATACTATAAAGGTAAACGCGAACAAAGAAAAAAAAAAAAAAAAAACACGAATCCAAACCGAACTAATTGCATAGTGCACTAGGTACAACACGAGACCTTCTCTTATTTAATTTAGTTCTTAGTTTTATTATGGGACAATGATAGTTGAAGAATAAAAAAAGTAAAAATTTTGAACTATGCATATGGCAAAACTGTAACTTGATATAGGTTGCCAGATCATGAGGCATGACTGATGACTCTAGTGTGAGTCAGATTAATAATGATTATTAATTATCCTTTAAAAAGAAGGAAGACAAGGAGGAAAAAAAAAAAAGGAAAGGAAAAAAGAACAGCATGCGTAAATAAAGCTCAAAAATTATTGGAGAAAACCCAGATCCCATTAGCCGTATTAGACCCTCTCTTCTCGCTTTGACCCTTTTCCTGAGATATAGGATTCATTTCCCACAAACACTTTCGAATATCTCCAATTGGTAAAGTTTAGGTTGTTTTCTTGAATTCAGCAATTCTTGATTATTTCAATAATCCTGTGCTACTATACACACAGTTTATCTGCATGTGAATTATTTATGAACAATAATGAATCCCGTTTCAATCTTTGAAAGATAAGCCCTTCAACAATTCTGGGGTTTTCTGCAACATCAATCAGGTTGGCTTTCCGGTCTATCTTGTTGATCTTTTGTGTTCTATCTTTTTCCGTTTTTTTTATTTTATTTTTTATTATTCTCTTGTTTGCATGCAGTATTTGGGTTCCGTTTCTTCAACTGAATTCTGTGAAAATTTGCTTGAAAATGATGATTGGGTTTGTTTTCAATTTAAGTTTTGTCATTATTTTTATTGATAATTCATTACCGCATTTGAGTTGTTTGATGAATTTAATTATTGTAGACTGGGGAAGTGATCAATTATTGGCAGGTGTATTTAAGATTAGTCCACAATTAAATTTGGTTATTAAGTGCCCAACTTGATATTATAATAGTGGTTGATTCTTGATGTGGAGAAAAGATTAAAGTTTGTTTGGACTATCTTTTGTTATCTGAAAGTGCGAATATATCCCATCATTTTTATAATTTTTGTTTTTTGGTTCTTTGGCTGCAGCTTTTTTTAGCACTCTGTTTAATTCAAGGATTTGTGGGGTTCTCTCCATCTCTGGTGAATAAAATTGGGAGTGAATATTAAGCCCCTGCACCTTTTGGAGAGATCCGTACTGAAAATGAGGACAGTCATTCGGGCCATGAGGCAATTTAGGCCAGCTTTTCAGTATAGTCGAAACTTCATTTGTGATGGCTCTTTTAGAAGGCATGATATTTGGTTGAATATGAACCACCGCTCTATATATAGCGTATCGAGCAGTACAGACATTTGTCGATGTAGACATCCATCTTACATGATGTACAGAGCTATTTCGACTGATGCAGCTAAAGTTACCAACGGAGGTTGTGGCATTAATTGAAGCATCCAACTTTATTAGTTGGGATTTAAATGTGCAAGTAAAGAATTGACATTTTTCTTGGTTTTTACTTTTACTAATTTATTGACAGAACTAAATGGAGGGGGGCCTCTCTTAGAATACGAGCGGAGAATAGCTGCTGGTGAGCTTTCAGATGGAGATGCCTGCCAGGTGTGTTATTTTTGTACTCTTGGATATATTTTAGTTTATTTTTGGGGTTAACTTGGATTGACTGATAAATGCACCTGTGACTGGATTCATGATATAACTTGCACTAAACTAATGGATGCATAAGCATAATGGCTGTTCGTATAAGTATTTGCTAGAGTTGAACCCAATATGCCTCTATAGTTTCGGAAAACTACAAATAGAACTCACTTAATTGACATTACAGTTAAAAGTGCACTGGAATAGGCAATACTCAAATTTATTTTTAAATATTACTATGTTAGGTAATTAACTTGGTCTAGTTGCTAATGATATGCTTGCTACTTTTCCACCCAAGGTAATGACCATAATGTATGAATGATGGCTTTGCAGCTTGGTACCTTGGGGGAGCTTCAAAGACTATATGATGAGCTTGTTCAAAATGCAGAAGCTTGCCGATTGGATCGTTATGCGACTTCTGAGAAAGCTGGGAGGTAAATGTTAATCAGATATCTGTTTCTGCATGTCATGAATGGTCTTTGGATGGCAAGTTGTTCCCTGTTTTCCTTGCTCTATTATCATGTTTCATTATTTTCTTGCTGTATGTGCTCATTTAACATCAGTTCCATTGTTTAATAATAATCAATTTTGCCTATGTGCAGGAGTAGGTGGTTGTGGTCACGTTTCATACCCCAATCTACAAGTGCACCTGTGAAAGGACTTTATCTATATGGGGGAGTGGGAACTGGAAAGACTATGCTGATGGACTTGTTTTATGATCAGCTGTAAGGATCAGGGTTTTTTTAACCTTTTGCAATGTTTTAATCAGTTTTCAGACCAATATGTGTAATGGGCCGTAGGCTCGTGATCAACAAAATTGAATGCTTTATACTTATGATACATCCTTTAAATGTCCCCAGACCTTATAATTGGAGGAAGAAGAGGATCCATTTCCATGACTTTATGCTGAATGTTCACAGCCGTTTACAAGTATGAATTCTGCCCTGGTTTACTCCCGTGCCATTTTCAAAGAGTTGTCTGGAGTTTATGAAGTTGCATAATGTTTTACCATGCTTTTAGATTGAGTTACTAGAAAGATTATTTTGCACTGGTAACCGATTTATTTTTCAATTGCCTTTCATTTTTCCGGATCGGTAAGTCCACCCCATGGTTTTCCTTGTTTTAACTTTTACGGGTCAATACCTAATTAGGACGCTACTATTGACTGAGAGTCTAGTTTGTTTATCTGGACAAGGCTTTGACTTGATGCAACAACTTACCCTTGCTCCATTTGTTAAAGAACCATCCGCAAGATAAATTTGAGATAAGTTGATACTGTTCACTCTCAGTGCTCTCTTCAATTACTGCTCACCTGCTGCAGCTTGCCACTAATGCAACTTCTCTGCCACAAACACTATCTGAGCTTCATCACCGAAAGTCTGAAACAACTAGATTATACAACTAGAGTAATTGAATCTTCATCACCTAAATCTCTAGCACCATGAATCACCAACCTTCTTCTGGCACCTGCTGTTATAATGACATTAATAAAACTCGTTACTGCATTGATTTTTCATTTGCTTCTTCTGGTATAATCATCAGCTTAAAATGTTTAAGATGCAAATTCAGAGAAAACAAAATGGTCAAGAATAAAAAAGGTACAAGTAGCAGGATCAGGTGGTTTTGCAGGGTCTGTTACATTCATAAAAATAGCAGTTGTAAAGAATTCTGTTAAAGACTTAGGTTTAGGCGAAGGTTTGGGGTACAAAAGAGTGTGATAATGTAAAATGCATGAAGGAGCATATTTAGGGGGCTTCTGGGACCTTTTGTTTCATTGTGTAGCATATAAAAATCTCTCATTTCCTTATTCTGAACAAGAAACTTTTAGTTGTCATTCTAAATGTATAAATGGTACTTATCTCTGCAGAGTTATATAGTTGGAATATATTATGTCTTTCATACATCAAATAAGTTTGTGATGACAAAGCGAGTCAACATGTGATTTTATTTGATAGCATAATAACATTATGGACATTAATCTTTGTCAAAAGGAGGGAGGACTTTGACAATATGCATTTGACTATCTGATCATGATAAAAAACCGACATTGTGATAGAATTTAATTGCAGAAGCACAAAGGAGTCGCAGATCCTTTAGAAGTTGTTGCTGGAGAGTTATCAGATGAAGCAATATTGTTATGTCTTGATGAGTTCATGGTATGTTCAACTGACATAAGTTATCATCTTACTGCTCATTTATATTGAATCCATTTTATTTTTCTGCTTGGAGCATATTAATCATGCTTGATCATTACACTGAGGTGCTTATGGTAATTGCATAGGCATTAGTGATAGAAGTTCCCACGATTTATTACAGGCAGTTATCAATGTTATATCCTCTTGCTGGTTTTTTATGTTATGTTTTTATCCGTAGGTAACTGATGTTGCTGATGCGTTAATTCTAAATCGTCTATATAGGCATTTGTTCGACAATGGAGCTGTAAGTAAATTTTAACATCCCCATTCTGTTTTCCATTGTGCATAAACTGATTATGGCCTGCTGAGTAGCTCAGTGGCATGCCATCTTCTAATTTGTGAAGTGATACATGATTAGATTCTTGTTGCTACTTCAAACCGAGCCCCAGATAAACTTTATGAAGGGGGACTGCAAAGGGATTTGTTTCTTCCATTTATTGCTCTTTTGAAGGTATGTGTATCTCTGTACTTTAATAATATATAATACTGAGAAGAATCTAAAGCTAAAGCCATTTCTTTTAGTTGTAATTATTTCCTGTTTTACTATGTTGGAACAAAGAATAATTTAAAATATGATTCTTCTGTAGGAAAGATGTGTAGTTCATGAAATTGGTTCTTCTGTGGATTACCGAAAAAGGACATCGGTACAGTATTCAGACTTCTCTAATCTTGTTGATTGCATAATTCATATCTATTGAGACTTGTGTGCTATTTTACTGTCAATATGACTGGTTTTACCTGAACTTCAGGCAGAGCAAGGTTTCTACTTTGTTGGCAAACATTTGTCTGGCCTTCTTAAGCAAAAATTCCAACAATTAATTGGAGATCAGATAGCTGTTCCACAAGAGGTGGATGTTGTCATGGGGAGAAAATTGCAGGTAGAAATCTATACTGATTCAAAGATTAGCTAGTGTCAATTTAGACGTTTTTTATGCTTTTCCTTTGTTCTTAAAATATCTGGCTTCTTTAGGTCCCATTGGGTGCCAATGGATGTGCTTATTTTCCTTTTGAGGAACTCTGTGACAGACCTCTTGGAGCCGCAGATTATTTCGGGCTATTCAGTAAGTCTCTTAAGCTCGATAATAGAACTGGTGCAAGCCTTTAAAGGGCATCAAGTGTAGTTGAATTCTCAACATGATATTATTTCTTGGAATAATACAGACACTTAAAGAGGCACATACTTCAATTTTTCTCAACCTTAAATCACGTGTGGTTTTCTATACTTTTCCCATCATTTTTCTACCATTGAAACATGAGTCGGCTTCTATCTCATGTTTCTTGAGCTTTTTTCTTGCAGCAGTTGTATATTACTTTACAATATTCTAATATATGATATAGTACATTTATAAAAACCATGGATATACTGAGTAGTTTGTTTTCTTTTCACCAGAGATATTTCATACTCTGGCTCTGGATGGTGTGCCAATTTTTGGGCTCTCCAATAGGGCTGCAGCATATCGGTTTGTTACTTTAGTTGATGTTAGTATTCTCATACTCATTAAATTCTTTAATATGTATGAATTTAAAAAATTGAATAAATGGATTTTATAGTACATGGGGTACCCAAAAACTTCATCAATATTCTTTTATAACTAGTTTTGTTCATCTTAGTTTCTCTTTGACATTGTATTGTTCATCAAAGAGTCAGAAGTGACCTACTATTCGGTTGCATGTATAGGTTATGTATGAGAACAGAGGAAGATTATTATGCACTGCTGAGGGGACCCCCGATGAACTTTTTGATCGGATTGTAACAATAGCTGATGCTCAGCAAATGGCACCTCGTACCTCTTCAAGATCGAGGAAGTCTGATGATTCTGACATTTGCGTGGACAACGAACTTGGTTTTGCAAAAGATCGCACCATTAGTAGGTAAGTGCTTCTATTCTTCGTTGGCAGTATTTGACAAATTAATATGGACATTGTGTTCATGTAAGGATTCATACACACTTTGCAAGTTTAAAATGAGAAATCGATCGGTTTATATGTGTTTGGAAACGGAGATTGAAAATGGGAATTTCTTGTTGGATTTAGGTTAACAGAAATGAATAGCAGAGAGTACTTGGAGCAACATGCTGAAACTTTAGCAGGAAAGCATTGCAATGAGAAAGCGATGCATTCTTAAATTCAGAGGAAGTGTAAACATTGTATTGCCCAAACTGAACCAGTTGTTGTTTGTAGAACAATGATAATTCCAGATTGTTTGGATAAGAATTTTGGCAGCAAATAAAAGCTTTAGAGGAAAAGAGACTATATATGGCTTGACTATACAATAGTTGGAATGTAATAAAATCAGTTGTACAGCTTTTAATTTAATGAAAATTGTTGCTATAACATTATTTGAAGAAAGTTTATTTGGTTTGGTTTATAACTGATCCTGTTGCCAAGTATTGAACTATTTTTCTTGTATATGAATTTGTATTTTATTCGAGTTTTAAGTCTTGGTTTTAACTGCAACTTTAACTAATGCACAAAGATAAAACACACTGGCGATGCATATTATGGGCCGACTGGCATAGTATTAAGCGAAAGCCCACCAAATATGGGCTGAAAATGGAAGTCCATACGCCATTTCTTGGGCTTTTTATTTACCTTGATAATTTGGGCCAAAAGCCCACAAAATGTGGTTTCAAATGGAATTCCATACGCCATCTCTTGGGCATTTGGGCCGGGTCACTAAGAAAATAAGAAAGCCCACCAATTATGGGCTGAAACTGGAAATCCATACGCATCACTAGCGCTTTGTATTTCCTTATCGATATGGGCCGATTCACATAAGAAATTCAAAGAAAGCCCACCGAACATGGGCCCACATAGAAATATTAAGTCCATTATAAAGTGTGAAATATCCACGTTCAAGGACGTATAATACATGTTTTTCTTCAAAAAAAAAAAAAAAAATCATGTTTAAAAAAAATAAAATATTAACTCTGTATATTTACACACACGTAATGATAAGCGAAAGCATGCAATGTGTGGAGGATTGATTAATTTGATGCGATTTCCTTCCATCGATGGCAGAATCAGAAACATCTCCTTTGGGAATCAGTTTCTTCATCTTCTGGCGGGAATAACACCGCTGTCAACATTATTCCTTTGATCAATTTCATCGTTTCTCTCTTTACTGTTCAGGTAACGGCGTCATCGCCGGCGACGACCCGGCGATTAATTCATAGGGTTAACTACTCTCTCTCTCTGCACGACGGGGAAATCAGTGCCAATATATATGAATTGGGATCGGTCATAATTGTTTTCTCCATCTGTGTGTAGTTTTGTTTGTGGGAAGTTGAATTTGTAGAGCATCTATGGGCATTTCAATTCGTTCTCTGAGCTAATAATTCGATTATATTCTTCTATAATTAATGTGGTTAGAGACACTTTAGTGTGGTATGATTATGATATCTCATTTCAACATTGTGCTAAAGATGTTTATTGATAAGTTAAGCATGGATTATATTTGATGAAAGTTCTCAACCACTTGAATCTTTTTCTTGTAGGTTATAGGCAGTTTGGTTCTTTTCAAAATGGCTTCTGGAAGTAGTAGCCAGCAAAATTTTAGGAAAGCCATTTGCGCCATTAAAGACTCTACATCTGTTGGAATAGCCAAAGTCAATAGTGAATATAAGGTGATACATTGGGATCAATTCACTGAGACCCCTTACTAAATTAATCTTATGTATATATACATATTGTTAATTGTTTCAGGAAATAAAAGTCTCCATTCTTAAAGCTACAAACCATAATGAAGTTTTGCCGAAAGAGAAGCATGTAAGAGGTAAGCTCAACATTCAGCCTCTGTGTTCTTGTATTCTATTCTTTTCATGAAATTGAGCTTCTTCAAATATTGAATACTCATTTACTTCTTTATATTCTACTTTTCTCAGCTATTCTAGGGGCAGTGTCTGGTTCAAGGCCTCG
Organism: Scutellaria galericulata; assembly: GCA_946896805.1. NCBI lineage: Eukaryota > Viridiplantae > Streptophyta > Magnoliopsida > Lamiales > Lamiaceae > Scutellaria > Scutellaria galericulata. The sequence goes on from OX335790.1 coordinate 18,750,006, forward strand.
AGCTGATGTTGCTTATTGTATTTATGCACTTACGAAGCGTCTTGCAAAGACACGTTCTTGGGTGGTATGCTTCCTAGCCTCTTGCTTTAAAGGCCTTTTTTTTTCACTACTTATCTACACATTTCCAGCTAAATTAAGTGAAATATTTTGTTCTTAGATTTCAATGTATTTCACTAATGTGACAGATGACTTTCTACTATTCAAATCAACTTGTATGTTGAGGTTGAGCATTTCTTTAAGTAATTTTTATAAGCAGTGCCATGTTGAAGTTGAACCTTAACCTGTTGGAAGTTCCAACTATTAAGAGGCACATGTTATGTATATAACTCTCTATACATGAGGAGATTGGCTTTTGGTTGCAAGTTACAATCTTCCAAATGTAAGAGAATTTCTAGTATTTTGTTATCAGCTTTTCCTATAGCTGATTACCTTTTAAAAGTCCTCTCTCCGATGAGGAACATTAACCATGACCATTCTGTATTGGTCTAGTCATTTTTGCTCTCTTATGTGGAAGATTCACTGGCAATGAGTTCCCAGTCTTCGACATTTTCCAGAATGCACTCGTACAAATTATAGTTCCATTTTTCCCTTGCTCCATTAACTCTTAAAGGGAGAGATGCTTGAGTTGTTTTCTTGGTATAGCCTAGTTCAGAATACAAAAGATTATTATTGGATATTACGTGATGATGAAACATATGTAAACATATTGTCTTACTAGCATGTAGAAATATTCATCTGGAAATTCAGAAGAGTAGTATGTATGTGATTGATATACCGTTGGACATCAGTTTCATCTTCCTAATCTATAATTTTATGTGATATCAGCCATCGTTTATGAAATCATGGTACAAATGACAGGAAAGAGAACTTATTGTGAGTAGGAATATTTGGGATTGTGGAGCTGCCAATTCCATATTGTGCTCTCTCTCTCTCTAGTTATCTTTCTTTGTATGCTGTATATAATAGTACATTTTCAGAAAACATATGCATTAGTATCTCTTCAACTCATCATTTCGCTTTTCTGGTCATTTATTTTATAATTTTACATGATTTCTCATACATATTAGGTCTGTAATTTAATTATCTATTGAACAATGATTGTCTTCTCTCCTCAGGTTGCTCTGAAAACTTTGATTGTTATACATCGTGCATTAAGGGAAGTTGATCATTCATTTTGTGAGGAACTAATTTACCACAACCAACACAGTGGCCATTTGTTGAATTTAAAATATTTCAAGGATGACTCAAGCCCCACTGGTATTCCTCGTACTTTGCTTAAAGCAATCACCAATGAGTACTGTGGGGAACTGATGATTTGAAGTTTTTTGTTTCTAAGCATGGGACTATTCCAATTGGATCCGTACATACGCTTTATATATTGAGGAGTGCCTGGAATGTTTTCGTGTGCTCAAGTACGATTTCTATAGAGATCACACGGTAGGCATTTCATGTCTCCTTTATTGTTTGCTCTTTGACTATCTGAACAAATAGAAAATAATGTTTGATGATTTTCTTCACTGCTTTGTTCTTCATTATGTTATTATGCTCTTTTGGTGCCAAAAATAGTTATTATGCTACCATGAAAGCTATTCAAGATGTGTGATGTACTTTGAGATTATATGTTTCACTTAATCATGAACCAACTCTTCTTTTACAGAGAACGAAGAAGTTTGACGCTCCTACCTTGTTGGAGCAGTTACCTGCTCTGCAACAACTTCTTTTTCGCCTCCTCTGTTGCGAGGTATTGCTGAGCAGTTACTTGATTGGTACACTATGGTGAAAGAAAGAGAAAAAAAAAAAAGAAGCATCTTTGATGTAAGTTTTGAGATATGTTCATTTCCTTATATCATGCAGCTAGCTGGAGCAGCTCGATATAGTTACATGATTCAGTATGCCCTCTCAATTGTGAGCAGTTATTAACTTTTATTTCCATACCCTCCTTATGCTCTTTTTGTCCCCACTGATAAGTTAATTTGGTATATAGTTTATTCTTGCCTTGTGATGTTCTACTTTAGATTGCAGCAGAAAGTGTGCGGCTTTATGTGGCAATAACAGATGGTGTACTTGTCTTGGTTGACAAGGTACGGAGTAGTTTTCATTTATTTTCTTGGAAGTTGATTATTTTCCGTAAGAACTGGCAATAATGATTGTATGTGTGGTAGTTTTTTGAGATGCAACGTCGAGATGCTGTGAGAGCACTTGAAATCTATCGGAAGTCAGGGGAACAAGTATGTTTTTGTAATCAATATGTTTTGCAAATATGTGTCTCTTAATATCAAAGGTCGATTCCAATACTCTACGCATGTTGCATTAGGCCCAGAAGTTGTCTGAGTTCTTCGAGATGTGCAGGAGCCTTGAATTTGGACGGAGACAGAAGTATGTCAAAATCGAACAGGTTGAAACCATCTCTCTTACTCTCTCACGCGCACACACTAGCATTATTATTTCAATCTCTCATCTATTCTACTCCTTTTTTTTATCTGGTTACCAAACTGCAGCCCCCTCTGTCATTTTTGAAAGCCATGGAAGAGTACATAAAGGAAGCCCCGGAACAATTGATGCTTCCATGGACAGCTGTGTGTACTCACTTCTAAACTCATTTGCATGATTATCCTGCCAAAACTTTTATGTCAACGCTTAAAACTCTGTTTCAAATATGATAAGATACTGGATTTTGGTGTATGCCTTGTATAGTATGCATTAAACCACCTTCTGGTACCATAAATATGGTCAAGCTATTTAAACAATATCCACAGCTTCTACTTTTGATATGACCACTAAACATCTCTAAACTAGAATTCCTTGCTTGTCCCATCAGAATGATGAGGAGTGTGTTACTCCAAAATTGATCACTGCTTCTATTGCTCATTTGGAGATTGATCCTGATCAAGCTTCATCCGAAGAAGATTCACACGCATCTGATGATTCTCAGGAGAGCGCCAAACCTGATGCTCCACCTCTGATTCCTGATCTATTGGTAGGAATTTTTCACTTATTGTAGGTCTAGGGTCAAATAGGGGCAAGTGTCATGGTAATGTGTTCAAAAAATCATATCTTGATTTCAGAGCTGGGATGAGCCTAGTCAAGAAGCATCTGAATCAGATGATACGAATACCCTTTCTCTAGTAACAGCTACACCAGGTGATTCTTGCTCTCTAGCTCTATGTATTACTTTTAACACTAGGCGAGTATGTGATCATGTCTTTTAATCGTGTTAAAAGAGTTGTCCGACACCACAACAGGTTCGGAGTTGTCAAGCGAACCAGCTAGTTGGGAGCTTGCACTAGTTACAACACCGGTTCCTGAAGCCCCTTCAGTTGCACTCACCAAGGTAAATTATTTTCTTCAACTCATGCACCCCAAGTTACAACCTTATCATATCAATTATTGGTTACACTTACAACTAGCCTTATTATCTTGTGTAAATTATGTTCATCATTTTTATTCTCTTGCTTAATCGATCAGGGAGGTGTACTAGACAGATCAGTACTCGACAGTTTATATGATGCTCCACAGACTATTCCAAATACAAATGCAAATGCAAATGCAAATGGAGTCTTTCAGACAGCCAACGCCCCTTCTAATCCTTTCGAAGTTGATGATTATGCTTATAATCAAAACATGTATTATAATGGATATGCTTACAATCAGAACATGTATTATGATCCAAACCTCGCAGCACATCCGAGTTATATGCAGGTACAACAGCAAGCTGCATTCATGCAGCATCAAGATAATCAGGAACAACCGATGGCTGTTTATAACTATATGCAGATGGGTGGAATCCCCCAACAGCAACCAGCTTTCACAGAGCAACAGCACCATTACCAACAAGAATCATCATCATTTGTTGGCAATGATTCCATGCAGATGATTGAAATGCCACAACTAGAAGCCTCCATTCAGCAACAAGAAACATCGGTTGTTGGGAATGATTCTGCTGATAAAATTGGGAATCCATTTGATGAGCAAAGTTCATTGCCTGTTGTACCTCAAAGCCAGTCTTCTGACTTTAGCTTTCTCTAAGTAAATTTCATGCAATATTTACGGAGAAATACTAAGTTAAAGTCTGTCAGAAATGAAGTTTAGATCAGCTAAATCAGGGTACTATTTGAGGTCAGTTTTCTTCATTTCTTGGTGCGATAAGATCAAGAAATTGTGTAGCACAGTTGTACAGTGTTGATGTGTATATCAACCTACGTAATTGATTTTGATTCTGCAGTAATAAAGAGAAAGATAAGCAGTAAAATGCTTTGCCAATTTGTATTTCACCAACGCAGTGGTGATGGTTGGGTGGTTAATTAAGAGAGTAATGCAATACAATCACCTTACCAGTCTTTTCTATTTTATCTTTTCCTTACAGGCTATATACATCGATTTATGTATGTGAGTAAGTTGATAATATTTGTTAAGTATTAAAATCCAAATGAGTCTTGGCATCATCGGACAGGTTGCAAGGAAAGCAAGAAAGAACTCAACGAAAGAAAACCAAATCTTTATGCAACATTCATGAGGCTCACTACATCATCAAAACCAGAAGTTTTTACAATAAGAATGACCAAACAAGCATCCCACTTCACAACATTTTTTTTTAACAGCTCTCTTATTTCTTAAACTTTCACCTGAAGAACAAATATAGTCGGTATAATTATGGGTAATCACACCTAACGTTGAAATGAGACGGAATAGGATCCAGTATTTGGATCTTTGACGGCTTTAAAGTTGTCGACACTCATTCCAAAACGACCCAGGATGGAATTCCCCATATCTTTCAGTTTACCTGCAGTCACAAAATCAATAAAGTTTAGTGTGTTGAAAAACAATATTGTAATGGTACAAAATTTCACATGAGAAACTAACTTAAAAATGATGTGCCATATCTCAAGAAAAAATATGATCTTTCAATTATGCAAAATTACACATGATCAGCTTCACATGCTACTGGTGAACACAGCATAAAGAACATTATAGGCTGATAACAAATAAACAAGTGGATGAGTAAGTTAACCATCTTTTTAGATATATGACCCCTCTCCAATATATTGCGGGCTTTGAAAAAGACGATTTCCGTGACAGTGGACCTGTAGCTTTTCTTTTTCTCAGCTATTCTAGAATAGACAACAGTCCCTCATCTTAATAGTATTTTTTAATCTTGTTTGTGGCATAATGACTGGGAGCATTAATGAGCAAGCCAAGTTAAGTGATAATGCAGGGATGAGATAGAAGTACACAACATTGAACTTTCTTAGAGGAATGTTGATATGCATGTGCATGCATATATCAATTTATTGGGTATTATCTCAACATGGATGTGCATAATAAAGCTCAACTGGAGAGATGTGCCAGCCATAAGCCCACTTTGAAACTGAACACTTCAGCCCAGTTTCCAAAAATATCACACTTTCAAACAATACCAGTAGGCAACAATTACTTATAAATGCCTCTTGTTTAGTAAATAAACGATAGAATTTACAAGGATATCTCACCTAAACTGGAAAACAGTACTAGTAAGATGATTAAATGATCTGGTTCTAGATCAGATGCTCCTACAGGAAAGCAAATTACATGTTCTGACAATAGTAGAAATGTTCCACTAATTCTAAACTCCATACTAGAGCAGATCAAATGCTTCAAGAGATGGGCAATCCTAGAAGTTAGGTTAGTTGAGCTATATAGAGATGCATATCCAAGGTAGGAGACCAATCTAACAAGACCTATTCAGGATATACTCCCTTGCATTGCAGAAACTAAAAATAGAAGACCAGACAGCCATTGAAACATCTCTTTACTAGTTTTGTTGACACTCATTTCATCCAAATTTCTAGTGGATTCAGCTCTTTCTTGAGTATGTATACATTTCTTTTGTCTCGAAGTTGGTTTAAGAGCCAGATGAAGCATGTACTGTGTATTAATTATTCAAGTAATAAATTCAATGGTAGCATACTATACAAAATGTAGGGGTAAAATAAAAAAATTAATAACTCATGCACCAAACAAATAAATTAGAGCTTACCAATCATCTCTTCCTTCATCTTTTCACGCTTTTCATCTGCTAATGGCTTTAAACGGATGATAGTTCTCCTAGCTTGCTCATTTGAGGGATCCAACTCCAAGATTTTAGTCATGTCTGAAAGTATACAAATATACTAACTCAGACAAAAACGTATAGGAAAAAGCAAAATCAAATACAAGGAAACGAATTCCCAGTGTAAATAGCACACCAAGGACTTGTTCAGATGTCAAAATCCACATTTCAAAGGCAACCCTATCAAGTATCATCCATTGTACCATAAATCAGCCCTCAATGATTGCACACGAGAAACTTAGGGGTGGGACAAAGGAAATGCACAGAGTTCCAGTGGGCACAACAGAAACAAGTTATTTGGACAAAATGCTATGTTATCCTCTATTAAGCAATAATTTTGGATGCCTGGCTTTAAAGTTCAAACTTTACCAGCAATTGCCTCATCATATTGTTCAAGCTTTTCCCGTGCCTCTCCTCTTCTTAAAAGAGCTTTCATGTATGTAGAATTCAGCTCTAATGCCTTTGTACACTCTTTGATTGTCTCCTCATATTTCCCCTGGCCACCAAGTAGAATAATATCAAATAAAGGATGATGATGCATGAAAAGAATAAGTTGAAACACGCTGATAAAAAATCAAGAGCACACACTAGAAGAGTACTTTATAGCATGAGTTTATACTAACAAATTCAACATGGTCTAATAGCAAATGGTTCTAAGTTATTTAAACAAAAAACAAATTAAAATGGGCTGAGAAACATTGAACTGGGATAGACATTGTTTAATATGGTGCTCAAAGCTTTCTAACAAATGAAAACTTTGATTGTGTTCCACTGCAGCTATAAACAGGTCTGAAACCAACATAAGAATTATGTTACCTCATTTTACTTAAAAGACTCAGCCACTCATCATTTATGATCTTGATTTCTGCATTACATTATATAATCTTAGACTCTTAGTTGATTGGTGAAGACATAAGAAAGTACAACATGGAAGGAAATTAAAGGGGATGAGAGTAGCAAAATATCTGCCTTGAATATGCCAAAGAAATAACATACACTTTCCCCTTGCATATTTCATGTTAATTCAGCAATTATCAACAAATTATATCTCACATCATCTAAGTACCCTACGGTCCATTAATACAGCTATATTCTGTGAGATGCTCATCATGAAAGACAAAAGTTCAATTTGAAGCATAACCTGAAGTATATTTATGTATCTAACATGCTATCATCATAACTGAATACACATCCAGAAATACATGATTCATATTCTCACATTTAAGTTAGAGGAACGTACCAGTTTAGAGAAACAAGCAGCTCTGTTTGCATGACACATGGAACGTACTTCACTAGATGATGGATCATCAGGGGCAATTTGTACTGCAAATTCATACTTTATCAGCGCCTCTTCATATTCTCCAACTTTAAACAGTGAGTTCCCCTCATTTTTTGCATCATTAGCTTGGGCTAAGGCTTTCTACTTCTCAGAAAAGAATATAAAACAAAGGTAAGATAGTATAACTAGTGTAGAAGTGATTATTAGAAAAATTATCCATAGTATGAAGAATTACAATCAAGTATAGCTAATTTCAAACACTACATTCCCTATCAACTAACCTATTTTACCAATTAAAATATTACAATTTGTTTCAGACACTTGGTCTTCTTCATCAACCAAAACAGAGAGGAGAGCTATATCATTACCTCGATGGCTTCAGCATCCATTGCTTCGCTCTTCTCGGGCTGTTCTTCATCCTTGACTTCACGGTTTACCTCACCATCGCCATTTTCAACAATTCTGACATTATTTCGATCATCAACACCATTATCGTTACTGTTAGAATGACATTCAGGCTCTGAAACGGTGTCGTTCAGCTCGGTATCACTGGCGGTCTCGTAGCCATCGGAACTATACCCGAACGACGGCGCCGCAGCCGCAGAAGGTTGTGATTGCAATTTGTCTTTGCCGGCGCACTCCTCTTCGATCACCGCCATTTCTTCTGCTTCGGTCGCACCAAATCAAAACCCTTTTATTTCTGAAATTGAAAGTGTTTATAACTTCTTTCCTTGCGATTCCAGAAAATTCTCCGCTTCCACAAACTTTTGCAGTTCAAGTCTACGACGTCGTATTTTTCAGATTGAGGCGTTGAGGTCTCTTTAGTTCTGCAAGACTGGGCCGGGCCTCGAAAAACTGGGCTTTAATTCTTTAATATAATCGATCCTTGGGCCTGGGCTTTGTAGGTAGTATGCAAATAAGTCTCATTTCTTGACTTCTACTTGAGGTTTATATACTTCATTCTAATAAGAGTAACACTTCCGTGCAACTGGTGCATAGAGTTGCACGGAAGACATTTATGTTATAAATGTAGTATATTTATATACAAATATTTGTACCTTTTAAAATGAATATGCATAAATGTGTTACATTTATAACATAAAGGTACTACATTTATAACATAAAGGTGCGGATTGCACGGTGCACCAATTGCACGGAAGTTTTTGCCTTCAAATAAATATAGGGAAAAAGTTTAAATAAGACATTATGTTCACCACCAAATTCATATATGCTATTGAAGTATATTAAGGTATACAAATATATAATTAATGTTTAACTCTAAATACATATAACCCACTTAAGATTTATTTATAATATAATACACCAATAATGTTATAAAATTAAAATATTTAAACACTTTTTTTTTTCTTTTTTTGGCTTCGTATTTTTTTTTTACATATTTTAGAACAAAAAAAAAAATTTGCATGTAAACATAATTATAATAGCTTATTCAATATATATTTGAATATATATGGTTTATTATTATTATTATTAAAACTTTTTTTACTTTTGATGACTAAAAATACTAAATAACTAGGTATGTTTGAAATAAATAATTTCACTATGATATTGGTGATATTATTTTTTAATGTAAATAAAACTTAAACCTCTATATTTATATATGAAATATTTTGTTTTCCTAAGAAAACAAGAAAATATGAGGTAAAAAGAAAGAACAAATATATGAAGCATTTTACAATATTAATGGTGTTATTATACCAAGAAAAATCCTTAGTGAGCTATATGTATGTAAAGATAAACATTAGTGGTGTTATTGTACCTAAAAATATACGAGTGGTTTATATGACCTTGGGAAGAAACGATAATGGTTTACCTGACCATTTTCCCATAAATATACTTATCTATACGAATATAACATAGGATTCTCTCATGTTTAAGTATGTGCAACTTTGTCTGATAATCCTAACAAACATGAGTTCATAGCATTTCTTGTACTTCAATAAACAACTAGAAGAAAGATGTAATACTAAGTATAGAACAATCAAAAAACAAAAAAAAGAAACGGTTTGCTCGCATAAATTCCTATCGTATCATATTCAATTAGAGCATCGCAAGTATAGCGATATTTCCATGTATACATATAACGTGTTGATCAATGAAATAGGAGAAAACATGAATATAAGATCAATCAAGTTAGAAATAGCATGGTGGATCTTTACTTTAGAAAAGAAAGGAAACTTAGATCTTCATGATTATTTCATGATAATTTTATGTGCTCTATACATCATTTTGTAAATCAAGATAAAACTTTCGAAATCGACTCCCCAGCTACTGTTAGATTGTCATTACAATTTACATCTCTTGGAAGCAATTAATTAATATGACATATGACAAGATGCAAATTTTCTGCAATACCGAACACGGGGCTATGTCAAACGAACGAAAGAATAGAAGTTTATGGTAACTCTTTAAGATTTGGTTGTCCGTCCGATCTTGCAAGTCTTGGCTATCAATGGTTGAAGATTACAATTTGATCCAAGTTTATTTGATAACAAGAGTCTCATCACTCTCCACGGATGAGCCAACTCTGCATATGGCAACAATTGTTGTCTCAAGATAATGCTGAATCATTTAGATCGTTTCTTCTATTTTTTCCTTTTGGAGGTATAATATGTATACAAGTCAAGTTCTAAACAAGCTTGAAGATACCTGAAAACAGTTAAGCACGTTAGTTAGAAATGACAGGATTATATCATTACATTGATAAAGTAGAAGATGTGGCAAGATAGATACATCACATCTTTGTACTAACATATGCTTTCTAAAGTGCAGCCTGAGTAAATGGGTTCATTAAACTCGAATATCCCAAAAGGGGCTTCTAGATCAGGTTTTCGTTCTTTTTGGGGTGCATAAAGCGTGCTTTGCATTCTTAATGTGCCTTTTGTATTCTTAACATATGGTAAGTACAATTCCACTGAATACATATTACACTTTTCTGATTTGAGTGTGAGTCAAAAACTTCCAGTGCCCTAAAGGAGATGAACTATAATTAAGGAGCACAAAGACATTTAACTATGTAATCAATGTGGATCTAGCAATATGAGTCCTCTTGATTCAATACAGCCATCTCTGATTCACATCATGTAGAAGATAAGGATGTATCATATTTATGGTTCTTAGCAATGCAAACTAATTTTTTAGAGGATGAAGAGAGTGAAGGGCCGAACAAAACATACCTTGACGTGGTGTGGCATGATTTTAATATCGTAAGGTACATGCAGCCATGCCTCAGGAGGATGAAACAAGAAGTTTTCGGGCTTGCTGGTATAAACATCAGCATATTGATGGATGTGGTACGAAAATGCAGACTCTTGACCTGTGTCTGTGAGAAATGTAGCTCCAAAAGATCTATTAAACATGTCTTTCATTGTGCAACGTGCCTTCTGTCTCTCCTTGTTGAGCTCCTGAAGAAGAGATGTGTATTCTTCACTTCCCTCACCATTGGGAACAGTTGAATGCAGTTTGCCAAGAAGGTCTTGTATTATATGTAACTTTGCCTGAGGAAGTAGATACAATTAGAGAGATAAAAACAATTGAGAGAAATTACATTGGTCATATCGGAAATGTCTCGTTATCATCCTAGTATGATGTTACTATTCTGGTTATCAGATCAAGCAATAGAGTGCTGGCATGCATAAATGTGATTACCAAAATTTATACACGACATTTATTTTGGGGTGGAGGGAGTATGAGATATTTAATAACAAAAAAAAGTATCCTTCTCCAATAAAAGAATCATAGAGATCTTGAAATTTAGTATTTTAAAACAATAATAAACTGATTACAGAACTAAATGATCCATCTTGCTCGCCTTATTATTTCCAAGGGCTATGGACTGAATCAGACTGTAATCCATAACAGATGAGATTTGAATAGAGAATTTTGCTTACAAGAGTATTTCAGTTCAGATGGGTCAACATAGACATTACAGTGAAATAACATTATGTGGTTTTTTTTTTTTTTTTTAAACAAGTGTGCACATATCAAATTTAGTATAAAATATCAACTTCATAAGTAAAATCTTCATATTTTTTCAAAAGGAGTACCTGTTCAAAGCGATAACTGTCTTCATTCTGAATCCTGATCTCATTCTGCAAGTAACCCAAGAAAAAAAAAATCAATTTATTCCAGCAAAGTTCATCCATGTTATTCAATCCATGTACTAGTGTATGTACATATTATTTCATGAAGCAATGGTGTCCGTGTTATTTCATGAGCTATGTATTATTTTGAACTATCGCTTCATTGAAAATTTCATTTTTCAGAATAGCAAAAGAACCATTGCTTCAGCATGTGTGGTAAGGATAAATAATATGAAAGCAAAGAATACCTCCAATTCATGAATGATGGCAGCCGTACGCCACCCAGATTTTGAAGGCCCTCTAAGGTCACTGAATAAGTGATCCCCAAAGTATATCACCTAAAAAATTATAAAACAATGTCTCTTTAAAGACAATGAACTTAACAAAATATAGAGATTTATAATATCCTTAAACGCTGGTGGCAATTTTAAATATTCAATCAACAATGAATCAACAATATTACTGACTTCAAAAGCAGAGCTTGTCATGTAGGATTACCTCAGGACCTTTCCACTTGGTTATTTGCAAGAAATTCTTCAGGCATCCATAGTAGTAAACCTTATTTGGAAGAAAAGCATCCACCTTAGAAAAAGCTAAAGTGTCTTTTTCCGCATCATAACAGCTACATGGAGGTTCCAGAGTGTAGTTTGGACAAACAAGAGAGGAAAAGGAAATTAAGAGGTCAATTCACAAAGAGTTCCACAAACTGAACTGCAAATAAGATCCTCTCCCTCTTGGAATAAGAACACAGAAAAATGAACCACTTATATAGAGACCAAATGCTGTCATATACCAATTCATCATGCATTGACAAAATAAATAAACCTTTCCGGTCATAACCACCCACCCCCCCCCCACCCCCCAATACACACACACACACAAAAAAAGAAGGCAACATATTGGTATAAGTACTCATGAAAGTAGTACCGAAAAGGATGCTCAGATGTGTAGAACTGTGGTTTGTTGGCTTTAGCAATCACGACATCGAAAAGTTCCCTCCAGGAGTCTTGGTGTCCCAATTCATCCTACTTAATCAGGGAAACAAGATAATTAGTGCTTTCCTAGTATTTTCCCCATCCATGTAAATGAGATGGTAAAACAATCGAATTTGTGATAGAAAATATGAGGCTCTGATGTAGAAAGAGCAATTAAATTCACTTAAATGGTCTATATAGAAGGCCAATGTAACTGATCTGAATAAAGATGTTAATAACTTTAAGTCTCCAATCAATAATCATGTGAGGTATGCTAGGAAAATGAATATGATGTGCCATATCCAATTGTGGAAGAGTTAATGTACTACTGTAGATCCATATCTACAATTTCCTAATTCTGGTAAATTTGAATCGTGTCATACAAAGATGCCGATTATCATGGTACAAAAGCAGCAAGGAGCGAAAAAAAAAATCACTTCAACCAACAGAGACATAAAAGACACATGTTTCAAGTATAAGAGAAATGGTCAAGCACAAAACTTAAGGTCCAATTAGAGGAGGGATCAAAATGCTTGTGTACAAATTTAAATTTTGAAATTTAAAAAATTCAATTTCGAATCAGCACAGAACAATATAAAATAAGGACATCACCTAAATTAGGGTACCCATGGGGGATTTAGCACAAAAAATTTGGGAGGAGGTTTTCTTCTTCAGTATCAAAATAGACCATTTATGGTGATTCTAGGATAGGAAGAAAAGACGTGAGTGCTAAAGTTGCTCAAGCATGAATCAAAAGACTAGAATCAAGAAATCATATTAATAGAAGAAATTTAATGGAATGGCAAGAGTAAAAAAGAAATGCATGACAAAGTCGTTACCAAAATCTCAAAAAGACCTTGCTATATTGGCAATAAGTAAAACAATGGCAAGAGTATCTATAGGTGTGAAAGACACCCCAAGAACTATAATTTTAAATATGGAACTTCAAAATCCAGAGTCTTGGACACTAAGAACAAACCATTAACTGCCTTACTGTCTTTTCCTTTTTCAGAAAACTAAAATATTTTCTAGAAAGTACACATCATAGTTTAACTAAAATATGACCTGTGGACCTTGTATGGTAACCCACACATGCACTGTTGAAAAGAATAAAATATTTTAAACCTTAATTGAAGGCTACACAATTTGATTTCAAGTAAAAATGGTAACGCATATCTCCTGACATGATATTTTTTACCTCCAACATGAACCGCATCCCACCATCCACAAAATAAAAAGGAGAGTTTGTCAACAAGAAAAGCTTCTTTCCGTTCTCTCTTAGCATTCTTAGGAAGCGTAGCAGCTGTCCCTAGAGTAATACAGGACGCCAAAATCTGAGTCAACGGGACAATATTCTCACTTAAGAAGTGTCAAATAACTATAAGACAACAACCAAAAAAAAAAAGTGAACAAGACAACTTACATTCTTTACAAGGTACTTCTGTGGATCAGAAAGAATTCCTCGATGTACTAAACCACTTCGATGTACATGTTGAATTGCTTGATTCACATCATGATAAACATAAGAAGCATCAAATTCCAGCTTAGCATCAACAAAATGTTGAACAATATCAGCAATAAGGCATGCCTGCGACAACAACAAAAAAACATCAGACTCAACCAGCCATGGCGTAACAAATATATGTGTGATCTGCTATAAAACAGATAACAATAACTCCTGTAAGTTTTCAACCCTATAATATATGCACCATACTATTATTGTACCACATATATATATGATGAGTTTTCTTAAATGTATGTAGTCTGTCGCCCACAAATAATTAGAGCACTACTTGTTCAGCTTCTAATATACTGTAATAGGATACAGCATGTCAGCACCACACAAGTTATATGACTAATCCAGGTAAAAGATGTTTGGGGATATTATGGGACATTTCCCACACCAAGGAAAGTTCATGGTGAAAAGTTCCTGAAGAAAAACTCAACCTTTCACCTTGCTAATCATATGTCGCTCATAAAGAGTATGACTGTTCTCATGAATACGGTTGGTCATTGTGAAATATGTAAGAACTTAATAGAACTAATATAACAAGTTTATACATCCCTTCATGATAAATTAGACAGTATATTATAAAAATTGATTAGTGAAAATGGAAAATTTTAACTGGAAAACTGAAAATACAAGAGAAAACATAATAAAAGAACCAACCTCACTAAAGCAAAAGAAGTCCATCAAACCCACTAGCCCTCGTGCTTGATCACGACCAATATGTCGGGTGCCATATAAGTTATTGATTTCTGATGGGCTAAGCTGCATTCCCATGGCAACAAAATCAAAGAGATCAGCTTACTCAATACTATTTCAAACCTCATTTGTTTGAACAATTTTGGTATATTTACACTACCATGGCCAGGCCTAAATCCATTAAGTATGCAGAATCACATGTACCAAACAAATCATGCAGTTCAGATAAACAGACGAAAAATTATAAAATTTATTAAACTTTATTGTGCATGTAGTCAAGACTCAATTGCCAATGAAATCTAAGTTCATGCACACAAAACAATGGAATACTAAGACCGAACTGATTGATCTCCAAAAACCATTACGTAATATCCTAGAGAGAGAGAGAGAGAGAGAGAGAGAGAGCCAGCTTAAATTGAGTGAAACCAAAATTGCAATCAAACCAAATTCCACATTCAAGTAAATCAAGCACTACTGCACTGCACTAGAGAAAAATTCACATCTTCGATAATCAGGTACTTTGAATACAACTCATAAAAAGTCCACCATTCACACTATGTTCGAACTCTTTCCCAGTCCCCTTATTCAATTTCTGGGGGGGGGGGGGGTAAGTTTTCACTTAGAATTTGGATATTTGTAATTCTATAGTCCAGTATATCCATAATTTTACCACAGAACTTAAATTATCATAGTCTCTATTATATGCTTGATAACTACAGTAAAACAATGTTGGTAAAGCATCTATTTTGAAAATGTCACAAAAATCACTGATTTGCATAAAATTCTATGTATGCCAATGTTTTATATCCAATAGTTGCACTTCATATAGATGGCAATGATCATACTGTTTTACATCAATAAGAAAATTCAGTTCCTTTTTGAAACTAAAATATGTCTTCCCCATCAATTCAGAGCGAGGAGAGAAATCTGTTATACAGAAATTTATATGTTCTACAGGGAATTAAACAGAAAGTACAACATTTAAAAGAAAAAAGATGCAAACTATACCTTTTGCCTGCCAAAATAGCATCCACCAGGCTCAATTGATCCAAAGAAATCCAGCTTAATAAGGCAACCTTTTAACTTGTCATAGTACAGCCCTCTTATTGGGAATGAGTTATCATATTTGAAACCCAAGCAACTATCAGGATATTTACGCTGAAAACCAACAAATAAAAAAAAAACACCAAAGATCTCTACTCAAGATATGCACAGTTGAACTTGATACACATTAAATCTTCTCCATTGATACACTGTGAACAAACCTCATTAACCAAATGCTCTTTGGCCAGATCATATATCAAGCTTTGTAAATTGGCAGAGTAGTGTGCCAATGTGTAGTCATAGTCGAACCCGTACACTTGTATCTTGTCCAGTCTCAAGTTCTTATTAACATATATGCCTAAAATTCCAATAAAAGTAGCATTGGTTTAGAAATCATAAATTAGACTTGGTAAACAAATTATTCCAGCTAGAAAATGTTGACTTTTCAGCTAAGGAAACAAAAGAAATGGCAAATGCTTGTAACCTTCAGGATCTAGTTTAGGCATTTCTTTCAGTGCATCTGGTACTTTGAGAAACCTCTCTTTTGCAGCGTTAAATGCTTTCCGAATCTTGGCAATTTCATCCTGCAAAATCGGGGTTCCTCCTTCTTCCAATTTCACCACGCATTGCTCTGTTGTGGAAACCGTACTAAACCCTCTGTCGATGTTTCTTTGAACCCCTAAAAAATTCAGACACATCCCAATTTATTCATAGATACATACTTGATATTGTTCTCCCTACTTTGCGTTTTTAGATGATCCCACTAAGATTGCCAAAACAAGTTTGTATTTATCTTCGAAGCTACTAACTGTCCAATACTATACATTTTCAATGCAATGTACTACATAGTACTTGTTTACATCTAAACAAATGCATTCCATATAAAAAAAGTTCCAAAAAATGTCGAATTAATGATAAACCACAACAGCATTTGGCCCAACAGAAACAAGGGACTCGAAAACAAGCATCAGCAATAACTCACTAAATTACAAGTTAATCTTCTAAATCACCAATTTCAAAAACCCATCAAATATCACCATCACTTCCACACATGTCTAGATACATAAAATTTGAAAAACAACTTCATATTTCACAGACCTGCCACGCATCCAGAATGCGCAAGGTTTGTCCTCTGCGACTGCAAATCAGAAAAAGAAAAAAACAATTAGAAACTCAAAAATCCAAGTGCCCAATAAATCTAAATACAAATACACATTCGATGCATATGTATATACACAGATTCAATCACAATCCTCCATCTTAAGTCCAATACTCGTTACATTAAAACGTGTATGCACTTGAAGATTACATAAAAGAAAAGGAAACACGAAATTCTTCTACGAACGGCTGAATTACCAGACTAGAAGAACCAATTGCAAAAAGCCTACTGCGAAAAGAGGCCATAACTAAATTCGAGGTCTAGTGTTTGGGATTGAATTAAACTGAATACTTTTTCTCATTCGATTACATTAAATCGACGAATTGGGGCTAAAATTACAGAATTTTGTTGGGTTGGGACTTGAAGTGTATCAAAATGGCAGGACCATGTTTGTGTAGCCGCCACTTTCGACCCTGTAATACTCTTCCCACTGCTAAATCATATAAACCCACTGGAATCTTTTTTTTTCTTATACAATAACACTTGGTCAAATTGAAATATTCATATTTTATATAGATATATATTAATTTTCTTTTCTTTTTTTTTTTCCTCATATTTTTCAAACTTTTAGGAAAAAAAAATTCACAAAAAATAATATATATATATATATATATATATATATGTATTAACTTATTAAATTTTCAATTTTTTTTTTTTAATTCTGAGTTTTAAACATAATTTTCTAATGGGTTTGGAATGAGTTCGATGAGAGTATCATTTTGATATATAAGTTGATAATTTATATTACACTTCTAGTCATCTTCTCCGATGGGGCTCATGGACTGCAAGAGAGGCTCCCAAACGCATTTTTTTTCTTTTAAGTATTAATTTTATTTCTTTAAATATATATATATATATATATATATATATATATATATATATATCTTTTTATTTTTTATTTTTTTTACCACTCAACTTTGTAGCTCAATTTAGAATTTGGGGTACATATGTGTTTCACGTGAGATTGGGTACGTGACATTCAGATGAACGATATACAAATTACTGAATATTCATACACAAAATACAGAAGAATTTTCATGAACCAAGTTTGGGTGACATTTAAATCAGGTCACATGATGCCAATCCTCGTGCCCCTCGTGGCTACCTAAAATATATATCTACATTTTGTACTTATTGGTACCAATGGCATATGATGTTTTATCTTAAAAATGTGATGCATTTATAATCCCAATAACTTGATACAATATGATGACTATAAATGTGGCACTAGAGCGTGTAGCCAACCGCATTCCAATATTCACTCAAAAGAAGTTGAGAAGAATAATGGCGGGAACAGGTGAAGCAAAGCATTTTGTGGCAGTGCACGGCGTTGGCCACGGCTCTTGGGTTTATTACAAGCTTAAGCCGCGAATGGAGGCGGCCGGTTACCGGTTCACCGCCGTTAGCCTGGCGGCAGCCGGCAACAATGCGAAGAAGCTAGAAGAGGTTCGGAGTTTGCATGATTACACGACTCCGTTGCTAGAGGTTCTGGGGTCGGTTCCGGAGGACGAGAAGGTCATTCTCATCGGACACAGCGGAGGCGGCTTCCCTGCCGCCTACGCCATGGAGAAGTATCCTCACAAGATTGCTGTCGCTGTTTTCTTGAATGCTTTGATGCCTGATTCCAAAAATAGGCCATCCTATGTCATTGAAGAGGTATATTTATATATAATTGTGAGAATGGATAAATTTAGATATATCTTGTTAAATGTTTTTTGAAAAGTATCTTGCGAGGACCCCACCAGAAGCATGGATGGACACGCAGTTTCCAACGTATGGTGATCCCCCAATTACAGCATTGGTTGTGGGACCAAAGTTCATATCTGAGTCCCTCTACAACCTATCTCCTGCGGAGGTAAGTCTATTTAATTACAATCTATATTCATCTTCTATTTCAAGATAAAATTAAGCATGTTGTTATGGGACAGGATCAAGCACTTGGGCATCTGTCAGTGAGGGCAGGCTCATTGTTTATGGAAGATTTGGCGACAATGGACAAGTTCTCAGATGACAAGTTCGGATCAGTTCCTCGAGTCTATGTCATCGCTGCTGATGACAAAACAATACCACCTGAGTTTCAAAGATGGTTGATTGAGAACAATCCTGTGGTGGAGGTCAAAGAGATCAAAGGTGCTGATCACATGCCCATGTTTACCCAGCCAGATCAACTTGCCAAATCTTTGGCTGACATTGCTCTTAAGCATGCCTAAATTTATCTACTTTATATTTCTTATGTTTGATGATCGATTTGCTAAATTTGTCGTCAATATTATTTTAAGCTAATGAATTTTGTGTGTTTAACGAATTGAATCATGTCCATTCATGCATATTGAGAAAGAAAGATAGGGAGAGATACGACGCTCATCTGTATATTTTCACCTGAAACTTCGTAAAGGTTGTATTGTCTTTGTCTGGACAACTAGAAACTTACATTATTATATCCTCATTAAAGATAAAAGAGTTTATTAATTTCGAACATCAATTTTTTTGGACTTTAACTTTTCGAACTTCGTGAATTTTGTTCAATTTCAACCCGAGTTCCTTAAATAAGTCGAAATCGCACGTGAACCCTCAATTTCAGGCTTTTCGGGCTCAATTTGCTGGTTTAACTTTTAATTTCTAATTTTATTTTTTTAATTAAAAATGGAAAAAAAAAAAGTGAACTACGAGCAACATCAAGCTTTGTCTTAAAAAAATTGAAAAAGAATTTAAAAGAAAAACAAAAATAAAAATTTTGAAAAAACCAAGCAAAATTAAAAAATAGAAAAAAGATGACTGCGAACTGTGGTGTGGACGAGGAGACAGCAGCGTCGATTGGTCGGTAAAAGGAGGCGGCAAAGGAAAAGGGCGAAGAGCAGCAACGGGTAGGGCGGCTGCGAGACTCGCTTGGAATATGGAAGCAGATTCGCCGGAAAGAGAGGTAGAGATTGGCGAAACTCACCGGAGAGGGCGGCGGCAAGACTCACTTGGAATATTACTTACAGTCAAGGATGAAAATATCGATTTCAGTGGAAATATCAATACCATGATTTTACGGAAATATCGGTGAATATATCGATTTCGATGGAAATTTCGGACATCTTAAAAAAGAAAATGGAAACTTTGTGAAAAAAATTGGAAAATATATCTAATAGCTTACAAAATATTATAACTAACATTAATACATGACAAAAACTTATGTGCACCAGTTGCACCACACCTTTATGTTATAAATGTAGTACTTTTATGTTATAAATGTAACACCTTTATGCATGTTCATTTTAAAATATACAAATATTTGTACATAAAGGTCTTTTGTGCAACTCTGTGCACCAGTTGCACGGAAGTGTTACTCTTAATACATATATTGAACTTAAAATTTCAAATAAAATGATATATTTACAACAAGATTAAGTTAGTATTAGTAAACGACTATTTCTAAAAAATTAAGTCACTTATTAAAATTTTCAAACACTATATTAATATCTAATATATTTTTTTCTCTTGAATTTTTACTTATGTGAGTTTTTCTTATACAATATCTATACTATATATAAAAAGAAAGAAGTTGACAAATTTTACAAATTTGCCATTTTCCCTCCCAAACTATCAACCAATAGAAAAAAAGAAAAAAAACTAAATAACTTTTAAGTATCTTATAGAATAAGCTTCACATATATATCTTACACAATAAACTATCTTATAATTTATATATAGGAATAGATATGAAACAAAAAAAAACAAAAAAAAAGCTATCTTAAATAATTAAATTTATATAATTAAATTTTGAAAATAATGAAATTTGAACATTGTCAAAAATTAAAATTTTGCAAATTACTTTATAGTTTTAATATATAAATGTGGAAAATAGTTTTAAAATCTAAATTTCATTTATGAAGGGTTGTAAAATCTTTAAAAGTTTGCAACTATTATAAAAAATATTGAAATAATAATAAAATCCGAAATTAATAATAATAATAATAATAATAATAATAATAATAATAATAATAATAATAATAATAATAATAATAATAATAAGAAGGTTGTGAGATTAAGTCTAACAATCTTAAATCAACAAATAAAATTTAAAATTTGATTCAAATATATATGTAATATTAATTGTGTAAGATATAAAAATAAATAAATTGAATAAATCTTTTTAAATAAAAATAATAAAAATATTCGATAAAATTTATTCAAAATTATTTCAAACAAATAGATATAATTAATCTAAAAATTGTTTTAAAAAACTATAATATGTTCCAAAAAATCTGAAAAAATGGTTTCAAAAATTTAAGAAATATTGTTTTAAAATTTAAAATTAATTTGAAACCTAAATTTATAAATATAAATATAAATTTTTTTGGAATAAATATAATGCTTTTTGAACAAATCCATCTAAAAACAATGCAGAAAATTATTTGTAAATTCTAAAAATAATTATAAGATATAAAGGAACAAAAATATGAACAAAACATATTAGTAAGTATAATTAATCACTTCTTAATTATTCAGAAATTAAACTCTCAAACACAAAACTATTATTATATTATGTTCAATTTTATTTTCATATTTAATTGTTGAATATTGATATTATCAATAAAAAAAATATTGATTTTTACAAATTTCGAAATAATAAGATGCCATAAATAACCTTTTAATATAACAATTTTATTATATTATTGCAAATCATATATATTGTTATAATACATAATAAACCGCGCATCACGCGGGAGTACTACTAGTTTTTATAATTACAGCCTAACATTGATATTGATATTTTATATAAATTTACTATATTATATTTTCACTTAAGATAAGATTGTAAATGCATTTTAAAATTTCATCTTCTCTAATTTTATTTGTTCTAATTTATATATCATAAATTAGATAAGATTAATGCAATATATCTGCAATTTTACAGTAATATATCATAAATTAGACAATATTAATGCCACTAATAGATTTTAAAAAAAAAATCAAAATTTTCAAAAATTAAACCAACATTTTTACGGCCGATATATTACCGATATATCATCGACATATCATCGAAATTAAGTCATTTTGGCCGATATTGATATAAAAACCGATATTTTCAGATATATCACCAATATTTCGGCGATATTTTAACGAAATTTTCCTATACGCCGTTTTCTTGCCGAAATATCGCTATTTTTTCATCCATGCTTACAACATCATTCTAGGGTTTGTCTGCTTCTGGGAGATTTCAATTGATACTCTAATTCTGCTATGAGCCCGTTGAATCTGTGTTATTCAAGGATGGCACTTTCGAACTTCACAAATCTGGGAGAAGATTAGGTTATCTTAATTTTTTTCATTTTTTTTTTCATGTTATATATTTATTTATTTATTTTGGTTACTAATTTTAAAAAATTTATTTTTCATTTTTCTGTACTTAATCTTATGTGGCACGATGAGGTGTAAATTTAATGCCAACATGGATACCAATTGTATTAAAATTTTACACATAGATGACAATGGGAAAAATTGGGTCCAATAAGTCTGAAATTAAGGGCTCGTGTATGATTCACATGCAATTTCGACCCACTTGAGCGATGCGCGCTCAAATTGGACAAAATTCACAACGCCTAGAAAGATAAAATCCTAAATTACCAATTCGAAAAATTAATGTAGGTGTAATTGCTGGACCACCTAAGTTATTATGCAATTTAAGTAATAAACTCAAAATAAAATAAAAAAAACCAGTAGAGAATTCACCATCAGGAACCCTCAAAACTAGAGAGAAGTCAAAAAAACAATCGTGAAGAAACTTAGGCGAAGTACAAAATAATTGATGAACATGCATATAAAATTAGAGAGGAAGATTTTTCTTTTTCTTTTTTACTTGAATTAATCGTTAAACGCTGATCTAAACGCTACGTAGCACCAAAATTGAATCATATATATAAAAGGATGGTTTGCACTCTCCTGGTGCTAACACTTAGCACCCTTCAAAGATGCCACATCAACCTCTCCAAGCTTTTTATGCAAAATATGTTCTTTTCTAATCTCTCTCCTACCTTTCCATCTCTCATACCTTTCCAACATTTAAGAGAACCGAATTGCAAGAACGGAAGAAAATGGTAAAGTTTCATATTATAATTTGGTTTTGATTCCATCTTTTTACTATCCAGGTTTTTCATTCTCTATATATTGACTTTAAGAGCAATGTGTACTTATCTATACATTTCAAGTTGGGTCAAAATATAAAAAATATTCATTCAAAATCTCTACATATATCTATAATTAAACTACAACCAAAAGGAAAAAATTAATCACCAATGACAATTTCAATTACATATCCATAAATCTCACTGAATATTTATTGAATCAAGCTTGTAGAAACAAAGTAATTCTATTAATGAAAAATCAATAACAAAATACTATTTTTAGGATGGGTGCAAACAATATCAAATAAATTTATAGCAAATGAAATAATCAACATGATCAATAGACATAATATAATTAAAATCTAAAAAATAATGAATAAGTACAAAATCATATATTGAACTCACCTTCACTTCAAATTAAATATATATATATATATATATATATATATATATATATCATATCAATCCCGTGCATAAATATTCATTCAAAATCTCTACATATATCTATAATTAAACTACAACCAAAAGAGAAAAATTAATCGTCAATGACAATTTCAATTTCAATCACATATCCATAAATCTCACTGAATATTTATTGAATCAAACTTGTAGAAACAAAGTAATCTATACTATTAGAATCAAACTTGTAGAAACAAAGTAATCTATACTATACTAATAGCAGGTAAGTTGGAAAAATTTACTGTATTGTCATTTTCCCCCTAAAAAATGTCACATCATTATGTTGACTGTGTAAATAATTTTTTTTAATGTCATTTTGATTTTTTAAATAATTTTGAATCAGGCTTCCTCTTCAAGCCATTTGAATGAGGCTTCCTCTCCAAGTCATTGTACTATATAAGTTCTAAGTGATTGATTAGAATACACATTGAACAATTGAGCAAGAAAAATAAATAATGAAAGATGAACATTAAGCTTAAAATAAGAAGATTAGTGGGCCTCAAAATGTCAAAATAAGAAGAAAAATTAGAGATGTAAGTCATCATCTACATATCAACTAAAGAATTAAAATGAAGAAATAAATAAAGAAAAAATGGGAGCATGAAATGCACGAAAATGAAGCTACTCTTTGCTGATTAAATGATGATAAAGATTCACGATTCGTAGTTTATAAAATATTTTCAAAAGAGTTGAAACTCCTGACGGTATTGGTGAGCTATCATATTACAATAAAAAGAAATATAAAAATATCAGATACTCCATTGCAAATGAAAGAATGAAGAAAGAGAGAGGACAAAAATCAAATTTGAAGAAAAAAGAAATTAGATCTCAATAAAAGAATGAAAGAAAGAAAAAGAAGTAGAAGATGAGGGGAGAAGAGAATGTGAGAATGAAGATGAAGCCGCCACTGTTTAGGAAGAATGGAGATCTGCAGAAGGAATGAAGATTAGGAAGAATGGAGATTTGCAGAAGGAATGAAGATTATGGTAATTGTGTATACTTATTTAATGGGTAGTGAAGAAATTTATTGGGTCAATTATAATAAAGGGGTCTTATAATAGCTATTAAAAAATTAATTCTTAAAAAATATAAATATCAACAAATAAGAATATAAGATCTTTAAAAATATTTAATAATAATAATGATAATACTAATGGGCTTTTTTTTTTTCTAATTTTGTCGAAATCAATAGAAAGATTTAAATAATCTTATAATTTTTTTTTGTTTGGATGCAATAAAAAACTGTTAATAAATTCGAAGTTTGTTTAATACTATTTTAAAATTTATTTAAAAATATAAAAATAAATTGAATTAGCAATAAATATTTAAATAGTAATTCAAATTTGGAATAACTACCGTTATTATATCTTCAAAACGCTTATAATTAGTTAAATTGTATTATCAAATATATGATATAAACAACATATTATATGACAATATATGATATAAACCACATATTATATGGCAAAACGCGCGGGTACACTGCTAGTTGTCATAAAATGGGTTCACAATGAAAGTGAGGGATTATAAATTCATATATATTCAAACATCAATAATGAAAGTGAGGGATTATAAATTCATATATATTCAAACATCAATAATAGATTCAGTACAATGAATTTCAAATTCTTCCTCAAATCCACCTATCCAAACACAACCTTAAAGTCCATGAGATCGGCTGACAAGAGATACGTTAAAATTTTCTTTAGTAGAAACCCTTCGACTCGACTGATAGTTTTGCAACATTTCTTAAAGGTGATAGATACTTAAGGTCATATGTAGTCTCGGATCCTGAAATAATTAGTTACGTACACAATGAAATTTTAATCCTAATCTAATTATGATTCTTTTCCAATATGAAATCTACTCTAATTAAGATCCATAATCTTTGATCTAATCAGTCATAGTAGGATTCCAAATTCCATCAAATTAATTAAGAATTATAACCTTATAATTGTAATTAAATGTGTGCAAGAGAAAAAATCAAGAATTAAAGCTAAAATAAAAATAAAAAATAAAAAAAAAAATTAAGCCAAAATAAAAAACCTAAGTCATAATAAAAATGTAAATCAAGAATTAAGCCATGAAAAAGAAAAAGTTGGAATCAAAGTATTTGGTGTCTCAGTGTGTTAAATAAGTAACCAAATAAAGATCCCAACAAAACTGAAACAAAACAAAAAAAAGTCAGAATCAAAGTATTTGGTGTCTTAGTGTGTTAAATAAGTAACCAAATAAAGATCCCAACAAAGCTGAAACAAAACAACAATTACAACAGCCACGGCAACGGCCACAGATGAAACAACTACGACAGCCACTGCAACGGCCATCGGACAACAAAGCTGGAACAACTACAACAGCCACTACAACGGCCACCATACTGCTGGCCACCAGACTACTATCATTACTATCATTGATATAGTTGATCACTTCTATGGGTCCAACTTTAAAAAAGATTTTCCCAACCATCTTAATGCACCACCGCTGGAAATTAAACAGATCCCTAATTAAATTTAGGTCGAATAAAATCCGTATTTTCGAACGATTAAATCTATTCAAAGTTAAAAGAAACAAGAAGAAGTATACCTTTAACTTTTTTTGACCGATATCCAACCGTTGAATCCACAAATTGCTGAGTATTCTATAAAAAAAAAAAAAAAAATCAAAGAAAACCAAATAAATCTCTCTATTTGTATTTTCTTTTTTCTCTGATGTTGGTGTGATTAAGAGATGAGAGATTTATTAGATTTATTTTATAGTTGAAATTTTAGTTATGATTCTTTTTCAACAAGATATCTAATTCAACTATGATTTTTTTCCAATAAGAAATCTAATCTAATTAAACTTCATAATCTTTAATTTAATTAGTCTCATCCAACTAGGATTCCAAATCACATCTTAATTATGATTCTTAATACATGAAACTTATCTACAATTAAAAAAAATTAAATAAATACATGAAACTTATCAACAATTAAAAAATAGATTCGTGAGATTACTCGATAAATATCATGTACATGAAACTTATCTGTAATTAAAACTTATCTGCAATTAAAAAAAATAAAATATCGTGTCTACAATTAAAAAATAGATTCGTGAGATTACTCGATAAATATCACATACATAAAACTTATCTACAATTAAAAAATAGATGATAAAACATATTTGCAATTAAAAAAATAAATATCACGCCTAAGTAGTACGTAAAAAACAAAAAAAATTAAGCTATGTAAAAAAACAAAAAAAAAAAAAAAAATTACGTACGGAAAAAAACAAAAAAAAAAGCAAATATAAGCATAAAAAAAGAAAAAAGAAAAAAAATCACGGAACGGAACTTTAAACATACGTGTGTTGCGTTGCGCAGGTGTTGCCACATAAGCCAACGGAACTTAAAACATACGTGTGTTACCACATAAGAACTTATAACATGCGGAACTTTAAAACATGAACTTAAAACATAAGAACTTATAACATGTGGAACTTAAAACATACGTGTGTGTTGCACATAAGAACTTATAACTTTAAAACATAAGAACTTATAACATGTGGAACTTAAAACATACGTGTGTTGCCACATAAGAACTTAAAACATGGAACTTTAAAACATGAACTTAAAACATAAGAACTTATAACATGTGGAACTTAAAACATACGTGTGTTGCACATAAGAACTTATAACTTTAAAACATGAACTTAAAACATAAGAACTTATAACATGTGGAACTTAAAACATACGTGTGTTGCCACATAAGAACTTAAAACATGTGGAACTTAAAACATACGTGTGTGTTGCCACATAAACCAGATATATTAAAAAACATTTGTAAGGGCTCACATATATACCATATATCGGGTCTTTAACATGTTTTTAATAATTAAACATTTGTAAAGGTCCCAATATATGATCTTTAACATGTTTTTAATAATTAAAAAACATTTGTAAGGGCTCACATATATACCATATATCGGGTCTTTAACATGTTTTTAATAATTAAACATTTGTAAAGGCCCCAATATATGATCTTTAACATGTTTTTAATAATTAAACATTTGTAAAGGCCCACGTATATACCACATATCGGGGTTGTCGCCACATATATACCACATATATGGGCCGTCGCCACATATACCATATATTGGGGCTTATATATCGGGGTTGTCGCCACATATACCATATATCGGGGTTGTCGCCACATAAGAACGTGTGTTGCCCATCGCCACATAAGAACCACACAACCCAAATTGGCTCATAAGAAGTTTCTTGTCGCCACATAAGAACCACAACCCAAATTGGCTCATAAGAAGTTTCATATCCTTATCTTTAACATGTTTAATTAACCCAAATTGGCTCATAAGAAGTTTCTTATCATATCCTTATCTTTAACATGTTTTTAATAATTAAACATTTGTAAAGGCCCACATATATAAGAAGTTTCTTTAACATGTTTTTAATATTAAACATTTGTAAAGGCCCACATGTTTTTAATAATTAAACATTTGTAAAGGCCCACATATATAAGAAGTTTCTTTAACATGTTTTTAATATTAAACATTTGTAAAGGCCCACATATATAAGAAGTTTCTTATCATATCCTTATCTTTAACATGTTTTTAATAATTAAACATTTGTAAAGGCCCACATATATACCATATATCGGGTCGTCCCCGCCTAGACCCACCTTTGAGATAAAAAAAATATATTTTGGTAAATTAAAAAAAAACTATTTTGATAAATTATATAGAATTAATTTATTTATTTAGAGTGCAGTACTATAAA
This sequence comes from Scutellaria galericulata, assembly GCA_946896805.1. NCBI lineage: Eukaryota > Viridiplantae > Streptophyta > Magnoliopsida > Lamiales > Lamiaceae > Scutellaria > Scutellaria galericulata. The sequence continues at coordinate 18,778,199 of OX335790.1, forward strand.
TTTTTGAGGTGAGGTGATTTTTTCTATTCAATTTAAAATAGACACAAAAATAATTTAGAGAAAAAAAAATCATTTTGGTAAATTATATAGAATTAATTTATTTAGGGTGCAGTACTATAAATATTTTTGATATTTTTGAGTTGAGGTGACTTTTTCTATTCAATTTAAAATAGACACAAAAATAATTTAGAGAAAAAAAATTATTTTAGTAAATTATATAGAATTAATTTATTTAGGGTGCAGTACTATAAATATTTTTGATATTTTTGAGTTGAGGTGACTTTTTCTATTCAATTTAAAATAGAAACAAAAATAATTTGGAGAAAAAAAATTGTTTTAGTAAATTATATAGAATTAATTTATTTAGGGTGCAGTACTATAAATATAAATATTGAGTTGAGGTGACTTTTTCTATTCAATTTAAAATAGACACAAAAAAATAGAAATTAAATGTGTGCAAGAGAAAAAAAATCAAGAATTAAGCTAAAATAAAAACGAAAAATTAAAATAAAAATCCAAAAATTAAAACCAAAAATTAAGTCATAATAAAAATGTAAATCAAGAATTAAGCCATGAAAAAGAAAAAGAGTCGAATTTTGTAGTTTCAAAGTCGTAATCAAAGTATTTGGTGTCTCAGTTTCACTATCCGCCTCCGCCTCTCCCTAGTGTGTTAAATAAGAAACCAAAGAAAGATCCCAACAAAGCTGGAACAAACAAAGATGGAACAACAATTACAACAGCCACGACAACGGCCACAGATGAAACAACTACGACAGCCACTGCAACGGCCACCGGACAACAAAGCTGGAACAACTACAACAGCCACTACAACGGCCACCATACTGCTGGCCACCAGACTACTAGCATTAGTATCAATGATATAGTTGATCACTTCCATGGGTCCAACTTTAACAATGAATTTCCAAACCATCTTAGTGCACCACTGCTGGAAATTAAACGAATCCCCAATTAAATTTAGGTCGAATAAAATTCATATTTTCGAACTATTAAATCTATTCAAAGTTAAAAGAAATAAGAAGAAATATACCTTTAACTTTTTTTAACCGATATCCAACCGTTGAATCCACGAATTGCTGAATATTTAAAAAAAAAAAAAAAGAAATCAAAGAAAACCAAATATTTCTCCCTCTACGTGTATTTTCTTTTTTCTCTGATGTTGGCGTGATTGAGAGATGTTGGCGTGATTGAGAGATGAAAGATTTATTACATTTATTTTATAGTTGAAATTTTAGGTTGTGATTCTTTTTCAACAAGATATCTAATTCAACTATAATTTTTTTACAATAAGAAATCTAATCTAATTAAAATTCATAATCTTTAATTTAATTAGTCTCATCCAACCAGGATTCCAAATCGCATCTTAATTATGATTCTTCTCCAATAATTAAGATTAATTGGAATCCTAGTTGGATGAGACTAATTAAATTAAAGATTATGAATTTTAATTAGATTAGATTTCTTATTGGAAAAAAAATCATAGTTGAATTAGATATCTTGTTGAAAAAGAATCACAACCTAAAATTTCAACTATAAAATAAATCTAATAAATCTATCATCTCTCAATCACGCCAACATCAGAGAAAAAAAAAAGTACACGTAGAGAGAGAAATATTTGGTTTTCTTTGATTTTTTTTTTTTTTTTTTTTATAGAATATTCAGCAATTCGTGGATTCAACGGTTGGATATTGGTAAAAAAAAGTTAAAGGTATACTTCTTCTTATTTCTTTTAACTTTGAATTTTTTTTAAATTTTGAATAGATTTAATCGTTCGAAAATACGGATTGTATTCGACCTAAATTTAATTGGGGATCCGTTTAATTTCCCGCAGTGGTGCACTAAGATGGTTTGGAAATTCATTGTTAAAGTTGGACCCATAGAAGTGATCAACTATATCAATGATAGTAATGATCGTAGTCTGGTGGCCAGCAGTATGGTGGCCGTTGTAGTGGCTGTTGTAGTTGTTCCAACTTTGCTGTCCAATGGCCATTGCAGTGGCTGTCGTAGTTGTTTCATCTGTGGCCGTTGTCGTGGCTGTTGTAATTGTTGTTTTGTTCCAGCTTTGTTGGGATCTTTATTTGGTTACTTATTTAACACACTGGGGAGAGGGAGAGGGACAGGTTACTTATTTAACACACTAGGGATAGGGAGAGGAGGGAACACACGAGGGAGAGGGAGGGGAGAGGACACACGAGGAAGAAAGAGATGGACACTAAGGCGGAGATGAATAGTGTAACTGAGACACTTTGATTCCGACTTTTTGATTTTTTCTCTTGCAGCACACATTTAATTTTATTTTAAATTGAATAGAAAAAGTCACCCCACCTCCACCCTAAATAAATTAATTCTATATAATTTACCAAAAGAATTTTTTTTTTTCTCTAAAGTATTTTTGTGTCTATTTTAAATTGAATAGAAAAAAATCACCTTACCCCAAATAGGATGAGAAAATATTTAAGCAAGCCAAAACATAACAGAACGGTTTTGATTGTCAAATTGACTGAAATACCCTAAATGAAATGAGTTACAATCCTCACATAATACAAATATTATACATATGTGCGCAAGTCATATAAACACATATATACATACAGGGGACCGCTTGCATTTCAGTAAGGGTGTTTTTGTCAAATAACCATTTTTCCCACTTTCTTTTACTAAAAAAAACGTTTTTGTATCAATTATCACTACCAAAATGAAAACGATAAATATAATTATACAGAATCGACAAATAAGTAGGTTTTACCTTACAGTTTTGTGCAGCTTGGTACTTAGTCACCTGAACAAGATACTTCTGGCAATCACTTGGTGCTTCTTTCTGTATATTTCTAAATCTTTCAGTTGAGAGAGTTAGCATCTGCATGAATAAATGTTGCACGTCTAGATATGAACATAATCAAGCCAATTCTAAAATGCATATTGATTGTGTTGAACTTACTAGAGCTCTGACTCTTTTTCTGCAAAGATAAAGAGCAATAGCTCTTCCAAGCTTTGAAGTGGCTCCAGTGAGAAAAACTTCTGTCACATTATCCGGGATTTCGTTGAGAATAACTGCTGCTGTTAGTGTGTTACCATGCACCACACGAACCCGAAGATTCGGATTTTTGTTCACAAAGAGTGTTCCACCTCCATTCAAGGCCTCATTCTACATTGAGATCAATCCAAGTAAGTACTCTACTTTGATCTACATTGTTCTGTAACTAGGACGGGAAAATTGCAAATTTAGAACAATAACTTTTAAATTTGAGCCAATTCAAGACAATTTCGGGAAAAAATGCATATGCAGTGCATGTGACCCTTCAATTTCGGACTTTTTCCGAAAACTTGATTCGGTTTGAGCAAGAATCGAATCAATTTTTTAAAAGCCCAAAAAATTGAGCATCACGTGCTCTAATTTGTCCTAAATTAACCAAAATAAAAAAGTTATTGCTCTAATTTTAGGGTCTTATATGACCAGAAGTTATTGTCCTAAAATTGGAATTTTCTGAATTGTAATGACTATGAAAACGATAGATTGAAGAACCTTATTCAAAGCAGCAAGGCTAATGACTTTGACTCCCAATCTGTTAGCTCTAAGAATAGCCTCTTCAATTTGTTTATTGATCCCATCTGCACCAAATGGCAAGAAATACTGCAAAATAGACACAAATCTTGAATCACTATGTATTGCAAAATTGGCTAGCTAACTCATCTAGTTCATTTTTACAAGCTAATCAAACCTGAAAACCGAACCAGGGTACAACCCAGGTTTGGTGCAAACGACCCCTGAGAGTGTAAAAGGAATTCAAGAAAGCTTTGGACTTGGCCCACATGAGTAGCATCACCATGAAAGTAGCAGGCAAGATTGGGATCAAGTAAATCCTAGCATAGTAAGGCAATGCTGCTATTGATCGATTCATAAATGGCGCGTGCAAAGCTGATGACATGTCGACTACGTGGGCTAAGAACACGAAATCGGGCACTTTCCCATTTTTACCTGCATTTTCAAGAATCATGCTATGTGATCAACTTGATGATCTCCATTCAAAAAAATTAATTCTTGATTAAGTTTTTTTATTAGCTAACCTGAATCCAAACAATTTTTCTTGTGCATTTTCCATGATTTTTTGTTCAATGTGTTCCCTAATGCATCAAAAAGAGGCATGAAAAGGCAGTAATTTGTCCCCATTTCAGCATGATGGAGACTATGATACCTGCAGATTTCAGTGTAAATAAATCAGATTTTAAGTATAATACTAATTAATTGGATTTTTCTGTGTTCAAACTAAAACTTCGACCAATAAATTTTCTACCAAAAAGAGAAAAAATAGCCTCGGATACTTTAATGATTTAGATGTGTGTATAGAGACGCTATAAGGCCATTATATGTCTTGTCAAACTATATATCATAGATTCAAATGAATGCTTCTAACCTACTCGACCAATACAAATTCGACACGACAATATAATTCAAACAACCCCACAATATTAAAAGGTAAAAGTTATTATACCCGAAAACAGAAATTTTTTCGTATTAAATTATAACAATAAATTTACCGAATAAATTTATTAGTTGGTTGTTCTTATGGAGGATTAATATTAAGCTAGGACTTACGTCGGAGTATGAATGATATATTTAAGAAATGGGATCGCTTCAAATATCTGATAGGGGACAATTTCGACATTTGAATGGCCTAAACATCTCAGAAAATCGAAGATCAGAACGTAGCCATAGATTAAGATCAACGATCCGTATCCGATCAAGAACGAGCCAATCATCAGTGTCGCAATCACAATAGTCATCACAAGGTGTTCCAAGAATGTGCCATGTCCAGCTACAAAATCAAATTAATTAATGTGAATTGACTTACCAAGAAATTGTGTGCTTATTGAAATGACTACACTTTTACAAAGTTGGTCAAAGAATTTTAAGTACAAAAAAATTAATAGCATTAATTAATTTAATTTAATTTACCTGTATAAGCCTGAGGTACAGCTGATGAATGGTGAAGAGAATGGTAGTGGAAAAAAGAGTCTCTCCATGGAAGAATTTGTGTGTAATGTAGAAAAGAGGCTCTGAAATTGCTATGTGGAGAATTATTGCAGATATTATGCCATTTTTGTTCCACGTAGGAAGTGTTTCATTGGTGGGAAACGTGTAGAACACCAGAAATGCTACTATAGCTTGTAGTAAAATGAAATTATCCCTGATTTTAATTCCAAAAAAAAAAATTATGATCAAATCAAAGGGTAAATTGATGCTTGGGAAATTAAATAAAGTGTTTATGTATATATACCAATGCCATTCTTGATCAATCTGCTCGAAATCAACTCCTTTTTTTTTACTATAATTCGATTTCGAGTAAGAAAGAGCATGTTGCTGTAAGAAGTCCATACTTGGTATACTATGGGTCTTATCATGGACAAAATGAAGATATGAATACACCAAGAGTGTTTGATGGTTGTTGTCTCTTCTTCATATCTTGAATACAATTCTTTTGCAAGAAAAATCCCATAAATAGCATACTGTTTCAAGAAAACATCAAGAAGATCATTTTATCAAAAATCCCACTACAAATAAACAATCACACAAAAAAAATATATATATATTTGCATGGGAATAATTGTGTACCTTGTAACTACCCAAGAACTCCCATGGCCAAGCATACAAAGGTGGAGCCATGATTACTATACTTTAAGAAGGAACGAAGCTAGAAGTTTCTCCCACTTTTGAGAGGTATGAAGAATTTATATTGAAGCATTTATTCCCAAAGCAATGAGCATACTTATATAGATTGAAAGCCCAAAATTTAACATTAGTGATCATCACAATACTTGAGGGTTAGAATATGTCTCCATCATTTGTCTTTGTCATCATCTTGCCAACGGTCATCCATCTTTGTTACACAATTATGGCATTTCAATTTGGCAAGAAAACTTTAATTTGTGTTAAACACGTATGGGGTTGGAATGGAACCCATGATATTTTTGCACAAGTGATGTGGCATGGAAATTGCAATGTTATGTACATTATGGTCCTCAAAAATTTAAGACATGATCATCATATCTTTTGTGATGGGAATTTAGGAGAATAAATTTTAATATTTTGAGCATTAAGGACAATCCACCAAGAGTGTCTCGATTTTGCCCAATGTGGTCGCATGTACTTGAATCCTTACATCTAGGTTGATATTAATTTAAAACATTGAGTTGTAAGTTCACACATGCACTAGGACATTCATTTTACAACATTGAATAAAAGTTGTTAATTTTGTTTTATTTATTTTTTGCTGATTTAAAAAAAAAATTCATGATTAAATTGCATTTTTTAAAATATAGCATTTTTTCTAATCTTTTTGCAATTTACCCTTTCAGAATTATATTTTCTGAAATTACATGGATCTAATGTAGCATCTGACATGACACTATTTTTAACACGTGCGCTCTAGTCGTCGGAAAAATAAATTGTGGTATAAATTGAAACGATAATAGATCATGTATTTTTTTTTTTTTTTTTTTTTTTTTGCTGATTTCAAACAAGTCAAGATTAAGTTGTAATTTTTGAAAACGCATTGTTCTTTTTTTTTTTGCAATTCAACCTTCAATTTTTTAATAGATCTTAGACTGCAACATGTAATGTTATTATTATTTTTAATGAATTCAAGACAATGAAGAAAAGATCTCCAGTGGGTCTGAGGGGTGGGGGGGGGGGGGGGGAGGTTAGCAGAATTTAATGTTGCAATAGTGCAATGTGAAAGGATGGGTTGGCAGAAGTGTAGTAACTAGTGAGGGGTGGGGTGGGGGTGGTTGAAGTATTCATATTTTGCTGGTTTGTGTCTGCCAACTTTGATTAAATACAATGGGCATCCTGCTTTTTTTCATTTATTGCCGATTTATATTTCACGAAAGAAGAGTAATTTTGAAGATTTTCTTAGAATAGTGGATCAAAATTTAATCTCTTTATAATTTTATTACATTCTTTTACTAAAATGAATAAATTGGGCTACCTAAATTACATCCTTGATTTAAGCATTGCCAAACATGGTGATGGTACTGTATGGCTCAAAGATTGCACTCGCTTTCTCTGATTGACAATAATTTATTGCTTATTCTAATTTACTATATAGGAAGAAGGCTACGAGTCCCAAATGGCTACCTATTTATGCATGACTAAATTATATATCTATATATATTGTGTCTCATTGTGCTTGGATGTTTTTAATTATGATACAATTAATTATTTGAATTCAAGTTGATGTGTTGTCTGTAACTCGATCAAATGGTTGAACTTGACTCTTCAAAAATAGAATGCTAGCTAGGCACATTAAACTTTGGACATCAAGATACATATAATATATATATATATATATATATATATATATATCAAATAATAAATATTGGCTCGTTAGATGCTCATTAGGAAATCAGTTTTTTTTTTAAAATATGTTTATGGAAGAGAGCGGAACAATAAAAATTAAAAAACTTGCATGATTCGAATATGAACCCTGATCATCACAATCTGCACATTTATAAATATGAGATACCACTTGAATTATAACGTTTGTGAATCATTAAGAGATCAGTTGATAGTACTTATTTGTATTGATTAATTTATGAAGAGAGTAAAGTTTAATTTTTAATAGTTTTTATCAATTATATTCTTATAGGAATATTTGCAATACGATTATGTTGTAACAATCTATTTAGGTATATGGTACGAACTAATGTAGTTGAAATGACCTAATTTCGCTAGCTTGAAATAGAGTTGTACAACCTACATATTATAGTCTCTCATGCCCAATATACCCAAAAGCATAAAGCACTTATACAAATATACCAACCAAATTTTAATATTATCCTCAAATACCCAAAAGTACATTTTTTTCAGAAATGGTGCAGAGAATCTGTTAAGCGTCGGTACGGATTAGCAGACTTTAATATATACAATATATCAAAAATTTCGTTAAATCCTGAAAATTAAGGGTTTAACGAAAATAAAAATTTTCGTTAAACCCTTAATTTTTAGGGTTTAACGAAAATTATGGTATATTTTCGTTAAATCCTATTTTTTGGGGTTTAACGAATATTAATTCAATAATACTATATTTTCGTTAAACCCTAAAAATGAAGGGTTTAACGAAAATAAACCACAATTTTCGTTAAACCCTTAATTTTTAGGGTTTAACGAAAACTATGGGTTGTTTCATTAAACCCTATTTTTTTGGGTTTAACGAATATTAAAATCAAGACTTAATTATGGTTTACACTCCATAAACCATAATAGATATATATTAACGAATCAACTATTAACGAAATAAACCATAATAGAAAATAAACCATAATAGAAATAAACCATAATTGAATCAACTATTAACGAAAGTCAACTATTAATATTAATTCAAGGCTTAACGAATTAATAGTTAATTCAAGATTTAACGAATTAATAGTTGATTTTAATAGTTAATATTAATTCAAGGCTTAACGAATTAATAGTTAATTCAAGGCTTAACGAATTAATAATTGATTCAAGGCTTAACGAATTCAAGCCTTGATTTTAATATTCGTTAAACCCCAAAAAAATAGGGTTTAACGAAACAACCCATAGTTTTCGTTAAACCCTAAAAATTAAGGGTTTAACGAAAATTATGGTTTATTTTCGTTAAACCCTTCATTTTTAGGGTTTAACGAAAATATAGTATTATTGAATTAATATTCGTTAAACCCCAAAAAATAGGGTTTAACGAAAATATACCATAATTTTCGTTAAACCCTAAAAATTAAGGGTTTAACGAAAATCACGGTTTATTTTCGTTAAACCCTTAATTTTCAGGATTTAACAAAATTTTTGATATATTGTATATATTAAAGTTTGCTAATCCGTACCGACGCTTAACAGATTCTCTACACCATTTCTGAAAAAATGTACTTTTGGGTATTTGGGGATAATATTAAAGTTTGATGGGTATATTTGTACAAGTACTTTATGCTTTTGGGTATTTTGGGCTATTTTCTCTTAATAATATGATCTTATATAGATTGTGTGAATAGTATAGTGATACATATAAAAAAATATACAGATATTAAAGAAAAAATCACGAATGAACTTTATTTCATAAGTAAGAGAAAATTATATATATACGTGTGTGTGTGTGGGGCTTAAAACCATTAAACCATAATATCCTTGATATAAATTCATATCTAACCGACGTCAAACACAGGTCAATTGCAAGATTAATTGCTATAAGATAAACGAACTTAATATAATAAGCATAAATAAGAAAACAATAAATTATACATTTAATTTTTTTTATCGAACGAAGGTAACCTACGCGGCTACACACTGCACTGTAGTTGTTTCTCTGGATTACAATATATTAATATTTAATATATTATAATTTATTGTCAATATTTTATAACGGTTTTTTATTCATGGAATTTTCTGGCAGCAAATACATATGCTATAACCATTTCTTTGACATGCCTGGATCTTACATCAAATTATGCACGTGCTCTTATAACCATTAAAGGGCTTCATATTCAAAAACATTTTGTTTGATTTTAATTTATAATGTGGGCAAACATGTAAGAGCCGTGCTTACACTCTTGAATCAATTTGAGAAAAAAAAAAAATTTAACGAAAATTATGAAATCGCCATATGATGGAGTTTCTGTCTTCGAGCGAGGAAGAGGGCTTCATTTGTGATTCAAAGGAATCTTATGTGGCCGAAACTCAGATGGAGGAGGATGGGGATGCTCTCTCAAGATTGAGGTACCCCTTCAGATCTAATGTCTCTCAAACTTCAAAAATGAGGCATTTTTTCTACGAGTGTTTGGCGATCTGGGTTCCCTCAGTTCTCAGGTTAACTGCATTGGTGGGAAACTGTTGGTTGACTTCACACAAACACAAATTAATTGTTGTTATGCAATTTTATTTTTGCACTCTGATTTGTATTTTTATTTTTAATTGTTTGTTATGTTTAAATTAATGATTTTGCTTAACACATAATGACATCCCCTAAATAAAGGTGCACAAACTTAAAATAAGTAAAGTACAAGGAGTCAACAATATTTTCTTAACCTCCGTGCCCAGTCAACGTAGGCAAGTTGAGCCGGGACGGAGTAATAAACAATAAAATTTACTCTCAACATACTATATCGATTGTAACATATGCTATAACCATTTCTTTGACATGCCTGAATCTTACATCAAATTATACACGTGCTCTTATAACCATTAAGGGCTTCATATTCAAAAACATTTTATTTGATTTTAATTTATAATGTGGGCAAACATGTAAGAGCCGTGCCTACACTCTTGAATCAATTTGAGAATTTTTTTTGTTTTTTAAACGAAAATTATGAACAAGGGGAAAAAAAAACCTAATAATTAGTGCATTACAAAGATTGGCGATCTTCAATTTATATTTAATATATTAATCATATGAATGATTTGTACTTAATAAACTTATAAGATGTTTGATTATTTGCTTCCAGCTTGAAAAAAATTAAATATATATACAATTATACCCACTACTATTTATGATTGTTTATTTAGCAAACCCGATGTTAGTTGGAATTAATTAATTGCATTTAATTTGTTGACAGCAGAGACACTTATAAGTTCATGGTCGGTTTCAAAGTTCAATAAAAAGGATAAGTATTGACATTATACAAATATTTCATTTAAGAGCTTTCCTCTTTCATTATGTATGCTACTTATACTATACATTTTCCTTTATAGGAATTTTCGTAATTGTAATTAATGCATATCTATGCATTTTATCCACTCTATTAAAATAAATTATTTTCTATTTTCGTATATCCAAAATTATACATAGTTTCATTTAACTAAAAAAATGTTAATTAATTTTAATTGACTGAATTCCTTCTGTATAATATATATACTAATTTGTTAATATTATAACAAAACTCATTTTCAATAAAGTCGTTCCAATAATCGATGTAAAAATTTATGATTGTTAATTGTAAATGGAGTATAAATATTTATCTATTATTGGTTTGCTAATGTCCTTATAAATTATATAATATACACATTTATATAATGTGAGAGCGACCATATATATTGATGAAGTTCATGATAAACATATATATACAAATTTTATTCCTTTGGTTTTCAAAAGAAAAAAAAGTACACAAATGGTCCAAATCAACAATAAAATTTGTGTACAAAACTTTGGACGTGTGGACCATCATCACTCATTGCCATTTTTTTTAGTTTAAATTGTGGGGATATACTTATAAAATATATTTACATTCCTATCAATTTTACCACCTCATTAACAAAGTAGGGGCCAAAAGGAAGTTGAAAGGATAGAATGTAAAATTTAATGAAAAATAAAAGTATATAGGAAAAAACAATTGTACAAATTAGAGTACGGGGGAAATAAAATATAAAAATTAAACTAAAATTCAAAAGAAATCACAGCTGGGCACGTAGTACAGTAATTTTGTCTTCTTTATTTAAAATAGAATTTTGTCTTAGCTGAGTATAGTTACTCCATTTATAACTACCCTAATATGTACGTGTTGATCTTATAGGTCTGTTTAATTTGTTACTTCTAATTAATTGCTATTAAGTGGCCTTATACCTCGTCTCGTTGTTTTATATACACATATATAAGTCCTAATTTTCCCATGTCATTCAACATCTTATTCCCTTCCCATGAATTGTGATTGAAGGACCACCGACCACCATCTTCCTAATTTAACAACAATGGTGATGAAATAAACAGTGAGTAATAAAATATGACACTTCTCTTTTCTCAGATAAGAGAACCAAGAATTTGGAAATGAAGACGAAAAACTCATTCAATCATCCTGACTATTGATTTTTATTTAGCTAATATGTTTATTTAAAGAGTCATTATTATTATTTTAAATTTCTTCCACATTTATCATCATCAGAGAAGTCACCAACAAATCGAGAAAGAGAAAGGGAAGATAACTTAAAAACAATTAAAAAATAAATCTGAGAAATAAGACGGGACGGGCATGGAACACGTATCACAGATACGTGACGGGACACAAGGCGGGTTTGGCTTCTCGGGTACATGCACCGGGTGGGCCTACGTACTTAGAGTACCCACCCTGCCCCACCCTATTGCTATTTATATTATTTGTATTATAATTTTCTCTCTTTCAAATTATATTATGATATTTTTTTAGTAAGTTAATTTATCTTTTGAAGTCAATATCAATTAAGTTATTAAAATTAGTTGAAATAAATTATTTTATTGTATGGGATTTAAGTATAATAAAACTTTACATAACCCAAATATCTATTATATAGTCAATACATGTTTTTTTTTTTTTTTTCAAATGAATTAAATAAAACTGTTAATGTAAATATAATCTTTGTATTGTACTCATATTTCAATAAATTTTCATGTCATATCATTCCTATGTCTTTGACCATATTCTGGTAGTAACTTTCATATTCACCGGTGAATCTTTATCCTAATAAAAGTGAGCTAAATTGACCGATATTAATAGCGGTTTATTTTATTTTATTTTATTTTAATAACAAAGATTACTACATCAACGTCATACGTGTTTGGGTGAAACATTAATGAGATAAAGCATTAATACTAAACCCAAACTTATCGACTAGTTAATTTATAGCATAACACGTGGGCTATTCTTCCTAATATAGCATGCATTAATTTAATATCACATTCATATTTACGAGTATTCAAATTGAGCACTATGCCAGAAATGTGTCCCCTTTCTTCATAATAATAGTTAAATATCATTTGAGTTATTCTATCATGAAGTTTACCATAAACTTTAATAAATCTCAGGTTAATTCCAAAATTTGAATTTTAATTAAACAAAAGATAATTCCTCTCTAATAAAATTCATCTAATAGAACATTTGTAAGCATCCTATTATGTTGTGTAATATGATGCTTTTCATAATAGGATGCTTTTATGTTGTGTCATATGTTATGGATTTTTAAAATAGATGGGAGTGTTTAATCAGTGCTATCGTACAAACCATATAAATGCTACAGTACACGTGAGATTCTTTGTTCCAAATTATTATTTTCTATTTTTCAATTATTTTTATTTACAATGTATATAAGATGATATTATAAATATATATTCGTCGTGAATATATCAGATGTATTGATACATTTGGGATATAAACCATTGGATCAGTAAAACTTCAATCTTGACCGTCTATGTTTTTTTAATATCTATTTTGCTTGCATTTTCACCTTGGAATATCAACTGACTGAGATCTTTTTTTTTTCTTTTTATGATGTGTGTATTCTTTGATTCGATGAGTGGTTAACCCAATTTTATAATATAGTTGATTGTTTTCCTATATTCCAAATCCTTAAATTATTGCTATAGTGTATATCATGTTTGATTAGATTTTAATGATCATATGAACTCAATTCAAAAATTTCAATGATAGTGATAATATGTTTTCTTTTACTTTAGACTACAAGTGTAAATGTACGTGTGCATGTAATATTGAATCAATACTTAGAAAAACTATTGATATAGTTTCAAGGTTTTCAATAAATACATATTTGGCAAGTTAGAAAAAGAAGCATCTCATGTGCCAAATTTTTACAACACTGAGTCTTCGAGAAAATCATTTCTCAATATTTCAGTAGTGGAAAACTATAATCATTCACACGATCCAACCCGTTACGGCCCAAAATAAAGAAATTAAAAAAACGAAATTTAAAAAAACCAATATAAGAGAGAGAGAGAGTATACAATTAAAAAAAAAAAAAAACGAAATTTAAAAAATACCAAAAAAGATGAGCAGAAGTTTTTTTTTTATGATTTATAGGAAAAGCCCAAAACTAAAACGACGACGTTTCTAAGTTCTGCAGTCAGGAGGAATGCCCTGGGGAAAGCGCTTTGTATCAGTACAATAGTTATAAATCATGTAATTATTCTGCACCCATTTCAGTTTCTCTTCATTGATGGGCTCCACTACTTGGGCTCATGGCCCATCACTACAACAAAAATTGGAGTGCCATTTCCCAAAAGTCAGCCCATGAAGCTATACTCGAGCATTTGGAACGCAGATGATTGGGTCACGAGAGGTGGGCTGATCAAGACTAACTGGACTCTGGCCCCATTCGCAGCCTCATACAGAAACTACGCTAACAGGCCTTTCACGGTTGAATTCAGTTCTTTTTGTTACCCAATAGGTAGTTATTCCGTTTATAATAACTATAAAACTTCTTCGATGGACCCTTTCGTTCTCTAACTTCTCTATATTTCTTGAAGCGCGTTTTCTCTCTAGTCTTCACTCTTCCAATGGCCTGGAGGGGGAATGTCAGACGGATGATCAGAATCGCCGAGCGTCTTTATCGTATCGTTGGCCCAGTCATTGTGACTGGGACCACTACTCCAAAACAGATGAACGAAGAAGAAAGCGCATATACTGGAGTCGTGATAGCTGCTGTTGCCGTAGTTGGCACCATCGGCTACACCTACTGGAGCAACCGCCGCCGCAGAGCGACGGCGACGGCGGAGCAGAGGACAGAGCGGACGGCGACGGCGGAGGAGAGGACAGAGCGGACGGCGACGGGCGGAGCAGAGGACCGAGCGGACGGCGACGGCGGAGCAGAGGACCGAGCGGACTTGAGTTCAAGAAAATCTACTTTGATTTTATCTGTGTAAACGGTTGTGTCTTCGTAAACTCATGATATCTTTTCAAAGCACATGCCATGCATATTACTCTTGCATGACTTACAGTAGACTTTAATGCCTGTGTGGTAGCGATCGATAAGCACCTGGAAGTGCACTGTTCTCTTTTCTTCTTCAGTATTGAATCAAGATCTTGACGTTTGCACTTAAATCTTCTTGTACAGTAGACTTTGTTATCTTCAAATCTTTCAGCTTAAGTTGGCTTGTGTACTATACAAAATCATAGATAAATATTTATTTTATAAATAATTTTTTATTTTTTTCTAATTTTATGAAGTTTAATTTAATATTTTTGGAATCTCATATATTACACGAAATGTAAACTAGTTAGAAATATAAGATGCACCACAAACTCAAATAAAAATATCTTGTTTGAATTAATTGGGCTATTAATATTTAATTTGAGCCTCTATACTTCGGCCCAAAATTCACATGGTTTATTCCAATACAAGGAGAAGGCCTCAGCTTTCACTTTTCAGTAAATAAATATGGAAAGGAAAAGAATTAGTAAAAGAAATCTAAATTCAAATCACTCCCGCCAATTTCAAAAGCAAAAAATGGTTTCGAAAACAGTGGAAGCTTCATTTCCTTCAAGTATCGAACGCACCCGTCGCCTCCGCGCTTCTCCACCTATCATCTTTTCCGTCAATGTAAGAGATCTGTTCGTTTGTTCATACTGTGATTCCGACGGAATTCTCTTCGTTAATTATGGATTTTGCTGAATTTCGTTTTCAGAGGAAGCAGACGCAACAGCGGCGACTCAGAAAGCTTCGAGAGCTCTGAATTTTCCACCTCGATTAGCGGCGGATCGTTGATCTCAGAGGTGAGTGTTGATGCTGAATCGCCGAGCTCTCAGCAGCTGACAGTGGTCGCGTTTGTTTCTGGATTGCATGATCTGAAGCTCAAGGTGATCGTCTGGTCTCTCATTTCTTTGGTTTTGAAGAGATCTCGATTTTGATCGATTATCTGATTCCGAATCTGCTGTTTTATTTTGTGATCTGAATCAATTTTTTCCTGTGCGGTGGATACATAAGTTCGATTTTCTCTGTTTTAATTTTATGTGCATGTTTTTATGTTATGGAGCTGGTTTGAAGCTCTGTTGTGCTATTTTGATGTAGAGGTTATTTTGCTTTCTTAGCTGATTGTGATTGAAGAATTGCTCTCTTCTTTTTCCTTGGCTTGAGTTCAAGATGATCTAGTTGATTTTATCAGTGTAAATGGTAATTGTGTCTTCCGTGGATTTAGATCAATCATAAAATTACCGAGTGTTTTTTTGAATTTAGACTTGTTCTAGCTATACTTATGGTGATATGGTATTCTCCAATGTAGTATAATCTAACTCCAGGTGAAGTTGTTGTTTGAAATTTATACATAAACTCATGATATCGTTTGCTTTTCACAGCACATGCCATATTTACTCTTGCATGCTCTGATTTTTGCACTTAAATCTTCTTGTAAAATAGACTTTGTTCTCTTTTCTTATTTAGTATTGAATCAAGATCTATCTATATAGACGTTCAATTTGCAAATCTTTCAGCTTAAGTTGGCTTGTTTTTTTGTTGCTCAGGTTTCAATTTGCTGTAATTATAGCACAGATCCATTGCATTTGAATTTTGTTTGCTTTGCAAATAACACTATGCTGCACTCAGTTAGGTGATATAGAGTTCTGTGCATTCTGATCAGTTATTAAGTAATCAGCTCCCAATTTGTGGTTTTATCTCCACTGGCAAGAAACTGAAATCCAACAAGGCAGAACCGACTCCTGATCCTGCATCATCTGAGAGTGTTTCCGAGCTAACCACTGAGGCTTCATCATGCTTGTCCAGTAGTTCCACTGCCCAAAGTTTCAGTAGCGAAACTAATGCTCTTAGAAATCCAGTTATGCCCCGTCACACAGGACACAGAGCTGCAGCTATTCTAAGGATCCTGTCTGAAGGAAGCGCCTCTGAGGTAAAGATTCGTCAGTTGCTAGGCGATAGCCCTTCCACGAGCAAAGCCTTGAGAATGTAAGCACCATAAAAATTACCCTCCAACATTATTAGACTCAAATTTTGCAATCATTCTCATAATAATATCTTGATATTAACATTTTGTACTACATAAAATCTTCATAGCACAAAATCTTGTAATGAACAGGTTATTGAAGCAACAAGAGGTGAAGAGATATGGAGCTGGAGGTAGGGCTGATCCTTATACATACATGGTAATAACACTACTGCTTTTTATAGTCTTTGTAATATAACCTTCACAATTTTGAGCTATTAATTTTTACTTAATTGGTATTTTATTTATTTGCATTATTGTTTTATGCAGATAGCATAGTAAGTTACACCAAGTGGATCAAGTTAAAATGTTCAGTCCCACGAAAAAATTGAGGTGACAAATTTTGCAAAAATATTAGAATGTAATAAATCTATTATTCCACATATTACTTAGTTATGCACATAAGCATATTATGTATAAAAGCATATGTTTTGCAGCAACATTTTGTAATTGTGGGTTTAAATTTTCAATTTAATATAATTAGTGTGCTATAAAGAAACTCATCCAAATATGATAATTTGAATCGTATTTTATCTTGTTTTTCATTGTAATGGTATACATGGAAAGAAGTATTGTCTACAATGATAGATGGAAACTGATTTCAAAGGAATATGAAGTCAAATTTCCTCCCACAAATATTTGGTAACCTCTCTCGAGTGATAGTGAATTCCCTCAGATATTTAATTAAATATGAGATTAGATTTAATTAGTATGAAATGTATAATTCACCAAAATTCTAAAAAGGAATTTTTTTTATGAGTTTGTTAAGAATATAATTGGGTTTCGCTAATTTAAAATCTCCATTATAAAAATTCTTAAAATCTGTGAAAATCATAGTCAATATCCATGGAACAGGATTTTGATTTTATTTGGCTCTACAAATAGGGCAAGTAGAATTATAACCTACCAATTAAATAAAATAATTAAAACAATCAAATTAAACCAAATAGGGCGACATTAATTTTTTTTCCAAACAAGTCAAAATTGTTGTAAAATGAGTCATCTCAATTGCACCGATCTTCATGGACAATATATCAACAATATAAAATGAACAAAATGGAAAGAATATGAGAGAAAGAATATAGAATTTTATTGATCAATCCATTCATTTCAAAAGAGTTCCAATATATATACAAGGATTAAGAATTCCAATAGACATAGAGAATGAAAAGTATATGGAGTAATGTCCATTAAACAATATATTTACAACAAAATTTTGAAATATGTTGTGGCAGAAACATTAATTTGTATAATCCAATTAAAGCAAAGAATTAAAATAACTTGTCACGAAAACATTAATTTGTATATTCCAATTAAGCCAAAGACTTAAAATATCTTGCCACGAATTACAATTATTTTCCTTTAAATGCATCGCAACTCAATAGAGAACAATAAACTGAAAAAATAAAGGCCTCATTTTCAACCTTTTCTTCCACACTGATTTCTCTTACATTCTTCACATTTTTCTTTGCAGTTCCAATAAAATCCTACCCTTTAGACAACATTTGCAAAGAGGCCAAAAGCCCAGATTTCTGCTACAATCTTTTAAAGCCTCATTCTGATGCAAACTTGCAAGAACTTGTTCAAATAGTGATTGATGCAACAGTTTCAAGTGTCTTAAAAACAAGTGCAAAAATCAAATCACTTTTGTCCAAATCTGATGATCCAAAACTACAACTAGTTTATAGCCTCTGTGCAAAATACTACAGCAATGCATTCACTGATCTAAACGATGCGAAAGAGAAGGTGAAATCGGGCCAATACGAAGACTTGGTTGCCGATTCGATTCTTGCTTCTAATACTGCTGCTTCATGCCAAAAGGCATTTGCTAATGCACCCTCTACAACTATTCCTATTGCAAGTGATAACAATGAATTTGATCTTCTTAGCAACGGTTTGGTCGTTGTTTAGAAGATCCTTTATGGTTCTAGTTGATATATAGTACTATGATCAATGTTCTTGTTAGATTCAATAAATGGTTAAACAAAAAATAGTTGTGTTTGATTCAGATTAATTCTTCCTTATTGTGTGCCATTAATGTTTCTTATCTTTCACATTACTCATATGATGTGTACAACGTAAAATAAAGGGGAATTAGCTGCAAAAATCACGAACTTTTCCTAAAATTACAATTTTAACGTGACTTTTGGTTATTAGCAAATTTAATGTAACTTTCAATGTCCATTTCTAACTAGCAGACAAATTTCGAGTATTTCATTCCCAAATTTTTAGAAATTATGAAGAAACCCCACCATTGATGCTACTACATGTAATAAACAGATATTAATTGATCTAAAAACACAAATTTATTGAGTTAAAAATTTACGGATGCATGGAATATTGAAATGTTAAATTTGTTAATAATTAAAAGTCATGTTAGAACTGAAATTTTGAGAAATTTTGTGATTTTTTGCGGAAATTAGCCCTGAAATAAAATACTATTGGTATATAAACATTTTCTCTTATGCATTAACTGGTTTTAATCATGTAACAATTTAGATGGAAATAAAACTTCTATTGAACTCAAAAATATTGTAAAACCTAGAATATGTTGAGTAGTTTGCCACTCTCTAATCCCACACTAAACTAATTAGGCAATTGGGACAACCTTAACATCATCAAGAACAGGGCCACAAACATGACCAAAATCATGGATCTTAGTATGATAAAAAGGACTAGAAAATGTAATCATAGTCCTATTCAATGCTACTTGAAATTTGAGACTTGCATTCTTCAAACCCCCCTTTCCCCGTGATGCATATTGAACCTTCACATTTTGCTTTCCAGCCACTACTTGGACAGTCATATTCCCATGGCACGCATTCTTAGCATCTCCAATGGTGAATGTGAGGTGGTACCATTTGTTTTCTACTGTCCTAATGACTTGTGAAATGGTTGTCTCTCTTCCTCCGATGAATTCAATGGCTGCTAGCCCCGATGGCACGTTGAAGTGCTTTGAATCGATGTATTTTACCGGTCTGAGGAACTGAACGATCCATCCGGGGATCGGTGAATACTTGTCTGTCTACTTTTTCCTCTAACTCCTTTCTGTGCTTGCTGTTTGCGATAACCTTGCTTGGCAGGAACAACAGCAACCTGTGGTGCAGTACTGCATGTTGTCTGGGTCCCAGCATCCCCAGTACCTGCTCCACCTTCTCCATCATCTTCTTTTCTCCTCTTAGGATTGGGATCCTGACCATGTCCAGTATCTGATCTTCTCCTTTTACGTCTGGATAGAGGAACCTGATCCTGATCCTCTTCTTCATCATCTTCCTCAATCTCTCTGGTCGTGGTCTCAACCAAGGCAGCATCGGGCTCTATCTGCTTTCGCTTCTTATTACCTTTCCCCTTTTCAGCATCATCAAACTGCACAACTCGTCGGTTGGTAATCTCAGCAGCTTCAGCAGGATGGAGCTTCATCAGTATAGCCCTAACTTCTCCTATAAGCATCTCAAGGGTTTGAAACCCAGTCTTGAGGCTTTTAATATCACTGCCTTGAGAAGAGATATTCTCTTGCATATTTTGCATTACAAGCCCATGAGCAGTCTGAGAGTTTTGCACTTCTGTCAAATTCGCCGTTAGAGTATCAGTTGTAGCTTCCTGTCTGCACTCAAAACTTGCTTTGGACTTGTATTGACTGTTGAATTCTGCATTCAGCGTTTCTTGAATTCTACCAGGGAGCTCAGAGAGTTCATTCCTTATCTTTTCCATGTTAGAAGTGTGTTTGTTGTCATTGTTCTGAATGCTAGCGGCCATATTTTGCTCATGTGCTTGAATCACCCTTGCCAGCCTTTGAACAACATCCATAACACTTCTCAGAGAAACTTCATGTGAGTCAGTAGGAGTCGCCACCCCGGCCACTGGTACTGATTCCTGATGAGTAACAGGTACCAAGCCATAATCTCTTTATCCATCGAATTTCCCGACTTCCATCTTCATCGATGCCATGACTTGAATCAAGAACTGATTGTCCCACAGACGCCGCCAATTGTTGATTATGAAGACTCTAATCAAAGCCCACACACTTGCAAGATGGATCAAGAACAATCACAGATCAATCGAGTGCTAAAATCCGCAGAATATCGCAAACCAATTCAAACAAAAAGCGAACAAAAACAAGAACACAATGCACAACGATTTACGTGGTTCGACTCTTCTACTGAGTCTACATCCATGGCAGAGAACCAGATCTTATTAATTCAAAGAATTAGAGAAGAATTACAGAAGAAAAGTAAATCGCAGATTAGGGTTCTTAAGCTAATGAACCCTACTATATATAACTTCTAATCCTGACGATGGAATTAACTGAAACTAAAGTCGTTTATGCATGGAAATACACTGATCAAAACCCCTCTGTTAATTTTAACAGACGTGCAACGGATCTTCACAACTTTCGCCAATTGCAAACGGTTCTACGCCAGAAACCCTAAGTTTACCCTAGGTTTTGTTTTCATGCAAAACTGCTTTTCCAACTGATTTTGCTGATTGATCTCGTTAGTTTTGATTAGTTATACTTCCGTATGAACTGAATAACCGTCCAACTATCACTCCACGTCACCAGGCTTCAATTTCCACGTAGCAATTTAAGTTTTTATTCTTCAAAAATCATCATAATTTTATTAATGATATAATACACGTATTCTAGGAATATGAGATCCAAAATCAAAATATTATTAAACACCAAAACCAACATTTCAATTTTTATTTTTTTAAGTAGTACAACATGGATGCACAACACAGATCAAACACATCATCTAACAATAAATCACGTGAAATGTTAAATTTAATGTTTCAAAAACTCAAATATTGTATTTTATTCAAATACTTTAATAAGTTAGTTTTGAAACTAAATATTTTATTTATACCTTTAGAAACGCTTAAAAGTACTCTGAAAATCTATACTATACTAATAGCAAGTTGGAAAAATTTACTGTATTGCCATTTTCCAGCTCAAAAATGTCACATCATAATGCTGACTGTGTAAATAATTTTTTTCAATTTCATTTTGATTTTTTAAATAATTTTGAATCAGGCTTCCTCATCAAGCCATTTGATGAGGCTTCCTCTTCAAGCCATTTGAATGAGGCTTCCTTTCCAAGTCATTATACTATATAAGTTCTAAGTGGTTGATTAGAATACACATTGAACAATTGAGCAATTGAGTAAGAAAATAAATAATGAAGATGAGCATTAAGCTCAAAATAAGATGAAGATTAGTGGGCCTCAAAATGTCAAAATAAGAAGAAAAATTAGAGATGGAAGCCATCATCTACATATCAACTAAAGAATAAAAATGAAGAAATAAAGAAAGAAAAAATGGGAGCATGAAATGCACGAAAACAAAGCTACTCTTTGCTGATTAAATGATGATGAAGATTCACGATTCGTAGTTTATAAAATATTTTCAAAAGAGTTGAAACTCCTAACGGTATTGGTGAGCTATCATATTACAATAAAAAGAAGTATAAAAATATCAGATACTCCATTGCAAATGAAAGAATGAAGAAAAGGGGAGGACAAAAATCAGATTTGAAGAAAAAAGAAATTAGATCTCAATAAGATAATGAAAAAAAGAAAAAGAAGTAGAAGATGAGGGGAGAAGAGAATGTGAGAATGAAGATGGAGCCGCCACTGTTTAGGAAGAATGAAGATCTGCATAAGGAATGAAGATTATGGTAATTGTGTATACTTATTTAATAGGTAGTGAAGAAATTTTTTGGGTCAATTATAATAAAGAGGCCTTATAATAGCTATGAAAAAATTAATTCTTAAAAAATATAAATATCAACAAATAAGATATTTAAAAATATTTAATAATAATAATGATAGTACTAATGGACTTTTTTTTTTCTAATTTTGTCGAAATCAATAGAAAGATTTAAATAATCTTTTTTTTTGTTTGGATGCAATAAAAAATTGTTAAGAAATTCGAAGTTTGTTTAATACTATTTTAAAATTTATTTAAAAATATAAAAATAAATTGAATTAACTATAAATATTTAAATAGTAATTCAAATTTGGAATAATTACAGTTATTATATCTTCAAAACACTTATAATTAGTTACATTGTATTATCAAATATATGATATAAACCACATATTATATGGCAAGACGCGCAATGCACGGCTACAGTGCTATAGTAGTATTTAAAATTATTTCGCAAACAGGAATTCCGCTAAAAAGTACTCAATGGGCCCAATCCAGAACTTTAGAACGAAATGGCTTACCAGGGCCCAACTCATTTTTAGTATCACTGATTTATTTTAAGGTTTCGGCCCAAACATAGGATTCATAGGTTGTAGGGCCCATTAATTTCACTCACCAAGCCACAACATAGGATTCGTAGCTAATGACTTCACGTTTATGCAATCAGAAACTCAGATAGGACTTAATATTTATATTCTTAAATACCTTTTAAATATTCTTTAAACCACAAATGAATTTACTGCTATGACCTTAGGCATAATAATATACTACTACTACATTTATTTGCGATTTAATTCACTTGCCTAAATTCGTTATACGATCTTATGGGTACTAAAGAAATATTATAAAATTATAATTTATCTTAGTTTTGTACGATGATGTGTGGTGTTTTTGTGGCGTGTATTGCTATCAAAATAATATAATTATATTCTTCTTTAATAAATATTAAGACCACGATGATTTATAGGTGAAGTACTCAAGTATGGAATAAATTGTTTAATGTTGCCCATTATATATTTTACCCACATTTTACATCCACAAAGATGACTATACATTTTTGTATATGAATGTATAAGAATATGGTAATCATTGATATTCAATATATCCATATTCGAATATTAATTCTTTATTATAATTGAATTTATGTATATCCATTTGTAAATAATAATTATTTTTTGTATTTACAATATCTTTTAATTGGATTGAATCCTTGTTCTTTCATCAGTAAGGATTAAGTTTTTCTATACTTATTTCAAAATTTGATCCTTAGATAAAACACATTGATCATTAAGTGCAAATATCCAAATTTTGATAAAAGTGCATGAACCCTTTAAGAAAATCTGAAGATATATAACCCTTGAAGATATTTTATGAATCTAAGTTTATAAAATATGTCAATCTACAATTAACATATGAATTTGTAGGTAATTAATTTGTTTCGTCCCATAAATAATATTTCTCCAATAGAATCAATCTAAAATGCAGCCCACGAAGCAAGCATATAACATTATTTGAAACTACATATAATATATATTAAAAATAATGAATTATAAGACAAATATTATATATCGATTTCACCGTCCAAACGTGCAATTAGAAGTTGCATCCGGCACGTTCATATGTTGTGCTTGGCCACACACAAGAGTACAAATAATAGACTAGTCAATTCGATAAAATTGAAAGTAAAACTATATACAAGCTGAAAAAAGAATAATTAAAATAAGTTAACCACTTAAAAACTGACACAAACTATAACAGAAAAAACAGCTACGCACACTTGTCATAAAGAGAAGCATAAATTAAGCATATGATAATGACTAAAGTAAATGGTGTCTGAATTATTGAGATGCTACAACTAACACAAATTATTCACATCATTACAAAAGTTCCTACATTAATATTAAGTGATTAAATATGGATTAACTTTTTAAAATTAGTTGGGAAAACAATATGAAAAAGAAAAAACCATTACTCATTCTAGTGTTTTTAAGTTTTATCAAAAATTAAAAGACATACCATTTTGACTAATATACAACTACTAACATATCGAAAAATTTAGGATTCAAATTTTACAAAATTAATAAAATTAACACAAGAACTATATAAAATCGTCTCATTTAAGACACTCTAAAATTAATGGTTAAATCATAGCTAAAAATCCACACATTGGACTGATAATTAGCAAATCGTAATTCCTTACGACAATAACAATAATAATAACATTATCTTGAAATAAAGTTGTATAGATTCAACCTTCAAAACAAAACTTAAATGGAACAAAAGAAAAAATATGTGGACATAAAGGAGAAAAAAAGTTATATGATAAAATATAAAGAATAAACTTTTATTTTTCTTTACAAGAAAAATAGAACAACAAAACTAAGAATGAAGATAAGGAGTCTTTCCTCCACTCCTCATCTACAAGAAAAGAACGTATTCACCTTTTTTCTCTCTCTCTTCTTTTTTTTTTTCCCTTTTCTTTTTATCTTAAAAAAAATAAAATTAATTCCTAAGAATTCACCTCAAAAAAGGGTGTCAAATTAAATTCACTCTACAGATTTACCATGATCATATCCATTATAAGACAAATACCATTTAACAAACTTTCTCAACCCGGTTTGCAAATCGGTTGTGGGCCTGTACCCGAAAGCCTTTTGGGCCGAACTGATATTCGCATGCGTGAACGGAACGTCGCCGTTTCCGGGCATCTCAATCACTTTCTTCTTCGCCTTCACTTTCAATTGCTTCTCCAATATCCCCACCATCATCGGCACCGTCACCGGCGACGTGTTGCCCAGATTGAAGATCCGGTACTGAGCGGGGGCCCGCTTCTTCCCGCCCGAGCCCGTGCTCTTCTTCGCCGAATCCAACGACCCCAGACACCCCTTCACAATATCATCAATGTATGTGAAATCACGGGCCAAATCCACGTGATTCTTGCCCCGGTAGATCGTAATCGGCTTTCCCTGGAGAATATTCCGGGTGAAAGAGAAGTACGCCATGTCGGGCCTGCCCCAGGGCCCGTACACAGTGAAGAACCGCAATCCGGTGATTGAAAGCCCGTATATGTGATTGTAGGTGTGGGTAATTTCCTCGCCGGCTTTCTTCGTTGCAGCGTAGAGAGAAGCGGGCCGGTCGGTCCGATCCGATTCGGAAAACGGAGCCTTCTCGTTCAGCCCGTAGACTGAACTGGAACTGGCCCAGACAACAGCGGGCTGCGGGTCGGCCGATTTGCATGCTTCTAGAAGCGAGACGAGGCCCGCGATGTTGCTGTGGACGTAGGAATGGGGATTCTCGATGGCGTATCGCACCCCCGCCTGCGCGGCGAGGTGCATCACGTGGGTGAAGGGCACGATTTCGAAGAGCTTGGCTAACATGCGCGCGTCGTTGATGTCACCCTCGACGATGAAGATGTTGTGGGAATTGAGGAGGCTTTTCCGGGCCCTTTTCAACGAAGGGTCATAGTAGTTGTTGAAGTTATCCAAGCCAACGACGCCGTCTCCGCGCTTCTTCAGGGCGAGGGAGACGTGGCTGCCGACGAAGCCGGCGGCGCCGGTGACGAGGACGGAGAAGCCGTTGTGGCGGCGGATCTCGGCGGAGGCGCTGACCTGCTTCTCCCAGTGGTGGCCGCCCCAGGCGGTGGCGAAGTACCGGCTACCGGAATCGACAAAGGACTGCAGACTCAAGTACGCCGCCGTCAAAGCGAGGAGGAAGAGGGCCCACAGAAACATGGTGCTGGTGGAGGCGAAGCAGCGGTAGAACTGGCGGTGCATTGTGTTGGATTTATCCTTGAATTTCCCAGGCGTGGAAGGGAGGAACAATTCTCCATCTTCCAATGAAGGCATCTTGTTGTAATGAATCAAAATTGATGATAATCGGAAATTTCAAGGGATGATTGTGAAATTGGAAGTGAAAAAGGTAAGCAGATGGTGAGGAAAAGGCATCTGCTAAGAAAGGGGGAAGAAATGGAGGGGATTATATAATGGAAAGGGAAGAAGACGCGTGAACGCGGTGGGGCTGTCAGCCAGGGTGGATAATAGAGGGTAGAGAGAGAAAATTTATGAGAGAGAGAGAGAGAGAGAGCCAATGAATGATCTCAAAATGAATTACTTTTGACTTTCTGTTGTAAGCGGTGGATTATATTTATATACTGCTTATGTACGGTTGATTAATTTATACGGTCCGTATAATGTCTACACACGGCTACTACAAATTCTACTACAATTATTTTTTAATTATTAATACAATTTCACATATATAGGCAAAATGCTTGAAAATTGAAATGCTACTAAACCAAATAAAAAAGATATCTTACTATATAAAACTGTTTTCTTATTTTTCTATCATAGTTTTGGACTTTTGGTGAATTGTCGAAAATAATCTTTACGGAATAACGCAAAAAGAACTAATATAATGGTAAAAAAAATTTATCACCACTATATTTATGTCTTGTTGACAATGATAAATTTGTTATTTTATTGAATTGTGGTAGAAAAAATATATTATTTAGGGTAGGGCTTTACACATTGCTAAATACATCTCAATTACTAAACATACATCTTAAAATAATTCAATACTATCAAATTTGTAAACATACATAATTTGTAAACATACAACATTACAAATTTACCCTTTGTAATATATAACATAATATTAAATAAATAATAAATATTAGGGAATTTATATGTTTTAATAAATAAATATTTATTTTTTGATTTATTTTTTATGGGATGTGTATAACTCCACCCTATTATTATCTCGTGTGATAGTAAAATAAATCATTGTATTAATTGTAGTTGAAATGAGTGTTATCCCACACACACATCTGTAATCTTTTATATATACTAAAGTAACGTGTGTCACACTCAAGTAAATCTATTTCCCCACTCAATTTTTTTTAAATTCTTTTAGTTTTAATTTTAATTAATTCACTTAATATTTTGTATTCATTACCGAAGTAAACATTTAAAAAAAGATAAACTTATGTTAAGCAAAAGTTGAAAAAAGGGATAAAACATATTAAATGATAATTTAAAAACGTTTTGCATAATTAAGTTTCCCATATTAATTAACTTAAGAATGATAATTGCTAACTAAATTACTAGCTTATGAAAAAAAAAAAAACTTGTGTTAAGCAAAACGTTTTAATTGAGGATGATTGTTGCATATTTTAGTTGAAGCTTCAATTTCAATTAATTCACTTAATATTTTTAATTTATTGTAAAGAATCTTTAATTTATCTTTTATATTTCGTATATACTAATGTAATAAACAATAAAGGATACGTGTAGCGCTCAAGTTAATTAAATTTCCCATTTTAAAGTTTTATTTAATTTTTAATTTAAATTTAATTAATTCACTTAATATTTTTAATTTTTTTTATAAAGAATTAAACATTTAAATAGATATACTTATATAAGCAAAAGTTAAGTAAAGAGATAAAACATGTTGAATGATAATTGAAAATCGTTGCTAACTAAATTAAAGATAATTAGATGACAGTTAATAAAAATCAATACATCATCAATTTGGAAATGTAAAATTTATTATGTACCAATCTATATAAATAAGAGCAAAGCGACTAAATTTGTACGTAGTTAAGATTTTCATTCGTATATATTATTTAGCTCATCTCATACTTTAATTTATTTTAGGTTTTTTATATTTAAGATATCAACCTCATCAGCACATATAATATGCATTAATCATCATCATTATCAAAGGTTATTTCTGCTACTTGGAGTGTTGGCTATATGTATACTTACTTACTCTACCTACAAATTTTTTCGTAAAATATGTTCTAATATGTAAAAATCTCGTTTCTTTAAATTAATATTGAGATTTGAATTAATAGTTATGTCGAATTTATGATACATCAATGGTGAACATATTAATATATACGTCTCATGATGAATAGGGTAACAAACCTGTCTAATCTAATACCTAAGACAAATATTCTTAAAATGAACATTATATTCAGTGACCAAATCATATTAGGCATGTCTTTAATTTAGGGTGAGTTAAATCTACTATTCTCATATTTTAATCAAATTACAAAATTGATCCCAATGTTTGTGAAAATTAAAACTAGATCCCCTTTAGCATGACTAACTTCATTAAATTTTAAAATATATATTAATATAGTATGGTATGGACAAATATGAGTGAGTTCAACTTAAATACCTATGAAATCGTTTTTAATGGTTATGGTCAGAAATGAGTGAATTTAAATTAAATTATCCATAAAATCCAATCGAAACGTACGTTAGATTAGTTTTTTTAGTTTTCTTATAATTAAAGAGTTTGGTAGCAGTTTTCACAAACTTTAGAATTTATCTGATAATTTGACCAAACCGTAGGAATATTGATAGATATAATTCGCTTTTAATATTATCCTTTATGATAAATTGCAATCCTTATATTCCTCATTTTATTTATTCTTGTGAGTTTTTTCCTACTTAAATAGCTCATTGTTTATATCACATACTCTATTCTCACAACATTTTAAAGTATCCTTCTTTATGTATATTTTTACACATGTACATTAATAAAATAAAATATCTCATGTCAAATAAAGTATCTCATGTCTTTATATGATTCAACATCGACAATTTGAAACAATTAGTGCTATTTTAAAACTAATAATATGTAAAGGTACTTTTTTTTTTTTTTCTATTTTAACAAAAAGTGATTTATACTAATTAACACATGAAAAACAAATTTATTTCACCAAAAAATATGTTTTTCCCACCTATCAAATTTCTCAACATTTATAAGATGGGTATACAACACCTTTTTTAATATAAAATGTATATAAAATAGTAGCTATTGTGTATATCTATCTATATATATATCTTGATTAAGTCTGTGAAATGTGTGCTCAATTCCAAGTTTTAATGTTTAATTGCTGTAAGACGAGTTATATTCAATGTAGCAGCGTTGTTTAATACAAGTTACTACGATGCATTATACAATTTAGGAAATTATCTAGATGAAATCAAAGTTCATGATATTGAGTGATTTGTGACATCTACACAAACTTTTATTTAAGTTATACATATAATTGCTTCATTAGTTGATTGTGATCTTATACATATTATATTGAATAAACTATACTAAGATATAGTATTATATTATTTTATAAAAATTACAGTTTTTTATTTTATTGTGTGTACATAAGGATGATAGTATATTAATATAATTTACGTTAAATGAATAATAATTACTATTTCTGGTAAATATACACTATGATATAAAATTCTACATCATTTGTAAATAGGAGTAGGTATGAAGACTGCGACAATTTGTAATAAATACGAAAGTGAATCATGCAATGACATTTGGAAACTTTAAAGATATGGTTATCAACTTATCATGTCAATTCATTTCATCATGCAATATATTATTATTTTAATATATAGATACATGTCCATTTTATGATTCTAGCAAATTCTATGACCCACCATTTATTGGCTCATTTGCTTGTTATTTTGATAAACTACATGTAAGTTGTAATTAACAATGTCCACGCATATAATTTTACAGAATATGTGTTTTTACAATACAATCTAATAAATTTAATTTCATGAAATGATATCACATACTCATTAATCTATAAAATAGAGATGAATCCAAAAAAAAAATATGTTTAATAATAAAGCTTTATTACGTATAATTTTTTTGAATTTTTTTATTCAAGATTTTAGTAGAAGTTTTATCGTATATTGTATATGAGATATAATAAATGGTAAAAAAACTGCATATATGCTTGTATTTTAAAGGATCTAGGATAAAGTCTTGATTTATGGACTAAATTTTCATGTTAAAAATTGTTGTAAGAGTTTTGATTATTATTGAAATGTTACTTCTTTATGTGTAGGCCTGACATTAATGAAAATTGCATGTATGATTGCCTTTTCTCGGTGCTTTGATCCAAGTGTTGCTATTTAATTCTAAATTGCTTGAATACATATCTCAAAAGATTGTGTATTGAAAAATATGATGGCTTTCCATGAAGTAGTTGTACACTAAATCAAATTAAATTACAAACGAAATAAGGTTTCCACATAGAGAAAAATAATTGAACACCAAAATAGGTTGCAAATCTTTTTAGAAACTTTGCTAGCTGGTTTTCTCATTTTCATTTTCACAATCAAGAAAAATCAATTATGTCTAAAATAAAGTCAAAACTCAAAATATACACAATATATTTCCTAAATGATAATGTATTTAATGCAATAAAATTGGGGAAAAGAATACAATAAAACCAACGAATTAAAAAATTAAAGTGACTCGACAATCTTCGGCTTTTTTAATGGAATACTTTAATAATATATGGTGTTTTGCAAAAAAAAAAAAAAGTTATGAAAATAGGTGAAATCGCTTGCGGTATAGACGACACCCCAAAAATTAATTAAAAAATAATTAATTGAACTTAGTCGCCTATGGGAGAGGCGACCCATAGTTAGAGTATGCATGTATGTGTATGTTGGACATACACATTTCTATGTATCAAGTATGCATGTATGTATATGTTGGATTGTTGGATCATTAATTTTTAATATTTGATTTATATAATTTGTTTTTTTAATAAGATTTTGAATTTATTTTAGAATTTTCTATTTTATTATATGAACTGTATATTTAATTGACTTTTAAATACATATACACTACACAGTATTAATATATATATATATATATATATATATATATATATATATATATATCAATACTTATTCTATAAATGAACAAATTATTTTCTATTAAATTAAACTATAGTTTTCTAATTGTTGTAAATACATTAATTTATGTTATATTTTCAAATATAAAAAAAATTATATAGTTAATAAATCATTAAATTTATTAAATTCACTAAATTACCCCTAAGATGACGTTTTACAATTTTTATAATATATGATAAATTTAATACTGCATTTAACACATACTTTATAAGATTTAATATATGATAAATTTAATATATGCTTATAATTATATTTCATATAAACACTACAGAATTATATAAAAAAATTTAAAAAGTCTTCAAAAAATCTTATTAAAAAAAGAAAAAAATCATATAACTTAAACATTAAAAATTAATGTATATGCTTGTGCATGCATACATAAGTGATGTTGCCTATGGTACGCCTCTCACATAGACGACTTAGATTAATAAAAAAAAAAAATTAACTTTTGATGTTGCCTATAGCACAAGTGATTCTGTCAAAATTAGGGGTGGAAATCGAATGGATCGGATCGGAAATAGGATGTTTCGGAAAAATTCCAAAAATTTTTGAAAATGAAAAACCAATTCCGATTCCCATCAGAAAATTTTCAAAATTGTAAAATCCAATCCGATTTCAGAATTTTCGGAATTTTTTTCGGAAATTTCGGAAATTAAAAAATTTGGGAATTCGGAAATTTTCGGAATTTTCCGGAAATTTTCGGAATTCCGAAATTAAAAAAATGTAAATTTGATTTGTTGCACTATAAGTATAAACTATAGTATATAGTATAAAATAAAACTATAGTATAAACTATACTATATACATATAGTATATAATATATTTATATACTATAATATAGTATAAAGTATATAAAATATATTATATAGTATTCTTCTATAGCAAATAGTATGTAGTATAAAATGTTTGAATTATTTTATAATTTCGGATCGGAAATCGGAATTTCCGAAAATTGAATTTCGGATCGGATTTCGGAATTTCCGAAACTTTTAAAACTAATTTCGATTTCCATCCGAAAATTTCGAAAAAATCGGAAATCAGAATTTAAGATTTTGGATTAAAAAAATTCGTTTTAAAATCGAAAAATTTCTGGTCGAATTCGGCGGATATCGGATATTCTGTTCCAATTTCCACCCCTAGTCAGAATTGTTTTGAAAAAGGTTATAGTCACCTACATCAAAGGTGACTTTACCTATTTTCATCGCACTTTAAATTCAATCAGTCTCATAATTCTCATTGATTGAGTTGAGTGGAGTGGACTAGTGTACACTCTTGGAGGGCATTTTGGTACATTCAAAGGAATTAAAATTGGAGTAACATGGGTGACAATATCACACATGGGTGCACGCAAATTTCCATTCAACTAGTCAAACAAGAACCGGCTGTTGCCAGCTAAGCCGGTGAAATGGCTTCTTTTATTATTATTATTATTCCGAAATTAGCCTTGTGGGCGGTGCTCACTGACTGACCTTATCCCCTCGATTTCTGCTTATTTGCAGGCCACTCTGTTTCCAGCTTCACCATTCTCTCTCTTTAATATTTTAGTAATTTTACCACTTCCTTGTAGATTTCCAGTGTCCTTTTATTATTATTATTATTATTATTATTATTATTATTATAGTAACAAATAAAGTAAAAGATGAAGTGGATAAGTAATAAGGTTGTTTTGGAAATGAATTCATGTGAAAGGATTTTAGAATTTGAAATTTCTAATGTGTTTGTTTTTATATTTAAATTTGGATTATATAATTCGGATACAAATATTATTATATATTAGAATTATTTATCATTATCAAATATATTTTTTACATCTAGTTTTCACACGTCAACTCATTTTTTCATAATAAAATATAAATCAATCCATATTTTCAGTATTGATTTTATATATAATACAATGCTGCGTTAATACACACCCCACCTAAACACATCCCATTAAAAATTTATATTAAAAGACATAAATATCCTTATTATTTATTGTTTATCTAATTCTACAAGCGTATACTTGCAAAAATAAAATGATAATATTATGGGATGTGTTTAGAAATTTGATAATATTTAATTATTTTAAAGGGATTTATAATGTATTAGTAATTGTGGTGTGTTTAGTAGTGGGTAGGGTGTATAGTTTACCCATAATATAATCTTATCATACTAAATTCTCAAATATACATACGAATTTCACTATTCACTTTTGTTAAAAAAAATCAGAATTTCAATGACATAATTTCTCAAATCCCGCATAATACCCTTCTGATGATATCCTAAATATGATCTCCATATATCATATAAAAGTTTGGATTTGGATGTGTTATGAAAATGAAAATAATCTGAATTAGCAAGTTTATTTTTTCTAATTGTATTGTTCTTGTCAATTATATTGATACCAAATCTGGTCACAAGTTGGGACATGATCAGATTCGGATATTGGAAACGAGTTTATTAAGTGTGAATTCGAATCAAAATAATAGAAGGATTTAAAATTTATTAAAACAAATCTTTCGAGATTACATTCAAATCGAAGACATTGAATTAATTAGAGAATCTGAAGTCAAGATTTCAAATAAATCAACTAGGTAATTTAGGTGGAAAAACACTACTCAAAGAATAAAAACACAAATGTAATTTTTCAAATGAAACACTTTGATAATTGCATTTTAAATCCTTTCTCCATTCATATTCTACTTGAGATGCAATTCAAGTCCTAACTCATATTCATATTCTAAAGAGAATAAATACTCAAATCGAGAGTAAAGTGAATTAAAAAATATATACAAATTAAATAAATGAAAACATTTTCAGAAACAACTCACAACATAATCCAACATCTTAAATTATGGTTAGAAGATACTGTGCCCAGAAGCTTCGAAGCATTTTCCCTTTTCACTTTTTTGTGACCGACACACAAAATCACTCACACATAAACATGTAAAATAAACATTTTTATTTAAAATTTATAAATGTAATTTCTATTTATCAACAAGAATTAATTAATAATTTATTATGTCAATTATATAAAGGAAGAAGAAGGTGGAGTAGATTAAGTATTTGCTTGTAAGTGAAGTGTTTAACAAACCTTTTTTCAATCATCACAGACAGCCATTACTTACTCTACGAACTCAACCACAAAACATATGTCGATAGATTTTAAAATATAAATTTAAAAGTAGCAAATGATTTATAATATATTTGTTTAAAATTATAAATTACTTTTCTCCATTTTGGATCGATAGTACCTTACTTTTAATTTTGGGTCACTTTAATCTATATTGTTAAATTGATTTATTGAGTCTTTGCACATTAATATTTACACATGGATTTTTTTTTTCTTCTGATATTTTTCAACATAGGATTTTTTTTTTCTTTTTTTATTGATTCGTTGTGAATTTCGTGTCTCTTTGTATTTGTTCCCCCCAAAATTAGGGAAAATTAAGTTATTGGGCCTACTATAGGCTCTAACCATTATTCTCATAGATAAGGGCTTAATATAAACTCATAACAGATGTTTTTGAAAAGCAAAATAATGATACTTACTGCTTATTTTGTGGGCTAGTATTTAATTTTGTAGCCCAAGTATCAAATCTGGAAATGGTCCATTAAAATTTAACAGTTATATCTATAGTTGTTGCTATTAGGTGGGAATCATAATGATGTAGAAGTCTAGTATGTACAATTCTAATTAAACTTCTAACTTTATCTAATTAGAATATTAAAAGTGCTACTATAGCATGCATTTAGTAAATCCAATCAAATACTTAGTGATAACATAACTAGGCTTTAGTAAATCCAACTAAATACTTATGGCATGATTGGTATGATGGAATGAGTTGTGAATGGAATCACCATTCTTACCTTCATTCATATTCCTTTGATTGATATGTTTTATAGGTGGGAATGGTGATTCCCGCATGAATTGATATTACCATGAATGGGAGAATGACTATTCCTTCCTACCCCATGATATTACGTATTCCTGTCGTGAAGAAAATGAACATTTTTTTAATTAATTTTGACAATTATCATATTTATTTTATGTTTTCACAAATTAACTTCCTAAAGTCGAATTATTATATAAAATTTCGTAAATAATATTAAATTATTTATAAAAAATTATAAAATAATAACTAATAATTTAAAATAAATATAAAATAAAAATATAAAAGATAGTAAAAAAAATTAAATACATAAATAGTATAAAAATAATTAATAAATATAAAATCTTAAAAACATAATAAAATAATATGAATATAATTTTAATAATACAAATAATTTTAGTTTATATTTGTAAGATAAATGAATATTAGTATAGATAATAAATTATTTAAAAAAATATAAATAAATTGTAGCTAAAATATTTTTTTAGAAATATAAAATAAGATAGTAAGATTTTAATAATATAAAATCATATAGAATAATTAATAAAAATATATGAAAAATATATTATTATTTAACTACTTTGAGAATATGTAAATAATACAAAAATAGTAATCTAATAATAAGATTAAAAAATACAATATATAAATATAATATATCTTAATATTAGTACAATGATTAATTTTTTGTAAAAAGAATTATTTTTAAATTTAAATATGCCAAATATTTTAAATTTGAGTGATATATTGAATATGAATATTAAATAAAATTATAGTGGAAGGTAATTTGGTCAAATAAAGATTCATTTAATATTATACATTTTATTCATAGTTATCGATCATAAAATATAATTATAATAATTATTTCATTCATTTCCTATTCATTTGTCATACCAATCACAGGGATCAGCATTTTTATACCATTCATTTCCCATCACCATTCCATTCTTGAGTTCATTCCATTCCCACCTAATTTCATTCCATCATACCAATCATGCCATTAGTGATAACATAACTAGGCTTTAGTAAATCCAACCAAATACTTAGTGATAACATAACTAGGTTTGAAAGAATTTTTCTTTCTGAATTATGAAATGATGTGATAATTTTTTTTAATGAATTTTAAAATGTTTTATTGTGTCATATAAATTTTATATTTGATGCATTTTATAATATTAGACAAATCCTAGTTGTATATATGCCCGATATCAACAATTATGATTTGTTTTATACATAAAATGTATCAATTTATAGTTCATCAAACAAAGTGAAACATTTTGAAATTTATAAAAAAAGTGACAATATACATATAACTTGGATGGGAAACGTTTTTAACCCGCATAATTAATTGTAAAAGTTAGAAATATAATATTTATATGAACCAAAATTATGTAAACCTTATATATATAGTCAAACTGTTTTCATATTATTGTTTCAATTATATTTTGACATCTTATATTTTGTTATATTTGTAATACACAAATGAATGAGTCAATATAGACCATTTTTCAGATTGACTATTAGAGGGGTGTATTCAATTGGGATTCTATTGGATTTTTTTGGACTTTAAAAAGTCTGTGGATTTAGAAAATTCATAGACTCCCTGTAGAGTTTGACTGATTTTTTTTTTATTGATTTACATGGATTTTCATAGATTTGACATGATTATGGAATACACTTTTTTTATTGATTTACATGGATTTCCATAGACTCCGGCGCTGGAACTATTGATGCAAATGTATATGGAACACACTTGTATATAAAAAAAGTTATCCAAATTATTTAGAAGTGAAATATCAAAGAAATGTCGATAAATGTCAAATTCAAAATATCATTATCAACGAATATATCAATACTTCAAATTTATGAATATATCAATATCAATATCTAATTATATGTATGATTATCTTATACAAATATAATTACTCTCTATCAATAAATTATCCTCCCTATCAATAAATGTCAATAAATATCAAATTCAATTAATAAAAATATCAATATTGATATCTAGTAATTCGTATGATTAATTTATACAAATATAATTATACCTTTTATCAATATTATAGTTATTTAAGTTGAGAATATTTTAATCGTAAATATCTATTAATTTTGAATTTTTATCATTTGTGTTAAGAATTTTCAATATCGACATCTATTAAAATATTAAATTGATACAGTAGTCAGGATCTAATCCTGTTCATCTTCCTCCCGTATATGAAAGCTTAATTTATTAAAGTTCATTATTTCTATTAAGAATTTTCAATTAATATACATCTAGTGAAATATTAAATTTATACATTCATCTTCAGAGTTCTCTGAAAGAATACGTTGAAATCTCTGGTTGTTAGAAGAGATTTTGGAGAGTGAAATATATTTATATTTTTGGAAGAGAATCAAAGAAAATCCATAGAGTATTAAAATCCATAGACTGTTGAATACCTAAAGAATTTTCAAGACTTTTTAAAATCCGTATTAAATACTTCAGGATTTTTAAAGACTTTTGAAAATTCGGATTGAATACCCTTAGACTTTGAAAGTCTAAAAAAATCCTACAAACTCCACAACCAATACACCCCCTTAATATTTAACACGATTATAATTCATAAAATAAAGGTTAACTAGTGAGTGAAAATTCTATCCGAAAGAATTGTATTTATAAAATGAAGTTATAAAAGTTTTTGTTAATTTATTTACTACACCCATTATCGTGAATAGTACCAAAGATAAAGAATTTAAAAGTGGAGAAATAACTATCTTTCATCTGTGGCAACCACATTCTTAAATCTTAACCAAGTAAAATAACATGGAGGATTGTATTTATAAAATGAAGTTATTTAAGTTTTTGTTAATTTATTTACTACACCCATTATCGTGAATAGTACCAGAGATAAAGAATTTAAAAGTGGAGAAATAACTATCTTTCATTTGTGGCAACCACATTCTTAAATCTTAACCAAGTAAAATAACAAAATTAAATGGAGCAATAATAATAGGTATTTGTGAATGAAAAAGTGGAAAAAAAGGTGGGCTGCTAAGGGTGGAAAGCTTGTTGGACTATTAAAGTGTTGGGCTGGCCATTATCTTTATGAGGCTCAGATGTTGCCACAATATCATCTATATTAGGTTATTTTTATTATTATAATTTTTTTTAAATTTTTAATTGAGGAGACACCTCATTAGATTGTTATTAGGTGATAAATCTTCATTATATTTTTTTAAACACAAAAACTTACGTGACACAGTTTTATAGATAGTTTCTGTGAGACGGATCATTTTCATCCATAAACTAAACTCATTTTCACTGATTTACATATGAATTGTGAAGGATGGACTGTAGGTTAACCCGTCTCACTGATTATATTACGCGAGACGGTCTCACATAAATCTACTCATTTTTAAATCTTTTTATTGCATGTATTGTTGTGGAAAGGAGTTTGACGTCGTTAGTTTAATTAAATATACATTAACTAAGTAGTTTTTAAATATTTGAATGTTGAAAAAAATAGTTGTTTAATATTTTATTGTAGTCAATCAAGGTAATGTTTCACCCATTCAGAATCTGCAACCACTCAATTAGTTTTGACACTAGATTTGAACCCGTGCGATGCACGAATTTCTTTTCAATTTTTCTTTGTGTATATTAGAAAATTATCATTCTATTTATTAATCTTATCTCACATTTTTCAATCCTTAATTTTAATAATTTTTTTCACATTTTTTAATAATTTTAATCCTTAATTTTTAAGGTTTGAAGTTCTCAGCCACATAAATAAAAGAAACTCTCTTTCTCTAATTTTAGCTTTCTATTTGAATGGAGGAGTCTTCAAAATTAAGTTATTTCCTTGCTACCACTTCTTATCTCTTTTCTCTCTCTAAATTAAAGAGGTCTCTTCATTTCTTTAAGCTGTTTTCTTCTGTTTCTTGCAGTTACATTTCTTTTAAATGAGAGAGAAAGAGAAAGGAGAAACATGTGTTTTCTTTAGAAAGTTTGAAAAAGTGCCACTTGTCAACACTTGGAGAGAGCAAACCACACTTTTATATATATGATTCCATGTACGCATTTACAAGTAATTTTTAGATGTTAACGATTCTTTTGGGGTGAGTAATGATGATATTGAAATAAATTAAATTTAAAATATTAATTATAATGGAAGATCCTGTAGGGGTTTTTTCGGGGAGGGTTGGTTTTGCCTCCTAATATTTCAAGAACTCAATTATTTAAAAAAAAAAAAATGTTTCAACATTGATTTTTTGTTGATTTAGTCCCGAAAATTAATTAACCTTCAATATTAGTTGTTTAACTTCGTCCTGTCTTTATGTTCACATATGGGTCTTAAACCAGCATCTACCACCATTCTTTTGTTTTTGGGTTACACACCAACTTAAGAGATCGTCTCACGTAAAACCTTATGCATGTGAGACAGAGTTTTATCTAATCTTATATGAGATCGACATTAATGAATGAATTGACCCGTTTTTACCGATTAATTTGAATTTCTCTTACTCAAG
Source organism: Scutellaria galericulata (assembly GCA_946896805.1). Taxonomy (NCBI): domain Eukaryota; kingdom Viridiplantae; phylum Streptophyta; class Magnoliopsida; order Lamiales; family Lamiaceae; genus Scutellaria; species Scutellaria galericulata. The sequence goes on from OX335790.1 coordinate 18,817,764, forward strand.
AGTTACTCTTTGAAGTATTTAGTTTAAAGATTCACAAAATTCTTTATATATTTTAGAGTTTTTAATTATTTTTTTTATCTCTAATTTCATTAATTATATAAAATCTTGTCATTTTAAATGAAAAATTATGTCCCTCAACTTTTATTATTATTACAAAAAATTATACATACTATAAAACTTTTTATTTCAAATAATCTTATTGTTAGTATTTGAGATATGAAATATGCATGGTAGCAAAATATTTTAGAGAATTATAATTGAGTGATCTAGACTTGAGCAAGGTATATAATTGTAATGAAAATGGAGCAAGAGTAGTAGTAATAGTGGAAGTTCTAGAACTTAATTTAGGATCAATTTTTATTGGAAGTTCTAGTTTTTGGTACAAGTAGTGAGTTGTGTTGATGCCATATTTATAGATGGCATAAGATTATTCTAGAACTTAATTAGTCTAGAATAATCTAATCCTATTTTAGAATACTTTAGAATGATTTATAATTCTCTAGATTATTATATATTTCTACATAATTCTAGAAACTCTATAATAATTAATATTTCCAATAATGCCTAGAATATTCCGAAAATGTGTAGCAATTTCATCACTTATCAACTATACAAAAAAAAAAAGGACGTCTGCATTGATCCCTTATTATTCTAGTTCTATTTGTTCAATAAATCGATGCTGAGTTTTCAATTAGTTTTCCCACATTTGAGGTTCTTCTGATCCTTGATATAATGTCCACTTTATGTTTATTAATATTATTAGAATAAAATATGAGTAATATATACTCAATCGATCAAGTTAATTGCAATAAAAATCTTATAAGCTTTTGTTTATGAATTAAATCTAAACAAAATTGAAACCCTAACTATATATCTTGCAAACGAGATATTCTCCATCAACATCTTAATCTTAAGTTCTTAATCATAATCAAAACCATAATATGAAGTACATAACAATAAACTCCACACAATTACAACAATTGAACATAGGTACTAATCACTAGCTTATTATTTCTTATCTCACACACAATTAAGAGTCTATGACATAAGTACAACATATTTATTTTTCCATGAAGATATTAATTATTTCATCATGCTCCAATTTCAACCATGGATTAATTTATTCTACATGCAAGAACTTCACCCACGTCCCCCTGATCCGGCCCGCGACCCGGCAGACGAGCCCGCTTCCGAACCCGCACCACCCGAACCAGACCCGGCCCGTGACCCGGCAGAGGATCCTGCAGACGAGCCCGCACCACCACCACCGCCTCCACTTGAACTCGAACTAGAACTCGAACTCGAGCTCGAGCTTGAGCTTCCGCCTCCACCTGAGCCGGACCCGGACCCAGCCCCGGCTCCAGAGCCACTGCCACCACCTCCTACACCAATGCCAATCCCTGCACCTAGGCCCACACCTATGCCACCCAAGCCACCTAGGTCCAAGCCAAGGTCCTTTCTAGCCACTCGGCTTTCTGAAACCCTAGCTAGTGTTGATATGACTAGCAAAGCAACAAGCACATATGCCTTCATCTTTTCCATACTCTCTCTCTCTCTATTGGATCAATAATATTCAAGAATTAATGTTTCCTAGTTGATTTGGTTTTGTAGTGTGTGTATGAGCAATGACAACGTTAGAGCTATTTATAGTTGCAGATGCTAAGGTTGGTAACGTGAATATGGCCAAAAAGAAATTAAAGAATTTAGAAGTGGGAATGAAATATTGAACCGTTTATTGGGAAATAAAATAAAAGGTGAAGTGGGCATGAAGCAATATGATGAAAAAGCTAAGGCATGCAGTGGAATATTGTGTGTATGGACATCTCTCTACATGTGATGGATAGCCATCTAGTTATAATTATGATAATGTGCGCACCTACAATTCCACTAAAGGAAGTGGAGTTTGATTGTATGTATGCCTGCCCATTTTAGAAAAAAATAAAATTACAATGAATATAATTAGATGAACGTTGCTGTTGTGTTATCTCAAATCCAAACATATTTTTACATTCGATTATAAATTTATGAACTTTATTATAAACCCATATCACCAAATTAGCTTTATCATCACAAAAATCGTACTTACATTTTGATTAAAATGTGTGGTGAGAAATAACATTAATTCAAGTACCGACACGTTTTTCTTGAAATGGGTTGTGAGGAAAAGATGACAAGAAATGATTGATGGAAACTTCTGGATTTGAGATGACTAGGTTTAATTGTCAACGAAGCCCCCAACCTTTTTTAATGGCAACTAGGATTGAGATTTGAGGTACTCGAAAAACCAAATTAAGTGATTTGAATTGAATATTCAGGACTTACTTTACTTTATAAAGTAACCATGGATTTAAACTATTTTATTTTGGTAACTTTTATTTCTATTTTAAATTTTTTACAGATTTTATTGGAAGATTTAAATTTAATAATTGGATAATTATATATGTGTATGATTGTTTAATACTTGAAGTTTTTAAAATATTTATTTCTATACATCGTTTATTATATTTAAATTTAGTAAAAAAGTAATTAACATATATTTTATGTAATTGTGAATGATTATTTAGTTGTTAAGTCATCCAAATATATAAGAAGTGGCAAATAAAATAAAAAACAACTTAAAATTAAAAAGTTGAGGGGTTGATGATAAAAAAAAAGTTAACTATGGTTAATACGAAAATTATAATCGCTACCATTAGTTTGGACCATCACCATAGTTAACTGCACAAACCGCACGGAAATCATTCTCGAGTTTATTTCACTGCGGTACTTTCGTTTGTCAAAGAAGCCCCAATTAAACGCAAAACAGATTAACATATTTCATTCCCTCTTTCTCTGATTCAACTTCTAATTGTGCTATCAATCCTTTCTACAATGGCTGAGGTAAATCCCTATTCGTGTAAACATTTTATTTGAATATCCAATTATTCTCTCTTATGTGGGGAGAGATTTTCCTTCTCAGTTTCTGGATGCTAGGTTATTTGATCTGGTCGTTGAATTTATGTATTTCAGTTTTCATTTACGTGATTGTTGCTTTGATCGATTAACGATTTATAATGCTTTGTAACCCTCTTGATTTTGAATTGTGGAATTTTTTTCGGTTTTGATTAAGGTTAATGATCAAGTGTTGATCTCTCATTCATTTCCCCCCCTTTTTTTTTTTGAGAATCTTAATGTGATTCTTGTAATTGATTTCGTTTAACATGTTTTTTCAGATTGAACTAAAAACTGCGCCGGCTGATTTCCGATTCCCGACAACCAACCAGACGCGGCACTGTTTTACCCGCTACATTGAATTTCACCGGTTAAGTGAATTATATTTCTATTTAATTTCAATTAGACTTTCATTCCTCGCTGATTAGTTTTTGACGATGTTTTGATTTTGATGATGTGTTTACTGTAATGTGTTTCTCGAACTGATTAATAGTCTTAAGAGTGATGCAAGAATTCATTTGCAGTAAATTAGTGAAATAAAACTTTTATGTGTTTAGAAAAATAGGTCTGTGTGCTTCTTTTCGTTCGGATTTTTGTTCAATCATGACACTCTTCAAGTCACGTATCCATGTTGTGGGACAGGGTGTGAGTGCCTATTTCTCTCGGTTGATTGCTTATGTAATGTGTGCTAAAAATATGGAGCCACTCGGTGGGCTGGTGCCATTTTGTGAGCCAAGGTCACATTCGGTCTATAGTCACACCTCTATGCAGTAATATTGCCCTATGAATACGTTGAACTCTCATAGGTATAGAAGTCCTTGTGATACAAAATAGTTCTGATTTTATTCCAAAGTAGATATGGGACACTCCAATCATTTCATACTGGCAAATAGATCCTTGCACTGCTCCCACCATATAAGACCTTCAGTTATGTATAATCATCCTCCAACATGAATGTCAACTTCGATACCACTATTATTAACTCTAAACCAGTATAGTTGCAGCTAGCTTCTAACATTACTTACAAAAATAGTTATCTTTAATTATTTGAAAATCCAACGATTACAATTTTTTTCCACAACTGATATGTGACTGGAGTTGGGATGGTGAGGTTTATGAGCTTGCTCGAGTCTAGGTAAATATACCATTCTAGAACTGGTTTCTGAGCTGCTTTCAGTGGGTTGGGATGCTTTCCAAGATGGAGGTTCTGAAGTTTGAGTTTATTTTTGCAATTCTTCTAGATGACTGAATGCGCAAAAATGATAAGAGAAAATGTACATAGTTTTAAGAGTTCCATCTTAAAGGGGGAATAAGGGAGAGATAGGGATTGGATTACCAGAATCGACTCTCCTAATGAGAGTTGGCATGTGACTGAAAATAAAATGATATACCTCATTGAGTACAAGATCTGGGTAATTATACCTGGTTGATATGTATTTAACTGTTTATAATGTAACTTGACATTAATTAAATTCATTTGTAATAGATGGTAGTTAACTAGTTTTATTATGTTGTCAGGTGTGTGGCTGCTAAGGGTGATGAATCTGGTGATTGTACTAAGTTTGCCAAATACTATCGTTCCCTTTGCCCTGGTGAATGGGTGAGATAAAAAGCTAGGGGCCAATTATTTGAATAATTTTTGATATTCCTTTTTCCATTTTATTTGAATGCAGTAATATAAAATGAAAAATTGTCTAATCTCATGATCAGTTTTATGAACTATTTGAAATTTTGAATTATAGAACATGACTGATTTATATTGTTGTATTGTTTAGTATAGTAGACATATCTATGAATCTTTTAATAGTGCATTCAAAATAGTCGACTTGCTTACACCATCGCATGTCTAATTTGCGATTGATGTAGGATGAGATAAACTTTTCTATGCCTATTTCTGCTGCTGCTGCTAAAACCTTATTGTTAAGCAATAGTCATGCTGTCCCTACTATGTTACCTAGAATTCAAGTTTTCACTACCTGTTGACTGCTATAACTTACTCATATTGCGTACCTATGCTAGAAAGTTACGACTTTCAACATTCAATATCTGAGCATAATCAGACATTTATAATACCTCAAAAGGTCACATGTCCATCATGCTTGTGTTCTGCTGCAAGAATTGATAAATGAGAGGTTAGAAGTTTTTGAGGGCTATAAATGTGATGCAATTTTCTGGCAGGCTATAGTTGATAAGTGGCCACGTGTCTTGAAGGGTTGTGTTGATAATTCGGATTCAAAACATCCTAGCATCATATTATGATATAAACTATATTTTAGTTCTCTTTAGATCTATGCTGGATACCCTATTGAATAATTTGCATAGGGTTCTTCTATCCGATACCTAAGACAATGTTATTTTTTATTTGCCATTGATTAGGGGGAATACAAAATTAAACATTTAAGTAACTTGTCCTACCTGAACCCAGTTTGGTTGTGTTAGGACCTGAATACACACCCTTAAGTTTGTCCTAAAATCATGGGAGAACATTTTATTTTCACACAAACTAGGATCATTGGCATCATTATACAAGTATTTCATCTGATATGTTCTTAATTCTCTGTTCCTTGCTCGTATAAACTTTACAATTCCTTTTTTCTCATAAGTTTATGCAGCGTGTCTCAATTGATCTTTGACTGTTCATTTCTGGATCATTTGCTTTGGCAGGTCGACAAGTGGAACGAGCAGAGGGAGAATGGAACATTTCCCGGGCCTCTCTAATTTAAACACCATGTTAAGATTGCATGCCTCTTCTACTTGGATTTGCTATTTACCTTGTGTTTGAAGTTAGTAATCCTTTTCCTTTTGATTTGAAGAGATTGATATCATTATTTGCAAATCTTATGCCTGTCCATTGAAAATAAAAAGTTGCTGAAGTAAATTGATGTTTTTTGAATGTTCATTTGTACTTTGTTCCTATTGACATATTCCTTGGTATTTTCTTAGGAATTTGTTGTCTTTATTCTTTTTTTTTTTCCTCCTATGTTCAACTTCTGATCGGTCTTTGAATGCCTAATTATGCGATTCTTTTCCAAGAATATTCTTGCTTACTTGTGATCCAGATTAAATATTATTTTTGGTGTTTCCGTAATGTACTGACTAGGATAATCATTTGTTATAGTTACGTTTTGATATAATTGCCGATTAAATGAAAAAAGTATTACATATCAGTAATCTCAGTTAATTGAGATGGACAAATTGTCCATAATTCACAATTATTTTATTTTATTTTATAATTATAGCACTACATGGTTAACTCGAAAACATGCACTGAAAACTCTCACGATTTAATTCACCAAATACCTTCATTCAACGTCATAATATTCCACGAATATTAAAAGACATATCACAAGCCCTCACATTTCAAATTAATAAGTTAGTATTGAATGTGATATTGAATAAGATATTCTTAGCGTAATGTCTTGATTCTTTCTTACTATGTTTCCTTTCAATTCTATGGATTTATTCAGAGACCAACTTGTCATAAAAGAAAAACATGTGCTGATTAGGATGTTCCCAATACATAATATCGAGACAACTAATCAAAAGATCAAAGCCATCACTCTGTGCTGTCTAATTTTGTCTTGACTTTGTCTAATTTCACCAAAATTTTACTACAACGGTTTCTCTATTGTGTTTCATCTCCTATTTCAATTCGTTCAATTGTCGCCGCATGTATTTCGAAAGTCCAACCTAACAAAAGACCAGGAACGACCAACAAAAATAAACAGTGACAATACTAATTATTAGAATAGAAATGAAATACAGTTTTAGAATAGAGTAACCGATCCAAAATTTTAGTTCCATGTCAAAGATTTTATGATCTTTCAGACAACAGGGGCTGTTCCAAATCTGAAACTTGATCACTATACAACGTTGTTTGATCATTTTGGTGCTTCAATTGGCTTGTTTCTTCTTCTTCTTTCACTTCTTGATGGTCTTTTGCTTTACCCCACAACACTATATACAGTCCAATTATCACAGCTAACCCACCCGTGAGGCTGTTATCATTTGGACAAATCTTGTATTAGAGAATAAAAAAATAGTAGATGCATATAAGGAAAATTATAATGTGTGGCTGTAGAAGTTGTACCTTCCAATGTACAACTCTTCATGCATAAAAATGCAGGCAAAAAGTGTGACAATGACTGTACATAGAGGATTGAACATGGCAGAGAAGAGAGGCCCTCTTCTTACAATGCACCATGCTTGAGCAAAGAAAGTAACTGCTGATCCCAGACCCTGTAAGATTTTTATTTGTAAAACCACCATTAGTTTTAATATTCAACATGGATAAATTAAAAGTAAAATATTCAAGAAATTGAAAATAAATTACTCACTGCAAAAGAGCAGCAAAATAGCTGAAAGGGGGAAGTCAGTGTCCATGCAGTCATACTTGGCTCGATGATCAATGTCAAAATCCCAGATTGAATTGCTGCCATGAGACACATCCATGCTGTTAATGAAAGATGATCTGGGTAGCAAGCACTTACAAAAACCTGTCATAATTCACAACGACGAACAAACATGACACATCAGTAGTTAACACATTAAAACATGTTTATGTTTATGATAGATAGACGAGCATTTCCATTTGTGTGTGTATATATATATTTATATCCTTCAGCATTATGCATATTTTTACCATTAATTTTATGTCTTCCAATTTTCCTTCCCTGACTATCACTTTTTTTTTAAATTTCAATTTTCATCTGATTTTGCTTGAAATTATGTGAATTTTTCAATTACAGAGTTCATGTAGGCATACATTGACATTTCAAGCAACTCAAATCAAAATTGGAAAAAAGTAATAGTTAAATGACTAAAATGGAAATACGTAATAATAGTGGTAAAAAAATGGATAAGACTTGACTTGCCGGAAGAAAATTGAGTTTTTTCCTCTATATATATTGATTGTTATATTATTTTTCTGGAAAATAAATGTTGGGATTTTATAATACCTGGAGAATGAGCCAAATGGACCAGCAAAGAGTGCTTCCTAAGAGAAATAAACATCCTAAAATCCATGTATCTTGTTCCCCAGATTGTAAGAAAATTGAATTTGTTGGTTGAAATTCCATGTTGAGTATTTTTGGACCTTTTAGTAAAGCCATGGTAGCAGCTCCAGATACACAGAAAATTGTGCCCATGATCTTAGCGATGCTTCTCAAGCTTCGGAGATGAACTTTTTCTAATCTATATTCATAATTTAATTTGCACAAATGGAAATGAGAAAGTTAATTGATTTTGAATGCTTTATAAGTCACACTGTTTAAATAAGTGTTTGAGTAATTAATTAATTAATTAATTACCCCAAGATATAAGCAATAAGGAAGGTGATGGCTGGGACCAAATTGGTCAATGCACTAGCAGCTGATGATGAAGATAGGTACAGTCCCTCAAAATATATATTCTGGTTAACTGTTACACTGTCAAAAGTTTAAACCAAAATGTTAGTGAAAATGCAAAACATATCCAAAAAAGTAAAATAAATAAATTAAAAAATATATTTATTTTAAAGAAAAAATGAATATATCATTCATTATAAAGCTGTAACTATTTATTCTTATATATATATCTCATAACATACTATGTAAAATAAAATATAGAAACATCATAAATTCCAATACAGGATCATGTTTACCCACAAGGGTTCCATTCTAGTAAGAAAAAATAAAAAAAGACTTGATTATTTAATCAATGAAAAAACATGAAAGATGAGTACTTGCCCTATAAAAGAGAGCAAAAATATCAGCCAGAAGCTTTTCCAGCTTAAACCACATCTCTTTGATCCTCTCCTGCTCAATGAAATAGGGACAAAAAAAATTAAATAAATAAATAAATAGCAGAAGTATCTATAAAATTCAGGAACATACATGTCATATTATTAACTAAAATAATCCAAGAAAAAATAAAATAAAAATAGTAGTATACCTTGAAAAAAAAGCAAGAGGAGCAATAAGCAAGAAGGCAATGGATTGCCTGTAAACAACAAAAACCCTAGAGCTGAAATCTTGCAAAAGAGCTGCTCTACCACTCAGAGTCACTCCTGAATATATGAACTGACACCCCACCATAACTATCATGGGCTTGTATTCTTCCAATCCCATTTTACTTTTTTTTTTTTCCTTAATTTGCTTCTTGTTTTTTGCATATAACACTTTTTGTGCTATATCGTATTTATAAGCCTCTTAACTCATCAATTATTCATCCTAGTATTAGAATTATTGTACTATGGATGACAGCTTTCCAGAAAGAAAGAAAGAAAGATCCCTGGTACTCTCTACAAATTAATAAATGCCATATTCATAAATGCATGTGTGACACTACTTTTATAAATAAAACAACATTATAAATAAAGAACAAATCATTGAAAAGTTATCAAATCACATCAGTCTTGAATGTTTATTTACTAATTAGCATATATCAATACAAGTTATAAATGAATTAATTATATGGATATGGACATAAATAAGAGTATGATCAAACACAATATAGGGACAAAAAATACATATAGCAATTAGTTGAAGGCTGATGTAAATACAATAAAAAAATAAAATGAAGACAAAATTTGTGTAAATATAGACAGTGGCCTGATTAGGCTCTGACTGTATTGCATGTGAAGGGATAATTAATGCATGACTGGGTTTCTTCATAACAATCCTCTGCTGCATTTTTTTTTATATTGATTGACATGTGTCCAATGATTATCTCTACATTCTGTAATGCATATAGTATTTATCATTCATTTTATTTACTTTTTTTTTAATATAAAGATATATATATATATATATATATATATATATATATTATTTTATGTGTGTGTGTATATAAGCTGTATATTTGTTTCTGTGAAAATATATTATTGTTATCTGACATATTTCATATGATCATTCAGTGTTTACAAATTAAGTCAAAGAAATCAAACTGATACAAGAAAACATAAATTACAAAAGTGTTATTATATGTTAATTCTTGGATTAATTTATTGAGAAAAATTCATTTTCAATCCAGTTATTTAGAAACAGCTCGAAAATAGTCCTATTAAATAAAAAATATCAATTCTAATTCTGTAGCTTCAAAATTTGTCTAATTCAATATGTTTTTTCCCGAAATTTATAAAATTCCGTTGAAAATTGACACACGATATAAAAATATGGGGAAATAGGCTTCTGTACCACAAAATATATAATGTGGAACAAATATATCATTTTAAATAAAAAAATGACAAAACTACCACAAAATATAACCAATGTACAAAAATACCACTTTTTTTTTGACCGGTCCTAATGTGAATAGTGTAGCTGCCAACTAACAATCAAATCACTTGTACCCATTAAACGAAAATTTGCTGAACTTACACTATTAAACGAAAATTTGCACAATTAGATTGAAATTTTCGTTTAATAGTACAAAATTTATGCAAAGTGGCAAAATTTAATAGGCATATAATACTATTAAACGAAAATATCAAACTCAGCATGTGTATATGACATTCAATTTTCGTTTAATGGTGTAAGCTTGGCAGATTTCATTTAATGCTCACAATTCATTTAATAGTGCTAGGAATTTTAAACACATACACGAAAATTAATACTCCCTCCGTCCCACAAAGATAGGCCTAGTTCTATTTTTACACAGTTTAAGAATTTTTTTGAAGTTCCAGTTATACCCTTATCATACATTAATTATTCAAAGAATTAATTCTACTCCAATTTTAAAGTTTCATTAATTGAAACAAAAATTATTTTCACACTTGTAATATTGCATTAATAATATTGTTTGTCTCAAGATACATTTTTCTACTTTTGAGGGAGAGAGGTAATTTAATCATTAATGAAAATTTGGAAATACAAAATGATTATGGGAATTTGTCAAAAATGAACAAATGAAGACCACACATTCAATGCAACTTTTTTTTCCCCTAAAAAATAAATAAGGGCATATATGGAATTACAAGTTAAAAACTACACTAATATAGTAACAGGTCTATCTTTGTGGGACGGACGAAAATAGTATACAAGCCTATCTTTGTGGTACGGAGGGAGTATAATTTAAAGCATGATGTTCATTATTTTTGCTAACCAATTTTCATTTAAAATTTAAAATTACACACATACACACATTTTCGTTTAATGGTGAGCAAATGTCCATTGTTTTTGCTAACCAATTTTCGTTTAATTAAATACATTTCAAATTCGAATTAAAACATTTGCTCAAAACTTTACTTCCTCAAAATGATCGAATATACATCATAGATACAATCAAACCTGATCATGCATGTTCATAGACCACGGATTAACAATTAATAATCAGTCCAAATCACCATCCTCGATAGTGTCAGCATCTCTTGAGAACTTATATATGGCCGGACACATCAATCGCCTCATCTCAAAATCGCCGAGATGACAATCCGGTCTGGGAAAAGTGCGGCTAATATTGCTCTCAATCGTCTTTAGTGCAAAAATTCCACAGGAAGTAGGATCGTCCTGACGATAACATAACCGAGGGGGCGCAGACTTGAGAGCAATCATCGCAGGCGGACTTTCAAAGTAGTTTAACCTCGAATAATATCATGCATGCTCTAATAAGCGCAGTACTATCCGGTGAATGGATATGGTCTATCGATACCTGAGTGCTTGCACATCTGTGGTCCACTTGTGTGTTAAACTGTCGAACAGTATCAACGTGTTATACCGGATGTGTAACGACGCAACCACCTTATGGTTGTCCAAATTAAGAATCAAGAACACCTATTAACAAATCAATAATAGTAAGAGACTTTTATTGGACTATTAATAAACCGTAATAAATGACGAAGGATCACATCTGTAATCGCTAAACTGATACAGAATAATAGCGTGATCGGATCCGCGACAGTCACCGGATAATAGGGATCATAAGTAGAGGAATGGGGAGTGTATAGATCAGGTGCATATTGATAAGGGGCAGGCTCCGGAATGTATGGCTCAGAAGGAGTGTGCTCAGCATAAGTGGGATGCTAATCTGAATGATCGAATACCAATGCACGAGAAGTAGAGTGATGATGGTCCTCCTCAGGCCAAGACGTCCACTGCTCGAATGAGCGAGGCATATAATGAGTGCCAAAATATGATCTGAGCTGATCCTCAATAAGCGAGGGGATCTGACGCTCCAAACGATCACTCTCTTCCCGAATCGCTTGCTCGATCCCATCAAACGTACCATCAAAGTGAGTTTGCATCGTAGTGAGTCGTTCAAAGATTTGCTCATACACACTACTGTGATCGCTCCTTCCTAGACCAGAATGAGGAACATCATTATCATAACTATGTTGCGGCAGCGAAGTATGCTGGTATGCATGGTCCGACACTGTGGTATGATTTGGATCATACTCCGGCTTGCCATCTCGAAAAATAGGCTCTTCAGGGACATGTGACTCAGGACCAACATTTGAACGCGTGCTATGGCGGGTCGTCCCACGTGTAGATTGATTTGTAGTCGATCTGATGGACCGAGACGTGGGAGCCCATGTAGAAGGACCTGGTTCCGCTAGAGCCCTCACTCTACGCCGAGTCCCCCGAAGCTGAACACCCAATGAGATCCTGATCTATTCCCTGCCAATAAATCCGTCGTCGCTCCTTAGGGCTCGGGTCAAGAGTCTTGAAACAATCAACCTAAAACAAAACATTCAAATAATTTACAGTTAGTTATAATATTTCGACTAAAATCATCTGTATTACTATATTGAAAAAAATATTAATGTCATACCTGTTGCTCTAGTATATTAGAGATATCATATGTGGCCCTCTTAGTAGACCACTTCAACAATCTTGGTATTTGTTGCGGCACATTGGTCAGTGGACGACCGACAATCGTGCCGGTCATAAGAATGGCCTCGTAAGCCCATATTTGGACAATAAAGTTAAAATGTTAGTATTCAAGCTATCAAATAAGTTAATGCTAGGATGAATCTATATTCATAAAAAGATACTCACCAGTAAAGCAGCTGAGAAACCGTAAAAGTGGTAGGTGGGTGGTCGGACACCTGGAGGTGGCACATTGGTGTGGATCTTATCCATATGTCGCAACAGTTTGAGATATGAGAACTTTCCCCATGGGAAGCTCTCCCAAAGCTCCTCCTGCTCCACTAAAACCCAGACCCACTTATCTACTTTGGTCTTTCCGACATCGACCCTTAGTATAATACAATAGAGGATGAGAATCTTAGCGATCTTAATTATATCCTCGATACTATTACGCCACTCCCCATCAACAAATCGGTGATGTATATGCAAAACAGTGACAGATGCATGCTCGGCAACCACTCTCTGGTATAATCCACCTTCAGGTGGTGTATGTCCTGCATGGGGATCGAAGTCCGAGTCTCCAAAACGCAGACCCGTGATAAGAGTGAACTCCCTCCTTGAGAACCGACAAATACGGTCTCGCCCGATGCGAAAGAATCTTTCGTACTCCTCATCTCCACTAATTCGAGAAACCTCACGACACATGAGAATATGGAGAAAGGCCTTGCATGACTTAGTATCAGTGAACCACAAAAGAAAATGGCCAAAACATGATCGTCGAAATTGCCTCATACACGCCATACCAACTTGGTTTAACTCTATCCTTGTGTCATTCAATATATTGAGACGAGTGTATCCGTTGATATAAGACGACTGACCCTGAAGATCCCTTCACACCAATACATGATCCAACTAAAATGTGTATAAGGATTGTAAATTACTATATATAACTTCGTATGTCTTATTTATAATATATTAATGGCTAGAATAATATTAACTAATTCCCAATTACATTAAAAAAAAAACTAAACTAAGGAAAAATAAATATCGGCAAAACAAAAAAAAATTAAACACAAATAAATTACAAAACTCTATTTTTGTTTAACTATAGAAAACAAACATAATTTTTCGTTTAACTATAGAAATCCATATTTTCGTTTAACTAAGCAAGCATCAAATTTTCGTTTAATTATACAAACCCAACCCAAATTTCGTTTAACTATACAATCCCAAATAAGGCAAATTTCGTTTAACTACACAAAACAATTTCGTTTAACTATACAAATACAAACCCAATTAAATGAAAATTTAAATGGCAGTTCATAAATCCAATTATACAAACCCAAATTTATTAAATCCAAAATAAACAAACATTAAACGAATTTGGAACCCCAAATTTCCACGAAAACAGGCTTGCCAAATTATTCCAAAGCTTGTTTCTACGAATTTTGCAAATCCCCTCTCAAATTAAATGAAATTGTCGCAGCCCTTTGGAAAAGATAAAGAAGACTATTGATGTTTAAACGAAAAAATGATGAAGAGGATGAGAACGGCGGCTGTGTGGTTCAAGTAGGGTTCAAAGAAAGAAAGAAGAAAGAAAAGCCAAGGTACTGCCAAAATACACTATCAAACGAAATTGCAAGATTCCCTTAAACGAAAATTGGAACATTTACACTATTAAACGAAAAACAAGTTTTCGTTTAAACGAAAACCAATAAGACTTTAAACGAAAAAATGAAATTCGTTTAATAAGTCAAACGTGAAAACATTTTTCGTTTAATAAGTCAAATTCGTTTAATGCATATGATGTCTCTTGTTTAACAAAATTCGTTTAATAATGTCTCTTGTTTAACAAATATTGTGTAACAATTGAAAAGTAAAAACATTACAAATTGTTAGAGGCATTAAACGAAAATTGCTCAATTTGCACTACTAGTAAACGAATTTCCAACATTAAACGAATCCGGGATCAATTTCATGTTTAAAGTTGGCAATATTTTTGTTTAATAGTAGTAGAATTCATGCAAGTTTTTTTTTTTAATCTTATTTAATTAATTGGATTTGATTGTTAGTTAACTCAAATAGTATTCAATCCCATCAGCTCAAGAGTCGTAAAAAATTGTGGTAATTTTATCACATTTTTATATAATATGGTAAATTTGTTCACAACTATATATATATATTGTGGTACAGTGGGTTGGAGTCCCATCAAAATATAGGATTATATATCTAATAAATTGGATGACGTGGTACCATTTCACTCACTTGATGCAGAAATGAAAGAAAAAAAAAACGACAAAACAGTTTTCCAAGTCAGCAAAATGTGTCACGTCATATAGAGATCACATCAAATTTCTAAAATTTTTAGTCAAGTGCTAGTTTTCCCGATAAACTTCAAAAATTTTGGTGAAACCATGACTGAAATTGAACCTTTTACAATTATAGGACTATAATTGATATTTTTCAGACACCATTTAATTAACAAGACTACAAGTAAAAAAAATTCTCATATTTTATTACACATCCCTTAATCTTCAAGATTTGCTGGTTTTTCATCCAAGAGAGGCCTTTCTAAGTCAATTCTGCAACTATCTGAAACTTGATATGATCTAATAGTCTCTATGTCTTTTGCTTTACCCCATAACACAATGTATAGTCCAATAATCGCAGTCACACCACCTATCAAGCTATCATCAAAGAATCAAAATAATCTGAAATTAGAAACTAAAAAAAAAGATTTCAATATTTAATCAGGGAAAATTCTACTTACACTCATAATAATATAGATTGTACCTTCCAGTGTACAACTCTTCATGCAAAAAAATGCATGACAAAAATATAGTTACAATAACAATACAGAGAGGCTGAAACATAGCAGAGAAGAGGGGCCCTCTTCTTGTAATGCACCATGACTGTGCAAAGAATGTAATTGCTGATGTCATGCCCTAAATAAAATAAAATAATACCATTTTTTTATTGCCTTTTCTTGAATAGTAAAACATTAATCATTAAGCACATTATATTACTCACTGAATAGAAGCAGCAAAAAAGTTGAAGTGGGGAAGGATTTTCCATGCATTCATATTGGGTTGGATGATGAATGTCAAGATCCCAGATTGCAGAGCTGCTATGAGGCTAATCCATGCTGTTAATGAAACATGATTTTTGTAGCAAGCTGTTATATGAGCCTGTTAACAAAAAATTAAACTTAATTAGAGATTATAATATTAAGACGTAATTTCAATTTTGGTTGTGTATAACTTGTACCATAAGTGTCCATTTAATAAACAATTACTTTACAAGTTTTTTTTGTTAATGTTCTTCTTCAAAGTTTTTTTTTTTTTTAGTCAGAAATTCACTTTTCGATGATAATTGATAACATAAATGCCACGATACGAGATGTGATATTTAAAGTTTTTCATTGTATCAAGAAAAAATTGATCTATGTGACTGAATTTAGGAAAAAATTGTCGACAATTTAGTGCCACGTAAATCAATTGGGCCCTCATGCATACAATCAAAACCCTTAATTTAGAACTCCATAACAACATCATTGCTTTCACGTTAAAGATCTGATCATAAATCAAATTTTGATTAAAAATATTTACTTAAAGACCATTATAAAAACTCGTAAAATTAATGGTTCAAAAATGGAGAAGACAACGGATTATAGGACCAATACATAAATTTCTCTATTATATTAATCCATTGACTCCCATATTTGGACTCAACAACTCTAACCCATAAACTATTTCTCTCATTCAACAAACGCCACATCCATTTACCCACAATAGCCTTATTAAACAATCCTAGGTCCTTAACTGCCCCCTCCCTCCCCAATCTTTGGAATTGCATGTTGTTTTCCACTCCACCCAAGCTACTTTTCTATTGCTCTCCCCACCCCCAAAGAAAGTTACGTTGTAAATTAACAATATCTCTCAAGGTGTTTTTAGGGATACGGTAGAAAGATAGGTAGTAAATAGGTAGAGCAGAAAGAACCGAGTTTTTTAAAGTAATTTTGCCTCCCAAAGAGATATGATTGCCCTCCCATCACCTTAGTCTGTTTCTGATTTTTTGCATGACACACTTCCATTCTGCCTCTCTACGCTGATTCGAGCTAACTTTCATTCTTAGATATGTAAATGGCAAGTTCCCAACACCACAACCCAAAATTTCTGCCATTTCTGTAAGCCTTCTTTCTTCAATATTCACCTAAAAAATACTGCATTTGTCGAAGTTCATTTTTAATCCCGAAAGTAGTTCCATATTTCTCAAGATGTGCCTTATAGCCACACATTTTCGATTTTTGCTGCCCCATAAATATTGTGTCATCTGCGAACTGTAAATGTGACACTTTAACGTTATTTCTCCCAATATTTACTGCTTGAAAAAGCCCCAAATCTGTAGCTTTCGACATCATGATGCTTAATTCTTCCGCAATGATGATAAATAAGAAGGGAGAAAGAGGGTCTCCCAGTCTCCGTTCTAATCTGAACTCACCGGAAGGACTTCTGTTCACTAGGACCGATGCAGTTGCAGTTGAAATGCATTCCATTACCCATTTCCGCTATTTGGGGCTGAAGTTGAAACGCTCCATCATTAAGTCGATGAAGCCCCAATCTATCGAATTGTATGCTTTGACAAAATCAATCTTGAAAAAGATCCTTTCAAGTCGTCTTTTCTTTGCTTCGTCAATTGCTTCATTAAGTACCACTACGCTATCCAGGATCTGTCTATTTCCAATTAAGGCACTCTGGTTTTCTGAGATAATAGAATCAAGAACCAAGCTCAATCGTCTGGCCGAAGTCTTCGAGATAATCTTGTAAATACCACCAATAAGAGATATAGGCCTGTAATCATTCAAGGTGAGTGCTGCTTCCTTCTTGGGTAATAGGACTATGAATGATGAATTGATTCCTTTAACTAATCTCCCGTGAAGGTGGAATTCGGTCATCATACTCATAAAATCAGATTTGAAGATCTCCCAGAACTCCTTTAGGAATGCAAAATTAAATCCATCCGGCCCAGGGCTTTTCAAGCTTTCACATGACCACACCGCCTCCTTGATTTCCTCTTCTGTGAATGGAGAAATCAGCATTTCATTATCCAAAGCAGTGACCCTTCTGGTTGTGAAGTCAGAAGCTAGAGATGGTTTCATAAAGTTTTTCTTTTGGTAGTGTTTTTTGAAATGTTCGAACACCCTTTCTTTACATCGATCACTTCTTCAGTCCACTGTCCATTGATATTAATTCCCAAAATCTCATTTCTCTTTCTTCTTCTGTTGATATAGCTATAAAAGTATTTTGAGTTTGCATCCCCTTCCTTAATCCATTTACATCTGGATATTTGTGCAAGAACACTGTCTTTCAG
Organism: Scutellaria galericulata; assembly: GCA_946896805.1. Taxonomy (NCBI): domain Eukaryota; kingdom Viridiplantae; phylum Streptophyta; class Magnoliopsida; order Lamiales; family Lamiaceae; genus Scutellaria; species Scutellaria galericulata. Next base: position 18,835,850 of record OX335790.1, read on the forward strand.
CTTCTTTCCTCATGATTTTCAATGGTATCAAGTCGCGCAATCTCCTCCCTCTGTTCCTGGATATTTGTACCAAGATGGCCAAATACCTGCTGATTCCAAGTTTTGAGGTCATTTTTTAGAATTCTGAATTTTTCTTTTATCTATAGCCACTCCATCCTCTTACAACATAACTTCGCCATTTACTAATCACAAATTCCTTAAAATCCTAGTGAGAAAACCAAGCATTTAGGCTCCTAAAAGGTTTAGGGCCCCAATCTTTGACGTTGATTCCAAGTGTAATCGGACGGTGATCCGAAATCGACCTCTTCAGCCCTCTTTGATGCGAGTTAGGCCATCTTGCAAGCCAATTATTGTTTAGCATTATCCTATCGATCCTGCTTTTACAGCTGTCATCAGGCTTGTACCAAGTATATTTTCTTCCATGGAGTGGAATATCGACAAATCCTGAATTTCGAATAAAGTTGTCCAACTCCAAAATGTCCCAAGATACAACACTTCTGCCCTCTCTTTCAGACGCTCTTCGAATCGAATTAAAATCCCCAGCTACACAAATACATGATGATGGGTATTGATTAATCACAGTAATAATTCGATCCTAAAGTTCCCATTTAATAGACAACACACAAGAAGAATAAACATTGATAACACAACAGTGAATTCTTTCTTCACCCCAAAGCCCATTAACAACCAATGCTCCATCCATATGCCAAGAACTAAGACAAGAAAAAACCTTTGTATTCTACATGGATAGAATTCCGCATGATCTTCCTTCTGCTCCTTTTGATGCCCAGTTGATTTTGCCCTCCTCCCACGTTTCTTTACATATGTAATCATTCACCTCTTCCAATTTAGTTTTCTGTACACAACAAAATTCGATTTTGTGACTTCTTATAATCTCCCGAATTTCTTGTCTTTTAATTCTACTCCCCAAGCCTCTGATATTCAATGACAAAATCTTCATTAAAAACCATTCTCATTTGACTCCTTGGCTTTTCTGGTTGCATCACAATGACATTGTTTTATAAGTTAATTTAGTGAGACGAATGGATTTATAAAAATGAGTTTGATTTGTAAAAAATATAACTTCATCTCTTAAATATATAATCGTTTCATATAGATTCTTATAAACAAAAACTGAGCAACTTGATCATCTAATTAAAAACCCATGCCTAGCGCCGATATTTGTATTTTCTACTTGAGTTTTCACATCCATGTGCGATGTGCGTGTAAATAGTTAATGAAATAAGAATAAAATAAAAAGTAAAATAATAACATTCTAAAGTGTGTATATTTTTTATTCAATCCATGAGAATTTTATTATTACCTGTTAATTTTGGCCGGAGTTTAGGTGGTGGTGTACCACTTAGGGTTGCTCTAACTGCAACACTAGAATCAATTGCTTAATTACTTTACTAAATTTGATGTTATTATATATATATGCGTTTTTGAGTTGAGATTAAAAAAGAAAAAAAGTAATAACCTTTTTTTTTTTTTTCTTTATTCTCCATAACATAATTCTAGGGATAAATGAGATAAATAATGATCCACTACTCATTATGAACATATCTTATAATATGTTACCGTGTAAAAATCTCATCTTTAATTTTAAATATTTTGATTTGAAATTAATAATTGTATTTAATTTGTGATACATCAATAGTGGACAAATTAATATATGTTTGCGGTGATAGAGTAATAGAACTGATCAATTGAAAGATTAAAAAAAGTGATGTAGTTAAATGTTTAAATTGGGTATATATTTAAAACTAAGCCATTTAACTTCGAAGAAGTGATCATAAGTCTATCCATACATTTAATTTTAGGATGTAACGTATATAGAAAAATCCTAGATTATTATGCTGGTTTTTCAGGCAAAAGAGGGACTTCCAAATCAATAGGGCAAAAAGTGTCTGAGCACAATGTTGTCTCTTCCTTTACCGCTATGTTGTCTTTTGATTTTCCCCATAGCACAATATATAGTCCAATAATCACAGCCAATCCACCTATCATACTGTTATCATCAAGGAATTAGATAACGATATATCTGCTATTAATAAGAGAAATATTAACCCAAAATAGGCTGTAGCAGTTGTACCTTCCAGTGTACAACTGTTCATGCATAAAGATGCAGGCAAGAAGTGTTATAATGACAGTAGATAGAGGCTGGAACATTGCAGTAAAAAGGGGCCCTCTTCTTGAAATGCACCATGCTTGAGCAAAGAATGTCACTGCTGACGTCATACCCTAAATCCAATTTATCATTTTTATGACTATGTTTTCTTTGATGATAAATAAAAAAGGGAAATTTTTAAAGTTTAGTCTTATACCTCCGATCATTTAATGTTTTTAACTTTAACTTTATGTGTTTTTATAACAGTCCTTTAGTTTTCAAGATTTTCCATTTTCAATCTAATTTTCGTAAGCAATCTGATTTACATCATTAATTGCTAATATGGATGTCCGCCATGTTGACGTGGTTTCCCAAATTGGAGGTTTTGGTTGTATAATTATAAAACGGATGTGGAATGGTTTTCCCTTTTTTTAGTGCCACCTAAGTCTCGTAATAAATCAAGATATACCTCTAATTTGGGCAACAACTTCATTATGACAGACATTCATACCAACAATTAATGTTAGAAATCGAAATCCCAACTAAAATCAAAGTGAAATCGAAAAAGACTATAAAAAGTTAAAGTAACCCAATATAAAAACTCGCGTGTAAAATTAGTAGTGCAAAAATATGTAGAAATCAAAATTATAGAGAAAATTTTCCCAATAAAATATATAATGAATTGGTACTCACAGCATAGAAGCAGGAAAATAGTTGAAGAGGGGAAGTGAGTTTCCAGGCATTCATATTTGGGTGAGTGATGAATGCCAAAATTCCAGATTGTATTGCTGCTATAAGGCATATCCAAGCTGTTGATGAGAGATGATCCGAGTGGCAAGCATTTAAATTGACCTATTATATATTGTCAAAATATGACATTTAAATTAAATATATATTTCAATTTATAAGAGATAATTTGAATGATATATACCTGCAAAATAAGCCAAAGTGACAAGCAACAAACACCTCCAAAGAGAAATAAACATCCTATCAACCATGTTTGGTCTTGTCCAAGAGCTGAATATTGTAAGAAAAATAGTGAATTTGATGTTGGTAGAATTAATCCCATGTTGAGTAGCTTTGGACCTCTGAATATTGCCATTCCACCAGCACCAACCACACATACAAGTGTTCCTATAATCTTACCAATACTTCTCAAACTTCGGACACCAACTTTTTCTAACCTATAATAATTCGATACGCACAAATCAGATATGTATATATAATACGAGAGGAAGTTGCGAATTTTGTCTATTGTTCACTTTTTTACCATCAATTTTACGTATCTCCTCAAACTATCACTATTTTCCAATTTCATTTGATTTTATTCTAAGTTTTGATGTTTGCGCCTATTATATGGTAGCAGCCAGAACTGCTGACGTGAATTTTTCAATCCCAGCATAAATGTACCCTCTTTAGAAGAAATTTATGAAGATTAGCAAAAAGAAGAAACGTCTTGAAATTTAATTAAGTAAATAATTAATTAATTATAATTACCCCATGGCATAAGACAATATAAAAGTGATGGCAGGGGCCAAATTGCCAATTGCACTTGCCACTGATGATGAGACTAAGGATAAACCCTCAAAATTTGCATTTTGGTTGGCTGTCACTCTGCCAAGACAAGACACAAAAACAAAATGTCAGAAAAATTACAACCTACAATTTACCAATTTTAATATCCTAATAATTTATTCCTTAAGTGTTACAATTTTATAGTCATAGCTTCAAACACTATTTATGCTACACAATGATAAAATGAAATATATCTGAGATGCACAAATTGAATAGAGGATTCAAACCGTTCATAAGTAGTAATTTGGAATTAAATTGTGTTAATATTGAATATTTTATTACAATAAAATACGAAACATATAAAGAGTAGATAAAGGATCGGAGACTTGCCCAATAAAAGCGAGCAAAAATATCAACCAGAAGCTCTTCCAATTTAAACGACAAACTTTTGTTCCTCTCCTAAGCCCAGAGAAAATAATGTTTAGAATTTTCATATATTTCATTTAACATATCAAATATAAGCAAGGAAAATAATTAATATGTCATCAAATCAACTGAAAAGGTTATACATAACACTTATGAGTAGTTAAATCTATTTAATTATAATTTGGATCGAAATAGCAAATTAAATATATAAATAAATAAAAGAAATTGCAATTTTCGTCCTGTAACATAGACATTGTCCATTTTTTCACTATCAATCTCATATATATTTCAATTTTAATCTTTTGACTTTCACTTTTTTTTTTTTTTTTTTCAAATTCATCAAATCTAGTGATTTAGTTTTTGTAAATCCAAACATTCACATAGGCAGAAATTGACATTTCGAGTAAAATGAGACCAAAATTGGGGGAAAAAATCATAGTTAAAAGATTAAAATTGGAATATGTAAAATTGATATTGAAAAAATGGACAATGTCTAGATTACAGATCACGCAAATTAAGATTTTCCCATATATATATATATATATATATATATATATATATATGTTTCTTGTGAGATAATCTATCAAAAATCCATGGTTCATAATCCACAAAATAGATAATGTTTGATATAAGAATTTGTGAAAAAAAAAAAAGGAAAGAAAAGTACCTTGAATAAAATGCAAAAGGAGCAATAAGGAAGAAAGCAATAGATTGCCTGTAGACAACAAAGACCGTTGAACTCATCTCTTCCAAAAGAGCTGCTCTAACTGAGAGAATCATTCCTGAATATATGAACTGACATCCTACCATAACTATTATGGGCTTGCAATCTTCTAAACCCATTCTTCCTAAATTCTTTAATTTTATTGCAGTATAATAGTTGTTGTTTTTATATATTTATAAGCCTCCTAGTACATGAATCTGCATTCTTTTTACAATAATAGAGATGACAAGATATATATGACAGCGTATTAATATGTTTTTTGTTTCTCTATGTCCATTTTTTATTACTTGTGGATTTTTGAGAACATTCTTATGTTAATTTTTTTTTTCTGAATTTTATAAATCAGTCCAATATTTAATTATTGCAATAATTGATCATATAATCCATAAAGCAACAACTTGTTCAGTGTCCGCATTAAAACTAATATGACATAATCTAAAAGTTATTATTCAAATCAATTAATTAGTCTGATAAAAACAGAAGTTGAACTTAATTTACTATAAGTTGTATACATACTGAGTATTCAAAATAAAATCAAACATTATCTTCACATATATATATATATATATATATATATATATATATATATATATATATATATATATATATTTATTTATATTCTCAATCATTTTGTGGAAAGATATGTGGCAGTCCCTTATCTTTAAAGAATCTTTACATTTTATAAAATCCCAATTCACAAAACAAACATATATAACAAATCCAAATATTTAATAAATCTTTACATCTCATAAAAGAATGGTAAGGGTCCGGCCAACTAGGACAACCAATTCATCTCAAATTATATATATTTTATCTTCTATTTTTCTAATGATATTAATTGTATACATCATGGTAGTAAAATTAAAATTTAGAAAAATGCATCTATTTTTAGCCCTGAAAAGTAAAGGAAAAAAAGATAAAAATAAAAATATTAAAAATATGAGATATTAAAATAGGATTTAGGTGCATGTACAGGTTCTAAAAAAAGTTATAAATATATTTATTCTAAAATATTAATGGATGAGTTTCGCGGTGCCTCGAAATCGAAAGTAGTAGTCATTATGTCGGTACGAGATCTTCTCACATGTATGTGAGTTGTAATTTTTTAAACACTAAATTACAAATTTAATCTAATCCTATCATATTTTGCTGGCCAATCAGCTTTTTCTTTATTTTTTTATCTTATCACTTCAATTTAAAATATAAATGATATTTTTGTTTACCTCCAAGTATCCATTTATAACATAACATATTCTATATATGTATATACACATACTCCCTCTAATTAAAAATGAAAGCCATCTTTTTAGAAAGCAATATATATTTGATCAATTCAACACAGTTACAACCTTTTAAAGCCATCAACTACAAGCCCACAACTTGTATTCTTCCATTCCTTTTATTGATTTAACTTATTCAATCATATTCAGCTTGTCTCGTTATGTTGTTACGAATGGTGTTAGATAAAAAAAAAAAAATTAATTTAATTATAACCTTTTGAAATATGATTTTCTTTTAACATAACCTTTTTTTTTTTTTTTTATAATATAGGAAGTGTAATATTTGACAATATGCCTACAAATTAAAAATTATCACAAATCCTAAAACTTGTGTATAAATTTAAAACGATCATCTCAAATTAATGTTGAGAATGAGTACAAATTTGTCCTGACTCATTTCCACGTACACCAATCCACCTAACACTTTTAAAACTTTAAATAATACGAAAGAGAGATGGGAAACAAAATCATGAATCACTATGATGAGTTGTATGAGATGGCTGAATTCATACATAGGTTGGAAACTATTTTTCTTCTTTTACAATAACACTTATATTTAATTAATATAAACTTTTCAATAACAAAGTACTTTTTGAATGCCCAAGAACAAATCAAAAATGAAAATGGTTATACATTCGAAGTCATAATACTCATAAGATAATACTAAATAAAGCTTAAAGGAAACTCAGAAGATTAATTCATGAGGAATACGGATATGTAATATAATATTGTTTCTTCAAAACATCAAAACATTTAATAATAGGCTTCACTTAATAAAATGTGTGAGAAATTAATGAACATGGAAATCTATTTGTCACAGGAGATTATTAATTTATTCGTTCTAAGATTTGATCATAGTAACCCAACCAACTATATACAAAGCTAAATTATGAATATTAATTAATAAAATGATTACTGTTGTGGTTCAAATGGGCTTAAAATGCTAGCTCTTCTGGGCCGACTCATAGATGGGCTTTATTTTGGGCCGTAACGGGTTGGATCGTATCAATGATTATAGTTTTCCACTATTGAAATATTGAGAAAGAATTTTCTCGAAGACTCAGTACAGTATTGTGGGGCCGACAGCCGACTCAATGATGAATTCGTTTTTAGAATGTTCAAATAGAATCAAATCTATGCTACGAGGGCACCCACGATTGATTCATTTTAGTGTGTTTTTAATTAAAATAAAAGATGTGTTAATTAAATTAAGTGTGTTTTTAAGTGTGTGTTTTTATATAATTAGTGTGTGTATTAATAGGGTATAAACAACAATTCATTTTGAGGTGTTATTAATTAAAACATGTGTGATGTTAATTAATGTGTGAATGTTTTTAAGTGTGTGTTTTTATGTAAGTATGAGTGTGTTAAGATGTAAGAATATCATTCTTATCTACTTTTTAATTATTAGCTAATGATTGGATTGAGTGTGTATTAATGGATAAAAATAATAAAATAAAAATTAATGGATAATGGGACCCACATGTAATGATTGTATTTGTGTTAAATTAATGTAAATTTGTGTTAAATTGATATAGATGTGTGTTTTTAAAAAGTAGATGTTTTTAATTAGTGTGTTGGCATGTGGGCCCCACACTAAAATAGTGTGCTAAAAATTGATGGATCCGTTTGAAAAAAAAAAAAAAAAACTCAAAAGATTTTTTAATATTCTGAGTTTCAAATTTTTTTTTAAAATATTTTTAATCGATATGCAACCTAAGAGTGTTGTAATAATTTGGCACATGAGATGCTTCTTTTTCTATCTTGCCAAATATGTATTTATTGAAAACCTTAAAACTATATCAATAGTTTTTCTAAGTATTGATTGAATATTACATGCACACGTACATTTACACTTGTAGTCTAAAGTAAAAGAAAACATATTATCACTATCATTGAAATTTTTGAATTGAGTTCATATGAACATTAAAATTTAATCAAACATGATATACGCTATAGCAATAATTTAAGGATTTGGAATATAGGAAAACAATCAACTATATTATATAATTGGGTTAACCGCTCATCGAATCAAAGAATACACACATCATTAAAAAAAAAAAAAAAAAGATCTGTCGGTTGATATCCCAAGGTGAAAAATGCAAGCAAAATAGATATTAAAAAAAAAAATGGACGGTCAAGATTGAAGTCTTACTGATCCAATAGTTAATATCCCAAATGCATCAATACATCTGATATATTCAAGAATAATATATATTTATAATATCATCTTATATACATTGTACATAAAAATAATTTAAAAATAGAAAAAAAAAATTTGGAACAAAGAATCTTACTAGTGTAGCATTTATATGGTTTGTACGATATCACTGATTAAACACTCCAATCTATTTTATGAATCTATAACATAGGACACAATATATTAGCGTCCTATTATGAAAAACATTCTATTACACAACATAATAGGACACTTACAAGTATCCTATTAAATGAATTTTGTTGTAGAGGGATTATCTTTTGTTTAATTCAAATTGGAATTTTGACACAAATTTTAGTAATTAACCTGAGATTTATTAAAGTTTATGGTAAACTTCATGATAGAATAACTCAAACGATATTTAACTATTATTATGAAAAAAAAGGGACATATTTCTGGCATAGTGCTCAATTTGAATACTCGTAAATATGAATGTGATGTTAAATTAATGCATGCTTGCCCATATTAGGAAGAATAGCCCACGTGTTATACGATAAATTAACTAGTCGATAAGTTTGGGTTTAGTATTAATGCTTTATCTCATTAATGTTTCACCCAAACTCGTATGACGTTGATGTAGTAATCTTTGTTATTAAAATAAAATAAAATTAACCGCTATAAATATCGGTCAATTTAGCTCACTTTTATTAGGATAAAGATTCACCGGTGAATATGAAAGTTACTACCAGAATATGGTCAAAGACATAGGACAAACACTTCTATGCATCAGTTGCACCGTGCAATCCACACCTTTATGTTATAAATGCAGTACCTTTATATTATAAATATAATACCTTTATACATGTTCATTTTAAAATGTACATATATTTGTATATAAAAGTACTACATTTATAACATAAAGGTCTTCCGTGCAACTCTGTGCACCAATTGCACAGAAGTGTTACTCAAGACATAGGGATGATATGACATGAAAATTTAGTGAAATATGAGTACAATACAAAGATTAAATTTACATTAAAAGTTTAATTTAATTAATTCGGAAAAAAATATGTATTAGCTATATAATAGATATTTGGGTTATGTAAGTTTTATTATACTTAAATCCCATACAATAAAATAATAAATTTCAACTAATTTTAAAAACTTAATTGATATTGACTTCAAAAGATAAATTAATTTACTAAAAAAATATCATAATATAATTTGAAAGAGAGAAAATAATAATACAAATAACATAAATAGCAATAGGGCGGGGCTGAGTGGGTATCTAAGCAACCAGGCCCACCCGGTGCATGTATCCGAGAACCCAAACACGCCTTGTGTCCCGTCACAGGTCACAAATACGTGCCCCATGTCCGCCCCACCCTGTTTTTCAGATTTATTTTTTAATTTTTTTCAAGTTATCTTTCCTTTCTCAATTTATTGGTGGCTTCTTTGATGATGACAAATGAGGAAGAAATTTAATATAATAATAATAATAATAATGACGACAACGACTTTATAACTAAAACATATTAGCTAAATAAAAATTAATAGTCAGGATGAATGAATGAGTTTTTCGTCTTCATTTTCAAATTCTTGGTTATCTTTAAAAAAATGAAGTGTTATATCTTATTACTCATTGTTTATTCCATCATCATTGTTGTTAAATTAGGAAGAAGATGGTGATCGGTGGTCCTTCAATCACAATTCATGGGAAGGGAATAAGATGTTGAATGACATGGGAAAATTAGAACTTATATATGCATGTGTGTACATATATAAAACAACGAGACGAGATGTGCATAAACTCAAACCTGATCTGTCCCAAACAACGAGATTGTCCCGCCCCGTTTCAAGGACGGGGCGGGTTTTACCCGTTCCAATGACCGCAGGTCAGGACGGGCACCCACGGATTTGGTCAATATTGACATCCCTAAACATAATGTAGGAAAAAAAAATGGGTATCACATTTTTATTCTTGATTCATTGTGTGTAATGGAATAGCCTACAAAATTTAAACTAGTGCTGATATTCTGAAACACTGCAAAAATGGTTTTAATAAAAAAATTAGATTCTATCAAATATATATATATATATATATATATATATATATATATATAATTCTATCAAAATCAGTAATTTAATTTTACGATTTTAATAGTGACAAAGGTTACAATTTTAGCCATTATGACAATTATTATCATATGCATTGTAACATTTAAAATCATGTCACATCCACTAATAATTAATGATAAAATTACTGTCTCTATATATATTAATATACGGACATTAATTGATCACCACTTAGGTCTAAGGCTACTTAATAGCAATTAACTATAATTTATAAGAACAAATTAAACAGACCTATAAGATCAACACGTACATATTAGGGTAGTTATAAATGGAGTAACTATACTCAGCTAAGACAAAATTCTATTTTAAATAAAGAAGACAAAAATACTGTACTATGTGCCCAGCTGTGATTTCATTTGAATTTAAGTTTAATTTTTACATTTTATTTCCCCATACTCTAATTTGTACAAATTTTTTTCCTATATACTTTTATTTTCATTAAATTTTACATTCTATCCTTTCAACTTCCTTTTGGCCCCTACTTTGTTAATGAGGTGGTAAAATTGATAGGAATGTAAATATATTTTATGAGTATATCCCCACAATTTAAACTAAAAAAAAAAAAATTGGCAATGAATGATGATGGTCCACACGTCCAAAGTTTTGCACACAAATTTAATTGTTGATTTGGACCATTTGTGTACCTTTTTTTTTTTTGAAAACCAAATGTATAAAATTTGTACTCGACGTTGGATTTAAAGTGAATTTATATATGTACGTAATTGTTCAATCAAATAAGGAAATGGTACGTAAATTATAGACCCCTTAGGAGTTAAGACTACTATGATATGTATGTCGTATGATTAATAACAAAATGAGATATGTAAAAGTTATTACAACCTTAGGATTATGTATATAAGTAGGTTTTTTTTTTAAAACTCATACACACAAGTATAAATTGAACAGAATTCTTATCGTAAGACCATTTTGTGTCTCAAATTTTAATATAGATAAGTCAATTTATAATTGATAAGCCTCAAAATAAAAAATGAATTTTGATCAAAATGAGTTTGAATTCATGTGGACTGTCTCATAATAACTTTTTTTGAATTAAACATCAAACTATATTATGCTCTGTATATATGCTTACCAACTTCTAGCTACTTTTAATTATCTTTAACTTTGATTAAAACAACACAAAGAATCGATATTAATCAAACTATTTATCATGATTTCAATGTCTACCAATAAAATGTAGTTGAGAGATTGATTATGGCATGAGAGATTTCATGTGTATAATATGTTTATCATGAATTTCATCAATATATATGGTCGCTCTCACATTATATAAATGTGTATATTATGTAATTCATAATGAAAATGACATATATATAATATTTACAAGGACATTAGCAAACCAATAATAGATAAATATTTATACTCCTTTTTCAATTAACAATCATAAATTTTACATCAATCATTGGAACTACTTTATTGAAAACGAGTTTTGTTATAATATTAACAAATTATTATATATATTATACAGAAGGAATTCAGTCAATTAAAATTAATTAATATTTTTTTAGTTAAATGAAACTATATATAATTATGGATACACGAAAATAGAAAATAATTTATTTTAATAGAGTGGATGAAATGCATAGTTATGCATTAATTACAATTATCGAAAATTCCAATAAAGGAGTAGTATAAGTAGCATATATAATGAAAGAGGAAAGCTGTTAAATGAAATATTTGTATAATGTCAATACTTATCCTTTTTGTTGAACTTTGAAACCGACCATGGACTTATTAGTGTCTCTGCTGTCAACAAGTTAAATGCAATTAATTAATTCCAACTAACATTGGGGTTGCTAAATAAACAATCATAAATAGTAGTGGGTATAATTGTATAAATCATTCATATGATTAATATATTAAATATAAATTGAAGATCGCCAATCTTTGTAATGCACTAATTATTAGGGTTTTTTTTTTCCCCTTCCTTGTTCATAATTTTCGTTTAAAAAAAAATAAAAATTTCTCAAATTGATTAAAGAGTGTAAGCACGGCTCTTACATGTTTGCCCACATTATAATTAAAAATCAAATAAAATGTTTTTGAATATGAAGCCCTTTAATGGTTATAAGAGCACGTGCATAATTTGATGTAAGATCCAGGCATGTCAAAGAAATGGTTATAGCATATATATGTTACAATCGATATAGTAAATTGAGAGTAAATTTTATTGTTTATTTTCATTTATATTTAAATAGTTATGCATATTACTTTCAGGTTAATTTCATGTCTTCTTGTTGGGCATCGGTCCAGTTACAACATTAACTATCTTTCTATTACAGTAGAAATTGAGAAATACAAAGTAAAGGATAGAAGTCACCAGATATCTCAAATACATCAACACATAGGTCTGTGTTATGAAAAATGGCTCAGTCCCCACTTCCACTTTCTGTCCAGAACACGTAGCTAAACACCAGGATCTAGCGGTAGCACCAAGGTATCACACAGATAGCCCAGAACTCAGACCACTCACCCTAGATCTACCCCCAAAACCTCCAATAGAGACTGAATCAGTCTATCAACGCATGTATGACTGATTCAGGTGCACCAAGACAGAATCTCACTCTGGTATTCCCCCTTCCCTAAACACTCAGCAAAATATAGGAGAGAACAGAGAAAAGATCAAGCTCCACATCACCCTCTCTCAAAACCCATATATATAGAACAAGGGAACCGACAAAGAGGCGGGAAAGGTACAGGTTGTGGCCACTGAGGACCAGAGGGATGGTGAGGACAAGACCAGGACCGTCGGGCAACCATGACAGACGGCGGGGTACGAACAGTACTATAGAGAGAGAGAGAGAGAGAGAGAGGAGCGCCGCGAGATAGAGAGGGAGAGAGGTAGGGTTTGAGCAAGAAGCAGGGATGAAGAGTATATATCTTCGAGAAGCAGCGGCCAAGATTAAAACCACAAGATGGAGGGTCGAGATCAAGAGATCATTAAACGGGGAGTGGGCCTGAGTTCATGGGCCCAGGCAATAAGAACTTGGGCTGCCGAGAATTAGAAGAGGCCTAGAACATATATGGCCCAACATTCACATTCTCCACCTTGGGCCAGATATGGTGTTTAGTGGACTTTCTTTTAGGACTAGGGGTCATCATCGCCATTTTTTCTTTTCCTGCAAAACACCAAGTAAAGCCACAAATGCATGCAAAAAAAGAGCACAAAGAAGCACATAGCATATAAGGGAAATAACAGAGATCACAAAAGAACAGTCACAGAGACTGCAGATGCAACAACACAAACATCACAGGGCAGGGGAAATGTTCAGAGCCTTCAAGCAGGACCTGAACTTCTCCAAAGGCAAGCACTTGGTACCCATGTCAGCTGGATTGAATTCAGATGGGATTTTTTTAAGATCAATGATCCCTGTTTCAACAACATTGCGGATGAAATGGAATTTAACATCAATGTGTTTAGTTCTATCATGAAACACAGGATTTTTACACAGTTGAATTCCAGACTGACTATCAGAGAACACAATAACTTTCCCATGCAGAAGTCCAATTTCAGACAACATGTCTTTCAACCAAACAGCTTCTTTGATAGCTTCAGTGGTAGCTATATACTCAGATTCAGTTGTAGAGAGAGCAACAATGTTTTGCAATTGTGATTTCCAACTAATGCATGCACCATTTAAAGTAAACACATAGGAGGTAGAGGATTTCCTATTGTCCCTATCATTTGCAAAGTTGGAATCTACATAACCACATAGGTTAACACATTTTTCACACTTAAAGAACATAAGCCCATAATACACAGAACCTTTAAGGTATCTCAACAACCATTTCAAGGCTTCCCAGTGAGAAACACCAGGGTTAGCCATATACCTGCTCAGACAAATTACAGCATAGGCAATGTCAGGTCTAGTGCTGACCATTAAGTACATAACAGATCCAATGGCATTGGCATAAGGAATATTCTTCATATCAGATATTTCAGAATCAGTCTTTGGAGACTGATCCTTACTTAGCACAAAATGAGCAGCAAGAGGCACAGAGACAGGTTTAGCAGCAATCATGGAGAATTTCTCAAGTATCTTTTCAATGTATGAGGATTGATTAAGAAACAGAGTACACAAGGTTCTATCCCTAACAATGTTCATGCCAAGTATTCTTTTAGCATCACCAAGCAATTTCATATCAAATTCATCACTTAGACATTTGATCACATTGTCAACAGATTGACTACAAGAACTACCCAGCAGCATATCATCCACATACAAAAGCAAGAACACAGAGGTCTTAGCAGATTCTTTAAAGTATAGACATGGATCATATGAGCTTCTTTTAAACTGTAAGGATATCATGCAAGCATCAAATTTCTTGTTCCATTGCCTAGGTGACTGTTTTAAGCCATACAAAGATTTCTTAAGCAAGCAAACATGATTAGGGTGTTTCTTATCCTCATAACCTTCAGGTTGTTTCATGTGAATTTTCTCTTCAAGATCACCATTTAGAAAAGCAGTTTTAACATCAAGTTGTTTCAGTTCCCAGTTAAAGTGAGCAACTAATGCAAGCATTATTCTAACAGTAGTGAACTTGACAACCGGAGCAAAAATTTCAGTGTAATCAATGCCTTCTTTTTGAGTGAAACCCTTAGCAACAAGTCTGGCTTTAAATCTAACAGAATCAGTTTCATGCTTGACCTTAAACAACCACTTACAATCAACAACAGAGCACATAGTAGGTTTAGGTACAAGTATTCAAGTATGGTTATCGTGCAAAGATTTAATCTCTTCATTCATAATTTTTAATCATTTATCAGATTCTTTAGATTTCAAAGCTTCACTGTAAGTTTTGGGTTCATTTCCATCCAAAGAGTCAAACACATTATGCACAAAGGAAGAAAGGAAGAAAGCTGATAGTCATTCAGATATGAAGGAATCCTAACATCTCTCCTAGCTCTATCTCTAGTAAGCACATAATCACTCAGATCATCATTAGGAGGTGTATCAACTATTTTATCAGGTTCTTCATTATCAGATTGATTATTAGCATGTTCAACTTCATTTTCCATAGCATCAGTTTGGACAGGCATAACAGGATGAGCAAGTATAGGTGCAGTCAGAATGGGTGGAGTCTCCACCTCAACAGGAACACTCACAGAAGGGGCACATAAGCATGGAAATTCACTTTCATTAAAGATCACATTTCTGCTAGTGATAGTTTTAAATCCAGGTTCAGATTTCATCCAACACCTATAACCTTTTATACCTTTTGGATAACCTAAGAAGACACACTTCATAGATCTAGGTTCAAGTTTATCAAGCTTCTGATGCACATAAGCAGAGCACCCAAACACTCTCAAATTGGACAGATCAACAGGCTTACTAAACCACATAGTTTCAGGCAATTCCCCCTTCAAGGGCACAGATGGAGATCTATTTATCACATAGGCAGCAGTCAATAAAGCTTCATCCCAAAATTGTTTTGACAAACCAGATGAATTTAGCATGGATCTAACTCTATCAAGTAAGGTTCTATTCATTCTTTCAGCTATGCCATTTTGCTGAGGTGTGTATGCAACAGTTTTATGCCTTCTAATGCCACATTCAATACACAAAGAATCAAATTCAGCATTACAAAATTCAGTTCCATTGTCAATTCTTAAAGTTTTAACTTTCTTTCCAGTTTGAGTTTCAACAAAGTTTTTCCATGTTTTAAACTTATCAAAGACATCAGATTTGTTCTTCATTAGAAACACAAAAACTTTTCTGGAGAAGTCATCAACAATGGACAGAAAATATCTATTACCACCATGAGTAGGCATAGGGGCTGGACCCCACACATCAGCATGCACATATTCAAGAATGGAAGAACATTTAGAGGGATTAGGGGGAGAGGAGACAGGGAAGAGTATCTTATGTTGTTTTCCAAAAATGCATGAATCACATAGAGGCATATCAGAAATCATGTCATTACCTAAATATGATTTTTTATGCAAGATTTCAAGACCTTTTCCACTTATATGACCTAACCTTTTATGCCATGTTTTAGTCATATCATGTTTCACAGAGTTAGCATGTAAGATAGGTTCAGCAGAGCAGACATAGAGGTTTTGCATTCTCACAGCTTTGAAAACACACATATCACCCTTCATAATCATTTGGCAACCCTTCCCCCAATTACTATGCAAACCACAGTCCTCAAGGATAGCAACAGAAAGCAGATTACTCTTCAAATTAGGAACATGTCTTACATGTTAAAGTCAATTCAAAACCAGTTTCAAACTTAAGACAAACAGTTCCAATTCCCATTACATTGCTTTCACTACTATCAACCATAGAGACATTGCCATTTTCAAGTTCCACATAGGATGAAAACAAGTGCCTGTGGGTGTCATATGATGTGTGCATGCAGAATCAAAGATCCAGTCATTGTCACATAAAGAAGCAATCACAGAATTAACACAATCATTTGTAAGGAACACATCACCAAGATTATCAGCCACAACATTAGCTTGTCCATTGATTTTGTTATCTTTCTTAGGTTCAGTGCACACATTAGCATAATGACCAGGTTTCCCACAGTTATAACACTTTCTATTTTTATATCTAGGTCTGGCACCTTCCTTTTTCTGATTTTGCCCCTGATTTTGATTCTGATTTTGGTTTTGATTTGGTTTACTTTGGTTGCTAGTGGAGGGTCTATTCTGAGAATTGTTCTTAGGCTTCCCTTTCACAAAGTTAACATCACCAAAAGATCTGTTAGTTTTAGAAGATTTTAGATCCAATTCTTTACTCTTTAGACCATTAATGACTGTATCCAAAGTAACCTTGTCCCTACCATATTTGATAGCAGATTTTACATCATTATAAGAATCTGGAATAGCATTTAAAAGCACAATGAGAGTGTATTCATCAATGTTCTTATCTCCTGTTAATTTAATGTCTTGAATTAACTTAGTGAACACATCAAGGTTGGCATCTATGTCTTTACTCATGTCCAGTTTAAACCTAAAAAAATTTTCAAGCAAGAACATCTTAGATGGCAAGGATGTTTCAGTATAAAGTTCTTCAAGTTTATCCCATAGAGATTTTGCAGAATCATGCTTTCCTAGTTTCCTAATCACAGAATCAGACAAGTTCAGAATTATCAAGGAGTATGCAAGTTCATCCAATTCCTGTTTCATTTCATCAGTGATCTTTTCATCTTTGCTGTCATAACACATAGTTATAGCCTTAAAACATTTCTGTTGAACAAGAACACCTTTCATCTTTTGTTGCCAAATAGAAAAATCACATTTCCCATCAAATGGTGCAATAGGATAAGCATTCATGATGAAATGCAGAGCACAGAGCAAGCCAGAAACAGGATAGATATAGGATAACACACAGTTTAAGAGCACACAGATAAACACAGAATTGGTTAACCCCTCCCAATCCCAGATTCCAGGGACACTCTTGGTCCGGACAAGGTGGGTGTACAGGGGAACCAATGTACAGAGTATGAGAAGCAGAATAAAGCAGATACAGAACACACAGAGATCTCAAAGCAGAGAGATCGATCACAAACACATAAGAGGGATCAACACCTCAAGCAACAGATCAAACACAAAGAGGAAACCTAAACATGCTGACACTATACCAGCAGTCAGACCTCCAAGAAGATGATCCACAGAATCTTACCAACAGGAAAGTAAAGGAGAAGAGTTATAGCCTTGATACCTGACCACCACAGCACCTCTGGACCGATTTTATCAACAACAATGCTCTAGATACCACTGTTGGGCATCGGTCCAGTTACAACATTAACTATCTTTCTATTACAGTAGAAATTGAGAAATACAAAGTAAATGATAGAAGTCACCAGATATCTCAAATACATCAACACATAGGTTTGTGTTGTGAAAAATGGCTCAGTCCCCACTTCCACTTTCTGTCCAGAACACGTAGCTAAACACCAGGATCTAGCGGTAGCACCAAGATATCACACAGATAGCCCAAAACTCAGACCACTCACCCTAGATCTACCCTCAAAACCTCCAATAGAGACTGAATCAGTCTATCAACGCATGTATGACTGATTCAGGTGCACCAAGACAGAATCTCACTCTGGTATTCCCCCTTCCCTAAACACTCAGCAAAATATAGGAGAGAACAGAGAAAAGATCAAGCTCCACATCACCCTCTCTCAAAACCCATATATATAGAACAAGGGAACCGACAAAGAGGTGGGAAAGGTACAGGTTGTGGCCACTGAGGACCAGAGGGATGATGAGGACAAGACCAGGACCGTCGGGCAACCATGACAGACGGCGGGGTACGAACAGTTCTATAGAGAGAGAGAGAGAGAGAGGAGCGCCGCGAGATAGAGAGGGAGAGAGGTAGGGTTTGAGCAAGAAGCAGGGATGAAGAGTATATATCTTCGAGAAGCAGCGGCCAAGATTAAAACCACAAGATGGAGGACCGAGATCAAGAGATCATTAAATGGGGAGTGGGCCTGAGTTCATGGGCCCAGGCAATAAGAACTTGGGCTGCCGAGAATTAGAAGAGGTCCAGAACATATATGGCCCAACATTCACACTTCTAAAAAAGATTGTGATGGGTAGAAATACTAAACAGGCCGGCTCTATCAAGTTTCGAGTTAAACAGATTTTAACATTCTAAGCCTATCAGGGTTTGAGCTAAAAGGTTATTAATTATTGGACTTTTTATAAAAAAATATTTCTATTTAGAATGTAATTTTTTGAATCAAAATGTACATGAAATTTAAATTTCTAACATGCAAATAAATGATTGATAATAATAAAATTATACATAATTTATAATTTCATTACAATGGAAGAAGAAAAAAAATATTTGAACGTTCAAATTCCAAATTTTAAAAATAATCATACAACACAATTATTTGATTTTAATTCTTTTTTTAAAAACATCACTAAAATCAAACACTAAGAATTCCTATATACTTGCTGCGAGAAAATTCCATGAATAAAAAAGTTCACACACACACATATATATATACACACACATACATTCATACATAATTTTCTTTTACTTATGAAGTAAAGTTCATTCGTGAATTTTTCTTGAATATCTCTATAGTTTTTATATGTATCAATGTACTATTCACACAATCTATATAAGCTCATATTATTAAAATGTAGGTTGTACGACTCTATTTCAAGCTAACGAAATTAGGTCATATCAACTACATTAGTTCATACCATATACCTAAATAGATTGTTACAACATAATTGTATCGTGAATATTCCTATAAGAATATAATTGATAAAAACTATTAAAAATTTAACTCTACTCTCATCATAAATTAATCAATACAAATAAGTACTATCAACTGATCTTCTAATGAATCACAAACAACTCAAGTGGTATTTCACCTTTATAAAAGTACAAATTGTGATTACCAGGATTCAGAGTCGAATCATGGAAGTTTTCTAATTTTTATTCTTCCGATCTCATGGAACTCCCCTAAGCACGTTAAAAAAAAAAAAAAACTGATTTCCTAATGAGCATCTAACGAGCCAATATTTATTATTTGATATATATATATATATATATATATATATATATATATATATATATATTATGTGTATCTTCATGTCCAAAGTTTAATGTGCCTAGCTAGCATTCTATTTTTGAAGAGTCAAGTTCAACCATTTGATCGAGTTACAGACAACACGTCAACTTGAATTCAAATAATTAATTGTATCATAATTAAAAACATCCAAGCACAATGAGACACAATATATATAGATATATAATTTAGTCATGCATAAATAGGTAGCCATTTGGGACTCGTAGCCTTCTTCCTATACAGTAAATTTTGATTGATTGATAAAGTATTTCTATATATATAATTATCGTCTCTCACCACTTTCGTATTTTTTACAAAATATGTCTGAATATAAACGTCACACATCATTTAGTATGAAGAAAAAAAAATCGGAAACCAACACTAAAATGTAAAAAAAAAAAAAAAAAGCCTTATCCATAGCTTATTCCTCGATCTTCTGTGACATATAAAATAAAATAGCATAATATAAAGAAAATGATATAGAATAATGAATTTGAAGTATAGATACAACCAAATTAGAATAAGCAATAAATTATTGTCAATCAGAGAAAGCGAGTGCAATCTTTGAGGCATACAGTACCATCACCATGTTTGGCAATGCTTAAATCAAGGATGTAATTTAGGTAGCTCAATTTATTCATTTTAGTAAAAGAATGTAATAAAATTATAAAGAGATTAAATTTTGATCCACTATTCTAAGAAAATCTTCAAAATTACTCTTCTTTCGTGAAATATAAGTCGGCAATAAATGAAAAAAAGCAGGATGCCCATTGTATTTCATCAAAGTTGGCAGGCACAAACCAGCAAAATATGAATACTTCAACCACCCCCACCCCACCCCTCACTAGTTACTACACTTCTGCCAACCCATCCTTTCACATTGCACTATTGCAACATTAAATTCTGCTAACCTCCCCCCACCCTTCAGACCCAATAGAGATCTTTTCTTCATTGTCTCGAATTCATTAAAAAAATAATAATAATAATAACATTACATGTTGCCATCTACGATGCATTTTTTCCGACGATTGGAGTTCACGTGTTTGAAAAAGTACAATGTCAGATGCTACATTAGATTTCATGTAATTTTGAGAAAAAAAAAATTGAAGGTTAAATTGCAAAAAATAAAAAACAATGCATTTTCAAGAATTGCAACTTGATCTTGACTTGTTTGAAATCAACAAAAAAAAAAAAATAATAATAATACACGATCTATTACTGTTTTAATTTATACCACAATTTATTTTTCCGACGATCAGATCACATGTGTTCGAAAATAGTGTCATGTCAGATGATACATTAGATTCCATGTAATTTCGGAAAATATAATTCTGAATGTTAAATTGCAAAAAGATAAAAAAAAAAAAAAAAAAAACTATATTTTAAAAAATGCAATTTAATCATGAATTTATTCAATGTTGTCGTTGGAATCACTGAGCTCGAATGTCCTAGTGCATGTGTGAACTTACAACTCAATGTTTTAAATTAATTGACGAAGCATTGATAGCCTAGTGGTAAAAGACGTTTGCTACCTAGGCATAGGTCCTGGGTTCGAGTTACCGCGGAGGGTAGAGGTGAAATCTATTGATCCTCTTTTAAAATAAAATAAAAAACAAAAAAAAAACTCAATGTTTTAAATTAATGTCAACCTAAGTACATGCATGTGACCACTTTGGGCAAAATCGAGACACTCATGGTGGATTGTCCTTAATGCTCAAAATATTAAAATTTATTCTCCTAAATTCCCATCTCAAAAGATATGATGATCATGTCTTAAATTTGTGAGGACCATCAAGTACATAACATTGCAATTTCCATGCCACATCACTTGTGCAACAATATCATGAGTCCCATTCCAACCCCATACGTGTTTAAGACAAATTAAAAGTTTTCTTGCCAAATTGAAATGCCATAATTGTGTAACAAAGATGGATGACCGTTGGCAAGATGATGACAAAGACAAATGATGGACATATTCTAACCCTCAAGTATTGTGATGATCACTAATATTAAATTTTGGGCTTTCAATCTATATAAGTAGGTTCATTGCTTTGGGAATAAATGCTTCAATATAAATTCTTCATACCTCCCAAAAGTTGGAGAAACTTCTAGCTTCTTTCCTTCTCAAAGTATAGCAATCATGGCTCCACCTTTGTATGCTTGGCCATGGGAGTTCTTGGGTAGTTACAAGGTATACAATTATTCCCATGCAATATTTTTTTTTTTTTGTTTTTTTTGTGTGATTGTTTATTTGTAGTGGGATTTTTGATAAAATGATTTTCTTGATGTTTTCTTGAAACAGTATGCTATTTATGGGATTTTTCTTGCAAAAGAATTGTATTCAAGATATGAAGAAGAGACAACAACCATCAAACACTCTTGGTGTATTCATATCTTCATTTTGTCCATGCTAAGGCCCATACTATACCAAGTATGGACTTCTTACAGCAACATGCTCTTTCTTACTCGAAATCGAATTATAGTAAAAAAAGGAGTCGATTTCGAGCAGATTGATCAAGAATGGCATTGGTATATATACATAAACACTTTATTTAATTTCCCAAGCATCAATTTACCCTTTTATTTGATCATAATTGATTTTTTCTTTTTTTTCGAATTAAAATCAGGGATAATTTCATTTTACTACAAGCTATAATAGCATTTCTGGTGTTCTACATGTTTCCCACCAACGAAACACTTCCTACGTGGAACAAAAATGGCATAATATCTGCAATAATTCTCCACATAGCAATTTCAGAGCCTCTTTTCTACATTACACACAAATTCTTCCATGGAGACTATCTTTTTTCCCACTACCATTCTCTTCACCATTCATCAGCTGTACCTCAGGCTTATACAGGTAAATTAAATTAAATTAATGCTATTAATTTTTTTATACTTAAAATTCTTTGACCAACTTTGTAAAAGTGTAGTCATTTCAATAAGCACACAAATTCGTGATAAGTCAATTCACATTAATTAATTTGATTTTGTAGCTGGACATGCCACATTCTTGGAACACCTTGTGATGACTATTGTGATTGCGATACCGATGATTGGCTCGTTCTTGATCGGATATGGATCGTTGATCTTAATCTACGGCTACGTTTTGATCTTCGATTTTCTGAGATGTTTAGGCCATTCAAATGTTGAAATTGTCCCCTATCAGATATTTGAAGCGATCCCATTTCTTAAATATATCATTCATACTCCGACGTAAGTCCTAGCTTAATATTAATCCTCCATAAGAACAACCAACTAATAAATTTATTCGGTAAATTTATTGTTATAATTTAATAGGAAAAAATTTCTGTTTTCGGGTATAATAACTTTTACCTTTTAATAGTGTGGGATTGTTTGAATTATATTGTCGTGTCGAATTCGCATTGGTCAAGTAGGTTAGAAGCATTAAATGAATTTATGATATATAGTTTGATAAGACATATAATGGCCCTATAGCGTCTCTATATACACATCTAAATCATTAAAGTATCCGATGCTATTTTTTCCCTTTTTTTGGTAGAAAATTTATTGGTCGAAGTTTTAGTTTGAACATAGAAAAATCCAATTAATTAGTATTATACTTAAAATCTGATTTATTTACACTGAAATCTGCAGGTATCATAGTCTCCATCATGCTGAAATGGGGACAAATTACTGCCTTTTCATGCCTCTTTTTGATGCATTGGGGAACACATTGAACAAAAAATCATGGAAAATGCACAAGAAAAATTGTTTGGATTCAGGTTAGCTAATAAAAAAACTTAATCAAGAATTAATTTTTTTGAATGGAGATCATCAAGTTGATCACATAGCATGATTCTTGAAAATGCAGGTAAAAATGGGAAAGTGCCCGATTTCGTGTTCTTAGCCCACGTAGTTGACATGTCATCAGCTTTGCACGCGCCATTTGTGAGTCGATCAATAGCAGCATTGCCTTACTATACTAGGATTTACTTGATCCCAATCTTGCCTGCAACTTTCATAGTGATGCTACTCATGTGGGCCAAGTCCAAAGCTTTCTTGAATTCCTTTTACACTCTCAGGGGTCGTTTGCACCAAACCTGGGTTGTACCCCGGTTCGGTTTTCAGGTTTGATTAGCTTATAAAAATGAACTAGATGAGTTAACTAGCCAGTTTTGTAATGTATAGTGACTCAAGATATGTGTGTTTTGCAGTATTTCTTGCCATTTGGTGCAGATGGGATCAATAAGCAAATTGAAGAGGCTATTCTGAGAGCTAATAGATTGGGAGTCAAAGTCATTAGCCTTGCTGCTTTGAATAAGGTTCTTCAATCTATCTTTTTCATAGTCATTACAATTCGGAAAATTCTAATTTTAGAACAATAACTTTTGGTCATATAAGACCCTAAAATTATAGAACTAACCTTTTAATTTTGGTTAATTTAGGTCAAATTGGCGCACATGGCGCTCAATTTTGGGCTTTTAAAAAATTGATTCGATTCTCGCTCAAACCGAATCAAAATTTCGAAAAAAATCCAAAATTGGAGGGTCACATGCACTGCATTTGCGTTTTTGCCCGAAATTGTCCTGAATTGACTCAAATTTAAAAGTTATTGTTCTAAATTTGCAATTTTCCCGTCCTAGATACAGAACAATGTAGATCAAAGTAGAGTACTTACTTGGATTGATCTCAATGTAGAATGAGGCCTTGAATGGAGGTGGAACACTCTTTGTGAACAAGCATCCGAATCTTCGGGTTCGTGTGGTGCATGGTAACACACTAACAGCAGCTGTTATTCTCAACGAAATCCCGGATAATGTGACAGAAATTTTTCTCACCGGAGCCACTTCAAAGCTTGGAAGAGCTATTGCTCTTTATCTTTGCAGAAAAAGAGTCAGAGTTCTTGTAAGTTCAACACAATCAATATGCATTTTAGAATTGGCTTGATTATGTTCATATATAAACGTGCAACATTTATTCATGCAGATGCTAACTCTTTCAACTGAAAGATTTAGAAATATACAGAAAGAAGCACCAAGTGATTGCCAGAAGTATCTTGTTCAGGTGACTAAGTACCAAGCTGCACAAAACTGTAAGGTAAAACCAACTTATTTGTCGATTCTGTATAATTATATTTATCGTTTTCATTTTGGTAGTGATAATTGATAGAAATAGTCATGACAAACATTTTATAGTAAAAAAAAAAGTGGGAAAAATGGTTATTTGACAAAAACACCCTTACTGAAATGCAAGCGGCCCTTGTGTGTATATATGTGTTTGTATGACTCACGCGCATATGTATAATATTTGTGTTATGTGAGGATCGTGACTCATTTTATTGAGGGTATTTCAGTCAATTTGGCAATCAAAACCGTTCTGTTATGCTTTGGCTTGCTTAAATTTTTTCTCATCCTATTTGGCCGGTTTTGTGGTTGTCCCGTTGTGTTATATGTATAACTCGTATTGTCGATAATGCAGACATGGATAGTTGGGAAGTGGATCACACCAAGAGAGCAAAACTTTGCACCAAGTGGGACTCATTTTCATCAATTTGTAGTTCCACCTATATTGCAATTCAGAAGAGATTGCACCTATGGTGATCTTGCTGCTATGAGATTACCTCAAGATGTTGAAGGGCTAGGATGTTGTGAAGTAAACAATCTCACCATGTTCTTTTTAACATGAATCAAATTAACCTAGGAAATTAAGGTCTAATAATTTTCTTGATTTTGCGTCGTTTTTGATGTGCAGTACACTATGGATAGGGGAGTAGTCCATGCCTGCCACGCGGGCGGATTTGTTCACGCGTTGGAAGGATGGAGTCACCATGAAGTCGGTGCTATAGACGTGGATCGGATCAATTTAGTGTGGAAAGCTGCATTGAAACATGGTTTGAAGCCAGTTTCAAGTGCTAAATGAAATGTTATTAGGATAGTAGAAAAAGTTATATGTACCAAGAAACAGGGCATTGATCTCTGCCTTGGCTTTATAAACATGTATACATTCTGTCCTAATTGAGCTCAATTTCAGTTGGGATTTCTATATGTTGCATGAGTTGAAATTTGTATATTGATAACTTCATCTATGAATGCATGTTCTCCACATTGATCCTCAATACTAATTGATGGTGGAGATTTACTTAGGTTTTTTAGTCAGTTGATGGAGTTTAAGAAAAGAGATGTATCATGTACTGTATATATGCTAATAAATTACTAAAATTGATGGAACCCAAAAAAAGGCCATTTAAAAATATTGAAAAAAAATTATAATTTATAAGTTAGTAAAATTATTACATGATGAATGTATAAACTATCAAATCAAAATGTTAGAGATTATATAAAGCCATTTAGAAAATGATAAGGGAAGCCTGACATGTTTTATAATGTTAACATACTGCTTTATTCTATTATATTAATTATTGAATTGTCATATGTTTAGTGATCTTAATTATTCCAAATGATTTATTTTAATATAAAATGTATTACAACATATAATATTTTAAAATTGAACCGAAAACCCTTAGAGTGGACAATATTTGTGTTTAGCTTTTACAGTTTTTTATAAAAAGTTTAAAATTTTATAATATATGTTATAGTTTTTAGCATAATATTTTTTTAAAACTTAACGTTACAAATTAACCGTTGGATCATAAATGAAAATGGTTTTATTTTGGTTCATAACATCATAAAAGATGTTGATTTCTTACTAGTTGTTCTTTAGATACCTATTCAAGTCTGGCTCAAAGTAACCTGAAATTCTATAACATTATTTTGTAGATGTTAATATGTTTAAAATTTAAACTTCTTGGGCCCCCAATATGATTGGGCTCACATGTGTATATCACTTTGAGTTAGCCCATATATTATGAGGATCCATATTTAAAGAATGTATAGTGTAATATATTCCACCATACAAGTGAATTTCACAATCACAACTAGTGTTTAATTACGCGTTAGATAGATATTAATTGACTCAAATATGTACCATTTACAGAATAATATAAAATAGACAGTAAATATTAGGCTTATTGTCCCAAAAAAGAATATATTTCTTTTAAGCTTGTAATTTAATCATAACTTTGGATTTAACAAAAAAATTAATAAAATTCTAACCACAATGGTATTTTCTGGTAACTTGAGTCCATGTTAGATTCCATGTCATAAGCTATGTAATTAAACACAAAATATTGATCTCATAAATAATGATACCGTTTTAGGTGAATAAAATTCAACGATTTTTATCGACGGAGATATAAACTTATTTTGTTTCTCAAAATTAGGTGGTCTATGATGTGTTGTGTAATGTGAATATTTAGTCGAACACTGATCGCAAAAAATTTCAATTATGAGAATTGTAATAAATAAATAAATTAAAGTCGTTTCTTTTTCTTTCTAAATATAATTTATTAAGTGATCAGGATTTAGTTGCAATTTTAAAAAGATCGTGTGTGTGTTTTTTTTTTCTTTCTTTTTTTGCAAGTAGACCTAAATATTACACTCAAATACACTAGACATGTTATTTACTTTAGCACAAAAACTTATATGAAACGGTTTCACAAACAGTTACAATTACAATTATCCACAAATAATATTGAATTATAAAGTATGAATCGTGGGTTGACCCGTTTCACAAAATAAGATTTGTGAAACAATCTTATAAGAAACTCACTCGTTCTTTAGATATACATACACACAATCACATATATAATTTGTTTACATATTTACACTAGATTTTATAACATTGGTCGACAAATAACAAGACATAATTTATAAACTTTTCCGTAATATGTGCATATGATTTACAATTAAAAAGAAAGCTGGATCTCTTATGAAACGATCCCAACTATTTGTAACAAAAAATTATTGGAAATTTTGGAATTGTTGTTGGGTCCCTGAATCTTCATTTATGTATTTATCCAAACAATATCATAAAACAATACATTAATTTATACATTAATTTAATCTTCATTTATGTATATATATATATTAATTCAAACTCAAAGAGGTAGCCATATAAGTCGGTAAGCCCCTACACAAGAGCATCAGCATCAGCATCAGCCACATCTTCGAATATCTCAGTATTGATCAATCAATGCCAACCAATTTAAGAGGATTGAATTAATAATAAGGAATTAATCCAAATTTATTAATATATATATATATATATATATATATATATATATATATGAGGTCCTAAGCGCGCGCTCTCTCTCTCTCATCATATATATGTAGAGAGAGAGAGAGAGAGAGATCTATATATGTAGATGCATGATATATATAGGATGGGATAGATAGGTGAATGAACCATGTGTGGATAGTGATATTAGTGAAACGTCCTTGAATTCCAAATTGATGGTAGATTTAATGAAGCACACGTTCATGAGGGGGCTTCTACCTACATTGCTACTATACTACTGTCTTTTATTTAGGTCTACATCTTAGGTTTTCAGTCTCACATGTGCTCATAATAATGATTTGGAATTCAGATTCATTCATGATCCACGACACCTTTGATTTACATTTCTTGATTTGACTATTTTTCTAATTATAACATTACAATTTTTGACAGAAATTTACCCAAATATTGAAAGTTAATTATAAACTCACAATAAAAAATTGTTAAGAT
Organism: Scutellaria galericulata; assembly: GCA_946896805.1. Classification (NCBI taxonomy): domain Eukaryota; kingdom Viridiplantae; phylum Streptophyta; class Magnoliopsida; order Lamiales; family Lamiaceae; genus Scutellaria; species Scutellaria galericulata. The sequence continues at coordinate 18,864,349 of OX335790.1, forward strand.
TATATGCTCAAAATGTAGAACACTTATAATTCTCATCTCTTTATAGAATATTATTGATTTACTCAAAGATTATACGAATGATGACTATCTGTTATTATTTTAGTGGTCTCTTTTATTGGGTCGTGCCGGTGGATATGATATCATAGTTCATATAAGGGATCATTTTGATAATTTTGTTATTCTTCTACCACAAATTGGGAAAATTGACAAAATTATCCTTCTGACAGAAGTTAGAAAAAGAAAAAAAAAACCACTTTTCTGTGGAAATAAACACAATGAATCTCAATGTTTTTTCAAATCATATCATGTAGCACCTATGATTTTCATAGAATTACACCTTATAAAAAAACATATCGTGTGATACCCCAGGAAAAAACTGATTTTTTTTCTTACTTTTATTAGAGGGTAGATTTATCAAAATTCCTACATTGTAGTAGAAAAGTAAACAAACTATTTTTATGGTACGCAGAAAGAACTTATATGATTCGGTGTTATTAATAGTTACTATGAGACAGATCTTTATTACCCACAAACAAAACTCATTTTCACAAATTCATATGTGAATTGTGATGTGTGAGTTGTGACTTGACCCGTCTCACTCAAAAATTAATCCCTTAAATGAACTATGTATTTCAAGGTATCATGATCCCTCTTTTATTAGAGCAGTTGCATCAATTTTTTTTAGAGTATCTTTATTATATATATATAAGAAGGACCAAGAATGCCACATGGCATTCATACAAAGCTTGAACATTTATTTCTCTTATTAAATGTTATTTTTAAAGATAATCTATTATTATATATGTAAGTTTTTTTTTATTATAAATAGATATTATTCATACAAAGATTGAACATTTACTTCTCTTATTAAATGTTATTTTTAAAGCTAATCTAATACATTCTCAAATTTTACACATTAAATTTTCTTATTAAGTTTTTTTTTTCTTTTTTTGCCACTACTATTATTATATATGTAAGTTTTTTTCTTTATTAAAAATATATATTATTGAAGGAATATACTTTTAACAATTACAATTATCATTTTTAATAACCATAATATTATCTAAAAAATATCATCTATCTTTATATATGTAAGGTTTTTTTTATTATAAATAAATATATATTATTCATACCAAGCTTGAATTTAGTATGAAATTGGATAGAAGGTGAAGATGAAATATTCCTAGGATATCATTAATGAAATTGCATAGCTAATTGGATGCATAGTCAGTCGTTTTACATAATTTATATCTTGAATATATAGTAACCGTCATTCAATTATCCACAGGATGAAATTAGATAGAAGGTGAAGATGAAAGACTCCTAGGATATCATTAATGAAAGCTAATTACATGCATAGTCAGTAGTATAGCTACATAACCGCCAATTAATTGTAGTTATACATAAATCAAGCAAAAACTGCAATCAAGAAAATTCTTTAATCATGCAATGACGGGTACTTTTCCATATGCTTTATTTGTCGATTTTATAACTATTATAAAATCTCAACCTCTAACTATTATATTCTTACATGCTTGCTTCTGTATTTCGTACACTATTCCAACCCTTCTCAAATTTTTAATTGTATATTTCATGTGATTTTGTATTTCAAAATTCAACATTATAATTTTCTTTACATAATATTTTAACCTAATCATTTTTATGTATCTTTAAGTGGACATGGAATACCTCGCAATTGCGGACATTGATCCATCCAAGAAGACATGTGCAATAAGAGTTCAAGTTATCAGATCATGGTTTGTACCTCAAAGAAATTATCCACCGGAAAATAGCGTCATGGAGATGGTTTTGATGGATGATAAGGTATTTTAAGAACACATCATTTTATTACACAAAATTGGTATATATATATATATATATTCTTCAATCATGAGTTTTTTTATGTTTTTTAAAATCTTATAATATGCTTACAATTCAAATTTATTTAATTCTAACATTTTTTCCTCTCATGATTCATTTTCAGTTTACAAGGATGCAGGCTACTGTTGCACGTAGTCAAATTAGTAGATGCAAAAACATGCTAAAAGAGGGAGTAATTTGTTTGTTAAAAAACTTTCAAATAGGTCAAAATCAGGGAACTGTTAGGGCTACAAAACATGCATATCGATTGAGCATCCGTAAATTTACTACAACCAAACTTTGTCCTATAGTCCCAATCCCTATGTATGGCTTTGAATTTACTACCTTTGAAGAAATTATTTCATGTCCAGATTTAGAAACCCGTTTAGTAGGTATGAATCTTTATTGTTTTTTCCAATTTATGTTATTTAAATTCACTTTTAGTTAAAAATGTTTGATTGATGATTCTTAGATGTCATTGGTGAGGCCTTTCCAAAAAGTGCTATTGAAGAGATCGTGAAGAAGGACAATGAAAAAGCATGCAAAATAACCATAGAACTTGTGGATCTGATGTGAGTAAATATTTGATAAATTCACGTGTTTTTTCTTATATTTGACCCCAAAATTCTTCGATAATCACGGTCCTAATTTGACTGTTATATTTAATGACTGTTAGACAAAATAAATTATCTTGCATGTTGTGGGGAGATTATGCTAAGATGTTTGACACCTACCTAAAGGAACATCCCTCTGAGTCGATTGTGATAATCTTGCAATTTGCCAAGATATCTTGATGGAATAGTAAGAAACTTATTTGATTAACTTATATGACCAATTATATTTATTTATGTATTATATGAATGTTTTGTAATATTGCGATTATTTTTTTATAGAGAAAATAACGCATTCAAATTCTTTCTACGCAAGTAGATTGATGATCAATAACGATGTTGAACCAATCAATGAGTTCAAAGTAAAGTAAGTAATTTCAGTTTGTTATAAATGTTTTTGTCAAAAATTTTAAACAACAAAATAAATGAGTTTTTGTATTTTTAGAATGTTAGAAGAAAGGCGCGGTATGAATGTGGACATGTCACATTTAACGTCTCAATCTAATTCTTTGAGGTTGATTGGTTTTGTTGATGGCAAGGAACAAAAAAAGCTAATTGATATTGTTGATGTGACTGAGGTATATTTAGTTATCAATTATTGACATTTAAGCTTGAAATTATAATTATTATTATTTATATAAACGTATGAAGCATAACCTATTTTTTGTAAGCCACCTATGGTGTTGTCGTTGCAACGACACTTCAACTTCAAACTAAATTTGGTTGGTACTATGAGGCGTGTGGCAAGTGCAATAAAAAGCTCATTCATCAAAACGGAGAGCTATGGTGCGGAAAGTGTAATATTTACACATCTAACATGGTGGCAAGGTATATGTGTGTGTGAGCACACCTTTGAAATTATATATGTGAGTTTTTTTAAGAGTGATTATGGGGAGTGAATAACAATATACTCAATATTATATATAACGATGTATGTATATACTTGAAGTTCACATATCTTCTTATTGATAAATTATTTATAGGTACAAGATTCATGTTATAGTTATTGACAAAAGTGGCACTGCATCATTTATATTCTTTGATTGACAAGTTGTCCAGCTCATTGGTACTAATACACATGAACTTCTTAAGATGAATCCTAAGGTGATATATTACAAATTAATTTTATATCTAAATGTGATTATTTTATATACTACTGACGATGATATATTAACACAGTGAAGGATGAAAATCAATTGACTTTTCTGAAAGAGCTCAACAAGATATTAGGAAGAAAGTGTTTGTTAAGATTTCGTGTGACTGAATATAATTTGGAAAATGACTACCCACATTATGCGGCTGTTAAGCTAAACACAAATGAGGATGACATCAATACGTACATGTCAATGAACAATGGAGCAAATGCAAGTCTTTATAATTCTAAAGCATTTTATTTACACATAAATTTGGTTATAACACTACATTTTAAATTTGAATAAATGTTGTAACTATTCTTCTTTCTCTTCTACTTATTCTTCTACAATATAATGTTTAGGATGATGACTTTGTGGATAGCGACCTGGATAAGTTTTCAAAAAACATTGATAAGGTATTTTTGAATGAGTATTATATTTATAAGGAATAAAAAAATGAATTTTATTATGATAAAAAAAATTATATTTGAATTCATTATATCATATATGCAGGATGAGATCAGTTCGTCTATCTATGATAACATCATTGATGTGGAATCATATATCACCCCAAACAAAAAGAGAAATGCTGAGGACATGGCAAGAGGTGACAATGATGAAGAAGACTTTGATTCACAAATGTCAACCAACAAAAAGAGGGTGATTGTCAAGATTGAGAAAGAAACCGAGTGATTTGTTTTGAATTCATGTATTATGAGCCAAGAATAAATTTCGACTCTCAAGTTGAACATTTACATTTTATTTAATTGGATCAAATTCAAATAATAATTGGTCCATATTATTATCAATTGAATGATCATTTTCTTTCATTGTTTCTAAATAAAATATAATTTTCTAATTTGATCTATATTCATTATTTCTATTTTCTCTAATAATTGATGTATGCTTCTGATTCGAAATTTAATATTCATAACAGTTGGTGAACTAATGATTATGACTTTATTTTCTCTTCAATTATGCCTCAAATAATGTTGAACAATAGAAATAAACAAATAAATTATTAAAGATAAAATAGTAATTAAAGTCGTTATATGTTCGATCAAATTACCTTGCAGGTCAATAGCTTAAACTCAACTAAATCCACAAAATATTATATATAAAGATACTGTACATTAATTCATGAAAACACTAAAATTGTTCCATACTTATTTTATACTATAACGTAAAATTATTACATATAGAATAGTTTTCTAAAGCAGTGAGATAGAATAGTCCATAGAGATATTTTTTCGTCCATAGAGATATTTTTTTGGTTAATTTACTTCAAATATTACATCATATATCATTATTGAAAGGTTTTTATTTTTATTTTATGCATTCGAGATTTTTTTATCCAAAATTATAAAAATATACTTAAATAAAAAAAATTATGAAATTGAGGAAAAAATATGATCAATATGAAATGACAAATAAATTATGCATTTATCAGCATATACATGTGAAATGTGAAATAACTAAATAGTAAATCATAAATTAAGATAAATACCATTCAAACTTAAAATTTAAAATAATATACATAAATAATAAAATTTATTTATCATAAAAAATACCCCGTGTATTACACGGGTCTTACACTAGTTATTAATATATTAAAAAAATACCACAAAAAATTTAAGAAAAGGAAAAAAAGAAATAATAAAGGTTGTTGCATTGGGCCCCACATGATCAGTATGTGCAACTCGGGCTCCTAACACGTCTAGTATGCACGCACCTGCGTGATTAGGGGTGGTACGGTACGATATACCGAAAATTTCTCGCCATATCGTTACCGTACCGAAAATTTCGGTATACCGAAATTTCATACCGTTACCTTACCGAAAATTTCGGTATACCGTACCTTCGGTATACTGAAATTTCGGTATAAGAAAAATTCATACCGTTACCATACCATCATTTCGATATACCGGAATGGATCGGCATACCGTTCCATACCGAAAATGATTTTTGTATTACCGAAAAGGATTTTTGTATTAGAATTATTAAAAAATAATATTGATATTTATTTTTATACCGGTATACCGAACATCCTTTTGTATTAGAATTATTAAAAAATAATATTGATATTTATTTTTATACCGGTATACCAAAACTGTTCGGTATACCGAAAAGTTTCGGTATGCCGGTATACCAAAATTATTTCGGTATACCGGTATACCGAAAAAAAATAAAATTCATACCATTACCGTACCGAAATTTACCGGTACGGTATCATACCTTTACCGAAAATTTCGGTATACCGAAAATTTCAGTATTTTCGATATTTTTTCGGTACGATAAGTGCGGTATATCGGTATTTTCGATATATTACCCACCCCTACGCGTGATAGAGTTTTGTTTCTCACGCGTGGCTTTTGCCACTATGTCTTTCACACACTCTCTTCCATAAAACATTTTTGCATGGCACTCTGCTAAAATATTATCTATAGAATTTATTATTAAAATATTCATTTATCAGTTAAAAAACACCCTTAAAAACAAGAGTGGGTCTCCTGTGTCCCGGGATCCGTGTCCCCAGCCATCTTGTGGGCCCCACATTAATTTTTAATTTTTTTTCACAAGTTGTTTTTTAATAGAAAAAAGGTATCACACTATTTCAGATGAAGGTGTGCGCCGTGTGGGTGCGCGCCCGATGTAAGTGCATGGGCGCGCACCCGACGTGGGCGCATGGGCGCACGCAGGTATCCATGGCGTGAGCGCATGGTATCCACAAGGATACCTCAAAGTATTCATTGAATATCTTTCAGGTATCACGTGTATACCTTGATGGTATCCATGAAATACCTTTTGGTATCCACATGTATACCTTCAATATAATTATGTAACACCTTTTTTCAAACATCACATGTATCCACATGTATACCTTCAAGTATCCATGGAATACCTTTCAGGTATCCACATATATATCTTGAAGGTATCCATGGAATACATTCAAGGTATCCATGGCGTGGGTGCATGGGCGTAAAATGCGTGCATGACGTGGGTGCATAGGCGCGCGGCGTGGTGAGGTGCGCGTAGGTATTGAAGGTATCCATGGATACCTTGAAGGTATACATGTTGATACCTTGACCATGGATACCTTCAAGGTATCCATGGGATACCTTCAAGGTGCGCGCGTCCAAGGCGTGTGGGGTGCGCGTGGACCCATTTTTTGAGTCAGCCGAGTCGGGTCGGGTTGGGTGTCCCGGGGACACAGAAGTTTTTGCCTAAAAACAATTGTTGTGGCCGCCCTTAGCAATTTGGTCACGTCCTGAATTGAACGAATCTACATAAGTTACAAGTAGTCACAACAAACTTTTTAGAATTTTAATTTAACAAAAATACATTCTCTCTCCTTTTTTTTTCCTTACAAAAACAAACCCTAGAGCCTCTCTTATTTCTCCTAATTAGATTGCCAATAAATCCCAAAGTTGAAGTGATGGATCATATAATCCAGTCTATGAAGGACAACCATCAACTTGATCATTCTGGGGTATGCATGTTATATACATGTTAAGTGGCCCATCTTTAGAAGTATTGTTATACTTTCCATGCAAAATCATAAAGTTGAAATTAGTTAATCTATTGATCAAACACATGAAGACCAACCTCCCAATTAGATTATTAAAAAGTAATAATATATAATAATGATTTGATGTAATATTAACTTTTAAAAAGTTAATTTAATTAGAATTTAGTGAAGTTAATTATTATAATAAGGGTAGGCTAATGAATGAAGGGTATAGAAGAGTTGTTAGGACAAAAGCATGGCCCATCCACGTGTGCACATGTATGCCTGCTCCTATTTTGCAACTATGTATCATTCATTCATTTCTCTTAAATGAGTGCGTGTGTGCTTTTCTTTCCCACAATATCATTACTCACACATGTTACTGTGTGTACATGCATTAACATGATACTAGAGTTTTTTTTCCGTGTAATATACGAGGTTTATAAAAACGAAATGAAATAAATTTTATAATTGAATTTAATAGAATAATAATTAACTAATAAGTATAAATAATTGTCAGAAAATAGTGCCATCTCATGTAAAATTTAAACTTAAATGTAATATATATTATATACATCTTTACCCATGTATGACCCAACATTCTTCGAAATGAATAACAAAAGGTGAGTCTCGGTAGTTACTTTTAAATAATAAAAAATAATATGTAAACACATTATGATTTTAAAAAGAATCAACTGCATTAATTATTTGAAAGCTAAATTAGTATAATTATAAAGATTCATAAAGAATTATGGACAAATGTATGGTTATGATTAATTTAAGTTTAGGTGGGAAAATTTTGAACCATAAATTAATATGTGTTAGTCTTGTGTTTTCCTTTAATATATATAAATTAAAGAAATTAAAAAAAATCAAGATTAACCCAAAATTAAATATTTGACAAAGACTACTACTAAAAGTGATTAAAGTGCTCATAAACCTTTGCTTAATTAGACTCGTAACAGACTATATAAGACCTTAAGACTTAATTTGTTTGCCAAATATATATATGCCAACATGTAATTTGGCGAAATATACACTAACAACTTAGTACCAAAAACAGAAAAAGAAAAGCATACTAACAACCTTTGTTTTAATTAATTTCTGATTAAATCATTATGTCGGATATATAACATGTTGGCCCCCTACAATTATGCATGTTTCCTTGCATAGTGGTTTCTAAACACAGATTAGATATGGTTGACATTTTATCATCTTCACTTTTTTTTTTTTTTTATTAACCCAATTCTAGGAATTATGCATTCATATATATATTTGGAATCTATATGAAACATAACATACTTATATCGGAAATGTTAATCCGTCAAATTAAATAATGATTAATATTTTAATCCTCCAAACATTCAACCATTTCCTGAAATTATTCACCTACACATCCATATACATGTTGAAATTGAATAGAACTGATCAGTTCAATCGATTGAACCAAGAATCGATCCAATTTGTAATAGAAAATTAGAACATTGATTTAACGGAGAAATACGAGTTGAACCGATTTCAACTATCAAGATCCATTTTACTTTCTTTTTTTTTTTTTCTCTCTCTCTCTCTATCTTGTTTTTTTGTGTATGTGTTTTTGCAAGAATCTTAAATTTGGCAGATGCATAAATCAATCCAATTCATTGAACCCCTATACGGTAAAAATATCGATTTCACGTTATAAAAATTCATATTTACATAAATTATTAAATATAGAAGTGATATTAAAATTGTCATGTATATTTCCGTACAGTTGTTGGATCCGTTGAACCATGTTTGGATGCAGGATATCTGAAAATGAGGATAAACCGTAAATCTCGGGGGTTCACCCGTTAATCGTGGTCCCAAACCCTATTGATACAATTAATTCATCAAACACCATGTGGCCATTATCTTTTTTGTCTTTTTTTTTTTTTTTTTGTTGTTGTTGTTGGTCAGAGTCTGTTATTGAGTCATGAGTTCTTGATTTCATTTTATTAAGCCTTTATGTATTTATTTTATTTACTAAAATACTTTTATCTATTTTTTTACACTATTTTGCTTCACTAAACATGAACAATTCAAATTTTGTTTCATTAATCCTTTATATTCTTACATTTTGTTTTACTAATTAAAGATTTTACCAAAGTACTTTATCTGAACAATAACAGAAGTAAAAGAGTTTAGTAAAACAAAATTTGGGATTAAGGTTGGAACTTACTAGTAAATCGAAATAGTTGTAGTAGGGTATAGCATAATAAAATTTGAAATAATCTTGTTCGCAATTAAATTAAAAACATGCGTGAGTTTTTTATTATTTGTCTATGAGCTAGATACATTTATTCTATATAGTTATAATTTTATTTATTTGTTGGTCATTCGATCTATTTGATATAATTCCACAGCAAAGGAGCTAGTATATTATATTTTGCTAACGTAATAATTGTTTTACAAAAATCAATCAATATAATTATATTTTAGATTGTATTAAAAACATTCCAAATTAGAATTATAATATTTTCACACTACTTATGTTTCGATTCGATTATATTCTAGTAATTGGCATCAATATTGTAAAATGTGACCTATGCATAAATTCAAAAGTTCAACATTAATTTATAAAATTTCAGTTAAATCGTTTAGAATAACATTTAAAATAATAAATAGATAATAGAGCTTTATGAAATGTAGAATTTATTTCTACTAAAATTTAGCGTACTAGGATTTGTTGCATGAAGTTGTCTTTATTTTGGAAACATCTTAACATAGATTTTCAACTTAATTTTTCCTAATTTGCCAAGAGATATAATTTATTGTCAGTTAGGGTCATTTAATATGACCTATATTTTATGGTACAAGTATAGCCTGCCAAAATTGGGCTTCCTAGGTCCTTTGGTGGTTGGCCCCCCCCTTTTTTTAAAATATTGATGATGTATAAGTAATAATGACAATAATCATTATCTAATGTAGGTAATGATATTTAAAATATGGGTGCGGATATATATTACTAAACACACCTCAACTGTGTTGTTACTGTTCACATGTGATGTGAACAGTAACAACATAATTGGGATGTGTTTAGTATTTCTTGAGGTGCGGATAGCTGCACCCTTAAAATATATTGTGATCATTTATTTATAGGAATAAAGAAATTTTAGGGAAGAACTATTTTTAAAAAAATTGTTATCATATTTATATGTAATTAAATGCATATATGATCTAGTAAAATATATAAGATATTGCATATATCACTTTTATTTCTTTTGAAATAAACAAAAAAAATGAAAAATTAATTTAACAGGTTGAGTGTGTTGGGATTTCGGCAAATATCCACACAAAAAAGTCTATCCCGCTAAATGGTTGGTTGTGGGCTAACGGAGCATCTAAAGGTACAAGTTAAAGTAATATCACGATCCGATATTTTGATGGTTTTGCAACGAATTGAATTTTTTATAGCACAAATGTATATTAAAATTGACAATTATGTCACAAAGACAAATTAATGGTCTTATTATATATCACTCTTGGAATCTAGATCTTCTAGTAGTTTAGTTCACATTTCATATTAGATGAAACTGATATAATTAAGAAGTCAAATATATCACAGTGAGATTTTAAATATGATGTGTGTGGATGAAATGCAATCTATATATGTTAAAGTACAAGTGTACAACAGAGGATTTGGTATATGTTACACACACACACACACACACATATATATATATATAGTACTATTCTTACAAGAAATTAATGACTTGTCAATCTGTCTCTTCATTACATAAACAGTTAAAATATTTGACTAAACAAATGAGACATATATATTACTGAAAAGTCTAATAGAGAAAAAGACATGAAGTTAGGCTTCATGAGAAAATAAATTAAAGTCACTTCCACGGTTTGGCAATTTAAAATAAGATGGGTCGAATGTGACCCACGATATAAAAAAATTAAATTTCAGAAATTAAAAGTATATCCACTAAAATTCATTTTATTTGGAATAAGAGTTTATTATTTTATTTTTTTCCCGTAATTTAGGGGTTTGACAATTTAGAACTTAAATTTTTCGAGCCGGCAATTTAGGACAATAAGTATTCGGATTTCATGAATTTTGTCCAATTTTTTATGCTCAGAAGGATGAAGAAGACGATGGTGTCTTGATTTCCAATTTTTTTTTTTTTTTACTATTTTTTATTATTTTAATTCAAAATATAAAAAAAATTAGAAAATTTAATTCCACATCAGCCAAAATAGCCCGAGGAACCCGAATAAGTGGTATCACGTGCAAAACACGTGCAATTTTAGCCCAAATAAGAGATTCGGGTTGAAATTAGGTAAAATTCGCAAAACCCGAATACTTATTGTCTTAAATTGTCGGCCTGAATAATTAAAATTCTAAATTATCAAACCCTCTAAGTTACCGGGCAAACAAAATAATAAACTCTTTGAAATAATTAGGTTAAACGTTGGATAATTGTTTTGAGGATTTATTGTTTTGGACAATAGTTAATGCAAGATAGAAAATGGATTTACTCCATCGCACAAATGTAGTCTTCTATTTTCCTTTGTTACATAATTATTTTTTTTAATTTTTTAGGATAATTAAATTTAAAAAATGAATTTAATATAGTGTATTTAACAAAATGTAATTGACACGAATTTCTCACAACACCATCTGTTCTACTGCAGAAGAGATAAAATCCAGATCTAACTACGTTTATTACGATATGTATTAAAAATAATGAAATATAGATAAAATATTAAAACATAATAAATGATCAATATTGTAATCCAAAAGGATGTAATATTTCTTTTGATGACACAGTACGTGAATAGTATTAACAAATCTCAGATCGACAATTTCTACGCATAAAAAGATTTAACGGCTCAAGAATGAAATCATAGATATTTTATTGTTGAAGCATTCCTATTAAAAATTACCATATGATTGAATTAAATTAACACACTTGCTACGGGAATCATTGAAAAGATAGAAAACATGATATTTGGAAAATAACTTATGTCCAAAATCCTAGGTAGGTAACTATAGCTCCAAATTAAACTAGTATTTCTACATAAGCCAAAAGGACCACGAGACATGTCCTCATTCATAAACCCAAAAAAAAAAAAAAAAAAAAAAAAAAAACTTGAATAATTTTATAAAACGAAGCATCATTATCAGCAAGATTTATTTTTGTAAATCAATTTTATTGTTTTACAAATTAATCAAGTTTATAAAATCAGGATCTCATAAGAATTAATTACGATTATTTAAAAAAAAAAAACTATCTCTCTCTCTCTCTCTCTCTCTCTCTCTACTTTGAGAAAGCTATATATATATATATATATATATATATCACTCAATCACAGCTCAGAATTGGCTATAAGTTTTGAAAAAAAATTGCATGTGGAGACCATGTGATCACTTCTCTTTCCCTTACAAAATGGATACCCTAAGAATATACTTTTCCAAAGTGGGACCCATTTCATCATCCTCCTCTTCGGGTCTTCCCCATGTTTTCCGGATCCTGCCAATTTTCCCTTTTTCTTTTTATCTTTTTTTGCCTATCTAATATCCTTAATTTGGCTTATATTTATATCCTACGTAATAAAACTGCTTAATTAATACATTGTTAACATGTTATATATTGTTAATTAAATGTTCCATTAATCACATGGGTTGATTTTTGCATTTTCTCTTCTATTTTATTTATACACACTTCATGTATGTATGATGATATTATCAATATAAAGTATTAAACATGATAATTAATATTATTTGAAGTTTAATAAATGATACAATAGATATCGAATAATGTCGTCATGTAGCTATATTGTAACTATTAATTTGATGATTCTTTGATCGAAGCATTTAAAAGTTTTTGGAAATATATTGTTAAGCATTTGATTTATTACAAAGATGTTAAAGAAATGCAATATCCTTGAAATGCAGTTCAAAATCCACTATTTCCACTAACTCTTTAATGTTTGTTAGTCTCAGCTGCTTCATATTCAAAGACTACTCATGTGTTTTCAATCCTTATTTTCATTGTCAAGTTTCATGGTATATATATAATTTCGATAGTGCATGCAAAAAGTGTAAAAATCTTCAAATTTAATTAGGAAAAAAATGAAATATATTAAGATGAGGTAAAAAAAAATTTCCATCGTTCACAAGTGCTTAAAAATGAAGACTCCGTTAATATATAAGTTAGCTAACAAATGTATTGTCCAAAAGTAATTAAATTTATTTTTGTCAAAATTTTATAATCATAAAAGCAACTACAGTTGTCAGCTATATATCTAGTTTTTAAGATCCCAACTTTTCCAATTAATATAAGATTCATGATAGTAATTAGTAAATGTCTATATATTCTAAACAGAAATAGCGCCAATAAAGAAAGAATATATATATATATATATATATATATATATATATATATTTATATATAATAACAAAAAATTATATATGCTACCGTTTAACGGATATAATTAAACGAAACCTCACTATCTACAACTCAAACTCATTTTTCACAAGTCAAACTTTAAATTGTAATTATGGGTTATGAATTGATCTGTTATAAATATATATATAAAATCTTATAAATGAAAAATTATGTGTATGATCATGTATTGTTACAAACTTTGAGGTGGTTACTTTTATCAGCCTCTACCCTATATCAAAGGAAAGCTGCAAAGACAATGATGATCAACTTATCAGTTTTGATAAGTTTAGAAATATTTGTTTTTTTGCATATTTTGTTGCAACAAAATATTCATGTTACAATTGTTAGGTTTACATTGCATCATATATAGGAGGAGTGCGTGGACTTAATTTAAATCTTTTGTCTGTATTAACTCTAATCAGCCCAAAACTATTTTCAAATATTCTGATCTTTAATTAGGGTTTTTGACATGTGGGCCCTCATCTTCCATGTGCCCGCATGTGCTGTGTCTTTCTCTCTCTACCCCACCACCTTCTCTCCTTTCACCAAATAAATGGGCTTTATGCACTTTCTTCCTCTTCTCATTCCCTCTCTTCCTTTCTCTCTCTAACCAAAAAAAAAAAAAAAAAATTCTTGAATTTTGATCCCAAGATTATACCCTTTTTACATTGCTCTCTCTTCATTTCTCTATCTCATATATATATTTTTTTATTTTTTAAATCAAAAGGAATTCAATGAAAGCAAGGTAAGATATGCATGTTAGCTCCATAATTTCTTTTTTTGAATTTTCTGAACAAATAAGTGATGTACTTACAATCATGCAGAATGTACAACTCATCGTCAGCATTGACGTTGAAGCAAGAGTTCTTCAAGAAATGGATAAAGGGGCTCCAAATATACAGCAATCTGAAGAAGGAGATGACGATTCAAGAGAGAAAAAGGGCGATCAAATTGTCAGCTGACGTGGCGATTGCTTCGACGAGGAGTGTTTCGACTCACTGGAGCAAAGCTTTAATGGCGGAAAGCGCCGCCGCGGGGGTTGGCAGCGCCGCCGGAGTGGTGGTGGAGCAAATGCTGGGCAGAAGGGTTAAGGCACCGATGATCACATGCAGCAATAGGATCGTGAGGAGAAGTTGTAGGGCTCATCGGCGACGAGTTGTACGTTCGAGTGTCAAAGCCACCTCCATTGCCAAGAAGCTGGTCAAGAATCGGACACGTGTGCTTCAGAGACTTGTACCTGGTGGAAAACAGATTGTGGATGAGGTTTCGTTGATTAAGGAAACCCTAGATTATATTGCTTCACTTCAGGTTCAGGTTGATGTAATGAGACATCTTGCTGCTGCTGCTCACACGTTGGATCTTCAACAAAGGTTTTTTTGATTATTTTTTGGTATTTTATATATTTTTCTGCTTTGAGTTTTTTTTTCTATAATATCTCTTTTATTAGATTATGAAGAAACTAAGGAGAGATTTAAGTCTGTGTACAGATGAAGAGCTAGCACTCTCGTTTTAGTTAATTAATTCCTATAGTATTGATTAAATTCAGCTTGATTTAATTCTTGCTTTTATTGGATGTCACACTTATTAATTAAAATATATATGGTGAAGGTTTGATGAGAATTGATGTGAATTTCATGTAAGAACTATAATTCAGGCGGTATGAGCACTTTAGATCTTCTATTTTATTCTATGCTTTAGAATTTTTTTTATTTTTGAACATTTTGAGAAAAAGAAATGATGTGTTTTTGCCATGTATGCAGCAAAAGGTTGGGTTCAATTCAAATGTTTGTAATCCTTGAAAGTTGCAAATTCTTTGTTTGATGATGAGGAAAAGAAAATAATTAAGATGTCTGAAATTAATCTATATTCGTAATTAGAAATTAAACAATCAAACATTAATATACAATGTTAGATTTGTGTGAAGGGATGAATATAATAGTTATAAATAATGGCACATATGTATGTATATATTATATATACACACACACATTGTTTAAGTTAATTTTTAGTCTATTCGTCGTTCATCTATAATCAAATATAGTTGAGGGATTATTGGAGAGACGATGTAATTTCAAGTATTTTTCTTTTTCTTTTCTTAAAAAAATAATGTATGTGAGAATTCAGATCTCTTTAGTAATCTCATTTCGAAGGTATGGAATTCATTTCCAATTACAAATTGGCCTACTTGCATTGATCCTCAAACTTGTTAAGCAGCTATCAACTGTTGATCAGGATATTTTGTTATAATTTCGTATTTCATATTAGATTTTATTATCTTTAATATGTCATATATTAATTAGTAATATCATTTATATAATAATAAATAGTGATTATTTTGTAATATTAAATAAAATACATACTGAATTTAATGGAGAATCCCAATTGCACACCAAGTTATTTGTTTCATATGTTTCACACGTGACATAAAGTGTGATGTACAAACAAAGAGGAAATATTTCATGTGCAATTAAGATTTTTTGTTTTTTGTTCTTTTGTTTTTTTAGAGGACATGTGCAATATTTAAGATTCATCAATAATCCAGCCTGTGGAGCAATTGGGCTGTAGTTTTAAAGGCCAGGGCCCATGGGCCCAGTTCAGAGATATTGACCTGGGCCTTACTCACTAGTATATACTAAGGTCCACCCATAAACAAAGTTCATATTTTAAGTTCGGGTCTGGTTATCCGCACCCCGATCTTTACTAAACACACCCCACAAAATTAAATAGAAAATAAATGATTTACTTAAAGATATATATACCCTTACTATTAATTTTTTAAACTCATATCAATAAATCAAACTATACTATACACACCCCACCAATTAAAACAAACCTCATTTGCAACACACCCATTTCACAATCTTCTTCCTCAAAACAAAAATCTTGCAAAACCTCAACACAAAACCCTAATTCTCCCAACCCTCAACTCACTCTTTGTTTGTACTCAAAAAAGATCATGTCTCAAGAAAGAAAACTAGAGGAGGACAATGTAAGTTGTTTAGATGCTTTTTACCAATCGTTTTTGAGTATTTTGTGGGAAATAAAATTTGGATCTTGCGCGATCAGCCATTACAGGCCGAGCATAACTAAGTGTGTTCGACCTGTAATGGCCGAACATGTTGTGGTGAGTTCGACCAACATTAGCTGAACATAATTGAGTTTGTTCGACCTCTTTTGGCCGAAAAAAGTAATGATCGAAACAATAAAAGATTGTATATTGGAACCAATTTGCGACAAAGTATTCATAATCGAAAAAGTTTTGTTAAGTAACAAATAACGATGCAACAAATTGTTTTCTGAAATAGTTCACAACCCAACAAGTACGCGATATTTTAACTTCTACGACCCCGACGAGAAGTCCTAGATGAGGCCCGTCGTGACGACTCAGGTTGATCCTCATTATCGATCCTCAATGCACGATAGGCCTGAACAATATCCGGAATGTAGATGTTTGCATCGAGCATCTCCCTGTTGTTTAGCCATTGTTGGTAGAACGGCTCCAAATGTCCAACGGCCCTTCCAATCATCTCCCACGGTTGCGGCCCCCGAGGTCGAGGAGGTGGAGCACGTAGATCGCCAATCAATTCTGGGTTCCCGATCCGAGGATGTAAGACCAAGTTGTACCATTCCATGTAATCATCCGAGCACTCCCATGGTGGACTAGCACGTCTCCCTCGACTATCTAGCGCGAGGACATGGTTTCTCCAAACTCGAAAAAACGCTCCGAGGGTGTCCCAAGTAATTTTGTATTGTTTGCCATTCTTTCCTCGTCGGGCAATCAAGGGCACGAGTGGTTCATTAGGAATGCATTGGACGTAGCCAAATTGACGAAACACACGATCAGGATGATACGACTCCACTATCTCGAAGGATCATATACACCCTTGATAGAAAGTGACTTCATCCAATGGATGGTGATTCCTCACGTCACTGTAGGGCATCCAATTAACCTACATATACCAACAAATATCATGACTATTTGGCTATTCATAACTCAAGTGAAAAAAATGAACTTCAACAAACTATTAAATACTCACGTCCGTTGTCGACATGTTGTCCAAAACCTCTCGAACAGACATCAACCGATCCAGATTTCCACCAGCATGGGATCGCATTCTCCATTTATTGGCCAACGGCTCATGCGGTTGATAGTTCACGTTGTGTGTTGGCCTAAAGACTGGAAAGTACTCGTATATCCAACCCTGAAACAATTTACAGGAAAAATGGTTTAATAAATCAATTTAAGGATAAAATGCAACAAATTGCAACTGGCCGAAATTAATTGTACCTCGAGAATGGTCAAGTAACCACTCATTTGTCAAACCCCACTTCGAGAGACGAGTCCGAGCTATCGATACAAATGCGCCAAGGCAGCTGCTCCCCACGCATATGTATGGATGCGGTCTAGACGGTCTAGAAGTCGAAGGATCTTCGTATCAGCCCTCGTTCCAATCTTGTCAGAAAAGATCGTACATCCCAGCACAAACCATAGATAAGCCCGAGCAGAAGAGGCCAATGTGTCTGGATTGTCTGAGGATGTCTGTCCTTCAAACTGAGACCGGAGCCACTCAAATTTGATGTTACTTCCTCTAAGACCAGAAAAGGCTTCCAATGCGACTCTGTCCTTGATTCCTAACAACCTTCTCATCAAGACATGGGGTAGTTTAGGTCTATTCCTAGTCGTAGGTAACATTACCGAGTGTCCAGTCACCGGGAGGCCGGTGATACAACGTATATCATCCAAGGTGATGGTCATCTCACCACATGGCATGTGAAACGTGTTGGTCTCCGGTTGTCAACGCTCCACGAAAGCACAAATGAGGTTCTTGTTCGGCGTCTTATACAATAACCACCTCAAATTTGGAATTTTCGAACACCTAATCATTAACAGCCTGAAATCCTCCGACACGATGTTGAAATTCCATGTCTCCATCTTAGTCGTGTGACACCAACACTTGAGAATCGACCTCTCATCTCCATGCCAAATATCATAGGCAACGTGTGTTTTGA
Source organism: Scutellaria galericulata (assembly GCA_946896805.1). Lineage (NCBI taxonomy): Eukaryota > Viridiplantae > Streptophyta > Magnoliopsida > Lamiales > Lamiaceae > Scutellaria > Scutellaria galericulata. The sequence goes on from OX335790.1 coordinate 18,882,893, forward strand.
AACTCGGTATGAGTGTCCAATTAACAGCCCCTCTAGGACATGCCTCCGTCAAAAGCTTACCCTCCTCCAATGCATCCCCTTGTGCATCCCCTTCAACCTCATCCCCTTCAGCCTCCTCACCGGCCGACTCTTGTTCCTCAACTTCCAGTTTGATATATTCAATTATTTGAAGACCGGGTGCAGGTGCAATCGGTTCATGTTCAACAGGAGCATCTGCCTCATCATTTCTACACCTTCTGTTCGAGGCAGTAGGTCTCCTCCTTCTATAAACTCTATTTTGTCCTGCAATATTCATCAAATTTGAGTGAGTGAAAGATATAACAAAACAATACAAGACTTGATCAATACTACTAGGTCTGTTCGATCAATACAATTCGAACAACACGGTTTATGTTCGACCATCAACCGAACAATGAAAAGGATGTTCGACCAGAGTTCGAACAAATCAAGATAAGTTCGACTTGAAGTCGAACAATAAGAACACAATTCGATTACTAGTCGAACAATACACAACTTGTTCGACTAGAAGTCGAACAAATCCAATGAACATCGGCGCACCAGGGCCAAACCATCGCGCACAGAAACTCCTAAACTCGAAATCGCGATTTCGTTTTTCGACCATAAATCTACAATAACTACACATGTTTTCAACTAAAATGCATCCTAAACTTGATTCCTAAACAATGTTGCTCAATATCAAACAATAAAACAACAAATTTCACCTAAATAGAGATTTAAACTTTGGAAAAACTAATTTAAAACTTACTTGGAACTTCATCTTGGTTGTAAGGATCCACTCTACGAAGATGCTTGGTTGAATGTGAAACGTGTTCGAACTTGAATCGAACGATTTGGTCGAACAAATCCGGGTTGAGAGTTAGGATTCTTGGATTGAAATGAGTTAGGGAGTTTGATTGGGGTGTGAGTTGATTTTTGGGGTTTGTTTGGTTAATGTGGGTGTGTTGAATAAATTTGTTTAATTTAGGGTAAAAGGATATTATTGTAAAGTGTTGGGGGTGTGTTTAAAAATTTTTAAATGATATTGATTTAAATGTGGGGTGTGTTTAGTAAAGACCGGGGTGCGGATAGCCGGGCCCTTTAAGTTCCCATAACATGTTTGCAGAATAATTTTCAATATAAATGTATCTAAACAATTTATAAAATAATCAAAATTAAAAAAATTAAAATCAGTGGCCCTGAAAAGCATACACAACAACATATGCTTGAAGTTCCCTATCCACTTTGAAGTGAGCATGGAAGAATCTTCTTCTCTGAAAAATACATATTCGTTTTATCAAAGTCGAGACATCGGAATCTATAACGAACCAATGAGGCCACCAAAAGTATCGAAAGCATGAGAGAATAGAGTGGAATGAAATGTCGAACCTCATAGAAATGATGTGAGATGAGAAACTCCTTTAACAGCTTTTCTTGTGAATCGAATAGCACAATGTGGCTAGGTAGACTCCAATTCTGGACGAGCTTCATTGCAAAACCTAAGGGGTCGTCTAGAAATTGATCGGATTCATCCAAAATTGCTCTCTCTTCACTGTTTCAACGAAGTTTTGGAGAATAAAGAGTCACATCCGTGTTCAAATCATGTATAGTTTGGATGGGAAAATGTTTTAAACCCTTAATTCTATGTTACCTTGGCGTACAATCCAAAAAACGCATAGGAATGTTGTGATGCAGAGTTGAGTAGTACGGTGTAGCATGGCAAGGTGTTAAGAAGAGGATGCTTCTAACTTTATTCTCTCTTGCCTTGTTCGAGAGATAGTTCATTACATCCTCAGTTCCTCTCTGTGAACCAAAACCGTAAGTAAACAAGCAAATCGAGTACACTAAGAACTTAAATAACAAAAACATGCTTAAACATTCACTGCATTGAAAAATTGGAGGTTACTATGATCTGAAATTAAATATCTAAACTAGTTTGGCTTTGTGGTTTAGAACAATACTATCGTTTATCTACATAGTTCGCATTAAAGATTAATTAGCATGCATGTTAAATCAAGATCGTAAATTGTTGTACCTGATGAACCATGCTCATATATAATGCCATTGGAAAATTAGTAACAAGAAGGAACAAGACTGCCATTTGCAACTTCGGAAATCGCTTAATATGAGACCTTGAATTTTCTTTCACTTTCCTAGCTGATAGTATACTTTGTTCCAGGTTGGCTAACGAATATCCAGAGAACATCAAAGCTACCGGAAGCACGGGAAGAACAAACCTGATAGTTGGAGTCTGAAGATAATGAGAAGCATTAATGGGTGAAGTACTTACTAATGATGCTTTAAATTACCAAAGAATGTAATATAGATTTAACCAATGTACCTGAATTCTTTGTGGCCAAGAAGGCTATAAACTCCCAAAACCCATACAATCAACCCAGAAAGCTTCCGTTCTTTGGACATGATAACACCGGCTATGGAAAATGGTATATAAGTAAAGAGCATGACGGTAAAACCTTGAGTAATATACCAGTGCCATGGATGAGTTCCGTAATAGTCCCCACCAGAAGAAAAGAAATTGAACTTCAGAAAGTTAAGAGGAACATTAACCCACGACCCATAGAATTGACGATCCAATAGAAATGTGACACCAAGCACGAGACCCCTGAGATATACATTCAGATTTCAAAATATAAACTTGAAACCGGCCTATTAGTGGCAACTTAGTCATAATCTATATTTCATCCGAGATACATTAATCTAAGCATCTTCATGTATAAATGCAATGTATAATCAGTGAGCTGCAATTATCGTATTTAAGGTGCAATATGTTAAATAAAATACTGATTTTCTCATGGATGAATGAGGACTAAACTCGAAAAGGCCACATAAGTTAAAGACTGACCCGATGGGAACCACCTCAAGAAGGGCAAACTTGAGAATATCACGTGCCATAAACAACTCAAGACAACCAACATAAATCCAAGTGATAGCACTTGTTGGCCGAATAGCACATGCTACTGCTGCTATGACTAAGGCATACTTTCTTGAACCAGATGGAAGTGCATTTGAAGATGCTCTCAAGCAAGGCCAATAGTATAAACTCACAACTGTGAGAACTGTCTCTAAACTATTCGATAAAGTACGAGTGATGCAGAAGAACATGAACCAGTTGGTTAACTGTGCAAAGAGCTGCGACAGAGTTAAGTACTACAAATAATCCAATTCCATTCATTGAACAAACAGAAGAAAATCAGGTTTTGAACCATATGAAAGCTATCAATAGCAAAATCGAAAGACCACAAACTAAAATAAAGCAAAATACAGAGCAAGGATACAGCCCATTTGGCGACAGTGTTACCAAACAAAACCCGAGACAATTTGTACACGTAGAGATCACCAACGGAGGAAAATATCGACTGAAACAACCTTGGAGCCCTTATCTGTGCAAGATACAATCAATATTGGCTTCACTAGAATGATCTGATACTTTAAACTCAATGATTCCAAAATGCACAAAAAAGCATATATCAAATTCTATTTTGCAAAACAATATCTAATTGAAGGAACAACAGAAAGAAACATAAAAGTACCATGAACCAAGGAGTATCAAGGTGGAGAAGGTCAAGAACTTTATAGAGAGCAGCAAACAGAACCGGATGCAAATAACTCCTAATGCCCTTTTTCCATTCCCAAGTCAAATGCCCATACCTAGCATTTTTGAAGCAACAATTCAGCGATAATTGGGGATCCATTTCAGAAAAATTGAGATAGCTTAATTAATCATAGTTGCGCTTACCCAAATGTGATCCGATGAGCTACTTCAAGAGCTTGCCAGTGTTCATCCGGATTGAAGTATGTTTGTACGAGAAATGAATTGATTATTCGTGTGGCCAAACAGAGAAGAAAGATTTTGTATAAAGATGGTGAAGAACTCCTCGATTTAGGGTTTTTGGAGGTGGATATCTTGCTGCTATCATCATCATCAGCAACATCCGATACGATTTCTGGTTTTTTCCTTTGTTTCATTATTCTCTGCTTCTATTCTGTGAATACTGAGTAGCTAGCGAGTTGCAGTGTTTCACTTCCGAGATGCGAGGTTGGCTAGGTGGGTTAGAATTGACTCGGGTCGGGTAACTGAAATCACAGCCTCGGCGGCGGCGGCGATCAGGAGGATGGTGGTGGATTCAAATTTTGGTCCAATCTTAAGAGTTGATTTTGGATAGCCAAAAAGGTCTGATCTTAATGGGTTTGAAAAAAAAGGAAAAAAAAAAGTCCTTTTAATTGGGTCTTTTGGAGTACTTGGAATCAAATCAATCCTCTTTTAATTATAGTGTAAAGATTGTTATTTATTTTTAAAAATAAGTGTTGGCTATTAAAAGACATTCTTTTCCAATTTTATTTTTATTTTTTAATTGGCAAAAAATATTTTATATAACTAAGACAAAGCTATCAAAAATCAAAATCCTGTTTTTTCATGATGCATTAGTTTATATGATTTGTTTAAATTTCAAAAAAATAACAATATATTCACTATTTTACATCAAAATGACATTAATATCTATCAAAATCGTGTTTTATTGAATATTTAAAGTTTTGACACGTAATATGATAATGCATACATTGCACGGATAGACAGCTAGTAATTGTTAAAACTTGCTAAATTTCCAAACAAGATTAAAGCTCAATCAATTCGATTCAATTAATAAATCAAATATAATTGTTGAAATTTGATAAAAATCCAAACAAGCTCAATGTAGACTCGATTCTATTAGTTTACAACCCACTTTGTCCCTTCCAAAATTGAATAAAAATCCACATCACAAAATAAGAAATTTCATGATTCCACCATGCTTAAATCACTCTGATATCACGAAACAACAATTTCTCCTCTTCTTTCTTACACAATCAATATGAGTTACAATTCTTACAAAAATTGCACTCTGTAAAAAAAGAAAAACAATAGTTACAAAAGGGGCAGCATAGCAGCCCTCTTTACCACCATGGAACACTGAAGATTGAAGAGGCTTCTCTTGAACAAGAAAATCCCATTTTCCAGATTAGTCATTCTTTGCATATACCATGTATGTAATGTACATTTACAAATTTTCGTATATATATATTCTTGAAGAAACAACTTACTGTGGCCAAACAAGAGAGTGAATTCTTTCGATTCTAGCAGCTGCTTCCAGTCGGTACAGATTGCATAAACGAGCAGAGCCAGCTTCGGCTCTCATTAGACGAGTTCGATCGCCTCAAGCTTGATCTTGAACACCTAGCCAGCTGGTTATCTGGGCTGGGGTCCACAGTTCTCGAGACCAAGGCAGGGCTTGCGTCTGGGGCCCCCAAGCAGAGGCTGGGGGTGAATTTAACCGAAGGGAAGATTTGACAGTTGAGGGATTGGGAAGAGCCAACAGAGATGAGACGAGCGCAGGCGAAATCGGGTTTGCATAATGCCGTTTCGAGGGAGGTGGGGTCCGGGACGTCGGATGAACAAGTGCAGCAAGGTAACGATCTCATTCTTGCGATTTCTTTGGATAAGGGTTGCGTGCCTGCCAGCTTGACAAAAGAAACGATTCCGTGGCGGCATAGAGGACAAGGAATCAAGACGGGTGGTCCATGGGCTGCACTGGACGTGCTATTTGTGGAACATAGATACAGTGCACAATAGGTGCAGAACTCGTGGAAACAACCTGCATAGGGTGTGGCTTTGTCGTTAGTGATAACTTTGTCTTGATTATAAATACGCAAAAATCAAATCAAATTGCTCATACTGTAAATTTGAATGGAAGATGTACACGAAATATAAAATTTGTTTTAAATGGTCAATGAGTTCAAAGTTATATACCTGTTGCAGCAACTGTGCACTTTCTCTCCAAGCATACAACACATGGGTCTAAACATAGAGAAGGTGAGTTGTCGCTTCTCCATCCACATTCTCTGGTAATGTAAAACAGAAAAGGTGAAATTCAAGTATGCTGGAGATTATAGAACAAATTCCACTTTATATGATCACATCTACTTAATATATATTATATAGAACAGCCTGAAGACCAAATGAGCTGGATCACAATCTACTGTTTCTCTCTACCATGATTAATCAATTCTAAAACTTGATTCAAAGAGAATGCTCACCTAGCAATATTGACAATGCTCATAAGAGGAAGACATAAATATGGCGAAGGACCGAGGCTTCTCTCGCATCCTGGTTGTTGGCTAAGAATGCCCTCAAGACAGTCTCTATTCCATGAACGAGCAACCATCAATGGGGTCCATCTGAACATGTAGTAGAGAAGTAAGTTCATGAGAAAAGTTTTTCAAAAAAGTCATAGTGCTTCAAAAGTAAAACAAACAGTATTGCCAGATAAAGCATCTTATAGGAATTATCAATAGATAATGAATGAGATATGATTCTCCTTTTGATGCATATGTATAATGGAAGAGCTTTCACTGGGAATCATAAAAGAACCTACTTGTGAATGCAAGTCAACGCAACACAAATTGACCAAGCATGCCGATGATATGAAAATTAAATCCCAATAACACATGCCTTTAACAACCGAAAAAAAAGATTCTAGAAGTCCATAGATGAAAGGATTAGCAGAAGCTGAGCATTTGAAACAATTTGCAGTACCAAATACAAATTCTCAAAGGATAATTACATCAGAAAGAGGGTTGGTTTCTTGGTGAGCTAAACATGAGGTAAAGTTTTTTGTACAAGAATTCAATGCTTTGATACTGATTCAGTCTGGACTCTGGATACATGCAAGAAGGTAACTTTAGGGTACTAAAAACAACTTCATTCCAATTGTCTGGAACCCACTTTATGAGTACACTGCTCAACTTGAGGGCCAAGAGCCAAGATAAAGAAGAAATAATAACAAATGGCATAGCTATTTTCTCTTTCATTAGTTAGCCACTAAATAAAGATGAATACCGCTCTCTCTAGATAGTTATTATATACGCCAAGAAAATCAGCAACGTTTTATTGAAAACAGCAGTATGATCCCCAGAGAAAGAAACATAAAAATACTAAACTTTTCAAATTTCAGGTGAAGGCAAGAAAAACATAAAGACCAGAAATTTGCATACCCATTTGAATTTTCTGCAGTCAGACTGGCACCCCTGGCTATCAAAAGCTAGAAATAACCAGAAAGAAAAATTATTTTAGAACGAAATCAAGACAGCAGAATTTTGTAAAGGCATTAGATATACCAACCTGGCAACACTGTGCATTACCACCACATGCAGCATAATGGAGTGGAGTGCTACCAGCACCTACAGGAGAAAATGATGCATACCCGAAAACAAATCAGTTATATACATTATAAACATGGAATTTCTTCAATAATTGAATGTTTGTTAAATGGGCATCTGCATATCAGATGCTTCTAGAACTGCAGTGCTTTAGGAGATGATGTCCACACTTTCAAGCTTCACCTATGCTAACTTAAGAATAAAACAAGAATATGTGCAGGACATGCAAACCAGTGCACCTTTTTCACTATAAAGTCTCTATTAAATTGGATAGTCGCCGTATCCTGACACAATTATTCATTTATAGAAACATTTCTTCAATGATTTGATATAAAACAAACACACGTCCGAAGTACAAGGGGGGAACTATTCTGTGAAACAAGTTGATAAATCCGGAATTTAGTGATGTTTGAGTGCCCAAAATGAACAGGGAGTGAAATATAGTGAAAATGTAACTCAAAATATAAAGAAAGAAACAAAAGCCAAAAAACAATAAGCATTTATAGTGAGAAAAAACAATTGATCTAATATGAACTAATTTTTTTGAATGCAAGTCATACTTGACAAATAATTAAGCATAGAGCAAAGCATAAGAAGTTCAGCTCACCTATTAAATCAATAGTAGCCCCATCTTCCTCGGTTATATTAGATACTGAGGCGCCTAGATCCAGAAGCAGGCGAACAGTTTCAGCATGTCCATTCAGGGCAGCCATATGAAGCGCAGTGACGCCACCATCAGCGGGTCTATTGATTATTGCATAGAGTGCGCTATTGAAAATAAACGAAAATCAGATTTACTCGGAGAACATCATAGTAACGAACATCAAAGTGAGATTTTGAGACGTACCCTTCATCAAACTCTGAAGCAGATTCATCATTTCTTGATCTTTTCATTAAGATGCTGTAAATATTTGGAATACTGGGAATGTAATCAGCCAGGAGTAGCCGGATGCACCGAGCATGGCCATTTAGAGCAGCTAAATGGAGTGCTGTTCCTCCATTCAGATAATCTGCTCTGTGGATCTAAGCCAAAACACAATAGTAAACTTAAGTCTTTTCCAAAAGTGGAACTAAAACTTATTGAGATAAAATGAAAAATCTTCAAGATATAAGTTCATACATTGGCTTTTAAAATAATCAGAATCTGAACAACCTCCCAATGACCAAATTGGCAAGCTTGCATCAAGGCAGTCTGTCGAACATGAGAATAATTTCTTCACTCAATCATAGCATCGTCAACATTTAAGCAAGACAGTTAAAAGGACCAAGTTCACAAGGACCGTATATCTAAAACATTACCTGTCCACGATAATTCCTTAGATTAATATCAACTCCAGTCTCAATCAAGAGTGAAACAATCTAAAGAAGCCAACAAAACAATATGATCAATATTAGCAACTGACAGTACAAGATTTATTGCTCAATTGTATAATCAAAGCTACTTGTATCTAATCTTTCCACGGACAGGCATATTCACGAAGCTAAAACTGAATCACACACCTCATGATGACCTTGAGCTGCAGAATAATGCAAAGGAGAATTGCGAACACCAAAAGTGGAGTACCTCACGAGACGAGGATTATACTCCAACAAAGCCTTAGCTTCTTGAAGGTCCCCATCTCTAGCTGCAGAGACGAGACGTTCCCCGGATGCAGAGCATCCAAAAGAATTACCCACAAGACTCAAAAATCCCATACTCATCATAATATGCAATCACACAAACATGGTATACATATAATGAATTATTAAACTAAGGCACCTAATCAAGCTCCAGAAATGAATTCTCTACACAAAATTGTTGTTCCCTGATCATTGAGACACCAAGAGTAATATGATCATCACATACTGATCAACTCTTCACACACATTTTCCATCTTTTCTTTAAAACCTAAATAATACCCAACCTGAAACCAATATTTGCCTGTAAATACATCCAAAATTCAATCAGAATCGCTCGAATTGCTTGATTGACCGCCCTATGCTTAAAATTTTCGAAAATGAGAGAGATTTCGTCATCATTGACCTTTTCGCAACTCCAACTTGATCAATTATACATAAAATATTTTTAAGTTTTTATAATTCTACCTCGATAATGACTCAAAAAAGGTAGAGATTACAAAAACTCGTCAACTCTTGAAGGGCAACATAAAATTTTGGTTTCAACAACCTAATTGCAAAGATTCCTCTAAAATTTTAGAGAGAGAAGAAAAATCGAAATCCCCACTTCTCTCTCTGACCTCAAAATCAAGATTTGGCAATGGCTATTTTCTATAATTTCCCGGAAAAGCAAAGGAAGTATCGGGAATCCCGCCTCCGATCTTTGCCGGAAAACCAAGAATAACAGCACCCAATTTTTTTTTTTTTTTAAATCTGGGAAACTAAGGAAATTCCACCTCTCCCAACAAACTCAGCAGGAAAAAAAAAAAAAAAAAAAGGTTTTTTTTCCTTATACTTATTTCTAATTCTAACCGACAAAAATATTATAATGACAGAATCGCCCCCAAAAAAGTGCAAAGTCTGCTTCTCTTCTCTCTCTACATATAAAATCTTTTTTTGCAGAAAAAATATGTTTTGTTTTTATAACACAGTTAACATGATTTGCAACCTTTGTTTTTCTATTTTTATTTATTCAACTTGATTATTATTTTTTTAAAAATTGAGTTACTTATTTTTATTTGTAAAAGTTTAGTCATTCTGCGTGCAATTTGCTTTGGATTAGCTCATTATTTTATTTGGATTAAATGAAAAAATCAACTTAAAGTATTGATTTTCTTCACTTTACAATATAATTTTTTTTATCTAATTGCAAATTCAATGTTCTGGAATTTATCAAAATGCAACTTACATCACTTTTCCAATTATTTTTCTGATACATGATTTAATTATTTCATCTTGCAACCTAATTTTTTTTTCTTTAATCTAATTACATTTTGATAAACTCCAAAACTTCAAAGTTATAATTGAATAAAAAAAATTAAAAAATAAAGATTTATATTGCAAAGTGAATTTTTTTTATTTTTTAGATTGATTTTTACATTTAACCATTTTATTTATAAAAGTTCAGTTTCTGCATTTCTTATTTTTGTTGTGAATTAAATCGTTATAAATTTTTTTAACAAAAAAAAAAATTCCAATGAAAGTGTGTATTTTCAAAGTAATCTGCAAAAATTCAATTCGAAACAAGATGTGAGTATAAAGACAGAATATTATATAATCACAATCTTAACTAATGTTTTTCTTTAAAGCATATTTAACTAAGTGTGGGGACAGTTGTGTGTGTACATAGGCTCAATTCAACTATTATATAAATAGAGAAACCTATATAGACTATTTCTTTTTTTTCTATATAAGTCAAGGTGATGATGTTCCCCAACATTGTTCATATATAAATAAACATTTATTTATATATGAACAATGTTGGGGAACATCATCACCTTGACTTAGGTTTAATTAGGTTTAAGTTGTGCTATTGTCTAAATCACATGAAAAAATAAATTGACTTGATACAAAATAAATTCAAAATCTATTTACCAAAATTCTAGAGCATCGAAAATGATGTGATGTGTATTAGATCAGTAGTTGAGAGTGGACAAAAGCCCAGAGCCAGTCGGCCCAGTCCTAGTTATGGGCCATTGTACACAATAAAGGGGTAATGGGCTTTGGGCCTGGTCAGTTTTATGGCCAAGACCTAATGGGCTGGACTTTTAATTTATGCAGTTTTATTCAATGGTGCTGGTCCTAAAGTAGTCATGTTAATTCGTAATTAAACTATCAAAATAAATTTTCTAATTTATCATCAACATGAAACACAATATAACAATCTGTCATCATTTTTAATTCTACTTTTAAAATAACATGTTTGATATACAATGTGAATTTGGTTGGATTTTTTCAAAAAAAAATTCATATTCTATAAGAAACAATTATAGAAAATAAAAAGTTATCTAAATTACTAGTGGAAACAATGACTATAATGTTTAACTATATAGAATTGGAATAAATATTTCACTAGATTATCAAGGTTATAGAAACATAAATTTTAAACATTTTCTCAGCTCGACTCTCTCATCTTGAAATATATAAGAAGATATGTCTTAAACATTGAATGAGTTAGGTACCAAATTACATATTAAGATCCCAACCAATGTCAAAATAAAGTACGAGATTAAGTATCTAACTTTATACATACATGTTAAGATCTCAACATGGATTAATTAGTCAAACAACTTTTTGAAGTGTACTTAAATATTCAATTACCAAATGCTTGACTAAGCAATATCATAGGCATAGCTTGATATATTTCAATCAAAGATTAGTTGGGATAATCAATGGGGACAATAGAAAAACCACCTGCATGCACATGCATAGGGGGCTTTCACAACTAATCTTGGTCCCACAACCAAGTACTAGATTTCTGTATATGTGTATTAATAATACATTTTTTCAATCCCTTTTGACAAACTTATTATTAATATATAAGCTAAAGGAGTCAAGGGTTGTTAAATTGGCAGGTTGTAATAAGAAAATGGAGCACAATTAATCACTCGATCTTGAATATTTTAATTTATTATTTCCTCCTATCTATCTTTTATTCACATATAAATCTACATATTTTCTAATATAATTTTGGTATAACATGTGTAAGAAGAAGGAAATGGAGCAATGAAATAAGATAATTTTATTTCACAAGTTGAAACGTAGAGGCTAATAGTTCAGTAATACTCACATTGACGACAATCTTTCATTTTTTTCAACCTCCTAAAGTTTCAAGATTTGACTTTCACCTTTCATATATATATAAATATATATTACTAGTGTAAAACCCACCTAACATATTACATACATGTCTATTTTTTATTAATTTATTAAATATATATATATATATATATAATAAAATTTTAATTATTTAATAATCAACATATACTAGATTTACTTAATTACAAAGTTTGTGTAATATGTATTCATATTTTCATTCTTCACATTATTTTAATGTACAACTATTTTCTGTTTTTTTTTCAAATATAAAAATAGTTTTGAGAACAATTTTGGTTGTATTATGTCGCCTTACTATCATATTTTTTATATATAAATATAAGAAAAAAAATCCTTGATAATTATAAAATTTACCCAAATTCATACTACTATAAATTCTTTCATTTAATGTATAAAAAAAGTTAGACTATTAGCGGATATGTGGCATAACCATAATTCTTCTAAAATTAAATTGTATTACTAATTTCTATTTTAAATTAAGAAAACGACAAAAAAAAAAGGTAATAGTTATGAAAATGGTTGATTAATTATTAAGAGTATACTAGTTAAATTTATATTCCTTAATTTTTGATAACACTTTAAAACGACTTTTATATGAGATCAGAGAGAGTATACATATACTTGTTGAGTATTATACTCTTTAATAGCCCTCCGATCTCATGTAAGAGTTGTTTTGAGTTTTATTTGAAAAACAAAATCAAATTAATTTCAAAAAGGAGTTCCTATCAAATTTCTAAAATTTAGCTGAAAAATCACATGTTATGATGAAAAGTTGTATAGTTTTTTTTTTTTTTGATAGTGAGAGATAATTTTGGAATAACGTTGAATAAAAGTTTAAAAAAATAAATAACTTAGAATAAGATTGAACATCTAAAAAGACATATAAATGTAATTGGAGAGATCAGTAATATTTAATGTTTAATGCTTGTTATATTTTCAAGACCAAACAAATTAAATTGAATAAATTATAGTGTATTAGTAAATGAATATATTGAATAAATATTCATTACTTTACATAAATAAAAGGACAATCCCAATAAGGAAAATAAATTATATATATGATACAAATTGAGTAATATTAATGTTTCATTTCGAAGATTATTTTTTCAAAACCACCCATTTCGAAGAATATTAAGTAAGGTTATACTGAAGAAAAAAATATAATATAAAAAACCTTTATCAAAGAGAGTAAACTATAAATCCAAAAAGGGACAAAAAGGAAATATGAGACTGATCACGGAGGAAGTAGAATAGAAAAGAAACACTAAACAATAATGTGATCAGATTTTTTTTATTTTTTTATTTTTCTGAAGAAAATCAGAAATAAATAACACGAGCTGTCTTGAGTTCACCAGAAAAATTCAATTATTAACTGCTCAAAATTTATTTATTTATTTATTTTAAATTAGGAGACTTAAATGTGCATTGGTGCTGATGAAATGTTGTTCTTTCCATGTCAACCCAGAAAGGCTCAAGCATTTGATGAAATCATAAAGTCCCCACCAGCCCTATTTTTTCCAATTTTTTATAGCATTCCAATTTCCATTACCTCTGATTGCCATTTTTAAGGCTAATTAAGTCCTATAATAATGGCGCTATAATTGTTTAATTTATTACACCAAAATTCAAATCTTCAATTAGTTTGTGATTACTTCACCTTTTTTAAAAAGTCATATCAAATCATGCCCCATTAATTTGGAGAGACATATAAATTTAAACACAATTATAATTTCCAAATATCACTTTAAATTTATCATATTCGTAGACATTGATATCGAATTAATCCGAGAGTAGAGTCTCGATATAAATTTCAGATGAGATAATTATTTTCAAATCATATTTTATAAAACCACTCTCATCACATCACATGTGTTGTGCACTTCCATTTCTCTTGAAGCAATGAAAATTTAACGTGATTTCCATTTTAGTCAAATGGGACACCTTGCAATATGTGATTATACTATAAAGCTCCAATCTTTATGATATTTTTTTTGTTTCCAATAAACCCCACAAAAATATGGATCATTGGCATCTTGAAATCAAAGAGAAAATCCTTTCTTCTCCTTCACAGCAAACATTCTCAATCCCACCACCACCACCGGCGGCGGCGGCGCCGCCTAGTTTCAATCTGAACAACAGAATAAGCCCAAGTATACTTCTAATCATCATCATTCTTGCAGTTATCTTCTTCATCTCTGGCTTACTTCACCTTCTTGTAAGATTCCTATTCAGACCCTCAAACAGAAACCCTAATGAGATCGAGGATTTCACAGCCCTTCAAGGCCAATTGCAGCAGCTTTTTCACCTCCATGATTCTGGGGTGGATCAGTCTTTCATAGACACACTTCCTGTGTTCGATTACAAGGCTATTGTGGGGGTGAAAGATCCGTTTGATTGTGCAGTTTGTCTGTGTGAATTTGAGTTTGAGGATAAGCTTAGATTGCTGCCTAAGTGTAGCCATGCTTTTCACATGAACTGCATTGATACTTGGCTTTTGTCTCACTCCACTTGTCCTCTTTGTAGGGCTAGTCTGGTTGCTGATTTCCCTAGGAACAGCCATTGTTCTCCTGTGGTCATGATTCTTGAATCTGGGAGTGGGAGTTCTAGAGAGAGAGTGGTGGAGAGAGAAGGTGGGAATTCAGTTGTCGGAGTGAGCTCCCAATTGAGTAGTGTTAACAATGATGATAATGATGATGATTTTAGGTTAAGTTATGAGGATGAAATGGGAGTGAGAGAAAGTGAGATTTCAAGGGAAAAAGTAGTGTCTATTAAGCTAGGGAAATATAGAAGAAATGGTGGTGAAAATGAAGCAATTGGTGAAATAAATGGTGAAGCAAGAAGGTGCTTTTCAATGGGGTCATTTGCTTATGTGATGGATGATAATTCATCATTGAAAGTTGCTATTACAAAGTCTATGAAGAAGCAATCTGGTAAAAGGCCAGGTCATAGGTTAGCAATGTCAGAATGTGGGTGTGATTCAAGAAGAGAATTGTTCAATGGCTTTGAAGCATTCAAGATTCTTGAAATTGAAAATGGTGGTAATGAGAATTGTAATAAGTCCATTTTTGGAAGCAAAAGGGACAGTTTTTCAGTGTCAAAGATTTGGTTAAGGGGAAAGAAAGATGAGGCTAATGAAGCAAGAATTGGGTCATCAAGAAGGGCTATCTCGTTCCAGTTTCCGATGCACCGGAATCCAGAGAATTCCGGTGAAGGCCAATTTACCAGTTTGGGTTGTGAAGATGAGTATCCATCTTTTGGGAGAAGGACACTTCAATGGCTAATGGGAAGGCAAAATAAGGTTGTTCATGATTCATCCTTTTCAAGCAATGTTTAAATTCTTAATCTTTGCTTTTTATTTGATATGATTTCTCTTAGAATTGTATTTTTCTTTGATAAACAAAGAAAAATTTGTTATGTAGTGGAGAATAGGCCGAAACTGGAGGATTATAGAAAAAACAGATGCTATTTTTTATGGAGTAAAATGAGGTGGGATTTTGTTCATTTTTGTTGGCTAAATTTTGGGTTATTTCATAATCATTTTCCATTACACAAAATTAAATCTATGACTACTTGTTCGATTATTTTATTTTTATTTTTATTTTTATTTTTGTGAGACTGGTGTTTATATTGATAAGTATGAGAATTTTTTTGATTGCTCTTTAAAAATGAATTTCAACCATCTCGCTGTCAATAGCTTTTAATGGGTTTTAATTTAGTTAGGCAGCACAAATTTATTTTTTGTAGAAATAAGTAAAAATATCACTTATGTATAAAAAAACAATGTTTTGTACTTTCTTCATAAGTGCAGCCACAATGCCGAATGCAGGGACGGAACTATGCCAAGGCTCAGGGTGGCCTTGGCCCCCCTCCCCCCCCAAAAAAAATTTTAAAATTTTTATTATATATATATTTTTTAGTAAGAATTTTTAATTTTATTAAGGAAGTGGCCCCCTTAAAGCTTTTTAAATGTAACTAAAACCTATTTTTTTCTCAATCCCTAAATTAAAACAAGAGGAGAGTGAAATCCACCAAGGGAGCAAGAAGAAGCATACGTCTAGTGACTCCAGTCTCAAACATCACTCACCAGTCACCTGACCCGAGCAAAGAGTGATATAATGATATATTTTAGGATTCTTGATGATAAATATCTTATATATAATTTTGTGTAAAAAAATTTTATTAATGGCCCCCCTCAATTCTGGATCCCGGTTCCGTCCCTGGCCGAATGGATACATAACACTGTTTCAGGAAAAAACTTTTATGATGAAAAAAAAAGGCATTAGCAGTAAAGGTTTTAAAGTATTTAGCGAAAACATAAATAAACATTATATATTTATAAATAATATGTATCTATATATATATATAGAGAGAGAGATATATATATATATATATTTACAATATTTAAATTTATTTTTGAATTTCTAATTGAAAAATAGTTCAAAAGTGTTACAAATATATATCTGTATAAAGATGGTAAATGAAAAGAAATAAATATAAATGAAAATATGATTAGTGATTTTGAATTGATAATGAACGTCCATAAACAAGTTATAGAAATTGTACAACTATTGTCAATGAAAGCTTGTAAGAGTGAGATTTTTTTTTTTTGCTTGTGATGTAGCAGTGATGCGTTTGTTATATAGGATGCACTATTGTCAACTTTTACAATATATTTATTATTGAGGATGCACTTAGTTCTACTAGAAAACATGTAAATTCCAACGGATTAAAAAGTTCTTGGAATGTATTAGAATTACAACAGAAATTCCAATAATATAGTAAGGTGTTTGAAAGTTCTAACGAAAAATCCAACAATCATTTTTCCAACGTCCCAAATTCCTTTTAAATTTGAGTGATTTCTAGTATAGTGAAGAAATCATGTTTGTTGTTTACATCAAAGTCTTTCAAGAACTTCTTGAAATATTGGACTTCTCAAGATTGGATTGATCTCAAAGGTAACAAGATATTAATTCATGAATCTTCAAGCTCTGAAAAGATGATAAACTTAAATATATGAAGTCGACAAATATCATGTTTTTGTAAGAGTTGGCTGAACAAAAAATGTTTTCAATCATGCAAGTACAGATTTCAATATCCTTTTAGTTTTCTTTTAAGTTTTTCCCTTACGAAACTAAATTTTAGGTTTTACCAAATAAAAAATGCATGCAAATTTATTTATTATATCTAATCGAATATGTTCAACATCTCAAATGAATACCTCATCAATATCTTCGAGTAAATATCTCAAACTCATTTTCATAAATTTGTATTTGAGTTACTGATTATGAATTATGATTTGTGAGTCGACAAATCTCATGAAATTGAATCTATAAAAATAATACTTTAACAGTAAATATAAACCATCAATGAGACCAATATTCAAATATTTTATTGGGACACATGCAAGTCCAAAAAATTGTTATTCTTTACAATTTTACCCCTAATCATTTAATTCTATATATTCTCTAATAAAATCCTTAATTAGTTAGATTCGTTCAATAAGAATATATATATATAGTCTTAACTCAACCATGCACATAGAAAAAGACAATGCACAAAACCATTCTGACACGGGGTAATACGTAGAAAACAAACGCTTTTCGCACGAGAGATAATAGATGTTTATTAAGCTAAAATATAGTGTAATACATCTCAAACGACAAGAGTCCTATTTAAAGGTGCATAAACAAACTCTAATCCAGAAAGTAAATAAAGACTCAAAAGGAAGCACAATAAAGTAGATAGCAAAAATAATAAAACTGCCAAAACGGATTTGAAACATCTAAATTTGGATCTCAGATTCCATACATCTTTGCAAAAGAGTGTGTCTTATCTGTCTCATCGTTCCGCTTCCAGAATGGTATCATAATAGAAAATCCAAGCCCGGAGCCGAAAATCACTCCATTTCAAATTCTACCGACGACCACTCTTCTCTTTATCCTTAAACATCAAATATGCTTCAGCAATCTGTTCCACGTCACATTCCCATTAAATTTCTATTATAAATGAATCTAAATATTAGTCAAGCTCTAGAGGGGCTAATGTAGAAGATATGATGGAGAATGGCACAAAGGGCACGAATCCTTGTCCTCAAACCATCGAACAATACAATGCGAATGAAAAGCATAACGAGACCTGCTTAGCTAACACTGCAATTTCATTAAATTCTTTAAATTCACTTAGCCTCAAACATGTGATTAAATTATTTCTTTTCATCACCAAATGCCACTCCTCTTCTTTAAGATGAAGTTTGTTCTGATCTGAAACATATAGATTTAGATTTGAATTAATATTTTAAGTTATCCATAGAATAGCTTATCATCATCGTTGAGAACTCGTAATGATATTCATAAACAACAATAGACTTTTGAAATATTATCTGAATTTTATGATGAAGAAAAGAGGGGGAAAATAAAATGTCTGAACGCAACTTTCAATCTCAACTGCAGATCGATCTCAATAACTTTAAAAATAAATCACTCACTCACAGAGAAGGCCCTCATATTAATCTCAAAGATACAATAAAATTTTCAGAATATTTAAATCACATTAAACAAAAACGCAAGAAACAAGATAAAACGTACCTCGCCTCTACTTTGAAGAAGAAGAAATTTCGATCATTTATCACGACGGGATATAAATCGAAGGATATATTAGACCGGTAGATATTAGTAAAATATGTATTATTTAAGTCTATTTATTGATTCTCGTTGCAAAAGTTTTATGAAATCAGAGGAGTACTTCTCATTCCTTTCACAATTAGTACCTCAAATTGCCATCTCACTTATGTATCATATCAAAATTTTATATGATTTCCATATAAAATTAATAGCAGTTGAAATTGACTTTTAACTTGAAAAACTCTTTCTTGATTCAAAATTATGTAGTAGTCCATAGAGTGACTGCATATGAATCTGGATTAGTCCAAGCTGAGAAGGTGAGTGACAGGCCCAAGCCCACAATACTATTGAACATGGGCCATTCATATGAACCAGATAAAGCTACTTGGGCTGAGGCCCCAAAAGAAGGCCCAAATATACCAAAAGAGAAATCAATTCTTGAGCAAAAATAAAACTCCAATTTATGCTCATAAAATGGCAAGGCAATAGCGGCATATTCGGTGCACTTTTGTGGCATATACTGAGTCACTCAAACTCGGCTCTTAATTCATTATTAATTATTTAATTATTTAATTATTATATGATCGATCCAACGACACCACCTTCACTAAAACCGACAAAATATCACAAAACCTACGACTCCTCTCCGCTATTTCTCGTCTCTGCCCCAAATTTCTTTGATTCCTCCTCTCATCACAAAATCGCAGCTCAATCCAATCGAGTAGATCAAGAGAAAATTCCCCACATGCCAGCTTCTATCCAGGAGAGTCACCATCACGCGCCGCCGCAGTTGTTGAGCCGGAGCCAGCGGCGATTCGTCTTCTTCTTCCTGAAATGTGTGATCATGGTAATCGTGATGTCCCTTTTCCTCTTCTTCCTCGGATTCGCCGCCATTGTCCTCCTCCACTTCCTCTTCATGTCGAACACCTTCCACCGCCGCTGCACCCGCCTCCTCCACCCCGCCGCCGTCGCCTCGCCCGATATTCAAGCCCTAATTCCTGAATTCACGTTTAGGTCTAAGGATTCTCCGGCGACGTCGGATTGTGCGATTTGTCTGGATTGCTTTCAAGAAGGGGATAATTGCCGGAGAATCCCTGTTTGTAGGCATTTGTTTCACGCGAAATGTGTGGATAGGTGGATTGGGAAGAAGCCCACTTGCCCGGTTTGTCGGACCCGGGTCGATTTGGACCCGCCCGGGTTGCGAATTGGGGGTGAGGATCAATTGAAGAGGCTTTGGAGTGTTGATTTCGAGGAGGGTACTTCTTATTGAAGATATATGGTAGTTGAAGCTATGGGATTTGGAGGAGCTTCTGTTGTGCAGATGGATTAGTTTTTGTAAGTTTTGAAATTTGCTAGCTTTATGTTGTTTAAGTTCTTCTTTGTGTGTATATATCCTCTTTAGAGATGATCATATAATTGAAGATTTGTGATCTTATATTTGAAGCTTCCACTTCTTGCCTAGTTGATTTTGGTGGATTGATTTTCTTGATCATATAAATTGTGTTTGTGTGGGAAAGCTTATAAGTTGGAGAAGATTTCAGGAGATGCTGATCTTTAGAGTTGAGTCATCTTTTACATTTGAAAGAAGATAAGTTTGTGAAATTAAGTTGTGATTAACTCGGAAAATGGACAGATAAAACGAAAAAAGCTTTAGGTTTCCTTAATAGGTAAAATCAATCATGAAATTAATGGATTCCGTAAGGGAATCATGGTTTTTGACAATGATTTTCTGTCACTATGTTAGTAGAGAGTACGATCTGAAAGATGTGAACTTAAGAACATTGAGCGTTCTTTAAAACGTTACAACATCTATTTTCAGATTGTTGCCTTTCGGATAAGTTTTCCTGTTTTCTAACTGCATATGTTTGAGTAACTTCTTTCGTACAGAAAACGAATGTAACTTAGAACAGATGATGATTGACGGTTACAGATTCAAATTCAAACAATAGGAAGTTACATGTTTTATCAAGTAACTTATCTCTTGTTATAACTGCTCTTCCAGGATTCTATATATTGAGGAGGTTGTTCACATTTCGAATTTGAGGCTTTTGTGAGTGAAAACATCTGCCCCATGGCTAGCGAGTGAAGCTACGCTTTTGCAATCCTTTGTCAAGAGACTTACACATCTCTTAGGCTTTTCTAGAGCACCTCACGTGCATTCATATATTGATATATATAGTTAGAGTGTGTGTATGATTCAGAATGAATCTTCTAATGTTTAGTGAGTTTGTTACGTAGACATTCAAGAAATATTTTATCCATGTATTTTCAAGAATGTGTGTAAAAGACAAGAAGCAATTTTGAGGGAAGTGTTGTTTCTACTCGTGTTTGTTCAGTTCTTTGTTTATATATTCAGTTTATGTTTTGATAGGTTTATAAAGTATTTCTATTTAGTCATTTCAAGTTTGTTGTTGTGTATATAATTTCCGCTGTTAAAGTTTAAGAAAAAGTGTTTCAACATCTTTTGTTACATTTTAAACTACATCTCTGAAAATTCAACAGTACAAATTATTTCACGATCCTTATATAAGGACAGTAAGAGCTTTGTGTTTAGGCTGTTTTTGGATTAATCCAGTAAACAAATATTTCTAGTAGATTTTAACAAGAAAGCGTTT
Source organism: Scutellaria galericulata (assembly GCA_946896805.1). Lineage (NCBI taxonomy): Eukaryota > Viridiplantae > Streptophyta > Magnoliopsida > Lamiales > Lamiaceae > Scutellaria > Scutellaria galericulata. The sequence continues at coordinate 18,904,113 of OX335790.1, forward strand.
GCCCTTTGTTGTCGACCTTCATCTGTTTCAAAATAAACTCTCGTTATCTTCTGGGGTCACTGTCACTGTTATAAAGTTGAAAAATCCTTGTGTATACGCGTCTATAAGTTGACAATACATTTAGGACACGATTGGTCTGCGGGTTGGGATTGTTTGGGTGGGTTAAGAATTGTGGGCTTTTACTGTTCATTAAAGACAAAATAGCACTTTTTTGGTGTTCGGTATGTAGGTTTGAGTTAAATTAGATGTTTGGTTTGAATGATTATGGGTTTACAAATGTGTGTTTAATTTAAATTTTGTATTTACTTTGTGAGTTAGGATTGATAAAAAAACATGAAAAGACGATTGTGCCCTTACTTTTAATAATTCAAAATCCATGAATTAAATTATATATATATATTACAAGATTAAAAAATAATTTAATATATGTATAATTTAATATCCCAAAATTTAATAATTTAAAATATTAAAAATAATTAAAAATCCATGAATTAAATTAAAAGAAGAAAAAATGAGGGCATTTTAGGGAAATCGAAAAATAAAATAATAAATTCACCAATTATCATGCATAATCCTACAAATATGCACGGGCCACATAAAAATATACCCGAGCCCAAAAACCAAATCCGGGCTCCAAACCCAATTACCAAACATGGGTTTAGGTTGGTTTATAAACTTAAACCAACCTAAACCCATTTACCAAACGGGCCCTTAAATTGCATGCAATGAGTACTTTTCTCTGAAGAACCATTCTTTCTGTACTGATGTTAAACTCATCGACCATTTCAAATTGGCATATGATATGAAACGCTGAGAATAAATATCTTATTGCATTCATCAGAGGAGAACACACTAGTGACTTTCTATAGTTCCAAACATTGACAGTGCGATGAAATTCTCTGAATCATATAGTTTCTTGACGATTCTAGTTGAATCAGTCAAACTTCTTCCCAAGAATGGGAAGCTCATTGCATTCATAGCATTGTTTTCGGTGGTCTTGTCTTCGTTTATATCCTTCTTGTTCAATTACTCTATTCAATCCCTCGTATCCGACATGGTGGTTAATATACCTGATCCCAACTCATTTGATCCCGCCTCTTCTACACCCCAAACGGGCTTCGCCACGTCCCAGTTCATGCTCCATCTGAGAGAAGATATGGCAGTTATTTATGCTATTGAAATAGCTTTATTTCTCGCCTTTTCCACCATCTTCTTCTTCTCCACCATTTCAACAGTCCTAGCATCAGCCAGTGCGAAGAACTTATCACTAAAAGAGCTACTCTCAATCCTCTACAAAACATGGACAAGGCCTTTGATCACTAGCTTCTATGTGTCGAGTCTTTCGATTGGCTATTTCTCTATTGTTCTTATATTGGCTAGTCCTCTGCTGATATGGCCTAATCTCACCATCTCTTTTTGGGTGGCCATTTTTGTCGGAATCCCAGCTTCAATTTTCTATCTTTACTTGATAGTTCCTTGGACCTTGTCCATCGTTGTTTCAGTGGTGGAAGAAAGCTCGTATGGGGTACAAGCACTAGGAAAAGGCGCACAACTTGTTAAAGGCAAAAGGTTGCTCGGTTTCTTGCTCAATATGTTCTTCTACCTTGTGCATTTGATCATCTTTCAGGGCTCCAAGATGCTGCTAAGGAAAAGGGCCTTTGCAACGAGGCCAACGATATCTCTTATGCTTCTAACGAGCGTTGTATCCTTGGTAAACATCTTCGTAGCTATAGCATATACAGTGTTTTACGAGCAGTGTAAAGAGCAGAATGGTGAAGAGATAAAATTACAAGGGAGTGTCCAGTATACTAAAGTGCCAACTACTAATGATATACCCTGAGTATTGCCATTACATCTAATGTATCTTATGTTTCTGTCTCTTGTCTCAATCTTTCATGTGTAATAATCATTTTCTTGAATTTTTTTACATATTATCAAGTGTAATAGTCTTCTTTTATCTGCAGGAAAGCCCTGTTGGTCAAGGACCAATTCATCCACAATTTAGGAATATGTCAACTTGTGTATTTATAAAAAAATCTTTATTTAATCTTATCTTTGAAAATCTGGAAAAGTTTTGGCTTATCTTTGCAATGAAATTTGTTTCTTTGACAAAATCATGGACATGAGAATTGTCAATGGCTGGATGTTGAAATTGCAAAAGATATGATTCATGTCACGAATTGTGCAAATCCAATTAATTATAGGGTTAAATGCAAAAATTAACTTAATGTATGATTGTTTTTTAATTTGCAACTTAAATGTTTTTTTAATTTGATTGCAACCTGAAATTTAGAAGTTTTTCAAAGGGGTTAAATGCAAAAAACAACCCAAATTATCGACTTTTTTTCAATTTGCAACCTAATCTATTTTTTTTTTCCTGATTGCAACGTAGTATTCTATAATTTATCTAGTTGCAACTTCCGTCCACTTTTTGAGCATTTTTCGGCAAAAATATCATCACAAATATCATCATGTGACTTGCATACTCACAACTTAAGGGTAGAACAGTCATTTAAGGGTAATTTTATCATTTAATGAATCCCTTTTAAAAAAATTAAAAAACAAATGGAAAATATAAAAAAACAAAAAAAAAACGTGTTGGATCCAAAACCAGATCAGAATGGGCATAACATTTCCGGCACATCAAGCATTGAATCCACACCACATCTCTCCCTGTGTCGAGCACCATGTAGACATCCACTCCCTTGTACGAGTCTAGCAACCACCAAGTTGCTGAAGTCATGCCGTTTGCCGGAGAAATTACTCTGAGCAACGACGGAGAGTGCATGAACTCTAACTGCGTCGGGTTGGTTGCGGAGCTCGAAGAGGTACTCCGACGTAGAATTGAAAGCAAGAGAGAGATTGTCTACGTGAAGTTGATCGACGGAGAAACTAGAATTAGACGAGTGTAGGGTTTCGAGCTCATTGGAGTTCTGGTTAGAGCTCCACGAGAGGGGCAGAGAGTGGGGGAGAGAGGTGGGAACGAAGGTCTAGTAATGGAGAGGAGTGGATGAAGAGAGGGAAAGTGAAAGGAAAATGAAGGGAGAGAAAGGCCCTATAATTTTTTATTTAGGGTAAAATCTTTTTTATTTTGTGAGATACATAATGTAAAAAATGAGTTTACCCTTGAAATGATAAGTGTGCTAGTCACCTGATGATATTTTCGCCGGAAAAATGCTCAAAAAGTGGAAGGAGGTTGCAACTAGATAAATTACAGAAGACTAGGTTGCAATCGGAAAAAAAAAAATAGATTAGGTTGCAAATTGAAAAAATTCGATAGTTTGGGTTGTTTTTTGCATTTAACCTTTTTCAAAGTGCATCCTAATCATTTTTTTTTTTGGCAACTTTTTCAAAAAAATGCACGACACATGATTTTCATAAGGATACATTTGTAATTTCAAAAAAAATTTAAGTTTCAAAATGATAAAAATGTCGTGCTTGAAGTTGCAAATTGAAAAACCGTCATACTTTAAGTTGTTTTGATCCTTCTAAAAATCACATGCAAGTCATGTGATGTATGTTTCATCGAAAAAGTTATCTAAAAGAAAAATTAAGTTGCACTTTGAAAATTTTCTAAACTTCAGATTACAATTGGATAAAATAAAATTTTAATTACAAGTTGAAAACCGATCATACTTTAGTCAATTTTTGCATTCAACCCTGAATTATATCATGAAAGATGGAGAAATAAGCTTTAATATATTCCCTTGACATGAAATATTTATCTATTAATAAATACAAAAAACATACTATAAATGGGAGTGTTTTGTTTCTTACACGACAGTGAATAAAAAAAATAAAAAAGAGGTAGCTTAAAATGGCCACGTTCGAGGGAAAGAGCTATCGAACGATTAGAAAAGAGCTATCGATTTGCCAAATGTGTGGTTGAGAAGAAAAGTCAGACGTCATCAAAACCGCCATTGACACCCACTGTAAACTCTTCACACAAATTCTTGAAATTTATTCAAAGCAAGAAAAATGTCTTCTTTGTCTCTGCCCTTTGTCAATGGGTCCCTCCTTTCATCTACTCGACAATTATCGTGCGCCAAGTTTCATTCTTTTGCTGCTCTCAGCCATGTCTCTGTAAATTCAAGGTTTTTCTTTTTTCTTTTTTCTTTTAATAGTGTTGTTTTTTTGCTTGATAATATGAGGATTGTGATTTTGTATTATGAATATATCTAGTGGTTGGTTTTTTGGAGCAATTTTTTGTGTGGAAGTTCTGCTTGAAATTAGGTTTTCTTTGAATTGATTTTCAAGAAAAATTGTTGGTTTTTATTTTGTTTTTAAATTATTTATTTATAATGAAATTCGGTATCTTTGAATTATTTATAGAAGGTTGATATTCTTGATTAATGATTGACCTCTTGGCTAGATTTAACATAGTTTTGCAACTGCATTTTTTCAGAAGACCCTTATCAGTATAGAAATTAATCATTATTGAGTTATTTATTGTTCACGAAATGTATAGATGTAATTTCTGATTTTGTATCTATTTCTGTCACTTGTTATTATTCACATTTTGAGTTCATTTGCATCTTGACTTGTAAAGGGTTTCTTTGATATTCATTTTCAGACAAAAGAATAGAAGTTTTTAATCGTTTATCCTTGGCTGTATTTCGATTTCTCTCATTTCTAGGTGGGGACTGCAAAGAGATCAAGATGTGAGATTCTTTCCTCGAAGAATAAGGGGTCAACCAATAAGTGTCTTGGCAAATCCAAATGTATGGTTTAAAAATGCTCTGAGCTGTTTTTAGGTATGTGATTAGTGATGCAAATAGCATGCTCGTCTCATAGTTAGAGCTGAGTTCTTGATTATAGGTTGTTTGCTATCATTGCTTGCTATGTTGGGATAGAAGTACGGGTGGAAGAATCTATTGAGACTTAGATACAGATATGATATTACATTGAGTGAATTGTGCTATGTCATGATATACAGTGATTAAGCATGTTTAAGATGCACTTTACGATGAATATATATATTCATTGACACGTTCTTCTTGACTAGTGTTAACTACCCTTTTGAACGATTTTTTGTTCAATAACAAAGGTGTCATCTACTTTGGTTGTCATACAGGGATCTTCGGGTAAAACATATTCAGTCAAACAAGTAGATATGGTTGATCCTTTGGAAGCCAAGAGATTAGCTGCCAAACAGATGGAACGAATCAAAGCTAGAGAAAAATTCGAAGTGAGTGAGATCCCATTTTGCTTGAGAATTTTTGTCCACTTTGTGATTTAAATAGTTTCAAATTTTCAGAATGTTTGTAAAACTTCACAATGGTTGTTAGAACTTGAGCATTATTGAAAGATGCCATTTTTGGAACACTTAAGTCGTACTTTACCTGATATTGAAACACTCGAAGACATTTACCGTTTCAATTAATGCATTTTTTCTAGAATTTTCAATTAAGTCGTTTGATTGGAAAGTCCCATATCTTAATTTTTCAACCACATTTTGCAGAGACTAATATATATTTTAATTGTCGGTTCAATTATATGTTGAATGTGTGTTGTCACAATGAGATGATTCATGATTCTAACTTATCTACAACACCTACAGAAACGACGTCAAATAGAAGCAATCAATGGGGCGTGGGCCATGATCGGTCTAACAGCAGGATTAGTCATCGAAGGCCACACAGGGAACAGCATTATAGCTCAAGTAAGTTTTATTAGTACATGGATTCTTTGGTAATGATCGAATGAGTTTCTGTCTACTCTTTTGATTCGGTTTTTATTACAGTTGGCTGGATACTGGGCTGCTTTGGTTGGTTTGTTTTGAGATAGGCATTGCAAACAAGATGTTATACAACAATGTGTTATCCCCCAATCTTTGTTCACTTACTCAGATTGACTTACTATGATTCTTTCTGATCATTAATGTGTAATCCTTGGATAAATTTCTTCAGTTTTTGAGGCCTTCTTAATCCATGAGAATTGAGATGAATGTCTATTAAAGAGAGATTGTTCAATATTGATGCCTGTTTTGTTTCCTTTTAGTGACAACATCATCAACATATAAACATCGCTGGCGAAATGAAACGAGTTAAAATATCTGTTTATTCAGAAATATCAACTTGTCGTCGATGTTGTTAATAGTCGGAGGGAGGATTAGCAGAAATCGTCAGTACATTATCTGTCGGGTATCGTTCAGTCTCGCATTCCGACTCTGAAGGGGGTATTTTGCTACTCATTGCATAAGTCCAACTAATGAACAATGTAAAGGAGGTCAATCATGGGCATGGGCTTGGGCCTAGGTATAAAGGGGCTGCCTAAGTGGGCTTCCAATGGGCCAAAACCCAACAATCTCTTTCTGAAAAGAGAAATTGATCGTTTTTTTGATCTGTTAAAAAGACGTTAACATGTACATGTATTCTTTCCTATTTGACTTATTTTTCATTGAATTTTGCTCCTTTTCTTTTTGATGGAGATAATAAAGAAACGTGGGATAATGGGTCTGCTTTATTACCCAGAATGTGAAAAGGAGAACATAATCTTGAGACGATGAGTGTGAATCTCTCTCTCTCTCTCTCTCTCTCTCTCTCTCTCTCTCTCTCTCTCTCTCATCTGGCAACTTGTACCAATACAGTTGGATGTTGGATCTTCTTAAGTGTCTTTTCATGCATGTGATAAAGTAGTTATGTTCTATCTGAAAATGTTGAAGATATATGGGATTTAGGTTTGCAATAAAAACATGTCATATTATAGAAAATAGAGGAGTCAATGTGTTCTGCACGGAAATCCTATTAGCTATATATCAAAGCCAAACATTTGGTTCAAGGAATAAAGAAATGGACTAGGCAAGAGATTATTTGATATTTATGAAAACAAAAACAGAAAGAAAAGTTAAATAAGAGCCTCAATTCTAGGGGTCGAAAACTTAAAGAAAAACCCAACATAAATATTTTCAGCTCGGTTTAAAAAGATTTTTTCACTAAATTATACATATCAACAAAAATCAAACTACAAAATTCAAACTCATGTATTCCACAAATCAAAATCATATAAAAACTCAATAAAATCAATTCAAATTCATTCATTCGATCACCCACACAATAAAAACATAGATTAATAACAGGGTCTTACAATTTTTTTATTTATACAATCCATACAATAACTAATAAACAACCATAATTCAGAAGTATAAAAATAAAAAAAATAAAAAAAGGGATTTGAAATTGAGCTTAGGTTAATTTGGAATTGGATAAATGAAATTAATATATATACATGAAAATTAAAATAAATTTCAGTTTGGTTTTTGTGTTTGGTTTTTCAAACATAAAAATCCAACTCCGAAATTTTTGAAAATCAAAACCAAACAATTCTGTCAAAACGAACCGAAATTTTGGATCGATTCAATTCAATTTTCACCTATTAATATTCACCCCTACTCAACTCTAACACCAAATTACAGTTGTATCATTTACGAATCAAGTGAGACGAAGCCCATTTCAGAAAATTCTAATATAGATGATCTAATTTTATTTTTTTAATAAAATAGGATGAATTAAGTGGGGCACGTCTTATCCAAATTCTTACCCCATCGTATACTCAAAGGTACATAACAATATTAGAACATAGACGAGATGGGATTTGCTTGATCGAGACAAGTAAAAAATCATGGAAATATTGAGATTAAAATACACAAAGAGCAATTTAATTCTACAATAATAGGTATATCAAAAATGAATATCTTAGAGCCATTAAAGTGTTGACTTGATGGATTAATTCGGAATTAGGACATTAATAGTTAGTACGGAATTGATTAATTAACTTTTGGAAAATAATTGTGGTTGGGACAAATATGAGGAAATGAATGGTACTACATGTTTGGTTTAATAAACATTATGGTGGTTGAATAAAACGTGGCTAAGATAATTTCCAGCCAATTGTGAGAGCATTGAAGAAGTCGTGTTTTACTTAATATCCCAATCTACAAAAGGATATCTTAGTGGGGTCAGAAGTCGCGTTTCTAATAGATCACGATATATTAAAAATCCAACCACGTCTATGCTTGGGACCAATGAAACGACAACATTTCATTGTCGTTGTAAAGTGTCGACGACGTTGATGGGATGTTTTATCATTAGTCCCAATATATCCCTCATTTAAGTGGTCCAAGATATTCTATTTTATCTTTTTGGCCCAACTCATATCTATTTGTTGTACCACTATTGTCTTAATCCATTTGATATATTTTGAAAAAATCGTAAAATGTTAATTTTTAATTTTTTTTAAAGTGTGTCATATCACACATCATGTAGTGTTATATATAATAAATCCTTTTAAAATTTGAAATTTTATAGAATTATATTGTTATCTCTTGAGTAATATTCTAGATTGTTTAATGATTGGTCGGTAGTATGCATAAAAAGAATATATTTAGTAATGTTAGTAATGAAGTTGCATTGAATAATTTCAAAGATTGAATAATAGAGGGAATTAATGTTAAAATGTAGTTATTATAAGTCACATAGCTATTTTATTAAGATGAAACTAGGTTAACATTATTTATGCAGAAAGTTTCTAGATATGTACAATTGTGTCACATAATTTAAATGGTATGACAGCAATTTATGTGTACTTCTTCCTTTTATTATTATTATTATTATTGGCTAGATCTCCTTAGATCAAATTCATAGATCTTTCATTGGATTACACATTTGGAAAAAGAAAAAGGAAGGCTTAAAATTTTTGCAATATATACATTGTCGATATTTTATTTTAATTTCCAAACATAGAAAAGGGGTAGTGATGAATAGTTATTTAACGAAATTCATCTAAAAGTATTTCTATTTGGGAAATGTTTATCCTAACTCCTAAGATGTAATTTTTCACAAAAGAAAAGAAAAAACATATTTTGCATATATTCTTAGTTATATACAAAGAGAATGTTTATAGATTAAAGTGCACAAGATATTTTATTATTTGTGTGGTATACCTTAAGCCTCTCTCTCTCTCTCTCTCTCTCTCTCTCTCTCTCTCTCTCTCTCTTATATAGTGTGAAATGCATCTCATACAATTTTCTTCTTCTTTACAAATAAATTTAAAGGTGGAGAGTAATTTTCCAAGTAAGGCAAGGGCCATGTGATAAGGTCAATTTGGGCTGCTATCTATTATTATGAAAATGAAAGACTAAAGTTAGGAAATGTAGGGTATACTCAAATGTTTATCTTTGATAAGTATATAGTGGAAAATTTCATGATAGTTGGGTTTATATCTTTGTCCAAGAATAGTTTAAATAACCTTTTTATGTTTTGTTCAAAGATTAAGATTAAAGATTCATTTTATAAAAAGTTAATTAATATTGAAGATTCCAACAACCAACAAGCAACTGATTTGTGTTTTTTTTAGAAGAATTGATCATTATTTGCTAATACTGTATGTTGTTAATATATTTCCGGATTTATTTATTAAATCTATTCACTTTAAAAAACACTTTAAAATAAATATATCTCCACACATGTTTTGGGTGGATAATAAAAATCATGAGAGCACCAGATTTAAAGATAAAAATAAATGAATGTCGACAGACGTTAGTTTTTTTTTTTTTATTAATAAATTGTCACATAGAGATGCACTTTATAATATATTAAAATTTTCATTTTATATATAGATGTTAATATATTGATGAAAAGATCATATATGTTATTAATTAATGTAATTTCTCCAAATAAATTTACGAAAGTCAACAATCATAGGCTAAAAAGATTATATAATTTTTATTTTCAAATTTCATAAGATGGAATTGATGGAAAATTTTTATCGTGTTAGATACAAATTATTTTTTATTTTATTTTCAATATATGCAAAAAATAGTAGACCATAAAGTGGAAAAGGTTCAACAATAGGATTGAATTCAAAAAAACAATGGATTAAAAGACGGCATAGTGCCGACGTCAATAGTGATTAACAAACGGAAACGGATAAAGTGGACCCCAATTTTCATCTAATCTTCGCTTGGGTCCCACCTAACAATCTGATCCATCCACCAAGCATGTAATGTAACAGTCAACTCCACCCTGTTTCTGAAACGTGGCAGTTTCACATTGGCTGATCGGCCTATTAAATGTAACACCATATCATAAATTTAAGGGTTAATTGCCACAAAAATTACCCAGAAATTGTCATTTAGTCAAAATAACATAACCTTATATGTGTAGTATGTTTTTTAACTAAGATATTAAAAAAAAAAAATCATTATCTATCGATATACAACTTTTCACCAAAGTTTTTAGTCTTTTTTGTCTCTCTCTTCCACTCCACTCCCCCAAGCTTATTTAAAAAAAAAAAATACAACTTTTGGAAAACTGATTTTAGTCAAAAAAATTACTAAATATATAAAGTTATGTTATTTTGACCAATATTGAAAATTTTGGTTTAAATGACAATTTGAGTAAAGGTTGTGATTCTTTTGACAATTAACCCTAAATTTAATGGAATATTTGTGGATTGAAATAATATTTCATCTCATAATTTTCCTATTTTAGATAAATGTGTATGAAATGTGATATTTTATTTTTTATCAATTAAAAAATAAAAGTATATTTTTTTGTTAAAACTATGTATGCCCGTCATTTATTCATTAAATATATATATATACACACACAAGCATTATAGAAATTTCAACTAATTATTTACCTTGATTTTTTTAACATTTATGCATCCAAAGAAATGTTTTTGTAACAGGAGTCTTTTTTGAGCATATGGAGTATATGTTAAATTGTGTTTATTTTTTAAAAGATATTCATGATATTAGGTAACATATGATGGTAATTCAAAAACAAAAATGAAAATATATATCAAATGAAAGATCTTGTGTAAAAAGTAAGATATGCTTATGAATCGTGCATGTTTATCTTGAAAATATAAATATTTATTTTTAAAGTAACACTTCTGTGCAACTGGTGCACAGAGTTGCACAGATACATTTATGTTATAAATGTAGTACATTTATGTACAAATATCCGTACCTTTTAAAATGAACATGCATAAAGGTATTACATTTATAACATAAATGTATTACATTTATAACATAAATGTACTACATTTATAACATAAATGTATGGATTGCACGGTGCAACTGGTGCACATAAGTTTTTGCCTCAATTTTAATTTAATCAACTGAACCAAGTAATAACTAATTTCATTAAACTATCAGTTATAAACTATACCCTAAATTAAACTAGTTTCATATTCTTAGAAATGAAAAAATATATAGCAAATAATTTTAAGCATATTTATTATAAAGGCATTATAAAAATTTCAATTACAAATTAACTTTGATTTTTTAAATGTGGCTCTTTCATTTTTGGGACAGAAATAGTTTTAGATTCACATTTTTCATTTTTTTTCCTGTTATGCATGAAGGGGTGTTTTTTTTTCCCCACTTCAAAAATTGAGTATGCAATGTAAACTTCAATTTACTTACACATCTAAATAAGTGTGTGTGTGGGAATGTTGAAATAAATGAACTCCCTGTACCCTGAAAAAAATCATATTTTTATTACTAAAATAGTTATATTAATTACACTTTTCTTTTAATCCTCTTACAATACAATTTAGATGAACTCCCTACACCCTGAAGTGGATATTGCACAATTTATACCTCTTACAATACATTAGTTTTTTTTTTAGTTATAATTGAGGTTGGAGGAATCGAATTTGAAACCTTAATCAAATTGAGAAATATAGTAGACTAAGTTTATAAGTAATACAATAAATTAGATTTAGGTTCTATAAACCACAAAACACATCTAGATTGTGTGTTTGTTATAAATACTTCTATCAAATAGAAGATATTATACAAGTGTATTTTATTCGGTCTAGAAGATATTATACAGGTGTATTCAAGAGCATTAAAATTAGATAAAAATGTACTTCAGTAATCTCTTTCCACTCCTTTTATTTAAAGAAAAAATTAATCTCTTTCCACTCATCCCTTGATGTGATAAATAATGGGAGATATCAAACATGATAGAGTAGCTTTTGTGTGAAATGATCTCATGGATCCCATTTCGTAAAACGATGGGTCGGGCATAATATATTAGGTAATATTTTTATATGTATTATGTAATATTTTTTTATATATCAGGTAATACTTTTGTATTATATTATGTAGTATATGTACATAACACAAAAATATTATATGATATATAGAAAAATATTACCTAATATACATAAAAGTATTACATTTTGCATGAGAGAGGAGCACCAGGACAACCTAGGATCCACATGTTTTTTGAGTCATCCGAGTCGACCCAATTCAGATCATGTATTTTGTGATACAAATGTATTACCTAATAAATAGAAAAGTATTACTTGATAAAATTATTAAATATTTTTTTTATAGTTCAATTCAACTTAAAACGCATCTTATAATTCAAAGTATTATTTAATATATAAAAAAATATTACATAATATTTTATGTTGGACCGATCCAACTCCTTTCATGGAATTGGAACGACATTTTACCAATATGATAAGCTTTACAATATCAAAATCTTTTCGAATATGGATATTGAAGTCAATTTAAAAATTTAAAAAAAAAAAAAAAAAAAAAGGTCGGCAAATAATCTGAGACATAATCATGCTTCTAAAAGATGATTTATACGGGATCCAAAGAGTATAATTCTGTCAAACTGTAGCACTGCACGTGTTAATTACTTTAGGTGTGGTATTTATTAAACATATCCACCAAATATAATATAATATTTATAAAAAAATAAAAAAAAATGATTTTGATTAGGTGGAATGTGGTGGTCAGTGATGAAATTGGACCTGCAATCTGGGCCTTTATTTGCGGAAGATATTGGTCAAAGTAAAAGCAATGGAACTGTCCACGCGCGCCACGTTTTGCTGTATACTGAAGACACGTGGCAAGTGTGCAATTCCCTCTGATCCCTATTTTTTTTTTTTTTTTTATTTCTCCTTAAATTCTTCCACTTATTTGGTCATGATAAAAAGTTGCCGAAAATATCTAAATAAAAATCGTGAATTTGAAAAGGACGCAGGGCAATCTTGATCCTCGATTCAAATTAATTGTCGGTCTAATTTTTTTTATTATAAATTAAGTAATATAAAAATTAGATAAATATATTTGTAATTAATTAAGAAATTATTTTGACTTTAAAATTGAAATAAAAATCGAATTAATTTCATAAGAAAATCACATCAAATTAAGTCCAACCATCAAATATGGTATTCTTCGATATGATGAAATTGTCAATTTTGTATGATTCCATGAATTCTGATCTAACTTTGTATCGATCTAATTTCATTTAGAATTCAAACAACTCAGAATATATTCATGATATATATAGGTCTGGTCAATTCATGACCTCAACTCTGTGATCCACGTATTCATAATTTGTGTGTGTGTGTATATATTATTTATATATTTTTCAGAGTAAAAACTTAGCATTATCTCAGTTATAAAAAAGGAAGAAAAGAGAGTAAAAAGGCGATGAATAGCCAATAGCATAGAATTGAATTTTACACGGAATACTATGTATGCATATTTATCCAATTTTATACACTGAGTAAGTATTAAAGTATAGTAAATACAGAAAATAATGTTTGATTTATACAACGAGATAAGGATTGAAAAATTAAACCCCCTTGATAATATTACGTGGCTAATTTTGAAAATAGATGCAAAAAGGTTATTTTATGTGGTTAATACATGCATATTTTAAACCACATATGACTCATGTATTAATAGATACAAAATAAAATATCAAATATAATAAAAGATTTTGGATTAGATAATGTATTCAATTCATCGAAATTTGTTATTATTTTTATTATTATTTTTAGATCCTGTAAACGTGTGAATTACACCCTCTAAACAACCGTATACTTACGGATCATATTCCCTTTGAATTATTCAACCATTTAATAATAATCTCATCCACCATTAATTACTTATAATTAATACATAATCTTTCATTAACATCCACAATCCCAGCTGTTATTATCCACTAACCCTATTTAATGAATTTAGCATTACACTTGTCATCGACAGCTAAGGTGCTGTTACAGTCTTATTTCCTTTTTCAAAATATTCAAAAGAAAATTAAATAAATCATTACTATAATATCTTTCGAAAATCCGTTCCAAGAGAAGAAAACTTTAACAAATATAAAACCGACTTAAAATAATAATATAAATTTCTTTCGGATATGCTCATTCTCAAAGAAGGAAAGAGGAAATTAAATAAGGAAAATAAAATAAAATATTAATGGATTTGAAACTAAGATACTGATAGTTATAAATATATTATTATTATTATTTTATTATTATTTTTTTTTTTTTGAAATTTGGAGACTGATTATTCAGTATAATATCAGTTTATAAGTAGAAACCAAAGTAACAATTGTTCTCATATAAAAACTTGAAGAAAAAAATTCTCCAAAATAATTTTTTTAAATATTCACAAAAATCTTACGATTTTTTTACCATTCCTTATACCAAAAATCTGATGCATTTATTGCACAAGTGTAACATATCCTCAATATCGGAGAAACCGTTATGGGGATCTGACAGAAATATTCAATTGATGATTATACTAAATAACATGTAAAATTATGGATAATGTTAAAATGGTGCGATAACTCTTAGTATGTTAATCGATAATCTAAATGATCTTATTGTTTTAAATTGTAAAATATGAAATTAATAGATATATTAAATATTTAACACATTAGCAAAATACATATATTAATGTAGCAGAATCGATAAAATTATAATAATTCATTATATTTTTAACGATCAATTACATCAATCTCATCAAACTATTAGTAATTTTATACATAAACCACATTTATTGACATCAATATAAATGCACTAAACATATTTTACATTTAAACCACCAAACTAATTTTCCAACCATTTTCACCGAATTTTGGAGAGTAATCTTTTTCATCCAACTATTTGAGTTGTCTTCGAAATAATCCTCAAGTATGTAATGAGAATACAACGATTCAATTGTTTCGATAAAAAAAAACCCTTAAAATATGTCACATGTAGGTCCCATTTCAAAATCCAATTAAAAATGACTGAAAATTTAATTTGGTGGTTCAAGTGTGAAATCTTTATAGTTTAAAAAAATAAAAGGTGATTTATCTGTAAAATGACTGGTAGTTTAATTAAATATTAATTTAAAAAAATTGGAGAGAAAAAGAGGACGTTTGGATGGGGTTAGGAAGAATTGCATAAGTCGGTCTTCAATTCTTATCCATGAATCACACCACCTTCTTTCCATTCCAATACACAGTCTTCAAACTATTCATTACTTTCCACAATTCTAACCTTCTTCTAATCCTCAATGATAATCCCACACTGTAATAATCCATTGTTTTTCATGTCTGAGTATCACCACCCTCGCCTCTTTCCTCTCCAACACACACACACACTCATCCACCACCTTCCAATCCCTTCTCCCAATTCCTGAATTTTTTTTCCCGATTTTTCAAGAAAGTCCAACATTACTGTTCCTGATTTTGTCGTTATGCTGTCGAGATCCTGCTTCAACCTCCTCAACCTCGACGATTACTCTAGCGATCGAACTCGGATACCCCGAGTGATTTCCGTACCTGGGATCATACCGGATTTCGAGGATGTGGAGATCCCAGAAAACGACGCCGTTTCGTCGTCTGTTAGTTTGGAGAGGAGAATAGTGGTGTCCAATCAGCTGCCATTGAAGGCCTGTAAGGAAGGGAAGAAATGGCGGTTTGATTGGGACAAAGATGCCCTAGTTTTGCAGCTTAAAGATGGGTTTCCCCCTGATGTTGAGGTTGTCTACGTGGGCTGTTTGGGAGTGGAGATAGATCCATTGGAGCAAGAAGAGATTGCTCAATTGCTGTTAGACAAGTTCAAATGTGTGCCCACTTTTTTGCCCTTGGATTTAATCAACAAATTCTATCATGGTTTCTGCAAACACTATCTATGGCCCCTGTTTCATTACATGTTGCCGTTGACACCTAATCATGGGGTGAGGTATGATAAGGACATGTGGCAATCATATGTTTCTGCAAACAAGGTGTTTGCTGATAGGATCATGGAGGTGATTAATCCGGATGAAGATTATGTCTGGATTCATGATTATCATCTCATGATTCTCCCCACTTTCTTGAGGAAGAGACACCATAGAGTAAAGCTAGGGTTTTTCCTGCACTCTCCGTTCCCTTCGTCAGAGATTTATCGAACATTGCCTGTTAGGGAGGAGATTTTGAGGGCCCTTTTGAACTGTGATCTCATTGGATTCCATACATTTGATTATGCCAGGCATTTCTTGTCTTGTTGTAGTAGGATGCTTGGATTGGATTACCAATCCAAGAGGGGGCACATAGGATTAGACTACTATGGTAGAACTGTGACTATCAAGATTCTCCCAGTGGGAATCCATATGGGCCAAGTTGAATCAGTCATGTCATTACATGACACACTTGAGAAGGTTAAGGAGTTGAGGGAAAGATACGAGGGGAAAAAGGTGTTGCTAGGCGTAGACGATTTGGACATGTTCAAGGGCATAGGCATGAAGTTTATGGCATTTGGTTTGTTGTTGGATGAGAATCCTGATTACAGAGGAAGTCTGGTTTTGGTTCAGATCATGAATGCTCCTAGGAGTCGAGGCAACGACATTCTAGAAGTTCAGGATGAGATTAACAAGGCTGCGAGTGAAATAAATGAAAAGTATGGTGGAAAAGGATACCAACCAATTGTTTGTGTTAATGGGCCTGTTTCTTTCCAAGATAAAGTTGCATATTATGCGGTTTCTGAATGTGTGGTGGTGAATGCTGTTAGAGATGGGATGAATTTGGTTCCATACAAGTACACTGTGTCGAGACAGGGCAGCCCTACTTTGGACAAGGCCTTAG
Source organism: Scutellaria galericulata (assembly GCA_946896805.1). NCBI lineage: Eukaryota > Viridiplantae > Streptophyta > Magnoliopsida > Lamiales > Lamiaceae > Scutellaria > Scutellaria galericulata. The sequence goes on from OX335790.1 coordinate 18,920,993, forward strand.
GATTAGATCAGTGTTCCAAGCCCAAGAAGAGTGTGATAATAGTCTCTGAGTTCATAGGATGTTCTCCGTCTCTTAGTGGGGCGATCCGTGTGAACCCTTGGAGTATCAATAGTGTGGCAGAGGCCATGGTGTTGGGAATAACAATGAAAGATTCTGAGAAAGAGTTGCGCCATGAGAAGCATTATAAGTACATTACATCTCATGATGTGGCCTATTGGTCTAGGAGCATTGATCAGGATCTTGAAAGGGCTTGTTCTGAGCATTATATGAAGAGGTGTTGGGGGATTGGATTTGGGCTTAACTCGAGAGTCGTTGCTTTGGGTCCGAATTTCAGGAAGCTCTCAGTCGAGCACATAGTTTCGGCTTATAACAAGACGAGTAACAGGCTTATCCTTCTTGATTATGATGGCACAATGATGGCACAAGATAGAGTGGATAAGTCACCAAGCCCTGAAGTTATTTTTGTTTTAAACACGCTGTGTAATGATCCGAAAAACATTGTGTTTATTGTTAGTGGTAGAGGGAAAGATTCACTAGGGAAATGGTTCTCTGAGTGTGAAAATCTTGGCCTCTCTGCAGAACATGGTTACTTCACTAGGTATAGCTTTAGCCTTTATGCATTTGTTATGTGATCATGATTTGTTTGTCGTGTTTTCTTGATTGATTTGGTTATCCTCGGATTCTGCTAGGTGGACGAGAAATGCCAAGTGGGAGTGTTGTGATTTAGCAGTGGATATGAACTGGAAAAACATAGCATTGCCTGTAATGGAGCATTACACCGGGGCAACAGATGGCTCGTCTATAGAGCAAAAGCAAAGCGCGTTGGTTTGGCATCATCAAGAAGCCGATCCTGACTTTGGATTATGGCAAGCAAAAGAGCTTCTCGACCACTTAGAAAGCGTTCTTGCCAACGATCCAGTGGTGGTCAAAAGTGGCCAACAAATTGTTGAGGTCAAACCTCAGGTATATATACATATATTGCTCATGTACTTATATATACTAGTTGGATTGATTTGTGAATCGAATTTAGCATTGCTCGTTTTCTTGTAGGGAGTGAGCAAAGGTGTGGTGGTGATGAATCTGATAGAGACAATGAGGAACAGGGAAAAGGCAGCCGATTTTGTGTTGTGTATAGGCGATGACAGGTCAGACGAGGACATGTTTGAGGCGATCGCAGTTTCGGTTGGAAATGGGTCGTTGCCTGAAACGGGGGAAGTGTTTGCTTGCACGGTTGGTCAGAAACCGAGCATGGCGAAATATTATCTTGACGATACGTTTGAAGTTATGAAGATGCTGCAAGGCCTTTCTGCTGCATCTGCACCATCAAAATCGGGCCTCATTTGAGGTTTCGATCGAGGGATTGATAGAAGAAAGATGTTTGTACAGATAATGGGTATAGTTAGAAACAGGTCATCTCATTATAAGTACATGGAAATGTGACTAATGTAGGTGTTTGATGTTTTCAGACATCACTTGACAATAACAAGTTATACAGATTCTTTGGACTTAAAATTATTTTGAGTTTAGTTTTTGGCTTTGATTGTACTCCATTTCTTTGAGGCTATGATGCTATAAATGGTGTGATAAAAAACAGAGTTATGTTTCAAAAAACAAACCCCATTTCAAATTTCAAAACTAGTTTTCATTTGAAATTTTTGTACAATTTTCCAATTTGCAATTGGTTATAATAGGCTTTGCATGAGCCATGATCGAGACTTGAGACCTAACAAAGGTTGTGTACTTATTAAATTGAACAAAAGTAAAAGTGATGTAGAAAAACATGTGTCTTTTATTAAGATGGAAAGTTTGTGAAATAATCCAAATTTGGATCACTAATCACACATTAGTCTTGTCTTGGGCCATTGGTAGATTTAGAATTCAGTTTGGGCCTCTAGTTTTGAAACTTGAAATATGGCCTTTAATACTTTTAGTTACCTCAAAAGCCTCTATAAAGCAACATAGGCTGAAATTATTGAATAGTACAGAGTATGGTTCTTATAAGATCATTTCACATAGATGAACTTGTGAGACCAATCAAATCCACAATTCATAATCAACTTATGGATTTGTAAAAATAAATTTGGTTTTTAAATAAGGGGCTTTGATTTAAAAATTAAATTATATAATATGGTCTTATATAAGTTTTTGTAGATGGTAAAATTCAATTTTTTTTTCTTTTTGGAAAAAATAGTATACCTTTCAAAGCAGCAATTTGAAAAATTTTACATTTCAAATATAATAATTAGACTGTAAATGTTATGCTACAAAATTAGTGAATTATTTTCTTATTTAACTTGTCACTAGCAAAACATCACTTCAATTTCATTTTTGTTTTTTTCAAATAAACATCCATGAACCACTTTTTATCCATGACCAAAAAATGAGATTATATTTTTGAATTAATCTAAATATTTTTCCATGAATTATTTTCAACATAAAGTTATTATCTCTTGCCAGGATCTTATCCTCCTCTACATAAAAGTTGAATTATGCATAGGGAAAAAAAAAGTCAATAATATTCAGCCTCTACTTTTTGTGAAGATGAAAAGGTTTTGATATAATTGAATATTCCTTATAAGTCAAAGGTTTTATTTGAGAGAGTGTAAAGGGACATTAGGTTGGAAACCTACTTTGAATCTTATAAGTGTCTTATTGAGGTGAGGTTGAGGACAAATGCAATGAGAACCAAAATTAGGTTAAAAGAACACTTTAACCTCAACTAATACTTTAGATTTATGTTCTTTGTCTTTGCTCATCATCCTATGATGCTAACATACTTATACTAATTCATAAATATATATATGTATGAATGTGTGAGATGAAATGCATATTAGGTGTAATAGCGATCATTGTCAAAAAAAAAAAAAAAATCCAATAAAATGATTTCTATAAATATTTTTTCGGTGTTTTTTTTTTTTTAATGATTTTTAAAAGAAAAAATGAATTAAAAATGTCGAAACATGTCTTTCTCTGAGAGCTTATCCTAATTTTTCATAATTGCATTCAACTTCTTTTGTGTTTTAAAATTAATACATTTTTTTTTATTTTCTTAAATGATTGTTCTCCTAAAGATGATTCCATTTATATAAGACTTTTTTTTAAAATAACAAAATAGAATTAAACTTCATTAAATTAGGGACAATACAATCAATTGGGAATGCTCTTATGTCACGTGAACAAAACAATAAAAAATAAAAAAGAAGAAAATAAAAGAGTGGTTGAGATGTTAATTTGTCTTAAATGCAAAAAGGTAGATTTGAGAATCAAATTGTAAAGTCTAAAGCCGCCTTCTTTACTTTATGAAGTCAAGTCTTCTTCTCCATTTATTGTTCAACTAAAAGTTTGATTAATATAAGCGTGTTGATTTATTATTCTACATCTTTTTCCTATTTTCATATTAATTTTTATGATAATATTTTCCTTTTTGTGTTTTAAAGGTTGGAAAAGTATACCTAAATTATTACTTTATCCAAAAACAATATATATAATCAAATATTTGTAATACTTGATTTGGTGGTGTTATAAGTATTTTTTTACTAAAAACTACTTGTGTTCGTAATAATTTCATAAGAAAACTTATTAATGTACATATTATATGTTATATATAAGTTATTAATGAAAGAACAACGATAGTAGTTTGAATTTAAGAACTCATATTGGTGTTAATTTTGAAACTTGAAACTATGGGAGTTTGAATTTGTAATCATTTTTAAACAAAATTAACAGAAATAGAAAATATATATTCATCTTTTGATTTTTCCTCAAGTAAAACATTTTATTCTTTTTATTAATATAATTTTGAAGATTAGCGTTTAGTAGAAATCTTTACGTAATTTGCATGTGTTAAGCATGCTGCCAGCATTCATTTTGAATTAAGATTAAAGATTTGTATCGAAATTGTACAACATAATAATCAATTATTCCAAACCAAATAACTGAGAGTAGAATCGATGATCAACCATATTTAATCTAGTTTCTATTATTAAAATAAAAAACTTTTGAGTTATCATAGTAGCAAGACCAAATCAAGTCAAACCATTATAATAGATTATAGATGTGAATTCCTATATAAAATTGTCCTAATCTTTCAATTTGATTAAAAAATTTAATTTTAAAATTCTAAAAGTTCAACAAAAATAATTATTAAATGCAATCATATATTCCATTTTTCTACAATTCACTAGTACATCGAGTCATCGATATCGAACCTTCTATTTAAAAAAATAAAAAAATCGACAGTTGTATATGAATATAATATTGACAAGTCTTAAATGGGGCCCACATTCCACCAAATATAATCAAAGCAAAAAGTTGGTTTTCGACCGCCATCAGTAGAAGAAGTGTGGGACCACTTCTGATACTCCACCATCGTTTCATAGTCGTGTCTCACACTGGATCAAATACCAGCAAGATGAATTGACCATGGTACCCTCGCATGCCATCTAACCGAGCAGGACAACAAAGGGACAAAACGGTGAGAATTTAATTTCAGACCATTATTTTATTTCATCTTTATATTATATTACATCCACTGTCATAAACTATACACAACGTAAATAAATAAATTAAGGAGTACTAAATTTATATTAAATAAATGAAAATGAGAGCTGTTGAAGATTCGTTAACCTGTCAACATCTCACTCTCAACGGTTCTCTATCTTTATCTCTTTACTACTTTTTTTTAAATTTACACCTGAGCCCAAAACAAATAGAAAATTCCAATTGTACACCCCCAAGTCCCAACATTGTTTGTACTCATACTAAGATACTACTAGGCAACCGATCTCCATTGCCCTTGCTCCTGCCCCAGCTGCCCGGATCCGGCTCGACCACCAGTCGAACCACCGAGCCACTCCTCGAACCGGACGATAGCTGTGGTTTGAGCCGATTGAAGCTCGGTTCCAAGACCTTCTCGATCCATTCTGCTAGGCTTGTCCGGTCGTGCCATAGCCCTCCTAGGATCTTTTCTAGTACACTGTCTTCTACTTCTAGTGCCACATTGTCATCGACCACCATCGAGAATTTCAACGAGATCGTTTTCTTGACCTCCCTTCGAACAAAGGCAGAGTCGACGGGCTTGAACACTATTGAGTCATCGACATTGTTTAGCAGATCTTGAGGTACCGATGTGATGGAGAAATTCTGGTTAACAAGGCTGAACTCATCGTCGTGATCAACGGTGAGATCACTTCCATCTGTTCTATCATCCTCTGTGTCACCTGCTGCAAGGTTGAGGTCCAACGAGAGGCCCAGCCTGAGCTCTTTCCGTGGCTTCAATGGCCGATCATCATCCTGTAACCAACTAGGGCGACGTTTACTGGTTTTTTCTCTAACTATTAAACCTAACTGCCAGTTATCACTTGCTACTGAAGCAAGCTTCTTTTCGTCTACAAAGTGACCATCTCTAGAAGCTTCCAGATTAGGTGTCGACCAGTCACCCGTGAGGATGAAGATGGCGTTTCCAAGACTGACTTCACGGCCGTGCGAATCAGCAATCCTCCCTCTTTCAATTGCTCGTTTAATGTTCCCTCGTACGAGCGTGTCTGCTTCATCGATGTCTTGAAGCATGATTACTGAAAAGGGATTTCTTTGAACTGCCTCTGAGATACGATCAATGGCCGTTCTACCACGGAAGTTCATGTCCAACTCCTCCTCGTCTCGTCTGGTGCCAAGGCATATCATAATCAGGTTGGCCCCACAAATTTGTTCAGCTATCACCATTGCCATCTTCTTCTTCCCAACTCTGTCAGGCCCTGTGAACAACAACCATATGTCTCCCCTGGACCCATCACCACGACGTTTTCCACTGCCTAATCTGCAACGTGTAAGGGCTGAAGCCACCGTAGAGGCTGCTTCAGCTTGCCACCATGCTTTCTCCATGAGGCCCTTGAGGAGTTTCTTGTAAGTATCAGCATCCAAAGCATTCGAAAACTTATCAAGCAGCTTGGTCTGTGGTTCAGAAGAAATGCAGCCTAAGAAATCTTTAGCCTGATCCTCGATGACTTTCTCTGTTTCTTTTCTTCCAAGGATAAGATCAGTCCTCAGAGGACTTTGCGGAGGGCTAATGGTAGCTTGATCAGTGTTGAGTTGCAAGACTTCTCCAAGAGGCTTCATCATCTGCAACTTAGGCTGGAAAACGGGACGTGTGAGCAGGTTCAGGTTCGGGCTGTACAAGCTCGTCATCGAGAGCAATGGTTGAGCAGGTCTATCAGGACGGTTATTCTGATGGAAGTGAGGATGAAGATGCAAGCATGTGTCCCTCCATTTCTTCTCCAATTCTTGAGTTTTCTGCTTCGAAAGAAGTCCCTGTAAAATCAGGAAAAACATAAGTTTCACAGATCCCATTAGATTGAATAGCTACATCTTTGGTTTGGAATGGAAACATACTTGTGATTGATCTGCAGTTTTAGCATTTTGCAACCACTGTGGCAGAGATGGCTGAGATGCTTCAGAAAACGACTTCTGAATCGACGTGAGTTTCGCCAGCTCTTTCTCATGATTCTCCGAACATTGAGGGCAGAAAGTGGCTCTTTCAACAGGATCGAAATTCTCAGATACACGTCTAGTTATAGCCGGAAGTGGGGCCGGAGTTGCCCTGAGTTGATTTAACGACTCCACCGGATTGCTCATAAGTCTCTCCGTTCCAAGTCTATAAAAAAACCATCCAACATACAAATATAAGAACCTTTGAAAGAAACCATGAAAGAACACACAATAAGTGATTAAACCAAAACCAAAACCACCAATCAATCTCCACTTTAGCCAACAAGCTCGAACCCTTTTTAAGTACTTCACAGATCATGTTTTATGAAGACCATCTCAAGAATTATCTCAAATGAAATTCAAAACTCACCAACATGAAATCAATACCATAAGGAATATAATCATCAAATCATATAAATATACCTTGGAAAAAATCCGGGCAGAGGCAATCTTGAAGCCATAGGCAGAGCCTGAAGATCCCAGTCATTTTCCATGGTAGAATGATAAACTTGGCACCTCAAATAAGTCTCACAAGTTGCAGTTCCAATTAACCAAAGCTTGTTTTCTTCATTACCACCATCTCCCCTGAATCTTGCAAACAACCTGCCCATTTCCACCACCGCCGTCCTCCCCGTCTCCGACATCATCGGTGGCCCACCAAAATTCACAAGCCATTTCAAATCACCCAAGTCAAGAATCACCCCTCCACTCACTATTCTACTCTCAATCATCTCTCCCAATTCCTTCATCTTAGCTGCTATCTGATTCTTATCTGACAAAATCCCTTTCGCCATTGAAACGACCTGGACATTCTTCAAAACCCCATCCATTCCCAATTCTCGCTTCTCTATTCTTCTCAGCAGCTCTCTCACCACAGCCTCGGGCTCTGAATCGCCAACTAAGATTGGATTCCTCTTCCTGCTTCTCACCATGATTTCCAACACTTTCTTCACTTCTTCATTTCTCTGATCCGAAGTCGTCGCGGCTGCTGCCCCTGGTTGCAACCGCGGGTTCAAATACGCGTTCCGATTGACCACCGGAGAGGGAATCTGCATCAACGGAGGTGTGAACTGATCGGAATTGGAAAGCATTCTCGGCGCAAAATGGTGATGCTGTTGATGGGAATTTGAGCTATTCATCGACTGCCCAATGGCGGATTTCACGGCCGGGCTAGAAAAGCTAGCTTCCCTCATAACACGGCTCACGCTGGGATCATCTAATATGGATATAATCAACTGATCAAGCTCCACTTTCACCGCGAGCAGAGGCTGCTGCTGCTGTTCAGGGCAGCCGCGCCGCTGGTGAGCCTGTGCCCGCTTAAGAGCCGCCATGAGAGCATTAGAGATCGGCGGCTCCATCGCCGGCGCCGAGTTCTGAGCCGTGGGGAGCCGCTCGAGAGCCACGCTGAAGCAGAGCTCCAAGGCGCGGCACTGGAGTGGGTGGCTGGAATTGGGGTGGGAGCGGATGCATGCCTGCCTTAAGAACCCAGACGGCGACGATAGAAGCGTAGCCGCCACGTGCAACGGCGTCGTTTGGCCGTGGTTGCGGCGGCACGCCTCCGATATCGATTGATTGAGAATGGTGGCAGCCTCTGGCGTTAGGGTCTGTTGAATTGTGCTTAATCCTGCTCTCATAATTGCATTCAAATTCGAATCTAGAGAGAGATTTCTCGGAAATTCCAGAAATGGTGAAGAGTTCGAGCTCTGAAGAAATTGAAAAGGGGGAAGAGATTGAAATCAAAATGTAAAGAGTAAACCTAAATTCTGTATAATTATGACGAAAAGATAATGGTTTTGATCTACTGCAACTCGCCCTCTATACATTTCTCTCTCTTCTCTCTCTCTCTCTCTCTCTAAAGAGTTCTTAATGTGTGAAACTAAAAAGATGCTGAGAAATTCAACGAGAAAAGGAAATAACAGCCTTTCTCTCTCTATCTCTCTCTCTCTCCAAAAAGAGATGAATACATGACATACACACACCGTCTCTTTCTCTCTCTCTCAAAAAAGTGATGACATAATAAAAAGGTTTATATTCTATTACACCTTTCAATTTTCCTGAAATAAATAATTGGAAACTGCAAACAGCAAATTTGATTTATAATAGTTGCAGAAATAATGAAAAAAATTAATTAAGAGCATAAAAAGGGAAGGGTGTTAAAAGTAGAATATGTCAGAGAAAGAGAGCATGCAATGTTTTGGTCTTTTGGTTTTATTAAGAGAGAGAGAGAGTTTATGGAAAATAGGGAGATGAAAGTACTTTCAGTTGCAAGAATTTCTGGAGAGAAATATGCTTTTTCTCTGCAGTGACTCTGCCTGCTTTTACTTGTAATCTATTTTAATTAGCCTTTTGCTTTATCCATTGGATCTTAATTAGCAAGAATATTCTGCCATGCTCTTGCATCAAGAGAATAATCTATTGTTTTAGTTTTCCTAAACTAAAATGTGCAATAACTACTAGATTCTTTGTCTCTCTTTTTTTGTGTACAGCTCTAAATTAATGTAAGAAAAGATAAACGACAATAATATTCAGATAAGATTTAATTCTTATATATGCTGATAATATCACAGAAATAAATGAAAAAAAAAAAGCTCTCATTTAGTGGTGTTTTGTTTAGTTCTCATGCTTCTAAACAGATAAAATGTCCATGTTATATTTCATTTTATTGCAATTATCAATAAATGCATTACATGTGATTAAAAATCTCCTCACTAAAATACCTCATTCTTTTCTACACTAAAATATAATTTTATTACTTTTCTACCATAAATCAAGAAAATGGACAAAATTATCCTTCTGGTAAAAATAAAAAAGTTGGGTTTTTGTCGGATTATACACAATATGTCAATATCATTTAATCTCGGTGAGATTACATGATATGTTCATTTTAATAGGGTTACATGATATGATTATGTTGTCTAATCATATAAGATGGACATATCGTGTAAATTCCGACAGCCCATTACCTTTTTTTTTTTTTTACTTTCATCAGATTTGTAATAGAAAAATAATAAAAGAATTATTTGTTGACAAAAAATATTTCACTATTTGATTTTGTGGTATATATTTGAGGATACTTCACTTGAGGTAAAAGTAGTTTAAAATGGGAGATGAAGAAATAGTAAAATTACGAGAAAACCCTTGTTCCCCAACAAAAGAAGAAAATGTAGAGTTTCATAATATTGCAGAAGAGTGAAACACGCTTTGAAGGTTTATGCGTGGGACAGTTGAAAATTAATGAGTTATTATGTTGGCTTTAAACAATAAGTTGCAGCTTTTCACACGCAATTGCTGAAAAAGTGTTATTGCCTTTTCATACTTACTCTTTCTCTCTGCCTTTTTAATCACTGCTTTTCAAAGGACAACTGCCCAGGTGTTTTAAACCACTTTTCTATTTTCATCTATTTTTGTCTTTCAATTTATCTTTTTTTTTTTTTTTTGAAAACAATATGTATTTATTATTAAGATATTTTGCAAGTTAGTAGCTATTACTCCAACTCTCCATACTCCAGAAAAGGGGAAAAAAGTCTTAAGATTTTGTTATGTATACCTTTTGTGTGCTTTCAACAAGTAACGACTAAGCCTATCACGCTTGAAATTGATGCATGGATTATAATATAATACAATTTATATTAAATTTATTATTCATTTTTATATATGAAATTACATTACTTTTTCGAATGCATTTCTAGATGTTTGTTCGAATTTGAACATTATTAGTTGTGTTGGGCATTTCTAGCACTGCAATATTTTACTATAAATTTTATACTATTCTAATGTATAAACTGTCATTCATCTTCAGTCATATACACTGTTTTTTTGAACTAAAAAGAAATATTTCATAATAATATTCCTTATTATTATATAATAAGAATGAATAAAAAAAAGAAAAATGAAAAAGAAAGGGAGAATACCGCATTTTTTAACCTTGTGGTAACCTGGTGCAGATATGATAATTGATTAAAGTTGGAGCAACCTTTTACAATATTGTTGGAGCAGAAATACACCAAATTCTAATGATTTTAACGTAATGTTGGAGATGATCTTAATATTGGTCAGATGTTTTAAAATCTAAAACTAATAATAATATTTATAAATCAATCCAAACCCTTTTCTAAAGTATTTTTACATATATTGACAAATTGCCGGGAAAAAAATGGCTTAAAGAGTTAGGTAAAGGTCACTTTTTATTGATCTATTTAATGAGAATTTCATAGACAATGGTTTAATTAGGTCAAACACCTTGAAAAGTTCTAAATGAATTAATAATATGGTGCATAAAAGGAACAAAATTGATATCAGTAATATATATACACAAACATACACTTCAATTTTCCCTTGACTAGTAACGTTTTTATTTGTTAATTACAATTCTTTATTTTTAGTTTTTTTTATACATATGCTAAGTTATTCTCACAAAAACTTATACGAGACAATCTTACATAAAATTTTACATGAAATTAAGCTTTATACAGCCTTATTTGAGATCGATATTGATCTTTTTAAATGGATTTACCCGCTTTTATTGATCTATATGAACTCTGTTTTACATAATATCTCACGTGAGACGATCTCAAATAAGACCTACTATTCTCAAAATATATTCACAAACATTGTGGACTCATCTTATATTTATGATTAAATTACCATACCTTAAATATTGTGATCTGAAATTAATAATTATGTTAAATATACGACACATCATGAATTAATACATTAAAAAATAAAATATATCTACCATGAATAAATGAACAATAATTCTAAAAGTCTTAAAATGTTCATTTATTAACTACTACGTCTAGTTTTGTCCTCTAATGAACATATCGTTTTATGAATTTGCAAGGGAATCATCTACAAATCTTGGGGGAAATTATTGAGAAAATACACTTGATAATGATAGAACAACAAATTAACAATCTTATGAATTATGATTCTTGTTTGATATGGACATGGTTCAATATTATTATAATTATTTTATAAGATAATTTACGGTTTGCATCTTGCCTCCAATAGTGGGCAAAGGGAAGTAGGATTTTTTATTTAAGGGAAAATGATGGTCCACTTTCATTTTCAAATGTTATTAAATATTTTTTCTTCTAATATACTCTTATTTAATATTCCAGAGTGTAGTAAGAATTTCAACTATAATCAATTTGTTTCTTAATCGGAGTGAATAAAAAAAAAGATTATTTTTAAGGATGGTATTCAGGCTCTTTAGGTACGCATTTGTATAAATGTATTAGATATTTAATTGCGCCTTCATGTAAAAAATAAAATAAATTCATGAAAACGAGATTAACCTAATATTCACTTTTGGGTAGTGATTGCAAATTAACTAAGAAAATGAATATTAAAAAAAAAAAAGATAAAAGCAAACTAAGGAAATGGGGTGAAATGAAACTAAAATATAAAGGCAAACACTTTTGTGCACAAGGTGCACAGATCCAAATTTATGCACAACAATACTGTTATATTATATGAAATAATACTGTTATATTATATGAGTGATACTGTTTTATATGAAGTGATACTGTTATATTATATGAGTGATACTGTTATATTATATGAAGTAATACTGTTATATTATATGAATGATACTGTTATATTAATATAACAGTATCACTCATATAATATAACAGTATCGTTGCATCTTGTGCATAGGAGTGTCACTCAAATATAAATTGATCAAGAGAAGAGGTGAGAGAATACTCTTTGATAAAGATAATGAGAATATACGACAATTGCCAACTTTTTTAACCTTTCAATATCGATTCGATTTATAAATATTTGTAGGTTTGCTACATATTTGCAACACTTGGCCCCTTTTTGAGATGTCGTGCCTTTTTTTCCCCCAAAGATGTTATTTGAATTAATGATTATGTATTTTCTATATATATATATATATATATATATATATATATATATATATATATATATATATTACATCACAAAATAAAGTATAGTTCAGTTTTTTTTCATTCAGAGATTCAATTTGGTCCCTACTTAACCACTTCGTTATTGCCAAAATTCACCATTCATTGAATCACTATCATTTAATGCAGGGAAAAAAGAAAGTATAGAAAAATTATATTCCAATTATATGTAGCATGTTTTCTTTATTTTGTATGATGAATTGTGTGTCAAAGATAGTGGGGCCAAGTATTTAATTATCTTTTATATTGATTTTGAGAAATTATTTTTGTTATAATCAAAGACCTTTTTGAGGTTTTTATAAAGGACTAATTGTTACTACAATGTGAAGCAAAGTTATTAGTTAAATAAAGCATGTAAATGGATCTAGTATAAATAATTAAAGTAATCAATACATAAAAAGGTGTGACTGTTATAAAATTCAACATTTTGAGTATTCTACTTCTTTTTCTTTAAGAAAAAAAAGGAGTATTCTACTTTTAGTAGCTTCAAATAAAAAAGAAATTTATTCGGTGGTTTTCATAATAATTTGAATTGAGAGACGAAATTGAAAAATATTACTACATGCTTTAAATTAGAGGGGGCTAAATGTCATAAGGATACAGTTGAAGGAGCAAAAAGTCACACTTTTATTTTCTTGAATCCTCACATAATTTTTGGACAAATTTTTCGATATTCACATCAAATAATATACATCAAATTAGAGTTAGATGGCATGTAGTAAATAATTTATTTTCACTCTATTTTGAAGTTTTGTATTATTTAATTAATACAATTACACCAAGAAATATATATATCTCATTATAAGCCAACATAGACATAAGTTTCAATTAAAAAAAATCGTTAACATATAATACTTGTATGAGACAATTTGATACTATATAAAAATGGAACCGATTGTCCAAATCCATTTTTATAAAGTGATTTTTATTTTGTAAATTATAAACTATAGGTTACTCTATTTTACAAAATTAAATACACGATTTTAAGAGAGTTTCAGTCGATGATTAGTTATGTGGGGCCGGGATGAAGTATTTAATTTATGAAATGAATTTCCTTTTATTTATCCAAAGTCTTTACTCTTCACAAAGAAAATTCATCATCATAATCGCCTTTTTGCATTTGATAACGCACGCTTTCACGTTCACTTTACGCGTTTATCGAGCCGACCCTCGGGCCCCACCCCAATCAATTCACATTTTTGCACCTTTTTGAATTTATATTACACACAAAAACTTTTTATTAGTTGATTGATTATGACTCTTAATTATATGATGACAATGAAACAAGAAGATCTTTTCACTCACTTAACTGCTTATTTTTAGACATGGCCAACCCATTTCAAAAGAACAAACACACACTTTCTATACTAAACAAATTTTGCATTTTATAAATAAAAAGGTTAAAAACAATTTTCCATCTGAATTATATGTGATTTTATACATTTCTGTATAAAATTTGAAATCTTGCATTTTTGCCATATCAACTTTAAATTTGATGCATTTTAAGGTATTGAACAAATCTAAGTCGTACACGTGTCCTAAATTTATGATTAGGATTTTGAAAAATATTGTAAAATACATCAAATTTAAAGTTCATACTGCAAAATGCCACATTTCAAAGTTTATACAAAAAAATATAAATCACGTATAATTCGGTTGGGAAAATGTTTTTAACCCTGAATAAAAATAATAATTGATGCATACTTCCACTTTGTCAAACATAAGTTTGAAACTTGATGATAAAAAAATTCAATGTATATTTTCTTCTCTTGTTTAGTTTTATAACCATTCTATTAAACATGACTCCCTATACTGAACCATTCCCTAAGTCTGTTAAATCTTCGAATCATTTCAATTTATTTTAGAAATCCTCATAATTTAATTTGAGTTGTATTCATTTTTATTGGAAGCAAACCATCAATCTTGGTTGTCGGATCATTTGAGAATATTCTTGAGTAAATAATAATAATAAGATATATATTTATAAATAAGAATAATTAAATTAGCCTTTCTGGAAAGAAAAAAAAATTAAAAAAGTTAACTTTTTTACCTTAGATCTTTGGATAAGAAAATCTTTCACTTTTTACTTTGTAAAAGAACTGGGGAATTGTGACTTTCAGTCCAACTTTTTACATTAATTGCCAATCACGCCTACTTTATTTTTCTATCTTTGCACGCGCCTGCCTTTTGTCTTTTCTTCTGCAAAAGTATTTATCATTTAGACCTAAAATGAACTTTTCCTCTGACCACCTCAACTTATTGTTTTTATTATATGCCCCCTGACTTGCTGCAAATTAGAATCCTGCCCCATTGCTCTAATTAAAGGTTAAAATATAAAATCATCAATTCATAGACAGATGGCTCCTACTTGAGGCAAAAGTTTCTGCCCCACTATAAATTCTTATACTTTTTCTTGCCACTCTAATAATGGATACACATGATTAAAAGTCCCCTTTCCCTTCAAGCAAAGATTGACAAATATATATATATATATATATATATATATATATATATATATATATATATTGGAAAATGAAAATAAATAAAAGGAAAATCCTTGTGATCAATTATTCAAGAAATAGTAGTCCCATGAGGCCCCCTTTTTTGAAATTCAAATTAGCTATTGATGGTTTTATGATCAAATATATAAATAAAAGCTTCTCTCAAAGGCTAATTGATGTTTCTTTGAGAGACATATGGCCCATGACTCTTTTCACTTGTGCAAGCCAAAACCCCACTTACTTTATGCATCTATGATTATCTACTTAATTATCATGCCCCTCATGGTCAAAACTTCAAGCAAAAACATAATAACAAACCCACCTCCCCATCCCAACCCATCAACTATAGTTGGATTTTTTTTTCTTCATATTTTGTTTCACACAGTCTATTAGAGGTTAAAATCAATCTAATTGACCCCAATAGAAATATAAAGTTTTATACATATATAACGATGACTGATTTCAAATTACAATTCTGATCACTACACTTTTGATTCAAAAACTTTTTCCAATTTCAAAACTCTAACTACTGCGTCGTTAAAATACAGTGATGTCATGGTTAAGAAACCTGATTAAATACGAATTTGAGTTAATAATAAATTTAGATTTAAAAAATTGTAAGTACTATGAAGAAAAGATAAATAGAAGAATGAGTAGAGAAAAGGATATTCCATGTGAAGCAAATATAACCACCCATACAAGCTGTGAAACCTCCTAAAAAGGTTTAGGTGACATCTTGTACTCAAAGCAAGTGGACTTTTAACTTCTTGCTTTATGTTTAGTTTAGAAAGAATAATGAGAAAGTGGTTTTGCTTTTTTTTTCATGATTGATATATAGCTAAGCAAAAGATGACCATTGGTTCCCCTTTTCACAATAGAAGAAGTTTTGCCATCATGTTGGGAAGAATTTGGAGATTTAATATAGTACATAAAGTTGGATTGGGATGTAATTACAAAAGTTTATTGCTTAAAATACACCATGGATTGGCACATCTATTCTCACACTTTGGCTTCCAACTAACCCAACTTATACCCAAATTCTATCTTTTTGCTTTACTACTCTATTTACAAATGGATCCTTGCATAGTGAAAAACTATTAAAAGAGGAAATTATTAATTATTTTCCACCCATAAACCCTATCATATTCGGCAAAGTATTAGTTTTATTTATTTTATTGTACTGTTCATGATATATGTTATAGATATAAAGTTTTTCTATATGTATAGATGCATCAGTTGAATAAAATATTACAGCGTGATTGAGAATATAAAATCAAATATTATCTTATATAAAAAATAAAAAATAAAAACCTAAATTGCTCAAACCCTTTCTATACTCAAAGTCTCGTGAATCATAGACAACATGCACTTTTATGGGGCAAACAATAAATGTCAAAAGGCCAAAGAAGATTGGTTAGCAAGGAAATGGTATTTATTCCTTCAACTTTTGAAGTTCATTGGAAAAGAATCCTTCAAAAGCAGTTAGCAATAGAAATTCTAACACAAAACTAAAGAAGAAGTTAAATTAAAGGGGTTATTTTCCTCCACTAAATGGGGTGGAAATTTTGGTTCATTAATAACTAGTGATTAAATATATACTTTACACACAAGCATTCAACTTTAATTCACAAAGGAAACAAGAAAAGCTTTAAAGTATTTACATAATTCTTGGATTGATATGTTTAAGATTAGATAGAGCATTAGTAGTGTACTACACTTAATTAGAATTATATTAATGCTAGTGTAAATTAGTAGATTAGAATTAAAACTAAAAAGGGGTTTGAAATCATGATCATAAAAGTTGGGACAAATCTTTTGTGGGGCTTGCTTCTGCAGAAATTATAAACGAGATTGATTTATTCAGTGGTACTCAAAGTGATCTAGTTGTGGAGCAAATATAGAAAAAAGATTAGTGTTTAATTTTGTTGAACTTATAAGTTATAATTTAAAACATTTCAAAAAATATTGGAGAATTTATAAGTTACTTTAAAAATATATGGTTTAATCCAGAAAATATAAAATATAATTTTCGTCCTCATGCTTTACATTCATAAATAAATGATACAATATGAGGCTTGTCATGAAGTCAATTAGACTTCATCTTTAATTGTGATGATCTTTAACACTTTTCAAATCTTAGTCCGTACAAAAAATTAATATTTAAAGTCTTTATTCAGAAATCTCAACTACTCATTAATTATGGTCAAATCATGCATCCAACTAGTATAAAAAAAATCGATTCTTTGGTCCTTTAATAAATCGTAGTTTCTTGATTCCATTTATGTTTTATCAAAGTTTTTAATTTTACTATGCAAGAACATCGTTCTGCCTGCAAGATTTTATTCTCAATGATTTGGACTTATGACAACATTATATAATAAGATTATGATCTATCTGCTTTGAGGGAAAAAAAGAAAGAAAGAAATTTTACCCAATCAAGTTTGATAGGGATCTAAATATTAACAGTTCATCTCCAACTATAATATATATGATACATGATTATACAAGAAAAATAATTACATATAAAAACCACATGATCACATGACATTCGAAACTATAATATCCGCAGTAGTCTTGGTAGTTTGATATTAAGTGAGTATTATGTGAAATCGTCTCACAAATTGCGTTATGTGAGACAGAATTTCGTATGGGTCAGTCAAAACCGGATCAACATGGTTAATATGGTCAACTCCAATCAATATACCTATACATGTTCATAACAGTTGTAGTAATATATGCATAAATATTCGTTTTATGTCTAAAAGTATTATGTGAAAACGAATACTTTTAGCCATTAGATGAATCTGTATGTGTGCATTACTAATACTTTTATGACATGTTTTATATTATCGCACATAAAAAGATGCATGAAACAGTTTAATATGATTTTTTGCATTTGATATTTTGATTATATTCCATCAAGTTTATAGATCTCAAATTCTTCCTTAGAAAAATCTCAAATTAGGTATTGGAAGATTTGCGATCATAACTATCAACTTGTCATGTTCTTGTATTGATATATTTTATCAAACACAAATTTCCATATAATTACTTAATGAGCATACCAAACTCAATCCTATCAACCTATACTTTTGATATGGCCCCTTCACATTTTTAATTCTAAATGGTCGGATTAGCCTAGATGCTTACAATCAATAAGGATAATATTAAGTAAAATAATAATAATTCCATCCATAAGTAATCAAAAAATTAAAGGGCCACACAAAAAATACATAGCCCACATTTTGTATAGCTGTATTAATTAGATATCATACTTATTTGTAAAGAAAAAAACAGATATTTTGCAAGATATAAATTAAATAGAAACTGGAGTACAACCCACATTCCAACTAAATCATTAAATGCATTGGGACATCCTCACATCTTATCCTCTTAATTCAATTCTATATCCAACTATTTGGAGCATTTAATGTAAAGAGGGTATTGGGCTAAGTGGCTCATCATCAAATGTGACCAACATTTATTTACTTTCGGTAGTATTGTTAGTGAGATTAATTATTTTATGAATTTTATTTTGTGTGTTGATCAATCCACAATCAATAACATAGTCTTATCTTTAAGTTAAGTTCGAATCATCAGAGATATAAATGAAATTCTAAGTTAAGAAAAGAAAAATTAAAAAAAATGAAAATTAATGAATTTGAGTTTAAATTATGTATAATGAAAAATAATGAACTTGTGAAATGAATTTGAGTGTACAATTTTATGAGATAGTATTATGAACTCTTATTTGGATAGAAATTAACAAGGTTTTGTCCTCCACATATCATATATACAGTGATCCACGCTCATATATATAATGTGGTGAATTTTATATATAATAGCATTATTTCAGTTGTTATTTTGCTTTTCATCCATATTGGAATTTAAAAAAAAAGGTTAATAATAAAAAAATCATACCCTTTATTCAAAATATCATTCTAATTAAAATTTTCACCATTGATCAATATAGCATAACTTTATACATATAAATATGTTTTAACCTCGATCAGCTTTGATTCTTTTGTTGGCGTGTTCATTTGCCTAGACACATCAATTGCCGCCTTATAATTTCAGATGTGTCAGATGGCGTTCCGTGCAGATGGACAAATCAACAAAACAAAATTTGAAAGCTGATGGATGTTAGAAAACATACGGTTATGTTATTTTGATAAATAATAAAAATTTAGGTTAAAATGACAATCAGAGTAAAAATTGTGATTTTTCTAAAAAAAAAGTATTTTAATTTCTTTAATATATTTTATTAGAAAAAAAAAAAAGTAAATGCCAAACATCACATCTTATAAGATTTGAAGAAAATTCATTAACATGAATATTGAAACTCGATCCATAGCATATATGTGTTGAAATATCCACCATAAATCGCCAGTTCAATGTTGATTAATAAATTATGTTACCCCTTTTCAGGACTCAGAAGAGATGTAATCTTTTGATTATTTAAAAATAAATTCTATAGTTTGGTTGAAAATTATGATTCCAGTTTCCAAACGATCTGATTGAGAATCAACTATTCGAATCTCCTCTGGTATCTTTCTTGATACTCTTACCACATGCAAAATAACTCATTTATTTAATTTTTACATAAAAATGTTCCATTATTTATAAAAAGTATATCAAAATCATTCAAAAATGGAAATTAAACGAGTATTCTAACAAAGACGATAGATATACATATCAATATTAAATTAAATGATGATTTATTTCTCAAAAAGGTATGCTCCAAATCCCAAGGATGACAGTCAATCGATTCATGGGATTTGGTCTGAGAAATATATCCACACAAATGGTATCTTTTATATAAAATATAGATCAATAAAAAAATATAAAATATATGGCTCATCATAAAGACGAATCGCAATCTCAAATACTTATAAAGTAATTGTGAAGAGGCAACATACCCAAAATTGCGACGAACTAGATACGTGTCAGCAATTCCGTATCAGAACAAAATCTATTTTCTTTTCATTTATTATATTGTCAATCTAATTTCTTTATTGTTATTATTTTATATTGTTCAATTTGGATAATAATTAGATTCATATATATTGTTATGAATATTGAGTGATTGTTGACGATCTCTAATTGTAATTCTCAAGTCTATTTTTTTTCTTTACTCATTATAAAATGAAGTTTCATATTAAATTAATCTATATTTCGAGTCTCTTGATTGCATCATCTATGAACTGATAGAATATTAGGATGGTCGAATGTAATGCACAATGATCGTGTATGAGATATATATGCATGAATATATTAGAAAGGACAAGTGTTAATTGGTAGCCAGATTTGTAGGCAACGATGGACATGAATCTTCATCGATTAATTGCATGATACGTTTGTAATAAGATCATCGAGGTTGGATGTTAGAAAATGAATCTATCCTACATGATGATGTTAGAGTGAGAATTAGTATTTATGTTAAATAGACATTCCATACGTTTAACACGAGAACAATATTAAAAATTTGATTTGTCTCGCATTATTGTACTGAATCGACATAACATTGAATTTTAACTATAAACATCTTACTTTTAAGTTAAGTTTTGGACATGAATTCCACCAAAAACTCAATTATGGAGATCTTATTATAATAGTATGTAAAGATGCCCAACCGGTTCGAAAAACCGTGAATCGGCCGGTTCAGACCGTGAACCGGCGGTTTGGCAAACCGGCGGTCCGGTTTCGGTTCCGAACCGGAATCGGGAACCGCCATAACACGGTTCGGTTTCAGTTTGGGGATTTAAAAACTGGCAAACCGGCGGTTTAACCGGCGGTTCCAACCGCCGGTTAAACCGCCGGTTTATGTAATTTTTTTTTTTTAAATTGTTGCCTTGGACACGTGTACGGCTCACGTTTAAACTAAACTAGCCGTTGCGGATCGACGGAGGAGATCAAATAGCCGTTGGAAACCGGCCGAACCGGAACCGAACCGGAACCGCCGGTTCGAACCGGCGGTTTGGAGCCAATTTGAATCGAGCGGCCGAGATCCGTTGAACGTTGGAGATGGACGGGTGAGATCAGCCGAACCGCCGGTTCAACCGAACCGGAGCGTGCCCAATTTTTTTTTTTTTTTTTTTTGAATTTTTGAGATCTATAAATAGGGGTTGAAATGGTGTATTTTTTCACACCAATTCTCAAGCTCTCTCTCTCAATTATCTTGCATTCTTGCTCACTTTAATATATCAAGTTTAAAAGCTCTCAAATTTCTTTTTTTAGTTCGTATTATCATCTACTTGTAGTGCTACTTCCACTTCGATTTCAATTAAGGATACGTAGGCAATTTCATTTTAAGTTTGAAATTTCAATTCCAAACTTAAAATGAAACTCAAGCTCTTTCATTTTTTTTATGCTCACTTTTGTAATTGTAATATATAGTATAAACTTTTGTAATAGATTAGAATCATTCAATCATAAATTAGATATAGACTATATAGTTCTAACTTGTAATAATTTTCCAAGTTATATTGACAAGTTTAATTGTAATATATACAAACATTTGTAATAGATTAGAATCATTAGATCATAGATTATATATAGTTCTAAGTGTTCCAAGTTCCAACTTGTAATAATTTTCCAAGTTATATTATATTGACAAGTTTATTGAAAAAGTTTGATCAATACAATTCTTAAATATATTTTTTATTCCGAATTGTATTTTCTCATGATATTTTATACTTCAAAACAAACATTAAAGTTTAAATTTGGATAATAGAATCATAAATTAAAAAAAACCCAAAAAAAAAAAAAAAAAAAAAGGAAAACCGAAAACCGCCGGTTCGAACCGGCCGAACCGTCCGGTTCCAGTTGAACCGGCGGTTTCAAACCGAAACCGAAACCTTTCCTTCCACGGTTCGGTTTCGGTTCCACCATTTCGGAACCGTCAAACCGGCGGTTCGAACCGAAACCGGAACCGGGAAACCGTTTGGGCATCTCTAATAGTATGATTAGGTAAAAGAATAATAATATGATTATTATTATTTAAAATATAATCATATGATTATTTAAAAGAAGGGATACATATACTTTGAGTTTCCTTTCCACTTCCTCCTAGCTACGAGGAACTAAACAAAACCTCAAATCCCACAGCCATGCCACGTTTTGCCTATTTTGGAAACCAGTAATCTTGTGAATATAAAAAAAAAAAAAATCAAATATAACAAATTATATATAATTGTTGCAAATTATATAATCGTTACCTAATAATTGGTTAATTATTCGCATTAAAGTTGTTCACAAAGTGGCTCTTCTAAGGACTCAAATGGGATGGGGAATATTGATATATGGATGGACCAAAAGTTTATATATAGAAAATTCATGATTTTTGAAATCTCTCATGCTGGATTATATATTTGGAAAAAAAAAAGATAATATTTATTATTTGAAGTAGCATGGTATTGTATTTACTATAATATTTGAGTATTAATAAGAAATACTTGCAAAATTTCTCATGTCGTCAACTACGTATAATTAATTAATCATAAATTAACGAATGGAAAATGCTATCCTAATTATCTAACTGTGATACATTCTCTCAGATCTATTATCAATTTTCATCATCCACCACCATTATCATTATTAATCATCATGAATCAATTTCTTCTTAAAATTAATTTTCAAATTAAAACAAAAACAAAAACAAAAACAAAAAATTTAAAAAACAGGAACACCTAAAGTAGACAGAAAAGTGGAACCAAAAGTGTGAATATTGTAGATAAAATTGAAACAAGCATGCATGCTCATTGCAAATAATGTCTGTTTTATGTCCCTTTTTTTGGGCCTCGTGCATTTCACCTTTTTTTTTTTTTTTTTTTCCAAAGCAAAAATTTCTAAAGAAAACAACTTACTACACTTTGAGATGTCCAACTTCAAGATTATTGTGGTTATATTGCTTTGATCGATCGAGTGGTGGAGTTCCAAGTGATTAAAAGTTGAAACTTTGTAACAAATTTAGCAACACCACTCAGAGATATTTTTTGTGATAGTTTTTCAATATTGAAATCGCAATGAGATGCATAATTTAGCGATATGCTACAATTGTTTAATAATCGTCAGCTTGACCAATTGTGTTCGCTGATAATAAATTATGTTTTTTCATATTTATCAATATCACATGTATTAAAATAGAGTTCGATTTAGATATATCGTCAAAAAAATTATTGAATTTTTCTGAATCACGTGAAAATGCACATAGCCCTTTAAGTCAGGTTGACCAAACTAATTGCTTATCACAATTATATAGGTGACTAATTGTTTAATCTTAGCATTATTATTATTATTATTATTATTATTATTATTGAGTTGATATAATATTGTATTAGAGCAAAAATACTAAGTTATTTAACCTAATAAACAATGTTGAATGTACAAACCTCAGCTGCCAGTATTTATTCAGTGTAGGTTACTAGAATTTTATGGAAGATGTCGTGTCAAGGAAAACAAGTGTTTCATTTAATGCTAAAAGTCGACATTTTGCCTGCCTAATCAATTGCATCCTTATTTCACACTTGACTTTTATTTTAAATTAAATAAATCGATGGTGAGTTTCTTGATGCTAAATAAATATTTTTGCTACTATTTTGACAATCTCATATAAGTTTTGTTTTACATGCAATTAATTTCTTGTTTTATGTTAAAATTTGCATATAGATAATTTATTCAGAGTTAATCAATTTAATTTTTGGATAAAGTTTGGCGGTGATTAATCAATATGCTATAATTAGAGGCGTGATAAAAAGATCTTCAATCAATTGGATCCATTTGGTCAATTTAATAATTAATTTATAATAATACCGTAGGATAAAATAATTCCGATGAGAATCTGAATTAGTGAGCTTTAAAGCTGCAGGAAATCGTAATCTGGGTTGGGTATTAATTTAAGAATTGGGCCAAAGGCCCAAGTGTAATCTTTTAGATTACTGAAATCATTATGGATCTAGCCCAAAATATTTTGGGCCTGTTTGGTGCACCCAAACCCAGATACAGTAATACAGACCCAAAAGAAATTGGCAGTCCACGAATCACGATTATAATGTCACAAGAAATTATAACAGTTATTACATTTATCAAATTTTCCAATACTATGTATAAATAATATGTTGAGGAATATAAAGAAGTTTTGCATTTTATATAAATAACTAGTGCATAGTGCATGCGATTCACGAATCATAATATCATGAAATTTTGAATAAATTAAAATAATTTTATACTTTAGTATTAAGTTTATTTAAGTGTAGTGATTTTTTTTAGCATCTTCTATAATGTTTACGAATTTATACACTCCTTAAAAATATTTGATAAACATTTAAACATATCTTACAAATTTAAGATTAAGAGGAACCTTCAAAAGTAGGGTGGTTCCATTATTTTCAAAAAAAGAATAAAAATAAATCTTATTTTCACAAATTCTTTTAAATTCAATCTTTATAATTACATACCTTGATTATTATTATTTATTTTTATTATCTGTAAGAAATTAATTATATTGTATCTAAATTTTTAAACAACTTATGATTTATAGAATAAGATATAACAATTATAAGTTAAAAAAAAAACAAAAATTCATATATATATATATATAATTAGAAAAAAATTGAACAGTGGAGCAAAGGTCGCAAACAAACATTACTTCCAGTCCTCCGCCTCCACCACGGCGGCGCAAGGTGGTGGAGATCTGATGGGAGGCCTCAAGTCACAGTGGCTGACGCTCTCTTTCACTTTAGCTCTTACTTCTCTCTCTGCTTCCACTGCCATCTCTCGTAATCTCCATTACACGCGCTCTTAATTTCTCTCTTCAAATGTCATTTATATCTCTGTAACTTCATACTTGTGTCTGCTGCAGTTTATTTGTGGAGAAGGAAATCGAAATCGATTCTTTCCGATGGGGAAGCGAGCCTCAAAATTCAGCAACTTGAAGCATCATTAAAAGGTGCCTTGCGAAATTGTGCTGCTGAAAGACAAGGCCGAATTAGGGCTCAAAAGGTTCTTCCCCCCCCCCCCCCCCCTCGATTTGATGAAAATGTTAATTTTAGAAATTGCAGACAAATAATGATTTGGTAATGTTGTCGGTTTAGGTTTGTAAGCATGTAATCCGGATATTATTATGCATTCTTAGAATTGTAGATGTATCCAACTGAGTGTGTATCTTTGTGTAGCCAAATGTGGATCACGGTATATGATATTGGTTCCTATTTCATGTAGTCATTGTATGACATTTGTGCTATATATTGGTTAATTATGTATAATGTGGAGAATTATGGTGTCTTGTATACAGAATTGCATTTTTGAATTGCATTTTTCGTTTCAGGATTTGAGAGAAGCATTGAGCGGGTCTAATTGCGGCAAGGTCGAATCTAGTTCATATCCTATGGCACCTATTGGAGTAGTACACTCATGCTTCTCTACACGGTAATCTGGTGAAGACAATTGGCACAAAACTTAACATAAAAGATTAAAGTGTCCTTGTAATTGACTCTGTGATCGACAATATTTGTTCTGTTTGTGATCTCCCATGACATAAAATAACAATCTAGATAAACTGTTTGCTGATTCATACGCATCTTTTGAAGAGTATAGTGGAATTTGTGCAGGAATGGAACCCCAAGACAGCCTTTACTTGTACCTCTTGCAAAAGCATCCTTGATATTTGATCCTGCTCGGGTTCCTCAAGCATCACTTGAGGGCCTTGAAGGGTATTCTCACTGCTGGATTATTTATGTGTTTCATCTAAATACAGATCTTGATAAGTTATGGAAACATCCATCACAGTCGAAATTTAAGGCCAAGGTCTGTGCTCTCATTTTTGGTTTTCCTTTTAAGTTTCTCGATCATAAGTAGCATTTTTTAAGGCAGTTGAATGCATGAATAGGTAAGGGTGCCAAGACTCAATGGGGAAAAAATTGGAGTCTTTGCTACCAGATCTCCTCATCGTCCATGCCCAATTGGATTAACTGTGGCAAAGGTATTATTGAGTTGTACAAAGTCAAAACTACACCTTTTACAGTGATTTTACTAAGGACTCAGTTTTGCATACTTGAAACAAGAGTATTCTTCCCCTTTTCTAGACAAAAAACCTATGAGATTCACCTTTTTTGGTCTTCTAGGTGGAGGCAGTACATGACCATAAGGTGCTGCTCTCTGGTGTGGATCTGGTTGATGGAACTGTAAGTGTCTAGCTATTAAACCACCAGTTGCTTTTGTTTAAGAAGTTTGTTTCTCGTTCGTTATATGTCTTCTGGATCTTCTAAGGAAGTGCATTTATATGTGAGCACAAGTAACACAACCTAGTACTTCAAATCTATTGCAGCCTGTCCTCGATATCAAGCCTTATTTGCCATACTGTGACAATGTTCAAGGAGCAATAGTTCCCGACTGGGTGAAGGTACTCTTTCTCAAAATCTATGACTTATTAGAAGTGCATTATCTGCCTTCGTTCAAAATTACCTTCACATATTTATGTTGCTTTGTGATTTATTTTCAAGGTAAGAAACAATTATTCCTCAGGTTAATACATCCCAACTCATGAAAATCTGTTAGTCTTCTTGTAATGCGAATAATTCACTCATCTATTCTTGTCATTCAAGTGTAACAGGAATCATGAATGCAATTAGATCGTGTGCAAGTTTATTTGATTTTCTCCCATCTCACAGGAGATTAACTTCAAAAGTGACATTCTTGACAGGGTTATAATGTGCTAACTATAGCTTCTGTTAACTTCTCTGAAGACTTTTCGTCCAGTCTTGCAGATTGTTGGTCACTGGTGGTAAGATCTCAAAACTAAATCCTTAGGACTAGGACCTTCGTTTCTTATGTGCTAATTATGCTCACTTGGTATTTTCACACTTTTTATTTGGAGGTTACTTTTTTCATTCTCATTTAGGAAATATTGTTCTAGCTCTGTCTGAAAAAATGAAAAAAATGCAAAATCTTTAAAATAAAGAAATTGCTGATTTATTTACTGTCCCACCGTAGTTTTATTTACCATTGAGGTTCATTAGATATTTCGCTTGCAAGATTTACCTGATATGATATTATTAGTTATATCTAGTCATCTTATCATGGATTGCACTAAACACTTATCATTTCATTGCAAATCTCAGAAATAAATGGGAACTCAGTTCTTTAACCTATCTTTCTTCTAGGAAAAGAAGTCGCTTTACTCTTCCCCAGATGAGTTCTGGACCTTGATAACGCAAGTGCTTTCATGGGACATAAGATCAGTATCTCAACGAAGCCGTCCTCACCAACCCCGGCTTAATACTGAATACGAAAGAAGTGATAACGATGAGGTTGAAAATGTAGTCGATGATGCTTCAAAGGTGGAAAGTTGTCAAGATGATGAATCTTTCGAAAATGGAGGTAATCTAGTTCCCTCTCAATCGAGCAATGTCGTTTATCACCTTATTTTGGAAGGCCTGGATGTTTCGTACAGAATTGATTCCAATGCGAATGTCCTCGTTGAGAAAGTTACCATTCCAATTACTTAACATGTTCTTGCTAGTTTCATTAGCTGATCAGAAAAGATAAAATTCACAGGGATTCATAATTTTCTCCTTTTTCTGTTTTTAAAAAAAAAAAATTAATTGTGCTTCTCATTGGCCAGGAGAATTTTGTATGCTGGCAATTTTAAAGGGAATTATTTTTTCCATGCCCTTAATTATAAGATCAATTTTAGAATCATGTGCAAGAGCAAATGTCTTGCCAGATAATAATTGAAGTGAAGAATTAATTTTTTGTTACATCTGGTGATTGAGATTCCCACTCAAATTTTAAGGTAGTAGGTGAGAGTTGTCCTAATAAGAACAAAAAGTGCTTCCCCCCCCCCCCCCCCTATATGTGCATGCTTATGTTTCATAAAGTATACAAAATGAAACATTGTTATTATAATATAAACCAAATCATATTGGTCCTCTTCCTCTCCTTTACATTTGTACAAATCGAATAAAACATCCACCAATTTGCTTTGTGTAGTCACATAATAGAGAAACAAAAATAGGTACCATTCATCATTTTCCTCATATTTGAAATTTGAAGTATATCTCACATTTTCTTAGGCTCAAATTTCACCAATTTCAGTTTAAAATTGGGATTTCAAGAAACTCAAATTTTATGTGGTTTCTCATAATATCATGAAATATCAAATTATGAATTAAAATGTGGTGTTTTTTTTTTTTTTTTGTTGTAATTTATCCTTGAAATTATCATGGTACTACACCATGTGATTGAGACCAACTTGTACTAAATTTTAAGGTAGTGTTGTAAATACATAATCTCGTATAATCATATAAATCCAGAACTCTATTTAGATAACACATAAAATATCCTCTATTTAAGTAACATTTCGAATTTAATTTTCATAACATATGCTTTCACATATATAATGTGACTCTTACTATATATACGAATGTATTAAAAAGGTTATATAATAAAAGATGTATCTACAACACAAGAATCTAACCATGCATGTGATTTTGAAGTGGTACTCTTACTCATGATGATTGAGAATACATCATTACTGATTTACACTGCATAGTGGGTCTCAGAAACCTGAATTTAATCAATTAATTAGTTAATAAATATTATTTATTTATTTATGAGAACCATATGGAACCTGAAAGTTGAACAAGTAGGCTATCTTTATAGATAACAAATTACCTTTAAAATATAGTTTGTTATAATGAAAGTAGGTTGGCAAAGAATATTACAAACTTTCTATCGCAAGGCAAAAAATTCTCAATTTAAAATTGTCTCATAAACAAATAATAACTTGCCAAGTAATAATATTACAGCGAAGCAAGCATCCAAGCTAAGACTACTAATTATTCACAACTCGAATAGCCTAATTTTCTTATATTTTGATTCTGTATTTTTTTTTTTAATATGATATTTTCATTCATGATGATGATTGAATGAAATAAATAAAATACTAAAAACATTATAAGTGACAATATCCTCGGTCCATTTTTCCACTCATAGCGACATCTGACAAAGATTGTACTAATAAATTTACCACTCCATCAATCTCTTTCTCAATAAATTTTGTTCTTTTTTTTTTTGTAGTTATTTATTTTCTTAAATAAATCAAGTATTAATCCATTCTTCCTTCTTTTACGATATTTTAATTTTATATTAATTATCAAATATTATTTACCTGCGTATATAATTTTTTTATATAACAATAATAAAATAATTAAAAAATTTTGAGAAATGCAGTTGACCGGTTAAACCGTTGTGCACGTGCAGGTATTTTGGTAATTTCCATAGACTCGAAACCCAATCTTATAACCCAAACCCCCACTACAACGCAAACAAAAACACATCTTTTTCAAAACACCAAAATACTGTTCGCCGGTTATCCCCGCCACCACCACCGCCGCCGCCGCCGGAGGCCAGCTTCCCTACATTTACAAAGAATATAATCGTAAATTAATCTCCCGAATGGAGTCTCCAGGAACGCCGAGCCGGACCTCCGGGTCGGCTCGGTCGTCTGTGATCGATTCCATACGCGGCTGCACGATTTCCGGCGTTCGAATCCCCAAGGAGGAGCTGAAGAAGAAGATCACGATTCCAGAGTATCTCAGGCTCGCCATGATGGAGGCGATCCGAGCCAAGGACGTCGGAGCCCTCGCTGTGGTTCAGTTGTACGAGGCGGCTCATATTCTAGGAGCCGAGCGGGCCGAGCCGCCTGAGTGTCCGTTGGTTGTGTTTATCAATTCTAAGAGCGGTGGCCGCCACGGGCCCGAACTCAAGGCCCGACTCCAGGAACTCATTAGCGAAGAACAGGTACTCCTCACCTGCATTATACGTATGCGCATAATTTACATGTTTATGCACTGCAATTGTTTGCATTAATGCGCATATATGTGTTTTTGCATGTGCGATGTGAAAATGCAAATAGGTCCAGTTTGAAGATTATAAATTTAATAAGAGATTAGTCAGTGTGACTTTGTACTGCCAGCCATTGAATATCCACTTTTGGATGGATAAGTGAATATGTTTTCTTTGTTGAATATATAGGATTCCTGCATGTATGTTGTAAAACATTGGCGGTTCCAAGTCCTCTGCAACCAAAATTGGTGGTGTAATCCTTCTCTTTTTCCTCTTAAATGCTCAGGTTTTTGATCTTTCAGCTGTGAAGCCTCATGAATTTGTTCAGTATGGATTGTCTTGCTTGGAAAAGTTTTCTTGTCTTGGAGACAGCTGTGCAAAAGAGGTCCGTGACAAACTCAGAATCACGGTATGTTTCTTATGCTGTCTCTTAGATATTCAATAGATTATTACCTACCCTTAATACAATAGCGTCTTTGATTGTTGTTCCTGTGTTCAATAACTTAGAATCGTGGTATATTTCTTTTCTGTCTCTTTGTTATTCTATAGATTATTACCTACCCTTAATACACCTGCATATTTCATTGTTGTTCTTATGTTCAATATACACAGAAAACTTTAATGTGTGTGTTGTTTGACAGGTGGCAGGAGGTGATGGTACCGTTGGCTGGGTCCTTGGCTGCCTTGGAGAGCTTAACCAACAGCTCAGATTGCCAATTCCTCCAACTGGAATTATTCCACTTGGTACAGGAAATGACTTATCAAGGAGTTTTGGTTGGGTAATCTTTCATCAGCATCAACTTGGCTTTTCTTTCTGTCTAGATTGCATTGAATACATCCTCTAAATCTTCTTTCAGGGTGGCTCATTCCCTTTTAATTGGAAATCAGCCATTAAAAGAACTCTAGACAAGGTTGCCCATGGTCCTGTTGCTCGTCTGGACAGGTGAGGTTTTAGTGTGTACCATGTGTGTACATCCCTTGAGGGTGATTTTCCAGCTCATTATGCTTCTGTAACTGGAAATCTATCATATTGTTACAATATCCCACATCGGTTCCACATGAAAGTGTGGAAGGGTATATAAGTAGGAGTCAACACTTTACCTTTGACCATGGTTTTGGGTAAGTTGGGGCTCCCTTGCTTATATTCCTAAAACATATTTTGAGTCTAACAGTTCTTTTTCCCCCACTCTTCAGTGCCAATAATCCTTTGAATATATATTTTTCTGACAGAACTATAATAGAAAGATAAAAGGAAGATATTTGAGTTCATTTTAGGTGCATATTTGACAAGAAGTCTTGTGAACATTGTTGATTATGAACAGATGCAAAATGTGTGAGAATCTTAAGGCTGCTCATGAAAATTGCATGTCCCATCTTGTTGGGCTTAAATCTACAATAATGAGATATGTGCTGACCAGTGGAGTTCTTTCAATCTAAGAATTCAATGAACTGAGTTCTTTCTTTTTCTTTTTTTTTTTTAAATTTTTTTAAAGGAGATAAATCGAGTTCTTAAAGACTGCTATTTATGTCCCAATATCAAGTGGTGATAATTTTGTTATCTTAAAATTTTCTGTACATCTGAAGATGTTGAGCACTGGAGCTATAATTTCTTTTTCTTTGATTTATACACCTATAGTTTTATCTATATCCAATTTGGCGGATGTCTGATTTTGCTGATTCGTGAGTGTTATTTATCTATATATAGAATGTTTATTTTCTGTGGAAATTTTTTGTCATAGTCATTGTATTCTGGCTCTTTTGTTTTGTTTGGAGCAATACTGCCCTAACAGTTAATGAAATACACCTTTAATGTGTAGTTGGAATATTTTGATATCAATGCCAGCTGGTGAAGAGTTAGATATACCTTATTCTCTCAAGCAAACAGAAGAAACTCCTCTTGATCAGGTTTGTTGCTGAAGTTTGTTTTCATTTTGGTTAATTCAGTTTTCATTTGTAACCAGTAATGTTTACGAAACTTGTCGATAACAAACTTTCAGTCTGTTTCTATTATTTTGGTTGCTTGCTCACTCCTTTGCAAGTCCTGGCTGTTGATGCATAAGCATAACGTAAAAGTTACTCTCATAATGAATGAGTAGTAGTGTCAATGTCTCCAATCTTTATTTTTTCTTTGTTTTGCTGAAGTTCAAAATGTAATAATCTCTATGGTACAGGATACCGTATGCAGGATAATACGTCGGTTTTTTTGAATGAAATGAACTTTAAGAGTATATGAATTACAAAAGTCAGAAAGTCTTTTTTATTGTTAAGCGAGGCTAATATACTATGTCTAACCATAGTTAAGAACCACCATGGGCATTTTGCAGGTTCTAATAGTTGTAAAATCCTTTATTTTAGTTTCAGCGTCAGCCTAATATTAATGAGGTTTTAATTTATTTTGTTCACTATACTACTGGTTAAAGATAATAGACATGTCTTATTTTAAATTTTTTATCTTCATTTATGAACTTAAACTCATTGATAATGCAGGAACTGGAAGTTGAAGGGGAATTGCCAGAGAAGGTTTCCTGCTATCAAGGAGTCTTTTATAACTATTTCAGCATAGGTCTGCATTTGTATTTTAGTTTTTCTCTTTGGCTATGTTCATAATGTCAGCTTGTAAAATGTTATTATGTTAACTTGATGCAGGGATGGATGCCCAAGTCGCTTATGGTTTCCACCATTTACGCAATGAGAAACCGTACCTTGCTCAAGGTCCTATTGCAAACAAGGTGCAAAATGTCATTCCCATCTAAAAGATCACTTTTCAAACATAGCTTCATCTACTTAGCATTCATTCTAGAAGCAACAAACATACATTTCAGAAAAGAAGGCTAGGCATTATTATCAGGATCCCATATGGTGGAAGAAATCATTCTTTTATAGACCTTCATTAAAGCTTCTTACCAGTACTTAGAAGATTCTAAACTGTAGGATGTAGGAATCTTATATTTGAAGCAGACATGATTCTGAAGCTTCAGATAAGATGTAATGTTTCCTTCGAGCTTAGCATACATACATACATATGTATATATGTATATATATATATATATATATATATATATATATATATATATATATATATATATATATATATATTTCTTAGTAGATTACAATTATGGAAAAAGGGCTGATTTCCTTACCCAAAGACTTGCCCCTATAAGACTTTTGAGGTCATATATTCAGACCTGTGCTGAACTCAAACCTAAAACCAGCAGGTTAGACCTGGTTTACTCTTTTCTAATTTTAGAAAATATAAAAATATTTTCTTGAAGAATACTGCTAAAACTTTTTAAAGTTTATATATTTTCAATGTTATATGATGTAATAAAAAAAATATATATAAAAATTTAAACTTGGTGGATCTGATCTGGTTTGGTTGAAAAATAAAACATGTTCCCATTTTATAATTTTTATGCCCACCCAGGGGGACTGGACATGCCACCCCGATTAGGATTCGTAATCCTATAATATCTGAAGCACTAGATTTGAGGCCGTGTAGAAAATGATGGTTTCCTATTTAACTTTGTTTCTTGAGATCCTGTGTCTAGTACCAATAGATCTTTGTTTAATGGGGCTGATGTGTAGTAGCAAAACCTCTTCTACTAGTGGTAAAGTTCCCATTTTGGAAATAAAGGAGTATGAGGTTGGATGATCTGCTTTGAAAAATTGAATATTTAATTGATTTTTCCGTTGAGCAAGTTATATTGAATCCTTTATTTCATTATTGAGAGATGAATATTTAGTTGTTGTTTTTTGCTCTCTGCTTTAGTGCAATTATCTCTCTATTCCATGCAAAGGTCATATATATTCTCTAGAGTTAGTTATGATCATTTTCTACTAAATAGTTTCCATTCTGAAGGCTCTACACTGTGTGTCTTTGGTGCAGTTAATTTATTCTGGTTACAGTTGCAAGCAAGGGTGGTTCTTCACACCATGCAGCAGTGACCCTGGTTTAAGGTCAGCATTTTGTACAACAATTACTTGATAAAATACCTATTGAGAAGCATGCCAAATTGTATCTCTTTCTGTCATTGATATTACGTTTGATACTAGTTATAACAACCTAGCCAAGTATTTTTGTCGTTTGTAAACTGATGTCTGAGTCTTGCTAATTGCTTATGAAGTTTCTTTTATATCTGGCATGTTCGAAATTCCAACATCTCTTGAAATATATAGTTTGTATCACATTTTAACAAATTCATTTCTGCAGTTGATATTTTAGATCTTAGAACTATGGTTTCATTGTGAAATGCTTGTATTTTAAAAAATTCTGTAAATAAGCAACTGTATGCTGGTTATTTCGATATGCTTTCTGCTCATATTAATTTTTGGATGGTTTCTTAAGTTTGTTCCTTACCATTTATTTTCTTAATCATCTTTTATGACAATTTCTTTTTTAACTATTCTGCTTTTATCACTCTCTTGTGGAACACCGAATGCTATTAATTTTTCCTTCAGTTTACTTAAATTTTTCATTTTTGGAGTTATTAACAAATAAAATTAAGAAAATCTCAAAACACAATAGTACTTGGTCCTTACAAATCATACATGTTAACATGCAGGAGTTTGAAGAATATCTTGAGGATATACGCTAAGAAGGTCAACTGTTCAGAGTGGGAGCAAATCCCTGTTCCTTCAAGGTCCACTTAATTTGCTTAGATTATTCATCTAGACACCATGGATCATTCACTTATGCTTTTGACGGTTTTTGCTTTCATTAACCGGATTTCCATGGATTTTCCAGTGTGAGATCTATCGTTGCTCTAAATCTTCCTAGCTATGGAAGTGGTAGGAATCCATGGGGCAATCTGAAGCCAGAATATTTAGAGAAGGTATGGAGATTGTACTCACCTAATAATTGTTCTAAACTACATGGTTGCTCCTATTTTTCATTTCCACCTGTTTATCTCCCTAAATCTACAGAGAGGATTCGTTGAGGCCCATGCTGATGATGGTTTACTAGAAGTTTTCGGGTTCAAACAAGGATGGCATGCTTCAATGGTCATGGTCGAATTGATCTCCGCAAAACACATAACCCAGGTAGCGTGAGCTTCCTTCTGTAATACATGGATTCATTAGCTTTTATCAACATATATCAGCTACTAAAGATGATGATAGTCATAGTATGAATGCACTCTTTTTTCCTCAGGCTTCAGCTATTCGGTTTGAGCTTAGAGGAGGAGAA
This sequence comes from Scutellaria galericulata, assembly GCA_946896805.1. Lineage (NCBI taxonomy): Eukaryota > Viridiplantae > Streptophyta > Magnoliopsida > Lamiales > Lamiaceae > Scutellaria > Scutellaria galericulata. The sequence goes on from OX335790.1 coordinate 18,955,936, forward strand.
TGGACGGAGGGATATATGCAGATGGATGGAGAACCATGGAAACAACCCATGAACAAAGATTACTCAACCTATGTGGAAATTAAACGCGTACAACATCAATCTATTATGGTGAAGGGTGAATAAAATCGACTCCCTTCTCTTCGTGTTGTTGCTCGTGCTTTCGATAATTCTTTATCTTGATGGGGCAGACATCAAGCCATTGTTGTACAGTTCTCTCTATTAATCATGTATCTATTCCATTGTTTAGATCGAAGGTTTTTACAACTGGTTTTAGATTTCCATTTCACAAGCAAATGTATTCTGGGAAATTAAGATTAAATGAATGAAGAACTGGTTTTTGTGCAGCATCATCTATTAAAACACTCTATATTGTTTTTGTTTTTATTTTTATTAAATAGTTGATTGATATCATTGTATATTGTCAGCATTCTTTTTTTTGATAAAATGATATTGTATACACAAATGTTACACGATTTACTCTATATGTGATAAGTCTCCATCGGTTTAATATATAATAAGGATTATTGCAATTCTAATTTGATTTAATGATAAGTATCTAATATATCTGATAGGTGGATGGTCTAATCAAAGATCCAAGGCACAATCCATGCATTACACTATATTGGATAATAATCCTTCAACAATTACATATAAATAATTTTATTATCTATTACTTTGAGGTAATATTTTTTTTTTAAAAAAATTCTCACTTGTTTGATCAAATATGATATGTTGGAAAATAAAATAATATATATATATATATATATATATATATATATATATGTATAAGAAGATAATAATGGTCTATGGAATAAGATAGTAGAAGATGAGGCTAAGAAAGAAAAATACAAATGCCTTTTTCGTGTGCTTAATCATGTATGCTTTGCTTTCTCTTTATCTTATCAAAATGTCTGGATAAAAAAATATACAATATGATATAGAAGATCACACTTAATATGTAATGAAATTTATTTAATTTGATGCAATAAATGACTGACATTTTAATAAAATAAAAACGTCATTCCTAAGCTTAAAGTAGAAAACCCAAATATTTTCTCTTCATTCTTATATTCAAGATATATAACATTTAAAAAGAAAAAATCTATATAGTAGAATAAAGATGACAATTCCTTACATTTCTTTGAAGAAAAAGTTACTAATTTGGAAGCATTAAATTTCGATGCCAATATAAAGAAAAGGACAAATAAGCATAATAAGCCAAGCAGCTTAAAAGCTTTGTGCATAAAAGAAATACCAAAAGTTAACTCTGAAATGACTTAAAAGAAAAATCATACACATATATAATATTTTCAAATAATTGTACCTCTGCTGCGGTGTCGTTTTAAGCACTAACTTGTTGCGTGTTATATCGTGAAACAACAACTCTTTTTTCTCTTCTGTTTTTTTATTTTGCCTTAATCAATAAATATATTGAAGAAAATCAATCATAATTGTCTTCGATCATAGTTGAAGATTAGGCAGTGTTGATCGTTCTTAAATTAATTAGATAGAAATCGAGTTATTATTAAAAAGAAAAAATAACATTCATAATTTTCTTTTCTTTAACATTTGCCTTTTATGTATTTTTCAATTTTATATTTTCTGTTATTAATATATGCAATAATAACACATACTTATTAGTTATTATGTAAACTGATAAAAAGAAATAAAGAATCAAATACGAAAATAAATAAAGAACGAAACTCTTTTATAAATGGGGTCATATGTTATGTCCTTATGCCCTTTACAGTTCATTATCCAATAAAAAAAATGGAATATATTTCTATTTTTTTTAATTTTTAAGAATTTTTTTTGTTAAGTTTACATATTTATATTATTATAAAAATTTCAATTAACTCAGTCATTGAATTAGTTAGACCAATAATTATATATATATATATATATATATATATATATATATATATATATATGTATAGTACACACATACACGCAAGCAGACGGAGGGTCATATTGATAGCAGATATATATTTATACAAATAATAAATACAAAATTTAATAAAATTCAAACAAAAATAATTTCATAAGAAAATAATTTCAGTGGATAAAATTGAAATGAAAGTTTGTAACCCCAATTTATGCAAAAGCCTTCTATTTATGGAGTTGTGATACAAGATTTTTTGAGGAAATTTTCTAGTACAAGACAATGCAAGGAATTCTGACAAGATTCTAAAGAAAATTGAGAACTATATTAATCATTCGGATTTGGGATGAACAAAATCTTTATCTTTGTTTATTATCAGATGTTAGAGAATTTTGCAAATGTTTTCTTATCTTTACCCCATTTATTTTGCAACTCCCAAAAAATACATATTTTTTCTACAATCTCTAATGTGATGATTATATATTAACTATAATCGTACCCTATAAAATCTTAAAATAAATATAAAATTATCAAAATCCACATTTTTTTTCTTTCAAATTCACTTAAATCTCAAACCCAGACTTGCAAAATCCATACACACCCTAGTCCAAACACAAGATTTTGAGACAAGGAAGATCAAGGTCTTCGCACGAGTGGTGATTCTTGTTATGAAGTCATGTTTCTAATAACATATGAAGTGTAATAGAAAATTTTATATATAATGATTATGCTGATAAATTTTGAATTTATTAGTAAAGTATATACCTGATTATATAATCTTCATTAAATATAAAATTTAGTACATATACATAGGACTATTAGAACAAATAAAATTAAATACACCATCTATCTCAAAACACATAAAAGAAAAAAAAAATCGAAGTTGTTAGATTGTCTTTCTAGAAATGCTCAATTACAATCTCTCTCTTTTTCCCTCTTCTATAAAAGCCCTATCCTGAGCACAACCATCCACTCAACTACTCCACCACCACTCCGCCGCGTCGCCACCGCCCTCACCGTGCCACACACTAAAAACAATAAAAAAATAAAAGAAAAATTCATATCATATACAAATTTTACTCTCCATACATTCTTATACACACACACACACACTACAAAAGGAAATGGGTTCAGATTGGGAATCAGCGGCAGCGCCGCCACCAACGGCGGCACATCGATCGGAATGGCACTCGCCGGTGCCGTACCTATTCGGGGGACTGGCAGCCATGCTGGGGCTCATTGCTTTTGCTCTAGTGATACTGGCATGCTCTTACTTGAAGTTCGCCGGAGAAAACAGAGAGGTGGAAGCAGAGGAGGAAGACGGCGGCGCTAGGGCGGCAGCAGCGGTGGCGGAAGACAAGTACGTGGTGATCATGGCTGGCCAATATAAGCCAACTTTCTTGGCAACTCCCATCTCCACTATACCTTCATCTTTTGGGACTAAAAGCTCTGTTAATAATACTCTGCCATTAGAGGAACATCATCAAGAGAAAAGGCTCGAAAATAGTGGAAATGTAGAGATTCAAATGGGAAATATTTAGCGATAATACAATTAATTTTCTTCATATTGTAACGATTATTATTTATATTATTTAATAAGCAAGCAAATTGATTGGAATATACTTATGCTCTAATATTTCATGAGTATTAATATCAATTTGCTATCTGAATTATTGTTTTTTTTTTTTTTCAATAGGTGTCTAAATTTAAAAGTATTTTCGATCATCATTCTTTTCTAAATTTTCCGATTGTTATCCCGAACTCAATTTTTAACATATTTTCCGGCCAAAATTCGTTGGAAAACTCTAAAACGCAATTCACCTCTAAATATCAATAAAAAATGCATGATCAATATGTCAAAATGAACATTTTTTGAAGCCAATTATAACCCAAGTTGATTTCACTATTCCCATTCGATCCCAAATGAAAAAAAAAATTCTAAGATTTTGAAAGATTTTTGCTCGATTCAAGTTTAAATCGAATGAGAATCGTTAGATTCACTTAGAGTTATAATTTGGTTTTAAAAATGCAACATTTTGACGTATGATCAAAAGTAATAGTGGAATTGTGATCCTACCACTATCTTATATATCAAGAGAATTAGTCATATTCTACACCAGACCATGACTGATTATGGGGTGATGCTAAAATTACTAATTAGATTCAATGCTTGCTATATTCCAACACCACCATTGAATCAACACTATTTGAACCAAACCTAATAGTGGTTGACATAAACATTGATATATTTTCAACTACAACAATATAGAGTTTTGCAACTATATAGGTATGAGAAGTAGTGACTACAAACTATTTAATTTTGTGTGACTGCTACAACATTTTTCTTGATTATCTTTTGAGATCGTTAATAATATGGTCGCAAATAACATTTTTCGTAGTTCTAAAATTAAGATATATTTATTGGATAAACCCTACCTTAAAAAAAAAAAATTACACTAGACGGACCTCATATACAGCAAGTTTGGTCAAGCCCAAGTGAGACATGTACAACGACGGACGCACACAGGGCCGGGGGCACTGGGCCCCCTGAGATTTTTAAAAATTATTAGGGGTATTTTTGTCATTTTACAATTTTTATTAAAAAAAAATTATTATTATGCAGCAGGCAGCGGACCTAAACACTCAGCAGTCTTCCAGAATTTTATTTTCTCCTCCATCTTTTACCCCTAATTTCCCCCCTTTCTCTCACACACAAAAATTTTAATTTCATTTTTTTCAATTGCTTCTCCATAAAATTTCAAGGTAAAGTGTTCTATTTATATTATTTGTTTGCTTTATCTTTTTTTTCATTATTATTGTTGATTTATTATGCCTTATGTTATCTTATGCTCAACCGAGATGCTCCATAAATGAAAACGAGATTATAATCGACAATAACATGATGTTCTTGGTTTAGAATGATTTATTTTGTTTTTATTATTTTATATCTCAATAGTTGATATTACCGGTCATCACTGCCACAGTAGAAAAAGTTTTTTGGGCAATGAAGATCATTAAGAGTTCTCTTCGCAATAGAATGAATGATACACTGTTGAATGATTGTTTAGTTGCATACATTGAAAAAGATGTATTTAGAAATGTTAGTAATAAAACTATTATGCAACGATTTCAGAATATGAAAAATAGAAGAGAAATGTTGTAATACATTAATTTTATCGAGATTGCGATATATATATATATATATATATATATATATATATATATATATATATATATATATATATATATATATGCTCTTTCTCTAATACTATTGTATTTTTTTTATTAATTGACTTGAGCCTCCTGAGCCGAAATCCCGGGTCTGTCACTGAACATGTAGATCTGTTTTAGTCAAATATAACGTCAAAACGTACTTTATTGATTAGTACCATACTATATAAATACATATGGATCATATGTGGAAGAATGGATGATATTTTATGGTCAAGTTTTAGTTGAAGAAGAAAGAGTCATGATCACCTTTTGTTAGGAAACTTGCTTAAACATGAACACCTTGCTCCAACACGCCATTATTTATAAAAGCTATTACAGCAACATCCAATATTATTACATTATATATATATATATATATATGTGTATGTATATACATAATAGTGTCAAATGTCCCTTCAATCATGCACATCTAAGAGCTACCATTTATGTTCGTTTTGGTCTTTAATTAACACCCTAACATGAATTGTTCAAAGTTGCATGCACTAAATAATATAGATGATTGATATTCAAATCATCTTTAAAATGAGTCATTATTAAAAAAAAAAAAAAAACCAGTATTATGGACTGAATATGTGCATGTATATATCAACCACTCGTTCACAAGATATATGGTTATTTGAATAGTTTGTGATACAATTTCCACAATTCATCATAATTTGCTATATGGTCAAATTTTAAGTATCTTTACCACAATAAAATAAATGGATAAAATTCTTATTGAATCTAATTAAGAATAGATTGAATACAACGTGACATGACTGTATAATTAATGTACTCTATTAGCAACTACTATTCATTGCAAAAAATAATTAACCCAAATTGCTAGTAAAATCAATTGTACTCAATTATATATCATTCAAAAAAAATTAATTTCTCGTTTAACGTGGGACATTATGTTTAAATATTGCTCTAAAAAGGTATGAAAATAACAAGTCCTTTATATGTCATAAAGTTGATTAATACTTTTGGCTACATATGGAGACAACAAACTGATTATTGAGGCAGCATCCAATGGTTGGGATCTTTCGATGCAGATTAATTAAATGATTGTTTTTATTTTAATGGTATAACTGTAATTATTATATGTCATGTATATGTACCATAATTACATTATCACACAATGCATGAGACATATTGATACTATTGACGTATTATAAAAACATGTAATAAAGAATCCGAATTACTACTGCATATCACATTTATTAAAACTAATAATTATACATAAACACATGACATTTCAATGAAATAAAGTAAGATGTAATGTCTCTAAAAAGACATTTTATATGGATGAGAATGAGCACGTATACTCGTACACCACTATCTATCTATTAGATTCTCTATTATTGTGTTCTTCCTTTTCGATTTCTTTTCGGGTTTCACTTTCTTGTTTTATGATATATGTAATAGAATCTTTTAAATAATCAATCATAGACAAAAATAAATAAATAAATAAAATTGGAAAGACTGTTTTATGTATCAAATTTTATGAGACGGAAGGGCACCCAATTCATTTCATGTTTTTATTAAGTTAAAACAGATCATTTATATTTGAATCTTCCAAATGGAATTTTGTCTCACAAAAAAATCAGATCAATTGGCTAGTTCAAGAGGTTCGATGGTCAATTCGATTTCTTTGACTTGAAAAAAAGAAAAGAAAAAGTCCCACCGGATATGCTCGTTTGACAAGTTGAGTTTTCGCTTTTCGTAATGGGTGAGGCTATTTACACCCTAAAATAACCTTTCAATTATTAAAAAAAAAAAAAGGGTGTGTTGAGTATTCTTCTTTTTTAGGTGGATAGTCTCACCATTTTATAATTCTTCATTTAAAAAAATGTTCAAACCATAAAAAAGAAATCTTGTTTCTATAATTTTTTTTTTTTTTGGCCAATAAAAAAATTTCATATTCTCCATATGAATAAGATAAAATCAGGCCAGTCGATCACAGACTCGCAATCATAATTTAATTCAGTGGGCTTGGCCCATTAAAGGTCCAGTAAAAGAAAAAATGGGCCACAACTCCAGGCTCAATTATGTTAGAGCAGTTAATAGGCAGGCCCATTAGACTTGGTTTCGATCCTATTAAACTCCATGTTCAAGTGAGGGACATAGAATCGCACATGCAACACGTATATTTTTACATTAAAATTATTTAGTTATATTTATTTGCATTATATAAGTAGATATATATATACATTAGGGACTCATTAGCAAAACCAATCTAACATTGCCCCAATTATTGAGATCACATCAAAGCAGTACTATTTAGTAACTTTAGTTATTTAATTAATCAATGGTGTTGGCCAATGTAATTGAATGCTGTTTGGTTTAGGAAACATTTTCAGATTCCTCACTATAATGACTCTTATCATCATTTCTTAGCATCCTTTTAAACAATCTTAAAAACTTTAAACAAAATTATGCATGTGTAATTTCATATTTTATATTTTTTTGCTAAAGTGAGCGAGGATTTATATTCTGATATTTCATTTAATACATATATATTTCAAAATAATCACATCATGTCAAGTGTATCAAATAACATTACTAATTACTACATGACGTGCATTACATGGAATGTAACACTAAATAAAACACCAAATGTAACAGATCGATGATTCTAACTGTAATGCACCGCCACCCCACCCCACCCCTACCAAACTCAACCATGGAAAGTGTAAAAGAAACACACATTTTAGGAGAAAAGGAAAGAGAGTGAGTCTTCTCACTTGGCTTATGTAACAAGAAAAATCAAAAGTATGTGTCATCACCTTTGCTTATCCCCCAAAGCACCCAACCAAACCACTTATTTTTATCTCCAACTTCATTTTCCACTATTAACACCACCTTTTCTTTTTCTTTATTTGTTGCTTGTTACATAAGAATATTCGAGAGCTCGTAGGTGGTCTCACTCCAATCCTTGTCCTATATTTGAAGGGCTCATGTGCTTTCATCGTGGATAGGATCCCAATAAACTCCAAACAAATTGAGAAAAAATATCTCTTGCCCTCTTTCCACAAACACTCAATTTATATAATCATGTTTTCCTCATTGCCTTCTAAAATTCTCATAGGCATCCCTCTTGACGTTGATGAAAGCAAAGAGCTTCTTTGTTGGGCTATCGACGTTCTTGCTCGTCCCGGTGACACCATCGTTGCATTGCATGTAATCGGTTAGTGGCTCATTACAAATTAAAACGGAATTCATATGAAACCTAATGTTGGGTTCTGTTCGTTACACGATAAATATTTTCTTGATTTAGTACTTATAACAATGCATTGATTCTATGAAATAGGGGCAATGCCAAATTATAAGAATAGCATGGATGGAAGAAAAGAGGATGGCATGACGAGACAAACAGCTAGAAAGCAACAGAAACAAATTCGTCAAGCAAAATCATTTGTTATATCCACTATGGGAGAACTTTTTAGGACTTGTCAATCTAATGAGGCAAGAAATTTTTATAATTTGGCAAAAATGTGAATATTTTCTTAATTTCTTTTCAAGGTTTATTAGGAGTTGTTTTCAATTTATCATCAATTTAAGTGCAATTTCTTTTTGATATTTAACTACATAATTCCATAAAAAATCAGGCTATTCTATCTACATCATGTCATCAACTCATACCATATAAATTCAGGTGTTCCACTTCCATTTAACTGCCAAAATCAGAAAGGTGGTATATTTAAAAAATTATTTCTCACGACTAGAAGATGGCCATGACATTGTTTGACATTTTATTTTGTGGGTATACCAAAAAAAAAAAAAAACAACCTCAAGTATAATCATTTATTAACTTTGCAACCAAAATATATTCAATTTCCGATCACTTTTCCAGATCAAAATAAAAAATTCGTTCTCTAATTGAGTTTGAATCGAATGAAAATTAGAAAACTGATTTGGGACTTTCATTGGTAAATTTTAGATTTAAGGTGTTTTGACATATATTTCATATATTTTCGCTAAAAAAATCGGAACATCAAATTCATTTAGGCTGGAAACGTAATATTCAGAAAACTAGTTTAAATTGCAAAGTGCAAAAAAAGATATTATTTCAGGTTATTTTTTTTATTTAACCCCGAATATGAAAAAATTAAGTTATATATAACTAGAAATTTTTTTTTTCTTTCACAATTGATTAAATTTACCATGAATTTACAGGTGAATATGGAGGCTAGAGTTGGATTGAGCTCAAGCCCTGGCAAAGGAGTAATAGAGGAAGCTAAAAACATGTCTGCAGATTATCTCATTATCGGTAGAAAAAGAAATCACAGATCTAACAGGTCAGAAAACAACAACTACTACACATTCATACAAATATTATGGACCAAAATCAATTTCAATGATTTACTCTTTGATCAACTAGATTAATGCCATCTATTTCAAGTTACTGCTGCAAGAATGTCCCAGAAGGTTGTTCTTTAGTCCTCGTTCGACGAACACAAGACTTTACAACCAACTCATTACTCGTCCGAGGTCAATATATTAACTCTTATCATTTAAAAAAAAAAAGAGTCATGTTTCTATACATGCATTTAACATGACAGATTGTTTGTGATATTCTTGTGTACATGTAGATTTCGAGCATCAATCAAACAGCAGTTGGTCTGAGAAGAATTCATACACTGAAAACTCACCAAAAACAGTGTTGGATATTTGCCAGGAAGATTCTTCCAACAGCAATGCAAGTGATGAAGAAAGCTGTGAAGAATCATGCAGTACCAATAAAGTTGTGATTTTGAAGAAGCCCAGATCACCATTTCAACTAATTTCCTCATTTTTGAACCCTATTAATTGGAGCATGAGAAAGAAAAATGATGCATTGTTTATTAAAGACAAGGAGCAGCCTTTGTTGAGGTGCTTTACATTTCAAGAAATTGCAAAAGCTACAAACAATTTCCACCCAGGTATGCATATATCCGTCTTTTTCGTCCCGTCTACCGATTTTGGTCTTATAAATATCACGATTTTCAGTTTAGTCTCACAATTTAAGAATTTGCTTGATCTCAGTCGAATTTGACACGTGTCGCCACGTCAATTTTAGGTCACTGAAAAGCCCTAATTCAGAAAAATTGGATTGAAGTCGGATAGATTTTTAAATTGTGGGATTAAATTGAAAATCTTGACAATTATGGAACCAAGCTAGAAGACACTATATTATGAAACGAAAAATTATTTTAGCCCTCTTTAACTATACATGCACGTTTTTATTCAAGAAATTATACATTCCAAATTATGATATTGGTGATTTTGATGCAGAAAATATGGTGGGACAAGGAGGGTATTCAGAGGTATACAAAGGAGAAAGTGGTAAAGAGTGCAAAATAGCAGTGAAGCGTTTGGCTAAGGACAATACCAATCCAAACAAGGAAAAAGAATTTCTCATGGAATTGGGAATAATTGGACATGTCAATCATCCAAACACTGCTAAATTAATTGGCTATTGCATTGAAAATGGGCTCTATCTCATTTTCAAGCTCTATCCCAATGGAACTCTCTCATCTGCTTTGCATGGTAATTCTTGAAATTTTTACTCATGATCAATATAAATTCAATTTACTTGGATATTTAGGATCAAGAAAAGACTAATAAATTTCGTGTGTCAGGTCAAACCAACAAGGCCCTTGATTGGCCTACAAGATACAGAATCGTATTGGGGATCGCAAGGGGTCTACATTACCTTCACAAATGCTGCAAACATCGTATCATACATCGTGATATCAAGGCTTCTAATGTTCTTCTTGGTCCGAATCATGAACCACAGGTCCCAAAATTTATTATTATTATTTTTAAATTATATAATTCTCTAAAGTTTATATAATTGGTTATTGGAAATTTGAACAGATATCAGATTTTGGTCTAGCAAAATGGCTGCCTAGCAAATGGAGTCACCATGCAGTTATACCAATTGAGGGCACGTTTGGATATCTTGCTCCTGAATATTTCATGCATGGGATTGTGGATGAGAAAACTGATGTTTTTGCTTTTGGAATATTACTGCTCGAAATTATCACGGGCCGCCGGCCCGTCGACTCCACTAGGCAAAATTTGCTTTTATGGGTAAATATTATACATCTCAAATTTTCATGAATTTGATATTATATTTTAGGAAGATTTCTAGTTTTGGTCTGATAACTTAGGTTTTGTCAACTTTTCATGTCACTTTTTTTTTTTTTTTTTTTTTTTCCAGTTTTCATCATATTTGCTCGGAAATTTGGATTTTGCTTATAGAGATGTTGGAATAGGTGACATGAAATTTTAAATTCCGACGTCCACGTAAGTGGAAATTGACATTTTAAGAAAAATCAAATTAAAATTGTAGTACATAAAATTTGTGGTAAAAAAAGTAAGCAATACATAAATTACAGGGACTAAAATTGAAAATTTTTCTTCTATTTTGCTTAAATTAATTTTTTTTTGAAACTATATTTGTTTATTTAAGTACTTTGTAAATAAAATGTTTAGTATATTTGTTTTTTTTTTTTTTTAATAAATGAAAGATTTGCTAATTATTTGAAATTGGTGGGTGTTTAGGCCAGACCTTTAATGGAATCAGGAAAATTAAAAGAATTAGCTGATCCAAGATTGGAAGGTAGATATGATATGGAGCAATTGTATAGAGTGGCACTAACGGCGTCGTATTGTGTTAGGCAATCTTCAATATGGCGACCTTCTATGACTGAGGTATTTTTTCTATCTTAAGCTCAGATATTTAAATATAAAAATACAAACTAATATATCAATTGTAATCAAATATGAGATCTTCATACGAAATCAATAGCTCTTAAAATATATATGTTTTTATGATGTGTAAGCTCATAATTAGTTTTTGATATTTTTTTTGTTGATTTTTTAGGTGTTACAGTTGCTAACAAATGGTCAAGATTCAGATATAGGAGGAACAAGTTGGAGAATTCCAAAATTCACTAGTGATGAGATGGATGATTATTCTATGGTTTTTGGATACCAATTGCCATCTGATATATCTTTGGAGGACATTTGAATTTTTTAATTAGGATTTATTTTATTATTCATTTTTGTGGTATTTACTTATTTACTTGGTAAATTTGAGAATATAGGTAGACATATATATTTTATTTCATTTTTTTTAACGCATTTATATTAAATATGGAGGGGTGATGAGAGTAGAAAAGGATGATCTATTTTTAGGATGGGATGATTATTCGTATAGTAGTTTTTTTTTTTTTTTCTTGTTTTGAGGGGATTCATATTTTAATTAGTACTTGCTTTTGTAACTTTTTTTTTTCTTTTTAATAATTATGGTATTTCCTTGATTTTGCAATGTGGTGAGTGTTAGATTTTCTATTGTAAAATTGTGATATTTCTTGTTTTGTTTTATCTATTCATTGTCCATATTATACAGATGAGCTACACCATACAAAATTCTCTGTATCCTAAAATATTTCTATCTTATTTATCTTTAATTCTTGCATGTTACATATAAAATACAAACCGTTTATACTATATTAATTTATTTAAAATATAAATAATAATAATAATAATAATAATATATTTTTTTAATTCAAATACAAGATTGAAGCATGATAATTAATAGAAATTCAGACTACATTTATCAAATAGAATACAATTTAGAACTTCAAAGTACAATAACGAATTCACATGAAATAAATTTAATTCAATCACACTATTAACTTGGTCCTCCCTTTTTTTTTTTACACTGGTCTATCACAATTTTTATTTGCCCAAAGTTGAACTTTTTAGAATTGGAAGGTATACATGAATTTACTTTCATAGTTAAAAAATAGATTTTCTGTGGTCCTTCAACTTTAGACTCTATCAATTTTGGCCAACAAAACAATAAGAGAACTATGCACAAATGGACAATGCTATATATTATTCCTGTCTAATATGTAATATTCACTGCCTTGAAATATCTAGCTAACATCAAAATTATTTACAATATTGTTTCTTGATATTTAGCTTGTTTACATTTTAAAAAGTTGTGAACTAATTAATATGAATAAAATATAAATGTAAAACCATAAATAAAAGATTAATAGTAGTGCATCGTATTCCTTTTTTTTTTTTAATAACTTTATAAACACGTCTGAAGTAAAAAAACAAAAATGGAAAACAATATTACTAACATTTTTGCATTTATTGGGAAATAAAAAAATTGTAAATTAAACAAAATATGAAATATAAATTTTCAAAAATAACCTTGATTGTTTTTATGCCACACTTGATGGATTCCAATCGATATTGAGTTCAAAGTATACATTATACATTACAGAAAACTATAAATAATTATATACACATTATTTCTTGATTGAAAAAAAAAAATACACACACACACACACACAAGTAGCAGGCAGACAACAAATAAAATATTCAATTACAAAGTATATTATTTGATATTTAAAAATAATTAATACATAAGACAACTATAAGTGATTATTAAAAATAATAAATACAAAATAAAACATTAAATATCACGGAAGATTTTGATCAAATAGATAATGGTGTTGGATTTGAGTAGTTGACTGGGCCTGGGCCCATGAAAGTAGTGGGAGATAATGGTCCCCTCTAAGCACGCGTTTGGGGCATGAAGCACGTGAACTTCGTGCGGCCTGGACCATTTTTGAAGGAGCCCACTTGGAATTATTGTTGCTTGTTCATTACAAATTATAATAAATAAATAACAAAAAAAGCAAAAATTTTGTGCATTTTAGCCAAATTAATTTCTTTTTTCATGAATTTATAAATATAGTTGAACATTTACGGAGAGATATTAATATTTGAGTCGGCAATGTGTTCCTGATTTTCCTTTTTGTATAAAAATAATTTATTTTTTTAAATGTACAAGAAATATGATCTAAATTTTTTTTTTTTTTAAATTGTGCTTAACTTTTTAAGGTGGATTAGAAATTTTAACAAAATATATGTTTACTAATAATACAGTATTAAATTGTCTCCTCGATTTGAATTAAAATTGATCTAATATGAGTAATTGAAAAAAGAAAAATCACGAGTCTAAACTATCACAACAACATATAAATATTAAATTCAATCCCTATGACTATGAGTGTTAAATTTCATTCCAATCACTTTTAAAATTCATTAATTACAATTACATAATTGCTCTCAATTTATTTATTTATTTATTTTTCAGAAAGAAAGACATACATAATTAGTGAAGGTATATATGAAAACCACGCTCATGTACACTTAATACAAAAGCTAATAAAAGACAATTTTATGAATATAATTCCGTAAGAATTGAAGCCAAACTTATTTCAAAAAATTTATATTATATTTTAAGTCTCACAAAAAATCATATTTTATACTTAAAATATGTATACTTAATAGGCTATATAATTATGTAACATCCAAAATTTCCAAATCCAAAATAAATAAATAAATAAATAGTGTAAACTTCAAAGCCGAGGTACGTAAGAATTAGTGAGCAGGAAAGATTGGTTGGAGTCAAGGTTTATAAGTTATCCCAATAAATAAAGCAAATATTTATTAATAAAAAAATGAAAATACATTTAAAATATGTAGGCTGTGTTTATTAGTTGACCAATTAATTATGATTCCAATTAATAAAGAGTTTATATTCAACTGAATGGTGTCACGTCGACACTCCACATTGGCATTGAAAGTTCTCGAACAATGTTTAAATTGAATTCACAAAATTAATGTAAAGTATAGAATTTTCTATATTTATTCTTAAAATCATCTCTGTTCTTTTTTTTTTTTTTTTTTCTCTTTTATCTTCCCTATTTCTTTCCTAAATCTAATATTTTACCATTTCATAAAAAATATTACTTACACGATATTTCCTAGTTAGTACGAAAGATGCTCTATTATATATGAAGGTATTTTAAGATTTTATTGATTGGTAAAAACTGAAAGGTAAATAGTTAAAAAAAATTATAGAAACAAGTCATACTTATAAATTCATAAAATATAGGTATAATATCTATATAATGAAATTATTCTCCATTAGTATGCTATAAGTATTGATCTTAACCTTTTCTACAAAATCAAATATTAGGTATATAATGTGAAGCAGACTTTCTTTTTTTTTTTTTAAGACTTAAAGTCAAATTAAGAAACTATGGAAAGTTCTAGTATAAATAAGAAAAAGTTTCTACTTTCTAATCAAATAAAGTCAAAGTAGAGATGAGATTAGTATAAAAGTCAAAAAAGAAATAATTGTTAGGGTTCAAGTCAAAATTAAAGCTAATTAAGGGCAAGTGATATAACGCGCCCAACCCTTTTTTCTGTTGGATATCATCCACTGAAAATACTCGATCATGATTATTTGTTATATTTTTGATATTTTTTTAATATTTTATTGTCTTTTAGCATGTCACATAAACATTATTGATGTCATTTATATTATGTGTTATGATATATTATTTTGAAATATGAGATGAAATATACATTTGAATAGATGATTTGGGAAAAAGTACTACTTTCTTCTAATTATAAGAATTACATTTCCTTCTTCTTTTCTTCTTTCTAGTTGTGCTAAATATATGATTGTTTCTAAATTAAATAGTATTATATAATTTGATTTTATATCTCTATATTTCATAACGTTTATTAATATTGATTAAATGTTAATTAATAATGTTATTTGATACACATAATGTGATGATTATTTCAAAATATGATATGTAAGATGAAATGTAATAGAAGATTTAATATGGTATTAATATACATCTAACCATGTAAGTATGCATTACTGTAGCCCATTTAATCTATCAAATAGATTAAAATTATGATGTTGTTTGGACAGAAGGGATATTATTATTTTTCTTATTATTAGATGTTGTATGTTCATCATCTCGGACGGAGCTAGAAATTTTCAATGAGGGGGCGAAATATTTTTTTTGAAATATTTATCAAAGTTTTTAAAACATTTGGCGAAATTCGTATTTTTAACTACAATTATATTTATATATATATATTAATTCCGTCAGAAATTTGAGGGGCGGCTGCGGCCGCAAGTCCCCCAGCTTTGTCTCTGTTCATCATGTATATTATTATTATTAGTTAATACATAAATACTCCACTATAACAATATATTAATTATATAAAAATAATAATAAAGTTATATTTTTTCAATAGAAAATCTGCTATGAATCCTCCCGATCACTGAAAACTTGCTCATTATTCTTTAATTTTAATTGTTTTTGAGAAACTTCTTATTTTAATTTTCTCGGGCTATCTCCAATGTCACCTCTATTTTGGTGGCAAACTCACTAGATCTTATCTTTCTACTTTGTTGTTTCTTATTCAAAAATTACAAATTTCCTTCACTGAAATTTTCATTTGATGAATTCCAATTTTGCAAGTCCTTCTTATATATCTTCTTCTTCTGATGATGATGAGTATGATCGCATGATACTCGATCTTCATCGACAAAATCAAATTTTTTATCAAAGAACTATGTCCAATAATAATGTTCTTTTGTGAGTGGCTAACAAATTCAAATGTTGAGCCTACTCATGGAGGCTCAATTGTTGGGCATAGAATAGCACATCGTGATCAAGAAACCGCAACTCATAATCTTTTTAATGATTATTTTGCTGAAAATCCAACATACAATGAATCAATGTTTTGTCGTCGGTTTTGCATGTCTCAAAGTTTATTTCTTCGAATTGTTGATGCTGTTAAAAACCATGCTCATTATTTTGAGCAGACAAGAGATGCGGTTGGTAAACTTGGTTTGTCTACACTTCAAAAGGTAATAGCAGCATTTCGAGTTCTAACATATGCAGTTGTAGCAGATGCAACTGATGAATACATAAAAATTGGAGAGTTTACTGCAATTGAATGTGTAAAACGATTTTGTCGTGTTATTGTAGAGATTTTTTCGGAGAAATATTTAAGATCACCTACCGTCGATGATGTTGTAATTAAGACTCCTTATTGGTGAGCAACGTGGGTTTTTGGGAATGTTGGGTAGCCTTGATTGTATGCATTGGATGTGGAAAAATTGTCCTACAACATAGGCTGGACAATATGCAGGTCGTAGTGGTTCTCCAACCATCATTCTTGAAGTTGTTGCTGATTATGATCTTTAGATATGACATGCATATTTTGGTATGTCAGGATCTAATAATGATATCAATATGTTGGAGATGTCTCATCTTTTTTCTAATCTTAGACTTACTAAATGTATCACTTTGCCTGCACATTATGTTATCCAAGGAAAAGAATACAACACGAGTATTATTTAGCAGATGGTATATACCCTAAATGGTAGACTCTTGTGCAAACTATTCACGGTTCACATGGTAAAAAAAAAAAGGTATTTTGCAACCATGCAAGAAACTTGCAGAAAAGATGTGGAACGTGCATATGGAGTTCTCCAGAGTTGATTTGCAATTGTAGCGAATCCTACTCGTTTTTTGGATGACAAGTGATTTGCAAGATATAATAACCACATGCATTATAATGCATAATATGATAATCGAGGATGAACGATATCTCAGTGCTTCGATTGTACAAGCGAGAGAAGTGACAACTCCAGAGGTAGAAATGACAAATAATGAAAATTATAGATTTCAAGATTTTCTTCATCGGCATAAAAAAAATCAGAGATGCAAATGTTCATTACAAACTTCAAAATGCATTAATCGAACATCTTTGGGAAAAATATGCTAAATCGGAAGGTTAATGACAATCATTATGTAATTTATATTTCTCTATCATTATGTAATTTATATTTTATGTAATTTATATTTCTCTATCATTATGTAATTTATATTTTATGTAATTTATATTTTTCTATCATTATGTAATTTATATTTTATGTAATTTTTATTTTTCTCTCATTATGTAATTTATATTTTATGTAATTTTTATTTTTCTATCATTGTGTAATTTTTTTTCTAGGCATTGCATTATGTTATATGACTATGTAATTTTCTTTAGTATTAATATGTATTTGTGATGAATTTTATAATATAATTTTAGTATTTTATATCAATTTTCTATTACAAGATTTTTTAATTTCATTGAAACATTATATATTTAATTTTTCTATTAACTTAAAGTAAACAAACATTTGATAAAATAGAAAATATAAAAGAAAAAATGAAGAATATTCTAAAAGAATATTTCTATTGAGTTCAAATTCGAATTTAATGATTGGAGATAATTTTAATATTTATAGCAAATTTGACGGCAAATGCAAGTTTTGAGTTCAAATTTGCCTCGAACCCTTGGAAATGCTCTCGAGAGCAAACTTCCTCTTTATTTAGAGAGTGTGTGTGTGTGTATATATATATATATATATATATATATATATTTTATTCATTGTATATAAAATCATAAAATTAATTTTTTATGCTGAAAAAACAAACTACAACACTACATTTCATACTATCTACGATTAGCCATCATCCAAACCAAGCCAAGAAATTGCAATCTTCATGGAAATTCAACAGTTGGATTAAAATTAAGAAACTAGATTTTTAGGTTATATTATTTATATGCCTTCAATTATTTCACATATAATTAAGAAGCAATAGAAATTTAAACATCTCGATTAATGCGTCATTAGAACGTCGGAACGACGCCGTATCTTAAATCGGCGACAGGATCACCGGAGACTAAGCTGAAAACTCCGCCAATATTCGGCTCCGAATCGGCTCTCTTCGCGAACCGGCCTTTGATTCTGGGCCGGGTTTCGGCGTAGGCTTTTCGGGAAGCATAACGAATGGTCTTCTCGAATTTCCGGTTTTTCCTCTTCTCCCTGTACCTCAAAACCCTAGCTTCCCTGTTCATTCCGATCACCTGCGAACCTTGATTTGCGCTGAGATCGATGCTTGAGCTCGTAATTTTTGAGAATGGATGCGATGTTTCCGACGCGGCGCTTCCGTCGGGCACGACTCCGGCGTCCAATGACGACGATGAAATCTGAAATTAATTTATGTACGATCAGTTTAATGTATTGGAATTAGAGCTTAATTGCTGTGTAATGATGAAGGAGAAGGTTAGAGTGATTACGCTGTGGCTGATTGACGGTGGTGTGTAGCTGTTGTTGTATGAAGTAATGTTGGATCGGGGGAAATCGATCTCAAATCGGTTTTCCGGCGAGTGTTGATGAGTCAAAAGAGCGGAGACCGGCGGATTGACGGCGGCGGGGACGACGCTGTCGCTGTAAGGCGTCGAGCCAATCTGGTAATTATCGAAATCGAGGAACTGATCGGAGTCTGAGAACAGCAATTCGATCGATTTTATCTCCGGCGTATCCCATGGATCGGGGATATACGCGTCTACTTTCCGGTCTAAAACGGCTTCGTTTGGGGGGCCGGCGAACATTGCGTCGGTTGACTTAATCACCATAGATTCGGCGGTGTCGAAGAAGGGGACCACCGCCGCGCGGTCGTGGCGGCGGGCGAGGGGATTGGCGGAGTGGATGTGGCGGTCGCAGGCGGCGCAGAGCGAGGCGGCGTCAGCCTTGCAGGTGACGGCGGCGGGAGCTTGTTCGCAGACATCGCACATCCAGACTCGCTCGTGCTTGAGCAAGGCGGCGCTGTGGAGTTTGGCGTCGCAGGAGATGCACATGAAGGCTGAGTCGACGCGGCAGAAGAGCAGCGCCGCGGCGGAGTTGCAGTAGTCGCAGGGCTTTGCCGCCGTCTTTCTCCTGGCAGCTCCACCGCCGTCGTGTGTCAGTCCCATTTTCCTTAAATTAATTATATATTTTTCCCTCCTCTTTTCTCTCTCTCTCTCTCTCTCTGGATTTAGATTTGGTTGGTTTCTCTTGATGACTAGGCGTGAGACTAGTGGTGTGGATTTTAACAAACGAGCAGAGTTTGTGTCCTTATGTCTATCCAAGTAACGAGGAGAGAGAAAAGATTGAATTTTAGTTGATGGCAAATTAAAACGTGACACGTGGATGCCTCTTAGCCACAGAAAAATTAATCAAAACTCTATAATTATGATGTTTGGAAATTGGAAGGGATCGACATCTCCTACTCTAATATGGGTCACGTTTATAAGTGACACTTATATATTACTAATTAATACGGTATATTATGTATTAAAAATAATAAAATACTAGATGAAATAACAAAATGTAATAAATTACTATTGTCAATTGTCTAATGCGGATGTAGGGCCCACTATTTTGGGTTGGGTTGAAGAATTGAGAGTCTGATTAGTGATTACATTAATTTATGCACATTTGTAAATTATTAATTATATATTAAAGGGAATAATATCATATTAATATCTTGGAGGTTCATGGAAAAAAAAAAACTAGATGCCATCGCAAATAAGTGAAATTGATTTAACAGAACCCTCATTTTTAATCATCTCTATTTAATAATATTTTTTCCTTTCTTAAATTTTTTTTTTTTTTATCAATAGAAATGATTTCCATATGGAATCTTCTAATATTTGGTTGACAATTAATTTTGACTTCTACAACTAATCAAGTTTTGCGTTTAATATTGATAATGATTTCAAAGAATTATGACGATGTTTTCAGAAACAAAGAATTAATTATGATGATTGATTATTAATTGGTATGTAAAGATGCAAAGCAAAATGTTTCTAGACCTTGGTGTAAGAAAAAAAAAATTCTTTAATCAAAATATGATATGTATTTTGTAGATAGAAAGATAGTTAATAAAAAGTGAGAAAGAAAGAAAACTTTTATGATCTTATTAAATTAGAAGTGTTGTATCTCAATTCTACTTGTCTCTTAAAGTAGGTTAAAGCCAACCAATAAAGTCATACACAACTACATTATACCTTTTGATGTTTGTATTGAGCCGTAGCAAGTAATTATAACATATTTCTACATATTTGTTTTTTCAATAATTCGATTAGATAATAATATGTTTGTAAAAAAAAAAAAGGATTTTGTGGATAATATATTTTAGATTAATACTATAATGATTAATGCTTCGAGAAACCTTAAATTTTATTTAATTATATTCCTACGTTAATAAGAGATTTATGCTTCAATTTTATTCCTACATTAACATCAATGAGATTATGAAATATTTTACAAAATATTTCCAAATATAATTTTTATTTATTTATATAATTTGACAGTGGTTCATGAAAGTTCAAGTATGATTGGGAGAAATGTTCCAAGTTGTAAAGGTAGCAATCGTTGAGGATGAAATCACGAGAAATTGACTCATTTTCACTTTCCAGTCCAAAAAAAGGAAATATATATACTTTGTTTCACGCTTAATTAATTATCTGCCTTTTCTGTGATAAATTATATAAAGAGTTGCACTTTCTCTTTATTTTATTAATTCGTTTATCTTTTTTTACTCGCGCGGAATTGGTTTTTAAATTAATTTATTTTTGTCTCATCTATATAAATTATAGTATGTTAAGATGGCAACTTAAGTCCACGTATTTAAAGAACATAATTTTTATAATGACTATGATATTATCAATAAACGCAACTTATATTGATGAAATAATATATGAAATAAAACATCAAAATACATGAGAAGATTATTTGGAGTCTCTCTACATATACATTATACTATCACATCTTACAATAGTTTGAACAACAAAAAGAACACATCTGAACACAATAAATGGTGTCATGCATGGTAATTTATACAAATAAAAATTGAAATTTCTATATATAATATTCATCAAACTTGAGTAACAGACCATGACCTTCATTGCTAAATTCTAAATTTGAAAGGATTTCTTTTAATAATTGAATAATCATTTTTTAATCAAGTATAGTCCTATACTTTTTGAGAATGAATATTTTTTTTTTCTTCTTACTATAGTATGAAATAACTGAATTTATCATGATTGGTTGTTTTGGAGGGTTTTTGATCTCCTCACAAAAATCCATTCCGATTTTGTGGACTAATTTGCAATTCGACAATGTTAAGGAAAGAGTAGTCAAACATTGATAGACGAAATTTCTATATTAAAGTCAATCTATGTCGACAATAAATCACAAAGTATTAAATATATATTTGGATTTTGATTTAAAGCTCCAAGAAATCTTAATTAGATTCATCTCATCTGTTAGGATGTACCAACATATAGTCATTAGTTAATCCATAATCCATTATAGTTTACATATTATTAATTATATAATAGAAAAAAAAAAAAAGTATCCCTCATCATAACATAAGTAGTAGATTCTATTTTTAATACGATCAACTAAATAAAGACTTTGTTTTGCTTTTATTGGTAATCTACAATTCAGTTAAATTAGGTGAGCTACAAGTCAGTTAAATTCTCCAAGTACTTGCTATGTTATAAACACTATCCTTAAAAATCTCTCCCTTGATTTAACTATTTTCTTGTTAATAATAATAAAAAAAAGACGAAAATAAATTGAAATTATTTTTTAAAGCAACAACTATTCAAAACGAACTGATTTAAAAAAAATAAAAATAACTTATTGTATTTTTCTTGTAAATATCCTCTAAATAGATCCAATTTTTATAATAGAAAAAGAAGTTTTTTTTTTTTTTAATTGAATAAATTCGACTATATATATATGTAAAGGAAAGAAAAAAAAACAACAAAGATCCAAAGAGCAGGAAAAAGAGGTAGCCACGTCAAATCAAGCATGCCAAGAAATCTATCCACAAATTCCTAAAAGACAATAGTTAACAATATTGTCTATAATTTACAAAAGTTGAATTATTCCGTAAATAAATCAAACGTCACAATAAGTTTTATAATTATTTTCATAAATTATTTTGTAAAATTATATCGTATTTCATTTTTTTATAGTTAATAAGTTAGAGCTCGCAATAATTATTTGAAGATGCGTACACGTACACGATAACATCATCCTCGTAGACAATGAGATTGAACTCAAGCTTTCAATCACACACTCTTACTTCACCAACTCAGATCCGTCTTAAAAAAGAGGATTATTTTTCTCTAATATACACTCATTTTTATTTTCAAGTAAACTCGATAACTTTGTTTTTACTCATTAATTCCACATTTATCGATCATTCTAAACAATTCATTTAATATAATAAGAATATTAAAAGAAAATTACATAATTTTGTTTTCTGATTAATTTTTCCAGGATAAAAAATGTTTTATTTGGAACGCAAGAAGTAGTTGAATTCATTATCTTTTATGCGATTGAAATAGGATGATGAGAAGAAATTATGTTTGGTTGCGTCATGCCACGTCATCAATCAGGCAAACAGCAGTGGGACCCATGCGCTGAGACATGTTTGGCAGCTAAGGTCCAATTCAAGTGTGGGGCACTTCATTTGCGTGTTCGTACAGTGTGTTTTAAATGATGGGCCAAACGGATCCCTAGCTTCACTATAGCCACAAAAACACAGGATCTTCATTATTCTGTTTGGGAGGGCATTTTGGGGAATGTGGGTTCCACTTTGCGTTCTGATATTAGGCATAACTGGATAGCCTTTCACATGCTACTACATTTATATCTTGTAAAATATATTCATATTTATGCTTTTAAAACAAGCTAGTTTTGAATTTTTTTTGTCATAAATTAGGTTGTTTAGACAAATATATTTTTTATTTATCAAGAAATTTAGAATTTAAAATTAAAAAAAAGAATTAAATTAATTCTATAAAAAATATCAAATTAAATTCCTAAATTTTAGCTACCGAATATGAATAAAAATAATTTGAAGATGAAATTACATAAAAATCTAAAATGACGCGTAATTTAAAACAAAATTTAAAATCCAGAACAACACTTATTTTAAAATGAAGAAAATATTATATCCATTATAAATATATCGTTTCAAGTCAATTACTGAAACCTCGTTAAATATTTTCAATCTAATTCAATAGTCTTTTCTTCTTCATCTAACCTAATTTAGTCAAATGCTCATAAATTGTCCCCACTCCACTGCTGAGCATAGTTAGTTCTTCGTTTTTTAAGATTAATTGTCTTTGTCTTAGTGATTAGTACTAGATTTACTATAAGCATCATTTCATGGGCCATAGTCATTTGTACTTCCATGTTAATTAAATAATATATTTTTTTCCCCTAGATTTAAATCATAGGAGCACCCTTCCTCCATATTTACAAGAACTATATAGCATAACAATCTCTAAGGAGAAATTACACAAACAATATGCACTTGTAGCATATATTTAGCACACAAATCGGAGGCTATCCTTGGCTTCACCAATTAAGGACAATACCGAAGCTACAATATGCTTGGGTGTGAGCCCCGCCTCTTCAATCTGATCACTTTGAGCTCCATGATCGATGTATCTATCTGGAAGCATCATCGCCCTCCACTATCACACGAAAATGTTCAAATTAGAGTGCAATCAATCAAAATCAATAACGATTTGTTTTG
This sequence comes from Scutellaria galericulata, assembly GCA_946896805.1. Classification (NCBI taxonomy): domain Eukaryota; kingdom Viridiplantae; phylum Streptophyta; class Magnoliopsida; order Lamiales; family Lamiaceae; genus Scutellaria; species Scutellaria galericulata. The sequence continues at coordinate 18,980,368 of OX335790.1, forward strand.
TTTATGACAAGTATTACCTTAAGATTTCCGTCAAGCAAACCTTTCAAGGATAAGAAATGAGAAACATGAGAGCTAAATCCTCCAATTGATCCTTCTTCAACGGTGATAAGAACTTCATGATTCCGAGCCAACTCCGTGATCATATCTCCATCGAGAGGCTTACAGAAACGCGCATCAGCCACTGTCACGTACACACCGTGATCTTCAAGAACACGTGCTGCTTTAAGACAACTTTGTACTATTGTTCCGAACCCTAAAATCGCCACTCTACTTCCCTCTCTCAAGATCCTCCCCTTGCCAATCTACTCACAACCAAAAAAACCCTAAAAACTTCAATGTCAAAGTTGCATTAATAATAGTACTACTATCATAAATCATACCTCCAATGGAGTCCCTTTATTGCCCGGTGGAAGAACCGCCCCAACCCCGTTTCCTCTCGGGTAACGGAGGCAACTGGGCCGATCATCAATAGCAACACATGTCGCCATCATGTGCATAAGCTCGGCCTCATCCGATGGAGCCATCACCACCATATTAGGCAAGCAAGCCATGAATGTAGTATCAAAGGCTCCACAATGAGTTGGTCCATCTGCACCCACCAGCCCACCTCTGTCCATCACAAACCTCACCGGAAGCTTCTGAAGGTCCACATCATGAACCACCTGATCATAACCTCTCTGTAGAAAAGATGAATAAATCGCGCAGAATGGCTTGAGACCCTCAGTTGCCAAACCAGCAGCAAAGGTGACAGCATGCTGCTCCGCGATCCCAACATCAAAGCATCGATTTGGGAAGAACTTGTCGAAAAGATTAAGCCCTGTTCCACCTCCCATGGCAGCATGAATAGCCACAATCTTGTCATCTTCTTCTGCTTCAGCTATCAAAGCCTTGGCAAAGTACTCAGTGTAAGACAAACTCTGAGTTTTCGATTTAGACTTCATCTGTTTCCCTGTCCTGATATCAAACTTCACCACACCTACAAAACAAACCCCATCAATCACCACAAAATCTGGTTGAAAATTCACTCAGACACAAACACAAACACTTACCATGCATCTTATCAGAAGCAGCTTCAGCAGGGGGATATCCTTTGCCCTTCTCTGTAACAATGTGAATCAAGACAGGCCCTGGTTCTGGCATCTCCTTAACCTTCTCGAAGATGTAGACAAGATCCTCCATGCTGTGTCCATCTACAGGGCCGATGTAATAAACACCAAGTTCTTCGAAAAGACAAGGCTTGGATAAAGAAGGGTTTGCTTTTGCAGGTTGGTAAAGCTCTCTGGTTGCTTGTAATCGTGTCAAGGCTTTGGTCAGAGCTCCGACAGGAGGAGCAGGGCCATCGACGGTGGCTGTGGGCAAGGACACCTGTTTGTTGTCGTTTAATACGATGATGAGATTGGATTCGAGAAAACCAGCATTGTTCAAACCTTCAAAGGCTTGTCCAGCAGTCATTGCTCCATCTCCGATCACAGATATTACATGGTTGTTCTTCCTTAGTAAGTCCCTTGCCACTGCCATTCCTAAAGCAGCAGAAATACTAGTAGAGCTATGACCAGCTCCAAAAGCATCATGAACACTTTCTTCCCTTTTGGGAAACCCAGCGAGGCCACAAGTTTGTCTGATAGTGTGCATCCTCGACCTTCTTCCAGTTAACATCTTATGAACATATGCCTATTCATCATCCTCACAATTTTCAGTTAATAACATCATGCATGCATGATCACCATAATCAACAACTGTGTATATATGGATATACCTGGTGCCCAACATCCCATATGATTTTATCGTCTGGAGAATCGAAGATGTGATGAAGAGCAACTGTAAGTTCTGTTACTCCTAAGCTTGAGCTTAAATGGCCTCCTGTTTTTGACACTGTATACACTATTTCTTCTCTTAGTTCATCTGCCAATTGTTCTAGCTCCTATAACGAAACAATGCCCACCATGTAAGAAGATGATACTAATTTGAGTTTTTTTTTTTTTTACACATCAACTTGTCGGGTCTGTGAATTTCAACTATTAACTTTTTGGGCCGATAATTTTATCTTTTAGTTTTGAAAATTCAAAAAATTTAGGTCAATTTCAATTCGAATGACCAAATTGGACAATCAAACCCTAATTTTGGAATATTAAGCCAAATATGTTGATTTAGGTTGACAATTTAATTTATTTTTTATTTTTCTTTTACATTTTTAATACTCTTATATTACTTTTATTGTTATGTAGTAAAAATCATTAAATTGGGTCAAATAGCAAGAAATTAGAGATTTAAGCCCAATTTGACCTTTAGAGTTGAATTAGCCTAAATTTTCGAATTTTAAAAAATTAAAGGATAAAATTGTCAGCTCGAAAAGTTAATGACCAGAATTACCAAACATGATAAGTTATTGGGCAAAAAAGATAATAAACTCTACTAATTTTATTTGGACTTATATATAGAGAGAGTTTAATTTGTTAATGAACCTTTAACACAAGTGATAATAACCCAATACATTTTTTCTTTTTTCGTCTCAAATATTGTTTTTTTTTTTCTTATCTTAATAAATTATCTTTACACTTATTAAATTTTTATCATCTACCTTTTAATTTAACTTATATGGCCGTCTACCTGACCAATTATATGAAATTGTTACAAGTTATAAAAGAAAACTGAAAATTAAGTAAAGAAGAAAATAATGCAAAAATAGGTGGCCATTTATATAATCAACCAAAATTTTGCTGTAAGAAATAATCATAAACTGATAGTATGCCAAACCAGATGAATTGGAAATTGAAAAAATTCAGAAAATTTAGATTTACCTCAAGAGATAGATTTTTGGTGTGGTTAGGATGGTTAATGGTATCCAATAATGGAGTTAATGGCTTTTCTCCACTAAACTTTAGAGTTGTTGTTCTCTTCACAATTCTCTTCTTCTCACTTGTTTCTCTCTCCTGTTGAACTGCTGATATCCCAAATAACTGACAAATAAATGGAAAATTGGGGTGAAAACAAATTGAATTGAATCGAATCGAATCATACACACTATAGATCAAACTTGCAGGAATAACATTGTGTTTGAAAATATTTGAACCGAGCTCGAATAATATGATCTCCTTAGGGTTTAGGGTATTACATAGTTTTTATTTATTGAATTTGAGTTTGAACCCAACTCTAGATTTTATTAGACGTTCAAAAATATATTGAAACTTGTTCGGCAAACATAATTCTTGAATCGGGTATCGAACAATTTAATTTGATTTTCAACCTATAAAAAAAAGTAACAAGTATGTGTGAGAGAGAGAGAACCTTTTGCCTTTGGGTAGAAGTGTGATGAGAATTGAGCAATGAGAAGACATTGTTAGTGATAACTCCATAGGAAGCCATTACTCTCTTAGGCAAAAGAGTTTGATTTGCTTGAAATGGAATTTTAGATTTATGAACCCTTTTATAGCAAATATATATATATATATATATATATGTATTATTTGGTGATGTTATAGTACTATACATGCAGGGTGGCTCAGTAAAATAAAATATGATAAAGACAAAACTGTTATTTTATTACCATGATCATGATGTTGAACCATATGCCAAATTTCTCCCATGCATTTGTTATTATTTCATTGTCAGATTAATGAACGGCTCAATGTTTATTTCTAACTCCATATTTCATGTTTTATATATATATATATATATATATATATATTTATTTATTTATTTATTTATTTATATTCTGTCCAGCTTTGAAAGTATAGAATTTGATTTTTTTTGTTGATATATATAAAATTCAAATTTTTTGTTGGATGAATCATATATATACCAGACATACTCCTATAGTTTATTATCATAATTTATTGGATTAATTAATTTTTGGAAAAACTCAACCTTTACTCGAATTGTCGTTTTCACAAAAATTTTCATTAGTGGTCAAAATAACATAAAACTTATATATGTAGTATGATTTATCGATCTGTATTGATTTTGGAAAAAAAATACTGATATGTTCATCTGCCTCGATGTGGTTAAAAAACTGGCCGAGATCCAAAAATATATGTACTACGTATGTAATGTTATGTTATTTTAAACAATAATGAAAAGTTTGATTAAACAAATAAATATTGTCATTTTTTCGATAATTAATTTAAATTTATTTGCCTCTATTAAATCAGCAATATGACATTATCACTATATATAAATATATATCTTTCATGTCAATATTTCGTCAACTAGTCTGTAATTGATAGTTCACAATTAATGTCAATATTCATTAACTAGGAGAATAAAAAGCCAGAATCAATGTCACGATTTATAATTGGTAGGACCTAAACTAGAATCTCATGTTGTTAGAAAATTATAAACTAGGATTGAAATTAGTTAGGGTAACGAATGGTTAAAAGCTTGAAACCACCATAAATCAACGCACGCGAACCCTATGCGCAATTCTTTAATATATACATATATATATATATATTTCCCCAACAATTATTGTACTCATACTTAGTTACTTACACATGATATACAAGATCTGCGATTTTTATCTTGTCGTTTTATACATATATTTGTGTTATTTATTTTCTCTTTTTGATCATAAATTTATAATTTTGAACACATTTAAAATTTGTGTTTTCATGCCATGTTATTGTTGTGTTGGGTTTATAATACTGTAATTTATATTATTGTATCGAGTTGAACTTTTGCGAAATCATCTCACGAATCTAATTTAATTATTGAGATGGATTGGCTCATGATAACACAAAAAACTGAATTGACTTGTGAAATTGAATTTAAATTGTATAGATTGTAGGTAATATATTTTGTGATCCCATAAAATAATACTTATGAGACTGTCCCATGCATGTATAAAAATAACTCTTATACTACATAAATGATTTTTCATAATTCAAGACTTATAAATTTAGAAGTCAAATATGTTGATTGACCAAGTCTCATGAAATTAAACTCATAAAATAGTTTCACAAAAATATTTCTGTCCCCCTCTCAGAATTTCTGCTTTCAACATCTAGCTCCCGTGATATTTTAATATTTATTTTTTGTAAAAATTGGTTAAATAATTAGAATATTTCTTTATTATAAACAAAACTAGTGGAATAATAATAATAATAATAATAATAATAATAACAACAAAACTTTTTTAGTAAGAAAAACAAAATTGAGTTAAGAAAGAGTTGCATATTAAATTCCCCAGGTATAAGGACTATATGGACCATTTGCACATTTTACTATGAATGTAAGTAATAAAGTTTGATGATCACATGTGATTCACAATTTTCCAAATGCATACTTATGAAATTCCGCAGCAGACTGTTAATTCTGCAAACGTCAAAAACAATTTGTATTTATAAAAGAAAGGCAAAAACTTTTGTGCACAACAATACTGTTATATTATATGAGTGATACTGTTATATTAATATAACAGTATCACTCATATAATATAACAGTATTGTTGCACCTTGTGCACAGAAGTGTCACTCGAAAAGAAAAAGAAAAAAAGAACAACAAATTTTGGCTGTCCAATATAAAACTGGTGCACGAACACAATGTGCACAATTCTTTATACTTAATTTGTTTGTTTGTGTGACTGTGTGAGTTGAACCATGCTGCTCCCCATTTTTCAAAAGAAAATAAAGATATTCTATGAGATTATAATTATTAATTCAGCATATTTTCTCCTTATGTCGAGGAAAAAATTATTATTATTTATATATGTGATCTTTTTGCCCGTTTTTCACCGGTTTTCGGACTTATTTTCTATATTTATATAGTAATTTTTGTTTTTATTTTATAATCCAAAGATTTTTTTTTCTTCTGTATTGTTTTCAGACTTTAGTTCGATTTTCGTTTATTATATTAACAATATTCATAATTCATTTTTTGTTACAAACATACTTATAAATTTATCATATCACACTGGATATATCAAGGATCAGATCTAAATTAAAAATGTATCTGTGGTCCAAGTTATTTTATCTTTATTCCCTTGATTTTAATATTTCTTTAAACTTTAGATATAATTAACAGATTTTGGTTGTACTTGATATAAAAATACACAATTAAAAAAAAAAAAAAGGTGTAGAAGATCTGATTTCATAGTCATGGGAAAAGAGAAATGGAGAAGACAATCATATTTATACCCAAAAAACTTGTATGCAGGAGAGAGAGCTACTAGTAAGAAAGTAAGCAAAGTTGCAAGACATGAAATGATAAAGATATGCAAGATTTACATGTCTCTAGCTAAAACCCAACATATATTTCTATCCACTGTGTCTGTGTCCCCGAACATCGTCCTAACCGAATCTCAACACGAATCTGAACACGACTAATACTCCGACTTTTCTTGATCAGCCTTGACAACAATCATCTCATCATCATTAGCCACCTCCCGATTTAAGTGTATTGCTCAACCTGTTCAATGACAATCATTGGCAAGAGATTAAAAGTGTAACAGATAGTTAGCTCAACACTAATATCATGAACAAGACTCATCATAGAACTAATGCAATAATGTCGCCCCAATATTTATCACTATATAGTGGCGTTTTCATTTGAATTCACAGAATGCTATATGTTTGTTCAGTTCTGTATGACGATTTATATGTCCTCTTTCTGTACTTCTCTTACCGTTCTAATGATAGGAAATCGTACGTGATAAGAGGAAGTTTATCCACCAATTTAAATGAAATATGCCATGCAAAAGATTGGAAGTGACAAGACCTCAGAGTATAAAGAAAATGCATACAGATCGAGCAACTATTGCATGGAAGTAGTTAGCAGAGCTTACCAATCTAAGCCCTCAAAAAGGCCTTCTCCTTTAATAGCAGAAGTTTTAAAAATAGACCATTGACGGCTCTTAATTTTGTGCAATTCCAAGGCCTCGGTTATTGCAGCATCATCTAGTGCCCCAGGAAGATCCTGTACACAAGGCAACACAAAGTCATTGGTTTGTCCAAGTTTCTGAAAGTACACTTGGTGGCTGTGTGCCACCTTCTTGCAGTGTTGTGGTAAAGCAGAGAGTCCACAGCATCACAGCCATATCTTATAACATATTACTTAATGACTCAGGAAGAATAAAGACAATTGAGAACTACAGCAGCATAAAGAATGGCCAGTTGACTAACCTGTTTATTTGCAAATAAGAGGACAACAGCACCTTTGAGCTCCTCCTCCTGACAATAGGCCAAAATATTGTCAACTAATGTTAAAATAATGAATAAGAAAATGAACAAAGAATGAATAAAGTTTGTTTTCCTATTTGCTTACATGTACCAAACATAATTAAACTCAAATTATCACAACTGTTTAATTTTAAGGAGATTAGCAGTGATCAATCTGATATGGTCAGACCAGGAAATAAATGTAGTCTAAAAAGAGTTGCAAGCTTCAAAAGTTCTCGTCTCTTAAACATTCATGATGCATGTAATGGTAGGATTAAAAAAGAGAATAGCTGAATAATTAATTATGCATTCACCAATCTAACTTATTCATCATTATAGTTAATATCTCATATAAAAAATATACAACATTTTATTTAAGCATTAGTAAAGCAAAAGTACCTCCAATATTGCATGAAATTCTTCTTTGGCAACCACCAGCCTATCGGTATCACTCGAATCCACAACATATATTATGGCTTGAGTATTAGGGAAGTAGCACCTCCAGTATGGCCTAATTAACAAAAAAAACAAATAAATCAAACAGAGTGTCAGGTATGAACAGAGTGCAGGAGATACCTTCAAAGGGGAAAATAGCAAAATACTGTCAATTTTTTTTTTTTAAGTCGGAATTACAGATAAATGGTCTGTTGGGACTCTCTTGATACTTCAAATTTTACTAATTACACTGTCGGTCATGTTTTTTTTTTTAATATTCAAATACAAGTTGACTTGACCATTGCTTGCAGCCTGCTGGTTGAGCCTACCACCCCCTTTAATTCCCTTTTCTTATTTATATATCTTCTATGTTGTTAATTTCCTACCACAATGCAAATGTTAAATAATCTTCCTCCTCTCAAACATACAGTCAGAATGCACATGATAGACATTGATGTCTTATGTAGAATCTAGTATAGGACGAAAGAACCGTAGGTTTGACAGGAGGAAGAAGGGACATTATTGTTTACATTTGGCATCAGGTCTTTAATGTAAGCAAAAAACTTGATCACAAAAACTGGCAAAAAAAAGGAGAGGCAAAACAAGTTACCTGATACTAGTTTGCCCACCTGCCATAAGCAAGAAAACCTCAGAGTTAGATATCAACTTCAGAATGACTTATTGCATCACAATGGAAGGGCCATAGAACAGCCATAATCATCAGAAAATTAAGCTTCCAACCAAGGCCATTAAGAATATCGATTCTGAAGATGAAGGAATGCAAAATCAAGCAAATAATCTTCATATATTAGTAACACATTGCAAAATCAATAGAAAAATGCATGTGTTTCCCAGGGGAAACCATCTGCATAACTCGGAAATGGAGGGAAAACAATCATTTACATAAAGAAAACTACAACCAGAGTAACAGTATTTATTAAGCATTATATATACAGTTTATTCTGACCAACAACTATCCAACAAAGAAAGATAGTGTCGGAGCTTATTATCAAAAAAATTAGTAATAGCCAATATAAGAAAAGTGAACAAGAAGCAATAATCCCTGCATAATTCTTCTAAGGTTCAGTCTATGGCTGCTCAATATGTAATGCAACACACACTATTAATTTTTCTTTGTATACGATAAACTTTCCAGCTGACCCACTTAGTGGGATAAACCATATATGCTTAGTTTGTAGTTATACGCTAAAATTTTCATTTTTAATACTCTATCTCATTGTTCTAGAATTTGCAATTGCAGACTTTACTCATTCCAGTCACAATTAATGAATATGTAATCCAACCCAGACAACTAATGTCTCTCTCTGCATGTTAAAATTTCTCGTTCTTAACAAGATGCATCACTGTTTCTATCACATTTCACTTATAGGCTATAGACAATGATAAAATGTTGTATTCCTACTTTGTTCATCAAAGACACAACTCATGTATTCCATCTCCAGTAAAATGTGAAGCTTCTTATGTTCCCTAGTTGTTCAAAGACATTACATATCCATGCAAAATAACCCAAATTCATCATGCTAAAGAAGTTAAAAAAACATCACGCAGTGCAGATAAATTTACCTAGATCCCAGACTTGAAACTTTATGTTGTTATACTGCACAGTTTCCACATTGAACCCAATTGCTGCAATTAAAAGAAATAATAAATAATTAAATATTCAATCCATGGTAGCTTGTAAACATTTATGCTTAACACCTCCACTAATCCACCTCAGCTATCAAACCAGTTTACCCTAAAAAAATGTCAGCAAGAACATTATCCAAATTCTGTATTCTGACCTATTTTTTCTTAATACTGGCATCATATGATATGACAAAGTTACAGAATCAATTATCCAATTATGAAGCAATTCCGCATCATCATAGATTCATTACATTCAAAAAAATCAAAAACATGAAGAGTGGTAAGCTACTTACTCGGAATAGTAGATACCACTTCACCCATCTGAAGTCGATCTGAAAATTCAAAAAGAAATTAAAACAATCACATGGCAAATAGATCATCAGAGAGAAGAAGGAAATCGAGAAGTCATACAGAGGATGGTGGTTTTCCCGGCATTGTCGAGGCCGAGCACTAGGATCCGAGCTTCCTTGTTTCCAAACAGCGACGAAAACAGCCGCGTAAAAACTATTCCCATTTCCCTCCTCAATCCACCTCAAAATGCAACAAATTCAGATCGGATCGAAGGAATCACAGTACCCTCTGATCCTTCCTGAGGATAATTGAAACCGAAATTACCAGAATATTAATTAATTATTAAAATTGAGCGGGGTGTAGTGAGAGATTACCAGAGGAGAAGAGGAGGGTCTGCTAGAGAGGAAGACTAAAACCTGGGGGCTGATTTGTGAATATGACAAGTAATGGTACTGATTAGTTATTTTTAAAGAGAATCTGTTTAGCATTGGGGATGTGATTAATGTGACTAATGACTAATGAGATAAATTTTCTCACAATCTCATTTTCATTCATTTTTATTCATATATAACTATTAAAATAAAAAGGTGTGTCTATTTACACAGTTCAAAAAATACTACACACACTTCAGTTTTTTAAAAAAATGAAATGTATAAAAATACAAAGTTTAGGGTGTATTTAGTATTTTTTAGGTTTGGATAATCTTGCCCTAGATAAAAATGAGATTTTTAATCGTTGATGAAATTCATAAGAATAGAATATGAGTTTAGACTGAGATTGATCAACACTCAAAACTATTAACCTAATATTATACATTTGTATTATGAAACAAAGAGATATTTTAAGCATATACTTATATCTATATGATCTTAGATAAACTATTATTTTTTTGTTAATCGGAATAATTAGTGAGAAAATCATTTCTTCCTCAAAATAAATAAAACAATAAAAGCTAAATCCTAAAGAATTATATGAGTGTTGTTCATTATTTTAAGTATTTAGACTTAGAAATGAAATAAAAATTTAGAGTTAAATGTGTAAAAGGATAGTAGCATGAAGTGAGTTGTGAGTCTATGATTGCACTAACAAGAAGTTGCCTTACAAATTACAATGAAATGAATATATAGGATTCATTGTTCTCAATTACAAAGAGAGCAATGTGCTAATCTCATGGAATAAATAATATTTTTATCAATTTTAAGTTTCAATATGTGTTTCATCTATTACTAATAATATTATGTATATAAATTTTAAGTTTACAAAGAGATCATATATATGTTATGTATATAAATAATATTACTAATTAATGATGTCTATTAAAACAATCAGATATAAAATGAAACATAAATAATATTACTAATTAACGATGTTTATTAAAACAATCAGATATAACATAATAATGTAAATGACAATTGACATTGATTAAACACATATAGTTGCAACTTTTCATGTGTTTATCCCCATCATAATTTGAATAATGGAAAGGGCATTTTGGGAAAATTGAAGTAGAGTACTTCATAGTTTCTTACATGCTAAGAAAAATTAAACTTAGCATGCCAATAATCTTAATTTTTAATTTAATGATCACAACCGCATGGTAATGGAAAAGTCATAAAGTCAAAACAATGTGTAAAAACGTAAGTTTCAAGTGATTATATTTAGATTTGATTTAGACAAACCTCATTAATCGGTTACGTATAATTGTATTTGCTTCTCAACTAATCAACTTGAGAGAGGAGTTTATATTTTTTTTTATTTTTTAGGTTTTCAATTCTGGATTTAAATTTTGGTTTTTCATAATGAAGGAATTTTTTTTTTTTTTTCAAATTTCAATTCTCAATTTAAAAACTAATTAAAGTAATGAGTTGCTTTTAGAAGTAGGATTTTTGGCCTTTGGAATAAGAGTGATATATAAATGTGTGATTAATTAACATTTGGGGAATAAATACACCATTATTCAAGAAATCAACCACAACATTACCCTATCCTTACCAATGATATTCCAAAAGGAATTATCAAAAAATTATAAAAAAAAAACCCATACCGTCAAATATTAATTAATCAAGTATATATTAAAACAACAAAATGTTTAAGGTCAATTCATATATAATAATTGAATTGAGCTTGATAGCATAATTTTTGGAGTGAAGTAGAAAAGCTGAATTATTATTAACGTAATAATCATGTTCTGTTAATCTAGGTGACAGAGAGGTCTAGTGGTCTACTAGTGTTGGATCCTCATGTGCCCAAATTGCACTTGAAACTCATACTGTTATTGTATGCCATATATAAGTATTTATTAGCACTTGAAACTCATACTGTTATTGCACTTGAAACTCAAATCTTTATTGTATTTTTCATTGATGTATTAATTTAATTGGTTAATTTATTCGCATAATTCATGCTACAAAAGATTGCAAGATTCTTAATTAAGTTATAATTTTGAGCCATGTTTTCAAAACTATAATCTGAGTTATTGTTACCAGAGGAAATACTACTTTCTCCAGATCTTTTATTGCAAAGTACTAGTAGTATATATTTAGATTAATGTTTATTTATACAACTTTAAAATTTAAAATAAAACACATGAAATTTTATTAATGTTGAATAAAATACCAAAATAATTGATTTATAATGATTGAAGAATTGTCATACGTACATTAAACCTGAATCTAATTGCCTTTGCACATGATCTTGAGTCCCATGTGAAGTGGTCTACGATATGATTGAATGAGGCCTCAATTGAACACCTTTATGTGGTCTAGTGGACCACTACCACCATATTCACAAACTTCCTGTGAATTATATTGTATATGCAATAAATGTAATAAATTATATAATATATATGATTTATGTAAATAAAAATAAAAACTTATTTAACACTCACGGATATTAATTTCGTGACAACAAGCTTCTATATTCAGATCTTAAATTTCACAAATTCGTCAATCATTTATAGATTATAAATCATGAATTGACTTATCTCAGTAATCGTAATATATGAAATTGTCAAAGTATGTTTGATTAAAAAATTACATTGGCAAATAGTTTGATCCACTGCTCTTCTCACATGGCCAAGCTATTTATGCCATAAGGTATTTGACTTTGTTTTAAAATATTTTTAAAATGTTCAGAACGAAAGAAATTATTAAACTTTATTCATTAATATGTTAGTAGCACTAATAAGTATTTACCTTTTATTCTTTCTTTCTTTTTTTTCATATATGTAAGTCCATTAATCATTTTTTTTAGAACTATCATTTAAAAAATATTTTTATATAATTAGAAATCGCAAGACCGCAGTCACCGCACAAAGTATTAATTTTGTGAGCCTTTAATGATTTTTTTAAATCTTTTAGGTCTTAAAACGATAATCATTCCCTCTCGAACCCCAAATTGATAATTAACTATCTTTCATCTCATGAAATTAAATTTATAAAACAATTTTACGAGATCTCCACTCATTGATAAAAAGCCCCATTTATAAAATAATCATTAATTACACAAGAAAACAAGCATTAAAAAGAGTATTACAACTCCTTCCAACAACCCAAAAGAAAAAATCCAAAATTAGAATAAATTATAAAGATAAGAAAAAGTAAGTTGTTCACTTGGTATCATGATCCAAGATGTGACAATCATTATCGAACATGGGTGACACCCCACCACTCACACAAACACACATATACAATTTTTTATATACTCCTTAAAATTCAACTACTCCAATGTCCCTTATAAATACACACCATCATCAAATATTAAACCATACTCTATACCTAAATATTTCTTCAACACTTCTTCTAATCATGAAGCCCTCTTATGTTACTAACAACATTCTCATTTTCCTTTTCCTAAGTCTAGCAATTACCAATGCTGCCCCTGCCCCATACAAGTCCAACTACGTGCAACAATTCTTGGGCCCACAGAACGCCGCCCGGGCGGCGCTCCGGTTGCCCCCGATGGTGTGGGACCCGAAGCTAGCCAGGTACGCTGCATTGTACGCAAACCAGAGGCGTGTTGACTGTGAGCTTGAGCACTCGGACGGGCCCTACGGTGAGAACATTTTTTGGGGCAGCGGCGACGGGTGGACGCCGGTGCAGGCGGCAGCGGCGTGGGTGGCGGAGCGGCGGGGGTACAACTACTGGTCCAATTCGTGTGGGTATGGACAAGATTGTGGGCATTATACTCAGATTGTGTGGAAGGATACCAAGAGAATTGGGTGTGCAAGAGTTGTGTGTGATGAAGATAGAGGTGTTTTTATGACCTGTAATTATGATCCACCTGGCAATTACTATGGGGAGAAGCCTTATTGAACACTAAATCAAGGTTACATGTCACATTAATTTAATTATATACATATATATTTATATATACTGTATACACATACATATTTGGGTATGTATAGTAATTTAATTTAATTTTGGATTGTATAGAGTGAATATCTGACGATTTGTAAGCAAAAAGTGACATTTTGTTTATGGTTTGGATTCTTTATTTCTTATAATGTTTTATTTTTATTGCTCATGTGAACTACTAATAAAATGGCTTTTTATCATTTTATAATGTGTTATACATATTCTTTTACACTGCAATCTAAAATTAATTTTTTTTCCGATCACAATCCGTACTAAATATTTTTTTCAATTTTGCAACCTACGACAACAAATTTCGGCCAAAAATCAAATTTTGTCATACTATAAAAGAAAAAAATGACAAAAGTATCCTCCAATTGTGCATGTGTAAATCATGTATGTGCTTTTTGACCGGAATTTGTTGTCGAAGGTTGCAAAATTGAAAAAAAAAAATGTATAGTACAGATTGTAATCGAAAATAAATTAATATAAGCTCCAAAATGAAAAAAATATGTACATCATATGCTGAAAAATGATACTAACCCTAAAGAAAAACATAACTTAAATAAGAATAAAGAAATTAAAATGGGCATCTTTGTGCCTGCTGCTGTGCTAGCTAGTGTGCCTTTATAATGAATTTTTTAATTTTTTTCTTTTCTGACAAATAAAGGGATAGTTAAAGTCTTAAAGGCATCTAAAGAGGAAAAAAAAAAAAAAAAGGCCATCTAAAGAGTAGATATTGAATAATTTTTAATTGACTTTTTTCTGGGACTTTTTAAATAATTTGACTAGGTAATTAAAATATAGGTGGATCTCATTAGACATATAGAAAATAGTTCATAATGATCAATTGACATAAAGTATGTATATATGGTTCTTTGTCATTGATTCATTAGTATAATCATGGTTAGCGTGACATGATTTATTTACATGAACTAACAACTTTATACTAACCATATTTATGTGATATGATTGGTAGTTCATATCCGATATAATTACATATACAAACGGTGGTTCTGGCCCACTATGAGTGGACTTGAAGTCAATGGTTGAGATCAATTTCCATATATAGACAATTAACTAGTTCAAAATTCTAATCACGTTATTAATCAGAAATTAGATTTAAACTCGTGCAATGCACGGATTTCATTTAACACTTATCTAATTTTCATTTTATAAGTATTATTATTTCATATGTGCTTGTTGATTTATATGTATGATATTTTTTTCTATATCTTTAAAATAATTTTTCTCATTGTTTTTAGTTTTTTATTTTTTTCATTTGATCTTTAGTATAAAATTGTTAATAGCTAGTTCTTTATAAGTGTTTTAACTGTTGGATTAGATATTCTCAATCTTTCTTTAAAAAATATAGAATAAATCTCATTTTTATCGCTCGAAAACATCTGTTCTATTCCGATTTTGCCTTTGAGTGCTCTTTTTATTAGGTTTACATAATGATTTCATTTGTAAATATCATTTGTAAAATAATAGAATATCATCTATTTTTTCTACAATTCCCGATATGATCCACTTTCAAACTTGCAAATCTATCTACATTCCAATGTAAACATATCCTAAGGTTTTTTTAGCTCCTATTTTTTGTTAATGTCATTACTTTTGCAAGAGCATTGTTGTTTACTTTTTTTTTTTTTTTTTTTCAATTTGGAATGTTGGACAAAAACAATTATTAAAGTTTGAAACCAAATATTTCATATAGAAAAAGACAATACAACATAAGCAATCTCTTCCAAGCATTTGTAACTTATATATTTAGTTTTTTCAAAGCACTTATTTTGTGTAGAGTAGTGGGGTATGTATTTAATTGGTATTAATTTTTTGATATTTTATAAATAAAATGTTTTTTAGGAAAGACACTTGGCAACATTGTAGAGCTCCAAGTGTCATCACTTGAGAGAACCAAACCACACTTTTATATATATAATTCATTAGAGCATCCACATTCATTTATGTTAATCACATCATTCAATATGGGTCCTATATACAATCACATCAATTTAAAAATATCTATTTTCTAAAAATAAATATCCACATTAATTTAACATAAATACAATCATTATATGTAAGTCTCATTATCCACTAACTTTTTTTTCTATTATTTATATAAATTGAAATCAACTATTTTATTTGAAATTTTTTTAATAGTGAATAATTGTAAATTGAATTTAGATTAATTATGAGAAAATTTTCAGACATTTTTCATGTAATTAAAAATTTAACTAAAGCACTTGTTCAAATTATTTAAATTAAATTTAAACTAGTTAACTTAAATAAAAATACACAATTTAAATAAAAGTACACAAAATTTTCTAATAAAATAATCAAAATCAATTTGAAAATTCTCACATTGAAAGTTGAATCCTTTTGGAAGAACATAATATTGAAATTGAAAAAATAATTAAATCAGCTATTAGAAATTTGAAAGAAAAAAAAAAAAAAAACAGCCGTGTCAAAAATACATAATGTAGTAGCAAATAACATAAATAATAAATTTTGTTCAAATTTTTTTTTTTTATTATTTATTATAAATAACATAAAAGAGGAAATGTGCAAAGCAGCAAATGTATGCATAGACAAATAATAATAATAATAATAATTGCGTCCGCGCGGGGCCTAGCGTGTGGCCACGCCACTCGTCTTCTGGATGCGTGTGTCGTACGCGTCTACGTGATTGTGCCGTGAGGCTCACCGCAACGGCTGCGTCTAGTCATCATTTTCGTGTTTTTAGATCCCACTTTGTGCATGCAGGAAAACACACAAATTCTTTAATAAAACACACACAAATTAAATTGCATTAATTAACATCATTTTATTATTGTGGATCACAATGCTTAAAACACAAATGGAGATGCTCTTATATGTTGATTTACTAACGTGACTGTCAAATTTCATTGACATGTCAATTGAAAAATTAAAATTAAATCAAAAATTTAAAAATTTAAATTGTTATTTTATTAGTTATTGTATAATGCATGTTTGTTAGTTATGATAATTAATAAAATATCTAATTAAATACAAAATTTGTTGTTATTATTTACTCTTATACTTTTTTCAATTAGAATACATGACTTTAATTCTAATTAGATATATTTAAACAATTAATAATCAAACACAAACAATATGAGGCAAACTATCAATATATATCTCACAATATTCTAAATAACGATATTATCCTCCAAACTATCAATATATATTACATAATATCATAAAATATTGATAATGATTGTGAAGTATCGATATATATTACATAATATCACAAAATATTGATATTACAAAAAATATTTAATGACATTAAATTTTAAAATCTTAATTTAATAATTCCTAATCTTTCAAGCCTTAGCATGGACAAAATTTATCTTTCATATTCCAAATCAGTTGATCTATATCTTTAATATTTTTCTCTATATTTTGGCTATTGCAAATTTGCAACACTAATTTTATCCTACTATATGTAATATGATATTATTACATCAACAATACAAAAGTGACACGTAGCATATTAAGTTTGAGGCATCGACTGCCACGTGGCGCTATATGAAAATGAGAGAAGCTCACGGGCTCCGGTTCAACCATACAAAACCGGCCATGGTTCGTCACGGGACCTTGACACCTTGTAATAATTTGTTTTGTCGCTTGTTACTTCATATTCCCAATTTCTCCTAAATCATGCCAATCACATCATCTTCATCATCCCAAAAAATTAAAAAAATAAATATATAAACCAATCAAATTTTGCTCCCATTTTGTACACTTAGTAAAGTATTCGAGTGTTAATGAAAGAATTGAAGCTCAAAACACTTGTTTTCCTCGTAACCCTCCAAACCCTCCAACCCAACCACCACCTCGCACAATCGGCGCCGCCACCAGCCACCGCACACCCAATCCCCGACAACGACACCATTTACAAGATCTCGAAGCAACTATGTTGGAACTGCATGGGAGAAGCCATACAATTCCTGTATAGCCACAACTTAGCGAGGGCAAGAAAATTAGAGCTGCCACTCACATGGGATTCCGACGTGGCCAGCTACGCAAGGTGGTGGGCGGGGCGGAGGCGAGCGGACTGCGCGGCGGAGCACTCCTTTCCGGAGGGCGATTTCAAGCTCGGAGAGAACATATTCTGGGGGAGTGGGTCCACGTGGACGGCCATGGATGCAGTGAATGCATGGGCTGATGAAGAGAAGTATTATGACTATGATGATAATAGTTGTGAAGATGGAGAGATGTGTGGGCATTACACGCAGATTGTGTGGAAAAATACGAGGAAAATGGGGTGTGCTAGAGTTGTTTGTGATGGTGGAGATGTGTTCATCACTTGTAATTACTATCCACCTGGTAATTATGTTGGTGAGAGGCCCTATTGATGTTCGAAATCGGTCGAAGTTGTTTCATCTTCTATTTCAAAATTGTGTTTTTGTGATTCAAATGTGGTTGTTGAAAGAATTTGTACAATCTTGAATTTTATGTATAAACTTTTATTATAAGGTATATGTTACGTGTATTAAATAATATCGCAGTGGATAGAATGTGAAATGTCTCAAATTACCCAATTTTATAAGATTTATCTTTCTACCAATTGATACAATAAACAACGTTTCTATCAATGTTTAAATTACCCGTAGCAAATAGTGATTTTGTCCTAAAATAGTTAAAAATACGTTTTTTCTTTCATAAAGGAATTTTGTAAAAGTGAATAGTGATTTTATCCTAAAATTAACATAAAATTATGTTTTTTTTTATAATAATGAGTAGACAAATCTATTGTCTTATAAAAATGGGTAGAATAATAAAATTAAACTTAACCCTAATAAAAATTGTAATTAGGAATATTCCAAAAAATTTTAATGAGTTTGGAAGAGTGGAAAGGAGGGAGACAGTACAAACTAAAACAATTGGGTGATTAAAATATGGAATATCACTTGAGTTACAAAATACTTGTATAACAAGTTTACTTAATTTACAAAAAAAAAAAAAAAAAAAAAAAAAAAAAAATTGCTCATTAATTAAAATTACAAAAACATGAAAATTCATGCTATATTTATAAATATTAAAATTTTAATTAAAAATACAAATTAAATAAGGTTCGGTGAATTTTCCAACAATTAACCTGAACCTGAAATATTTTAGTTTACTGAGGTTTGTTGGATTCGGCCCACATGGAGGGGTCACACATGGAACAAAGGGAAACCTTTTAGGCCCAAAAGGCTTAGTATTTCAAAGCGTCGCTATTTTTTGGGCCTCACCTCCCATATATTTTGTCTGATACTAAGTAATTCTTGGATTTCCTCTCTGCTAAGTGTCTTTTTTTTTTTTTTTTTCCTTTTTTTCATAATTTTTCTTTATATTTTAATAAAACCAACTCTATTAATTTTTAATATATTTTTATTTCTAAAAAGTATCACTATTAGTATATTTCTTTTCATAAGAACTTAATTACAATAACTGATATATTACTAGCAATTATCACAAATCTCTGCCGTGATAAAAAATAAAATAAAAGAATTATGTTGCGAGACTGTTTAGGATAAATTATATCTCATGAAAGTAGATTAGATATTAGATTAGATGGTTTCACATTATTATCTTTTGCAAGTGATCTATTAGCTAATCTTGATTAACAAAATTTAATTAACAACTATTGCATTTAGATAGGCTGTGAAAAGTATATT
Source organism: Scutellaria galericulata (assembly GCA_946896805.1). Lineage (NCBI taxonomy): Eukaryota > Viridiplantae > Streptophyta > Magnoliopsida > Lamiales > Lamiaceae > Scutellaria > Scutellaria galericulata. The sequence goes on from OX335790.1 coordinate 18,999,934, forward strand.
TATGATTTGATTCTTACTTATTTAGCCACCAAACCTATTAAATTGTATAGTTGTACTTGCCATTCAAATATCTTGGAGCAAAAGGTTGAATCTCCAACCCCAAGGGCCCCCCACATCCCGATCCGACAGGAGTTGTGAGAGGATGTAAATCAGGTACTCAGCAGCCCGTTAAAGGGGAGGCGCTCCCCACAAGCCTACAAGGAGCCCACCCTTCAAATGTCTACACATAACTTGGTAAGTTTTAAATGAAAATTTAAATCTTTTGTACGACTTTTGGAATTCATCATAGTTTAGATATTGGTTGAAATGAAAAGTGTTTGATACCATAAGTCCATAATTCATGATTAATAAAATAAAATTTGATTTGTGAAAATGATTTGAATTATGACAAATATAAAATTTCATTAGTTATATCGATAAAATGATTTTATATAATTTTGTTAATATTTCATCATATTTATTACACTATTATATTAGTAAACTCTAAATACATAAGTATTCAATACACATACGAGTAACAATTTTGTGCACCAGTTGCACCATGCAATCCATATCTTTATGCATGTTCATTTTAAAAGGTACGGATATTTGTACATAAAAATACTATATTTATAACATAAATGTATGGATTGTACAGAATTTCACTTCTGTGCAACTGGTGCACAGAAGATTTTGTGTACACACATATACATAATCAATGTTATTTATTCTTGTACTGATAAAAAAAAATGTTATTTATTCTTGTAAAAAAATAAAAAGTACTATTTTCACCTTGACCAAGGTATTTGAGTCCCACGCAATTGTAATTTAAAAAAAAAAAAAGTACAGTATTATTTATGAAAAGTATATTTTGTTCTGTAAAAAAAATAAAAAATAATATATATATATATATATATATATATATATATATATATATATATGTTGATAATGATAACAAGAACAGAAATACGCTTTACAGTCATTAGCAAAAAAATGACAGAGAAAAACGCCCACGTCGCCGCCTTCGCATTCCCGTTCGGCTCCCACCCGGCGACTCTCCTCCACCTCGTGCTGCGCCTCGCCGCCGCCGCCTCGCCCACCGTCCGTTACTCGTTCTTCAACACGTCGGGATCTAACCAGAAGCTTCTGTCGACGATGAATCTGAGTAGCTACGACAACGTAAAAGTGTACAACGTAGAAGACGGCGTGCCTGATGGCCACGTCACCTCCGGTAATCCGATGGAGGTGATTGGACTTTTCATCAGAGCCACGCCGGAGAATTTCAGACGGCGTTTGGGAGAGGTCGTCGAAGAAACAGGATTGAAGGCCACCTGTCTATTGACCGATGCTTTTTTGTGGTTTTCGTCGGAAATGGCGGCGGAAATGGGGATCCGTTGGGTGGCGTTCTGGACCGCCGGTCCGGCGTCGGTTTCTCTGCACTTGTACACCGATGTGATCCGCGCCAAATTAGGGCAAATCGGTTAGTGAATTTTTGTGATTTATTAACAAACAAAATCAGAATCATGAAATTGATATTGTATTTGATTGTACTGCATGGAAATTCCTAAATTTTGATTTGTTAATTCAGGATTATGAAGTTGAATTTTTAGGTTAACTATCATTTTATCACAGACAGCTTGCAAAATGAGGATCAAAGGCTTGATTTCCTCTCAGGAGCGTCGGCGATACGCGCCGCCGATTTACCCCAAGAATTCTTCCTTCTTGATATGCCTTTCGCCCGCCTACTCTACAACATGTCACTCGCCCTGCCACGCGCCGCCGCAGTTCTGCTCAACTCCTTCGACGGAATCCAACCTGAAGTAGAAAACGATCTCAAATTGAAGCTGCAAAAAGTTCTCAACATCGGACCATTTCCCCTGTCACCACCTGATAACGACCAAGGCGGCTGCCTCGCGTGGCTGAGCAACCAGGCCGCCGCCTCGATCGCCTACATCAGCTTCGGCACGATGCTGACGCCTCCAACGCCGGAGCTGATGGCTCTGGCGGAGGCGTTGGAGGAGAAACAGATTCCTTATCTCTGGTCATTAAGGGATCAATCAAAAAGGCAATTACTAGAGCCTTTTTTCGAGAGGACTGGTTCCATCGGAAAAGTGGTGGATTGGGCTCCACAGATGCAGGTGTTGACGCATTCTTCGGTGGGGGTGTTTGTAACGCACTGTGGTTGGAACTCAGTGATGGAGAGTATAACGGGCGGAGTGCCGATGATCTGCCGCCCATTTTTCGGTGATCAGATGATCAACAGGCGGTGCGTGGCGGAGGTGTGGCGGATCGGTGTCGGCGTGGACGGCGGCGTTTTGACTAAGTCGAGTATGGTGAATGCGTTGGATGTTGTGATGGTGAAAGAAGGGAAGAAAATGAGGGAAAATATTGCAAGACTGAGAGAGTGTTCTTCCATGGCTGTTGCTGAAAATGGCAGCTCAACTCAGAATTTCAAATCTTTCTTAGGTTTAGTTTCATCTGAACAAGATTAGAGGGTTAGTAGTATGGCAGTTGAGTATCATATGATTACTAACTACCCCGTTCCGGAATAATTTGCACACTTTCCTTTTCGGGGTGTTTCGGGATAATTTGCACAACCCAAAAAGAAAAGTAATTTGCATATTTTCTTTTAATTTTTGTTGACTTTTCAACTCAAAAAACAAAAAACAACACATTTTCTTATTTCACGTGCCGGGATGAGTGTGCAAATTATCCCGGGACAGAGGGAGTAGTATATTACTAATTTTTATATGCACATGCATATCAAAATTACTATTTTGGTGTTTTGATATAAAAATGTTTTTACGATTTATTGAAGGAATAAACTTATAACAAATTGATGGAAAATATTAAATAAGTGTTTCATTATATATTAGAATATATTTGTTGATTTTGTTATTAAAACTCTAATTAGAGCTATACAATTGCATAAATCAAAATATAAAGGGGTATCTTAAATTTTAATATTTACTTTTTCCTAGTTTGTATATATTTTTTATTAAATTCCATCAAATATTATTATTTCTTTTAAAATTTGTACTCAATTATTTTACATTTTTCAAATATTAAGATCTTTTTTACAGAACATATTAATTGTTCAAATTTATTTGTTTAATTTATTTATGTTTGTATACAAATCACAAATTAAAATTAATGTATTAAAATAACAAAATAGGTAAGTTGTTTTCTATGTTATAGTTTCATTTATTTGTGACATTTGAAAATATTAAATGGACCGAAAAAAATTACTTTAAAAGTTTTTAGATAAAAATTAAATAAAAAAAAGTTGCTTTTATTTCAGAAATTGGCTGAGAATGACATATCCAAATTAGATAAAATATTAAAAAAAAAACAGATGTATCGTTTAATTTGTTATTTAGTGTATTATTCAAACATGTTTCAACTAATTTTATATTAATCTTGAATATTTTTGTCTCTCATATTGAAATGTAGTTGCAGACAAAATTTACCAATGTATGTATGTATGTATAAATTTATATCATAATCATTAGTTTATTGCTATTTTAATATTATTAAATATGTTTTTTAATTACTTTTTATGAATAAAAGTCTAGTTTTTTATCGAATTTAATTGTATATGTATATATATCTATATATATGTGTAGGTGTAAAAAAATTAAAAATTTGAGAATCACAAAATGACGTATATGTTTTTACTCAATTGATGAGTAGTAATTAATTAAATTAACTTATATATATATATATATATATATATATATATGTGTGTGTGTGTGTGTGTGTGTGTGTGTGTGTGTCAATCTATATACATATAAATTTAGGTGATAACTTAGTGGAGAAAAAAAAATGCTTAAATTTAGATGTACTGCCACTAAATAAGAAAATGTGTGATTGGTTAATATGAGATAATTAATGATATGTGCAATTTTTTTATGTAGAAGATCACACAAAATATATTTTCTATATTTAATAATTATCAATTATTAATTAATTATATATTACATATTTAGTAAGTAAAAATGAGCAGGAAATTTTTTACATTCCTATAAATAGGAATAATTGTTATTATATAGATATAGATTTAGTAAAATTTTTAAGGATCTGGTCTGAAATTAGATTGATTATTTGGATGGATCATGAGAAGCCCATTTTCTTAAATTATGGGTTCACTCTTTATGAGACAAGATATATTGGGCCTAAGGTTGTTAGCCCAACCCACAATTGAGCACCTTTCGTACTTATCTGACCAAATGCGTTCGTTTTATGGTCTTGTTGGGATTTGGAGTTTCAAAATTTTAATACACCAGAACAAATCCATTAATTAATGGACTTTGTTTAATACTATTTTGATATCATTTGAAATCTTAAGTTAATGACATTGCTTCAAGCCTTTGAATCTTCTTTCTCATTTTCCTTAGTCAATCGGATTCAAGACACATTATTATGTAGCATTAGATATTGATAGTTATATATATATAAAAAAAAATGAATAGGATTGTCGTGAGATAGTCTAAAAAATGACAAATCTAATTGTATGAGACGAGTCAGTTTTTTAGACAAATCTAATTGTGTGAAACAAGTCAACTCACAATCTATATATAACTCACAAAATAGAAATTGACTTGGGAAAATTAATTTGAGTTGTATCTCGTCAAATATATTCATGATGACTGATGAGTCTCCTATAAGTTCTTATGCACTTAAAAAAGAATTGAGGATGTCTGATAATCTTTGTGATATTTAAGAAACCATGAAGAAATTTAAATCGGTAATTAACTTGGTAACATTACTTTCTCTCAAACCTTGATCTGTTCTTTGAATTTTACTAGATTAAATCCTATTTGAAAAGAAAAGATGGACATATAGCCATGGCTGAATTTCATCAGAAATTTGAGATTTACCATAAAGTTTGTCTTCAAAATCCAATATATAAAGTTATAAACTCATGTGGAATACATATTTATGATAATATAACATATTTATTCACACAATTTACAACACTAGTTGATCTCCATGGATCAAACATCCTCTCTTTTATGCAACAACAACAAATTGATCAGCTTCAATAGATCCTCATCTAAATCATCATCATCATCATCACTGCATGCTATTATAACCTATATCAAAATCTCCATACATTTCTTCAGATTGCCCTAGCATTGTTGAGTCCCACGAGTTCGATGTTGATGCTGAGTTCATCTCAAATTCATTCGACCACCATCCCGGATTAACGTCCTTTGATCCATCACCCATCTCCTTAAAACAATCAAACTGATCACCTATCTGATCTGCAGGAAAACTCGAAGACGACGATCTGTTGATGAGCAAATCATCAATCTCAGCCTGGCTTATAAAACCATGATCATTTCCATTACCAGTTTCTGATGATGAGAAACAGTTGGCCATGGAGTTGACAAGCTCATCATCTTGCTGTTCAAGAACAGGTGGAGGATGATCATCATGATTCATGGAATTTAGGGTTTCGATCATCTTGTGATTGAGCCTAGGCCAAAGGGCTGGATTGTTGTAGAAAGAGAGAGGGCTTTGAAGGCTTTGAAGATGGAGATGAAGTTGAAGCCTTTCAAGAGCTGAGCTGCTCAGATTCTGCAGATTGAAGCTGCTGCTATCTTGTGGTCGATTCGTGATCGTTTGCTTTCGTCTTCCTAGAAGCTTCTTCTTCAGCCTTGTGTTCCAGTAGTTCTTTATGTCATTGTCTGTTCTTCCTGGCAACTGAGCTGCAATCACAGACCACCTGTATATACCATATTTGCATCAGAATATGTTTGAATTGCATGAGAGAGAGAGAGAGGAGAGAGAGAGAGATAGACCTGCTGCCAATACTGATATAGAGGCTGCAAATAATGCTATCTTCTTCTTCAGTGAATCCACCATGTTTGAGATTAGGTCTGAGATAATTAAGCCATCTTAGTCTGCAACTCTTTCCACATCTCTTAAGCCCTGTGATCATGACATTAAACTCCATCACAAAATTCATCAAGAAACATACACACACATGCATATATGATTGATTATAAGTACCAATTTTCTGAGGAAGAGCAATCCAATTGCCACCAGTTCCATAGGTATCGATATACGACTTGAGCTTAGCATCTTCTTCAGGAGACCATGGCCCCTTCTTCACATTGGCTTTGTCACAGCATGGAGCTCTTCCCATCTTCAATTTCTTGATTAATATTTTTGAATCCTCTTCAAGTTCTTGATAGAAGCTTTTGTCTTGGTTTATAAATGTCAGAAGGGAAGACCTGAATATATAGGTAGGAAGAAGATGATGTGATACTTAGAAGAACACAAAAAGTCTTACCATCTCCCCTACTATACCGAGCTAGGGTTTCTGCTCTCTCTCTCTCTCAGACACAAACATATACAAACACACATATTAATTTGGATTAGTTCACTGGTAATATTATATTTATGTGTGACTATTTATGTATATAATCAGACAAAGGAAAGTGGTCCTTTGCTTTTTGGGGTTCCCAATAATTTAAGTTCATTTGGAGGAAATGGACTGCAAAAAATTCAATAGTTTTGGGGTCCATATGGACCATATCCTCTCGTTTTGTCGCCAGCTACTTTGAAATGTTCGATTATTTGGGGGTATTTCAGTCTTTGTAGCAGTAAATCAAGTAGTACCATATTAAACTGGAAATTAAGGTAATTACACAAGACTAAATAATGCATTTAACAATTATATATATATATAGTATTTATAATTCATATATATATGTAGAGTACACGCACAGAGAATGGATTAATGACATGGAGGCATACATGCATGTACTTGGTTATTTGAGTTCTTAGGTTAATTCAAGTACTATAAAACGTGTGAATATGGTCTAATTTTAATAAGAGAAAAATAAATTATATACTATAGTGTTTTATCATGAATATAAGAGAAATTTGTAATTTTAGTACAATAACTTTTGATTATTCATCATTTAATTAAAACACTAATTTTCAAACACTGAAACCAAGATACTTACTTTTAACTTGCGCCAATTCAGAATAAATTAGCATGAAAGTTTCAAAATTCCGGGCTAAATCACATCTGTAGTATTGTGTTTGCCCTTTCAATTTCAGACATTTCGAAAATTTTATTTGGTTCTTATTCAAATCGGCATGAATTCGTTATAACTTGAGAAGGAAAGTGTTGTGACGTAGAAAACACAACCTTCACTTTCGGGATATGACTCTTATGTGACCGTTTTATATGTGTCTATTCTGTCAACGGGACAACCTACAACCCATAAAGTAAATAAAGATTGGTGGATGAAAATGAGTTTAGGTCGTGAATAATAGAATTCTACTCCACATAATTATATAAAACAATCTTATATAAATTTTTGTGAGAGTTTTGTGTGCATGGCAGAAAAAAATGATATTTTCCAAGAAAAATATGTGTAAGGATAATTCATGAAAATCATGTAATTAGTGAGTCGAAATTTCGTTTAATCTCGGAATTAATAATATTTCTTACCAACTTGTTTTTGAGTCGTTGATTACGCCACAACGCATAATTTGTGTTGTACATTAATTACTTTAATCAAGACACCCTAAAAGTTAACAACAACTCGGATAAGAATTTCTAATAAAACCAAGAAATTGAATTAAAATACAAAAAAGTTAGGGAGAAATTAATTGACAACATCCTTAAAAAATTAAAAAAATCTTGTAAAGGGGAACCCGTTGATTGACCTTTGGTTTCCCTACACCAATATCATAAGGAAAACAAGATGGGAAGGAACGCACTTAGGTAGAAATTACAAGAAGAAAACTATCAAATTTCAAAAAGATTGTAATAAAATATTATTAATCAAATTGACTCAGATATTAAAGAAGAAGAAAACATTTCTTCTGTTTGTCTTTCTCTCAAGGTTAGAATCTCTCTCTCCATTGACACTCCATTTTCATACATCATCATCGAAGACCAATCTTATGACTTTTTTTAGGAGAGCTGGTGAATCAATTATTGGATGATTAAAAGACAATCATGGGTCACCCATTGTCTTATAAACACATACTCTATCCATTCCCTAACAAAAGTCAGTGTTTAGACAAGTACATCGTTACAAGAAAAATGATCAGTATTTGCCATGAGGTTTTCCGCCACACCAAAATTTATCGCGAAAAGTCGATCTGTTTTCTGCGACAACATTGTCGCAAAATTTGATAATATAAATTGACAATAAGTTGTCACAAAAAGCAATTAAAATAACTTATTTGCAACATCAACAGTGTTTGTGAGAATACCTTTGAGATAATAAACTTAACGACAAAAATGCTGTCGCAAAATGTTTTTTCGACAATTATCAATGTTTTTACGATAATATTTTGTTGTTACTAATAAATTTTTTTGATGTAGTGCATTTATAGAAATATGATTCATTATGAATATTCGTTCTAAATATATCTAAATATCGCTTCAGAATTATGTATAAATTATATAAGAAGTTGATCACTTAATAAAAAGAATGGTTATCCCTTATAAAATACATTCATTATCGGTGAATTTTAATAACCCTATTATATCATTAAATTTGAGAGCAGTAATTGAAGATAATTTTGATAGAATGTGAACAAATATTTCTTAATCTTCAATATTATATATAATTAAATTTTTTATACACAAATTATTTATCTAATTATATATATTGACTTCTCGGCTGCCGTAGTCAATTTCAAGGTCTAATCCCAATAGCACTCAACCATTCATCTCTAATTTGATGAGACTTCTAACAAATTTTCTATCTTCTCTCTCTAAAATTGCTTCTCTCTCTCTCTCTTTCATGCCTTCACAGAATGTAATAAGTCCAGATCAGTAGTTATATGCATGTCGGAAATCATACAAGTAATTTGTTTTAGTTGATTAATTTCTGATATGAATATGAAACGGGTTTTATAAGAATCCTACTCAAATTTCAATTTACAAGAATTCACTATCTTGACCTTGGCAATTAAAAATTCGTAGAAATGATTTGTTTATCAAAAGAATTAATTTTGAGAGAGTTTAAGTATTTGATTTGTAAATTGACAATTATTTGCATACATGATATATGTCACCAGTAGCTAGACATTAGTACCTTTTTTTTCTCTAATCACTGTTCCTTTTTTTTTTTCTTTTTCAAATTGTGGAATCCTTCACACACTTGTACGAAAAAGACACGGAAATTTTGCAATTTTCATTGTCTGTTTATTGTGACAAGACATATATGTAATTGATCAAATTAATTAATACTCCTACATTAATTAGATTATATAGTATATATGACTAGATCCACAATTTATGAATATCCTTGATCAATGGAGTTGGTATATTAATTAATTTAACAAAGTCTTTATAAGATAGTAATCATGCATTCATAAAGCTGTACGTAACCACATATACAGATCAAATAAGATTCTAAATATTAATTTAAGTTGTACTTTGAGGACTAAACAATCGTAATCTTCATACTTCTATCATAAGTATGCCACATGGCAATCGAAAAAATATTTTTTTATTTTGTTTGATTATTAATTTATTTTTGAATGAAGGGGAAAGCCACATTTGAAAATTTCTAGATTAATATAAGACTAAAGAAAGAAAAATATTGGATAAAAAGACCTCATAAATTATATTCTGTGAGACGGAGTTTCGAAACTCATTTAGCCAAAAAAGAGGGAGAATAATTTGTGCATTAAACACATTAACCTATTTGAATCGATCCGCCTCACATGCTGAAAGTTGTGAATCGATTTTACAAAAAACTCACTCTATAATTCAATCCCATTAAATTGAAGAAAATTGGTTGTAAATCCAGACTTGGAGCAAAAAGCCATGTATATTAGGATGCTTCTAGATGTGGGCTTTGAAAATGAATTTGTCTTCAAAATAACAAATTCATTGGTAAGTGTTGTTTCAAATTTTTAGTGATTTTAAACTTCTTGCTTATTTTAAACTTAAAAAAAAAAATGATATAGCTTGATGTGAAAGCCACTCTAATTTGACTATTTGAGCATACATGTCTAAAATTCTTTAATCTCAAATCACTCAATCTAATTTTAAGTTCAATTATTTATGTTTTCTCATCTTATCAGGAAATTAAATGGAATTAGTGTAAACCTGTCTTAATTATAATTCTAATTTCATGAAACGACTGATCAACTTACAACTAATTATAACCCGAAAAATAGGGATTAGCTTGGAAAAAGAAATATATCTGTGACATGATCTATATAATTTTTTGTAAATTCAATATTTGACTCAAAAAAATTGCACATAGCAGTGAAGAATCACCATGCATAAAATTGATGATTGACATGAAGGAACCAAATAGAGGTTTTTAGACTAGAATATTAATTTGGTTAAACCTATTTAAATGAATAATTTCAAACCTAAAAGTCCCAAAAGGTTTACCTATTGTAACAGGAGGAATTGACAAAGATCCCTAACCAATAATTTTACCTTTAGAAAATGTTACAAAATTATCCCATGAAGAAGACCCTAATCATTATTTAATTGCCTAATATAAACTCTACAAAATCAATATATTAATTAATAGGCTGTTATTATCTCAAATGCACTTTTTGCAAAGCAATTCCACAACAAGACGCTACAAATAAACTACGCCGTTGATGAGCTGAATTAGTCTCCTAATCTCTGAAACTACAAGTTATCTTATTAATTAATCAATCAATTAATTAATTAATTGCTAATAATGTCAAACCCTTTCTCTTAACAAACCCATATCTTTATGGGAATCCAAGAAATTGACTTGGCCCTTGTCACCTCTGTTTGCTGCAATTATTTGCATCTCAATATCTCATTACATATTTGATAAATAATTATCTATTAATTAGTTTCTGAAAGGTCAACTTAGAGTAATCCTCAATAGAAAAAAATAAAAAAGGATTGGGTTTTCATAGTATTTAAAAGTGATTATCAAACTCTTAAAATAAAATACTATTGTGACATTTCAATATATTCATTTATTATGCATATAGTATACTTTTACTTATGAAAGATATAAATATTTTGTATAATTGTTTTTTATAAATAAATTATAAATTTTAGAGGATATATTATATCATTAGAATACGTAAACTATTTTGTTAATGAGTTTATAAATAAATAGTATAATTTATTATTTATATTTATTAAACTCAAATAAGCTAATGATTCATGACTGTATTCAATAAATTAATTTAGCAATATTGAAACTATCAATAATATTACATCCCTGTACGTGCCTAAATACACAGTTTCATTAGTGGGATGGGCTAGAGAATATATTTGAGAGTTAAAAGACTAGCTTCTGTGTTATGGCCTCTTTGCAAGAAGTGAATAAACGGCCTAAAGACATAATTGGGCTAAAAAAACGAAACTTTTTTAAGCAAATTAATGGGCTGGGTCTATGTGACTTTTTTCGGAATTGGGCTAATATAGTCAGACCATTTAGAAAAGGCCCAAGCGCTATCATTAGTTAAAGAGTCCATTAACGTAGGAAATTAGGGTTAGGGTTTTCGTTTTCGTTTTCGCTCACCGGTGACGGTGACGGTGACGGAGGCAAGCTCGCCATGGGGAGAAGTAAGTGGAAAGCTTGTCTGAAAATCTATCAATTTTAACGTTAGCATCTGATTCCATTTTTATTGGTTGGTTTGTTCTGTTAATGCATTTGGAATTTTGATTAATTTTGTGAATTTTAATACAAGGTTAAGTCGGTGGCTCTTATATTGTCTCGTATTGAGTTTGCAGATAAGTTTGAATGCTGTGTTAATTCTATGGGAAATCATGAGATAACTTTGATATTGTTTCAAGTGGATTTGTTGGTGTGATGATTCTTAGTGAGTAATGGAACGAAATTGCTTTAAGGTTTGGTTGTTATGTAATAGAATGAGGAAAGAGGATTCGAGTGAATGTAAGATGTTATTAGGAAAACTGCTCACAAAAAGCTTGGGTCTTGACTCTTTGAGTAACAGTAATTTCATATTTATTTTTTTCCCTTTACTCTGCCATTTCCTTTTACTCATCAAAATCTTTGAAATCCTTTCGAGCAAATAGAACGAATGATGGAAACTGGATAAGTGAATTCTAGAGAATGCTTTGAAGAATGGAATTGTAGTTCAAGCATTAATTGAAGTAGTGTATATGCAGGGGCGGAGCTAGACCAAAATGCTTGGGGAGGCTAAAGAGAAAAAAAATAAAATGACTTGGATATATATGCTTAATATTCAAAAATGCAATAATAATTCATAATTCACAAACCAAAAGAAATTATAGAGAATTTACTTACTTTTATATTCAAAATCTAAGAAAATTGTACACGACGCTTCTTCATTGATTCAAAATAAGCTATAATAGAATCTGTGCTAAAAGTAGTGGCAATTTCCTTCTCAATATAAATAATTAAATTATCAGCAAGAAACTCATCATCCATTTTTCTTCGAAGTCTTGTTTTGATTATTTTCATTGCTGAAAAAGCTCTTTCTGTAGTTGCAGTAGATACCGGAAGAGCCAATACAAGGCGAATTAACCGATCAACCAAGTAATAAGTTTTGCACTTTTCCGTTTCTGTCAATTTTCGGCATAATTGTGAAAGTGTAAGAATTCCTTGAAAATCTGGGTGATTTGATATATCAAGTTTATAGTGACGTAGCTGAAACTCTAGATGACTTTTTTCTTGTTCCGTGAAATCTTCAGGATAAAACTTCAATGCTAGCTTGAATATTTTCTCATTGTTGAATGACTTATAATTGTCATTAGGATCCAAAGCAGAGCTCAAAGTTAGAAGTTCCACAGTTTGCTCATTAAATCTGCTATTCAACTCTTGCAACTGTGAGTCTATTGCCGCCAAGAATATCTCCACTCGAAAATGATGATCCTTACTTACATTTGGTTTTCGAGATCGACCCCTTCCTATAGTGTAAAGTGAATCCATATCAGGAATCTCAATCTCATGTTTTTCACAAAAAAGTATCACATTCTCAAGTAAATTTGTCCATCCATCTTCTCTAAATTGTTGAAGAAGCGCTTTTGTTGTGCAAACAAGATTCATAGCATTCAAGATATCTTGTGAGTGATGTTGTAATGCTTGACAAAGATCATTAGTGATTCCCATGATTTCATGCATCAAATGCAAAGTGAAAGCAAACTCAAATGATAGTAATACTTTATTTACTGCATAAGCATTACCTCTTTGTGCATAAGTAGTCCCTTCTTCCATAATATTCTCAACAACCGTACAAGCTGCAGAAAAATTTATCATCAAACTGCAAATAGAATTAAAATGAGAACTCCAACGAGTATCTCCTGCTCTTTGTAAAGTTCCAACTTGATTTGCTCCTCTGCCTGTTTCAAGTTCACCAAGTAAAATTCTGTAAGCAATGTTATTTGCTTGAGCTTCTTGTAATTGATCATGTCGTTTGGAAGAAGCACCAACAATATTTACAATAGAAGTCAATTGTGTGAAAAAATCATAAATATGGATAACCTCTCTTGAAGCAGCAACCAAAGCTAACTGCAACCTATGAGCGAAACAATGGACATAATATGCATAAGGACAATCTTTAAGAAGCAAAGCCAACAATCCATTCCATTCCCCACGTATATTGCTTGCACCATCATATCCTTGACCTCGAATATTTTCAAGAAGGAGATCATGTCGAGAAAGTACCGATTCCAATCATTTCTTCAAAGTTAATGCACAAGTGTCAGTGACATGCTCAATATCAAAAAACCTTTCTTGAATAAAACCATCCCTACTAACAAATCGCAAGACAATAGCCATTTGCTCCTTTTTAGATTCATCCCGAGCCTCATCAATAAGAATACAAAATTTGACATCTCCAATTTCATCTCTAATTGCATTTCTTACATTTCTTGCAAGAATATGGAGAATATTTTGTTGAATATTTCTAGATGTATACTTGGCTACCCTTGGAGCATTTTCCAAAACTTGCTTTTGAACATTGTCATTATAAGAACCTAAAAGCTTCAACATTTCAATGAAGTTTCCTCGATTCTTTGAGTTTTCACTTTCATCATGACCTCTAAATGCACAACCTTGAAATGACAACCATTTAATACAATCAATTGAAGCTTTGAGTCTAAGTCGGTTGTTTTCAACTTCTTTGGACGCTTGCTTTATGATAAGCATATCAATATGTTGTGATTGCTTCATTAAGTCATCACAATATTTCATGACATTATAATGTGGTGAATTGGGACCTTTGCCAATATGATTTAGAAGTGAACAATCGGATCCACTATTTACTTTCTTCCAATTTCTAAAACCATGTTCAACAAAAGCATTTGAACCCCGATGACCTGAAGATTGCTTACTGAAAATGTAGCATTGCAGACAATATATAGCATCTTGTGCCTTAGAATATTCCAACCAAGAAGGATATAGATCATACCAAGAAAGCTGAAATTGACGACGTTGATTTTTACCAATAGAAAATGGATAGGCTTCTTGTGGGAGTCTTGGTTGATATGGTCCGGCCTTGAGATAAGCTCGACGAATTTCATCTCGTTGATTCACAGGAAATTCTCATATTAATGGTCGTAATCCAGGATTTCTTTCCAAATGACAAGCATCCATTTGTGTAGCACTCAACCGTCGATGCATAGAGCTACCCGATTCGGCACATGTTGAATCAATAATTGGTGGCTCAATTGTTGGATGGTGTAGTGTTGGATTTGTTAGGTTGGGTGTCGGCGTAGAATCATCCTTTCTTTTGAAGAATGCATCAATGGTCCTTGATTTTCCCATATGTATAACTAAAAAATAAAGATCCACAATTTTACTTAAATTAAGAAAAATCTAATTAAATATCAAATTCAATAATAGAGACATTTAAATAATTAAAAATGAAAAAATATTACACAAAACAAAACCAAAGATCCACAACTAAAATAATTTCTTATTTACATGATTGTAATTTGAGAAATTGTCAAAATGTACCTATATTACAATTATCTAATACAAAAATCCTAAAAGTATAACCACAATCAAATATCTATAAAAATTACAACTAGCTAATACAAAAATGCAAGAAGTAAAGTAATTTATCAAATATACTAACTACTTAGTAACTCAAATCAATAATTTGTAATCAATAATCACTTATAAAATAAAACATCCAATATATTGTTCTTCAATTTAAGTTTTCAAATTTCAAACAAATAAATTACATAACTATAAACATCAATTGAAAAAATAAGGTTAAAAGAGTAATACCTAATTTATCATCAATGTTGAATAAGGTGAAGTGGGGAACTCAAAAGTTTGAGTTTTAGTGGAAGTGGGGACCAATTGTATATGACATATTAAATAAAACAAAAAGGGAATTGACATTTAAAAGGGTTTGCTTTGCATTTTTGGAAGTTGGGAAATGGAAGTTGCAGACGACTTGCAGAGAATGAAAGAAGGTGAAAGTGAAACCAAAATTCTTTGAAGAAGAGAGAAAAAATTAATAAAAATAGCAAATAACAATAATAATTTATGTGGATACATTAAGACCACTTATATATAATATAATAATAAATCTTAACATGTGGTTGTCCTATTTTGGGGGCTTAATTGATATATAATTAATTTTAATTAATAAATATATATAATATTTAATTTTTTTAAAAAAGTTAGGGGGGCTAAAGCCCCCCTCCCATATAAGAAAGGATCCGCCCCTGTATATGATATTTCCTGACATTATATTAGATAAGCTCCATAAATATATGCACTCATTTCCTTTCTTTTCAGGACCTACAAAGCCCTGCCCAAAGTCATGGTTTTGTCGTGGTGTCCCAGATTCAAAGATGAGAATTTGGGACGAAGAAAATAGGTGTTGATGAAGTGTTGTCGGCTGATAGGCTCTAGACTGGCACGAGGCGTGCATTTGGTTTCTGTCCGTACAATTGGATGCATATGCTGTTGAGTTTCATGTGCTAATAATGTGTCTTGAAATATGTGGGTTATGACTAATACGAGGTATTGTAATGCAGCTTCTCGGATGTCATGGATCTTTGGAAAACAGGATGAATTTGATATCTAGAAAGACGAAGCAGTCCTCGGATGCTAACGGGCAAACCAGAAGAGCGATTTCGTGTTTGATCTTGTGCATCTCTCCCAGACAAACCTTTTCTTGCAAACCTGTGTTGAATCTTGAATGTCCTTGGATCTAGTTAGTTTGTAGTGTGTTGTCTTGACCTTTTTTATCTCATTAATTCCACTTCTTTGTCATTGGTGGTCTGTCAATTTTCCGAGAGAAAGATGGAAGATTGAGGTTTCTTTTTTTGCTATGTTTAAGAATATTTTTCTGATACTTTTAGATAAAATATTGTATATATTGTTAATTAATACTTCATCAATTGAACTTAAAACTATGTTTCTTATTTTGAGGTGGAGAGAATATTAAGATCAAATTTAATGAGACACATTTAATCGCCTAACCTATGCATTGTCACGATTTACAATTTTCACAAACCATCAAACAATTTTTATAATAAATTTTCATCTTCTTTGATTATGTTAAAAAAAACTATATTACCAAAATGACCCTAACGTTGTACGCCTAGGTACATGATCCATTATTCAGACAAGAAAAGTGACGTGGTAGAGTTGGAGTGATGTGGCGTCACATCTTCCAAATCTAACGGTCCCTAATAGTCTAGCCTCCCCCCCTCTGATTCCACCCACGCGAACCCCAAAGTGGAAACCCCATCCAAATCGATGACCTGAACTTATTTGGTACTTCACCTCCTGTGTGTATATATATACACACACATATATACATGCATTCAGCTAGCTACAATCATTTCTGCTTTCATCACTTGCAAGAAAGCCAATTGCAAAAGGCGAGAAGCACAAATCAAGAAGATCTCTAACTCTTCTTCTTTGTTCTGCAAGGGCTGCTCTTTATCACTGAGGTTATGAGTGGAAAATCTTAGGAATCATTCCTTTTCGTCTGACTATGTAGGAATCTTGGGTTGAAACACAAATTTGCAGCGAACCACTTTTGTTTTGTTTTGATTCAGCTGCGAAGAAGGTGGTTTTTCGTTATAATAGTGTTTTTGTGTGTGTTGGGGGGATGGGTTTTATGTACTGATTAGTATACTATATTTGAGGGATCTGGGATTTTGAGTGGAGAATCGAGATGGGTTGTTGAGTTTTGGTGAGCTGAGATCTGTTTGACTTTTTATAGGAATTTGTTGATTTTGCGAAAAAAAAAAATTGGGGGTTTTTTTGGGTTGTTAATTGATTTCTCTGGGTTTTTGGTGTTGTGAAGTTCAAATGAATACGAGGTATATGGAAAGAACAAATTCAATGAAAGGGAGAGGGAAAAGGAGCTTGGAAGATGGTGGGGATGAAGAGCAGCAAGAGTCTGACAGAAAAAGGCCTGCTTTAGCTAGGTATTAAATTCGCCGTGAATCGTCGTTTTTCTTTCTCTGTAGTCTAGCTTGAACTGTGAATTTTGGTATCTGATGAAGTAAATACTTAGTTTTGGTATATTAGGAAATTGCAACCTGGTCTTTGTTAGGGTGTTGAAGAACTATTTGCACTTCATTAGTTTCAAAATTGTGTTAAAGTTTGATACAGAAGCAATAGGTGTTTGAAATCTCAATGTTCAGTTATTATATCAAGATGTTCTGTACGTTTTAGTATGAAGTCGATTAGTCAACACAACTAATTCAAACGAATTCTCACAAAAGCTTAGTTTAAAATATTTAACTCTTGAATAATCTTCAAATGAACCAAATGTGCTCAATATTTTTTCTAAATATCTTACCTAAAAGTTCAATTCTGTCTCTTTAAAAAGAGAGAACTTTTAGTCACTTGAACTGATTCCTAGGGGAATTAAAAAATTCTGATTGTCCGATGAAATGGTGTGTTTTGTGCAGCGTTATTGTGGAAGCTCTAAAGGTGGATAGCCTTCAGAAGCTTTGCTCATCTTTGGAACCAATTCTACGAAGAGTGGTATGATGAATGCCTTGTCATTCTGGTGTGAACTTTCCAGATTCTGTTGATCTGATTTAAATATGGCCTTTCCTTTGTAAGTTGAATGAAGATTCTCATTAAATGATGCCACCTAATCTTTTTGGATTCTTTTAGAGTAAAGGCAATATAAATCCAAGTCCATTCTAGATGCTAATTAATTATTATACGACGAAATGAAACTTTATTCACTTCCTTTCCTCTTCTCCTTTGATATAATCACACTGACATGAAACTAGAACTTGTATTCAAGATAGTAGTTGACCTTTTTGGGAAATGTTTCTAGGTATACTATAAAAACATGTTTATATCGCTTAAATCTTTTTTGTTGCCCCAATATGAGAGTGGTGAAGCCATTTCTTTCGTGAAAGAATGGCCGTTGCAAAATACAACTTCATCATTTACGTATCAATTATGAACTTATCAGCAGGCTTTGCCTTATTCATAACTTTTTCTTGAATAGGTTAGTGAAGAAGTTGAAAGAGCTTTGGCTAAGCTGGGTCCTGCCCGACTCAATGGAAGGTTGGAGATTTACCCATAATGTACACGTGAAATGAATATCTTTCTAGTGAAAATGTTGTTGCTGACTTGAGTCCGATATATGCTTTAAAACTCTAGTTGGATTATTGATTGGTCGAGTTTTTACACTTTGTAAAATTCTAGTTGCGCAAATAAGGCTGTCTCTCGTTGATGCTTTCACTCTAAGCATTAATAGAGTTCAAATGAGCTCAGTGGTGAGCTTCCATAAGAGAGAAGGAGCATAACAAGAATGAATTATGCATGACAAAGAGTCTTTTGAAGTTATTGCATTAGGACTTCATCAAGAGATAGATTGATTGACTTCATGAAGATGTACTTCTAATAAATCTTGTGCATTTGGATGATTTTTTTTTTGTATCAAGAATTACGCCAAATTCACTAACACCGTATTTCTTTGCCTTTATGGTAAAATTATGCTGAATTACTTTTGGAACTTTTAAGCCACCAGGTCTTGTTTCTTATTGTTTTAGATTTCAAACTACATTTGCTTAATACATTACTTACCCCTTAGAGAAGTAACGCGATGAAGATCTTGTCTCAAGCACTTGTCACATTTTTATAAAAGAGCATCTCTAATCAAAAAATTGGTAGACCTTTCTGGACTGAGTCACTGGCCCTTCCTTTGTTGCTTTTATTAAGATAAGCTACCAAGAAATAATGATAGTAGATTACTTATAAATTTTTATGTTCATGTATTTTACATGTTTCTTGAATCCCTCTTTATTTTTGCTTTCTCAGTGTACTTCACATGCCATATATCTGTAACTAGATTACATTTCAAAGAAATACTTTCTCACATTCAATTTATCAAGCTTGCCACTTTGGTGGCCTCTTTTTAGTGGTGTGCTTTTGTATATTCACCAGTAGTTTCTCTGCCATGTTACATTAATTAAAGTTATTTTTGTTTAGTTTTTCCTAACTTTGAGATTTCAGGTCATCACCTAAACAAATTGAAGGCCCAGATGGGAGAAACTTGCAGCTTCACTTTAAGTCTAGGCTTTCCCTTCCACTTTTCACTGGGGGGAAAGTGGAGGGGGAACAGGGTGCTACTATTCATGTTGTACTAGTAGATACCAATACAGGCCGTGTTGTAACATCTGGACCCGAATCATCAGTGAAGCTGGACATCGTCGTGCTGGAAGGTGATTTTAACAATGAAGATGATGAAGGCTGGACTCAGGAAGAGTTTGAAAGCCATATTGTGAAAGAACGTGAAGGAAAGAGACCTCTTTTGACTGGTGATTTACAGGTCACACTCAAGGAAGGTATTGGAACGCTAGGCGATCTTACATTTACCGACAACTCTAGCTGGATAAGGAGCAGGAAGTTCAGACTCGGTATGTCTGTTGCATCAGGATATAGTGAGGGTGTACGCATCCGGGAGGCAAAGACGGAAGCTTTTACTGTCAAAGATCACCGAGGGGAATGTATGTAACTATTAATTGATGCTTTACTATAGACATGTGATTCTAACATAATTTAATAGGGTGATGGCACTTCACAGCATTTAAATAACTTAGGATAAACAATTTCGAATATGGCAGTTTCAGAATAGAAAATCAATACAGAGATATTGGAACTTATTATATCAATGTGTTAATGTTGAGAGAATTAGTCATATTACAAAAATCAACCTAGCGTATATTATCAGCATGTGAAGTTGAAGTGAACTAAATGCACTTTTGGTTTATAACCAATGTTTGATTAATGATTATCCAAGTTTTTTAAAGGGTTTTGAAGATTGAAAGTAAATATTGGACATAAGTGTCAAATGATATCTTTTGTAATTATATTTTACATTTGGTATTTTGTAGTCCAAAGCTTTTGAACTCTCCTTTATGCTGTCTGGTGCATACCGATCATTCATTCCTTTTTGGACGCTGCATGCAGTATAGTTTCTTAACGTATTAATTATTTACTGAAGTGTCTTAATTCTGACAGTATACAAGAAGCATTATCCACCTGCTTTGAGTGATGATGTTTGGAGATTGGAGAAAATTGGAAAAGATGGATCATTCCACAGGAGGCTTAATAATGAAGGCATATATACTGTAGAAGACTTCCTACGGCTTGTAGTCAGGGACTCTCAGAAGTTGAGAAGTGTAAGTATTTGCAAACTATTGCTTTGGTTCAAATTCTTCTTGATGATAGTCTGACTTTGACTCTGATGTTGGCAGATTCTTGGGAGTGGTATGTCAAATAAAATGTGGGAGGCCCTTCTAGACCATGCCAAGACTTGTGTCCTGAGTGGGAAGCTTTATGTATATTACCCTGATGATACAAGAAGTGTAGGTGTTGTCTTTAACAATATCTATGAACTGAGTGGCCTCATAGCTAACGATCAATACTATCCAGAAGATTCACTTTCTGACAGCCAGAAGGTAGGTCAATACTCTTCTGAATTGAACAAGCATGATCTAGTGCAGCAATTAGTTTCGTTGCTATTATTCATGGAGCTTCTCATCATGCTAGGACTTAACTTGTTCTTCATCGCTTTGTTTCTGATTCGAAGTAGAAGAAAAGTTGGTGATAAATGTTCATTCCTGGTGGTTTTGTTTTATTTCCTGTGGTAAAACTTTAATAATGGTTTCAATATGAGAGATCTCTGTAATAATATTATTTAACAAACAATAGAAAGTGCTGTTTGTGGTTTACATGTGGATTTATCATAACTATCCTTGATGCATTTAGTGGGTTTTTCTCAAAATGAATTATTGGGGTCATGCATTTGATAATATTTTCAGGAGGTTGGTGTTATCAACTTTGTTTTGCTCAATTTGCTAATTTTATCGTAACTGGATCTGAAAAGAATGTTTATGTATCTTTTCTTTTTTGGTTTCATGCAAAAAAAAAAAAAAAAAAGTTTGTAAATATAGAGTACACGAATTATGTGAATGCTATATCTTCACATTTGTTGTATTTGTGTAATTAGCTAATGATTTTATGGGAAACAGCAATCACATTTTATGCTGCTTAACTTCTAAATAGCTAGTGAAGGCAAGACTTTATGGATTCATTAAATCTATTTTCTATGAAGGTTTATGTGGATACCTGGCTGAAGAAAGCATACGACAATTGGAATCAAGTTGTGGAATATGATGGAAAATCACTGTTAAACTTCAAGCAAAATAAGAAGCCAAGCACGTCAAAAAGTGATTTACCTATGAGCTCAGTCAATTATTCTCTATCTTTAGATAATCAGCTTCCACAGCAAAGATTGCCAGTAGCCGGCCCCTCTGAATCCGCATCAATTGACCAAAGCATGCTCATTGGAGGTGAGGAGCATCTAACTGGAAGCATTTGTCTTTTGTTGACCCTATATTTAGCTAATAAGTCCCATAAGAATCAACTTTTTGCAATTCTGAACAATTGGATATGTCAGTCTTTGCAATGAGATTGGATGGTGATTCTTTCTTTAATCAACCTGATAACAGATTCAAAGACGCAACTTCTCGATGCTGTTTTTTATGGTTCTAATAGTTTGTTATTAAATTGTGAAACATATAAATGGACATGTTTTATTGCCAAAATAACCTGCTATGAGAGGATTATAGATCCCTGAATATTTTTCACTATTTGTATACCATGCTGCCTTTCTGATTTTAACCTTAACCGTGTTACTTTTCATTTTATGTGCATCGCCTTTGGGCAAAGTTGGCGGAGTTGTTATATGCAATCTGCAGAAATTGACATACCGTTTTTCTTCACTTTTCATTTTATTTTTGTTCTGTATCTGGTCTTTGAAGTTATGTAATTCTCATAATCTAAACAAAATTCTTGGAGGGGCAGTATGCAGAGACTAATGCTTGTATTTCTGCTAAATCGCGT
The DNA here is from genome assembly GCA_946896805.1 of Scutellaria galericulata. Classification (NCBI taxonomy): domain Eukaryota; kingdom Viridiplantae; phylum Streptophyta; class Magnoliopsida; order Lamiales; family Lamiaceae; genus Scutellaria; species Scutellaria galericulata. Next base: position 19,022,250 of record OX335790.1, read on the forward strand.
TCAGGTTATAACGACAATATGACTACTAGATACTCCACCCAGTCTCAGCTTACAAACTCACGCGCCCAGTTTGAACCGGCCTCTTTCACCCAGCACGATCCGCAGGTCAACCAAATCCAAAATGTTGGTCTTGCCCTTGGTCCATTCGATGACTGGTCGAGTAGCCGCAACAAAGGCACCGATGATTTCTTGTCAGAGGAGGAAATTCGTATGAGAAGCCATGAAATGCTTGAGAATGAAGATATGCAGCACTTGCTTCGCCTTTTCAGCATGGGGGGCCAAGCCTCTGTGAATATGCCCGACGATGGGTTTGGCTTCTCTTCTTACATCCCATCACCTTCTCCTTCGTTTAGCTATGGTGAAGACCGAGCCCGTTCTGGAAAGGCTGTTGCTGGATGGCTCAAGATCAAGGCTGCAATGAGGTGGGGCATCTTTATCAGGAAGAAAGCAGCTGAAAGAAGGGCTCGTATCGAGGAGTTGGAAGATGAATAGTTTATCTTCTGAAGATTCAGATCAGCAGTGTTAACCACTAGGATTCTTGGAATTTTATGACTGTATGAGAGAGTATATATTCCAGAGTTCTTTGATGATTTCATGTACAGTCACCTGTACAGTAAGTTGTTTGCTTATAACATTCTGTATCAACTTGATTGTTGCTTACTCGTCGTGTATGTATTTTGAACAACGGCTTTCGTATTGCTTTTCATTCCTGTAGGATTCCACTGGGAAGACAAATCTTCTAAAACGCTTGTATTCTGAATTAATTATACATTGATGTACTGTTTGTATTGGTGTTTCTTCTTTCCCTTATTTTGAACACTTGATTATATATATCTTGAATGCTTTGACTACTTGCTGTGAAGAAATACACAAGATACATGAAAACAGTGAAGGAATTGTGTGAAGTTAGAGATTTATATATGCCTTTGGATTACTTTAACAAATCTTGATCATGATGTGGTTGTAAAGGCACATTCTGCAGGTAAACCTTGTGGGAATCGCTTTGAATCGGAGCAGTAATCGTATATCATGTAATTCTTTCGCGCCCATTTCAATATTTCTTGGTTTTTAGCATCCATTTCTTTGTGTAGCCATGCATAACTGTTGTCTGAACTTGAAGCAGAAGGATCACAAGAAGATGAGCCAGAGGACCAAACACAGGCATCAACATTGTAACTCCTGTAAGAAGCGATGAAAGGTGCCTCGCTCCAGTTCGTCTTTACTAGGCCGCCTCTCGTCGCCCAGTCTTCCCCATTCCACAGGCTGGAATGCATCCTCATTGGCCGTCTATTCAGGTATGGAACACCTTCCGATTCTAAGTTCTTGAATTCTCTAATCGGTGTACCATCAACTGAAAATCTAGAAATCAATCAAGAACACCATAAGCTGGGTATGTAAAAAGACGAAGACACCCTTCATGATACGGTACTCACATGATTGTCCGAGGATTCCAGAGGATGGAATAGGTGTGGAAATCAGAGGTTGGATCAAACCAGAGGCGAAATTGCTGCTCTCTGTTGCCGTTTCCCATTGTGTGCACGTTAGTGTGTAGTGTATAAGGTTCACCACTCACATTGCCTAAGAACTCGAAATCTATCTCATCGTGTTTTGGCCATTCTGAAGATAACTTCAACAAGAAACAGATAAACTTGATTGCTATAACAGAACAGAGGAAAAAAAAGAAGGGCTAAAACTCACGTAGTAGGCAGTGACAATGCCAGCTGAGTTTCCAGGGACAAGTTTGATCTGTAAATCGAGCTTTCCAAACAGGTACTCGTTCTTGGACTGGAATCCTGAGCTGGATGTTTTGTCGAGGGAGAGGGTGAAGAAGTCGCCGTTTTTGAGGATTTTTGGATAGTTGTGTCCCCATGTTTTGTGAAAATCTTGGTGGAAATTGGTGGAAGATAAAGCTCTCATGGAACTGATCATGAAAACATGTATAAGGAGAGCCATTGTTGAAGAAATTGAAGCCATAATGAGGTGTGTGTAGTGTTTCTTGATTGGAAAATAGTCGGAAAATCTTCGAGTCTGAGATGGGGTTTTCTTATGTGCTCCGTTTTTCCGTTCACTTGGTGGTTATTACACGTCTAGTAATAATGTCATACAGTACACGTGGAATATGATAATTATGAGATCGATTTAGTTAGAAGTTTATATATAGTTAGATAATGAACAAATCTTGATTCTTGATTTTGAAAGGTTCTTATGAGAATCCGATGGTTACGGAAAAAAAAACACATTTAAGGCCCGAAAAATAGGTTAATTATCAAAATCTTTATATGAAATGCTACAGTAGAGCTTAATTTTAATTTTTTAGGGGCATTTCTGTCAACGAAAAATCATTTTTAATCATCTTTATTAATTAATAGTTAAAAAATAAAATCGACTAAAACAAGAAATGTGGGATACCAAGAAACCAGATATCCAACCAACACCCAACACTAATGGATTACCATAGTTTTGAAAAAAGAATGGCTCAAAATCTTCTTACACCATTCTGAAAAAACATAAAAAAACAAAAGAAAAAGATAATACATATGAGATTAGAAGCATGAAAACATGAAGAAAAGTAATTGATGAGACATAATATGGTAAAGAAAAGAGAAAGACAATGCTGCAAAAGTGCTCGTGTTGTGTCGAAAGAAATCGAACGTTATGCCACCACGGAACTACCAACAACCTCGTACCAATAAGTTCTTACCTTACTTGGCATTCATCCTCTTTGCAGCCATTTTTGTCTTCAAGGTCCCTCTACTATCTATATTTGAATTTTGATCCTTTTTACATATTCTCGTTTTGCAACGTATTTACACTTGACATGTATTCGTGATGCGTACATTAATTGCAGTTGGACATAATTATTTCTCAAACAATTTTTACAGCCAGACATGATCAAGAAAGTATAAGGTATGTTCATTCTCTCAGTTTTTCATTGGTACTTTTATACCCTTGTAATGAAAATACTTGAAGGGTAGTTGATGAATAAATAGAGGGGCATAAGTGGGAATTACAAAATATTGTAATTAACAGGGAGGAGATCAATCAAACATTCATAAATCCAGCAATAGAAACTGGAAATGGGACATTTCACCAGCAGTTCATCATCACGTGGGGAGAAAGTCATGCTCGTATATCGAACGGGGGCGAGCTTCTTACGTTGTCCCTCGACAAGAAATCGGGGTCGGGTTTCCAATCAAGGAAGGAGTTGCTGTTTGGAAAGGTGGAAATGCAAATGAAGCTTGTGCCTGGTGATTCTGCTGGCACTGTCACTACTTATTATGTAAGAATTATATATATATTATGCATGCATGAATCTTGTGATTGTTTTGTCTGAATTTGTTTTGAATGATGATTGGGCATGCAGTTATCATCACATGGTGATTATCATGATGAGATAGATTTTGAATTTTTGGGAAATTCGAGTGGTAATCCATACACACTTCATACAAATGTGTTCACCCAAGGAAAGGGAGATAGAGAGCAGCAATTCTTTCTATGGTTTGATCCAACTCTAGATTTTCATACTTACACCATTCTTTGGAATCCCAAATGCATTATGTAAGTATTTTTATTTTCTTTTTCTTTGCATTTTGTTACGATTCGAAGTTACAACGAAAATCTAGTGAGAGTGTTCCACTATATTTAATCATAAGTGTCAAACCGGAATATTTCAAAAAAATTATATAAAATAATCCCGCGTTGGACTTATGGCTAAACGTGGTGGAATACTCTCACCAGATTTCTTAATAATGCTTCAAATTGCAATAAAACACAAAACAAATGTGAAAGTTCATGATAAATTTGCAAAATGTTTTGTTTTTAATGCATTGATAAAAAGACATGAATGTTTTAGCTGGTTTGTGGACAACATACCAATAAGGGAGTTCAAGAACATAGAGAAAGCAGGTGTCCCATTTCCAAAGGATCAACCCATGAGAATATACTCAAGTCTATGGAATGCAGAAGAGTGGGCCACCCAGCACGGCCGAGTTAAGACCAACTGGACCTTAGCTCCATTCACTGCTTCTTACACTAACTACTCTGTCGATGGATGCATCTGGTCGCGTTTCACCAGAACGTCTTCGTGCACTGATGCCGATTTTTCAAGAAAACCCGTGTTGAGGATGGAGTTGGATGCTACAAGTAGAGCTACGATGAAGAGGTTGCAGAGGGATCATATGGTGTATGATTATTGCAGGGATAAATGGAGGTTTCCTAAGGGTCCTAATCGTGAATGTAGAGTTAACTAGGCATGCAAATTTTCAACTTTTTAGTTTAGATGTAGAAATGAGTTTGATTTTGTGTGAATTGAAATTTGGATTCAAGTTGATATCATGATGTTTTTGGGCATGTTGAGTGAATATTAATGTGATGAAATGCATGAAATTTTGTTCAAGAAAATTGACCCATTTTCCGAGTTCAAACTTGTAACGCATAAGCATTGACTTTGACCTCGTCTTATTACCACTTAAGGACAAAACTAACATGACATCACAGTTTTGACCCATGCATATATCCTCCTCATCTTCATCCTGAATTCAACAACAGATGATTAGGATAGCAACCAATACTTGGCACTAAACTACAACGTTATCTCCTAAAATCTCACACATGTATATATGTATTAATGTCAAAAAAAAAAAAATAATAATAATGCTCTATATATATGTGAGGTTGGTGATTAGTTGCATAAGAAAAGGAGGAAACGGGGAGAATTAATCAGCAAAGAAATGGGTTTTTTTATTATGTATTCAAGAAATAAAGCTTCCATTATTTTCCTAATTGCCTTTTTTGCCCCTTCAATGGCGGTTCTTGGGAGCAACAATTTTCAAGATTCATTTGATATCACATGGGGTGGAGACAGGGTCAAAATGGTCAACAATGGGGAGACTCTCACTCTCTCTCTAGACACAGCTTCTGGTTCTGGTTTCAAATCAAAGAAAGACTATTTGTTTGGGAAGATTGACATGCAAATCAAGCTTGTACCTGGAAACTCTGCTGGAACTGTCACTACTTATTATGTACATATTTTTTGTTGAATATTATTCATCAAATGCAGCATTTATGCTAATTTTTTTTTTTTTTTTTAGTTATCATCAGAAGGGCAAAATCATGATGAGATAGATTTTGAGTTCTTGGGAAACTTAAGTGGAGATCCCTACACTGTTCATACCAATGTGTATTCTCAAGGCAAAGGAGATAGAGAACAGCAGTTTCGCATGTGGTTTGATCCAACGGCAGATTTTCACACATATTCCATCTCGTGGGACCCACTAACTATTGTGTAAGTATTTTAGGGTTTTTTTTTTTTTCTCTGATTAATTTTTGTGGCCAAACGTGTAAGTATTTTAGGGTTAACATTATTTTATCGCAATTTGGATATTGAATTATTTTTCTATCACAATAGATAATATATACATTTTTTAACCACAAATATAGAAAATGTCAATTTTACCCTTGTTGATAAGACATAAACAACATCTCTCATCACTTAGTTTAAACTTTTCACCTAAATTATAATAGAAAAATAACAATCTATATGTCGTGGTAAAAAAATTAATTTGATTTGATTTTGTGGTAGGAAGGACTATTATACCAGGTTTTTTTATATCTTTACATAAATCTTGACTGACTAACACACTTATTAATTAATTAATTTAATTTAATCTGTGATAGCTTCTCAGCTGACAACACACCAATAAGAGAATTCAGAAACTTGGAGAAAATTGGAGTGCCATTTCCCAAAAGTCAGCCCATGAAGCTATACTCGAGCATTTGGAACGCAGATGATTGGGCCACGAGAGGTGGGCTGATCAAGATTAACTGGACTCTGGCCCCATTCACGGCCTCATACAGAAACTACGTTAACAGGCCTTTCACGGCCCAAGTAGTGGAGCCCATCAATGAAGAGAAACTGAAATGGGTGCAGAATAATTACATGATTTATAACTATTGTACTGATACAAAGCGCTTTCCCCAGGGCATTCCTCCTGAGTGCAGCACTTAGAAACGTCGTCGTTTTAGTTTTGGGCTTTTCCTATAAATCATAAAAAAATAAAATCGTCTATAAATGTCCAACACCCATATCAATTCTGATAAATGTGTTATTAATATAATAAAATATTACAATAAAAAAATTAAAAAATAAAGCAAAAGATAGAAATGCAGTGTTGGGCCCACCCTCTCTCTCCCTCCCCCTCTCTCTTGTGTCTACGAAATGTTTTTTTAAATCTAAGAATGGTGTTATTGAAGGAGAACAAATGCATTGGAACTTGTGTTAAGAAGATACATTTTTATAGCTTTAATAATAAAAAATGGTTAATAATATTCTCTAAAACATTGATGTAGTTGCTCTTAGCATTAAGTTATTAACTTCTGCTCATCTTTTTTCGTATTTTTTTAATTTCGTCTCATTCTCTCTCTCATACATATTAACTAACCATTATATAAAGACACAAATAACCATTTTTTTAAATATACTTTAATAAAATACATTTATTTGAAATCACTCAATTCAAACCCAACAACTTTTTTAAATGTAGTTTGAAGTTTGATGTAATGTGTTTAAGGGAAACAATTCTATTACGTAATGTGTTTTCTTTAATTTTGCTACACCTTTTTTCAGTAATATAATGGGGGACCAATTGTTTTCACGTGAAGGGTGGAATTAATTAATGGGGTTTATCAAAACAAGATTAAACTCCCATCTAATCATGGTTTCCCAACCGTAGAACTCGTGAACAAGAAAAGAAACCATACACTTTAAAGTTTGTCTCTAATTATTCCATCTTGACTTTTCATTCTAGAATTAATTACGAATTTGTTCCATTAAATATGAGAATTTTGCACAAATTTTTACCACTATTGTAATTTAATAATGACTTTTTAATTTTTAAAATCTCACATATATGGAATTTAATCAATCTACAATTTAATAATGATGGGTTTCATAAGATGAATCAAAATGCAAATTTTTAAACTTCGTGGAGGAAATTATTTTTAAAAAAAATAAACAAAACATCGTGATTAAGTTTTTTTTTTTTTTTTTTTTTTTTGTCTTTTTAATTCTTGTGAAACTGGAAAACCTACAAATTAAATAATGTCGTGATTAAATGCAAATCAAACTTTATATATGAAATTGCAATAGATTTTTTTAAAAAAAAATGTAAAATGATAATAATTCATGTAAATTTTTTCCAATTTATAAATATATATAACGCATGATAGTGATAAAAAAAATGTTTACGTGTATTAGTAAAATAGAAACTCAATATGAAATAGAAAGTTCGAACTGGTCCAATTGACATTATTATGTAATTTTTAAGGGAAACAGCACTATCATATAATTTTATTTATTTATTGATAGGAACAATTTAATGTGGTTAAAAGTTAGGCATTCATTTAGAATTTTAGTACATACGGAACTGAATACGACAAAGAGGAATTATTATAACCTAGTTTAATTGGCCAAATAATTGTTGCATTTTAGGAAGCAATTATTGGTTCAATATGGCCCCATTATATTATATATCAACCTTAGTAGCACGTGATCTAATAAGCTTCATAGTCTTCCTCTAATAATTATAGTTTTTGTGATAATTATATTAATTTCATCCAACATTCCTTCATTTAAAGAATACATTTTTCTTTTCTTTTTTTGTTTTTTAAGTTTTATGTCTACTTTTAACTTCTTATATTTTAATCACAAAAGTTCATAAATATGTTCCAGTTTCACAAATAAAATTTCGTGAGACAGTATTCCACTACCCCATAAATTAAGTTTATGCATTTTCACAAACTTATATATAGATTGTGGGTTGTGTATTGTAGAGAAATTTATCTCACAATAAAACGATCTTATAAGAATTTTATTATATTTTAATTCAGTTGGAAGACTTTTGTCGAGACAATCACGATACCAATCTTTCATTATTTGATTTTTTTTTTTTTTTTGGTTACATGTAGGAACCAATAAAAAAAATAACACTTTAAAGATTTGAACTCCATCCCATCATCTATATTGTGCGCAAAATTAAATATGGGTGTGGACTATGGTACAATTAAATCATGAATGACGTGTGAAGTTATGGGACTCATTTAATGTGTAATAAAATGACACTGACCTAATAACAACAACTTAACTGAGGTAATCATCAATTTAAATTGGAATACTAGTATTAATTATTTCTTACATCGTAACAATCAAATTGTACAACATTGGGCCAGTTGTTGTGCTCCTCGTCAACGATGTAGAGTTGAAGTGTAAGTAAATGTGCTGACTAATCTCAAAATTTTCCAAATTTGAACCTTAATCAATTCAAAAATCGATTTAATTGTTTGGTATTCTATGAAACAATACATGATATAACATATAAAGAGTTTATATGTTATCTAATAAAATCATACTACTTTCGTCCCACAAAAATAGATCTACTTATATTTTCATATAAATAAAGAAAATTAATATTTAAAGTTTCAATTATTATACCTTTTTCTTTCATTAATTCTAACATTGAACGAAACCTTTTATTGTTTGAAAAAGTAAGTAGGGAGTTAAAGTATGGTAATTCAATATACATTTAATTAACACAAAAACTTATGTGAGACCGTGAGACGGAGCCCCATCACACACAAACAAAATTATAGGATTTAGGTTGTGGGTTGACCCGTCTCATGCAATGCAATAAAAATCAGTGAAACGATTTCACAAGAGACTCACTCTTTAATTAAGGACATATATGGAATTACAAACTAAAAATCATATTAATATAGTAACAAGTCTATCTTTGTGGGATAGACGAAAATAGTATACAGACATATTTTTGTGGGATGGAGGGAGTAATGAATTGGATATGACAACAAATAATATATTTGCACACTTTATTTTTGGGTCTTTGGTTTTAGAAAATGATCCTCAAAAGTTAACTTGGTTCTTTAGTAATTTCGTTCCATATGATATTTAATTCATTCTCACAATAAAATTAGAGACCACACAATTATACATAATCTCGGTTGTATTCACAAATCATCGTTCTCTTTTAACATTCTACGAATTTATATACTGACGAGATTATATTTTGAGTAAAAGATAATCACTCAAAATACCCAAAAATTTAAATAAAACGTGTATAAAGTTGAAGAAAAAAAACTTTAAGTATGAAGAATTAAAAGGACACTAGCTAGTATATAATAGGATGTGCAAAAATGAGACATTATCTAGAGAGAGGCATGGGCATGATTTGCCTAATATAGTTGTTGATTGTGAATTTAATTACAGCATCCAAATTTAGCTCTTCTAAATTGGCCAAACTAAAGGGATTGGTTATTGACCAATGCTTGCTCGACAACTTCTTTTTTCTTTTTTTCTTTACCAAAAAAAGGAAATATAATAAGAAGAATAAGAGTGACAAAAGTTGAAAAGGTCATCCATACTATTAGGATTTTCGACACAACAACAAGGGTTATTAAAAAATCAAGTAACCCTAGCAATATTATATATATATATATATATATATATATATATATATATATAAATAATGTGTCTGAAGATTGACATTACAATGAATATAAGACTACTAGAATACAATTTATTTGATATGTTAGATTTATAATTATAAGATAATTGAATCAACTCATAAGCTCATTCAAACTCAGATAAGTTTTCACTTTTGAATTGAGTTATTTGTAAATTAGTGTCCAAAACAATGTCAGTCAAAAGTTCACTCATCAATTAAAACATAGCCTATATACTATTCGTTGTTATTGGTTGAATCTAGATAAGTAGTTTTAATTTAAATTACAATTAGAGAATGAAATAGGGATTCCATTTAGAGATCTTATTCAAGATGAGAAATAAAAACGAAAAAAAAAAATCTAGATTAAATAGAAATTTTATTTGGGCCTGAAATAGAATTAAAAAGAGGAATTTTGGGCTTGGACTCCACAGCAAAGAGAAGAATTGATACTATGTAGCCCATTTAATTATTTTTAGTTATTAGATTCCTTCATCATGATTATATCAATCAAATACAATCGAGAGAGAGATGATCAATTACACCATTGTTAATTATCTTCAATTAACTGTTTTTCACTACAAGAAAAACGTAGAAAGACAACGTTTATAAACTGTTGTAGTAGCCTAAAACTTCTTGCATGAAAAACTTATATATACACCAATTAACATTCATAAATATTAACATTAGTTTTCAAAACAAACTTAAACTAAACTACACGTACAATTATTCAATAGGCAATAGAAATTTGTTCAAAGCCTTAAAGATAAATCAAGTTGGCTAAGCTCATCAGCTTCTTGATGATCACTCTCATCTCCATTAATGTATTCTCTGTTACTCCGATTCATGTGACCATAATTCATATCTGGTCTTCTCTCAAACCTACCAACATGGCCCTGATGGTCAACCACATGAGCCCGGCCCGGGCCCACGTTCGAGCCCGAGTGTTGCCTAACAGCTGAGCCATATTCCCTGCTCTTTTTAGCTAGGGTTCTTTCCAGTTTGTGAGCGTTTTGGTGGCCCCCAAGTGCTTGTGAGCTGAAGAACTTCCTTCTGCAATAGTTGCAGGAAAAAACCCGGGCCGTGATCGGGCTCGAAGGCGGCGAACATGATGAGTCTGGAGATGAAGGGTTGAATAAGTTGATCAGCTGATTGTTCCTCGATGATAAACTCAGGTTAAGTGAAGTGTTTGGCTCATGATTCATGACTACTATAAAATATAATCTTTTTTTGGAAAAAACTGATAATATTTATAAGTTGGTTCTTACAAGAAATGCTTGTGCAAGAAAGACTATATATGTTGTGTGTATATATACACAAAGGAAACAGGAAATGGACAGTACTCTAGAAGATATTGGAAGAGTTATGTAAATAATGGGAAGTGGGAAAACAATATTGTCTGGAAAAAGGTTTAATTAATATTATGCAGCACCCAGAAATAGATATGTAAAGGGGAAAAAGGATTGTTAAATAAAGATGTCATGTTAATGAGAAAGAACTAAATTTCAGGTATGAATAAAGAATCAAAGGCCTGTCGGTATATATCCAGTCATGGAAGCAGTTGATCACTGTCGGAACATGAAAAAATAAATCTCAAGAATCCAGAAAAAAAATTAATTAATTTCTTACATAAAGTTGTAATTTACTATGAAAATAGTAAATGCATTTGATTTTTACCTCCATCAATATGGAAATTAAGTTGGAAATTATTGTGATACTAATTGGCTGGGACATTAATTGTAATATATGCACATGGTCTTTGTAATACAAGCTTAATTTGTCACACTTGATTTACTAACATGGTCTTTATAATGCATGTTAGATGTGATGAGAATACATTGTATACAGTATATTATTAATTTACATTCATTGAACACACATATATTCATGTGTATATGTGTAGGTGGATGATAGAGATATTATATTCCGATGTATCTGTAAGATTGATGATTTATCTACTGGATATATAAGAACATGGAACCTAGCTAATTGAATATCTTGAAAGATTCTTCGTATGTAACATAAAATTCTTTCCATGAAAAGTACTCATATAATCAAGATTGGAGTCCCAATCAAATGGATTTTTTTTTTCTTGAAAGATGAGTGGAGATCAAGATAAGCGTTTCTTGACTAAGGTAGATCCATTACGTAAAGCAATTTATGAGAGAATCTTGGAGATAAATAAGAAAGAACATCAACTATAATAATAAATGACCTCATATATAAACTACTGAATAGTTAATCATATATTATATATGATATGAGTGTATTATTTACGAAATTGATTTTGTACGAAAATGGTCCAAATTCAATGGTTTTTAAGTAATAGGTTTATGGTCATAAATTCAACCCCCACAAACAAAATTGTACCACACGAATGGTTGAAATTAAACGAAGTGTCAAAAGATCTCTCCTTAATTAGCGCACCTATTTGGACTCCAATATAAAGAAATAAAAGATAAAAAAATCACAATGGGTATTTATTTAATTGTTAATTACTACACTATATATATGTCCTAATTAATCTCGAATATTACAATACACATCATAAGTTACATTTTACAGTTCATTCCCGATTTCATAAATAACACGTAATTTCATGCCTTAAATAGTAAATCCATAAAATTGTGTTTGAAGGGGAAATTTTGTGAATTTGGGTAAAATCTTGGATTCTGTAGTAAATGTGAATAATGAAATTATATGTTTGTTCGAGAATTTAGTAGGGTATGATTATTCTATATGTCAAATTAATGTTGGCAATTAAATGTGAGTAGACATGTAAATATGTAATATATTATAAATTGTGAATGTCATGGATTGATGCACATGTGATATTTTATTATGAAATTTTTTTTTTTTTAATGATTTGATGATTACAATTTAAATAGTAATGATTGTGTTTGAATTTTGTAATCCGAATTCAAATACAAAAATAAACATAAATTACAATTTTGAAGCCCAAAATTCAGACACATGAATTAAGATGGCCTAAATTGTTCAATAATACTAGCATTTATGACCTATATATATATTATCATCATTATTTAAGACCAGTTAAATTAAACCAAACTTGAAAATTCCAGCAATTCCCACCCACATTGAAGGAATTTAATTTTTTATTTTTGAGGGATTAATACATAGAATGAATTTAATTAATTAAGATATATAATTAATAATGTTGGGTGTCGGCTATGATTACGGTGCCTGCTGTCTGTCATTTGCAGACACAACATAATCTTTTGCACAACTATATAACCTGTTGGAATATACTTAATTAATTACTCCTAATTAAGATTCCCCAAATAATAATTAGGACACTAATTAATCCTAGATGTCTCTTATTCTACTTACACAAGCTACACACTATATTACATTGTATATGAGCACACAAATCCACACATTGAAAATTAAAAAAATACACTGTACAAAATATTTAGGATATATAAAGATAAAAATTTGGCGAAATTTCACTTTCGAAATCGAAATTTTCATCCTTGCCAAAGACAGTCAAATTGGTAAGACCTGTAGTAATGTAAGAAAAAATCTTATAACTATGCAGAGTTAAATCTATATTTTGGGACGGGTTTTTATTGAAATATTGCGAAGGTTTATTCTGAAATATATATCATGTTGGTATGTTTATCACTAAGATATATTTCTCGATTTATATTAAACCCGATCGGGGGATTTACATTCAGATAAAAGGAAGTTGTATATCTCTAATCAAATCAAAGAAAGGAGAGAAGTCACATGGTAGGTGCAGTGGTCAGAGAAACATGGGATTAATTTAGGAAGCTCAGAGTTTGGTGTGGTGGACATGTTTCTTCTCTGTCTCATTTTATCAACATTTATGGGCCTTACAGAAAATTCTCAGACTCATAATCATCAATGTGTATATAATTATAATACTATTATTCTCCATGCATTGGATGCAGTTTCTATCGGTATTTGGATTTATTTTTTGCCCAATTGATAAATTTTGAGCAAATAAACGTGACGATGAATATATTGTATGATTAAGTGATGAACTGGATTGTAAAAATCACTTTAACTTTTTGTTGGATTTGACATAAAATAAAGTAGAATGATGTCGTTTTATTCGATTTTCATTGGTTTGTTATTATTATTTTAATTTATTTGACTGACAACATGACAGCCAAATTAATTGGATACGTCCATAAATTTTCACCAGCAAATTGGCAAGGATTCAAATTGGAAATAAGATTAGATTCATGATTTATATATTTATTCTGTTAAATTTGAAAATTTTGAAATTGCAAATTTATGATAGTTCAAGTGATTTTATTTTTCTTTTTTGCAATTGAACCTTTGTGTAACGTGCACTTAATGATATTATGAAATATGAAATGAAACTTATTTTATAAAGATATCTAAATTTGTGTGATTAACTTTATCAAGGTAAATAATATATGCATGCACACACACATATATATAGGTAACTCTAAAATATTTCTCTTTTAATTTTGACTGTTTTATATTAATTTTGATTAAATGATGAATTGATGTGCTAGATAATAAGATTATACACAACATATATTTATATATGTTTAAATTAAACCATAATAATATATCAAAAAACAAAAAAGATCAAACCATATGAAATTAATTGTTGAAAAAGGGGGATCTTTTTCCCATGCTTTTACATAGACATGATTGCAGGTTTCATTCAAACTCCGAACCAATAGAATTCAAACACGTCAGCTCACCACCAACCTAATCAAGTCGTGTCGTCATCACACTACTTTCCACAGATATAGACTGCTAAACTCATTTTTCTCAAAAGGCTTCCTTTTTTTTTTTTTTTTTTTTCTTTAGTAATTTAGTGGGATAAAAATGTTACTTTATCATCTTCTTTTATTTTGTTTTATATTATTATTAATTTACAAGCAAACTTTTTTTTTTCCTTCTATTTCTTTCATTAAATTTTCACAAGTATCACCTGGACAAAAAAATGGCAGCATACAAAGGTGGATGTTAAATAAGTAAATGACATTTATATCTTTTTTTTTTTTTAATCTAGACTATAGGATTAAAATATAATCATGGATGAATATTATGACAAAAAAAAATTTAACAAAACAACGTTAGGTGACAAAAATAGCTTTCTCCTTATTATAATCAAGGTTTTTTGCAAAACTATAAAAAATAATGACCAAAACGGATATTACTATTTTCTAGTTATACTCACTCAACTCATCACATACCACATGAATGATGATTTCTTCACTATTATATACATACATAAAAATCTATTAATTTATGAAGTAATTTACATGATAACATTATTATCTCTGATTTGTGAGACGTATGTTTAGAATTGAGTTAATTAAGAAAAACACACACTCAAAACAAAAATCTATACATACAAAATGACAAATACAGCTAAAGACTTTAAAAAAGCCTTTGCTTTGGGAGGTCTTCTTTTAGTAGTTGAGTGGGGAATGTTGATCTCTAAAGTTTGCAAAGGCCATACATAATATTATATGATTTTTTTTTATAATACAGTTGTAAATATACGTTTGATTAATTTGAGATTAACTGTTCATAGTTTTATCGTTTTATGTTATATAGAATACAAAAAAATGTCACTTCGAAGACTAATGGGTGACTTACAAGTGGAAGGCATAATACTAGGGAAGATAGTGTCCCAATTTCACATATTCTTTCAATGGGGGACCAAAACTAATGACTTATTCTCTTATTAGATTTGTGAAATCCCACATTTGAAATAATACTGTAACAAAGTTGCAGGTTCATAGTACTTGTATTTATTATATTTTGTCATTTACTCTAGCATTATCTTATCTTATATAATATATATGATTACTAGTTTAGAAAATAGGTTCATTTAGATATGTACTTATCTTTTCTGATTTTATGTTATGTAATTTGGTGGATTGGAAAAGATGAACTAATTGATGGTGGGGGTGCAACACATGATATAGATTTGCCGACAAAAATGTGTACGGAAATTAATAACAAGAAAATTCTCCGTACATTCTAGGTTTTCTATCATTATTTAGGATAACTTTATGATATATGTGTGACAAAAATCTAGTCTAAATTGTTCCCAAAAATTTATATGAAATGAGTTGTTATCGTTAGACAGATTCTTATATATTATACACAAACAAAATTCATTTTTATAAAGTCATGTGTGGATTATGAAGTGTAGATTGTGGGTTAACCGTCTCACCTAATTAAATCTATGAGACAGTCTCATATAAGATTCAGTCTAAATTAATATTAGGGTTGGGAATATATTTCTTGCGAGATCGTCTTGTGTATCTAATTTTATGAGATATGTCAATTAATATTCTATAAGATAGACTTATAAAAATGGATTTGGATTGTGGATGATGAACCATGTCTCACAATTATATACATAGGATGATTCTATATAAATTTATGTGTTTGGTTAATTATTTAAAAAATATCACTATTTTTTGATCAAATTTCAATTACAATATGAATTTTTTTATTTGTAAAAATGCTGGTCATCCATCATTTGGTAGACTTAAAAAAGTTAGAAATTATATATATATATATATATATATATATATATATATATATATATATATATATATATATATATATATATATAGAGGGACTTCTTTTTTACTCAATATTTTTGAAATATCATTTCATTAAACTAATAAATAACCCCCAATAATTAATTTATTAATATCCTCCACCAAAAGGCGATAACCAATGAAGTAACCCAAAGAAACAGAGTAATGTGATGCTCGTGGGCCACTATAATTGATTACTTGGGCTTAAGTTTTCAGTCCAAAAACATCAATTGAACCAGCAGTCCATTGTAAATAGAAATCAAAGGCCCAATAATGTTGTAAACCAACCGGACCCATTGTGAGTTATTGGAGCCCAATCCGTTGATGTAATGGTGTTTGTTGAAAGAACAAATCAAATTCGAGTTTAACAATATTCGCCTCGTTATCTCATGGAATAGGTTCATCAGTAGTTTTTTTTTAAATAAATTATATATTTTAAATGTAATTGTTTTCTCGAAAAAATCATGACTCGTTTTTTAATTATAATTTTAAACAGTTTAATTTGTAATTTGTATTTATGAAGTTCATTAAAACTCAAATAAGCTTGTAAGTCAATGAAATTTTTGATAAATTATATTTCAACTCGACTCAATAGTAAATGATACATAACCATCACCTATATATTTAATTTCTAAGCTTTTATATATTTTTCGCCCCATTTATACATTTAGTTGAATTTTCGGCGGTAAATTAATTAGATTTTATTTAAAAAAATTATGAGAGCGTCTTACATACATTACTATTTTTCGGCAATTTTCACTGAACAAAATATTTAAATAAAAAATTCTCAAGTTCAATAAATTAAAACGGAACTTTTAAAATTGACCGTTGAGGATATAAATCAATAATGCTGATAATTATACTAGATGAACATTATATTCGCAATACAATCCTATATTATTAGCAGATTATTCTATCAATTTATCTCATGAATTTCTACATAAACCCATAAATATCCCAATTTTCTACAAAATAACCGAACATTCTCAGCCCAATTCAAATTAAATAAGATAAGACACAATACTAAAATACATTAATATAAATGAAAAAAAAATCTTTCTAACTTCTAACATCATTAACAAGTTAATTAACATAAAAACAATAAATTAACTTGAGAGAAAACTAGATCTACTAATGTAAATGGAAATCTGTCATAAAACAAAAAATCACCATTACAACATACAACTTTTTGCAATGTCTTATTCGTTACCCTAATATGTAAAAAAAATTAAAAAAAAAAAAAAAAAAAGTCATGTAGAATCAAAGCTATCGGCTCTGCAATACCTCAGCTGCAATGAAATTTGTCTCTCATATTGAAGTTGTTTGTAAAAATTAGCAATAAATGCATCAGCTCTGCTATCAATATCATCTTGAGCTTGATCCGATGGATAACTGGTGGTCCTCTGAAGGCCGGGCCTTGAGGATCCATCTGAGCCCGAATCTGAAACACAGCCCCGTAATCCGGGCCTGTCGTTGAAGCTGAGTCGTCTGTTACGAGATGATGTTCCTATAAGCGATGCAAGTTTCAATCTGTTTATGAGGTTGAAGTTGAGCATAAACCTGATCTTCTTCACCGCCATTTTCAGCTTTCCTACCAAGCTCTCAACCGCCATTTCTGCAAAGCTAGAGAGAGAAAGTATGCGTCTAAGTTTGATAAATGAATTGAAATGGGGTCATGTTCATGGATATATATACATATACATATATGTATGCATGGATATATGTTTGTGTAAAGAAATTGCTTGGTAAATAGGTAGGTTGATGGAGAAGGCGTGGAGATTAGAAGAAGCGTGGGCCCCATGATGTTAGCGTGGACTTCTCTATTGTCAAATCTTTGATCATTTCTTAATTATTAATTAATTAACGTAGTTGATGCCACGTCATCAAATACTTGATTACCTATGTTTTTATTACAACAAAAGTGGGAGTTCCATGTTTCTCCCCTCCCTTCCCGTGGAGTGCACGTGCTAAAATGTAGACTGTGAACAATTTTTAAAGAAAGTCGGATTTGAGATTGAATTTGATTTTATAATTTGAAGCTCGAGCTCAACTGGATATCTGAATAATATTTTTGAAATAATTGAAACACCTAAAAATATGATTAAAAATAGAAATTTTAATGTAAATAAGTAAATTATTAAGGACAAAATAGTAAATTTGGCACATGTTCGGTTATGCTAGCAATGTTGTCGAGCTGAGTATTAGTATGCTTGAGACGCGAGCAGTTTAAGTTTGAGCTCGATTCGATTATTTTTCAGTCGAATTTGATTGGTTTTCGAGTCGATATATCCTGAATAGCTCACGAATTGTATCATCTCATTATTTATACATGTATAGAGTTTAGTTTGTCTTATAAACTTATATTCAAGATATGAAATTTTATGTTAAAATATTACTTGATTAGTGAAACTTCTTGGAAATAGTTTGAATCTTTCAAGTCTAATTTGTCTAACATTTAATGCGTAAGTTTTCAAATTATTTGATATAATATCCAATTTGTCAATAAATGGCACTAATCAAATCTTAAAGAAAATGAGAAAAAAAACTATTCCTCCCAATGTTGAACATTAATCACGTGAGATTTTCTTTATAACACAAATTTCATCTTATAAATTAATTCAAATGTAATAAAGGATTTGATCAGCATTATTTTCTTGAATTATTAAAATTAGAAGTAGGCTAGATCAGCCCACGTGCTTAAAATTATTGATGACATCATTTGACAACGATGAAGTGCATGACTTGGTTTGCAAGTTCTAACTATTTCAAGAATTTCTTCGTACGAGTGAGTATCATTACAACTTAGTGGTCAAGTTTAGAGCAGTGACTTTATAATAAGATCCATAATATTCAAATTCATCATTTTGTCACATATAAATCAGCAGTATGATTTCGATAAGTTTAACTTAAATATTCATGACATTATTTTGCTATAAAATAATGTATATTCATTCAACACTTAAACATGTAATTTCCACGTAGAAAACATCAAAATAGCTAGGAAGGGATTAAAAGTAAATCAAAAGGTAGGAGTCAATAACTTGTATAATATGCATTGTTGTGTTTTTTAATCTCTATCTATATATATATATATATATATATATATATAAAATACAATTATATATACATGCATTTAATTAGCATACGTGTGAGACACTGAGAGTCCACATATATGATTTCTATCATCATGAATGAAACGGTTACATGGATCATATCATGTGAGATACAGTCACACTCATTTTATAATATCATAATATTAAGTTAGAGTAGATTATCTATATTACTTTATCAATTTATTTGATAAGTACTCAATTAAATAATAATAATATGATTTATAAAAACAAAATAAATTAAGAAGAGATGAGTAAAATAAAATTTTGGAAGCTTGAGAACTTAATAAAAACACAACAAATATACAAGGAAATTAGTTGGTGGGGGACTACTTTTTCATGCAAAAGCAATATATATTAAAGAAACCAATTAGCATACATGATGCAAATTAATATTTAATTTATACTTTCATAATAATGTTTTTCCGTCGTATTAATCGATTGCTAGACTAACTGACACACACACACATATATATACACACACACAATATATTGTATTGATCGATTGTTTCTAAGTGATGCTCCCTTTGAACTTTCCACCAGTGATGATGTCCAACTTGACTACTTAAAAAAAAAAATCATATTCCCCTTTAAATTAAAGAAGAAATTAATGGCTATGTTAGGTTCTAATTCTTATTCTGGGCACAATTACAATATATTATGTATTCTTTAATTGTGGAATAGTGATGGTTCGCGTGCAAATTCATATGGAATTAACTAAATGAAATAAAGTTGAAAATAATAAAAACACAGATTTAGAGCTCGAAAGTTTGCCCATCAATTTTGGGGTATAATCGTATTTTAATATTTTATATTAGAGAATAATATGTTTTAAAAGCAATGAATTTTGGATATGTTTCCGTGTTTATATACTAGACCAGAGATTATAGAATCTTGGAAAGTATATCGTAAACCCAGATTTTAGAAATTTGATTTGATCATAATCAAATTTGATTTTATTTAGGATTTATTTTCTGTTATGGATATATATCTTACATTTGAAGAACTCTACTTGGAATAGATTTCTTGAACTCCACAAATTGTGTTAAGGTGAATAACATTGGTTCGAGCTCTGGCCGATTCCTGCTCAGACACACCCCGCAATAAATGGCATGACCGGCCATACTCACTGCTTTAGTCTAAGGACGGACCCATGATTTCAATCTAGAGGGGCCCAAATCGATTAATAAAAAATTACAATAGTTCTAAAATAAATTACAATATAAATCGAAAACCTTATCAAACTCAAAAAATCATTCTAAATCACTAAATTTTCTAAAAAAGTAAAATTGGAAACTCTCAATGCTCAATAGTATATTGTTGACAACAAACAAAATACACAAATAAATTGATGAAGAAATCAAATAACAAAAGTAGAATAAAATAAAATAATAAGACAATATGTGTTCTTAAATTAGTTTGTATAGGGAGATTGAGCAAGAAAATATTTAACCCATTTAGCAAAGAACCCCACACGCAGATACAAATGAAAAGAGAAGAAATGGTGAGGGATGAGAATGATGAGATTCTAATTTTATTTTTTTAATTAAAATCTACAATTACTAAAATACCAATATACATTTTGGAAATTTTCAAGGGCCCAGTGCCCCCTTGACCCATCGACCCTCCTGATCGGCCATGTGTCTGATTAAGGCCAGTTCAGGTTTAGGTTACAATAATGACCATCACTTAATTTATTTTATCTGTGTAAATTTATTGTTTGTCAATTCTATGTATATTTATATACATAGTATGTATTAATTAAAATAAATTATGAGATAAAATAAAATGGTATACTTTTCCTTGTATTAATATTAAATTGAATATTTGTACTTTTATTTTTCCCGTGCTATCTTTCGTCAATTAACCTTGGTGCCAGACACGTCACAAGTTCAAGTGACCCCAAAAAGTGCCCAGAATTGAAGCACTTATATCACAGGCTGGTGACTTTATCATTTCCTCAATATAGCTCTTGACTTTCGTGGTTTTTTTTTTTTCTCAGTTTTAATTTAAATGCTCCTCTTAATTTAAAACCCTCGACTCTCTCTCTCTCTCAAGCTCGCATATAGTCATTTGTAAACGGCGTCGTCGCGTCTGGTCGCTGCTAGTCGGCGATCATAGTCTTCAACTGTAAGAGCTCTTTTCCCCTGCCTGTTGATTCCTGTGCATTGTGTGTTGACTGATGAAAGAGTGTTTTGTTTATATATACGTATGGATATGCTTATATATGCTTTCGCCGATACTGAGTGGTTCTTCAATCCCTTTTATTTTTGGTTAATTGACGTTTGTGAATTCTGTTTTCACTTGGAGATAAAGAAATTTCTCAATTAATTTTATTTTTTCTCTATTTGAAGTTTATTCCTGCTAAAGATGACTCCTTTCTAGAAGTAATTCGAAAGCAATATCTGGAAAATAGCCTGTTTTTAGTATCATAGACCTTTCGTTTACCAAGGTTCCATGATTTGAATCTCTGCTTTTTATTTTTTGTAATTTTCTAATTGTGGGCGGAAAATGTTTCTGTATGTGTGTTCATCAGAGGGTAATTTTTAACATCGTATACAAACTGAAACTGTGTTGCAGAATTTCTCAGAGTATTTCATTTTTGTGAAACAAAGAGGCTATGGCCAACGGTCCGGCTCCCTTTTCGGAAATTGGCCGGCGAGCAAGAGGTAAACTTTTACAAGGGTATACCATGTTAGTTTAGTTACAAAGTTTCAGAACTATACTACTTCTCATAATACTTATAAGATTCTTTCAGTTTCAGGATTATTTTTTATGTTAATGTTAAGGTTGTCCTGAGGTTTATTTGGATTCCCATGTCGAAATTTTCTATACTTGATGCTTCATATGTGTATGTGCATTATGTTTTTCGTGGTATGCTATGCAGAAAATGTTTTTATAGATATTAACTCTCCTATGCTCTAGTGAGTTTTATTATCTGATTTTAGGAACTTCAAGAGCATCAAAACACTTGTGGTATTTTTTAAGTTTGAAAACATATGATATCTTTTTCTTACTAATAGCAGAAATCAATAAGATTTATATATGATAGATTATATTTGGAATATCGATGATGTGGTACGTGTTAGATTCTAACGTTGTTAGTTCTAGTTCGTATAATCTAATGCAGATAATAAAGAGAGCTAATTAGTATTTTTGGTTCTTTTGGATATCAATAACGCACTACTTAATATGCTCGTTATAAATTGAGTTTGATGCATCAGATGTATAATTCTAAGTAGCAGTTCCTTGATTATAGATGTTAAGTGTGACTGAGTGTCTTCGGCTGCTCTGAGTTTGATCCCATGCTTCCTCAGTTCCCCTTTGTTCAATTTTCATCTAAGTTTCAAGGATAGTCAAGTTTCATCCATCTGCCATTGAAGCTTAACTTTCAAGTTGTATTGTTGAGGGATTCCGTTGTTTGTTAAAATGCTGTATTATTTTCATTCCCATGCTATACTAATTCCAGTGCTAATAATGGATCGGAAATTCTTCTTATCTGGTTTGAATAACTGGGTATAATAGGCAATAGGCTGTACGAATTAGATCCTGTCTATGCAGAGATAGGATACTGCCCAAATAAATGTGTATGAGAGGAAATGAATGGAGAGTTCAATTTGCCACACTATTGTGGCACATGTTCTATCATGCTATGATTTGGGGGTTGCTCTAGAAGTTGCAAGAAAACTTCGCAAGAAAACTTCAAGAGATAAGCATCTCAAGAAATTTGGTGGATATTTTTTTCTTAAAGATTGATACTTAATTAGATGGTCAGGTGCTGTCATATGAATTTATAAGCTGGTTGGTTAAGTTCTATCTCTTGGTTTGTCTGGTTACTGATCATGTTTGTAAGTGCATTGTTAAAGATACATGTGCCATGTATATTAATCATGTTTACTTGTTACAGGTCTTGTTTTGTATGTACATTGTAGAAGATTGTGGGGCCTTGTAATCTTACTTAATATGCCTATTTTTTGTAAACAGATCTTTTGACCAAAGATTACAATTATGATCAGAAGTTCTCCCTCTCAGTTCCAAGCTCTACTGGAATGGTATAACAACATCTTGTACTACTACATGCTAATCATTATCTACCCAGGCTGTCAAATCTTCAATTTATTTATTATGATTTGCATGAGCTGTCGGGGCAATTAATTTGATATGAATCTTGAACTGCTCTGATCTCAATTAGGAAAAGTAAAAGATCCTGTCCGTCTTTTTGCTGAGCAAGTCTTATTTTGACTCAAATGTAGAAATAATAGATTTGCCTTTTGATTGCATTGTGCTCCATGTTAAGCTAAGAATGAAAATTATGCACCATTCAAAGAGATTTAGTTTTATATGTGTGTTGTTGTTTTCTTTCCCCCCTTAGCTTTGTTAATTTGGACACTATTGATTATCCTTTGAACAGGGATTTACGGCCACTGGAGTGAAGAAGGGTCAAATCTTTGTCGGTGACATTTGCACACAGTACCGAAGTGGAAAAGCTACTGTTGATGTTAAAGTTGATACATACTCTGATGTAAGAAGAAAACTTTTCGAATTTAATACTGACTGAATTACAGTCGATATATATACTGTTTGTATGGTAAAAAAAAAATTTGTTGAGAAATTTATTTTCCGTCTTTGGTGGACCATCTGCATAAACTTTTTATCAAGTGTTATGGTATAAAACAAAATTTTGAGATCATCTGTTTACAGGTTTCTACCAAGGTGACTTACGATGTGGTGCCTGGAACAAAAGCAGCAATTAGCTTTAAAGTTCCTGATCACAAGTCTGGCAAGGTACGATAACATCCTGCAAATATGTCTGAGAGTTTATTCCAATGACCTACCCATTAAATGCTTTTACAAATTGGGTGCACGTAGTGCTAGATAATATGAGCCTTGGCATCATAAATTGTACTGTGGGTAGAGATTGCTACTCATGTTCTGAAGAGAGTTGGGTTGATTTATATCTTTTCAGTTGCTGTGTATACGTTGGATGGCTAGTTAATTTATAACCCTAATTCAGATGCATCTGAGATCCATTCATTTCAAAATTTTAATCCAAATGCAAAATAAGTTAATATGAATGACATATTTGTTAAGAACGACAAAATAAGTAGTGTAGGTGTCTATATGCAAAATGCGATGACTTTGCTGGATGAAACCCATTTTATAATGTGCCTCTTATGGTTTTATTAAGTGAAAGATGTAAGCTGATACTGTTTCCTAACATCTTCTATCGAGTAAAAATTTGGAAATGATTTTTTTTTTTTGAATTATTAAAATGATCTATTGAAACATGATGTAAACTCTTGAAATTGGTCTATTTTATATTTTCAACTGGCTAACATCTATTTTTCCAGCTTGACGTGCATTACTTACATCATCATGCTGCCATCAATTCCAGCATAGGGCTGAACCCAAGTCCTCTTCTCGAGCTCTCTGCAGCAATCGGCTCCAAGGATGTCGCAATTGGTGGTGAAATCGGATTCGATACCTCCTCTTCATCTTTTACCAAGTGCGATGCTGGAATAAGCTTCAACCAGCCAGACTTTTCTGCAGCCCTCATACTGTAAGTTCACCATTAATATATATCTCTATCTCTAATTATCTTCAAACTCGTTGCACAAAAGACATAATTGCAAATGTTTGGTATTTACACAGGACTGATAAGGGACAAACCGTGAAGGCCTCATATGCACATTTGGTTAACCCGTTAAGCGGAACAGAGGTTGCTGCTGAGATGATCCACAGATTATCGAATTATTCAAACAGTTTCAGCATTGGGAGTGTCCATAAGGTCGATCCTCACACCATGGTGAAGACCAGATTCTCAGATGATGGAAAGATCGCTATATTGAGCCAGAGGGAATGGAGACCTAAATCACTTGTAACAGTTTCAGCAGAGTACGACACCAAGTCCATCAATACCGTTCCCAAGTTTGGTCTTAACATTGCTCTTAAGCCCTGAATCAGTTGACAACTCTTCTGCTCAACCTATAATTTTGTGAGTTTCGTTATGCACTTCTTTACGGCTCAAATGGCTTAAAAATATTCATTGATATTTATGGTGATGATTTCGGAAGAGATTTTTTTCGACAAAATGGGATATTCGTTGTAAAATTTGCCTATGAGGCAATAATCAATTATTTTTGACATTGGATGTTATTTTCCTTCGCTCTTGTTAATTGTCTGTGTTAAAATTTGGTGGTTGATTATTTGGAGGTGTGTGAATTGAAGCCAAAACAGCATGTTTTGCAACTTGGTTTCTATTTTTCGAATTTTGCTCCTTTTCTATGTGAGATTATCCAGTAATTTAGTTCATATTATGTATATTTTTAATTGAATTCTGATTCAAATTTGAATTGTCTAATCTTGAGAAAAGGAAAAAAAAAAAACGCTAACTTATTTTTTTTGAGCTTATAGTTCAACTGAATGATATTAGTCTTTTACTTTTCATCCCCAATTTTACTAACTTAATTTGATTTAACAAAAAAATCGCTAAATCACCCCATAAATCACTTAGGGTTAAAATCATCAAAATATTTCTGATTTCAGTCCAACTTTAATAGGAAAATTCAAATTTAACTTGAAACTGGTTTTCTGATAATCAAGAAATGACGTGGCATGTGTCAACCAATAAGAACAATAAGAATTGGACATATGTCATCACATCATTTTTAGGTCATCGAAAAATCCAAATTCAGAAAAATTGGATTACAAAGTCATCGGAAAGCCCCCAATTCAGAGAAATTGGATTACAATCGGATAAATTCTTAAATTAGGGAACCAAATGAGAGATCAAAATTGGAAGACATCAGAATTAGAAGACAAAAAATGATTTTAACCACAATCACCCCATTCCAAAATTAAAAAAAGAAAAAGAAAATTATTAAGATATAAATTTGAGAATAAAATAAAGCTCCCTCTCTGTAACTAGCCACCTCTCTCCACCACCATCGACGCCACGATCACCATCCCGCCACCGTCTCCCGCCCAAATTCCCTGCAGCGACGCCGTTTCTCAATAAATAGAACACTCACAGAGTCGCCGGCGGTGAACACACACGATGTCCCGCAACGATGCGACCCCTCTGCACCCGAGCTCGCAATCGGACATCGACGAAATCGAAAACCTAATCAACTCCTACCCTTCCTCTGTCCTCCCCGCCCGCCCCCCGTCCCCACCACGCGCAGCCATTCCAGTGTCCTCCAACCCCCCGCCACCTCCC
The DNA here is from genome assembly GCA_946896805.1 of Scutellaria galericulata. Taxonomy (NCBI): domain Eukaryota; kingdom Viridiplantae; phylum Streptophyta; class Magnoliopsida; order Lamiales; family Lamiaceae; genus Scutellaria; species Scutellaria galericulata. The sequence goes on from OX335790.1 coordinate 19,048,684, forward strand.
GCATTCATCCCCACCAATTTCCCTCACCCGTCCTCTCCGAAACCTAAACCCGTTCCCTCCGCCGTGCCGTCGATCCCCGCCGTTTCCGCTCCCAAGCCGCCTGCTCCGCCTCCACGTAGTTACAATACCACCAGCAGCAGCAGCAGTGTTTCCGGGTCTGGATTCGGATCAGCCCCAAACACTTTGACTGAGCCTGTTGTGGATACCATTAAGCGGGATTTGTCGAGGATCGTAAACAATTTGAAGCTGGTTGTTTTCCCGAATCCGTTTAGGGAAGATCCGGGGAAAGCATTGAGGGATTGGGATCTTTGGGGACCATTTTTCTTCATTATTTTCCTTGGCCTCGTTCTCTCATGGTCTGCCACTGTTGAGAAGGTATGAATGAAATTCATTTTTACCTATAATTGATGCCATTTGCAATATATTTCGAGTTAAATCAACGAGCTTGCTTTTAGTTTTCTTTTGCATTGACTATCTTTGTTCTAATGATGTTAATGACAACAAAAACTTAGATAGAGGGATGGATATATGGGTCAAAATGTGTTCGATCAAAAAACTTGTTCGAGTGATGTTAATCTGCAAGTAATTTTGAAAGGTGAGGACAATGAATGCATGCTGATTGTTATTCACTTGGCCCTTAGATTCTTAATATGCACTAATCAGAATTGTCTTCTATGGTTTATGGAATATGATTCTATGAATGATGTTCGTGTGAGTAAGCATGAGTGATTGTCTAATCAAAAGTTGTAAAAAACCTCGATCGGGTTATTTGTGGTTAAAGAGGTATGACTTAGAGAATTATGTGAATACAGTTAAGTAGTTTAGAGGGGTTATGTTATTTTGTTTGATTTAGCTGTTTACTTTTGAATTGCTGTCATGTAAAGTAATGGTACTATTAGGTTTTTGCAGCAATTCTTGTGGCTTTGATGATTAATGGGTTGCTTGGTTTCTAATAACCTGGTTAGATGGTTTAACAATGGATTTTTGCTTTTGAATAGCTGGCCTTCATTTAGTTTTTGGTAATCACTGCTTGAAATTTTGTTTTCTTGAGTAAGAATAATAAGTATCTAATCAGCTTCCAATGCTTTATGCATTCTTTTATCTATTAAAGCAGAGGAAAGGAACAGATTAATAGTCGTCATGATTGTCTTGAAAACATTTGGCAACGTCAAGTGCAATACTTGCTTTCCTACAACTTGCTTACGTTTGTCCTTTTTGGCTAATGGGCTTGTTTTAAACTTGGAATCTGTTATCCAGTCTCAAGTTTTTGCCGTTGCATTTGCATTGCTTGCTGCCGGAGCTGTAATTTTGACGTTGAATGTTCTGCTCCTGGTAACTCTCTCTCTCTCTCTAATGTACAGATATATTTTCTATCTCAAATACGTGAATGTGGAATTTGCTTTCTGTGTTAGATTTATCAATCATTTTGGTGACCTGGATTGACACTCACGATTTATGCTATTCTTTTAGGGCGGCCACATTATCTTCTTCCAAAGCCTGAGTCTTCTAGGTTACTGTCTGGTACCTCTGGATATTGGCGCCATAATTTGCATGTTAGAAGGTAACGTGATAGTTAAAGTGGTTGTTGTCACTGTGACACTGGCATGGAGCTCATGGGCTGCATATCCATTCATGAGCACTGCTGTCAACCCACAGAGGAAAGCTCTCGCCCTTTACCCTGTCTTTCTCATGTACGTATCTGTTGGTTTTCTCATCATCGCCATCGACTGATCCAATACCACTACCACTGCCTGCTAAACAACTGTTGATGATTGGCTTATAATACCACTTACATGAAAGGTACATTTCTTGGTTTCCCATTTTGATTGCATAGAAAGTTGTCTTGGTATAGGCTTTTTGAGTTGTTGTAAGTAAATTTCTGTTTCTTTTTTTTTTTTGGTTTCTCTTACTTGGGATTCTTTTCTTGATTATACGAATTGTAAGCTCAATTTTTTGTTAAATAAAATAGAAATTGCTAGCCTCTTGATGATTGTAATTTAGATTTATCCAGCCAAGTGTGCTCTTACTAGATTTTGGTCAGGAATCCATCTTGTTAGCAGTAGTAACCAACCAACATTGAAATTCTGACATTGAAATTCTGGCATTGAAATTCTGGGCCTCAGATTATCTGCATGAACTTGGACCAACCTAGAATATGGGCTCAATCAAAAGGGCCCACAAATATCTTTACTGTCTCATTCAAGCTGTGCCACCCAATTCTGGATCACTGCTCATTAATGGGCCCCATAATATAATTCATAATTTAAAAATTACCAACAATCTTGCTCTCTGAAATCAGAAATTCTAACGCCTTTCTTCTTGTGCTTTATTGTCAAATACTACATATTGTTTTTTTTTCTTCAAAAATTTACAAATATTATGGGGAAAAAAATGCTACTCATATTATTGATTTTCGTGTATTCACACCATGTTAGTACGTTACAATTCTACCTATGAAAGCAATAAACGCTTTGCCATTTGTAGAAATTAACGACAATAAGACTGACTCCACCTGTCAACCACGGATCATTCACGTGTCAAATTTAACACCTAATTAAAAAAGGGAATTAAAAGAAGAAAAAAGAGGCAGAAAATTTGGTCATATTCGAGTAGTACTATGGCTTTATGTCTTGGAATATTTTCTTTTGGTCATATTTTTATTCACATTTTAATTTATATAACTTAAAAAAGATACATCATAATATAAAAGAAATATCTTGTACTCATACCCTTGACACTTTTCTTATAATATATGTGTTTATAGATGCATATATGTTTCATTGTTAGGTACGAAACTATTCACGGAAAGTATTTTAAGTCCTAATTAAATATATGAAAGTATAATAAAAGTACATCAACAAGTGCATCTTTTGGTGTTATTTTAATGGTGATTCATCTAATTACAATATTTTAAACACATCACATATGCATTACTACGTGACATGTGTCGATAATATCAATATAAATATTCATACTTTTAAATCAAAGTATTTTATATGGATTGAAATTCATAGGCATTGATATATAATATGTTTTATACTCAACCTATATATAAAAAAAATATCCATACATCTTCCAACACAATCCAAATCCTCTATCCTACTTTTTCAACTACAATTTATATATCATTGTCAAAAGTCCATATTTTATTCTTCATCCACACACACATATATATAGAGAGGTTTGTTGAACTTTTTCACAAAGATTAATAAAATTATTTAAAAAATCGATAAAACCAGTCATTTTCCAATAATACTCATTTTTATTGAGTATTATACCTTTTAATATAATATTTAATACAGGTTTCAAAAATATATATTTATAATATTTAATACTTAATATTTTTCTTTAATATTTCAAGAATATAATGATTAATTGAATATAGATATATTAATAATGGACTAATTAATTACTTCCTCCGTTTCAATATAATAATCTAGAGTCTAAATTTTGTTTTAACTATCGTTTTAGACTTTTATACAATTTTATTCCAAATTTATCCTTATTAATATTCTTTAGCTAAAATTTAGAGAATTTATATGATACATTTTACGTAATTAATTTGATTTTTTTTTTCCATTTAAATTATAAATTCCTTGATTAACAAATGACACATTTGTTCAATTTTTATATTTCTTAATTTATGATAAAAATTACAAAATAATATTTATTTTTAAACGGATAAAATATTAATAATTTTGATGATTAATAAAAGAATTTATCAAATGTTGTTTTGACCATAATATATAGAAGGATGTAATTAGGGGAAAAAATACGACGTACATCTCATTTTGCTTTCAACAAGATATATAACTTTGTTTTGTCCATATCATATAAATTACATACATATATGCATTTAACTATTTATGTCTATCTTTTAAAATAAATATAATTAAATTTAAATTAAAAGACCATACTTCATCTATAAAATGACACAAAACATCTCGTTTTTACCACTCTCACCATCATCTCTGTAGTAATAATTTTAGAGAGAAATGAAAGAATTTTGGACAACAATGGCGTCAATGATGGGCGTGTGGGCCTTCTGCCAGAGCCTCCTCCACACCGTCTTCCCTCCCCAGCTCCGTTTCGCCGCCGTCAAACTACTCCACCGCCTCCGCAGCCACCTCTCCGCCTACTGCTACTATGACATAACGGAGATCGACGGCGTCAACACCAACGAGCTCTACAACGCCGTCCAACTCTACCTGAGCTCCTCCGCCTCCATCTCCGGGACCCGGCTGAGCCTCACCCGCGCCGTCAACTCCTCCTCCATCACCTTCGCGCTCTCCAACAATGACCGCCTCACCGACACCTTCAACGGCGCCACCGTCGAGTGGGAGCACGTCGTCACCCCGCGCCAATCCCCCTCCTTCTCCTGGCGCCCATTGCCGGAGGAGCACCGCGGCTTCACTCTCCGGGTCCGGAAAAAACACAAACACCTGGTGCTCGACTCCTACCTCAACTTCCTCATGGACAGAGCCCAGGAGCTTCGCCGGAAAAACCAGGACCGCCTCCTCTACACCAACTCCAGAGGCCACCCGTGGGAGTCCGTCCCCTTCAAGCACCCCAGCACCTTCCAAACCCTCGCCATGGACCCCGCCAAGAAAGCCGAAATCATGGAGGATTTAAACTACTTCGCCAACGGCGAATCCTTCTACCAGAAAACCGGAAGGGCCTGGAAGAGAGGGTATCTTCTCTACGGCCCTCCCGGCACCGGCAAATCAAGCATGATCGCCGCCATGGCCAACCACCTCGGATACGACATCTACGACCTCGAACTAACAGAAGTGAACACCAATTCCGAGCTGAGGAAGCTATTAATGAAGACCACTTCCAAGTCCATCATCGTCATCGAAGACATTGATTGCTCCATTAGCTTCACGAACAGAACCAAAGCCACCGACGCTGCCGGCAGCGGCTACTACGACGCCGGAGACGACGGCGGAAACAGCGTGACACTTTCTGGACTGTTGAACTTCACAGATGGACTCTGGTCGTGCTGTGGGAGTGAGAGGATCTTCGTCTTTACGACGAATCATATCGACAAGCTGGAGCCGGCGTTGCTGAGGAGTGGGAGGATGGACATGCATATACATATGAGCTACTGTTCTTTTCCTGCTTTGATGATTTTGATCAGGAATTATCTTGGGTGTGAGGATTGTCATCTGGAGGGAGAGTTACGGGAGGCGGTGGAGGAGGCGGAGATGACGCCTGCGGAGATTAGTGAGCTTTTGATTAAGAATCGCCGCCGGGATAGGGATGGGGCGGTGGCGGAGGTGGTGGCGGCGTTGAGGTTGGCGGCGGAGGAGAAGAGGAAGGGGAGGATGGGATTTAGGGAGGTGGAGGTGGATGAGCAGGAGAAGAGGACTTTGGATTGTTTCAAGCATAGCTCCGGTGATCCCTTGCCGGAGAGTTGCCCGGAGAAAGATGAGTAGTTGTTGTGATCATGTTTTGGGTTTTTGATTATTTTTATGAAATGATATTTTATTTTCTGTTTTAATTAACCTAGCTCTTAATTTGATGTTATAATAAATTACGGATTAATAGAAGATGAAATGTCATACCGAAATCTTGTAATGCATTTGTTGGCATTTGAATATTTGCAGATTGAATACTCTATTACATTTTATGTTACATCTCATGTTTTACAGCATTTATTATATGCAGTGAAGGACCGAGAGGGGGCCGGGGGCACTGGGTCCCCTAAAATTTTTCCAAAATAGTAGGAGTATTTTTGTCTTTTCACATTTTTTATTAAAAACAAAGAAAAAATATTCAAAAATATGGAGAAACATGCGTGTAGCAGCGAGCTCTTCTTACAGCCTAGACTTCCTTTTCATCTTCATTTTTCACCCCCTAATTTTCCCAAATATGAATTTTTCCCAGACTTCCTTTTCATCTTCATTTTTCACCCCCTAATTTTCTCAAATATGAATTTTTTTTTTTGTTCTAAAACATCCGAATTGTAAAATTAATATTCTTCATTCATGAATAACTTAAAGATAGTGTTCTAAATATGCAAATTTTCTTTTTCTATTCAAGACATATTTATAATCTTATTTCAGTCATTGGATTATGATCTCATGTATTTTAATAATCATATAATTTTTTGTCGGTGAAATATACATTTGGGGTACATTTCATGCTATAATTGGGAAATCAATGTGGTGATCTGAGAAAACATGTTGAGAGCGATTGGATGCAATTGAATGTTGTTGTTTGGTAATGAAAAGGACAGTTGGGAGTTGATCAATATTTCTTTTGCCTGTAGTGTGGTCATACTACTAATTTAGTCCTATAACTTCATCTGATACAGCCAAACTTGACAATTTAGACCGTTGGATTTAAACCAGTACCAGTCCACAGGTCACAATTGTGGTTGTCGTTTTATCCTGGTTAAAACTTGTAATTTTACTGTGGAATCCAACACATAGTTAAAATTTTACTTAATGGGTCGGGTCGTTTCATGCCACCAGTAGGGATGTAAACGAGCCGAGCCGTTCGTGAACAGTTCGTGGCTTGGCTCGATAAATATTCGTTCGAGCTCGGCTCGTTAGCTTAACGAGCCGAGCTCGAGCCCGAGTTTCGAGCTCGTTAAGCTTAACGAGCCGAACTCAAGCCTAGACATGTTCGGCTCGATAGCTCGCGAACATGTTCGTTTAGGGGTTCGCGAGCCAGGCTCGTTTAGGGGTTCGTAAATAGACTCGTTTATAGTTCGTGAGTCTGTTCGTTTATATATTTTATTTAAATATGATTATGAATTTTATAAGTTTTTGAAATTTAGATAATTAATAATTAGTAATCAAAAGAAAATCTTAAACCAATCCAAAATGTTATGAATAAGACTTGAACACAAAACCCCCATCATATAAATAAGTTATACTACCACAAGACCAATTTATACTCTTGTTAATTTACTTGTTAAACTTTTGTTTTATCTATTACATTTTAAAATATAAACATATTAATAACTAAATTAAATATAATTTACTTATTTCTAATATATTGCTTGACATGCCATCTGAATTTTTTTGAAATTTTGATATTAATGATACAATTTACCAATGATATATTATCTTAATATAAATGATATAATTATATTGATGTTTCATATAAATTATATTGATGTTTCAAGTATAATCCCATCATCAACATAATAATTTAGCATTTTGGTCTTGAAAATAAGTTATAAGTATACAAATATATGCTAATAATATATTTATAATGAGTATAAAAAATTTATCTAGTTCAAAATAAAAAAAATCTAATTTCAACATACCATTAAAAAAACTATATAATTTATTTTTCCAAATGCCTTAAAGTTATAATTTCTCAATTTACAAAATTTTTTTGAAAAAAATATAGATCGATTATCTTAAATTCTGTAGTTTAATTTAAAAAGGTGTAAAAATAAGTAAAAAATAGTCAATACAAAAAGTGTTGTAATTTTGATATAATCATTATCACCATACTTCAAAGTTGGCTTTTCAAGAGTGGAAACCTCAAACCTCATCTACTATCTAAAAAATCAATAATCAAAATAAATAAACCCTTAACAAATAATATTTAATTTTCAATATGAAAAAAATATAGAAAATTCATACATTTTCAAAATCAAATTCAACATGCTTAAACTTTGAAAATAGATCGGCCTTAGTCACTTAGTTATAGAAAGATATCAAACTATAAACATGTGCAAATCTACATATGTATCAAAATTCAAAATCTTTATATAAGAATAATGTATGTATATACCAAAATATCATGTATTTATATGAAATATAATTAGAAAAAATTTAATGTGAATGTGTATTGCAATAATTTCATATAGTTTATTCATTAATTATTCATATATTTGCAAACTCAAATAGGTATATATCAATATATTATATATGATATACTCTACATTTATATGTGTGTGTATATATATTAATTATATAATTATTATATTATGATCAATAATATTGATTTTGAAAAAGACAACTTGTAAATTAGATTTTGATTATTGAATAACTAATTGATTTGAAAAAAAACCATAATAAACTTATATGTGTATTCGAAAAAAATAGTTCAAAAGATATAATATTTAATTGATACGTATACTTTTTTTTTTATTATATACATATCAATTACTAATTTCTGTCATATATCATTTAAAATATTTGTCAACAAAGTTAGATTATTATATACCATATATATTTATTACACAAAAGTAATAGTTTTACAAATTTACAATAAACTCAATTAATATCACAAAAAAATAAAATATAAAATTTGATGAAATTTCTATTATTAGGAAATGAAAATTTAAGGGAAATTTTTGACATTTCTATTGTTAGGGTTATATATATATATATATATATATATATATTATTTCTCCTACATACCGAATATATGCCAAAATTAGTGTTAACGAGCTCGAATCTAATTTTTTCTAACCGAACTCAAGCTTGAACTATCGAGCTTGTATTCGAGCCCATTTCGAACTTTCCACGAGCCTTTATCGAGCCTGTATTCGAGCCCCCATTTCGAGCTTTTGACGAGCCTGTATTCGAGCCCATTTCGAGCTTTTAACGAGCCTTGTTATCGAGCTTTTGACGAGCCTTGTTATCGAGCTTTTGACGAGCCGAACTCGAGCCCATATCGAGCTCAATCTTTTGATTTCGAGCCGAGCTCGAGCCCGATTTTCAAAGCTCGAATCGAGCTCGAGCTCGAGCCGAGCTCGAGCCCGAGCTTATATCAAACGAGCCGAACTTGAGCCCGATACTGTTCGGCTCGGCTCGGCTCGTTTACATCCCTAGCCACCAGTCCATCTGGTTTGGTCAAATTGACTGACGTTTGTTTAGGTCATAGTATCTCAAGCTACTTAAATCGTTTGTTTGAGCTGAGTCAAAATTGTCTAATTTTGTTACTTCTGTCATGCTTTTTTAATAATAATAATATGTTAAAATTGTGTGTACAATATGTATTGGTAAAATAAAGTAATAATGATATTCAAAATAAAGTAATGATACAAGATAAATTATGAATCATATATTTATTTATATTTAGTACTCAGTAATGGTGTGTTGTCGCTTGCACCAAAAAATAATTATTCATCTTAACTAATCCACTTATGTAATAGGATAAGTAAGAGGTCGAACCCACAAAGAATAGTGTAACTCAATTAAATCAATTCGTATAGAGAAGACAATAAAAATAGGGGGGATTGGTTGGTTTGTTGAGTAAGTACTAGAAATCATGCAACCAAATAAATTGCAATGAGAAAACAAATAAGGTGTGAGATCAATGAGTAAAACAATTTAGTTCTTGGATAGCCTCCCCTAGAACGATTCTTCCAAATTAACCAGTAATTCCGTTTATCTATACTCTATCTCGAATCTTGCCCATAAACCAGTGGTACGACCAAACTAGTTCGAATTATTTCTTAAGTTCAATTAATTAGAAAGTACGAGTGCTAATTAATCTATCCTGATGAATAACCCCAAAACATGTATTCAAGATTCAATTCATAGGATGCATTAACAATCCAAAATAATAGAGCAAAATAGACCATGAAAGCGGAATGTCCGAATCATGCAACCTAGACTTCGTTACCACAATTGCTACAACAATCACACTAGTATAACAATTATGGATTATATCATGCGATTTAGCTAGAATTGATTAACAGATAAATTAAGGTGGTCAATCCTAATAAATCTATCAATCAAACATGCAAAGTATAAACCGAGTAATGAAGAAATCGAGATAGAGTAAGAAAACGTTACTACTTAACTAAAATGGATGAATCATTTAAGGTTCCGACGTCTCCTTGGACTAGAAAAGATAAATTAGCCTCTAAGCATGGCTATGAACATAACAAAAGTCACAAAAGAATTCTCTCCCTCCAATTATGTTCTCTTCCTTCTAACATCGGCGTCTTCCTCATCTTAAGCTCTAAGATTTAATTAAGGAGCTAATGGGCCTAGTCTAATGGGCCTCTAACACGTAAGTGACAATTCAGCATTCACATTCCCAACACTGATCCCTTCAATGTTAGACTTCTTCTTCACTTTCAATCCGTATGGCTTGCACCCTTTGTCTCCTCTCATTTGGCTCGTCTCACCAATCATCATATCATATGCAAACAACCTGAAATCCATGAAAAATGCGAAGTCAAAGCCAACGGGACAAATATGACAATAATCGGATAAATACAATAGAATATTGAACAATTAACTATAATAACTATCACATAACACATGTAAAACACACACAAAACCCAACTTATCATGATACAAGATAAATTATGACTCATATATTTATTTATATTTAGTACTTAGTAGTATATATCTCACATTTATAGCATAATGTTATACATAGTACTCTATATACCTTTAAGGTATGGATACTGATGAATTAGAACATAAATTTTAAATACAATAAATGATATAGCATATACTAAAAACCCCATCTTTATATATATAAAAGTAAGATCAAAAGGACACATGACAATCATACATCATTCTCACATTAAATATAGCTAATTAATTACTTCAATTTTTATGTTACTAAAAGACATTATTAAATAAAATAGAAATGTTAATTAAATTTATCTAAATAATATATGCTAAACTACAACGCTATAAGTTATTTACATATTTGAAATTTGTTAATTTTAAAAATTTAGAGAAAAAATATAAATAAATAAAAAAGAAAAAAGAAAAAAATAAAGGTGAGTTGATGGAAAACAATTGTTCACACTTTTCAAACTTATTAATTCACGACATGTAATAATTTTTTTGAATATATGTTTTAAAATATATTATGAAATTTATTTATAAAATTTTGACTTTCATTTTTTATCATCTAATTGAAAATAAAAATTGAGGGTTGTTAAAGACGTTAAAAATAAAAATCAAACAAAAAAAATGGTGGGTGTTATATAATATACTAGACTAACAATATATATTCTTTTCAAAATAAAAAATAAAAAATTATTTATGATCCTCTACAAATGCCATTCATATTTCGAAGATTAAATAATTATTTAATTATATTATGTTATATTTAATGTTAAATTACATGATTTGTATTGCACAAATCATAAATTTAATTTTATGTATAAATAATATTTAAAATTTTCAAAATTTATCAAGTTTAATTAATTTATTTTTTTTATAAAATTCCGTAGATTACACGGGCCCTATACTAGTTTATAGATACAAATGATCACCTATCATTGCATTAGTAGTTTGTATTTATTTATTTATTTATTTTCGTTAATTACCTTTATTGAGTTTGCAAATGAGTTAGTTATTTTCTAAATGAGCCCTTGACAGGCCATGTTATCTTTTCTAGTTAGCATTAATTGATCACTCATAGGCCATCTTTTTTATTTATTGTAAATGACTTGTCTCCATGTTAAATTGAAGATACATGAGAAAAATGGACAGAAAGAAAACAAAATTATTGGCAAATAAAATAGAATAAATAATTTGCAAAAGTAGGTCAAATTTCGTATCAATATCCTAAAAACAGCAAACACTCTTGCTATTTTCTGATGTGAATGGAGATGATATGATGTTTCTTCCATTATTACTATTTCCACCATTTCATTTCGTGCCTTTATCTCTTTGTTTGGGTTGTTTGTATTCTAATATACTTTTATTGTGCTTTTTATGGCACCCATTGGTTTAAACTGATAGATAGATAGATAGATATATTTTGTAATTCTAGTAAAAATTAATTCCAAGGGGGTTTGAGAAAATCTCATATAGAACGAAATATTCAAGGGGTGGTTGTAATTTCAAAGTTAACTTTTTAAAATTATAAAATGGTTGTTGTAATTAAGCTTATTTGTTATAGGTCCCTGTAATTTTCAATAATTGAACTACAAAGATGGGTAGTAGTAGGATGTGACATTGGTGTTGAGCCATGCTTTTCAAGTGTATTTATAATCCAAATTATATTCTTTTGTATTTTGCAATTTATAGTCAATAAAGTTGGAGATTGCAACCATCAAAATGTGGCTCCAATCAATTGCTAAACCAAAATATCCTTGAGATTTCACATCTTTAAAAATTAAAAGTGATAATAATTCAGTTCCACAAAAAATAATAATGAAAATCCAATCTATATAGTAAGTCATCTGAATGTAATTTTTGTGAGGCCGTTATATGAATTTAATCTTATGATATGGATTCACATACATCTAATAACACACAAATCAGATATTATAAATTTGTAAAAATGAATTTGAATTGTGTGATTATAACGAGTTTCGTCCACATAATTATATTCATCAAATAATCTCTTGTTAAGTTATTATCTACCCTCCAATTATACGAACCTTTTTGCACTTATAAAATAAGCTAACTTGAATAAATATATCAAATCCATGTTGTAAAGGAAATTTAACATAGAAAATGGAGTTGAAAATGGTGATATAAATCGAAAGGTGAATATGCTGCTATGTTTGATAGCATCTGGTCAAGGCATATAATGATGGAATTCATTCATTTTTTGGCTTTATATATTTCAAACATTGTGATAAATACCTTCTATTTCAAAATGAATCTCATTTTAATGTTATTTTGTAAAGATTAAAATATGTAAAATTATATGCATAAATTAAATGATTTTATTGTCCAACATTTAATAGCCACAATCAGTGTATAACACTAAATAAAAATTTACTAAAAAAAAAAAGATTTAGAAAAGAAAAAAAAATTCATTTAACTATTATTGGTAAAAAAATAATCTATAAATAATTTTTTTGCCATTCTACATTTTAAAGGTTATCGCAGATTCTTCCATGTGAATTATTCTTAAAAATCGAATCAATTATGAATGGGAGCTAGTTGTTCTTCTATTCAAATGAGGATCTAATACTAAGAATTATAAAGAGGACTTAATTGGGCATCAATATTGGAATTTGTTAGCCAATTAACTCTAAATACTTGAGAATCTTGGACCAAAATTTACTATCATTTCAAACTAGATACAATTTAAAAAAAATTTAAAACATAAAAGACAGTTCCAAAGGCAAGAGTATCTTTGAGTTTTTCTTTCCTTTTTAGCATGTACTTAATGAAATAGAATTTTATCACTTAATTATTGTGATCTTGATAAAGTATATTGTTACTTTTTTAATTACATGATAATGAGAAAATTGAAATATATATCTTTATGACAAAAACTTTTATACACCTGATGCATTGACCCTAAATCCGTGCACTCGGGTCAGGTCGACCCACTACGCGCCCGCATGCATCTGCACGTGCCTCTAGGTCGCGGACAAAATCTGCTCAAATATGCTCCCAGATGTTTGATTTTTATGTTATAAGTATATCTTTTAGTAGTGTTAGTCATACATTTTAGTTATGTTAGACGTACATTTTGTAAGACTAGTTGTAACCTTAACATTTTTTTTAGGCAGACATACTAATACATTTCATACATTTTAGTTATATTAGGCATGTCTTTAGTTATGTCAGTCATACCTTTTAATTATGTTAGTTGTACTTTTATATATATTACATAAATGTATGTTTATGTTGATATAAATGTATGAATAATCTCACATAAATGTATGAGTAATATCACATAAATGTAAATATTTACAATTTGTGTTGATATTAGGGTTTATTGTGCCGAAATTAGGGTTTATGATTAAAATATTACATAAAGATATGATATTTGTATATAAAGATATGACTAATATAATATAAATGTATGACTAACATAGTATGAAGATCAGTTAATTTTTTTTTAAGTTAAAGTATTGCACTAAGGGTATGAAATCCGGACATAAGGGTATCACTAATATAACATAAATATATGACTAACATAACATAAAAGTTAGGAAAAGAAAAACGCGGATTCGGATCGGATTCGATCCGACCCAACCTGAACGCATGGATCTAAGATTCATGCACCAGTTGCACAAGAGAGTGACTATCTTTATATATGAGATAAAAAAAATTCATCATTTATTTTTTTAATAACTCAAATATTCGAATTTCATCCAACTAAACATTAATCATCTTATACGTCCTTCAATTATTTTTTTATCATTTTATTTGGGCAATGTATTGCTTCCCTTTTTCTCTGTCTCTTTTTCCCCAACCGAATATGCATCATATTGTTTGGGCCAATGAAGGTAATATTGTCCAAATAAATATTGGGCCTACCGTATAGTAAAGGCCCATAAGTTTTACAAAGGCCCAGCTAGAAATTTTTTAGCGTTTAATATTGGAATAAATAGGAATAAAATGGTAATTAAAATAGAATAAATAGAAAATAAAAGTAAGTGTGTTTGGTGTTTTAAGAGTTGAGATATAAATGAATTGAATGAAACTGATTATATCACTATGTAAACCTGTTTGAATTTTTTTTTTTTTTATCAAATATATCATTTATATTTAAACTTATTAGATTATAATGTGAATCGAGTTTTAGTTGAGCAAAAATGCAAAATAATAGTCGAACTGATATAAATAGTTCATTTTACAATTTATTTTTTTATTTTCAAAATTCATTTTGAGAATACTGTAACATTTTATGTATAATTAAGGACGGTGATTATCTCTTAAATAAACAAGTATTTATTTCGCAAAAAGTATTAGTTTACTTGATGAAGTAAAAAATAGAAAGAATTGAACAAACGCGACTACAAATTAATTCACAAGTAAAAGCGTTAACGACTTTAGATGACATCACTCAATCCCCTTCAACGACTCTCAGTTTCTGCTTCACAGCCGCTACATAGTGTCTGCTTAACTCACTTTGCGCAGCAATTTCTCTCTCTACCATGGACGTTGATAAGGTACTTTTAGTATGTGTAATTCTTAGTGTTGTTTGTATACAAGAATTAGCTATTTTTCAATGTACAGGCTGGCCTCGATTTTCTTGTAGAATCAATTCTTGGATTACGGTTCTTGATTCATTCTTGCCATTGCAATTTACAATAGTAGGGTTTATTATGTCATCGATAATGTAACGAGGTTGGCGATAGCCCGTTTGGATTTTCTTGATGGATTGGTTTTTGTTGTTAATCTTTGTGATGGAAACATTTATGGCAGCATGAGAACGATGATGAATTTACAGTGGTTATTGAGCTTCCTGAAACTGATCCTTTCTACGAGAAAAAGAAGGTGAGGGAGTTTTCATTAGAAAATGCAGTTGTTATCTTGGTTTATAATCTTCACTTGATGAGAATGCAATTATCCAGTTAAAGTTGTTATCTTTTTGTTTTTCATCTTACTCCATTTAGTTATCTGGTGATAGAAATTACTTGAGGATATGGATGTTGATGTGGAGTGTCCGGTGACGATTAAAAGTTCGCATACTTTTGATCAGCTTAAGGGTTCCTTAAATGTATTGGTTCAACGGGCGAGAGTTATAAACTTCAATGAGGTAAACATTTTTCTTTAACTTGTTAAACTGTATTTTAAACTTGTGGGACTTGGTTAGGTTATTCTAGCAAAGCTGAAATGAACCTCTATGGATCGTAAGATTAGTCTTTGGTGATAGTGACTTCAATGGGATTCTAGACTCACTTTGCATTTGCCTAAACTATTGCTAAAAAGAAAAGTTTAGTGATAGAAGTCTTGTAATCGAAGAAAATGTGAGAACTTACGAACGTTTGTGGAGTTAAAAAGCAACCTTAAAGGAGAAGACAATCAACGATAACCTCTTTGTCACTCCAGAAATACCTTTTCATTATCATAGGCTCAAGATGTTCATGCCAAACTTCGCAGGTGTATTGTGTTTGTACTAAACTTCTGCAAGCAACTAAGGTTGTTCTCTTGATTGTTTATCTTTCAGGTTGAACTATATTTTGGTGGGGATATTGTTAATCTGGGGGACTGTTGTAGTCCAAGAAACGAACTGGAAGCTCTCCATTCAATACTTAAAGCGATCAAGAAGCCAGTGTTCAGTGAGAACTACACAATGAGAAATATACAGGAGAATTTACACGGCGAAATTGTTGATAGAATCCATGGAGTTGGAAACAGATTTAGGGAAGAGTCAAAAATAGTTGGGGATTTCAGCTGTGAAAAAGAAACGGGTCTATTGGATTGGGGTGTCAAGAATGGTGTAAAGACAAAGCTGGATGTAGCTTGTGAGTGTGTTTTAATGTTTTAATGATTTACATATTAAAAAGCAAGCAATTGCTAATATTACAGATCTTTCATTTTCTTGATTCTTTTTGATCTAGACGTTGAAGGAGCAGGAAGAGGGGCCATTGCTAGGGAGGACCTAAAAGTTGGAGATATTGCTTTAGAGATCCCTGTATCGGTCATCATATCTGAAGAGGTTTTGCATGAATCTGACATGGTAATCTAATTGATTTACGAAATTTTGGTTGTGGCTAGCAGTTCTCTTATATCCTCATATCATAAATAACCTTATCTTGAAGGTAGCTTCCTATTTTTGAAAAAATTGACGGGATTTCTGAGGAGACAATGTTGCTCTTGTGGAGCATGAAGGAGAAGAACAACAAGAAGTCCAAATTCAAATTTTATTTCGACAGTCTACCCGAAAAATTTAACACAGGCATGTCTTGGATTACCACTTCGAGTTGTTTTAACCTATAAAGCATCACCGTTCTACCACACTGCTTTAGGTTAACATACCATTTTTGCCGTTTGATTTTTTTACGAAACTCAGGGTTGAGCTTTGGAATTGATGCTGTCGTGGCTTTAGATGGAACCTTGCTGTTAGAAGAGATTGTGCAAGCCAAAGAGGTAATTAACCTTCCCATTTTAATTATATAGATATACTTTGTATGACTTCTAGACTAAATATTGTTTGACGAGATTGAACTATATGGAATAGGCAAACAGAAAAACAAATTGATTTGTTGTTTTGTGGTGGAATAAATTCTCTAGTTTCACTGCAGAGAAGAAGATGAGGCTGAAACGAGCTGGCTTGATGCCAATATATTTGCTTACACTTTTTCTTCCTTTTTTACTCTTTACCATTTGGGAGATGATGAAGGCGTTTGAACCAGTGAATAATAAATTTTCATTTGTCAGCTTGTCATCATTCTTTTGTGCTAATGCGCTTGTATGCACATCGGATTAAAAAAAAAATCAAAATTTAAAAAGGATGATAGATGAAAGAGTGATAGTAAACTTGTCTTCGATAGAAATTCACTCTTAAGACTTTGGATTGAATATTCATCAATTATTAAAAAAAAAAAAAAGGGATTCTTAGTCACGGTTACTTATCACTTTCTGATGAAACTCTTAAGAAATAATTTAAATTAAAAAGATGTTGGGTGCTTATATACTTGTAACTACTATTTCTCGGTTGCTAGTATCACCATTTTTTATGATTATTTCTGTTGCATTTTGACACTTTTACGCAACTTTCTTTCGTTTCAGCACCTACGGGCACAATATAATGAGTTATTCCCAGCATTGTCCGATCATAATCCTGATGTATTTCCACCAGAAATGTACACATGGGAGCAATTCTTATGGGCTTGTGAGCTCTGGTACTCGAATAGCATGAAGCTTATCTTCGATGATGGAAAACTAAGAACCTGTTTAATACCCATTGCTGGCTTTCTCAATCACTCTGTAAGTATAAATTGTTTCTGTTTTTCCATATAATTCCTCACATTTTAAATATGTTTCTTGGCTCAATCTCGTATCTCTTGTTAACAGATATGCCCACACATAATGCACTATGGCAGAATAGATGCAACAACAAATTCCTTGAAGTTTCCTTTATCGAGAGCATGCAATTCAGGAGAACAGTGTTTTCTTAGCTATGGAAACTTCTCCACTTCTCATCTACTGACTTTCTATGGCTTCTTACCACATGGTGACAATCCCTACGATGTTATTCCACTTGGTACGTTTCTCGAGCTATCTTTTTTACTAGTTAAAGATTTATAATCTGGTAACTTTGTATTTGTTTATTATTCTACGTCAGATATTGATGTTGCTATGGATGAAGATTCTGAGATTGGAGCACCTATTTCTGATTGGAATGCTCACATGGTTCGTGGGACTTGGCTCTCGAAGAACCATGGGATCTTTCACTATGGATTACCAACTCCGTTGCTCGATCATCTTCGAAGAGCTAGGAATCCATCATGGCAATCGAACAGCCCCGTAAATTTTCGACTTTATGCTATGGAAGTAAAAAGGGAAATCTTGGAAACTGATATCGATGTACTTCAAGATCTGAGTTCGACCTTTGAAGGAATGATGGAAGGACTTGGCAATGAAAAACGAGAAGAGAGGTTTTTTTGTGGCTATGTGTGAAATTGATGCATGCAAAATACTTAGAAAAATTGTATCTTGATGATTTGAATGGTTTGTTTTGTAGGGAAAAGGCGAGTTGGGATGTGAAGCTTGCAGTCGAGTTCAAGAATTTGCAGATGAGGATTATGTCGTCGATCTTAGGTTCGTGTAATGATGGTTGTAAGTTGTTAGAGTCTGAGTTGTGCAAATACACAGTTTAGCATCAACTCTGGATCCTTAACTTGTTGAATTTTTCTTCAGGACTATTGATTTTGATTTATTTGCATGTTTTCTGTCATTTTTTACTTGAAGGGTTCTATGCAGTGGAAGTTTGTTTTAGCAAAGCTACTGCTCTCTCTCTCTCATAGGTTGTTGGGCAGTTGGAGTATGAACCTTAATTTGCGGTTTTTGGAATTTACTTAAATGGTGAGGATAAGGAATTTGATTTGGAAAATGTCTCATTTGACTCTGAGGAGTTCGATATTTAACACATTTAGACTTTTAGTGAATAATGATGTGACAATAATGGGTTTTAAAAGTTGTTATATCATCTCAATCATGAGGCATAAGAATATCAATTTCTAATCAGTAACCAAATAAAGAAAAGAAAAACTTGAATGGTAGAGAATGATCTTCTGATTTTAGTGAAAATGTATGAAATCTACGTCAACACTCTACACTTCAAATCGAATGAAAACTCAAATTAATTTTTTGATTTTCATTTGATTAAAGCTCGATTTGAATAAAAATTAAACAAAAATTTCGATTTTGTCGCAAAAGTGATCAAATATGATCTTAGGCTGTAAAATGACAAATCAATGAACTTTAAAGGTGCAATTGAAGAAAAACAAAAGGTGTTGCTTAGTTTTTTTTTATTTCATTTTATTTTAACCCTATTAAAAAATAAAATCAATCAAATGACACGGGAGATCATCTAATTAACCAATTTTTAAATTTTTAAATTTTTTTTTTTTTTTTTTTTTTGGTGTGTGGTTGTGGTGGTGGTGTTCTTAAAAAAATCTTGAACCACCAAATAAAGATTAATGTAAGGTAGCAATTAGTATTGAGAAAGTTGGTTGTTTTGACTAGTGACTAGGATGGTGTGACTCAGCCTCCAACACAAAGAATAAATGAACTAGTCCAATCCAAACAACTCACAACCAATCCCAAATGCCCACTTTTTTACATTAACAATATAATTTCATAAATGATAAAAAATAAAAAAATAAAGAAAAAAAACTTGAGTTAAAGGTAATTTATTAGTATTATTATTGACGAAATATTTGTATTATTTTAGACAATCCAAGTTTGGAAAAGCAAAAGTATAGAAGCAATAAAATAAGATTCGTTTTCACGTCTCTCGCTCTCTCTCTCTCTCTCTCTCTGTTGTCTGCTTTCTTAATCTTTCTTCTTTGCTTCCCCTTATAGAGAGCAAAGACGAAAGAACAGAAGGGTTGAAACAATCTCCCACATTCTAGAAAGCGACAAAGACAAAAATCAGTTGCACATATATTTATATATTCATTTGTATCGAAGCTCTTGTCTGTTTGATGTTTTATTGTTGAGGAGAAAGAAATTAGAGAGAGAAAGATGTTGGTTGCAAATAGCTTCGATTTATGGCAAAAGGATACCTTCTTTTCTGCAGCTGAGGAGGTTCAGCAATCTGCTGATATGTAAGTCTTCTTCTCTTTTTCCCTTTTATTTCTTAACCATTTTTCTGCCTCCTTTTCTTTTCTCCTTTTATCGATCTGGGTCGGTTTATTTTGTGGGTTTTTCGAACTGGGCCTTGTAAAGATTGCTTCTTTATTTCTTGATTCTATGTGCAATTTATTTTTTTCTGCGATGAGTTCTGAATTTTGGGTGGTTTTATGGAGGTTTTAAAGAAATTATTGTTTTTTTTTTCTTTTTCAATTTATTTTATATAGCTGTGATATACTGTTTTCCCTCATGGTATTAATTTTATGGAGTTAGTATTTGAATAGTAATCAAGAAGGAAGGAAACAGCTTATGGAAATTGTCAAGGATAATATGATATATACATTAGATAGTTTCTCTATTCTTTTCTCTATCTGAATTACTGCTTCCAATTATGGAATTAGTAAGAGGTGTATATAATTTCTTGATGTTGGTTTACTCAAAGACTAGCTTTAAACCAGTTGCCTAAAAAAATGCATTCTGATTTGCCCTTTTGCATTGGTATATAGAATGGAATCAGCTTATAGGACTTGGCTGAGAGCAAGGAGAGAAGAAGGGTTGACACCTCAGCATTCAGATGAACTAAATCGAGAGCTTCGAACAGCTTTAGGAACTGCTAAATGGCAGGTCAGATTCTTGGTTTTCTTGCATCATTTATGTCCTGATGGAGATAGTGTTATTAAATTGGTTGTTCGAGTTTTCTGTTTCGTATCTGATTCGTGTTTTCTTTTCCAATTTCTGATTGTCACTCTATAGTTGGAAGAGTTTGAAAATGCTGTTTGTCAAAGCTATAGAAATAGCAGTGATGATATAACAGTTACCAGACATAGGCAATTTGTTTCAGCTATAGAAGATCAAATTTTGCGCGTTGAAACAGCTTTGAAGGATTCATTGGACGTGGAAGGGAAGAAACCATTTCGGTGGGTGAATTTGGACGAGGAAGAATGCAATGACTTGGCTCATTTTCTTTCTGGGACGTCTCAGATCATCAAAGATGATAAAATCGATTTGGGAGAAGCACTAACTAGTTCTCCAAGTAAAAGTAATATAGAAGAAGATCGTAGCATTGGTTCAAGTTCCAAAATGCAAATCCCAGATCAAGATAGGAAAATTCTTGAGACGAGTAATGAGATTAGCTATCAAGGTGATCAAATCACTAGTAATCGCCGAGTGTGGAGTTCACCGGATAGGAATGTTCTAGAAATCGTTATTGATAGTAATGATAGGCATACAAATGCTTCAATTGAAGCAACGCCAAAAGAGAAGGGTTCAAAGCCCTTTTTTTGGAGGTCAAGGTGTGGAAATGATCTTTCTGCTAATGGATTGATGAGTCGTACCCAAATGAATATGATGAATTGGATAAACCATGTAAGTTTGATGGTAAATTGAATATCACAAATGTTTCTTATTGACCTAATATTTTGATTTTCAAAAGATTATTTGAAATGCTCTAATTTGTAAATTATCTTGATCATGTTGCAGAACTTCAGAGGAGGTCATAGAAGTCAAAGACAGCTCGTGTCACCATTGTTGCCAGGAAAATCTTTACGTTTCATGCTAGCTTTGATGCTAACCGTTTTTTTAGTTGGTAAGCTCTTTCTATAGGAACTTCAATTGAAAAATGCATAGGCCAAAACATATGTAGGCTACATGAATTACACGAAAATTTGCCTCGTTCTTGTCTTTTTGTGATGTTCTTAACATAAATCAGAATGTCCATGATAAGCAACTGGGAGTCTTTTTTGTGAAATCGTTTGTGAGGAACGGGATCCAGTGCCCTCAGGTGCATTGCACCTAGTTGTGGGCTGGGATTGGATAATGTTTAGTCTCTACTTTTACCAACTGAGACAAAGCTTTGACCAATTTCAATTGACCCTAGGTTTCGAAAGAGAAAAAATAATTTTTGCAACAAATGAGTCTCGAATAAGTAATGACCCTGTTTTTGGCATCTTTTAACTTTAAGCTTGCAGTTTTTTTTCACTAGCTTTCATATTATTAGATGCACATAGAATTTGTTTACATAGCGTGATGTGTGGAAATCATGCTGAGCTTGGTCATTTCATTTCTGCAGTGCCCTTTTTGCTCTACTCGAATTAAGCCATGTTGAAGTCAACAAAAGAGGTATGTGTTCAACCCTGTTTTATGCTTTAGCTTAGCAAGAATCGACATCAAAAGGCTACGTATATATTTCTGCTCTTTGTTTACAGGTTTTATATGGAATCGGGTAAGTGGGAGAGGCTTCTTCAGTTCAAGTGTGGATATTACTTTACATGCTTGAAGTCTCGATCACAAAATGAACATAAAACTCATTGAAGTAGGTTCGACAAAACCCTCTCCAACGATATTGAGATCATAGAACATATACCATTCGATGAACGATGAACTTGCGACATCAAGGTTGTATACTTATTAGCATATCTCCTATGATGTGTGGAATCTGTGTTTCTCTTCATTGGTGATTAATTGCAAGAAGAGTGATTTGATCCTTTTATCCTTAATACTCATTATTCATGTTTGAGAATCTTATGCAGATTCTTGATATTACAAGATGATTTTCATTGACTATGTATGTAAAGAGATTGGCATTGTACCATATTGAAAATAAAATTGTTCAAGGACTCTAAGTACAAAACCCAAATTAAAGTTGGAGAGTTTGATGATATATTTGATAAAATATATTAGATGCAATGTCCATTATTTGCATAACCAATAATTTGCTTAGGTGGCCACATCGAAGATAAAAGGTGAATTTATGAACAATAATTATGAATTAATAATGATCATTTTGAACATATGATGATAATGATGTCGCATTCGTTTAAGTACAATGTTATCTTATTAAATTATTTTAATTTTTGATAAAATTAAGAAAATATTGTGGGTATGTATATATTTCAAGTTTCCACCTAAAATTAAAAATATTTTAATTTATATTAAAATTTTGTATATTTAAAGGTAGAATATGATTTAATATTTCCTGAAACTATAGTGTGCGCTAATATACTCCTAAATTATTACAGCCGAAAAGGTTTAAAAGTTTAGGGGTTGGTTCAAAAAAGTTTAGGGGTCGGACAGAAAGAAACAAAAGTTTAGGGGGCTATTCGCAATTACCGAGAAAACTACAAACAGATTCAATCACCTGAAGCACAAAGTAAAACATCTTCCGCTTCAAAATTGTACATCTGCAATTAGAACTTGTACATTACTCACTTTCTCGTCTCAGCCTGCCCCGATCTCCGATCTCTGCAACAAAGCTAACTCCAACAAAGATCGTCGGAAAATTCACTGATCTCGAGCTCCGGTAAGTATCTCCGGCAACTCACTCACTCGAATTTCATTTCCATATTCGTATTCTCTTCGCTGGAATAATCTGAACCAAAACCCCATATCCAAATCCCTAATCAATCAATTTACAGCCGAGATCCAAATGTCGTGTTTAGCACTAGCTCTTCAACCCACGAATGGACCCGATATATTGCTCCAAACCCGAGAATGGCTCCCCCCTTCCCGCGCGCTCGTTGCCCTTTCCGCTTTCCGCGAAACTCGCCGCACATTTGCCAAGAGCCACGGAAGCAATACGGCTTCCGATCCTTCCGCCGATTCACTTGGAGACGACCCCTTGGCTGCCTCCTCGGGTCAGGTGATTGTCGGCGTCGAGTCTCGCTATCGTGTTGTGTACCGCCTCGTTAACTCAATTTATGTTCTTGCTGTCACCACTATTGACGATACCAACAATAATGTCTTTGAGTGCATTCATATTGTTAACCAATCAGTTTCTGTCATTGTTACTGCCTGCCGTGGTGTGGATGTGACGCCAGAGAAATTGGGGAAGAAGTACGCCGAAGTTTATATGGCTTTGGATATAGTGTTGAGGGGAGTTAGTAGCATTAGGCTTGCAGCAATGCTTGCGTCGATGCACGGTGATGGCATTGCTAAGATGGTGCATTCGGCGGTTCAGACTGAAAGTAAGATTCGAGGGGCAGATAGTTGGGGTACTGTGGAGCCTCAAACGGTGGATCATGAAGCTTCTGTGGAGTCGTTTTCACGGGCTATGTTTGAGTTGCCTTCTGAGACATTGGAGGCTGGAGATGAGGTTGCTGCAGCTACATTAGCGTTTTTCCAACCAGGTGAAGAGAAGGAGGTGGCTAAGGTTGAGGAAATTGAGGTAGAGAAAGATCCATTTGCAGCTAGTGATAGGATTAATAAGCCAGAAGAAATGTTGATGGAAGGATTTAAGAAAGATAAAGAGTCGGGTGTTTCGGATGTGAGCAAGGCACTAGCAGGACTTGAGGTGACTACACTACCTCCAGCTGCAGCTACTGAGTCGACTCATATTGGTGTGGAAGGATTTGAAGGAAATTATGGTGGGATTGAGTTTTCCAATGAGGTATCAACATTGCCCGATGATTTTGAGGGTATTACTAAAGCTTGGGGTGGCGGATTGGATGCATCGGAGTATGTGGGTCCTAAGAACGTTAAGAAGGATCAAGGCCTTGGTGGTTTGGAGTTTTTGGAGACTAGCGAGCCACCATCTGCAGCTGTGGTTAAAGGCGGTGCTGGGGACAAGATAGAGGATATATTGGTGAAGAAGACTGAAATGAAGGGTCCAGAAATGTATATTGTGGAAGAGATAAGCGCGGAGTTTAGGGAATCATTACTTGCTAGAGTGGGGTTGATGGGGGTGGTGTACCTTAGGACATTACCTCCAAAATCCAATCCAGATGAGAAAGAAACTGAGTTCTCGTTTAAGGTCGAAGGTACAGAAGGAGTTAAGAGGTTTGCAGTTCAAAGCTCTAAAGTGAGCAGCCTTGGAAATGGTTTGTTTCATGTGAGAACAGCTACCTCGGAGGAACCTATACCCATTGCAAAGTATAGCTTGCTACCTCGTACGACTCCATTGCCTTTAAGGGTTCGACTTGTCAAACGCCTCAGTGGAACGTTACTTTCTATTATGATACAATATGTTTCTAACCCAGACCTTCCAGCTCCATTGAATAATGTAACAATTGTTCTCAAATTGCCCGTAGACCCTTCCCTTCTAAAGGTGTCACCTAAAGCAGTGTTGAACAGGTCTGAGAGAGAATTGAAATGGCATATTGATGAGATTCCACCGAAGGGTAATCCTGTTAGATTGAGGGCAAGAATGCCTGTGGATATTGCCGATGATGATGATGGATCGGATCTTGAGATAGTTGGTTATGTCAAGTTTTCTGCTCAAGGGTATAGATCGCTGTCTGGAATCTCCCTTAGGCCTGCTTCTGAGGGAAAAACAGAGTTCTACGAGACTGATCATAGGTATGCAAGTGGGGTTTATATCTGCAATTAAGAATAAAAAGCTAGCCTTTCTTCAATGGGTTTGTGCCAATTTTATGAATTTTGTTGTCTAGAAACTTTCTGTCATTCTTTGTGCTTTAGCCGCGTGTCTAATTCATTGTTTTCATACAAGAGTTGTATTTGTATATTTTGGTTAATTGTTTCCCTTTGCGAAATTAACAGTCAAAGTAATGTGGTTGATGTTTTTCAACTTGATTTAGTATGCATTATATGCCTGATCTAAAAATTAAGCTTACACCAAGGAAGATTTTGGTGGTCAATACTTTAGGATAAATTTCATGAGTTGAGAAATTCAAAGCTGTGTTAGGAAAAACAGTGATAGAAAGTGATGTATATAACCTGATGGGGTGTTCACATCTTTAGCTAATGAAATTGGAAAACTGTTCTGTGAAATAGGAATAATTTAACCTATTATGATTACTTTTTTTAGCACTTAGTATGCCCAATTTACATTTAATCTCATTCTTGATCTTTGAGAATGGCATCACCATCATCATGGAAGTCCTCGGATTCTGCTTCTTGCAGATTCAGTACTCAAATATTAATATCTATAAGAAGAGTTGTGACGCAATAATTTGCTGGCTGTCA
The DNA here is from genome assembly GCA_946896805.1 of Scutellaria galericulata. Taxonomy (NCBI): domain Eukaryota; kingdom Viridiplantae; phylum Streptophyta; class Magnoliopsida; order Lamiales; family Lamiaceae; genus Scutellaria; species Scutellaria galericulata. The sequence goes on from OX335790.1 coordinate 19,074,552, forward strand.
CAAGCCTAAAACCAATAGTGACATACTAACATAACACCAACACTTCTAGTTATCCAGGCTTGTGGCTAGCCATCACAATGGAAATAATCTTTGAGAACATACCGAGACATTTTAAACATCCATGCTTAAGAGCCTTAGTTTGTGAAACTTGGAAAGATAACTTGCTGATGATTAGAATGAAAGTAAACAAAAAGATCAGAGTGATTAGATCTGATTGCAGTTGCAGAACGCCAAAATATGATCTTGGTATCATTAGTATCAGCTATCACACGTACAACTTACTGGTATGAAATAACATGAAACCACATGCAAACCTGTGAGGTGGTTTTATTTTTATGATTAAATGAAGAAAATGACTTGCTATGTTGGATGAGACCATTTATGTTTGATTGTTTAGTTGCTTCCAAATATGAACATTGAGGAGATTTAACGTGCTAGTGCATCTAAATCTGTTAGAAAAGGTGAAAAACATATCTGAATTTCTGAATAGTTGTCATTTAGCTGATGGTAGATTTTCAGCCAAAAATGTTTACAAGAGAACGCGCTTGTTCTAGCTGATCAGTGGGTACTAATTACTATACCGTGTTTTAGGCTTTTAGTAATGCTGCAATTCCTTTGTGAGACCTTCTTATGATCATGCTTTGTTGCTACAATTTGTTCGCGCTCTTCTTCTTGCTTAGGAAAAGTGATAATACTCTATGTTGGTATTTGCTATAACGTGATTCTTAGTCAGAACCTTTTTCCATTGTGTTCGACAAAATGGTTCTTTAGCAGGGGTGAGAATGATTCGAAACTCAAATCTGGTTTCTAATAGAAGAGACAACTCTACTAACTAGAGTTGCTACAAAATGATTGTGAACAGTTTCTTAGAAGTTAGAAGTATGCTTGTGACTACTGTGGTGGTGATAATTGGAAGTCTTAACACAAAATAGAATGCAATGGCGTGTAACTAGTTTCATCACTAGTTGTGATAGGCTTGTTTCTTTGCTATGATGAAAACATCACTATTCTGTCTCTTTTGCTGCCATTCAACCTTAAATGTAGCTTCAAATTTCGATATATTTTCAATTTGGGTTGTGACCAAAACTCGACTTGATTTGGATCGAGTTTAATGTTTTGAGCTCGACTTGGCTACTCAAAACTGATTTCGAGTTTTTTACTAACTAGACGACTTGAGTTGAATAATGTTTTTGCTTATAAATGAAGAATTAAACCTATTATTGTTTTTCTTTTTCCCAACAGAAAAAACATGAGGCTTCAAAAGCAAATGTGTGAAGCAATAAATGTGTGTGAACTATGATGACAATATAAAGGGTAATTAATGCTAGCAATATGACTCTTGTGATCTACATTGATTTTACTGGCCCTCACTCCAATATGGAAGACATAATTCTTGTTTCATCACATTCAACTTCTCAAACTAGAGACAAAATCATTATCAAAGTTTAGAGAACATCATCATCATAAAAATGTGCTCAAAATCAATTCTATCTTCTAAACAAAGCAAAGGGTTCATTATTAGAACTTAAATATCCATCTAACTATACATTATGTTTCAATCCGAATCTTCTATTCCACTTTGTATCTCATTTACCTGTGATGATTATTTTTAAATGCAAGATTAAATATCGAATAAAATAAATGATGTTTTCACGTTTTTGTCTATATCATGAGGATTCTAAATTCTAACCATAACTTTGTAATATTGACACCAACATGAGAAAATACACCATAATATAGAGTTACCACAAACCAAAACTTACAATAATATCGAGTGTAAATATTTAAATTAAGGTTTTAAAAAATAAATCACGTGAGGCTCAGAAATGTGGGACGAGACCAATTGATGCAGTGACAGCAACACTTGCATGATTCTTGCAACTCAAAATTCTCAATAAATCATGACCCCAGAAGCTTCTCCGATCACTCCGGCCCACCGGAGTCTTCCCTCCGGCGTCCATAGCCGGAAACAAGCTCCCCGGACTCCGGCGAACCTGCCGGTTCTTCATATCCCTGAGATCCATTTCCTGCTGAAGTTTCAGAGGACCAAACAGCATAACAAACCACCTCGGCTTCGCCATCTTCAACGACCCCTCCGATTTCACAGAGCCCTTCGAAGAACTCCGGTGGATGTCCGCCGCGTCAGGTTTCACGATCAACAGGTTCGATCGCCGGCGCAGCTTCCTTGAGTCCATGGCGCGGCCGTGTCGACTCAGTCTCCGGTTCGCGACGGGTCGACTCGCCGAGTTCAACTCGGGCAGCGAGTCGCAGCAATATCTTCTGGCATCGTCTGCAGAGAGGGATTTGAGGATCTGATGATGGAAACGAGGTGGGTTTTTGAAAGGCACGAGTTTGCCACAGAAGATTATGTCTTCTGCGTTGCACATGTTGTCGGAGGTGAAGTCGTTGAAGAACTCGAAAAACTCCGATGGCTCGGAGGAAGACCGCCGGATCTTGGCGGAGTCGCGTCTCTCCGACCCGTCGGAGTTGAGAGGGAAATCGCAGAGGGAGAGGGCCTCATCTTCTTCATCTTCTTCATCTTCCTTTGCTGCTTTTGTTTTCTGATCATCACCAAAGGTGGTAGTAATATTAATATCCATTTCAAGAAAAGTATTGAGAGAGAGAGAGAGAGAGAGATAGGGAGTGTATATTTTGTTTCTTCTATGACAGAAGAAATCTAGCAAATATATAGATGTTCTTATATATACTCACATACTATTATAACTTTATATATATATATATATATATATATATATATATATATATTATTTCTTCATTGATGATGTCTTAAAATTGATGGTGTGTTTCAATTTTGGTTTATAAGTATCATTTTTAATTTAGTTTCATAATTTAAGAATCCGTCAGTTTTTAGTTCGTTTTGGTCAGAAAATTTAAATTTTGTTGGAAAATGGCATGTGCAATGTATGTGACCCCAAAGTTGAAGCTTTCTGATGATCTAGATATGACGTGGTGACCCGTGTCAATCAATAAGAATTTAACATGTGTCATCATCTCACTTCTAGATAAAGCACAAATTATGTCAAATTGAATTGAAATCATAAAAATACTTAAATTGTAGAATTAAATTAAAAATCGTGATAATTATGGGACCAAGATCGAAATACATTATAATTGTAGAATGAAAAATGATTTTAACCCTAAAATTAAATGACAAATATATTTTTGATACATTAGCAGCTAACACATTAATTACATATCTAGATATCTATACTTATATAAAAGTAAGGAATTTGGTAATATTTATAATTTTGTCATTTTCCCTCTTAAAAATGTCACATCAATTTTTTTTTTTAATTTTGTATTTTGCATTTTAATTATTTTCCAATGTACTAAATTTATTAAGATTCTTGCTTCATAATCCACAATGGATAATTCTTGGAAAATCATTATGTAAGATGATTTTGGGTTTTATAAAGATTTTTGCTTCATCTCACAAATCATTTTGGGGTCTGAGTTTTATAAATATTAATAACATATTTTTTTGTAATATGATTCATATACCATGGGTCCATGACCATCAAATGTAATAGGTTTTTTTATAAATGAATTAATTGTATTAGGAATTGTAATATTGTATAAATTTTTCAATTTATATAATTGGTCCATTTAATTTAATATTATAATTATTTTATTAGTTCATTTATATTTTCTTGGTCTTAATTAAATTAATTTTTATTGAATATAATTTCATAAATCCCAATAACATATATTGTTCAAAAATAAACTTAATAATAAATATTAATTTATTTAGGGATATCTAATATTATACTTAATATAAATAAATAAATGTAACATTGTTAAAGAAATTAATATATATATATATATATATGTGTGTGTGTGTGTGTGTGTGGGGTATGGAATCATATGTTATTCTAAATATTTTTTAAATTAATTTTTGTATATTTAAATATGTAATACCATCAACATTGTACGGAAAATATTAATATCCTTTACCGATATATTTTAATGATGAAAATATTATTAAGTATTCAAGTATAAAATACATGATTTGACTATCTGTCATTTTCAATGTTAAGCGATAATAAAAAATGTCATTTTCTTTAATTCAATTTATTTTAAAATGAAGGTTGAAAATACATGATGGACATTATTTGCATCAAGTTCTTAAGTAAAATTTTCATTTTTTGCGTATTGTTTCTAATATATATATATATATATATATATATATATATATATATATATAATTTAAGTAATTGAGTTTGATTTAAAATTCATAATTGATACTTTTAGTGTTATTAATTACATATTGTCCAATTGGATATATAATAAACAAGATTATTATGAATTAGATAGATAAATTCATATTTTTTTAATTGTTAAATACTTTATATCTTCAAAATGCTTAAAATTAGTTAAACTGTATTATCAAATAATTGATATTTACTACATATTATATAACAAACCGTGCAATACACGGGGACAACTACTAGTATATTGTAATAGACAAAATTTTCACAATATATATGTATACATAGATACAAGATTTACTTAAATTTGTATGCTACATATGTAGTTAGAGTTGGGAAATATTTTTAAATTGCTAAAAATCGATCGATAAAGTCGATCTAAACATAATCCATAAGATTCAATGATGCCTAAATAACATAATAATCTACTCGATTCAATTTGCTTATCATATTAGAAATTACTTAAGTTACTTGTTATTTATTTTAAATGGAGCGTGTAATAAAAAGTACAGCTGCATATGATACACCATATTTACAAGAATATAAGGTTGTCACGTTTAGGATTTTCCATTGTATTATCAATTTTAGATAATTTGTACTTCAATTTTATTTTATTTTCTTAAAAAGTTTAAACCTTGTAACGATTAAAAAGTAGTAGAGGCCTATGACAGATAATGTCCATTAATGTTTATTTATATGTTGTATTATTATTAGTTGTTTAATATTTTTGTGAAATTTATTTCATTCTACGTGTTTAAAAAAAATTATACAGATGACGTGCATATATTGTATTTACATGACATGAATCTCCAATCTAAATGTTGAACTATCTAATATTTCGGTTAATGTTTTATTTATTATTTTATCTTTATTTATCATGATGCGATTTGGAAGGTCTTTGTCTTTAATTTTAAATCAAGTTTTTTAAACTGTGATTCAATTTAAAGGTTAAGTTAAAATCGTGCATGGTTAATGTAAAAATTGGATGTGTGGTTTTATACAGCTTGGTGTGATTTTGCACTTTTTTTAGTTTATTTATTTCAAAACATGAATAACTTTGAGACATAAAATATCTATTGATAATGTATTATATAATACGTAATTAATAGTTTTAGGGTAAATTAGTAATTAAAAAGTTATTCATTTATTTTATGGGATTGCGATTTTGATTGTATCACATGTATTTCATTCATCATATAATTAGTTGATTATTTGATATTTTAACTCTTAGCAACAAACACTTCTAATTAATATATATTATAACCTAAAATTAAATATGCATTTCTTAGTTTGCAGTTGGTGAGAAATATATAAAAATCTCTGTAAGAGAGTTGATGAGCTTTGCATTGTATGTATATATTGTAATACATTTCAATGGAAATTAGATACAAAAAATGAATTAAATATTAATACATGCAATGATGCAAATGTAACTTTGAGCACAAAATGTCATGATGAGCCTTAATTTCACTTGTCTTTGTATCTTGGTTTTCCAAATTCCATGGTCGCTTTGAGCTGGGTCTGGATGGCCCAAACATGAAGCTAAATGGGCCTAACTTCTGTTCTATTACCAGTGGATGGCCCAAACATGAAGCTCAATGGGCCAAACAAGATAATGATCACTTTTTAAGAAAAACAAGAAAATTTAATAATCAGGTGTTAAAAATACCAAGTATTTCACAAAGGAGACAATTTAAAAAATAATAATTATTATTATGGTCTGGAATTTGTTCTCCATAGAGTTAATGCCCACATGATCAATTAAAGTTCCGTGTTCTCCTTTACAAACAGTTGAGGAGAGCAAACCCTATGTTTGGATTAGGGCAAAAACTCACGTGCAATCGTCGCACTGTATAATGAAATCGTGTACGGTTGTACTTGGGGTACGGTCGATCGTACGCTACAACAGTATATAAGTATGTCATTTTCGACTCTAAGTATGTGATTTTTTTTCCGCGTATGGTCGTGTTGTGGGGCACGGTTCGACTGTGCATGACAATACACAGCATGTGTAGCGCATGGTATGGGGCACGGTCGATAGTGTGCCACACAAGTATGTGATTTTTAACTCTTAATATGTCTTTTAGGGCTATAAGTAGGGATATAAACGAGCCGAGCCAAACAGTATCAGGCTCAAGCTCGGCTCGTTTGGTATCAGCTCGGGCTCAAGCTTGGCTCGAGCTCGATTCGAGCTTTGAAAATCGGGTTCGAGCTCAACTCGAAATCAAAAGATTGAGCTCGAGTTCGGCTCGAACAAAGCTCGATAACAAACTAAACGAGCTCAGCTCGAGTTCGGCTTGATAAAGGCTCGTCTAAAGCTCGAAATGGGCTCGAATATAGGCTCGATAAAAGTTCGAAATAGGGGCTCGAATACAGGCTCGATAAAGGCTCGTCAAGAGCTCGAATACAGGCTCGATAGTTAAAGTTTGAGTTCGGCTCGAAAATATTAGATTTTGAGCTCGTTAACACTAATTTTGGCATATATTTCAAAATTTACAAGAAAATATTATATATATATACATATATATATATTATATGGTTAATTTCTAAATATATGACAAATATATATGGTAAATTTCTAGAAATTTCTATATATATTATATGGTAAATTGGTAATATAATATATATATATATATATATATTATATAATAGAAATTTCATCAAATTTTATATTTTATTTTTTTGTGATATTAATTGAGTTTATTGTAAATTTCTAAAATTATTACTTTTGTGTAATAAATATATATGGTATATAATAATCTAACTTTGTTAACAAATATTTTCAATGATATATGACATAAATTAGTAATTGATATGTATATAATAAAAAAAAGTATACATATCAATTAAATATTGTATCTTTTGAACTATTTTTTTCAAATACACATATAAATTTATTATGGTTTGTTTTTCAAATCAATTAGTTATTCAATAATCAAAATAAAATTTACAAGCTATCTTTTTCAAAATCAATATTATTGATCATAATATAATAATTATATAATTAATATGTATACACACACATATAAATGTAGAGTATATCATATATAATATATTGATATATACCTATTTGAGTTTGCAAATATATGAATAGTTAAATGAATAAACTATATGAAATTATTGCAATACTCGTTCACATTAAATTTTTTCTAATTATATTTCATATAAATACATGATATTTTGGTATATACATACATTATTCTTATATAAAGATTTTGAATTTTGATACATATGTAGATTTGCACATGTTTAAATTTTATACTCATTATGAATATATTAATAAGCATATATTTTTATACTTATAACTTATTTTCAAGACCAAAATGCTAAATTATTATGTTGATGATGGGATTATACTTGAAACATCAATATAATTATATGAAACATCAACATAATTATATTTTTTATATTAAGATAATATATCATTGGTAAATTGTATCATTAATATCAAAATTTTAAAAAAATTCAGATGGCATGGCAAGCAATATATTAGAAATAAGTAAATCATATTTAATTTAGTTATTAATATGTTTATATTTTAAAATGTAATAAATAAAAGAAAAGTTTAACAAGTAAATTAACAAAAGTACAAATTGGTCTTGTGGTAGTATAACTTATTTATATGATGGGGGTTTTGTGTTCAAGTCATATCCATAACATTTTGGATTGATTAAAGATTTTATTTTGATTATTAATTATTAATTATCTAAATTTCAAAAACTTATAAAATTCATAATCATATTTAAATAAAACATATAAACGAACAGGCTCACGAACTATAAACGAGCCTATTCACGAATCCCTAAACGAACATGTTCGCGAGCCAGGCTCATTTAGGGGTTTGCGAGCCAGGCTCACGAACATGTTCGTTTAGGGGGCTCGCGAGCCAGGCTCATTTAGGGGTTCGTGAACTCATATTTATCGAACATGTCTAAGCTTGAGTTCGGCTCGTTAAGTTTAACGAGCTCAAAACTCAGGCTCGAGCTCGGCTCGTTAAGCAAACGAGCCGAGCTCGAACGAATATTTATTGAGCCGAGCCACGAACTGTTCGCGAACGGCTTGGTTCGTTTACGTCCCTAGCTATAAGTATGTGTTTTTTTTTTGGCGTACGGTCGACCGTGCCCCAGGACACGACCGTGCACGGCCTCGTCGCACATGAGACTGTTGTACAAAAGACCAACTCCTGGATTAGTGTTTACTAGTTAGGATTTGGGATTTGAATTCATTCAAAATTCCGGTTTGTTTTGAGGTTAGAAGAGTATTAAATAATCTACCAAAATCCTACTTTATTTAAATAAAAACACAATCATTAACCATATACTATAACCTATTAATACAAAATTTTCAATACACACATAAATTTCTACTATTACAATCATACAATCATATCAACTAACAATATAATATTATATAATAACATTTTTTTCCAACATTGATTTGATATTACTAATCATATCCTACAAAATCTCTAAACAAACACAAATTTTAACTATTCACTTTTATTACAAAATCTCTAAACAAACACATATTTTAACTATTCACTTTTATTTCAAAAATTTAGGATTTCAAAATCGCATTTCTCCAATTCTACATAAACTCAAACAAACATACTAATAGTTTCGAAAAAGCCGAACCAAATAGAAGTAAGTTTGGTCTTTTAATTGTACGATTTTTCGTTCTATATTTGCTATATGTATTTAAGGATTATATTTAGTGTTAAACTTCTTTGGACATACTGACTTCTTTGGGATATCGGGATTTCTTGATATTTATACGAACATTCATTTATTTGCATTTTTTTCAATGCAATTTATTGGAACCACACCTATGGTTTAGCAAAAGTTTTGTTTCAATTTTCATTTTTCGAAATGAAACAATTTTATAAAAAAAAAACTACCCTTTATGTATATTAATGAGTGAATCTAAAGTTCAAGTCACTAAAAAACTGATAATAATTAAATATCCAAAAGCGATAATTTTGAAAAACAAATAGTGTGGATCAAAATGATAAAGGATGAGATATTAATTTATTTATTCTCAACTAGTAAATGATGAGAAAAAAATGAGATATATGCAATTATGCATAACTAAATAGTAAATACCATATGACATTCATGGGTATTTAATGTATGGAGCATTAAAATTTTATTAGGCCATAAGCTTGCATTAGATCTTAATGTAAGGTTTAAATTAACATGATGAACATTAGATTGATTAGGCACAATTTGTCCTTGTTTAATTAGGTCCAAAAAAATTAGTTAAAAAAGAAAATCCAAAATGGAAGGCCAGCCAATAAAGTGAAAATTATACATCTGGTGTACTTAGGGGTGGAAATCGGACAGATCGAATCGGAAATAGGGTGTTTCGGAAAAATTCCAAAAAATTTCGGAAATGAAAAACCAATTCCAATTTCCATCCAAAATTTTTCAGAAATGTGAAATCCCATCCGATTTCGGAAATTTCGGAATTTTCGGAAATTTCGGAATTCCGAAATTTCGGAATTTTTTGGAATTTTTTTCGGAATTTTTCGGAATTTTTTTCAGAAATTTCGGAAATTAAAAAATTCAGAAATTCAGAAATTTTCAGAATTAATTAGTTGGTCTTTTAGCTATATATAGCCTTTTCTAATATCCTAAGAAATAATACGACCTCGAATCTGATATTCCAAGTATTTAACATCAATATAATATCTATCAAAGACATAGGAGATTAATTATTCTGCTGATGTGCTATATAAATAGTTATAAAATAAAATTATAAAATAAATAGTTATAAAATAAAATTATAGTTATAGTTATAAAATAAAATTATAAATAGTATATAAATACTATATTAAATTTTTTTACTTTTTTCACTTTTAGTTTTTGAGTCATATTTTATATTTAATATATACTATAGTATATAGTATAAAATAAAACTATAAAATTTATATGAATAGTATATAGTATATAGTATATAGTATAAAATAAAATTATAAAATTTATATGAATAGTATATAATATATAGTATAAAATAAAACTATAAAACTATATTATAAACTATTATCATTTTGTAAGTAATTATACTTATTAATTCATATTTATTAAGTTATTTTTCTTTTAGGAAGTTCAAATCAAATGAATATTTGAATCTATATTATGATTTATGATAATGCTTTGTTCGAAATCCTTCGATATTTAAAATACTTGTTTTATAATTTGTATAATTTTCTTTGTCATTATTCCTATTATATAAAATGTTATCATTTTTAATGAAATTTATGATATATTTACCTTTGAAATTAGATATTCACTTTATTTTATATAATATATAGTATATAGTGTTCTTATATAGCATATAATATATAGTATATAATATATAGTATATAGTATATAATATATGGTATATAGTATAAAGTATTCTTTTATAGCATATAGTATATAGTATGCAGTATATAGTATGCAGTATATAATATAGTATAATTCTAAAACTACAGTATAAACTACAGTATATAGTATAAAATAAAACTATAGTATAAAATGTACTATATACATATAGTATATAGTATATATAGCATAAAGTATATAATATATAGTATATAGTATTCTTCTATAGCATATAGTATACAGTATGTAGTATATAATATAATATAATTAAAAAACTACAGTATAAACTATAATATATAGTATATATTATAAAATAATATTAAACAACTACAGATACTACAATATAAACTATAGTATATAGTATATATTATAAAATAATACTAAAAAACTACAATATAAACTATAGACTATAATATATAGTATAAAATAAAACTATAGTATAAACTATACTATATATAGTATACTCCCTCCGTCCCACAACACTTTGCACACTTTCCTTTTTAATCTGTCTCAAAACACTTTGCACACCCAAAAATGGCAAATTTTATCACAATTATTACCCTCCCAATACACACTTATTTACATATAATGTCATTACTTTTTCTCTCTCAACACTTTATTACTTTTTGTCTTTTTCTCACATAATTGACTCTTATACCCTCAATCAAAAAGCAAAGATTCCTTTTTTTCTTAAAAATTGTGCCCAATTTAGTGTGCGAAGTGTTTCGGGACGGAGGGAGTATAATATATTTATATACTATCATATAGTATAAAGTATATAAAATATATTATATAATATATAGTATTATAGTATTCGATTCTCAAATGCCTCTACTAACTCTACATTTTATCATTTTGTAAGTAATTATACTTATTAATTCATATTTATTAAGTTATTTTTCTTTTAGGAAGCTCAAAACAAATGAATATTTAAATCTATATTATTATTTATGATAATGCTTTGTTTGAAATCCTTCAATATTTAAAATACTTGTTTTATAATTTGTATAATTTTCTTTGTCATTATTCCTATTATATATAATGTTATCATTTTTAATGAAATTTATGATATATTTACCTTTAAAATTAGATATTCACTTTTTATTTTATATAATATATTGTATTCTTATATAGCATATAATATATAGTATATAGTATATAATATATGGTATATAGTATATAGTATTCTTCTATAGCATATAGTATAAAGTATATAGTATGTAGTATATAGTATGTAGTATGTAGTATGTAGTATATATTATGCAGTATATAATATAGTATAATTAAAAAACTACAGTATAAACTATAGTATATAGTATAAAATAAAACTATAGTATAAACTGTATTATATACATATAGTATATAGTATATAGTATATAGCATAAAGTATATAATATTATTCTATAGCATATAGTATATAGTATAATTAAAAAACTATACTATAAACTATAATATATAGTATATATTATAAAATAATACTAAAAACTACAGTATAAACTATAGTATATAGTATATATTATAAAATAATACTAAAAAATTACAGTATAAACTATAGTATATAGTATATATTATAAAATAATACAAAAAAAAAACTACAATATAACTATAGTATATAGTATAAAATAAAACTATAGTATAAACTATACAATATACATATAGTATAAAGTATATAAAATATATTATATAGTATATAGTATTATAAAGTATACTATAATATGTATATTAATATTTACATATAGTAAATGTATATAAAATATATTATATAGTATAAAATGTTTGAATTATTTACAACAATTACTATTGGTTTGATGGTAAGTTTCGTGCTTTGAGTGTGAGAGATCTCGTGTTCGATTCTCAAATGTCTCTACTCACTCTACATTTTATAATTTCGGAAATCGGAAATCCGAATCGGAAATCGGAAATCGGAATTTCGGATCGGAATTTCGGATCGGAAATCGGAAATTCGGATCGGAAATCGGATCGGAATTTCGGATCGGATCGGAAATCGGAATTTCCGAAAATTGCATTTCGGAAATATTTCGGATCGGATTTCGGAATTTCCGAAACTTTTAAAACTATTTCCGATTTCCATCCGAAAATTTTCGGAAAAAATCGGATGTCGGAATTTCGGATTTCGGATTAAAAAAATTCGTTCCAAAATCGGAAAATTTCGGATCGGATTCGGCGGATATCGGATATTCCGTTCCAATTTCCACCCCTAGGTGTACTATATACAAAATTACCATATCATTATTAAATTTAACAAGAAGAAAATCAACCCTCAATTAGACTCTTCAAAAATAAATTTTAATGTGTGCCTAAAATTCCATAAAATTAACGCTTAACATAATTCATAAGTGTTACTTCAAATTAGTTGGTGACATTTTTTCTTTTTCTGAAAGTTGGTGACATTGAGATCACATGGATGGAATATGGTATCATTAATTTAAATTTAATAATACCTAAAAGCGTCAAAATAAATAAAAATAAAAATAAAATTAAATCAACAAACTATCATATCCTTGGAAATAACGCCTGCAAAAATCTTATCAAACTAGGTTTTATCTATAGTTCATCACCTTTTTATTTATTTTATTCCTATAATACATCACATTTATGATAATATTGTTATTAATACGTATAATGTGTGGTTTACAAAAATAAAATACGGGATATAAATATATTATGACTAGGTCAACTTCATACGCAAGAGGAAACAATTTTCAACCAAGCTTTGCTTTTTTTAATTATTTTCGTAAAATTCGTCATATATCTCCACTGGCAATTAACTATATTTATACTAAAAACATATTCAAAAATATTTTTCAAAATTTTTATCGCTAAGTATTAAATATAATAACTTTTCGAAAATATTAGCAAATAATATGCAAGGCTTAACATAAAATTGTATCATATTTGTTAATATTAAGACCTCATAAACCTAACTTAGTTTTGTGATAATATTTAATATAAATTATTTTGTGAGAACATTTAATAAAAGTTTTCATTTATATAAGAATATTTCAAAACAAACAATCCTCCATTTGGGCATGCTATGTATCATGTCAATAATAATCCCTCAAAATAAGGAAGAATGCATATTTGGCCTGTGTAATTTGGCTAATTTTATTTATTTATTTATTAATTTTGAATTGAGTCTCTATATATTCTTTTTTAATTTTATTTGTAATATTATATATATATATATATATGTGTGTGTGTGTGTATTAAAATTGAGTCTGTACTTTTGTGATCGAGTCATTATGTGTTTTCGCATTAAAATTTGATTCATAAATATACTGACCACTAAATTCTTAATATATATATATATATATATATATAATACAAGAACTTAGTATTTATGTATAAAAGTTCATGAATCTAATCTTAACACAAATGTATTATGTATACATATGTTTATGCCATAACTAAAAGTACATTATTATTCAATTAAAAAAAATAGTATAACCATCTATGTATTTTCTTTGTAAATATTACCTGATGTCAACATAAATATTTGACCGATTTATGTTTATAATTATTATTGTTTATATTTGAGTATACCCCCTCTTAAAACAATATATCGATATACCCAATTTTTCAATGCTAGATTTTGTGAGTAAACCTACTATATCTATGAATAAATTATTAATTTTGATTTTATTTGGTATGAATTCACAAACGTACAACTCAAAAGTCTATTCCTATTTCTATAAACCTATTTCTATTATTTTATATACATATTGACCAAAACAAATATATCTTCTTATAATGTAGTTGAACAAACAAAGTTATGACAACTATTGTGTGGTATATAACAAGGGTGCGGATAGCCGCACCTCAAAAATTACTAAACATACTTCAATTGTAGTGTTACTGTATACATCATTTATATACAGTAACATTACAACTGGGATGTGTTTAGTAATTCATTTGTATACAATAACACTACAACTAGGGTGAGTTTAGTAATTCTTGGGGTGCGGATAGCCGCACCCATATAACAAATCTATATATTAGATCACTAAAACTAGGTATTAAATGGAAGATTTCCTATTTTCTTTTCCTTAACCAACATATTTACCTCACAAACCTAGCCAATAAAGTTTGAATATTATTTTTATGAACTGTCACGCTAATCTAATTTGAGTAGTGTTTGTATGCATCAAGTGCATGGATCATGATTCATGTAAGTGGGCGTGCGAATCGGATTCGGTTGGGTCTGGCCCAGATCCGCGCCCAATAATTTTTTTTTTTAATTTATGACATAACATTTATGTTCATCGAAAATAACCTTATGTTAACCGAGTATAACCTTTATGTTATATTAGTATAACATTTACATACATATATCATAATCTTTAAGTGATATTACTTGAACTTTTTTCACTATAAAAATTCATATAGTATGGCTTAACCTTTATGTTATAATAATTTAATATTTATGTTATATTAGTATAACCTTAATGTACAAATATCATAACTTTTATGTACTTAAAGAATAACACAAGGTTATATTATTATAACGAAAATGTTATATTATTACAACATAAATGTTTTGAAAGGTATTATAAGTCTGTCATACACTGCAAAAGGTTATACGAAAATAACTAAAAGGTTAGGTTTGGTAAACTAAAAAAGTTAAGTTCGACAAGTTAAAATGTTAGATCAATATAACTGGGAAATTAGGGTTTGGCACGTGAGTGGGCTTGTGGGACGCATGAAATGCACCCCTGCGTCTGGTCGATCCGGTTACACGGATTTAGGATCCGTACACCTGATACACAAAAGCATTTGTGATCTAATTTTACGAAACAAATCAATTCATAATCTTATAAACAAAAATTAATTAGTATGCAATTATTTTCATGTGACAATCATATATGAATTTTTGTGATATCTTTAGGACCCAAATGAATTGAGTTAAATTTAATACCTCAAGTAATATAATATTTTTTTGTTTCATCTTTCTTTATTCTCTATAGTTAGTTACAACTTACATCTATCATTCTCCATATTTGGTCAAATTTTCAAAAAAATGTCAAATTTTAAAAAATTAATTATTAAAATGGACTAAAGTATAAATTTCATAAATGTTACAGTGTAGTATTTGATATTGGCAAAGTCTTGGTTGAGACCATCTCACATATTCCCATTCCGTGAGACAGGTCAGATCAGGTCGAATATAAGAAATTAATTTAATATTTTTGTGTGTATTAGGTAATATTTTTCTGTATATTAGGTAATATTATGTATTATAGGATGCGTCTTGAGTTGAGTCAAATTATTAAAAAATATGTAATATTTTTGTGTATAAGGTAATACTTTTGTATTATGGGATATGACCCGAATTGGGTCCGGGTCTTAAAAAAACACGCGGATTCTAGGGCTTCCAGCTGCTCCTTCTCTCTCGCACAACATGTAATATTTTTGTATATATTAGGTAATATTTTTCTATATATCATGACTATACTATATAATATAATACAAAGATATTATCTGATATATAAAAAAGTATACCTAATACATATAAAAGTATTATGTAATTTATTATGTCCGATTCAATCAACCTCATCTCACAAAATGAGATTCATGAAACAATCTCACACAAGATCTACTCTTTGATATTTTATTTATTTAGTAAATTTCAAACCAACCAAACTTTACACAAAAAATCAAACTTAAATAAATACCAAATAAATTAATTTGATTTTAAGAGAGAATGATGGGAGCAAAATAGTAATTTTGGTGATGAGATATGAACAAGTTGTTTACGTGGCAAAATCCCATTTCTTTCCAGAGAGTAACAAAGATTTCAATCCCAAGACACACAGATGAAATTCAATACTCGCTCTCTTCATTGCCAAAGAGAAATACACTGATTCGTTATAGAGACAGATATCCTGTATCTATGGGCTGCGCACCTGATTCACCATGCATTTGCATGTGATTGTCTCTGATTAAGAGAGAGACTAGAGAGGGAGAGAGAGAGAAAGCGGGGATATTTGCATCGGTAGTTTCATCACCATCTCCGAGAATTCCAAAGATTTGTTGAAACCCATTGTTGTTTCCGTCTATTTTCCCCAATAATTATTTTTCCCTTGCTTTAATTTTTTGTACAAATAAATAAAGATCCCACCTTTTGAGTATTATTGATGGCGAATGCATCTGGGCTGTTTACTCCGACAGTGCCCTCTTCGAGGAGGAGATTCTCTCCGTCGTTAGGCATTTATCGATCTGGGTTTTGGTTTTCCGACGGCGTTTCGCGGCGGACGGTGTGCGCCGCCGCCGCCCAGGGCGCGGAGAAGCTTTCGCCGTCTGAATCCAGAGTGCCTAGGTATCTAATTCCTTGCAAGGTTTTGATCTTTGTTTAATTACTTTGAGATTGTTGAAATATCTGTTTTATTAGCTTTATGCTATGGAGAATGTCAGAGCTGTTTTTGTTTGATGAATAATTTGGTGTTTTCTAGTTAATTAGGAATTGTTGATTTGAAGTTTGGATTATTATGAATGAGGTGGGCTAGATATTTGGGCGGCTTTGAATTTGGGATTATTTTATTTTAAATCTATGCACTGGAATTAATGAGTGGGATGTTGAATAAATTGCATTACATTCTACTTTTATTTATGTGGTTTAAAGAAATGAGTCCCTGAGTTGATCAGCTTATCAGTTTATCATATCTTGCAGTGTTTGGAATTTGGTAGATCTTTGCTTATGTGGATTACGGTGAAAAACATAGTGTGTTATCATTCGTCTTTCTCGTTGTCCAATTTGAATTGATATCTCATATTATGAACCCTTCTTTAACTACATGATTGTGAAATTGGCTGATGCTTCTGATCGGGAACTTATATTTGTGTAGACTTGTCAGCAAAGGCTGTAAGTTAGTGGGATGTGGCTCTGCAGTACCAAGTCTTCAAATATCCAACGATGATATTTCAACAGTCGTTGCTACTTCTGATGAATGGATATCTGTTCGGACTGGAATTCGGAATAGGAGAATACTAACTGGTGAGTTTTTCTGTATAAAGCATGTTTTTGTAATTTAATCATGCTTGTTGAGATCTTGATACACCTAAGAAGATTTTGGAGAGACAGATTCTGAAGTTCCTTTGGCATTAGTTTTAGATTTTTTTTGATTATAACAGGACGTGAGATGATGGGGGTGTCTTAGTTGGAGAATGGATACTCTGCATTTTAGGCATAATGAAAAAGCGACAAGTAATTGAAACTCATCTTAAATTTCTCTTATCGTTTCAATTTGTTGGTTTGAGCCTATAAATGATCACAGCTTAGAAGCATGGTCAAGGATATGAGATTGGCATTTGACTGAATATAGAAAAGGAGGCTATAATTCTTCAGAGTTTCCTTTTAAATAAAGTACATGTCAGTAAATCGCTCTAAAGTTATAACCAAAAAATTAAAATTCAAGTCTTTGGCCAAAGTTGAATGTGTGTGCAGTCAGAGAATAGCAGTAAATGATTAGTTTTGCTATCCGATTATTTGATAATATGTAAAATAACTAGTGAGTTGAACTGTCAGTCTGCCAAAGAATGCGTGATGTGGTTGAGCAATATAACAGATGCTCTAAAGGGGATTCTTTTTTTTTTTCATTTGAACCTTGAAGGCTGGATACTATGAACAACATCCTCTTTTGGTTATGAAATGATATCATTTATCCAATAGCAATGGAGAATCATGTGTCCCCAGCATATCATGATGTGTCCCTAGTTTGTTTGCATTAGTCCATCGTGTGGTAGTATTTTCCATGCAAAATTCTACATGTATGATGCATATCTTCGAGTATCTTTTCAGACTCTTATTCAACATGGAGATTCTGGAACCTAAGAGTTGTCTATGCTTCCTTGACTCACCATTAATCTAGTGTGAAATCAGGCTTTGTAACGGCATCCAAGTCTGCCTAATAGGTTGGACAATAAAGATGGTCTAATAAAAGAAAACAATGAAACTCAGCTTGCTGTACATGTTCTAAGAATAAAGTCCTTGCTTTCTGGTTATCAAAAACTTATCTTATTTTCTGTGTTATTCTATTGCAGGAAAAGATAGCCTGACAGATCTTGCTGCAGAGGCTGCAAAGAAAGCTCTCGAGATGGCTGAGGTCGATCCTGATGACGTGGACCTTGTGCTCTTGTGTACTTCAACTCCAGAAGATCTATTTGGCAGTGCACCACAGGTAACATTTTCAACAATATCCATATGTAGTAGTGACGTTTCTATGGGCCTTTCTCCAAGAAATATTCAAATCTTGCACTTTGCTGTTAGATTAGTTAACTAGACATCCTCAGTATTGAGGTTGCCACTACTACTTGGGATTTTTCACCAAATTCAGGTTCTATAATATGTTTCCCCATTAGTTTCCTTTCAAACTATGAGTATAGAAACGGGTTATTGTTTCAGAGGATTCATATGTCTTTGTGGTAATTGTTTTCAGATTCAAAAAGTGCTTGGCTGCAAAAAGAATCCATTGGCTTATGATATAACTGCTGCCTGCAGTGGTTTCATATTGGGCCTAGTTTCAGCTGCGTGCTATATTCGAGGTAAGCCTTACAAAAGAGACTGAAAAAGTCGCTATAACAATTGTAATCATATGAAGTACGAACAACTATTCTTATCCATTGATTTCAGGGGGTGGCTTCAATAACGTTCTTGTGATTGGGGCCGATGCTCTCTCTCGCTATGTTGACTGGACTGACAGAGGATCGTGTATCCTCTTCGGTGATGCTGCTGGTGCTGTTCTAGTACAGGTTCTGCTTTCACATCTCTTTAGACACATTCTCCACTTCCTGTTTTTTCAAATACTGGCTGCAAAATATATTTTAAATACATATCTATAATGCAGTCTTGTGATAGTGAAGAAGATGGGTTGTTTTCTTTTGATATGCACAGTGATGGTGAAGGTCAGAGGTACTGATAAATGATAATCACTCGTTTTCAGAGTCCGTCATGTATTTCTCCAATCGAGCAATAAACTTAACTCAACCTTTTTTCAGGCACCTAAAAGCCGCCTTAACTGAAAATAAACCAGATCATGAGTTGGGCACAAATGGCTCACTTCTTGGAGTTCTGCCCAAAGGTTCCTCGTACTCTTGCATCCAGATGAATGGCAAAGAGGTCTTCCGTTTTGCCGTTCGTGTTGTTCCACAGTCAATTGAATTGGCTCTGGAAAAGGCAGGTCTCCCTGCCTCCAGTATAGACTGGTTACTATTGCATCAGGTACGAAATGTTTTAAATATTTGTATTTAGCAACCACCGTATAGTGAAGGACTGAACGCCGATTTTGTAGATATTGATTTGATTAAGGGAAGAAAACTACCATGATACATTATCTATGAGGATTTCTTGTTCAATTGGCATATAATTCCATTTTAGGCTTAATGTCACAGACTTGTTCCCTTAACAACGTCTCATGCCAAGGAGCAACCAAGCATTTTCAAGTTTGAGTGAATATAAGTTTTCCCACAAATCTTTGTGTTCTTTACTTAGTCTTTCACTTAGCACACACAACACTTAAGTCGGGAGTGAGGCAGACTTAGTTACCGCGAGGGGCGGAAAGGAGCTGAGTGCCGCATGTTGTTCAGGGAACAAGTCCGTGACATTAAGCTAGGCAATCATCCAGAAGCCTATTAGTAGCATATAGAAATGGAGTTTTAACCTTTTCTCGACAATTTTATCTTCTAAGTTTTTCTGCATGAATGTATACATGTTGAGATGTGTTAATGCAGGCGAACCAGAGAATCATCGATGCAGTAGCCACACGTCTAGAGGTCCCACCAGAACGAGTCATATCCAACCTGGCAAACTATGGTAACACAAGTGCTGCCTCGATTCCATTGGCGCTCGATGAAGCTGTAAGAAGTGGGAAGGTCCAAGCTGGCCACACCATTGCAACTGCTGGTTTCGGAGCCGGGCTTACGTGGGGCTCTGCTATCGTTCGATGGGGATGATGATGATGACCAACAAAACCGACATATTCGATCCTCCTCCAATTTTGTGACTCCATATTCATTCCCATCCCATGTTATTTATACTTTAGGTGCAATTAGTTGCACAATCAATATGAATCATATATTTATCGTCTGCGATTTAGTTGCTTTTCGACTGATGATATCTCGTGTTTTTCTTCTTCGTTTCCTACTCTGTGCAAGAAGGCTTGCATGGTAGTCTTGGAGGAGAGGGAGGAAATGGCTTAGCATCAATGTTGCTTTTTTATGGTATTTGATTTATTATTGGACTTTGTAACCTAACTGTAAATCAACTTTTTTTTTTTCTGACTAATATTCTCTTGTTTCTGTGGCAATTTTAGTGTTCATTCTGGAAATGTGAGTCCAAGAGTATGTCTTTTTGTATTACTTTATCTCTTTCAAAATAAGTTTTGTTCTGGGTTCAATTTTGTTTCAAACTAGTTATTGTTTTAGACTCCTATGCAATTTTACTTTCAAATACTTGTTAATATTCCTTAGCTAAAATTTGGGATTTTGAATAATATTTTATGGACTAAATTCATTTTTCGTGCTTCCCTAAGGACGTTGTCCAATTTTAGTCCTCTTGTTTTCCGATCATCAATTTTAGTCCTTCTATCTCTTCGGTTGTCCAATTTTAGTTCGATTGCTCAATTTTGGTCCTCCTAACTAATTTTCCGGTCAGCTCCGGGAGAGTACACAATACTCACCCCCAATTTCATGAGTTCCGACAGTTGGCGCTTACGTGGCAACTATTTTCACATGTGGTATTTCTTTTTGTTTTATTTTCCTAATTAAAATGCCACATCATCCATCATGTCATTAAAAATTAAAATATATAAAAAAAATTAAAAAAAAAAATGAACAGAATTTTTTTATTTGAATTACAAATTCTTTGATCAGTAAGGATATATTTGTTTAATTTATATGTTCTTTAATTTATGATAAAAAATTTAAAATAATATTTATTTTGAAATTGAGGGAATATTATATTATACTCAAACAAAGGAAAATAGGAAATGAAGAGTTCAAACTCAATCTCCAAAATGGCCCAATGATTATTCTGATCGGTGGGGTTTTATATTATTTATATATAAATGGTTAATTCATGCCAAGTCAATTTAGAAATATCTTTGTCTAAAGTAGAAAATTGTTGGAAAAAATTAGGTAAAAAAAAATCTTTATTTCAAATTAGGTAAATACAACTCCAACCCTATGGATTGATTGTATCAAACACGTATTTTTGTTTTTTTTTAATAGGCGTTAACATATTTATATAAAAGAAGTATGAGTGAGTCTCATGACCGTCTCACGGATTTTTATTGCATCCAAACCCTACAATTCATATATTGTTTGTGGATGATGAGACTCTATCTTACGATAACTATCCGTGAGACCGTCTCACATGAATTTTTGTGAAAAAGTATTATGTGCACAATGCACATCTTCCAATTTTGAAACGGTTATATTTATTTTAGAAATGCATCCTCAATACAGAAATTTGTAAATTATTCTCAACATCCCATAAAATATACTTGGTTTACATTTTCGTACATCCCAAGTTATAGATCAATTTTCATATTCGAAGTATTGTTTATTTTTCAATTGATTGAAAGGCAATATTTTTTATACACATTGTTCGTAACAAAGATATATTTCAACAAAGTAGTTCCAATAATAATATAAACTTTTTATCATTAATTAAGGATAAACATTTATAATTTCGACCACATTTGATATATTTTTCTAAATTGTGTGAAAAAATTATAGTCTATGTCTTAATGGGACGAGAGAGTATATATTATCAGATATTAATGAAGTATATGTAGTTTGCTATAATTCAACAGTATTTTTTTTAGGTAATTGAAATCAGAAATATTTATTATTCACAATTTATTTTAAAAGAAAAGAAGGAATAACATCTTAATCAGATTAGATATGGCAATAAAATGGGACAACTTTTTAATCTTAAATAATGTGGGCCTTCTAATGTTGAGACTTGGATTTAATTATTTGATTGTCAATATCACCACATTTTAATGTCACTCTATAGGTTAGATATTACCTACATTTTTTTTTCTTTGGGTACAAATTTTGCCATTTTCATTGATTGGTTGTCACCTACTTCATTAAAAACACAATATAAATTTATAACTTTGCTTGCAATCGTACTTTCAAGACCCACCAATCAAATCTTTTTGTTTTTCCTTTTCATAAAAGACAAAACTCCACATAATTCATTTCATCTTATTATTGAGTCAAATTAGATTTCGACTTTCTATATGACCCCATAAAATAGTGTCTTCTTGAACAAAAACAATTTTGTAATACCACTCGTATTTTCTTCCCCCTTCAATTTTCAGCTATGTACTTTTCCTTTCAATTTTTTTAAAAAATAAATGAATTATTTGCTCCCAAAAATTCCAATAAATCTCTTTAAACCTGAAACCAATCTTGAAACCCCTTGCAGCTATGCAGTGACAATTATCAACAAGTACCCAAAAAAAAAAAAAGACTAGTAAAACCCGACATTGTTCATATTATTCATCTTGTATCATACATTTGTAAGTACAGACTATATGAACCCAAAAAATCCCTTCAAAAAAATGGAAAAACAAAAAAATCCCTTCAAAAGAATAGGAAAAACTAATATCACAAAGGTGAAAGGACTAACTGATATTATAACAACACTCACCTGAAGGCATAGAGTGGTCTCTGCACATTGCCTCCGTAGGTATTAAAATGTATGATCTTGGTGATATGATAGCGTCGAATCTTGCTTCTATTAAAATGTATGATCTTGGTGATATGATAGCGTCGAATCTTGCTTCTATTAAAATGTATGATCTTGGTGATATGATAGCGTCGAATCTTGCTTCTATTAAAATGTATGATCTTGGTGATATGATAGCGTCGAATCTTGCTTCTCCACGGGTATCGCAACAACATGAGGAATGTTACCATACATCTCGTAAATATCTTCCCGTTGTTTGCAGATTCTTCACCATGCCCTCAGCTCCAGAGGTGCTCAGAGATCCCTGTATAATTCAACTACTTATTAGCTTAACCCATGATGGTGTTCTTTTAGCAACTATCTCGTAAAATAAAACATCTTGTGTGTTTAGTTCTGTATCATATCATGTCAGAATACAGCTAAGAGAATGGTCGAATGCTGAACATGAAAAGAATGTGCAAAATATCTTTTATTGTTCCAAAATGGTCTCTTTTGACAAGCATGAAGAGGATGTGAAGGTAGTTTCCACCAGGAATAGTCATGAGAACCAAAAAAAAAAAAGGACGAACCTGTTCCTGCACGATTGTATGGAGTGTACGATGAACGTCACGTGCCATGCCCTTGGCATCACCACAGACATAGACATAGCCTCCCTCAGAGATTATATTCCAAATATCTGAAGCCTGTTATTCAATACATGCAAGTTAGATTTAGAAGAATACCACAGTGAAATTTGCTTATAAAGAGGTGTTTGGCCGAGCTTATAAGCTCGTTAAAACATTCGGTATTTTAACATTTCGATACAAGATGTTAGGAGCTTATAAGCTGTTTTTAGAAATATAAGACACTATCTAATCTTTAGAGATATCATTAGAATGTTGGTCGGTGGCATACCTTATTGGCCATCTTGTGCTGCACATATTCCTTAGTGGGTCCCTCTCTTGAGAATGCAAGGATAAGCTCAGAAATTATTCCAGCTTTGACAAAGTTGTTCAACTCATCATCATAGATAAAATCCTGCACAGTGCAGCATGTCAAATAAAAATTCTTACTGTTAGCGTACGTCTTGAGGAATATCAGAGCGTTCAGGAATGCCTCAGTAGATAACTAACCATCTGACGGTTTCTGCACCCAAAAAATAAAATGGCTTGACCAAGTTCAGCTCCAGATTCCTTTAGAGCTAACCTTTCCTGAAATATTAGCAGAAAATTACCAGACCATTCTTGAAAGAGAAATCAGAACAACTCTTCTAGTAGGTGTGTAAACTTGAAGGAATCAGAACAACTTTTCGCGCAAACCTGAAGGAAACCCCTAAATGGAGCCAAGCCAGTACCAGGGCCGATCATTATAATTGGTACTTTAGGATCAGCAGGGAGTTTGAAGTTGGAACTCCTAACAAAAATTGGGGCCCAACTGCAGTCACTGCTTTGTTCCATGGGCATAGCATTCTGATAAGAGGAAGATGGTAAAGACTTGAGGCACTTGGAAGAATATTCGAATTACAAGAAGTGGAGCTAAATAACTACCGAGAAGGGTTCTTAATTGAAAGATGTGGCAATGATTCATCATTTATCAATAAAGTAAGCCTCAAATGAACTTGGACATCTAACAGCCGTTATTTACTTATCATCACAATCGATCAAGATATAACTTTAATCAGCAAGTTTTAACTTGAAAACAAAAATACCTTCATCCATGTTGAGCACACACCCTTGTGGATTCGTCCTGTTGGTGTTTTCTCATTAACCAAAGCACAAGTCACATGAATTCTGGATGGGGCAATCCTGGAAGGATAGTACACAGAAAATGATAAGGTAAGAAGATGTTGGTGAGGAACTTAAACTATTTGCAAATAAGACAGTCAACTTCCAATGTAGCTGTAATTGTAGAAATAACTGAAGCATAACCCCAGAGCTTTTATTTCAAAAGAACAAAAAACAAATCAGAAAGATTAATACTCACTTTGGGGAGGATGAGATAGAATAAAATCTGGGCAGCAGGCGAGGAGCAATTCCTGCAAAGAAAACACCAAGAGGAGGCTTGCAGGAAGGGAACTTTGTCATGACCTCAAGTAGGCTTCTTTGACTTGCAAGTACATACCGTACATATTCCTCCTGAATACGCAGGAATGGAAGTTATAAGAAATCCAATTTACATTTCCAAATTAAAAAAAAAAAAAAAACCGATGGGTAATATCAAATAATGAAGTGAACTGTCCCAAACCTTTCCGCTGGGGGATGCAAGATACTGGAGCCGATCAGCTTCACTTTGGTCAGAAGCATAAGCCGCTAATGCAATTAACGCAGACTAGAAAACCAGATGCATTTGACATTTAATTCCCAGTAATATTCAAGGAGAATCCATTATAAAAAGTGGCAATAGAGGAGATCAGCATACCTTTTTGGGAGCACCCAAAAGATCTGCATATCGAGTTAGTGCAGTTCTCAAAGTGCAAGGAGGGAAGGGAGGTGGCAAGGAGCTTCCACCGAGTGGAGTGCCATCCTCATTATCCACATGAATTGAGAAGTATGTTTGTGGAGGCATATTTAGTAATTTTTCTGCTTGCTCGACATATTCAATCAAATTCTCACAGTAAACACCAACATGGTCCCCTGTTTCATACCTGTGGAATGAAGAATTTAGTGTAATGTTAAGCTTCCTTGTTTTAAACTGACTGAAAGCTGAATAGTATTTGCAAAAAAAAAAAAAAAATGTATTAACTTACGCAAGTCCAGTGCCAGATATATCAAATTCCAGATGAGTGCAAGATCGATCTGATGCAGAAGTGTGAATCTCTTTCTTTATAGCAACATTTGCTCTATAAGAAACACACATACATATGTATGTTATTTAAAAGAAAACACTTCCAAATTACATAGAAGAATCCAAAAGGAAAACTGAGGCAAGTCATACCGGCAGGGATGCTGAGCATCATAAACAGTGTTGCCATTGGCATGACCATTTGCTGAGCCGTTTTCTGAAACTAATCCATCTGTTTGATCATAGAACACAACACGATACTCCAAAACTGCAGCAGTGTATGGAGTAGCAACAGTTGCTTCATCCTCATTTTGGAGCATTTTATCCAACTCAGGCCACACTAACTCACGCCTGTATCACCAAACTCACTCTAAGGTATATACATACATAGAGAGAGACACATACACACAAGATAGAACCAATTGTTTCAATAATGACTCATGATCTAATTACCAAGCAGTAAAGTCATCTTCAATGCACTGATCATCATCTCCCATGCCCACTGGGAGAAGCCGCTTTCCTCCTGTAATCAAACAGATTTCAGGTAAGAAATTGAACAAGAAGTGTTAACATGGAATATATGTTATTGACCTTTCATAGAATTTTCATCTTTAATATAAGTTCGGGACATAGAATTTCCATGAAAAAGTTACTCCAACTTGGAAGTGTTTGTAGTAATACAATGAGCATAATCATGAAATATATATAATTGACATCATGAAGGTTAATCAAGCATCCAGCTATGGCCAAAACCATACCAATTTTGAAAGAACATTCTCACAATCAAATACCTTGCTCAGCAAGAATGTCATCTACCACTATTGCAATCTGTAACCAAAACACAATAGACACGTCAGTTAGAAATTCAGCAATGCTCAACAGCTAGCATCTGCACAAGAATGAGTATCATACAGGTAGATATCTACCTTATTGAAATGTTCATATTGCCTGTTACCAAGACCGAATACACAATATTGCAGACTATTAAGCCCTATCTCCCGATCTTTACCCTGCAACAACAAAGCTTATGATTACTCTCACCCCACGGAGCCAAACAGAAAGTAAATTACTTATCATTGAGATGTTCCACCTCAGTAAACCATTTGTAAAACCTCGCTGCGTTATCAGTAGGCTCACCATCTCCATATCTGCAACAAATCAACCCTCAACCGATTCAATAAATTAATTACATGCCTACAACAGAGATCATTAACACTAGGACACATTACTCCAACTTGTCCATTATCACCCGTAAATTATGGTCTTCGCAAAATTAAGAGACTGTTAGAAGTTAAAAGGAACATACGAGGCCAGAAAGAAGATCGCTAAAGTCTCCTTCTTCAACTTCCTCTCATATTCTTCATCATCCGCAGCATAATCATCCTAATCACCACCAAAAAGATCAAATCAAAACTTCATACTTCTAGAACAACTAAATCCTAAGATCTTGACAATGAAATAACCGGGAAACAGAAAAGTAATGGAAAATCTTACCAAATCAATTACTTTAAAATTGGCATTTTGATATCTAGCCTTAGCTTCCTCGGCAAATGCCTATACAACAAGAAATTCAGTTTTCTAAATTACAGATGTAAAACAAATATTTGCAGGATAAAGCACCACCACACAAAAGTTGTTGGGCCAGCCAAAAGTTATACATCATACAACAGAATCCTCAACAATTTGCCTTTCTCATTATCATAATTGATAACCTAACCATTCGGGTAATTTCAGATGTTACATTCAACATCCACCATGAATCTTAACTACAAGAAATTTCTTAGTTGCTTGAATATGTTAATAATTTTTTTTTTCTTTGCTTTTCAAATTTCTGCATAAAATACACACTTTTCGTACCTTAGAAAAACCTTCAGCAGTACCAGTCTGTGTCCCGAAAAATATAGACACTCTGGTCTTTTCATCCTCAACTTCCTCCGGCTCCTCCACAGCCTTCGGAACCACCAACTTCGGCATCTCCGCCTTCTTTTTCGCCGATCCACCGGCGCGCCGCCATGCCAGCATCACCACGCAGCCAATTAGCACAGCGAAGGAGGTTGTGAGCACCATCACGAGTTCCCTATTCTCCACCAACATCGCCACCACCTCCGATGGCCCATTAGACTCGTCAAGTTTCACGCCCTTCAAGATCGCTGCGATCAAGTCGATCACAGAGAGCTTTTCCGGCGTGGATTCCATGAATTATCAAGTAATTCTGCCCTATATTTTCAATTAACTACAGAATTGCCAATCCTTCACAAAAAAATGATTTGAGAAAACTGCAGTGCAATTCAGAGTCTCCCCTTATTATCGTGCGAGTTGGGTTTGATTAAATCCTCGTTCTTAAGAGAATGTAGGTAGGTTTGGGGAGACTGAGTTTCGGAGAATTGATGGGAGCCGGGAGGTGTTAATGGAGTTTTATACTTTAAGCGAGAGAGAGAGAGAGAGGGAAATAACACAAACCAGAGTGATGAACCCCACCTAACACTAGTTTAACCATGGTTAGATATGCATTAACTCTAATTTTTCATTTTATTTATAATTAACTAATTAAGACATAGATTTTTACATCTACACAAGGAAGAAAATTTCGAAATTATCTAATATGTATATAGATGAGAAAGGGACATAAATATGAATATAATAGTTAGAGGTTTTCAAGATGTTAGACTATATAATACAATATAGTAATATCTACCATCCACAAAACACAAACATATACATATATGTGTATAAATGAATGATAAACATACGCTATGACATTTATTTTATCAAGTGTTTATATTAAATTCATTTTAGGGGTGGAAGAAAATGGGTTGGTGCATTTAGCACGCTCGTTCGTTTTAAATGACACACACTTTATATGCTTGAAACCAAATCAATACGCCCCCTTCTCTCAATATACATTTTAACTAATTTTGATCACTATGATAAATCAATCAAAATTATAAATTTGATTAAATTAGTAAAATGCTGCCAGAGTTTTAGTTTAGTTTTTTTTTTTTCTTAAGTCAATCAATATCAAGATATATAAGTTGTAGTTTGGTCATCGTCATTTACTAATTGAATGAATTAATCATCACCGATAAAATGGATGCTAATTGAAATTTTATGGAGCTAAATAGTATTATTTTTTTACATATTATATTTTGAAAAATCAATATGGGATTGGTTGATCATGGTTAACACATATTTAACTAGAAATCATAAATGGTGTTAATTTCAGGTATATATCACATTCTCAATTCTAAAATACCAATTTATATGTTTATATGTGAATTTAGAATATCTAAAATAAATTAAATAAATATGCACTCTTTTGTTTTTGGGTGATTATGCTTCTTCTTTTTTTTTTTTTCAAAAATTAAAAAAAAAAATTTTAATAAGAAATACTATTGTAACGAGTATTCTAGCTGGACTAATAATGAATATGCTATGTCATTTAACATAGGGGTACAATTATAACACATGATACTTGAATATTAGTACATTGGTTTCATGCCCTAATGTAACATAAAATATAGCATGTGTACAAATTAATTTTATCAAAATCATATAAATAATTCAACAATGTGCACATGAAATAGTATTATAGGGATCGTACTCTCTCTACATACACATTATATATATATATATATATATATATATATATATATATATATATATTGGAATATTTTGTGTAAATGGAGAATTGCACAAAATGTAGGGTGTGTAATCTGTTGGTTTGGTCGATCATCGATCCCAACCGCATCGAAAAATATTGAAAACTCAAAGTTGATTTTCTCTAAAATTACAGCAAATCGAACTAAATAAAACCTCAAAATCAAAATATCTTAATTTTGGGAAATCAAACCAATATAGGTAAAAACGAAGCCAATCGTGACACTCGGTTTGGTCTTTTGATTTTATGATTCTGATTCAATTTTGCTCACCCATATAAATATTATTTCATTATTATTGGTGTCAAAATATCATGTATGAACATGACCATACACGGATATGGTTGAGTGATATTTTTTAATAAAATTAATGGGGGTAAATTTTTTTAACACAATATTTTATAGTTTTAATAAGGGTACCCATCCATTTCTACCCCTTTTCATATAACAACATACAATTTTACCCCCAAATATAACATATTATCCCAATATACTCATTCTTCTTATATTATATTCATTTCTACCCAAAAGTCAATCATTGCTCATTAATTATCTTATACCAACTACCAAAATTTGTCTTTTATGCAAAATATACTCTATTTCCACTCCAAACAGTGATTATATCCGGCTTAAGAATACATAGATAAAATCAGGCCCAACATGCTTCCGTAAAAGTAATTAATCCCCTAAAATTCATACTTCTTTTTAACCGCAACAGCACCGGGTGAGATGGTTTGCAAAGCCACCAGCTAGAAAATCACTGCCCCCAGACCTTTTTACGAACAGCTCCTCACTGTCCAACTTCAACTCCTTGAGGAAGATGATCTGCAAGTTATCTAGCTCCTTCAGCAACTGTACAGCACAACCTTGGTTCGTTTCCTACACCAGGTGTACAAGGTATTCCTTCCAGGGGACGAACAAATCGTACTAAGAACACATGTTGAAGCAAAAAGCCTTCTTTTTATTAAGAACTTGGAAATATATTTATTACATAAGTAATCTCCTGTTGGGAGGAGAAAACTTGTTTAGCCTCTCATAGAGAAGGCTTGAAAACTTAAACACATAAACTTGAAAACTATCTAAGAATACAAAGATATTTATTACAAAACTAAGGATAGATGTTTTGAAGAAAACTGAGGGGAATGGTCGATATCTTCAGCTTCCTTCCGGATGTGAAAGACGGACTTCAAACCTCATTAATTACCAGCTGGCTTACTCCATTAGTGCGGTTGTTGAGGAGTTGTTTTCAGCTAGTTGGTGCTTCTTTCGTTTGATGCCCCGTGACTCAGCCCATGTGAGGTGTGTCGGGGAATCTCTTGCTTTTGACTCAGCTCATCCTGTGGAAGTAGTTAGAGAGTCATCTTCTCGTGTCCTATCTCATTTACCTTTGTCGGGGAATCCTTTAATAATTTCGTTGTGGTCCCCGGGGATAGCGTTTCTTTTGTGCTGGGCCCTTGTCTTTAGTGGCTCCAGCTCCCTGTCGATCGGGTTTGGGTCAGAATCCTTTCCCAAACTCGGGTTCTTTCTGTTCCGGGCACGCTTGACAGATCTGATCGATCCATCGTCCAATGTGTGCCATGTTACAGAATTTCCGGTAAGTTTCTTTACTTGCCGGAATCTTGTTTTCCCAGAGGATTTTTCTTTTAGTTTCAAAAATCTCCTCTGCAAATCCTGTCGTCGATCCAGTCATGGTATTCAGCATGAAAGATCCATTGGCTGAATTCTGGAAGACTTTAAATGGGTATTTGACCTTGTCCATTTCTGTCAGACAAGTCCAAAGCCCCCAAGCTCGTCTTGTAGAAGCGTCGTCTTCATTGAAGGCTCCTACCAGTATCGGGACATCTTCCGGGGAGGTTGCCTTTATGTATTTTAAGGCGTTCCCGTCTGGTCTCCGAAGCTTGATAAAGTGAAAGACTTCATGGAAGCTTTTCTTAGCTGGTTCTGGAGCAGCACTAATGAAGTAGAGCTCCAAGATGTCTCCTCTGGACAAATGTTGATTGTTCACCCAGGTCTCGTAGACAGCTTCCCCAATCCATCTCGGTAATTTTGAGATTTCTGGGAAACCAGGTGAAATGGTATATACTGAAGCTAAAGCTCCAAAATTATACCATTCTTGTACCTCGTTTGGATGACTTCCTGGTTTCATCCAAACTCTTGGGTATTTCCCGGATACATCAATGATTGATTTTTCCGGGTTTATCCCTCGCCTCGTTGCCAGTTTCTCCCATTGCCTTTGGTATACCTGCATAGGAGAAATCTCGTTAGTGTGGGCTTGAACCTTCGTTTTGCCTGTCTGCGGCCTAAGGTTCAGCTCGACCTCTTTAACCCCAGAAGTACTGGGTTGACTTGAAGACTCGGGTTTTGACACCGGAGCTTCAACATTCGTTACAGGTTGTTCATTCTCAAGGAATGGATCCCCTGTAACACTCGTAGGCATGGTATTTGAATCCATAGCCTTCGGGTTAGAGTCCCGATCTCTAAGTTCTCCATTTTGCACCGTGGAAGATGCAGCCTAGAGGATAGGCCCATGCAACACAGAGAACAGTTGTCCCTGTGCATAAAAGCATGCTCGTATTAGATCAGAAACGGATTCCTGATCAACTCATTGAAGTCGTCCAACGACTTCTGCATTGAGACATAACGTCCCAAAAGCTCGTTCGAGACTTTCCAGGTTTTCCCGGACATGTCTCACTCGTTTGAGGACCTCGTCAGTGACGCGTCCTTCCATCTCGTGTTAGGAAATCTGCAAGAACATTCTCATGAGATTTCACAATGACAATATCATAATCATAATATTGACATTCAGCTTGCCATCTAAGTTTCCTAGCATTTTCTGGTTTTGATTCCATTTTATTTTTCAGAAATGCTTTGACACTAGAATTATCAATTTTTAAGGTAAACTTCTTAGCCAGTAAAAAGAGAGACCATTTTTTGAAAGCCTTTCTGACTGCGAAGAACTCCTTCTCATTGATATGACATCGAATTGCTTATGCATCTGTAAACAGACCACTGCAATATCTGCATGGCACTTCTCCTGTTGGTGCAGCCTTCATAAGAACCGTTGCCCACCAAAAGTCACTGGCATCTGTATATAGAACCAGTTCATCCTCATCCTGAGGAATAACAAGTTTTGGAAGTTTGCTACAGACTTCCTTAAGTCGCTTAATCATCTCTCGATGTTCTTCTTCCCATTTGAATATAGCATATTTCTTGAGTAATGAGCTAAACAACTTCCTGTGATGTGCCAGATTGTTGATAAACATTCCAGCAAAATTGACAACTCCAAGAAAACTTTGAAGTTGCTTATTGTCCTTGAGATCATTTGGAAATCCCTGTATCTTTTCTACAATGTGTTTTTGTAGGATGATCCCAGATTCATCGATTTCAATTCCGAGGAATTCAATCTGTCTTGTAGCAATTACTGCCTTCTTTTCCGAAAGCACTAATCCTTCTTTATGACAAACATCTGAAAATATTTCCAAATGTTTGAGATGCTCCTTCATATTCTTTGATGCGATGAGAATATCATCGATGTATATGAACATGAAGTTGAAATAATCTTTGAACAGATTATCCATCTTTCTCTGATATATCTGGGTGCGTTCGCCAATCCCATATGCATAACGTTCCAGACATAGTGTCCTTATGGTGTGGAGAAAGCTGTGAACTTCTTACTTTCTTCCTCTATCTTAATCTGGTAGAATCCAAACTTGCAATCGAACTTTGAGAATATCTTGACCCCTTTAATGCAGTTAACCAAGTGTTCTCTACTTGGGATGTAGTACCCATCAAACTCTAGAATGTCATTAATCCCTTTGTAATTAATAACAAGTCTAGGTTTACCTCTTTTGATTTCTCCATGATTTCTTACTAGAAATCCAGGGCTGCTGTATGGAGAAACTCTTGGTGAACCATTTTATTGATTCCTCGGAGTCTCTTGTAGTTCTTGTAGAGTGCTGCCTGGTGGCACCATTCGGCTAACTTGACCTTTAAGAAAGACATTCTTTTGGCCACAGTATCCAAATTGTCTGCACTCTTGTATTCCCTCATGAGCATTTCTCTCCAGGGGCTTGATATCTTCGCAAAGAAAAGTTGCGAAGCTTCTTTATCATCCACCTTCGACTTCCATCGGTATTCAGTGAATAACTTGATGTATTCGTCAATATGACAAATATCTCGTAACTCGAGGCAGTAGAGGGCTTGTTTGTATCTCTTTCTTTTCTCCTCTTCTGTTCCCTCGAAATAGCCTATGCCGATAAAATGGATTTTGAATAATTTCGCCATATTATTGACAATCCCTGTTAATGACTCACCAGCCGTAACATCATTTCTCATTTCTGGTGCCGTCATTTCCCATGCGATCTTCGCAGATCCTTCAAGACTCATCTCTAGTAATAAGATAAATCCTTCCTTTGTCAGGTCGAGAGTACCTGCCGCCATCCTCATTCCTGTTGCCCATTCATCAATGAGGACTTCTCGATTCTTAAAATCTGGAATATCCAGATTTAGTATTAATCCATACGGATGTATGGGTTCGAGCTGAGATTTTCCATAAGGCGTATTCATGAGATTTGGCCTTATGAGACGTTGTCGAGTTCCTGGAACAATAGGATCTCCTCTTGTTGTGAAATCTCCAGCGTGTGGCATCGGTTCATCCACATGATGTGAACCTGAGCTTTCTGCCATGTTGGGATCTACAGGTGGAGGTGGTCTTTGGTGTTGGTCACGTGTAACCAAAGCTGAACCATCTCCTGTGTTCATCTTTAGATCAACGATACTTAATCCTGCAAAGGACTCGGCAAGTTCGTGTAGATCTTCAAGATTGATCTTTTCCATATCCATCACTTATTAGTTTATGATGGATTTTCCTTTGATGATAGCGATAAGCTTTTCATCTGTGGTCATTGGACGTATGACTTCAATTGGTATCCTTTTTTGGTGTAAATAGGGTACTGTTCCGAAATCAATACGTTTTCTTCATCCGGTAAGACTTGGTCTATCCTCCAGGGTTTTTACTCGTTTTTGAATATCATGAAGGATTTCAATGGTTTCTTTCTAATATTTTATGATTGTCTCCATCTGGTTCTGGATCTGATGGACTTGTGTTGGTAGATGATTATGGTGGTTGCCATAATTCTGCACCGTCTTCTGGATTTCTCTAAGATCTATAGAGATCTTAGATGTATCTGGAAGTATCTCGATCCATCCAGGTTCTCCTTCTGTCATCAATGATTTAGATGAACAATTTCCTGGAGGTTCATCAGTTCGGTATATAACATTAGGTTTACCGAATGGAAACCCCTGTGATATTTCGTTTGTCTACTGCATTGCCTTAAGGTTGCCCTGTCGGCTCCTGCATTCTCTTGTTCAACATATTGATTCCGTCAATAATTGACATTATCTCTATGTTCCTGTTCATACATCGCCAAAATTTGACGATATCTCCTGTATGGAAAACATCTTGGACAATTGTCCAGATCCATATTTTCTCGAGAATTTCTCCTCACCAATTGTTAATTACTTTAAACATAATAAATATAAAATCCAAGTTCATAATAAACCTAGGCTTTGATACCATATCGAGGTCCGTATTCTTTTCGGGTTTAATTTTCTAAAGAAATTATACGTGGCGTCGTTACTCATTCCAAACCACTGTTTTTTAGACAGTATTGACACGAGAAAAGTATTCCAGCCTATATACTTTTCCTAAAGAAAATATACCCGTTTTAATGGCTCGGATTATATCAATTTTTGGAGTTGAAATTATAATCAAATTTAAAAGACATATATTGGAGTTAGTAAAAAGATGCTTGAAAATAGTCTTTATCATTGATTAAAACAAGTGGGGTCCACAGAATAAAGGGAAATGGGTATTTTGGGATATTTCTTTATATTTAGGGATAATAAAAGATTTTGTTATTTGGAAATGGGTATAAAGAGATATTAACCCTTTTAATAATACCTTAAAACCAACGATAAAAAATTCGCGTAATTTTTTCAAAATATCGATAAAATTCAATTTTTGAAATTTCATTGAAATATGTCTATAAAATCAAATTATCGAAATTTCCAATGAAATTGAAATTTTCATCATTGCTTAAAACTAAGATCCACTCATTCCTTTCTATTTGTTAAAATGATTTGAAGTTTAGCTAAAACAGGAAAAGAAGATTTTAATTTTTTTTTAAATTAATTTTTTTTTTTCTTTTTCAAAAGCTTCTTTTAAAGGAGAGAGAGTTTAATCCGGTTCTATTTTCGAAAGGTTATCAATTTCAAATTTCCCCACCATTCAGATCTACTCTTCTTCTTCCTCCTCTGAACATCACATACAACGATGCTTCCTACTGAATTCGACTCGGATCTCAGAGTAAATACTCTCTCTCTCTAGTTTAGAATTCAGTTATAAATTATACAGCATTTTTACTTTTTCAGGGTTTTTATGTGTGTTTGTGTTCGTCTTACAGAGATCATCATCTAATCAGGCTACTCTAGGCATGAGGTAATCAGTTCTAGGGTTTTTGATTTCTCATTTTTACTGTAAGATGTGTTGAAGAAAGATGGACAGAGAAAAACTTTGGGTGTTTTTTCTAAACGAAATTGAATTTGCAGCGAATATGCATTTGCGGATATCAACAATTTGGAGCACTGCGCCAAGTATTTGAACCAAACTCTCGTCACTTTTGGCTTCCCTGCTTCGCTTGATCTCTTCTCCAATGATCCAGTGAGTTTTATGAAGTGAAAAATTTATAATGGTTATGGTTATCAATTTACTGAATAAGTCTTTGATTCTTTGAAAATTTGGGAAATAGGTTTCAGTGGCGAGGACTTGCAACTGTATGTATTCACTGTTGCAGCAGAGACAGAGAGATATTGAATTCAGGGAGTCTGCAAATGAGCAGAGACAGAGGTATCATCTTTGTGCTCAATTTTGTTTGTTCTACATTACATTATTACTTAATTTTTGGATAAATTATGGAATGTACTATGGGAACTCTGTATTTAGTGTTCTATGTGATGTTGTTATCAAGTCTGAAGATATTCTGCTTTGGTTATGAACGTTACAATTTAACATATCATCTTATTATAAGTAGTGAATTGAGAATTTCAAGGATCCCGCAATGCATAATAGTTAAAATCAGTTCAGATGCTAAGATCAGTATCTTGAATATCTGCCACTTATTTAATCAGAACTGAGGCAAGGCACTATTATGTTTCCACTTAAAATAATATGCTAGTGTGTCAGATATGCTTAGATCTTGCTTTAGGTTCATTATTCACAACTCATTTAAGTATTTGGTGGCTTTTCTGCACATTGTTCAGTTGTTGTATTTGATGACTGAAGCCTTCTTACTTTGTTAAAAAGGCTCTTATCAGACATTTCGAGATTAGAAGCCAAAGTTGAAAGGTTGGAAGCACAATTATCGAGCAAAGATAGAGATATAGCTACGATTACTAGAACAGTAAGAAAGTAGTTTCATTGTATTTACTATGGGAGTTATTTATCGAAATGACTTGAAGAATTCTTAGCAGTTTTATTTCCATTGATTTGAAAAATAAAAATAAACAAATTATAGGAAGCAAAAGCTACTGCAGCTTTCAAGGCCCAAATCGATAAGTTGCAGCAAGAGCGAGATGAGTTTCAAAAGATGGTTTTGGGTAATCAGGTTTACACTTTACCTTCATTTGTTTATTGCAGTAAGTCACTCATCTTTGTTGTATCATTGAATTTAACAATATGCATTTGTAAATAGCAAGCACGAACTCAGCAGATGCACGAAATGAAGAAAAAAGAAAAGGAGTATATTAAACTGCAGGTATGATGTTTGTCTTCTGTTGTATTAACCTGAGGCTTATGATTAGAGAATACTGAAGTATGAATATGCGTATCCAAGTAACTGATTTGGCATATGTTATAGGAGCGTCTTAATCAAGTATTAATGGAGAAAAAGAAAGAATCAAGATCAGGCATGGAAATTATGAATTTACTACAGGTAACATCTTAATTTCGCTTCTGTTACATCATATAATTTCTTTTCTAATGGGTCTACATCTTGGCAATAGAAAGAAGGCCGGCAGCGTGGCACATGGAATGGGAAGAAGGCTGATAATGACTTCTACAAGAAGATTGTAAGTAATGTTTCTTAACCTTGAACTCTCTAGCCACTTTGTATTCGACTCATGATTATCCTGCTTGTAGGTGGATGCATATGAAGCTAAAAATCAAGAACTTGTAGCAGAGAATGCTGATTTGAGGGCATTACTACGGTCAATGCAGGTACTCAACAAGTCCATACAAAACATCAAGAATGCTGCCTAAACTATTACTCTATAAAATAGACTGCAATCAAGCTATAACTTCTAAAATTATTCTGACAAATCATGCTCAAATCAAGTGAAAATCAAGCTTGATTGCACTTAATATGCTGCCCATAGATGCTTATAAGATATGATTGGTCTAGTGGTTGATAATTTGGTGTTGTGCTTCATCTATGTCTTGGGTTAGTGTGGTTGATAAGTTGGTGTTGTGCTTCATCTATGTCTTGGGTTAGTGGTTGATAATTTGGTGTTGTGCTTCATCTATGTCTTGGGTTATAAGAAATCCTAATAAACATTGTCATCCTTCCATTTAATATGTACTATACCTTTTGCTTTGACAAGAAGCTTTTACCTCTGTAGATAAGCATTTTCTGAATTAATCTTGGCCTCAGGCTGATATGCGTGAGTTCTTAAATGCTCCAAATGGCAAGCAGTCTAGTCCTGTCAATGAGAGGCCAGAAGTAGATCCATCACAGTCTCCATTGGGTGGGAAGACGGTACGTCTAAATGTTGGAAAAGTGATTAATACATGATGTAGAACACCTCCATAATAGGATAAAGGCTATTGTTCTCGCAGGATATGTTTGATCTGCCTCTCCACATGGCTAGAGATCAAATTGAAGAAAGTCTCCGCACAAAGATGGCTTCAATTAAGGTAAACTGAGTGATTATCTTGACTCAGATATGACATAGAGCAGGCAACTAAATGTTGTGTTGCACATTTCAAGGATCGTATGATTCAGCTTCAAGATGCACAAAAGGGTTCCGAAGTCACTTCTGAGGTGACAGAGAGAGAGCTTGAGCTGGAAGCTCAGCTTGTCGAGGCAAGGAGTATAATTCAAGAGCAGGTATCGTACTGGTACTCGCAACTTACTTGATTGCTTTGGCTGTACTGCTTAAAATGAACTGGTCATTGTAACATCATAAAAAAATCTCACAATGCAGGCATCTATAATGTCGAAACATGTAGCAAAATCTGAGAGGCCAAGGTATTGTCCGAACATCTTTCCTCCCAAAATACAATAAGCCCTCTCACAAGCATATAATACGTTCATGAAATATATATCTACATACTATATTATTCAATGATATGCATTGGAAGAGAGAGCAGAAGAGAGAAGAACAAATGAGAAGAACTGACGAATGAAAATTTTGCAGGAGATTAAGCGGCCATCTAGGTTCTGACAGGGACTCACTACTGTTATCACCATCAGAGGTAATCTGAATCACTTAGGAATCTTTTGCGGTTTTGTGTTCATTGTTCGAATTTTCAAGAGGGACTTGGAAACAATATTGTGTATTACATAGTTACTTTGGATTACTCTTTTGTTGTGTAGGGGCTGTAGATCACCAAATCCAGTTTAGCACAAGTTGAAATGCTGTATATTGATGGCATGCTCGTACAATGATTAAGTCTACGAGAAACCTATCGCTGTTTGGTTAGTAGCTAGCTGCCCTTATCTCGTACTATTCTGTATGTGCTTATAGATATCGACTCAGCTAGAGATACGGTCCTCTAAGAATCCTATATGCTCGTTTTTCCTTCGTTTATGTGGTGAACTCTTTGAAAAAGTATAGTTTTATTAGTTGTTATGAATGTTTTCTATCCAGCTTCATCCTCTTCTTACTTGTCTTTCTATAGTCTTTTGAACATATACATTCTGATTCAAAAAAACAAAAATATGAATATTACAATAAATACAAAATCGATTTTCATGGCATCCACGTGGTGGGGTGATGAGTTATGGTGTCACATCATTAAAAGTCCTATTGGAAAGTCGTCCTGTGCCGTATAGAATTACAAAAAGAAAAAAATAAAGAGTTCATGCATTCAATTGCAAACGTAAAAAATATTGAATCCATAAAATAGTTAAAAGTATGTTATTTTTCCAATCGACTCTAACATCAAGTATAACATATCAGTTATTATTATTATTTTTTAAAGTTGTCTTCAAAGTTGGGATAGAATGTTATGAAACAGTGTCTCGAATTAGATGTCCAATATTTAGCAAAGGAAGAGACCTATTGAAGGGGAAGATGTTGATTTATTTGAGAAAATTTGTAAGAATTTGCGATATAAAACCAAGCCCTCATTTGTTGGGCTATTTTTGGGTGGATCATAGGGGACCTAAATAATCACAATTTTAAATGTTTCAAACTTTGAGGTTGAAATCTAATCTGATTTGATGTAACACCCTCAATATATAACTTACATTTGAAATATAGAATACTTTTAACTCTTGACATTTTATTTTTGTGAAAATGTCAGTTTTCAATTATCACTATTTTTTATATAAAATGATACCCATAATTTTATACGACCATAGTAATCATACGATTGTCCATGAGTATCATTTTATGAAAAAAAATTAGTAATATGTGTTATTTTTTGCAACAATGAATTGCTATGATAATATTTTTATGATTGCACGTACACACTTTTAACTGATTGATCGAATGTTATATTTCTTAACACTTTTTTATAAAACCGAGTCCTTGTACTTGCATCAAGATTTAACCAAAGTATTTGCATTTATAAATAGATCAAATTCTAATGATAATAAGAATA
Organism: Scutellaria galericulata; assembly: GCA_946896805.1. NCBI lineage: Eukaryota > Viridiplantae > Streptophyta > Magnoliopsida > Lamiales > Lamiaceae > Scutellaria > Scutellaria galericulata. Next base: position 19,115,162 of record OX335790.1, read on the forward strand.
CAAGAAGTCAATAGTTTAGTATTGAGATTTTATTGTTTGTTAAATCTTAGTAGCAAACCATGACCCAAACTTATGTAACTGATAAATACTAGACAAGAATCACAGCTACTTTTACCCAAAATAATTACTCAAATTTTGTAAGTTAGTATGTAAAAAATGTGACACGAATATGCGCCTGATTTGTCACGCATGCTCATTCCTTATCCTTATTTGATTGGGCAAAAGTGACCAATTTTCAAATCTTGACAATAAAAAAGAAAAAAAAAAAAAATTCAGTGTCCAATCACACCACTTCCTCTTTATCCTATCTAATTTATTTTCTTCATTTCATGTGGTGTTGGGCAAACGTTGTTTTCTACGTGTCAATTAAAAGCAAGTATAATAGTACTACAAAAATCACCCATCTTGTTCATAGAACAGGGCACCATACTAATCCATGTCCAATCATTTCCATGCGATTGATGCCACACATACTCAAATATATTCAATATGATATCTAGAGTGAAATATGATATCTATATATATATACACACACACACACAATATAAACATTAGAGTTTGGTGGCTAAAATACCACATTTCATATAAGAGATTATTTTTTATTATAAAAAATAGTTTTGTTACTTTTCTACCACAAATCAAGAAAATCGACAAAATTACCTCTCCAATAAAAGTAAAAAAGTCAATTCTTTTGTTGGATTTTACACAATATGCATTCCGATAGTCCGTTGGTATTTATTTTACTTTTATCAGAAAGGTAATTTTGTCAATTTTCCTTATTTATGGTTAATTTATCAGAAGGGTATCTCACCATAAATACTAACTCTTTAAATATTACATTTGATAATATATATATATATATATATATATATATATATATATATATATAAATTATGAGCATGTTCATAATAAATGCTACACTCACAAAACCCTCATGATTTTTTTGGTTAGATTGACAATGTTCTCATTGGTCTATCAAATAATATGTTTATTAAAATTGATAATCATTCACCAACTTGATACGTGGTAGATATATTAGCTATAATATGACTATTCAAATCACTGTTTCAATATTGTCTGATTTGTGAGTGAGCTGTGATCGAGTTAACTGTCTTACCTGCTATTTGGGATTTTGACTTATTACAATGCTATTTGGGATTGACCTTAATCATACCCAACCTAACAAGTTTTGCCATAATTATTTCACTTTTATTTAATTTTTATTATTTTTTCACTTTATTTTATTATTTAACAAGTTTGTAACATATATGTATATATCGTTTCTTTTGTATAGCTACGCACATTGACATGGAAGAAAAAAAAAGTGTATATGCTATATTTTTATTTTGTAGATAATGGTCGTGTAATTTCGATTTTTAATTTAATCGGATCCATATACTTTTATTTATAACATTACATTCATATACTTTAAATCTCGTTTGCATTTAGTATTTGGATTTTTTTATTTTAATGATATATAAAGACCAGTATTCCTTATCCATATGAAAGTATAGTAACTTAATTCGAAAAGAAAAATTCTAAAGATACCTAATATATATTTACAAAATGAAAATATATAGATCTAATTAAAAAATGAAAAGCAACTATACCCAAATATGCATTTTAATTTTATTTATTCAGGTAATAAATTATCAGTTAAAGATTATAAAATCTTCCAAGATTTTGGATGTGCAGGGTATATAACCCTACCATTTTTGTACGGACCCTTGAAGACAAAAACATGTCAAATAAATTTAGAGCCAATTGGGCAATTGGATAATACAATTCAATGGAAGGAACAGTAAATATAAATGGACCCATTTATTAAATACCAAAATAACTGTAGATTGAAGTTTAGAATTTTTTTTTCAAAATCATAGTAAAATTATGTATGATTCATTTGATTTTTTAAGATAATAATCACACACCAAATATATAAATCATGTAAATAATTAATACATTAACTTGAATAAAAAATAATGAAATACAAAATAAAATATCGAATTTAACACAAGATTTGAATTGGGGTCCACTAAGTTATGAGAGGTGAATTAGCAGGCAAGTGTGCTTTAATAATGTGTACAACTAAGGCCATTGATTTCTGGACCTTATATTACATTAAATAATATAACTATGCTACCAACACCTCCCCCACTAATTTAATTTATGATTTTTATTTTCGCTTTATTACTTAATTATTTTAGTTATATTTTGCAATTTGAATTTTATATTAATTTGTTGTGTTTTACTTTCTTCAGTGTAGTGTCTTCTTCATCTTAATGAATTCTTGATTTTCTGTTTTGGTATTTATATAACCTACCACAACACCCTTCAATTCTCGTCTCTATTAAATATTATGTGGTACAAATCACTAAATATGTATTCGAATCAGATTTAATAAATGTAGACCCACTTTTTTCGAAATAATAATAATAATAATAATAATAATAATAATAATAATAATAATAATAATAATAATAACAACACAATGAAGTTATGACAACTAAATCTTGTCAAAACAGGAATGCTGGATTAATTAAATTGTGCCATGATTTATGTTCTCGTATTAAAATTATTAAAACTGATTAATTGATTTGAAACCTACTATAAGATCTATTTGTTCTTGAAAATAGGCCATGAAAGGAACATATTGAACTAAAATGCATGTCGATAAAATTAGCATTAGCAAACTGAATTATCCATAAGGTAGTATTTCATTTTTCAATTTGTTATAAAAATTATCATTTAAACCAATTATATTAATATTATAAATACTATTTTAAATTAGATTTAAAAGAAGTAATTCAGACCAACCAATGATTTTGTTAACAATATAATGAAGACCTAAGAAAGAAATATATCACAAACTCTTCTATTGTCTTCATCTCTCCAAATTATATTCTCATAATTACACACTTTTATTCTCTTCTATAACATAATTAAGCTATTTGGAATGTTGTTAACCAAAAGATTCCACATCTGATAATTATATTAATTATTAATCCATTCTTTTTGATATATATACACACTAGTGTAAGACCCGTGTATCACACGGGTATTTTCAATACTAAAAAATAATTATTATTATTTCTAAATAAACTTTATAAATATATGTTTAACTTTATTATTTCGTAGTCTTATAATAATTTCAATTAAATTTTCAAGTATATACTACTTATATTTATGAACTTTTATTAAATTATTATAACATTATAGTTAATAGTACATTTATCTATAATATTAAAACAAACAATTGATATAATTTCTTGAAAGAAAACTATAATTGGAATCGCTACTAAAACTCAATCAAGGTAAGTAAAAAAAAATATTATTAAAATAAATCAAAATTTTCTTCATATATTATTACAAACTTTAGAAAACCTCCTCATAAACTAAAGGATTATTGAATTTGGGAACAAACCACATTCGAATAACTCGAATCTTAATTTTGAAGATCTTCTTCGATGGGTCAATATCTGCTAGAGGAAGATATTCTTGTTCCATTTTCCTACACACTATTCAAAGGAAAAAAAATTGATTCAATGAAAAATTAGAGTGAGTTGTTGTGACATAATTTCAATGGTGAATTTATTTAAATATATATCTTCAAAATTTGTAGCAATTATCATTAATTTTCCATTTAATTTGTATGTGAATTAAACTTAATTTTTGCGAAACGTTTCAATTATCTACCTTGAAATTGCAAAATGGTGTTCATATCACAAATGAATTACCGTTACTTTAATTTATCACAATGTTTTGCACAAAACCTTTCAATCATCATTCATTAAGTCAACTCCTAAATTATAAAATGTTTTACAAATTTTTGTTGCATACGTTACAAATTTTATTTGCAATTATAATTGTTAATTTAATTAGAATAAATGAAAAATATTAATTGAATTAAGTAAATCACGTGTCCTTTTTAGTTATTCCTATATATAAAAGATAAAAGATGTAAAAGATTAGTTTTTTTTTTCAATCATCATTCAAGTGCTACTATATTAAAAGTTTTAATGTTTAATACGTTACATTACAATTGTTTGCATCTATTATTATTTGTTTTTTCCTTTTCAATTATAATTATCTCTTTAAATTGTTAATTTAATTAGAATAAATGAAAAATATTAATTGAATTAAGTGAATTAACCAGAGAATGACACGTGTCCCTTTTGGTTATTCCTTTAATATATATATAAAAGATAAAAGATATATATATAAAACATACAATAAAAGTACTATATTTTTAACCATGACAATAAGTTAGTTGAGGTATCATTCTCATAATTCCATCGATAGTACTTTCGATATTCCACAAAAATACACTCATTTTCACTTTAAATTGCTCCAAATATACCACACCCAAAAAAAAAAAATGCATTTATTTTTTTTATTTCCTATAATGGCCATAGTCAATTTAATACATAATAATTTCTCATTAATAATAGTTAGTGCAATTAAAGGGAAAATTAGACATGTTAGTTGAAGAATTTACATTTCCAATATCATTAATTAAAATATCGTAATACTTGTTAAAAACATAGTCTATCTTTATAGTACACATAGTATTCATTATGCGTTGAGCACATGTCACTAATAATCAAATTATTTCAATTATGTAATTAGTCATTTATTTTTAATTAATTCAGAAACGTGATTCATTTTTTTTTTCTTTTTACTACTAAAGATTACTCTTCGTCAATCCTCTTATATCAGACAAGAGCAAAAAACTTTCCTTTTGAGATGAATATTGTCTTCTAAATTCCGCCTCTTTATAGTCGGATCAATTTAATAAGCCAAACAAATTATTTTACGAGTTTAGTATATTATTTTTAAGGAAAGTTGGGGATCCAAATTTTTTTATCCCAAACTTAAAAAAAAAAAAAAAAAATTCAATGGATCTAATAGAAATTGACCAACATTAAATTAAAGCAATTATTTTATATTTAACAAATATAAAAATAAAAATAATATTGTAACTGTTGAAAAGGTGAAAAGGGTATGTACATTCAGCCGCTTTTTTCCTCTGTTGCTTAGCTTAGCCACATTTACATTTTTTATTTTTTATTTTCTTTTATTTATTTTTCTTGCTTTTCTGATCTCTCTCAACTGCCCACCCCCCCCCCCCCTCCCCAAATCACCCCACTCCCCACCCTCTCTCTCTCTCTCTCTCTCAAACACACACACACAGTCCTCTGATTCTCTCTCTTCACTCACACACAAGAAGATGTATTTGTATATGCAATAAATGGTGCTTTGGGTTCTGAAAAGTCCATTAAGGTCCCATTTCTTCATGGATTCTTTCTCCTCTTCTTGGTAATTGTATTCTCTCTCTCCTTTATTCTATAGTATCGAATATACATCAGCGTTGTGTGTGATAAAACAACTCTTAACATATTTACACAAACGTAAAGGAATATGAGTTTCTTTCTCTATGTTTCTTTGTGGGGTTGAAATTTTTTGTCCTCCAAAGACACGAGCTTTTGGTGGTAATGTGGGCTTCCTTCTTTCTTCTTCAAAGCTAAACAATACCTATGGAGGCTGAAGCTTTGGAGGGTAAAGATTCATTCTCTCTCTCTCTCTCTCTCTGCCCTTTATTTTTGCTATTTTTTGCGAAAGCTGTTTTCTTGCCTATTCTTTATGTGTATTTTCGATACTTTTTATGTGGAAAAAATAGTTTTTAAAGATTTCAAGTTATCAATAATGGGTTATCAAATTCATGGTCGATCTGTTTTGATACTCTGATTTCAAGCGTGAATAGATAGATGTTTCTTGCAAGTGTGTTTGTTTTCATTTTTCGATAAATTTTTTCATTTTTTTCCCAGATGAAATCGACACAAGAGAGACACGCATGCTCATTACCACTCCATTATTGCTCTTCTTTTGTCTGTTTATAGTTTACCTGTTTATTCGAAAGATAATGTATTTGTATTTATGAATTACCTACTTTGGTGTGGCTTTTATCGCCACCTAAATTATTTCAAAGATGCTTATTTTATGAACAAAGTGACTGGTTATGAAGATGCCAATGAATTCCCAGCTGTCCCATTTTCTTTTTTATCCATTATTTTAATCCCTTTCTTGAAATGTGCAAGATGGTTGGTTGCTGAGATTGATGGATGAATTTGTATGGTTTTGGTGTTTTCGTACTTATTATATTGTATCGGTTGTTAGTGTATCGTGGGGGCATTCGAAGTCAAAGGTAAAGGTTTCTCACTTCTTGATAATCTTGAAAAGATTTTGTTATCCCCTTTGGAACCTTTCCATTGTATGAGTTTCTGTTTCTTTTCAGATTAGTTGATTGTCTATGATATATTCGAAAGAGAAATAGGAGTGTTGCATAGTATAACTCTGCTAGATATGCAAGGAATAAATTTTCCCATTTGCCTATATTCTTGTTGCTTAATGATTTGGTTCTTCTTGCATTGATTTTATGCTCTTTTGTTTTGTTTTTCTCTGTGGTCAGACCTCATTTTATTCTTCCATTGTTTTCTTCGATGATTCATCAAATCGTTGAAGCATAGATGAAGCATAGATTTAAATTCATCTCTGTAATTGCATTTCTTTCCTCTTATTGTGGTGTATTATTAGCATCAATTTCTTGACAAGTCTTATTGGTTTTGGATTCAGCACTGGTATTTGATCCATCAAAGTGCAGTAAGTTGAGTATGGATCAAAAGAGAGAGTTAGTCTATGAAATGTCGAAGTGGCCAGAGGGTGCATCTGAAATGCTGCAGGCGTGGAGCCGGCAAGAGATATTGCAAATCCTCTGTGCAGAGCTCGGAAAAGAGAGGAAGTACACGGGATTAACAAAGTCAAAAATAATTGAAAACCTTTTGAAAATCGTGGGTGAAAAGAAAGCACAAGAGCCTGAAAACGGTGAAAATGGTGAAAGAACTGTCAAAAGGCAAAGAAAATCCGATCATCCAAATCACTTTCTCGTTGGTGCTACCGATGTTGGTTCAGGCAAGAATACGGTTCATTGTAAAAACTCGGCTTGCAAGGCTAAGCTGAATCACGATGATGTGTTCTGCAAACGGTGTTCGTGCTGCATTTGTAGACAGTATGATGACAACAAGGACCCTAGCCTCTGGTTAATTTGCAACTCGGACCCTCCGTTTCGTGGTGCTTCGTGTAATATGTCGTGCCACCTTGAGTGTGCCTTACGGAATGAAACTTCCGGAATCTCACAGGACAGGCAAGATAAGGGGCTCGATGGGAGTTTCTGTTGCGTATCTTGTGGAAAAGTGAATGATTTGCTCAGGTATATACATGTCTAATCTTGCTTATTTGTTTTCTTGATTTTCAGCCATATTTGTATGAACAATACATGTGTGTGTGTGTGTTGAAAATGACAGTTCTTGGAGAAAGCAACTATTAGTTGCAAGGGATACGAGGCGGGTTGACATATTATGCTATAGGCTGTCCTTAAGCCAAAAGATTCTTGCTGGAACTAAACATTACCAGAATCTATATGCCATCATAGACGAAGCAGTGAAAAAGCTCGAAGAAGATGTGGGCCCGTTGACTGGTTTACCTGTCAAGAAGGCTCGAGGGATTGTCAATCGTCTCTCATCAGGCCCAGAAATTCAAAGATTTTGTGCTTCTGCTTTGGAGTCTTTAGACTTGATGCTTGCTAACAGAGTCTCTGATGTCCCTTCTGGTGCTTCTCTCTTCCCCCCCCCCCCCCCCTCCCTCTCTCTCGGTAATGTGCTTGTCATCTGATACATTTAACAATGTAGGTTGCAATACACTCGACTCCAAGCTTGTCCGATTGGAAGACATCCGTGCAACGTCTCTGCTCGTGATCATGAATCCTTGTGACTCAAATATCGTTGGATGTTCTTTGTGGCATCGAAAAGCTGATGATCTCAACTATCCTACGGAACCGACTCATAGATTGCTCAAACCTAACACAAAGTTCTTGCTTTGCGATCTAACTCCAGCCACGAAGTATTTTCTGAAGGTTATCTCCCTCGACACAGACAGGGAAACGGGCCTCTGCGAATTCCAGTTCCAAACAGGAAGCTCTCGACACGATGGCCCGAATATCACCTCCAAAATCATGGAACTCGAACGAAGTGAAAGCCCGGCTCCTTCTTCCATCGAAGATGAGACTAACAACGTTTATCTTCCATCCATTCAAAATGCTGACAAAACCGCAATGAAGAATCAGAGCCAAAAGGAGGATGTAAATGTAATCTCCTTGTTGGATGAAGACACTTTGTCGAACCCTAAGGAGTCATCAGACGGACAAACGGTCAAAGAAATGAGCACTGATAATCAGACAGGGCTGGAGTGCGTTCCATACGAGTCCACCTCAGAAGCCGGCTTGCCCATTACTCCCTGCAAGTTTGAGAACATGAAAGACGAAAATGCAAGAAGCAAAGACACCGAAAACGGGTCAGAAAAGGATGAAGACGAGCCTCTAGCTGGAAGCTCGTCGAAGAAGAGGAGAAGCAGAGAGAGGAGAGACGAAAAGTGTAGTGGAATCGGGGACAAGGGTTTCGAGTACTATGTGAAAGTGATCCGTTGGTTGGAGTGTGATGGACACATAGAGACGAGCTTTCGTGAGAAGTTCTTGACATGGTATAGCTTGAGAGCGACACCTCAAGAGGTACGTATAGTGAAAGTGTTCATCGACACGTTTATTGAAGACCCTGAATCGCTTTCGGGGCAACTCATCGACTCATTTTCCGATGTGATCTCAAACAAGAGGTGTTCAAGAGTACCACCTGGATTTTGCATGAAGCTATGGCACTGAAAAATTCAGAAAAAAAATGTAGGATAAAGATTTGAGCATTGCAGATTTGAAGGAAATTTGGGTACTTTATTCTTTGGATTTAGAAGATTTGTTAGTCATTCTTCATTGAAACTAGCTTGATGCTTGGGAATTTGATCTATTTGATCAGACTATCTCTTTTGTGCTCTGGAGATTCATGGCTATATGTTGCTCCTTTTAATTTTTTTTTTTTATATAAATGTTATTGCAGTTTAATTAAGGGATACATATGATTATGGGGCAGGTATATTGAGTTTAATTTGATAGGAAATTTGTATAAATGTGTAACAAATTATGCTAGTTATGTCAAATTGGGTGCTAACTTTAATCTGTATGAAAATTGGCATTAAACTTATTTTTGGTTCCAATTTTAAATTTGGGTTTGGTGTCATCCTATTAATCAGTCAAAACTCCATGTGGATCTCATGCTGACTCATCGAAAACTTATATGAAATTGAACGGTAAACATTATTATTTATATTGAATAATATAATTGATATTGAATTTGGTACAAGTTGGAGAGTTTATTATCTGATCGGTATGTGTAAATATCAATTACTCCCTTCTGCCCGGCTAATTGTGCACATCCTTCCTGGCACGTGGAATAAGAAAATATTGTTTTTTTGTCTTTTGAGTTGAAAAATCAACAAAATCATGCCAAAAGTAAAAATTACTTTCATTTTCGGAGGTGTGCAAATTTACCCGGGACATCTCAAAAAGGAAAATGTGCAAAATTAGTCGGGACGGAGGGAGTATTAATTTTCAACTTATATAATTAAATATGATAGATGTGTATCAAAAATCAGAGGTTTGAGTCCACACATAAAATTCAACCATCAACAACTACTCCCACAATCAACACATGTCAAAATAAAAAACATATATAACATAAATAAAGACCACATAAAGTAAATCCAAAACCTTTAATATAAATATAGGGATAAAAAAAAACAATTATTTCACCATCTCTAATAAGACCAACAAAATAGATTCAAATTAAACAGATAAAAAAAAAACAAAAAAACAAAAAAATTCATCATATCATACAACTCGTGACCATTAAATATGATCAACTGAATTTCATTGTCTTCAACACACGATCATGTGAGCCGAATAGGGAAGTACGCTGATAGAAGCATCCGTCGACGAAGACGAGCATGCTTTGAGGGTTTAGGGTTATAGCAGATGGTAAGGGTTTAGGTTCTTGCCATGTCGTGTTCTTGCAAGAGTAAACCCTGTAACACGAGGTTGTGTGATTATCTATCTTGTTGTAGAGAATCGCGAGTCGTCGGATTTGGGGTCGTGGTAGAGGCCATAGCAAGAGGGGCGATCGTGAAGGCAAGAGATTTCGTGTCGTTTTCTTGTGATCGGATTGAGTAACACGAAGAAGTGGGGGTAGAATTTTCTGAGGAGGATTATGCAGTGACACGAGCCAACGGGCAAGGCGGTTCCGTGTGTGATGTCGAACGTGCTTGACACGAATTCTTGATCTTATAATTCGATCACTTCGATATGGGGATTGTTGTATTCGTTCAGTCTCATCGTGTAGAGATCGTCGTTCTGGGCTCGTTTGATGGTATGATCGTGGTGCGTTCGAAGGAATCGAGGATTGTTGATGGTATGATGCTATGATTTGCAGACACTTTGGAATCTGATTAGTGAAATCACTGGTAATTTTGACAAGATGTTTTCTGTTATTTCAGTTGGAATATAATCCATCATGATTATGACTAATTGATTGAAGGACAAATGAAAAATTAACTTCAACCTGCAAAATACACAAGCATGCATATCACATATATATCAAGGTACAAACTCATGTATTATATTTCCATTGTTATATATTCAAAAAAAAAAAAAGGATAAGGATACTAACGATTATATATAAGTTGGTATTAGGGTTTTGGTTGTTTATTGAGATTTTATAAGGTAATTAAGTAGTTATGACGATTAGGACTAGGTAATTTAAAAGAGTTTGATGATGATTAGGATTATAATTCTTTGTAATAATTAGTTGATTCAATGACTAGGGTTTTAATTGTTTCATGACATTTGATAAGGCAAGTGGTTTTTCACAAGAAGGATTTTTGACTAGGTAATTCAAAAAGGGTTCGATGATGATAATTAATTAGGATTTGGATATATGGTGTATTTGAAATTCGTTCAAGTTATTGGAATGAGATAAAATAGCAAAAGCCTATAAATGTGTCACAAACTATGCTAGTTATGTCAAATCGGGTACTAACTTCAATTTGTATTTATGAAAATAAGCATTAGACTATATTTTTGTATCAATTTTAAATTTCAGTTAATTTAATATGTATTTCAGCAAAAATTCACGTGGACTTTCATCTCATGTTGACTCATCAAGAACTTATTAGATCAAATTGAGCGGTAATTAAACATTATAATTTGTATCAACTAATATAATTGAGACCCAATTTGGTTATACATTTAGATGGAGAGTTTATGGACAACCACACAAATTAGCCTAATATGACAAAACATTAAACACAACTGAAATTGACATATTTACCCTTAATGAAAGGAGGTGCACTTTCAAAAAAAAAAAAAAAATCTAGGGACAAAGAGAATGGGAGTTATTTTTATCTAGAACACTTTTTTTTTTTTTACTAAAAATATGTTTCTTATTCAGCTATTCCTACCCATTATTGAGATGGGATTTGAATTGAGATAAATTTTCATGATTACCATATCTCAACCCAACAAATACAAACTCAACCCAAAATCCCAACATGATTTACAGCTTAAAAACTCAAACATAATATATCTTTATCGAATTTAGCCATCAACATATATAACGTAAACAATTTTTGGCACATCAAAATTAAAATCAAGCAGCAGCAATAAACGCCCATAAAATAAATCCAAAATATAAATACATGTAGAAAAAAGAATAATTTCACCATCTCCAAGGAAAATTATACCAAAACTGATTCAAAAGAGAAAAAAAAAAAAATTACTAACAAAATAATTCATCTCCTTGGTGGTGGAAACCAGAAACGTGAGTGTGAATTTCATCTGATATTTCATTGTCTTTAATACACGATCATGGGAGCTGAATAGGGAAGTAGAGACTCTCGGAATATGGCAAAATAATGGTAGCTTCGGATCCACCATTGTTGAACTCCTTCAACTTCATCTCACTCTGATCATATATCAGACATTTAGTGCCAATGTCACGTACCAATATTACTACAACATCATCATTCTTAGACAGACCCACGAAGTAGATCCAAAACACATTGCTCTTTGTCTTGAAATCCATCAACTTTCTCCATGAATATTTCTCTCCATGCTTCTCCATTTTCCAGAGTCGAATATCCCATTTCCCTCTGCGAGATTCCAACACAGTATAAATGCACAAATGTCGTGACAACTCAATCAACACCTCATGATCCAGGTATAGATGATCATGAGGAAACGAAAACTTGCTCAGCTTCTCGTCTCGAACATCAAAACATAGAATCTCTCCATCACCACACCGATAGAAGCATCCATCGACAAAGGCTGTCATGCGTTGAGGCCCTTGAGGGATCATCGCAGATGGCAAATCTTTAGGTTCTTGCCAACTCGTGTTCTTGCAAGAGTAAACCCTGTAATGCCACGTGTCATCCACCTCGGTGTAAAGAATCGCAATCTTGTAGTCATCGGAATTGGGATCGTGATAGAGGCCACAGCAAGACAGGCGATCTAGAAGACAAGGGATTTCGTGTCGTTTTCTTGTGATCGGATTGAGTAACACGAAAGAGTTGGGATTGGATTTTTTGAGGAGTATTATGCCATGACACGAGTAAGGCTGCAGCTTCTTGTGGAAAGTTTAACATACTTGGAACGAATTCTTGATCTTTTAATTTGATCACTTCAATATCGGCATTATAGACATTGTTCAGCCCCGCTATGAAGAGATCGTTGTTCTGGGGTCGTTGGATGGCATGATCGTGATGCATTCGAAGGAATCGACGATCGTTGATGATATGATGCCATGATTTGCAGACACTTTGGAACCTGATAAGTGAAATCACTGGTAATCTTAACAAGATGTTTTCGATTATCTCAGTTGGAATATTACCCATGATGATGACTTCTTGATGATCGAAGCACAAATAGATGAAATGCAAAAACACTATCAATTTTTCAGATTCGTACTGATGGTTGGAAGAAAGGAAAAAGGATGAAAGTTTTTCAGAAATTGCCTTACGTAAGTGTTTTCTTGAATGCTTAGGGTTTCTTTCATAAAATTACTTAGGATTTTAATTTGATATCATTTTAGAGATATTAGAGATTTTGTGGGGTTATTGTTGCGTTGGATTTTAATTTGATTTCATATTACAGATTTTGCGGAGTTATTGTTGGTTGGATGTTGGTTTTTAATTTGAATTCATATTAGAGATAATTAGAGATTTTGTGGAGTTATTGTTGCGTTAGATAGCTTTTATATATTTTCTGATTCATGATTGGACTAGAATTCTTACGAATCTTAAATGTATTCTATGATTGTATATTTAAAATTACTTGGATTTAGATTTGGCTTTAAGCTTATTTAAATTTTAATGTGTTATAATTAAAATTGACTCGAAAATCTGATTTGGCGACCTCACATGCGTGAAAGTGCAAATTCGGTCCGATTGAATGATTCGGGTTGAAATTTGACAAAATTAACGAAGTCTGACAACTTAATGTCCTAAATTGCCCGCCCGAATTTTTTTTATTCGAAAGTGCCAAAAAAAGTAATAAACTCTTATTTACAGTTGATTTTATTTAGTGATGCACTATTAAATTTTATTACTAATTAATATTGAATTTAACCGTAGAATTAGAATCGCGTTGTTGTGACCCAACTTATCAATTAAAATTATAAAAAAAAAAAAAAATCGAGACAAAACCAAAATCATGCGTTCAAGCGTCAAACTCAGAAGTGTAATTTCCCACCACAATCCCAACTTCAAATATCAAAGTCAAATCTCTCATATTCATCCTATGAACTTTAATTGAATCACATCAAATCCACATATATACTTTTATACCATACATATAGGAATAATAGAAATTTAGGGATTTAGGAAACATGGTGTATTAATTAAAAGTGGAAACCACATTACAAAATATTGAATATAACAAATTTTGACATTTTTGAAATAGGTCCACCTCCTAACAAAGAGAATTAGGCGTATTTTTGTCCAAAACATTACAAATATAAAGAATTACATCAAATGCAATATAACAAACCCACACACTTATAAACACCTACATAATATATAAAGAGTCATAGTTAGTGCACTAATTAATTAATTAATTAATGTGGCATAGGATCCACTCCAACGTCTTTCAATGTCTCCACACGTACAGGCCTGTCACACAATCAAAAAACACCAATTTTACTATTAATATATGAATCTCGATTTTGATAATACGAAGTAATGAAAATAATACCTGGTAAAAACATCGCCACCAATGGGATCACGCATAACCTCTTCATTATCAAAGTCCTGAATGTGAGCAATCTTTCTGAAAAAGGACTGCTTGATAAACTTCTCGGCGCTTGCCGCCACGCGCTCCGGCTCCACCACCTCCGGGATCGTCTCCCGCCGCGATTTCTTCACCGACACGTTGGGGGCCCGGCCCAGCTGGTGCCACACCGTGAAAAGCCCGAAGCCGGCCGACAGGGCGATCATCCCCAACGCCACCAACACCGGAAAATACTCGCCCTTTGGAAACCTGTTGATTAATTAATGGTCAGTTAGAACTGTAAAATTAGGTCGGTTTGAATTGAAGGAGAAGATGATTCGTGCTGACTTGGATTTGAGGCTCTGTGCAGAGGGAGGAGAGTGGTCGGCGGCGTAGGGTTTCAATTTGGGGGAAGTCGAGGTCGTGAAATTGGAGGTTCCTCGCAGAGCATTGGCCATGCATTTCAACTGAGCCTGCAGATTAATTACCAGAATTTGGATGAATTTGATTTAGGTGAAGTTGAAGATGAAGAGTAGAAAGAGATGAATGCTAACTTACCGTTCTAAACGCCATTGTTGAAGTGATTGTGAGAGATTAATGAGTTGAAAGAGAAATTGAAGAAGTGATCGAGAAAATTATAGTGAAGTTGGTTATTTTCGTTGTGTGTTCATGGATAAGGATGTGTGCCGTTTTATAGTAGAGAGATGTTTCTAGGAGGGACTGAAGGGTGTCGACAAGCGAAGGGTACACGTCACTCATGGAAGCCTCTTGAAGCTACACGTCAACTCTACCCCTATACATTTCATCTATTTTTTATTCTACCATAACGTCTGAAAACAAATTCGAATGATAGGATTTCGTCGCATCAAAAAATATATATATATCTTATATTAGTTTTAATGTTTTTATGCTTCTTTATTTTGAATACTATGGAAAGGTTTATATCTTTATTTGAAGTATCTGAATAATTTCTTAATTTATGATGTAAATTGATTTTACATTCCCAAACACAAGTTTTTAATAATTAATTCATTATATCATATTATATATTATATCAAACATTCCTGAATGTTAGGTTTTTTTAGATGAATTTGTATCCTAAAAAAAATTCCCTAAAGTAATTATCTAAAAAAATATTTTATAGAACAATTTTATAAATGCATTATATTAAATGAAATAAATGATTGTTTGTATAGAAGTATTCTTAAGTTATTTTTTATGCTTTACGATTATTTTTACTACCAAAATAAAATAAAATAAATTTGAGAATCAGACAGATTGTATTTTACAAAAAATATTTCATCTTTTAAAAGTTTTTAGAGAAGTGGAAAAAATTGAATTTTAAAGGCAAACATAAGGCAATGTTACTTCATAAGCACAGTTACATAAGAAGTTCGATGACTTGAGGACTGAGGTAATATTCTAAAACATAAATCTGAAAAAAAAAAAAACTAAAAAATAATTTAAAAAAATATCTTTTCAGGATAAAATTCATCTTGAGCAAAGCATAGAGCCCTTGTCTAGAACTCAACATGGTAAAATCAAGAAACAAATGATTAACCACTTCATTGAAGAACAAGATGATCAAAATAGAACAGGACACAAGAAGCCTTTCACAGTCACATCGTTTCTCGACTCATTCTAGCAATATTATGAGCTAAATCTTATCATCTTTTCTAATGTTTTCTCTCAAGAAGGTGTGATGTGTATGCAAGAAAAACAGTAGAAAACCAAATTACTATAATGGAAGATCCTCCACATTTAAGGAAGCTGCCAATGTTTGGTTTGTCCTTATAAGTTCTGAATGAAATCCAAGTGTTTTTTTTTTTTTTTTGACAACAAGAATCACAAGAAATTGTTTGTAATCATCTGCATAAACAGTTAGCTTCAATTAACTCAAAGAAACACATGTGAGATGACAATTTCATGCTAATTCAGCTTGAACTAAACTTGAGTTCAATGAAAGCTCATTCACAATGAAACTATCCTCAGAAAATGCATATATAAATCTTAATATGCAAGCACATAAATCAAGATTATTTGAGCTTTCAATCTTTTTACATATGTGATCTCATCAAGCAATTATATAACCAACCAAGGAAATTAATATCAAGCATGTCTGAACTTAGCGATGTCAGATCAAATAGTTAGAAGGCAAGCTCTCAAGTTCATACAACATTAATGCATGTTAGTGCAATGAAATGAATACAAGTTTTCAAGTATATAGATTCAATATCCTCAATCTGATCAACTAGTAAAGTGCATGTGAATACCATAACAGTCGAAAAATTGAATAACGAACAAGAAAAGATTAAACCAGAAGAACATAATCCTCCAACCTGAAACATCATCACATAGATCGTCTTAGCACCTTCTTCCTTTGCTTAACCATGGTGGTGGCACCCTTCAACCTGTTTTGAACTTTCTTCTTCTGCTTCATCTTTTTCTTGATAGATGGCATCTCCACGACGGGCCCCGGAGGGACCCCCTTCTTCAATGCACTACCCCTGGGCGTTACAGATGGCGGCAACCTTAAACTTTCAGGAGGCAAAGGATTCTGTGGCTTCCAAACCAAGTTGTTCTTCATAGAAAACCGAACCTTCTTTGCACTCTTCTCCGTGCTCTTTGTGGAATCATCAACTCCACCGTTTTCAGTTCCATTTGTGCTTGGATTGCCAAGCTCCTGATCATCTGCTAGTTTTGTTCTCTTCCTCTTACTCTTCTGTTTCTTGGAAGTTAGAGGAATAACAGAGAAATCTGAATCCTCTTCACTATTGGCATCCATTTCAGCAGCAACTTTCTCAAATTGTTTCTGAAGATTCAATATCACAGTTTCATTCAAAGACACTGCAGTTTCATCACTTTCCATGTCATCTTTTCCCGAGCCATCAACCACAATCAGATCACCATTTTCCTCATCCTCCATGTTAGTCTCTGAAACCTTGTTATCATCTTTTCTCTTTTTCTTCTTCTTCTTCTTCTTCTTCTTTTCATCTCCATCCTTTCCCTTTTTTGCCTTCTTATTCTTCTTAGAGATTCTGTCGTTCAACTGTTTGTCATGAACTGCATCCTCAGTCCCTTCCGATGCCCCCTTTTCCACATTATCCTTACTAGAACCCGAATCAATGGGGATCAACTGAGGCACCTCATCATCATCAGCACCATCATTGTACACAGGTATAGCAATTTCAATGCCAGATAATTCCAAATCCTTATCCAACTTCAGAAACTCCTGATGCAACGCTAACGCCACCTTCCTATTCCCCTGAATGCACTCAACCGACGAACCAACCTCATATAACCTCCCTGACAACCCCATCCTCAAAGCAACCACACCCAGCAACAAATTTCCATCCTTTTCATCACAATCCACTCCCATCTTCTTCTTCGACAGCGTTTCCTTCCCAATATTCAATAACTCATCAAACAAGCAACTCTTCACCTTGGTCAACAAGATCTTATCCTTACTCTTCATCATAACTGCAAAGAACGGCCCCAAAATCAGATCAACCACCTCCTTTCTCACCGGAAAACCAACCCCCTTCAACTCATCCAAAAACACAGACACAACGTGATAATTCACCCCATTCCCCTGCAGCTTATCCTCCGCCAAGAACCCATCTTTCTCCAAAACCCCAAAATATTCCCCCAAAACATCCACATCCCATTTCCTCACCCTCATCAACTCAAACAAAGCCTTCATAAAACGACGTATCAGCAAGTAAAACTTATCTAACCTCAACCGGTCGATACCGGGCCACTCCCTTCGCAGGGTAACCAAAAACCCACGAAAAAACTCCACCGAAAGCGCGCCTTGGAGCGACAGAAACATCGAAGTTAGCCGATTGATCAAAGTCAGCTGGTTCACCGACTTGTCGGCGTGCCAGAGGCAGTAAAACAGGCCTTTCCATAACTTCTTGATGTCGGAATCAGAAAGCTGTTCCGGTTGCGAGGAGAGCCAGGACTGAAGAAGTCGTAAGGATTGAGATCTGACAGTAGTATTGCATGATGCTAAGTGTTTGATTAAGGAAGGCCCTGTGGCGGATGCGAGATATGGAATTAGGGGTTTGGGCTCGCGAAGCCTCTTCTTCATCGATGAGTAATGGTGGGAGAGTGTGGACTGCAAGAATTTTGCAGGGGGGCGGGGTTAGGGTTTTAGAAGTTAGGTCAAATCAGGGCTTTTCCAATTTGCAGGGTTAATTTCTTTTTATTTTTTTTATTTTTACTGTTTTCAAATTTCAATCGGCAGCGATTTTTCAAACAAAAAAAAGCCCAATACATTTTCGGTCTCCAAATTACACCTTTTTTTTTATTAAGAACATCTTCCACCATTGACATCATTTTTTCACCAAATTCCATTTTTTGTGGTGAAAAAATGGATTTATTTCCCATCAATAGCACACAATTTCTTTATTTCACAATTTTTTATGAAAAATAATGTATTTGATCTTCCACCTATTTCATCAAATTTTCCACCAAATAATAAAATATTAATATTACACCATTTCACCATATTTCACCATTTATAAGGATATAATTTGGTTTGGTCTCCCATAATATTTCACCAAATATATCACAAAATTATGCATTTAATGTTAATCATAATTTTGGTCTATTTTATTTCCAAATGATTATAGATTTGATTTTAAATAATCATTTTATGTCACGCCCCGTTTTATTTCATAAAAAAATATCAGTTTTCTTTGTGGACGTGAATAAAGAAGAGGAAAGGGGCGAACATGATATAAAATAGAAGGATATATGAGACAAGCATAAGAAAAATAAGGTAAGAGACGAACACATATACAGAAAAAGGAGGTAGGAGACGAACATTTATGATAATAAATGTATTTATCGTTTTAACATATAATTTATTTTTGGTTAAATATATTTATACTTATTTATTTATTATTAATAAAAAATGTATTTATTTATTAAAAAACGAATTCATTAACCAACATTAATGAATTCTCAAAAAAATATTTTAACAAGTTGGTAATCACGCGAAATTAGTTAATATAATCATGTTATATGCTAATTAAAAAATGGTGTGCTAATTAAAAAATGGTGGTGATTACACCAAATCCTATATTCAATCCTATATTTGATAGGAAAAATAGGATTTGGTGAAAATTATGTTAAAATGGTGGTAAGGTGGGAGATTAAATTCCTTCACCAAAAAATATGGTGAAAATATAGGATTTGGGATTTTGGTGATATAGGGTTTGACCAACATGGGAGATTAAACTCAAATCACCATAATTTTAGGTATAATGGTGATTTGGTGATTTAGTTTGGAATGTTAAAAACACCAAAATTAGGTGTAAAAATGGGATTTGGAGAATGGTGGAAGATGCCCTAGAGCATCATCTACCATTTTTTCACCAAATCCCATTTTTTTATGGTGAAAAAATGGGTTTACCTCCCACCAGTAGCACACAATTTCCTTATTTCATCATTTTTGATGAAAAAATAGTGTATTTAATCTCTCACCTATTTCATCAAATCTTCCACCAAATAATAAAATACTACTCCCTCCGTCCCGTGATAAGTGTCACACTTTCCATTTTTGGACGTCCCAAAATAAATGTCATACTATACACTTACTAAAAATGGATATAAAAAAGTTCTATTTATTTACATTATAATAATATATCTCACTACTTCTTTCCCCCCACTCACATTTAAATACAATAATTCTTAAAAATAGGGCCGAACAGTAAATGTGACACTTATCACGGGACGGAGGGAGTAATATTTCACCATTTATAAAGATATAATTTGGTTTGATCTCCCATGGTATTTCACCAAATATATCACAAAATTATAAATTTAATGTTAATCATAATTTTGGTCTATTTTATTTTCAAAATGTTGATTATAGATCTGATTTTAAATAATAATTTTCTTAACTATATAATTTCAACAATGATGATAAATTTTAAAAAAACTATTTCAATATGAAAGAAAATCAACTTAAATTATACTCTCTCTGTCCCGGGATAATTTGCACACTTTCCTTTTCGAGGTGTCCTCGGATAATTTGCACACCCCCGAAAAGGATAGTAATTTCAACTAAAAAGTAAAAAACAACATTTTCTTATTCAACTCAAAAGGCAAAAAAACAACATTTTCTTATTTCACATGCCGGGATGGGTGTGCAAATTATCACAAGACGGAGGGAGTAATACATATAATAAAATCACACATAAACAATAATTTCATAAATTATTGCATAAAACATTACAACATAAATTAATTATAAAAACATTACAACATGATAACGTTACAATATGAAAGAAAATTAACTCAAATAAATAACGTTACAACATATATTAATCTAAAATCATAAAAAAAATCTCATTCACCTAGGGATGGCAACGGGGCGGGGCGGGGTAGGGCGGGGCCGGGGGAGCAATCCCCATCCCCGTCCCCGCCAACGAATCGGGGAAAATTCCCCCCCCCCCCCCGCCCCGTCTTTTTTTTTTAATTTTTTTTTAAATTTAATTAATATACAAAAATAATTCATACTACTAAAATATTTAAAAAAAAAGACTCAAAATCCAAATAAAAGATGAAAGCATAATTTAATAAAATTAGTTAAAACACAAAGATAAATTATCTTAATACATTTTCATTAATTTCCATCATTGTTCAATACTTTAATGCACTCAACATTTCAATCTCTATATAATTAATTTTTTATATCCATTTAATTATATTATTTTAAAAATATATTAATATATAGTTTATATATATAAAATTAAAATAAATTTTATTTTTTATAATAATTAATTATATTATATTAAATATAAATAAATAAATATATATATATATGTAATAATTTCGGGGCCCCGCAGGGAACGGGGCGGGGAATACAATCCCCGTCCCCACCCCGCCCTGCCAATCGGGGAAAAGTTTTGCCCCGTCCCTATCCCCACGGGGGTGTATTTCGGGGATTCCCCGCCCTGTTGCCATCCCTACATTCACCATTATCATTATCATCTTCAACATCATCGATTTGACCACGTTTGCCCCACAAATGTGCTACCAATCTTCTTCTTAGTTCATTATGCTCTCCTTGATTTATCAGATTTTGATGTCGACCAAGAAAACTAACATAATTCGTATTATTAAAAACTCTTGAAAATTCGATCATGCTTGGAAAATACTAAAATACCACGTGAAATGGTCTGAACCTATTCAGTTGAATAGTACATCATCTCCTCTTAGAGACGGTACATCATCTCCTCTTGGAGATAGTTCGGCATCTCCTCTTGGATATAGTGGCTCACCGGAGAGACCAATTGGAATGAAAACAACAAAGGCAAAAAGAAGACTTTCAAAGGAAAAAAATCCTATGTGGCAAGAAATGATGAGCAATGTTGGAAAGAACCAAGATTTTATGCAAAAGCAGCATGAAGAGTACTTAAATATCCAGAAAAAAAGACAAGTACGTGCAGATTTAATGATGAGCCTTAAGTAGAAAAAAATAGACATGAAGGAAAAAAAACTAAAATTAAAGGCTGATGAACAAGATATGGAGGTTATGAGAAAGGATTTGAGTAATCTCACACATTTTAGTAAACAATTCTGGAGTAATAAGAAACAAGTCATCATTGATCATGGAAATAGGTCACGTGCTACTAGGAATTTGAATTTTAGTGTAGGGGAAAGTGGAGGAAATGATGAAGATGTTTATATCCCGAAGTCTTCAAACAACAACACAGAATGCAACTATGATGAACCTATTGGTGATGAACATTTCTCTAATTTGAACTATGACAGTCAAGACTATTAATTGGAGAAAATAAGGGGTACTCTTTCCTTGTTAGGCCAAACAAGGTTTTAACGAGGCCCTTTGAATCAACATTTTTTGGCAAAAAAAAGCAAGATTATTAAGTAGTTTATGAATTTTTCATTTATGTAATTTATCTTTTAGTTTATTATGTTAAATGTATTATGTTTTTGTTCATTTATGATAGTAAATGTATTTATCGTTTTAACATATAATTTATTTTGGCTAAATATATTTATATTTATTAATTAACTTATTAATAATAATAAATATATTTATTTATTGAAAAACGAATTCATTAACCAACATTAATATATTTACAAAAAATATGTTAATAAATTGGTAATCACGTGAAATTAGTTAATATAATCATTTTATATGCTAATTAAAAAATGGTGGTGATTTACACCAAATCCTATATTCAATCCTATATTTGATAGGAAAAATAGAATTTGGTGAAAATTATGTTAAAATGGTGGTAAGGTGGGAGATTAAAATTCATTCACCAAAAAATTTGGTGAAAATATAGGATTTGAAATTTTGGTGATATAGGGTTTGACCAAGATGGGAGATTAAACTCAAATCACCATAATTTAGGTATAAAGGTGATTTGTTGATTTAACTTGGAAGGTTAAAAACACCTAAATTAGGTGTAAAATATAGGATTTGTGTAATGGTGGGATATAGAATTCGTAATATGTATATCAGGTAATATTTTTGTATAATAAGATACATGATTTATATTGGGTCGGATTTCTTAAAAAACGCGCGGCCTCTTCCTTCTTACGTGTGCCTCTTCTCTCTTGTGTAATATGTAATACTTTTATATATATTAGGTAATATTTTTTTATATATCATATAATATTTTTGTATTATGTACATACTATATAATATCATAAAAATATATTACCTAATATATAGAAAAATATTACATAATACACACAAACGTATTACATAATTTACCGACCGACCCATCTCACAAAATGAGATCTGTGAGACGATCTCGCATAAAACTCACTCAAATTACAATATTCATCCATAATTTCTTCTTATCCACCACTTTTCCAAAATAATAATATTCATCTAATAAAAAAATTAGCGTGAAAAGAATTAGTATTGATTTTGACTTGACCCAGTTTTTTTCGATTTTAACGGAAAACCCAATTGATTTTTCGATTTTACCTCGCAGAATAAAGTAAATACTCTGATATATCATTTTGTTTTCTATCATTGGAGTTATTTGAATACTTGAAGTCCAATCCGATGACGTATTTTCCCTAAATTCAGTATGAAATTGAGTACATTCCTAGATATATGATTTGATTCAGTTCAAAATAAATTAAAGATGTTTTCGATTTGAATATTTTTTAGTTCAGATATCAATTCAATTTCGATAATTTCAAGACTTGTGGTGAATTGAACCATATTACAATTTGCAATTAAACAATATACCAAAAATGTGGGTGATAGTTTTATAATTTGTACTCTTTCTATTACTCATTTTGAAAGTATTGGAATTTTGTGTTGCATATTTTAAGATCACTTTATCGAGTGCAAAATATGATCAGGTTGTGTATATTATTTGTAAAAGCAATAGTTCTTGGTAGAAATTTGATGATGCTACATGTTCTGAAATTTATGATTCAAGTTTAGCTCCAAAAATTATCCAACAAATCAAACATCTCAGGTGTTCTTTTCACATAACTATATCATCACAAAATACCAAATATTAGACATAACAACCTTGTTTTAATCTTCAACCAACATTTCTAATCTTTAAGTAAAATGGAGTTGTCTTTCTGTTATTTATCTCGAGTTTCTTCATTCTCAAACGGTGTAATGCTGCTGGATCGTGTCTATGTCGAGCCCTTTGAGCTTCACCACCGACTCAACGTGACCCTTGAGCGTGTGCAGCTCACGAAGCCTACACCGTATAACCAGATTAATATGAATAGATTATGCAAAAAGATAATAACAGAGACAATTGGATTTGTATTGTACCTTGCAATCTCAGCTCTTCTCTTGGCCTGTTCTGCAATTTCAGACAGTTCTCTATAACTGTTCTTCTCATTGAACATATTGTTGGCTTCTGGTGTTTGAAGGCCATGCAAAGTCCTTTGAGCCAGAGCCCACTGAGCCTCTCTCTCCTCTTTCCCATAATCTTTCTTGGTTGTGAATGCTGTCTGTTTTAAGACACAAAAACGAGTCGAATCTTAGTACTCAATCCATGTTAGCTATTCGAATCAGAATCACTATACCTTGTTATCGTAGAGGTTTTGCCAGGCCTTTCCACTTAAGATGTAGCGTATTGAGAACTTGATTAAGTCGAGGGGCACGTAGAAAATGATGCTGTATATCCAGATCACACCAGCCCATCCCCATCCACACCCTTTGATTCTTGCAAAGCCCCAGTTGGCATAGACAGCAACAACTGTTGCAATCTATATAACAAGACCAGTTTCAACCAAGTTAATAATGTCTTCTTTTTTGATACTTAGAAATGAGAAAGAAGATTGCTTACAAGTTGTGCAATGATAAAAGCACTCATTAGGAGCATTCCGGGGCGTTCCATGAAGGACCAAGTGCGCGATCTGGTGACGAAAATAAGGGCCTGGCTAACAATACTCACTTGCAAGTATAAAGCTGCCATCATTTCATAATCACTGTCTCTAATGTTTCTAACTCCAAATGTCTCCTGTTTTCATCAGACAAAAAACATCAGCAAACCGTGGTTGTGATCATCAGTTCAAGAAACGGGACTTTTTCTTACAGGGAAGAAGTCGGTTTTGTGCATCAACCAGAAGAATATAACTGTCATCAATGCAAGATAACCTCCAAGTACAACCCCAGTTGCAAAAATCTCTTTCAGTTTCCAGCTATCTGGCAATGGAGATGGCTTCACTCTATCCTTTGATATGGTCATAATTGTACCTAAATAAACAAGAATTTTAAACCCATTAATCACCTTTGAACACATAATACATGAAGAAAGAGTTTGAGAAAGATATATTAATATTACCATCATTTAGGATTGCAATGATCAAAACCATGAAGGGGGAGAAATCGAACTTCCAAATCAGACAAATAAGCATGAAACCAAACTGCAAACACAAATCCCATATCAAAACTTAGTACTAAACATAAACAAACTAAAACTAAACAATAAAAAGCTCATTTTGTTCTGCAAACTTACCACTATACGAATGGTGATCGAGACTGCATATATCTGCAAATAAGAAACAGAAAAAGCATGACTACTTATACTTCAAATGTTCAAAAATTAAAAGCCAAAGAAAAAAGAAAGAAACCAACAGTGTAATTCTTCATTCTCTGGAAAATAGCTCGACTAGTCAACACTGCACTAATGATGACACTAAGTCCAGGCTCAGTTAGAACGATGTCTGAAGCACCCCTGGCTGCATCAGTGGCATCAGCAACGGCTATACCAATGTCGGCCTTCTTCAAAGCAGGGGCGTCGTTCACACCATCCCCCGTCATTCCAACAATGTGCTTACTCTCTTGCAACTTCTTCACTATTTCATACTTATGCTCTGCATTCAAGATTCAAGAAAGTTCAGACATAATACAATACATACAAGGTTGCAAGAAGATGAAGATGAACATACCAGGAAAGACCCCAGCAAAACCATCTGCCTTCTCAATCAGTTCTTCAATTGGAAGTCCTGCTATAGACTCGTCTTTATGCTGTCCGAGTAAAGAAGCTGATGGGTACATGTTTACTCCCATTCCAAGCCTACGTCCCGTCTCCTTAGCAATAGCAAGCTGATCACCTGTAATGTACAAGAAAGAATGTAAATCTTGATCCCTTTTAAGAAATAAATTAAAACCAAGATGATGAATTATAGAATACACTTACCAGTGATCATTTTGACATTTACACCAAGATTGAGAGCCCTACAAATCGTCTCAGCACTATCGTGTCTAGGAGGGTCGAAAAGTGATAAGAGCCCCACAAATTGCCATGGAGTTCCAGGGCTATCCTTACTCTTTTCTGGGACTTCCTGAAAATCCAATTTTTTTTTTTGTCTAAACAAGCAAGAAAAGAGGATAAAAGACACATACATTTAATTTAGATCATCTCATCAACTAACCTGCCTAGCAACAGCCAATGATCGAAGCCCACGTTCTGCAAATTTGTTAATAACAGAATGAACCCTTTTCTTGAAATCCTCCTTGCAGTTGCATAGAGTCAAGATCTGTTCACAAAACACAACTCAAGATTTCCACTTATATTTAGTAATAATCGAAGAAAAACAAGAAAGAAATCAAGAACACCTGCTCAGGAGCACCCTTGCTAGCACGATGCCAATTTCCATCAGAATCAACATAAGTCAAAGCAGTCCTCTTATCAGTAGGATTAAACGGCAAGAAATGCACCTCCCTAATCCCAGCCCTCGCCTAAAAATCCAAACTTTTCACCATTCACAACAAAAACAAAGAGAAAGAAAGAAAGAAAGAAGCAGAACATAACAAAACAGACCTCCTTAGGATCAGCAAGTGTCCCAACAATGGCAGCATCAATGGCATCCTGATTCTCGACTCTAGAAGCTCTTGCAGCCAAAACCAGGACATGATCAGGATCAACCCCCTTAGCAAAAACCTCAATCAAATTCTTATCTACCGACAGCTTGTTAAGAGTCAAAGTCCCAGTCTTATCACTGCACAACACATCCATCCCAGCCAGCTCCTCAATGGCCGTCATCCTCTTCGTAATCGCCCCCTGCTGCGACAGCCTGTGGGACCCAATCGCCATCGTCACCGACAGCACAGTTGGCATGGCAATGGGAATCCCTCCGATCAAGAGCACGAGGAGGTTATCAATCCCCTGTCTGTAATTCCGGTGCTGAATCGGGTACATCACGATGATCTCCGCCAGCATGCCTACAGCTATGGAGCAGATGCAGAAGTTTCCGATGGCGGTTAGAACCTTCTGGAAGTGGCCCACCTGGTGTGTGCTGTCGACGAGATGAGCAGCCTTGCCGAAGAAGGTGTGGACCCCGGTGGCGATGACGACGGCCTCGATCTCGCCTTGCTTGCAGGTGGAGCCGGAGAAGACCTCGCTGTAGGGGTTCTTGGTGACTGGGAGAGACTCTCCGGTGAGAGCAGATTGGTCGACCTTCAGTGGATCGCCCTCGAGAAGACGAGCATCTGCAGGGATGATGTCTCCGAGCTTGATGCTTACGATGTCGCCGGGGACCAGGATTGCAGCTTCTTGCTCGCTCCATTTCCCGTCTCTCAGGACCTGTTTGCAAATATACTCGTAAATTTTACACAAAACTTTCATGCATTGCATATGCGTTTTCTGGATTAAATGTCTAAATTGTCCTTGCTACGAATAGTAAGTCAATCAAGTATAAAGAATGAAAAAATTGTTTTCCCTAAGGGAGGAACGGATTTAAGGGGTGCGCAGGGTGGCGGTCGCCCTCTTTGGACTTTCAAAATCGTCATTTTTATATGTAATTTTTTCTGATATTTTTCCTTTTTATCATTAATTTATAAGGGTTCGCCCCCTACATCGAAAAAAATTGTCCCCTTACATCATTAATTTTTTACATCGTAAAAAATTTTAGCCTTTGGTCTGCTTTATGTGTCGATTCTATCTCTCATATATCTTGATTATCTCTCTCCGTCGATTTTCTATATAATTTCAAAATTTTGTGTTCCTACGCATACGTTTCGGAAAAAAAAATCATGTTAAATATATATGTTGGACCTTGAAGCTAATTACCTTCGAAAGAGGTTAGATCTCCACGGTGAGTAGCTTCGAGATCTTAGATCAGATGCATTGATCTAGAAGTACTTAACTATAATCAAAATCTAATTTCTTGATGGTAATTAGGTTCGAAAATGGGTTGAAAACATGTTTCTTATTAAATATGCACATTTCATTTTCCCTTATTTATAAATGGGTAGAAATATATATACCTTAGTTTTGGGAGCAAGACCAGCCATGAGAGCAGCAGCAGCATTACCAGCATTGTTTTCTTCAATGAAACTAATGGTGGAATTGATAACGAGCAAGCAAACAATACCGACAAAGTCTTGCCAATCTGGGGGCTTTCCTTGTCCGTTTGCAAGAGCTATCGCCATTACTGCTGCAGCTTCCATCACCCATGAAAGAGGGTTCCACATAAACCCTAGGAACTTCAGAAACTTGCTTTCCTGCATGCATTGAATCTTCATGTTATTACAACTCAACTATTAATCATGCATTGAATTAGAAGCAACAAGTTAACGTCATTGCACCTTCTTCTCTTCCAGCTTGTTTGGTCCGAAGATTTGGAGACGGTTGGCTCCTTCGTCTGAACTCAACCCTTCTCGATCGCATTTCAACTGCCCGAATACTTCTTCTATCGGAACTTTTTCCTGTTTTTTTTTGCAGGAATTTTTTTTTTTGTTTAGAATCAGTTTGATCGTTGTTTTGAATATAGAACAACTTGTTTTCCTTGTTTAAAAAAAAAAAAAAAAAAACCTGTTTTTTGTCATAGTTTTCTAATTTATATGTGGTATTATAGATAAATACTTATTCTTTTTGTGGAAACTAGTCTCTAAATATTAGTACAACTCTTGTGAGACTGTCTCATAATTTTAATTTCGTAAGAGGAGTCAATTTATAATTCAAGTTATAGCCTCTGTTATGAGATATGGGATTAATCTTGTGCCTTAATATTAGTAGATATTCTTGTTTTAATAATACAGTTTAGAAAAAAATATACGTTTGGAATTGTTTTATAAATGAAAATTGAAATTCTAATAGTATCATTCGGTTAATATTATGGTTTATGTATTTTCTTTAATAGCATATTAGTATTCTTGTAAATTAATTATCTTTTATATTTTCCTAGAAAAATATTTGATTTTCTTAATCTTAAGCAAAATAAAAAAATTCAACAACCCCGTCATTGAAAGAAACCTAATCTATCTATTCTAACAGTCCAAGAGTTGACTTGACATGGCATGATAAATTGTTCTTTGTATTTTACTTTAGTTATTTAATAAAATAAAGGAACCTAATCTATCTATTCTAATAGTCCAAGAGTTGACTTGACATGACATGCATGATAAATTGCTCTTTGTATTTTACTTTAATTATTTAATAAAGTATTTCTAGACTAAATACTATAGGGTGATCAGGCTTCAAATTCTAAATTCTAAATCAAGATAATTCAACATAATTTTAAAATTCCATCATACAAATTCACATATAGTCCTCCAAGATTATTCATCATTTTATTACTTTTCACAATCGATAAAAATACAAAATAGTTACATTATTTTTATTACTGTCCATTCATTATCTGACATTTGTCCTGATCGATTAATTGGGTTCGGCCTAATTAAATCAGTAAAATTTAATAGTTTCATAATTGTTCCAACCAAACATATCTATAGCCTTGAAAATACTACACGGCGTATACACTAAATTAATGTAACATTAATAACATATTATTAAAAAATATGGTGCTTTTTTGCAATCATTTTCATTTTCTAGTATCTTTCGTATGAACCAAAAAATTTAATTTATAAAATAAATTTAGATTATATAAGTTGAAATATGTTAATACCAATGAATATAATTTACAGGTGTAGTTTCTCTAGCTATTGCCTAAACTAATTAGGACATAGAAAGCTAGTATATCTTGGATTAGATTGCTCTAGTCAGAGATATTATAATATTAATTAAAATATACCAACTACATCATTTATTGTTTATGTATATAAATACGTACACATTTATATGAATGTTTATATACCTAATTTTTGCATTGAATGTAACGCAATTTGGTGTGGGATCGAAGTTGACTAATAGAAAGATTTAATCCTAGTAATTAAATGTGCACACTTACATGTGTGTGAGAATTCTATATATGCCGTGCACACAAAATATTATATTTCAATTTATGTTTTATCTCATACTCCCTCCGTCCCAAATTATTTGTCGTTTTAGCCTTTGAGATTTGTCCCAAATTATTTGACGTTATAGGAATTCAAGGCATATTTTCCCAAATTCTTCCAAATTTACCCCTATTTATTATTCCTTACTAAATGCTCTATTATTTCAAAGTAGGCATTGGAAATATGTATTAAATAGGGATAGATCGGTCTTTTTGTTAGTTTTCTTAATCTGCATGAAAAGTGTTAAAATGACAAATAATTTGGGACGGAGGGAGTATGTTTCAATTAATATTATATTAATTTATCTCATAAATTACTAAATTATATTCACATGTGTTTATTAATTTTAATGGGATAAAACTCAATATAATCCAAACATAATATTTAAAAAAATGGAAATTACAATTAAGAAATATCTCAAAGACAACTCTCCAAATTTAAATATCAGGTATATGTCATTTTTTTGTCAAGCAAGTTATAATCTATTCTCATAACTAAAAAATCATGAACACTACTATGAACATGAACTGATAAACAACTTACAAATTATATATATCTCTTGATTGCATGGTTTGATTCATGACATACATTTACCAAAAATATTTTAAAAAATAAATCTTGCAAAATTAGTTAAAGGGAAAGAAATGTAAGAAAAATGAAAGAAAAGAAAGAATGGAAAAAATAAATTACCAGATCAACAGTCTCATTTTTGATCCCTTCAAGACTAAGACCCTGCTCACCTCCCATGTTTGGACACAGGGATTCAATCTCCTTATTTTCAAGAAGAGGAGAGAGAGAGAGAGAGAGAGAGATTTTTAGTTCAGTGGATCATTGAATTAAGATTAACAAAAAGGAACATTTGTTCTCATTTTGAGATTAATTTCCATTTGCTTGTACCCTCTTTTATACCTCCACAAGATGATTACTGCCTTGTTTTAAAATCCAACCACCTCTCTCTCTCTCTCATGCAACTTTTATATTAATTTAAAGGTCATGATATAAAGGTCAGAATATTTGTACATAAAGATGACATGATATAATATAAATGTCATATTGATATCACATAAAGTTATACAGTTCAAATTATGTTGAAAATCTTCATTTTTTTCTAAGTTATAGTACATAAAGGTCATGATAGTTGTACATAAAGGTCACATATTTATAACATAAATGTTACACTAATTCAACATAAAGGTAACAACCTGAAGCAAAAAAAAAAAACTAAATTCAAAAACATGCCGATCCGGGTCAAAACTGGGTCGACCCATATTACATGTATACCAAGTGCACACAAGACCAACTCTTAATACACATAGACCATATATTACTCTCATAATTAAAAAAAAATTCAAAAAAAGTAATATAAATATATATATATATATATATATATATTAATAATATACTCAATTCAATTACAGTATGTGTAATTTTAAAGGTTACATTTTGTTTCAAAATAATTATCATTTTAATCATTAATTACGCAACTTTATTAATCCAAAAATATCTCGATATTTATTCCATAAAAATCTCTTAATTTCCAATTGCATGCTAGCAGTAGCATGTGAATATTTCACTAATACAGGCATTTAATTGGAACTTCTTCTTCTTCTTTTTTTTTTTTAATTAATTTGATTCTCTTTCATTTTTTAAATCATAACATTTGTTGACTATTTAAGGCTACACTGATCGCTATCTTTTTTATTTTTTACAAAAACGTTACAAAATATATATGATTATTCAATCTCAAACCACCACAAATAGTGCATTCTTCCCGTTAATTAGTTAGGGCATATGATTATAAGAAGGAGATATTTTTCCATTGCCTGCGTTACAATTAAATACTACTCCCTCCATTCCTAATTAAGTGACGTCCTACAGCTCTACACACAAATTAAGAATAATTTTATTTTCTTAATATACCCCTCATTAATTAAGTTTTTCTTCGACCATAATTATTATTGGTGCATGTCTCTATTGAAAACATGGGTACTATACAATGTATTTAATTTAGACATTAATTAATCATAGGGGTATATATAGAAATAATGCACAAAACGTCAATTAAATAGGAAAAATTTTAAAGTTTCAAAACGTCACTTAAAAAGGAATGGAGGGAGTACTAAATAGGCAGGGTTTCTACAGTTGATAGCTAGAGATGCCACTCTAATACATTATTAATTGAGTCAAAGGACTAATATTTTTAATATTATTTTAGTTAATTATTGGAGGGTGTAATCTGGTTGTATGGCAAGTAGAACCACTTCAGCTCTATGATTTTTTCTTACGCAAAAACTCATGCGCAACCGTCTGAGTAAATCATATTTATACGGTAAAAAAACATATTTATAATTGAAAAATGAATACTTATACCTGTAAAAGACATATTTAAATTATGTCGCATGTGAGACAGTCTCACAAGAGACAAACTCTTTTTCTTTAACACCAAAACTTTTGTGTGTCCGACCCACCACACGCCGCCACGTGTTTGGGTGTCTGTGCACAAACTCGTTCCCAAGTGTTATATTTTTATGTTATGTTAGTCTGATAAATATATGACTATGTTGATATAAAGGTATAAGTAATATTAGGGGTGAGCATGAAATTTTTGTTATGACTATGCTCCAATTAATTTGTGTCAAACCCAAATTGTACAAACCCGAAAAACCGATTCAAAACCGAATAGAACCTATTTCAAAGATATACAAATTTGTATGTATCATTGAATTCATTTTTTGTATTGTTATATTGGATTAGTTACAAATTTGATTGAAGTTTATTATTATTATTATTATTATTTAATACTATTATAATTTTAAAACTTCATAGAATTAAATAAAAATTAAATAATAAAATAAAATAATTTTAATGAATAATTTTGGGAGCACTTAAAATTTATTAACTAGAATAGGTATTAATCAAATAATTGATTTATAACTTATATAAAGTAATGCATAAAATATTTTGAAAGATGAACTTTTTGATTACTACTTATGAGGTGTAGAACGAGAAGATTTCAAAGAATTTTATTTAAAGAAAATTTTGAATGTAATATTTGTTTTCGATAAGAGACCTACCCCATTAATTGATCAGATCTAATTTATTAGATTATGGCTTGTTTTAAAATATAAATTAAATAACGTTGTATGGTATATTTGTTTATTTATTTTTTGCATTTTGTTTCAATGAATATTTATTTTAAATTATAAAAATCTAAATCTCTGAAACCCGAATTGATCCGTTCATTTTTTCCCGAATCCCCAAAGGAACCGAACCGAAGTGATGGAGCAATTCCGGAGATTTTTTTTTTCAAATTCTCCGAAAATCTTCAAACTTTGGAGCAATTCCGGAGATTCCCTTATCCCCGAATTGCTCCGGACTGTGCTCGCCCCTAAGTAATATCACATAAAGATATAATCAGTAATATCACATAAATGTATATATGTACAAATAGTGCCGATTTTTTTTAAAGTTAAAGTATTATATAAAGATTATGATATTTGTACATAAATGTATGACTAATATACTATAAAGGTAAGCGCACACAAAAAAAAAAAAGGACGCAGATCCGTGTCGGATCCAAACCGATCCAGTTGCATGGTGCACCGGTGCACAGGAGACCTACTCTTTTTTTAAAAGTATATCCTTGTGTGACCATCTCACAAATTTAATTTCGATAGACAGACTAATATATAACTCATAAAATAGAGGTAAACTTGTGAAAATGAATTTGATTTATATCTAATAAAGATTATATCATATAATAATATATATTTAATTTAAAACTATTATATATAAGTTTTTATTTATTTATTTGCTTATCAATCATTCAATAAATAAATAAATAAATATAGTATCATAATTCTCGAAATTCCAACTTGCAAATAGCGTTGTAGAAACCAAAGAAATGGATTTATTTTTTGTAGAAAAATAAAATAAAGTAACGAGAGAAATCGATTAAAAAAACATAATAATAACATAATAAAATAATGTACGCATGGGACCTTATGTGTATTAAACCAAATTGTTAAAAATTAATATTCATAATAAGTACAGGGGATGTTTCATGATAACAGATAACCATAGGAAAAGGATAGAATAAGGAAACAAATCTGACTATTTTGAATATGCCCGCCCTTAGACAATATTAATTTGTAAAAGTCAATATTCTAAATTTTAGACAATCAATTCTATTTTGAGTTTGTGACGGCCTAAATAATGCAGTTTCAACTATGGCCTTTAATAACCCATACCCATAGCATTGACAATTCATGTATAAAAAATTAGGTTTATCTGTAGCTTTTTATTTAAAAAAAATTGAATTAATTAATTAGAGATCTCATCAATGTAATTCCTCATATGAGTCCCACTATTAACAACTAAAACTCATTTTCTAGATTCAATCTCTATTTCTTTTATTATGAGATATGGTTTACTTGTCTTATTCATCTCTCATAAGAATACTATTATTTATTAAAAGACGGGCTGGAATTTATGTTATATTTAACGGATTTTAGCAAATATAACACCATTTAAAATTTGTTATATCCATTTATTTAAACATTTTACATAAATAACTTAGGTTCCAATTTTTTTACTTTTCCTTTTTTTATTTCTTTTTTTATGTAAATAAATAATAAAATGATGACTTATTATAATAATAATTAAAAAATTTGGTTGAGTTACAGAACTTTTTACAGAAATTAAAGATTAGTTACAACTTACCACTTTAGAAATTACAAATTAAACACTGCAAAGACAAACTATAAATTAAAAAAAAATTACAACTTACAAGTTACAATACAAATTAAAAATATAGCAATACAACTTAAAGTTGAAAAGTAGAAGAACATAATATTATCATTACTTAATACAAAATTCAACTAAAATCAGAGATATCGACGGATTAAAGCTGTTTACAGTTCTATATTTGACAACCAAAACCAAGTTGTTTGGTTCGATTCAACTTTGTTTTCGATTTTCGGAACCGTTTTTAGACACCTCTAATTTCATCTATATAATATATGCCATTCAGTTTATATTATACAATCATATGTGTATATTTGTATCTTTGTAGGTAAATAGCCATTCATATTAGATCCAATGCATTTTTAGATGATATAGCATAATTTATGAAACTTTATCGACAATATTAGACCACCTAATTTATTTTTAAAAGTATAAATAAAACATTATCTTATATTGATTAAGGGACTTAATGATTACGCATTTTGCTTAAGTGCACAGTGATCGAATTCATGGTTATTTACCAACGTATTAATTTTGAAATTTATAATAAATGAGGACAACAACATTGGAAGAAAATTAATTAATTGATTAAAGAAGTGATTGTTATTATAAGAAAAGTCAAACACGGTATTCTTTATTTATTATATAAAGAATAAATGAAGTACCTAAACTCCTTGGACCACAATTCTTGGTCCATAGAATACTCTATGCTACTCCTAATAATAATTTTGCTCCCACTTGAGCTACAGTAAAATATATTTTTTAAGTTATATATATCAAATATCAAACCAAACTAGTATATTACCTAAACATTTTTAGTATTTTTTTATTTAATTAAAATTTTAAATAGGTCAAAGACGAGAAATAAATTTGTGAACCTAGTTATGGAGTCATTTAATATTTCTCTTATAAAAATAATAATACTGAAAAATAATTATTTATTTATAAGTAAGATATGAACACGTAACTAAAAGATTTTTAGAAACGTTATTAACATTTGCTAAAACATTGTTATGGATGCTCTAATTAGTAATTAGTGAAAACAAGGTTTAATACATGCTACCCAAGGGACAACACGGGGTGTAATAATAATCGCATCTTTTTAAATATTAAAAAATAAGTTGGACTCTTTTAATCAATAATATTGGACTCTTTTAATCACAATTTGACGTTGAAATTTAAATAGTTACTCAATACAAACATAACTTCATTTTTCTTCAAACCACATTAAAATTATGATTATAAACTATTTTTTTTGAATAGGCTTTAGCTATCAATTCTTACTTCTTGTAATGGGCTTCAAAGAATGTGACTATGCAAAGGTCCATCCAAAATAAACCATTAAACATTCACAAGATTTTGTAAATGGACTTTTACATTTAATAGTCCCTCCAAAAAGTGTTACCAGAAAAGCAAAATTTAGAAAATAATTATATTTCTTACTTCATCAATTGGATGTAGAGAAAATATAAATATAGGTTCACAAGAGTATATACACATAGCAATGCGAAAAAGTCGAGTCTGATGAAGTCGAAGATCGACTGGAAATGAGACAAACATGTTCGTTTTCCACAGCTGCTACATAAATATAATTACCTTACGAAAGGAACGAGCAAGTACTCAGCATAGAATAGCTGCACATAAAAATGCAAGAGTTAGGGAAAATAAAAATTAAAAAGAAAAAAAACGGGTTTATGTAACGAAATTGATCATGATCTGAAACCATATATCAGAATAAATTGTCAGAAAGAAAGTATGGAGCAATATAAGATAAATATAAACTTGAGAAGGTGATGTTTTAATAAACTCTTCTCTACCATTGTGACTCATATGGTGAAGATTATGGTCAAGTTGAGAATTTAATTTCAAGAAAATTGGGAGATTCTAAATGCTAGTTAATAAATTGCATCCCAGATGGTTTATGCTTTCGACCATACATTCTGCACTTAGATCAAATATAGATATAAACGTATGAAGTTATAAATTCGAAAGAAACTATTAAGGACTAGGAAATAAAATATTACCTTCCATATGAACATGTAAAAGGCTGTTACTGAAGCTTTGCTCTTAAAATCAATAGATTTTGCACGGGTCCACAGCAACAACCCCAACACGGCATGGCCAATTACCTAAAATAAGCGCAAAAAAAAATAAAATAAATAGGTAGCCATCTGCAATTCTTGATACTAAATGAAGATGAAAAGTCTAGCAAACTTAAGCAGTTCTAAGAGCATCTCCAGCAGTTTACACTACTTTAGTGCAGAATCTGCACTAAAGTAGAGCAGAAACAGTATTTCATCTCCAGCAGTCTGCACTAAATTTTACAATAAAAATGAATATTTCATATTATTAATTTATTTAATCTTATATTTAATTTTTTTATTATAATTGATTTAACATATATACACACAAAAATATTATTTAATATTTTTTTACTCTTTATATTTTATAAAGTATTTTCATGCATTTTAATTTATTTTCAGTAATTTTATGTAATTATCTCCCGTTTCTCATATTTTTACTATTCATGTTGAGAAATAACCACCCGTATTAATTTTAAATTATTATATTATCATCCATGTCGTTAAAATTACCATCCATGTTAATTTATTTTTTTATACTATCATTCATGTTGATTCAAATTTTTATCCTATCATTCATGTCGTTGAAATTACTATTCATGTTAATTATAATTTTTTATATTACCATCCACATTGAAAAATTAACATTTGTATTATCTCAAATTTGTATTAGGATAATAGAATACACAAAATATTAATTAAAAAAAAAAAAAAAGAAATTGGATAGCTAGAACAGTTCAGCGCTGAACCTAGCGCCGGATTGTTGATATTTGTAGATTAGTGCTGAAACTAGCGCCTTGTTGGGATTGAAAATGTGACAGTGGATGCTAGAGAAGAGCACTGCTGCGGCTGCTCTAAGTATAGATTTCGACACTTGGGAAATTAAAAATATTGCTCCCTAGAAGTTCTCAAGAACCTAAGGAAAACTATCAATGATTCTCAGAGTCCAATAGATTTGTTTTAAACAATAGAAAGTTAAAGGTCAAGACTAGAGATTATTATTTAGTTTCTGATTTTCTTGAAATATTTGACCAAGTTTCATAAATAGCTCAATATTGTAGAATGTATCGCCTTTTAATTGGAAGATAACATATTGTAGATGTAATATTTCATGTTTTTAATAACACGTGGCATTAAGCACAAAGTGTTGGGGAAGATTGGTTTACCGTTGTCCACTTGCTCCACATGCAAGAAGATGTTCCTCCCACAAACAACGCCACGGCATATGCCATTTCAAGAAGCGAAATACAGATCCAAAAGACCTGCAATGATAGTTTCAGAATTTCAACCTAAAAATGTATCTTTATAATGCTTGGCCAAGAAATGGATTTAATGTTAACTGATAACTAACCCTCTCTTGGCCCAATCGAACAGTAAAAGATTGGATCCCGTATATCTTGTCCCCTACAATGTCAGGTATGTCCTACAAACATGATATATTATAGTCAACAACAAAAGAAAAAAAAAAAAAACAGATCTTCCTCTGAAATTTACTGAGATAGGTTTTTTGCAGTGGGAAAAATTAAAGAGATCATATCATTAGGTTTTGGAAAGGCATAATCATTTCACTGATGTAGATTTTCATCCAATGTCATGTAATCTCGGTACTCGCCATTTAAAGACTGATTTCTATCATTGTGTCGTAACACTGACCAAAGAAACATGATTACGGAATTTAGCACAACCTGATGCATATGTTGAATTTATGTGAAAGAACCACTTAATTGACTCACATTCTTGATGCCACGAGGATGTACTCACCTTAAACAATGCAATGACAACTGAGAAGAAGCTCATGAATGCGGTTGCAAAAATCACAGGCTTTGTGAGGACAGCTGGTCGTCCATACACATACATCTGAAATGTCAAAGCACGTTAAAATTATGCTAAAAGTGAAATGACACGTCATTGATTAAATATAACAAAAAACCTCATAGTCCTCCACTAAGACAATGGTTTTCCAACTTTCTATTCTCGTATATCATAGTTTCTAACTCTTTCCATAAAATTTTGAACTTGCTATAGTCAGTCCCTCTTAGGAATGGAGGTTTAGAAAACATTTCATTTATAGTTATTGTTCATCTTGGCCTTAGGACAGGGGTTTCAAAATATCTGTTCAATATCGAGTACTCCAAAAATAGAAAAAATGCTAATTGAGAAAGATATCCACCATGATCTGTATGAAGTCGAAAATGGAAATAGAGTCATTTAATTCAAAATTTACCCCTTTGAAGTTTTAGCACTACATGTAAGTAGTTATTAATCAGAAATAAAGTGAAATTATAACCAGAATTACTGATAATTGACATTATCAATGTGGTGGGAAAATGGTAATGACCACTAATTTTTAATTTTACTATCATTGATCCACACCCCCCACAACACTCTTAATTACAAGGCAGCAACACTTGCATGAAAGCTATATAATACATCACAATATTTCTCTAAAGATCACAGCCAAAATTTATTAACTTCATGGCAGAAAGAAACCTTCTAGCAATAAATATTCCACTGACAAGTTAATAGCTATTTAACAAAACACATAGCAACTTGATCCACTAGACATTGCTTCTGATCTAGAGAATTCCAAATAGTATTTCATAAAGCAGGGCCTTAAGCGGCTAGATTTAAGAGAGAGAGAGAGAGTGTGTGTTTAAAGAATTGATCACTCATGTCATGATAGAAAAAGAAAAGCTCCCAATAAAATTAAACAAGAAGGGATGCTAATTTACCAAGAAATAATTTTTGTATTTCTAAATTGTAACAGGACAGCTTTCATGTGATATTTCAGTTGATCTTTTCGCAGCATTACATTATTGAGAAATTTGATAATGAAAAATTAGAATGATGTGAGAAGAATGATAACTAAATTATTTCAGCACTGTAACTATTTCAAGTTCAATAAGTGGAGGGGTATGGAGAGGCAAACTCATGTTAGGCTGCTATACTTTCCTTCCACTTGACTTGACTATAGTTAATTCTAATAAATACAGAAAATGAGAGGTGTGGCATCTTTCATGGACCATGGTCCCCATTCCCACAAAATTTAATGCAAGATACATTTGACAACACCTAAACATCAAAATCTGACAAAAATAGTAAGTGAAAATATTTCAAGAGCACAATTATCAAGACATTTGAGAATGAAAAGTATATTCAACTGAAAATTAAACTTAAAAGAGATGATAGCATCAGAATTAATTTTGAAATTAAAGTTAAAACACTATTTGTTAAATTTTGGAAATATTCATTCAGTTGCATATCAAGAATCACATAGCAAAATGAAAAGACTGCATTGAAGAGAATTAAAACCTGGATGTGCAAATAGAACGCTATTTGTACAATCACCGCTCGAACAGCAAAGATGCACATAGCTGCAACTACAGCAAATCTTTTCCATCTCAAAAACGGAACCTACAAATTGTTAAACGGGGATGCTTATTATCATAGACTTTATTCTTAGATGCATAAATACAAATATGTTTGAAAGAACCAACTCACATTAATCGAATACGCAGTTCCAAGCATGAAGCTGACAAAAAGAGCCCAAAATAGTGGCCACGAGCCAACTAACCATCCAAGCCAAAAACTCTACAAATAGGAAGTGTTAGTTTGCTTCGTGATCGTTTGCACATATTTAACCCAAGATGTTTGATGACATAAATATGTGAACTTATAATCAAACTAAATGAGATCTCTTTACTCACCAAGATACCAAACGATGATACAATCATCACACCAGTTGAGACTGAATACTCCCCAGAGGCCAAC
This sequence comes from Scutellaria galericulata, assembly GCA_946896805.1. Lineage (NCBI taxonomy): Eukaryota > Viridiplantae > Streptophyta > Magnoliopsida > Lamiales > Lamiaceae > Scutellaria > Scutellaria galericulata. Next base: position 19,155,726 of record OX335790.1, read on the forward strand.
GGAAGATATGGTTTGTTTACCTAACATAGAACTGGTATCAGAATTTTTAATTAAAAGCAGAACATAATTCAACAGACAAGGACCTAAAGAACAATTTATTAATATCATTCAAATATTGTGTCATGAAAGAAGTATGTCCAACCAAAATAACATATAGGGCCCAATCATCAACATAATATTTGGAACCTAACCTTGTCGATTTCTATATCAGAAATTTGATTTAAACCAACAATGTATATATTCATCAACAGGGCAGCAGCAATGGCCTGCAAAAAACAGCATTGTACATCATCAATCAATTCGCTACGTCAATATATTAACAGACGAACAACTATACCACACCTCTAGCACCCCTGTGAAAAATAATGGAGAAAAGTCTGATAGCTTCTCAACTGCCAGGAGAGAAACTGAGATTATGCTCAATGCCTGCTCACAATAACAAACTGCATATATTAGCACAAACTATCGAAAGATGTCAAGTTTGTGGAGAAACAAATAACAAGAACTCTGAACCTAACTGTTCCTATAACTGTATGAGGCCGCGAAAACCTGTAGAAAGCATCGACCGCCTGTTGCACTGAACTCCAAGGGCTTTTAGAAGGCTCAGATTCAAGAGAATGCTCAGAAGCTTTCACTTTATACTTCAAATCATGCCCCGGATTCAAAGTAATTCTTCTTCGACCAATACTTTTGCCATGTTGGTGAATCGAATTCACCCTCTTTGCCCGTAATAGCATGGGAATGGCATAGAGTCTTTCTACATTGCAAAAAGCTTTGCATTTCAAAGCATTCCCTCCTACATGGGAACCAATTTAATTCCACACAATAAATTATACTTCCAAAAAAAAAATTTAAAAATCTATTTCGCGCATTTATCAAATGGGGAGGACTAAAAGCACCTACCTCATTTCTAAGAGTACCAACCTTTTTTTTTTTTTTTTTTAATTTTTAAATTCCAATTTTACCCTTAGGGTTGTTGAACCAGTTCCGTTCGGTCAAGATGGCCGAACGAGCTTCAAGTTGACCGAACACTCTTCTATGTATTCGGCCACTTCGGCCGAACGAAATTGACGACGGGTGACGATAGGCGCGGTGTGCGCGCACGACGGGTGACGGGTTGCGTTTTTTTTTTAGTTAAATCTTTTAATTTTTTTAAGATTGTAATGCCAACATAATGACGAACATTACACAAATTTATTAAATGTGTGAAAATCGTAGCAAAATACTTAAAAAAAATTATTTAACCGGATCAGTTTCGTTCGGCCGAGGTGGTTATGTGTTCGGCCACCTCGACCGAACACTTTGAAGCCAGTTCGGCCACCACGGCCGAACACCTTGAAGCCCGTTCGGCCATCTTGACCGAACGGAACTAGTTCAACAACCATAAGGGTAAAATTGGAAAAAAAAAAAGAAAAGAAAGTGGTGTTCTTAGAAATATGGTAGGTGTTTTTGTCTTTCCCTTATCAAATTTATAAAAAAAAAATGTAATTGAGGACTTAAGCAGTTATAATTAAAACAAAATAAATTAGAAAATTCTGGGGAAAACAAAAGAAGCCCATACGCAATTACAGATAAATACATCAAAATCAACAATTAAAGAACAAATCCACAATTGAAATTGAAATTTCTGATAATTACAATACGCCAAACACAGCCCATCCTCCCACGCCACCTTCCGCCGCTGCCAAAAGCAAAAATACTAAACAATGTTAAAATCGGAAGAAATGCATTTACCAGTGGGAAGTGAGCATAACTCAGCCGTGAATGAAGCTGAAAGCGGCGACGAAGGTTTCTGAAAAGATCCGATTAGCATAGACTCCATTTTTTTCCTAGACTCGGCGCAAGTGAAGGATTTGTCGAACGTCTGAATGGAAATATCTCTGAAACAGGAGAGAGAAGATGGATGAGAGAGAAGGAGTCAAATGAATTGCATGTTGAACACATGGGAGTGAGAACTATTTAACATCTCTGAATTATCAGATGCCAGAGAGAGATTCGCCACTGCTGACTGAAGGTACTTCTTTTATAGCCAAGTGTACTTGTGGGAATATCAATTTTTGTTTCTTTTTTAAGGTATTTGAAAGAGGGAATATTTTCCTGCGACAAAAAATTTTAAATAGGCCGACACTAAACGCACCCACCTTTTCTAATCCCACCCCAATTCGTACACTTTTTAATTAAAAAAATTTTAAAAATAAATGATACCAATTTTATTCTTAGATTTTATTTTACTAGTTTCATTTGGTTATTATGGTCGAACATACTTCTCCGTGTTCGATCAAGATGGCCAAATACTCAAAAACTGCTCGAGTTCGATCATTTTTGTTTACGTTTTTTCCTACGATTTTCACACATTTAACAAATCCGTGAAATGTTCGTCATTATGTTGACATTACATTCTTAAAAAAATTAAAAGATTTAACATAAAAAAACGTAAAAAAAAAAAAGCATGTTCGGCCATGGTGGCCGAACGCTCTCCTGCGGGTTCGGCCAACCAGGGCCGAACAGGAATGGTAGGATTTGATCGATTTTTTTGTGTTCTTTCATTCAATTTTTATACGATTTTCATACATTTGACTAATTCGTGAGATGTCCATCATCAATTTTGTATTCAATTCTTAAAAAAAAAAAAATTAGAAAAACAACATCAAATAATCAAAAAAAAAATGAAAAAAAAAAAAAAAGTAGCTAAAGAGGGGAGGGGGTTTCAAAACAAAGATGAAGGGTAATAAAGGATTTTTTTTATTTTTTTATTTTTTTAATTAAAAAATATTCAAAATGTGGTGGGCTTAAAAATTGATGGGTGACTTTAGTTCCTTCCTTTTAAATAAGTCATTTTATAATTTTTCAAAAAAATAAAATTAAATAAACCACTTTTTTATAATAATAATAATAATAATATATTGGGTGGGACTAAATATACCCAATTTATACAAATTTCAACTGAAAAATAAAAATTGTCAAACATATTTTACATTTTAGGAAATAAGATAAAGACTTTGAAACCTTTCCCTCTCTCTTTTCCCCCTCAATGTCTCTCTTTTTCATCTCTCTTACTTTTTTCATGTTATTTTTCTGAGTTTATTGAGGAATTAAATTTCAACATAATAACGAACATTTCACGAATAAATTAAATGTATAAAAACCATACAAAAAACATAAAAATTCATATGAGATAGTCTCACGAATATATTCCGTTAGACAGAGCTCATTACCACCAACCAAATCAATTTTCACAATCTCATGTGATTGTGGGTTGTGGATTGTGTGAATCAACCCATCTCAAGGAATAAAATCTGTGAGACGGTCTTACAAGAATCCTACTCTACGAAAAAATACAAAAAAATAATATATATCGATCAAATCCAACTAATTCCATCCGAACTTGGTTGGCCTAAAAGCATGTTCTACAATATTAGACATTGTAAAACTCATCTATATATGTGTATATGTATGTATATATGTGTGTGTTTGTGTGGAGGGCGGGAGCCGCGGGACTACACATACCAGTGATACCACTCATTACTTAACACACTCATTTTAAAATATTTAATATTATTAAATTACTAAACATTATATATACAGCCCTACCCTACATATCACTTATGTCACTTCATTATTAAATCCATTTGCATTATTGTTTTTCTTTGAAAGCTATGCAAAGCTGTTCTTCTTTGAAGAGTCGGAGAAGCGAGACACCGTCACATTCAACTCGTGACTGTTTTCAATTTGAAGCATTATATATATATATATATATATATATATATATATATATATATATCATGAAATAAAATAAAAATTGAAACTATTCAAATTACACTCATTTTCCTAATATATATTGTTGACGTCAGATTTTGTAAAGTACAAAATCATAGCCACACCAAAAATATCGATCCGGCTCAAATAAATCGAACCGAATAAAGAGTATGAAAATCGAATAAAATAAGAAAACATTGCGTTCGGTGTCTACTCGGTCTACTCGGGCAAATTTGTTCGGCTTGTTCTGACCGGTCAGTTTTGGCCAGACATAACGTTTTTTATATAAGAATTGAGAGAAAATCTCGAATTGCTTGAATACAATGATTTCTGAACCCCCAGTAATGAAGTTTAGAGCCCTATTTATAGGCTAAATATAAGATACGAAACTTGGTGATTAAGACTAAAATCTCCGGTTTTTAGGGTCTAGATAAGGAAGAATCGAATTAAAATATATTTAAATCAGATATGATTCGATCTTGATTTGTTTCCTTCTTTGAAGACTCTTTCTTGAAATAAACTACCTCTTTTCTGCTCTCATTATGAAGATTAGTTTATGGCCTTTTATTTGTATCTCTAGAAATGTCTTGAGTAATGACACATCTAGACCATATCAACTACAGTATTCGAACTAAGATCAATCGCAAGCCGAACCTAGCAGTTAGATGGACATGACCACGGACTCGCCTGGTCGGGTCGGCGGATCGGGTCGGCCAATCTCTGGGCGTCGACTCGGGTCGGTCTTCGCTTCGACCGGTTCTGGCCTTCTCTCGGGTTGATCTGGTTTCCACTTGGGTTGACCCTTAGGTCAGGTCGGTTTAGTGGAGGCCCAACATATATATATATATATATATATATATATATATATATATATTCAAAAAAATACAGCTTCTGTATTCTATGTTAATAGAAGGGGAAATGATCAAATAACCAACTCAGTCATGTTTACTTCTAGGTACATATATCTTATTTAAGTTTTTTTCGATACAAAAATATCACTAATGTTTACCTCTAAATACATATAACTCAATTAAGGTTTATTTGAGTATAATAACATCATTAATGTAATAAAATTAAAATATTTATGCCTCATATAGCACTTTAAATTCTTTGTTCATTTTTATTTTTTTGATCTCATATGTTTAGTAAATTTAAATCATATCAAGCAAATTTAAAATTATTTCTTAATTATTAAGAGGAATAGAGGATTCGGTGGTTTTCACCAACTGTTTGGATCATATTCTTTCAAAGGTTCCTATGTGGTAAACCCTTTTAGGTTCTACCTTAGGAATAGACCATTTATTTAATAGATCTAAATTCTAAGGAATATCATATTCCTCTATCATACTGTTTTTAACAGTATCCTTAACCTTAAAGGGATTCATACGTGAATCAAGAATATGTGTTAAATCAAGATTACTTTCTTTAAACATGGCTTTGATACCATTTCAAACCCAGGATGCATAAAAATTAAAGACGTAAGGACGATTTTACAAGACATTTACAGCATGATTGGTATGATGGAATGAGGTGAGAATGGAATCATCATTCTCACCTTCATTCATTTTCCTTTGATTGGTATGTTTTATAAGTAGGAATGATGATTCCCATGGGAATTGTTATTACCATGGATGAGAGAATGACCATTCCTTCCTACCCCCATGGTATTATGTATTCCCGATTTCAAGAAAATGAACATTTTTAATTAATCTTGATAATTATCATTATTTATTTTATATTTTCACAAATTAACTTTATAAAATTAAATTATTGTATAAAATTGTGTAAATAATATAAAATTATTTATTAAAAATATAAAATATTAATTGATAGTTTAAAATTAATAAAATATAAAAATATAAAAAATAGCAAAAAAATTTAAATACATAAATAGTATAAAAATAATTAACAAATATAACAATCTTAAAAATATAATAAAATAATATTAATATAATTTTAATAATATATATATATATATGTAAATACATATAAATAAGATAAATGAATATTAGTATAGATAATAGGCTATTTAAAAAAATTGTAAAAAAATTGTAACTAAAATATATTTTTAGATAATATAAAATAAGATATTATAATTTTAATAATATAAAATCATATAGAATAATTAATAAAAAATGATAAATATATTATTATTATTATTATTTAACTACATTAAGAATATGTAAATAAAACAAAAATAGTCAATCAATAATATAATTAAAAAATAAAAAATATAAATATAATATACCTTAATATTTGTACAATGATTAATTTTATGTAAAAAGAATTATTTGTAAATTTAAATATGCCAAATATTTTAAATTTGAGTGATATATTGAATATGAATATTAAATAAAACTACAATGGAAGATAATTTGGTCAAATAAAGATTTATTTAATATTTTTACATTTTATTTATAGTTATCAATTATGAAATATAATCATAATGATTATTTCATTCATTTCATATTCCTTTGTGATACCAATCACAAGAATCAGTATTTTATATCATTCTTTTCCCATCATGATTCCATTCTTAAATTCATTCCATTCCCACTTAATTTCATTCCATCATACCAATCATGCCGTTATACTCTTAGTATTTTACTGAGACATAAAAAACCTTAATGACTTTAGATTCCCCTTCAACGCACAAATGCCTCAACGCCTTTCTAGCAAAACGGCAAAAGGATGAACATTAGAAATTTATAATCATCTCGGTCATAAAACTCAAACCTAAGTGTCTTAACCTTTCATTAATTTTTATGCTTCATTTCTTTATAATATAATAAGACATGTTCAAACTCAATAGCTATGATCTAACACATATTGATCTAGCCTACTATTGTAGGCTTGTAAGATATAAAATAAAAATAAAAATACAAAATTTAAATACTTACTTGCTTAAGAGATCACCAAGAACAATATTTGTGTTAAACATACAGAAAAAGGGTTTTTATAATGGAGGGTTGAGAGTGTGGAGGGAGAAAAGAGAGGCGAGTCTTTACTTGAACGTGCCTCTAAAATGAAAGATCAACCCTATAAATAGGGGAAGAAAACTAACTATTACAGATTGCTTTTTAAAAGCAAATAATAAAGATGTTTTACAACTTTTGGACTTATTGTTCACTATCTATTACATAATTCTTCTTTTGCCTCAAAGGTCAAAAGTGATTTGTCATCTTGTCTGCCATCATTTTAAAAATACCACTTAGCTTCCATTTTGCAGCCAGAAGAGAACTTTGAGCTATATATGAGATACTTCAATGTTTTTTGAAGTTTGAATAGTTCAATCCTAATTGTATCATTTCGATTTGGAACATAATTTGGATTTTCTCTTAAAAGCAGATCCTTGCATTCCTTAATCCTTTCTTGAATAATTTCAATTTTTTTCTTGATAGTGAAAACCCTATTATTGCTTCCTCTTCCTTCTTTTATGATAGGATTAAAATATGGATTCCATAATGAAGATGAATTATTAACTTCCATATAATAAATTATCATACTTAATCCTTGAATTTCTCTATTAGAGATTCCTTCAAAATGTCAAATGAAATACTAAGATCTGGATAGTCATCCTCTAGATCCTGAGTATCTTGGTTTGAGAATATATTCTCTATTTTTTTTTTGTTGCTAAAACCAAAAATCATTGATGTGTCAGATTTTGAACCTGAATTTTCAAGATTTTTGAAGAGATCATTCTTCATTTCTTCGATATATATTTCAATCATTTTTTTTTTAAGTGTCAGAATATTTTTGGGAAATTCTTTTAAAAGAACTAATAGAATCCTCTTCTTCTTTGTTTTTATCATATTTTTGTAGCTTATAAAGTTTTATCTTTTCATTAAGATCATCTATTGTACATTGAGAATATAATTCTCCAGTATTTGGATCAATTCTGGACATTTTGTCCCACATTTTGGTATAACCAATTCTCTAAAGGCAAGGAGTACCATTTTCAGTATAATCGAATTCTGGTGTCCATTTTCAGATCCAGTGAATGCTTGATTTCATGAAAAATTAACAAAGGGTTTGTCCCTTAATAGAGTTTTTCTGGATAGAATGAGACACAAGTGTCCATTCTTCCATAAGATCTCTAAAATTGTCTAGTAGAATATCTACCATGGTGTCAAACATCTTCCACCAATCAAAAAATAAGTTATTAATTGTATGATGGGAACAATTTCCGTATATTTTTTTAAGCCAAGTATGTTTGCTCTTCTTGTTTTCAAAGAAAAGGTTTTATAAAAACATTCTACATAATCCCAACAATTAAATTTGAAACTATGTTTTTGAGTAGGATGTAAAGCTTCATTCTCAATAAGTGGAGATATTCCCCATTCCTCAAGAGATATAATCTTATTGATTGTAAATTTTGAGTAAGCATACTCATTCTGTTAGGTATTTCCAGAAGTAAAATGCTCAATATCAACACTTTCTAGTGCTATAAGTACTTGTTCATAGAACTCCCTTGGTTTATAGGATCTATTTGTAAAGGTTGCACTTGGAATACATCTTTACATATTAGTCAATGGATTATTTTTCAACTGGATATCCCTTTCTAGAATTAGATCTCTATGATCATTTCTCTTAAAGAGTATATTACTCTTTTCTTCTGTTGCAATATTTGCATAAGAAGTTCCAGAAGATTCAGGAGTATCATCATTTTCTTGTATTTTCTTGTTAAGAAAATCCTGAAAATCTCCATATAATGGATGATTTTTATCATGAATGTTACCCGATGAAATCCCAGAAATATTCTGGGCGATTAACTTTTGGTTGCCCTGTTGAGCAATGATGTGGGGTTCTTTCCCTTCCTCTTCTCCTATTAGGTAAATAGGATCATCTGCCTGATTTACTCATGTCTGAAATCATAAATGAATTCTCTTGTTAAATAATCAGATAAATTATTGTCTTCTTTATTTATAAACAATTTCGAATCAAAAGGGGCTAAATATGTCTACCATCTAGCAAACATTTGTTTAGAAACATCATGCTTAAAATCTTTTTTAAAGATTCCTTTTATTGTTGGCAATCGATTTTTATAATAAACTTTTGATTATATAAATCATCTTGAAATTTTATCACACATTTGACTATAGTTAGAATTTCTTTAGCCACAGTTGCATAATTCTTCTATGCAGTATTCCATTTTCCTGAGTAAAATCTAAGAATAATTTTTTGTTTGTCTTTTGGATTTATTTATTTGAAGCATCTGTTTCAATTATTTGTTCCTATTGAGGATTAGCTGCCTCATATAGACACTTTAAATTCTTTGTTCATTTTTATTTTTTTGATCTCATATTTCTTCAATTTTTTAGAACAAAATATTATTTCATGAAAACATATTCGATTGATCTCATATTCGATTATATATATATATATATATATATATATATATGTAAATATATATTATTATTATTTGCATTTCATTTTTGAAGACTAAAACACAACTATGTTAGTTTATTTGAAATAATAATTTCACTATGATATTGGAGATACTATTTTAAAATTTAAATAAAACTTAAATATCTATATTTATATTTATATATGAAAAAAATTGTTCTAAAAAATCAAAAACTCTCGGCGTAGTTTCCATTCATACAAAAAGGATTTGATCCGGTAAGCGACGAAGTGAGAAATCTGCTCTTACGTTAACTCAATATTTCGAAAAAAAAGATGTAAAGAGAAAATTAAGTGTTCCTATGAAGTATTTTACAAAATTACTAGTTTTATAGTATTAAAAAAAAACCTTAAATAGATTATATATTGCTAAAGACAAACATTAATAATGCTAATATATCTATAAAAAAAAAACTGAATGATTTACACTATTCCACCATCGTGAAAAAAGAAAGAAATTGTATCATACTCATGTAAGTATTATCATAAGTTCATAACCCACATTGATATTTGACAAATACCATATTTAAAAAAAATAAACATCAACCATTAATTTTATGCAGATAATGATAATGCCCATATAGACAAAGTAGAATTAGCCGAGCAAAGAAAGCAAGCTGCTCGCCAATTTAAAAGTTGTAGAAAGCATTAAGAAGGGATACAATGAGGATAAAACAATAATAACTTTAAGTTTTAAAATATTACATTTTTATTATTTTATTATTTTCCTAGAATTATACGTTTTATTATGTCAATGCATTCATGTATTGTATACATAAATATAACAAATTATAAATTAAATTAGATTAATAAAATAAACTATAAAATCGAAACACATAATTTTCCCCAAGTAAATTTTACAACTAGAATAATCCTTATTTTCAATTATTAAATCTTCCGATTTTCAAGATTCCAGATTCCAAAATTTAAAGGCGACACTAAAATAAGTAAGAATACAACCATAATTAAGTCTCAAGGGTCTACATACATTAACAAAGTCAAGAAATGCATGTGCAACTAAATATGTCACACTCAATTCAAAAAGAAACAAGATTTGCAACTTGGATCAATTGCTCTAATTTAATGCTCAGTGTCAATAAGAAGTGGCAAAAAGTTGTGGATGGGAAAATTAGGAATAATGCTTTCAATTTCAAACTGTGATAAAGTAGTGCAAAAATCCAAAATTGTGTCATTGTAACGTAATTAAATTGTCATCTCAAGCAATTTGATCACATACAGTTTCAGTGTTTGATATGCAATTGACACTTTGTACCAAGATATGTCAATTTCAAAAGGCAAGATTATATTTATTTGGGAAATTTGGATGCATGAATGACATCTTGACATCTATATATTATTTACAAAAATAATTACTTAGTAATTTTTATTCAAAGTCTATTAATATTATCAAGAAAACGCTAGATATATTAATACTATTTCAACCTTTAAATGTTCTTTACTTTAAACTTGACTATCAAATCTTCTATATAGTGCTAAAAGGAGCAATTCATATATGGAATTAGACAAAGACATGCTAATTAGCAAAGAGCAAATCATTTCTTAAAATAGCTAAATCAAATTAATACCAAAAGAGCACGATCATTAAATTTTATAGTCAGACCTGACTAATCAAATTTATGGAACATTTCGTTGCTCCAAGAAAGTTTATGCTGTACAACTGTTTTGGGAAAAAACTCCAAATAAACTCAAGAATTTATAAATAAAAATGCATGGATAAATAAAAAAGTTGGACATAAGTATACATTTTTCTAAATAGAAAAAACAAAAGAGAGGTTCTCCCATTTCAACATCTTCTTTTTTTACAAAATTTTTTATGCATCTGGTGCACGGACCCTAAATTTGTGCACTCGAATAGATCCGGCCCACCATGCGCGGCCACGCGCCCATACGCGTCACTAGATCACGAACAAAATTTGCTCCAACATATTTCCAGGTGTCAGATCTTTATATTATGTTAATTATACATTTTAGTAGTGTTAATCATACCTTTTAGTTATGTTAGTCATACATTTTGTAAGGTTAGTTGTACCTTAACACTTTTTTTAGATAGACATATTAACCTTTCGTACCTTTTAGTTATAACGGTCATACATTTTAGTTATGTTAGATATATATTTTAGTTATGTTAGTTGTACATTTATATATTACATAAATGTATGACTATGTTGATATAAAGATATAAGTAATATCACATAAATGTAAACATATACAAACTGTCACGAAATTAGGGTTTTTTTAGAGTTAAAAATATTAAATAAAGATATGATATTTGAACATAAAGGTATGATTAATATAACATAAATGTATGACTAACATAACATAAAGGTCAGGGCTTAAAAAAAAAAAGTAAAAATGCACGGATCCGAATCAACCCGCGTTCGGACCCGCCCCGAGTGTATGTTTGAATCAGGTGCACAAAAGTGTTACTCATGATATAAAATATAAATAATAGATAATATGAATGATTCTCTAACACATAAATAAGAGTTTATTACTCGCGAAATAAAGTCTTGATGAGGTTTCAAATAATGCAACTTCTTTTTTGGTGATAAATAAATTATATAGATAATAAGCTACATATACATTCTCTATTTCCTTTTCTTTAAACTTTTTTTAAATAATGTATATTTTGTTTAGATTATCATGCTATTTTTTAATAGCTTTTTTCAAATATTTATTCATTTATAGTTATTGTCAATTCTCATTTTCGGTTTCAGAAAAAAACATCGTCATCGTCATCCCAAGAATATCCAAAAAAAAAAAAAATTAGGAAACTCCAAACATAGTATACATAGCCAACACGTTCCAACATTTCAAGCACCCAAACAAGTTTTCCAAATTCCAACTATGGCTTATCCCATCCGCAAAATAACTTGCATTGCTTTAAATAAATTGATGTTTTTCCGTGTTTAATGCATAATATATTAAGAATTAATGATATCTGTAGTTAGGTTGAAGTTAAAGAAGTGACTTTGAAAGGAAGTGAATCTTCTTGAGCCACTCACACTAATGCCAACCAAGAAAATACAATATAGGATTCAACATCAAAATGTAACAGATGACCAGTTCGTTGAAGATAGACCAAGAAGAGAGAGAGAGAGAGAGAGAGAGAGAGAGAGAGAGAGAGAGATCTTGATTCTATCCACAGCCCTTTTCATTATTTTGGAATGAAAATATTGGAGAAGATAAGAATTGAGATGTCAACTGAGAGTTGTAGCTTGGGGACCTCTAATCCAAACCAAACACAACACTATAACAAGTGTGCCTATTATTAACAAATGAAGGGAAAATGCATCTTTTGACTTATACTTCGTTATTTTGTTTTTGCTACCTTGTACTATTATACCATCACACTCTATGCATAATGCTAACAGATGAAAGAAAATACAAAATTTGAATCTGCAACTTTATTTTCAGTATCTGTGAGAAATCCCAACACATTAGATTTTTATGGACTTGAGGAAGAAATGAACAATTGAAAATTCTTCTAACTGATACTTATTCAACATAACAAGGAAAAAAACCAAGAAAACTGTAAATCATACACACAGCAGGACACCTTTTTTTTCTTTTTTTTCTCTCTATTTGTTTAGTTGTGTCTCTCCCTAGTTTCAAATTACAGAACCTGAAGCACAACATCACAAACACCATGTAACTAAACTATATATGTGACAACCCTACAATTCTACAAAGTCTAGCAGGCCTAAAAAGAGCTCAAGTGTTTCCATGGGAGTTGCAAGAAATAAATATAAAGTATGTTTCTGGTTGGACCTACCGGCTGTTACAGCGTTTGGATCTGCATGGTCTCCATATAATTTCTTGAAAATCCAGAAAGAATGGTTATGAGCACAGTTTCGCGATTTTGGGTTATGATTATATGACAGAGCTTGCTAATGCCAGTTCATGAATCTCACTCAGCATCCACTCTTCCCCGGTTTGACCTCCAAGAACTATAGCTCTCGTCCCTCCAACAACACACGTGCTGTGTCCCCATGCAAATCTAGGAGGCCGACCAGGTACATTTAAGATCCTCCATGTTGGCTTCTCCTCGGTGGGGTCGAGTATGTAGAGCTGGGAAGCAGAGTGAAGGCCAGCCACCGAGCCACCAAAAACAAGGATTCTACCACCAGGGAGACTTACAGCCACATGATCAAGTCGGGGAGGAGGTGCTATGCCACCAGGATTTCCGGCACCAGGCATCCCACTGCCAGTAACACATCTCCAACATGGTTCGTCCTCACTCAAATCCATGGTGAAAACATCACTAGATCGGAACCGCAGAGGACCACTCTTGGCGAGACCTCCGAACATCAAGATTTTCCTTCCTCCGTAAACAGATAATGTGTGGCCCAAACGTGAAGGAGGAGTCCATGCTGCTGGTATCTCTCGCCACATGGGCTTCTCCATTGAGAGATCGAGCAGGAAGGTATCACTCAAAAGCACTCCAGAATCTGCACAACCACCAGAAACTATCAGCTTAGTCCCATCAAGGGTGCAGGAGCTATGCCATGATCTAGGAAGTGGTGGAGCCAAGCTGGAGATTTCACGCCAAGTAGGATGTTTGGCATCCAAGTCCAACAAAAAGACATCATTAAGTAAGCCTTGTCTTCCACAACCCCCAAACAGAACAAGATTAGAACCATTCACACAAGAAAGTGTGTGACCCCATCTTCCAGGAGGTGGAGAGCTTACTTTGACATGTTGCCACTGTGGACTAGTGGAATTCAGGTCCAATACGAAGGTATCATTCATGGGTTGCATGTTCACACCCTCCCCACCAAAAAGCACCACACGATTCCCAACAGCACATGCACTGAAGTTGCAACGGGAGGGTTCAACTGCACCGCCAACTATTAATTTTCTCCAGGCTGCTGCTTCAAGAGTTGTAAGTTCTCTTGCCAACCTACCCCATCCTAATCTTTTAGCACCAGGCACAGTCTCTAGTACCCTAGTAGTTTCGCTACTCCATGCATTTTGACAGACCATTCTCCAAAGATCTTCATTCTTGGTTATCTCATAAAGCTGTCGACAAACAGAACCAACAGATGCAATATCTCTTGGTGTCAAACGTGAAAGAATCTTGAGAGCAAGTACTTCCTCACTTATTTGCATAATTCCACATACCCCACGATTGGCACTCCGGATGTCTTCCGAAACAACTCCAATAGGAGAAATGTTAAATCTTAGTCTCTCAGATGCTCTGACAGATTCCTTGGCTGAAGATCCAGGAAGAGGACCCAGATCAAGAGTTGCTTCTGTAAAAACTTGAATGCCAATGATATGTGTTATAGTCTCATCATCACCATATATTGGGGTTGTCCGCAACCTATTCATCAGAGGGGACCCATCTTTCCTAAAATTTAACAATTCCCCTTGAAACTCAACCCCTTCTTCAAGGCATCTTCTTATTTCAGCAACTACAGTGGGGTTCACAAGGGGATGCCTTCTCTTGGCAAATGGGCCTCTGCATTGCAAGAAACGGCTGCAGCAATCCAAAGCAATCATAACATGAGTAGGCTGTCAAATACATCACCAACATAAAGTATAGCCAATCCCCTTGGTAGCTCCAATGATGTTATACCTCAAAATAAGTTTTATCAAATAGTTATGAGACTATCAATTACAAATACCAAAACCCTTGACATGTATAAGATTCCCATCAATAAAATGTAGTAGAGACGTGAAACGTGTGGTTTATCTAATCTCAAGTAAAGCTGAATTCCACTAAATGATAAAAATCACCATGAACAGAGAAGCTGCCAATGTTCTTTAATCTTTACAGAGCTTCTATTATTATATTATTCATGCTCTTAACTACATCAAATACGTGTGCATCAATAGGTGAAAGTTCTGCAGCATAAGCTAATTGTTTGCCACTTTGTGGTAGTTGAGTCAGATAAATTATCAATGTAATAACTGATAATTCAGTTATCGCACCCGCATATATGTAAAATGAGAATATTTCTACGTTGATTGATACCATTATTTTTTAAACATCTTCACCTTCCAATGCAATGTACAAAGAAAAACTAATGTCAATAGATACAGAATATTGAGCAGAACAAAAACTTAGGATAGTCATCGTCAGAGTCAAGACATCATTATTTACACCAATAACTACCGTGTCTCAATACTCATCCAGAACTAATCTGAGTTTTTAGAAATATATCATCTTCAAGTAGCAAACCTATATTGACAATATATGCTAGTTGCTACATTTGGAAGTGTTGATAGAGAAAGAGATTAATGAGTCCTTAAGAGCAGCGTGAACATGATGTATTCAAGAAGTACACTAACTGAATCTCATGATGAATCAACTGGTCCAAAAGTTTGTTCAATAATAAGGCATAAAAATCATCTGTTTTAAAGTAACTCAACACTTATCATGCCTTCCCTTAATCAAGGAACTGTAATAATAAAAGTTATGTTTATCTCAAACATACTTTGAAATTGAAACAGTAAAACCATCAGTATTGCCAGATATAAAGTCATTTTAACATATTGTTGTGCCATGACATCACCTTAATCTTGAAGAAGAAAGTTACATAAGACACTATATTTTACTTACCTAAGCCAAAGGAAACTTGCAAATAGTATACACAACACCTACACTCAACAGCTCAACTTAAATCTAGTTTCACAATCCTTCTTTAATAAGACTCTCTGGAAATTTACCAAAAAAAACAATTGAAGAAACAAGGAATCCCATATCCGTCCCTTCAAGAGAGTAGTCAATGATTCCCCAATCTCCTATACTTTTCCTGAATTTCTAGTTATGTCTGCGCTACTATCCTCTTGTCCCACAAATTAATATTTTCAAGATTTCTATTATCTTACAGTTTCAATATAAAAAATAAGCAGACCTTTTACTGCACACAATAAATGCTCATATAATTAGCTAAGATACCAGTAAAATAATGTAAGGTAGACAATAAATTTATTGTGCTCTTCTCATTTCCTGAACAAAATTAACTAAGAGCAAGAGTATTCCCCAATATTCTAATATAAATCTCCACATAAATACCAAGACCTACCGGTTTTCCAAATTAATCCCATGGATAGAAACTATTCACGCCAATGTAGCAGTTCCCTATCACCACTTCTCTCAACCCTCTGAAACTACATACTGAGCACACACATATGGCACTATGCATACATGAGGAGCTTCTACAATTTATTAAAGTTAAACTTAGGTATGAAATGTTTACGAAATGGGTCTTTAATGTACAAACTAGAAAATAATTTAAATTAGGAAGAATCAAACAATAGTGCCCCAAAATACTAATTTCAGGATAATACCAATCAAATTAATCAAAATGACTTGGGCAAAAATCCAAACCTGAAAAGTGGTAATAATACAAGTGTGTTAAGAGTTGAGATGTCTTAGACTGTGAAGCAAAGATCATTTTTTCTATCCTTCTAACTGGAATAACCACAATTATCAAAAGGATGACAATGCTTAGGTGAAACATCAACCTGAGTGCAACACAGAACTCAAATTATATCAATTCCACTTATTTTCTTCGGTTATTACATATTTTCAATATCTCAACAAGAACGTCCTCATATTTTCATTATCCCAGCAAGAACAAGATAAGGACAAAAAATATACTTGCTCTGGTAGACACATTATTTTCCATCTCAGATGGCATGGCTTACTCATGCCAAAAGGTGCCAGTGCCCAAAACCAATCCTCATTAATTACACATATCAAAACACACAGGAATTTAAGTAAGAGAAATATCGGTTATTCACATCCATAAAAGCTCCTTCAAGAACAATTTTTTTTACCACAAAAAGGCACTTATCCATACATCAAATGAGATAAACAAAATATATAAATAAAACAGAGAGAATTCAATAGAAACACCAACCAATTACGTCCAAGAACTTCCTCGGCCCGATACCCAGTAACCATCTCGAACACAGAATTGACGTAAATAATCGGATGGCCGGGCTCCAAAGCATCCGTAACAACGAATCCACAGGGCGCTGGTTGCAGAAGCGTGTCCACAGGGAACGGCAGCTGTCCTCCACCGGTCTTCCTCAACAAAAACCCTAACCCTTCCCCAATTTCCTCATCCTCTTCCTCCTCCGCGCTCAGATCAGACTCCGAGTTACTATCCCACTCCATCATACCTCGCCGTCACACAACGCCGCAATTCCTCATCCCATACCCAAAATTCGACGCAAAATCGAGCAGAAAACAGCAACAATTGGGATTCAAAATGGATTTTTAGGGTTGGGATTATCGGAAAAAATGAGTGGATGGTTTTTGGCAAAAAAATGGAGGGACCAATCCAGCAAAATTGTTCTCTTCACCACCTCCAGGGACAAAAAAAGGCAATCGAAAAAAATCTTTGGAAAGAAGTAATGCTACTTTTGGGGTTTTTTGCCAAATTGATAGAGAATGAAAAATGAAGATAACGCTTTTCTGACTTGGAACAAAATATCAGCATCTGTCTATTTAATTAGGGTTTGCATTTCCCTCATTTCCCTTTAATCTAGTACATACTGCATTAAATATGGTACCAAGTACTAACACACCTCTTTTCTTCCAGGCTCATACGGAAATTTGTGTTTTTTGGTTAATAGTCTTTACCAAGTCTTCTCTATTTAAGTAATCTCACCGTTTAAATGTATTTAAAAACATCAGTACTTTTTTTTTTTTTTTAATGACAGGCATTGTAGTATTTTGTTTTGTAAATATTGTTTAAACTTGGATTAATTACTCTAAACCCTCTAAGTTATTCAATATTTTAAATTTTACCTATCAAACTTTTTTTATGGTACACTATCCACAAAACTATGTAAATAATGAAATATTTTAAAATATAAAATTATTTTTTAAAGATTTTTATTTTTTTATTGAAATTAAAATTATAAAATAGTTTAAGAAATTTTAGTTTATTATACATATTAAATTGGAATTGTAATGATATTTAAAGATAATGTATTTGAGATAATAAAACTATAAAAATATTTTTTCAAGAAATTTATGTTTTAGTTATAAACGTTAAAATTATTTATAACTATTTCAAAAAATGTTTACTTGTTCCAAATTTTAGAATAAAATTTAGTAATTATCATGATTTTTTTTAATATTTGCAGTTTCAAATTTCGAATAAATTACAATTGTTAAAAAAAAAAAAATCTTTTATAATTTTAATTTAGTAATTCAAATAAAAATAACAATTTCCAACTCCAACTATCGAGCAAATTTGACTTGAAATTCTAAATAATTTAACAAATTTATGTTAATGACAACATAAAATGTTGTAGAGTATTCATTGTCAATTATTGTCCTTTTGTAAATTTTCTTCGTCCACTTTCATTCTCTCCAAAAAGATCTTTCAAATATTTCCTCCGTTACA
Source organism: Scutellaria galericulata (assembly GCA_946896805.1). Classification (NCBI taxonomy): domain Eukaryota; kingdom Viridiplantae; phylum Streptophyta; class Magnoliopsida; order Lamiales; family Lamiaceae; genus Scutellaria; species Scutellaria galericulata. The sequence continues at coordinate 19,174,280 of OX335790.1, forward strand.
ACTAAAGAATGTAAACTTCAATCTCATAAAACTAATCACTTGTTATGTTTTCCTTAGATTTATATGAATATATATGATGTTTAGTATCTCAATTATCACAAAAATAATATGATATCAACTGAAGTTAATACCAACATTTGAAAATAACACAACATTTGAGATTTGAGAACATGGAAATTAAATAGTAGCTATGTATTCTAGTGTTGCATCCAAATTTAAATATAACTGAAGAAAATAAAAAATTCATAAATTAGTAAAGAAATTTGAATAAAATATATCCGACTAAGTAATGTATCTTCCGCTAGACTAAGTCCATGACTACAGTTAAATATATATATATATATATCAGTTAAATACCTGAAATAGCCCTAAGACTATGTTTATTCATGACCAACCATACCCACAACCAACTAATAAATAATTCATTTATCTCTCCTCCACATACACATTCTACACTACAACCAAATCTCATATTTTTCATACTTTATCAATAACCACCCACAACCACAACCAACCTTTAATAAATTATTTCTTTTATAATTTAACAATTGTATCTATAATTAATTTTTATTATATTTTAAATATTTAAAAAATATATACAATTATTTAATATTAAAAATTCGTAATTATAATAAAAAAATTGGGAATACAGTTAAGATAAAGTACAACATCCAATAACAAAATTAAAATTACAAGAATTGAAATACAAAAAAAATAAATAAATCGAGCTACAAATACATGTATAAATTACAACAAAACAAAAGATGCAAATTACATATTTAATTAATAGTGCCGAATTTTTGTCATATATGTTCAATCAAAATTATATATCAATATTGGTATCTATTTATAGAGAATTTTATTTTATGAATTTTGGTGTATAATTTTTTTTTTTAAATGGATAAATCGAAATCTACAATTATCTAAATAAAATACACTCAAAGAATCATACGATAATACGTATCATCACAATTGATTAAAGATAATGTCATGACCATGGTCATGAAACAACCTTGGTCATGGATATTAATTACATTTTCCTTTTTTTTTCTTTTTTTTTTTTTGTTTCGCATCTTGCTACGCCCATGCCCATGCCCATGACCGGACCGATAAACATGGTCTAATATTCTCTTTCAATTACTGTCCCTTTATAAATACCTTTCTTCCACTTTTCCTTCCCTCTTTTCACACTCAAAACACACCCTCTCTCTCTCTCTCCAGTATAAAAGAAAGAAAAATCTTCTTCTAATCCACGCAAAGCACCTCTTTCACTCGTACTTTATGTCAAAAGAGAATCTAAGTGCGAGATTACAAATAATTTTTCTTCGATAAATTTGGATTGAATTACCTGAAAATGCCGATTAAGAGTGAATCGTCGACGCCGCCGCCGCGGATCGGCAAGATCGGGCCGTACACGGTGTTCGTTACGCCTCCGGCGACGCCCAATCCCAGCTCCACGCCGGAGTCTCCTCCTAAAACCGAACCAGTTCGGAAACCGGCTCCGCCGCCGGTCATGGCTCCTCCGGCTCAATTCTATAAGGAAAAGCCTTCCTCCTTTGCTTTCTTCTGGGATGCCTTCGCCAAGCTCCAAAACGGTACCGTATTAGTCTCTCTCTCTCTCTCTCTGGTCTTTTTTTAATCAGAAGTATTAATTTTTATTTAATTTTTCAGCACATTCGAATTTGGATGAGCAAATGGCGTATTGGTTTGGGTTGAATCAGTCAAAATATCAGTGGGCATTGGATGATTACTATGAAACCAACGAGAAGGTGAGTTTTGTTGCAATGGTTTAAGTAAATTCAATTGTTTTTTGCTGGGAAATTGTTGTGTTAATATTTGTGCATATTTGTGGTTTCATAAGCAGAAAGAGGCAAAACCACAGGCCAGACAAGGCAAAATACAGAATGCATGACATACTAAATCTTTCAAGCTTCATCATTACAACTTCCATGGAACTCTGAAGACTCTTTGCTAGTTGCTACCATGTTGAGTTTAAGTGTTTTCTACTAATTTTGATGTGGAATTCAATGTAATGCAATATGTAATTCTTGACGATGTAACAACCCCGTTTGTCCTAAGACAATATTCGTGAGTTGATATCCAACAAAGCCGAATGAAACAACAAGGAACTCAAAATAACAACATAACATTCATTGAAAGTCACTTTAATTCATGTCTATGAAATTGGACAAAGTCATACTCAAACATATACATCATCTTGTGTGTAGTTTATTTACAACTATAGAAAGACAGAAACAGAGAAGAGAATACATACATATATGTACATTATTTGAGTTTCCAAACATCTTTAGACTTGAGGTATATTGCCAAAGGAGAAACCTTTATACCCTTTCCAAGCATAATACGCGATCCGTGTATAGTAGAATCCAGGAATGAAAAGAATCCCACCCAGTATGGCGAAAAATAGCCCTGCATTTCAGCATCCAAATTTGAGAAAGCTGGAAATCGAACAATTGCTATACGAGTAAAAGTTTAACGATCATTCTAAAACACAGTCTACTACAGCAAATGCAGCGAGGCTGCGTTGCTCAACCAACAAGAAACAATGTGAGAAAACGATATTTGAGCAACAAACATCATATAGTGTAAGAGACATGAACATGGAAGCAAGTTCAACACTAGAAGACATAAATTTGCCAAATAACAGGAAAATATGATCACAATGCACTAGTAACCCTACCGATGTACACACCCTGCAGAAATAATTGGATGTAAATCATAAAGAGCGACACAGATTCTTCGTTGATTGTACATTATTGTTGTTGCAAATCAATCTCAAATACTATATCACCTAATTCAAGATCTAGAATGTCTAACCACTTCAATCCAAGTTTCATCGGGCTAACGTACGCCTTCACTAACCGATTTGCAGATTTGGAGCTGTATACCATTGGATTTCTCTCTCTAAAATCATCATCTATTGGGGAGTTTTCATTTTCTCAAATATCAAACAGAAAATTAATAGATGCTAGCTCCTTAGTTCAACTGCCATTTTTCCTAAGCAACAATCTTCTATCACTAATCAATTTCACAAAACATTAGTACGAATTAACATTTCATGAAACTCGTAATCAACTCATCATCATCCAGCAAAAGGGGGGAAAACACTAAAAAGGCTAAAAAATCAAGATTACCGCAAATTAAAGGGAAGAATAAAGAGGAAAATACCGTGGGCGCGGTCGCCGCCGACTTTGTTGACGGCCATGAGGATGCCGAGAAGGATAGCTAGGGCACCGAAGACGAAGAGAGCAACGGCGAGAGAGATCTCCTTGATTGGGGGTTTGCTGTTGACGGTGTACGAGGTTCCCATCACTATATCCTCGTCCCAGTCGTCCGATATCGAAAACGCGTGATCTACATACGCCATTTTTTTTTCCTCAACAGATTTTCCAGAGATTTTTTATTTGGAGCAGAAAGAAGACTCAGCAAGAATAGTACAAGGTTTGGACTCTGGAGTGGGATTTAAGATTTTGGTGTACCATTCTCTCTCTCTCTCTATATATATATATATATAATATTCTTTTTCAGTAAGTTTATTAGAATAATTTATATGAAAACTTTATTTTCTTTACCAACACGGTGTTTCATGAATCGTGACATCTTTCTAAAATAATTGTTTCAAATTCATTTCAAAGTAATAGTTGATACACAAAATAATTGAATTACCTAAAAGATTCAATTATTTTTTCTTTTCAAATTTGTTTGTTTTTTGTATTAGGTGCTCACTTATTATCTTCATTCTTATTGTTACGGGGGTTGAGGGCGTAGATATTATTGGCGGAGGAGAAGCACTAAATTGGGGTTCTAGGTCTATTTTTTAGTTCAAGATCCCTTTTATTAACTGGAATTAAAGAATGTATTGATCTATTTCGACCAAAACGGGAATGGATTATGGAAACCCTTCTTATTGGATGATCATGATACTTCCCTAAAATCGAAATTCTTGATCAATGAAGTTTTTATCCTCCCAGAGGCGATAATATGGTTGTTTTATACATGCAATATAGTTATTAAATATTTCCTTACTATCAATGTGTGAAATAATTAATATTAAACCGTGGATAAATATAAATTGAGGGAATAATAAGATCTGAAATGTCTATAATACAGAGAAAAAATGAATTGTTGTCCTCTCATTTTTCACCTTTAAAAAAGTATTTTTTTTGACTTACTTATAAGCATTGATTTTATTTTATTTTTCGTAAAATAAGCAATGGGTTTTTATGCATTTATACGCATTCATTTAAAAGTAAAAAAATTATTTGTTTTAGAACTAGGCTCTTATGCTGGGAGGCATAGACCCTTAAACCCCAAATCAAAATCTTACACAATAAAAATTCAAATAAGTCAACTATCTATATATATGAACACACACTTGATTTTACAATACGAAAGAGCAAAAATAAAAAGCAAGACTTAAGTGGGATTGAAAACCAAAACACATATTAGGACAAAGAAAAGTCATGTTCATTGTGTAGAGCAGAATGGAGTGAAAGCATACCGTTGGTATATTGCTTTCTCACCTTCTTATACTTTTCGAGCAGCATTTTGTAACTTTGTTCTACGTCCTCAAACTCTACTTCATTACAGAACTTAGACGTAACTTGTCCGAAAGCAGCTTCTGCTATATCCTTATTCCGAGTCAATAGATCAATAAGGCACCTGCTATGTGTTGATGAATTGCTCAAACTCTGTGATCTCTTCGTTTCTTCTTCTTCGAGGTACTTCATCCACCTTATGTGTTCGAGAGGATCTTCATTTTTCTGTAGAGCTGCTTCGACATGTGAAGCTGCATCTGAAAATCTTGACTCACTGGTGATCCTACTGATCAGGTAGTCAAAAGCTGTTCTCTGATCTTTATGAAGCCAATCTCTGGTGTCTGAAGACAGTGACGTGGCACCAACCAAGCAAGCCTTCCGGAATGCTGGATCAAGATTTCCAATCAACTTTATTGCAATGTGTAATAGCATGGAAGATACCGAATGTAGATTCCCTTGAACAGAATCCTCGGATTTGTACTGTAATGATTTCTGCTTTTTGTCCCAAATGTACACTGCCATTTGCATAAAACCTTCCCACCTGTATGGCATTATGGTTAGACCTGGTAATATAAACTAGTTTAAATTGGTAAGTGTGATATGATTATATTTAATGATGCATTAAATTAAAGGACTAACTCAAATGGAGGCTCAATTTCAATAGCCAGAGTCAAATGCAAGGAGAATCCAGTGGAGTTGTTTGCATCTTCATCATCATCTACAACGGCTCTTGCCTCGTGTGGGAATCCTCTTGGAATATATAAAACATCGCCTTCTTTCAGCATAATCTGAAGGCGCTCATGTTTCTCAAGACTTTCATCCTCCTTATCGTTGGAGCTATAAGTAGATTCGTATAAGCGAGGCAACTGGATATCTGGCCGAGGAAATATTGTCCATCTTTTCACACCAATAAGTTGGCATACAAAGACACAGTGGTCATCGCTGTGACGAGCCAAGCCTTGTGAATTAGATGGTGTCAAGTACATATTAACACCAGCTGAAGGCTGCCCAAACAGAGATGCCAACCCATCTGCAATAGTAGCAATAGTTTGATAGCGAAATTCCATACCACGTAGAGCAATTGAGTAACCCTCCTTAAATGCCTCTTCACATTTCAATAGATCGTTAATACTGAGAATATGAGGTCCCACAGAGACGGTAGAGTCCAACTGCTCCTGAAAATAGTGCAACTCTCTTCCTCCACACTCTGTTTTCACGACACGAATATCCTCACCGTAGATCACTGGGTAACCAAGATGATTCTTTATCTCCTCAATGACATAAAGAATATCTAGTTCATCTGATACAATTGCTGGACAAGAAGTGATGCATTTTAGTATGGATGGAAGAATATAAGGTATTGCCTCTTTCAAACCAAGATACTGAAGAAAGGGACTGAAAATACTCTCCTTCCTTAATGAAGCCTTTGATGCATTCCTTATAAGCATAGGAGATGTCTCCCAAACCTCAGATAAAAACGGTTTAATACCACCTTCACCCAAATCAAAAATATATTTCTTAATATGTCCATTATCTATGGATTCTTGGTGCTGTCTATAGTTAACTGATAGCCTGAAAATACTTTCGACCAAATTATTAGTTCTGATCTTACTTACACTGAACTCATTTCCCTCATCACATCTTGAAGAGCTACTATATAGCCTCTGCATATATGCTTGTCCCCATAGTCCTTTTAAAAGCACTAAAAACGATTCAGAAAGGTCTGTTGGTAAATGCAGTAGCTGCTCAATCGTACTGGAGTTGATAAGAGCAAAAGCTCCTTGAAGAAGTAAATTTGGAAACTTATCCTCCTCCAACCATGTTATGTCAGCAGTTGAAGATTTAGATTCCTGTATGAAGCATAGACTAATAGATGTTCAGTCAGAGGAAACGACATATTCAACAAAAACGGCCTCATGCAAGCATTCAATAGATAAAAACAATCCATCAAGCTAGCATGCACCACATAAATTCTGTCAACATCTTGAAGAGGCATTGTATCAACTATTAGTTTCCCCCCTAACAATCACATTGACAAGAATATGACAAAAAAAAATTCAAAAGGCAGATTTGTGCTTTTAGACCAAGAACTTCACCATCCCTAATAATCAAATATCAACTCCTGGATAACACAATCACTAGAAATTTTGCTCATTTGTAAAGCATGATTCCTGTCAAAATGAAATTGATGAAAGATGCTTACACAAGATGATCAATCGCATTGAACTCAAGCAGCCTCTGTCGTCCAATAGAAGCCGTGGATAAATCCAACACAGCATTGCAAGCAGCCATTGCAATTTCCTTTTCAGAGCTCCGTAACAGTGAAATTAAGCTCTTCACTGTTTCATATTCCATGGCAATCTGCTCATTCATTTCAAACGATGCTAGCGACACAGCACCTACAATCTTCGCACTTTTACACACAATTTCAGCACAACTGTTGTCACAAGAAAAGGACAAATCAATCCATAAGACAATCCACAGATTTTGAAAAACAAAAAAATACATTAGATTACAGAAAAATTAAGCTTATAATTACTCGAATTTAAGAAGCGACGGAAGCAAAGCGAGGACTGGGGGCAAGTGGAAATGGGGAAGAAATATATATATTTTGCTCAAGCATTTCTTGATTAGGGCTTTTCTATCACGAGATTTCGAACAAAGTGCTGCTAAAAGGAAAGGGAAAACAGTTTTCCGATGCAGTGTGTTTCTCTTCTTCATCGTGATTCTTCTTCGTCTTCTCTTCATCTTCTATAGCTGCTGCTATCTTCCATCGTCGCTTTCTCAGCCTCTGCAAATTGCAATCTTTATGAATTGGGCCCAAAGCGTTATAAAAGTACAGGCTTTGAACTAATCTGCTGTGAAGGGTAATTCTATACACAACCATCAAAATTTTCAATACAACCCTCGTGAATTGAAATTTTATTTTTATTCTTAAATTTTATTATGAAATTTTCTATCAAAATTTTTAATACAACCATCATAAATTGAAATTTTAATTTTATTCTTGAATTTTATTATGAAATTTTCTACCATTTATTTTTTCTTTTCTTTTTTCTTTATATAGATATTGTGTATTCAATTAAGTTTCAATTCTACTCTTAAAAACAAACAATCATTATTTAGAATGGATTTATTTTTTTTTCATGATTATTCCAAATAACTTTGAATTTTTTTAATATTGAATTTCAAGTATCTTGAAACTACTGTGCTGAAAAAAAAAATTCCTTGTATAATTGAAAAATGGATCTATCATGTATATCCAAAAATATTACATCAATATAAATCAAAGCTTAATGAAAAAAGGGAATGCGCTGAACAACAATGTTTTTTATCTATCTTTATTTTCTTCTATTTTTTTCAACGGCTGCATCATATGATCAGAGATACGAGATTCTTCAAAAATCTTATTTGGGGTTCTTCAAACTAGAGATTTGGTATTCTCCAAAAAACCCTTCTTCTTCCTTCAAAAATCTTATTTGGGGTTCTCCAAACTAGAGATTTGGGGTTCTTAAAAAATCTTCTTCTTTTTTGTATATGATCAGAGATTTGAGATTTTTTCAAAAATCTTATTCTCCAAAAATATTCTTATTTTTTAACAACTGCATATGACTCCAAAAATATTCTTATTTTTCAACAGCCGTATATGATCAAAGATTTGAGATTTTTCACAAATTTTCATTCCCAATAATTTGGTTGGGCAATAAAATATTGAGAAATGTAGTTGTAGAAATTAAAAGATATTTTCAAAAAGGGAAAAAAAAAAAAAAAGAACTAAAAAAATCAATAATAAGGATAATTTACGTTTTTTTGCGGGTAGTTTTAAATTTGTTGCACTTTATCTTCTACACTTGGTCAAATTTGGGTGGACACCCATTTTATTAAATCCAAATTCCAACAATTTAACAACAACAACAAAATAATAATAATAATAATAATAATAATAATAATAATAATAAGGGTTAATTGTTGGAAAAATCACAAACTTCAATTAATTTGTAATATTAATCAAGTTTTGGAATATTAACAAATATAACATAAACTTTATTTGCAATTTTAATCAACAGGTATTTTCCGAATTTGGTTGCACTGACATTAAAGTGTAAAGTTGTCATGAAAAAATTATCATCAGAAAGGTTGGAGTTGAAAAAAACCAAAATCATCAAAATGAAAGAATACATCTTTGAACGCAACCATATCCGAACTCTCTTCCTGTTGGTTAAAATTTCAAAAAATATGAAAGTTCATGTTATATTTATAAAAACTTGGTTAAAATTGCAAATTAAGTAAAGTCCGTGATTTTTCCGACAATTGACCTGATAATAGTAATAAAAATACTATCTTTTACCCTTTTGTGACATGGAAATGCAGAGTTGCCAGCAGTTGTAAAAGTAAGACTATAACAGAGAATCTGATACACAAAAACTGAAGATGTAGTTATATAATCAGACAAACTAAAAGATGTTGTAATAAGACTAAAGATGTAGTTCTAAGTTAAACAAAAAATCAAGTTCTAGCTAAGGCCTAATGCTAACTAACGGTCATCAGAAATAGTCTCTTCAGAAGAAGCATCACTTGGAATGATGATCAAGTCATCCTCCTTACCCAGCTGCTTCTTCTTCAGCCGCGTTTTTCCATGTCGTACGACTGAATTCGAGCAACCACCATTGTGTGGCTCACTTCTTCTTTGACCAGAGGTGTATCTGTTACTCAACCATGGTTGGTTAAGACACCCCACTCCAGAGTGACCCACAGTCTGGTCTGTTTCAGACACTGCTTGTCTTAACCAGTGTGGCAAGCTTCCCTTCACCAGACCTGAACCAGATGAAGATTCATGCAATGAATAGACGACACCTGGCCTTTGAAGTTGCCTGCTTTTGTTGCTATTCATGAAATGGAGAGAGGGTCGTTTCTGGACATTGCCAAGCGAGAGATGAACTTGAACTTCATCTTGAGGAGTCGCGTATTTTAGCTGAGAAACGGGGATGTTGAAAAGCTGGGACTGTTCGTCTTGCCACCTGTCAGCCAAGTCCCAAGGCATTTTCCATGGTGAGAAGTTGAGTCTGCAATCCCTTAGTATCGTGTCCCAGTTGCCTCGTCCGTGTCTCCTCACACCGATCCAGAGAGAATCTAACTCCTCTTCAGACCACGTGGTTGGATAGTCGAACTTGTCCAAGAACCTGCCTCTATTGTCGAGCATCATCTTGTGTCTTGAAAATGGCTGAGTTCGATCTGAAGCATGCTGGAGAAAGTCGTGAAAAGGTTGTCTCGGTTGTGCTTGAACGTTGAGCCAGTGCAGGGATAAGCCATGGAAGCTTGATGGCTGGAACTGGCTCACTTTTTCCGAGTCGTTACATAACTGAAATTCATGCTAAGGTTTTCAGAAATTACCAAAAAAATTGCTTGAAATGAGCTTCTATAGTCATGCAATTTACCTGAATATTATTGCTTTTGGACATTAACACAGGTTGAGAATCCATGATTGACTTTCCCTTGTCATGAACAGCTTGCAAAGTTGGGATTTTCTCCTTTAATTTATCAGTTGAGCCTAAAGAATCATTAAGAACTTCTGAACAACAGTCGAGTGGTCGATTGCAGTCAATATCATGAGAACCTGCAGTGTGTCATAATTGTATAAGATCACAAATCCAGCGAGGAGAAAACGAAAGAAAAAAACAAGCTGAAAATTTGTACAGTTTAGATCTTCCTCAGACAAGCTTTGAGGTTTCACATCTAGGTCGAGATTAGCTTTTTCTTGCAACAACATTTCCTCACTTTTAGCTTCCCCATGTGGTGGATTATCCATATGTACGTCCCTGTAATAACTGATTCGTATCAATATCATAACTCACAAGGTAATGTAAAGACAACACGCTGTCTGAACGTACATTGCAGAGGCAGAAAGAGGACATGATTCATCAACGTTCTTGGGCGGTATCTGCCAGATAAGTAAACTCATAAGCATCACTTGAACACATACAATGAGCCAATGATTGAACATTAATAACAATAATCTTCAGATATGCAGACACAAAAAAGAAAGAAATCAAATGTCAGTTAACAAAAGATTAAATACCGTTTCTTCATCATCAGTTAAGGAATTCGTCGAGTTAACCTTCTCGTCTTTGAGATCCACTGAACAATGTGTGTCAGATTCAGAGGCAATATCAAATGCAGCAATACTCCTATTGCGCTTGGATCTTCGAGAGAATGTAATTAATGTTGAGATTAACTTGCTCTTGGTACCTAAATAATTGCACGAGCTACTACTGCACTGATCTTTATTAAGTTTGTTTGTTTCCTCCGAGGTAAATGTTCCTAAAGTAGACGAGCCCTCCATCTGATGGCTACAATTTACTTCATCACAAGCTTTCAACTGAGTATCAGTCAGTTTTTCTTCATAGATAGATTGACCAGATGAATCAATCTGGCACCTTTCTCCAGGAATTTCATCTGATAGCATTTCCGATTTTGTAGCATGCATCTGTGCAAAGAAAAGGTATATAATTTAAGGCATGCCATCTTGGTTCATCAAAATCCAAAAGATGGTCATCAATCTAATTCTGCTAAGAAAAGGGTGCACACTCATTCACATTGATGTTCTTGGTTACGAACACTTAACTTGAAAATAAATCAGTTAGAAAGAAAGTCTAGAGAAAAGAAATAAGCTTACTTTAGCATGCTTATAATGGACAAGACACGTGGCCTAATCGCCCTACTTTGCTTTTTTCCATCAATATTTACTATTCTGCAAACTAAGTTAAATGCTTGATTCTAAAGAGAGTGATTATAATTTATAACCTAATGAAGACACTGGTCACTCTACACTTCTCACATCACTTACATTGCGGAATATGCAACTAAAGAAAGCAAACCCAAAATCACGACATATATTCCACTGAACAAAAGATATATGAGCATCTTATTCTGTGAATCTTATGGAACCCAGTAAGAGAATATGGGCAGATAGCCACAAGAAGTTAGAGCAACTGCAATTTCCAGGTTCCAAGAATCTACAGGTCATAAAGCGAGAAAAAAACAGGATATAAGTACCAATAAAGGGTTCTACACTATGAAATGGATATAATCTTTGACTGATTTTATGTAAACTTAAAATGAATTCAAATGAAATCTCACCCCAAGTTCCGGGTCCTGCAATGAATAATCTTCAATTGGCCCCTCATGCTTGTCAAAAACAGCTGAGGTTTTCGACTTTGAAATCTCCAAAGGCGTATCAGAATGCAGATTTAGATGAGGATGATCACTTCTTGAGAACAGCCTCTTCCTCTTGTATGTTACTACTACTTTACTGCCCATTATTTATGCTTACAACATCCGAAAAGCCGCTATGACCATCTCTATAAAACGAGCAAAAAAAGAGCTCGTAAAGTGCATCAATACATGATCTATATATCAACAACTTCAAAGTACTTACAATCTTTATTATGCAAGATTCATCAGAATGCCTCTTCCATGTTTGCAACAAAGAGCATTACACTAAAGCTGATAATAATCCCATTTTCAATTTTCTCTGTATAAAAAAGAAAAGTTTCTCAGCAAAAGATTCCAAGAATTAATTCAACAAACAAATTCTCTTTCTGTTCTTCAAACTACTGGAGCTCAATATTTCTAAGTTCAGGGATATTATTTTCATCAAGCTTCAAGAAAACCTACAGAAAACAGTACTTATTATTACAAAAAGCAGTGAACTTTATCATCATCTCAACAAACCCATTTCAGAACAGCTTAATAACATCCCAAAAACACAGAAAACAATGAAACCCACATCAAAAAAACTCGAAAAACGTAGCAAACACCATACAAACTCAGAACAAGAAAACCTCAATAGCATAATTCCTACATGGGCAAACAGACAACAAATTTAATAACGAAAGAAACGGTCGAAAAAAGAAAATAAATTCAAAACCATTACCAGCGGGGGAGGAAGCTCGGATGGAAAGTGTTTTCTGTTTGCTTGTCTCGAAGAGTGTAGACAGAGAGAGAGAGAGAGGTTAGGAGGGAATTAAACAAGGCATTAAATATTGATGATGTGAGAGAAAGAGGAGAGAGAGAGAGAGGAGTAGGATTTGACTAGTGAGAAAGCAGTGAATGGTGTGATGGGAAAAATGTGTGTATTTACTGTATACTTCATCGTAATCCAGCGAAGCACATTGGTTGTGGTGTGGGGTCCACCGCCATTGTTGTTCCTTTCCTCTTTTGCTTTTTGGTGTTTTTGTTCCTTTTCTCTTTCCTCGATTCTCGTACTTTGAGAGGTTGAGCATGTGAATCCATCAGAAACGCGGCTGTACCACCTCACTGCTGTGCGCCCTCATTCTGCTCTGCTGCGACGCACCCTTCTTTGGATTGTTAGGCACTACATTACGCTACTTTCAAACTTCTCCCGCCCTTTCTGAATAAACATAATAATTTTATTAAAAACATAAGAATTTTGTTACTATTACCATCTTTTATATCTAAAAATATAATTCTAAATATCTAAATCTATTTTGTTTGACAAAATAGTAACAAACAAAATTAGGGTTGGTTCGGTACGGTATGCCAAAAATTTTATATCATACCGTATACCGTGCCGAAATTTTCGGTATGCTAAAAAACATACCGATATCCAGTGACGTATCCAGGATTTAAAATTTGGGGGTACGATAAATAATTAGAAGTATATATAAATGTAATATTATTTAAATAAAAAAATAGATATGATCGTTTTTAGTTTTGTTTGCTTCTTTTTTAAGATTTTATTATACAAGAACTATTATTTAATCATATTATAAGAATTTTTTTAAATGTGTTCATCTTCATTTTAAAGATATTGGGAAAACAATAATTCATCATAATAAATTATAAGACTAATTAACCAACTGTATAAAGAATAATGGTTTGAAACTGATGATATGAACCAAAAGATAAAAACATTGGCTACTAATATTTTATCAAGACAACTAAAAAGAAATGAAACAAAAACTAATTAAATGCAGGACTACTACCAAATTTTATCATGAAACAGCTAAAAAGAAATATTATTAAAAGTAATTAAAAGAGAAAAAAAATGAATACTAATATTTTATCAAGACAACTAAAAGAAAATGTTACAAAAAATAATTAAATGCAGGACTACTACTAAAATTTTGTCAAGAAACAACTAAAAAAATATTATAAAAAGTAATCAATTGACTACTTATATTTTATCAAGACAACTGAATTGAAAAGAAATATTATAAAAACTAATTAAATGCACTACTACTAAAATTTTATCAACAAGCAAATACATAGAAATAGTATAACAAGTAATTAAATTGTATCAAGAAACAACTAAAAAAATATATTATTATGAAAAGTAGTTAAATGTAGCCAACAATAGTATGAAAAATAATTAAATGTGCTACAAAAGGGGTTCACAAACCCACGATCCAAGGGAACAAACTTGCTATCAAACCAACTGGATACAATCCATGTAATTATTTAAACATGCATTATTTAATATATATATATATATATATATATAGTAAATTTTAAGATATTTGAGGTACAGCTGTACCCCTTGTACCACGCTGGCTCCACCGCTGCCGATATCGTACCGAAATTTCGATATATTGATAGCCTATACCGTTTGATACCGAATTATCGAATTTTTTGGTATACTGAAATTTACCGTCATACCGTATCGAAATTTACCGAAACTACTGAAAATACCGAAAAATTCTTGCTTGTCATACCGATACCGTACAGAAATTTTTGGTACGATTTTATACCGTACCGAAATTTTGGACATTTTCGATATCTTTCGGCACGGTATGTGCGGTATACCGAAAATTTCGGTATTTTGCCCAGCCCCAAACAAAATAATAAGTTGGACCTATCGGACTCGGTTTTTCTAGTTCACTAAATATTTTCTCCATTTTATTTACATGGGTATACTTGCAAGAATTACCTGTTATTTGTAAATAGATTAAAATATAATTATAATATTGTCTTACTTTCTTATTTTTTTAAATTTCACTATCGGCGTGAAACACGTTGATTAGGCGCGAATTGGTCAATTTTGGGCCCAGTTTTACTCACGACCATTAGATTGACAGAAAGGAATCATTTGGGCTAATATTGGGCCTAGTCATAAAAAGAAGTGGATCTGGGCCGTCTACTTTTTTTTTTGGTAGTGGATGAAATGGGTGTGTATTTTGGGAGAATTTGGGGATTATTGAATTTTTCAACTCAGATAATAAATGATAATTTGATATGACTTTTTTGTTGTTTCGTGATGGTTTAATACATGTATTTTGATAGTGCAAAAATAAGATTTTACGTTATTATTGAACTATAAATAGAATGTGTCATTTAGTACACAAATAATAAGTAAGCACAAATTAAGGAAGATATACATGAAATAAACCAAACTAAATTATTATATTACATAAAGTTATTTCATATCCATCAAAACTAAAATAAAAATCAAGTAACGTTGTTCAGGAAAAAAAAAAAAAGTGTGCAATATTCCTCCATTTTTAATATATTTTTTCAGTTGAATTAATAGCATAAAAATATTTTTTTTATTTTTTTTAGTTTTTATGGATTGGGAAATAACGTTCGGTTCTTCTATTGGAATATTTGGAAACACGATGTTTGTCTTCTTACTGAGAAACGAATGTTTGAAGTATTAGTTATTTTTTATTGAAATTCTATTTGTTTTTAAATATTTAAGGACATTAAAGATAATTTATGGATGTATTAAAAAATAGATAACATATATTAAGAGGGGATATATTAAATAATTTAGGTGTATTAATAAAGATGGGGTGTTAATTTCCCCAACGGCCCTACCCATTAAATAGTCAAAAAGCTTAAATTTAATATTTCCGTATACAATTTGAGAGAAGTCCACTATATTTAATTTTTATTATTTTTTTGGAAAAGGAAGTGTAGAAAAATAAACTCCTAAACACACAACCAAATACCTGTACCATAAGAATAATTTTTTAGTTATTAAAGCGTAAATGTAAATTTACAGTTTTGTCCAGATTTTATTATTATTGAATATAAGTATAAATTTGGACATTAGATTATTAAGAACAAGTTTGGACGTGAACAATAAACAACAATTATTCAAATCATTAGACACGATTTAAATAATACCAATTTAGAGAAATCAAATTGTTGTTCTCATATTAGGTTATTGAATCTGAGATTTAAAAAAATTAAATATTATATGATATATACGATGTACTATTCATAACTAAGTTTATGTTTCAACATCTTAAGGGTATGTTTGTTTCGGGTTTATGTAGGATTGGGGAAATTCGGATTTTGAAATCCTGGGATTTGTAAATAAAGGTGAATAGTTAAAATTTGTGTTTGTTATGAGATTTTATAGGGTATGATTATTATTGTAGATGTCAAATCAATGCTGGAAAAGTTAGTAAGTGTAATATTATATTATTAGTTGATGTAATAGGTTGGAGTATAGAGTTAATTATTGTGTTTTTTTAAATAGAGTAGGATTTTGGTAAATTTCATAATCTTTGACTTAAGTCCGTAAACAAACAAAGATTTGGGATTTTAAAATCTCAAATCCAGATTTGTGAAACCCGAAACAAACATACCCTAAAGATCTACTAATTCAATTTTTACAATATAATTTATATAAAGAATTTGGCTCAAAACTCAAATTGGGTCAAGATCCATATAATTATATAAAAACACTATTTATAGGAGTAGAACGGTCATTTTATTCATCTACATGTCATAAAGAAAATGTAATTGTATGTTTTTAAGTAAACTCTAATCCGAGATAAAATAAAAAAATTCTTATATTTGGTAGAAGATGAATATTCTCATGTAATAGTTTAATTAATTTCCTTAAATTTTTAAATATTATACTAAGCGATATCTTGATTTTAAAATTAATTGAATCCAAATTTCTTTTCATAAAGTCAAATACACAAACATTGTCATATTTGTATACATAATTAATAAAATCACATTTTTACCGAGCATATTAATCACATTATATTGAGAAGAAAAAAAAACCTAATTCAAACCTTGAATATTTATTTCAAAATTCTAATTCAATAAATCAACCATTTGAATTCAAAAGGAATTGAGAAAAGTTAAACATAGAAATAAGTCAACAAAACATAGCCACAAAAAGAAAAGAATTAATCTTGATTTCTAATCTCTCTATTAGAATTCAAAGAGACTACCTCTAATGACAACAACAATAATAATAATGACAATAGGAAAAAATAAAAAATAAAAACTAAGGCAGTGGACCCCACCATGCACCCTCCATTCTCGCCCACAGGGTCCCACTCCCATTTCACAGCAAAGCCATGGCAGCTAAGCAAGAGCATCTTTGCCTTGGCTACCCAAAAAGAAATTCCGAGCCCTCTATTATGCCTTTGTGGACATCCACGACCATGAATGATGGCCGGTGACCGACCCTCTCTCTCTCATCAACAAAATCAGGAAGGTTTTAGTCAGCAATTTTGTCCATCAGCCCTTTTTTGAAGCTTTTTTGTGTTTTCTTCATTTCTCTGGGATTTATCAGTGGTTTTAGTAAGAGGGATTTTTTTTATCTTTTTTGTGGGTTTAATTAATAATGGTTAAAAATGGTTTCTTTACAGTTCATTTGTGTTACCGTTTAGAGAAAGGGGGCTTCTTTTTTTAGCTGCTGTTAGTGATAGGCACGCCTGTCAGGCAACGCATCATCATTCCCTCCACCCTCCTTTCCTCTCTCCTTCTCTTTCTCTCTCCTCACAAACACAGATACACAGCCCAACTTTACTCTCTCTCTCTCTCTCTCTCATCAGGGAATTCACTGTCTCTTGAGATTCTTTTGGTTTTTCATCTTCTCTTGACAACCCTTTTTTTTTTTTGGGAAATCTGGTCAGGTTTTTTTGGTTGATTAAGCTTATTAGTTGCGTTTATTAGATTGGATCTGTTTGGTTTATTTCAAGTGTGCGCGAAGAGTATTACCATTGACGAATAGAAAAGGTAATTAGATAGCTTGATAGAAATTCCCTGCTTTTTATCTGCTTCTCTGTTTCTTAACTTCATTTGTTGATTTAAGTGCTACTTCGATTAAATAATTTGATACTCGAATGTGGGGCTTGTGCTTGATTTGTGCGTTTTGATTGATTGAAATGAGTCTTGATGATCAGCGAAGCAGCCATTGCATATGAAAATAGGAATGATGCATCAGAAACTGTAGTCTTTCGGGTTCGTTATGGTTGACTGTTTGTATGTAGTTGTATTGCTTGGTGATTCATGCAATCGGCATTGAGAGATTATCTTTATTGAATAAGTGAGTGTGGATGTCAAGATTAGGGAGCTGAGCAGGAACTTCACACGTTAAGGGATGTGCATTGGTGAATGACAAACTTAGCAATTGAGAGAATTCTTCTGATGTCAGCTCTATTATGATCCTGCTTTGTCTTTTTTATGGGAGTCCAGAAATTTGATTTGTTTATTTATTAAGTTGACAGCCTTTTGTGATTCAAATGAAGGGTGGAATGAAGTAGTTATCCCTTTCTACCTGTACGGATCAAACCTGATCGATCGGATACTGTGTCAGCTACAATTTTTGATCTATGGGATCTTTCTGGAAAATTGTCCCTACAGATGGTCCATTAAGCACATAAGTCAAGTTTATAAGAAGTGTAATCATTTGATAAAGTTGCTGATTGTGTTATGTTATTGTGGGGCATGATTGCTATCGCAAAAGCAAACCCAGAAAGGCAGAATTTTTTGGCCTAAGAAATGCAAGCTTTGGTTAGAGTTTGCCTGCTTTAATGTGTGTGAAGGCTGTATGACAAACTGAGAGAGAAGCACAAGCCTAGATAAGTTTTGAACACTTCACAGCTGAGGAGAATGCAAAGTGGAAAGTAGTCGTTCCCAGTTAATGCCAGAAGGGGTTGAAGCTTGGAGAAGATTTACAAGGCTCTTCAGTTGGATTAAGACCATTGTTTTGGTGTACTTAAGTTGCTTTAAATTAACCGCTAGGTTGATATTACATTTGCTATTAGGGTGAGCATTTGAAATTGATTTTGATAATCACATGGGGAGAGCTCTAGTTGCATGAAAAATTCATATGGGAGGTTGGCTTGGAAATATGCTAAAAAGAATATTCCCATTTGTTTTTTACAAGTGCTAAGGGTTGTGTTTGCTTAAATTATTCCTAAAAATATTTTGGTCATAACTTGTCATGGAGAGAAATTCAGAATTATCAATCTTTGGATGTAAATTTTTTGCTTTGGGAGAATGTTTTCAGGGAAGAACTTGGTTATTTGTTTATTCGACTTCATGTGCATTGGATAGAAAGTGCGTAAAAAATGGTGAATGTGCCTGTTTGAGTTTTGGGGAAAAGAATTGGTTATGCAATAAACAAAGCAAATCTGCACTTCATGTAACATTGCCACCCTGTGTGTTTGCTTTTTCCTGACCTTTATAAGCTGTTGTTTTGATCAATTGAGCTCTCTGTTACATGAACAAAATTATGCTTTCAGAAGGCAGTTTATCATGTTTTCTGTTTCTTTGATGCCAAAACTTGGGTAGTCTTCCTGCATTTTGGTGTTTTCTTTATTTATTATTTTCTCAATGACTAAGGGCAGTTTTTCCAGTCTTTTTCAGGTTAATTTGATTGTGTACAATCTTATAGAAATTGTCCGGACACGATGGCTGTTTCAATGAAAAATTTGGATCCAGCTTTTCAGGGGGCCGGACAGAAGGCGTATCCTATTTAGACGTTGCAAATTTTTTGTTTTTATCTGTATCAGAATTTATAATGATTTGTGCTGTTTTCTGTTCGCATAACTTGTATTCACTACCATACGGACTAGTACTACAATGTTAACCATATATCTTTGGTTGCAATTCCTATTGCTATTGGTATTACTGTAGTTATATATCAGTGTCATCACCCTATACTTGTTGCCTCCTTGACATAGTTTAGTGGTATTGAGATATGGCGAATTGAAAATTTTCGTCCTGTTCCAGTCACAAAATCTTCACAGGGGAAGTTTTACACTGGAGATTCATACATCATTTTGAAGGTATTTTTGTTTTTTTGTCCTACTTCACAACAGCTTTTTGCTCCTTTAGAATCAGATCCAAAGAGGTCAATTTGGAGTGCAGTGCATGATAAAATGTGCATCTTAGACTTTTTAAACTTCTTATCCTTATCATTATCACATGCTTGTGTGCATGATTGCTCATCTTAGTGAGTATTATTTATGCTTTTGAATACTTAACTTTTCAGTTTCAGCCGCCTCATACATAGAGTATTCTGGAATTCTTAATTTGCTTTTTTTTTTTTTTTTTTTAACTTTACATTTTTGTGATATCTCATTTGTTTGCTTCCAGATATTCACGTTTTCCAGTAATTTAATTTTGCCATTTTACAATGAACCATAAAACCTCACACTCAATGGATAAGCATGTCTTGATATTCTAAATACATAACTTTTTTCTCACTGTGTTCTGCTTCTGTTCTATAACTTCTCAGGTAAACTTGATCTTGGTAATTCATTTAAGAGCTCTCATAAACTAGGAATTTTATTAACAGCTCTAAAAGTGTACAGAATACTGTTTTCTCGTGTCATCAGTTGTGTTGGTATTAAATTTTCACTTACTCAGTGTTTAACTCTAATGCAGTGCCTAATTGAGTCATAAGTACTACATTTCACATAAATTATTCTTCACAGCATTTTGCCACTGTAAAGCAGCAATTATCATCATCTGATTAACTCTCCGTGCTGATTGTTTTTGGTTATTAATCATTTTTTCAAATATAAGAGTTGCTATATGCTGTACTTGTTATCAGGCAGAAGATAAAAAAGAGTTTTCCATAACAGTGACAAGGTAGGATATATTTATTTGAGCCTAACCTTTGATCCCCTTTCTGCAGACCACTGCCTTAAAAAGTGGTGCTCTACACCATGATATTCATTATTGGCTGGGTAAAGATACCAGTGAGGTAAAATCTTTTACCTAATCTTCTTCACCGAGTTAGGTTATATTTGCACAATTTATTTCCTGATTCTACAAGTATTATCATATGTAGGATGAAGCTGGTACTGCAGCCATCAAAACTATCGAGTTAGATGCAGCACTGGGTGGCCGTGCTGTTCAATACCGCGAAGTACAAGGTCATGAAACAGAGAAGTTCCTTTCTTATTTTAAGCCATGTATTATTCCTTTGGAAGGTGGAGTTGCTTCAGGCTTCAAGCATATTGAGGCCGAAGAGCACCAGACTCGTTTGTACGTTTGTAAAGGAAAGCATGTTGTTCATGTGAAAGAGGTGACTTACTCCTTAATAGGCATATGATGATGTGTCTTCCTCGTATGTATCTTTTTATTACTCTCTTTTTTTTATGATCGGACAGGTGCCTTTTGCTCGATCCTCTCTCAATCATGATGATATCTTTGTTCTCGATACAAAGTCTAAAATTTATCAATTTAATGGCTCCAACTCATCCATTCAAGAGAGGGCTAAAGCTTTGGAGGTTGTTCAGTACATTAAAGATACTTATCACGATGGAAAATGTGAAATAGCAGCTATTGGTAAATAATGCTACTAATTGGGTGCTCTAATTTTGATTGTTTAATTGCACAAACAGTCACTAAACTATGTTGTTTGTATCAAACTGAGTACTTAATATTAACTTGTATCAAATTGGATACTAACCATTTATTTGTATCAAAGTTGGTGCTAAACATATATAGTTGCATCACCAACTTAAAAATTGTAGATGTAGTTTTCTCCTTATTTGGGAGTCCCCATCCCTTTGTAATTTTCATTTATTAATAAAATATCTTCTTTCTTATCCAAAAAAAATTGAAAATTCAATTTTATCCTACATGGAGATGAAAGCTTCATGTGGACTGCCACCTCTTTCTGACTCATTATCTGGCTGTAATCATTTTGACATGCCATTCCCCATCAAAAATAAAAAATTACTTCCTTTTTCTTATCCAATTTTAAACCTTAATTCTTGCTGTATTCTTCTTCAGCAATCGCCATCATTCTCCTATTAGAGCTGTGGTTTCCATGTACAACAAAATTGATAGAATTTTTAGAAGAAACTATCAGTGATACCAAAAGTACAAGTTTATTACCCAATTTGATAAAAATGACTTAGTTTAGTGATTGTTTCTGCAATGAACCTGAACTTTAATAACTGAGTGATGGATGCTTCAATTGAGACTTTTCCTTTGACTGCAGACGATGGGACATTGAAGGCTGATGCTGATACTGGAGAATTTTGGGGTTTCTTTGGTGGCTTTGCCCCACTTCCTAAGAGATCAACTACTGAGGAACCCAAGAGTACTGATGCTGTTCCATCTAAGCTTTTCCGGTACTTAATTTCCTACAATAGCACTGCTTCCTCAGTTCTTTTTCATTTGCATCTTATGTTCATCGTGTGGTTTGATCTTTTATGATGTCTGTTGCTTTGTTAAAGAAGTTCTTGCTCCTTTTGTGTTCACAGAGCTAAATCAATTAGGAGGAGTTCATATTTAGTTTATTTGCAGTGCTGCTAAAATTTGGATGCTTATATTATTAAGATTCTTCAACCTGGGTTTTGAGCCAAATATTTTGATGCTTTCTTTTTCCTCCCTTCTCCCTTGATATTTTGGTCTACAGCTTCTATGTTGTGGAGCACTTAAAAAGGATGATCAATTGTTCTTCCTTGGATTAATAGTATAGAGATATTGGATGCTCCTTTGACATTCTATGGGTGTGTTTTTCACATTTTGCTCCTCCTCACTGGCAAACCAATGAGATATCTGTCAAATGACTTTTTGTTTTAACAATTTCATTTAAAATCAAATGAAGACAAATAGTCGACCTCTAGTAATCATATCTTTTTAACATGTTCGTTCTGGCCATTCTGTAATGTTCAAGTGTTGATAAGGGAGAGATGGTGCCGATTGAGGTTGATTCTTGGACAAGGGGATTATTAGACACATATTATTGCTATATTCTTGACTGTGGGAGGGAAGTTTATGTTTGGATGGGTAGAAGTACCTCTCTTGATCAAAGGAAGGCTGCAAGCAGCGTTGCTGATGTAAGTCTATTTGCTTGAGTTATTTAAGGTTTTTCCCTCAGGATTTTCCAGTTGGGTTATTTTCTATTAAATTTGTATGTCGACTTATAGGAATTGCTGCGTAGTAATGATCGATCAAAGTGTCATGTGATCCGTGCAATCGAGGGGTTTGAGACAGTGATATTCCGCTCAAAGTTTGACTCATGGACCCAAACAACCAATGTAGCTGTGACTGAGGAAGGTAGAGGGAAAGTTGCAGGTCAGTAATAGAGAGATGTATTATATTTTAGACATTATTTCTTTTGCAATCCATTTTCCTCTTCTTTGGTTGCTTCATATTCCCATGATTATACATACACCTTCAGTATCTTTTGAGTTCTTATTATTGCTTTGAATTTGATGTGTCTAGCACTTCTGAAACGCCAAGGGCTTAATGTGAGGGGGCTTCTGAAAGCAGAGACTCCCAAGGAAGAACCTCAACCATATATAGATTGCACAGGAAATTTACAGGTGACATGCTTACAGGTTATGGCTGTTGATGTTTGTCTGTACTCTGTTTACCGTGTTTCTGAGAAACAGCCTCTTATCTGTTTTGTTTACTAAAATATTCTCATGTTAGGAACAATGATTGTCAAGAAAAGCAAATGCAATAAAAATTTATTGGAGGGAGACGGTGAAGTTAACTTCGTTAGTCAAACAAAAACAAAATTAGGAAGTTAGTGGTATCATGAACCTTTAATGTGAATGTAATATGCCATTGTGATAATTTTCTTGATATTAGCCTAATAAGCAGTCACCAACTCTCCCATGGTTCACTTCCAGAAACAGAACCTTTCACTTGTCTAACTGGCAAGATAAATGGTGAATTGGATAGTTGTTTGCAGAGTAAATTCAATTTAGAAGAACCAAACTAGAAATATATGATTGATGGTTTAGAGGTTAAAAGCACCTTCCAGAAAACTATTGAAGAGTAAATAATGTGGAGGAAATACAGTTTGAGGCCCAATTGCTTCATGAAATGCTTAAGAAGATATGAGAGAATTTAGTTGTCTTTAAGATTTCGTATCTGCTGTATTTGCTGTAAACTCAACAGATCTGTCATCAACTTCCTTGGCATCTTTAAACCACTTTCTTGGTATTCTTCTGTTGTTTATTTTCTATCTGCTGGGTAATGGAACATCTCCTGAGATCAACGATTGTATTCTTGGTTCACTACTACTAATAATTTGTTACTTTACTGCAACAATGGTCAGGTATGGCGGGTGGATGGTCAACAGAAGACTCTTCTTCCAGGCTCTGATCTGTCTAAGTTTTACAGTGGAGATTGCTATATTTTTCAATATTCTTATCCCGGAGAAGAAAAAGAGGAACAACTGATAGGGACATGGCTTGGAAAAAATAGTGTTGAGGTGAAGCCTTCATATCTCGCCTTGTTTTTTTCTTTTGGTACTTTGGGTCTTGGCAAAATATCTCAATTTTAGCTATATATATTATATTCACAAGTTCTATTCATATTAAGTATGGTTTTGACATTGCAATTTTGAGTAGACCAGAGTCGTAAACATTAATTGGTGTAATGTTGCACAAAACAGTTAAATTGTCTGATATTGTGGCAGGGTTAGAGTTAGATATGTGTTTCTTTAGCTGAAAATAAAGTAATATTAAACTGTAAAAGTAATTACTTTTGCAAGCATCAATAAAGAGGAAGATGTATTAAGCTGACTCAAATATGATTAAGAAATTGCACAATGATAGTTATTTTTCAGCAAACCCTCACATTCTCCTCTGAATGACTGGAAAACCCTCTTTGCTTTCTTTTTTTTATTTTATTTTATGGATACACACCAGGAATACATAAATGTGCTACCATCAATTAGAAAGAATTAGAAAAACCCAGGAAAACCTGTTACTGGCTGTCCTGGGCAATTACATATGCTTTTGATGTCATTCTAGTAATTATCACTGGTTATGTTTTGGGTGATGAATCTTGTGCAGACGTTCATTAAACAATCTGTTTAATCAAATCCAGCTAACAGTATTTACATCTTGAGCATCAAAATGATTAAACTTTGGATTAAGAAGACCCTGCACACAGCATATAATGACACTGATAATTGTTTCAAGCCACAATATCTATGTTTTGGCAGTCATTACAGATTAATTGATGGAATTATTGATAGTGATAATCATGCTTTACAGGAAGATAGGGTATCGGCAACTTCACAGGCAAACAAGATGGTTGAGTCTTTGAAGTTCTTACCAACTCATGTATGTAAATTTCCTTGATCACTTTATTATAATTGTCAATGCAAGCTTCTGTTTTGACACTCGTATTGATAGTTTAATTTCTTCATTTCCTAGGCTCGCATCTATGAAGGAAGTGAACCAATCCTGTTCTTTGCGGTTTTTCAGAGCTTCATTGTCTTCAAGGTTTGGGATTTTACTGATATAAGTTGATTTTGATTTCTGTTCATGTTTGTTCCATATATCTTTTAGTTCTGTTATAGTCCATTTAATCATTCTATCTGCATTTCATCAGGGTGGTCTTAGTAAAAGCTACAAGGATTACATGGCCGAGAAGGAACTTCCAGATGATACATATTCAGATGAAGGACTTGCATTGTTTCGGGTTCAGGGAAGTGGACCTGAGAATATGCAAGCAATTCAAGTTGAACCAGTAAGTCGTTTGCTCCCCTTCTCCCCCTCAATATTCCCTTGTCTTATAGGAAGATTTACAGACGGGAATTTAATCTTAGGCTCTTAGCACATTGGAGTTACTATCTCCTGCCCAGACTAGACTTAAAGTCTTGAGCAACATTGAGTTTGTCTTTAAATTGTTCTATTGTGCAGACACGGGAATGTGAATTTTAGTTTTTAATTGATTCAGGTGGCTTCATCACTGAATTCCTCCTACAGTTACATACTGCATTCAGGGCCCTTTGTCTTTACCTGGTCAGGAAATCTTACAAAATCTGATGCCCAAGAACTTGTCGAGAGGCAGCTGGATTTTATAAAGGTCTGACACTATCTATGAAGGTTCCCTTACCTTGACGAGTTATCTAGAGTTTTTGGTTGATTGCATACTGTATTTTATTGATGAGCATCCTCTATTATCTGTCATGTGGTGATATTTTTACCAAAGGTGATAATGTGCATCTAACTGCTTATTCTGCCTCATATGTCCTTACATGTTTCATTTCTTGCAGCCCAATGCGCAGTCCAAACTTCAAAAAGAAGGTTCAGAATCTGAGCAATTTTGGGATTTGTTAGGTGGAAAATCTGAGTATCCAAGCCAGAAGATTATAAGAGAAGCCGAAAGCGATCCTCATCTATACTCATGCACCTTAACAAAAGGTATGGCATCTTCTAGGTTCTGATTTTACAAATTGTCATCTTTGGTAACTCAACTAACTTGTTTCATTGTTTTGTTGTATTGATCTCGGATGAACTTCAAACTGGTTTTCAGGAGATCTCAAGGTACACTATATCTTTCAATATTTAAAGGAACAGGCTATCTTCTGCAATTATGTGTTGTTTTAACAGTAAACGCATGTGTGTGCCTTCTGATAACAATGTTATCATGCAAAACCAACTGAAATATGACAGTGAATTGCAAACTCTATTGCAGGTGAAAGAGGTGTACAATTTTGATCAAGATGATCTAATGACTGAAGATATCTTCATTCTTGATTGCCACTCGGACATTTATGTGTGGGTCGGGCAACAGGTGGACTCAAAGACTAAGTTGAATGCTCTAAGTATTGGAGAGGTACACTTCTGAGCTTTAATAGTGCTTACAAGCTGCTAAAAAATCGGATTCAGTTAGTTTTGTAGTTTTGTATTTCCCATATATGGATTTGTAGTGGTCTTATTATACCGAATAAATTCTCTTTTGGTACTCCAAAAATCTTTGGCCCCTCTCTATGAAGAAATTAAAACTTCTTTAGACATGTTATCTATTAGTTTAGCATAGACAACATAAATGGATCTTCTTGTTATGTTCTTCAATTATATGGATCATATAGTTAATTAATTTACTCACCCATTATGTTTAAGATGGTTGATAAGTAACTTCTGTCGTTGCTTCCAAACAGAAATTTCTTGAACGTGATTTCTTTCACGAGAAATTGTCTCGTAAAGCTCCAATATATATTGTTATGGAAGGGGGTGAACCGTCTTTTTTCACTCGTTTTTTCTCTTGGGACTCCTCAAAATCTGCTGTAAGTACTCTTGCCGTATGTCTGACCTTATCGAAATTCAGAACTTCACATTAAATATTGAGCAACTTATGTGTACAGATGCATGGGAACTCTTTCGAAAGAAAACTGAACATTCTCAAAAACGGAGGTACTCCAATGTTGGATGTAAGCTCCTCGTTCTCCCGTTCCTTCTATTCTCTGTTCTGTTAGCATTTAGTTCATAAAATCGATTAGTTCTGTCATGGTTTCATTATGTTGTTTTCTGGTGAATGAATTATGTCTTTCCCGTTTTGTTTCTGATATCTACGAACCATGATAGAAACCGAAAAGGAGAACGCCCGTCTCGTATGGGGGAAGGTCTGCTGTACCTGATAAATCATCACACCGTTCTAGAAGCATGTCTTTTAGCCCCGATAGAGTTCGTGTAAGAGGCAGATCTCCAGCATTCAATGCTCTAGCTGCTAATTTCGAGAATCTGAACGCAAGAAACTTGTCAACTCCTCCTCCAATGGTGAGAAAGGTGTACCCAAAGTCCGTGACTCCAGATTCGAGCAAAGCTCCAAGATCCGTAGCTATATCAGCCCTGACTTCTAGCTTCGAACAACCACCACCTGCTCGACAATTCATCATACCCCGTTCTCCTTCGCCTAAAGGTATACATAGTTTCTTGAAATTCCGGTTATTTTAGGGTTAGCAGACTATTTTCAGTTATTGAAGCTCTTTTCTTTTGTGTTGAAGTGAGCCCTGAAATACCCAAACCAAAACCCGAGACGACGATATCCAGGCAAAACTCGATCGACCCTAAACCCAAGCCCGAGCCTATACAAGAAGACATGAAGGAGAACGAAGCTGAGGATGAGGAAGGACTTCAAGTGTATCCCTACGAGCGTCTTAAAACATCATCAACCGATCCAGTTGCAGATATTGATGTCACAAAGCGAGAGGTAAAATATTTCCTGTAATAGTTTAAGGTTGTGTTTGGATTGAGGGATTACCTTACGAACGTTTTCGTGCAGACTTACTTGTCCTCGGAAGAATTCAAGGTGAAATTCGGTATGACAAAGGATGTGTTCTACAAGTTGCCTAAATGGAAACAGAATAAACTCAAAATGTCGCTCCAATTATTCTAACAGTCGACACAATGGGTGCTTGGAAATTTGTACGGCTTTTTTCTCCTCCGTATATTTGCCAAATGCAGTCGCTTTGTTCCAGACACTGATGCATGGATGTATTCTTTATACAACAACGAAACAAGCCCATGCTCGTTCGTCCCTGTACTCAGCCGAACAGATACACTGCATACCAGTTTGAATTGGTTAGAGATTTTTATTCGATTTTCGTATTGGTGAGTTAGTTGCTTCGTAATATATTCTTTTTGCCCCGAGGTTTGTTGTGAGCTTGCATTTTTGTTTTCTCTTCGTTGTGTTTCATTTGTTTCGGCTTTCTGATTTTAGCAGAGTTGAATCAGCACATTGCAATTGCAGAGTCTTTAGGGTACATATTAAGCTATTATTATTATCATCATCATCTGGAGTGTACAGAAATGTAAAACCAGTTCATCTTTGACTCCCAAGAAAAGTGTGTTTTTTTTGTTTTAAATCTTGATTAGTATTCAAGCTTTACAAAAGCATAAATCATATTCAGTGTATTATATTTCTCTACAATTTTGATACTTACATACATGTCACCTATGAATCTCTCTCTATACATACACTGCAAAAAATCAAGAAAGCTCTAAACAGCATTAGATGAAGAAGAGGAGCCGGCGCCGGCGGCGGCGCCGGAGTTTCCACCACTGTTCTGGTGGTGGGAATGTGGAATCCAATCCAACCATCTTTTTGCAACCCCTTCTTCCCCTCTCTCTCTTCTCTCTCTCCCACCATTATTACTACTCCTAAACCTACTCATCCCTGTTATCTCCGACACACTTCTCTGAGTTATCACTTCCTCCTCTCCCAAAATCATCTCCGATTTCAGGTACAATATCTCCGCCGCCTGGACGTCACTCCACCGCTGCTCGCCCTCGTCGCTGTCGGATATTACAATCCTGTGGTCCAATCGGTGCTTGTCTCCTTGCACCGGCAGCTGCCCGTCCTTCCTCCCCGAGTTCCCTTTCTTCCCCATAAACGACCGCCAAGTGTTCGACGATTTGCTCCTTAGACTCTCCAACCCCAATTTCCTCCTTGAGTTCGAGCCATCAAACGAAGCCCTCATTCCCGCCAAATCGTGCCCCGATTTCTCCACTATGACCTCCAAAGAAGCTCCGGAAGAATGTCGGGCCGAAGATATCCTCGGCCCGACCACCTCCTTCCCCTTCTCGCCGCTCCGCGGCATGGTCGTATCGCTGTTGTGATTATACAGTGTCTTGCTGTTGTCAACGACGAGAACATCTTCTGGCTCGACCCGGTACCGGCAAAGCGGGCAAGTCGAGTGCTCGTCGAGCCATGTATCGACGCACTCGACGTGGAACGCGTGCTTGCATTTCGGCAGCAGCCTGAGGACCTCGGCGGGCTCGAATCTGTTGAGGCAAACGGCACATTCGAGGCCATCCTTCTGGCCTCGCAGCGACGCAAACCGGAACATGGGCAGCGATTCGATGACTTTTTTGTTGATTCCGGAATTGCCCCTGGAGAGAGGGTTGCCATTGGAATCGGCATCATATGTGGTTCTTCTGCAATGCTTCACGTACAGAAGCACCAGCAGCGTGATGGAGAAGAGGGTGGTGATGCTCGCCACGATTATGGTGATTCCCGGTTTGAACTCGGCGGCTCTCTGTGTCGACTGGATTGATTCCGGCGGTGGTGGCGGTGGAATACGCGTGGAATCTGCGGTGTTGTCGATTCCGC
This sequence comes from Scutellaria galericulata, assembly GCA_946896805.1. Lineage (NCBI taxonomy): Eukaryota > Viridiplantae > Streptophyta > Magnoliopsida > Lamiales > Lamiaceae > Scutellaria > Scutellaria galericulata. The sequence continues at coordinate 19,203,943 of OX335790.1, forward strand.
CATTTTCGTTGTTGATTCTCGCAGCTGATAAATGTAATAGAATCAGGAAAAACAGGAGATTGAAAACGTTCATATCAGGGTTGGATGAAATTGATGAATCTTCGATGAAACTGTTGGACTCATGAAGAAAAACACAAAATCTAATCCATCACTTCTAAGTTAAAAAATAATAACTAAAAAAAAATCACATGATCAATGTTCCATCTCTCTCTATGTATAGCAGCGGCCTAATTGAAACTGTGTGTGTGTGTGTGTGTAAATATATGTTTATTTATTTATTATTTGATGTCCATCGAATTAGGTGTAACCGTGTAATCAATAATTTCATCATGCTGCATGGGAAAATAAAAAATGACTTATTATTTGTTATATATTTATTTCTATTTATTATTGGTGTGATAAGAGAGGATATAAGCCTCTCAACCACAGCTGAAACCAAGCACTGTTTACAATCCAACAAATGGTTGGTGTTAAAAGGAACCAACCACTGATTAGTTTCCCATGTTATGATACTAATTTTCTTCAATTATTTCTCATAATTACTAGAGAATATTATTATTAGAATCTTCTCAAATAAGTTGGATTTTTTATACATTATAATTCAAAAATATATTATGCTTGTGAACTTCTTGAATTTGTGAAAAGAGTTCGGTGGGTGGGTATATAAAACTCCTTTTATTCCACAGATATGTGACTTGGATAATTCAATGCAAATTCCATAATATTGTAATTTGTACAAACCACAAACACTACTCATAACACCACCAATTTACATGGCATTCCAAGAGAGATTACAGAATTGCTAAAGCAAGTTTTTACACAAAAATGATTCTTGGGAAAAAAAAAAAAAAAAAACCCATTAAACCATCATGCTACATCTGTCCAGCACTGCAGCTCCATTCCTCAAAGCCAATTGGAAAAACAGAGCAAATGGGGCTTGTTCTTCAAGCACAATCAATGTTCATTAGCAGCAAACATTAAATTCAAGAAACAAATATCAAAAGTCATGTCATAGAGCAGATTTTGCAATCTGCAAACCAAATTTCCGAAATAATATAGCATTATCAACAACAAATGCTCAGCAGCCCAAGCAAGAAAAAAACCATGCAATTATGTGCGTTGATGCTGATATGCACAAAAAAAACGACAAATTTCATTTCATCTTTCATCACTCAAATGTGATGCTTGATGCAATGCAATCCACGACTCCTAAATAAATGCAAATAATTCAAGTAAAAACCAAAAACCCTAAAATTAATAATCTAAAGTAGAAGAAAAAATTTAAAATACTGGTTTTAAGGGGAATAGCCCGCGGACCCCATCATCGCCGGCGATGGCTCCGGCGGCGGGCAGTCTTCATCGCAGTGAAAGCGGAGAAGCGAGAGGTAGGGTTTGCCATGGGATACAAAATTAGAGAGAGAATTGCGAAGAATACAGAGCCTCCAGCAGCCAATAATGGAGGGTGGCTTCCTAATCTTCATCGCAATTTTAAACCCTAAAGATTGGCCCCAAATTCAACTCCACCGCCCCCTCCGCCGCCCCATGCTCAGATAAGATCAAGTAGTGTTAGATAGGAGCGTTCGTTGGGCCCAAGTTATATAGACCCACTGATGATTCTTGAGGGTATAACTGTAATTAAATACATATTTCCTATTGAGGAAACCCTAACCAGTAACCCCTACAAAAGTAACCAAAAAAAAAAATTCCTTTAATATCAAAAATCCAACTAAAATTGTTGCTAGAAAGTACCAATGTAATGTTCACACTTCATTCTTCTTTCTTAAATTAGTTTGGATGTGGAGTGGGATTAGGCTGGTTTAGATTTTTTTTTTTTTTTTTTAATTTGAATTCTAAATATTAGATTTAAGTTTGGTATATTATAAATGAAAGTTTTTTTTTTTTTAACTCGAGTATGACCTGTTTTAAGGATAAGTGTGGAGTCCATCAAAAAGTTTTATGTATTAAAAGTCTATAAAATTATTGAGTATGAAATCCTTTTTTTTTTTTTTTTGAAAAAATAAACTTCCATTTAAACTTAGAAAATTACACTTAAAAATATGAAAACAATATAAAATATAAACTAAGCTACATATATATACAAACAATAAAAGATATAAAATATATCATATATTCTCACATATATAATATAAATAGTCCAGTCTACTAGGCTTAATGTAAGACTCTAGTATAGCTTATATTTATAAATAGACTTGATAAGTTTTTTATCAAATTCTGATTTATTTACTAAATAGATTGGACTGAGTTAAGTTAATAATAGACTAAGTCATAGATCTTTACGGAGTGGTATAAATTATTTCCAAGTATTGAAAGATTATGGAATATATAGATATATATATATATATATATAATTCTATTTCTAATAAATTAATAGTGAATGATTATCAACCTCAATCTCAAATATTGTATGTCGACAAGTAGTTCAATCATACAATTATGAACCAAAAGAAAATTAAAAGAAATTTTCCAAGTAATAGTCATAAAAAGGTGAGCCTACCAAATATGTTAAAACTTTAAAAGTGTATATAAATTAATAAATATCATGACCGTAGATAGCCGTTGGTGCTGGAATCTGGATCCTCGTTTCCATATTTTCTATTCTAATTTTGAAAAATGTCGCATTTGATGATGACCAATGAAGAGTGTGGGGCCCCCTCCTCATTTGTGACCATACCTTTATTTTCCTAAGTACAATGTATTTTAATTCTGGTCGACATATTTCACATAAATAAAATAAATCAATAACCTTGAAATTAACACTTTCCTTAATTTAAACATAAAACCAAAATTAAATACAACGCGTTTATTTCATTATTTATTAAAATTTTCTTAGGTGAATCTGTTATTTCCTTTGCTGCCTTTTCCAGAAAAGGTTAGCTTCTTTGTTTAAAGTTCAAACAACCACCCCTCTCCCTCTCCCTCTCTCTCTCCCCCACTACTTCACCTCTCTTTCTCTCTCCTCTCTCTCTCTCTCTCTCTCTCTCCACTCCACGGTCCACCGTTATAAACTACTTGGTAGTAGAAGAGAACCCTTCTGGCAGTTGCCACACGTTCTCACAATCATATCCACATTCACGTTTTCTCAATCTTCCTGTTTATTGGAGCTTCTTTTGCTCCACCCATTCTGTTTCCGCGTTGCTGGTTTCGATGACTGTTTGATTCTATAAAAGTAATCGCTTTTTTTAGAATAAAGCTCGGAATCGAAAAACGCTTTTTCGGGGAGAAAGCTGCGATTTTTCTCTCTCTAAATAATGTCGAGGTTGGGTGTTTGGGTGTGTGTGGTGGTGTTGTGTTGGGGTGTTGGGGAAAGCCTAGGTGTGAACTGGGGTACCATGGCGCTCCATAAGCTACCACCCAAGGTGGTGGTGCAGATGCTGAAAGACAACGGGATTAAGAAGGTGAAGCTTTTTGATGCAGATCAATCCACCATGGACGCCCTTGCTGCCACCGACATTGAAGTCATGGTTGCTATCCCTAATGACCAACTTTCTTCCATGGGAAGTTACGATCGAGCTAAGCAGTGGGTCCGTCGCAATATCACCCGTTACGATTTCAATGGCGGTGTCAATATCAAGTATGATACTCTCTCTCTCTCTCTCTCTCTCTCTCTCTCTCTCTCTCTCTCTCTCTCTCTCTCTCTCTCTCTGCTTGATTTGACTTCAGATTTGTGTTCTGAATTGCTAGTTTACTTAACCCCTGGAATTGATTGTGATTGTGATTGTGGATTTTCAACTTATTCTATTGGATGATTCTTGTCGATTGGTTGTGTAAATCCTGACTTGTATTATTCTCAATTTGCTCTGTTGAATCTTCTGCAAGTAGGAATTTTGTATAAAAGATTTTGATGGTCTATTGAGCCAAGTGAATTATATGTCTTTTCACTTTGTTTGAGCCTGTGTTGAACTTCCATTTGCACTTACACAATCACAGAAACTCTCATGTGTATTTGGAGAAGTAAAACTTGTTTTGTGGTAATGCTAATCTGAAATATCCATCATGGTTGGTTAGTAAAAGCTTCCATAACCAATCCCCAAACGTGTAAATTAGTCGTTGGATTAAGTCGGTGATGGGGTTTGCCATTAAAGATCATAACTTTTCAGACAATAGTGTGGTGGTAATACGAATAAACTTGGTAATGTTTGGTATTCCGGTGGAGCCTTTGTATGATCAGATTTCATAAGCCATTAATCGATATATCTTGTTCATATGTTGGACATTCTCTTTTGTGATTCGATTGTCAACATTTTGCCCTTAAAGATTGGATTTTTGGCTGAGTCCATGACTGTAGCTTTTAATGACATTGTTCCTATTTTGGCTTTTCAATTTGTCCAGGTATGTGGCAGTAGGCAACGAGCCGTTCCTCACAGCCTATAACAATTCATTCTTGAACACTACGTTTCCAGCTCTTCGAAACATTCAGAATGCCCTAAATGAAGCCGGGGTTGGTGACAGCATTAAAGCAACTGTGCCTTTGAATGCTGATGTGTATGGTTCACCAGAATCGAACCCTGTCCCATCAGCTGGAAGGTTCCGAACAGATATAATCGATCAGATGACCCAAATAGTTCAGTTCTTGAACCAAAACAAAGCACCCTTCACTATCAACATATACCCTTTCTTAAGCCTCTACGCCAACGAACACTTCCCAGTTGACTATGCCTTCTTTGATGGAGTGAGTAGTCCCATCGATGATAACGGAATTCAATACACCAATGTATTCGATGCCAACTTCGACACCTTGGTTTCATCACTAAGAGCGGCGGGGGTCGGAGACATGCCAATCATCGTAGGCGAGGTGGGGTGGCCCACAGATGGAGACAGAAACGCCAACATAAACTACGCTCTAAGGTTCTATAAAGGGCTTCTACAAAGACTTGCAGCCAACAGAGGAACCCCTCTTCGTCCCGGTTACATAGAAGTCTACTTATTCGGCCTTCTTGATGAGGACATAAAGAGCATCGCACCGGGTAATTTTGAGCGTCATTGGGGAATCTTTAGGTATGATGGACAACCCAAGTTTCAAATGGACTTTTCCGGCCAACTACAAGACAAATATCTCGTGGGGGCTCAAAACGTAAACTATCTTGCCAAGAAATGGTGCATGCTCAGACCAGATGCTAAGGATCTGAGCAAACTTGCGGAGAATATTAACTACGCTTGTACTTTTTCCGACTGCACGCCCCTTGGATACGGCTCTTCTTGCAACGGATTAGATGCCAATGGAAATGCCTCGTATGCATTCAACATGTATTTTCAGTCTCAGAATCAGAAAGACTTGGCTTGCGACTTTCAGGGCCTGGCTGTGGTGACTGATCAGAATATATCTCAGGCCAACTGCAATTTTACGATTCAGATAGCTACGACATCTTCTTCCACACAGGTGTTTTCGACATTGTTTACGCCTCTCGCGTTACTATTATTGTTGCTATTGTTGTAGTAGATAGGTGGAGTGTGGTATACCTTATATGATGGACTAGGTTGTTATATTTATTTCTCTTTCTTTTTTTGGTAGTATTTGTTGAGACTATTGGGCAATTTTCCCCTATTGAAACTTGAATTTAATTCATGATATCATTTTTGTGAGCATCAAGTGTTGTCCCATCAATAGAACTACTGTCTTGTCTTTTTTGGGTTTTCTTAGATTTCCCTGGTTGGCCTTAATATAGCGGCATTTATAATTGTGGTCAAACTTTAAAAAATGTGTTACCCATTTAAAAAATGTATGTGAAATAATTAAAATTTTGCAAAAAGAGTGGGACGATAAAGGAAAAGGAAAAAAGTATTCAAATCTAAATAGTTTCTCTTATACAACAAAAAATGATCGAAATAATTAAAGAAAATGACAAAAGGGGGTGTATATATTATATTACAAAGATGAAAAATAATAATGTAAAAGTTCAAATTACAAAAAATTGCATAACATTTCAACATATGGTAACGTTTCAAGTTACAGACTACAGTTTCAATGTTGCCATATAAATTATAAAGATTTATACTAGTAGAATTTGCGTACAATGTAGATAATTTTTAAAGATTATAATGATTTTTAATGTATCCCATTGATATCCTAATTCAGCACCCATTTCCAGATGGAGCGAATTTCAATAACTTTCGGAATCAGAACTCGATTCGACCAAGAGAATAATAGGGTTCTGGGAAACGATAGCTGATCTGGACCCTACATTCATTTCTTAACTAGATCTGACCCTTGATATTACAAGGATATAACGGGAAAATCATAAAAAGTTTAACAATGTTAATCCTTTTTTGACGTCTGACGAAAAGGAAAAATGTACCATGAAGCATTTTGACAACACCAATGCAACAATTTGTTAATTCTTCATTATGTTTTACATTACATTAATTATTTTTGCTGCATCAATAATTAAATATGATAGTAACACTGCAGACAATTTTTTGATGCTGAAAAAATGAAAAACTATTGAAAGCAACATGCCAATATTGGACACTTGCCATAAAAAAATTTGTACTTCTACAATGTTTTTTATTTTTTTTCATTGTAAACGACTAATAAACCCAATGCACGACCACAACGATGACCATACATCACAAATTCGAAACTGAGCAAACTCATTCGTGTATGTATGTATAGGTAAGAACAAGATAAGTTAGCATAAACTGATACTCTTGCAAAAAACTACTAACGTGCCGCTATCCATCAATCAAAGCATGTCTAAGAGCAGCGGCATATACAATCAACACGACAACCATGAGTTTCAGTTTCCAAAAATTTCTCCATCAAAAGAAGGAAGAAACGAGTAATAAAGCATTGGATAAATATAAATAAATCTAGATTCAATCCATCAGCAGGTTAACTAAACATTGCACACGCCACCAGAAATTTAATCCTCATCCATCCCAGCACCTGGATCCTTCCTTGGATTCGGGCCACCGGCTGGTTTTGCCATTATGATCTGCACAAGAATTTTTTTTAAGTATTTGGCTATATAGGATGCGAAGGAATTGAGATAAAATTTAACACAAATTGACACAAAGAGCAAATATGATTCGAAGAGGGTCGGTGCAGATTATAATTGGTGAGTGGTGCATGGTATTTGTGGTAAGGGGGGAGGATATTGACATCTCATTCTCTAAAAAAAGCCAAAGCTTGTTACTTCTTCAAATCCCAAACTTTCCAAGATTACCCTCAACTTTCCAAGATAGGTACACACTATTGAAGCTTATATCATCAGAGCTATGGTTTATATGGTTGTATCCAAGAGAACTTCTTAAGAATATTTTTCTGAACTTTCATTAAACAATTAACATCTGAAATTTGCCAAGTATTTTCGATTTCAAGTTCATTAATGTGGTTTTAAGACAACAGAACAAAAAGTTTTCAGATGAGTGTGTGTGAGAGAGAGAGAGAGATTGCCCGGGACAGTTTTATACCAAAAATGCTGAAAAAATAAATAAAAAGGAAATGGACATGACAAGTTACTGATATAGCATATTACCTGATCTACTCGCAGGACAGTACAGGCAGCATCTGCAGCATACTTGAGGGCAAAGAATCTGCACAAAAGAGTAAATTCCAAAAGTCAATCATAAACCAAGAAAAGATAGCAACAAGTAGACCAGCTTGATATAACAAGAGAAAGAAATGGCTGCTTGAAGACGGCATGTCAAAGCCACAGAGGCTTTGCTTGCCTGATGGGCAAACATGTTTGGACAGATAGGCTAAGAGTGCATATGCGAGGGTAATAAGTTTGAGGAGCATAAAAGACAAGTCCAGATTGGTGAGAGAAGCCTCCACTAATATTATACTCATATTTTCCAATGCTTTACAACAGGTACTGCCGCCCATTTATATTGAGCATTTGTGAACAAAACATCAACAGGATTTATAAGCACAATTTTGCAAACTAATTTACTTTGTTAGGGGTATTTTGCACCTATTGAATACAGATTTACCACCTATAATTCATACACAAAAGTGAGGGTGTGACAGGTTAAAACTTAAAACAAGAGATAGTATCTGGACAGCCCGTGGAAAGCAAGTTGAGTGAATTATAGTCTAGCAAGAGATTAACTAATATGGGTTTGGCGGCGCCAAACCCACACCACCAATCGATACGATTAACTTATCGACCAGGAAGTTTTGCAGAAGAAAAGATAGATCCAGATCCATAACGTTTACATTATTCCACTAACAAGAAGCAACTTACTTGGTGATGTGCAGATCCCATATGTTCAGGGTAGAGGCATCCTTGCAGACACCTCCCTCTAAATCAATGCCCACTTTGGAGCCACCAGATGCATGTTCAGCATATAAAGATGATATAAGTTCAATTGCATTAAGCCCCGCATTTTCAGCCAATGTCTTGGGTACCATTTCAAAACTTTCAGCAAATTTTGCAATCGCATACTGATCCAATCTGCAAGATAACAGCTTCATCTTATAAACAAATATATGGGTCAAAACATGAAATAGAAAGTACTTAATCATAAATAAACTACAGTATGATTCTAGTTCAGTAGTTCCCAAATCCAAAACAGAGAGAGCAGAATAAAGGATAAGGCAGTTGTTTAGAGACAATTGACAATGATTTTTCAAGCTTAGCACAAAAATAAAAGGAGCTATTCCCTTCAGATAGGGTATCAATCCATGTTCAAACAAAGTCTTGAGCCTCCCTAGAGACAAGCACACATCATTTTTCCAAGCAAAGATCAAATATAATATATAATAAGTATTTATCTCAAGGTTGATTTCAGCTGAACAACCAAAATGGATGGGGGAGAGAGAGAGAGAGAGAGAGTTTCAGCATCATAAGCTGAGTAATTAAAATGTATTAAACAAATACCCGGTCTCTTTGAAAGAAAATTCCTTCAGCCTTTTAGCTAATTCAATTTCAGTAGCTGCTGCTCCAGGTACAATCCGACTATCCCTGCACATGGCCTGGAGGAGAGTGGCATAAACTTTACAGTGAGATCTTTTGATAATTGATCAATGATCAGCTTAATAACTAGAAACTTAACCATGCAACAAACTGAGAATTTCCTGTTCTATTACAGAAGCACAATCAATTGGTGGACATCTAAAAAAATTCATGAGGAAAAAAAAGTACCTTGTATGCATTCACACCATCATCAACTGCTCTTTCAAGATCATCCAGTATGCTATCAGTGCTTCCACGCAGCACAACAGTGGAAACAGAATTTCCACCTTGTTCATTTTTTACAATTGTTACCTATTAGACAGTAAGGAAGCACAGTATCACTAAGGATAGGAGTAACAGAATTGAAAAGGAACAACCAAGTATGAAGCAAGCTTGTAAAATCATACTCTTGACCCGCCTATTTCCTCCACCGAAACAGAATCAACATATCCAAGATCATCTGGATCCGGCTGACTTAGCTTTAACTGCTCTCACAGAAATGCAGATTGTCAGGGGAGAACAAAATAAATACAAAAATGCACATTTTTCTAATTCAATCATTCTTACAAGACCAACTGCGCCAGTGGTGCGACAAAATCGACGTAGTTCAAATTTGGAGCTGACCTTTAACACCATGAGCCTACAAAAGCAAGCTTGGATGTTCAGTTAACCACAGCAAGAAAAAAGAAAAGGATAGTCACTAATACACATGAAATAAGGAAGAGGCAAAAAGGCTTATAAATCATCTTCTATACAAATGAAACATGAAAGAGGCACTAAAAGAAAAAAGAAATACATTCTCCATCGATGAACAACAGATGCAAATAATTATTACACCCTAGACCTATAAATACAGGTTAATGGGATAAGAGTCTATATAACAACACAAAGAAGCAATAGTGTGCATGAGCAAATTACAAATGAAACATCAAGAACCACACTCTAAAAGGCATGTCATATATGTTAAGGATTATCTCCAAAGGAAGTAACATGGGTAAACCACCACAGAAATAATTTAATGATAGGAATTCAGGTTTTACTTGTATCGCTCACAAAAATGCAATGCCATTTCCCCAACAGTTGATCCACTAACAATGACCTTTGCACCTGAATCTGCTACTGCTTTAATTAGCTCCTCAACCTTGGCTTCTTCAGTCTTTGAATAATTTTCAAGCTGCAAGGTAAAAAAGTAATGATATAAAATTACATAAAGTATACGAGCTAACTATGGCATCGCAGAATTGTTATCCAAAAAAAAAAAACCTTCTACACTTCACTTTCCATAAACAACTATCATCCAACGATTAATAACTGTACCAACCATAAACCCACTCAGATATGTAGGTTATATTAATTTCATCATAATAGCTGAAATTATGTCATTGTTTAGACATGTCTCTGGAAGAAAAGACACAAATATCAAAGTAAAAAAAAGTACTTATAGATTGAGGACAAAGTCCTTTCAAGAAAACCCTTGTAAACAGCCTATATAACAACCCTTGTAAACATCCTTAGAAACAGATAAAAGAGATAAATTCCTGAGGAATGCCTACCTGCTCAGCACTATGAATAAGAACTGTTCCTTTTGTTTCAGTTGCAGTTGTATCAACACCCCCAACAAAAACTGCAACCTGACACAGAGGGTAGTAATGGATCATTCATAATCAGCACAGACCATGCAAATCAATCCAGAAACTTGCTGGGGCCCTATTCATCCTTGAATGCGATGAATATTCAACACAAAATTGAACAATTATATCGCAAGCTAATCAAAATGTCAGCATGAAAAGTTTAAGTTCACTGTGCAGTGGCAGGTTATTCAAAAAGACATATATGCATATCGAGTTTGAGATCAACTCTCATGATTTATTAGTGCTTTCTAATAGCCACGGACCTCAACATCCCATGGTTCCCACCTCCTAATAAAATTGTTAATATTTTAAATTTTGTTTTTCCTTGTGATTTAATGCATGAAAAGGATGGTGCTTTATATTTTCACAAGAAAGTGCCACCATTTGCCATTCTGGTTAACTTATACTTTAACATTAAACTGCATGCACCTTTAAGAAGCCAAACCAGTAAAGACAGTAAGCGGTGATACTTCCGTGAGCATATCCCATACCATCCAACCCAGTAGAATAAATCATGAAAGTTGTATTTGACTTTTATTTTCTTAAAAGCAGGTTTTCAGAAATTAGTTATGCAGCTACCAGTATATGTGAATCTAATACGCACCTTGGCCTTCTCCATTTTCTTTATACTCCCAACAGCATCACTCTTCAACACCAACCCCCTAACTACTGTAGAGTCGTGCAAGCCGCCACCCAATAGCTTTGCAACCCGTACATTATCCACATTGAAGTTTGTTGGATTCTTAGGGCAAACTTGTATACAGGCCTTCAAGAAATGGTTGTTGCCATTAAGATATACCAATGGTTAGATTTAAAGCTGTACACAAGCCTCCAGATAAAAGCGTATTGCCATAAGCAAAACCAAAAGTTAGATTTGAAATTGCATACAAATAGTAGGAAAGGTGAGGTTTACCTCAGCGATGAGAGGACATAATACATCCTCTAGTCCAAATTGTTTGCTGGCTACTGTAGATCTCATTCGTGAAATTATTTCATCTTTGTCTCTCACATTCATACTTTCAGAACCTTTCTCAACCAATTCCTCAAGTACCTCAATGGTCTGCAACAACATGATACTCAATCAAAAAAAGGCCACAGATACTGTTCAACCAGTACAAATGAGATTTACAATATCAAACCTTATTAATCGCCTTTGTGTATCCAACAATGATCTCGCTAGGGTGCAATCCCATCCTAATGAGTTCTTCAGCATTTTGAAGAAGTTCCCCAGCAAAAGAAACAGTCAAATTGGCTCCATCACCAATTTCCTCTTGCTGTGCTTTCCCAGCCAAAACCAAAAGTTTGGCTGCGGGATGCTGAACCTCCAGCTCATTTACAATTGTTGCGGCATCATTTGTGATAAAGAGCTTATCCAAATGATTGATAACCATTTTATTCATACCTGAACAAGAAAATTGGGGAATATGAGAAGAAAATAGATGGACAATAAAATTATCAACAGGATTGATGAGGAACATCTAGCAAAGTTTCCCTAGTCAAATCTTAGTAAAACTAAATCAATATCTAATTAAGGAAGAGTCTCGCAAACTTAGTGCGGACTTACTTAGTCCAGTTTACTATTGTCTTTCTTATCCTATTCCCAGCATAGAGATGGCTGAAACGAATCTACATTAATCATTCCCACTTCCAACTGTTAATGATTTTAGTTGCTTTCAAGCAAAGGAGGAACTACAAAAATCTAATTCACTTATAAGCCTAAAACATATAACCTGATTAAGTTGCACAATAAATCATAAATTCCTCATCATTTAGTCAATGACAAGTATGACTACTATGTTTAAAACATATTTCTAACTATTTCATTATTCAGCTTAATCAGAGTATGATCTGTGAAATATCATATATAAACCTTAAATGGAACAAGTGAGGTAAAACCACATCAGATCCTACAAAATATCCTTTTGTTGAAGTTTTCAGGCCCTGGGTTTCGAGATTTGCGTGAGGTAGTTATTTGTGCAGTAAAAGAAGTTGCAGTAACCTGCACCTATAACCTAAATGAAGATCACTAGCGAGAAGTCACGCTTGTTTACTTGGTCAGATGAATGCATTTCTGAAGCACTACATGTCGAAACTCATAACAGAATAGTTAAGCTCGGTTCTGCTGCTTGAAAAACATGCTTTTATTCAAATATGCTGCAAAAAATGAAGAGATGAAATAAGGAAGAAGCACACCATTGGGACCGAGCGAGGTGCGAGTAATGGTGGAGAGCTGCTTGCAGGCGTCGATGTTCCTGACCACCGCCTCGTCGAGGCCCGATAGATGGCGGTGCCCCTCCTTCAGCATGGACTGTATGCCGTATGGCGCATAACCCACCATTTTTCTTCGATCTTTGATCTACGATGCAGTGTAATTGCTTCTCAGTATCGAAAATCTGAAACGGAGAGAAGATTTATCGCTGAGTATTGCTGCAAGTGCTACTAGTACTGAGTGTGAAGGAAAGCCCTAGAAATGAAACCCCTGCAACTTTTGTGCCCTTACTACCCTTACTACCCTGTGCGCGGTGTTGTAAATTGTAATTACTTTATTGCCCTTTTATGATTTTTTTTTTTTTTTTTAATTTTTGAAAGAACCCTAGTATGTAATGATTGTGAATCTCAATTAATAGCTTCTAGTGTTACTTTCTTTAAAAATAAAAAAAACTGTACTATTACTGTGGAAATTGAAAAATAATATATTGATTTAATTTATAACTTTGTATATAGTATTCTTGGAGTTCACCACCTCCCCAATCAAATTTCCAGCAACTTCTTTTGTCCAAAACTGATTTAATATATTACTTCTTTTTTTTTTTGTATGTTTTCATGATTTAGGAAAAATAATTCCTCACTAAAAAAAATATTTTTTATCCGCTAAATTTGTCTCATTGGATTTTTCTTCCTCTAAATTTGTCTTTTGTTTTTAGCTATCTATGTTTAAAAGAAACTCATTTTTTTGTTTCATTTACTTTAAAACAAACATGTCTTTCTTTTATATTTTATTACAAATCAACCACTTCTATGATCAAATTTTCAACATATGATCATCTTAAAATTTAAAGTAAAGCTATATGATATCAATAAAAATGAGTTATTTCAAATCAAATTACTCGTTCAAATTTGTTGAAATGTTTCGCAAGTTTCTTTTTTTCACAGTTAAAAGGTTTGATTGTAATTTTCACATATACTTAATGAAATCAAACTTCAATAGTGAAAAATGTAATTTATCAAAAAATAAAAAGATTTTTACCTGTTTGGATCAAAAATGATTTTTTTTTTAAACATATAACTATACACAAAAAGTGAAAGATGAATGATAAAAAATTCAATGAAGTAAACTTAAAGGATCAAAATTTCATTTTCCAAAAAAAAAAAGATTTATTTTAACATACAAATTAATCGAAAGTTATAGTAAGGGCGTGCTTAGTATGCAACTTTGCAACTAAGCAATGGAAAGAGAATGAATTGAGAGTGTTTGGTACACACCTTTGATTCCTGCTGCAGTTGTTTCAAATCTTAATACTAAGGAATCACGATTCCTCAAGTTTTCCTAAGGAATGATTTTCATTCCACAACTCTATTTTCTAAAACAAAAATATTAATTAAGTTGATTACATTCTTAAAGAATTTTGGTAAATCAAACAACACAAATTTAAAGTGAATATTCATTCAATTCCTCACTGCTATCATTACAATTCATTTTCTCATTCTTTAAAACATACCAAACGGCCCCTAAATCTCCAATTTCCACGAAATGAATCATAAATGTAATTTTCATAAGCTTTTGTGAAAATAAGTATTGTATGATATTAAACTCTATCAATGGTGTGTCTGGTTTTTTATACGAATTTTCATTGAGCATATTATCCTTTTAAAATGTACATATATTTTGGTTGCATGTTGAATTTGAAATACGAGTGAGTAAATTATGGTTGTTACCATTGATTTTTGTCATGAAATGAAAGTTTTTTTTTCCCTTTCAAAATAATGGATTTTTTTACTTGTTCATTAAAAAAAATTATAATAAACTACGTCAAAAAATAGGATCAGTAATTTGATCAGAGACTGTATATACTTGAGTTGCAATTTGCAAAGATATCAAAAGAAAAGGCAAAATTAAAATTAAAATGCGATGCAAAAATGATCGAAAAAATAATCAAATGTTTTCAAATAAATAATATTTGAGTTCTAGATTGCAATCAGGAAAGAATAAAATAAAAAAGTTAAAACAATTGAAAATATAATAAGAATACTAAGTTACAGATTGAAATTAAGCCTCGAAGTTATAACATTAAATCATTAACTATAGTTTTGAATTTGCGAATTTCAGAACAAATTGTTGAGATCGACATTCACTCGGACAAAATTGATAGATTCTTTTAATGGGTAAATGTGTAGATACACTGTTGAGGTTCAATGTATACTTGATTTTCTTATTGCATGCAATTATAATCTCAACATTTAAATTAACACGCAAATACAATAACATTTTTCTTTTATGAATGATGAGTAATTTAGTATAAGGTTTCTGTAATACATGAGTTTGAGAAATCATTAATGAATTGGATGAAATAAAATATTTAAAATATTATATATAAATATATATAGGAAAATTATACTCACTGTCTTATTATCCAATTTTGCAATTAATAAAATATTATTTGATTAACATATTATTTAATTATTAGAGCACATGTTGTATTTGTAGTAAAACATACTTTGCATGTATAATTAATGTACCATTCAAATTTATTTTCATTTAAAATGGCAAGTTGAAAATTTTCCAATTTTTTTTGTTAATCATATATGATATATCTCCCTTCCAAACGCATGTTTACTAGATTCCTTACATTTTCATTTTCAGTAAAGTATCACTATACGATTTAAATCAGTTCACATTTATTTTAATGTTGTCCCTTTTGATTTATTTATATGTACAATTTACAATATATATTTAAACTAAATTTAAAATGTATAATTAATTTTGAGGATCGCTATACTTTGTCGAATCATAGATGTCATACTCATATATGTATATATTAACATAGAGCAACCATATACTACACCCATATACTACACGAGATAAGAAATTAAGTTAAACTCAATAATATTAGGAACTTTTATAAATTATTTATATAGAGATAAAATATATTTATGATCGTGTGCAATATATATCACTTAATTATTGAAAAAAAAATTCAAGAACTATTATAGACTTTAACAATAAAATCAAACTTTAAAAAAATAGCGGAAGAGCGGAATAATATCTTCAAAATAACAATTTTTTTTTAAAATTAATAAAAAAAAATATTCATCTACAATGCAACATATACTTCAACAGTTAATAATATATTAGCCACTTTTATGTTATATTTATTGCTAAATTAGATGATAATGTACAACACAGAACTATAAATTTATTTGTTCTTAATTCAATTTAGATTTTTTATAATTTGGTGTATTAAACGTGTCTTAAACTAGCATATTCAAGTTAATTTTCATCTTATCCCAAATATTGATTATAAATATATATTTAATTTTTTTTATGTTGTAATCATATTTAATATCAAGTGTATTTTCACTTTATTTATCCTGATAATAGAAAAAGAAAAAAAAAATCTATGTAAAAACTTCCCCATTTTATTTCTAAATATGGCAAAGAAAGGTGTCAATGTTGATGAAGGTCTCACAATTTTCACCAATAAAGAAAAAGAAAAAAAGGAGAAAAAAAAAAAGATAAAAGTGAAATGAAATAATGAGAGTAGAGAGAACCAGAGAGGGCGAGGGCAAGCAGTAGAAAGAGAAAGGAGGAGGATAGGCGTAGAATAAATACCCTTTCAAACACACAACTCTATCCTAAATCTTAACCTAGCATTTCTTCTCTGTTTGCATCTGTTTTCGCGTCTTCATTTCTAGGTATACATGTCTTGCCTGTTTCCACTGAAGATCTGTTCTTGATCGGCTCAATCGTATTGGGTTCTTCAATTTTATTTTGCTATCTAGTTAACGATCCTCCTGATTCTTTTGTTTTTCAAGCCTGATTGTTTATCTGTTGCGGTTTATGAATTTTGTTGTTGTGTTTTTTGAAAAATGAATTTCTTTGAACATGTGACTGTTTGAGCCTTGCTGGTTATGGCTAAAATGTTTTATCTTTGTGTGCTCATCCTTCTAGAGATATATGATTATTTGTGTTTTAAGGTGTGCTCACCCATGTGCTTTCATGAATGCTTGGTATGCACGGTGGTTTTTTTTTTTTTTTTGGTTTGGGCATCATGTTTCTTGTTGAAAATAGGTTAAATTAGCTGGATTCCACTTAGATGCGTTACTTTTTGTTGGAAAAATCAAACATCTTTATTTGGAAACAATTTGTGGAACTAATGCATTTATTTTTCAAAATTTCAGTGGCATAGTTTTTGCAAATAAAGTTTAAGTTTTCTCTTATTTTCTTGTATTGATAACTTAAAGATTGACCCACCCCCAGTATTATTTAGGTCGCTGCAGATCTCTGAGCAGGTGGGGAATGAGTCTGAGGTGATTTTGCATGGGTGACGATGCCGGAATTGCGTAGCGGAGCACGGAGATCAAAACGACTTGGTGATCTCCATCCTGCACCTCAGACTGCGAATCAAGACGAAAATTTTCTTGCACCTGCTCAGGCTAGAACCAGAAGGAGGGGACGAGGGAGAGGCAATGCACCTGCTGTAGCAAAAGGACCTTCTGCAGCAACACCCGCTCGACCCACTGCTGCTGGTAGAGGCAGGGGGGCTAGATTGATAGATTTAGACCCGGAGCCGCCTGGTGTGGTTCTTCCTCAAACTGTTGGCCTTGGGACTCCCGAACTTGCATTTAATAGAATCGAGGCCGTTCCAGATAAGGAAATTGCCATGGATGGTGGTGGAAGTGCGGATAAAATAATGGGAGTTGAAGAAGATTCAAGTACAACTCCAGTGCCTGAGAGGGTAATTTCTGTTCTTTTACATTATTGGATATATTTGTTAAGTACATTGAGTATACTGATTGATGAGATTGCATGCATGAATTTATGGAATTGATTTCTTTCTCAACCTATTAATTACTTATTGTGGTTTTTCAATATATCAAATATTAACTCCAGGTTTATTGGTGTAGGTACAAGTGGGTAATTCTCCAACATATAAGACAGAAAGGAAATTAGGTAAGGGGGGGTTTGGACAAGTTTACGTTGGCAGAAGGGTAACTGGCGGCATCGAAGGACCAGGTCCGGATGCTATTGAGGTAACACCTGGCATTCTCTATTTGACATATGGTGATTTTTAAAGCAATTGTTCTTAATTTAATTGGAAATTTATCCTTTTTTAGGTTGCATTGAAGTGTGAACATCGAAGTAGTAAGGGCTGCAATTATGGCCCTCCATATGAGTGGCAGGTGTACAAGTAAGTAAGCTGTTGTAAACTTGAGGATGTTGTTCTCTTGATTCAAATACTTGTTTTCTGACATCCCTTCTTCTTTGTCAAAGTGCGCTGAATGGATGTTATGGGCTCCCATGGGTTCACTACAAGGGTCGCCAAGGAGATTTTTACATCCTGGTGGGTTTGATATTTGCATATCGCCAACACATTTTCCATTTGTTCCGATGATAATTCTTTTCTTTTCTTTTTCAGGTCATGGACATGCTTGGACCCAGTCTTTGGGATGTTTGGAATTCTTTGGGCCAGTCGTAGGACTCTCTCCCTCCCCCACACACACGCACACACTCACAGTCCTTTTGTGGCTATTTTATTTTTTCTAAATTTGACAATGACCACCTGAAACAGGATGTCTCCAAATATGGCGGCTTGTATTGCTGTCGAGGCTATATCAATTCTCGAAAAGCTTCACATGAAGGGGTAACCTTAACATTCTTTAATTAATCCTTTTTTTTTTTAATCCACATTCCTGCTTTCCAAGGCTCCAACTTGCTTTGGTCACTTCAATATACAATTGATAATTGATAGTGCTCTCTGATACTTTTCTAGATTTGTTCATGGAGATGTGAAGCCGGAGAACTTTTTACTTGGTCAGCCTGGTACTGCTGAGGAGAAAAAGTTATATCTTATTGATCTTGGTCTGGGTATGATACTCCATTCTAGTTATCTTATTGTTTGTCATGACTACCTTAAATTGAATGTTCAGCAACTAGGCATGTTAGAAGGCATAGTTTCGGATACATCTGCAATTCATTTTATCTCCGTTGCTGCCTTTTCTTCTGATCGTTCTCTTCTTGATGTATATACATTAGATACTCCTGCTTAACATGTTGCTCATGCAGCTTCTAGGTGGAAGGATACATCATCAGGTCAGCATGTCGAGTATGATCAGAGGCCAGATATATTCAGGTTTGTGAAGATCACATTTATTTAGAACACATACTTCCTCTTCTGAGATGAGGGATGCTTTCATGAACTGTGTTTAGATGCGCAGATTTGGTCCAAGTTATCAGCTAATAACACGTGTCTTAATACAGTTCATTGGATGATATATCGGTGAATTTTATTATCTTAAGTACACGTGGATGGATAATTAATTGCAGTAACTACATATGATCAATATGCCGTTACTTTACATTCCCGAATTGATAACAAAGTCCTTTCTATAAAAAAAGTGAAATATTGAATTTACCCTCGCCTTTTGTGTAGATATGGATATTCTAAAAATTAATGCTACATGCCACTTTGATAAAGTTGATAATTGGGATTAGTTTCCAATGCTCAATTGCTTTATGTGGATTGGCTGGTTGATTTGCGAACCGTGTTGACCTAATAATCATCTGACCACCCAATTGTTTTGGAGGGGGAAATTATAGCAAATTATAGTAGCTTTTGATTATTTTGTCACTCTTTGGGCTCTGGGTTTGTTGTCTAAAAAATTGATTGGTGCAAGCTAGATATTGATTTTGGGCTTGCATTCTTTGATGTTCAATGTGAACATTGTACTTGATGAAATAAATACTATGTAACACCTGATACCATATAGTAAGTTTCCCCATTTTGGATAGTCCTTACTGTGCACTTACAAAATCTAATGGTCTGTCTATCCACAGAGGCACGATAAGGTATGCAAGTGTGCATGCGCATTTGGGACGTACAGGAAGTAGGAGGGATGATCTTGAGTCGCTGGCGTACACCCTGATATTTCTCATAAAAGGGAGGTTACCATGGCAAGGCTACCAGGTGAATTGACATAGTTGCTTAGTAAGTTACAGTGACATATGTCATTGGACTTAACTTATTGTTCTTCATTTGTATTTTGGGATGATTACAGGGCGATAACAAGAGTTTTCTAGTCTGTAAGAAGAAAATGTCCACTTCTGCAGAGTTGATGTGTTGCTTTTGCCCTGCTCCATTTAAACAGTTCCTTGAGGCTGTTAGTAATATGAAGTTTGATGAGGAGCCAAATTATTCTAAGCTAATATCACTTTTTGAAAGCCTTATCGAACCTTGCTCATCGCTGAGACCAATAAGAATTGATGGAGCTCTCAAGGTAAAATATAAGGGAAAGTGACATACTTCCTTTTTTAGGGGCATGCATACTGGAATAAACTTTATTTAGTCTAAAATATTCATGTCGAATTATTGTCTTCTATTTCACAGGTAGGCCAAAAGCGTGGTAGACTGCTCTTAAACTTGGAAGATGAAGAGCAACCAAAGAAGAAAGTACGATTAGGTAGTCCTGCCACTCAGTGGATTTCAGTGTATAATGCACGGCGCCCCATGAAACAGAGGTGAGTACCTACCGGTAAATTTTTGTTTGTTGTGGTTTGTGCAATTAATATGCATCTTTTGTTAACCTCATGTACAAGTACATAAAACGTGTAATCCTTTTACTAGTTATTATACTCTGCTGATCATATGCATGTATGATGATTTCACAAATATGTGAAGAAAAAAGATGTACTTTACTTACCTCCTATTTTGGTGCATGGATCAAGAAAAACGACTATTAAATCTCAAGTTGACTTAATAATGATACTTATTTCTGCTGCCTTTTCTTTGAATTTGTACCAGTCAGTGAGAGTAGATTTACTTGTACTTCAGTAGTTGTTGAGATTTTCACTCTCATGTTGGACATGAGTAATTGCATGGTCATGTGTCATCTACTCTCATTTTTAAACTTTCTATTGATGACTGTTCTACCGATTTCAGTTCTCTCATTTAACTTTTGAGAAATAAGTCAAGTGTTAAGAGAACTGTTCTGATATTTTCTTAAATTTTTTACTAAGTGACATTTTATTGCTGATGCGGAAGCAGAGGTGCGGATTGGTCATTAATAAACCTTAGCAGGATGCCCGTTAACACTTATTTGAAATAATAGATCCAAATGGATTAGGTTATTATCCTTTGGGGTAATTTAATATCGATCAAATTTAATTAGATCAGGTGTTCTTTTTTTTTTTTGTCTAGTTTGTTATTGCACACTGCAAAATGCACCTAAACCTTCTAGCTTGTGAATTCTCAATTTTTTGGATGTTTGTCATTTGTACATGTGCCAAGTAGATCTAAATTTTCTTGATTATTTTCCAACATCATTTTTTTAAAACTTGCATAAAAATTATGGATAATAGAAGTTGAAACCTCAGAAAATTTTGTCATAAAGATTTGCCACATTGCTGGTGTAGTGTCTAAAAACAGTTCTCTACGCACTAGCTCTATGGGTAGATATATGTATTGATACATTATCTGTGATTTGTTTCCTGGTGAAGACTAATTTTGTTCTATTGTATTTGTAGATACCACTATAATGTTGCAGACTCAAGGCTCCGTCAGCATGTAGAGAAGGGTAATGAAGATGGTTTATATATTAGCTGTGTGGCTTCAGCAACAAACCTTTGGGCTCTGATCATGGATGCTGGAACGGGTTTTAATTCACAGGTGTATGAACTTTCAGCTGTCTTCCTTCATAAGGTTGTTTTTCAAAACTCAAGACTCAAGTTATAGTATCTGTGGTTTTTTTTTCCTGGTATTCCTTCTCAGGTTCACTAAGTATTTTATGCTTATTTTCAGGATTGGATTATGGAACAATGGGAGAAAAACTATTACATCAGTTCTATAGCTGGTGCAACTAATGGAAGTTCGCTGGTTGTTATGTCTAAAGGTTGGTTGAAACCCTTCTTTTTATTATTATTACTCCCTCCGTCCCACAAAGATAGGCCTAGTTCTATTTTCACACAGATTAAGAAATTTTTTGAAGTTCCAGTTATACCCTTATCATACATTAATTATTCAAAGAATTAATTCTACTCTAATTTTAAAGTTTCATTAATTGAAACAAAAATTATTTTCACACTTGTAATATTGCATTAATAATATTGTTTGTCTCAAGATACATTTTTCTACTTTTGAGGGAGAGAGGCAATTTAATCATTAATGAAAATTTGGAAATACAAAATGATTATGGGAATTTGTAAAAAATGAACAAATGAAGACCACACATTCAATGCAACTTTTTTTTCCCTGAAAATTAATAAGGGCATATATGGAATTACAAGTTAAAAACTACACTAATATAGTAACAGGCCTATCTTTGTGGGACGGACGAAAATAGTATACAAGCCTATCTTTGTGGGACGGAGGGAGTATTAATTTTTTTTTTTTGGGAAGAGCGAGGGGGTTCTATGCTAGGTATGAAGTTTAATCTTTGCTTATTTGGCTTATGGCTGTTCTTAAGGAACTCCTTACACCCAACAGTCATATAAAGTTAGTGAATCATTTCCGTTCAAGTGGATAAATAAAAAGTGGAAAGAAGGTTTCCATGTGACATCCATGACCACTGCTGGCAATCGTTGGGGTGTTGTGATGTCTAGAAATTCCGGATATTCTGAACAGGTAAAACTTGACTAATGAGTTCAACTGATTAAGTCTTCATGGAATTGTGTTACTCTTGTTATCTGGATACTGTGCTACTGGTAATAGTGACTAATGGAAAGATGGGTTAATAGGTTGTAGAGCTTGATTTTCTTTATCCGAGTGAGGGGATACACCGGAGATGGGAAAATGGTTACAGAATTACCTCCATGGCTGCAACTGGTGATCAAGCAGCATTTATTCTTAGCATGCCCAGACGTAAAATGATGGATGAGACTCAGGAGACCCTTCGGACATCTGCATTCCCAAGTACCCATGTTAAGGTACTAACTAATCATCTCTTCTGTTTTCTGTTATGTTATGAAGTTCTTTTGAATGAGGCTGATGGATGTAGGTAGAATAACAAACACAATATGTCACAACATATACTCATACGAGTTATCAGAACATTGGAAGACTTGATCTTGCTTTAGTCATAAGTTTTGGACATGGCTTGACAATCTTTTTCTTCATTCTTGCAGGAGAAATGGTCCAAAAATCTCTACATTGCATCAATATGTTATGGTCGTACTGTTTGTTGAAGCTGTATGTAAAATCTGATGTGTCGGAAGATGATGGGGAGTGAAAACTCTGAAAGCTGTGATATTTAGTGCATTAGCTGTTCTCCCCAAAAACTAAATGTTTCATCTGTTAAAGTTATCCTAATTGTTGTTGCATATTATGTGAGAAACAACAGAGTTTGCCAACACGTGGCCTGAAACGGACATGAGTTGGCAGAATGAAAAATTGTGAAGCCTCGTTTTGTTGGTGTTTAAGTTGATAGTGGTTACTTGTAAGCGTGTGGGCATGGGTGTTTTGGCATATCCACATGCTTGACCATTTTCACTTAATTTTATAATAGGATCCAATCTTGATTCACATTCACCCTTGTTTGCAATGTGATTTTCTTGTAAGTTATGGCATGTTGACAAATTGTGGTTGGGAGTCGTGTTTTTTTTGTTCAAAAACGTCGAAGATCCAAAAATGTTGAAGATGCTTCAACAGATTATTCACGACACTTATACAATGTTTTGCATCTACAAACACATTTGCATGTATACATAACAAACACTCATTCCAAGTTCAAAATCTCACATCTTTAAGCACATTATCCAAATGTTCTAGTTAAAACTAGGATGGTGGAATCTACAATGAATTATTAGCTGTATGACCAGTCACTAGATTATGCTATTCATGTTAAATAAGGTGTCAGGATTTAATTTGTACAAAATGAGTAATATTCTTTACACTAAATTGGGTACCGGACTAAGTTGCATCAGAAAAATTATGCTAATCCTATATATTTGCATCACAGATGATCCCATCTCTATTTTTATTTTTATTTTTTTTGATAAATTTGCATCAAAGTAATACAAAATTAGAAGCTTGGTTATCATTGTTTCTTGTTTAGTGTCTGATAAAAAGTTTAAGTTTTGCACTAGCATTGATATTAATTAATATTCGGTGCCAATGTTGGACAAAATATAAATTTAACACCCAATTTGATAAATGAGACATAGTTTGAAAGGCCTGGAACTAGACTTCTGGGAAAGCAGGTTAAAATAAAGATGCATCAGACCATGCTTTGGGATATAAATAAAGAAGTAAACATATTGTCAAGAAACTCTTGTGATGAGCAAAAAATTGCAATCAATAAACAGAGGAACACAAGTTCAAGATGATAAAGCATATACCATTAGATGAACAAAGGTGCATTAGATATCAATTAAAAGAGTGAAACAAAGCACAAATTTCTTGTTTAAAGTACAAAACCTACAGAAACATAGAGACCCTCACCCTCTGCTCTTTTCGCATAAACGAGCCCTCTCGGCATTGAGCACATGATGATAACGTCGAAAACTACTTCCCTTGGTAAGTAAAAGACCAATCAGTGGTGTGCACGGTTCTGATTGATTGAGGCACATTGGAAAGGTAATTCATAGGAACTAAAGCATAAAGAATAGAACACTGACACATTCTAATATCTTCCTCTTCCCCTGAAACCACCACCACCACGACCACCTCTGAATCCACCACCTCTACCACCTCTAGGAGCACCCCTTCCTCGGAATCCTCCACCACCTCTTCCCCCGCCTCCTCTTCCACCACCTCGTCCTCCCCCACGTCCTCCCCCTCTACTAGCTTGTCCCCTGTAAACACAATCAACATCAAGATGTTAAGGTAATATGCAAATGGCAAACAGCAATCTATTTTATTACAAAATGAAATTAACAATGTTTCACACCACATCAACCGGAAGAAGAGGATCAAGAAATGCATCGCTTATCACAATATGAAGAACTATGTTAAGGTATACATGCTTGTTGTGAATTGTAGTTATGTTGCATCGAAAAACTATCATATGGAAATGAAAACAACAATTGTAAAAGGTGATCTCATTAGTCACTTGTGTTGATATAATTCATTGCACATATATTTGCCCAAAAGTCTCTCAGGTAAATGAATCTCCACACACAAACATCAATAATGTCTTGATTATGAGAACAGATGAGAAAGGCTTCAAAATGTTTACTTGTGTAGATGCAAATATAAATCATTGACACAACATATTCACATCCAAGACATCATAGAAGATAATCTCAACTTTTGAAGGTTGATCAATGCTTGCAATATCTATAAAACTGATAAGTGCATCATAAGGTTCTTTAACTAATAGCTTAAATATTAAAACTTATCGAAATAAAACCAGCAAACAAAGAACATACTTTGGCTGAGTTAGAAATCTTGCGAGTGGCAAAAGCTTAGCTGGGTCAATGTAGAACTTATCACCAGCAGAATAAGAGGTCGCCACAATGCCCTCCATCATCTTAATCGAAAAAAACTACACCATAACACAAGTCTAACGTAAGAAAGGGTAAAGCAATTCATCAAACACTTGGAAGAAAGAACCTGCAAAATTACCAAAAACATTAACAAGGTGCACTCACAGACTCATTGATGGGACCGAAGATTTCATCAACTTTACCAATCTGAGTCTTGTTTTCGAGGTAAATTGGAGCATTAAAGTATGGTATTTTCTCATTGGTGAGCTTTGTAACTGCATCGCCCTCACAGGCATTGAAAAATGTCGAAACCTCTGCGCGTAAAAACGAATTGTTCAATTAATATGCAGTTAAGACTAGAGAGAGAGAGAGAGAGAGAGAGAGAGAGAGAGAGAGAGAGAGAGAGAGAGAGAGAGAGAAGCAGACCAACAACTTCAGAAGGAGGGCCTTCGTCGCGAGGAGCGAAACGACCGCCGCCGCCACCGAAACGGCCTCCTCCGCCTCGAAAGCCACGTCCTCCGCCGTCTCGGCCACCCCTGAATCCTCCGCCGTCTCGGCCACCCCTGAAGCCACCGCCGCCACGTCCCCTCGGAGGTCTCATTTTACTTTTGCTTGTTTCTGCTTCAATGGTGAGGAGCTAGGCAAGGGTTTAGGGTTTTAAGTAAAGCACCAGCTTCAGAAGCTCAAATGGTTGGGCCTATGAATGTCTGCTCCACTAAAGGCCCAAAGTTAAAAATTGGGTTCAAATTATTGGGCCTCTGGATTCTGATCCACTAAAGGCCCAAATTTAAATGATGGGGCTCAAATGGATTGGGCCTATGGTGTCTGATCCACTAAAGGCCCAAAGTTAAATAGCAAAGTAAAGATTTATGAATCCTTTTTGAAGCCCAATCTGTTTTGCGGCTTTTACCCAATTTCCTAGTGCATTACAGTGCTAACATAAATAAATTAATAAATATTCTAAGAGTTGTTGTATTTAATTAAAAACATTACATAAAACTTCCTATCTAGATAAATCAACATGCCT
Source organism: Scutellaria galericulata (assembly GCA_946896805.1). Lineage (NCBI taxonomy): Eukaryota > Viridiplantae > Streptophyta > Magnoliopsida > Lamiales > Lamiaceae > Scutellaria > Scutellaria galericulata. Next base: position 19,230,157 of record OX335790.1, read on the forward strand.
ACACGTAGATGTCATTAAATGGATAATAATTATGTCATTAGATTGTAAGTTTGACTAAATGTTTAAGTTGGTAAATATTATTCATCCAGTTTCAGAATACGAATATTGTTTCTATAATTAAAACAGTCATAGAACGAAACTTTTATTGTAATAATTATTCAAATCTATTTCTCTGCGAATGAATACCCAGTGATCTTTCAAACAAGGTAAATAGAACTAGTTTAAGTAAACAAAATTACATTGTAATATCCTAATCATAAAGGTAGGAAAATGGCTTTTGAAAATTAAAAAAATTCCATGGTTATTAATTATCCAATATATGTTAATTTGTTTGTAACACCCTTTAGCTGGTCAGGTCAACAATGACCATGAAATATTTGATTTTTTTTCTTAATGATGAATTTACTTAGACCAGTACCCTGGTGAAGAATTTGTAAAAAGATAAAAGGAATTTTCTTGTAAATAGATTGTTTATCATAATCCAAAAATACCAATATACCATCATTCTTGCGCACACAACCTGAACAAAGACCGACAAACTCCAGAAAGAAAATGTATATAATGCAAAGTTAAATACAACTATACAAGCATGATGTATATAAATAATGCTAAATTAAGCAACATTCTGTTCTTACATTTGCTGCAACTCTGAAAAATAATTACAATGTAGTATGCATATGCAGCCTAGAAAGACATAAAGAAGGAAAGCAAGAATATACAATTCCATTCATGGATTTATTACAGTTCATCTAACAGACACAGGCTTCATCTACCTTTACTAACTTATTACTGACAAAGTGACAGGATATATAGCCCATGTTTACCTTTGGGAAATTCATATTTACAAACAGAAAAGAATAAAAAATATCCATTTAGGCTAGATCAACTTGTAACTTGATTGACATGTACAAAAGAGTAAGAAGAGCACCTTGGGGAATTGGAGCATACCTTGCAAGATTTGAACCAAACCACATGGCAACAACTACGAGTACAATGACGCTGCTACTCGTTTTTCCACAAACCCAACTTGCAAATGATAGGAGCATCGTAAGCAGAATCCCTGCCCTTCCTCCCAATAACCATGCAATCAAATATCCGAATTTATACCCTGCATCCAATTTTCGGTCAAACAAAGCCATAAGGCTACTGAATGTGAGAGAGAGTCGGATCCCCAATGTTTGCATCAGAAACAGAGAGAGAAATGCTGTTTTGAGCACTTCGACGAATGAGCCTCTCTCCTCATCTGAGCTTTCGTCTTCCTCAGAATCTTCATCGGCATCGTAGAATTGCTCTTCTGTGTGATATTGATATTTCTCTCGCTGCATTTTACGCCGAAGATAAGCCCATCTATACAGTCTTAATCCATCCTCGTATCCGGGATTGATAACCCATTCATCTCCCAATGGCCTTCTGCTGTGTTGATGATGCAGAGCTTTATCATATTCACTTCTTGTTGTTTCATTAATCAGTATCTGTATCAAACATAATTTGCCTTCATTTTTCCAAGTTTAATGATGTGGTAACTGAAGACAACTTCTAGCTAGTCTAGGCCATTTGAAAGTTTAACCTATGTAATAATATTCATCCACGCAATGGATCCAATATAGTATAGTAGAGCAAGTAATCAGCATGTAAGCGAAATCAGTTCAAAAGGAAGGTGGCTCACTTCATAAGCAAGTCGGATGGTCTTGAAGTCCTCGTTAGCTCCTTCTTCCTTGTTAACATCGGGATGATACTGCATTTATGAATAAAGCAGAAGAGATGAATCAACGAGGCAGATTGATCTGGGAATTTAAGCTCTCATTAATAATGATGAACAGATTGGCCAAGATTATAGTGTAAATCCCAAAAAAAAACATGTTTAGGTAACAACAATTTCTACTGAGGATGATTTCAAAACTGTAAAACTCATTTATCCCCTGAATACAAGTCCATTCCCACTGAACAACCGAAAGCGAAAAGAAAGAATAAAGGAAGGACTTAGATGCAAGATAAAGTACACCTGCTTCTTGAAGCACACATTCACATTCTTCAATATTTCTTACACACATCTAGGGCTTAAAATCAAACCAAGCAATTAAAAACTCAGGTTGAGATTCTTCATTACGATTGAGCTTGGTTTGATAACAATCAAACAAGCTTTTGAACTTATTTTTACATTTGATAACATTAATCTTGAGCTCCAAAAGTCAAAGCAAGATTAAACAAGTGTAAAAGATCAAAATACTCAAGCTCAACTACTGTTCAGCTCAATTAAACCAGGTTCAAGCTTGAAGAACAATTATTTCAAACAAATCATTCTTCAATGTTTGAGGCTCCATAACAATTCAAACAAGCTTGAAGAATGATTGATTCGGCTCGATTAATATACAGACCTATGACACATCAATCCACTCGAATTTTACATAGAAACTATACCCGAAATTCTAACCTAAAACCTATGAGCTAACAAATTTCAGCATTTCAATGATCAGAGAACTGATGATGATATTGTTCATGAAAATCCACAATTGGGTGATTGGGAGGATCAGAGGTGATACCTTGAGAGAGAGAAGACGGAAGGCCCTCTTAATATCTGAAAATGAAGCATTTGGTGAGATCCCCAGCACATCGTAGTGATTATTGTGGCCGTTGACGATGGCGGAAGCTGTGAATCGACGGCGATTCCGGCTGGTTGCCGATGACCATGGAACAGTCAATTTGGAACAGCCTCCACCGTCGAACGAGGTGGGGCCCAACACTAGGTAGCCGTACGCCTGCATCTCTCTCTCTCTCTCTCTCTCTCTCTCGTAGTGGCTGGAGGGCTTTGAGCAAGATGAAGCTGGGGAAGCTGCTCATCCAAGGGCCAATCCAATGGTTGCATGTTATAAACGGGCCTAACTGAATGTCAAATGGCCCTATTCATGGGCCTCCTTAGTTTCAAATTGCCCAATCAAATGGTTGTATGTTATAAACAGTACTCGCAGAATGTAAATGGGCCTATTCATGGCCTTCTAGGTTTCCAACGGTCCGAATATGTTGTGAATAATTCGAACCATATATAAGGTTAAAGAATTTATATGGTTTATGAGTCATAGACCATAGGTTAACAAATTCATTTGGAGCAAATGATCAAATATACCATCAAATATTTAATCTTTTATTTTTTTATATTATTAAATATAAGTTTAAATTCTTTTCTACCATAAAATATGAATTTTGATTCATTTCTATCACTTCTTTTGATCAAGTCAAATGTGAATATTGGTTGAATTGACATAAGATTGAATTTGTACTTTCTACTTTTGAGGTGTGATGGGATTAAAGCAACGCAAAGTTACACAAAATTGATTTCTACCACAAACTTCAAATTTTTGTGTAAGCCTAAATCTTAGAATTTTCAAATAAGTCTAAAACCTTCGAATTTACGTGTAAACCTAAAATTCTTTGTAAAATATAAGATTTTTCATATAACCATATATTTTGCAAAATGTTCATGTGACCTTATAATTCCAGAATGTTGGTGTAATGGCTGATTGGATGGCAAGTGGTTGGAGCTCATTAGTGTCCCCATCAAATGACAACAAAGAGACAAAAGTGATGGTAATTAGTGGTATTTTGGGACTAATTTTTATATTTAAGTAGTATAATATGACAAAATTTTATCTTCAATGGTATAATGAGATCAACTAATATGTACAGTGGTAGAATGAGCGATCGACCCAATTAATTTGTGAACTAAAAACAAAAATTCGACCCAATTAATTTGTGCACTAAAAACAAAAATTCAACTCCCTATATCCGGTTAAAATAGTTAATCACAAACTTTCACACATATTAAAATAATATTTTTATATTCTTTCTAAGTTTTCCTTGCACTAAATAATACAAGTAATAAATGAACAATTAAACTACTCAATCGAAAATGAGTTTAGTTGAGAGAATGTGGATATACTTTATGCTCACTTTAAAATATTTAGTTGACCGCTAAGATGACAAACATATGATCTCATATATTCTCATCGATTCTTGTTTCTTCTTTTGATAACTCGCAACTGCAAAGTGCAAAATTTCAAATGAAGTGTTCAATTTATGGATCTTAAATAGACATTTCATTATATTAAGGAGAATCTATTACTTTGATTTCTTTTTAAGGGTAAATTTATAATAATTATACTAAACTATCCTCTTTTTCACTAAAGTATACAAATTTTGAAATTTTATCGTATAATCGTCAACTTTTACGAATGATATCAAATGACCACTACAGATAATAAGTTATTGAATATTCTCATATTATTTCTTCTCGTACTTGAATAATTAGAATCAATTTTGAAAATATTATGTCGCCGATTACCTGTATCGGTTATTAGGATAATAAAATTTCAAAATTCGAATACCTTAATAAAATTACAAGTTTAAATAGAGGAAACCAAATAAATGATAGTGATTTAAGTAAGATGAAACTCGAAACATCTCGTGAGTTGCTCAATCAACTTAAACCAATTGAATTCCATTAAAGATTAGTTAAGTCAGCTTAAAATAGCTATATAACTTTTAAAATAGTAATAAACTCAACGGCCTCATAACACACACTAAATTTTCTATTCAACCCTAATAGTATATTCAGTTAAATTTAAGTTTGTAGTAGGTTAGATTAATTTATATATATATATATATATATTTTATTTTTTTATTTTTTTTATATTTAAATTCAAAAATCAAATTAAGTCGCGTTCAAAACATTAAATTCGATTTAACTTGATTTGTTTATATCATTAAGACTTTAACAAAATTAGTATACGAAATAGAGAGAGAAAACTTACATAGGGTTGGCGGTGGCTAGGGGTGGGTAATATACCGAAAATACCGGTATACCGTACCGAAAAAATACCGAAAATATCGAAATTTTCGGTATACCGAAAATTTCGGTAAGGTATGATACCGTACCGGTAAATTTCGGTAAGGTAACAGTATGAATTTTTTTTTTCTTCGGTATGCCGAAAAGTTTTGGTATACCGGTATAAAAATAAATATCAATATTATTTTTTAATAATTTTAATACAAAAATCCTTTTCGGTATGAAACGGTATGCCGGTCCATTCCAGTATACTGGTATGGAACGATATGTCGGTATGGAATGGTATGTCGGTCCATTCGGTATACCGGTATGGAACGGTATGCCGGTCCATTCCGGTATACCGAAATGACGGTATGGTAACGATATGAACTTTTTTTATACCAAAATTTTCGACAGATAACGGTACGATGAGAAATTTTCGGTATACCGTACCGTACCACCCCTAGCGGTGGCATTAATTGGGTGTGAAAAATAAAAAGGAAGAAAGAAAGCAATGTCCGAAAAGCGAGGAAAGGAAACTTTGAATTCATCAGTACCATCTCCGCTCCATTCTCTTTCTTCACTCCAATTCAATTTTTCTCCCTTTTTCGCTAAACACGTCCACATTCAACAATCCCTAAATTACACCACTTCTCTTAAATTCCATTCCCACCATCACAATTCTCGTCTCCTCTCATCATTTCCAGGTAATTTCTTTCCGCCATTTTCGTTTTTTATTTCATCTTTGCTCTTGAATGGCTTGGTGTTGATTCTGATTTGTTCGATCGTCTTATTGCCTGTATTTCTGATTCTGTGTTTCTCATGCTATGTTATGAAGAAAGGAATGTGGATGATGGTTAGTTGTTATTGGGGTGAAGAGTTGCAGGGATTGCATCTTCGTCTGTAAAAATCACGGTGAATTGAAAACTAAGTTACAGAGAGGGTTTTATTTTTTTCATTCATTTTGTCTGAGTATTATGAATAGATTTTTTTTATAGCTGATTTCAGTTCTGGATTGTTGTTTATGAATCATTTTTGCTCACATATGAGTAATGTTTGGTTGATAAGGGAAGCTTGGTGAAGATCTTGTTTGATAATGTGTGAAAATTCACTATCAAATGGTGGAATGTTAATTTTCTTGCTCTTTTCACCATAAATTGGAATGTAGGGTCTAAGAAGATGACTTAAGATTGAGATCTTTTCGTCTTCCCTTTCTGCAATGTTCTGCTGTTGGAAGAATTTTAATGCATGTTGTGTCCTTACAGGTTTAAGGAGAAGATTTTGTAATGTCTACTGTGGGCAATTCAACAAACATTTTCTGGCACGAATGTCCTGTAGGAAGGGTTGACCGTCAAAAGCTGCTCGGCCAACAGGGATGTGTTGTATGGATTACTGGTTTAAGTGGATCAGGTGAATATTCAAATCATATTCCCTATGTTTCATTGTGTTATCCTATTAGAATCCAATATTAATGAGAGCATATGTTTAGATCGAATATGATCCATGTAGCTAGCCAACTGTACGTAGTGAGATAAAATCTTACTTTTCGTTGTTGTTGTTGTCATATCATAATCAATAATCATCATTAAGTTTATACCTATTGTATAATGTATATACACTGCCATACTATTGCACTCCTGTAAAAAAATTGGATCATCATATAACTTTTAGTTTTAACTTGGATACATAGCTAGCAACTTAGCACGTGTTGCATATCTGAGGAATTTTGGAAAGCTGCGCCGTTGGGATATTAATGAGAATATAAGATCCAAACTGCACACCCTTTAAATGGATCTTCAAATGTAATCATTCGTGAATGTGACTTCTATCCATCTTTGCAGGGAAAAGCACCCTAGCTTGCTCACTGGGTAGAACATTGCACTCACAAGGTAAACTTTCCTATGTTCTTGATGGAGACAACCTTAGGCATGGTCTGAACAAGAATCTAGGTTTCGCACCAGAAGATAGGACGGAAAATATACGCAGAGTTGGTAAGTGCACAGTTGCATGATGTTGGAAAGTATCTCCCTTCTGTTTTTCTGTTGTTTTGTTTGCAAATCCATCTCATCCTTAGTCCTAATTTTTCTTCCCCCTACTGTGGATCCAAACAAGCAAAAAATTTCATATTTTTGGATTCTTTTTCCTGTCATTTCCTTATTGGAGTTTTTACTCTTATTCAATAACACTATATTCTAAAAGTAGAACACTAGAGACCCGAAAAATTAAAGTCCTCTATTCAGTATGTTTAGATGTAGAAACCTTATAAAAATGCTCGAAATTATTTTCTGCATTTCAAAGTGCAGCAGAGTTGCAAAACCATACATTCATCTCGTTGATATACTAGCCATTACTTGAACGTTGGTCCAAAAAATAGTGTCATAACACCAATACCACTATACCAGGACATTCACCTCTTCTCTGGTTCAGAACTTAAGGTTAAGCTGCTGGATGGTCTGCCTAACCAATAATAATCACACCGTTTTACTTTAAAGTGAACTTCAAAATGAGCATTGAATACTGTATTCTGGTACCTTACAATCATCTCATTAGGAACATCATGCTCTAGTATAACACTTGACTATTGTAAATCTGATAGCTATCATATTAATGATTGTATGAGGACATTCTCTCTACTGTGACGTTCTTCTGCCACGAGGTTAATCTGCTTGGTTTCTATGCAACAATAAATATTACTGCTTTTATAAGTTCTTTTATTTTTTTAAATCTATTTAGGTGAAGTGGCAAAGCTCTTTGCTGATGCTGGGTTAATTTGCATTGCCAGTCTGATATCTCCTTATCGTAAAGACCGTGATTCTTGTCGTGCATTATTGCCCGAGAGTTTTATTGAGGCAAGGCTTTGTTATGTTAGTTTCTTTTGAAAATCTTCTCATCTACAGGTTTCTTAGGAATTGTAATTTACCTAATGCAAATTTCCAGGTTTTTTTAAACATGCCTCTACAATTGTGTGAAGAAAGGGATCCCAAAGGTCTTTACAAGCTAGCACGAGCCGGGAAGATAAAAGGTGAGCATAATCACATGTCATCCATGGTTAATTAAACTGCCAAGAACCTTTCCTTATTTAATAGTGTATCTTGGAATTTCAAAACTTTATCGGCTTTCTAAGCAGAGTTTTACAACTTTGTAGGGTTTACAGGAATAGACGATCCGTACGAACCTCCTTTGAAATGTGAGGTGTGTTGTTTTACCAATTTAGAATGTATATTACAAATTCATCACATCTTGTAAATGCCACACTTGGTGAAATATCACACATCGCACCTAATGTATTTAGTATCTACATTCCCTTCGACATTATATTCCGCCTCTCTAACGCCGAAAATACGGGCTTGTTCCAGATTGAGATAAAACCAGAGCATGGAATTTGTCCCACACCAACTGAGATGGCTGGGCAGGTGGTTTCATACTTGGAAGACAAAGGATATCTGGAAGCTCAACAATCAGATCCTCTGCTCTATGATGTTTAGAATAGAATCCAAAATGCTTGTGCATCTATACATGTATTTATTTTCATGGCTTAGTGATTAATTCAAGACTAGAACTATGTATATATTTTAATTAGTAAACCAAGAATCTTTACACGAGAACTTATTTGCGACCGTTTCATGAATATAATTTTGTGAGGCAGAGTCCCACTATCCCATATTTCTCTTTATTAGGATTTCATTTTTATTTGCCTGGTGTAATTATATGCTAGCCATTTGATACAATTTAGGGATTAGGGTTTCTTCCTTCATTAGGATTCTTTTGCATTTCTATGCAGTCATTTGAAGTAGTTAAAATTGTCCATCCATTGGAAAGAGATTTGTTCTATTCTACCTTAATAATGCATCACTTGGTAGAGCAACATTGTCGTAAATTCGATATCTTGTTGTCACCAAGATTTCAATCTTTTCCTTGTTTCAACAAATATTCTCAACTCACAAACAAAGTAATGAACGGTTGTCTTTGTTTGTTGTCTTAATGTGCATAATATATACATAATAAATTAATAATATAGTGACTTTAAAGAAATTCAATTAAATATACTAATCACTTAAAAGTTAAGTATAAATGTATAATTTAGTGAGTTCATTGAATATACTGAATTGATCAGATATAAGTTCAATGTTAGCACAATAACATACTTAAACTTAAAAAATAAATAATAAATGGGAATTTGTTTTTTATTCATTGTTGATAGTTTATAATCACAAACTTTAAAAATATAATTTATTGTATCCATAGCTTAGCCTAATGGCAGGTATATCACTCACTCGAGCAAGTTTTGGATTTGAATCCCCCACCCCAATCGTAACTCAAAAGAAAAAACATAATTTATTATTTTATAAAATTCTAGTACCACTACTAATACTTAAGCCAATTATGTATCTTATTCTCAAAAAAAAAAAAAAAAAAAAAATCTTACTATATTATTTCAATCACCCTCCCTCTCCCTCTGTAGAAAATTTTATCGAGGAGCAGAAGAAGATGAAGAGTGCTGCGACACTCCAGCTACCTTCATCCCTCTCGCAACGCTTTCTCCCTCGATTCCTTTCTTCTTCTTCACGCTTGATTGGTGTTAAGAAAAATAATGATAACTTTCAATCTTCATTCCTGTCCCAATCGTCTATTTCCCGATTCAAATCCTTTTCCTCTGAAATACGTAAGGCTGCACAATCCCCCACCAATCAGGTACTATTTCAATCCACTTTTACTGGTGTTATGATTTTGTTTTCAATTAAATAAGTTATTGTTTCAGATTTTCTACGCAGAATGCTTCCACTGCCGAGGCTGAACTGAATGTCTTTCAGCTCATCCAAGCTCACCAGGTTGTTGTTTTTCTGCTAAATAAGCTTCATTTTTCTGTATCAATTTATTTATTTATTCATGGAGAGTATTTCAATTTCATGTTGTTAGGAAAAAGCAGCTAGGTTGCCTCCTATAGAGGAAATTAGGACACTCCTACATTACAGCTTACGTGGAGTCCTCTCTGCTTTCTCTCAGGTCCTCTCCCTTTCACTCTGCATAAATACGCTCAAAATATTGTCATTTGATTGGTTATGAATTTGATAGTTATGTACATATAATCGAACTTGTTCAATATTCATGTTCTTCCTCGATTCTCATTGTATTTTCGGTTGAAGTTGTTAATGGTAAATATGAAATGGTAGTTGTAGCTAATAGCTTAAGCTTTTAGATGAGGTGGTCATTTAACACGAATTCTGAATATATATAATCAGAATGCAAAGATTTTGCGTTGCTGATGCATGTCTTGATCTTCCATTTCCCTAATTTTATACAGAAGTATGAGGGGTATCCATCAGGGTCCATGGTGGACTTTGCTTCGGATGCTTATGGATCTCCAATATTAGCAGTTAGTAGTTTGGCTGTTCATACAAAGGTTTGTTCACTATCTTCAATTTGTAATTTGAGTTTTCAGAACTATTGGACTTCTTTAAATTGGTTTCTCTCGTTTTGACAATGATACCATCCGTTGTTAGTTTGTTTGCTCTTTCACCAGTTTGAGTTTTGATAATCCTTATAAGTTTCCTTCTGGCTAGGTGTAACTTGAAGCTTTGGTAATTGATGCAGGACCTTTTAGCTAATCCCAAATGCTCATTGCTTGTAGCAAAAGATCCCGGGGATAGGACAGACCTGGTTATTATTGTGCATGGTGATGCTATCCCAGTAAGCGTCATTTCTGCCATAACGTTCGCATTTTTCCTCTATTATATCTGAAAATAACATGGCTTGGGATTTCTTTGTTGATATAGGTCAGTGAAACTGATAGGGAAGCCACTCGTACTGCATATTTGGCTCAACATCCTGATGCATTTTGGGTAAAACTCGATTTTCTTATTTTCAGTTTGTCATTCAGCATTCTAAAACCAATATGACTGTAATATATAGTTGATGTACTGTGACAAACTTTTATGAAGGTTGACTTCGGCGACTTCCAATTCCTGCGCATTGAACCTAAAGTTGTTAGATATGTGTCAGGTGTCGCAACAGCTTTATTAGGATCTGGAGGTTCGTTCATTACTTGTAACCTTTTCCGTTCACTAGTTTGCTGGCTTTCCTTTTCATTTCATTTCATGTCTGTCTAGTTTAAGTCATTCTCAATATACAAACTTTTATGAATAAAAAACTGAGGAAAGTTACAAACATCATTCTTTCTTTATGCAATGCAAGTTGCAACTCAGCTGAAGGTAGAAATGAATAATGTGATCTCTTCATTTGAAGATGATTTTATCGATCTATTCTTGTTGATTAGTGGCCTCTCTCTGCTGATATACTTTGCAGAGTTTGGAAAGGAGGAATTTAGAACAGCAAAAGTGGATCCTATATATCAATTTTCGAAGCCTATAACGGTACAACCAGCCTTGTCAGTGATTCACTTTATTGTTTATTATACTTACTACCTGCAGACTTTGGTTGCAGTCGCACATGAATAAAGATCATTCAGAAGATACTAAGCTGATAGTGCAGCACTCTACTTCTGTCCCGGTAATATATATATTTCTTAGCGTTTTTTTCCAGCAGCAGGAGGAGAAATGTGGGCTTGTAGATTTTGCCTTTTGAATTAATCTGGAAATTTCAACCTGTTATTGAATGTTGGCCTGCATTAGTTGTGAGCTAGAAAAATTAGACATCCTCCCGTGGAAAAAATATTCCTTACTAAGGATGTTTGATGGGTAGAATATGTTTGATGACCGATAATTATAATTTTGATGTGAAGTATCATGAATTACTCTAATATTTGTTACCATCAGTGCAAGTCATTTCTGCCCATTCTCTATTTTTATTATGGTATCATATTATGCATGTGTTGTGATTTATAGGATCAAGAACGTCATCAAGGTGTTGTTATCATTTGAAATTTTGAATAATCTCCAGTTCTCTTTATATTTTCAACAGTACATGAATTCTCTTTCGGAGAATGTACAATGCTTTATTAGCTTTATTTCAAGTTTCCATGTCAAGGCTAATGACATGTTCCTATTAAAATTGCAGTATGTGTGTTTGTCTTCTGTATTAGTGTATCTAGTCATTGTATGTTTGATAAATGTCATCAAGTATAAAATGATAAATTGATGTAATCTGAGAAATTTCAGTTATTCATTTTGTTCAGGTGGATTTCGCATACATGTTGGACATAGACAGTCTGGGTATCAATGTGAAGGTTATATTGAAAACTCCAATTCTATTTCTTCATTAAAATGTCTTTATATGTCCTTAGTTTAGTCATAGAAAGCTTATCTTTTCCACTTTTCCATTTGACTTGTTTTAAGCATCATGCTATTTCCATTATCTTTTTTCATCCGTAACAATTAACAAAGCATGTTGAGTTGTAAAATGTAATTATTTCCTGTGAAGGCTGGTTTTCAAGGGAACACTTTCAAGCTCCGGATTCCTTTTACGAGGCGTGCTGCAGACAGAAAGTGAGTGTTAGAATTGCAATTAGTTGATACAAATATGTTCAGATTTCATAATTGGATTCACTCATTTTATAGGACCATATTTAATCAATGATACATGACAAATAATGAAGAACACAACTAAAATTGATCGGGATCATGGGTACTTGGTAACATTGATTAGCTTAGTTAATAATGCTATTAGAAATAGAGCAACAACATCGCAATCATATTCATCAATTATCCTGGAATAAAAGTATCCCTCCCCTCTATTCAATTGAATACGTGATGTATAACATGAAGGAGAAGGTAACTAACTTTTTGAAGATTTTCCTTCTCTTCTCGACTAGAACTCAAATGAGTTGATCAAATTATATTTATCGAGATTTGATTAACTTATCTAATCTAATATTTGGTAGAGTTTCTCTCTACAGCATTGCCAATATAGAGTTAAAATGCCATGTAATCCATATAATTAAGTGCATTTGTAACACTAGCCCGAGACCCCTATTTCTGTAGGCCAAATTCTATGCCGCATCACTTGAGAACGCGCAACAATTTTTTGCGATTGTCTTGTTGTGTTGCGGAGACAAAGTAACTTTGGTCTGTAGTTTTAGATTTCTCGTTGTTATTACATTTTCATCTTAATTTCCATTTTTGGTGGATGATTTGGGTTCTGGTAAGTAAATATAATTCTGATTCATTGTTACTATTTTAGGGATGTGAAGACACTAATAGTAGAGATGCTTCAAGCTGCCAAAAGCCAAGCCAGTTGAATCTCTGTGGATAAAGAAACGCCTTTTGCCAGCCTTTTCGATTCACCGTGGTTAAATTGTGTTGCTGCATTCAGTTTCTGTAAGTGAAGTTCAAATTTGAAGGGTAAAATCTATTATTTGCATATAACTTATTTGATTTGAAATTCGATAATGATCCACTTAGCTCAAGCTTGGTAAAATTTGACTAAGTTTATAATCTTGCCAATCCATCTAAACTAAATCGATTAGCCTACTATACATTTAATCTAAAACTTATTAGGTCTGGCCTAAATATACTAGAATCAGTCGATTTATGGTTCTACTATTCGTTATTTGTGAGTATAAATGTGAAAACTAGGAACGTTCAGCCGGTTCAGTTCAAATCTGAGTCGAGTCGAACCAAAGCATTTCAACATGGTTGGATTTTATGTATCTATCTTTCCTTTAAAGCATCTCCATCCTCAATTGAACTTAAAATCAAATCGAGTTGATCCGAACCAAATCTCTTGATTTGATTTATATTCAGGTTCTAGTTCAGTTATTCCATTACCAGCTAAAAAAAAATAATAATTCTAATGTGAAATGCACTGAAATGTCGAAAAAGCCCTTGAGAAGGAGAGGCCACAGAACATGCTGAACCAAATCAATTGATTTGATTTCTAGTTCAGTTATTCCATCTCCAGCTACAAAAAATATCTAATGGGAAAGACACTGAAATGTCGAAAAAGCCCTTGAGAGTTGAGACTCAAGGAAGGGCCACATAACATGCTGCAATCAAAAGATTCCACATGGAGATTAGGAATGCCCTCATTGAGGTGGGTCCCGGGTCCCCCTTTAGAAAGTGAGTGGGGCCCATAGATCCGTTGGCGACAGCTGTATCCCACACAACTTTTTCTTCCATTTTCTTTGAATTCAAAAAAAAAAAAAAATTGGACCTCGTTGTCGTTTTCCACCAACGGTCACCACTGAAACCCTCCTTATTTATAACGAGCCCATCCTGGCATAAACCTGTCTGAATTTCAGCTTCTACCTTCTCTACTTGTCTGAAATTCAGCTTCTCTACTACCTAGTAATTGCAATTATCTTCTCTCTGAAATGGAGGCAATGAAGATGAAGATTTTCTTCTTGGTGGTTGTTGTGGTGGCGTTGATGCAGAATGTGGCGGCGCAGGAGGCCCCGGCCCCCAGCCCCGCCTCCGACGCCGCCGCGTTTATCCCAGCTCTGGTGGCGTCGCTGGCGGCGCTCGCCGTCGGAGTGCTTTTCTGAATCACATCTGTTTTTTAGTTAGATTGATTGATTTATTTGTTGCATTTGAGGTTTTCTTACATTATTTTGTGTTTGAGTAATTGTCTACTCGTTCCGGTTAATTTTTTATTATTTTTAACATATGTTGTTTCCTTCAACATGTGGATGGATTGGATGTGTTGCCATTATTTCTTTTATATATAATAATATACTGTAATTCTTTCTGAATTTTGTGCAAGTTGGGAATTGAGTTTCACTTATTTTTTTATTTTTAGGTGTGTTTGGCAAAATGGAATTTAAGTGTTTGAGTTCCAGTGGTTTTCCAGAACCTCCATTGCATTTGTTTTGTTAAAAGGATTGAAATTTGAATGTTAGTGTTAACTGTGTGGAGTGTGTGTGTGTGTGAGAGAGAGAGAGAGAGAGAGAGAAGGATTGAAATTTGAATGTGAGAGTTAACTGTCTGGAGAGAGAGAGAGAGAGAGAGAGAGAGAGAGAGAGAGTGGTGGGGGCAGTGGCAACTGAGTGTCACATGGGGGGTGGGTACACAAAACTCAAATCATTCACAATCACATCTACAAAGTTGAGAATCCTTGGTGTGTTATTGTTCTTCTTCCCTACAAAGTTAGGTTTGTAATTTGGGCTTTGAATTTGATCCAATATTTTTGAGCCCACAAACATGCCCACATAAAATTTTAGCCCATAGCTGTATGTATCTTTAGATAAAATCTAATAAACATTAGTGGTGGTGGAGCCCCCAACAGCTGCAATGGGGAATCATTAGGTGCTGCTGATGCACAACCATTTTTATTGGCTTGTTTTTGCAAAATCTTATGATTGACCTATTTTGATTGCTGCAAACTTATGATTGCAAACTTAGAAACCTATTTTGGTTATTTACCAAACTCACATATTATAATACCAAACCTATTTTGGCTATTTTCCAAACTTACATTATAATACAATTAATCTCAGCTGAGCTGGAATGATGCTGACTCAAAATGTTACTGGATTCTGTTGGCCAGTTCAATATCTCTCTCTCATCACGCCTCATCTATTCTGTTGGAAATATTTATATTTTTGTCATTTTCCCTCTAAAAAAGTCGCATCATGGATATTTTTTTTTCTCTCTTTGGTGCAATTATGGCACAAGCTTTTGTCATATACAATTTTAATAGAAAATTTATTATAGAAAATCTTCCTTTTCATATTAGCACACTAATATATATTGTTTTATTTCTCCAAAAATATTTACATTTTTATCATTTTCCCTCTAAAAAATGTTACATCATGGATATCTTTTTTCCCCCTCTTTGGTGCAATTATGACACAAATTTTTGTCATATACAATTTTAATAAGAAATTTATTATAGAAAATTTTCTTTTTCATATTAGCACACTAATATATATTGTTTTATTGAAAATAATTATTTATGGTTTTGTTTCTATTTTTATATGACTCTTTGTTATTTTTATAATTATTTAACTTAGTACATTTATATTTTTGTTCCATATTTAGATTAATTTATAGACTTCTTAATTAATTTATTGATTTATAATTATATTATTTTATTTTATTTCTAATCCAATTGTTTGAAATTAATGAATACAATCATTTGTAAAATGAAAGTAATATAAGTATAGTTATTTAAATTGTATTTTTCTAATTATACTCTAATATTCGGTGTGCATATAATTGGTTACATTTTGTAATCAAGTAATTGATAATTATCACATATTTATCATTTCTTTAATATTAAAAAATATAAGTATATAAGGTAATATATAGTTATGTAAATTTTATCTTTTTAATAATTAAATATTTTACATAATCTGTTTAATATTTAATATAGATATTTAATATATAGTTTAGTAAATTCATATTTTTTTAATTGTTAAATACTTTATAACTTCAAAATATTTATACTTAGTTACATAATATTATCAAATAGTTGATATTTACTACATATTATATAACCGTGCAACGCACGGAGACAACTACTAATTTATATAATGTACCCTTTTCCGGGCTATAATTATATGCATATTTCCCCAATATTATAACTTTATTGTGACCGATTCGTTGGATGTAGTGTAAGATTACACACTGTCAAGTTTTACTCATTCAGCCTCACCCAAATTTTTTGTCCAGCCACCTTTATATATATACAAAGGAGATATTCTATTTCTATATATATTTCATCCTATAAATGATATAACTAGTTATCATAAAATATACTACCTTATTTGTGCACAGTTTTTAAGAAAAATTGAATGATTACTTTATAAATGAGGATATAAGGATCAATTCTAGTTTTTCTAATGGAGGGATTAATTTGAATGTTTGTGAAAAAATAATGACATTGTGTGTAATTGTATAAATAAGTGTGTATTATAAGGGTAAGAATTGTGATAAAATTTGTCATTTTGGATGTGCAAAATGTTTAGGGACAAATTAAAAAGAAAAATGTGCAAAATGTTAAGGGATGAAGAGAGTATTTAATTTAATTAAATATAAAATAAAACATCAAAATTCCACTGATTTTCAGAAATACTAGCAAAAAAAAAAGAGAATCAGTCAATGTAATACACACCAAGATTTCTTGAAATTTCCAATGTAGATCATGTACTCTTTTGCAGTATAATCCAGTAAAACAAACTCTATCCAACAATATATCTTCATGTCAATATACACAATAAAACATATTAGAAGTTTGTACAAGATCACCATGTTATACAACACTTAATAACTATAAACTATGAATGAAGATTGAAGGCATCATCATTTATTTATGTAGGATCACTCATCAATATATTTTACCACAACTAATCTGTCTTCCTTTCTTCAAACAGATGCATCATAGTAACCACCACAAGTGATACGGGCTCTGGTTAAGGGCACTCCTCTAACTGCTGAAATGGCCTCATGAACCACTCTCTGCAAAACCCCACCAACCAAAGTTAAAGAAAAACAAGAAGGGGCTTTGATCTAGTACTAAAATTTGAGATTATGGTAATGATCTAACCTTGTCTGTGCTGTAAATCTGAAACTGGGGATGTTTGTTCTTCTGATTGCTGAAAACTATGATGCAAAAAGTGGCAGCAGCTACTCCAAAAGAGCAAATAGCACCAACCCCATTTAAGCTCCATTTCCAGACATTGATCCCACCTTCTTGATCAACTTTGCAAGACTCTTCCTTTTCTTGATCAAACTGGAAAGCCCCTGTACCTTCGATCTGGGCCATGATCCCTCTGCTAGACTTTGGTGAATCAACTTTCATGTCGACGAATTCAGTTTCCTTCATTTTCTTGAAGAAAACTTGGGAAACAGTATCTTGATCAGCTAAAGATGCAATCTTTTCTGGTGGGATGATGTTTATTTCAACTGGGGTTTTTGGGATTTCTTCCATGACTCTGTGGTGATCATCTTCTGGCTTTAGGGTTGTGGATTGGAGGTGAATTGGGAGGGGTAAGAGGTGATTAGGATGCATCGTTTTTTCGACGAATTGGGGGCTAGGTTTTGGTGGGCAGATGAAGTAATTCATCTGGAAAACACTGGTAGTGGAGGTGTGTGGATACTTGCGTGAGTATATCTTCTTGCCTTCATCATCATTGATCTCAAGGAAGCCCTCATCTGGGAGAAGCTCCCACTCATCAAGATCCATTTGGTTGAGGGATTTCATCGAACAGTTGGTGTGCGTTTGTGTGAATGAATGAATTAGCTAGGTAGAGATATTTCTAGAATCTATTGAGGTGTTGAATTTCTCGTATTCAAATAGGGTGGCTCCATTTTCAGATTGATAAGGGCAGCCTCATATGTCTTGTTGCTCTTGGAGGGGTGAATAATGGTGATTGAGAATTTGGATGAAGTTGCTTGCTTGTTTTAGTGAGAGAGAGAGAAGAGAGAAAGGACAACGAAGAAAAGGATGGGCCATGTGGCCAATAGGGATTTGCCACTCCTTTTCTCTTTAATTGGGCTACTAGATATTTCTTTTGGCTTTCTAATTGCTTCATTTGAATGCTAATTTATTAATTTTGGATAACTATGATCTGAAGGTCTGTGAATCCATTAATGCTTTTAATTGTTTTAGAGATTGGAGACTTGAAAACTGGACCTATCTATTAACTTGGAGAAGAGTAGAGTTGATCTAGAAATCCTTGGAAGATCTTGGAGAGGAAAAGGAAGGAAATGTTGAGATTCTCATTTTGGTCTTTTTGTGCAATTTGTAGAAAAGGAAAATTAAAGAAATGAGAAATAAATGGGTATAATTGTTGCTTGCTGGAGTTGGATAGGAATGACAACGAGAGTAGGGTAGAGGGAGGGAGAGAGAGAATCTAGTGCATTTTGGGATAATAGATTAAAAAGCAAAAATGAATCTGACATATATGATGAATCTATGATCTTGACAAGGAATATCATAAAAGAAAAAGGAAATCTATTTGGTTTCTCTCCTATAAATTACTAGTTTTACTTGAGACCTTATTTAAAACATATTTTATATAAATTGGTAATAGTGGATCAATGCATTTAATTCGGTCTCATATAAATATATATGAAGTTTTATTCCACGTAAGATATTAGTGAAACAATTTTATTTAAGTTTTTGTATAATTCCAATTTACAACTTATACTAACATATTTTTCCTTTTTCACATTACAATTTTTTTTTTTTTTTAAAGATTACGACCTATAATTCATGGTTTTTTCTTTTTAGGTTTATACATGTAAATCGCAAAGAACTTGTTTCAAAAAATGCTTCTGAGTAATTTGAATTTTTGATTACATTTAATGTTTTATTTTAATTGTTTTTAATCCATACCACATTAAAAATTATGTCACTTGTATATATAATACATGATAATTATTTTAGAATATTAAAACAAATACAAATTAGAATAAAAGATGTTGTTTGAGTTTGAGTTTTGAAAAGTTTGTGACCACCCTCTATATGTGAAGGAGGAAATGACAAAAAAGCACGAAAACGTGGGAGGATTAGAGACGGTCAGTATGTTTTGGCATGGGCCACTCCCACTTTTACTATTGCCAAGCCCAACTACTCACCTAATTAAATAGTTTTTTTTTTTTTTAAATTGTTTATTTACACATGATTTGTTGGTTTAGTGTACCTTTGAAGAATAAAGTATAATACTATAATATGTTGTTCATGCATGATTGGAAACCTGTAATATGACAGTTAATCAAACAAAGTAGTTAACCAAATATAATCCATAAAATGATTCTAAAGGCAACAACATATATGAAGATGGTGGAACATTATGTCCTTTGCGAAACCACAACTTTCAAAGTATTTTAGAAACACTAGCGAATGTAGAACGAAAGATAAACTTAGGTTGTTTTTGGTCTGATTTTCATTGACGAAAAAAGTTATTGCCCCCTCCTAATCTATTTTGTGGATTTAAAGAATTAAGGTGGCAATTTACATTTATTCCCTTAGTTTAGATCATAATATGTTGGGTTCTATATATATAATGTTATAATATTTTGTTGCTATTTATAAATTCTTAAAGCAATGTATGTATGGAGGCATTCTTCTTAATTCACTGCTACTCTATGTGGCTTGGAGGTGCTGATCAAGGATTGTCTTAATTGAATGGTGATCGTGTATGTAAATGCAATCACGATTTACTTTCTCAAAAAACCCTTATAAAAGTTCAATATCAAGCTGCAATATATGATAATAATAATTTTAATAAATCTAGATCGAAAATGTTGATGGAGTTTTAATAAATTTAATAAAGTTTAATAAAATTTGATCGAAAATAATTTTAATAAATTTAGATCGAAAATGTTGATGGGGGTACTGTACGAAATACAGAAGCAAACATGCAAGAATATAATAGTTAGAGGTTGAGATTTATAATGACAAATAAAATTGAAGTTCTCAAATAAGACATATGTAAAAGTAACCACCATTTGCATGATTATAGTTTTTGCATGATTGCATGATCATATATTTGCAAGATTTAAGTGTAACTGCAATTTGTCATTAATTATCAAATCACATTAATTCTTTTGGCATGATTCCTGTTACTAAATGTAGGTTTCATTTCTAAATATTAATTACTTGTTCACAACATATGAATCGATCATATGAAAATTTAATATATTAAAATATAAAAAGTACATAATAAAAAAAGTTTATTATGTAAGATTTAAATTTAAAAAGTATATATGTAAACAAAAATATCATGTATAACATTTAAAAAGTATATTTAAAAAGTATATATGTAAACCAATATATAAATAATATAATTTATTTATACATGATATTTTTAAAGTTTTATAGATGATATTTTTTTATATTTATACATGATATTTTTAAAGTTTTATAGATGATATTTTTTAGATAATATTATGGTTATTAAAAATGATAATTGTAATTGTTAAAAGTATATTCTTTCAATACTATATATTTCTAATAAAGAATAAAGCTTACATATAAAATAATAGTATTGGCAAAAAAAGAAAAAAAAAACACTCAATAAGAAAATTTAATGTGCAAAATTTGAGAATGTATTATAAATTTAAATTAGATAATAAAGAAAAAAGCTTACATATATAATAATAGTAGTGGCAAAAAAAGAAAAAAAAAACACTTAATAAGAAAATTTAATGTGCAAAATTTGAGAATGGATTATAAATTTAAATTAGATTTTAAAATATAAATAGTAGCATTTATTTATACATGATATTTTGAAATTTTATACATGATATTTTTCAAATAATATTGTGATTATTAAAAACCATGATCTAATTATTAAAAGTATATTCTTTCAATAATATATATTTATGATAAAAAAAGACTTATATATAATAATACATTATTTTTAAAAACAACATTTAATAAGAGAAATAAATGTTCAAGCTTTGTATAAATAATATATATTTATAATAAAAAAAAACTTGCATATATAATAATAGATTATCTTTAGAAATAACATTTAATAAGAGAAATAAATGTTCAAGTTTTATATGAATAGCATGTGGCATTTTTGGTCCTTCTTTTTTATATATATATGAAGATATATTATAGATAGATTTGCTATAAGTACATCTTTTAGTTGGAATATTATAGTTTTTTCACTTATAATCTATTAGAGCATCACCAATGGTCAAACCTAAAGGAGGAAGATGTTGAGGTGGAATGGGGAGAAGAAGGGGGAGATGGTTGGGGGAGAAGGGGGAGAGGTAGAGGGAGAAGGGTGGGGGAGAGAAACTTGTACCCA
Source organism: Scutellaria galericulata (assembly GCA_946896805.1). Classification (NCBI taxonomy): domain Eukaryota; kingdom Viridiplantae; phylum Streptophyta; class Magnoliopsida; order Lamiales; family Lamiaceae; genus Scutellaria; species Scutellaria galericulata. The sequence goes on from OX335790.1 coordinate 19,251,639, forward strand.
GGGAGAAGAAAGGGAGAGGAAGGGGAGAAAGAGAGAGGGAGGGGGAGAGTGGCGGCCAGTCTCCTGCTTTGTTGGCCAGATTTAGGCGCGTGACCTCCACGCGCGAGTGGCGTGGGGTCCGCGCCATTAATATAATTTTTTTTTTTTGCATATATTTTTAATTGTGGCTTTTGTTTTTTTTTTGTTTTTAATTAATGCTTAATGGTGATGCTCTTAGCCGTTTCTTTAATTTTTTTTAATTTTTTTTTTTAATTTTCTTTCCCCACTTCAATTAATTTGCTGTTTTTATTTTTTATGTTTTATTTTCTTTCCCCACTTCAATTAATTTGCTGCTTCTTCAATTAGCCATTTCTTTTTATTTTTTTAGTCGTTAGCTATATTTGTGTAATTTTATTTTTTTTAATTAAGAATTTTTCCACTATAAATACATAATCTAATTTAATTATGTGTATTGTAGTTTCCTTTAATTTTATGTAATGTAATTTTCTGCGTTTATGTAATATATCTATTTCCGTTATTAAACTAATTGTTGGAAAACTAGCCGTTGCAAAACTAGCCGTTGGAAAACTAGCCGTTGCAAAACTAGCCGTTGGAAATTATATTATATATTGGTACTTTCAGATTTACCACTACACAAATTCATTGGCATTCTCATTCACTCACAATTTTATTTCCAAATTATCAAACATGTCTTCATCGTCAAACTCATTCTCCGACGAGAGCGATAGTGACAGTCTCATCGAGTTCATAATGGATGACACAACCGATAAAGAATATTTGGCGTTACTCCAACAACAACAAGCACTTCTCGACATACCACAGAGTTCTTCTGGTATAACCAGAAAACGAAGAACATGGGTGGAACGAGATCGTGAGGGGGCACACACTAGACTTTTCAATGACTACTTCTCAGAAAATCCGACCTGGGGCAGTGACGTGTTTCGACGACGATTCCGAATGGGTAAAGATTTATTCTTACGCATAGTTAATGCATTAGAGTCTCACGATAAATATTTTCAGTGGAGGGTCGATGCAGCTGGAAGAAGAGGTTTCTCACCACTTCAAAAATGCACGGTGGCCATACGCCAACTAGCATATGGTGGTCCTGCTGACCATTACGATGAGTACCTACGAGTTGCTGAAACAACCGCTATTGATTGTTTATTTAATTTTTGTCGATGTGTGATTGAAGTATTCGGTGAATATTACTTGAGAAAGCCTAGTGCTGCTGACTGTCAACGCTTGTTACAAATACATGAAGAGAGGCACGGCTTTCCCGGAATGTTGGGAAGCCTTGATTGTATGCATTGGGCTTGGAAGAATTGTCCAGTCGCTTGGAAAGGTCAATTTACAAGAGGTGATCACGGCGTCCCAACAATCATGCTTGAAGCGGTCGCGTCTGTAGACTTGTGGATATGGCATGCTTACTTTGGAGTTGCAGGGTCGAATAACGATATCAACGTGCTCAACCAGTCTCCTTTATTCAACGACGTTTTACAAGGACGTGCTCCACCTGCTAATTTTACAATAAATGGTACGCAATATAATCAAGGATACTATCTTACAGATGGAATCTATCCTGAGTGGGCAACATTTGTGAAGAGCTTTCAATGTCCTCAAGATCCAAAAAGAAAGAAGTTCAAGGAAATGCAAGAGGCTGCTAGAAAGGATGTTGAACGGGCCTTTGGAGTGCTTCAAGCTCGATGGGCAATGATAAAAGGTCCATGTCGTTTCTGGTACAAGAATAACTTGAACGATATCATGTACGCTTGCATTATTTTACACAACATGATAATTGAGAATGAAGGAGATACAGCATTCGATTGGTCAGATGAACCTACTAACTCCGATAGTGCTCCAGAAGTAATTTCAGGACCCGATAGAGCATTCAATGAGTACCTCATGAGGAATTCTCAACTACGTGATAGAGAGAAACATCATCAACTTCGAGCCGACTTGATTGAGCATGTATGGACAAGATTCGGCAATAATTAGCTAAATATCAATTTATCTTCCGACGAATATTTTGTTATTTTGCAATTTTTATAAATGTATTGTCTTTTTTTTATTGTACTATTCCATGTATTTGTTTTCAATAAATTTAATAATATATTATCCAATTTTATTTCATGTATTACTAAATTAAATTAATTACATAAATTGAAATATTATGATATTTTATTTATTATAAAATAAAAAAATAAATAGAGATGGTAAATTAATAAAGATAAACAAAAATTATGAGTGATTTGATAGTGGGACCATGAATAGTGGGTTTTTGGGTAGAATGGTTGGTGATGTATTTGTTTAGAGGTAGAGGTTTTTGTACTTTTGAGGTGGCGATGACGTGGCATCAAAAAAACCCAAAAGAGAGGTAGAGCCATTGGTGATGCTCTTATATGTGACACACTCATATGCTAATACTTCCCTGCATAATAGTTTTAGCCCAGTATATAATGGAAATTGGTCCAAGTAATAAATTCTTGCAATAGTTTGGTTTGGGCTGATATAATTGACACCTCAGGATCTTCAAAATTGGGCCTCGAAGGCCCAAATTAGAATCAAACACAGTCGCCATCTTCTTTTTGATATAAAAATTAAAGACTGCCATTTGCATACTATCGAACTGTCGATTGAAGAGAGAGAGGAGGCGGACGGCGACGGCGACGGAGACGTAGCTTTGATCTCGACCAGCGGCGGTGGAGGAGGAAGAAACCGAATGGAATTGATAGCGGAGAAAAAGGAACAGGATAACAGCAATAATACTCGGCAGCAGTTGTCTTCCGGTGGCCATTGCGATCTCAAAGCTTCTCCCCACCCTCTCAAAGTTTGTCTCTCTTTCTCTATATTTACTATATGATCTCCTATTTGTTTTTTCCAATTGAATTCATCACTTTGCTATTTAATTTGTTTGTTTTTCCCTTTCAAAAATTGGTTTGATTTGTTTTAGCTTCCGATCATATATGCTTTTATATGAAGAATTACGAGCTTATTAGCTGCTGGTTAGAGATTGGAGGCTGATTAAAGAAAATCCGAAGGAAGATTTTGACCTTTAGACTATGTTTGATTTAAAATTACCTTTACGGAAAAGGGTAAAAGAAGAGCACAGGAAATTAGTTTCATCGTATCATGAAGATTATCATTAAATTTGGTCTTAAGGAATTTCCATTGTGTTAAGCAAATATATACACATTGCATTTTCAAGCTTGTTATTTCAATTTAAATCACAATGAGGAATTGGAGATTCAGCTTTTAAATCCTAGCCTGTTGGTTTAAAGTAGTTAAAGTGTATTGTTTAAACAAGAAAACAGTATAATGTTGTTCATCATTCTCTTCTCATGAATTCTGATTCTTAGGAGCTTTTGGTTGAGTACTTGTTTAGTTTATACGTTAAGATTCATGTCATGTCTTAAAATCTTCCAAAGACTCCAATTAATTCTATTCATGGGCTTTGTTCATTAAACGAATGAGCCAAACTATCATCTTGTCCGACTCTTCAGTTGAATAAACAAATACGAATCACTGCTGCTTGAATAGCTCATTCTTTTTTAGCCCCAATGATGCTCCAGTCATGCTTTATTCATCTGTCATATTTGGGGTTTCTTCTTCCTCCGACCTTTTTTTTTTCAAGTTTTTTTTTTATGATGTACACCATCTCATCATATCGAATGTATGTGATCTCCAGCACAAATTTGTCTTTTGGTACACTCGTCGAACTCCAGGTGTTAGAACTCAAACATCATACAAGGACGATGTAAAGAAGATTGTTGATTTCAGCACGGTAAGTTTTCTCTCTCCCCCATGACTGAGTTAAGTATGTTACTCTAATCTTGGCCTTCATCTCTACTTCAGTTTCTATGTTCTCTAAATGCAGAACTCTTATGAATTGATTGTGGTCAGGTCGAAGCTTTCTGGGCCAGCTACTGTCACTTAGCTAGCCCCTCCTCATTGCCAAGCCCAACTGATTTACATCTATTCAAGGAGGGTATTCGTCCACTATTAGAGGTCTGTAATATATAAGTTGAGCTGGTTTAATAGTTGCTTCTACGGTCTTTTAAGATGAAATACTCACCCTTCTTACCTAAATTTCCATTTAACCAGGATTCTGCTAACTGCAATGGTGGGAAATGGATTATTAGATTTGAAAAGTCTGTCTCGGGCCGTTTCTGGGAGGATCTGGTATGGCATGAAATGCTCCCCATGTTGTATTTTGTTTCATAATTCTCTACATTGGGATAGTTCTTTGTGCGTAGAGGGATAGCTACCATTTTGTATAATGTCCACATGCACGTGTTATTTACTATTTATTAAACATCACTTTGTGGCTACCATTTGTTCAGTTCCCCTTAATTGCTAAAACAAACTCTACATGGGGGAGTTTTGTTTGGTTGTTTGTTGTTTAGAAGTTAGAATGTGTTTGAACCAATCTTATATCGATCAGTGGGGTGTCACAGACTCTTAGCAGTGATTGGCCATTTAGAATAATTGTGTGCAACGATTCACTATCATGGTTTCTCCAACAAATGTTGGAAACATGACTTAATTGTTGTTTTCAGGTTCTAGCATTAGTAGGAGGTCAACTTGATTACAATGACAATACATGCGGCGCAGTGTTAAGCATCCGACATAATGAGGATATATTGAGTGTGTGGAGTCGCAATGCATCTGATCATCAGGCAAGGAGTTCTGTTGTCTTAAACCCCCGTCCTATTTCTTGCATCATGAATACTTTAATGAGCTAAGCTCTTATGTTTCGGTTTTTACCAGGCTGTGATTGCACTGAGGGATGCTATTAAGCGACAATTGAAGCTTCCTCACAGCTACATGATGGAATACAAGCCCCATGATGCTTCATTACGTGACAACTCGTCGTATCGTAACACTCAGTTGAGAGGGAGCTTGCTTGCTTGCTGATATTTTAAACAGGGATGAGAAGGAGCTAGTCCATTACTGAAAGCTCTGTTACTGATGTTTGACAAACTTTGCATGTAATTTATACATATACCCCATACCTTTCTTTCTAATTCTGAATGTGGCCCATTATTCTTGGTATCCTGCAATGGCTTGTCACATTCCCATTATAACATTATTAATTCTTTCATGATTTGGTATTTTGCTTGTAGGATATTATGACAAAAAAGGATTGGGAACAGAATACTCAAAGTACATTTAGTGAGTAACTTGAAATGGCTAAACAACCACCACCTAAACAATACTCTATCTGTCCATTTAGAATATTGCATACAAATCAAAGAAGTTGATAAAAAAACTGTCGTCTTTATTTAAATACAATCATTATAACTAAATTCTTTTTGTATCCCTTTTGATTTGAGAGTAGTAAATGAGGATAATTTTGACAATACATGAGTAAATGTTCATTGATATCCTATATCAATAATTATTCACGGAGTTTTTTAATAAGTAAAACACCATTTATTTAAAGACAGACAAAGTAATAAAGAAAATGTTCAAATGCCCGTCATAAGCACAATTAGAGAATAATTAAGAGTTGTTCTGAAGTCTAAATTTTGTTTTAAATTAAGTGTCTTTTTAGATTTTTATATAATTTTTTTCCCAAATTATCCTTATAAAAATTTCTTAGCTAAAATTTAGGGATTTAATATAATACTTTACAATTTTGAATCATAAATTCCTTAATTAATTAAAATATATTTATCCAATATTTATGTTTCTTAATCTAGAAAAGACAAAAACTCTAGAAGGCCATTTATTTTAAAACAAATTGAGTTTTGATACAAAATATATGAAGAGTGATAATGTCGGCGGTGGGTAGATCGTAGATGATAGATGAGTAGGATGGATTAGAATGGGGATTAAAAAAGCATTAGGTCATCATATAAGCCCAAATTTGGTGATAAAATCTGATTTCAAATATTTGAAAAGTGGGCCGCGACGAGAGATGATAGGCAGCCCAGCTGTATGGGCCCACTCAAACCTGTGGTCCCCATTAACTCCCCCTCCTCCATTTTCTCTTTCCATCATAAAGTAAACTGTTTTTCCTCTTTCTTCTTCAAATCTCACAAGAAGGAAATTTTTTCCAGCTAAGAGATTTCGGATTTTCTCTTCTCTCCATAGTCGCTCAATCCTTTCCGAGAAGAGAATAATTGGAATCTATTCCAACGATGAGGGAAATCATCAGTCTACATATAGGTCAGGCCGGGATTCAGGTCGGTAACTCGTGCTGGGAGCTTTATTGCCTCGAACATGGCATTCAGCCCGATGGAATGATGCCTAGGTATATACGCCTTTTCCTTTCTCCTTTTTACTCTCATTTCGTATGCGTTTCGTATTTTGATGGTGATGATGCTGCGACGTTTGTGGATCCTGATTTTATCTGTGTTTATGTCTTCGAATTGGTCGAGTTGTTGTTTGTTTGGATCCGGACAGGTTTTTTCGATCGGAATGTTTGTTCATGTGGTGCTGCATTTAATCTCTTCATGTACTTGTATCTATTGCTGTTAAATGTGTTGAAAGTCTAGCTGAGATTTGTATTCCTTGTTGAGCATTTGCATTCCTTGTTGAGCATTTGCTGTATTGATTTTTCTGCGATCTACTGTATCCTGTTTCTAAGTCTTTCTTTCGTCTTCACGTGCAGTGATAAATCTGTCGGCATAGCCAACGATTCTTTCAACACATTCTTCAGCGAAACTGGTGCTGGAAAGCATGTTCCGCGTGCTGTTTTTCTTGATCTTGAACCTACTGTTATCGATGAAGTTAGGACTGGGACATACAGACAGCTCTTTCATCCCGAGCAGCTCATTTCCGGCAAGGAGGATGCTGCGAATAACTTTGCTAGAGGACATTATACAGGTAACATTTGTTTAGTTATGTATTGGTGATTTGACTCGAGCTCTGTAATGTTTCGTGTTAATTACATTCGGAGAATACTATGTTGCAGTGGGCAAGGACATCATTGACCTATGCCTTGATCGAGTAAGAAAGCTGGCAGACAACTGCACTGGATTGCAGGGCTTTTTGGTTTTCAATGCTGTTGGTGGTGGCACTGGCTCTGGTCTGGGATCCCTGCTTCTCGAGCGTTTGTCGGTAGATTATGGGAAAAAGTCGAAACTTGGCTTTTCTATCTTTCCATCTCCCCAGGTTATTCATCTTGATTCAATTCTTGTTTGAAGTATTCTTCTCAATATTTCTTAAGGTTATTATTTTGTCAAAGTATAACTCTCATGTGTAAAATGTTTGATGTTGCTATTTATCCAACGATTGTTTTAGTTTGAATTAATTGAGTTTTCATGTGATTCCAGGTTTCTACTGCAGTTGTAGAGCCTTATAACAGTGTCTTGTCCACGCACTCCCTTCTAGAACATACAGATGTTGTGGTGCTTTTGGACAATGAAGCCATCTACGATATTTGCAGGAGGTCCTTGGACATTGAGAGGCCGAGTTACTCGAATTTGAACCGCTTGATTTCACAAATAATCTCATCTTTGACCACTTCCTTGAGATTTGATGGTGCCATCAATGTGGACATTACTGAGTTCCAAACTAACCTCGTGCCTTATCCCCGTATCCATTTTATGCTTTCCTCGTATGCACCAGTAATCTCAGCAGCTAAAGCTTTCCACGAGCAATTATCCGTTCCTGAGATCACCAATGCCGTATTTGAACCTTCAAGTATGATGGCCAAGTGCGATCCACGACATGGCAAGTACATGGCTTGCTGTTTGATGTATCGTGGTGATGTCGTTCCAAAAGATGTTAATGCTGCTGTTGCTACCATCAAAACCAAAAGGACCATCCAGTTTGTCGACTGGTGAGTTTCTATGTTAATCTGACAACTTGCACTTCAAAGATTTTGAACATCACATGTATGAACACTGTGCTTTCTGCTTGCAGGTGTCCAACAGGTTTCAAATGTGGCATCAACTACCAGCCACCCACAGTGGTGCCGGGGGGTGATCTTGCACGTGTCCAACGTGCAGTCTGCATGATAAGCAACAACACAGCCGTGGTAGAAGTGTTCTCTCGAATCAACTACAAGTTCGATCTCATGTATGCTAAGAGAGCATTTGTACACTGGTACGTCGGTGAGGGTATGGAGGAAGGTGAGTTCTCTGAAGCCCGTGAGGATTTGGCTGCCCTCGAAAAGGACTATGAGGAAGTAGGTGCAGAAGGGGTAGAAGAAGGAGAAGGAGAAGAAGAAGAATACTAAAAGGAGTTTTCTGTGAGTGAATTAATATGTTTTGTGAATTCATTCTGCTCTGTTGCAGTGTACCATTTGTGTTTTGTGTCAAAACAATTGATTGGAGATCTCAATTTGTGTTTTATGTCAAACAATTAATAGGAGATCTCAATGTTTAATGAATCGTGTTGAGGTTTTGAAGTTGAGGTTTCAAAAGAAACCATTCTTGTGCAATTGTAAATTTGTAGCCAATGTACCACTTCTAGTAGTAGTAGTGTTACTTGTTCGTCTCATTTGCATGAGGTGGGATGCTCACATACATTGCTTAAAGGCGTGTTAAGAATATGATACCAATACATGTTTTAAAGTAGGTTGTTTTGTTAGTGCAATCAAAATTACTCTTGCAAAAACAAATTCTTTTGTTTTATAGCAGGTTATTTTGCTAGTGGAATCAAAACTATTCTTTCAAAACAAATTCTTTTGTTTTATAGTAGGTTGTTTGCTAGTGCAAATACATATAATGTGTAGCAGAAAGCTACATATATTGCCCTACCAATAGAAAGAACGATTTGAAGATTAAATCAAAACTTAGTTATATTTCCCAAAGACATGATCAATTGTATCAAAATATAAATAATCAAGTTCTCAATTCTCAACTAAAATAAACTAAGAAAAGCAAGTAAATAAGTTCAGGCAAAACATCTATCCATTCATAGTTGCTGCAAAAAGCACCAGACGAACATAAGATGTGAAAGGTCGGGTGCAAATACCACCATTTTTGTGGACTCTCAACGGTTGGCCTTGGCAACTCTCTCAATCTCGTCTTTCTTTTTTATGGCATAGCTGGAAATCAAGATTAATTTGTTCAGCCTATTAGTTACAAGAAGCAACAAAACTTGATGAAAGAGATTGGAGGTAATAAGGTTTTCCTCACCTGTTCGAAGATCCCTTGGCAGCATTGATAAGCTCATCTGCAAGGCACTCAGCAATGGTCTTGATGTTCCTGAAAGCACTTTCACGAGCACCTGTTGTGAGCAGATAAATGGCCTGGTTGACACGACGCAGGGGAGAGATATCAACTGCCTGTCTTCTTACAACTCCAGCTGACCCAATACGGGTGGCATCTTCCCTTGGCCCACTGCATCCAAAATTTGATTGCATATATAAGTTGATTGAACAATAAATCAAATACACGCATACACAGTGATGTTCGATTAAATGTCATTTTCGTACAATGTTTCAGCTTCAGATTAACCATCTAGACACTACAGAAATTCAACAAAATGACTGCTTCCAATTTCATTTAACAAAAACCTGCATAACAAAGAAGAAAGTCGCGAACCTGTTGATAACCGCATCAACAATGACTTGAATTGGGTTTAGGTCAGTCAACAAATGGATGATCTCCATGGCATGCTTAATAATCCTAACAGCCATGAGCTTCTTTCCGTTGTTGCGGCCGTGCATCATGAGGGAGTTAGTCAACCTCTCAACAATGGGGCACTGGGCCTTCCTGAAACGCTTCGCTTGGTACCTTCCAGCTGTGTGAGGCATGTATGTTGGATGCTTGGCTGCAGTTGCAGTGATGTAATCTTCCACAGAAATGTCACTTATCTGTAAGAGAGGAAAACCATCAAATCATAAGAGGTGTGAAATAACCAAAATGATCACAGAAACTTTTCAGAGAAAATAAGTAATGCTTTAAATTTTAAAGCTCGTAATATTAGGTTTGTACAGGACATCACTTTAGAAGCTAGATTGATTGTTAATTTTAATAAAATTCTACACTTGAACAGAGTGAAAATGGCAATAAAGAATCAGTAAACATAAATAAAATCATGCAGAATTACAGAAATAATACTGCACGTTTTATAAGAAACATAAAGTAATTTTCAAAATCTAAATTTAAAAAACAGTTAATTACAATGTTAATATCTCCACTTTCTTAAAATATCTATTTTCCCAATTATCTCCAATAACCTTACACTACTACCACAATCAATTCCAATAGTCCACCATCATAACAATGAGACTTCATTTCTTTGAAGAGAAAACAAACTCACATAGAACAGGGCTAACAAAGATATACATTATAGTTGGAGAAATTTATGCATCCTTCATTCAAAAATAGTCATATTATGAATCTGTACTCTATACAGATACTAAATGTCATATAATGAATCCTTCATTCTAAATTTGTGTCTCTGTAATTTGTTAAACAGAAAATAAAAGAAAAAAATTAAGAGGAGTGTAGAGGTCCAAAGACTTAGAGGTTTTGCAGATACTAATTGTGTTTAGTATAAGAATAATTCCAGTAAAGTCACTATTAACTGGTTTCATTAAAACATGAATCCAAATAATGTGGATAAAGATGCGGATTCAAAAATCACTCATGACAAAAGACAGAATGGTGAGTAGGGCATCACATTTAAATTATATCCAATCTGAGTATCAATTTGCATTTAACCAAAATGAACTGTATGTCAAATTCAGACTTCCTTCAAGCAACAACTCATAAAAGAGTGCGAATCCTTCAAGCATCCATTTCAAAAAACATATATGTTTATCCAAAAATAACTGACGCTAACCAGAGAAAAACACATTCGAATCAACAGAGCAAAAAGGTTAATGAACAACCAGATCATCGCAATTTGAAAACAATAATCAGGTGACTAATTATCAAAAGATTACCTGAACTTCTTCGTACGACCAGCGGTTGAAGAGCATAACCCCTGTGGAGATCTTCTCCGCCTCGTTCGGCGCAACAACCACCGCTTCGGCCTCCATATCTTCGGGCGCACCTGCACCAACCAAAACGAAGACCATTACACATCCATTACCTATAATTGCTACAAATGAGGAGAGAGATACAGAGAAAAAGAGAGAGGGGCGCGAAACCTTGAAGCTGTGACGGCGTCTGCTTGTTGAGTGAAGGTGGACAAAGCTGTATGATGGTGTAAGCGAAAAAAAACCCTAGTGCCAGCTATAAAAGGACTCGAGGGTTGTAAATGGGCTGGGCTTCTTAAAATTGGGATAAATAAGAAAGGCTTCTTTTATGGGCTGGGCTTGTATTCAATTATAGAAAAAGAGGCATTTTGGGATGTATCAGGATTTGGGCTTATCTCTAATTTTGTGAGAAAGGCCTTTTCCTTTGGAATGGGCCATTTCACTCGCTCAAATTTCGTTTAATTCATCGTCACCTCACGCAGATAAGTTTGATAAATGATTTAATATAATGTCTTGAAAATACTATGCAAATATACTCAATATAAATATATTTATATCAATCAGTTGTAAGAGCACCCACACAATGGGTGTTTTTAAGTATGTTAATAACATTTTTTAAAATATTCAGTTGAAAAAAGAGTGTTAAGAGTTGGTGTTTTTAGGTGTTTCTCGGTAAGAATATGTTATTGCCTACAATAATCTTACTTGACACTTTCCCTTTTCATTTCTTTTTTAATTGGTGTGCATGATAGTTTTTTGTATTAAATATTAACAACACATTTATTGTTCTTGTTTTTTAATTGATATTTGATGTTAAATTGATGTGAGTGTGTTTTTAAATTAAAAATGTTTTGAATTGATGATGTGTCATAGAGGATCCACAACAATGAATGTTATTGTAGATGCCTAATTAATCGTGGATTTTTCTAAATGGGTTGAATAAGTATTGTTCTTGGATTAGAAGTCCCTCAAATCTTTGAACTTAAATATATCAACTGACCAAATCTATGATGAGACTTATCTAGTATATTCCCATCTCAAATTAATTGTTATTTTAGCATTTGAGATTTGTCTCAAATTATTTGTCAATATAGGAATTCAAGAAACATTTTCCTTAATTTTTAAAAAATTGCTCCCATTTATTCTTCCTTTATTAAATGGTTTATTATGATATTATCTTATAGTGAGTATTGGAAATATAAAAAAGAAGAAAAAAAATTATGAATAGGTCGGTTACTGTGCAGGTCTCCTTAATTTTTGTAAAAAATGCTAAAACGCCAATTAATTTAGAACGAAGAAAGTATAGTTTTCTTTTCCACATGATTTGCTTGACACACAATTTAAAATTCATAATTCCACATTTGCTATAATAGCACTTTATACCACAAAACTGAATTAAAATAATTTTTCTATCACAATTTCGGTGAAAAAAATTAAATTTTCTATCACAATTTAGCTGAAAAGTCAAAAAAGTAACTCTTGCACTTATATATATATATATATATATATATATATATATATAGTATAAGATTATTGAGTGATAAAATTAATTTTTCTATCACAATTTAACTGAAATAACTTTTGCACTCACATATTATATATTATAAAATTATTGAGTGATGATATGATGTGGGATGCTATTTACATCTTATCAATAAGGGTAAAATTATCATTTTTTAATATTTATGATATATATATTTTTTATCTATTGTAGTAGAAAAATATATATATATTATCCTAATTGTGATAGCACCTTACACATTTTCCCTAACAATCTGTAATTTTTGTGAATACAAATGCATGTATATATATTATAATGAATCTAATGCATGATGTCTTCAACAACTTTTTTGATCCAACATTCGCTCCAATACAAAAATACAAGTGTATAAAATGATATTATCAATACCGAAAATAGGCAATGAAATACATTGCAGTAGTGGATCTCATATTCAACTAAGATCAATTCCTTTCACCTATAAGGTAGATTCTAAAATCAATGGCACATATAAAAACCAGTTGCATTATCTTACTGATTCAGTAGATTCCATGACAAGAACACTTGCAACATAATATACAAACAAAAACTGCGTCAAAATTGTTACACGAAGTATGTCAGACGTGAGCTTGGCCGTCAAGCAAGAGTGTTCTCGACATAATCCATAGCCTTTTTCTTCACGTCTTTGATTCGTTCTTCATCGCCCATGGATTTTTCATACTCGAGATACTTCTTGAATAAGAACTGCACCATCATCGCAATGCATTATATGTATTAGATATAGAGTTTTGCAAATAAGAGAAGAGCAACAAGGTTTGCATCCAAGTGTAAGCTCACCTTCATTTTCTTTGGGGGAAGGCTCAAACTTATAGCTCTCTCAAATAATGCACGAATCAAATCCGCGTCACCAAGCCTAATCTCCTGCTCGTTGATTTTAACACAAGTTATACGGAGAAAGCCAACAAGCAAAAAACATATAACACTAATATTCTCGTTTGGGACTTGGGAAGGTTGGATTGAGTGTGTGTCGTGTTGCATTTTCAGTGTGTGTAAGAGAGAAAGGATGAGTTAAAGTTTTACTTGGTCTAGATAGACGCTCCACAAATCTGTTCTCTTGGGATACTCTCTAAGCATTCCCTCAAACATGGATCTTGCTCGGTCTGAAACACCACATTTGAATTCAAGAATGGCAGTCTGAGAAATAAATTTTATATGCTTATGCTTTGGCAGGCTCAGAAGCGCTCGATTTACAACAGACTGAACACCATCACCATTTGTTTTCAAAATAAATTGGATCCTTCTCAACCAGACCTGAATCCAGAAAAATCAAAGAGGCTTAGATAGGAGGCAAACTCAAAAGAGCATGATTATTAATGGAAAATCGTGTACCTTGCACGAATGCTTAAACTTTCTAGTCATTTTGTCAAGAAGCTCATTGGCCAATTTATGTTGTTCTGTTCTCTCATACATGCCCAGTAGGGCAAGATGTACCTTCTTAGGATCACAGTACTGCAATGCTCTTTGAAATATTTTTGAAATGGCTTCCTGAGAAATGAAAATCGAAATTCAAAAATTTGGCCAACAGCTTTGAGATGCTATTTTTCGTCTTTAAACTAGTGTAAAGAATCATCAAACTCTTCATAAAAAAGCAGATGTTTTGGGTGGCTTATCTATTACCTCTGGAGGATTGCCATACTCATTTTCCAAGTTGAAATAAGCAACCCAGATATTCAGCTTCTCAGACTCTTCTCTGATATTTATTGTTCTCAAAGCCCTAACACAACAATTCAAGTGATGAGTTTCACGAGAGAGTAAAACCACCATTATTCAAAATTAAGTAACAAAAATTGAGGCATCAAACTTTCTCTGAAACTGAACACAATGGCCAAGGGTGAGGTCAAATCTTAACCTAATATACTAATCAAAGCCCATGTTTCCAAGGTTTTTAGAGATGGGTTTCTATCTTGAGCTAAACTTTCCAATATTAATTATTACAGAAAACATATTAAAAAATTGAATTCATAGTTGCGACAGAAACCAACAATATAACACAAACTGAATTAGGTACCTTTCAGCAATAGATCGTGCCTTCTCAACATCTGCCAAAGAAAGCATAAATGCCATGTATTTTATCCACATAAAGCTGCTGTTTGGAGAACTACGAATAAGTTTCTCGAATTCATCGATGTTCCTTGGTATGTCTTTTTCTAGCAGCCTCTCCTCAGCAGCTCTTATTTCTCGCTCCCTTTACAGTAGTTAGTAAATTACGCTTCAATTACAAGGCAACCAATATGAAAAACAAAGTCAAAGAGCACTGCAAAAGGATTCTTGTAAAGTGCCTTACCTCTCTTCCCTAGCTTTCTTGTTTGATCTTTTTTTGTTTTTCTCCTCAGTGTTGTCTGCAGTAGTAGCATTTATTACACTTTGACTAACATCACCTTGGATATCTAAGCTTTCTATGTCATCCAGTGCAACCTCGAGAGGTGGGACGAGAGCCCTTGATTCAGCATCACCTAGTATGGAACGATGATCACCATCAGATTCGTTTTTTGCATTTTCTGAGCTGCTCTGTGGTGATATTGTTTGTTCGGCTGGTACAAGAGAACCATCCATGCCATTAGCAAAATTGTGGCTCGGTCGTGAAGGTGTTTGCAATACTTCGTCATCTTTGAAATATGAATTCTTCATTCCCAAAGAAACTCGGTTTCTCTCTTTATCCACCTGAAAATACGTTAGAAAGTTTCAAATCATTAAGGATGAATTAAATAATCCTTTCTTCTCTGTGATGACCGACTCTTGGATCATCATCACACAATATTTTTAAAATTTGGACGATGATACTTGAAGTCTGAAAAGCTTCAAGAAGTGGCATCATTATCCAACAGGATGTTACACATTTTATATTGCAATCAATCCCAAAGGAAAACTAAACAAACAAAAATAGCAACACTATTATACAAACTAAGACAACCCTTGACATGAATTTTGACAGTATCTAATTTTAAATAGCGGACTGACCTTCAAAACTTTCGCCGTCACTCTCTCACCCGCTTCAAACATTGACTGTAGATCATCAATATGATCATCAGAAAGCTCTGAAACATGGCATAACCCAACCTATAAAAGAAAAAATCATAAGCATATGAGTCCAGCTCGAACACAAGACATCACTAGTTCGAAGTATAGGCACTTCTATATTGCCTGTGAAATGAAAACATTGTAAATCCATCCAACAAGCTAAATAGCTAATTCAAGGACATATTACACTCTGCCTATATGTATTTTTGGTATAAGCACATATTACACGCTGATTATAGCTTTAAGACAAACATTTGAGCAAAATCAACCACTAAGTTGAAACTATATCTTCAAGTTGGAACTAAGAAATCAAAGAAAATCAGTTTTTACTTACAACATTTGTGTGCTCAATGGATATAAACAATCCATAAGACTCAACACGCTTGATTTTTCCTTGAACAATATCTCCAACAAAAATTTGGTTTAGGTGATTCATTTCTGACATTGGCGCACTGATTGCACCTGAAGTCCGAAGGGTGACTTCAACACGCTTAGACAATGGTTCCACTGATAGCACCCTGCATTTGATGTGTCAGTGTTGCTCACAGGCGACAACATGGAAATGTTTAGTTAAGTATACTTACTTGCCAATCACAAGTTTTCCGACATAAAATTCCTTTTCTGGGTTTTCAACAAAATTGTCTGACAAATTAGACAGGAGAATTTTGGCATCCACCTTGCGTGAAAGCATGATAAAACATCCTTTGGCAGAGACGTTTTTAATGTAACCCTGCAGCAGCCAACACAAGGAATCATAAAGCATATTTTAGAAAACATAAAATGAAATCAACTTCAAGATATTGGTACTCATGAAGGAATGTGCATCTATAAGCAGAAAATGAAAACAGACAAATGACTAGAATTTGACAGAATTTTTATTTTTGCCCACTAATATCGTCGTAACCATGATATTTTTAAGACAACCAAAAAGAGCAGTTCACATAGTACCTGTACAACCATATTAGGATGAAGGTCTGTTATTTTGTCCACACGCTGGATAGATGTATGCCTGCAATGATGAACTTGTGTTGTAACACCAGATTTGAGTGTTTGTGTGTGTGTGTGTGAAACAATAATATTATTATCGATAAACCAATGTCAATCTGAAAAATGGACACCCCAAAGGAATCTCAAATTGCTAGACATATTCTGAAAAAAGGACCTAATTGGTATAGATTTTGCACATAATAGTGCCACTAATAGGTAGTGCCAATTCCTCCCATATATCCTACCTTGGATCTAATTGGTATAGGTTATGAACACATAATTTCATCCTTATGGCTACATGTTTACTCAGTCTGAAAGAAAAAGAAGCTTGTCACATGAATCTTCAACACTTTTGTGAAGTTCTCACACCATTGATGGTTTAATTTTGCAAGCAAATGTATTATTGATACAGTTACAGTACTTAAGGTGTAATGATTTCTTCAACACTTCTCCTGACGTGCACAATTATGCATATATGTAATCATTTCTTCAACTCTTTTCAGCACTATTTCCTAAACTTCTAATACTAAGTCAGTGATGTATAGCAATTTACCACTTTCTCAGGGAATTAATATTACTACAACCCACCTACATAGAAAAGGCTTGTGATTATGTCATGCATCCACTTGCTAGTACCTAAAAGCCAGTGGAGACAATTGTCAAAGGGATCTAGGGGAAAACTTAGGAACTAATTGCAACTTAGATGAGCAATGTATAACCGAACCCATACGGTCATAAAAAAAAAACAACTTCAAGCATAAAAGAGTGGTTGCCATTTCAAGAAATTTGAAGGCAATAAATTGTATAAAATACTAGCTTTTATCCAAGAATCAAGCAATACAAAAATCTTCTAAGTAGAAATATAGACTAAAATAGTAAACATTAATTTTACTAAACAGATGCATAGACATTGCAATATGGAAGAGGTATTAAAACCCTATGATGTAAAATAGAAAGCAAGAGTAATAGAGAAATAGCTGTTAGAAGCAGTTCCAAATTCAGCAAAGATATGATCTTACATGACACCATCAAGCTCAGTGAATTTCAGATCCTGTGAAGCATTTGGAGTTGATCTCAGGGACAAGTCAACATGGACAGTTCCCTTAGAAGCACAGTTAATTTCCATAACCCTACATTTCACAAACTGTCCTTCATGATAACCAGAAAGCGGGTTTGAGACCCATGAGTCTGTCAATTCAGTATAATGAACCTTGCCATAATAGTGCTGATCAATTTGGACCAACAATCCGCCAACACCAGGAAGAATTTTGGAAATCCTGCCACCCACAACACTGCCTTCAACTAAATGGCATAATGAATGATGGTCAGAATCAGTTCCTTTGAGTTCCCCAGAACCATCAGCTGGTGCATGCAAGATTATACGAAGCAACTTCTTCTCCTTATTCACACTGATTACATAACCTGATATTGAATTACCCACGTAAAATCGCTTCTGGAAATCTGCAAGTTCATGAGGCTCACATGAAGAGTCAAGAATATATAGCTGAGCCTTAACCTCTCGAGATACAGTCAGCCTGGCCCAGTCAGGGTCGATCTTATATACGAAACCAGAAACACGTTGTCCATATGAATAGTTGAAGCCTTCAGAAGATGATGAATTATCTATTTCATTATGTCCTGTATACACCATGCAATTCAAGTAAGTTAATCAGAAATTCCAGGCAGGATCTAAAACATTTTACAATGCATAAGGATTTCAGACACAAAAACAAACACATACCAAAGATTGTGGATGGGGGTTCAAAAGTTGCGGATACTTCAATAATCAAATTAGCTTTAAACAATTCAATGGAAGGCATCTATGGAAGCATTTATCAATATTAAAATTCTCAAGTAACACCAACTCAGACAACAGGGGCCAGAGTAAAACTGACAGCAAAGAGCAATCATAAATACTATCCTAAAAAACACAACACAGTGAGCATCAAGTAGTACAAGTCACTAAAAGTGCAGACTTAAGCAGGCCAAGAGTACATCATCAGTCTAAAAGAAGAGGAACAGAAGGTAAAAGGACTAGGAACTAGTCACTGTAAAAATAGAAAAATACAATATCACATAACATGCTTCCAAATTGTGTGCAAAAATTATGCAGAGAACTGTTTACTGACAATATTAAGAGTTCTGCTGATCACTGCTGATTGCCTGATTTCCATAGGTAGGAAAATTTTCAGTATGCAACTGTTGTATGATTTCAAGTATATGATGTGATTCACCAATCCAAAAACTTCTAAAAATGTGTTGTGGTTTTAGGCTTCGACAAATCAAACAGCACATTGACCAAACGAAAAGACCAATCTGCGAATGCACAATCTAAGTTGGAGATGAAACAAGAGCATCAGTAAACCAAAAAGGAGCAAGTTCAATTTACACTCCTAATGCTACAAAATCTAAAAGCAGAGTCGTAAAAACAGGAAAGGTTCTGTAAATTGCATTTGGGTACACTCCTGGTATCTCCATGTAGAGAAAGAAAACTAGTTTGGCAGAAGTAATAGCGCTACAAAATCTAAAAGCAGAGTCCTAAAAAAAAGTAAACAGGAAAGGTTCTGCAAATTGCATTTGGTGGCAACCAGTTATGAACTCAAGATAGTCAAAGGCGTAAAGCGCATTCAAAGAGCAAAGGCGTAAAGCGCATTCAAAGAGCAAAGGCGTAAAGCGCATTCATAGCTATGATTCAGAAGAAAGAAGCAGCAGCGTAAGATGGCTCCTGCAGAATCTTCAGGGCAGAAGAGTCTACTAAAGAAGTGCTGGTTTCTGGTCAAATTTTTGCTTTAAAATTGGCTGGCAGCTTGAGCTTTTACAATTAAATTTGGGCATATGGACTTCGTAAATTTCACTTGGGCTTTAGAGAAAAATTCTGGGCTAGGCCAAAAGGAAAAGGAAACAAAGCCCAGAACACAGTTTCACAAGAGCTCACCTTGCGCTTCTGAAGAAAAGATGCTCTTCACAAACTTTGCTCAGCCTTGACACAAACAAAGTGCTCAAGGATGGGACTGCTGTGATTCACATGTTTAAGCTACAGAGCAAGTGTCATTGACTATCTTTGATTTAGGGAAATCAAGCATACATCCATCCAAAGTTAAGAAAGTTCTACTTATTAGATCAATAAACAGCATCATCATGCTAAAGGCCATCAGTTTGAAAACTTTGGTGATCTTACCTTTAAGTAAGGATGGCTTGATTGATAATTCAAAACATCCTTTAGTGTTTTCTGCCTTAACACCCTTTGAAATAATCCTTGCAGCCAATGTTTGCCCAATCTTGTAGCTACCAAAGGGATTTTCAGCAGAATTATCATCAGTTGCCTGCCAAAAACCATCTATATCATAAGAACCATGGACTTCTTCATACAAAAGGTTAAAAACAAAGTGGCTACACATGTTCCCCAGCTTATAATAAGAACCTTAAGACATTCTTACCTCAGTTACATGTATTCTTCCATGGAAACCAAAACCAAATTTCACCCGAAGTTCAAGAGGTTTTATTTCAGTAATCTGAAAATCAATCAAAGACAGCATTCAAGGGTAGTTAGAGAACTAAAAGATCACAAAAGTAGCTAGCATACAGCTAGGGATCAGTATGTAATCTGCATTCAAAACTATGGTTCCCCACTCAAGATAATGAAATACTTCAAACCTCTGCTTGAATGAGAGATCCAACATCATAGCCTGACTTCTTTTTTGCACGCTTAGAACTGGATGTCTCCATGCCATCGCTTAAAGATTTTAGAAGCAGCAGCAATCTCCCACAGGTTTCAGGAGCTGGAAGAGTCATTACAATGGCAGAGACACTGCACAAAGGATGACAATTAAGTTATGAACAAATGGAAAACATAAACTGGAAACTACAAATAGAAGGAACAAGTAAAATAGCAGGTCAAAACTGTGGTTTCAGAGTTTTCCAGAATGAAGAATGGTTTCCAGTACAAAAATATATTATTATTATTATTATTATAAGCTATAATAAAATAAAACAAAGACATGAATAAACCCAAAAGCTAAAACAGTTTCAACTTCACCATTTCTGTGATGTCAAGTGAAATTTCACAATAAACAATAACAATAACAATGATGATGATAATGATAACAACAAAAATAATAATAATAATGTCACCTCTGTCAACAGTCATAGAACAAACAACACAATCAAATTGAGATACTAACTTTAGAATTTTCTTTGTAATTATGCCACCAGTTTGACTGATGCTTGTCTATCTCTCTCTTATATATATATATATATATATATATATATATATATATATATATATATATATATATATATATATTGTTATTGGGACATTTGGTTAACTATTAGATAATTAACATCAGGCAGGCATAGGTTCACTCATGACATGATAGTTTAAGCCAACATGGCCTCACCTATGTATCTAAAGTCATGATTAACTATTCAATACAATGATGCAAGACATGCATACTTAGCATGATTGTTGCTCAATTATTTATTACCTAACAAGAAACACATGACACTGTGGTAATACATTTGAAAGATTTCCATGCACTCGCCCGATTCAAAAGTCACACCACATGCTCAGCTCAAAAGTTCTCTAAGAGTTATACCATTTGCCCAATTCAAAACAAGGAAAAACGGGACAAAAGTCAAAGTAAATAAGTCACAAACAAAGCAGCAATGTTGCATTCGAAGATTATTTGCATTATTACCTCTGCCCATGAGTAAATTGTCTAGGAGGCAATCTCTGGGTGTTGTAGTCAGTTAATGAAGTGTAGCCTACAGTGTAATTATAAGCTGGAAGTGAGAGAACCTGTTCAGAGAAAGAGGAGAAAAGGTTTAGCATTCACATAAATATCATGACATGAAAGTGAAATGAACTTTAAAAATACAACACTTACCAAGTAATTTTCCTTCACAATCTCAACAATGGCATTGACCATTTGATTCACTTCTAACTCCTTATGGGCTTCTCTTTTGCGTTTCTGTGTAAAAGAATACAATAATTAAGTACATGGAAAAGAAAGGAAAGGAATGCAATACTGAAGGATTAATAACCT
Organism: Scutellaria galericulata; assembly: GCA_946896805.1. NCBI lineage: Eukaryota > Viridiplantae > Streptophyta > Magnoliopsida > Lamiales > Lamiaceae > Scutellaria > Scutellaria galericulata. The sequence continues at coordinate 19,273,132 of OX335790.1, forward strand.
TGGATTAAGCAAAATCATTTACAACTACGGGACCCTAAGAATATTAAAAATACCAAGTTAAGGATCATATACACAGTCAGCATATTGTTAAAAGGAAGTCATGCCTGAGACCACTTGACAAAATCTATGGAAACCATATAAAGGCAGACCTTAGGGGTTTTTACAGCAGAGCTCTCTTTTTTCCTCCCGTTTATGAACTCTGCCTTTAGAGATAGATCCACAAGGCGTTCAATCTTCGAAACATCAAGAACTGCAGCTCGAACAACCATGTTGTTTTTCACTGTGGTGTCTGCCACTGTAAAGAATTGCATCTTGTCATCTTCAACAACACAATGAAACAACTGCCTTATACAATTTAGCACAATAACTTACAGTGATAGTGTGAGATGAAGCCATAGACATCATTGTATCCCTCAAAGCTGATAACAACACCAAAATCCTTAATTTCATGTACTTTTCCTTCAACAATACTACAAATACCAAAGCCATCAACCCATCCCAATCGATCGCTCTCAGAGTCCAAAGCTTGTAGCTTCGCAATCTGGTCAAAGCAGTAATACGGCCTCAAAATATTAACACAAACTAACATAGTTCCTGCAAAATAAGAAGCACTAGAAGCCTCCAACCCCAGCCACACAACCCTTAAAAAACAAAAATTAAGATGGTAGGCAGAGTAGACAATAGGTGCACCTATAAAATTCACAGGGGTGATAAGTAGGGTAACAACCAAAAGAACCAACGATTAGACTATATATTCAAAATGAGAACTCATCCAATAGTTCAAATTTTCAAAATGACTCGATTAAGAGACAAGTGAGAAACCAAAAAGGCAAAAGAAATATTGTGATAATAAATTTATAAGCCTATCCCAGTGATTTAATCCAGACAAAAGGCTAAAACATTACTTATCACTCTTCTCAAAGTGTATGTTAGAGGAGTTTGCCAATCATTAACAGAATTTGAAGTGTTACCTTCTCTTCCAAAAGAAAGTATTCTTGAATAAAAGATGAGTCGTTCGAACAGCATAATGACTGCTTCAAAGATAGTGTTATTCTACCTGCATCACTAGTAACCTGAAAAGAGATTGTAAAGAAAAGATCAAAAGAGAAATCTTGAAGTTTTCATGTATAAATAAGTCCAAATGTTGGGCATACATCAACTATGTTGCTGCGAACAGACTGTCCAACATAGAAGACCTCAGAAAGGTCTGATCTCCTGTCATCAGTAGCCTACAAAGCATCCCAGAAATCCACACTTAATAATTGATAGTTATATGTTCATCAATAAATGGATACTTCCTCTGATTTTATACCTTGCTTTTGGGAGCAAAACCAGTTAAACGCCCAATGAAGCGAACAAAGCAGCCAGTGTCAATCATATTGCATATGTAACCCTGGTAAATAAATAATTAGCCAAGGATAAAACAAAAAGCTTATAAACTCCAGCTTCTGAAAGGTGAAATTTCAACCAAATAGGAATACGTTTTTTTCCCAGTTGAGTCTGATTGAGTCATTGAACACACTTCATTAAGAATGAAAATCATTTACTTAAGCAATTTAAACAATTTGGCTAACCCCACCAGGAAGAAGCGCCAAAAGAGAGACAAACATTCTTACATGAACCACAGAGTGAGAATGAATTTGGCTGACATCTGCAGGAATCTGTTCGATTGAGTTAACTAGTGAATACTTGGCAGTGAGTATAAGATTGCTTCCTTCAATATCTGCAAGATTTTGATATCAAACATAAGTACTCAACCTTCAGATTCACTCTGTGTCCTTTTTACTGAAAAAAGATGAGTACAGCCATAGGTCTCCCACATATGTTCATGACCAGGCACAAAGAGATCACAAGATATATTTCGTGTTTCATCACTCCTAAATTCTTTATGGATAATGCAGAATAACAAGTGATTAATCTTACAAACAATTTTAATTTCATATAAAGTTGAAATCATTTTACAGTTCTAGTCTTTTATATAGATTAGGAAAGTAGATGATGGATGGGCTAATGGTTTCAAGAAAAGTTACTAGGACGAGCATAACAGAAAGTACTCCCAGCTAGATCAATCATAATAGATGATTATTAGGAGATTACCAAGAACCAATAGTTTATCGAAGTGGTGTTCTGGCTTCATAACAGACATCAACAAAGTGGCAAGGCCTGTTGCATTCAAAAAGAAAAATTAAATACAAGCATACATAAATGAGAATATCAGGAGCAGAATTAAACACAAATCTAGCGACCTACAGAATCATAGGGATAAGCAGAACCATGCAGGAAATTCTAAAAGAAATTAAGAACTACTAACAAGGCCATCAAGATACCATGGTGATCCGCTAAATGTTCGAGAGAAATGGTGCCTTTCATGTGACTTGAATCATTGACACGCACTACAATTGTGTGAGGTGATATACTCTCGACAACTCCAGAGACTAGGCAGCCTGGTTTGGTATTTTCATTCTCTGACGCCCTATCAAATATTTCAGTAGGAAAAGAGAGCACAGCATTCAGATGAATTGATTCATTATATGACATTCAAGAAACCAAAGAAGCAAAGAACTATAAGATGTGGTAGATCCTACACCCCGTGCATTCAGCTGATTATGGTGGATACCGCTCCAAGTGGAATGCACTGAGTGTAGGGTTAATTTCACCCAATCATAACATTCAAGTACTTGAAGGAATAAAGTAGGTAACACAAGAAAAAAACATTAACCAACTAAAAATGTAGTTACTAACGCATGCCATAACATGGTAGCACTTTTTTGTTTGGCAAAACATTTTTTGTGCAACATATATCATAAGGTTCAAACCTTGTAGGTGTCATGTTGAAACTGAGATTTATTCGGCGTGAACCGGGAATGCATTTGACAACTCTACACTTGACCACTTGTTCAACATGATACATGGAATGTATATCACTGCCTGGACCCAAACCAAGTTCAGATCTGTAACAAAGAGCAACTTAATATTCAATGTAACATAATAAATTCAAACCAGCAAGTAACCACTAATATGTTGTCTGCTATCATCGTCTGATGCATCAAGGTGACCAGAGTAGCACAAAAAAGGAATTAATATGCTCATGAAAATTACATCCCACAACAATATCTATGACAAATTATTTCTAAAGTGCTTTCTCTCTGACCTGGGGGCAAATCCTGTAACACCATTGTAGAACCGTACAAAGCATCCATGCTTCTCAATCTTTGTAATCCACCCATGAGTGACTAAACCATCAGCTGCATCAGCATAAGAACTAAGAATTTCAAGCTTTGATTTCACCTGAAACAATCCCAGTATAAATATATTCAGGAAGCAAGACAAAAAAAAAATAAAAAAATTGATACATACAAAAATGTATGTGAATAATCTAAAAAACAAGTAAACCAGTCTGACAAGATCTGTCATTAAACACCACTAGATTCACCAACTCTATAAACTAATGAATCCACAGGCAAATCTTATATACTAAATTTGAGTATTTACAGCTCAAGGAGCCATAAACACACAAAACATGACCATGTATACTTCTACAATTCACATCAAGTTATTTTGCTCCTCAGTCAACACATGAATTTTCGATACTAATAGTTTGAATTGCACAGTTTGCCGAGGCAAGGCGAGTTATGAATTATTTCACCATGTCCACTTCCTAAGCCGACTGGCTTAACCAAAAGGTCAATACTAGAATTTGGTGCATTGCCCTTTTCACACATAAGAAACTTCTGATCCAAGGTTAAAATCCATATGCGGAAGACACCAACCTCAAACATCAGAATTTAAAACAATGATATAGTCAAAAACAGTGGCATACAAAACCTAGGTAAAAGATAAAAAATAAAAATAAAAAATTTATACCACAAAAGAGAGAAACAAAATTGCGTAAATATCAATGATATAGAAGCAAGGAGAAGGCCTACAAGTGTTTTCTTGTGTGTAACAGTGATTCTCTTGGACTTGCAACCAAGAACACGAAATACTAACTCGATTCCAACCTGAAAATTGTTAATAAATAGAAGATGATTAGAATCTTAAAGATCCCAAATTACAATTTTAATGCACACAAATGCAGAGAAGGCCCTTGCAAAACAAGCATATTTACCAACCTGAAATTTTTTCCTAGGCTTTGCAATTTCAAACTCTGACATATGACGGAGAGGACATAGGGCTTTTACACCACTAGAAAATTGCACAATAGCACCAAAACTGTCAACTGCAATAACTTTTGCTTTTACCACCATTCCTGGCTTCACATCAGAGTGCGTGAAAACTAAACCCTCGAGAGCACTAGTCTGCTTACAAGAAACAATAATGGAACATGAGTCAAGCATTTTGATGGCAATATGCTTGAGTTATAAAAAGACAATTTAGCTACATATTCAGAATTGACATACACATCAGAAAGGATATATAGAATATCTAGGAGTGGGCAATCAGTAAAAACAGTACTGAAACACAAAAAATATAGAGCAAATACCAAACCAAACCTGAGTTGACCAAAAAGTATATTAAACAAACATAAATAGAACTTATTGGCCTTTTCAGTTTGTTTCCATTAAGTTGTATTAATTTTTTCTTGAATAAAAGTTCACAAATTATATTGGTAGATTACGAACTACAATTCCACAAGGTCAACAACATATTGTGTTGAGTAGTATAAATTATATTATTAATACTATAAATTAATTTGAAGTAATATTCTGATATTGTAGTATATTATATTTCGATATTTGGTAAATACCAAATTACTGAATGGATTTTACCATACCAAACTGATTAATGACCTTTTAGAAAATGTAACTAAATACTGAAGCAAAGTAGCGCAGCTCAGTTTAGAAAGTACCAAAATTGGTATCGGTACGGTTTGTTCAGTAAAACAGAACACCCCTAAGAATCTTTGCAATAAATTGCTCTAGCCCAACATATTATAAGGTTCCAGTTGTAATCATGTTTCCGGGCTTCAACCATCTAATTTTCAAGCTTATAATAAGATATCAATAACTTCAAGTTTCTCTTAGTTAAAATCTTCATTACATTTAACTATTGGTATCCACCACCATAAAAGGTATACGAGATATTCAGTGGATGAAAATTTATTTATCAGGATTACTTGTCCACCACATTTCTGCTAGCTTTGAACACCTATCCCAAACGATATTGTTGGTTTTTTTGAGTCATTTAACAAGGTTAATTGGTAAGCCTAGACTTGATCACTGAAAACGAACAAAGAAGGACAATTATTGATAAATGACGTGAAAACAACCTTTAAAGTTCCAGTAGCAAGCCCTTCCAAGTGTCTATATCCAAGTACCCTGACACGGACAGAGTTTCCTTCCTTAAAACTCTTATCCAATTTAACTCCCTTATCAGCTATGTCAATTACCTGAAATTCCCACAATAAGATTAGCACTGACAGATCAAATTCATAAAGAGAATACCAATTTGGTATGAATTAATGAACTTACATTGACATAAGTGGGGGTCGGAACAGGTAATGTAGGAACTTCCAGAAGAAGGCCTGACCCTTTATCAACCCTGACTACTTTAGATTGATCAAAGATGTCTCCAATCTTAACAAGCTGCTTAACAAATAAGTTTAAATGAGCAAGGAAGTGGAGCGGGAAGAAAAAGAGCAAGATGGATCAAAGACATGCGGACAACTGCCAAAACATGCCAACAGAAACTTATAATTTTTTAAAAAAATTTAAAGAGACATAGAAGGTTGGTATAATGTCAAGCTAAACAGAGAACATAAAGAGCGCAGCACTAGTGGTGTACTAGGCAAAACAAACTTACCGATGAAGGAGCCTTATTACTGACAAGGTGTGGATTCAATGTTAATCCAACAGCCCTAGTTGAAGGGTCAATAAACAAAATCCGAGCATTGAACTACACAACAACAAAAAGAGAGTAAATTACCAACCTGACACATTGTAGTTTGGACTCTGAGTATCAAAAAGAAAATGGAACTACATAACCAATGAATGGTGCACCTGTATACTCCTACACTTAATTATCAGAACCTCTCCAACGACAAATTCACCAACTACAAAGCAGTAGCACTCTAGACCAAATGATATTAGCTCATGATGAATGGCGGGGATTTAACAACACTTACTGGACAATTGTAGTAGAACAAGATTACCAATTGCATCTAAAATAAATAGGGAACAGCAATTACCTTCAAATTTTTGGCATAATCATTTTTCCAGTTTGAAGAAGGTAAAGTTTTGTCTAGATTAAATATATCAACCTGCAAATTGAAAAAATCATAAGAAATACAAGAGTATGATACGTTTATAATAGATCAATCGGAATAATAATGATGCTGACATACTGTTCCGGTAAAGTAAGTAAGAAAGGATAACATGATGCCATTTTCGAGGGTTGACTGCACACGAGCATTAACCATCATGCCTGGAACTAGAAGATCTATTGAAATACCCTTAAGCTCCTTTGTCTGCATGATTGCTGGTGAATTAGTAAAAGGATGGAACTCCAAAGCAATAAATTAAGTCAGTAGCTTAACATGGCAGTGGAAAGGAACTTACCACACATTTTGAAACCATGTCAGGGTCGGAACTCAAATGGACTACTTTCCGAGATCTTTCAACACTTTTTACAATCCCTTGTATAAGCCGGCCCATACCTACGTCAGTGTTTCTTCTCTCTACAAAATAAGAGGAAATGGGCAGTAAAGTATCTACTTTACTTGGATGTCTTTATCGTGTATAGTATTATATTCCAAAAGAGATCATATGATCTGTTGTACTCTTCTTGATGCACATACCAAAAATTTGGACAAGTCACATTTACTGCACCTAGTACTCTTCTTTCAGATAATTAGTGCAAAGAAAACTACGGAGTTGAGCCTAACTAGGATACCATGACATCCGAAGCTAATATTTAGTTATAGCACATTACAAAGAGCTACATAAAATATAAATTTTTTACAAAGGCATTTTGTGTTTCCCTAAAATTTGCTTAAATCAATTGCACTTGGAATATGAAGAGCCAAACCAAAAATAGGTGCAATAGCTGTTCCTATTGAATTCTGTCTTGAAGAAAAATGCAAAATCGAAGTTAAGCAATTGTAAGAAGCATGATAGACTATCAATTACCAGATTGGTTGAGCTTTGGCATAAATCCTGCAAATGAAGGCAATCCAAAATGAAGCATAAAACCATGATCCTCAATGCTTTTCACATACGCACTAAGCACCTGTATGTCACATAAGACATGTAAGAGGTTGTCAACTTACCATCTGTAACACAAGCTAAAGAAAAGTAAGATTGTCTCAATGTATAAGAAACTATGACTGCCTCGAGACCAAAAATATAAATAAAAAGAACAAAGAGAAAAAAGGGAAACACTTGATTCACAAAAATCAAAATAATTTAAATGAAAATAAAAGACCATGCAAAATCAACAGAACGGAGAAACTACACCCAAAAGAATTTCCTCCACAAGCAGGAGGGGAAAACATTTACCACCAATGAAGAACAGGAAAAAAAAACTACATTTTTCCACTCTTGAATAGAATTAATTCTGAGAAGTGACAATGAGGTCAGCCTTCTGTATACTATGATCGAAACAACACAAGTACAGGAAAGTAGAACATTCCATTTCATTTTCTTCAACTTGGTAGGAACATTTGCAAATGCAGGAAAGTTGAAGGGTTACTCAAGCAAATAGTAAAATAAAGCTTGCATACGACAAAAAGATGAGCAATCACAAAGAAGATGCCTGATCTAATAGCTCGACTTTTGTAATGAAATAGAAGCATGATTTCACTAATATAATGACAAGAACAACTTCCAACTCTTACAGACAGTTTGAGAACCCCCAAATATAAATATACCAAGTTTAAAATTGGTTATCGTTTTTAGGGGGGCGCTTTGGTTGTCATGTCATAAAATTTTTAAGAATTTTCATACGACGGATTTAGTTAGGAGCTGGGCTTACGCCTTATAATTGTTTTGTATATGTGAATTGGGGATTCCTCATCCCTTGTACTTTGTTTTAACTTAGTAATAAATTTATGTTTCTTATCAAAAAAAAAATTTGGTTATCGTTGATCACACAAATTAATCATGAGCCACTCAGTAAAAAAACAACCAAACAGAACTTCTGTAAACAAAAGCAGTGTTTGTACACGGTTACACCCTTGAAACCACATACCATTCCTTCTTGAATCGTATCCAGTGTTAGGCTTTTGTGCAATAAAGACAGGCGAAGAGAAAGCCAAATTTTTCTTTTTGCTAATTCTTTTCCATCATCATCTACTTGCAGTACAATGCAAGACACAAGCTGTCCTTCATGATACATTCGAGAAAGGAAGCTATTCTCTGCATCCTGACACGTGGAAAAAGAGTGAAAATCAATTGCAAACGGGAAATGATTTTTAATTTTTATCACCTTATCAGCTACCCTCTTTCTAAGATAAGACGGAAACATGGGCCATTTTTTATTACATTCAATGGTAGTTACACAAGTCACAAAAGACCAATGAAGAGAAAATACCCCATATGCTTCATCATCCAGAATGGGATCAAACGCATCACATGCACGAACTAGTCCCCTTATGCCCCCTGGAAGACTAACTACAATATCTTTTTCATTTACTTCAGCAATCACACCCCAAAGCTTCATCCCCGCAGAAACATTCTGAAATACGTAAAGGAACATAGTCAACCTTTAAGATCATTTCAATAATTACCAAAAAAAAAAACAAAACAAAATTCAGTATTGGATTCTTTAACTATTATGGTGAATGGAGAAAAGGTAAACCACAGTAAATAATACACATTATTAAATCAAAATTCTGCACCGGAGTGTACGAAACCATTCTCCTAAAAAAATTTAAAGAACAATCATTATCCTCAATTAAGTTGCCTTCATCAAACGCAGTGATAGTTTTGGGTAAGATTAACTAAAATACATTAAATATCATACATATTAGCATTAAAAAACAACTATGAGCATTTTGGATGCATGCAGTGGCCCCTAGGAAACATATAGGGGTTCAACTAATGAGACACAGCTAATTATACAACTTCAAACTCATCAGTTCACACATATATTCAAGACTTTGAAAGAAAAATCACCAACCATAGGACTTAGGCAGGAGCCAACAGATTAGACTTATGTTTTTTATGATTAATGAAGTGGATTAAACACATGGATGCACATATAATTATTTGAATGGTGTAACATTAGCCAATAAGAAAATCATTTTAACCACAATCTGTAGCCTATTCCACCTTGGCAGAATACCAGTAACGCGTATCTTCGATTTCCTGGAGCATTTGGGGAGTATAAACAAATTGATGACACAAAAGCAATAAATTTCCCATCTGCTCTTCTACACCCATTTAAAGCCGACCATGCCAAACTCACTTTTAATGAATAAAAAGACTCATCTCTCCACTTTTCAAAACTGCATTAATGGGTATCAAAACAAAAAATGATAATAAAACCTCGTGGAATATATTAAACAGGTTTTTAGATGAATGAGGAAGAAAGACCAAAGATAACATACCTTGAGAGTAATTTTATTGGCAAACCTTGGCAATTTCCCAGTAATTCCATCTCCAAAGAGCGACCCTAAATCATCCTCTGTAGAATGGTTCATATTTTTCACCCTCTTTTCCTTCTTCCTTTTCTTCAGTACTCTCTGGTCTGTCTCAAAATCCTTGTCCACACCTTCCCTTACCTCGTCTCTCTCTTCCCTACTCAACGAACTTCCCCTCCCTAAACCGCAGTAAGACGTATAATTAAAAACCAAAAGATTTACAAATATCAGCTTCTGACAGAGAAATTGAGTACAACATCAACAAGAAGAAAAAAAAAAAGGCAAAACAACTTAATCAGCAGCAGAATAACAGGTTATGTAACACCGACAGAAATTGAGACATATTTGGAAGAAATCAAGCACAAAAGAAATGAGAGAGAGGAGAGAGAAATCCCTGATCTTTCATCTTGACTTTCCTCCCATAACACAACTTAGAAATGGAGGTACATACAAATCAAATTTCAAAAGTACGAGCAAATATCTCAATTTCATACACGGGGCAACCAGTGTAAAGTAGGACTAGTTTTTCCCCTTATTTTTCACAAACTTCAATAGTTTCGAGCTCAGAATCAAACTCCGTATTAATGCTGAAATGCAAACGCTCTTTCTACCGTAAAATTCAGGAAATACATGAAATCAAATGCATACTCAGTACAGACTGTAAGCATGACCGAGAGAAAGAAAAACCTCTTGGGAAGTCAGGGACATCATCTTCGAGCTGAAGAGGCATCTGCAACGACGAAACTGCGCCATTGGAGTTGCTTCGAAGGTTTTTTGTGGGTTTGGAATTGAATTTCTTCGACGGCGGCGCCATTTTTGCAAGAACTCTATCGAATATAGGAATATGATACTTTCAATAATCAGCTGTATACTTGTATACCGGAATACGATGGTTTCCGGCGGCTGGCAATGGACAGAGCGGCGGAGCAAGAGCAGCAAAGAAGCTGGGGTTTTTAGAGGGTTTTATTCTTATTCGCTACCTTTCATTATTCATTTTAATTTTAATTATTTAAAAAAATTGAAAATAACATATTAAAACCTTGGGCCGGCCTATGTGGTAATATTGGGCCAATAGAAAGGCCCAAGATCAAAATATTGTCCAGCCCATAGATTAACTATTAATCTTGTAAAAGCTCAATCTTAACAGAGTTGTCACCAGAAGATTCTGGAGAGGCATCCCAAATCTAATCTATATATAACCTCCTGAAGAAAACTGAGCAATTTATGAAAGTTTGAAACTAAGTTTCCTCCGTAAAAGAAAAATAAAAAAGTAATTATATAATTGTTGAATCTCTACATTCTGTAGCTGCTATCGTTTCTCTGGTATTGTCTTTACCCCTTTTTGTTTTTATTTGTTATTTTTAATGAATAGATTTTTAAAATTTCAGGTTTTATATCGGTTTGTTGAGAGGTATGATTAAGCTTGATTTGCGTTTCTAGTCAGGATTTAATTTGATCTGATAGGTGTTTTGATTTTATGTTTCATCATGAATTGATTGCTTTAAAAAAAGAAAAAAAAGAGCTCTGTAAATTTTGCAGACTAACTTTTGATATTATTTTATGATGATTTGGCAGTCTTCTTCGATGATTCATGTTTTTGTGTTGTCTTCATATGGTGTTGGTGGGGAGTGATTTTGATTATTAGAGTAATTTGCATAAGTTTTGACATTTTTATGTGAAATAGGTTGAAAAATGGGTAGAAGATACAGCAGGAGTCCATCTCCTAGGGGTTACAGCAGTCAATATCGAAGCCCGAGTCCAAGGGGTCGTTATCGAAGCCCGAGCCCAAGGGGTCGATATCGAAGCCGTGGGAAGGATCTCCCAACAAGCCTGTTGGTCCGAAATCTTCGCCATGATTGCAGGTGTGCAGTCATCTCTAGTGACAAGTTTAATCTGTTAATGTGATATGAGTTGTCTGCACGATGAATTGTTCACATGATTTGTACAATTGTACTTAGGCTCTGCTGTAACTTTATGTTTACTTGCCCTTTTATGAGTATAGAATAGAATGTTTCCTCCTAGCAAACATACTGGTTTTGGGAGTTGTTAAATTCTCTGTAACTGGAGAGAGCCAAGAGGTGAGAGGTGGAAGGGAGTTGTGTTTTATTCCCCTGCATCCCCGACTTACTTAGTTATAAGTGTACGAAGAAGATATAAGAATTCTGTTCAAAACAAAGAAAATAAGACAAAAGAAAGGAGAATGTCGAATAGGAGGAGGATAGGAAAAACAGAAAAGGGGCTACAAAGAGGAGAATGGCCATCTTAAAATTGAAAACTAGAGTTGTAATCACTCCTGATGTTACCCATCGCATCCTTATGCTTGCTGTTAGTTTCTGTTATCATTTTGTGGCAATTTTAGCATATACAAGTTTTCTACTAACTCTGGTGTTGATCTATGTTCAAGGACTGAAGATCTTTGTAAGCTGTTTCAGAAATTTGGTCGTTTGAAGGACGTATACCTTCCGCGTGACTATTACACAGGGTGAGTAATTTCTGTTAGCTAATCTATTCTTGGTTGATAATGGATTTGAAGTGGTTAAAGAAAAAATGTCATCTGGTGTGCTTATTATGCAACACAAAAATGTCAACTAGGCATCAACCTTTCAACATTATGCAATTGCTTTATGTGAATTTTTTTTTTATCTCTTATTTGAAAGTGTTAGAGGACAAGAATGAAGTAGTTAGAGGTCAAGATCATCTTAATGAACTTGAAGATTGAAGCAAAGTTGAGTATGAAAACAATTATGACGAAGTTCAAGTCTTGAAGTGATCTTGAAGTGGTCTTGAAGGTATTACTAGTAATTGCTTTACTGTACTCTCATGGGTGAGCTAACTTTTTCTATGGCTTAGATTTACAAGCTTTCAAATGACCATTGGGAAGCTGCACTTAATTGCTAGGAGTGTGCTCATTCCTCACTCTCTTTTAAGAACTGTCCTTACTTGAATAATGTATATCATTCAGGGAGCCACGTGGATTTGGTTTTGTGCAATATGTTGACCCTGATGATGCTGCTGATGCCAAAGATCAGATGGATGGTCAGGTTCTTCTTGGACGAGAGCTGACTGTAGTATTTGCCGAGGAAAACAGAAAGAAACCTTCAGAGATGAGGGCACGAGAGCGTACAAGGTCAATGAAATTTCAAATCTCTCAATCTCCTTTGATAATATTTTTATAATAAAATCAAATGGACTTCTAATTTCAAATGAATTGTCATTGCAGGAGTAGGTCAACCTCCGCTCATTATGGACATTTGTATTCACCCTCACCTCGTTATCGTCGCAGCTACTCCAGAAGCCCCGACTATTATTCCCCTTCTTCAAGTAGGAGACGCCATTCAAGGTATCAAAATCACTGAATTTTTATCTCTAAATTTTAGTAATGATTCGTAAAGAAAGGAACTGAGGACAATTTGTCTTCTGAATGCAGATCCGTTTCACCTCGAGAACGAAGGTATAGGGAGAGGTCTTACTCGATGTCTCCTCGTGGCTCAAGGAGCAGCAGTCGAAGTCCGATCAGGAGCTGGAGCTCAGAAGGGTACTGATGGTAATATTGGTCAGATTACTAGTAATTCCATGTCCAGTTAAGTAGGCAATGTTTGGCCATGCTATGTTATATTGTCTTGATGAAGTTCTGGATGCTTAAATATTTCTAGTCGTCTTGTTTGTGTTGACAATCGTATAGTTGTACACTCGTTGAATCACCGTGCTATTTTGCGTTTAGTCTTAATGTTCGTCTTTAATGCTGTGGAGATTATTGATCTGCTTCATATTCAGTGTGTTTCATTTGCTTGCATTGTGAAAAGCCAACATATTGATCATATTTTGGAGAGATGGAAAACAAAAAATAGAATGATTGTGACAATTATAAGATTGTTATCTACGACATTCAAACATGAATAAGATTGTCACAATTATGTTCCTCAATGAATGATCACACAAAAGCATCGTTTTCTTAAACTGAAAAACATTGTGACAAAATAAATATGAAAAGTTCATACCAAAGGATTTTGTCTCATCAACAAATGATGCGATGGAATATCATTAAATAATTTGAAGTTTCAAATACTTCTCTAAAATCCACATTATTTCTTTATTGCAACTCTACTCTAGAAGCTAAATTTATACTTATAGTTATGTCTTTTATTTCTTATTTTTTCAATAAAGTTCTCAAGCAAAAATTATAATTGGGATTATAAACAAATCTCATTGAATGAGTTAGTGGTTGAGTGGTTGGAATCTTTATATAAAGTTGTCTCGTCGAAACATATGTAGTATTTTCTTAAACAGTTTGAATTAAAGTATGGGAGACTTGCATAATAAAGAGAGAAAATATTACATAAATACAAATTGTTAGACTAACCCCTTCCATCATTAAAAATATTTCTACAAATGGAAACAAAATAAGCTGGAACCCAATAAAACCTCACCATGTTAAAAGACAAGAGCCATGGTGACAATCATGGAGGGCATCTTTGGAGGGAAATTCATATGACAGGATTTTGGATTTTTAAATTTCAATGTATGTTTTAATATTTAAATTGGGATCATAAAAATTTTGACACAATTATTATATCCTATATTACAATTATCAAATATATTTTTTTACAATAAAATATTACATCAATTTACCTTTTCAAAATAAAATAATACATCAACTTTTTTTTTCCAAAGTAAGTCTCTTGTGAGACCGTCTTTACAAAGTTTTAATGCATTGTGTGAGACGGGTCGACTCACAACCTAATTACCCACCACCAAAACCCTACAATTCATCACACAACCTAATTACCCACCACCAAAATCCTACAATTCACATGTGGTTTGTGAGTGATGGGACTTCATCTCACATAAACCATCCGTGAAACCGTCTCACATGAGTATTTGTGTTTTTTCCAATATTTGTTTGACATTTACAAAATAATTATACCTTAATAAATTTTCAAATAAATATATATTTTCACTATTCACATTTACTACAAAATTCAGGATTTCTCCAAAGCCACTAATACCACTTCAAAACATATCCAAAATAATTTGATTTATCAGGAGAATAAAATAATAAAGTATTTTAAAGTGGTGTTTTTTTTTTTTAATCGATTATGAGGTAATTATAGAAGATCGATTAAATGCTTGCCTTGAGCAAATAATGGTCTCAAAACACAATAATCAATTTTCAGATTAGTTTGGATAATTTTCAATTTTCTTCAAGATTATCTAATAAAATCCAATTCCCTTCGAAAGGTTTTATAAGAAACATAATAATAAAATATTTTATTTTTATATAATACTATTTGACACTGAATACATAATTATAAAACAAAATCATTAGAAAGAAGGGCTTGAAAAAATGGGCTTTCGTGGTACTAAACCGAAACATGGGCTTTTCGTGGCCCTAACAGTACATGGGCCGCAGGTACTAAACTGAAGAAATGGGCTTTTCGTGGGTCCAATATTTAATGGGCCGCATCGTTCTAATTTGAGCCCTGTGCCAATATATTATGCCCTTCTGCATTTGAGGCTGCGACACTGCCTCACCTGAAAAAAAATGTCGCGTTTAGCCGGTATCAGCCGTCGTTTTGCCCATCTGGGCCATCTCCAACCCAAAACGCCGTCGTTTCTCTCATCCTTCTCCACTTCCATCTCTGAGCCGGCGGCCACCTCCTCCGAGCCGAAGCCATCGCCTTATGCGCCGCCTACGGTCGGCGTGGGGCTCACCAAGGACGCTGGCCGTGCCGTGTTTGCAGCTCGGAACTTCGCTGCCGGAGAACTCATTCACACTGCAAAACCTATCGTTTCGCACCCATCTCTATCTTCAATTCACAAAGTTTGCTATGTCTGCTTGAGGAGACTTGCAAAAGAGAGCAATAGTTCAGAAACTGTGTCGTTTTGCAGCCAACAGTGTGAAGAGGAAGCGAAGGTAATCATTATTGCACGCACATTTATACACCTGATTGTCGAATTATTTGAATCTAGTCACTTATAGTCTGTGATTTATGAGATTAGAAGTTCTACGATGTTGAGAAGAAGGCAGACTGGTCGAGATTCGATGAATATTGCCGGTATGAAGATCTCCTTTGAGTTCTTATATTGTTTTTATGATATTGGATATTCACTATACATGTTCTGAAGAACGCAGGGTTTGAAATATCCTCTACTAGTCAAGCGGTATGTTTGCAAGATCATATCTGGATCCAGCTTTACTGAAATTTTTGGCTTTCATCAAGCGGATAATTTATCTTCTGAACAAATTTCTAAGGTAGATTCTTCGGTATCTTAATCAAGCCTTGAATTTTACACATGCATTAATTGTTGGTGATCACCTTATTGTGCTGTAAGATAATTAATGAAAAAGTTGTTTGCCTGGATTCAGGGGCGGAGCTAGACTAAAAATCCGGAGGGGGCTGAACGATTTTGGGGGGGCTAGATTACTATAAAATCTGTATTTTAACACTAAAAATCAAAAAAAATCCTAAAAGTATATATAAGTAATTAATTTTTTAAAATTTTTTGGGGGGGCTAAAGCCCCCCTCACCCACCATGAGGCTCCGCCCCTGCCTGGATTCTTATAGAGGTTGTAGTACTATGCAGTTAAAGAAGGACTAAAGTTGAAATTGGTATAGATTAAATGGTACTCATAATGTTACTTCTTCTTCTTTTTCATTTTTTTCATTCACTGATATTCAGATGAAGGAGGAATGTAGGCTGCTAAGGACCACTCTCGAGGCCTCAGGCATTGATCATGAGCAGATATCATGTATCCTTGTGAAGTGAAGTTCACCATTATTGAAATTTACCACTCTCGAGTTATTTTATGGAAGCATTAGTACTGAATTTTCCTTCATGTGAATATTTGTTATTTCTTTGACTTGTTAGTTCTCACTGAAGAATGGTATGTTGATGTTTTGGCAAAAATCCGGATCAATGCTTTTCGTGTTGAACTGCCTACATCATCATATGAAGATCTCCATTCATCAGCAGCAGCATCAGTAGAAGCAGAAGCTGCTGTTGGAAATGCGATTTATATGATTCCATCCTTTTACAATCATGATTGTGGTAAGATCTCGTGGGTAGCTTAGTGGGCTTACCTTTCTCTTGTTAATCGGAATAAGGTATTGGAAATACTTATCACTTTTACCATCTTGTAGTTTTCCTGCGAATTTGAACTACTGTTGTCTTCATAATTGCCGTTAATTGGAAACTACAGACTTAGAACAACTGAACAAATAGTGATAGTGACAGTTTTCAAGTCAAATGGTGTTACGAATACAAGCTGCAGCTATTGGTGCATGACTTTTTTGCTAAAGACAGCAATAAAATATAATTTTGCAATGCCATGACATTTTCCCCCTTTTCATTGCAGATCCTAATGTGAATATTGCATGGACTGAAAATGCAGATGCTAAAATGACAGCTCTCCGTGACATTCAAGAAGGTCTTTCTTTTGACTTAATGCTAACACTTAAGTATTTTACTAGTTTCACTGCTTATAGTCTTTCTGGAAGATTTACTGGAAAGGTTCTGCAGTTATTCTCTTAGGGGATCTTCACATACTTTTCTTACAAGTATTTCAAGATTACACTACACTGGCTCATAATTAGATATTAATTCTATAATGGACCTTGTGTGACTCATAGAAAGTTACAAGATGATTAGTTTAACTTTTTGGTTTTTATTTGCACATTTACAAGTATGTTAACATGGAGAGATAAAAAAAAAGTGCTTCCCTTAAGGTTTTTTTACCTATTTCTTTTTTCTTCTTTGAAATATCGTATGGCGTGTTGAAAAGCAGCAAACAACCCTTTGAGAAACTTTTCCCAAATCATGTAGCTTCCTCACACTCAAGTATAAATAAAAAGCTTTGTTAAGTTCTTGCAAGTTTTCTTTGTGAATCTGGGAAGATTAATACAACAGATACTGAGCATCCACTCACACATTTTTTGTTTTCTGTCCCTTCTCTGTTATCGAGGAGTGAATTGCTCTTTCCAAGTTTGGTGTACTAATTTCTTGTGCTTGTGCATGAAAGTCTTCAAAATGATGTTTAAGTTCACTTGCATGGCACTGCAGAGGAAGAAATGCGGATATGCTACCTTGATGCTAGCATGAGTTACGAGGCTCGACAAAAGTTCTTGTATGAAGGCTATGGTTTCAAATGCAACTGCTCTAGATGTGAAGCGAAGGACTAAATTTTACGACTCGAGAGTATTGGGGAAAAGGAAACTCTATCTGAATAATGGTCACTTAGTTTAGTCAACTCTGTTGCTGTTTTTTGTGACAAGTTAATAGTCTATGCATTATCATGGTTTTCTCTAGCTATATGTTGCAGTTACGTATTTTAGTGCCTTTGATATGGTGTTATAACAGGTTATTGCTTATATAAGTTATATTGTCTTCATATACATGTTTAGCTAAAAATTTTAAATCATAATAAGTCTATATATTATCTTCTTGTGCTCTCTATTTACCCTGTCAATGATGGAGTCAATTTCACTTTCATAACTTTTTTGAATGTGATTCTTAGACATATATGTTAGTGTTTGTGTATAATGTTTCATTTTGGTCAATGCTACTGCAAATCCTGTGCATATGTTGAGAACTAAACTAATAATATTTGACCAAATTGAAACATTATACAACTTTGTATATTGAGAACTAAACTAATAGTATCGGACATTGTAATTCAATTTGACCAAAGATTTTGTTGATAAGAAGTTTAGTTCTCAATATATCAAAATATTAAATAAAATCTAATAGTGTTAGACTATAAATCGCTTTTGTTTTCATATAATATTAAATGGTCCTAATATTTGGAAAATTAGTTGACAATTTGGATTAAACCTCAAATCTGCAAATTGTAATAATAGTTTTAATAGTCTCATGATTTGTACCTACATAAATGAAGATAGCCTCATGATAGTTTTAATTTGCATTAATATGTACCTACATAAATGAAGATCCTTTATTGTTTATAGTTTCAAACGTGTTACATTATATATAGACTACTACGTACATTGCCCATTGTAGATTACTTCTTTAATCTTCAGAAAGTTTTGGCATATAATATGCAAAAGTTTATGCGCTACAACTTCAGACATAGTTGCCGTTACAATGTTCATTTTACTTCAAACTTTATTCTCGATTTTGAAAAAATAAAATTGGAAAGGTTTGAAACTATTCTCAATAGAAATTAATCATGAGATATCATAATAAATCGTTCCTTAATCATATAGGATTGGACTATAAATTATTTATTTGTATTATTAGTATAGGATTAGACAACTTTTAAGAGCATATAGCTTCACATAGGCCGATCTATAAATTAATTAATTATCTGTATTATTATAGTATTACACTTTATAAATTATTTAATAGAATTAGTATAGGATTAGACAACTTTTAGGAGTTATGACCTCACGCGTTTTTATGTAATGTTTACTATAGGATTGTCATTCTAATGTAAATCCATCTCATATTTATTATTAATAATGATTTGGATTTTAAAGGATCCTAGTAGTTAATACTACCTTAAAGAAAATTATTATATTTATTACTATAGGATGTGGATTCTAATACCAAATTACTTTTTACTACCTTAAATAATTTTTTTAATAAAAATATCTCAAATTTTATAAGAAATATCCACATTTTTATATATAAAACAACTTTTCTTTTAATTGATCTAATTTAAATTTCAAGTTCTTGATGTTGATAATAGAACTATGCCTGGTAGAATAAGGTCTCATAAATGCATCTACAAAATAGTAATGTGTCTATACCAAGTAAATATTCAAATAAAAGAATTATCACACCCTTTATTGTGGTTTACTTAATTCATAGTTAAGCTACATCAGATGAGTGATTTAAAATACAAAAAAATAATAATCAACTTTTCACCAAATAAATCGTGTTCATGTAAATGTGTGAATAGGGTGGCAAAAAGAGAGCCTTTCTTGTAATTCTCCTAATTCTTATCTCCTCACCTCCTTAAAATCATTAACAAATCAACAATTTCACTCACACTTCTCAACCAAACTCATATCTTAAACAAGATTGTTTGTTAGCCTGTTTTTTTACAGAAAAAACAAGGCAAAAAACAGAAAAGAAAAAAGGTGATTAGCTAAGTTTCCAAACCTACCATCTTCATCAAGAAAGCTTTACATCATCTTGAATCCTTTTTTACTCACTTCCCTTGTCCAACAATGGAGGCTTTCTCTCTGAGCTCCTCCATTTCCATTGCATTGCACGGTGCTCTCAAAGCTTCAAGTTTCAAGCATGTGAGGCTGTCTTTGCCAGATAAACGAAGCCTGGTTCGTTGCCAAAGTGGTAATCATGCCATAAAATCTTCTGGGATTTCATCTGTTTTGACAGAAACATCCACATTGATTAGCAAAGATCATGCACCAGGGTTGATAGAAACTGGGAGCTTAGTCTTGAGCTCAAATGGGAAAGATATGGAGATGCATGATGATGATGGTATTGGCATTGTTAAATTTCTTAAAGGCAAAACCTTTCTCATCACTGGTGCCACTGGTTTTCTTGGAAAAGGTAGTGTACTTTAGTTTATTTTTCTGTATTTTGAAATGATGTTTTGTATTTAACTGGTTTCTTGATTTTTCAGTTCTGATAGAGAAGATGCTGAGAACAGCACCAGATGTTGAAAAGATATTTGTCTTGATCAAGGCTAAGAACGAAGAAGCTGTATTAGAAAGACTGAAAAATGAAGTATGGGATTTTCATGCAGATGATGATCAGTTTTGCTTTCTTGTCTCATTTTTCTCATTGTTAACTTTTCAATGTTTTAGATCATCAATGCTGAGCTATTCAAGAATCTGAAGCAAATTCATGGAAAATCTTATCAAGCTTTCATGTTGAGCAAGTTGATACCTGTGGTTGGAAATGTGTGTGAGGCTAATCTTGGACTGGATGAAGATGCAGCTGATTTCTTGATCAAAGAGGTTGATGTGATCATAAATTCTGCAGCTAACACCACTTTTGATGAAAGGTTATTTATGGGTTTTTCTATCTCAGTCTTTGATTGACTATAATATGAGCAAATGATGATTTTCAAGTTGATGATTTCAGGTATGATTTAGCTCTAGACATAAACACTGGTGGACCGAGTCGACTCGTGAGTTTCGCTAAGCAATGCATGAAATTGAAGCTTTTCTTACAGATATCAACAGGCAAGTAAATGGTAGCTCAAATGTTCATCCTAATTAATACTAACTTCTAACAAACTCACTAAATTTTTTATCGCGATTTAATCACTTGAAGATGTTTTTGTTCAGCATATGTGAATGGACAAAGGCAAGGCAGAATTATGGAGAAGCCATTCTGCATAGGTGAAAGTATAGCAGGTGAGAATGTTGTTTTCTATGGGAACCACCAAACGTCGTTTCCCAAAATGAGTGTCGAAGATGAAATAAAGATAGTTGTGGACTCAAAGAAAGCTTTTGGAGACGACGATTCAGTGTTACAGAAGATGAAAAAACTAGGACTGCAAAGGTAATCTAGTTCTAAAGATTTCAAGATCTCTTTCAACCATTCTAACCTAATCAATTCTCCAAACACGTGATCCTCTCAGGGCAAACAAATTTGGGTGGCAAGATACCTACGTGTTCACAAAAGCTATGGGAGAAATGATGATCGACAGTTTAAGGGGCGACATGCCAGTAGTTGTAATAAGACCAAGTGTCATCGAAAGCACGTATAAAGAACCGTTCCCTGGATGGATGGAAGGAAACAGGTAAATATTTCCAGTTAGTTAAAGTCAAGCTGAATGAAATTTTCGTTCTTTTTTTAGGTTAACTAACGAAACTGTATGGCATATCACAAGGATGATGGATCCAATCATTCTGCAATACGGTAAGGGGCAACTCACAGGATTTCTAGTCGACCCTAATGGAGTTCTTGATGTAGTAAGTATATATCCATCCTCAACTTGATACAATTATATCGATTGAAGTAATCAAAGTCTGTTATTACGTACCTGTTTTAGGTTCCAGCAGACATGGTTGTGAACGCGACTTTGGCAGCCATGGCGAAGCACGGGGCAGCAGGAAAACCAGAATACAACATCTATCAAGTTGCTTCGTCTGTAGTCAACCCATTAGTCTTTCGGGACCTGGCCAAATTGCTCTATGAACACTTCAACACCTCGCCATTCATGGATTCAACGGGGAGTCCAGTGCGGGTCCCAAAGATGAAGTTATTCAGTTCCATGGACGATTTCTCGTCCCATCTATGGAGGCATGCAATCAAGAGAACTGGACTAGGAGCCTTGGCCAATCTTGAAGGGAGGCTGTCTCAAAAGCTCGAACAAGTCTGCAGAAAATCAGTCGACCAAGCAAAGTATCTAGCAAGCATCTACGAATCATACACATTCTATGGTGGAAGGTAAAATCAACATGAATCTTGACATAATAATCATGCACTTATCCAATGCTTCATAGTAGTCACAAGACAATGTATAATGGCAGGTTCGATAACAGCAACACCAAACGGTTGATGGGATTCATGTCGAAGGAAGAGAGACAACAGTTCGGATTCGATGTCGAGAACATAGACTGGAAAGATTACATAACCAATGTTCACATTCCAGGATTGAGGAGGCATGTGATGAAGGGAAGAGGAATCAGCAGTTAAACAAAAGATAGTTATTTATTTCTGTAGCCAAGTGTAAAAGGGTGTTGTTTTCTTTTCAATTTCTTTCTCATGTAATTCATAATTAAGAGATTTACATATATGTACTTTCCTATAAGAAGAGGCAACCTATTTGCCAGTTTATAAGACCTTAAACATCTGTCATACAATGCTACGGTTTCTAAACTTCGGAATCAAACAATGCAATAACCAAACACACTTGAACTCGTAATGACATGATTAAACTTCTATTATGTATATACCACATGGCAGCATCACATGAGAATCCACCATGAAAAGGAGTTACATTGGACAAGCTTCTTGATTCCAAAATTTCTACTCTAGAAGTAGCTTAGTATCAACTATAATGGAATATAAATGGCGACGAAACCTGGATAGCTCTCTATACAATAAGCATCCAAACACTGCTTAAAAGAATACTGCTTCTGTTGTATATCATAATAGGCATCACAACCCCAGCTGAGTGAACATAGAAGGAACGAGGTCGACAACGGACCAAGCAAGACCAGCATACTGAAGGAGCCTTATGCCAGTATCAACATCAAATGAGGTGTGTTTGGAGAAAAAGTAACTTGATTGCTTTGTTTCGACAGAATTCTTATCAGCAGGGGTTCCATTTAAGGTGGGTATATAGCTTGTTGATCTTACTGGGATTCCCAGAGTACTTGCAAGAATGGGAAGAATCCATTTGGCAAGAGCCTTGCTACAAAACTTCACAAGAAGAATTGTAGGGATTCCCAATAGTATACGACCCAGATATGCAGGAAACGTAAGCTGAGGGGAAAATACGCGTGCAACACTTTCGTGGTGAAACTGATGGAATGTCTGGTGGATACCAATCACCTGGATAATATATTTCCAATTAATTATGCTAGCCAGGGTCAATAAATCGAGACTTGAGATAGAACAAAAAACAAAGATGAAAATATCGTGTTAATATGCCAGTGTAACTGTGCAAGATGTAATCATTTCAATAAAAAATCTTGAACTTTTTATAACAGATATGACATAAATCGAAAATATACTTGTATTGGAAATAGGTATAAACTGCACTTACAATTCCCAAGGCAACACCGTTGAAGGCTGTATGATACTCAAAACTTGGAGTCGGAAGTTCGGGAGTTGGGTAAGCAAAAAGTAACAAGAAGCTAAGGGCAGCCCAGAAAGACACAACTGCAGACCAATGACTCAGTTTCAGTAAGAAAGAATACATGTATCATGCAAAAAGAACTTCCCATTGGGCATTTAACCACATTGTATACGTTTCTTTCACTTTTGTAATAAAAAGATCTTGCTCGTAATTTACAGGTGCACAAGCATGCAATGCTGAATGAATAAGCACGCCTACCATTTTGGCCTGAAACGACGAAATAATCTATGTACTCAAAAACGGAGAGCCATAATTCCAGGATCCCCAGTCCCAAAGCCAGACCACCAATAATATCGATCAAGCTGTGCATTCCGAGGTATATCCTTCCTATCAATATAACATTTTTTAATACAAGAGACATGAAGGAGAGTAGACAACAGATCAATAATAAGAAACCATTACAATCTGTCCAATGATCGAAACTTACCTATTCCAATGAGACCAACAAACAAACAGGCCGCAGAGAATCCAGCCGCTCTTACGAAGACATCACTACATTCAGTGTAATCCAAGACGTAGAGTAAAAGGAATCTGGATAAATACTCAAGAATTTTAGACACCATTATGTGGAAAATCAGTTCATATACTTTAGAATCAAGAATGTGTCTTCTCTTAAGTTATCTTCAGCAAAATTTAAACGAGAAAAAGTAGACTATACATGAACCAAAATGCAAGAAACCATTAATACCCTGATAGGCAAATAGTATTAAGGGTGTGTGAAGAAGGTAATCCGTATTCCATTGCGTTATCTTCCTCATCTTTGGTGGCTGTTATTCTCCTCACAGGCGGAGAGCTGGGTCGAGGAGCTGAAACGACATCCTATTTGTCGTAACCAAAAATTGAATTACACACCAGGGCCACAATAACCATAAATCATAATAGAAACTCCATGTAGCTTGCTGGATAACAGATATATATACCTTTATACAGTTTCCTGTATAATCACAAAAGGCCATCAAGAGAGTCATTTGCCTAGCCAATTTGCAATGCCCACTCTAAGACACATAATCAAAAACATTAGTGAACAGAAACAATCTGCCATAGAAGTCTAACAACTAAATTTTCTCAAAATAAAGTATACAAAGCAGACACAGAGAAACTGCATATGAAAGAGAGAGCATACCCAGAAAAGCAGGGGTAGAAAGGCAGTGTAAAAAGGCACGGAAACAACACATGATAATCCAGAAAAGAAGGCATCCAAAACACTATTCTGGTATTTCTGCAAAAGCCAGGAAAAATCACTCAAGATCACACCAAAAACATCTAAAAATTTCGATTGCACCATATTTCTTCACCCAAAAAAGAAAAAGAACCCAAATAAAAAACCTGAATCTTGATAATAAAGGGAGTGCCAGAAGCCACATGGTGAGAAACCCATGGTTGCGTAAAAGATCTGATTTTTTGAGTCACTTTCAAACTTGAAGAAATCATAATCCACAATGCAATCCCAGATAAAGAAATCACTTGCCACCCTGCTATGCTATTCATCTCCATCTCTCTCTCTCTCTCTCTCTCTCTCTCTCTCTCTCTCTAATATCTCCCTCTGAAGAAAGAATGAGGGATTGTGTAAAAAGATGAAGAAAACAAAATAAATTATATATTTCGTATATCCCTCTGAGGAAAGAACGAGGGAATGTGTAATCAGACGAAGAAATCAAGGAATTTGCAGAAGTTTCGAAGATACAGGAATTGTCAAGATTGAGAATCAATGGGGTGGACTTGGACCCAGATTCTTTTTTTATCCTTTTCTATTTGTCCTTTTTCAATAATTAGTTTATTTTCATTTAAAAATAATAATTAGTATATTTTTCTTAGTGTTGGCACAGAGCTGGCACTAGCAGTCGGAATTTGACCGTTCATTAAACAAATATACAAGAAATTGTTTATGAATCTTAATTTGAAATGGATATTTAATATTTTATTAAAGTTCCTTTTTTAATTTTAGATTATTATGAGTTATAATAATGTTAATTAATTATTTTGACTTATTTGTGCCGTAATTATGAGGTATTGACTATTCTTAATTTGAGGGCATTACTCCAGATATAAAATATTGCATTAAAATGCAATGCGAAAAAAAAAATGAAACAAATGAAAATTGTGGACTATATAGGTCAGGTTAAAAGCAAAAAAATTGTGGATGATATTTTGTGGTTCTGATGAAGTCGTGGCTTCTAAATTCAATGCATGCAAAAATGTGATACTCACCTAATTCTATGGCATCATTAGTGTCAATTGGTAATTTTAATTATTTAAAACTTATAGCATGCCTATTAATATTTAAATTTATCCTGTAATTTGATATTTTTTCACTTAAAAGCACTAATTGCTATTTTAAATAAAGCAGATCTCTAGATTCTGTAGAGTTTTTTTAGTTGGTCTCTCGTGAGATGCCTCACATGCGATATGATTCAAATATGTCTTTTACAGGTATAAATATGTGTTTTATAAGTATGTCTTTTACGACTATAAATATGTATTTTTGTGCTATAAGTGTGCGACGGTTGCATATGAGTTTTTTTTTTTTTAAGAAATCAAGATTTTTGTTTTTTCTTCTCAAATTTCTGATAAAAAAATCCTTTACAAATCCTGTGCATGAAGATCCTAACAAGAAACAGTGATATAGAACAAATAGTTACAAAAATTCCAAAACTATCAAAATACAGAACTATAGTTCCTTTGCAAGAACAGCAATGAATGATGCAACTTCAATTTCTTACCATCAAAGCAATGTCAATCCTCATCACAATCTGAATCATAGTATTCACCACTCATTTCTTCATCCTCATAATCATCATCTTCTTCTTCTTCCTTTTCTTTCTCTTCTTCGACTAAATTGTCAAGACGATTAAACACATCCAAGGCTTTATTCCGATAAATCA
Source organism: Scutellaria galericulata (assembly GCA_946896805.1). Classification (NCBI taxonomy): domain Eukaryota; kingdom Viridiplantae; phylum Streptophyta; class Magnoliopsida; order Lamiales; family Lamiaceae; genus Scutellaria; species Scutellaria galericulata. Next base: position 19,299,401 of record OX335790.1, read on the forward strand.
AACCAGTTCTCATAACATAGTAGATCTTATCCCTGTGACGAGCAAGAGGATCCGGATCAACCAACCGACCCCTCTGATAACCCTCTCTCAACGCCACAGTTGTAGTCTTGCATTTCAACGACAGATAAAAAATCCCCGGATACCTAGTAAAGATTCGAGTAAACCTATGAGGGAGATTCAGTTCCTCTCTCAAACTCCTCAAGTAATTCCTCTTAGTCTTCTTGTGAATACTCAAACCTAAGAATTCATGCAGAACTCCAACGACCCGTTTCTCCATAAGCTCGCTATTTGGATCGATCCCTCTTGGATCCTCGTACGGGGAAATGTATGGCAGCTTTTGGAAATCATCCATCCAAGCTTTCACCTTCTTTTGAGCTCCATAGCCCCTTGGAAAGCTCATGGGGTACTGTAATGCTGCCTTTCCTCTCTTGAATTCTCTATAACCACAAACCTCCTCGTTTCCATCAAGGATGCTCCCTTGTACTCTCTTCTCATTCATCTTCTGCAAAAGAGACACAGCAAATTCTTCCCTCCATTGAACAAGCTTCAAGCAGCTCAATCCACTAGTTCCTTTAACCACCCTAAAATGATCTGGATACTTTCTAATCAAGTTTCTATCGAAATCGTCTGGTAATCCTAAGTCCCATTTTAATGGATGCAAGGATTGCAAAGGCAGCTGTGATTATATTATAAATGCATCAGTAATCACAGCTATACTTAAGAAGAAAATATATATGCAAGTTGAAAGAGTCACTTGAAGTTTCATATCCCCTTGTTCATATATGCAAGTTTCCTATTCATGAACTCAAAAGCAATTCCACAACTAAACAATAACTCCATTTAAACAGCTAAGATTTGAAAATTGTGAATATTTAACCTAGAAAAGTCGATAACAACAAACAAAAATATTTTGCAAAGAAGAAGAAGATTAATGCAATGTTTACCATTTTATTCTTTGTCATCATGAGAACTTTGCAAAGCCTCTCCACGACATCTCCTTCGCACTCCTCAAACACTTTGATTTCCTTCTCGTGCATCATCTTCCCCAACTCGGTCATCCTAAAACACGCCAAAGAGGGGTACTTTGGATGGGGGTACTCCTCGAACAGCGTGGGGTACCTCCGCATAAAGCGCAGGGTTGGAACGGTGAGCCCTAGCAGCTTTTGAGAATCCAAAAGTGATTTTGAGGTTAAGTATCCTACTGGAGAGCGGATTATAGCGTCTTTGATCAGGCAAGCAGCTTTAATGTCAGTTTGGACCTCAATAATGTGGTCCAATGAGCGATTTTTCACCCATTTCAGTCGGACTTTGGTTAATGAACGGTAATGTTGAAGATTATGAAGTGGAGACTTCGCTAATAAAGCTATGACCTTCGATTTCGAGCTCATCGCTGCATCTGTCAGTGATTACTTGTGTCAAAGTGTCGCCTGATTAGTAATCCCTTCCGTCGCCGCCGCCGCCGCCGCCGCCGCCTGCCGATTGCGCCGCAGATAGTGAATTTGATCGGTAGGAAGAGATGAGAGAGAAAGAGAGGGTGGGGGCGGAGGTTGTGTAAGTACAGGTGCAAATTAAAAAAAAAAATCTTTTTTTTTTTTTTGTTTTTTTGGAAACTTAAATGATTAATTTTGACAAAAAATGTTGAGCAAATTAATTTACTTTTCAACCCTAATTTTATCTCATTTAGGAAACCAACTTAATATCCATCCAATTCTAAAATGTAGAAGAGATAATCATTTTTCTCTAGTAACTTACTACCTAAAAAGAAATAAAGGACCAATAATGAAAAGAAAAAAAAGGTTTGGTTTTTTGTGTATACTAATATATGTAGTGGATTTCTCCACATACACATGGTTTTTGTTGTAAAAATGTTCAGATATTATATCTAGTGTAATTATCGAAAGCACCAATCATAGATGTTTGAAACATGCATACACACAATAAGAAGAATAGAAGAGCCAATCATAGATGTTTGAAACATGCACACACAAGAAGAAGAATAGAAGACATGATCAGTAGTGGCTATTTACAAAAAAACTTATATGCAATTGTCTCACGAATAGTTACCGTGAAACGAATCTTTATTATCCACAAACAAAACTCATTTTCACAAATTCATATTTGAATTGTAAAGTGGATTGAGTCGTCTCACAGAACTGATTTCATAGAGCATTTCAACCATTACTCTTAAGCATTTCAATCTTGACAAAGTTAAAATATATGATCACACAAATCAATAAAATAGCTAAATTGATAGAGTTCATCTCATAGAGTTCAAATATAATAAAATTTCTGAATTATTTTTTTCTGAGAAAAAAATAAAAGGACAGAATCAAGAAAATGTAAAAGACCCTAAAACTTTTGGAGAGGAGGATTATTGTGCATGAAATTACAAAGCACTCAAATGTCCATCACTCAGTACTCAGATGAATATAAGGGGTTTAAACGTCCCCCAAGCCTTCTATCACTGTTGAGTAAAGAAATCTGGAAATAAAACGCACATACCCTCGTCGTTTATATAACTATCTCAGAAGATCGAAAACTGTATGCCATTACTGGCTGCAAACAAGTTGTATTCTTCTATGGAGTCTTTTCTATTGCAGGGACCATTGCCATCAGGGCTGTGGTTCTCAGATAAACCCACACTTGGAAGAACGGGCTCTGCTTTGAATCCTGTTGAAAAGGCAACAGGGCCACCAAAATGGAATAGAGAGAAGTCACTATTACCCTTGTCAATTTTACTGGACTTCCCATTTTGCCCAGCATCTACAGTCGTAAGTGTTTCTGCAGAATGTTGTTCGGTTGAAGCCATCTTCTGTGTGGTGTTGCGTGCTTCTTTTATCACGTTTGGATTGGCAGCATTAGCATGATCCTTTGTGCTGACTCCATTTGCAGGGGGGAAAACGGGGACATGAACGGGGTTGATCAATGGGGGCGGCAGATGCTGCAAAGTCCCATACTGCATGAACTGTGCATTATTGTTCAAATCATATCCAAAACCGTTAGCATATAGATAATGATTGGAGTAGGGATAGGACATCAATCCATTAGTTGGGGCAGGTGGCCAAGAAACTGGACTTTGATGGTAATAACCCATTGTTGGAGCCTGAAAGATGGGGTATTGTATGGTTTGGTTATGTATATGAGGAAGCACACTTTGAGGCTGAGCATTTACGCTGGCATTTGATATCACACTTTCACAATATGTAGCTGCTTCTGTAGGCAAACTGTTCGATGAATTGGTGACTCTAGAGACTGGTCCCTGGATCTTAGCATCTTGACCTCTCATTGTGTCCTGATCTTTCACAACTTTGCGACACTCAGTTAACCTACTTTCAAGGTAATGTAAAGTACCTCTTCCATCGAAAGTTTGGCCCGACTCCTCTGAATCTGATGTGGATGTTGATTCCAGATTTTGGGTATTTGAGGAGGATGTATTGCTGTCACCCTCACTGAGGCAGGACGAGCAGTTGTCAGAGTTGGAAGAGCTGCTTAGCGATGAATCTACTGTTGTGTGTTGAGACTTTTCCGTTGAATGGAACCCGTTCTCTCTGTCTCTGCAATTCTCACCGCTCGACCTAGTTAAGTCCCTCGTATCATTATCCTCATTGATAGCTTCAAGTGAAATTTCTGAGAGTTCATTAGAACTGACAGCAACAGATGATTCAGGTGCTTGATCAGATAGAGAATCTTCAACTTTCAGTGTCAATCTCGAGGCAACAACAGAGACCGAGTTGCTTTGAGCATATTTCTTTTGTGAATCCAATGGTTCCCAAACTCTCTTCGTAATAGGCGAGTTGCAAGCATTAGTGTTGCATTTAGCCCGTCCATTAACCTCACGTGCACACTCCACTTGAGTGCACTTGCCACGATAGTATGATTTTGATACATCTGATGAAGACTCCAACTTATTCACATATTTAGACTCCCGGGTTGATCTCATGATATGTGAATCTGGCTTCGATCTATACTCGTTATGATGGTTACCGCTACAAACATGAGAATCACATCTGTCACCTGTTCTATTACTGGTGCACTGAAGTATTTCACTCAACTTCAGGCCATTTCTAGAATTAGACTTTGCAGCATCAGGTCTTAATTGCCTATTAAAGCAATTAATGCTCCTAATAGATTCAAGACCATCAGCATGATATCTTGAGTCATATTTGCTAGCAATGGGGTCGTTCTCTGACAATGCTGCACTTCTTCTCCATTTTGACATCACATCCTGTTGGGTATCTTTGTGAAACTTCACTTTCCTGCGAGAATATTTAATTTGATTGTATGGGTGAGAGGTGTTTAGAACTCTGATGTTACCAAATTCCCCATCCAGAGTATCTTCAGGGTGATTTTCCATATTTGTATAACTGCACCCCATCAAAATTTGGTCATCTTGAACATCAGGAGATGAAAGACTGGGTGGAGTAGCTTCACTTATTGCTGTGGCATAATCTCTTCTCCTCTCAACATTAGCATCCTCATCAACACAAGGTGTAGCCTCCTTTGATGTATCAATAGCCACAGGATCTATATTCAACTCATCACATTTCTTTTCCTTGCTTTCCTTCTCTCTTAATCTTTCCTTTCTGCGCAACTTTTTTTCCCTTTCTTTTATTCTCCTGCGCTCCTTGCGCTCTTCTTCTTCACGCTTCTCCTTTTCTTCTTCTTCAAGTAGTTTCATCTGTAGATTCAAATTTGCATTTGAAATCAAAGATTAGGATATCAGAAGTAAGATTTCATGTATACCAATAGTTGAATCAATCAGATCAGGTATCAGGACAAACACCTGCTTTTCTAAAGTGATTATTTCTCTGCATGCCACGTGCACCCGCTCTTCCAGCAATTTCAAAGCAAGACAAACGAAAATGCTGTGTGCATTTTGCCGAGCAGTTCCTTCTCTAAAAGCCTTTTCAACCTGCAGAATTCCCTGCCAGATTAGAAAACCTCCAAGCGGTAACATGCCCATGCACTGATGAAAAAACCATAAAAATCTCATAACCACATATAAACCAAGTTGAAAATTCCTTCAATATGTACTTCACTCTACAAAAATGTAGCTATACAGCAGTAATGAGACATATTACAAATGTGACTGATTTCCCTAAGCGGATATTTAGTAGGACTACAAATTTTCAAGTGAGCATTCCCATCAGGAAATCAGCAGATCCCAAATCTATGAAAAAACATGCTACATGAAGCCTTGTGTTGGATGCTACCTCACAGAACTGAAGTTCGATTGGCAAACACAAAACTGTTCTATACCAAATCACTTAGGACAACCTGCTTCAGAGCATGGTTGAATGGATGCACATAGGTCACTGCAAGTATATTTGATAGATAGATTGAAAGGCTGGAGAAATTAACATGCCTGCTCCTTGAAGATGACAGCTGCAGCATCAAGGAGAAATTCTCGAGCAAGTTCAGGACTCTTCGCATGTTTCTGGGGACGGGAGCATTCACCATCCAGCTCATTTCCATCCTTGTCCACGGAATCATCATCCTAAAAATGACAAAGGGATAAATCATAATCATAATACCTTCGCAAGAAATAAACTGCAAGGAACTGACTAGTTATGCAAATAACAAAGAACAAAAAAAACAGCAGCAAATTCTTCTTTTCCATAATTGTACCTCTTCTTCCTCAGCCTCCTCTGCATGCTCAAAGAACCTTCTGATGTTTTCCCCTACCGTAATTGTTACATGTCCATCACCAACTACAAGCCTGCAATGAACGCATTGCTGCCCACGCAAAGCATGAGCTTTCACACACAGTTCATTGCAGCGCCCATCCATTTTCCAAGCCCGTAGTGTTATGTAGCAGGCATTCAGACCACTCAGATCCAAGCCATTTACTTGAACCCTTACACTCAGTCCAACATTTTCAAACTCCAAGATATCAGATTTTCCTTCTCCAGTTCCAATAGCCCATTCAAAGTGATGATATGTTCCACAAGCATCTACAAATGTTTGATGCCAATCAGCTTGAACTGTATCATGAGAAACCTGATAATGAAGAAAGAAGATGCATCATTATACTAGCAGTATTGTCAGAACCAGAACTTGAACCGACATCACATGTGAAATACATCATCAATGCAGTTCTCCTGATGCAAGAAACCAAATTTCCAGAACAATGGCAAGACAATCCAATTCATGCACCTCATATTGAAAGGCGGTGTCTGCTACGCAAAACCAACTGGTGCACCGAGGTTCCTTTCTCACACGTTTTAGCTCCTTCAGCTCCTTAAACTCGCGTATTACATTTCTTCTGCAATCTCTACAAAACCTTTTGCTGTCAAACCTGCAAAGAAGAGTCATAAATGTTTCTTTTGCATCACAGAGCCAAATTAACATTCAAAAGAGAAAAGAGTAGTAATTTGCTATTTGCACATTTAAGAAATTATAGTCAATTATATAGTGAACTTACAAAAGTAGACAGGCCAGTCATAAATAATCTTAGATCTTGTCAGAGAGAAGCACATGCTTGAATTTGGGACTATCAATTGTCAACATCAAATTTCTAGATTTCTATCATTCCAGTTAATAACACAAATCGAGTTTGCTTTATAAGACTCCCATTCCCCAAAACTTTTGGTGCATCATATGAATAGGATTGGCCTACCTCTAAAGATCAGCATACCCTACTATCTGCAGCTAATTCATGTAGAAGTATAGATTTACACGTCACCATTATCACACTAAGTGCTAATGTTTCTGTTCATTTGATTTCAAAAGCTCCATGCTTGATCCATCACAAATTTATGCTTCATTGAAACCGTAAAAGTTTGCGTATGGTTTAAAAGAGCTGCATTCTGATTGCAGTAGAATAAAATTAAAAATCAATTTCTTCTTCCAACACCTACATCATTTTATCTTTTAGACAGTTTGCATCCACAGAGATACTAAGAAACTGCATCCACAGAGATGCAGTCTAACCAGAAAGTGTTGCTAATGATGGTATTGCATTCTTGAACACAAAATATGCCGACACCGCCACCCCACCCCTCAAAAAAAGATAACCCTAGGGGGATCGATCCTAGTCCTGCGTGGCTGCCTAGCGGCAGCTAGTCCAGCACAGGTCAAGCTGGAGTCTAGAACGCTAATTTTGAAACAATGAGGAATATATCTGACTCCAAAAAATGAACACATATTTATATCCTTTCATTATGGAGTTTCTAGTCACTTGGGAGACATCAAGAAGAGAACTAAACCAAGAACAAAAAAAGAGGAAAACAGTAGGCACACCTATACATGAGCCTTTCAATAAAATCCTCTTCTTTCATCCTTAGAAGAGATTGCCGAGTCTCATCTCCAAGTGCAGACCAAAAATCCACCAATGTCTCCACCGACAATCTAGCAGTGTGAAGAGCACAAGATTCTCTGGTTCCATGCCCCCTACCATATCCTGCTATTCCTTGACTTATCCATCCTCGACCACCTCCCCCACATGCATCAGGATAAAGCAATTTGCGCTCCCTTTCTCTTGCACGTGCACTGTCAAATACCTGTTTCAAATGAGAGCTAGTTAACCTAAGGTGCCCCTATAAAAAGCAGAACTACATATAATCAGTATCATAACGAAGTTTACATTTTGAAGACCCTTTAAAGACTTCGAACAAAGGTAACAGTCCAAAAGCGTGAGTGTCCCATCCCTAGCGGTGGTTATTCCTCCCCATGGATGGATAGATGGATCTACAACATCATCTTGACACCCATTGTCCATACACAAGTCACCAAAGTTTGTGGCTCGTCCATTATAATGGCCACTTGTTGCATCTTGCTGTAGAGACTTTCCATACATGACAATCTGCAAATAACCTTCAAGCAAGAGCCCATTACACCGGGAGCAGTACATATTCTTACGAGCATGCTCAAAGAGTGTATGCTTGTCAATTCTCATAAGTTTATGCTGAGCTTGGGGTGTCAGCTCACACCAAAACTGCGAGAGAACCAATAAAAGCTTTATCTTAGTAATCCAGTTACATTAACAGAACATGAAACTCAACAATTCATTCATAGTAAGCATTATTTGGTAGTTAGTTCAACAAATGAATGATACTTGTGCGTTTACAATGAAAAGACGAGGAGAAACTCAGACCATAGTAAAATAAATCCCCTTACATGCGATACGAATAAGATAAGAAATGGCAAGTGAAGAAAAGGAATGTTGGTCTCACATTTGAGAAAACTTGATATACTTGTCAAAATGAATCAAATTATCAAGTGACAAAGTACCAAGTACACACTATGATATTAGAATCTTAGTAAAACGTATTCCTTGAGAAAACACGTGGAGAATATACTGACCCACCGAAATCAGTAATAATTAATCTTGGCTGGAACTTGCAAGAAAATTGCCTCAACAAATGCTTTCCCAAACAATCAATTTAAAGATAGAACAAAATTACCCAAATCAAACTTCCACACGACACCTATAAGGAATTATCAAGTCCATCTATGTGAAGTTACAATCTTCCAGCTGAACCCTACCATCTTTCAAACACAGGATCGAAAGTAAACCCACACCACCCAATCAAGAAATATAACTAGCAAAAAGAACCTATTTAATCAGCTTACAATAAAATTCCAATCAAACTGAAACATACATTTGCCATACATACCTTTTGCAGCTGATTGTAGCTCATGTCATCCCGATGCTTCGACCAGAACCCATTGCTAGAAACTGACGATCCATTAAACGATTGATAAGGCAGGGTTCCATTCCCCACCAATGTATTCCGAAAATCACTACTATCAGTCTCATTAGAATCATCTATAGCATTAATGTTCTGCGCTATCCCAGGCATTCTATTCCCTAATTTCGATTCCTATTGTCCACAATCCTCATCCCTAAAGAAAATCCCCTCCAAACACCGCCGGCCGATTCAGAAATATCCGGCAAATATTCAATTGCCGAGAAAAAACATACATTAACGCAATTCACAGATCGATAAACAAATGAACTCAGTATCAATAAAGAAATCGTCCAAATAACACATCCATACACAAATACAACATATGCGTGCGCCTAATTGACAAAATGAAATGAGATTGCGAACCAGGTAATGAATTCCAACAGTGAGAGATCGAGAATTTAGAGAGTGGGGTTGGCGTAGGGAAGGGGGAGATAGGGGTTTTCGCTGACGAAATTTGGTACTGTGCGTATATATTGTAATGAGAGAGAGAGAGAGAGATTTTGCGAGTACAGACAGAACTAATCAGGTAGGTTTGTGCGGTGGTGTGGCGTGGCTGGTTTGCCCTTCAAGACCATGGTTTTATATTTTTATTTTAATCCAAATCCAGTAATTAATTAATTAATTAACCATATATATAATTAAATGTGTATGTATGTAATAACAATTATATAAACTAAAGAAAATAAGAATTTTTATGCATATTTTTTGTATATCTTATTAGATAATGACTTCAAAATACATTTTATAATTAAAAACAAAGATAATTAATAATTGGTATTGATTTTCTTTTTTCATCGAATAAAAAGTAAGAATTTCAATTGATTTTGGATTTTACTTCATCTGCAAATATAATCTTAGCTAACACTCTAATTGATTATCAGTTAAGTTGGCTTAGATTACTAGACCTAGGTTGGGATTATTAAAATTTTACGAAATAATAAACGTTTATAAGTATACTTAAAAGCACGATCCTTGATCCGTTTGTGGAAATAATATAATTATTATAAAATTAAACAAAAAAGAAAAAAAAACATATATTAATAGTGACAAAACTTGATTTTCTTGTATGGTTGAAAGCCTAGACCATATTTATGGTGAATAGTTGACCATGAATATATGGGTGTAGAGCCTTATGGCCGCCTAGCCAGTAGCCACCATATTTTATTTCAATACTATTATAAGTAAAATGAAATTAAAAGGAATTACTATTTTAAATAAAGTGCAAGTTAATAATTATTATCATGCAATTAATGTGTATTTAGTATATGTGGTCTAGCAGAAAATGGAAAGTTGAAATTTCAATACATGACCAGTGTATGATCCAATGCATGACAAAATGGTGTGGTTGACCCTAAAATTATTTTTAGCAATCTTATTAACTCGTTCATAAAATGTTAATAATATCAAGTTTTAGTGTTTGTTGAATTATTAAAAAAATAAAGAGATTTATTAGTTTATAAAATAAAAAAAATAAAAAAAGACTACATTACTTTTTTTAAAACTATATATAAGTTATAAGCTCATAAAATCGGATTGAATTTATATATGATTTTATTTTAATAACTTCGACTGAAACTATTAAAAAACTTATATACTCGGCCCAATATATCTTACTCGATGCATCTTTGATAGAAGAATCAGATGTGGGCTTTTGCTGTTAAATCCTTGGATTTGCCATTAGCCCAATAGAGAGTTGGGCCTTTTGGGCCAAAAATAATTGGATAGCATCATGGGCTAGTGGCCAGTGCAATTCTCGACTCTTTCTGAAAATTTTCTAGTGATAACTGATAACACATAGAACAATGTTACAACATTAACCACAGAAAATAATCATAAAATAATAATAATAATTTTTTTGTTGGTTAGTAGTTAAAATAATGATTTTTAAAATTCTATTTAATTTTATGTAAAATAGTTAGTACATTCGAATGAAAACATGCTCAAGTAGTGTTTTATTATGAATTGATAGGGAGATAAAAGTTACAATATCAACTCAAGTAATATTCAATTAGGTAAATGACAAGGGTACATTATTTCTCGATTTTTTCTCATATTAATTTTTTAATGAAAAAATTGTACATTAATATACTGAAACGTAAGTGTGTAGAAAAGAGAACAAAAATGATGCATACATAATCGATCTTTAATAGCATCTGCACTTCTGCAGTAGTGCGCTGTATTTTTAATATTTTAATTATTTTTTACTTAATAGTGCAAGCACATTAAACTATTTAAATTGGTATTCCTATGTTGAAGCTAATGCAAGTCAACGATGCGATAATTTTTATTGTTTTTTAAAAAAAAAATTTATTCATTTTTTTATAATAAAAAGGAATATTATGAAATATTCTTTTTAGTACAAAATTAGTGCAATATGCTGGAAATTAGTGACAGTTGATATATTAAAATAGTACAAAAATTAGATTTTTTTTTTCCCTGCTTGAGATGTTCTGAGTTTAAAATTCTTGTGAGGACTTGAAACAAAGATTCTTGAAATTTAGGACTACCATATAAATTATAATGCATGGTCAATGGTCAAATCTTGAGTGATTAATTCAATAATAATCTTTTTGAATTAAAAAGAAAAGTAAAAAAATAGTGAACAGAGGTGTACATGTATCCACATCAAAACCATTCCTTTTTTGTACATGATTAAGGAAATGAACTGTAGCAGAATTGACCATCAAAGGGAAAAAGAAACAAACTCAAACATGGAAATGTTTGTTAGAAGAGGAAACTGTCGTATCTTCCTAGGTTACCACAATTAGTTAATTTTTGTACTATTAATGTTGTCATGCACTTTGGTCACATTACATAATCATTTATGGAGTATTTTATTATTCTAGGATGAACCATATGTAGTAATTAGTAAGGTGTTTTCAATCCTTCAACAATCTTGGATTATTTAGAGCCCAATTTTAATTAAAAAATCTATACTTATATAAAAGCAAAGAAGTTGGAAATGTTTACATTTTTGCCATTTTCCTTTTAAAAATGTCACATCATGGATTTTTTTTTCCTCTCTCTTTGGTGCAATTATGACACAAGCTTTTGTCATATACAATTTTAATAGGAAATTTATTATAGAAAATCTTATTTTTCATATTAGCACACTAATATATATTGTTTTATTTCTCCAAATTAATCAATGAAAATAATTATTTATGGTTTTGTTTCTATTTTTATATGGCTCTTTGTTATTTTTATAATTATTTAACTTAGTACATTTATATTTTTGTTCTATATTTAGATTAATTTATAGACTTCTCAATCAATTTATTGAGTTATAATTATATATTTTTTATTTTATTTCTAATCCAATTGTTTGAAATTAATGAATACAATCATATGTATATAAAATGAAAGTAATATAAGTATAGTTATTAAAATTTTATTTTTCTAATTATACTCTAATATTCAGTGTGCATATAATTGATTACATTTTGTAATCAAGTAATTGATAATTATAACATATTTATCATTTCTTTAATATTAAAAAATATAAGTATATAAGGTAATATATAGTTATGTAAATTTTATCTTTTTAATAATTAAATATTCTACATACTCTGTTTAATATTTAATATAGATATTTAATATATAGTTTAGTAAATTCATATTTTTTTAATTGTTAAATACTTTATATCTTCAAAATATTTATACTTAGTTACATAATATTATCAAATAGTTGATATTTACTACATATTATATAATCGTGCAACGCACGGGGACAACTACTAGTAAATTTAAATCATTACAAGTTATCACCGTCTATAGGGTAGGTGGTTCCCATTGGCTTTTTTCACCTTTATATAGTGACCAAAAATGGTCCCTACTTGGTTAGAGAAAAAAATTGAGAAGGTAAATTAATAGTGTACATCTTATATATGAGTTTCATTTCAAAGATAAATTAATTATTAATTCGGTGATAAAAATAATCAATTTTGGATCAGATGAAAGTTTTTTTCTTAAACACCCACAAAAGTAAGATCATGTTTGACAACTTTATTCATAATTATTTTATTTTTTATTCATTGTTTACATTTCATATATATTTGTGAAATTCATCGGTCATTGCAGAACTGCAACACTGTCATTTTAAAAATATTGTTAGATAATTAGGAATCACAAGATGTCAAATTATTCATTTTGCTTACATTCACATAATTAAATTCGTACGTAGTTGAATGCAATTGAATGGAATGAATTGAGTGTAGGAAATATCTACTAAACTATATATTAAAGACAAAAAAATTTGTGCACTTGGTGTCCGTACCCTAAATCCGTGCACTCAAGTCGACCCGGCTTGCCTCGCGTCCGTACGTGCCCACACGAGCCCGCAGGTTGCGGAAAAAAATTGCCCAAACATGCTCCCAGATGTCAGATCTTTATGTTATGTTAACTATACATTTTAGTAGTTTTAGTCATACTTTCTGTAAGAGTAGTTGTACTTTAGCATTTTTTTAAGAGTAGGTCTTGTGTGAGACCGTCTCACGGATCCCATTCCGTGAGACGGGTCAACCCGACCCAGTCAAAGGTCAAAGTCAAAAAGTCAACAGTCAATGTTCAAAAGTCAACGGTCAAAGTCAAAAAGTCAACGGTCATGTAATACTTTTATGTATATCATGTGATACTTTATAATGTAATATTTTTATATGTATCATGTGATACTTCATAATGTAATACTTTTAAGTGTACCATGTAATACTTTTATGTATATCATGTGATACTTCATAATGTAATATTTTTAAGTGTACCATGTAATACTTTTATGTATATCATGTGATACTTCATAATGTAATATTTTTATGTATATCATGTGATACTTTGTAATGTAATACTTTTAAGTGTATCATGTAATACTTTTATGTATATCATGTGATACTTCATAATGTAATACTTTTATGTATATAATGTGATACTTTCAAAAAGTATTACATGATACACATAAAAGTATTACCTCATATATATAAAAGTATTACATAATTTTTATATTCAACCCGACCCGACCCGTCTCACGGAATGAGATCCGTGAGACGGTCTCACCCAAGACTTTGTCTTTTTTTAAACATACATATTAACTTTTCATTCCTTTAAGTTATAACAATCACACATTTTAGTTATGTTAGATATACATTTTAGTTATGTTAGTTGTACCTTTATATATTAGGCAAACACTTTTGTGCACAAGGTGCACAGATCCAAATCTGTGCACAACAATACTGTTATATTATATGAAGTAATACTGTTATATTATATGAGTGATACTGTTTTATATGAAGTGATATTGTTATATTATATGAGTGATACTGTTATATTATATGAAGTAATATTGTTATATTATATGAGTGATATAACAGTATCACTCATATAATATAACAGTATCGTTGCACCTTGTGCACAGGAGTGTCACTCTATATATTATATAAAGGTATGACTATGTTGATATAAATGTATAAGTAATATTACATAAATGTATAGTATTATCACATAAAGATAAACATGTACAAATTGTGACGAAATTAGAGTTTTTTTAGAGTTAAAAGTATTAAATAAAAGTATGATATTTGGACATAAATGTATAACTAATATAATATAGATATCAGGGTCAACAAAATGCGAATGCATATGTGTATCAGGTGCACATGAGTGCTACTCTATATTAAATTATCAATATATAATTATGGAGGAAGTAAATTCGGAAATGAAGATAGATTTAAAAACTGGGAAGTAGAGTGGTTGTGAGAAATTTGCATTTGGGACCACTTTAGGTAATGCCAAAAAAAAGTACTCCCTCCGTCCCGTGATAAGTGTCATACTTTCTATTTTTGGACGTCTCAAAATAAATGTCACACTTTACACTTACTAAAAATAGACATTATAATAATAATATATCTCACTACCTCTCTCCCCCACTTACATTATAATAATATATTTCACTACCTCTCTCTCCTCCCATTTACATTATAATAATATATCTCACAACCTCTCTCCCCCCACTCATATTTAAATACAATAATTCTTAAAAATAGGGTCAAACAGTAAATGTGACATTTATCACGGGACGGAGGGAGTAGTGTTTACATGAATAGTTAAAGTGGTAAGGGGCCCACTTTTCAATTTTCTTAAAAAACATGATTTTCAATTTTCTTAAAAAACATGGTGCTAATGTGAAGTCACAATGTTACAGTAATAATGATGGGCAGGCAGATATGATTGATCAAAGTTCAAACTAGCAGGAAAAGATGGTGGATATTAAATAAACTTGGTAGAAATGTAACTATATATAAACATGGACCATGTATACATAATTACACACACATATATAAATATATTAATTTCTTGTTATTGTTATATATATTTTGGGAAAATTTTGATATTCATCTTGTAACTTAGTTCACATTCATTTTTTCAGGACTAATTTTATGTATTTTTATAATAGCTATTTAGTTTTTTTTCCAATTTTGATCTTATTTTTATTGAAAAATCAATTTTCCACGAATTATTAACATAAACACCCACAAGTAGATGTGATGTTCTAAATTGAGGGTATTGATTGTATGAGAGAAAAGTTGATGTATTCGACACAAAATTGTGACGTCCCAAATAAGGATTTTTTGTCCATTTAGGCGTCACATATATAGATCAATTTTCCTTTCATAAAACCAAAATCCTCAATTTGGAGTACACATTTGCATCGCAGACATTCATATCATTATTACCAAAAAAATTGAATTTCTGACCAAAATTAAACTAAATTGAAAAATTAGAATTTAAATAACCAAAGTAGAAACTAGTAAAATTAATGGTTAAAAAAGAATGGACCCCAAATTATACACAGAATCAAGATTGAAAATTTCCATTAAATTTTGAATTTAAGTGATTGGACTTTATTTAACAAATTGTGTACTATTTCAAGAAGATTTTAATTTGAACCCTCCAAGTTCTATATTTTACCACTACACTACAAGTGTGAGGTTGATGTAAATAGGAAATGAAAAAAAATGACAAATAATAAAGACAATTACAATTGGGTGTACTTATGTATAGTCAACATCTGATATCAAGAACATGGACCATTTTCATTTGAAACTAGCTAGTTATGCTGCAGTAAAGGGGAGACATTATCATTCACGTGAATGTCATTGCATTACAACTACCAAAAAAATCTTTTTCAATTTAATTTGACCTAATATAATATTCTTCATATATTAATTGGTTAAAACCAAATAATAACTATACATAGATATGTTAACTAGATTCACAAGTGAAAGAGGGACAATATATATATATATATATATATAAGTAAAACTGAGGTAAAAAAAAAAAAAGATTTTTAGATTATTGCTTGTAGGGTCGGCCAAGTCATCGAACTTCTTCTAAACGAGGAATTTTGGGACAAAAATGCAATAATTTAAAATGAACGGAATTTGTTTTGCTGTATCAGTAATTTCAGAATCAATTAAAAAATTTTCCAAAGTAAATTAAATTTCAACACATTTATATAATGTTTGTGACATTTCGGAGAGAAATTTATATAAATAGTTTTTGATGAATTATTCATTGAGTTCTGTGAAAAGAATATTATATTGAGTATATATAAGCATGCAATTCATTATACAGGAATATAATACTATGTAAATATAGAAATTGTCTTATATATACATATACATATTGTCTCACATATTTTGATCACATATGTAATAATATGTGATGATCGAAAAGAGACAATATCTGTGAGTTTCAACATCAAAATCCTTTGAAAGATCTGAGGAAAATGATATCTCACCAGCATTCTAGCTATAATTCAATGAAGTAGTAGGGTTCCACAAACTCAACTGTACTTGCCATCTTCGTTCATTCAAATTGTTAAATCACTCCAATCATATATACATAATACATATATAAAAATATGTATATATTTTCTATATATAATGATACATGTATCTTCATAACTCAGTTGTCTCATTCTTTAATCTGTCTACTTGATTTTTGTCCTAATATTTTTTATATCTTACAAACGTGTACTTATGCTAATAAATTTGTAATTTTTTTTCTTTAAAGAGTAATAATATTAATTAATAAAATAATAATAAGAAAGCTATTTGCAAGTAAATATATATATATATATATATATATATATATATATATATATATATTTTTTTTTTTTTTAAGTAAATGCTCACATCTGGAAAAGAGATGGATGTGTATGGTGGTCCAGGAATTTCAGTTTGCAGACAATAATACTGATGAATCTTTGCACATCAAGCTTTTAAAGTGAGTTCAATTCCTTGTTGTTTTTTGGACACTTGAAAGCGATTCCACATTATTATTTATTTTATTATATATATATATATTATTATTTTATTCACTTTAATTAAATAATTCTAATATATTCACAATTTATATGTGTATAAATACATATAATGTATCTTTTCAAAAGTGGTTAAGGTGGGGATGTTGAACTCTCATCATATCATGTTATTTTCTCCACTTGCAATTGCATCCACATTCTTGCTTTATTTTCTTCATTTCTTATAAATTCCCCAAAAATATCTATGTTACATCATTATTAGCCTATTTATGTTTGAATGTAGACTATATTCTCACATGCATCAAATCAATCCATTTTAGTGTGTGTGCACTAACAAAAAGACAATTAAGAAAGTGTGTATGGAGATGTAATTACATATTTTTTTGATTAGGGGATTGTTCAAAATTTGTCAAACAATTTGGCTCATATCCATTTTTAACCATTACCTTTATGAGTTTCTATAATAATTTTTTTAAGTTTTAATATTTCTCCAATATTAATTCTGATTTTAATCAAAAATTCAAATTTCAATGATGAACGGAGAAACTGATGTGAAGCTCCAAATGAGAATTTTGGTTGTATGAAAGAAAAGTTATTTTATGTGCCAGTGTCGGACACACATTGAGGCAAGTTGCCACCCTTTTTTTTTCCTTCTATTCTATGAATTACCTGAAATACGTTTGAGATGTTTTAAAATTTAAAAAAAAAAAAAATCTTAGCTCTATACAAATTGTCTTCTCTTTCTCATTTTTAAATTAACTTTCTTCAATTCCCACTCACTCTTTTGGCCTGATCGAGTCTTCCCTTTCATACTTATTGTTGCTACGATGAAAACACATCGAAATTAAAGTGTATCAACAGCTATCGATGGACGATGGTTCTCCCTGCAAAGAAAAAAAAAGTGTAATAAACTCTAAGTTAAAATCAAACTAAGATTAAAAAATGGAAAAGTTTAATGAATTTTTATAAAAATTAATGATAAACAAATGGATAGTTCCCAAGTTGTACGACCAATATCGAGATGTTTCATTGTAATTAATTAATTAAATGTTTAATTGTACAAGTATTTATTTAAAACCAACAATGATTATTATAATTTTATAATTAAAATATGAAAAATGAGTTGTGGTCCAAGGAAATGGGAAACGTACACATGGATAATGGAATAGGTCCCGACACACAAGTCCAGCCCAACCTACACCTCATTCAATTCAAATCCATCTTTGTTTGAAATAAAGACCAACATTGACAATTAACATAGCTTGTCACATTTAATTTTCCTCTTCAACAAATTCACTTATGAAATTATTAGCAAATATAATTACCTGTGTATTTAAATGCAGTAAATTAATCATGGAGTTGTTAATGTAGTATTCATAAGTCATAACTTATCATATGTATTTGTTACAGCAAATAAATCACATGAAAATGTCAAAATGCTGATGGTGGACAACTCTTAATATGTTCACCAATGATGTGTAATGATCCCACTTTAAAATTATGAAATGCGAAATAAATAAATATATTAGATATTTGACACATTAACAATGTACACATATTAATGTGTTGACGATGGGTAGATTAACAAGACTGATGAATCAAATATTATCTATTATAGTGTGTACATGACATGTGTATGAATATAACATTACTACATGATATATTTACATTGAACTATAAAATCAACCATCAAAATGTAATAAAAAAAAATCTGATTGCAAAATACAAGGTGTGTAAGCAATATGATATAAAAGAAATGGGACCTAATTTAGGTGGAAAACATAAATAGACATACATTAAAACAACCTCAGAAATTGAGAGACAAAACATATATATAGGAGCATTAATTATGAGGAAACTAACACATGCATTAGTGAAAAAAAAAATCAATAATCAAAATGATATTATATGAGCATTAATTATGGGAAAGTAACCTATGCATTTGTGAAGAATCAATAATCAAAATGATATTATATGAGCATTAGTTATGGGAAAGTAACCTATGCATTTGTGAAGAATCAATAATCAAAATGATATTATATGAGCATTAATTATGGGAAACTAACCTATGCATTTGTGAAGAATCAATAATCAAAATGATATTATATACTCCAATAATAAAAAGGTCATATTCAAGACAACCTCAATCTCTTGAGACAATCCTTTATGTAAATTTAAACCAATTCCATACTGTATTTCACTCACAATAACATATAACATCATTAATGATATTTTTCTCTTTCTACAAATCTAAACAATCTTTGTGTCTTTCTTTATTTTGTGGTTAGCTTTATGTTTAATCTTATACTCAAAATGTAGAATCTCTAGTATACACTATAACACTACAAAATACTAAATGTGTATTTGTGATGAGAAGTTGTCGTAAAAAGTCAAACTTTTTACAACAATATATTGTCGTAAAAATTGATAATATAAATTGACAACAAGTTGTCACAAAAGGCAATCAAAAAAACTTATTTACGATAACATGAGTGTCAATAACATTGCTGCAAAAATACTATTTACGAGAAGACTTTTGCGATAATAACTTAACGACAAAATGTTTTTACGATAATTATCAATGTTTTTGAAGCAACATTTTATTGTTGCTAATAAACTTTTTTGTTGTAGTGTAATAATACTTCATATACAATTGTTTATAAACTATCACAAAAATTAAGGATAAGCTTTATATATGAATTTCGTAAAAACTCATATGAGACCGATTCACATAAGATCTTACGTGAGACAGAGTTTTATATGAACTTATGTGAGATGTATTTACCGAATGAGTTAACTCGCTATTACTAATTAATAATTATTATAAACTTTATCTTATATAAGATCTCACGTGAAACTGTGTCGACCTATTTTGTATGAATAACGTAGAAGTAGTACTAATACACTATAGTGGTCCCTAGTGAGGGTCACTACAACCAATGTAGTGTAGAGAGAGATGAATGAGAGAGAAGGGGGTTTGCATGGTGGTTATTGCATAAATGGGGTAGGGGCCCCACTTCAATGAAATGGTGCTATCTATCAAAGGGGTACTTCCATCAACTGAATTACTATATATTGTAAAATCCCATGAAGAACAAGCCCAAATTAAATAAAAATGAAATTAAAAAAAATAGTGACAGTGACTTGTCTTGGAATTGCAAAGAAAAAGTTAGAATTATTACCATTTAAGTTGCACACCAGTATCTCAAATGGAGAATAATTGCAAATATGGGTCAGGCATGCATCATTTTACCATACCCTTTTGCTCAAACCTAGCTTACATAATAATACATCACTTCACATGTATACATACATATATATATATATATATATATATATGTATAGAGAGAGAGAGAGAGAGAGAGAGAGAGAGGATGAAGCATAAGCTTTTGCTCAAGTAGTTTGTTTCCTTGAAAGTAGTGAAAGTTACAAAGCTGAAAATGGTGTCAAAATGGTTCCTTATGAAGATGACATTCAGAAACTTTTTGATAAATCTGTGACTCAACTACATGATCTGCTACTTGTGAGTTGTGTCTAATTTTGTATGTAGTAAGTAGTACTTCCTGAAAATAAAGTTGTACTTATGTTTCTCCTTCAAATTTCAATGTGATATTATCAATAGTGTTTTAATTACACACACACACACACACACATATATATATATATATATATATATATATATATATATATTGTTTTAAATCAATCTCGTTCGAAACTCATTCACTCCAAGACATGTAATACTAGTAGTTCAACCACATTCGATGGTATGAATTTAGTTGTTAAAAGGGCTACCAAAGTTATAAAATTAAACACTTAATTAATTGCTAGAAAAAAAGCATCATGGTCAATTTTCCATTTTAATGCTATGGTCTTTTACACACAGTATTTAAGGCTTTTGATTAGTTGAGCAATTTAGGAAAATATTAAGTATGCAACTTCATGTTGGAAAAGCAAGAAATGGAAGGAGTTGAATTTGTGTTTATGAGAGAGAGAGAGAGAGAGAGAGAGAGAGAGAGAGAGAGAGAGAGAGAGAGAGAGAGAGAGTTGGTGAAGCAGATGAGAGGAGGAGAAGAGGGATAATGATGATTAAATATCTCTTTCATTGAAGTAATGTTGCTAACATTTCTGGACCACTTTTGATGAAAGGTTCCAACATAACTAGCAAAAAACAGCCATGTAGCTATTAAGATTGAGAGAGAGAGAGAGAGAGAAATGTACTTCTGCTCACATTGATTGAGAGAGAGAGAGAGAGAGAGAGAGAGAGAGAGAGAGCAATGTACTTCTGCTCACATTGATTGATTGCCTCATTAACAAAGGAAAAATTTAGAAAGAAACTAAATATAAATAGAGTTCAATAATAATTAACACACAATTAAGATACCTCTTTTCTTGATTTTTGTAGTGAAGAATGAGTTGATAAACTCGTGTAAACTATATTGGCAATGATGATTATTAACGTGCAATTATATAAGTCCTTTCTCACCTCTTTTCAAGTCTCAACCATTTATCATTTATATAAGTAGAAGTTAGACCAAAAACATCCAAAATTCAAGAAATATATATGCCTAGGATCCATAATGCTCATCCATCTATTCACATCACAATTGGGGACCTTATCTCCCCTCATTCCTCTCAAGAATTTCAGTTTACATCCAATTTTAAACCATGGATGGATATATCTGGCCACTCCGTTTTAGACCCCACCTCCCCCCTCCCCCCTATACAAGAACCCTCCTCTCTCTCTCTCTCTCTCTCTCTCTCCCATTCCTCTCTTTTTCCCCATCACTACTTCTCCAACTCTTTTCTCTTAACCTAAAGATTGCATCTTGTTAATTCCATGGACAAGGGCGACCGGGAGACTCGAGACTTCATGAACGTCGAATCGTTCTCCCAGCTGCCCTTTATCCGCCCGGCCCCGCCGCCCCTGAAGGGCGCTGGAGCCATCAGGCTATTCGGCAAAGAGTTTGCCGCCAAAGACGACCAATCAGACTCCATTGATAATAATAACAACAACAACAGCAGCAACGACAACAACCCTGGAGACGGGGATGCAGATAAAACCAGTGTCGACAGCTCGGAAACGAGAAGCCGGAAATTCGAATGCCACTATTGTTGTAGAAACTTCCCCACTTCACAAGCCCTAGGGGGCCATCAAAACGCCCACAAACGAGAAAGACAGCAAGCCAAGCGAGCCCACTTGCAGTCAGCTATGGTGCATGGCGGCTTAGCCGATGCGCACGTTTATGGCTTCATGAACTACAGCCGCTTAGCATCGGCTCCAGCTCTTCCCATATCCTATCACTCTTGGAACAACAACAGCGGCTCATACAGCGCTAATAGCCGGCTCTACGGCTCGTACCCGGCTCAGCCGATCAATGGCAGCCCACTGGCGTTGTGGAGAATCCCATCGGCTCACGGCTCGCCGGTGTTGGCTCGTGACCGTCCGATGCACCAAGCTCAGCTGTTCGGCTCAAGGGACGAGCCGAAGCCTTTGTCGTCCATGAGTAGTATCTCGGCTTCTCAGTTCCGATTCGGGTATGAATCCAAACCCGAGATGCAGGATCATGTGAGTTTGGATTTACATCTTTAATTATTATTTGTTCTTCAATGACATAGATAGAGTATTATAATTATACATTTTCTCTCAAACAGGCTACTCTTGCTATATATATTTTTCCATGAGAAATAACACTTGTGTTTCTTGATTTAAATTTCATGACAATATCACATGAAACACAATTAAATAATTTCGACTTTTGAGCATATATAGATGGGGTTATTTGCGGACAATTGTAGCTATCCGATTTAATTTTATATGAGGGGGAAAAATCAATTCTAAATCTTGGATTTTCGAATAGAGGATTATAAAATACATTTGCCTTGTGTGAATTAATTTCACAAAGAAAATAGAAAAAAAATCAATTCTAAATCTTGGATTTTCGAATAGAGGATTATAAAATACATTTGCCTTGTGTGAATTAATTTCACAAAGAAAATAGAAAAAAAATCAATTCTAAATCTTGGATTTTCGAATAGAGGATTATAAAATACATTTGCCTTGTGTGAATTAATTTCAGAGAGAAAATAGAAAAATTTGAATTAATCGCAGTTTCTTTTACATCTCTCCCCCTATTTGAAGTTCACAAAAAATTAAGGAATGCAAATGTAAAGGACCCAAATTCGCCTCCCAACTTTGCAATTTTTTTTTTTTTTTTTAAATGGTATCCAACTTTTGATTTTTATTATTTGAGTAGCCTTGCATTATTTTTACTAAATTGGTATTTGATGTTCGATTTTAATCATTTAAGTAATCAAAACTTGCATATTAAAATGCTACCGAAGAACAAAAGTAGATTACCACCGTATTTATTATTTTAAAGTTTGGTAACTTAAAATGCTAAATATTTTTTAAAAATAGATATTAATTTATCACAAAATGCAAAGATTGAGTGACAGGTTATTGTAAATTAGACAGTGAAAAACATATCCAGTAGAAAATTTGGTATGAAGGTTGTAACACTTTATTTTACAACGATTTATGTTTCAGGATTTATAAAACTCATGTTACAACGATTAAATATTGAGTGGTCAGAATTGCAAGCCTTCATATAATACAAAAAATATAAAAAATAAAAAATCTATCATCACATTGTAACTTTTTCTGCCCATAAAAATATAAAAGTCATTTCATGATCAAACTTACATTAAAATATGCATATTCTGTCCCATAGTTTCATGTACATTAAAATTTGATCTTCATACATTCACTAAAGTACATGACTATATATAGTATGCAAATTTACCTGACTCAGAAAAACCAAGAAAATAAATCAGTCTAGAAAAAGGGAAAAAAATAGGAGAGGGTTGAAGAAATTACTCTTCAAAGTTGAACAAGTATGAGCAGGGCCAGGAATTAATAGAGTGTGGTGAGGTGCAGAGTAAACCTATAGCAGAAACACATGTACAGAAAAGTTGACAAATGAAGAGCATTACAAAGACACATCAAATAGTACATTGCATTATGTAAGTTTAGGACCACAACCACCTCTTACACACACCACTCAGATTTAACCAAACATTGGACCACTACTCTATATCAAGCCTGCAAACGAGGTTGACACTTTGAAAAATATTTCATGCTTGCTTTCCCACTCTCCCACATCTATTAACCCTGCTTCCTTCTTAGCATCCATTCGCTTTTTATTACATTATACCCCTTCTACTCTTTACACGCAACATGCACTGATAATATCGCTATGAGACACAAAGATGAATACGAGTAGTGGACCAAGTTCATGCATGTAATAGGATCGTGAATCTGATGAAAATGATGGGGGGTAAAAAAATACGTACCTCACTGCATCTATGGATAAGTCCAGCTAAATGCTGTAATTGGAAGCAAACTGCAAAAGTCTGCACCATTAAATAACAAGTGCAGAAATGTATACATGAAAGGAATAGTATGCACCTGCTATTTTTCTTACCAATCATAATCTCAGGTAAAATCGAAGTCTTGCAATACAAATAACCATTTCATCACCATTTGTCTTGTTATCACTCAGAACAGCAACAGAAGCAGAGCTCTGGTTACAAAGCACAGATATGAATACACTTTAACATATATAATAAGCCAAAGTTTGAGCACTAGAGGCAGTTATAATTGCTGAGGAGTGAACATTGGGAAACAACATGGGATAGAGAGGATTCTATGCAAGTAGTCACCAAGGAATAAAAATCAAAGATCATAGTAGAAAAAACTATGGCAATTCTATTTACTTGTGAATAATTTTTTTTTATTTTTTATTTTGGTCCTACTACATCAATGTTAATTGCAACAGCAATAAAAACACATCGCAGATACCTAATGGGTGCATTTAAATTATGTTAGCAGTGATTCATTACAACAGTTGCAACCAACATGATTGCATCACCAAAACCATGCTACAGAGAATTAAATTAAAAAAAAAAAACACAAAACAAGGTTGGTCCCTGTTAAAACATTACGCATGGGAAAAAAGGCAAGTTGCACTTGAGTCTTGATAATAAATTTTCACAGTGAATTGAGAGAGAGATGTTATAAGGTTGATTTCTTTTATTAGATTATATACTGCTGAGAAGTAAATTATCCTATTTGCTGAATTGCTTGTCTACGTCCCATCTGTAGGATCTGATAAATGAGACTATTAGCAAACTTTTACACCAGTTTTCTAACTAAACCAAACTGATAAAGATACTTATGGCTTGTCTTACTTCAAAATATGCCAACAATTTAGCTTCTCCATTTTAACATTATAATGGGAGTTGATGGACAACAGTGATAGACATATATGAGTCATTATCATATACCATGAAGAAAAGAGAGCATGTTTATTAAACAGATAAACCATTAAGCAAATCAACAAGTGAATTTTTTCCTTGAACTGATATATCAGCAATATATCATCATACGCCCATGAAATGGCAGGTCAAATAGCCAAGTATTGAAGGGGAAGCACATACAACTCCTTAAATTTAAACAGAACAAAAATACATTTTCTAGATTTAAAAATTAGTTAACAGGTGGACATGTGGAGTTCATACAAAACTGAACAAAGTAAAATAGAATCAATATGATTTTAGGCACCTCCAGCCAATCATCTAAGCAGATGGTGAAATTCTTGACACGTGGTTGTCTTCAATGTGTCTAGTGAGCAAGGAAACCCCATGGTGAGACGCACTTGAAGCAGCATAATAAGATGTGACAGTGAGTTGAGTGAACTTAGGAAGTGCATAGCCTGTAATTAAGGTGTGAATTAATATTCTGACATAAGAGGGATGATAAAGATTTCATAAATTATACTTCAAAAGGTGAAAAAATTCCTTCAGATATGTTTTCGAGTCTTGTTGAAAACTAAGATTTGACTTAATTGACCTACTTAAAATATGTCAACTAATGATGCTATTCAAGTCCATTGACAAAAGACAAAGAGCTAATAGAATTCCATAAGGCCTAGGCATGAGAATACATGAGCTTTCATAGATAAAAGAGAGCATAGGCAATCAATCAAATAAAAGGACATCAAGAGAAAGCACACTGCAAATATTAGTAAAATGAGACCAAGAAATCAGAATACAAAAGATGCATACCTCCAAAGGCTGCACTAGCTGCTGAAAACATAAGAAGGGGAGGAAGCTGCCAAATGGACAAGGCAAAATATTAAAAAAAAAAAAAAAAGACATGCAAAGAAGCTGGGAGAACCAAAGGAACATATCTTGGTGCATATAGCAGTTTAACGCGTTTATGAGATTGATGAGCGTTAAAAAACAAAACAAAAATGTCTTATTCCTACCCCAATAACCAAGGGAAGCCACTTTGGTCCCTTCACACGATTCTGGACATAAGGAATTCCTGATAATTTAAATTGACAATGGTGATTATTAGACAATAACCACAAAATACACTAGGATGGATGAGCTAGGGGATAGAACATATTATTCTACCTGTGTTAAAGCCATGAACTGCACTAAGCAAACCACCAATTCCAGAGCCAGCCTATTCAAAGAAAAATCCAAGCTGCTTAATGGCGTTACACAAAGGCAAATAAATGAATATAGCATCCCCACCCCAAATTCTAGCATCAATACACAATTTTTTCTTGATAATTTGATGCAAAGGGTGCATTGGAAAAGTGAAGAAGAATATAACAATAAACATCAAATTGTCTTATGTGCAACGTTAAAAGGAACAGACATTTAGAGTAAGAGGAAGTGCTATCTCCATTCAGCACAATTGTGCATTTATCGCTGCTAAGAATTGTTAACATTATTAAAGAATAGAGTATTGTTGTACAAAATCTTATGCAACTCAGAATATATCTAAAAAAGAGACTAGGAAAAGTAAAACTTACACATCTGCATCTTGCTTTAAAGGACTCATAATTTGGACAAGTGATTTATGATTCAAAATTTGTTGGGTGACTCATAGTGCAAGAAGTGGTATAAAGGATACAATCAAGTAGATTTCATGAGCGATGAGAGCTTCTCACATTATATAATTATCTTGATCGACGATCATATCCATGTATATTAATCAAACTAGGAATCCATGAGAAAATGGTGACCATTGTCATATACTGGAGGCTACTATCAAAATTCACAACAAAACACCCCTATGCAAACTATAAATAATATATATAAGAATTGGAAGAATATACCAATATCAATCCCTTGGAAGCCAGTAAAGAAAAATTACATTCTAGAACAAAGCACTACAGAATTAACTAGTTCCAACAATGTAACCACTCAAAATTCAAGAGTTGTGGCGAAAATAACTAGCTCTAATCGCATGCACATACCACGGTAAGGGTTTAAGAGAGAGAGGCAACGGGGGCAGCGAGCAGAGCCGAGGCCAGGTCTAATGGTGGGATCGTGGTGGACATTCCCTCTTCGAAGCTTCTGTTCGTAGACTTCACGCGTCCCCATCGATCCTTCCACAAATTCAGGTCACTGCTGCAAGAGACGAGGATTTATTTAATGGGCTTGGGCCTCGAAGCCCGTTTATATTTTCGTGCTCAGTAAGGCCCATAAACTGCAGTCAAGCCCAGAATTGGTTACCACTTGTTCATGGGCCTTCAAAGAGTTCAAATTTCAAAATCATACATAAATAAACTCGTTTATAGTTGGAACTTAAGCTTTATCAACTTTCCCATATCAAAACATAACTTAGAAAACATGAAAATTAAACCAGTGTTTGTTGAATCGGAATAAATGATTCAATATTGGTCTAGTCTAGTAAAGGAAAAAAAAAAAATCGAAAATCCAATTAAATCGTAAAAAACTTAAATAGAAGCAGATAAACCTAAAATTAAAGAGTACATTATTGTATTGTACAAATTATGTTGAATGCATTAAAAAAAAAAAATTAAGGATTGGAAGGCAATGGTGTTTATTTGGTTACTTAAACCCCGATTATACTATTTATTAGATTAAAAATTATGAAGTCTTAAGATCTAAACACAATCTCCTAATATAGTGTGGGTCTAATATTCTATAATAATCATTATATATTACCTATACAAGTAACATTACTAATTTAACCTACTAATTTCTTTACCTTTTGCTTTTTGTGTAGAGAACTAATTCTTTATCCATCTTGTCATAAATTGGATATAAAATTTATATAATTATGACTATATGTATTTTGTGTGTAAATCAACAATAAATATTATCTTCGACCTAATTCACCAAACACAACACATATTAAACCCAATTTATTTAAATGTTAATTATCGAAAAAATCACTTCACTTAATTTGTATTTTTAATCAAACTTTTGAATATTAGCAAATATAGTATGAACTTTAATATTTTTTTGCAATTTTAACCATGAGAAGTTTTCGAATATGGTTGCTCTCAATGATACATTCTTCCTCTTGACAATCGGTTTATCAACACCAACCTTTCTGATGATAATAATTTCTCAAAGACAATTTTACACTTCATTGCCAATGCAACCATATTTGAAAATATTGGTTAAAATTGCAAAATCATGAAAATTCATATTATATTTACTAATATTTAAAAACTTAATTTAAAAAAATACAAAATTATGAAAATTCATGTTATATTTGCTAATATTCAAAATTTTAATTAAAATTATAAATTAAATATAGTTTGTGATTATTCCAGTAATTAATCATTTATTTAACCATTCAACCATGCAGGCATGACATTTTGCTATAATAGACTTTAATCTTTATTTTCCAAGAAGGACAATTAACATTACTATTATAAGTCTCTAAATAATACATTCAAATTCAAAAGAAAAGGCAACGACATCAACACCAATCATCAACATCATATTACAAAAAGACAAACAAACAAGACACTAAAGCTGACAACAATTTTGATGCAATAAAACAAACACTAATTATAGTAATTAAAACGAGTTTCATCGATCTAAAACCCCAAAAGTTAAATTAAATAAATAAAAAAAAACACTCAATAATGGAAGACAGAGACATTATATTCCACAACAGCATCACCAGTCTTCCAATTAATCTCGTGAGTCCTCGCTTGAGCATACCCACGGCCGTACCGGAAAACGCCGCTGCCGCCGACCACCGGCAGCTCCCTGACGGCGGAGAGGACGGCGTTCCGGCCGAGGACGCTGAGAGTGCTGCCGTTAAACTTGCCGTCGGTGAAGACGAAGTTGAGGGTCATGAGAAGGCCGAGGTTGGTCAAATCTGCAGAGGCATAGAGGCCCTGAGCTCTTCCCACGATCTTGGAGCTGATGTTGGGGCCCACGGTTAGTGGGTCGTCGATCATGGCGATGAAGCCGAACCCGGTAGCGGAGGAGTTGGTGGTGGCGGCCTCCGCCACGCGCACGGCGGTGGGGTGGGGCCCACTCACTATGTCGTGGAAGTAGAAGTGGAGGTGGCTCAGCTTTTCCTTTTTCAGCCCCATTTCTTTTCTGGTAACTTTTCTTGAAAATTGTTGGGAATTTGTTAGATTTGATGAGAATATCATGAAGAGAACGGTGAAAATGGTGGATACGAGGAGTTTGGCCATGGCAGATTTGAGTGATAGAGAAGAAATGGAGCTAGCTCGAGAAGATGAATGAACGAGGGTTTCTTGTGTATTCTTATGTGTGTACTTTTATTTGAAATTCAAGATTTGAAATTACATGTTTTCAAACCTCATCTTGAATTTGTAAATATATTAAAAATTCATTGTATATAAACATGTACCATGAATCAAGCTCGAGCTCAATTTTGAATTTAGGCATATATATACATATGAATCCAAATCCAAGTATAACTCATTGATTGTAAATAAAGATTATACTTATATTATATTATTTTAAGTATTATAAATAAAAGAATAATACATATGTTATATATTTTTAAAACGAGGTTGAGTAGCTCAAGAAATCAATTTTAAAAATTCTGTTTCTTAGTTGTTTCATTCAAGGGAACAAAATCGATAAATTAAGATACGAACACAAATTTAAGTCTACATTTAACTGAAAACAAACATTTTTTGATTATAACATAAAGCAAAAGGGACAAGATTCGCTATGCATACATAGAGCAATTTGAATATTTTGATTTAAAAAAAGAAAAAGAAAAAAAGAGCAATTTGAGTATTTATTGGCAAAAATAAAATCATGAACTTTTAGAAGCCTATTAATTATAGATACGTTTTATTCTTATTTTGTTGGTTAGGTAAATTCGAACTTATTACACAATTTATCGTTTTATACATATTTAAAATGGAGAAGTGGTTGCTGACTCAAAACCTGACCACCCATACATAGTCCAAGAGGAATAATTCCAAAGTGTATAGGCTTGTTGAGTTTATATTTAAGTGTCGAGTTGCCCATCCGTTTTGAAAACCGAAATCAGATCAGGGTCAAAGAATATTTGATTAATTTATACGTTGATTTGATTTCGGTTTCAAACTGAAATCGTATTAATATAGTTTGCTTTCGATTTGTGTATTTTTCAAATTGAAAAACGATGATTTAGATCGGTGGTTAAACTATCGGTTTATTTTTTTTAATTTATAGTATATATAAATATTATTATTATTAGTCTACTCTTCAATTTTAAATTGTATTGTAAATTATATTTTTTTTTATGGTTTGTATTTAAATTATAATTTCTTACTTCTAGTGTTATAAGTTGTAAGTTGTGTAGTTGTAACTAGTAACTTGTAAATGTACATTTTAATTTTTAATTTATATCAAATTATTAATTCAAAATGAATTGTTATTTTGTATAATAAGAATAATTGTATTATTTATATGTACATTTCAATTAAAAAAGTTAAAAAATTAAAAAGAGTTAAAAAATTATAAATAAAAAAAGTAAAAACCACCCAAATCAAAACCAAACATGATTCGATTTTGGTTCCACTTTACACGGTATTAATTAAACAAAGCGCAACATACAAAATTAGAAATATTATAAGTAAATAAGTAAGATCATTAAAGGAAATCATCTCAACAACCATTCCAAGATTTAGTGAATATAAATCTAATCAAAATCAAATTAGGTAGTGGGAAAACAGATATTTTGTCTCTAATCCTACTGCTATAAATAAGAGATCATTTGTAAAATAAATAGTTGGAGAAATGGTACAAAAAACTCTCAATTAATTAACAATAAAAATATTTACCTAACCTGACCAACCGAGGTCTTATTCTATAAATCTTATCGAGTAGAAGCTTCCGAACTCATATTAATCATGTTTTCACTTATTTTAAGTGTAGTATCATATAATTTAATTAAAATGGAATAACGTGGGATAAAGGGTATAGAGAGTATATCCATATTTATTCACTAAATTAAAATCTATAAACATCATTTTTCAACTACTTGAATAATTTTCAAAATAAAGATCATAAACAGAGGTTGATAGGCAATCAAACAGTTTCCACATGTAGTTCTTGACTCAGCTATTGAAAGTTAAAAGAGAAATCCAAAAGCTTGCAAAACTACAAGAATAAGAAATAAGGATAAAGATGAGGACAAAGATAGTGTTTTATATGCTAGTTCTACAAAGATGTGGTTCACAAAATGAGCTAAAGAATATAATCTATACTATATATAAAATGAAAGAAGTTGACAAATTTTACAGATTTGCCATTTTTCCTCCCAAACTATCAACCAATAGAAAAAAAGAAAAAAAAAACTAAATAACTTTTAAGTATCTTATAGAATAAACTTCACATATATCTTACACAATAAACTATCTTATGATTTATATATAGGGTTAGATATGAAACAAAAGAAAAGGAAGGTATTTTAAATGATTTGATTATATTTTAATGATATAATTAAATTTTGAAAATAATGAAATTTAAATATTATCAAAAATTAAAATTTTGAAAATTAGTTTATAATTTTAATATATAAATTTGGAAAATTGTTTTAAAAGCTAAATTTTATTTTACAAAGAGTTGTAAAATGTTTAAAAGTTTGAAAACTATTATAAAAATATCAACAAAATTATAAAATCTGAAAATTAATAATAATAATAATAATAATAACAACAACAATAATAATAAGGTTGTTAGATTAAGTCTAACAATCTAAAATCAACAAATAAAATACAAAAATTAATTCAAGCATATATGTAATATTAATTGTGTAGGATATAAAAATCAATAAATTGAATAATTTTTTTAAAAAAATAATAAAAATATTTGGTAATTCATTCAAAATTACATCAAATAAATAGATATAATTGATCTAAATTTTTGAAAAAAAAAACTATAATATGCTCTAAAAAATCTGAAAAATGGTTTCAATTTTTTTTAAATATTGTTTTAAAATGTAAAATTAATTTGAAACCTAAATTTTAGAATAAATATAGTGTTTTTTTTGAACAAATCCATCTAAAAACAATGCAGAAAACTATTTATAAATTCTAAAAATAATTTTAAGATATAAAGGAACAAAAATATGAACAAAACATATTATTAAGTATAATTAATCACTTCTTAATTATTCATAAATTAAAATTCACAAACACAAAACTACTACTACTATTATTATTATTATTATTATTATTATTATTATTATTATTATTATTATTATTATGTTCAATTTTATTTTAAATTTTAATTGTTGAAAATTGATGTTTGAAAAAAAATAACAAAACACGGATTTTTACAAATTTTAAAATAATAAGATGTCATGAATAATCTGTTAATCAAACAACTTCATTATATAATTACAAATCGTATATATTATCATAATAAATAATAAACCGCGCATCGCGCGAGTGTACTGCTAGTGTGCTATCAGACACACAAGTTAAATTTTTTAATCTTATTTATGTGGTTTCAACAAAGAATTAGAAAAGTAATATCTTAACCCATCAATTCTATATGTGTATTTATCAATCGTGTCAGATCGTGACCAGCTATTTACCTTTTACTATAAATAAATGTATATTTTCCGCAACAAATATTAACATACTGTATATTCTTAAAATTCTAAAAATTGAAAGAGAAAAAAAATTATAATTAGATATAATATACAAATATTTTCACCAATTTAAGTCAATATAAGTCAATACCAAACATACATTAAAAAGAAAAAGTAATGACAACACCACACCACCAATCATCATCATATTACAAAAAGACAAACAAATAAAACACCAATCATCATCTAATTGACAACGATTTTGATTCGATAAACAAACACTAATTAAAACTAGTTTTATCAATCTAAAGATCGAATTAAAACACACTCATTAATAATGGAAGACATAGACATTATACTCCACAACAGCATCACCAGTCTTCAAATTGAACTCGTGAGTCCTCGCCTGAGCATACCCACGACCGTACCGGAAAACGCCGCAGCCACCGACCACCGGCAGCTCCCTGACGGCGGAGAACACGGCGTTCCGCCCCAAGATACTGAGAGTGCTGCCGTTAAACTTGCCGTCAGTGAAGACAAAGTTCAAGGTCATGAGAAGGCCGGCGTTGGTCAAATCTGCCGAGGCGTATATCCCCTGAGCTCTTCCCACGATCTTGGAGCTGATGTTGGGGCCCACGGTTAGTGGGTCGTCGATGATGACGACGAAGCCGAACCCGGTGGCGGAGGAATTGGTGGTGCGTGTGGCGGCAGGGCCCGCTGACTATGTCGTGGAAGTAGAAGTGGAGGTGGCTCAGCTTTTCCTTTTTAAGGCCCATTTCTTTTTTGGAAAGTTTTCTTGAAAATTGTTGGGAGTTTGTGAGATTTGATGAGATGAAGAGAATGGTGAAAATGGTGGATAAGAGCTTCAATGTGAGTTTGGCCATGGTGGATTTGAGGTAGAGAATTAGAGATGAATGAACGAGGAGTAATTCTTTTGTGTATTTTTGTCGTGTGTGTATATATACACTCTAATTAAAATATAAAATAGGATGCATGTATATTATTTGTCTCAAGGTTTGTTTGGTAAGGTGGATGAGAAATAGAGTGATCGATAATATCAAACCAGATATCTTGTGTGGGAAAATGGAAATCAATTAATTAAAGAGCACCTCTCACGTTACATGAAACTTTATATAAAAAAAGGTAATTGTGTTGATCAATAAAAACGGGTCAATTCACACAAGATTATATAAAGCTCCCTCTCATAGTCTTATATAAGGTTTGATGATAGGTCTGATGTAAGATGGTCTTGCGTTTCAAGAATACTTATCACAAAATGCTTTTAAACAAATTTTATCAATGTTTTAAATTTGAGAATGAAATCATCATTTTAATGGAATGTGATAGAAGAATATATTATTTATTTTGTGTGGTAGAAAAGTAAACCATTGTATTAATTATAATAAAAACTGATATTATTATCTTTTGGATGTAATCTATGTTATGTTTGACAAACTATATTGGAAAGTGGAAATAATATTCATCGTTCATTTTCATACAAATCATGCATATATCCACATTTATATGAATATTATATATCTAATTAATGATAAAATAATGATTAATTCTCTGCCCACAAAAAAAAAATGTGAAAGAAATCACATTAAAATATTTAAGATTTTAGAATATATTATAAGGACGACTATTTTTTTTGAAATCTTATTAGCAATATAAAGTTATGCATGAATCATTTCATCAAACATATAACAATCACTATCAAACATATACATTAAATAGAAAAAAAAAAAAAGTGACAATGACACCAATCATCATCATCGTACTACAAAATTAAGGAGAGAAACAAACAAGACATCACATGAGTAAAGCTCTCTATGTAAACAGAGTCAAAATCACATCTATGTTTGGATTGGTGTTTTGTGAGTCAAGGATTTGAAATTTAGAGTTTGTGGGATGTAAATGAAAAGCCCGCTCACAATCTATTTGAATCTCGATTTGAAAAAAATTGTTTAAGAACAATAGTTGAATTTAACGAATCAAGATCGAGCTTAATTTTGAATTTAGGCTGACTCATTTACATATTAATGAGTTCAAATTCAAGTTTGACTTTTTTATTATTTAATAAAATAGAGAATTATATATATAATCTTTTATAAGATTTATAATTAAAAAAAAACGTATGTTGTATATTTCTAAAACGAGCTCGAATTTAAATTAAACCTCTTTAATATGTCAAATGAGTTGTTTAAATTTCAATATCGAGTTGTTCACTCCCATTTTCATGTATATTAATCAAACTACGGAATCTATGAGATAATGTTGATCATTGTCATACACTAGAGGCTACTCAAAAACGAAACCCGGATATCAAAATTCACAACAAAACATCCTATGCATGCTACAATTAAGAGTGACACTCCTGTGCACAAGGTGCAACAATACTGTTATATTATATGAGTGATACTGTTATATTAATATAACAGTATTACTCATATAATATAACAGTATTACTTCATATAATATAACAGTATCACTCATATAATATAACAATATTACTTCATTTATAACAGTATCACTTGTATAATATAACAGTATTACTTCATATAATATAACAGTATTGTTGTGCACAGATTTGGATCCATGCACCTTGTGCACAAAAGTTTTTGCCTACAATTATATATATATATATATATATATATATATATATATAGATTTCCCATTCTGAGGTTTCATGTTCCAAAAAAGATAGTCACAAATATAGACAAAAGGGTGGTCAACACAAAAACTCATGTGAGACGGTCTCACGGATAGTTACCGTGAGATGGAGCCCTATCACCCACAAACAACATGTGAATTGTAGGATTTGGATTGTGGGTGATTGAGTTGTGGGTTAACCCGTCTAACACAATGCAATAAAAATTCGTGAGACGGTCTCACAAGAGACTCACTCAAAGGTCAAATTGTGAAAAAAAAACTTCAATGTTTTTGGAGTTTTTGTTATTTTGGTAGGAGGTCAGATAGTGGACGTTTTAGCCAAATCCATGTAGGGTTAGGGTTAAGTTCATATTATTGCAG
The DNA here is from genome assembly GCA_946896805.1 of Scutellaria galericulata. Lineage (NCBI taxonomy): Eukaryota > Viridiplantae > Streptophyta > Magnoliopsida > Lamiales > Lamiaceae > Scutellaria > Scutellaria galericulata. The sequence continues at coordinate 19,335,357 of OX335790.1, forward strand.
CCTATTTAAAACCAGATTTTTTTGACCTGGACCGTTTAGCCAAAAGCCAGTTAGGTATCCTGAAATGATAGGATCAACCCTTTTAACATTCCTAGTAAGATATGCATCAATTACAATTATATTAAGGTTAGAATTCTTAATTAATTTGATGGAATTTGGAATCCTACGATGACTGATTAGATTAAAGATTATGGATCTTAATTAGAGTAGATTTCTTGTTGGAAAAAAATCATAATTAGATTAGGATTAAAATTTCATTGTACTGTATATATACGTAACTAATTAGATTAGATTTCTTGTTGGAAAAGAATCATAATTAGATTAGGATTAAAATTGTATACGTAACTAATAGAAATAGAACTGAGTTTAAAAAAGAACTCACAATTTCTCGCTCGGTAGATTTGAGACCACGCTAACATTAGAGAGAAAAAAATACACACCACTTTTAGAGAGAGAAAATTGTTTATTAACTGAAAGTGTCAACGAAAATACACACCATACACACCACTTTTAGAGAGAGAAAAGTGTTTATTAACTGAAAGTGTCAACTTAATGTTGTTCTAAAATGTCTAAGTTAATGTTGTTCTAAAATGTCTCAAGTTAAGAAAGACTTCAAATCATTTAATTGTAGTGATCAACAACAAACAAGTCCAAAACCTGATTAAGTAAACATTAAATACACAAGACAAATAAAAAACAGTTTGACTTAAGAAGCCATAACCAACAAAAATAAGAAACTTAAGAAATACAAAAACCGCAAAAAATGCACCAAGAATGAGAAGTTCAATTTCAACGAATTGAAAGAGACAAGGTTAAATTCCCCTCACAATATTCTAAGAATATTTTTTATTAAAAAATGTAAATAAATCAGAATTCCAAAAGAACCAACCATAGATACAAGTACGTGAATGAGACCCTCTACCATGAACCCCCAATTTCATAGGCAGAAAAATCTAATTTTAATATCACAATACAATGATTCATTGAGGGAGAAAAACTAATTTCGAATTGGGAATCAAGAAAGAAAGAGGTGAAGAGAGAGACTTGAGATTGGTACAGTTGAGATTTGGAATGAAGAGGAAGATAGAGAGGCAAGAGAGGAAAAAAGAAAAGAAAAAAGAGATGAACATACGTTATTTTAGGGGAGAATAAAAGAAATCTGATGTGGCAGAGTAATAGATAGTCTAATGAATCATTTGGAAAGCTGATGTGGCAGACTAAGAGATAACCAAATGAATTATTTGGAATGTTTACGTGTCATGATCCGGAGTGTCTCAACTCTACTATTTGAAGAGAACATATGTCATGTGTCAAAACACCTTGAGAGTCTCAACCCAACACCTTGAAAATCTATTTTTATACATTTAGACTAATATATGACCCGTATAATTTACTGGATGAAAAAGCTAAATTAAACATAGTCAAATTAGAAAAATATAAATATTAAGTATATAAAATAAATATTTATGATTTTATGGGATATACATCTTTTAATTTAGTATGGAATTTAACACAGTTTGAAAAGAATTGTAATGTCTATTATATTCTTCAACCTCGCAGTATTTTTTTTATTATTAAAGTTTAGAGTAATCCCAAATTTATTTTCAATTAAATGATAAAAATTAATCAGTTCACATTTATCTTAATTTTTTTAATATATATTTTCCACTAAAAATTTTAAAGTAAACAAAATTAAAATTTATAAATAATTTCTATATTTGAGGTCTAGCATGAGTTATTTTCACAAAATTTAATTACAAAATTCATATACTATTTACTCATATCTATTATCAACATAATTAAATTTATATCATTAAATAGCCACATTAATTAGCTTTAAAATTCTATTTATTATAGAATTAATTTGTAAATTAAAATAAAATTAATATGAAAAATTATATGATTGACATGTAGCACATGTAGTCTTACTTTTATATATATATATATATATATATATATATATATATATATATATATATATTCTGCTTTTTGAATTTTCAGGAGTTGCATATTATCTTGTAACTTATTGTCATTAATCCTCTGCTTAGTGTTCAATTTTTTAAATAATGGAATCATCGTAACAAAATCAATCCGAGCCAAGAAAGGCAAAGATTCAAAATCTTGAATTAGAAATCAAAATTGTATGTCAACAGCATCACAAATCGCTCGTACAGAGACTTCAGGGGCGGGCACATCATTTTTGTTTCTTGATTTTTTCTTTTACACACATTTAATTCCTATTTTTGTGTCTATTTTAAATTGAATAGAAAAAGTCACCTAAAAAATTTACCAAAATAATATTTTTTACTCAAAAGTGGGTCTAGGCCCAGCCCTTCTTGGGCCGGCCCGGGAGATATATGGCATATATGTTGGCCTTCATGGTATATTGAAAATGGTGGATAAGAGGAGTTTGGCATGGCAAATTTGAGGTAGAGAATTAGATCAGATGAATGAACGATGAGTAATTCTGAGAATTAGAGATGAATGAACGAGGAGTAATTCTTTTGTGTATTTTTGTCCTGTGTATACACTCTAATTAAAATATAAAATATGATGCATGTATATTATTTCTCTCGAGGTTGGTTTGGTAAGGTGAATGAGAAATTGTTTAAAATTTCATGTACTTATAGATCTTTATGTGTAATCTCAACCATCTATTTTGTAGATTTATGGAGTAATCTTACCATCTATTTTGTTTTAAGTTTAGAACTTGTTTAGAAATTTGTCTAAAAGTTCTTTGTTTATTTTATAGGGTAATCTCAATCATTTATTTTTTTAATTCTATATATCTTCAACTTGTTTATTTTAAGTTTAGAATTTCTCTAGAAATATGTCTAAAAGTTCTTGAAGTTCTTGTTGATTTTATGGGTAATCTCAATCATCTATATTTTTGAGTTTAGAACTTGTCTAAAAGTTATTGTTGAAAAATATTATAATTTTTTTTAATTGTACATAAGTTATTAAATGACAAGTTCTAAACTTATCTATACTATATATAAAATGAAAGAAGTTGGCAAAATTTACACATTTGCCACTTCCCGCCTAAATCATCTGTTTTTTTTTTTTGAATTTGGGTGAAAATTTATATTATTTTTCATTGTAAAAAAAATCTATAAATGGCTTAAATGAATTTGCATGTGTTGGTCAGCTTTTTTATTATTTCTATGTTAAGTACTTGAGCACATAAATTTCATTTTGGATTAATTTTATTCATGGAGAATGGAAATGGCGGCTGCACCTATATTTCCGCCAATGAATATTTTTTTTTAATTATACAATGGCATGTAAAAAATTTTGGTTAGGTAATGATTATTTGCCTCACAAAATAGGATTAAAATTACAGAATTTGGTTTGTCTTCTACGTCACCGCCCATCAAACCAATCCTGGGATAGAGATTAGTGACTAATTAAAAGATTTTCCAAATATTACTCATATTCCCAGCCAATCACAGTTTAATTTGAGGTTAAAAAAATAGAAAATTAAGATAATGACATGAAGAGGCATGCAAAATTGGAATGATTTTTTTACTTTTTGCACTGCTCAAGTAGAAAAATAAATTAAATGAAAAATGAAAAATGGAAATTGTTGATGTTGGCTCTTATAAAAGGCCTCACCGACGTTTTTTGGTGGTTAACTTTCTTCACTCATTTCACTTTCTTCCCTGTCACAAAGTAGTTGTAATCAGTGTTATAATGTGAGTTCATGTGATCATGTATAGTGTTTTTGTTTATTTGATTGTGATAATGGTTACCTTTTTCACTCACTATTTTAAATGTGTGCAGCATGGCACCTTGCTTCACCATGTTGAGGGATATCGGGCCTTCGAAAACTCAGTGGGCTGTGAAGGTCAGGCTAATCCGCTGCTATCGTGTACCTGCATATGGAAATCCAATGAGATTTCGAAGTACTGAGTGCATCTTTCATGATGCTGAGGTAATGAGGAATACGAATAAAAATATGTTTGTTTGTAATGTCATGCAGTGTAGTGGTGATACTTATATTTTTTTTTTGTGAACCATGCAGAATACGAGGATTCATGCAACCATCAAAACGGAACTCATGCCTAGACTGAACATTGAATTTGCTGAAGGAGGACTGTATGCGGTGAAAATTTTTGTTGTGACCAACAGCCGAATGCGTTTTCGAACTACTAACAACCGTTACATGTTGATTTTTATCAATGGGACAAGAATGACTAAGATTCATGATCCTGTTTTTCCTAGAAATGTTTTCCAGTTTAAGTAGTTTAGTGAAATTTCAATTCCTGAGCAAATCAATGAATCTGAGATGATTTGTATTGTGTTACCTGTTCTTTACTTTGATAAACTGATTGTGTATATATTATAGTTTGGTTGTTTTTTTTTTTTTTTGTAATCTACAACCTTTTTTCTTGGTAGATGTTATTGGTCGTGTTTGTAGCGTGAACAATCCTTGTGTTCGTGGCAACAATGACCAAGTTAGCAAATGGATGGAGGTTATTTTGGAGGATCATGGGTATGTATTGTTCAAAAATTATATGTTAGGTTGTTTTTAATTTGATACGTGACAATTTGGTGAAATGTTAATAGTCGAAAATCGATTGAGCTATACACTTTGGGAGGATTACGCCGATCAAATGATGGAAAGGGTTCGTATGGGCGGTGAGGCTCCTATCATGATTCTCCAGTTCTGTCGTTGTAAGATTTACAAAGGTAATTCTTCATTTTACATTATAGTGTGCTTATTCTGACCAATGTAAAAGTTGATGATTGTATGTTAGTATTTAATCATGTTTGTCTATATGATTGTCTTTATTTTTTATAATAGATGTTGTAAGTGTTTCTACGGCGTACAATGCTACTAAGATGATATTGGATGGTGATTTAAGGGAGGTTGCAGAATACAAGTCAAGGTAGTTTTATAATTTTTGAATGTGTCTGTTAACGTTTATTGGTTTAGTATGGTTTCATTTCCCTTCATGTTGGCTAATTCAATTGTCCTTGCTCAAAAGGTTTGATGATGGGAATGACGGAGATAGAGCTGTGAATGTACAATCTTTTGGTTTGATAGGGATGGGTGATGATGATCCTTTTAGTGCAAATTTTATAACACGCACAATTCATGAGATCAAGAGTTTGGGTCAGGTGGGTTGTTTAATGGTTTTTTTTTTACTGTTTTGTATCTGTTTTGATATGTTATTATGTTTGAATTATAGGTTGGGTCATTCTGGATTATAGCCAGAATTATGTTGGTGGAGACAATTAGAGATTGGTGGTATTTGTCTTGCCGAAAGTGTTTTAAGAAAATGGACAAGATGCAGGATACATTTTACTGTGTTAACTGTGATAGGTTTGATTCTACCAGTCCTCCGAGGTATTGAGTTTATTTTTCTATAGAGATGGATGTTTTTCATAGGTTTCTTAAAATTGACTGATACCATTGATATGTGCTAATGATCTTGAAATTGTTTAGGTATAAGATTCAAGTGTTGGTTCAAGATTTTACTGATAATGCTTCTATAATTCTTTGGGATCAACATTGCAATGAACTCATTGGAAAGAGTGCTTCTGAGCTGTTGCAGGATAATCCAGAGGTTTTGATATTATTGTTGTTTTGTTTTACATTCTTTTTTGTGGTATATATCAAATTATGTAATCATTTTAATGTTTTGATAGGATTCTGAGGGACATTCACTTCCTATGGATGTGAACAATCTTTTGGAGAGAGAACTCTACTTTAAAATCCAAGTTACACCTGATCATTTAACCAATTTCCCTCGTAAAGCCTATAGTGTCAAGAAAATAAGCACAAATATGTCACCTGATCATTTATTGCTTATGTATTGAATTTTTCTATGTTAGATTTTTGTATCTAATATATTTTCTAATTTAATTGTTTGCTTATATTTGAATTATAGTTCATTATTTATGTATTGTTATGTGGTGTTAATAAATAATTATTGTATATGATGACTTGCTTGGTTTAATTTATGTTATATATGTTATATGACTACTTCATTCATTATTGTTATATGTGACCTTTGTTTGTTGTTTTTTTTTTCAGGATTTATATTATATCTATAAATATATTTATATGTACATATTTACTGTTTATATAACAAACCGCGCATCGCGCGGGTGTACTGCTAGTATGCAATTAAAACAAAATAGATGATTGATATTACACCATAAAGATCTACAAAATAGATGGTTGAGTTTACTCCATCTACAAGTACATTGTAAACTTATGTACAATTAAAAAAAATTTAAAATATTTTTCCAAGAGTACTATTGATATTGATGGAAACTACAAGAAAACAAATTGAAAATTAATATTAATGTTAAATAGAAAAAAAAAAAGAATGTGGATATAATGAGATGAGTTTGAAAATAATGTGTGGATATAGAATTTTAAAACAAATACTTTTATTCCCACATTTTCTTTTCATGGTTTACGTTTTTATTATAACTTAATTCTTGAATAGTGAGACTGAGCACCAAATACTTTCATTCGGACTTTTTTTTTCATGGCTTAATTTCTTGATTTTACGTTTTTATGACTCTTAATTCTTGATTTTTTCTTTTACACATATTTAATTCCTATTTTTGTGTATTTTAAATTGAATAATAATTTTTTTTCCTTAAAAGTGGGTCTAGGGCCGGCCCGGGAGATATATGGCATATATGTGGGCCTCATAGTATATTGAAAATGGTGGATAATATATTGAAAATGGTGGATAAGAGGAGTTTGGCCATGTAGATTTGAGGTAGAGAATTAGAGATGAATGAACGAGTGTATTTTTGTCGTGCATATATATGCATGTATATTATTTCTCTCAAGGTTTGTTTGGTAAAGTGAATGATAAATAGAGTGATCGATAATATCAATTGCATGAGATTTTATATAAAAAAAAGTGATCAATGTTGATCAATAAAAGTGGGTCAATTCACACAAGATTATAAGATTATATAGAGCTCTCTCATAATCTTATATGGCTTGATGTATGATGGTCTTGCGTTTCAAAAATACTTATCACAAAATGCTTTTAAACAAATTTTATCAATGTTTTAAATTTGAGAATGAAATCGTCATTTTATTGGAATGGTAGAAGAATATATTATTTATCTTGTGTGGTAAAAAAATAAACCACTGTAGTAATTATGATAGAAACTCATACTATTATCTCTTGGATGTAATCTATGTTATGTTTGACAAACTATATAGGAAAGTGGAAATAATATTCATCGTTCATTTTCATACAAATTACATATATATCCACATTTATATGAATATTATATATCTAATTAATGATAAGATAATGATTAATTCTCTGCCCACAAAAAAAAAATGTGAAAGAAATCACATTAATATATTTAAGATTTTAAAATATATTCTTAAATAATTATAAGGAAGCCTAATTTTTTTTAAATCTTATTAGCAATATAAAGTTATGCATAAAAAATGATGAATCATTTCATCAAACATATAACAATCACTATCAAACATATACACTAAATAGAAAAAAAGAAAAAAAAAAGGTAATGACAATGATACCAATCATCATCATCGTACTACAAAATTAAGGAGAAACAAATAAGACATCACATGAGTAAAGCTCTCTAAATAAACAGAGTCAAAATCGCTAGAGAGTCAAAATTGCTCTCTATATAAACCAGTGTTCTAAAATTCGTTAGGCGCTAGTCGGACGCTTGATTGGCGCCTAACACCTAGGATGCCTAGGCGGCGCCTAGGCAACATATCTAAATTAAATATATTTTTTTATTATTTTACCTATTTTTCTTAATTTTTTATCCTTACAAAATATTTTTGGAACTCTTATATTATATGGTTTTGGTTTTATATAGGAGGACAAGTAAAAACATCATATCTCATTTATAAAATTATTTTTATTTGTATTTTTCAATTTGTGAAATTTTTATCTATATCTAATTAATTAATAATAATTTGATAGAAGACTATAATACATTAATAATATCATCATTTTGCTAAAATATGAAGAAAAAAAAAAGTAAAATATGTAAAGGAAAAAAAAAAAAGCATTTGGCGCCTAGGGCCGAATTATTCCGCCTAAACCGCCTAGGCCGATTTTTAGAACACTGATATAAATAGAATCAAAATCACAACAATGTTTAGATTGTTGTTTGTGAATCAGGATTTGAGATTTAGGTTGATTCAAATCCCCATAAGTTCTGAGTTTACAAGAGGATTGTTAGTGTTATATTTTAACACTAATTTATTTTGCATTTTCTTTGGTATTTTATTTCATATTTAATACTAGTATATTTATGTATTTGATAGTATATTTTATACTTAAAGATACTTAATATATTGGATAGATTTGTTTGTTGAGATTTTGTAGGGATGATGATCTTAGAAGGAAAGATTTGAAGAAGTCTTTTAATGATAATATAATTCCTACAAAATAGGAGTTTGTTTCTTGCTCTCTTTCTTTCTTTTACAGGAATTCCATCACGTGGAAATACAACAAAGAAAGGAACGTGCTCCACAGATTAGGATGTGCAAAACAGAAACGTGGAGAGAAGTTGGAGAACGACGCGTGCAAAGAAGAGTAGAGAACAAGTCAAGGAAGATGGAGAAAGTGGAAAAGTGGAGAAGATGGAAGGTGGATGAAGATCATGGATCATGGATGACATGAAGATCAAGGACCAAGCATGAAGATCATGGACCAAGAAACACGATCTGCTGGAGTCTATAAATAACACAATCCAGACTGCAGATCAGTGTGCATCGAGAGTGATCCAAGAGCATAGCATAGAGCATAGAAAGTGAGATACAAGGACAGCTTTCAAAGCAACTGAGTGTTGGAACATCTGTGACAACATTCTGTTTAATAGAGTCTTTCCTTTGATAGATTCTAGGTTTGTTGCTTTGTAAACCCTATAGAGGATTTTAACATTCTTTGAGAGTCGGGAGATTATCTTAGAGTGTTTGAGAGTTTCAAAGAGATTCTTTCAAAAGATCTATTTGTGATTGTTTTATAATTACTCTTGTAGTAATAAATCTTTTTGCCTGCTGGTGTTCCACGAGTATCTTTATATACTCGTGGATAAATCTTCCTGTCCTTGTTCGTTTATTTATTCCGCTACAAATTCTGATTGTTCTAAGTGTATGAATGTTTTGGTAAATGTTGTGACATCTGGAACAACATTATCAATCTGTTCGTTTTGTTTTTAAGTCTTGCAGGATATTCTGACCCACCAATCCTTTCAAGGATTATATAATTTACCAAAATCCTACTTTAATTAAATAAAAACACAATTATTAACCCTATATTATATCATATTAATATTCAAATTTCAATACACATCTAAATTTTTACTATTACAATCATCCAATTATTATCATTACATCAACTAACAATATAATATTACACAGTAACACTTTTTCCAATATTAATTTCACATCTAGAGTACTGAACTTAGCCTACAAAAGGTTTCAAACAAGCATAATAATATTAATTAAAATTTAAAACCCAAAAAATAAAATAAAATAAAAACAGTCTCATTAATAATGGAAGACATAGACATTATACTCCACAACAGCATCACCAGTCTTCCAATTAATCTCGTGAGTCCTCGCCTGAGCATACCCACGGCCGTACCGGAAAACGCCGCTGCCGCCGACCACCGGCAGCTCCCTGACGGCGGTGAAGACGGCGTTCCGGCCCAGGACGCTGAGAGTGCTGCCGTTAAACTCGCCGTCAGTGAACACGAAGTTGAGGGTCATGAGAAGGCCGAAGCTGGTCAAATCTGCAGAGGCATATATCCCCTGAGCTCTTCCCACGATCTTGGAGCTGATGTTGGGGCCCACGGTCAGAGGGTCGTCGATAACGTTGACGAAGCCGAACCCGGTGGCGGAGGAGTTCGTGGTGGTGGCTTCCGCCACGTGTACGGAGGTGGGGTTGTGGCCGCTGATTATGTCGTGGAAGTAGAAGTGGAGGTGGCTTAGCTTTTGCTTTTTCATGCCCATTTCTTTTTTGGAAAGTTTTCTTGCAAATTCTTGGGAATTTATTGTTGTGATGAGATTTGATGAGATGAAGAGAATGGTGAAAATGGTGGATAAGAGCTTCATTCTGAGTTTGGCCATGGTGGATTTGAGGTATGATGGAGAAGAAATGGAGGTGTATATATATATATATATATATATATATATATATATATATATATATATATATATATATATTTGTTTAATTCCTTTCTTTTACTTGTTCTAGGGGTTGGCCTGCATGGGATCAATTTATAATTCATCTAGGAAGATATATAAATAATATTTGAGAGATTTAATTTATTTAACTTTTTATCAAAATTAATTCTTTGGTATTATAAACTTATAGTCAAGTACGGTCTCGTTTAACCTATTGCTTGTCCATCTATATACTTTTTCAAATGAATCCTTATTTGGTGCCAATTGGAAGGATTTTAAACAAAGAATGCTTCTTATGAGAATACAAATTTGAAGTAACAAAAATTCGATTTAATAAAACAACATAAGCATTTATACGACTTCCATTAACTTTGGGATTTGGTGAGTTGTCGAATGCTACAGAGTTTCAACTCTCTCATGATTATATATATATATATATATATATATATATATATATATATATATTCATAAAAGTTAAATTTCTTAGAATATAGATGAAATGGTCGCTCACAACCTATTTGAACCTCGATTTGAAAAAAATTGTTTAAGATCAATAGTTGAATTTAATGAATCAAGATCGAGCTTAATTTTGAATTTAGGATGACTCGTTTACATATTAATGAGTTCAAATTCAAGTTCGACTCTTTTATTATAAATAGAGAATTTAATATATATATATATATATATATATATATATATATAAAATCTTTTATAAGATTTATAATAAAAGAGGCAAAGGATCATTACTACCTTGTTCAACATGAAGAAGAGAAAGGTTGTTTGATGAATTTTAGAAGAATCATTAAAGAATGGAGAATCCTATAAAAAGAGCTCCCAAAAAACATGTATGTCCAAATGTATTCTTCACGAATGGATCTGCTACGAGCAGTGATAGTAGCTAATTCTTCTACTCATCATCCATATAATGATTCTGATTTGTTTGCTATCCCGTCTTCTCTCTCTTTAACGAAAATTAGAATTCTTCGGTTAAAAGTACCTGAAAACAAAGAACACCGGGGGTTTTTCCCGGTATAGGGACTCCGACGCTCAAGTCAGTAAACTGAATATGTGTAAGTGTTTTTTATTATATAATTGTGCGTAAGAAGAGAAAAAAAGAAGAAGGAATATCATGAATATATATATACTTCCTGGAATTAACGTCAGTTGGGGACATCCGAGAAAGGTGGGAAGTGGCTTAGTGGTCCACGTAATGGGCGGTTACATGCATTCAAACCAGTTCGCTTAATTCAACCGAAAATGAGTTCGCCATCTTAGTCCAAAATCAAATAAGCTCGCACTTCAATGAGATATTAACTGCGAACTCTTATCGAGTAGAAAACAGTTCGTTTCAAATCATGCTACAACATAGTTCGCTTATTACAAGACAATTTATGTTCGTTTCTCTTCAATCTATTCGCACTAACGGTTCATAATCTTGATCCGAGTGGACTAAGAAAATCCGGTTCACCACAGTTCGACCATATCAGATACTCCCCCCTTTTGAAGTGCATGTTTACATGCACTAGTCTGCATTACTTATGCCGAACATCAGACGATCCTTCTAGAAGGAAGCAATACGTCCTTTCAGTCATTTCAGTATGCCACGTGTCCAACGGCACATTTCCCTTTGCATACCCTTTCATCTTCCGCCGTTCAATCTTTTTACATCCAAGGGTCAAAAACTCCCAACTTTTCAACTTTTCCCCCCCAAATTTCAACATCTTCTTCACTCTATAAATATAACATATCTTCTTCAAAAAAAAAAAAACTCTTCTGCAAATTCACTGTTCATCATTCAACAAGCGAGATTCTACAATTTCTAAGATTTTTCATTCTCTTCCAGGTACCAACTTCTTTCCTTAATTTCTGATTTCCATGGCTTCTTCAAATTGTTTGATACATCTGCGAGATGAGAGTGAATCAGATGAAGGATTCAACCAAGTTCCTCTCCGCTCTCTCTCGCAAAACCCTAGATCATCTTCTTCATCCCATCAAAAACCCTCGAATCTTCCTAAAAGATCAAGAAAGAAAACCGTCGATGATGTTTTTTCTGCTACTAAAGCCACCCAAACCCATGTTGTTTTATTGAGTTCGTTCTTGGTAGATGGCTACTCAGTAATTATTCCCAATTCAGAAGACCGACCTCATCAAGCTCCGGATGGTTTTCAAACCTGGTTCTTGAAGCATTATCTCTAGGTCTAGTCCCTTCTGTTCACCATTTTTTCTATACCATTGGTTCGGCCTTCGGGGTCTGCCCAAACTAACTCCATCCCAATTCGATTAGCTATATAGTCTCTTTCTATATGGTTTGTAAATGGATGGGTGTCGAACCAACTGCCGATAGATTCCAATCTTGTTTTATGTTGAAACGAACTAATCATTTTCGATTTTATCTGAGTCCTCGTAGTGGAGATAGACGAGCTCAGTTTTTGTCCCCCAGAGATGAGAAAATCCCTAACTGGGAAAAATTCTATCTTTTTATCCGCGCTCCATCGAACCGACCTTTTAACTTACTTCCTTGGGTCGATCATTCCCTTCATACAAGTTCTGTTTCTCCGGGAGATTCCCAGATTAGGCTTTCGAACTCATTATTCCAGAAGGGGTGGTTCGACATCGTACAAATGAGCTCGTGTGTATCTCTACTCGCTTTCTAGGGGTTTTATCCGAACAACCAGATCCCCTCTCGATTCGATCTAGGTTAAAGAAAGATCTGTAAATTTTTTTTATATATATTGTGGAGTAGTACCTTGATTGATCTCTTTTTTTCCTGCAGATAGCACCATGGCCATGTTCTTTAACTTTGCGAGTGAGGTTACTGAAGCGGAGCGAACCCCTATCATCCCTACTGAAAATGCCGTGGACAAAGAGCGAGTTGCAGACTTTCGAACAGCTGAGGAAAAACGACTCACTGAATTGGCCAGGCGAACTCTGAAACCCACCGAAGAGATCGTTCAACAAGGAGGGAGCGACCTTCCTGAGGGTTCCGATTTTCCTATCCCTCCTGTCAGCATCTCTGCATCCATTCCCATGACAATAACAAAACCCACACCTCAGCCAACCAAACCCGTCAAGCTGGCTGAATGGGCAGATGAGGGGACTCTAGGAGCGGCGGTTCCTCCCCCAAAGAAGAAAATGGGATCTTCTAGTTCAAATAGGGCTCCCAGCAAAAAACGCCACATTGCGGAGGAGCCACGAACTGATGTAGAAAACCCTCCGGAAGCCACCACGGGGAAAACTACCGTACAAGAGCTGGATATTGAAGAGAGGGATTTAACCCTAAATATCTCTCGAGGTGAGAAGTTGGTGAGTTATCTAAAGAACTTCAGCAAAACAGCGTTATGCCGCCGAGCTCAAATTCAGAAGCAGCGCGATCAGCTGAAGGAAGTGGAGGAGGAGAAAAAAACTTTGATAGCAGATGTGCACGCTAATGCCGGCAAAGCCGAAACTTTATCTGCCATGTTAGATGAGAGCGAATTGCAACTGGGGTACACCAGATCTGAATTGGCGAGGAAGAAAGAACTATTGCTCACCAAGGAAAGAGAAGCGGTGGAAAAATAAAAAGCTCTGAAGGCAGTGGAACCAGATGCGATCTTCTGGAATGTGGAGTTTGAGCGAGAAAAGAATTCCCGAGCTCAATTTGGTGAAGTCAAAAGGAGTGAAGGCTTTAATGAAGGCTTCCATCAATTTGTTCGGAGTCTAGAAATGGGACTTATAGTGGAGGGGTTTCGCGAAAGATTCGTCCATCAACTATGGAACTTCGTCCTCTTTCTTTCCAAAGCCGTTCCTATGGCTGAAGCATATTTTAAAGAAGGGGTTCGCTTATGTCAAGAGGAGGTGAAAGAAGCTTTGCCTAACTCCGAACTCCGTTTCAGCCTTCCCGATTTGGGCAAGAAACTTCAAAAATCCTTTCCCTTTCCTCCAGGCTGGAAAGGGAATCCGAGTGAAGGAGTGGATGATGAATGGTGGTCTGGATATTTGGAAGAAACCATACATGAAGTGATGAACCCAAAATTTCTTCCAAGTACCAGCTCGACACTACCTCCTCCTATTCTTTTAGCAGCTTCTGATTTAGCTATGGATCTGCCAGAAGAAATGTTCGCTCCATCACCATCTCCTTCTGCCATTGAGCCAACCTCCGAGCCAACTCCCTCTGTTAATCCTTCAGATCCTTAGTAATGTAGTTGGCACATGTGTAATAACTACTGAATAGTTTTTTGAAAACCGTACTCATCCTTGTAAAAGTTTTTTTAACATAATTCCATGCTTTGACCTATTTCAATTTCGCTTCTTTTATGTTCGCTTGATTATATTCAAATTTTTGAACATAACTCAATGCTCTTCAATTTGATTATTGGATTCTGAGGAAACTTCTTCAATTCGCTTAATCGTGAGCTCCGAGGGAACTCTTCAGTTCGCTTAATCATAAGTTCTGAGGGAACTCTTCAATTCGCTTAATCATAAGTTCCGAGGGAACTCTTAAATTCGCTTAATCATAAGTTCCAAGGGAACTCTTCAATTCGCTTAATCATATGAAATCAACAGAATGAAAATACACAGAAATTTAACGTGGTTCGGTCAATTCGACCTACATCCATGGGAAGGGAAAATACTTATCATTTCATAATATCAACAAGAATTAAGAAGAAGAAATAACATACGGAAACAATTTCATGTATAAAACTTCTTCAAATGGGCTACGTGTCATGGCCTTGGTAGCACCTTGCCATTCCGATCTGTTAATTCATATGATCCACCAGGTAAAATGTTTGAAATAGTGTAGGGTCCTTCCCAAATGGCATCCAATTTCCCAATCTCCACTAAGGCATCAGATTGCCTTAATACCATGTCTCCAACTTGAAATTCCCTTTTTCGGATCTTTTTATTAAAAACTGTTTGGATCCGTCTCTTGTAAAGTTCGTGACGAACTCTGGCTTCATCTCTGGTTTCCTCTAGAAACAATAGATCGGTTCTAATCAACTCTTCATTCTCTTGGGGTTCGAAGTTAGTAATTCTCAAGACTTCTCCTTGAATTTCCGCAGGAACTACTGCCTCCATTCCAAACGCCAAACTGAAAGGCGTCTCTCCAGTAGTCAATCTAGAAGTAGTTCGATATGCCCATAACACGGATGACAGTTCATCAACCCAATTGGACTTTTCGAATTCAAGTCATTTTTTTATTCCGTCCACAAGGATGCGATTGACAACCTCAACTTGACCATTTGCCTGAGGATGAGCTACAGGAGTAAATATTTGTAATATCTTCATTTCTTTACACCATTCTGTGATCTTTTTTCCTCGAAATTGAGCTCCATTATCTGATACCAAAATCCTTAGCAAACCGAACCGACAACAGATGTTTTTCCATACAAAATGAATCATATCACTTTCTGTAATTTTGACCAAGGGTTCGGCTTCCACCCATTTAGTGAAATAATCAACAGCTACCACTAGGAACTGTTTATTCCCTCTTATCTTGATGAAGGGACCAACTATATCAATTCCCCATCTAGCGAACGGGCAGAGCGAACATACAGTAAGCATATCTGTGGCTGGTATGTGAATTCGCCATCCATGCATTTGATAAGCATCACATCTCCGAACTAAATCTTCGGCATCATTTTTCATTGTTGGCCAATAAAAACCAGCTCTACCAACTTTCTGAGCTAGTGCCCTTGCTCCTGCATGTTCGGCGCATCCTCCTTCATGTGTCTTCTTTAAAACCTTCATCCCTTCTTCTTGAGATAGACATCTCGCATCTGTTGGTAAAAATGTTTTTCTATATAAAATTCCTTCAATGACATAATAAAATCGAACCTGCTTCTCCAATTTCTCAAGTTCTTTTGTTGTTCATTCATTTTTTCCTCCGAGAAATTTCAGTAAAGGAGCTCGCTAATCGGACTCTACCTCGTCAATACTCATCACTTCTTCTTTCTTTCCTACTCCCATAACAGTAATGCTTCTTCTCGAACAATCTTGTAGTGAACTTCCAATCTTCGCCAAAAAATCTGCTTTCTGATTTTCACTTCGAGGGATCTGCTCAATCCGGAGCTTTTCAAATCTTTTCTTCATATCTTTCACCTTCTGTACGTAAGAAACCATGCGCTTCTCTTTGACTTCACACTGATTTTGAAACTGCTGGGTCACCAACTACGAATCAGATTTGATAATTACATTACAAGCTCCAACTTGCTCAGCTATTCTCAATCCCTGTAAAAAAGCTTCATATTCAGCCTCATTGTTAGATGCTCGAAATTGAAATTTTAAAGCAAACTCCAACTCATCCTTCTGAGGACTAATCAACAATATCCCAGCTCCTGCTCCTTGACGAGATGATGATCCATCAATATACAGTTCCCATTCTTTCTTTTCTTGTATTCTGGTTGTTTCTTGAATAAAGTCCGCTAGGACTTGTCTTTTGATAGCTGTGCGAGACTCGTATCTGATATCAAACTGCCCTAACTCCACAGCCCACTTAATCAATCTTCCTGATGCTTCAGGCTTTCCAAGAACCACACTCAGAGGATGATCTGTTCGTACTATTACCTCATATCCTAAGAAGTATGGCCTCAATCTCCTTGTCATAGTAACCAGAGCATAGGCTACTTTCTTTACTTCGGTATACCGAACTTCTGCTCCATGAAGGACTCTGCTGACAAAGTATACTGGAAACTGATCTCTCCCTTCTTCTTGAACCAATACCGAACTGACTGATTCTTTTCCGACTGCCAAATATGTTATCAATTTACTTCCCTTAACTGGCTGTTTCAACAAAGGAAGTGATGATAGAAATACTTTCAAATCTTCAAAGGCCCTTTGGCATTCTGCATCCCATCCGAACTGCCCATTCTTCCTTAATATCTTGAAGAAATGTAATCATTTATCTGCCAACCTGGATATGAACCTGCTCAAGGCCACAATGCGACCAGTCAGCATTTGTACTTCTTTTATTGTCCGAGGAGGTGACATCTCCTGTATAACTCGTATCTTGTTGGGATTAACTTCTATTCCTCGTTCGGTGACCATATATCCCAAAAATTTTCCCGCCTTGATACCGAATGAACACTTAGCCGGATTCAAACGCATCCCATGTTTCCGAATAGTCATCATGGTCTCCTTTAGATCTTCGGTATGTATGCTTGCTTGTACACTCTTCACCAGCATATCATCCACATATGCCTCCATATTTCGCCCCAACTGGCTTTTGAATGCTTCATCTACCATTCTTTGATAAGTAGCCCCTGCATTTTTCAATCCAAATGACATTACTGTATAGTAATATGTACCTGAAGAGGTGATGAAGACGACGTTGGGCTTGTCCTCCGGATGCAATAGAATTTGATGATATCTCTGAGCTGCATCCATCATACTAAGCAGTTCGCATCCAGCAGTGGAATCTACCAACTTATCAATTCGAGGTAAAGGATAATGGTCTTTAGGACAGACTTTATTTAAATCCCTGAAGTCGATACACATTCGCCATTTATTCCCCGGCTTCGGTACTAACACAACATTAGCCAACCAACGAGGATATTGGATCCTCTCAATATGCCTTATCTCCAGCAGCTTCCTCACTTCTCCTTCAATGACCTCGTTCTGTTGATCTCTGAAGTGCCTCAATTTTTGTTTAACTGGCCGAACGTCAGGTTTGATGTTTAATCTATGAACTGCTAACTTTGGGTTTATGCCCTTCATGTCTTCTGGCTTCCATGCAAATAGATCTACATTCTCCCTCAACACCTTTAGCATTTCATCTCTAATCTGCCCCTGTAACTGACTTCCCTAACGAACTGCATGTCCAGGTTGCTCGGGGATCAGCTCAATACTCATCAGTTCTCCTTCTTCAAACTCAACTGTGTTCGGCTCATCCCCCGTCTTTTGACTTTTATCTCTTCCTCGATCAATTTCATCTCTTTGTTCGCTATGGCATTTCTGAGACTCGGATTGACGAACGGCCGCCACATAGCAACGCCGAGCTATTTGTTGGTCACCATGAACCACTCTCACTCCTACTATGCGTCCCTTTTCATCTTCAACATGAAATTTCATCATTAAGTGTACAGGCGAAATGACTGCGGCATATGAGCTCAGAGAGGGACGACCTAAAATCACGTTATATTGAGAGGGTGCATCCACTATGAGGAAAGTCATCATTTTATTTTGTCTCAATTCTCCATCTCCTAGAACCATAGAAAGCTGGACCTTTCCATAAACGGTCACAGATTCTCCTGCAAAACCATAAAGTGAAGTTTCTACAGATTTTGCCTCCACTGTCGATCTCATCTTCTTAAAGCAATCCATGAACATGACATCAACCGAACTTCCAGTATCAACGAACACCCGTTCAACGTTAAAGACTCATATTTCAGCAACAATCACCATAGTATCAAACTGAGGACTTTGAATAGCCACACGATCTCGAACTCCGAACTCAATTGCCACATCATCAAAAATTGAGTGAACCGTATTCTGTTGCTGTCGAACTCAATATGGTTTTGGTTTTATATAGGAGGACAAGTAAAAACATCATATCTCATTTATAAAATTATTTTTATTTGTATTTTTCAATTTGTGAAATTTTTATCTATATCTAATTAATTAATAATAATTTGATAGAAGACTATAATATATTAATAATATCATCATTTTGCTAAAAGATGAAAAAAAAGTAAAATATGTAAAGGGAAAAAAAAAAAGCATTTGGCGCCTAGGACCGCCTAGGGCCGAATTATTCCGCCTAAACCGCCTAGGCCGATTTTTAGAACACTGATATAAACAGAGTCAAAATCACAACAATGTTTAGATTGTTGTTTGTGAATCAGGATTTGAGATTTAGGTTGATTCAAATCCCCATAAGTTTTGAGTTTACAAGAGAATTATATAATTTACCAAAATCCTACTTTAA
Organism: Scutellaria galericulata; assembly: GCA_946896805.1. Lineage (NCBI taxonomy): Eukaryota > Viridiplantae > Streptophyta > Magnoliopsida > Lamiales > Lamiaceae > Scutellaria > Scutellaria galericulata. The sequence goes on from OX335790.1 coordinate 19,354,424, forward strand.
TTAAATAAAAACACAATTATTAACCCTATATTATATCATATTAATATTCAAATTTCAATACACATCTAAATTTTTACTATTACAATCATCCAATTATTATCATTACATCAACTAACAATATAATATTACACAGTAACACTTTTTCCAATATTGATTTCATATCTAGAGTACTGAACTTAGCCAACAAAAGGTTTCAAACAAGCATAATAATATTAATTAAAATTTAAAACCCAAAAAATAAAATAAAATAAAAACAGTCTCATTAATAATGGAAGACATAGACATTATACTCCACAACAGCATCACCAGTCTTCCAATTAATCTCGTGAGTCCTCGCCTGAGCATACCCACGGCCGTACCGGAAAACGCCGCTGCCGCCGACCACCGGCAGCTCCCTGACGGCGGTGAAGACGGCGTTCCGGCCCAGGACGCTGAGAGTGCTGCCGTTAAACTCGCCGTCAGTGAACACGAAGTTGAGGGTCATGAGAAGGCCGAAGCTGGTCAAATCTGCAGAGGCATATATCCCCTGAGCTCTTCCCACGATCTTGGAGCTGATGTTGGGGCCCACGGTCAGAGGGTCGTCGATAACGTTGACGAAGCCGAACCCGGTGGCGGAGGAGTTCGTGGTGGTGGCTTCCGCCACGTTTACGGCGGTGGGGTTGTGGCCGCTGATTATGTCGTGGAAGTAGAAGTGGAGGTGGCTTAGCTTTTGCTTTTTCATGCCCATTTCTTTTTTGGAAAGTTTTCTTGCAAATTCTTGGGAATTTATTGTTGTGATGAGATTTGATGAGATGAAGAGAATGGTGAAAATGGTGGATAAGAGCTTCATTCTGAGTTTGGCCATGGTGGATTTGAGGTATGATGGAGAAGAAATGGAGGTGTGTATATATATATATATATATATATATATATTTGTTTAATTCCTTTCTTTTACTTGTTCTAGGGGTTGGCCTGCATGGGATCAATTTATAATTCATCTAGGAAGATATATAAATAATATTTGAGAGATTTAATTTATTTAACTTTTTATCAAAATTAATTCTTTGGTATTATAAACTTATAGTCAAGTACGGTCTCGTTTAACCTATTGCTTGTCCATCTATATACTTTTTCAAATGAATCCTTATTTGGTGCCAATTGGAAGGATTTTAAACAAAGAATGCTTCTTATGAGAATACAAATTTGAAGTAACAAAAATTCGATTTAATAAAACAACATAAGCATTTATACGACTTCCATTAACTTTGGGATTTGGTGAGTTGTCGAATGCTACAGAGTTTCAACTCTCTCATGATTATATATATATATATATATATATATATATATATATATATATATTCATAAAAGTTAAATTTCTTAGAATATAGATGAAATGGTCGCTCACAACCTATTTGAACCTCGATTTGAAAAAAATTGTTTAAGATCAATAGTTGAATTTAATGAATCAAGATCGAGCTTAATTTTGAATTTAGGCTGACTCGTTTACATATTAATGAGTTCAAATTCAAGTTCGACTCTTTTATTATAAATAGAGAATTTAATATATATATATATATATATATATATATATATATATAAAATCTTTTATAAGATTTATAATAAAAGAGGCAAAGGATCATTACTACCTTGTTCAACATGAAGAAGAGAAAGGTTGTTTGATGAATTTTAGAAGAATCATTAAAGAATGGAGAATCCTATAAAAAGAGCTCCCAAAAAACATGTATGTCCAAACGTATTCTTCACGAATGGATCTGCTACGAGCAGTGATAGTAGCTAATTCTTCTACTCATCATCCATATAATGATGCTGATTTGTTTGCTATCCCGTCTTCTCTCTCTTTAACGAAAATTAGAATTCTTCGATTAAAAGTACCTGCAAAACAAAGAACACCGGGGGTTTTTCCCGGTATAGGGACTCCGACGCTCAAGTCAGTAAACTGAATATGTGTAAGTGTTTTTTATTATATAATTGTGCGTAAGAAGAGAAAAAAAGAAGAAGGAATATCATGAATATATATATACTTCCTGGAATTAACGTCAGTTGGGGACATCCGAGAAAGGTGGGAAGTGGCTTAGTGGTCCACGTAATGGGCGGTTACATGCATTCAAACCAGTTCGCTTAATTCAACCGAAAATGAGTTCGCCATCTTAGTCCAAAATCAAATAAGCTCGCACTTCAATGTGATATTAACTGCGAACTCTTATCGAGTAGAAAACAGTTCGTTTCAAATCATGCTACAACATAGTTAACTTATTACAAGACAATTTTTGTTCGCTTCTCTTCAAGCTATTTGCACTAGCGGTTCATAATCTTGATCCGAGCGGACTAAGAAAATCCGGTTCACCAAAGTTCGACCATATCAGATGCATTATTCTTCTTCGACATTGCTTTGCTTTGGGATTACCCAAACCAGCCCCCATGAATGCACTATTATTCACATGGATATTCCGTCAATCCTAATCTTTTTGTTTACAATTGGTGTAAGGCATCATCCACTCTTGTTGAGATTTTGGTGTTGATTCAGGGCCTTGTCTTGAATCAAAATCAAAAGAATTTGGTTATCTTGAATCAAACTCAAGAGGACAATCAAATGGCTTTCGTTGTTTGTTGGAGGAGAATGTTGGATATTATGAAACAACCACCTGAAAAGTTTGAGGATTTCGTTGCCCAACATTTTCAGGGACGAAAAGTGCGTATACTAAGAGCAATCAAGAATTATTACAGGGGTCGTGCAACGTTGAATAATGCAGCAATATCCCAATCCCAATCAACAGTTGAAGTTTGCCCAACATTTAAAGCTGACATGATAGATATTCAAAAGCAGTCCCTAAAAGAAATTGTCTCATAAACTACACCCCTAAGATAAGGGTTTTTACAAAAACCCTTATCATAGTCTAAACTATCGTTGTCGTAGACGAAACCCTTGTCTTTGCCCAAAAAATTCTCTCATAGACAAGGGTTTGAACTTGCCGTTGTCGTAGACGTGTAAAAAACCCTTGTTGTAGACGGAACCGTTGTCTTTGCCCGAAAAATTCTCTCATAGACAAGGGTTTGAACTTGTCGTTGTCGTAGACATGTTGTCCTAGGACCCTAAGACAAGGGTTGTTTTCTAACGTTGTCGTAGCCTCATAGAACGTTGTCGTAGACTAATTTAATTAATTTAAAAAAAAAGTCAAATATTACAATATATATATATTTTTAAATGAACGAAGAAATGCTATATATTGTTGAATTAAATTTTATTTCATTATAAAGAAATTTTAGAAAATATGTACAATAGATTATAAACCAAAAATTATTTTGAAAATTAAACCAAAATGCTGATTAATTAATTAAGAAATAATAAAACATAAATAAAAGTTAGATTACTTAAAACTAATTATAAATATAATAGAAATAAGAATGAATACAAATTAATTAGTATATATATAAAAAGAGTTTCTAATATTAATGTATATATATACAAAACTTAAAATTTGACAAGGACACATATTATTATAAGATATTAATATAATATGCTAATCACTTGATCTCTCTCTTAAAAAAAAATCCACAAACACTGCCCAATCTCACCCACGCCCAGCTTCCACCCACAGCCGCTTCCTCCGACGCCGCTCCACCACCGTTGCGTCTGAGTCTCAAATCCGGCACCGACATCTTCGACTCCCCCCAAGAGCTTCCCTCTCGTCATCTCTGCTACCGATTAATGGTACTTTATAAAAATTAACAAAAAATATGTGATAATATTAATTGTTTTTTAATTAAATTAAATTTGAAAAGTTTAATTATTTTATGATATTATCTTATATTATCTTATGTTAATTAGTCATTAATCTCCAATTATATATATATATATATCTTATTATTTGCGTTAATATTATCTTATATGAACAAACTTATAATTTTAAAAAATAATATTTTTATAAAATATATTAAAAATATGCACTAGTATATTTTATAATTGTCTTAAAATAAAATTAGATTAAACATTACTAAAATATTAATTAGTCATGAATCTTTCAATTATATATATATATATATATATATATATATATATATATATTTAACCTTTTAAAATATATTAAAAATAAAAATTAAAAAAATTAACAAAAAATATGTGATAATAGAAAATTGAAAAATATCAAAAATTGAAATAAAAGAAATGCATGTAAAATATTACTACATAAAGACAATATTTGACATGATGATGTGTGTTGGCATGGCAAATTTCTCCTGAATGGTGGCTCTAGCAAGGAAGTACAGTGTCTGGATCGGAGGTTCCATTTTGGCTCAATGACACTTTTGATGAATTGACATTTCTTGAAAATTGCAGATGTGGATGCTGCCTGCTTCTCATTTGCTTTTCTTTACTAGTTTGTCTTTTACTTTCTCTAAGTTTGAACATTGAACTCGCAACCATATTCATTTTTCTTCTCATTATGTTGATTTGTAGAAGAGTTTGTGTACTTAAGTTTACTATGATTATGATTTGAGTTTTGGATGGACACATTTTACTTCTGCTTTTTGGATTTTCAGTAGTTGCATATTATCTTCTAACTTATTGCCGTTAATCCTTTTCAATTTTTTGAATAATGGAATCATCCTACATTTTCCTGCTAAGTTCTAAGATTTTCTTTTTCATTATTTCCTGCTAAGTTCTAAGATTTTCTTTTTCATTTTTACATCAATAAGCTGCTAAGTTCTAAGATTTTCTTTTTCATTTTTACATCAATAAGCCTGCTAAGTTCATAAGCATTTGTTTTTCCTACTAAGTTCTAAGATTTTCTTTTTCATTTTTACATCAACTAGTAGTTGCCCCGTGCGTTGCACGGTTTGTTATATAACATGTGGTAAATATAAACTATTTGATAATGTAATGAATAATAAGTATTTTAAAGATATAAAGTATTTAACAATTAAGAAAATTTGAATTTACGTAACTATATATTAAATATATAGTTATCTAATTCATACTATCATGTTTATTAAATATATCTCATTTGACAATTTGTGATTAATAACACTAAAAATATTAATTATGAATGACAAATAAAATCCAATTACTTAAATTAAATATATATATATATATATATGTATGTATATATTGAAAACAATACACAAAAAAATTGAAAATTTTACGCAAAAACCTAATGCAAGCAATGTCAATTATATATTTTCAACCTTTATTTTAAAATAAATTGAATTAGAAAAACATTTTTAATATTGCTTAATATCGAAGATGGCAGATAGTCAATTACTTCATCATAACTATCACATAAATTAATTGCTATAGCCCGACGTTTAAAGATGCCCAACCGGTTTCCCGGTTCCGGTTTCGGTTCGAACCGCCGGTTCGACGGTTCCGAAATGGTGGAACCGAAACCGAACCGTGGAAGGAAAGGTTTCGGTTTCGGTTTGAAACCGCCGGTTCAACCGGAACCGGACGGTTCGACCGGTTCGAACCGGCGGTTTTCGGTTTTCCTTTTTTTTTTTTTTTTTTTTTTTTTGGTTTTTTTTAATTTATGATTCTATGATCCAAATTTAAACTTTAATGTTTGTTTTGAAGTATAAAATATCATGAGAAAATACAATTCGGAATAAAAAATATATTTAAGAATTGTATTGATCAAACTTTTTCAATAAACTTGTCAATATAATATAACTTGGAAAATTATTACAAGTTGGAACTTGGAACACTTAGAACTATATATAATCTATGATCTAATGATTCTAATCTATTACAAATGTTTGTATATATTACAATTAAACTTGTCAATATAACTTGGAAAATTATTACAAGTTATAACTATATAGTCTATATCTAATTTATGATTGAATGATTCTAATCTATTACAAAAGTTTATACTATATATTACAATTACAAAAGTGAGCATAAAAAAAATTAAAGAGCTTGAGTTTCATTTTAAGTTTGGAATTGAAATTTCAAACTTAAAATGAAATTGCCTACGTATCCTTAATTGAAATCGAATTAAGGAATCAAAGCTCACGTAGTTCTCTTACCTCAACTTACCTTTTTCACTCGTCGAGGTTGACGCCACTTCCGCCGGAGGATGTTGTGTTTGAGTCGTAGCCATACAAATCTTGTCCACCGTCCTCCATGTGTGACAAATCGAGGTTTTGTTGACATTTGGCGGCTTTGACCCAATCGTCAAGAAGCATAAGGTTTTGGACATTTTCGACGGCCAAGTTTGCTCTCCTCTCACTCAAAGTGTGGCCCGATACGCTAAAGGCATGTTCAACCGAAACCGTGGAGGCGGGACATGCAAATATTTCCTTGGCAATAATTGTTAGTATAGGATATGTGGTGATCCTTCGTGACCACCACTTTAATAGATCCAAATTGTTCTCAAATGCAATTGATTCAAAAGTAACACTAAAATAAGAATCCAATTCTTGTGATGAATTAACACCTCTTGCTTTTTTTTGAGTTCTAATATCATAAAAATTATAAAATTGAGAAAGAGTATCATCAAAAGTAGACGAAGAACTACTAGAACCTACATTATGATGTCGAACTACATCTTCACTACTACATGATTCACCATACATTGTTTTATATTCTCTAAATAAATCATACAAATAATTTTTTGCCCGTTTAACCACTTCACTAGAATTAGGCACATAATCAACTTGATCATAATCACTAATATAGCCAAAGGGGAACAATGCATTATAGTACATAGTCAAAAGTTCTTCTAATCCATCTTCTCTAATCCTAGGATCTAATAATTTAGCACATAAATATAGGGGGGGTATCTCATGATAATATTTTAACCATTTAGTTTTCATCATAATAATGGCATTACTTAAAATAGGATCATCTTTATAAGATTTCATTATCAAAGCAATTTTAACACATTGATCTAAAGCTAAAGGAGATGTAGGATAATAACATCCACTTATTTCTTTAGTGCCTTCTTCAAAAATTTTTAGCATACCAATCATGTTTATACAAGAATCCCAAGAATGAGCAAATAACATGACATTACTATCTCCAAATTCCATAAAAAAAGCACATAAAAGTTCTCTATAATTATATGAATCTTGAAGCATGTAATAAGTAGAATTCCACCTATGTTCCACATCTTTCACAATTTTTTTTACTTCCAATCCATTCATTTTACAAAATCTAGCCCATCTTTTTCGCATTTGTATGGTATGACAAATTAAATTAATTGCAACTCTAATTTTTTCTATTTCCGTTTGTAAAGTTGTTAATCCATCTTGAACACATAAATTAAAAATATGACACATGCATCTAGTATGAAAAATATCACCATTTAATGAAGGTTTACAAAAATCAATTAACGTAGGCAAGCTCGCTTTATTATTAGTTGCATTATCTAAAGCTATAGCAAATACTTTTGTTAATATACCATAATCATTTAAGCTATGTATTATTTTTTGTGAAATATGTAAACCGGTATGACTTTCATTAAAATCAACAAAAGCAATTAAACGTTTTTGAACATCCCATGCATCATCAATCCAATGACAAGTAATGCCCATATAATCATTCTTTTTATAAGGATCTTTCCAACAATCAACACATATTGCAACTTTTTGTTTAAGGTTAGCTAAATCTTGCATAAGATTATATTTTTTTTCACGAACTCTTTTATCAATATCCCTAGTGGCCGTGTTTCTACTTATCATTCTAGCCGGTGGTTGCAAATATTGACTCACATAATCTTGATAATATTCATCGGAAGCCCATTGCAAAGGCAAATGTTTAGAAGCAATAAAATCGGCGGTGCCTTTCCTAAGTTCAAGTTGGCTAAATTTAAACATTAAAGAATCCATACCTTGTGAAGACCCGGTGAATCCTCGTAGTTGTGTTTGAGAAGGAGCCAATCCAACCTTGTCGGGATGCTTCTTCGTGAAGTGGTTGTTGAACGTTCCATATCCTCCTCCATGCTTGAACTTGTATTGCTTCCCACAATGATTGCACGTTACTATGTAGTCAACGGCACTATTAGGCACGGCCTCCTTCTTGAAGTGAACGGAGAAGATATCACTTCGAAGTGAAGAAGGTGCTCTACTAGAGGGGGTACTCCCTTGTGTGTGTTGCACGGTTTCTTCCTCTTCAACATCATCGGCTAAGGCTTGGGCGATTTGTTCCCCCAAATCGACATCTTCATCAAGCTCGTCACACCATCGATCAATTAGCTCGTCTTCGTAGGATTGTGGAGGTGGCATGGGACTCTTTCCCCTAGCATGAGACGAGGAAGCGGAAGAACCTCTTCTAGACATGATGATAGCAAATTAAAAAAATCGAAGTGGAAGTAGCACTACAAGTAGATGATAATACGAACTAAAAAAAGAAATTTGAGAGCTTTTGAACTTGATATATTAAAGTGAGCAAGAATGCAAGATAATTGAGAGAGAGAGCTTGAGAATTGGTGTGAAAAAATACACCATTTGAACCCCTATTTATAGATCTCAAAAATTCAAAAAAAAAAAAAAAAAGAAAATAGGGACGCTCCGGTTCGAACCGCCGGTTCCGGTTCGGTTGAACCGGCGGTTCGGCTGATCTGACCCGTCCATCTCCAACGTTCAACTGATCTCGGCCGCTCGATTCGAATTTGCTCCAAACCGCCGGTTCGAACCGGCGGTTCCGGTTCGGCCGGTTTCCAACGGCTATTTGATCTCCTCCGTCGATCCGCAACGGCTAGTTTAGTTTAAACGTGAGCCGTACACGTGTCCAAGGCAACAATAAAAAAAAAAAAAAATTACATAAACCGGTGGTTTAACCGGCGGTTGGAACCGCCGGTTAAACCGCCGGTTTGCCGGTTTTTAAATCGCCAAACCGAAACCGAACCGTGTTATGGCGGTTCCCGGTTCCGGTTCGGAACCGAAACCGGACCGCCGGTTTGCCAAACCGCCGGTTCACGGTTCGAACCGGCCGGTTCACGGTTTTCGGAACCGGTTGGGCATCTTTACCGACGTTGATCAGTAACATTCAAGTTAACACAAAATCTAAATGTAGTAATAATGATAATGATGATGACGACAACAACATAATTAGAAACTAAGCACATAACTTAAATTATTTACCATCTTAATTCAAAACATGCACTCTCATATAAAATAGATACGAAAACCAAGTGTACGCTAAATTTATATTTGATTATTGGATATTTATACTTGTATTCTTAATAATATTTTCATCATTAAAATATATCGGTAAATGATATTAATAATTTTCATAAAAAATGTTGAATGATATTACATATTTGAAATACTAATATTAATCTAAAAAATATTTAGGATGACATATAATTTCATACTACACACGTATTATATATATATATATATATATATATATATATAATAGTGTTACATTTATTTATTAATTTATATTAAATATGATCTCAAATATCCCTAAACAAATTAATATTTATTATTGAGATTATTTTTTGGACAATATATATTATTGGTATTTAAGAAATTATATTCAATAAAAATTAATTTAATTAAGACCAATAAAATATGAATGAATTAATACAATAATTGTATTATTAAATCAAATGGACCAAGCAATTAAAAATGAAAAATATAAAAAAAAAATTATTGATATGACATTTTTTTGGAGGGAAAAGAGCAAATATGTAAATATCTTCAACTTCTTTGTTTTTATATTAATATAGATAAGCACTTGAGTCGTGTTTATGGTTTCTTTTTCATTTTTAAAATCAAAATTTCCGTTAAGAAATGTTCTTCAAATATGAAATGCATATTTGAGACTTGAGACTTGAGGATGAATGTCATCGTAAAAGTTCCTCACTACTGAAATGTCATCGTAAAATCACCCTGTCTACTTTTATTTATATCATTATATGTTGTCCCCTCGCCCTCCCTACTTTCTCCAAAGATGATACTATCGGTCTTTTAGCTATACCCTAACACACCACAAGGAGACAACAAAAACAACAAAACTATCCTCGATATTTCTATTTTTTCACGTCAAAAATAGGGTACAATCGATATATCTTTGATATTTTCATTTTTCCACAACCGGTAAAGAAATGAGAAATTTTGTCAAAATATCGACGCTCCCTACCTTCTCCAAAGATGATACTATCAGTCTTTTAGCTATACCCTAACACACCAAAAGGAGACAACAAAAACAACATAACTATCCTCGATATTTCTATTTTTTCACATCAAAAATAGGGTTCAATCGATATAAATTTTGTCAAAATATCGATAAAATATTGATGAAATATCAATTTAAATATCGGTGACTTCATCCTACAATCTGTAGGAGAATAGGTGGAATATTGGAAAAATATCAACGAAATATTGATTTCAAGTGACTTCATCCTACGACGAAATATCGATTTCAATATCCTACAATTTGTAAGAAAATAGGTGATGACTTCATCCTACAATTGGTAGGAAAATAGGTGAATACAATTTGCAGGAAAATAGGTGAAATATCGGGGAAATATCGACCAAATATCAATTTTAATATCGGTGACTTCATGGTACAATTTGTAGGAAAATATGTGAAAATATGACGAAATATCGATAATAGGTGAAATATCGGGGAAATATGATGGAATATCGATAAATATTGGTACCGATTTCGATATTGGTGGTTTCATGGTACAAATTTAGGTGAAATATTGAGGAAATATTGACGAAATATCGATAAATATCGGTATCGATTTCGATATTGGTGGTTTCATGATATAAATTATATGGTACAAATTTAGGTGAAATATTGAGGAAATATCGACAAAATATCGATAAATATCAGTATCGATTTTGATATTGGTGGTTTCATGGTACAAATTATATGAAAATCCGTGAAATATCATGGAAATATCGGTAAATATTGGTGGAATGTTGAGAAAATATAGGTAAATATTATTAAATATCGAAAAAATATCGATAAATTTATGTATCGATATTTCACTGATATCGATATTTTCATAAAACTAAGGTACCGATATTCTGTTTCAGTTCTATTTCAGTGATTCTTATACATCTCATTATCATTGCAAGAATACTTTGATTCCGACCTTTTCTTTTTCATTGCTTAATTCTTGAATTTAATTTTTCAGTTTTTTATTTTGGCTTAATTCTTGATTTTAATTTTTCCTCAAAAGTGCCCTTCTTGGCCACCCGCCCGGGAGATAGATATATGGTATATATGTGGGCTTCATGGTATATTGAAAATTGAAAATGGTAGATAAGAGGAGTTTGGCCATAGCAGATTTGAGGTAGAGAATTAGAGATAAATGAACGAGGAGTAATTCTTTTGTGTATTTTTGTCGTGTGTATTTTTGGTTCGAACCGGCCGGTTCACGGTTTTCGGAACCGGTTGGGCATCTTTAATCATGCCTTCCAACTTTTATTTATTTCAGTGCAATTGAACGGGCCTAACCTACTCTTCTTTATCTGAATCTGGCTTGCTTGGTAATTAATTTTATTGTATTCGGCCACTTTCATGAACATGAAAGTGTCATTTGATTAATATTGAATAATCTTATAATATTTATTATTATACTGCGATGGGCTTGCTTGGTAATACATTTACTGTCTATGACTTTAAATATATACTAGCGGTACACCCGCGCGATGCGCGGTTTGTTATATAAAATTTAATAATTTTTAATGTTGATAACATTAAAATTTAATAATTTTTAATGTTGATGACATAATGTAATGATATATCATTTAAATGTAAAATATATATTGCTTTTAATATCTATATTAATAAAAATGTTAATATTTCAACTTTCAAATTATGTTATTTTAAATAATTGTATTTGATAAAATTAGAAATTTTGAATGCAAACAATTTTGAAACTCAACATTTTAAATTTGATATAATTATATATGTAATGTAAATAATATATTATGAATTTTAAAATAGATATGAATTTGATAAAACATGCATTAAAAATGAAATTTAAATGAAATTACGAATATAATTAATTTATAAATATAACACAATACAATATAAAATAATAAAATAATAAATTGAACATCAATATTCAAAAATTAATAAAATAATAAATATAACATCAATATTCAACAATTAAATTTGAAAATAAAATTGAACACAATATAAAATAATAATAATAATAGTTTTTTGTTTGTTAGTTTAAATTTCTGAATAATTAAGAAGTGATTTATTATACTTACTAATATGTTTTGTTCTTTATATTTTAGAATTATTATTATAATTCGTAAATAAATTTTCTGCATTTTTTTTTAGATGAATTTGTTCAAAAAATTTTAAATTTATTCCAAAATTCAGTTTATATTTAAAATATTTAGCTTCCAAATTATTTTTACATTTTAAAATAATAAATTTTAGATTTTTGAAACCATGTTTCAGATTATTTTAGAACAAATTCTAGTTTTTTTTAATACAACTTTTAGATTAGTTATATCTCTTCATTTGAAATAATTTAGAATAAATTAGCAAATATTTTTATTAAGCTATTTTTTATTCAATTTATTGATATATATATCTTTCAAAACTAATATTACATATATATTTGAATTAATTTTTAAATTTTATTTGTTAATTTTAAATTGTTAAACCTTGTTATTATTATTAATTTTAAATTTATTATTATTTTGATATTTTTATAATAGTTTTCAAACTTTTAAACATTTTATAACACATTGTAAAATTAATTTTGGATATTAAAACTATTTTCCACATTTTATATATTAAAATTTTAAACTAATTTTCCAAATTTATAATTTTTGACATAATGTTTAAATTTTATTATTTTCAAATTTTGATCACATCATTAAAATATAATCATATCCTTAAAGTATATGATTACCGAAGTGAATATGTATAAAATTATGTTGGTGTATGGTGCTAAACTTCTCCACAATTTATAGATGTGGACAAATCTTATTTAGTATTTTTCTTGCTCTTTTTATTTCCTAACAAAATGCATTGAGTAAATTCAAAATTAGGATGCAAGAAAGTGAATTCTATTGGAATAGGGCCCACAATTGAATTTATTATCATAACATTTTCTTGTAAATGACAAAAAATATTATTTTTTTAGAGTCTAGAAAAAATATCAAAATAAAAATATTTATACAATCATCAATTTGATGTGACATTTTTAGGAGGGAAAATGGCAAATTAGTAAATTTTGTCAACTTCTCTCATTTTATATATAGTATAGATTTATATTGATGGGAAATGTCATTTAATTTTGTATTGAATGTGATAAGTTAATTAGATGTGAGTAATTCTATTTACGGCCATAATATTTCTCTATACAATCATTATATATTAAATTTTCCATTTTGACCTTAAGATTTTTTTTCGAGATATCTTTTTATCACATATGCAATTATTTCATTGTTAGTTCCTTTGAAACAATACATTTTAGAACTATAATTTGGGAATTCCTTAGTTAATTTTGAAAATAAACATTCTTTGAACCTAAAACAATATTAAATCGATATATACATATATCTCATGCATTATACGGGTGCACTACTTAGTTCAACTAAAAAAGAAGTTATTCTATAAACTCAAATATTTAAAAAGTTACTAATAATCCAAATGCAGCAAAGTCTTCACTACCAACTTATAGTTTTTCCAATTAGTCTCATAATAAAAAAATGAATTAGAAGATTTTTCAGATACAATGAATTAGAAATTAATCAAATGAGGTTAAAGGCACCTAAGAAATTTGTCGTCTAGTCAATTCAAACCCAATGCATGAGGAATCAAAGTGAACACAACAAGAAACAAGGAGAAAAAGATACCAGTCGAAATTATGCTGAAAGAAAACAAGGTTTGACAATATAATACAGTTATATGTGAAAGCAGTTGAAGAATGTGTTTGAAAGGAGGCCAATGGTGGTGAAGAAGACAAGTAAGCAATTAGTAAGATGATGAGGAGAATGCAGCTGATGATATGAAATCTTGTTTTTTAATTTGTTTTATATTGAATCTCTATATTTTCGTTTCAGAAATACATATCATATGTATAATTATGTTTATGTCTAAATCCAATCTACAATTAATTACTTATCATTTTACCACACAAATAATTGTCTTTTACCAATTTCAATCTAAAGTCTTACGTTTTCAGTCAATTACTTTTTCCGTGAACCTTTTGTTGGATTCTAATTTTTAGGGTTTTTTTTTGGATGTATTTGCAAGCAAACAATGTACTTTTATTAGCAATCTTTAAATAAATTTTTATTGACTAATTCCATATCGGTCCGGTACTCGGGTCGTTAGGAACCTGACAAGGCGGGTACTCGAAAAAAATCGGATACATACCTAAAAATAGGGCTTCAAGTGCAATTTTTGGTCCAATTGATCGATTTGGGTTGAAATTTGGCAAAATTTACGAAGTTCAAAAATTAAAATTTTAAATTGTTGGCCCAAAAAACTTAAAATGCGAAATTGTCAAACCTCTAATTTATGGGGAAAAATAATAATAAACTCTTAAAGGACAAACATGATAAGTGTATGAATTATTTTCCTTACCTCTAAGAATAAAAAAAATATATATATAATAATTCTATAGGTCAACATAAAAGACAGAAAATAATAATTTCTCTTATAGCAACTCAACAGATCAAACATGTGTAATGTGTTTAAATTACGATGTAAAGAGTCGTATGAGAAAAACGTTAACTTTCACCATCTAACATATCAATTAAAAGAAATATAAATAATATATTAATCAATACATAAAAATTGTCACTTTACAAATGTAATAATGTATTATCAATTAAATAGTTTACCAATCAAATTATAATAGTTTAATTGTCAAATCTATACTACATATATAATTAAAAAAACATAGTCGAAATAAAAATAAAGAATTAATCTACAAATTGCTCGAAAAATCTTAAATTTGCTTTGAAAATTTTGATAATTGTTTTAAAAATATAAATGTAAATTTAAAGTTAAAATCTATTTTAAAAAATCTAACAATAATGTTAAATAACTTAAATTTATGAAATTTTATGACCATGCAATAAATAGTAAGACCATATAAATCCCAAAAGTTAAATCTACGAAAAAATAAATCATTGGAAAATACTGAAATAAAAAATTATCATCCAAATACTGATTGAATAAATTATTCATTTAATTATTAGTAATTTTTTGTTATATTTATGCATTAATTATATTCATAATTTCATTTTTAATGCATGTTATATCAAATTCATATCTATTTTAAAATTCATAATTTATTATTTACATTTCATATAGAATTATATCAAATTTGATATGTTGAGCAACAAAATTTCTAATTTTATCAAATCCAATTATTTAAAATAATATAATTTTATAGTTAAAAAATATCAACATTTTTATTAATATAGATATTAAAAGCAATACATATTTTACATTTAAGTGATATATTATTATATTATGTTATTAGCAATAAAAATTATTAAATCTTATATAACAAACCGCACAACATCACGCAGGTTTACTACCACTTAAAATGATAACAAAACTACAAAATCTATTATATTTAACATTTAAATAATATTCGTTTATCAAATTCTTTTATAAAATACGCGGGCCTAGGCCCAATATCTAAACATAAAGAAGGCCATTAGATTCAAAAACCCTGATTTTGTGATATATAAGATTTTCAGTCCTTTCCAGAGGTTTTGTTCATCTTCTTCGCAGAGCAGAAAATGCCGGCTGGGCACGGTCTGAGGTCGCGAACGAGGGATCTCTTTGCCCGACCCTTCAGAAAGAAGGGCCCCACACATCTCACCACCTATCTTCGGACCTTCAAAACCGGGGACTATGTAGATGTCAAGGTTAACGGCTCAATCCATAAAGGTATGCCTCATAAGTTCTACCATGGTCGAACCGGTCGGGTTTGGAACGTCACCAAGCGCGCCGTCGGCGTTGAAGTCAACAAGCAGGTGTGAACGAGTTTTAATTGAAGTTATCGCGTTGATTTTGAGATTTTTCTGCATTTTTCCGTGATTTAGGTTTGGATGAAAATTTCATAGGGGAAATCGTTTATTTGAATAAATATATGTTATAATCAAAGTGCTGATTATATTAGGCTCGAGTATTTGTAGTAATTAATGGAACGTATTTTCATCCATACTGGAACGTATTTTCTTGTGCAATTTTTGAATTATTTTTGGATTCGATTGGTTACTGTGTTTGTATTCATGAATTTGGATGTCTATGATGACAAATTCTAAGGCTTGTTTCTCAAAACATTCGCAGTGGCCGCCTGAGAGCTTTCGCCTTCGCCAGGCTTGAGAGCTTCTGCTGCTTTTATCCTTCCTTGGATGTCTGAGACTTTATTGGTTTCTCTGTCTATGATTTTTGTTTCTTTAGATATTTTTACTGCTTTGATCTTTATGTTTAGAAGCTATCAATTTCTTACTATGATATGCTTATAAATTTGGCATTTGTATATGCGATATAAAGCTTTGCCAAAAAAATGATGGAAATTATGAAGACTTGTTTCTATAGTCTAGAGGAGCTTTAGTATACTACATTATTTGTTTGGTAGACGACTTATTATCTTATGTTATTTGTCTCTCATGTATTATTGTTAATGGAAATTACTAGAACATTGTAAGACCACAATTCTGAAATTAGATCATATGGCATCTTGTGAACAGTCTCATTTCTTTCTATTCATCTCTTGAAAGCATTTTCACCTATTGATGATAATTGAAGATTTTCACCAATTCTATCTCTGCTATTCTTTAATTCAGACTTGTTGGTCTTATTTTATTGGTTGTATACAAGGCAGAGAATATGGACAATGAGTATTACACTAACTTGATTTTAAGATGTCAGAATTTCGTGAATTGAAATATATTTGCTCTCCCAATTCTCATTTTCTGGTTATTGATTATATTACACTAACTTGAGTGTGCTCGTGTCTCTTCGTGAATCAGGTTGGTAACAGGATTATCAGGAAGAGAATCCATGTCCGCGTGGAACATGTTCAGCCATCTCGATGCCATGAAGACTTCCTTCAGAGGGTCAAAAAGAACGATCAGTTGAAAGCTGAGGCGAAGGCACAAGGTACAATTATTAGCACCAAGAGGAAGCCTGAAGGCCCAAAACCAGGTTTCATGGTGGAAGGCGCAACTCTTGAAACTGTTACTCCAATCCCATATGACGTCGTCAATGATCTCAAGGGTGGTTACTAAGGATTCGCCATGTTCCCTTGCTCGTTTGGCTTTTATTCTCTCTTTCTTTCTTTATTGTTGTGATGAACAAAGAGTTTAATTTAGACCAATTTTGGGGAAGAATGATATTTAATGAGCTGTAGATTGTTGGCTGAGATTTGTTTTCAGCAAACCGTGTACATCTTTGTCTTTGATCTATTATCATTTTATGAATTCATATCTGCTCGAGTCTTTGCACGAATATGCTTTCGAGACATGTATTGTGTGATATAAGTTGAGGCAAATGAAAGATTATGTAACCTCGAAATCCCAATTTAATCCTTATTGTTTTGGCATTAGGAGTGGACACAAAGAAAAGAACTTGTTCTGAAGTAAAGAACTTTGTCAAGTGTCTCATAAGTGACTTTCTCCATTATAACTCCATTATTTGTGTAATGTTGACTGTAAATCTGTAAATCATCTTACATTGCAGATATCTTCCTCTATAAGTAGCAAAGTTTCTTGCCTTTGTATAAATAGTAGTTCTGCCCATTCTCTCTCTTGGTCAAACAGTGAAGCTTTTCTTTGCTTTTCAAGAGAATACTTGAATTTTCAGTCAGGATGAAGGTTCTATCTGCTGCCATCTTCTTCCTCGTCATCCTCTCCGTCTCTTCAGGTTCGTCTACTCATTTAATTTTTCGCATTATTACCTAATCATTGATATTTCTACTTTATCTGAATGATGAATTTCAGTGTGGATTCCTGAGCATAGGTGCCTGGAAAGTGCTCATTCGCACAAATGTGACTCGATGAAATGCATGAAGAAGTGCTCTGATAAGCCACGAGGCCATGGAATATGCCGGGGGAGGTACTGCATATGCTTGTACTATTGCATCGATCCTCCCAAATAAAGATGTTTGATTGTTTCTTGATTGGTCGTTCATGATTTGATTGATCAGGGTTTTTTTTATGTTTGTATATTGTGCTTCAAAATGGTCATTGGGATAAACAATCAAGAACTCGAAATTGCTTTGTTTATTTGTAATTATGGGTTTCAATTCTGATGAAAACCATGTCAATTATTAATACAATCATAGAGGCAAAGACAATTGAATGTGCTGAATCCCATAGGTATGCACATTCCAGTTCCCTTGTAAGAGCTCTTGCACTTTTGATTGCAATCACTTGCTTCTTCACAACCACGTGGGATTAATGCCACTTTGCAGTTATTGAATCCATTGCTCATTACAGAAGAAGCTGCACAATGAAGAAACAAAAGCATTGTTTTCAAATAGATTAATTTCCGGAAAAAATCACAATGTTGCTCTTGTTTTTGTTTTAACCAAAATTTTCACTATTGATAAAAAATAACATGACCTTATATGTGTAATATGTTTTTTTAACATCATTTAGTTTTTAAATTTTTTTGGCACATCCGATATAAAAAAGAATAAAAGTTCTTGAAGTGGAACTCTACGAAATTGCCGTATTTGGCAGTTGACCGAGATTAAAAAAAAAAAAAAACTACATACACTATATATATAAGGTGATGTTATTTTTACCATTAGTGAATTTTTTTTTTGTTAGAATGACAATTCATGTAAGAGTTGTGATTTTTCCTACAATTAACAATTTTCAAATTGTTCTTGCCATCAATTAATGGTTTGATCGATCTTGTTTGAAAAATTAATTTTATGAATGAATGTAGTAATGTCAAAAAATCTGAATAAACAAGTATACATATGATTTGATCATATATCAAATTTAAATTTATTTATTTCGATTTGATTATGAAAAGTATTGATGATAAGTAATCAAAGAATAAAGCAGTCAAAATTCAGTCTATTGAAGATGAAAGACATACCTAACAGTAGAGAGAAACAAATCCACAAACAAAAGTATGAAAATTTTGCCATTTTTATTTTCTCTGAAATTTTATGTAGAACTATGATATGGGGCTGCAAATTGTAACACCTTTTATAGTGTGAAGAGTCAGTTAAATTCTTCCAATCATTAAAGTGGATCATGAAAATTTAAGATATTTAATAGTGTGAATAAATTATATAAAACTCTATAAAGAAGAAAGTAAACCAAAATATTATGAAGTTGCTTATATTTTGGATGGCAGATATCACGATTGATGATTTGATTATGAAATTTATTAGAACATTTTTAAAGATTATTCTAAATATGTAATATTTCAGTCAAAGCATGACATTGTTACTATATTGATAGAGATTATTTAGGTAATAGAAAAACGACTAGTATAGAATATAGATTTATCAAACATTATTTCTTTAGATTTTTAATTCTTTATTCATTCACTATCTATTTTAATCTTATATTTTTTAAAAATCATGAGTTTTAGATCGATTATTTGTTATAATAGATTAAAGCAACTCCTCATTATTTACTTAACATCCATATAGTATAAATAAATTTATAACATAATTACATAAATTCATTATTAATTAAAAATTGTATTAATTCATCATTAGCAAAACAACAAATCCTATTAAGTCTTTTTTGAAAAAAGTGTAGATAATTATATGATAATTATATATTATTTAAAAAATTCTCAATAGTTTGAATGTCAAGTGTACATTTGATCATTTATTGAGTTTGTACACACCCCAACACTTACATAACACAACCTATTTTTTAAACACCCCTCAAATAAATTTATTTTAACTAAAAGAAACTTATAAACACACTCCACTACATTACTCTTTTACCATTTTAAATCATAATATATATTTAAATCATAAAAATCTTAGAAAAAAAAATTCCTAAAAAAAAAAAAACCAAGCACACCCCACCTCACTACAAACCCTAGCTTTCTTCTTCCATTTTTTGACACACACATGCAATTTGCAGGTCTTGAATTGTTCACCCACCATTTTTTGATTATTAGGTATGAAGAATTCAATGAAAAAAACATAGAAAATATCAAAGAAAAATGATTGAAATCGTGAAAAGATTCAAAACTGACCAACTTGATCGAATATGTAGAGTAACGTTCTATCAATAGTGGTCGAACACATTCAACCATTTGTGGTCGAACGGTCTCTCTTCTGTATGGGCGATACAAGTTGAACGAACAATGCGTCGTTCTACTCGTATAAATTGAACATGTTCTTCGTGTTTTTTTTTAGGTTTAACACACTAAATCATTCCTTACACTACTTAAAACGTAATGATAAAATTTACATTGTTCAATGTTTTTTTATGCCATGATGATTTTTTCTTCAAAAACAATGTGAAATTTCTATGGTTTTTGTTTTGGTTTAGTGTTTGAAACTTTGAATAAGAAGATGTGAATGATAGTGAGAAATTTAATTTTGAGTTGTGTGTATAATTTAGATAAATAAAATAGAGAGAATATTTATATCTTTGATAAATTTATTTTTCATTTAATTTAATATGAGATGTGTTTTTAATATAGCATAGGGTTGTTTGGTGAATAGCCCCACCCTTTTAAATAAATTTAATTTTTCATGTTAATATTCAACAGTATTCGTATACCGTATACATCAACACCTAGTATATGTGTATAAGTGTGTATTTTCAATTTTGATTCTTTAATGGTTGTTGAGAAAAGCTGACCCCTTTTCACCTCCTTCACCCTTCTCATTTTCTGCTGTAAAACCCTATAAATCTCCTATTCAATCGGTTTTCTGGACTTACTTTCTCTCTCTAAAAATCCTTACTGTTTCTCTATCTACATTTACATGCAAGCTCGCATCCTTATCCCCCAATCTATCAAATCATTATTTATGCCTCAATCGCAATTGAATTTCGTCCAAGATCGTTAATTTGCCCCCCTTTTTTTCTTAATTTATAGATTGATCTCCATTTTTTGCGATTTATTAGGGTTTTCAGAGGGCAAGGCTGGCGATTGGTGCTGTGCACCGGTGATGGCGGATCCGCCACAAGTCCGCCGAGTATTGGTGCTTGAACATTTAATTTTGTTTATTTTAGGGTTCGGAAAGACAACAGAAGAAGAGTTTAAGGTATTGAATTCGGTAGAGGATAGGTTAAAATGCTGAGCGTGCTGCGGGTTCACCTGCCGTCCGATATACCGATTGTAGGATGCGAGCTGACTCCATATGTGCTTTTGAAGCGCGCTGATAAGTCTCTTATTTCGGATGATGTTACTGAGTTGAACCCCATTGACGGGCATTTCTTGAGATATAAATGGTGAGTTGAAATTAAACGTGTGAGCCTTTTTGTATTCCTGCTTCTGCTTGTTGATGAGTTCTACTGTCTTCATACTTGTGCAAGTATAAAATGTGAGGGTGTGTGAATTGAGTTTGAAAATCTGGTATTGTGAAGATTTGCTGAATTTTAATGTGTGGGCTGCTAATTGTTGGATTTGTAAATTGTTTTTGATTATTTGTATGAGTCTGAGGATGAAATCTTGACTGTTGATCAATGTGTTTGAGGATGAAGGGGAGTTATAATTGAATTATCTTAATCTGTGAAAGCTGTAGGAGATATTCTGGAGAGGTATTATGATTTCAGCATCGGAATGTAGGGAGTTATTCCATCGAGTAATAGTTTAGGAATATATCTAAGATGCAGATCTTTGGGATGTGTGGACATTCTTCCTAGGTCATCCTTTGATATTTCTTCCTTTTAGCGTTATATTATTTTCCATGTAAGCGCTCAGAAGCTAGTTTCTGCCTTGTCGTACTGCTAATTACTAGTTGTCGCATTGTTGGTCTGCCATAAGCGTTTTGTCTTTAGTGTGTGATAGGTCATAGGGTCTCTCTGCCTTTTGTCTTGATCTGTTAGCCACTTTTACAGATGTTACATATTAACTGGAGAAACGAACAACCATATTTTTGTGAGTCAGCCGCAATGTGTGACGCTTGTTCTGCAGGAGATACGCCGCACACTTTTTTGTCATCATATTTACTTTTTGACAGGAATTGTTTGAATTACTATTTGGCTTATTTATTTGTGATTAATATGGGGAGCTTACTATCTTTGGTTACATCTTTCTGATTTTATCAGGTATTTCTATGTATTTATTCTCTGAAAAGGTGCACCCATGAAAAAGTAATGTTTTTGACATGTTGGAGCATTTATAGTCTCCAACCTCCTAAGTTTTACGCCACCCAGTGACAGCCGTACTAAATAAACCTTTTTAGACATGTTTTTACTGTGATCATTTTCTGTGCTTACATACACATAAGTGGTTATGTGGATACCTGTATTGATACCAATAAGTAATAGATTTCGAAGGCTGCAAATTGTTTACACGAAATACTGATTGTGAATGTGATTTCATATACAATAATTGGGTTTTCATGCAGGTATCGTATACTCAGTGACAAAAAAGTTGCAATTTGTAGTGTCCACCCAACTGAGCAGGCTACATTACAATGCCTTGGATGTCTTAAGGCGAAACTACCTGTTGCTAAGAGTTATCACTGCTCTTCAAAGTGTTTTTCTGATGCCTGGCAGCATCATCGTGTTCTGCATGAGCGTGCTGCTAGTGCTGTGAATGAAAATGGAAACGATGAGGAAGAAATCTACGGGCGCTTTAATAGTACAGGCAGTAATGTAAGCTTGTCAGCATCTCAATCGAATCCCAATTTGTCAAATGGCAACACTGCCTTGTACCCTGCTGCAGTTACTCACCGGAATGGTGGTGAAACATGGGTCGAAGTTGGATATTCTAAGCTGTATACACCAACAGCTGATGACATCGGACATGTCCTTAAATTTGAATGTGTTGTAGTAGATGCTGAAACAAATTTAGCTGTGGGACCTCCCAGTACCTTTTTAACTTCCCGTGTGATTCCAGCACCATCACCCAGTCCGCGACGCTTGATTCCTGTGAGTGGAATGGATGTTCCTGGGAATCTGGATTTGGATGGTCGTGTTTCGTCAGCAGGGACATTTACAGTGCTTTCATACAATATCCTGTCTGATGCATTTGCAACAAATGAACTATATGGCTATTGCCCCACTTGGGCTCTTTCTTGGCCTTACCGCAGGCAAAATCTATTGCGAGAAATAGTTGGCTACCGTGCAGACATTGTTTGTCTTCAAGAGGTACACAATCATGCAGGAAATTCCATTATGCTTTTTTCAGAGCTTTTGAAATTAGTGTTGGATTTAAGAATATTTTTATTATGATTGATGGGGATTTAAAAATGCCTGATGGACTTGGTTTTAAAAGCTGTTGGTCTAGGTTGATAAACTGGCTGGTTGGATGAAATTTCATTTTTTAAGAAGCTTTAAAGATAGGATGATCTACTTTAATCTGTTGATATTTCACTTTCATTTTCAGTTTTCGGTCTGGAGGAACAGTATATTAGCCCATCTCTGTTGTTGATCTAGTGAAATTTATCTATCAAACTGTTTGCCTGAATAGTTACTTTTGATAAGTTTTTTCCTAGTTCATGTGTCATCTGAGACATGAATGGCTTGTCAATCCGAAGAAGTGAAATTCTGCACTTAGTGATTGGCTTGTCAATATATTTTTTTTCCTTCTGTAAATTTACCTTTAATTGTTAATTTCCTGTCAGGTTCAAAGTGATCATTTTGAGGAATTTTTCGCACCGGAGCTGGATAAACATG
Source organism: Scutellaria galericulata (assembly GCA_946896805.1). Lineage (NCBI taxonomy): Eukaryota > Viridiplantae > Streptophyta > Magnoliopsida > Lamiales > Lamiaceae > Scutellaria > Scutellaria galericulata. The sequence goes on from OX335790.1 coordinate 19,378,163, forward strand.
GTTATCAAGCTATGTTTAAAAGGAAAACGGCAGAGGTTGGTCAAACATGTCTTTTCAATCTGGATGATTGGGGAATGTTATTATTAATGCAATATGCTTTTATTGTTCACAGGTTTTTGTTGGGAGCATCAACAATATTGATGGTTGTGCTACTTTTTTCCGCCGTGATAGATTTTCTCATGTCAAAAAATATGAGGTGACCAAACCCCCATCAGTCTGTCTAACATCCCTGAGAACCTTTTCTTATTGCTTTAATCATGGTCACCTATGATTGTAGGTTGAGTTCAATAAAGCTGCACAGTCTCTAACTGATGCTTTGGTTCCAAGTGCTCAGAAGAAAAATGCTTTGAACCGGTTGGTCAAGGTACTGCCTATAAAGTTCAATTCTGCCTCCTGGGATTTGAGCTTTAACGTGTAATTTGATTTCATGTTTCTGATAAATATATCATTGAATATCAATATTATTATTTTTGTACAGGATAATGTTGCGCTTATCTTAGTTCTAGAAGCCAAGTTCAGTAACCAGGGTATTGACAATCTTGGGAAACGCCAGCTTATTTGTGTGGTAAGATTTAACCTCTCGTATTGGCAACTTGAATCTTCTATGCCTTGGCAAAATGAAGATGCTAGGGCTTCCTCTTTTTTGTTTTTCCATGGACCTTCAAATATCTCTAGATTTAAGTTTTCCAATGAAAAAGGCTAATGTTTAGCGTTATTTTTTGCCTAGATCTCGCTTTTCTGTGGAGGCCTTTTGAGGTTATTTGGTACTCCATTAGCATGTTCATGTATGGATGATTATAGAGAAATCTGATGCAACTAAATTAGGAAGACATTTGGTTGAGTCTGGTGCAGTTCTAGAATTTTGATATATTTCCACTTCAATATTTCAGTCTACGTATTTGAAAAGGGTATTTTGATAACCTTGGGCTAGGCAGTGTAATGTGAAGTGCGAATGACTAGTTGGCGTGGCACTTGAAGATGTGGCTTAAGCTTTTTGCTGACTACTGAGATCATTTCTATGGGTTTCTTAAATGAAATGAATGATCAGTCAATTAAAAAGATGAGCATGCATGTTTTTCTTCATATACTATCACTTACTCATTCTGGTGGAAGCATGATGGAACTAGATTTGTTTTCCTTGTTTTTGAAAAATAAATGGTAATCATATCGAAGTAGATGTGTTGAGGATTTTACTGTTGATGTACGTAGATGTTTATATATCCTGGTAAGTGATTTTGTTTTACCTGATAACTGTGGATTGAGTTACTCCTCTTTATATATATATATGGTTTCCTAGAGAGCATCTCATGATCATAGTCTTACTTCTTTTTAAACAGGCAAACACACACATAAATGTGCATCACGAGTTGAAAGATGTCAAACTTTGGCAGGTTCTGTAACAGCCCATTTTCTCGGTCTTAACATGCTTCCTTTTTACATGTTACTAAAGTTTCTCTCTCCCTCTCTCACTCTGTTTCAGGTTCATACACTTTTGAAAGGACTGGAAAAAATTGCTGCAAGTGCGGACATCCCAATGTTGGTGTGTGGTGATTTCAATTCAGTCCCTGGAAGGTGCTCTGTCTTTTCCATTATATGATATAGTTATTCTTGCATTGCTGTGCTTTCAATTGTTGTGCATTTATAGCGCCTTAGATTTGCCTTTTTTTATAACAATCAGTGCTCCTCACGCGCTCCTTGCTATGGGGAAAGTCGATCCACTTCATCCGGACTTAGCAATAGACCCCCTTGGGATTCTTCGTCCTGCTGCCAAATTATCGCATCAGCTTCCATTGGTATAAAGAAAATTACTTTTGAGTGTTGGATTGTTGGACAGGTGTTGCAACTTACATTTTACATATGTGCATAATCTTATTAATGTGTTCATTGCATTTCTATTCAGGTAAGTGCTTACTCATCCTTTGCAAGAGCTGGGGTTGGACTTGGTCTCGAACAGCGAAGGAGAATGGATCCCGCTACAAACGAACCAATATTTACAAACTGCAGTAGAGATTTTATTGGTACCCATGATTACATATTCTATTCAGGTACACTTCAGTTGTTCGCCTTTTTCTTGAAACATTGTTCAGTAGCTTGTAATCTCTATTTTACTTTTTGCCAATACTTGCACATGAAATAGATGATTGTATCATTAGTTGTGACTGCAATTTGATACGTCTTTTTAGCTGACTCCTTAACGGTTGAGTCTTTACTGGAGCTCTTGGATGAGGATAGTTTGCGAAAAGATACTGCTCTTCCTTCTCCAGAATGGTCCTCAGACCACATAGCACTCTTGGCTGAATTCCGCTGCAAGTCTAGGACTAGACGCTGATAAGAGGTATGTTAATTTTTTTCTGCTAACAAAATTATCTTGAGAAATTCTTTATCCTCAATGTCTTTTTCTGGTAAAATTTTATTTGTCTTATGCTGAAAATGCAGCACGTTAGTTGTTGTATATATGTACGTCCAACATGGTACTAAGAAGCAAAAAAGGTCAATTTGCTCCATATCGTCTACTAAATGTTTCTTATCCTGTAAACGAAACACACTATACAGTTTTGGGCCTAAAGATAATTATATAAGGATATTCTAAAGACCATGCATTTTACTTGCTTATCTCAGCTCCGATGCATTCGAATCTGCCTACAATATACATCATGCTGTTGTAGACTCGTAGTAGTGGTTTCATTGAATGCGTGCTTCGTTTCCTGCAGGTGTGACCCGAAGGAGAAACTGTCGTATAGTAGCTGGTTGTATTAAGGAAGAAAGAAAGTTATCATAACGATAGATCATTTTACTCTCCCCTTGTTCAATTTGTAGGTGTATCGTATCAGCCTGGGGGATCTTTGAATGAGCTTCATTGTATCATGTCATCTTTCTCCTATAGAAAAATTATGATGATGCCTTTTTCTAAAATTATATCATTGAAATATAGGCAATGGTTATGTTTTCATTGATCATCTTGTCTCTTGTTGTTATTGCTTGGGACCCAAGTGTTTTTCCCCTGGTCCTCCAGCTTTATTTGTACCAGTGTTTGAAAAATTGCCAAATTTTGATATCATGATATGGAGGTTATTTTTTTTAAATTTTTTTTCCGTTGGAATTTTGGAATATTGATAAATACCTATCGATTAATTCATAGTGTAATCGGTAGGAAAATTAGGGAAATAGTGAAATATCAGTAGCTATCAATATTTACCAAAAACAAAATCAGAAATTTTGTTTAGTTTTTCGGTTCATTTTGAATCAACAACAAATTATGTATGAGATGATGTTTCTATGTTTGAACCACGTGGGATATTATTTTGATATTGGTTGCAGATTACAGTACAGACTTCCTCGAATAACTTATCATTTATATGTTGAGTTTGAACATATAAATTAGTCGATATTTTAAGTTAATGTTATATATTAATATTTACCAAAATCTCACGTTCAAAATCTGATTTCTTTTAAAATTAGGTTCTGTCATCTTTCAAATATTTACACGATATTTGATAGTTTCATTATATTTCCGTCAAATCAAAGTTAGTAACATTTTTTCAACTGATTGGTAATAAGATTAATGGGATCTAAACTATGATAATGAAAAATCAAAATTGTCAATTTTATAAGGAACTACACATAATGTACACACAGGCTCTTAACATGCTCCTGGTATACATATCCTTCTTGATCTGGACAAAAAAAACGTCTCAATGTGAGAACAGCAATGAAATTTGAACACAACGTTGTCTACAGTGCGATAATCGAGTTCAGTTATTTTCAAATATGTGAAATCTGAGAGTTGACATACTCGTAAACAAAGAAAACATTATCTTCCAGTGTTGAGACTCAGCTATGGACTTTAAAGCATTTTAGCTTCGGGAACATCTGAAGCAGCTGATCACGGCTTCGCCTCTGCAAAGAAAAACGAGAATATGATAACGAGCTGATCACCTGCTATGTTGTTGATGCTAAGAAAATGAATGGTGGAATTCATTTTTTCTACAAGTCTGTTATAAAATGAATAAGAGCTCTGTACCTTAATGCCAATGCAACCATTGACATCCAACGTCGTGATTGTATAAGAACACGAGCTTGAGAACGCCTCCAAGCTCTTGTCCGTGACCCCAACTATTCCAAATAGGCTGCAGTATCAAACACAAACAAATACCTAGTCATTGTTGAATCAAACCAATTCTGGAAATATATAAGTGAACAAGACATATTTCGATTTGCAATCAACAAGAATTATATGATTTCCATCACATGGGAACAATTGGCTTTTCATGCATAATCTGTTCTTGTATATTTTAGACATCAAAACAAAAATCTCATGCTTCATTTTACCATTTCACGCAACAAACTATTTTCCATGAATACTGCAACAACTCTTTATGCACACATGGCTAAGATAATATAAGCTAGTTGATGGGGTTCTGATCTATAAACAGGGCGGTTATCGTAAATGTTGCTCAGTTCATTTTCTGAATACTCACCTTAGAAATTCAAGAGACGTGCAGCTTTCTGCAATAGCGATGACTCCTTGATCAGTAACTTGCACACACCTATTCATGTATCCAAAAGCACTAGTTATTTCAGACTTCGGTAGATAATTTTAGTTCTGATCCAAATGACAAAAGGAAACCACTGGAATTCTACTTACCATGTCAAATTGAGAGAAGTCAAGTTTTTGCACTTGGCTATACAAGAAAGGCCATCATCAGACAGATTCTGAAAAAGCAAAGTGGAGTCATGTTTATTGTAGAGTAAATTTATTCACTAAAATGTAATTATTTGAGTGGATGCTTTAATTACAGTCATACCTGAGCACCACAGAGATCTAAAAATTGTAGGTGAGTCAGAAGTGATATCTCCTTGTAAGCAACATCTGTAAAGCTGTATGAAAGTAAATACAGATAAAATCAATTTGTTCAAATTCTAACTATGAGAAAGATTTGATTTATTTTACCTGGAAAGGGCATAAAGATTTAAGCTCTGAAGCGAAGAGCACTTGAACAATATCATTTGCAAACCCCTATCTGTTAGCTTAACGCATCTAAAAAACATGAATTAAATGTGTCATGTCAGGAAAAGGAGATCATATTTGACTTAAAAATGAAGCGACAAACCACTCTTCTGATCTATTCATCGTTGATACATTATCACAACCATTGATCGATCAGGAAAGACATAAATATGTAATCATTAGATATGATATGAGAACTTGTCAATATCTTGGAAAGTGCTATTAAAGGTGCCGCAAATAGCACATCCATTTTCACGGCCTGAAGGCAAAAAACTCCAGAAAAAAACGGTAGATAGAGATGTACTGACTAAATTATCAGAATTCAACTCATATCACAACCCACTTATAATCTGTTTTCTTAATTACAGTGGCAAAAAAGTTCACAATACCTTGTTAGGTTCAACAGCAGCAGTCCTGGATAGTTTTCCGCAATCAATTTCAAGCTTTCATCCCTGACATTCTGTAGTTTCGCACAAACCACCCTATGTAAGACAATCATTTTAGACAGGACAGATAGAATATATCAGCCCAGACAAAAAAGTATGTTCGACCTACCTTACAACCACTCAGATTCAAATCAATCACAAGTTTGCAGTAATTCACTAAGTTCGTAATGCCAAGATCTGAAACCCTGAAATGGAAATTGCATTTAAGTCCATAAAATTTGCATTTGGACTTTTATCTTGAATTACACCAAGAAAGTAAAAAAAAAATTAGCTCATATTTTCAAGTCCATAGCGAAGGCATGAAGTACCTGACATTCCAGTATATCGAGAAAACCTTTAATTTAGGGCAATTGTATGTTATAAATTCAATTCCCACATCTGATATCTTTTGGCACCCATTCAAATTAAGAACCTCCACATGTTTAACAGAATGTCCACACTGCATAGATATAGACACACATAAATGTTAATAATGAATAAGAACCATAGCCACCTCACACAATCCTTACATATTTTACTAGTACCATATTGTGCAACTCATAGTCCCTTGCATAGTGTCTTCGTAAACTAACTATTTCTGCATTTAAAAATTCTTCAAATTGACTGGTTATGTTTTCATTAGACACTATTCTTCCATAGCTCTCATGTATTTGGATTCCAGAGTAAACTAATACTTCCAGGGCCCACACACAACAATTGAGCCAAAGTGACAACAAATTCAGCATGACATCGAAGCACTCATTAAGGTAATATACTACCTTGGTTTTAATGATTTCAAGATGCTTGTCTTCAATATCGCGTGCAAACTCAAGGTTTATATGTTTCACATTCTGGTATCTTGGCTGCAAAACAGTTACACATGGGGCTTTCTCAGATAACATTCTAGAGTGTATGGTTATTTCTTCAATATAATTTAAAGATAAACAATACATGTCTTAAATATGAATCTTGAGTAAGCTCAGTTCAAGTAGTTAAGAAGGTGATCTCCAGGTAACACACACACACACACACACACACACACACACACTGAGAGAATAAAATATTTACCAGTGAGAGAGCTGCCACAAGGCGATTCCCAGCATTATTCATCTCATGAAAATCAAGAACCTAATGAAAAATCCAGAAAAAATGAAAAATAGTTTTAAAAAACTCACACCCATTAACCCATATATTACATCCTTTAAGCTGAAACTGAACCATGAATAAATAAGTTATATTCCCGTAATTGTATCTTAGGTCATCCGTCATTATGCACAAAAACACAATTACCATACAAAAGCAGAAATGAATGAAATACCCTCACCGCCAATTGTCGCAAACAACAATTTTACAATATCGAAGCTGACAACATCCGATTTTCAATACTATAACACAGAGCGAAGATAAATTTTCACAAACACATTAAGATTCTACAATCACAAAGATGCAGAAATTACCATCCACAGTGAAGGGTAAGAAATCAAATTCCGATAAATGCAAGGGCTGACAAGCAAAAGAGAAACCAGGTCTCTGTGAGCAAGTCTTGTGCTCACAATCTTCATCACCTTCGGCACTGTTTCTCGATTCCATGCTTCGTCTTTTGCAGCTGTTTCCCCTTCCATTTCCCCTTCTCTTTTCAGTTGTTTGATTTGCAAGCTTTAAACCTCATCGCTAACTATAGTTATTTGCAGTTTGACCCCTGATTTTACAGTGTATTGCTTTACTACCCCAACTTATGATTGTGTGTGTCATTTTTCTTTTAAATATGTGTTTCCATGAATTAAAGTATTTCTCAAGCAATCTACAATGTTTTAGTACCTTAGAACACATTATAATTAACATAAGTTAGGTTTTTCTAAGTGAAAAATGTAATTATAAGTTTTATTTATTGAGGTTCAGGTTGGAAATTTAACTAAATGCTCGATGATTTTAGTGCATGATATATATAAATTGAATTTCATATTTATAAATAATAGCAAACTAATGACATTTATAAATGAAATACTTATATCGATCTTGCCGTCAATCTCGCTTCTGTCTTTGCACTTGAGGGTCAATGTTTGTTCAATCCGAGAAAACATTTATTCATGTCGTTATTTTTTGAGAGACCTACGCCCTATAAAAACAGTCTATTTTATTTTGATTTCTTCAATTAATATTTACAAATTATAGAATTATACGATACAATCATAATGTTTAAATTCAAAATAATTTCATAATTACAACCCAAAAAAATAAAAATCTTCTTTCTATGCATTATCACAAAAAAAGAATGAATATTTATTAGGCTATAATATTCTCAATATAAATTTTCTAAATTTCAAGAAACTTGATTGCTCTAAGGCCTACCAACAGACTTATCTGAGGAGCATTAGACAACAATACTAATGAACAATTGATGGAATGCCAAACAAGACTTAATATTACAAAACAAAACTGCCCCTTTTTCAGTTCAAGCATTGTCAGAAGCATTTGGTTTTGAGTTGAGAAGTGGCTGCAAAGCCTTCACAACTATGGTCATGTTTGGTCGAAAATCGGCTTCGTATTGCACGCATAACGCTGCAACTGCTGCCATCTGTCAAAACATAAGGACAGGATCAAACCGAACCTTAGTTCTCGCACGATATGTAAGAAAGAAAAACGAGATATTAAGTGTATTTCATTCTACGAGTGCACGTTGAAATCAGTATACCTTGGCGATGGCTTTTGGTGGATAATCGTTTTCTAACTTGGCATCCACACATTGCTTCACCTTATCTTCACTCAATCTTGGAGTTGCCTAATTAAAATCAAAATCAAAATTGCAAAGAATAAGACATTGATAATGTGATCATTGTTAGTACAAATTAAAGAAACTATTTTATTAGGGAAAAAAAACAAAGGCGATGTTTGTTTTTCTTTCCAAATCGACTTTTCCAACATTTCACAATGTTAAGCATTAAAATCATGTTTGTTTTATGTTATTTCATTTATCTATTTTCAAGTCAATCAGTACTTAAATAAGATATTTTAAGGTCTCATCTCTATCAAATCAATTAAATATAATATCATAAATCTATATCATCATTTATTAGACTCACTTACATACTATTCAAATAAAATATAATTTCCAACGGAAATATTCAAAATGTGGGTCCTACCTAATTTTCTTTTTACATAAAAAATCATAAACGATGTCGAAAATATTGAAAACACTTACCCAAGTAACCAAACTCTGTTGCCCTTTAGGCATAGTGTGGTCCACTGGCTTCCTCCCTGTTAGAAGTTCTAAAAGCACGACTCCAAAACTATAAACGTCGCTTTTCTGAGTAATCTGGCCCGTCATTGCATACCTAAAGACGAACAAGCTCATTACAACCACAACCCTAACCTCAAACTTGACAAAAAAGACACCATAGCTTACTCGGGAGCATGGTAGCCGAACGTTCCAAGAACCCTAGTCGAGTGCAGTCGAGCAGCAGTGTCGGACGACTGGTTCGTCAAGCTGAAATCGGCGATTTTAGCAAGAAAATCATCAAAAAGCAGAACATTGCTAGATCTAACATCACGATGCACGATCGAGGGCTGGCATTTTTCGTGCAGATATTCGAGTCCTTTTGCGGCCCCATAAGCAATCTTCACTCTCTGATTCCAGGTCAAAACAGGGCCTGGCTCTGCCCCTTGAACCCCTTTTCTACCTATAACAAAATCCCACGTAGACTAATTAAAATACTTTCAAGAATTCATGTGTTCTAACATGGCTACTATATATCCTTGTACCATGTAACACATCATGCAATGAACCCATTGTGGCATATTCATAAGCCAAGATTCTGTTGTTTGATTCCACACAATAGCCAAGAAGCCCCACAAAATACTCGTTCTTAAGCCTTGAAACCGTGGCTAGCTGCATTATAACACATCATACACATTCTTTAGGCTAAAAAACAATGCACTCTTATATTATAGCTAGGGTTAGTTACGTAAAAAAATGTAAATTTAGGTCAATTTTTGTTTACAACATGAATTATGGTCTGCTTCATACAAATAGATGCAAATGGTTAATGAGAGCGGGAATTTCCAAAAACATTTCGTTTCTGAGGAGTTTTCAAATAGTGTTTGATCGATTACGTATTAATCAATATTCAATTGATTGGTCTGAGGTTATTGACATTTTTTTTTGTTTGATTCACGTCGTGTCTTTTTATCGAAGCCACTTTTTTTCTTTGTCCAAGTTGCTTTTGTTTTTTGTTGAACTTTAATTCCACTATCGTCCACATTTAAGTCATATCAATTCGATACATAATCGGACATTTGAAACTCCAATTGTTTGACGCAGAATCTGAAATATGTCCACATCCTAAAGGAGCCCGGAATATGTCGTTGATGACTAGGATGATGGCACACATTTTTGGAGCCCAAAATGTCTGATAAATTATCAAATTGATATGATTTTATAGTTGACGATTTGGTGATGTTAACGTCCGAAATTCATGTTGTAAATGAAAATCGACCTAAAATTGATGTTTTTAAGTAACTAACCCTATATAATACACGACTACAAATCGAACCACTTACCTGGGTCGTAAAATCTGTATCGGGCTCGGATGATGAGCTTGTATCGAGCTTCTTAATGGCAGCTGGCTGGCCATCGCTCAACGTTGCATAATAAACCCGACCATACGAGCCCTCTCCAATCAGAGCTTTTGTCCCGAAATTATCAGTCATTCTATTCAGCTCATCCAACGATAATGCTGGAATCTCGATTGGTAGAACTTTCTGAGGCGCGCCGCCTCTTGCACCCCTCGGCTCGCCTCTATCACCTAAAATTCCGAAAACCAACACTCAATTCAAACTCGAGCTAATTTTTGCCTGCTTTATTTCATAAATCTATTACTACAATAATTAAAAATATGAAATTTTTTCTGTTTTATCCATTTTTCGTAATGCCTATATTAACCATCCCTAATAATTTAATTTAGTTGAACATTATTAGTGTTTCCAAATTCAATTAGGACTCTTAATAATCTAACAATCCAAAAAAATTAATTGGCTTGTATGTACAACATACGTGATCTAAAACTAATTCTTATATAAGTTTGTTGAGACCTGAAACAGAAGAAGCGACGTAGTATTTACCTCCACCGGGGTAGCCATTTCCGGCCTTAGGCGGCGCAGAACATTGGTTCGATGGAGGACCATTATTTATTTCTTCTTCTCCTCCTCCGCAGCACAACATTCTTCTATTTTCAAGACAAAACAATCTTGGAATTACGTTGTTTTTTTAAGCAATCAACGGCCACGGTTTGCTGATCTTCTTTACACAACAATTTATTCCTATAACAATAAACATGAATTCAACATCTTGCAATGAAGATCAAACAAAAAGCTGGATCTTACCAAAAAAAAAAAAAAAAAGAAATCTATGTACAAATTGATCATAATAAACCCAAAATCCCATAAATGAAACATGAAAATGGTGAAGAAATGGAAATCCAGAAAAATGAACCTGCAAGGAGACAGAAAGATGGCAAGAAAACGATAAGCAATACTTTCTGTCTGATTTTCTTGGTTGATTGGGACACACTCAAAAAGGATGTTTTTTTTTTTTTTGTTTGCGAGAAAGTCGGGTGCAAGTCTTTTTAACCGCTAAAACTAACTCTCTACGTGCCTGCCTTCTTGCAAATGAATCAATTTTCATAGTTTATTAATATTCATTATTTTTGTTAATTTATGCTTCTTTAATGATTTTAAGAGAGTGTTTTAATATTCAAAATTGATTGTTTTTATTGATTTTTAGGGTAATTTCAATTTTTGGTTCTATATAAGATATTTTTCATTTTTTGACAATTAAATAATCGTTTTTCTATTTTGGTTCCCCATATTTTAATTTTTTTTCAACTTCAATTCATTTAAAATTGATGATGTGGCACTGAAATTTTCATTGCCACGTCAAAATTTCCGAAGGCCACATCAATGATTATGAAAATTCCGATCAAAATTGGATTGAAATTGAAAAAAAAATTATAACATAAAGGACAAAAATTAGAAAATAAAGATTTGTCAAGAAATGAAAAATGTCAACATACAAGAGCAAAATTGAAAATAACCCTTATTTTTAGCTTATTGTTTTATATATATGAATTTTTTAAAATTCTTTAATTTAATCATTTTCAAAGAATGCATTAATAATTTTAAATTTTTTTTTGAACAAACTATTTTTAAAAGCTCAACAAATCTCATATCTGGAGGGACGGTCGATAGGCCAGTCGATGTTCCCCGCTTCAATAAAATTCGAGAATTCCAACAAGTCCACTTCAAGAAGAGTTCTCTCCCCAACACAATTCGAGGATTCCAATAAGTCCACTTCAAAAAGAGCTCTTCAAATTTAACATATTTGAAAAAATAAAACAAGTCGAAAGAAGAGTTCTTCAAGTCTAACCATATCCGAAAAATAAAACAAATTGAAAAAAAAATCAAAAACCGGGAGTTCTCCAAGTCCAATATATCCGAAAAAATAAAACAAGTTGAAAAAAAAAAAAAAAAAGGAATCGTCGCCTGAGAGATTCGAACTCTCGCGGGGAAACCCCATGTACTTAGCAGGCACACGCCTTAACCACTCGGCCAAAGCGACTTTGGTAATAAATGGTAACACTTTATTATATTTTTATAAAAAAAGCTCCTTGTTTCAAATTGGTATTTAATGTAATTTATTGACATGTATTTCTTTAGATGGTCATAATTCTTAAAGTTAGAAGCTAAGACAATTAGCTTTAAGAAATCAATGCCAGAAAGTGCCGATTACCATGTGGCATGCTCCTTTAATTTTTCAAATTTTGTTACTTTACCATTAAAATATCATTCTATCTAAATATATTTACTTATTTCTTTTACTTAACTAGATAAAACATTACAGAAAAAAGAGAAAAAGGCAAAAGGGAGTCCTGCAGCTTGATTTATGAACAGCCACGTTGGTTCTTTCATATTGAATTCATTTTTTTAATATTTTTTTATATCCAGAATGGCGATATTAGCAAGAAAAGAAATGGCGACATTTTTCTACATATGAAAATAATTTCTCCTGAATTCTGCATTTTTGGACTTTCCATTAAATTTTAGCTTATATGACAAATTTTTCATCACTTTGAAATCTGCTCCAATTCTTACACAAGTAAAAGTTTGATTTATTTTCTGGCTGATATTTTAAAATGGGACCCCTCAATAAATGTGACATTTTTATATGTAATTAATGAAGAACAACACATCACACACCTAATTATAAATTCCCCCATCTTTTAATTATTATTATTAAATTTTTAAAAAGGATTTAATTATTGACAGCCCATTTCGTTATAATTGATATTAATAGCCGTTCTTCTGCATCCAATGCTTTTTTTCTTCTGGCCTTTTCTAAAAATAGTGTCGGCAAATATATTTTTTATTTTTTAAATATATTTATGTTTAGGTTATTATTTCATACTATCACATCACATCAGATCAAAATACTTCTCAACTCTTGACACGTCACACATGTTTGTGTTGTGAGCAAGTAACAAGATAATTTTGGACTGAAATAAACATACGTTTGAAAAAGTATAATCTTTGCAAATCTTTTTTTTTTTTTTTAATATTTTCTAATAAATTATATCTATGATTTTAATGTTATATATGTGAGATGCATGTGATATATATTGAGTTGAAATATTTTTTGAAATAGAAGATATTTTAATATCGAATCATTATAAATTCTAAACGTGAATTGACTGGATTGTATAATATGCATCATTTGAGTTTCCCTTAATTAATCAAATTATTTCTTTTTTTGTGCGTAAGATGTTATACATTAGTATTGTAATTTGTTTTTCTATATAAATATATAGTAATTATTCTATATTTATTGGTAAAAAAAGTAACTACAATACCATTAGAAATCCCTTGATTTATTGATCAACCACAATCCAAAATAAAATATCGATTATAGTATATAATTTTAATTATTCTTTTGAAGAATTTATATAATTTCTTATTTTTAAATTAAGAATTATATATATATATATATATATATATATATATATATAAAACCCATAAAATTGCAATTGAACCTAGTCATGGTAACGGTTAATATATATATATATATATATATATATATATATATATATATTGTAACGACATTTACATTAATTAATTACATATAAAATAGAACACAAACATAGAATAAACCTCTTTTTTAAATAAAAAAATACATACAATAAACCTATATCGTATATGATAAGAGACCTAATTTGATCATCCACTTATCATGAACACATTGCTATAACTCTGCATGTGATGGGGCCACTCTTTTCCCACACATTTCAAATTCTTTTTCTCTTTCGATAAAGCTTCTCACCCAAATTCAGAGTTACAAAAGACCTGGCATTCTTGAATTCATACACCTCTCTCTCTCTCTCTCTTCAAAAGAGTCCTAACAATTACAAACTTCAACTTTCAACAAGACCGGGTTTCTCAACACTTGAATTATATATTTCTGGGATTTAATTTGCAGAGAAAACTGCAAAGCAGCCATGGCAGATATAACCAAGTATTTACCCATCAATGGTGGCACTTTGATCTCACACTTGAAACCCCACTTCTCAATCTTTCGAACCAAAAGAACTGTCGCTATTGCATATGCTTTTGTCTTCATCTTCATTGCCTTCTCCACTTTTCTTGCTTTTAGCCCTTCTTCAACCTCTTCTTCTCCATGGCTGTTCACAGACACATTCACTGCTAACAACACAACTTCCTCTCTCTCCTCATCCTCCACTCTCTCTCATGATCCTTACAGATCCCACTTCTCTTCTATTTTCTTTTACTTTTTCCCAAACTCTTCTTCTTCTGCTCTGAAAAACCAGAGTGGAGAGATTATGACTCATAAAGATGGAATCTTGAAGCAAAATCAGAGCACAATTGCAATCACAAACTCTTCAAATAAGACTGTAGGTTCATCTGAAAAGGGAATTGCTGTGAAGAATGTAACTTCTTTTGTGAATATAACTGCAAAATTGAATCAAGGGTTTGATGATGTGATGAAATCTCTATTGAATTGTGATTTGTATGATGGGAATTGGGTGAGAGATGATTCATATCCCTTGTACAACCCTGGTTCTTGCTCTCTCATAGATGAACAGTTCAATTGTTTCCTCAATGGCAGGCCTGATAATGGCTTCTATAAACTTAAATGGAAGCCCAAAAGTTGCACTCTTCCAAGGTAATCTTGCACAACACAAACATGTCTCTTTTTACTGCAATTCTTGTCTGTAAAGTCACTCTGAGTTTATGTTTGATTTAGTTGCAAATTTGCAATAACTCTTGTTTATGTTTTTCGTCCCATCACTCTATTGTCTTCGATTTTGGTTCTATAAGTATCACGATTTTTAATTTAGTCCCACAATTTAAGAGTCTATCCAATTTTAGTCCAATTTTGGTCAGAAAATGGTTTTCCGATGACCTAGAGGCTAGTACGTGTCAGCCAATAAGAATTCGACATGTGTCGTCATGTCATTTTTAGGTCATCTGAAAGCCCAAATTTGTAGAAATTGTATTCAAATATGACAGATTCTTGAATTTTAGGACTACATTGAAAATTGTGACTACTATGTGACAAAATTTTTTTTTAACCCCCTTTTGCATTGATTAATTTTCATTTCTTGATTTTGAGATATGATGAGTAATGATCTTGAAAATCCAGGCTAAATGGAAGCCATATGTTGGAATTATTGAGAGGAAAAAGACTGGTTTTTGTGGGTGATTCTCTCAATAGGAACATGTGGGAGTCTCTTATTTGCATTCTCAAAAGCTCTGTTAAAGATCAGAAGAAAGTGTATGAAGCATCTGGGAGACAGCATTTTCGAGCAGAAGCTTCGTATTCATTCGTATTTGAAGTAAGCTAGTCCTGTTTTTCAACCCAATCTAGACCCTTTATTCATTGTTACCATGTTCTAAATTCATCATTTTAGGACTATAATTCCACAGTGGAGTTCTTTGTAAGTCCTTTCTTGGTTCAAGAATGGGAAGTTTCAGACAAGAATGGAACTAAGAAGGAGACACTTAGGCTTGATCTGATCAGCAAGTTTGCTGATAACTATAAAGATGCAGACATAATTGTCTTCAACACTGGGCATTGGTGGACTCATGAGAAGACTTCAAAAGGGTGTGTATATTTCATTGAGTTTGAGGATTTTGTGATGAATATGTTGTCTGATTTGATTACTAATGAATTATATGATGTGTTTTGCAGAGAGGGGTATTATCAAGAAGGCAGCCATGTCTACGATGTGTTGAACGTTGATGAGGCATTTCGTAAAGCTTTAACGACGTGGGGGAAGTGGATCGATGCTAAGGTTGATCCGAGGAAGTCTCTCGTGTTCTTCAGAGGCTATTCAGCTTCTCATTTCAGGTAAATACATTTATGGCAAAAAAAAAAAAAAAAAACGGGGGCAAGTGAATAATTCATTTTGGTGAAATGGTAGTTGTGAATGCTAAATATCAAATGTTCTAAAAATGGCAATTTTCATTACAGTTGAATGTTGGTTTCAAGAGATGTTCTATTTAGTGATTATTGCATTTTTGCTACCCAAATTTCTTGTGTTTTAGACTCTTCTTCAATTACACTTTATCATCTAAAGTACACTAATTTTGGATTCGTCGATAGAAAAGTTGGCCCTTTTTGTCCTCACACCACACCGGTAGTGTTTTCTCCCGTGTAAAATTAGTCAAAAAGACCAAAATACCCTCAGAAATACCTCTTGCTGGCAGAATTTGCCCACCACACGGTGAAGTCAATATAAGAAGTTCAGAAATTAAACGCGTATAGTTCAAATGGTAAAGTGTAATTTCCTCGACATATTATATCAATAACCTTCTAAACTTTCGGGTGCAGTGGCGGGCAGTGGAATTCGGGCGGGCAATGTGACAACGAGACAGAACCAATAACCAACGACGCTTATCTCACACAATATCCGTCCAAAATGGCTGTTCTTGAGCAAGTTTTGAATGGAATGAGAACCCCTGTGAGTTACATGAACGTGACGAAGATGACAGATTATCGAAAGGATGGGCACCCATCAATATATAGGAAACAACATTTTTCAGACGAAGAGAGGCTTTCGCCTTTGAGCTTTCAGGACTGCAGCCATTGGTGCCTCCCGGGGGTACCTGATGCTTGGAACGAAATCCTCTACGCTCAACTTATGGTGAGGATGAATGTGATTCGTCGAAGATCATCACAGAAGAGAACATAGGTAGATAAGTTAGTGAGTTTCTTGAATTTGTCTCTGATCAAAACAGGATCATTGAGGCCTTAGAGCATTATATGTTTTCGGTTTTTATATATATTGGTGTATATATCATATAGATCATAGATCATGAGAGAGAGAGAGAGAGAGAGAGAGAGAGAGAGAGAATTGTGTCAGTTGCTGCAGGAGATTCATGTAGTAACATAGCGATGAAAAGTGTGAATTGTTAGTGTTTTTGTTTTGTGCAGATAATAGATTAAAAGGTAAATCATTAACTTTACTTAATTTGTAATTTTAACCAAATTTTGAATATTAGCAAATATAATAGTGAATTTTTATATTTTTGTAATTTTAACCTGCAAACAATTTTTGAATATGGTTACGCTGACATTGAAGTGTAAAGTTGTTATTGGGAAACTATTGAAAAAAGACGAGATCGTCAAAATGAAATAATCCGTCCTTGAACGCGGACAATTATATCCTAAAACTGTCCATAAAAACAGAGGTAGACAACTAGTCCATAGAAGTAGAGTAGACAACTAATGTTGAGAGGCTCATTGACTTTGAAGGGCTAAATTATTATAAAATGAGTATTTTAACACTAAATATCAAAGAAAGTTCAATACAATACATATAGGTACATATAATTTCCGAAATTTTTTGGGGGCAGTATAAGGAGGCTCCACCCTCAACTATCTGTTGATTAAAATTACAAAAAATTTAAAATATTATATTATATTAGTTAATATTCAAAAATAATTATTAAAATTGTAAATTAAGTAATGTATTTTCCCGACAATATTTAACCCTAAATTAATTCATGAAATATGTATGTTGACATTTTTGTGAGAGATGTGGTTCTCTTCCCATAGTGTTGGAACAGTCAACACACATTCTTGACATGAGAAACATTATGTCTATAATAATCACACTTTTTTTTTTTTAAAGTAATAATTATTCTGCTACCTTGAATTTGAAGCAACAATTGTCCCTTCACATGTCGTTGCCTTTCCTCCACGTTTGGTCAATCTACATTAATAACGTGTACAACGTCACACACGATTACCTCTAAATGAATCTACCGAGATTGGGCCTGGGCCTAATATTCGACTATATTGGGCCGCATCAATGCTAGACGCGTTGGCCCAATACTTGAGGCTGCTTCATATCCTTCAAGACTGGACTGTTAATAATTGCAACATTTCAATCGTTTTTAAAATAAATAATAATAGATGATGACATCACTTTTTTTTAATAACGTAGGTTAATAATAAAATAATGAACAAAAAAAAATATTGTTGGCAAATTAATATCATCACAACAACGCATGCATTAATCATAAATTAGACACATTTTAAAAACAGTATAATAATAATAATGATCAATAATCTCTATTAACAACATTAATTTATAACTACAAAAACCTAATTTTAGAAAAACTAAATAAAATAAAAATCCTTTAATTGTATATCTGATCTAATCTACTCATCATGAGCATCTCCGGTTGAAAGTGAAAACTCGTTAGGGTTGTTAGCCGCCGCCCCAACGGCGGCGGCGGCGGCGGCGGTGGTGGTGGCGGCCACCCTTTCACAAGAAGGGCACATAGTAAGTGTAGTTGCAGGAAGCTGCATATAAAATGGTTTAGAGGCTTTGAGAGCTCTTAATTCTTGAAGCTCTTTTTGCAACCTTTTGTTCTCTTCTGTTAGTGTCTCACAACACCTCTTCAAGTACTCACAATCTACTTCTGTCTGCTTCAATTTTGTCCTATCAACATATCATAAACAAATCCCATTTACTCATGAACTTTTATATAATGAAATTCGAGATGAAATTTTAATTAGTTAGGATTAAAATCATTTTTTGTTTCATAAAATATGGTGTTTCTTCAATTTAGGTCTCATAAATACAACGATTTTCAATTTAGTACACAATTTATAAATATGTCCGTTTGAGTCCAATTTTTGTTGGAAATTTTGAATTTCGACGGAAAATGGCTTAGTGACCTTGAAATTACGTGGGGACACGTGTTAATTAATAAGAATTCACCAAGTATAGCCACATAATTTTTAGATTACTGGAAAACCCCAATTCAGAGAAATTGAACTAAAATCTGACAGATTCTTGGACTAAATTAAAAATCGTGACAATTATGAGATCAAAATCAGAAGATACGAAAAATGGTTTTAACTTGACTAGTTAAGTATATACCTAGCCCTTCTGTTTTGGAACCATACTTCTACTTGACGAGGGCTGAGATTCAACTGTTTTGCCAGATTAAGCTTTTCTTTCTGCAAATTAATCAAGAACAAGACATATATTTGAATAATCACCAGACGAGACGTGTAATAGAGGATCTGAATCGATGTTTATGGTACGTACAGGGTTGAGAGTGTTGTGTTCTTTGAAGGTGTCTTCAAGAAAAGCAGATTGTTGTTTGCTAAGCCTTAGTTTTTTTCTTGCAAAGACATTTTCATCCTCATCACTTCCTCTTGAAGAAGCTCCTCTATCTGCTTCACCTTCATGACTATTATAGTAATTTCTCTTATTATTTCTTGCACTGTTAATCAATGCTGATGAAAAGTCCATTTGAAATGATGAAATTGCACTGTTTGGAGAAGAATGCTGTGATATTGCCCCTTCTTCAGATTCTTGATCCACTCTCTTTCCCTGTTCAGAAATCACTGCCAAGAGAGAGGAGAGAAAGAGAGGTGATTAATCCTAAACTTCAAGAAATATGATCAGCACTACTTAAACATCATAATCGAACTTTGGGTTTAAAATAAATTTTCATCTCATAACTGTAATGTCTTCTGATTTTAGTATTGCACTTTAAAAATCTACCTGATTTAAGTTAAATTTCTCCAAATTGGAGCTTTACAATGACCTAAAAATGACGTGGCGGCACATGTATATCAAGTTCTTATTAATTGACACGTCTCGTCATCGGAAAGCTTCAATCTGGGAGTCATGTGCATCGCATGAGATTTTCCGACACAATTAGAATTTTTCGTCAAAATTGAACTGAAATCAAACAGATTCTTAAATTGTGGGACTAAATTGAAAATCATGATACTTATGAGATCAAAACCAAAAGATACAAAATTATGGGACAAAAAATGATTATAACCCATTAAACTTATCTTTCAAATATCGTTAATGATATGTATACTGCATAAAATATGTGTAAAATGGATTATCATAGATGTTACATCAAATGAAATTAATGGTAACTAATTAAAAAATAAACTCACAGTTTTGAGTAAGCCAAGGGAAAGAAAGCTTGTGAGAGGGAGGACGAGTTGAATGAACCGGTGAGAAAGGCAGCAGATCAAGCTGAACCGGTGGTGGATCTGATGAAGAAGAAGTTCTTCTTTGATCTTCATATATTTTACTAATTCCACCCCTATTTTCACTATCGCCACACACTTTTCCAACAGCCATGCAGAACCCTAAATCTGTCCCCAGAATTTTCTGTGATTTTTCAAGAAACGAAAAGGGTTTTGGTGTGGTATCGCCAAGGCTCAAAGCCAACTCCATGAGAGAGAGAGAGAGAGAGAGAGAGAGAGGGATGTTTAGATTGAAGTGAGCTGAGAAATATTTAAAATGGAAGCTAAAATCAATCAAAATTTTGAATTCTATAACAAGTGAAAGAGAAATATTTAATACGATTTAGTTTGTGCAAGAATTAAAGAGAAACATAGGGTTGACAAGACACACGTGAATCAGATTAATATACTCATACTTCAATATTCCTATGGCTGTGTATTCCATGGGGGGGGGGGGGTTGATTGAACTCAATGATATTGTCCCAATCAATGTACCTAGTATGTTGCTTTATATATTTTATATTAGCTTCCTAATTAATAAAAAAATTATATATATAGTGATGTTTTATAGAAATTAAATGTCTAGAAAGAAATTTGATCACAAATCAAAATAAATATGTAAGAAAGAATTACAGGAAATTATAGAATACATTTTGAGACGTTGCATTTATATTTTATACTGAATATTGTTTTATCAATATTGATATTATTAACATGAATTATGAAATAAAATACAATATATTTTTCATGATCTACGTGCATTAGAACATAAGCATTAATAAAAGAGCTAATTCCAACTTGATCAGTCTACTTATATTTCTAAATTTTCATATCTTGCATTATTTATTATTAGTTAGTTATTAACTAAATAGTTAAGTGTCAAATAATTTGCCACTAAAAACTCTTTTTTCAATAGGATTAATTGGCTGCATAATTGCAGGCTACATGTATATGATGCAAATAATAGATGATGTATATTGGGGCGGGGACAAACTTATAATGAGACATGCATGTTAAATAAAAGTACCAATTATTAAATCAAAAACACAATTATTCTTGCAAAATATTGTCTACATATAATTGCCAAATGTCTAATTAAAATTGGCCTAATTATTATAGCGTTAAAATAAATGGTTACCATAACTAACCCTAACCCTCAGTACTATTTCATAAAAAGTTTTTGAACCTATATTTATTTATGATTTATTTATCACAAAAATTCATATGAAACAGTCTCGTAATTATAATTTTATAAAATAAAGCTTATATTAATTCACAAATCAAACCAATTTTCTAAAACTCAATATCTGCTCCAAAAAAAAAGGATAATAATAATAAAATTGAATAGAATATTAATATTGGTGGATGGTCCCTCACGCGTGAGGGGCTTTTATGAAGAAGGTCCTTATTTGTAATATAGAGAAGGTGAGGGGGGTCAGATATGTCATGCTTTTGGGATCATTGCAATTATTGAACTCACGCAGGCTTTAATCATAATTTCCCATTCTATAATTGATTTCAACTACATATACTCTCTCTCTCTCATTGATTTCAACTACATATATAGTCTCTCTCTCTCTCTCTCTCTCTCTCTCTCTCTCTCTCAATTATATTTTGCTACACAGATTTTTAATTGTTTTTTTTTTTTTGGTATATGGGATTTCAGTTGCAAATAAATATTTATTTGGTAGAAAATACTTGAGAAAATGAGTATTCATTGAAATATATATAAGTTTTGTAACCATATCCACTAAGTTTTTAACAATATAATACTTTGAGAAAGTTATATTTATGTTGTATATTTTAGTTACAATGTTATCATCAAAGTTGTTGTTGAAAGTTAGCGTCCAAATATTATTTAGAGTGATTAGAAAATTTTAGAATAATTATATGTTAAGACAATGTGACATGAACTAGGCCTATATGTTATTAAGTGAGCCTAAAAATAAAATATAAAAAGAGCATGATCAAAGCCTAATGAAACTATAATAAATCTCAAATTTTCAAGTTTGAGTAGCTTAAAAAAAAATCTCCCAAAAGTTTATCATGTCACATTTCAATTTTGCATTTTAACACATTTATGCAATGATGATTGCAAAGTGATTGAAAGTTCTTTTAGACCAAAGTCTTGTCTTTTTCCCTCATTGCTGCTTCTTTGCATTCTCTCACTAAATTAAATTTATATCGTATATGAATTTGTGTAAAAAATAAAGTATTAATTTCATATAAAACATTTTTCATTTCTTGATAATCAAGTATTTGTTTTTCAATTTTGGTTCTCTATATTTTTTATTTTTTCAATATTTGTCCAATTTTGATTATAATTTCAAAATTGCTAACGTAGGCCACCGAATATTCTGACTATGGCAACCAAATTTCAGCAGTCATATCAATGATTTTGAAATTTTCGATTAAAATTGAACTGAAAATGGAAAAAATTAAAACATAGAGAACTAAAATTGAAAAACGAATATTTGATTGTAAAAAATGAATAATGACTTACATACAATATCAAAATTGAAATTACCCCTAAAATAAATAAATAAACTCAATAGAGTGGCACTTCCTTATTTTCTAATATTTTCCATCATGAAAAATTCCTTTATTTAATTTATTTAGAATGATGAGATGATTTATTTGGTTCTGAGAGTCTGAGACAAACAAGAAGTCACGGTTACTTTGGGAATTTCCTTAAATTTTCTGACTAAAACTTTGGATTTTAATTTATGTATCTTTAGCAAATCTTTTTTCGGGCCCATTTACAAAATAGCCTGGCCCTCCTATTTCTAAGTCTATAAATGCCTATAAACATTAGGGGCTGCTAAGATATTGAATGAACCCTGCACAATTAAATTATATCCTCCCATTTTTTACATAGATTATTTAATTCAGAATTAAAATTAACTGATATGTGTATTTGTGTAAAATATAGATCTAATATCCTCCCATTTTTTCCAATGTAGATCTAATTTTAGGTATAGCGATTTCGAATTGTTTGAAACTGATCCAATCATAAAATTAGTTAAATCGATGGTTTTAAAAATACTAACTAAAATAGCAAAATATCACAAAGGGTCTAAGTTATTTTTAATATGAGGCCTAAATGAAAACTTAATTTCTAAGGGATTATATGAATACTATCATTGTAATTTAGATCTAATAAGTATTACATTTCTTATTTTAGCAATTTATTTCATCATCAAATCATCATTGATAGCATCATATGTACATTTTAATTAATCTGTAGGGCTATTTTCTGTTCGCCAAGGTAGAGACACAGAAACCCAATGAATACTTCATCATGTTGTCGTGTTGGTTATATATATATATATATATATATATATATATATATATATATATATATATATATATATAGACTATAGTAAGTACCAAAAAAATTATAAATAATAATGCATTATTTTTATAAGTGTATATATCATTTCATATATATGCTTATATTAAATAATTTTATATGTTGAAAGTAGCAACACTATTGATTATTTAATTAATGATCATCGAGTCTTTTATGAGAACATTTTATAAACTTAAATTAGCGAGATTGGTAAAGTTCAAATTCATTCATGTACAAACTCTTATTATCAATAAGATTGATGCTCGTTTCATAAAATACAATCTGTAAAACATCTCAAAAAATTTGTGTTTGTTTTATACAATAATTCACCTACTCAAAACTATGGTCATATTTGGAAACAAGTGCCGACATACCTAAATGGAAACCAATTTAAATTGCAAGTTGTTTAAATTTCTAATTGGATGATATGATGATAAAACTCTAAGGAAAAAAGATGACACAAATTTTCTTTGCAATGATGAGATTCAATTTTATTGACCAAAGTGGCTTGGCATGTACTCCTTTGGCCCATGTGGTGTAGCCATCATCACAAATCTTCCTAAATTTAGGTTGGGATCCTAATTTTTCTAATTGTTTCAATTCTCAAGATTTAATTAATGGCTATTATTTTAATCATGATCAAGCCACTTTGTTAATTGCCATGAATGGTGTAATCTCCAATATTATCATAATGATCATGATGGACAAGAGAATGAAGACAAGTAATCCCAAAAATCCAAGAATGCTAACAAATTCCCCTTTTTTGAGTCAACTAATTATGATGATATCATGTGGTTGATTATGATACCATGTTAGAAAAGAGTTTAAAAGAATGTTAAATTCTCCCTCCAATCAACAAATATTGATGATTTTCTTTATGAATTTAGACCTCTTTTTTAGAAAGAAATTGTTAAAATAGATCCAATTTTTTAGGAAATTTGTTATGGGCCTCCAAATCCAATACAAGCCTTTTGCTATAATTTTGGCCCAATTAAAATATTGGCCCAATAAGGATGTTTCAATAGATTGGGTTACAGAGCAAAGAGGTATATGAAGTTTCCATAATCAAGAAAATGTCAAGGAGAAAAAGGCGTTCTATTTTCATTTATTGAATTATTTTTTTTCTCAATCTCAACTCAAAGTCCTCATTTTGACATTTTCCAATCTTTAAATTATTATCTATAAAATGAAAAAAATAATTCAAGATGTACTAAAGGCAGATAAACAAAACTTGCAAGGTTATTTCCAAGTGCAACTAATAAATCAAGTTTGCTTCATTACAGATTTGATATACCACATATGATTGAACAACCACATTGAATTACAAGAAAGAAAAGGCAACATTATAAACTAGTAAACAAAACTTGAAAGATCAAGTCCAAGTTTCAATGCTCAACACCACCTAAAACCAGAAATAATCAAATGCTAAGACATCTATGGTTCTTATGGTATACTAACTCTGATCTTACATCACAACAGCCACCCTGTCTCAGTTCAATCTCCTCCTCCTCGGCGCGCGCGAGTCTCCACTGTCGACGTCTGATATTCTAGAAGCCTCGTTTCTCCTTCTAGAAGATGAGGTAGACAGCGCTACGGTGGAATCAATCTCTATCGCATTATCCACCGTCTGACTCTCCGAATGTATAACCGCAGCAATGCTCGACACCGAGTCCCTGTCTTCCACTGGTGGAGGCAGTTCAAGATTCCGGTCCATAGGCGATCTGTGGAAGTAGGACTCGACGGCCGCTAGATTCTCCGGTGAGTTTATCGCCGACGTGAGGTTGGTCAACGAGGCGGCTCGATGAGAGCTCGACCGGCGAAGCAGCATCGACGAGAACCGGCGGCTATCCCTCGGCTCGTAGTTCGGCGGGCTGCCGTCCGTTAGGTCGATCACATCATCGGCCGGCAGCATAGGGGCCCGCTCCCGACGCATTCCTCGAGATGTCAGAATCCGGTTGAGCAATGCGTTGCTCCTCTCTGGCGAGTCATGGGTCCCATCGGAGTTTCTCGACTGTATTTGCGCCAACTCGCGATTCAAATCAAACGTGCTACCGAGACGGCGAATCATTTCCTCCATCGGAATAGTGAATGCGGTTCTTTGAATGGTTTGCCGCCAGCTCTCAATGCGTCGGGCTGTGGGCCTAGAAGGAATCTTGAGACTAGAATCGATATCTGGATCTTGGACGTTATTGGCGCGGCCATAGATCGGGGTGACGGTTTTTGTCGTGACCTCGCCCTTACAAACGGGACATTCCTTGGCGTCCGAATGATGATGTAACCATCGATAAAGACAAGGCCAGCAAAACAAGTGGCCACAACAAGTGACAACTGGATCTTTGGCCAAATCGAGGCATATATTGCAATCAAAGAAACTGCCTTCATCGCCATTGTTCTTCCCACCGTCTTTCTTCTTACCCAGAGCCTCGTCTTCCACATAACCAGCAGTGTTTTCACAGATTTTAGCATCCTCGTCGGGCCTTTCATCAGACGCAACACTACCCTCACCACCCTGTGGTGCATTCCCACCGATTAATTCTAGTGCAAGGTTTCGTGTTTCTGGGGGAATCGGAAGTTGCCTCCATATCGACCGCCACCTATGATTTCTATGCCTTACGACTTCTCTAACTCGATGAACTGGACCATCTAACCAGTCCTCCAAGTTCATAGCAACAGTAGGGTATGAACCTGATGCAGGCTCATTATCATCACTGGAATTATCAACAGGCCCCAAATTGAGATCAAGATTCATCGTATTATTGTTCTCTTCAGCCATTGCAAATCCCCCAAAATGAAAAGTCCCCTTACAGATAAAACCCAATCTTCGATGCCAACTTTTTTCACTTCCGTACAAAATCAAAAGGGTTTAAAACCCTAATTGCAATCACAACAACACAGAATTGCTACTGTTATATTCAATCAGAAACCTAATTACTTAACCCCAGTTCTTTATCTGGTCAATTAAACCAGACCCAAAATCAGCCCAGGAAAATCTTTATTCTTGAAACGATCAAACCCCAACATCAATTGCAAAAAATCAAAATAAAAAATTGCTTGTGGTCAACTGATGAGAAGAGGGAAACAAAAACCCTAGCTTTACGAGGCGAGTCAACCAAATCAAAGAACCGAAAACTTCATAACTGAAAAGGGGCAAACAAACAAGCTACTGAGATTGTAACCGAAGCAGAAAAATCATTCCATAAACGAAAAACTATACAAATGTCAATAATCAACATTCGATACCCACAATCAATAACAAATTAATTACGGTCCTCATTTCGAAAGCGACAAAGATTCAAAATTTAAGCTGAAAATAGAGAACATAAGCTATAGAGATAAAGATTGAGGAGTGACCTTAACAGATATCATCGACGAGCTGAGAAAGAGGGATTGAGGGTTTAGATGATGGAGATAATCGAGTGGCGTCAATGGATTCTGGGAATAGATTTTCCCAGAATTGTATACTCACTTTAATCAGCAAAGGCTGAGAGAATTGGGATCTGGGTTTGTATTTTTGGGGGTTTGGGAGGGATGGATAATTGTGTGAATTGGGTTCAACTCAGAACGAAGCTGAGAAGAGAGAGAGGGAAATATTCTCTGCAAGCAGTAATTCTGGTGCAGCTGGACACCAGTGCTGGTAGGACCTCCTTAGTGCCATGTCAGCAACTAAGATATGGGCCATTTTTCTATCACCAGATAGTTGGGCCCATATTTTTGGCCCAATAAAGCCCATTTCTAAGGGTCCACTTTGGGAACAAATTGGATCATTAACGTAGGCCCCTTCTTCTTAATCTTTCTGAAAAAGGAAAGGTGTGATTCTATTAATCATCAAATATTTAATTTCTCTGTTTTATTCTTAATATTTGTATCTTTTTTTCACAACTATCATATTATTGGGTGATTCTATACACACCTCATAACTTACTAAACACACCCAATTTCTATACAAATGAAAGATATAAAAACACAATATACCTCATTTCTATACAAATGAAAGATATAAAAACACAATATTTGGGGTGTGTTTAGTAAGTTATGAGGTGTGTATAGAATCACCCTATATTATTTGTATTTTCACCTCTTTTTATCACCCCAACTATCGTAAACTATCGTTATCATTATAGAATTGGCTTTATTATCATTATAGAATTCAAACACATTGTTGTCCTTTGTAAACTGAGAGATACTCAACAAATTCTTTGTTATGTGTGGAACAAATAATATGTGATTCAGCAGAAGTGAAGTATTACTGATATTAATTTTATATTTATGTAGATTTTGAAATTTTTTAAAGTCTGTTTCTGTGACTTAGTGATATCAATATACACTTGAATCAATTTTTATAAGGTAGTTGATAATGTAATAATAAAAGGATTAATTTATATCAATTAGGAATTGATGCTCAAAGTCGACTAATAATAATAAGTCAGAGACAAAAAAGGCTGAACAATATATTATTATAAAATATGAAGAAAATGATTTTCTGATGTGGTTGTATTTTGGTTTGTTGTGAATTATATATGACTTTGACGTTTTTTTATAAGTTTTCATGACTCATACAAGTAATACATGGATTTTGTTCTTCACTTTGTGATACTTGCAATAATGAGAATCTCAATTTAAAATAATAAAACTTGGATTTTGAATCCATCGTGAATGTTATGTTACATTTCTGGCTGTTTGACTTTTATATTCTAAGAAATTCAAGTACAAAAATGTGGAAGCTGAATTAGTTTTGGAAATATATTTTAATTTTTTTTTCTTTACTTCTAAAATATTCTTTATATATATTATTTAGTAAATTTGAATGGTCTATAAAAAAATTAACTTAAAATCATATTGTTAAATAAAACTAATGACTTTTATTTTAAATAATTTGTATAATTCAAAATATGGTTCTCACTTATAGAGATATATTAATAAGAAAATTTGAGATGAAATGTTTTAATGTAATATGATATTACAGATATATTTAAAAATAATAAAACTACACGATTATATAATAATTGTTATGAACAATATCTTGTTACTTTAAATAATTGTTATTCATAAAGCAAGTTCTCATCCAACAACGTATGTTTTATAACAATATTTAACATTATATATATCATTATGACTTATGGTTATCGCACCGTGGATTACGAAAATTTTAAATTATTAAGAGAAACTTGGTCCTACCAATCATCACTATTGTTAACATTAAAAATAAAAGAATACAAAAAATCCCAATTATAACTATTTTCAATACTTTGAAAACTACCACCATATATAAGTAACTCACACAAGTACTAATATGCAAAAATAATACTTCATTTTGTATTTCATCTTTATATCTCATACATAGATCATCAATATACACCTGACATACAATATATCGTAATAAAAATATGAAATGAAACACGATTTTGCAATACGACATGGCCTTGGCTAACAAGCTAGCTAGCTCCCATTGACCCTTCTGCAATTAGCTCTTATCTCTCCATTAGAGCCCATCAATGGACTAATATTCCCCATATTAATCATGGACTGCACAAAGCTCTGAAAGAATGCACTTTGATTACTGCTAAACAGGTTAACAATGGCGGTTGTGGGAGCACCGGAGGTCGAAAACAGTTCTTGATCGGATTGAAGAAGCCCTTGATTGTTCTGCAAGTTTGAGAAATAGTTAGAGTCAAAAGTATCCGGTGTAGTCGGGTCTAGGTTCGCCACCGTGAACCCGCTTCCGTTTTGTGGGCAAAGTTGGCGGAGGGTGGCTAAGTACGTCGCGTTTAGCGTCGGATCGGGCCCTCCGGTGCCGCTGAAGTTGTATAGCCTGTTGCTAAATAATCGACATTGTGCTCGTCCAAATGTGTGAGCACCTTAAAAAAAAAAAAAAAAAAAGCAAGAAAATTTCAACTTAGATAAAAAAAAAAAAAAAAAAGAAACTTTGAAATATTTAAATTGACCATTTTGCCATTAGAGGTGCGTGCTCGGAATATATAAGAGGGTTTGTTTTATTAATGTGGGCCCACACCAAGTTGAACATTTGTCTTAGATTCAAAAAGCTATAAGTACTTACCTTAGGTTCGATTTGAATTAAGAACCACTATGATGAGTTTGACGTATTAAGATTAATCTCAAAGTCATTGAAAACCTAAATTATTGTATTCGACTATAGACATATCAAACTCAATCTTTAAGAGTTATTCGAATACATGAAAGCAAAGATTGTATTTGAATTGAGCAAATCCACCAGTGTGTCTGTAGATTCAAACATCATTTTCATTTTGAATAATTTGGGTGCATAGATTTCAACCGATTTGAATAGATGTGAATTTGAAATTCATCACTTAATTTCGTCTTAAATAATTTGGATGCATGGATTTCAAATCATTCTTTCCAAACACTACAGGACATAAAAATTAAACTTAAATAGAAATTAATTAAAGTGGCGTGAATTAATATATATACACCACACCTGATAATGCAACAAGATCTGTAACATTGAGAGAAACAGCAGAAAATTTAGCAGTGAGATTGGATAAGCTTTCAAATGGTGCTGGAATTGAGGTGTTTGCTCCTCCTTGGTTAGCTGTTAGGCTATCTCTTCTACCTAACAACACATTCCACGTTGGACCACCTGCCTGAAAATCGTAAAAAAAAACGAATTTCATTTCATCAGTGCACGTACGTTTATATTACATATCTTTCTCGTTTATATATCATTAATTCGTACCAAAGAAACAGCAGATTCAGCAGCTAGGGCTAGTATGTCAGCACACGACACGACACTAGGGCAAGAATTCTCGACAGCATTTTTGATGTTGTCGACAACATCGAAACCCCGTGTCGAGTTTGTGTTGGGACCAGCATCCTTCTCACTTTGTGTCGTGTTCGTGTTGTCCAGTAGAATCGAACCATCACAACCCTGTCGTATTGATCTTCATAGTTATAACAACAACAACGACAACAACAATTATTCAGTTGTAATAAATAATTTAAAAATTACCTGAACAAAGCAATCGTGAAAATGGAGTCGAATAAGGCTGGCACCGATCCTGGGATCCGACTGTAAAGCCTGTTGGATTACTGTAGTAACGATGGAGGACACATTTGGACACGTGGAAGAGTAAAATGTTGGACTTAATTGAGCTTTAGAGAGAGGAAAGAGAAGAAGAAGAACAAAAATGGTGGATGTGAACATTTTGCTTGATTTGTGATAAGATTAATAATGAAATTAATTTGGTAATAATTAGAGACTTATGATTGATTGCATATATATATAGACTATAGTGGAGGAAATAATTGAAGAAAGACGCGTTTCTTCTCTTGCATGCTTCAATATGCAAGCTAAGTAGCTCAAGGCATCATCTCAGAATCAGTCAATATTATTATATTACTCTCTCGTTTTTTTTTTTTAATAAAGTTTTAAAATTATTATATTGGAAGATTAAAAAATTCAAGTCACAATTTTTAGGGGAATTTTTTTTACTAAAGTGATAATATTTTTCCATAATAATAATTTTTGTAAATGATCAATTAATTTGTGTTTACATCGTGATAGTAACTAAAAACCATATTGTTTTTCAAAATTAATAATATAGTAAAACTATTTTTGCTAAAATGTTGTTAATTACACAATATAATCCTTATTGTCACTTTAATTTTATTATACACACACACACACACACACACACAAATTTTATAAATTACATGTGTGGCTAATAATAATAATAATATTTATACAAATTTTAATTACAATTAAACTTATACCAAAATGATAACAGCAAACAAAAGTTTATTTTTAAAATCACTTTACAGATATATTAACTATTAATTTACACTTATAAATTAATAATGATCATCGATAGCATACTATTTACAAAAGGTAAAAATCTCTTAATCCATATACATAATTAACTATTAACAGCTTTTTTGTGAGAAAACAACTTTTGACATAATGAAAAGATTAAATGTCAGTAATAACATTCAAATGAGAATTTGTCTCGTGATGTGATTTGCACCGACGATGTATAATATAGGAAGTCTAGAAACACCCCAACATTATCTTCAGTTACATTTGTAATTAAATAATTATTACTACATTAATTTAAAATATCATGAATCACAACACACAACAACTACATAAAGAGTTTTAATTTATATAATTATCGTTCTTGGATTAGTTAAAAATAGTAGACCCAATTATTTTTTAAACATATATTCAAGTGTTAAAAGTCAAACTATGGGTAGCGATTGTATATATCTCAACTAAAGCATTAATGTTTTAAATTCGAATAATAAAAAAAAAAAGAAGTTGAGTTTATGTTTTTATTGGATATTTTTTCAATAATTGTTTTTTTTAAAGATATTTTGTCAATAGCTACAGCCGTCATGTCTTCTTTTATATTAATTGAGATTAGAGATTTTTTTTCTTTTCATTTTTATTAGTTATAACTAGGAATTAAGAACTTGATTGTGAGATCATACTCAAATTGAAATATTTACATATATAAAGCTAAATGTATAGGTATCCAGCATACAATATTATATGACCCTAATTCATATATCTACTTAAAATTAAATTTTAATATCGTATAATTATTGTAGTTGTGCATCTTATACATAGTAAAATTAATTAGATATTGAAACACCTGATTTTGTAGCTTTGAAGTTTTCCACGAGGTGAAGATGCGCAATCAAAGGAAAAAAAAAAAAGATTTTTTGGGGATTATTTGCTTGACTTTATGACATCTAAAGAGATCTCATGCATAAAAAGTGAAAAGAATCACAATCTTAAAATCTACGCAATTAATAATTTTAATTGTTTAAGAAAAGTTAAACAAAAATTTCAACTAAAAAACACATGCAACTTATAAAGTGGGGTCTTTTGTAAGAAGATGTCTAAAAGTGGAATTAGTTAATTTGTCGATTCCACGTTTATGAAATTTGTATAGGACAGTCATGTAAAATATAATTTTATAAGATTGAAAACATTATTCATAAATCAATCTTTATTTATAATTTATGAATCATGGATTAATCTATTTCACATGTTAGATCTGTTAAATGATTTTATTTATGAAAGTTCAACTCATGCAAAAAGGAAAAAATGAAATAGAAATGGTTATTTAATTCTTGGAAAATGACATGCATAGATTGTTGGTAAGAGTGGTTGAAGGTTAACGAAGAAGAATCTTGAAAATCAAGGCCACAAAATTGTAGTTAATTATTTGAAAATTTGACGGTGATTCATCAAACTAACATAGTTCACATTTAATGATAGATGCGAATATTTTTTTAGTTAATATTTCTCGATTATCTAAACAAATAATTATATTCACTCTTTACAAGTTAACTAGTAGTTGCCCCATGCGTTGTACAGCTTGTTGTATAATATGTGGTAAATATTAACTATTTGATAATACAATCTAATTAATAATAAACATTTTAAAGATATAAAATATTTAACAATCAAGAAAATCTGAATTTACATAACTATATATTAAATATATATTTATTTAATTCATACTATCTTGTTTATTATATAGTAGTATATCTTATTTGACAATATGTGATCAATAACACTAAAAATATTAATTATGAATTACAAATCAAATCCAATTACATAATTTAAATAAATAAATAAATAAATATATATATATATATATATATATATATATATATATATTGAAAACAATCCACAAAAAAATTGGAAATTATACCTAAGAACCTGATGCAAGCAATGTCAATTATATATTTTCAACCTTTATTTAAAATAAATTGAATTAGAAAAACATTTTTAATATTTCTTAACATCGAAGATGGTAGATACTCAATTACTCCATCATGATTATCACATAAATTAATTGTTATAATAGCCCGACGTTGATCAATACAATTTAAGCCCAACACAAAATCTAAATGTAGTAGTAGTAATGATGATTGATGACGACGACAACAACATAATTAGAAACTAAGCGTACAACTTAAATTATCAGCCGAGCCATCTAAATTCAAAACATGCAATCTCATATATTCAAATAGATACAAAACCCCAAGTGTACGCCGAAATATATATTTGATTATTGGATATTTATACTTGTATACTTAATAATATTTTCATCACTAAAATATATTGGTAAAGAATATTATTAATTTTCATAAAAATGTTGAATGATATTACATATTTGAAATACAAATATTAATCTAAAAACTACTTAAAATGACATATAATTTCATACTCTATATATATATATATATATATATATATATATATATATATATATATCTTCAACAATGTTACATTTATTTATTAATTTATATTAAATATGATCTCAAATATCCCTAAACAAATTAATATTTATTATTGAGATTATTTTTTGGACAATATCTATTATTGGTATTTAAGAAATTATATTTAATAAAAATTAATTTAATTAAGAGCAATAAAATATGAATGAACTAATACATTGTTATATTATTAAATCAAATGGAACAAGTAATTAAAAATGAAAAATACAAAAAAAAAAAAAAATTGTTGATGTAACCTTTTTTGGAGGGAAAATGACAAACATGTAAATATCTCAAACTTCTTTGCTTCTATATTAGTATAGATGTTAAAACTAGGGGAAAAAAAACAAAAAAGATAATCGAGAATTAACAACTAAATAATAAATATTGATCAAAATAACTAAATATTAAATATTGATAATAACTACTGACCTTTTTTTTTTTTTAACTTTGAAATTTCAAAACATGAAGTACTAGTAACTTGTGACCTTATTCAAAATAACAATATGAAGGATTTTTTTTGAAAAAGTGGGACTTGTTCAAAATTAAGATTTATACTAATAATTCTTTGTGTTGAACAATCCACAGTGGGAGATATTATATAAAATTAAGAAAAACTTGGTCCTACCAATATTTTCCATGAAAGTTTCTTTACATAAATTATAGACTACGACCAATTAGTTGAGGACGTTATATCAAGTTTAGTATTTATGATGTATTTGTATATAATTATATACATATTCATATGAACGTATATAAATAGATTATACATGCTACATTTGCTATAACATAAAATGCATTTATAGATAATATGGTAAAAAAAAAAAATTTGATGTAGGCCAAGAGCCAGCAATGTAAAGGGAAGGAAGTAAATGATCGGAATCACTCGTGCTATTAATTGTGGAATCGCTCAATGCAACCAAGTCAATCGCTTGTTTAGGAGGAATCATTCAACTCCAAGCAAGAAGAGAAACCTATAAAATTTATGTAATTTTTTTTAAGAAATTGTTGCCATATTATTCCATTTCAAGGGGTTTAAATATAAGTGTTGGAACATCCCTCCAAGCATAAGAACATTTTCTAGATCAAATCCTTCGTATTCTAGCATTAATCTGACTCAATAAATTATAGATTAACACATATATTTAACAATAATTGGATAATAATGAAAACATCGCATTCATAAAGGTTAAAAAGTAAGATAAGGCAAAAAGACAGTTTATTGATAGATTTTGGAACAGTTTGTCACCCTAGTATTTTGACCATAACTCTTCACTCATGTTTTGGTAGAAACTAGACTCA
This sequence comes from Scutellaria galericulata, assembly GCA_946896805.1. Lineage (NCBI taxonomy): Eukaryota > Viridiplantae > Streptophyta > Magnoliopsida > Lamiales > Lamiaceae > Scutellaria > Scutellaria galericulata. The sequence continues at coordinate 19,413,100 of OX335790.1, forward strand.
CATAGCTTTCCAGCGATATAAGCCATGTATCTTAATTATTTTTAAGTGAAATCAGTTTTCAATGTAAAGTTGACCATTTTACATGGGTGCTTGAATCCGCATCAATTATCATTCTGTCATCGATTTTTATTTTTTAATAATGATCAAACATAAGATTCCAGTGTTTTCCTTAGCACTCAAACCTGTTAACTTTTTAGACTCAGCTTAAATTAAATTACTCCCTCCGTCCCACCTTATTTTGCCTACTTTCCACTTTTGCTTGTCCCAACTTATTTTGCCTACTTTCCTAATTAAAGTGAAAAAAACATAAACTTACACATCCAACTAACAGTCAACTGTATTTTCTTAGGATTTGTGCCGGTCAAAGTAAGCAAAATAAGCCGGGACGGAGGCAGTATTTTTTTAGCAACCGAATTGAACCAAAAAGAGATATAAAATTGAGAAGCTGACTTAAGTGACTTTGATATGATTTAAACCGAAATTTTATATCTGGGCCTTTTGAGCATTAATTTTTGGGCCAAGTCTTTTTTTTTTTCAAACACAATGATGGTACTTCCTAATTAGTAACACAATTTTCAGATTTTTTTTATATAATTTAGTGATTTTTTAAATATTTATTATAATTATTTTAATTAAATGATGTAGCATTATATCTAGTGATATGGAATTAAAAATCAAATTAATTAATTGTTCAGCCCGCCACATCAACAAGAAACCCGAATTAAGAAGGGCACGCGACTTTCTCGTGTCAATTAGCCCAAAAATTCGTCGATTCGGGCTATTTATCCTAAATTCGCCCAATTTTGAAAGTTACTACTGTCCAATGTCAAAGCTCGAAAAGATAATATCCTTATATGATGAGTGACCATAAGTTATTGCCCTAAATTTACAATTTCCCCTTATTTGAAATCATAGCCGTGCAGAATTTGCTGCTTTTTTGAAAAGACATAATAATGAAAAATCAAAATATTGAAATTATTGTTACAAAAGGAAATATGAGTGTAATTATTTATCTAAAGTTTATTCATGGAATAATCAGCAAATTGCATTCATTCAAGTCTATAAAATTGTACAATACTATCCAAATATATATATATATATATATATATATATATATATATATATATATATATATATATAAAACAAAAGTTGGTTCCATAAAATGGGGTAAAATAAGGATAATATGAGGAAAAAGAAAGGAACGTGGATTAATAGATAATCAAAAGAAATAGTAAGGCGCACATTGGATGAAATGAAAACAATAGGTGTGAGAATACTACTGAGTGAAAGAACCATGCCAAGTTGCCAACCAATTCCCAGTCCACTTGTGCATCTTCTACTGATTCCATTGCCCATTCAAACCATCTCTCAATATGCCTTGAAAAGTTTGTCAAATTGATGATTGCTTCTATCCATTTCTGAATCCGAATCGGAATGTTGATGATTGCTCCTATCCATTTCTGAATCTGAATCTGAATCTGAGCCCTTGGATCATCGTTTCCGTTTCCAAAAGCAGCAAAGGCATTCTTGAGCTGCTTTCGAATCTCTACCAATTCACCTTTAAATGTCGGAGAAACTACAACTGAATAATACTTATCGATTGCTGTTAGTATACACACGTTTCGTCTCCGAAAATGTTGGACAACGAAATCCTCAAACTTTCGAGGTGGCTGTCGCATCATTTTCAACATGCTTCCCCAACAAAGAAGGAAAGCCTTCTGACTATCATATGGACTTGGACCATCGTAATTCAACAGAATGCCCTGAATTGAGACCAAAACCTCAACAAGAGTGGATGATTTCTCAGACCATTCTTGAGTGTTGATGAGGCTTATGCAAACCTTTCCACCCACGAAAAGATTAGGATGGACGCGATAACCATGTGAATGATAGTGCACTCGTGGGGGTTCGTTTGGATAATCACACGGCAAAGCAATGTCGAAGAAGAATAGAGCATCGTGATATGGACTAGTTTCTGGACAAGAAACTACCATCACTGCTCGTAGCAAATCCATTCGCGAAGCATACGTTTGGACATAGATGTTTTTTGGGAGCCCTCTTTCCAGGATTTTCCATTCTCTAATAATATTTCTATAATTCAAACATTTTTCTTCTTCATGTTGAAAAAGGTAGTAATGATCATTTGCCACCTCTGCCACCAGTTCAAATTGTTTAAACTCCATACTGCTCTCTGATGAACATTAATTTTAATTAATTGCCACTAATTATTATGCAATTTTGGTAAATTATATTGAATTAATTCATGTAAGGAGGAGTATAAATTTTTGAGGTGACTTTTCTATTCAATTTAAAATTCCAACATGAGTTGAGTTGTTTAATTAATGTGGCCATATTAAGGATATAATTTAATTTTGGGATTAAGTAGCTTACATAGAATGAAGAATCTCAAGTGTTAAATAGAAATGACGTTGAAGCTTGGAACTACAATAATAAGTTTTTTAAGTATGTAAATATAAATAATTATATTATATGTATGATGATAATATAAAATAAATGATATCATTTTATTAATTTTATATAAAAAGATCGATAATCCTAATTCAATTATGATGTATTTTACAATGTTAAGATGGGACGCGTTCATCTACATACATATAAATTAGATAATACATCAACAAAGTGTTAAGGAAAACCACGAGAATTTACAAAATACCTTTTGAAAAGTGCTTCAACGTCTTTTCTCGAAGGTTCAACATCTTTTCTCGTAGTTCCTGAAAGCTTTCTCCAAACTTCAACATCTTTTTTCGTAGTTTCAGGAAGCTTCGTCGTCTTTTCTAGTAGTTCCAGAAAGCCTATGTATTCTCACACTCACGCCTCAAACTGATGTTCTCTCCAAAACTTTTCTTCTGTTGTGAACTATTTAATATCGCATAAATTTAGGAGTTTTAAATCTTCTTTTCTTACTTTCCAAGACTTGTATTCTATATAGGAAAAGATTAAGATAAAATCACATCATATATATATATATATCATTTAACTAATATTTTTATCCGAATAGTCCAACATATTTAATTATATTGCAGTATATATTTATAATCGAATAGTAACCCTATATACAACCAGGGACGGTCCCATGTAGGGGCCAGGGGCACTGGGCCCCTGAAATTTTCCAAAAATTGTAGGGGTATTTTAGTAATTTCATGTTTTAATTAGAAAATAAATAAATAATATCAATTTTCATGACTTTAATTTAACATTTTCATCCATTCACCTATTTTTTCTTAACTTTTATTTGTATTTGTCTGTAGATATTTTTGTCATTAGTTAAGTCTTTTCTTGATCAATCCCCTTTATAATTAATTTAAGCACAAAATTTATCTTATTATTTTCTTTAATTTAACTGAAATTTGTTTTGTTTTTTATAGTTAGATTTCATCAATTTATTTATCCGTTTGTTTCCAATAATTTATTTATGTGTATTCAATCATAAATTTATCAAAGTTTAAATAATTGTCCACACGACAACACTCAAAATATTTATCTTCAAGTAATTCATTTCAAATACTTCAAACATTTATTCTTCGAAATTCTTCTAATCTTAAGGGGTTCATGTTACAACAAAACAAAGTACAAGAGTTTTGACCCGCTACATAATCGGCGTCTTCTTCCATAATGAGGGCCGTAAACTATATAGTTCAATAAAATTATTGTGTAACCCTAAAAATAAATAAATAAATGAGTCATAGGATTACACCAAAAAAAAAAAAAATTCATGTAACCTTAATTTTAAAAAAAATTAATTTAACTTAATAAAATTTGAAAACTTTAAATTATTAAGAAAAACTTGGTCCTACAAATATTTTCCTAGAAGTTTCTTTACATAAATTATAGACTATTAATGATGTATTTGTATATAATTATATAAATATTCATATGAACGTATATTAAATAGATAATACATGTTACAATGTATATTAACATAAAATGCATTTATAGATAATAGTGGTAAAATTGTCATTCTCTCCTTGAAATTTTTTTCAAAATCATTCATATCGGTCTCGGTATTCGAACCGAAAAAATTGAATATCAAAAATTTATTTTCTTTAGCAACCGAATCAACCCGAAAAGAGATATATAACTCAAACATTGCCCGAAACAAATTATTCGGTTGAGTTTTAATTGAAGGGTCCGGCTATCCACACCCCAATTTTTACTAAACACACCTCATTCATAGTGTTATTGTTCACAAGTGATGTGAACAGTAACACTATAAATGAGGTGTGTTTAGTAATTCATGGGTGCGAATAGCCGCACCCTTAACTGAATTTACCAAAATTTTATATTTGGGCCTTTTGGGTATTAAGTTTTGGGCCAAAAACTAAAATTTTCAAGCACATATAGATACTATTTAGTAGTGGATATTAAACTTCAATCTAAAAACAAACCAAATTTTCAGTTGGTTGGGTTACTTTTGCGATTTTTCTATTAAAACCGTATCAAAATAATCGAATTTTGTCCATTTCAAAATAAAGTTAATACAGGTTTTTTTTTAAGGAGGTATTTAAATCCGGATTCAAATTTGGGCTCATGGCCCATCAATAATCAATTGTGGGCTGTATCTAATTTGACCCATGAGCTATAAGCCCAATACTACTACTCATTATGGTTTTCATTATTCTTCATTAAATTTAATTAAAAATAAGATTGGAAGACATTATTCAGGTTAAATCTATATTCAAAGAATGTCTAATCGAATCGACTACAAATTCAAAAACCAAGTGAAGTTATTGAAGAAAAGAACTTAAAAGTTGCATAATTTTTGTGTTTATTAATTATATACATGATATTTGTTGCTGCGTGATGATCAAGTTTTAACTAATTAAACTTCGAAAACAAAACATCCATTATTGTCTATATTGCTTATTCTGTTCAACATTTTCTTGCATTTTAAGAAGAGAAATCCTATGAAACTCCACAAATTTCTGTCTTAATTCTTACCTTGAAATACACCACTTATATAAACACTCACACATAAAATAAAATAAAATAAAATAAATAAAATCATTCAAAGCACAGAATGTGTTGATTTATTTCTGCTAAACAGCTTCATATTTTCCAAAATGCGAAAAATTAATACTATACTTGAAAAGATATATTTTGGTAAGAAATGGTTAAATTAGTCTTTTCAAGGTCCTATAGTTTCAGAAATACTATACTTTTCTTGAATTATAATAAGTCCAAATATAATAAGTACATAAAACCGGCTGATTAGCCATCTCAATTCTCATGACCAATTCTTGTAGTATTATTCTATAGTATAACCAACATCTTGTTCTTGGATAGTTTGTAATGATTCATAAGAAATTCATTTCTGGGATGACTGTTTCAAAGATTCTTGTCATGATTCTATGATGATAGCACTTCAAAATATGTCTTTAGATCCTCTATAAATAAGTTGCTTATTAGCACCATTTCTCAAACTCGAACCAACTTCTCAAACATAGTACTAACTTCTCTTCACTACATTCGACTTTGAGATGGTGAAACTAGTCCTCTTATCAAGCTTAGTAGCTCTCGTTTTCTGCCACGTTGGATTCGCGTTTGAGCCTAGTCCGTTGCAAGATTTCTGTGTCGCGGATGCTTCTAACTCAGGTAAAAACACTATAGTGAAAATTGGTGCAAGTAACTAGATAATGATAAAAAATAAAAAAAAATAAAAAGTTTTAACTGTCAAAAAAGTGTGTTTTGGACAAAAATACCCCTCCCTCTCTCTTCCCTTACTCGATTTCCTTAGAACGTGATTCCAAGGGTAAAAATGTCATTTTGGTAATATTTAATGTTTTTTGTTATATTTTGACCATTTTAATTTTAATGTTCCATGTCTTTTTTGATTTGTTCAGCAAGAGTGAATGGATTGATTTGCAAGAACTCAGCATCAGTTGTGGCCACTGACTTCCACTTAAGTGGGCTCCACATGCCCGGAAACACGAAGAACCCACTAGGCTCCTCGGTCACCCCAGTGACCGTGGGCCAAGTTCCGGGCCTCAACACTTTGGGCCTCTCACTGGCCCGTATTGACTACGCGCCAATGGGAGTCATCCCACCCCACTTCCACCCAAGGGCCAGTGAGATCCTGACCGTGATCGAAGGGTCACTCGAAGTCGGGTTCGTGAGCTCGAATCCCGACAACAAGCTCATCACAAAGACTCTTGTGAAAGGCGATGTGTTTGTGTTTCCAATCGGGCTTGTTCATTACCAACGAAACGTTGGCAATGGATACGCGGTTTCTATTTCGGGATTGAGCAGCCAAAACCCAGGAGTTATAACTGTTACTGGTGCAGTTTTTGGGTCCAAACCAGATATTAGCAATGATATTCTTGCTAAGTCGTTTCAGGTTGATAAGAGCATTGTGGATCAACTTCAAGCTAAGTTTTAGACAAGGATTATTAATGTGATAGTGTGTGATTGTTGTTTGAGTTTGTTTTAGTATATGTTTATGTTATTTTCAAGTTAATTTTGGACTTAGAAATGCACACTGTAATATGTGGTTCTTTATGTCATTGATTGATTAAAAATTTAAAGCTTACTTTCATCAAGATTGATATATATATAGAGGGATAGCAACCCAATATATAATAATTAATATAATGACTTACTTTTCTATCATCTTATATAATATACATATTTTTTATCATAATTCATTAAAATAGACATTTTTGCCTTCAAATTTAAATACTTTATAAGAGCTAAATTGGTTGACTCATCTTATTCCCATCATGAAAAGTAACAATGTAAGTATTATTTTGGACGATTTACTAAAATTGTGATAGAAAAGTAACAAATTGATATTGTATAATAAAATAGTCAAAATAATATACATGGTCAATCATTAAAACAAAAATAAATAAAAATTACAAGAGGTTAAAAAACTCACATCATCAAAAGGGCAATAATAAAAGAAATTTATGATCACGAGTTGTATGTGCTATAAAGTTTTTGAAAATAACATTTCACTATTGAAAAAAAAAAAAAACATTCATTTAAGCACACTCCAAAATAAGTTTTGACAAATTCATCTAGTAACATGATGTATTAATTCAAAATTAAATAATAATGTTATTACAAGTTTATGTTAATTCGATTGTTCTTTTTAAAATTGAAAACACGATCCTTTTCTTTAATTGGAAAAAAGGAATTCAAGAAAAACATTTCTAAAATAATTAACTACTCCCCCGTCCCGGCTCAACTTGTCTACGTTGACCGGGCACGGAGGTTAAGAAAATACAGTTGACTCAAATTGATATGCACTTTTAAATGACATTTTTGTAATAATATGCACATTAAATCAAATCATATGTACTTTTGGATGACATTTTTGTAATAATGTTGAAATATAGAGATATTAATATAATTTTTTTTTTACATTTATGGGCTGACAAATTTAGATGAGATAAAACGAAATGATAAGTAGACAAGTTAAGATGAGACGGAAGGAATATATTTTTTTTCCACTTTTTTGACTTTATCCAATTGTCATAAGTTGCTTGCCAACAGTGAGCAAAAGAACACTACTATTCACATGGGATGATTAATAAATTTTTTGACTTTATTTCACATGGATGGCCAAGAAATTTCCAGATTCTAATTCATTATTTTTGCTCATTTATTTATATCAATTGAACATCTTCTTCAATAATAATTTACATTGTTATCTATATATTCAAAATAATGTATGATTTATTCTAATTGTAAGTTTGCAACAACTATATGTTGGTGGTGGTGGAGCTATCATTATATTAATACAAAATAAAATAAAATACTATTTTCTGATAAATATCTAATTTGATGTTAGTGTCATTTCAAGCTAATAATAGCTATGATATTCCCATTAGTATAAGTTACTTCTCTTATCAATCATTGCCAATATAAATGGATATTCCCTATTTTTTTAAGGTTTTGATTATTTTTATTTATTTATTCATGTAAAACTAAAAGTCAAACTCTAGACGATAAAATATAATAAAAAAAATTTAATTTACTAAATTTAAACTGCAATTTGCAAAATACTCTTGTGAAGCGTCAACCTTCTTTCTCTCTCCTCTCTCTTTAACTGCCCAAACTGCAAGTCCACACAGTTTCTTCCTCTTTCTAAACCTATACGTACACGCCAAAGTATACATACAAGTACAATGCAGAATTGCTTAATCCTCATATAAATTTGAAAGCCCAGATCCATTTCTCTAGTTTCCTTTTCTTCTCCCCTGCGAAATATCTTTGTCCCTTTTGATCAAATTCTTTACCTTTCTGGCATTTTACTTCACACATCGTTGCGAAATCTCCCGATTATTTTTCTTCCACTGAGAATATAGAGTATTGGCATTATATTCACGGACATTCATCATTTCTTTTCTGGGTTCTCGATATCTCGATCTCAGAAGTTTCTATCTGCTGTAGTTGCAGATTGATAATCTTGGTGAGTTTCTTGTAGCTGAATATGGATTCTCAACTTAATTTCTTGGTTTATAAGTTATAACTGATGCAATCTGGAATTGAAGTGTATGTTAGTTGGATGCATCGTTTTAAGTTTCTCGATCGATATTGGAGTTCGTTGAATGATCGTAGTGTTTTCGGTTTTTGTAGTCTCATTTTGGTTATATAAATTGTTGGCTGATGTATTATATGTCAAATCTTGTTTTCTTTTAGCATTGTTTAAACTGGTTTCTTTTTCTCCTTGTTTCTTGTTCTGTTCACTTTGATTCCTCAAACATTTGGTTTGAATTGACTAGAGGACAAATTTATTGGGTGCCTTTAACCTCATTTGATTGATTTTGAATTAATTGCATCAGAAAGGTCTTCTTTCAAGTTGAAAGTTTAGTGTTCATGTATTTTCTAGTGAATGTACAAGTCCAGATTGTTTTGTTATTTCTTGTTCAATTGAGTGTAGCACAATCTGGAATTGAAGTGTATGTTAGTTAGATGCTTAGTTTTAAGTCGTTTGATAGATATTGAAGTTTGTTGAATGATCGTTGCTTTTCGGTTTTTCTAGTCTCATTTTGGTTCTAATTGTTGGCACCTTGGAAATTGAATCAAGGGTTTTGCTCTGAAGTATTATCTGTCAAATCTTGTTTTCTTTCAGCATTGTTTAAACTGGTATTTCCTGTTGTGTCACTTTGATGCCTCATACATTTGGTTTGAATTGACTATCGGTTTGTCATTTGATTAATTTTGAATTCATTGTATCAGAAAGTTCTTCTTTCAAGTTGAAAGTTTAGTATTCATGTATTTTCAAGTGAATGTACAACTCCTGATAGTTTTGTTATTTTCTTGTTCAATTGAGTGTAGCACAATCTGCTGTTAGTATTCTGCATCAGAAGCAGAACCTTCTTTGCAGTGAACTAGAAGGAAATGAAGGATGTGTTCTTGGCTTGGAAGATCGGTGACCAAATGTTTGCGTCCTTTTGGTCGATATGCCCGTATGAACAGGGATGATGATGGCAGTGCTGGAGGTGACCATGATCCGTTTCTCTGGTCCAAAGACCTCGAAAGGCATTCCCATGGCGAGTTTTCTTTTGCAGTGGTACAGGCGAATAATGTCCTTGAGGATCAGAGCCAAGTCGAGACAGGTAAAGAGGCCACCTTCGTTGGGGTCTATGATGGCCATGGTGGTGTTGATGCTGCAAAATACGTATGTCGCCACTTGTTTCATCATTTACTGAGTGAGTCTTGTTTTCCTTGGCCTTTTCTATCGTTTAACTGCAGTTTTCATGTCAAGATTATATAGCTCTCTTCTATGAGTCTTTGCCAGCATTTATTATGAGACTAATTGGAAAAACTATAAGTTGGTAGTGAAGAGTTTGCTGCATTTGGATTATTAGTAGCATGTTTTAGTCATACCTCTTTTCATTATTGTCTGCTCTGTTTATCAACCAGTAGTAGCTCTCAACCAATGGTGGGATTCAGTTAGTACTTATTGACATAGTTTTTGGTTGTTCAACGCATTATGAAGATTTTTTTTGTTCTTTAGAACCAAGATTATGGTTAGATTCTGGTCTTGGAAGCCTTTATATATGTTGGATTTTCATTTCTCTTTATGAGAGATGTAACATTCCTGTTATCAACTTTTCTCTTTTTGTTTCTTCACCATTTTCGAAACCAAATGTGCATGGCTGGAAATTTAAGTTATGCGTGTATCTAATATACAAGTTTTATGTATAAAGTATGCAGTAGTACCATGCAAACGATATTTTGGTGGAAGTAGAAATGATATATCTTTTGTTATTTCTTTGATTGTCTGTCTTCTTCATGGTTGTCTATTTCCATCTCTGGATTTTCTGAAATGATATATCTTTTGTTATTTCTTTGATTGTCTGTCTTCTACATGGTTGTCTATTTCCATCTCTGGATTTTCTTGACATTACTACAGTTGATCTTTTGCTTTTGCATCAACTACTACGATCTTTCTTTTTACAGGATTCGCGCAAGAAAATGGAACGCTGTCTGAAGATATCATTAGAAATGCAGTATCTGAAACAGAAAATGGTTTTCTTACTCTTGCTAGAAGGGCTTTTGAACTTACACCATTAATTGCATCAGTTGGATCTTGTTGTCTGGTTGGAGTTATCTGGAAACAGACATTATATACTGCTAATCTAGGGGACTCAAGAGCTGTACTCGGTTATCTAGAGGGAACAAACAGAATCGTTGCTGAGCAGCTAACTGAAGATCACAATGCAAATATAGAGGAGGTTCGAAGAGAATTGCAGCATTTGCATCCAAATGATCCAGACATCGTGACTAACACGCAAGGAGCTTGGCGCGTAAAAAGCATTATACAGGTTTGTTTACAATGAGATAGATAATCATGGTTTTCTTTGATGTCATCAATTAATTATTTAATTCTGCAGATAACGAGATCTATAGGTGATGGCTATCTGAAGAGGTCAGAGCTTAGTCTTGGTCCTTGTTTTCCAAGATTCCACATTCCTGGTGGTATTAGGGAACCAATTTTAAGAGCCGATCCAGCCATGTTGACTAGAGATTTGCAACCGAATGATAGGTTCATCATTTTTGCATCGGATGGTCTTTGGGAGAACTTGTCGAACCAGGAGGCTGTAGAGATAGTCCACAATAACCCTCGAGTGGTGAGTTGTACTTTCTTATCATCTAACTTAAACATAATTTATCATATTTAGTTATGTTGTTTTTGTTGTGGTGTGTTAGGGTATAGCTAAAAGACTGATAGTATCATCTTTGGAGAAAGTAGGGAGGGTGAGGGGGACAACGTATAATGATATAAAGAAAAGTAGACAGGGTGAGAGGAGGAACTTTCACGATGACATTTCAGTAGTTGTCCTCTTCATCGACCATGCATTGATGGGTAACAATGACATGGCCCCTGAAGTCTCTGTGAAAGGATTTGTGGATGCTGTTGGGCCATCCAATTTTGATTTCTAATTCCAATTTTGAATCTTTGCCTTTCTTGGCTCAGATTGATTGATTGATTGATTGAACAAAGAGTTAGTTTTTTGTTTTCGTTTTCTGATGTCGAATTTGGTTTGGTAGAACAAGGTGTCTTTGATACACTCATTTGTTGGTACAGCTTTCAAGTTTCATCTGATACTCTCATTTGTTGGTACAGCTCTCAAGTTTCACCCATCATTGATGAATGAAAAACATGGTTTCCATAACATCTTTTTGCTTGTGAGAAATGAATGCTCTTTGAATCTCTGTTACATGTTAATACATACATCTGCAAAATCTCCTTCACCAAATGTGTAGTCTCAGCTCGTGCATGTGCTCGAGTATAAAAAATTCTCTTGTTTTTCTTTTTTGAAAGTCCCAAATATATAGTCAAGTTTTCATATAGAATAATATTCATTTAGTTCGTTTACTAATATGTTCATATTTAATATGTATTGTAGCATAATATATTAGAGAGTATATAATATTCATTAAATATGGATCTATTTATATATTAATTTGTTCAATTGATTTTTCCAACGAATATTTTGATTCTTGTAAAAAGTCCGATAACAGTTCAAGTTTTTTGTTGATCTATACGAAAGAAGCTTAAATTAAGGTTACGAAACAAAAAATCTCATGTGAAAGAATAATGAAGTCCTTTCATCACATATATCATCTTATATTACGATGATTTTAATACCTACATATGGTGTATGATAGTGATAAAAGTCATTCAGTGCAGCAGCATCAATAGGCCTAGTTCCACAGAGAACAAAATGTTTTATCATCAAAAAAAAACAGAGAACAAAATGTTCTGCATTATAATGGAAAATTAGATTTTCAAAATGAAAAAGAAACCATATATTTGACCCAAGTGAAGAACAAATGCTTCTTGATGAAAATATGAAAAAAGACCCATGCAAGAAAATCTTAGAACTCAGCAATCCACCATTTGTATATGTTCATTAATGTACATATTGTCAATAACTAAAGCAATGTCTTCTTTTATAATTGAGATTTGGAGTTTTTGTTTCCTTTTCATTTCATTTATTAGTTATATAGTATAACTAGGAAATGAGTCATGTATACTCAAATTGAAATATGTACATATATCAAGCTGAATATATAGGTATGCACAGCCTCGAATACAATATTATATGACCCTAATTCATATATCTTATAATTGTGCATCGTATATATAGTAAAATTAATTAGGAGATTGAAACACCTAATTGTGTAGCTTTGAAGTTTTCTAAGAGGTGAAGATGAGCAATCAAGGGGGATTTTGCATAAAAAGTGAAAAGAATCAAAATCTTAAAATCTACACAATTAATATTTTTTTTGTTTAAGAAATGTTAAACAAAAATTTCAACTCAGAAACACAACTTTTAAAGTGGGTTCTTTTGTGAAAAGACTCCACAAATGGAATTAATAATTTGTAGATTTCACATGTATGAATTTAACGTCTAATTTTTTTATAAAACCGTTTTATGAAATATAATTTTGTGGAATGTTTTCATAAATTAATTTTTATTTTATAAGTTATGAATAGTGAATTAATCTATTTTAGGAATTAGAACCGTTAAACTTTTATAAAAGTTAAACACATATTTTTCTTTAATTGTACATAAGTTTAGAAATTGTCTGAAATTACAAATACTTCCATCTAAAATTACAAATTCTTCTAGATTTTATTTTTTTTAATTTGTAGATACGTTTAGAACTTATTTAGAAATTGTCTAAAAGTTGTTGAGTTTAGAACTTGTCTAAAAATTATCTAAAAGTTCTTGTGAAATGGAGTAATCTCAACCATCTATTTTTGAAGAAATAACCATATTTTTTTGTGATATATATATATATATATATATATATATATATATATATATATATATTATTCTTGTTGTTGTGTGCAATTGTCCCATATTTTGAAGATTTGTTTAGTGTTTATCGTAATAGAATTCAATATTGTATAACCTATAGACGCGATAGTGTTCCATCCCACTATTCTCGATATATATTCTACTGATACTTTGTAGAATCAGTTATTTTCTACATAAATCAATTTTGGGTAAATAAATTTGTCAAAAACTCCAAAATTTTAGTTTTTAAAATAAAATCCATAAAATCGTCAGCGTTTTTTTCTTATTATTATTTAATTAAATTCAGTTTTAATTAATTTGATTTTGCATATTTACATATTAGATATCATTTATTAGTTCTCAAAACTTTTCAATATATCATGAAGGCCCACATATATGCCATATATCTCCCGGACCGGCCCAAGAAGGGGCTGGGGCTAAACCCACCTTTGAGAAAAAAAATTATCGTCAGCGGTTTTTCTTATTATTATTTGAGTAGGGCCGGCCAACAAGAAGGGCAGGGCTATACCAGTTTTGAGAAAAAGAATTATGGTCAGCGTTTTTTTTTATTATTATTTGAGTAAACTCAGTTTTAATTAATTTGATTGTGTATTAGATATCATTTATTAGTTCTCAAAACTTTTCAATATATCGGCCCACATGTGCCGTATATCTCCCAGACCGGCCCAAGAAGGGTTGGGCCTAAACCCACATTTGAGAAAAAAAAAATTTATTTTGGTAAATTATATAGAATTTATTTATTTATTTATTTAGGGTGACTTTTTCTAAAAAAGGTAATAAGTCAGAATCAAAAGGTCACCGGACTACATGCACTCGAGAACAAAGCTGGAACAACTAAAACACTACAACTGCAACGGTCACCGAACTACATGTGCTCAAGTACACGATAGATAGTTAGATACTACATTTGATAAATTAGATAATTAGATACTACATTTGATAAGCTGGAACAACTACAAAAGCAACTGCAACGTCACCGGACTATATGTGCTCGTGTACACGATAGATAGTTAGATATTGATAAATCAGTACAGATACTGCAAGGACATCTAGAACGGTGTTACCACTCAGTGAATAAGACTATATGTGCTCGTGTACACGATTGATAGTTAGATATTGATAAATCAGTACAGATACTGCAAGGACATCTAGAACGGTGTTACCACTCAGTGAATAAGACTATAAGTGCTCGTGTACACGATAGATAGTTAGATATTGATAAATCAGTTAGATATTGATAGCAAGGACATCTAAAACGGTGTTACCACTCAGTGAATAAGAATACTACATTTGATAAATCAGTACAGATACTGCAAGGACATCAAGAACGGTGTTACCACTCAATACTGCAAGGACATCTAGAACGGTATTACCACTCAATATAACGGTATTACCACTCAATATATGTGCTACTCAATACATCTAGAACAGTGTTACCACTCAATATATGTGCTCGAGTACACGGTGTTACCACTCAATATATGTGCTACTCAATACATCTAGAACAGTGTTACCACTCAATATATGTGCTCGAGTATATGTGCTCGAGTACACGGTGTTACCACTCAATATATGTGCTACCCAATACATCTAGAACAGTGTTACCACTCAATATATGTGCTCGAGTACACGGTGTTACCACTCAATACAGAACAGTGTTACCACTCAATATATGTGCTCGAGTACACGGTGTTACCACTCAATACATGTGCTCGAGTACAATATTTGATAAAAGAATAAAAACGATACAACATTTGATAAAAGAAGCAACATTTGATAAAAGAATAAAAACGATACAACATTTGATAAAAGAATATGCTCGAGTACAACATTTGATAAAAGAATAAGAACAAGCAATGATAGTTAGATATTTCAATAGGTCATTTCATATTTGAAGAATCTCTAAACGGAAATTTTGATTTTAAAAATGAAAAGGATACCATAAATATGAATGCTTCTTGATGTAAAAATGAAAAATAGCAAGAAAATCTTAGAAATTAGCATTCATTATTATTCGGTTAATGAGGAAAATGCAGGATGATTCCATTATTCAAAAAATTGAACACTGATTAAGGGCAATAAGTTAGAAGATAATATGCAACTACTGAAAATCCAAAAAGCAGAAGTAAAATGTGTCCATCCAAAACTCAAATCATAATCATAGTAACCTTAAATACACAAACTCTTCTACAAATCAACATAATGAGAAGAAAAATGAATATTGTTGCGAGTTCAATGTTCAAACTTAGAGAAAGTAAAGGACCCAGAGAAAAATAACAAGAAACTAGTAAAGAAAAGCAAATGAGAAGCAGGCAGCATCAGCATAAAATCTCCTCTTCATGAAATCTTCAAAGGCATGTGTGCTCTCTTAGAAGCATTTTCTGTGGACAATCGATGGACCAGATTCATCATACTCAGCCTTGGCTATCCACATCTGCAATTTTCAAGAAAAGCAGAGCATATAACGTTAATGCCAATTCATCAAAAGAGTATCATTGTTATGTTAATGGAAATGCAGCAAGAAAAGTTCAAACATATATACCTGCTGGAATGTGCTGAGAGAAGCCAAAATGGAACCTCCGATCCAGACACTGTACTTCCTCTCGGGAGGAGCCACCACTTTAATTTTCATGCTGCTTGGTGCTAGAGCCGTGATCTCCTTGCTCATCCTGTCAGCAATTCCGGGGAACATAGTCGAGCCACCACTGAGGACAATGTTTCCATAGAGATCCTTTCTGATATCAACGTCACACTTCATGATCGAATTGTAAGTGGTTTCGTGAATTCCAGCAGCTTCCATCCCGATCATTGATGGCTGGAAGAGGACCTCAGGGCAACGGAACCGTTCACCACCAATGGTGATGACCTGTCCATCAGGAAGCTCATAGTTCTTCTCCACAGCGGAGCTGGTCTTTGCTGTTTCTAGCTCTTGTTCGTAGTCGAGAGCAATGTAAGCCAACTTCTCTTTTATGTCTCTTACAATTTCCCGTTCAGCAGTGGTGGTGAATGAGTAGCCTCGTTCTGTCAATATCTTCATGAGGTGGTCGGTGAGATCACGACCAGCAAGATCAAGACGCAGGATTGCATGGGGGAGAGCGTAACCTTCGTAGATGGGGACTGTGTGGCTGACACCATCCCCAGAATCGAGAACAATACCTGCAAGCAAAGAGTAGAAACAGACCAGCAATTTAACACAAGGTTTCTCTTCTAAAGATAGGGCAAGAAAGTAGCTATTTCTGCTTATTTCAATCCTAAACTTCAATCCTATTATGCAAATGGCAGTTTCTGGAGTATAGAATGCCACCGAGATATCTTTCATCAACCGAATTATCAAATGCATTCCACTTGGGCTGTTATTCTATCCTTACAAAATAAATAAATACCACAACAATAGACTTGAGCCCGTGGTCAGCCAGGACAATTACTTGGCAAAGGTTGCAGTATGCATGGAAAGGCAGATTATCTCTACAAAGTACTCTCACAATAACGTTAACCTTATGCTAGAGAGGTTCTCCTTGAGCAGTGACAATGAAATTGAAATGGCATTCGTATAGCTGGAAGTTGAAACACAATGATGATTATCACGAATAACAAAAATAAAGGGACATGTAGCTCTTCAACACTAAAGCATCATTCCTATTTCTTAAAAGAGTAAAGCAAGATGATAGCATGGATCAAATATAGAAAAAATTAGACAGTTTAGTATTCTCTTACCAGTTGTACGACCACTGGCATAAAGAGAGAGAACAGCCTGAATGGCGACATACATGGCAGGGGCATTAAAAGTCTCAAACATGATTTGAGTCATTTTTTCACGATTGGCCTTGGGATTAAGAGGAGCTTCAGTCAAGAGAATTGGGTGCTCTTCTGGAGCCACACGAAGTTCATTGTAGAATGTGTGATGCCATATTTTCTCCATATCATCCCAGTTGCTAACAATTCCATGCTCGATTGGGTACTTCAGTGTCAAAATACCTCTCTTGGATTGAGCCTCGTCACCAACATAAGCATCCTTTTGGCCCATGCCAACCATAACACCAGTGTGACGAGGGCGCCCCACTATGCTGGGGAAGACAGCCCTTGGAGCATCATCTCCAGCAAACCCAGCCTGACAATTTCAAAATCCAACATAAAATTAAGCCTTAAGAACTGAAAGAATGAGCAAAACGCTATTATTTAATTTTCATCTAAGAAAAACAAGGTTTTACAATTTATTAGATGAAACCAATTACCTTGACCATTCCAGTTCCATTGTCACAAACAAGAGGCTGAATATCCTCGGCTTCTGCCATCTCTTAATATAGCCTGAATTAAAAACATTTAGATTTAGTTTAGGAATATTATCTATATTTTATGAGTAACTACAACTCCATAACACAAAAAAACAACTTATCGCATCTGAAGTCAATCTGATAAAGCTCAACGATTCATTCCAATATTTGATCAGATTAATTTACTGGCAACAAAATATGATGTGAATTATCATTTAACTTGAGAAGATTAACAGTGTCAGTAAGATCCATCCAGCAAGGTATATGCGTATTCTCCAAAATAGAGCAATTCTTAGCTATCAAAATGTGTCCCAATAAAGAGGAATATTATCGAATGGAAGAAGATTCAACAACTGCTTCACAACAGATCGTATTCGAAAACACATCGCCAATCTCAAATGTACTCAAATCAGCAAATAGAACCGAATCGTTCACTATAGTTTAGCTCCAAATCATTAAGACTGAATACATACTTATCGAGGTTTTGCAAATTCTCTACAGATCTCAGTCAAGTTCAGTCAACATTAAACTTCCACCACTAATAATAAATCAAACTATAAGTCAAGGATTAAATCAAAACTAAATAAAAAGCCGAACAATGTCACATAAAATCCGAAATCTCGAGATATTCAAAATACCCATTCGCAGATCCATGAATCTAGATTCGTACAAAGCACAATAGCACAGATCTAGGAATAAAAACCGAGCAAAAATAGAGCCTCACGACAGATCAGATAATGAGAAATCGGAAAATACGGAGAAACAACAAGATCCAATCGTTCCTCCAAAAATGGAGATACAAATCTGAATCGTTCCTCCAAAAAGGGATTTAAAATCGGGTCATTGCAATGAAAAATACATAATCCATAACACTAAAATCGTACCTTCGAAGTTTTGGGACAATGGTCTCTCCGTGTCTCTCTCTCTATTTCTCTCTCAGTGACGATGAGTCCTCTGTTATGTTTAAAGGACAGGAAATGAAGCTCAGCCTTTGATGAAA
The DNA here is from genome assembly GCA_946896805.1 of Scutellaria galericulata. NCBI lineage: Eukaryota > Viridiplantae > Streptophyta > Magnoliopsida > Lamiales > Lamiaceae > Scutellaria > Scutellaria galericulata. The sequence continues at coordinate 19,431,675 of OX335790.1, forward strand.
TGGAGCTTAAAATGAACCTCAGATCTATACCTCGGAAGATCGGGGCCGTTGATTTGTTATGATTTGTGTCCCAGATGCGTGTGGGCCCCATGACAGCATCACAGTCCTGGCAGTTTTAGCTGGCTCGCTTTTGCTGTGAGGACGGTTTTACCCCTCGGTTCCAAAACTGTCTAGATAAATCCTTTGAGGTCAACTTGGGTCATTTGCATTTATGATTATTTTAGAATTTGAGAATTGTTTGTTACACACACGTCTTTCTCCATCTTCTTGAAATTTTTTCCATCCACATAAAATATTAAAACTAGATAATTAATAGTATTGTGTGACATTTCAAAATTTAAAAAAAGTGAATTTAATATTTTGAATCGATTTTGGTATAGATGTAATGGTTTGAATATTGATACAAACTTATATGTAGTACTTTGTATAAATAATATGAACTTATATGAATTGTATAGATATGAAGGGCAAAAATATCATAAAATTTTCTCCTAATTAGGAAAAAAAAGTAATTTAAGATATAGATAATAAGGAACTTTTTTTTTTATGTCTCATTGTATTATTTTGAACATTTTATATAAAAACATTTTGTATAATGATTTTGAATGGTTAATGATTTATGTGTTTTATTGTGTTTATCGATAATGATATTATAAGTAGGGAGCTGGACAGACTCATCAACTAATAAATTGAATTTGAGAAAAAATCAAGTTAATTTTCAAATTAACCAAATCCGAGCTCAAATTTTTTGTGCAACTTCAAAATTTTATTAACGATAGCTTATTATATTATTATATTCTTAATATATTTTGGATATTTATATATAGGGTTGTAATAGGTTGTAATTGATATATAAATTAAACATTCGAGAATATTTTTTTTTATAAGATCGAGTAGTTTAATTTAATAGGATGATGATAAGATAATGGCATAAAAGTCTTAACCCTTCATTTTTTGCACGTATAAAAGATTTAAATGGTGGTTGAGTATTTCTATTTTCTAGTTCCCAAAATGACACTAGGGACACAGCTTGTCCGGTTAATATACGCTTGAGGGCAAAACTGTCTTCTCTCAAAAAATAATATTTTCTAATTCTTTCCTAAAACCCTTTTTTTTTAGTAAACAATACATTTCCTTCGTGTGGATTAGTGGGTAAGTGGATGAGCAATGATAAATAGCTACGTGAGTTGATGGAATTGTAGGGTATGCCTACGTGGCATATATATATATATATAATTTTGGGTTAATTGGAGTAATCTCTCACATTATTAGTGATTTTGTACATAAATTTTAGAACTTTTTATTTGTAACATTGATATATACAAAAATTATATGGATTTGACAATTAAACCACTAAACTAATTTTTCGACTACTTTTCATCGGATTTTAACACCGGGCTATTTTTTAAGGATTTTTTTTTTTTTGTCAAAAAAATTGAGTGGTTATATCCCCTACATACTTAGAAGCATTTTTGAATACAATGACTCAAATGTTTGGGCAAAAAACCCTTAAAAATATGTCACGTGCAAGTTACATGTCAAAATCTGATGAAAAATGAGTGGAAAATTAGTTTGATAGTTTAGATCCGTATAATTTTTATATATCGATGTAAAAAAAAATTTGATTGATTCAAAGCAAAATTTCGTGCAACCCTTTTTTTGGATACAAGATTATATGGGAATAAATATTTTATCTCATTTCATCAATATGAACATGTAGAGATACAAGATAAAAATGTTTAATTAAAATAAAGAAATTCGATTGACTTAAATCCTAACTAATTTTGATGTCTTATAAAGAGATGGTAATAAAACTACTTTTATAAAGAGCTTTTGCATACAACTTTAGAAAAAGAGAGATTAATATGTAAATAAATATAATTATTTTTTCTATAAAGTGCAAATAAATATAAGATGCTTTGATGTAAAACATGTGATGAGGATGTGCACATTGTCCCTATAATGTATGCCATAGCTCCTATAGATCATAGATGTGGTCTTTTTCAAGAAACCATGTTCATGTGTTTTTCAATTTTTGATTTCTATTTTGAGATTGTGTTCAAAGTTTTTGTTCAATGATTCAATTATTGTCATGTTTCTTGGCTTATAAGATTTAGATATCCCACTTTTAAGCTGCAACAATTTTATATGATTGAGACTTGGATTTCAATTTTATTTTCAAGTATGTAAATATAATATATTATCATTTCTTGATCATTTTACTTTTAAAATTTCAATTGAACTCAAAATTCTCCATTACAACCCTAATCTACGTCTATAAAATATAATAACGTGACACCTAGTTTCTACTTTTCAAATATGATCTGGCATTTCAAATTTATTCACGACTTTATATTTATCATAACAAAAAATCTAACTAATTACTCAATCTGTCTCATTTATATGTATTTTAAGAGTTTTTTTTTAATAAATTAATGAAATTAAAATTGGATAAAAAAATGTCTTTAAGAAACCTTATGGTCTCGTAAATTAGACAGTAGAATTTTACGGTGTGGAATATTAAAGAGATTGAATACCTTAGATTGAAAATTAAGGATCTTTTCAGGATAATAATTGAGAGTAGTGGATCATAGCTAAAAAGAACAATAATTAAAATAGGGTTAAATGCAACCTTTTTTTTTTTTTTAATCAGACTGCAATTTGAATTATTAAAATTTATCAAATGTCAACTTTCGAACCATTTTCCGGCAAAAACATTAACACATGATACACACACAGACTTCAAATGGGGATCATCTTAAATTACAAGAACGCTCTTATGTTTTTAGCATGTAGGCAACGTATTCACGTTTTCATCGAAAAATGAATTGGAAGTTGTAATTTGATAAATTTTAATAATTCAGATTGCAATCTGATTAAAAAAATCAATTTAGATTGAAAAATGAAAAAAACCATCAGTTTAGATTTTTTTTTTTTTTTTTTACATTTAACCCCTTTAAAATAATAATGAATTTCTAAAAATGATATTTAGATTAAATCTCTTTTAACCATTGCTTATTTATTTTGGACTAGTCTTTTTAATGGATAATTTTACGTATTTCAACCAAACCCTTTTCAAATATGATTTGATGACTCAATAAAAAATTGATATTTTCAATTTTACAATAAGCGAGCATTGTTACTAACTGATTGTCTCAATTAAAGGCGTGAATGAGATAATACAATTCATGAGTTACTCAAAATCGATTCAATTTTTTTTTTTTATATTCAGATTGAAAATAGTCAAGTCGAACTCGAACTACTCTAATAATTTTCAATTTCGAGCCTGAGCATATTAATATTTAGCCTAACAAACTTACGAGTCAAATTGAACTAAATCAAGCATATGTCACAATAGTTTATTTAATTACATTAAAATTTTCTTTTTTATTTAAATTTTAGAAATTTTCAAACATTGAGTCGAGGTCAAACTTATCAACTTGTCGAGTTCAGTTCGTGTATTAAAAAAATAAATTCGAATGAATTCATATCAAACTCCAACTTTAAGTTTTAGAATCAAACTTGAATCTAACATTACTCGACTCAACTCAACTCGTTTACATCCCTACTCTCAAAATTCCAACTAATCATAACCACTAATCAAAACATGCCCATAAAAATATTTATAAAAAAAAACCTCCATAGTAACATTGGTAAAGTTCTTGGAAGCCATGGAAATTTATGCTGTCGGTTTCACTTCTTTCACCGTGTTGATTAAGGATTTAACCACTCAGCGCCGCTAATTCAGTAACAAACACACCAGACACTGAGTCCATCTTCGATCGGGCCCATCTTTCTGGGGCTTTTGAATTCCGGGCCCTGAATTATTCACTTTCCTCATTTTTAATTTTTTTTCGCAATTTTGACATAGGATTTCCCACCTCTCAAATTTCCTGCAAGCACAGCTGATATAGCTCAAAGTGTATAAATCACTATAAATTAGCTTAGTATAATGCTAAAAGCTATACAAATTATTGGTTCGTCTTCTTCTTCTGCTACTACTTCTGGGTTTTTGTTCGTACCCCACAGATTGAAGAAGCCTTATTCGAATTTCCTTTTGATTTCTAGAAAACCCATTGAAGCGACAGTTTCGAAATCCTCAAAAACCCTATTTTGGGCTTCTCGATTTCGCAAAGGTTGCTTTCTTAGAGCTTTTCAAATGTCGCATAGTCCCCATTCTGAGTCAACCCCTGATGGGCCTTCTCCTCCTTCATCCTCAACGTCTACTTCAATTCCATCTACTGTAAGTGTTTCTTTGTTGGATTTGTTTTATTTTTACTCTCATCGATTGCTTTGTTTTGATTCTGTTTGATAATTTCTGGCAACTGTCTTCTAGATTGATGTGGTCAATTTTGATGGAGTAATTTGCAGGATTGATGTTAGGTTGCTTTATGAATTTACTCTAGAAGGGCTTTGTTTGATTTAATCCAGTATTTACTGCAGTGATATTAGTTGTTGTGGTAAATTAGCTTAGTTATAGTCTAAGTGTTTCTTGCATTTCATGATGTTGCGTTGGCTTGAGTTAAACTGGATATGAGCTTAGTTTTTTTTCCACATTTATGTGTATTCAAAACTTGCAACCATGAGTTTTGAATTTAGGGTCGTTAAACTCATGTTGGCGAAGGATGCTGCCACGGCTTACATTATATAAGAACAAGAAGAATAGGAGATTTGTATTCCACTGATGGATGTAGAAATTGTGTTGGATTGATCTCGAGTCTGCTCACAGTTGGTGAAATGCAATGACGAGTTGAAAATACTTTGGATGTAATGAGTGCTGAACTTTTACTATATGCATGCTGTTTGTTTTGATGTATAGAAATGTGATGCTAGGCTTATCCATGGTTGCACGGTCCTGTAGTAAGATTGATAAGAGAGAGTTGAATACTTATCTTGTTTTGCTATAGAACTTAATAACACATTTGATAAAGACAATCTTCAGTTCAAGTTATTGTTTGGCCCTGTTTCTTTTCTTTATGTTTATTGTTTCTAACTTTGCTCAAGTTTGTGGCAATCATAAGGGTATTACGAAGAAAATCAATTTCTGCCAATCGTGTGGTGGCCCAACAAAGTATGAGATACCTGACGGGGAGGAGAAGACGAGAGCTATTTGCACACGGTGTGGGAAAATTGCTTATGAGAATCCAAAAATGGTGAGTGTTAAAGGATAGATGAAACAATTAGAGAATTACAACAAATTTTGTGTGAGCCAATTTTGTTCTCCCTTTGCATTGCAACAGTATGCACTATGTTAGTTCTAGATTTTCCAAGGTCCAAACCGTATGCATTGCAAGATTGAGAATCTTGATTGGCCTTTTGAATGAACAAATTTGCGGTAATCTGTGGCTAACTGTACATTGGTAAGGATTCATGTGTTTTTTTGGGCATTTTGCACTGATTCAATCTGAGTAAATCAGGCGCCCAAAAGTGTAACATTACTTTTTTTGTAATTAAAATTGAAAACTCAATCTTTAATCATGTTTATGCTCACGAAAACCTCTGCTTTGTGTTCAGAATGATGATACCATCTTTCTTATTTCAGTTATTTCTACATATGCTATGTAAATGCAGAGCTATGAACGACATTGGTTATACTAGTAACAAATTTTGGGTTTTAGGTTGTAGGTTGCCTCATCGAGCATGAAAACAAGATCCTCCTATGTAAACGGAACATTCAACCATCATACGGCCTTTGGTAAGCATTTGCTAGTGACTTTTCTTTTTCTTCGAAAAATGAGAATTTAATAACTGTGAAAAATGTGTAGGACACTTCCTGCTGGTTTCATGGAAATCGGGGAGTCAGCTGCCGAGGGAGCAATTCGAGAAACATGGGAGGAAGCAAATGCTGAAGTTGAAGTTGAGTCCCCCTTTGCTCAGTTGGACATCCCTCTTATCGGCCAAGTAACGACCCTAATTGATGTGAATTGCTTTATTTATTTACATGCCTTGTTTTTATGCAGTTTATTTGATGTGGACAGACTTACATTATATTCTTGGCAAAGTTGAAGAAGCCTCACTTCTCACCGGGCCCCGAATCATCGGAATGCCAGCTTTTCGCCCTCGAGGATATCCCCTTTGATTCTCTGGCATTTTCATCAATGCTGGTTACTTTAAAATTGGTACGCTTTTACTGCGAGAATTGTCTCTCTTTTTTTTTTTTTTGCCTGTCTAATATTTGATGTTTGTATTCTTGTTTATAGTATTTGGAGGACAAAAAGATTGGGAGACCCAAGTTTCACTATGGCATCATAAACAAAAGGTGATTTCTTCGAACCAATTTATACAATAGCCTGAAAATGAATGCATTAGAAAACGATGAAAGTATAAAGTAGAGAATCATTAACTCAACGTAAAGGCAAAGATGAAGATCTAAAAAATGTATTGGATGACAGATGTCATTAGATAGCTTGTTGTAATGGGAGATGTTTGGACCAGCACGATCATGTTTACGTGTGTTCAATACTATATCACGTTTCTTTACAATTTTCTCAAGTGCCATGCATTTTCATCTTCCGTTTACTGCATATTCGTATTCTTGAATCCATTTCTAAGAGATGGTTGTCGACAGGCCCGGCACAAGCCCGTCTGAGATTCATGCCTACACACTCGACGATCATTTCAGATGTTGAAAACGGGTCGATTTTCTTATGCCATTTTGAGACTAATGAAATGTAGAGTGGGAGTTCATTGTAGTTCTTTGATTATTTTGGGATGTAAGATGGTTCTTTTAGATGTAATTTTATTTGTTCAAAAGTTCTTAGTTTGTTTGTCATATGTGATCGATGTTTTCTGTTACAGTTCTGTAAATTTGTTCATTTTAATAATGCAATGACTTGGTTTGAATAACTAATGAATTCTTCGCTGGTTTTTGCATATGCCAATTAATAATCTTGCAATTATCAAAGGTAAAATATATTAGTAACTTTTTAGTGAAACTAATAAAGAATTTTCAGACATTTTATTTGTACACTTTCTTTTGATAAGACATAAACATGGTGATAATAAGATAAATTTAACGTCACATCATTCATTTTTACATTTTTACAAACGAGTGTAAGTTTTATTTTTGACAATTCATCAAAATTGTAGTAGAAAAGTAAAAAAATTATAATATATTGTTGCAAAATCTTTTTTATTTAGTTTAATTGTATTTCAAAACATTTTGCCTTGATAAGTATCCGTTTGTATTTAAATATGATAACATAGTATATAATATATAAAATTGACAGTCTTTAAGATTATGAACTTTTTTTCATTTTATTTTTCTCAAAATATTATGATAAAATGACATCACCATTTTAACATTACTACGAAAATACCATCACCATTTATCCTCAGGAAATGAAGCGCGCTTATTGGTCAATGACTCTTCAACTAACAGCTAACAAAAAAAAACTGATGTTTTTGCACTAAAGCAAAATTTTCTCAGATTTTTCTCATTTTGGTCAAATCTTTTTCATCAATTCTGAAAAAAAGTTCGATGGCGAGCTCATTTTCAATTCAAAGTCTTTTAATCCCCTGTAAATCGCATTCCTCTTCTGCATCCTCTTTCCCACATTTTAATTCGGTGTATTTTCTTGAGAATAATTGCAAAAATGAGAAAATTAAAAGTGGCAGAAGAAAAATTTGCAGGAAATTTAGAGCAATGGTGGAGCAAACCGTGCAAGGGCCTTCTGCTGCTTATGCCAAAGAAATGGAAAGATTGTCTGCTAAAGAATCTCTGCTTCTTGCTGTACGGTTCTTAATTTGTTATTTTTTCTTCGATTTATTTGGAATTTGTTTTTAATTTTTAATGATTATGTAATTTCTTGAAGATACTGCAGCTATAGGTTTTGATTTGAGGACTTAATTTTTGTCTGTAATTAGCTTAATTTTTTGATTTGAGACTTTTATAGTGAGATTCTAAACTAGACTTTCAGCTAGATTGTTTGATATTTTTGATTTTAAACTATTGAAAGCTTATGTTTATATGCTAATTGATAGTGCTGATATTTTTCCCCCATCACTTGTGACTTTGAGAGCTATCATAATGTGGTAAACAAAACCTCAAAAATGATGAAATAGGTGTTTGGGATTGAAGAGTTAAAATTCGCTTTTTTTTTTGGATTTTCGCAAGAATGGGATAATATTAAGGATAGTTAATCACCATGAAGTTCTGGTTTGTTAAACCTGTAATGGATAAACATATTTCAGTTCAGAGATGCTGGAGGATTTGAGGCATTGGTCACTGGGAAACCAACAGATATGCAAAGAATCGATGTGAATGAGAGAATAGTTAGCCTTGAGCGGCTGAATCCTACACCTCGACCAACAACGTATAGTGTTTTATTCCTTTGTGTAAGAATAATCATGATTCATAAGGTAGATTCTGCGTGAGGTACTCATTTTGTTTTTCCAGCTTTTCAGATCTCCTTATCTTGAAGGCAGATGGAATTTTGAGTGGTTTGGATCAGGACTCCCAGGGTTCCTTGCTGCTCGAGTTTTGTTTGAGTAAGTTTAACTGGTTTTCGTGTTTATTTTAGACATGTTGTTATACTCAGAAGTAATTACGAAGGTTGTCTCCTCATACAATACACGGGGAACAATTTGAGTAAAAACGAATGAAATCTAACCAAATAGAAAATTTCAGTTTGCTTATTTTCCGGACTTAACTCTGAGCTGAAATAGTCAGTTCATGATCTGATTACTTTGAATTGTTATCACCCAGATAGTTGTCAGCATACATGAGAATTCACTGAGACCTTAAGCCTTGGAATTCAGTTTAAGGCAAGTTATAATGTTAATGCCAATGACATTGTTTCTTGCAGGAGGTTCCCATCAGAATTGGCGAATTTATCGAAGTTGGATGTGGTGATCAAGGATACATATGCAAATGCTGTAGCAAGCTTCAAATTACTAAATTCAGTAATATCCCTCTTCCTTGAAATCAATCTTTTATCTTCATTGAATTCTCAAACATGATTCTCTTTGTGATTAGACCTCTTTAGTTCATCAGGGGATATGAGCTGTATAATGTTCTAGAAAAATAAATAGGACCTCTGTGTTCAACTGAATTTCCTGAAAAATTTACAGAACAGGGATCAAAAAGCATTTAGTTTTTGCTTTCAAGACACAAAGAAGGGAAATTAGTGACTTGAAGCATTTATTACATCAAAAAAAGGTCCCATATTGAGCAATGGCAGCAAGGAATTGTTAAACTAACCCGATAAAGTTTAGGGTAACTCATATTCAAATACTCTTGCCTTTAACCAATTATTCCTGGTTAAGTGCAGATAGAAAGCAGCTTTAGCATCTCCAGCAAGTTATCCGTTGAGGGGCCACTTCGAATGAAACAGGAATTCGTTGAAGGGTTATTAGAATCTCCAAAAGTTAATGAAGAATCAATACCTCAACAGCTTAGAGGTGCTTTCGGTCAGGCAGCTAATACTCTTCAGCAGCTTCCCGTTCCTATTAAGGATGTTGTTGCTGGTGGATTGAAGGTTCCTCTTGGTGAGCTTTTCTTCATTCTTAACTTATCACTTGTCCCGTCTGATGAAAAATATCGAGTTTGCACCTTTCATTAGTGTATCATCAAAAGCAATATGGACAAATCTCTTTCTGCTGTGATGAACCTAAAACTCTCGATTGACCTTTTTTTCCCCTTACATTTTGAGTTATACGTGATTTTCCAGGCTTTAAGCATGCATTGCTTTCATTTCTTTTCTGGTTAAGCTTCTTGCGTTTGAAACACTAATTGAATGAAGATATGCCAATGCAAGCCATCCCTTTTCCATTTTCTTTGCCCCCTTTCAACAGACCATCACTTAAGCTATAATTAAATTCTTAGACAGGAAATCACAACATCTATCTGTTTTCAATTAAGTTGTGTCTTGCAAGTTGTACTTAAGTTTTGATTCATCCACTTGTTATTTACTCGCTTTTTATGACCTCAGGTGGGCCACTCGAGAGGTTTTTCATGATCTCGTATCTTGATGATGAGATCCTGGTAAGTTCTATCATCCTTCTTTCAGGAATATCTTGTCTGACACCATTGGCTTTGCACATGCATTTAGTTGCCACCCTAATCTTTATTCACAAATACATTCAGATATCTGAAAAATAAACGTCAATTTGAATTCACCCCTATGGTAGAGTTAAATTTCATGTAGAAGGCCATTAATCCAATTTATTTGGATGCAGATAATAAGGGATACTGCTGGAGTACCTGAAGTCCTTACAAGATTAGATTCCGTACCATCACCACTCGGTGAACCAATCAACGAATATGAAAGTTGATGGATCCATAATATGATCTGTTCATTGCAAATCCAGTGAGATCATGCATACTCATTACAAGTCCATCCCTGAAGGCATTGAAATTAAACAAGGATAACTGAAACTCCCAAATCTTGAAAGTTAGGTTAACAGCTACTTTGTTTCGCCCGTTTATTTGATATGCTGCTGTGGTGATCGTGACGAGCAAGTGGATACAAGTGAAGAGTGAATGAAGTGAAGTTGTTGATGCAGGTAACAATTGGTAGAGTTGGTGTAGATTGTTGAAGCCTCCTTGTTCACATATGTTCAAAAGAGTAAACAATTTTCTTTTCTTGTCAGATACTTTATTAATGTTAGACACTGGGAAATGTGATAATTGAAATTTTGGTAAGTTAGTATTTATTTAAGTGTTGTGGGATGATTCGTTTCACGGAATTAAATCCTGGCCTCACGAGAATCCACTCAATGAAATATAGAAGTAAAACTATTCCTCTAGAGTTGAAGATTCTTCATCACAGTTGAAAGAAGAATATTTAGATAGGATTTTGTCATCCAAATCAGCATTATGTGAATTTTTTTAATTAGGCATCAATAAATTATAAAGAAAAAAGTATTACACACCAAGAAATCAGAGTAAATCCACACACACATATATCTATTAGGCTCATGTATTTACATATCATAAATCAAGAATTAATGACAAACTCAACCTAACAATCTTAGCAACATCTATATATGACCATCATACACTAACAACTAACATAATTAATCAATTAATTAATAACTTGTGGGTCTTCATAATCATCCATGTCATGAGGTGTATTAATACCTTCTTCCACAAATGGAAACTGTTCATCAAACTCTGCAAAACCACCCAAGAAACCACCTCCTGTGTTAGCATCTCTCCATATCTCTTCTTCTTCCTTGATTCTCTCTCTAACCCCTTCTTCTTCTTCTTCTTCCTCCTTTCTTCTCTCTCTAAACCCTCCTGCATGAAATCCAGCTCTCATTGAAAGCTCCTTCTTTGCTGGCAAAAACCTTGGCTTTGATGATTTCTTGCTGCAATTCTTCTGTTCATGATCTGATGATGGCTTTCCAGTGAGTCTTTGCACCAATTCTCTGAAGTTTTCAGCATCAGTCTTGATGATCTCTGGTGCAAATATGTGGATTATTCGGATTTTCGATATTGTTTTCGAGTTCTTGTGCATGGCTAGTGATGATTGAGCTCTTCTTTTAGAGCATATTTGCGCTTCCATTTTCTCATCAACTAAAGTTTGGTGATGTAGAGAGTTGGTGTAGTTGTGGTGTGTGTATATATATATATGTGTGTGTGGAGAGAGAGAGAGAGAGAGAGAGAGAGAGGGAGAGAGAGAGAGAGAGAGAGAGAGAGAGAGAGAGAGGGAGAGAGAGAGTTTGTTGCATATGATAATGGGAACAGCATATATATTTTGGAGAAAACCCTAATAGGAAAAGCATTAAAGTATCTGTTTGTTGAGAAAATATTGGATGAAATCTTACTATGACATATATTGGAGAAGAGAGAGTCAATAAAGTTTAGAAACTGCAAAATGGTCCCCCAAATTCCTCACATCATATTCACACATCCCCTCTCAATCTTTTATTACAAATTAATCTTGTTTATTTTATGCATCCATGCATATCATGGACTTTTAAATATTAGTCTCTTAATTCTTTACTTATAGATAATGATAAATCAATAATATTTAAATGTTTTAATATATAAGAACAATATAAATGTCATTGTTTCTTTAATTTTCTATTCTAAATTGACAGCAAATATTTTTCTGTCTATGCTTGTGCCAAAGGTTTCTCAAATTTAATATAATGGAGTTAAGTCAACTCTAAATATATTTGTTCCAAAATGCATCTAATGTACCTGATTTAGATCACTTCTACCCCTCATAATAATGAATATCATCTTACAAATCATGGGATCTGCGTTTCTTGTAATAGAGTCCTTAATTATGCTTATAATTTTATGATGATTTTTTTAAGAAATAATACTATGGTTATTAACCACTTAATTAAACAACCATTCACCGGTTAACATAAAGAAAAAGAATTTAAATAAGTTATTAAATATATATGTGTATATATATATATATATAGTGTTTATCTAGTTATATGTTTTTCTATACCTAAACTATATGAATATTAATACTCAAATATCAGCAAAATGAGTCCTTGTCTTTCCTTATGTTGCATGTCTACCCTACATTGGAAAAGTATTTCTTTTCTCACATTAATGATCCTTGAAAGTTCCAAAGAATTTGCGATTAGAAAAAAACTACATAAATTGACTTTTATATATGTTTCTAATTAAAATTGCACGAAGCGAGTGCAAGCGAGTTCAAAAGATATTTCTCAAATAATATATTAATGGTATTAATCTATAATTAATTAAGAGTGACACTCCTGTGCACAAAGTGCAACGATACTGTTATATTATATGAGTGATACAGTTATATTAATATAACAGTATCATTCATATAATATAACAGTATTACTTCATATAATATAACAGTATCACTTCATATAAAACAGTATCACTCATATAATATAACAGTATTACTTCATATAATATAACAGTATTGTTGTGCACAGATTTGAATCTGTGCACCTTGTGCACAAAAGTGTTTGTCATTAATTAAACGTAAGCAAAATAGTGCTATGAAAAGAGATTGGGCCGTCAAGAACGATAACGGTCGTTAAATGTACGCGTTGATGTCAGTGATCGTATCATCATTCAGATTCGTATCTACATCAAAAGCCCAATAGGCCCATATATGAATTTGGGCTGACGTCAGCTCAGTTATAAAATTAAAGTGGCCCCGTGTGCTTGTTGGGTCGGCCCGCACGCTGCCTAATTTTATAATTTTCCCTTTTCTTTTTATTTATAGTTTACACTAAATAATGAAAAATCTTCAATGTGAATGAAAGTAAAAAAATGGACTCAATGAACAAAACAAATCTTATCGTATTTAATCGTGTTATTTAGCTCTGTTATATCGTGTTTGTATTATATATTTATCATTTCAGGAATTACCATATCTTAAATGTAGTGTTTAAAAAACCTATATATACATATAACAAATATTAAGAAAATATTAACAACCTGAAAATATTCATGTATCAATGTGAATACATAGATAGAGATAAATATTGATAGCTTTATCCTTTAAAATAAAGTATATCATCAATAGGGCCACCGTTTTTCTCTTCCATAAATACAGTCATGGAAATTCTATAACTAATATATATATATATATATATATATATATATAATATCATATAAAATTATAAATGATATAATTTGAATTGCATGAACAATCGTTCAAATTAATTTGAAATATTATCGAGTTTCAAAATTTATATTTATATCTATTCGATAATTAATTGAATCAAGTTTGAACAAACTTTAATCTAAACCCAAAATGGATTAAGCTTGAATATTTTGATTTTTATATTTATTTATCTCATTTTTTATATAAATCATGGAAATCACAATTCAATATAAAATATGATTTTAAATGAAAAATAATGAGGATGCAGCAGTGTATTATCAGCAATCAACATGGCTTGGGCACATTTTATATAAATCATGGAAATCACAGTTGAATATAAATCATGATTTTGAATGAAAAATGATGACATCATGATTTTGAATGAAAAATGATGACGATGCAGGGCTACTGCAGTGTATTATCACCAATCCACACGTGTTGGACAAATGTTAAGAGGTTTGTCCAAACGCCACCTATATATCAGGATCACACGTGTTGGACACATGTTAAGTAATTCTTATCTAAACCCAGCTGTGTGTTACTCAACTCAATCCAACCACTATTTATATTGTACGAAATCTCCACCGATTCTCATTAAGTTGCAAGTTAGAACAAATCAACGGGAGAGAGAAAAGAGATTCGAAGCTCATCATTATCCATATACACCAACATGCAATCTGCAAAGGAAGCAGCAGCTAACATTGCAGCTTCTGCTGCATCTGGTATGGAGAAGACCAAAGCCACTGCTCAAGAACAGGTTAGTTAATATCATTGGATACAAATATTTTGAAATATTGTTGATATATCCTCGATATTTTCATTTTTTCACATAATCTATATGGAAATATTAATGAAATTCCAGTATCGATTTCGATATCGATATTCATTTTACAAATTCTAGAAAAATTGATACATCATAAAAATATTGGTAAAATATTGGAAAAATATAGATAAATATCAGGTAGAATATTGAGGAAATATCCAAAAATATCTATATTATTATTTTCATCAATATTTTTGTTAAATTAAAATAATTATATTTCCATACAAATCAAAATTTTCATCCTGGAACCTTCTCCATTATCTCTGCAATTTCTTTAAAAAAAAAATTAAATTTCTCTTTCGGGTAATAATTAATTAATAAACAAACAGGGTGAGAAGATGACAACAAGGGATCCACTGAAGAAGGACATAGCCACGCAGAAGAAAGAGGAGAGGGTCCACGAGGCGGAGCGCCAGAAGCTGGCAGCACGTGAACAGAATGCTGCCGCCAAGCACACGGCGGCCGGTGGTTTCACTGGAGCTGGGTACACGGCGAAGGGGGGAATGCTTGGCTCGGAGTATCCGCAGGTACCCACAGGAGGGGTACTTGGGTCGCAGAACCCGGCGGGTACAGGTCGGGTCCCACATCATGACCCGAATGCTGGAGCTGGGTACACGGCGGAGGGGGAAATGCTTGACTCGGAGTATCCGCAGGTACCAACAGGAGTACTTGGGTCGCAGAATCCGGCGGGTACAGGTCGGGTCCCGCATCATGACCCGAATGCTGGGACAGGATATGGAACTGGGAATACATATTAGTGTTTGGGAAGAAGAGTCGTAATTAGTAATAATAATAATGTAAAAATACTAATGGCTGGACAAGACATATATGTTTTTATGCATCTGTTTGAGGCAGCCTTCGTGTTGTGTTTAAGATGTCCTGTACTTATCACTTTGCAATGTATTTGGTTGTTATAAGTACCTCTTTTTGCATTAAAAAAAAAAACTTTTTTTGTTTGCTTATTACTTAATTTGTGATCGATCCATCTAATTTGTGTAGACAGGATTTGTTGACTATAACAAATTAAAAGAAGTAAAATTTGAGCTTAAGTGAAAAAGTTAGATTTTAACTGTAACTTAAATAAAATTTCAGAAATTACAATTTTTATAAGTTAATTAGAGTTATACAAATACAACTTATACAATTTTGTAATTAGTGGTTCAGTTCGATGAAAAATTGAAAATAGTTTTTTTTTCCAGTTTTTACATGTAATTTGGTGATTTGATCTAAAATTGATTCAAATAAAACTGAAATCTAAATTGTTTAATTTTGATAACAAACTAAATCGGTATAAAGGTAAAATTCAAATCGGAATTATTCAATTTCGGTTTGATTTTGTTCAACCCTAATTGTAATCTATAAATCTAAATAAAACTATTCTTTTTTAACTAAGAAAATATCTTTTAATGAAGTTTCTACTTAAATTTGTACCGCACCAATGTTAAAAGAATAAAAGTTGGATAAAAATCATTTTTATTGACTGAAAAAGAACAAAATTTAACCATTTAAGAAAAAAAATTCAAATAAAGATGTTAAAAATGGGTTCCTCCTGTTATAAATTCACAAGAAAAAAGATTAAAAGAACATAATTTGCAATAGACAATGGTTTGTTGATTTAAAGAAAACTGGAAACACCCGACTTTACAAGTGTATATTGACAAAAATCTTATTAAAAAACACTGCATGTCTCTTTGTTCATCTATTAGGCCCTTTTCCTCACTTAAACATTATAAAAGCTCAAACGTGGAAATATCTTTTGACATTGTTGCACTAATCTCTCCAACAGATGTCAAGACTAGAACAAAACAGTCCATAGATAAATGAGTTAAGACTATTCATATAATTATAAAAGGGGCAAAGGAAACAAAAGTGAAAACATCATCTCTCATAACAACAAAAGGGAAAGGAAACCTGGGAGCCATTGCTCAACTGAACTGAACTAGTCTTAAAAATATTACAAACTACTGAGAGACTAAATTCTATGCCTTCTATTACATTGCACACCTAGAGCAAAACTTTGACAACCAACAACACCTCTCTCTCATCCCGTTTTACGTAGCTCACCTGCCCCGTGTGCGAAATGGCACCTGTCCCCGAATGTGCACGACCCTTTGTTGAAGTTCTCACACAGCTTCGTCTTGAAGTTGTTGCTACCTGTCGTTCCGGGCCCTGCATTGCCTCCGAACGGCTTCCCAGGCCCGCTTGCTGGCCCGATGCTGACTATCAGCTCCCTCACCATTGCGCTTGCTTGCTGGATCTGTTCGAACGAACCCTCCAGCTCGATGTTTCTGAGATTCGGATCTGACTCGTGCTCTTTGACCGAGAGCTTGGCCCCCGTTTGTCTGCATATCTGCTTTGAGTTCACTCCTCCTTTTCCAATGACAGCTCCAGCTAGGGATGCATCGACGCTGATCTTGGCGGTGGCTGTGGCACCGAAACTAGCTGCGGGCCCTGAGACGGGTGGCTCCATGCGGCCACCAAAGCGGCCAGGCATGGGTCCCACCCCACGGGGGTCTTCATGGGATGGTGCGATGGGTTTTCCTAGCTCCCACTCACCGTGAGCAAAGTGACATTTGTCACCGAATTTGCAACCTTCTGCGGTTTTGTATTTGTTGCATACTTTGGTTTTGACAGCACCTGGAGAGGAGCCATTCTGGGAAGGGAGTGATCCGGGTGCTGATCTGGGGACGGGGGTAGGAGCAGGGGCCAGGTTCATCATCTGGGCAACAGCATTGTAGCCACCAGGAACGTGGTGAAGGAAGTGGCAATTCTCGCCAAATGGACATCCAGCAGTGCTGCAGAATGACGGGAAAGAAATCATAAATCTCACCACTCAATTTGTAATGCATCACACAAGTTAGTTAGACTTTGTCTAAGCAAATGAAATTTTGGACAAAGATACTTGTGAAAGAAACCTTCAGTAAATTGGAAGAATATTAGACTGAAAAGTTATATATTTCTATTATGATTTTAAAGATGTAAAGTGAAAAGATGAAAAGGGATAATTCCTAGGGATTGCAAAAAGGAGCTGAAACAATGTGTATACTTTTTACTAATTTGTTCATTAAAGTTATATATTCCATTAGTTTTCTAGACAGCTTGGCCAGTGTATGGCATTGGATGACATGGTTAAGTTGGATTGACATATAGAGAAAATGGGAAGAACTCAATATTCATACTAGGTCTTCCAATTTTCAGTAAACATAAACCTAGAGAAGTCATAAAAATAGAACATAACCTTGAACATACCATGCAAGGAATAGCAAATATTTCAAAAAACACAAGAACACCAAATGAAAGATCACATATGAAATCAGAGACAACATTAGTAACACACATGTTGATGTGCTATACAGACAAAACAAGTAACAAGATGCTATCCCGCCATATTAGAAAAATGAACACTAATAATTTTGGTAAATATTACTGGTTTGCACAAATCTGTCGAAATATATGAAGAATTAACAGTCTTTGGAGAGCTAATAGCTCTGAAACACTGAAGTGATTATCTTACTCCTCCATGGGCATCATATCTGGATAATGATATTATCACTGTAAATTAGTCATAAAATCTGTTAATATCAAGAAAAATATTGATTATTGAACACCTTCAACATTACATAATTCATGTTGCATCCATGAATAAACCCTTGTTGATAAAACACTACAAACTTTTATCACAACTAGCACTCGTGCCTGTTGGTGAATATTAAGATTCAAATATTCTATTAGGTAAGTTGAGACTTGAACCTGAAAAACTTCGTGCATGGCTTCGATTTGCTTCCTATACCACTTGATAAGGAGTCCATTTCTGTTACAAAACATTAATTATTTTTTATTAGAATTCCCTCTGATTATTTCCATTATTCATATAAATATCTAAACGACACCTTTCATACCCACCAGCACCCAGTACTTTTAGAAAGCGGCCTTTAAACATGAAATTACAAGATTTGCAGCTATATGCTATAATAAATGTAATCCACAATTCAATTATACAAACCTCTACATTTTTTAAATTTTCTCAAGAAATCATCCTACTTTAAAGAACTAACCAGAACAAAGATTTTTATGTTCTTAATTGTATAATTATCAAACTAAAAAGCACCTAAACTAAACTTTATGAACACTTCAAGAAAAAGCTTAATAGGTAATACAGATCTACGAGATCTTTCTCGACCGATTTTTCCACCACATCCGCAACAAAATCATTATTTTTCAACTCCTCCAAAACTGCAATTTACTAATAATGAGAACCATCTCCTGCAAGCAATTAAAATACTCAAAAACTCACAGAAATGCCAAAACAGAGCTCTATCCCAGCTTGAAGAGCAAATCCAGGCAAATAATGGAAACAAAAATAGGAAAACCGAAAATTAAAGAAAAAAAAAACAAACGAACTTTCCTGTATCTACACATAAATTCTAGCAGACAATAAGCAGTTCAAGCACCAATCGAAAACCTAACACTATAAAAATATAACCTGACTTAGATTTCTTGAAGCCGCCATTAGCGAATTCACCCCTGCCTCTTTTGCGAGTATCCATGAGCTCACAGATCAAGCTTGAACCGACAAAAAACACAATTAACCAGACGCTTCAACGAAAAATTATTCGGACAATGAACCTCGAATTCACGAAAGAGAGTAAATTACGAAAGCCTAGCTACCAGCTAGAGTAGAAAAAAGAAGAACACAAATTATTAGGTCGAACCCTAATCCTACTCAGAAACTAGGGTTTCTCTCGCAGCGAAGAGAGAGAGAGAGTGAGCGTGCGTGAGTCGAGAATTATAGAAAAAAGTGACGGGGATACTAATATTAATATTGAGAAGATTGGGGGAGTTTACGTGTAAAAGATATCATTACGGGGACTCTTTTGCAATTTCACGTGCGATCCTTGGGGAGATCCACTCGTGAGTGACGTGTACGTGTAAATGGGCTTTAATGGGCCTGGGCTTTAATCTTATACGAAATGGTATTGGGCCAAGAGGCCCAAAAAAGTTTGGGTCATATAAGTTGGTCCAATAGGTACGATAATGGCCCAGCCCGATCTTTCCAAAGAGGAACAACCTTTTCAGTCTCTGAACGGCATTTTCAAAGCTTCTCAACTGCTTAAACCAACAAACCTTGATTTCATCGAAGCCCACATTCTTACAGACATCTCTCTTCGTGAATTACGCACATTTGAGAGGAGAAGGAGAAGAACACTGTTCGAGAAAAGCTCATCATTCTTCGTAAAGCATTTCGAGAAAGGTGAGAATGGCTTGTATTCATTTGATCAGATTGATCTGATTTTGTTAGAATATATCTGAATTTCTACGATTTTCCCTTTTGCGTTCGTGGTAATTGTCTATTATGACTCTGGTTTTATTTTTTCTCAATTCGGATGTCTGAAGATTTGATGTTGGAGGTTGATTGAGGTAGATGCAATGGTGGATTTTTGTGTGAGTTTAAATGCATTTGGATGTTTAAGATGAAAACAATATTCCACTAAATTCAGCTCTATGTTTTATCAAACAAGTAACCATTTTTGTGTGTGTGTGTGTACTTCGTCTGGGATGATCGATAGTAATACTTCACTACAAGTTTTGTTGTGATTTGATTATTCAAACTGTAACATGTATAATCTTAGTTCCATATTCATCATGGATAAATCGAGGATTGATTCTTCGAAAGAAGCTGCATTTGGATGATGAATACCTGTTTATGTAAAGGAAGAACATTGCTAAACGAACTAAGTTGCTTTTCTAAATGAATATAATTTAACAACGATTTTTTTTAATAAATCGAAATATATGCTTTTCTACCTCTGAAAAATGTAAAACGGTGTCGATTCTCTCTGAAAACTTTATATATGCAGAATTATCCACTTAAAAGGACATGGCTGCATTGTTAACTCCTAGCACACAAGTTGTGACACCAAAGACTTGCATTTCCGCTTCTCACGAAATTCCCAGATCGAGCATTGCATATTTCGGTTATGAAACCAAAGGCCCGTCTTGGACAAAGCTCAAGAGCTCGTCTCTTTCCGAAACCTATGGCTGCAGAGTGTCGAAGTTTGAAAGGCACGGTATAAAAGCAATGTCAGGAGCTGGTGATCAGCAGACTTTGCCTGGATTGCCTGTCGATCTTAGAGGTTTATTACATTCTTATTTTCTGCTCATTAAACAAATGCAATCGAATTTTCTGCTTGTATTAAAATGCTCTGTATGAACCATAGGGAAGAGGGCATTTATTGCTGGTGTAGCTGATGACAATGGATATGGATGGGCGATCGCGAAATCTCTTGCAGCTGCAGGTGCCGAGATTATTGTAGGCACGTGGGTCCCGGTATGTATATGAACCTTATATTCTTTCATTGTTTATGTGACATATTAAGTCCTGATTTACATGGTTTTTTCTAATGAAAAGTGACTGTTTTAGGCACTAAATATCTTTGAGAACAGTCTACGGCGTGGAAAGTTTGATGAATCACGCGTGTAAGAATTTCTCTCTTTACATCTGGCAATATGTACTTATTTAGCTTTGCTTTCTCAATGGATGAAGATACGAAAACTTGGTGTTGTAGGCTACCAGATGGTTCGTTGATGGAAATCACAAAAGTGTACCCGTTGGATGCAGTTTACGATTGTCCTGAGGATGTTCCGGAAGATGTAAGGAGAAGTTTTTTCGTCATAGTTTTTAAGTCGGAGATGGTTTATTTTTTCTTGTTCACGTTTGTTTGTACCATAATGCAGGTCAAAACAAATAAACGCTATTCGGGGTCTTCTAAATGGACTGTGAAGGTCTTGCCTCCTAAACACCTTCTTCGTCCCTTTTGTTTTTCGTTCATTTTCATTATCATTACTTTGGTATTTTGTGTTTGGTATGTTAATTAGCTCACATACTGAGACGTGCCATTTCTTGCAGGAAGTTGCTGAATGTGTGAAACAGGACTTTGGCACAATCGATATTCTTGTCCATTCTCTTGCCAATGGTCCAGAGGTCTTTAGTTGCTTATACTTCTCTCTCTCTCTCTCTCTCTCTCTCTCTCTCTCTCTCTCTCTCTCTCTCTCTCTCTTCATGTTAGTGTTGTCTTAAGAATCACCATTTTTGTGGGGCATGTAGGTTGGTAAGCCTATGCTAGAAACGTCGAGAAATGGTTATCTTGCAGCCGTCTCCGCGTCAAGTTATTCCTTTGTTTCTCTTCTCAAATACTTTCTTCCCATCATAAATCCAGGTATACACTACCTTTTCGTATTTTCATGACAGAAATCGAGTCTAATATGCCACTACAAAGCACCCTTTTTTCTATACCTTTTCTTTCTTCGTCTCGTTGACAGGTGGCTCCACGATTTCTCTGACATACATTGCATCCGAGAGGATAATACCAGGGTACTCATACCCTTGATTTTTCGAGTGTAATAATATAATCTCAACCAAGATCCATGTTGGCATCACCTTGTCCCTTTTTCTTGCAGTTATGGTGGTGGCATGAGCTCTGCAAAGGCTTGTCTAGAGAGTGACACACAGGTTAGTTCTCTATATTAATATTTTTATTACATTATCACGATGTCTTAAGACATGTCCACTTGTCTAGGTTCTTGCTTTTGAAGCCGGACGAAGAAAGAACGTCAGAGTCAACACCATATCTGCAGGTATTTTCTTCAAATATAGTTATATGTTATTTAATTAGTGAAATCGATAGCTTTTGATACTTATGGTTATGAATTGACATATTACAGGGCCATTAAGAAGCCGCGCAGCAAAAGCTATAGGTTTCATCGACATGATGATCGACTACTCGTTGGAGAATGCACCCTTGCAGAAGGAGCTAACTTCCGGTGAGTTATTATCCCCTGCATCTCGGCTGCATTGTCTTCTCATAGCCGTCCGTTCAGAATTCTTGTTTTTTAGTACTAAGCTTGAGAAACGAATGATACAGACGAGGTTGGAAATGTGGCTGCTTTTCTTGCATCGCCATTGTCATCG
Source organism: Scutellaria galericulata (assembly GCA_946896805.1). Taxonomy (NCBI): domain Eukaryota; kingdom Viridiplantae; phylum Streptophyta; class Magnoliopsida; order Lamiales; family Lamiaceae; genus Scutellaria; species Scutellaria galericulata. The sequence continues at coordinate 19,454,026 of OX335790.1, forward strand.
GCCATCACTGGAGCCGTTGTTTATGTGGACAATGGTCTCAACGCAATGGGAGTCGGAGTCGACAGTCCCGTTTTTCGGAATCTTGACATTCCAAGATCCCAGATAAGCTAAATTCGGACAAGGATTTGAGTTCCAATTTTGATCGTTGAATAAATACCATTTTCTGTATTCTCAGAGACTAATGAGCAATCTCATTTGAATCTTGATAGAATGCTTCTAGGAATAGTTTGACTTCTGAAAATTTTATGTTTTATTGTCCTGGATTTATGATCAAGCATTTCCAGCTGGATTTGTGGGTGTGGAATGAAGATTTGGCTTTTATTTTCACATATATCATCTAATTCTATTCACAATTTTTTGGCTCGGTTTTTCAATATTTTGGGTTTTAAATTTTAGGAAGTTCGGTTATTTTTCTGTATAGCATTGACTAATGGATTGTAATCAACATGTTATACATGTTCTTTTATACTACTATGGCTTTGCATTTACATGTAAGAGTTAAAATCATTTTATCTGCTTGATCGAAATACAGAATCGATTTGGTTTGATCGATGTTCAATCTACATCGAGTAAATTGAACATCGATTAAATCAAATCGATTCGATTTCTTAAATTAACTATATTTCGGTTTCAGTTTTTTCAACTTGACATCTAAACCGATCGACTTATACCTCTAAGCTATATCTAGGTTTTATTCAATTAATTACCGATCGACTTATACCTCTAAGCTATATCTAGGTTTTATTCAATTAATTTTAAAACTTGAGTGTGGGGTTTTTATTTTATTTTTGAAAGCGTTATATCCTTTTAATTTGAAGGTGTAACAAGATTTTAAAATGTAAGCTACTACTAGTGTTTACACCCAAAAAAAAAAAAAAAAAGTCAAATTGCCAATTATTAGTGCACAAATTTTTTGAATTCTGATTTTGCAACAATAATTTCGGATGTTTAATAGAAAATCAACAAGATATTGAAGAGATGATGCAATCATGCAATCAATCCAAAAATATTTGAATTTGAATTGCAAATTTTCAATTAGCACCATCTTCAAAATTTTCAAATTTTTAATACCTGTTTCACACATTCTATCCCTAACTCCACGAAATCCCAATCCAACCCTCCCAAATTCAAATAATTACACCCAAACCCTCCTCCTACTATAGTATAATTGAAGGGGCAAAACGGTCATTTCACATCTCACATTTGACAAATAGTCCAGACTACAGGCTTCCTCCGCCTCCTTCTTCCCCCAAAACTTTTGCAAAACCCACACTATAAAACACACACACTCTCACACACAGATTTTGCACTCGAGAAAATAGTGATTCAGTCAAAATGAAGGCTTCAATTAAGTTTAGGGATGAGCAGAAGCCATTGTTGAGAGGTAAAATCCCTTTAAATATTTTGAACTTCCCCTTTCAATCGGGGGTTGTCGCCGGAGAATCCAAGGAATTGTCGCTGAATCTCTGTACCTTCTTTGAATCTGGGCCTTCGCTCAAATTCTCTTACCGTCCAAATGATTCTCTAAACCCTTTCAGCTTCGTTTTCAAAACCGGGATTGGGCATTTCGGGTCGCCCGCTAAAAGCCCGCTAACCATGAGCGCTGAGTTCAACCTAATCGGCAATCAGAATCCCAGCTTTTCCATCAATTTCAGGCCTGATTTCGGCGATTTCTCGCTGAAGAAGTCGCATTCTTCTGCCTTCGTGAAGAATTCGGGGGAGAAATTGAACCACGGCGTGGTCGGCGACGAGAATTTCGTGAACAACGGGTACTTCAAGGGGAGCGGTTTCTTTCCAGCGACGGTGGAGTCGAAGGCGGCGGCCGGCGAGATGGTGAACCGGGTGATTAAGGGCGCGGAGCTGAGCGCGACGACGTCGATGCCGCTGCGGGATTACGCGAAGGTGAATTTCCGGTGGGGGCTAAGGGTTCCGCCGCAAGAGGCGGCGGCGGATGAGGTGGATGCGGTGGTGGTGGGGAGGAGGGATGATCGGACGGCTGGGATTAGGCTGCCACTGTTGATGATGAACAAAATTGGGATAGAACACGTGGCGAAACCTAATTCGAAGAAAGAGAAGGTGGGGCCCGGTGACGAGTATGACAGGCTGGCAGGGGCGTGTTTGGAAGTGAAGAAACAACTTGAGGTGATTCAAGCTGAGAATGGGCTGTTGGGTAAGGCTTTGAGTGATCTGAGATCGGATATAGCCGCCGGAAAAATGGACTTCTTGTCGGAGCACCACCGGAGTAAGTTTTCCGGTGGTGGGGCCGATCGGAGGGGCAACGAGAGTAAGAAATATTCCGGTGGTGGCGGAGAAGCCATGGGTTTGGGTGGGGATGGCAATGAAGGGTTGAAGATTGCAAAATGAATGATTTGTTTAATTTTGTTATTGCATTTCATTCTTATAATTATAATAAGTGAAATGTATGGGTTTTGTTTAAGGTTGTTTCTAAGTTGTTGAGGTTTGGTGTTATAGAATATCTTTGTGCTAAAAGATGGTGTAAATTGCTTGGCTATGAAAAAGACTTTGGAATCCTTCATGAATAATGTAGTACAAGTTGTTTTGAGTATTTAATTTTTCATGTAGCTTGAATCTTGAATAGTTGATGGTCTAAAACCTTACATATTTCTTCTCGTATTTTATCTGTGATATATGTGTAGTTACAATTAGCATATGTTCCGTGCGATGTACATGTATATTAATTTATTATTATTATATATATTATGATATGAAAATGTTGGATATAAAAAATAATAAATTTTATTGGAGATTTTAACTAATTTATTACCCGTATAACACACTATCATAAAATTTAAATATTTCAAATTTGATATGAAAAATGTTAATTCATAAAAAAAAGTCACGTTCTTAATGATATTCTCATATGATTCTTGTGTGATGCACGGGTAAATACATTTCAAGTGTTAGTAATTTTTGAAATAAAAACATTAATTTATGATGAAAAACAATATAGTTCTTCAGAAAGTTATTTTAATTTAATCTATTATCCATAAAATTACAAATTTTAAATATTTATTATTTTCATCATATATTGTCCAACTACTTTACTAATAGTATCTGTCACAATTAGACTGGAAACGAATTAAACAAACTAGTAGTACACCCGCGCGATGCGCGGTTATTATGTATTATGACAATATATATGATGTGCAATAATATAATGAAATTGTTATATTAAATGGTTATCTATGACATCTTATTATTTTGAAATTTGTAAAAATCAATATTTTTTATTGATAACATCAATATTCAACAATTAAATATGAAAATAAAATTGAACATAATATAATAATAGTTTTGTGCTTGTGAGTTTTAATTTCTGAATAATTAAGAAGTGATTAATTATACTTACTAATATGTTTTGTTCATATTTTTGTTCCTTTGTATCTTATAATTATTTTTACAATTTATAAATAATTTTTTACATTGTTTTTAGATGGATTTGTTCAAAAAACATAATATTTATTCCAAAAAAATTTAGTTTACATTTGTACATTTAGGTTTCAAATTGATTTTAAATTTTAAAACAATATTAGATTTTTGAAACCATTTTTCAGATTTTTTTGGAACATATTATAGTTTTATAAAATAATTTTTAGATTAATTATATCTATTTATTTGAAATAATTTTGAATAAATTTTATCAAATATTTTTATTATTTTTATTTAAAAAAATTTATTCAATTTATTGATTTTGATATCTTACACAATTAATATTACATATATATTTGAATTAATTTTTAAATTTTATTAGTTGATTTAAGATTTTTAGTATTAATAAAATCTGAAATTATTATTATTAATTTCAGATTTTATTATTATTTTAATATTTTTATAAAAGTTTCAAACTTTTAAACATTTTACAACCCTTCATAAAATGAAATTTAGATTTTAAAACTATTTTCCACATTTATATATTAAAATTATAAACTAATTTTCAAAATTTTAATTTTTGACAATGTTTAAATTTCATTATTTTCAAATTTTAATTATATCATTAAAATATAATCATATCATTTAAAATAGCTTCTTTTATTTCATATCTACTCCTATATATAAATTATAAGATAGTTTATTGTGTAAGATTTATGTGAAGCTTATTCTATAAGATACTTAAAAGTTATTTAGTTTTTCTTTTCTTTTCTTTTTCAATTGGTTGATAGTTTGGGAGGGAAAATGACAAATCTATAAAATTTGCCAACTTCTTTCATTTTATATATAGTATATAGATTTTAAAACAATATTTCTTAGATTTTTGAAACCATTTTTCAGATTTTTTTGGAACATATTATAGTTTTATAAATAAATAAAAATTAGATTAATTATATCTATTTATTTGAAATAATTTTGAATAAATTTTATCAAATATTTTTATTATTTTTATTTAAAAAAATTTATTCAATTTATTGATTTTTATATCTTACACGATTAATATTACATATATATTTGAATTAATTTTTAAATTTTATTTGTTGATTTAAGATTGTTAGTATTAATAAAATTTGAAATTATTATTATTAATTTCAAATTTTATTATTATTTTAATATTTTTATAATAGTTTCAAACTTTTAAACATTTTACAACCCTTCATAAAATGAAATTTAGATTTTAAAACTATTTTCCACATTTATATATTAAAATTATAAACTAATTTTCAAAATTTTAATTTTTGAGAATGTTTAAATTTCATTATTTTCAAAATTTAATTATATTATTAAAATATAATCATATCATTTAAGATAGCTTCTTTTGTTTCATATCTACTCCTATATATAAATTATAAAATAGTTTATTATGATAGTTTATTGTGTAAGATTTATATGAAGTTTATTCTATAAGATACTTAAAAGTTATTTAGTTTTTTTTTTTCTGTTTTTTTCTATTGGTTGATAGTTTGGGAGGAAAAATGGCAAATCTGTAAAATTTGCCAACTTCTTTCATTTTATATATAGTATAGATATATGTGCATTAACTTATTCATAATGAGTGTAAAATGGTGATATTATTGTATGTTATAATCAAGTCTCGATAATATTTCAACTTCATTTGCCACACCCATGTGATGTAGCAAATAAATTTCAAGTATTAGTATTTTTTTGATAAAAAAAATGGTGATCATGAAAAACATAGTTTTTCAAAGTTATTTCAATTTAATATATTACCCATATAATTTAGTAGTTTTAAATATTTATTGTTTTCATCATACATATTTTGACTGGTTTTCTAATTGGTTTTGCCACAATTGGCCTAAAAAGAACTTATACAAATATATGTTCAATAACCTATTCATAATGAGCGTAAAAACAGTACTGATGTTATTTTATACTAGTATAAATCCCGTGCGATGCACGAACATATTAATTATACAATATATATATATATATGAAAATAGTTGAACACGAAAAATAATAATTGTTTTGGGACAATTTCGATCTAATTTATTACCCGTGTGACGCACGATCATAAAATTTAAATATTTCGAGTTTAATGTAAAATATTAATTTATGAAAAAATATCAAGTTCTCGATAATATTTTAATCTCATTTTATACCCGTGTGATGTATGGATAAATAAATTTTAAGTGTCGGTAGTTTTTTTATGTTGATCATGAAAAATAAATAATCTAGTTTTTCAAAGTTATTTTAATTTAATCTACTACTCATATAATTTGACTTTTTTAACAGAAAATTGTTGTTTAAAAATTCTTTTAATAATATATGGTGGAAATTGAATTGATTAAAATACTACGTGAAGTCGCCTTTGTGTAATGGCGACTTTGTGTAATTTCAACAGAATCTCCAACACCAAAGGCGACTCATCTCTAATTTGTGTCAGGCTACTAGTCCTGGGGTGGAGACTTAGAGTGGAGAGAGGGTGTGTAGGTATGTTAGAGAGAGAAAGAGAGACCAAAGATGGTTTGAGACTTTGAGTCTTTGAGAGGGTGTTTGATTATAAAAATATTAATATTTCACATTTCTTCCAAATTTAATTTCTTTTATCATAAGATGTAAGTATAAAAAGAAAATCTTTCGAATATATTTTAAATATACATTGTAAATAAATTTATAAATTTTCGAAATTTATAAATAATTTTATATTTTTTAAATTTTACCAAATTTAAATTATTTTTTTCGAATTCCATATATTTAAATACACAAAGATGATCTTTTACAATGTATATTTAAAATATATTCGAAAGATTTTCTTTAATTTTCTTTTTATACAAACATCTTATGATAAAAGAAATTAAATATGGAAGAGACGTGAAATATTAATATTTTTATAATCAAACACCCTCTCCAAGATTCCAACCATCTTTGGTCTCTCTTTCTCTCTCTAACATACCTACACACCCTCTCTCCACTCTAAGTCTCCACCCTAGGACTAGTAGCCCAACACAAATTAGAGATGAGTCGCCTTTGGTGTTGGCGATTCTGTTGAAATTACACGAAGTCGCCATTACACAAGTCGACTTCACGTAGTATTTTAATTAATCCAATTTCCACCATATATTATTAAAAGAATTTCCAAACCACAATTTTCTGTTAAAAAAGCCATATAATTTATGAATTTTTATCATACATTATCTGACTACTTTAGAACCTTTTTTTTTTTTATCACGACTCACAATTAGTATGGAAAAAAATTATGCAAATATATGCTCATACCTTATTCATTGTAATGAGTGTAAAATGATGATATTATTGTATATTATAATTAAGTTTCAATAACATTTCAACCTCATTTGGTACCATGTGGTGTAGCAAATAAATTTCAAGTGTTGATAATTTTTTGATATAAAAATGTTGGTCGTAAAAAACAATATAGCTCTTTTAAGTTATTTTTTGATATCTACTTCCCATATAATTTATCAATTTTGAATATTTTTTATTTTCATCGTTTGTTTGACTACTTTACTAATTTATTTTGTGACCTGAAAAAACACTTATGCAAATATATATTCAATAAATTATTCATATTGAGCGTAATAACAGTGATATTATTGTATTTTACTCCAAAATAAAATTTCTAAATTTAAAATACCATTACAAAATTATATAATTTATTTCCACATGCCTTAAAATCAAAAACTTTTCTCTAAAAAAATCATATTGGATGATAAACATTTTAAAATCTGATAAATCTAAAAACATGAAACAATATAACAACATAAAGTAAAATACTTTATCATTGTTCATACATATAATGATGACCTTCATGCTACCATAATAATGAAATTTCATATTTATATTTACTTTTTAATCATGGAGGAAACATCATTTATTCTTACATGAAAAAATGATATATATTATTATCATATATACACAAATCATGCTAAATTTATCACATATCAAATATGATCATGTTTTTTTTCTCAATTTTCATGTATATACAAAATGACTTTCATACCATGAATATATACATGAATTATGCAAAATCCAATATTTATAAATTATAAATTATAAATTAATAAATATTTATATTTCAATTTTAGAAAGTGAAAATTAGATTAGTATAGTTATATGGAAGATATATTAGACTTGAGTATAATAAATGACATACTTGTCAGATAAAAAATATGTAATTTTTATTATAGTTCTTCAATACTTATTTCGAATATGGTAAATAGAAATAGTTAATTTATGTTGTTCAATTATTTATGCTAAGTAACTTGATTTATATATTTATTGAGGTTATATATATATATATATATATATATATATATATATTTGAACAAAACAATATTGCAAAATTACATCTTGTCTTTGAAGACGTCCTCATAACTATAAACATCTTTTTTATTTATTTATGTATGCAAGAATGTCATGTGATCTAAAAAAATGAAATTTTAGTTCCCACAACATTTTTGAATGCATTGATAACGTTGACGTCATTAGAAACATGAGTCATAACTGTCAAAAGAATGATTATTGTAACAAAAATCAAAATGATTCTTTATCTTGAAAAGACAAGCGAAAAATCAATGACTTACAAACATGTAGTAGACATGTATTTGTAGATGAATAATAAATTAAGACCACATAAAAAAAATTCACATATATATATATATAGAGTACAAAATCATGAATTTTATAAATCTATTTATAATTATATGTATAATAAAATTCATAAAATGATTTGAATCACATTTTTGCATATAGATAAAATTATAGTAAGTCAACTTAAATTCAGATTTTTTTCCTCGTTGTTGTTACAAATCTCTCTCTCTCTCTCTCTCTCCACACACACAATATTATATATATGTGTGGCGCACAAAATTAGAGATAATTTTTCATAATTTTTTTACTATAATAATTTAGAATTCTTGAAATTCGATAGTTATATTATTTTAATCTATTCAACAAATATTTTTTAATCTTCATTATAACTATAATTAAACATTTATTAGATGAGATCATATTAATATTCATATACCATTATAGATTATAATCTTCAAGATTTTGTCAATATAATAAATTTTTAATTTATAAACTATGAAATAATAAATATTGTCTTTCTACTTTTGGGAGGTGGAAATGGGTGGGAAAATTTTACCATTTCTATTTTGAGGGGTAATTGTTATTATTATTATTATTATTATTATATATATATATATATATATATATATATAGATTACTCCAAAATAAATTTTCTAAATCATCATTTTTTTTTTTTTTACTTTGACGATCTAGAAATTTTGAAATTTGATAAACATAAATTTAATGCTTATTATAGCAATACTCAATTAATGTTTTATTAGATGAGATCATATTAACATTCACATACCATATATAGATTACAATTTTCAAGATTTTGTCAGTATTATAGATGATATTGATACCATATATAAATCATGTTTAATATATATATTAATAAATTTTAATTTATAAAGTATGAAATAATAAATAATTATATTTTGACTTTGGGAGGTAGAAATGGGAAATTTTGTCATTTTTATTTTGAGAGGTAAATGTTATTATATATATATATTTAGATATGAGATTTACAAGAAAAAGAAATCATCGATTAAAGACTTCTTTATTCGATTGAAATCTTTATATTATGTTTACATATATAATATTCTGGACAACATTAAATTTAAAGTTTAATTATTTGATACTTTAGTTTATGTTAGCATAAATAAAATTATGTGGGATAAAACCTATTATCGACCATTCAAATTTATAATTCATATGATAATTTTTATTTCTTGAGATATAGATTATAAATAAATATGTTTTATAAAATTATTGATAAAGTCTTGTGTGAGACCGTCTCACCGTGAGACGGATTAAAAGTATTACATGATATATACAAAAGTATTACATGATACATATAAAAGTATTACATGATATTTGTATTAGGTTAAAGTGTGCTCATTTTTTATAAGTGAAAAATCTTGTCTTTTAACCCTCATCCACCCACGTGAGAAGATGTGGGAATTGTTTCTTCTTCTCTTTCTATCGAATTAGGTTTTTTTTTTTTTTTAAAGTGATAGGTCCCCCTTTATTTGTTAAAAATCCCAAATAGTTTTTTTTCATTAAAACTCCATATTATAACATTATTTAATGATTTTAATAATAAGTAAGAAATATTTGTTTCCACTGATAATAACTTGATTTATCATATAAATTCGGATAAACAGTTAATTATAATGTTGTTGATGACAACCCGACTAACCATTAGGCCACTCACCTGATGACTATAAGTGACACATAGTAAATCTATAATTTTTCATATTCATTTCTTTATTTTTTATAAATTAAATCTATATTAATTAAAATTTTAAAGCTAGTTAATATGATTATTTAATGATATTAAATTTAATGTTGGTAATAATTAACAATATATAAATTTGAACTAAATTTGTTGAAATAATATATGTTAGCCTTCAAATAATGTATATTTTTCTTATATTAATAATATTTATATATATCTAATTTTACTAAGTTAAGTTTAGTTTAGTTTTTTGTAATCCCTTATATGAAACGGGCCCTATACTAGTAGGGGTATAAAAGCCGAACCTTCCATGTACCAATGAGTCTAACATGCCAAGCAAGCCATCTTAAAAAAATGAGTCTTCTGTTAAACTGTCTCACGGATCTTCTTACGTGAGACAGATCAACCAACAACTCATATTTCACAATTCACATGTAAATTTATTAAAATAGATTTATATTGTGAGTAATAAGAATTCGTTTCACGGAAACTATCCGACCGTCTCACATAAAATTTTGTGTTGTTAAAATATTTATAATTGGTTTATATACATAAAACAAAATGAATTATACAAAGAGATCAAGGAACCGATCATAAAATTTTTAAAACTGACAACAAATGTAAAATTTTAACATACACTCATAATATAATTTCATCGACTAATTGTCACAGATATTTTCTCGATATCCGAGAACACTGAAGATCGAGGTCTATAAAAGACAAAATAGATTTCTAAGTAAGGATACGTTTTTCTTTTTACCTTTGAATACTTCAATGTCAAAACTTTTATATATATATATATATATATATATATATATATATATATTCTCATTCGAATCTTCTAATATACATTATATACTTGATAAACTATATAGTTTGGCGTTCAATTAACTCAATAAAAAAAAATCAATTATATGACAAATGTGGAAATAACAGTCTCCTACACCCCATTATGATTTACCATCTATGGAAAATAGACTAAATTTGGGAGTTCCATAAAGATATTGAAAATAAATAATAATTAGTTTCAAGGATTTATGCGGATACTATTTGTCCACATCAGGTTAAAAAACAACGTATCTAAGTTGTTTAGTTTGGAAAAGAAAAATGTATTAGTTTATTCATTTGGAAAAAAAAAAAAAAAAAAGGTTTGACTAAATAAAAACCATTAACATTTATATTTGCCATGTACAATAGTTGGGTACAATTTTTTCCTTATTTTGTTAAAAAAGAAACTTTCTATCTTCCTTAAATATTGTTTTGGAGTTCAATCTTAAATCGACTTGGATCTTATTTACTATTGTGTATCTTTTTAAACTTATACTCTATCCGTCCCGCTCAAATTTGCACATTTTCCGTTTTTGTCCGTCCCATTCAGATTTGCACACTCCAAAAATGGTAAATAAAATTTACAAAATTGTCCTTTACTATTCAACTTTAACACTACAAAAACAGATTTTTCTTGAGCTCCGTGCCCAAATGCAGCATTTTCTTAACCTCCGTGTCCGTCCCTACATGCAAATTTGAGCGGGACGGAGGGAGTATAATCTTACTTCAAAATTATTGCTACATTGAAATTCTACTATTCTCAAAAGAATATGTAAATTTTAGCTACAAATTAGGAATTTAATACCAACCTTTATTTTTTTAATTGGTTTGATTTTCTTTCAAAATTTGAATTTTAAATTCCTTGAAGTTAATTAAGGTATATTATTATATGTCCTAGTTTTTAAGCGAAACTCAAAAATTATCAAAATGAGTATATATTTGATACCCAATATTATTTGGATTTGAAGTTGGAAGGCCCAATTAAAAAGCCCTAGAAAATTAGTTTGCCAAACCATTTCCATTCTTACCAAGAATTAGAAACTGAGCCGAGCTAAGAAGCCGAGCCAAGCAGCCCAGCAACAGAATATATATATATATTAATACATACATACATACAGCAAATGCATAAATATTATAGAGAAATGAGAATGGATATATATAATATATATGTGTATATATATGTTTGTGTTTGTGTGTGTTCATAGAGATACAACCCTAGACCTCTGATAACACCATCCTTTCAAATTTAAAAAGGAAAAAATTGAATAATTTCTACGACAAACTAATTAAACAAATTGAGGAACTGTACGCACCGCACCGAACCGTAACCCCCAACGCTTCTCTCATGACCAAACCGGACGGCGTCGCACCGGAAACCAAAGACGACGTCTCCCCCGCTGCCTGGGGGACTTGGGAGGAGCTTCTTCTCGCCTTCGCCGTCAACCGCCACGGCACCGCCGCTTGGGATTCCATTGCCTCCGAACTCCAGAGAAGGACATCTGACCCTAACCTTTCCCTCACCGCACAAAACTGTAGGTTGAAGTACATCGACCTCAAGCGACGCTTCGTCGCCTCAAATGGTGATTTGGAGGACGACGATGTCCGTGATGACAAATCGAACGTTGCCGAGTCCGTCCCCTTGCTGGAGGAGCTCCGGAAATTGAGAGTCGCGGAGCTCCGCCGCGAAGTGCAACGTTACGATCTCAACATCGAGTACTTTTTTTGAGATTTGTGTGTTGTTGTTTGTTGAGAGATCTGAACGTTGGGTGATTGATGGAATGGAGACGGATTTTATTTTGGTTGAATGATTTCTGATTTGGTGGTTGTGTGCAGGTCTTTGGAGACGAAGGTGAAGAAAATGGAAGAGGACCGAGAGAAGAGTTTCAGGAGAGAGAACAGCGAGACGGATCTAGAGAGGAAGAGCAAGGAGAAAACAGATGCTGAACCGGAGGCGGCGCCGGCGGCCGTCGGTGAACCGGTCACCGGCGAGGAATCGGAGAAGGATCAGTTGTCGGTAAATGAATCGAACTCGACAGATCCCGGAGCGGAGAAGTTGAGAACCGGCGAGAAAGAACTGGAGCCTGCTCGAACTGGCGACGAGGATGTAAGACAGGATCGAACCAGCGAAGAACCGGCTGAGGTGAAACCGGAGGCGGTGGGTCAGAAGCCGGTCCGGGAGGACTCCTGCAACGGGAGTTCGAACAGCATAGAAGAGCCGGACCGGAAGGCGAAATCTGGACCGGAGACCGACTCGGCCGGTCTAGTCGAATCGGAGGCCGAGTCCGACGGCGGAAGAGCGGAGGCGACGAAGGAAAACTCTGATGTACAGAGTTCGGCCAGTAGATCGAGGAAGGAGGAGGGAAGTGATAAGGTGCGGCGCGGGAGCACGAGTGGCGATGAGCGTGACCACGAAGATCAATCTCGTGCCGTCAAAGAATTGCCTGCCGAATCGCAGCCGTTGGTTGACTTACTGCAGGCCGTGCGGGCGCACAAGCTCGGCTCTATTTTTGAGCGGCGGCTCCGGAGCCAGGTTGAATATTTGGCATATTTTTCTAACTTTCTATACTTAGATTATTACATATTTTTACTATAGGTTTTAACGAATAATAATAGCAATGGCTTAATGTCCAAAAATAAAATTTAACAAAATTTTTTTTTGGTCTGAACTATGAGATCGGTGTCTTTGATTTTATCTCTTTAATATTCCAAATGTCGTTTTATCAATATCATGCATAAGATATTATTAAATGGGCATATTTTAAGATTATTGAAAATGAAATGAAATACTATTTTTAACGAAACTTGTCATTTAAAGCTGACCGGTCAACTCCCAATTTTAAATTTTTTTTTTTAATTTCATATTTATGTTCTTGTTAAGGGTCAAATTAGTATCTACCTATTACCCAGAATTTACATTAGATTGGATATATATTTTTCAGTGAATTCTCAATCCCTTTTTCTTTTCCCTTCAATTACTATTAAAACTACTATTAAAACTACGTAGTTTTGATATAAAACAATGAGATAAAACAAATCGTGTTGGAAACTAGAGACCTAGTTTTTGATCATTACTACTCTTTTCCTTGAAGATTGGAAAAATGCTTATATTAATGTTTGGTCATAACAGCTGGCTTGGTGTGATACAACTATTTGGGCTGCAAAATAATTGTCTTGTAATTATCAGTTAATATTTAGAGCTGTTGATTATTTTCTACTGCAAGAGGAATTTCAAACTGCTCATATTTAATTTAATTTTTCTTTTTGCCATTTTGGTCTATGTGATTCAATAGATGAAACTGTAAATCAGACTTGCTAAATTTGACATGAATGATTGGTCTGTATTCTTATTTATATGCTAAATTTGCCATGAATGCTTGTTTGCAGGAAACCTCGAAATATCAGAAACTGATTCTCCAGCACATCGATCTTGAAACAATCGAAACGAGGTTGAAAGAAGGGTGGTATTCGGGCTCCACAACCAAGTTCTTTCGCGATCTTTTGTTGCTCGTAAACAACGCCCTCGTGTTCTTCAGCAAGAATTCAGGCGAGGCCAATGCAGCCACTGAGATACGGCGTCTCATCGCCAAAGAGATCGCCCCTAAGAATGTCAAATCGGATTCTTCGTCTGGGAAACAGATTTCATTGCAGTCCCTATCAATGTCGAGAAAAGAAGAGCCTGAGCCTTCACATTCTCTAATGTTAAAGCCCAGAATATCAGGCTCGTTGATTGTGTGTCGTAAACGCAGCTCCATTGCTGCTAAAGCGACAGCCTCGTCATCAGGGACTGATAAAAAGAAAGAGCAGAGTTTGTTGCTTGTTGAGGAGAAAGACACCAAAACACAGCGATCCCAACTGTCTGGTGATGGAGACGAGCCTAAGATCACTAAGAAGCGAACGAGAGACAGATTTCCGTCAGTGAACACAAAGAAAAATGGGAAGAATCAAGCCAACAACAATGGGGGTAAAACCTCGGTTGAATCAGGGAAACAACAGGGAAAAGGAGGGTCATCTTTGGAGCCAAAGGGCGACAACAAGAAGAGCCAATCGACATCCGACTCAAAGAAACGAGGCGCAGCCAACTTCTTGAGTAGAATGAAGCAGGGCTCGTCCTCAAACAACGGGGATTTGCTCGACGCATTGAAGAACATACCGATGACTAGTGAAAGCACGAGTGGGAAAGGAGGATCAGATTCAAAGAAAAACGATACGAAAAGAGGTGAAAAGAAAGAGCAACAACAGTCCACCAGGAAAGGTACGGAAACGAGGCAGGCGAAGGAGAAGGGCAGCCCCGGAAAGAGGAATGTGGGACGGCCACCGAAGAGAGGGGCGGCGCCGCCACCTCCGACACTTGGAAAACGGGGCCGGGAAAGAGTCGAAATCGAAACTCCACCGCCGAAACAGCCGAAGAAAAGAACGAGGAAATTGTAGGGATGGTGAAAGAAAAGAATTAGGCACATTTGTACTTAGTGTATGGGATTCACGTTCTTTTGTTTTATATAGATTTGGTCTTATTTTTCACATCTAGTTTTGACTGAGCAAAGCCCCTCGTAATGGGTGTTTTTGAAGTCGCTTTTTGCAACGCGGGTCTGTTGTGCTTTGGGACAACTTGGTAACACGATTTTAAGTTTTTGTCTCAAATTTATATAACATTTAACTAAGGAAGAATACAAGCCTCATTTATTATGAAATATGAAATCAACAATGCATTCATGATCATGAGAATGACTCACAAATCATACAATTGTTCATATTCTTATGTTTCTCTTTACCTATAAAACCATCCTCTATATTGGCTAAAGACACAAAACATAAATTAGTAATGAAGCTTTTATTTAGGTAATGTTTTTTTTGGATTGTTAAGATGTATTTGAGTTGATATGTGTGTTGACTTTTATCAAATTTTATACTAATTTATTATTATTGTACCATCATGTTGTAATTTCACATATATAACTAGTCGTCTCATATATACCAAATGTAGTTACGTAGTATTCCTCCATTCCTTTTGAAGTGACGTTTTGAAACTTTAAATTTTTTCCTATTTAGTTAACGTTTTGTGCATTATTTCCATATATACCTCTATGATTAATTAATACCTAAAGTAAATATATTGTATAGTACCCATTGTATAAATGGTCAAAGAAAAACTTAATTAATGAGGGATATATTAAAAAAAAATCATTCTTAATCTGTGTGTAGAGCAAGGAATGAAGGGAGTATTAAACATAAATAAAAGTTTGATAGCTAGTCGTCCCGCATATACCAAATGTAGCATTAAACATCAGTAAAAATCCGATCGTAATTATTAAATTAGCAGAAAGAAAAATATCGATTAAAAAACTTAGATATTTCCAAATATGTAATTTTGGCCAAATTATTCCTCACATCATGGGAAATTTTCTTTTTCTCAAATTTATATAAGATTGCCTACATATTACTTTTTTTTTGTTTTTGTTTTTTAAGAAAAAAATTATTTACTATTTCAAAGAAAAACCCAAACATCTTCAATGGAACAAGAAATGAGAATCTATGGACCATAAATGTTCTCTAATGATTTCCCAACTTGCCAACTACTACCATTTTTGCAAATTTAAATCTTAAAAATAAAAAAATGAGTAGCAGCGAAAGAGAGATTTGCCAAATCGAAGCAAACGGCGGCGTTAACCTTGATGCCCGAATCTACAGGCCCGGCGCCGGAGATTCTGATCACCGGAACGACAAATTGGTCGTCGTTTTGGTGCACCCCTACTCTGTGCTGGGAGGGTTTCAGGGGCTGATGCAGGGCATGGCTAAGGGGCTTGCTGATAGGGGATTGACAGCTGTCACCTTCAACATGCGCGGCGTCGGCAAGTCCACGGGCCGGGCCTCGCTCACGGGCTTCGCCGAGGTGGACGACGTCGTTTCGGTGTGCAAATGGGCCTCTCAGAATCTCTCCGCCCAACGCGTTCTCCTCGTCGGATCTTCTGCAGGTATTTGTTTTCACTGCAAATGGGACACAATTTTGGTTTGAATTTATTATGACATTTCAAATTGAGTTTGAATTGATTTTGTTGTTGATTGGCTTTAATCAAATAGAGCATGAGTAGATCTTCATGTTTGATATTTTGGCTGCTTATTGAGCCTTGCTTTAGTAGTAACAAGAGAAGATGTGAACTGAGAAAGCTCAAATATAATTCTTTAAAACTTGAATTTTTGGTGATTGTTGTTGCTGATTATTCTATATAGATAATGCCTGAATTTCAATTTGTAGATGGTAGTTGAATTCAATGATATCTTTGGACATGTTTGAATTCATTATATGGCCTTTGATGAGATGTGCCACTTTTGTGTTTTCTTTCTCACATATTTTGCTAGCTAGAAGATGGTGAATGAGTTTTGATTTATGAATTTTGTTGAAATCCTTGGTTTTTTTTGAAGTTCTTATACTACTTAAAACTATGGCACTCGATGAGGTATGCAACTTCTCCGGTTCCTAATACAGACCGTCTGCTGTTTTGGCTTAGAAACTTTGCAAGCTAGATGATGGTCAATGAATTTTGGGCTTTTTTGGATTTGTTGAATCAGTATGTGGTTCTTGAGCTCAAATTCTAATGGCTAGTGGAAGTATATTGCACTTCATCAGCCTTAATTATTATGAGTTTTCAACGCGCATTACAGTTTGTCCAGTGTTATACAAATGGATCAATTCACTTGTTTCTCATAGTTAATACATTGTTTTTAGATTCTGTATGTGCGTTTTTGGTTCACACACAAAGACACAAACCAATCTAGGGCCATTGAACTTAGGGTTGCATAGTAGTTTGTACATTCTAATGTGAGACTGTTGGACTATAAGTTCTTGTTTGTGTGATCTGTCAATACTGAAACATATTTGCTTCATGCTGTTTGTTGCCCACAGGCGCACCCATTGCTGGTTCTGCAGTTGACAAGATTGAGGAAGTTGTTGGCTATGTGAGCATAGGTTATCCGTTTGGATTAATCGCGTCGATTCTTTTTGGAAGGCACCATAAAGCCATATTACAGTCTCCAAAACCTAAACTCTTTGTAATGGGGACTAGGGATGGTTTCACGAGTGTCAAACAGCTCGAGAACAAGTTGAAGAATGCTGCTGGTCGGAACGAAAAGTATTTAATCGAGGGAGCGAGCCATTTTCAGATGGAGGGACCAGCTTTTGATGGGCAGATGGTGAATCTGATCTTGGAATTTTTATCAACATTGTGAGGTTTATAAAGGGTTCTACTGATACAAATGATGTTAGTTTGCTGCATTATATGGTGTGGAAATGTAATATCAATTTTTGTATGCCAAAATTTAACAGGATTCCACATGGCCCAATAACTCTACAAGTTTAAGAACCAATCTTGATTCATGTTTTTGGTGTGCAAATATTCACACATATATAGACATGTTGTAAGTGCAAGTACGCCATGAATACAATGTTAAGTTGTCATATTTCCATGAAACTCTGGCAGGTGAAACACAAAATATGTTGGAATACATTTCTTAATATACAGGAAAAATCTATTTTGCTACATTTGAACTTAAAACGCAATATCTTAATCTGTATACAAGAAAATTAAAATAATGGCTTGGATTCCTACAAATCTTGTTTCAATCAGATCATGTCAGTCACATATCCCACTAAATGAGCTACAAACTCAGGGGGTGGTGGTGGTGGTTAAGCTATGGACAAGAATCAACATCGTTTGCTGGAAATCTGAGCACAGCTTCAACCTCTTGCCAGTTCATAACTCCCAGTCCTTCCAGCAATCTCAAGTTCATTGCTTGGACCATGATAATCGACATTATGCGGCTGTTGCTCGTCATCTGATGCAAAAATAGAAATGCAAGAAAGAATTAGACGAATTCTAAACAAAGCAGTTTACAGCACTATTTACAGTTGCCTAGAAAGGCTTGTTCAAATTCTTATAGATGCCAACTATATTAATGCAGATTCCTAATGAGGATAGATGGCAAATGTTTTTATTGAATGACATATGCTTCTCGTTAATAAGGTTCTGTGGATAAATATCTTTAATGAGCCTATCTTTGTCAGAGTGACCAAAGCCATTGATGGAGAAAAGCATTGTAATAAAACAATCTACTCAAACTGATATCATATTTCAAAACATCATCATACCACCATCACATGCATTGACAAGTTTCTGAATCACTTCAACCAACGTTTGTTCATGTTCCTGCATCACCAATTACAATAGGGATTTTAGCACAAAAGCGTAGAGAGAGTAAAGTAACGATTTTTTACTCAAAATCGATAATAATTAATAACCTTGAGCATTTTCTTAGCCTTGTCAATCTCGGATACATCAGGATGGCTTGCCTCAAGCACCTTCTCCACCTACCATAACAAAGAGAAAATTGGTACTTGAACTTGCAAAGGACTATGAGATTCAACAAGGTCACACATGCTACCTTCTTAATTAATGTATCAGTATGCAATATCTCAATTTCCTCGGTATCGTCCTTCAAAACCCCATTTCCTGAAGGCCGTATTTCATTTGCAAACTGGTTCATAGAGGAGACTCTCCCTCTCCCAGAATTAGGTGCACCTGCCTCACCTAGTCGAGATATTACAGGATCATCACCCACCCACCGGATATCCGCAATGGGAACCTGCATTAAGGTTAATATGTAACCAAGCTCCAAATCTATCAGCAACTAATATGTTGACATGAAAAGCAGAAGTAGAATAAATACTACAATGGTTCCACATAAATTAGGTAGCAATGGATAAACAAAACACATAAAAACCCATATGAATGAGTCAAACAGGCATTGGCAGCCATAGACCAATCCAGCAAGAAAGAACAATCAAAGCTGCAGTTAAGCTCTTAAGCTTGGCATTCAACCCACCTAACTAAATCCGACCTCTTACGATTCTAAGTTTTCAGAAAAAAATTAAAAAATAAATAACTGTTTATCAGTTTCAGGCATGTCTTGAACATTTGTTTATTGGTGGTTAATAATAATCTCTAACAAAATAAGTATCAATGATGTGTTTTTTGAGTCTATGATGTATAGAAACTGTAAAGCACACGTGTCAAGATTCCAAGAGTTGAACAGACATTGTAATAATAAAGCCTTCATAGTGCCACATATAACGATCTTTGAATCATTAAATAGTAAAATTTTGGGCTGACAGAATGTAAAACATAACTACCTCTTTGATGTTAACCCATTCCACAGTCGCATTTGGTGTGTTGCTATCATAAACCAGAGAATGGCGGCCCTGAATATACAAGGAGAATTAGCAAAAGTTAGTATTGTTTGGGGGGGGGGGGGGATTTGATATATTTTATCATATAATCTCATGATCTTGTTTAAAGTTAAAGGAGAAAGGCAAGTAAAGTAAGTCCAACAATATCATCTAAAAGTTTTCTAATAAAACACAAAAACATAAAATGGAAAGCAATGTGAATGGAAATCCTCAAAAATTGCTTAAGAAAACAACTAAGCCAGCAGAGAGACAATATTG
Organism: Scutellaria galericulata; assembly: GCA_946896805.1. NCBI lineage: Eukaryota > Viridiplantae > Streptophyta > Magnoliopsida > Lamiales > Lamiaceae > Scutellaria > Scutellaria galericulata. The sequence continues at coordinate 19,474,089 of OX335790.1, forward strand.
ACATACCATTTTCCATTCTATATTAGGCATGGTTACTTGTACATCGTAGAAACATTTCCGACAATGGAACACATATGTAAAAAGAGCCTTTCACAGGGAATTGGTTTCTTTTTATTGTCACAAAACAATGCATTTTATGGCATATAATCCAATAGAGGCATTGTAATACGATTAGAAGGTAAAAAATCATTCAAAAAATTAAGGTGATTAAATGAGAGCAAGACTGAAAATGAAATAAATTTGCAAGAAAGTACTAAAAGGCAATTCATAATGGCTCATAACTACTTTGGAAACAAAATCTCAAAGACAGGATGGCTAAGATTTTCTTAACTGATTCTCAATCCACTTAAGTAGATAGCTATTTTAAAGTTGGCCTGTGTGTGTGTGCGTGTTCGTTTTTACAAGTTTCACACAGGTCATGGAAATTCAATAAATACTTGCCACGATACATTTCCATCCACGGAAAATCCCATAAATGGATCCTCAAAACCAATGGTCCAGAAGAGGGGGAAAAAAAAGGAAAATAGACATACATCTACAGGATTATAGTCATTTATGACAGCCTCATAGAAGTTACTGTCTGCTGGCCATCTTATCATCACTCGCCTACCAATTAATGAATCATGGATGCTTTCGGAAGGGTCATCTACAGGAGCCCCAGAAGAAACATGATCACTAAACTGATATTGCACGGGTTTTGCTGGGGCAAAAGCTGGCTGACCCTATGAAACAACAAAAATATAGATAAATTTATTATAAGTTAATCAAATTTGCTAATTCTTATTTCAATGGCTAGAACATACGACATTAGGCCTTCGCCCACCAATCCCTGAAGTAGGTCCTCGTTTCACAGATGAAGGTAATGGCAGTGTGCTACCAGCCACTGACTGAGGGTGCAAAGACTGAGATGGTGCACCAAATGGATTTCCTGATAAGGAAGTCTTCTGCCTTTTGCGAGATGCTGAAACTGTTGGACTCTGTAACTGGCTGTTAACATGCTGGGGGACATTCGGGGTGATATTTCTGTTCCCACCTGCCTCTCTCCACTCTCTGATCCTGCGAATAAGGTCATCACCATTGACCTGAGTAAGTAGTTCTCTGTGCTCATCGTCTGAGACCCTTAATTCCTTCCTTAATTCTGTTATTAGACCTTCTTTCTCCTGGAAAACAACCACATCGTGAAGAAGCCAAGTCAGATGACATATTATTTCTCCAAAAATCTAAGATACAAAATTTCAGAGCATAAGAAATAAACATGCAACACAATATACCCATGTAAGTGCATCGGACTGAGCTTTAAAAGCTCGTAGAACTGCACCATATGCAAGCTGCTCTAGATTGTGGATTTCGTATTCCATATCCATTTGAACCCTTTGAAATGGAGCTGAAGCTACAAATGATCTTCCGTTCCCTGCCACACGACCTCCTACTGGACCTCTATTATACAATGGTTGAGGATTATCATCATCAGTACCTGCACTTATTTCAACCAACAGATTACCTTCTAACATATTGCAAAAAAAAAAAAAAAAAGAAAGACAAAGTTCCACTGATGTTTGGTTGACCAAACAATGTTTTAACAAACAAAATGATACATCCAGTCTCCACAATGAAAATTCACATGTGTGAGCTAGGTAAATAGTTAGACTTTGCTTATCTTCTGAGTGCATTCTATTATCTATATGGTGTGAATTGTGATAACTAAAACTATTCAACAAAGACTGAAGTGAGATCATGAATTATAAGATATGACCCACTCATGCAGAGAGAAGGGACTGGCAAGAGAATAAGTTATGCTGAATCCTGGACAAAAGTCATTTTTTTTCTTTATTCTCATCATGAAGTTAAACTCCAGCTAATTGAGGGTGACAAAACGAAAATTTTCGGTGCAATACAAGTATCAATTCATGGAAACTGAAAAACCTAAGAAAACTGCAAATAAATAGAATTCAGTCCAATTATATTTTCAAAGTTCACAAGTAAAATCTTAGCTCACATTCTCAAACCCCCTAAATCATATACATTCAACCCCATTTATAAAATTAAAGTCAACGCACTCATGCAGAGAGAAGCGAATAGTATGAGCATTACTTTTGCTGGATACTGGCCAAGTCCTGGTATATCTTTGCTCTCATCAAGAACTTGAACTCCAGATAATTCAGGGTTAAAAACTCAAGTTCTCAGAAAAATTTTGAATGGAGAAATCTCAATTCATGGAAACTTAAAAAACATAAGAAAACCACAACTCAATAGTATTCAATTATATTTCAAAAATTCGAAAATTAAATTTAAGCTTACATTCTGAAAGCCCTAAACCGTAAACATCCAACCCCAATTTCTCGACCGCACCTCTAAAACCACAATTCCCCAAACTCTTTCCACGAATTGCTCACGAAACCTAAAAATTGAATAGAAACGCCTAAGAATAATCCAAGATCTGGAATCTTCAAAAAATCCACATGCACATCCACGAAAAAAAAAATGATTTGAAAAAATATATATAATAATACAAAATCCAATTCCAGCAGAAACCCAATCATGCTTTTGTGTGAATATTAGTAATTGAAATGGAGGAAGAATAAAAACTCACCGCTGCTGTCTAAAACTCCATATTCCATGGAAAGATTTTTCCCAGCTCCTTCTCTCTTCTTCTCTCTCTCTCTCTAAGAATGGAAATAATCTGCAGACCTGTGTTTACGAGCAAGAAGATTTATAGAAAAAATGAGACAATATTTTCAATCGTAAACCTCTGACGAGGGAATGGAAATGGAAACGGAAACGTAAATGAAAGAGATTTGGGGGTGGGGTGGGGTGGGTGTACGGTATCAAGTTTGGTCTGGGTGGACTATAAAGATTTCATATTTAATTGGGCCTGTTTTGGTCTATTCACTTTATGGCCCAATATGAATAATGTTCTGATGCATCTATTGGGCCCATTTCTTAGGCCTGATTCAAAAATGAAAAAAATTGGTATTTTATATTTACGCAACAATTTTTTTTTTCTATAACTAATTAATCATTTGAATTTTCTATTTATTATAATTTACAATCTAAATTTTACGATAATTACATTTTATAGATTATCTCTGAAGAATACATGTCATCTCTGAGGTAGTTTGGGGTGATTATATTTAATGAATCGTCAAATTTATAGAGTAAAATATATATAGCGTGATATTATGTACTGAAAAATGAAGTATGAAACTACGACAAACATTGGACCATGTCTACTTTGATGGACTAAAAGATCATCAAATCTTTAAAACAAGTGTGAAGTCATGACCAAGTCCACCTATATATATATATATATATATATATATATATATATATATATATATATATATATATATAGGTTAATGAATTCTAATCGACTTGAAAGAACGAATGTTGCTTGCTTTTTATTAAATCCCATTATATTATGTCACATATGCATCCTCTATATACATCACTATAATATGTGTAGATTAATTGAATAAATGTGAATTACGATTAATAAATATAGATGATTTCGTGTGTAAGAGTCATTCAGCGGTGCATGCATGTGTTTATATGAAACAAATACATAATAATTAACAACTACGTACATATCTAGTAGCTAGGCAAATAAATAAATTTCCAAAATATATAGTGCAATTACATATATATTGAAATGAAATTTGCAAACTCATGTCCAACTTCAAACAAGATTCTTCATAATTGGCACAAATCCTACAACCCCAAGAGACAAAAGAAAAGGCAAAACCCTAAAAACACAAAAAGAGAGAAAAAAAAAAAAAAGTAAATTAAAGTTAATAATAATGGAGCCTAAATATTTGAAATATGATCTTCAAACACTTCTAGCCATCATCTCTTGAAACCTTCTATAGGACTCCTGTTTTTCCAACCTGAACTTCTCATGACAATTGGCAATGAACAAATCAGCAAGCTTATCAATTTCATTGCAGCAAGAAGATTCTTGTTTATTTTTCTTGTCTTCAAGCCACTCCAAGTACCTTGCCAGCTCATCAGACTCCATTAATGTCTGATCTTGACCGTGTTCATGGCAGTTCAAAGTGGTGTTCCAACTGGGGTCATAGTAAATGTGGGAATTGGAATAGGGTTCTTCAGAGAGAGGCATAACATGAGAAGCACACCAGTTGTAATGCAGCCTAAAAGAGAGCTTCTTATTATGCTTGTTCATGAAGATGATGTTCTTGTTCTTCTTCAATATTGGGATTTCTCCCAAGTGTATGTCTTCTAGAAGCTCTAGGAGGAGTGATTTCGCCTTGGCGAAGACACGAGTGATTCGATACATGTGTGAGAATATGAAGGCTTGGAAGGGGGTTTTGAGCTTCATGGAGCTTAGAGAAGAAGATGGTGGTGCTTTCATGGAGAATATGTGAAGGGAGTTTGGGGTTTTGAAGGATAATGAAAGACGAGCCATCTCTCTCTCTCTCTCTAGATCTCTATTTGTATAATGTGTTGTTGATATGGTGTAAATGTGTGGGTTTTTATAAAGGGAGTCTAGTCTTGGTTTAATTTCCAATTTTGTTACTAGTTAGTAGGTGGTTTAAATAAAAGTGGTAACAACTTTGCAGATTGTGAAGTGAGACCTTTTCTTTGTGTTTGTAGTGTACGTTTGATGAGTAAATTATGTTAAAAGGAAAAACACAATTAATATGTTTTCATTGAAGTTAACTTACAAAGGTAATTCCTATATAAAAAGAATTTATGATGAAATAAAACGCTTCTTCTTACTGTTTTTATTATTCTATGAAACATTTCACATATTGAGGGTCAATTAAAAAGTTTAATTAATGAATGATGGTGAAATTTAAGATGAATTATGGATTTATCGATCATCATGAATTTAAACACTATTCTAAGTTTATTATTATCTATACAGAGCCCGCTTTGTATCTTTGAAATTGAGGCAATTTTGAGAAAGTAAAGAAGTTAAAGGGTACAGTAGAAAAAAAGAAAAGAATTCAGAAAAAAAAAAAAGAAATATTATAATAAATAAATAAATAGAATGTGGACCATGGCAGATTTTGAATTTGAGTAAAATAGAGGGTGCAGAAAGCAACCAGTAGGATGTGGGGTGGTCTGCTTGGCTTTTGGGAAGCCAGGTTAAACTCTGGCTTTTATTTTATTGGATTAACTTTTTTTAGGAAATTATAATTGATTTCTTTATCATATGTCACTAATTAATTTGATAAGATATTAATATCTACTATTTTATTAATGTTCGAGGGGATCAGGATTCTCTGTATTTCAATCTCGTATTTCATTTTATCTACAGTCACATACATAATAATAATGAAATAAGAAAAAAAAGATTTTCAATAGTTTGTTGTACTTTAATATCATATTTTATTTAATCTAAATACATAATGTGATAAGGTTATATTTAAATATGAAAAGTACACATAAATTAAATTAAATATTTTTATCTGAGGGAAAAATAAAACAAGGCAAAAAAAAGGAAGGGAGACAAAATTAAGTTTTTTTTTTTTGGGAAAATACTTCAAGTTTTATGTAATTTCATCCTTATTTTGTCCATATTCTTGAAATAATGTTATTTTTCCATGAAATTGCAAATATTGTTGAGGGCCCCCTTAACTAACCTAACATATATTATGGTGTTGCAAGTCATTCCAAATCAAATATAAACTATACTTCTTGATTTGGAAGAAAAGAAAGCAAGATCAATACAAACATATTGTATAATTAATTAATTATTATTGCAAGTCATTCCAAAACAAATATACAAGCATGCATAGCTTTAGAAATTCCCATTTGAACAATTTAAGTTATTATTTTGGATCTATAAGTGATGTGTTGTACCCAAAGTTCATTGAATCATACATCATCCACATCATCATGAAGAAAAATGAATCATTGGATTGGGTGCCAAGAATTACTCAAATTGAATAAAATCAAGATTATGACAAAACAAAATATTTAGCTTTAGGATTGCAAAGCTGTCAAGATCCACTGTATCTCTTTTATTACCCAATTCACCAAATTATTACAAGAATGATGTGCCAACACTTCTGGTGCTTAGGGTTTAATGCCACTTTTGGAGATTTATTAAAGTACAACAATCATGCTAAACCCTAAATATGACTTCATACCATCATCAATCATTATAATTGGTCTTAATTCAATTCTATCGAATTCCAATCTAGATATCATGACATGATGTATTTACACGTACATAATATATGTATATGTACATTTTTTTTTTTTAAGTTTTATGAGCTGTAATTTGGTAATGTTGTAAGAAAGATTTAATAGAATAGTGGGCACATGGGTTGCATCGTCATTTCAACTATATTTTATGATTGATTACCCACGTCTATTGTATTTTTATGTACGGACAAGAATGAAAAAAGTTATTTCATGTCCCTTATTTTATTTTATTTTTGTAAGTTGAAATTTTGTGAAAATCCCTTATAAGAATTTTCGGCCTGTTTTTCGGTCCATCACATGAAATAAATAACATAGTGACAACAATATCTATATCTATATCTATAGAGTAAGACTTCTGTGCACCAGTTGCACAGAATTGCACAGACCTTTATGTTATAAATATAGTACATTTATGTTATAAATGTAATACCTTTATGCATGTTCATTTTTAAAAGTACGAATATTTATACATAAAGGTACTACATTTATAACATAAAGGTCTTTCGTGCAACTGGTGCACCAGTTGCACAGAAGTTTTTGCCATATCTATATTAATATAAAAGCAAATAAGCTGAACATATTTACATGTTTGTCATTTTCCTTCCTAAAAATGTCACATTAATAAAAAAAAAAATTATATTTTGTATTTTTAATACATATATATATATAATAAATAAGATAATATGAATTAGATAAATATACATTTAATATTTAGTTACGTAAATTCAAATTTTCTTTATTGTTAAATATTTTATATCTTTAAAATGGTTATTACGAATGACATTGTATTATTAAATAAATGATATTTACGACATATTATATAATAATCTGTGCAACGCACGGGACACTACTAGTACTATTTAATAATATCAATTACACTTTAATTCTTTTTATTTTGGATTGGCTTGATTTTACAGTGAATCTCAAATTAATTGAAAAAATAAAACAAAAATAAAAGTATCTGATGTTCATTAGAGCATGTACAACAATTAATTGTGTTTTTATAAGAATAATGTTAAAATAATATAAAAAAGTATGAGAGATAATGGATGAGTTGACATCACACTCATTCTCTCTTCTCTATAATATTAATACAAGTTAATTTTGTACTTTTTTTAAGAACACATCAAAGAAAATATATTATTATAATATTTAATAACACCCTCTTATAACATTGATGTAGATGCCCTTAAGAAATAATTAAGTTGGCATCAATTAGCAAATACCTCATTATACAAGTCATTCAGAATTTATTATCAACTTTATTATTCATATATATCATTGACTTGATTTGACCTTCAATCTCTATCTATCTCATTCAATCATTAGACCTACATGCACACCTCACTAAACACTTGTAATATAGTTTGAAATCTCAAATAAATCGAATCTAATTATGTCACGCTTGGGGTCAATTTGATAAGAGAACAATTGGAAAAGATTATAAAAAAAAATAAAAAATCTTGTTAATTATTTACCAAAATGATATTTATATGTATACTCTAAAATATTTTGGACCAATGTAAATCAGAGAATAAAATCCGAACTCAATCTCATATCTCAACATAGGTCAAAAATGGATAAATTGTAAAAATATTAAATCCTTATATAAAATCTGTACTCGATCTCGATTCTCAACATAGATCAAAATGGATAAATTATAAAAATATGAAATTTGAAAATAAAATTTGAACACAATCTCGATTCTCAACATAGATCCATGGATAAATTATAAAAATATTAAATAATTAATTATCATGAAATCTTGTAACCATCCAAAATGGTTGCACCAAGAACAAAATTTTATGGTCCATCCTTTGAGTTTTTATAAGATTTGTCCTTTGAGAAACCTTAAGGGACAATATCAAATTCCCTTTTCAGCCTTCTATTGGATTACCAAATATTCTTTAATAAAGAAATTTGTAACCGTTATTCAAGGGTATGTACCGAAAGATAAAACCGACGAGATTGAAAATACAATATAAAAATAAATCATAAATATCCAATCCGTAATTTCAACCCTTTATAGAGGTATCTAATTAACCCTTTTTTTTTTGTTGAGAAAAATAGAATTCCTGTACAATTGAATGATTCATACATAATTATAATAAATTATCTTTTAACCTTTGATTAAGACCTCTTTAAATCTAGTTGTGTTTCATTATATACAAGTGTGGAACCTTTCTCATCATTCTTTACGCTGGATCAAGAACAGAAAATGATCATAAAACATTAATTAGGAGGTAATAAAATGAGAAGAAATTAGCTGGTTTTCTTGTTTGTTGGCTTTTGTTCTTTAGTCTCTTTGGATATTACGAGAATATAGAAAAAGTTTTGAGTTTTGAAGCTTAGTGATTTTTCAAGGACAGACACCTTAGCAATTACGAATCCAGCCATGATCATAGTTAACCAGGATGTCTAAACTTGATCCAAATGTTGTAATGAAACTTTTAAAACATTCCCTTTTGATCTTTGTTCTGTATTTGAGCAGAATCTTTGCTTTAAAATGTTGTAGACAGTACAAGTTGTTGATAAAAGTCTTGTTGAAAAAGACAGAGTGGGATTACATTATTCTTTTACTGAGTTTGATATTTGTTTGTTTATATTTTATTTGGCTTTGGTTTTGTCAACAGATCATTCATTCCCATCCATGGTTAAATTCTTGCAACCTTTATATTGATCACCTCGTGTTTGATTAAAGTCCGCACTGAGGATAATACCTTTATAAGTTTGATTCAAGTCTTGTTTATGCAGAATCATGAAGGGAGTTCAAAACAGCTATGGATATCCTAATGAATTCTCTTTCGATTGTTCCAACTTTCATCAAGCTTATACGAATCATCACCAATCTGCTTCGATGGGACTCCTTGATCAATCATCAGACCCACATAATGGACTACAAAACCAGAGTTTTTGGCCTTCAAACACCATGATCTCCAGGATAGGCTCACCTGCTTCTGCTTTTTACGCGACTGAGGTTTTCATGGGCTTATCTCACTATGATTTCCAAGAAAACAACACTGCCTGTTCTTCCCAATCTGGAGAAACGACTCATTCATTGCCACGAATGGAAGCAACGAGCAGCCAAAATATGAGGCCTAATGGATCGTATAACATCCCATTCGGTGATCTTGATGATTCGAACAGGAGAAGCTCTTCTCTTGTATTGGATGCCAACATGGTCCCACAAGATTTATCAGCTTCTCATATTGCCAACATGAATCAGTTTGGACAACAACAACCTGGATGTCATAGTGCAGGTTCATCGACTAAGACAAGGATTAGGTGGACTCAGGATCTTCATGATCGGTTTGTTGATTGTGTGAATCAACTTGGTGGCCCTGATAGTAAGTGATCAATTCCAGAACTAGCTTCACTTTTTGATCAATTTTAGAGAAGATTATATATACTGATCTCAATGTTTGAAATGTAGAGGCGACACCAAAGGCGATACAAAAGCTGATGGATACAGAGGGGCTCACCATTCTGCATATCAAAAGCCATTTGCAGGTATATATATACAATTAGCCCAGTTTTTTCTTGATTTATTTGTTCTAGAATACTGAATCAAAGGTGTTTTTTTGTAGAAATATCGAAATGTGTACGTGCCAGAATCAGTAGAAGGTAGTACATTTCCTTGCAGCTTTTCAGTGATTTTTACAATAAAAAAAAAAAAAAGTTGTTGAATCTGATTGATTTTTCTGTTTTCTTTCTTGTAGGAAGATCTGAGAAGAATAGTAGTACAAATAATGTAGCTCAGATTGACATTGAAAGGTAATTTCATGATATCATTTAGGCTCAAAACAGTTCATTCTACATGTTTTTAAGTCCAAAAGAATTGCATTTTCATAGATTCTATTTCATAACACTCATATTTAACATAAGATTTATGCATATAAACAGTGGCATTCAACTCAAAGAGGCATTGCAACTACAACTAGATGTTCAAAGGCGCCTACACGAGCACCTAGAGGTAGATTACGCTCTCTTCTAACATCACGTAATGGCTTATCGAAGTTGGACTCTCAAGACATTTCTCTTGATTGTTTCATTTGTAGATTCAACGGAACTTGCAGCTTAGGATTGAAGAACAAGGAAAGCAGCTGCAAATGATGTTCGAACAGCAGCAGAAAACGGCACAAAATCCAAGTTCAGATAGCAAGCATTGTCCTAATAACTTATCTCCTACACTTGAAGATGCAGTGATTTTGGTTTCAGAGGACTCTGATGATAATTGTTTACCCATTGAGATAAACTAGTTGTTGCCATCCCGGATAAAAGATGTCGATTTTCTCCAGCACCGTTACCATTTTTTGTATGGGGTTAAGATCAAATGCTCTGTCCTTACAAGAATCAGTAGTCCACTAGTTTCAAAGTGTAATAACCAAAACTTGAATAGATCATTTGTTGTGTATCCAAGTTGTTTCAATTTCATCAATACGAGCCACATGTATAGTGTTCAAACTTCAAGTATGTTCTGCTTTTACTTCACTTGAATTGCACAAGCACATAATCATTTATTCCAGCAAAATACTTCAAACCAATGTATAAACTCCTTAGGATACTTACTATTAGACTACAATAGAACAAGACAACATATTTTGCTCTAAATTATAAGGGTGTTTGGCAATACTCATTTTGAATTTTCTGCAAGAACTAATAATTTGAAGTGTAATAAGAACAACACAAGTTGTTTCTTGTTTGCTGGCTTTTTTGTCCTTTAGCTCTTCGGATATTACTAGAATCGTTCTGGACTTATTCGTTGTCGTTTTCATCTTGCTGTTTGCAGGTAATCAAATAAGAAGGAGTTCATAAAAGCTAAACTTTGTTATCTATCATTTTGTTTGTAGAAAAACATCAGAATATGAACAACATACCAGAACCAGTGGAAGGTAATTAAACTTTCTTACAGCTTTCAATGATTAGATTGACAAACAACTTTCTTGATTATAGCATCATCGTCTCACTGATTTTGCTTCGTTTTCTTTTACATGCTCCTTCAGGAACTTCTGATAATACGAACAATAGAGCTCAGATCGACATTGACAGGTAAAATTTGATACTCTATTTGGTTGTTAGATTGATATCATCTAAGCTCAAAACATGATTTTAACTCCAAAAAGTTTATCAGATGATTATGTTTTCATGCATGTTTAAAACCATCTTGCAGAAGAATGAAGCTCAAGAATGTCCTGCAACTGCAACTAGGTCCAAAGGCATCTTCATGAGAAACTTGAGGTACATAACATATACTATTTCCTCTTTTGGACCAAATTAAATGTATTCATGATCTTGTCATTTTTTTGTACATTTCTTTTGTAGGAACAAAGAAGCTTGCAGCGTAGGATTGAAGAAGGGTATAGGAAAATGATGTTTGATCACCAAACAAAACAAAAGATCCAAAAAAGAAGTGATGTTGTTTAAGTGTTGTATTTCATTACCTGTCATATTCAAGTCATTCTACCACTTTAAATAATGTAATATTATATCAAATTCAAGTAATGGGATTTCATTTTCCTCTAATCGAAATTTTGTCAAATATAGATTAAATTGAATATCCAAATATATATTGAATATCCAAATATAATAATCTACATTGAAGGCCCAGTAACAAGGCCCCAAATTCAGGCCCAACTAATCATATCCCCAAATTAAAAAAACGTAATTGTTAAATGCGACTTTGGGTCACAGAAGACGTCTTCAAGATTCCAAATACTGGAAATGGAATATGCAGATATTTTCTGCTACAGAAAGGGTTTCAATTTAACTGCCGCAGTCCTTGACCTCTCTCTGAAAAAGTCTACAATCCAGAGAGAGGAAGATAAGCTTGGAGAGAAGAGATTAGTGAGATAGCATTAGCGAAGAAAATGGAGGAGTCGAAGAAGAGGAAGCTAGGAGAAACCGGAAACGGTGAGTTGCAGCTTAACTTGAATGATGAGGCGTCGAATTCAACCGTGGAAGAATTGCGCGCGCTTCTTGACCCGCTGGCTAAACCGCAGCTCGTTGATCTCCTTGCTCGAGCGTAATTTGCCTAACCTATTCGTTTTTTGGTGTATTTGGATGTCTAATTTATCTGGGTTTTATGTAATTGGCTTTATACAGTCTGCTTCATTTGGAAATATTAGTTATGTTTAATGCTTTTGATTTGAATGATAATATGGAATTTTTTCAGATAAAAATATCAGTGTTTGAGGAGTTGATAATTGGTGAAATTGGCGTTGATTTTCTTAGTTTGATGGATTTGTGTTCTAGGATTTTTGGGGCAATGTGTGAATTGTGATATGTTTCAGTAATTTGTTATTATAGAATTAGGGATGCTTTTGAGAACTTAATTTTGATGTTTATGTTATTTATATGCATTAGCAGAGAAATTAAAAGCCGTAGGTTCACAGAAAAACAAGCATTTAGAAACTGTGAGTTCTGGTGCTTGGGTTATTGAAACAATAATCAGAATGTGATTTGGACATTGGTATTCTTATTCCTTAAGGTGAAGGTTGTCTATCTATATAGAAATATAGAAGCTTTTCTACTGGGACTTGAAAGTTATAGATATTGCACGTTTGTTGGGTTACCAATGGAATAGTCTCTTTATACTTTACGTTCATGTATGCGAATGTTGAAATGTGCTTGTGTGTGGCATGTGATGTGGATGCTTGTTCTGCATGTATGTGTACTTCATTGGAGGCGATTTCTTGTCCATCCTTGTGGTGTGCTGTGTGGATTGACGTTGTATGTGTGTGCTTGTTTGCATGTTCTGGCGTGAAGAGGGTTCCAATATCCTTCTATTGCTGAAGAAATTAAAAGTGTAGCAAGTGCTGATCCCGCCCTTCGAAAGCTTTTTGTCCGTGGTTTAGCATGGAATACTACTTCAGAAACTTTGTGTGCTGTGAGTGATTGCTGCCTGCGGATATGCATTTTGTGTTTTCTTGATGACTGCACCTTTTTATAAGACTGTGGGTCACTGAATATCATATCAAAATCTTCAACGTGCCTTATTTTTAATCTCCTACTTCTGTCATGGCATGTTGGGGTGAAAATGCAAACATCATAAAATTATATCTGTTGATTGGAAAATTGGATGCAGGCCTTTCAAGAGCATGGTGAAATTGAAGAGGGTGCTGTAATCTACGACAAATTAACAGGAAAGTCACGTGGTTACGGTTTTGTTACCTACAAAGATATGGAGTCAGCTCAGATAGCTCTAAAAGCACCCAGCAAAATGATTGATGTGAGTACTATAGCGTTTTAACACATAACAATAGTAGTTGTGATTAAAGATCTCCAAATGGTCAACCCCCAAATGCCAATATTCTTCTTTCTCATTTGATTCTCCCACGTATTTGCTTTAGGGTCGTATGGCTGTATGTAACCTTGCAAGTGAAGGACTAAGCAGCAACAGTGTAACACCCGATCAAGCCCAAAGGAAACTATACATTGGTGGTTTGTCACCTGAGACAACTACTGAGATGCTACTTGCCTTTTTTAGAAGGCATGGGGAAATCGAAGAGGGTTCTGTTGCATATGACAAGGACTATAAATCTCGGTAAATGGTCATGCACATTGTTCTCTTCCATTTTAACGTACAGTACCTTTTCCATACCAGTTCTGATTAGTTTGCTTGTTTTTGAAGTGGCTTTGGCTTTGTTACTTTCAAAACTGTGGAGGCAGCAAAGAAAGCCATAGATGACCCCCAAAAGTTGCTTGGAGTGAGTAAATGCCCACCTTTCTAGTCCTAAAAACGGAGTCCTTACAATACACTAAATGCTTTCTTTTAACCCTTGCAGGGGAGAAATATCACAGTGAAGCTAGCTGATAATTACAAAGGAAAGGTGACACAACCACAGCTACCCGCGGCTGTGGTCCCTGTTCCCATACAAATGGCAGCTGGATATCAACAGACTGGAGTCGGAGCCCCTATGGGCTATAACTATCCCCAACCAATGCCGACTTACCCCACTCCACCTTACTCTGCTCAGCCACAATATCCGTATCCCCAGTATGGTGTCAAGAAAGATACTCTGTCACCACAAACAGCCCTTGGAGGATACCCTTACTACATGCCTAAGCAATGACCCGATCAAGATATGGTATGTATGTCGAGCAATTGCTTCTATCCCATAGGTGATAGAGCTGGTGGAAGAAGTTGTTGGAGAGGAGCTATAGGTTGAATGTGAAATGCTAGTTGAGATGGAACTACATATGCTAGAATTTTTGTTAATGCTGATATTGCTGTTTTTATTGAATCTTGTTGAAAGCTCTTTGATAATTCTGCTGAAGGGTGCTCATTAGTGAAATTTGTGTTACTAAATATTTGGTTGTGCATTTCTTTGATGAGGATTTTTTTTTTTTGCTAAAAAATTTAAATAAATAATGAAAAATTGAAACTGAGCTTTACAAATGGGCTAAATTGGGTTTTAAGACAGATTCTGATTTCAGTCTGAAGTTTAGGTGAATTATTCTCAAACAGCATTTTGAAGATTAATGAACTACTTAATAATGAGAGCTTTTTGTCACACTTGGAGAAACTTGGACCAATGTTTTGGATATGTTGGTTGGGTTAGAAGGTTCACCCATATCTAAGCCTATATTCCATAGTCTAAAAAAATAATCACATTGTAAATAAGACTCTCTAGAAAGTGATGGACGTTACACACTTTGTAAAGAATCTTGGAGTGTGTATTGTGTACAAAATTTTAATCAGATTATGTTCATTTTATTTTTCCTTTTTTTTAAAAATATTTTTATCTAAAATTTTTAGATTAAACAAATTTAAAATATGTAAGTGATTTATATATTTGAAGTCTAAGCCTATATTTCAACATAATTAACTTGATATTATTAAATAACCACATTAATTAATTTTAAAATTATATTTATTAAAGATTTATTTGTAAAATTGAAGTAAAATTATTATGAAAATATATATAAAGATATGAAGTATTCATGCTTGAAGTTCAAGCCCAAAAGAGAGATTTTATTTAACATATGAGCTACAAAATCCTGACCCAAATAATGTTTTATTCGGCCCGATCCAGTATTACGGAATTAAAGACAACTCAACGTCTCTACCTGACAAATACGACATCGTAGAGCTGAACTGCAAAAGTTGGCGGAACAATGTGATCCGAATAGACCAGTTGGGTCAAGCCCACATCCTGCCACCATTTTAAGGCCTACAACCCATTCTTTGAATTTTAGTACTCTTAAAAATGAATTAGTTTAAACCATCGGGCCTAATACAACCACTGGGCCGACTGAATAATTACAAACTTTAGTCAGCCCAATAAGTATAATAAGGCCCATTTCACTTATATTGATATTTGATACAGATTGAAATTATACCAATTCTATGGAATCGCAAGTAAAGAAGTAATAAACACTCTTCAAATTCAAAATAGAAGAGAACCAAAAGGGGCTTTGATTTGGTGCGAGCGAAGCAGAAGAAATGGCGGTGACCGAAGACGAGTGCAATCACAACCTTCTGCCGCCGTTCGGGTATAATTCCGATGGTTAAGAGACCGCCAGTGATACTGATCTGAACGATGCCGTTTCAGAGCTGAAAGTCATTCTCATAGTAACGATAATGATCGAGATAATGTCAGAATTGTTGAAAATGGCGATGGTGAGATTAACCGTGAAGTCAAGTATGAAGAACGGTCTGAGAAGAGCGAGGCTATGGATGCTGAGGTAATGATTTTGCTCTCCACTCTGTTTTGGTTGAAGAGGAATATTTTAATTAGTTAAATAGGTTAATTGATACGGAATGTAGTGTTTGAACTTAGCTATGCTTGATTGTAATGCTTCATACTCTGGATTATTTTTTTCTAATAATCACTTCTACACTTGTAATATTATCTTAAGTATGTTTTATATTCTTTTCTAAGAAGTAGAATGCCTTAGCCCAAGCTAATGATGCAAAAAAAATGAGGGGAATTCACTGTTTAAAGCTGGAGAATATGAAGAGGCACTGATAAAGTATGAATTTGCAGTACAAAATTGCCCCTAATGATCCATCATCTAGTGAAGTACGTTCCATGTGTCACGCAAACAGAGCTGCTTGTTTCTCGAAACTGGTACGTTCCTCTTACTTAAATGTGAGAATATGAATCATGGATGGCCGGATGTGTATTCGGTTATGCTGATAGCATGTTAGATATACTTCAAGTGCTGCTTCAAATTGAACTTTTGTCTTTCATGTGAGCATGTCACTGAATAGAACTGTATTAATGGACCATGGGTGTACTTAGATGATGTGGGATCAAGATATAATTTGTTGATAACTTTTGCTGAATTTATATGAAACATGCATGGGGAAAATGTATGTTACTTCTTTGGCTTGGTCAAGGCAAACATTTTACAATTCTCATCCCCGTTAATTTCCTTTCATGTTGTGTTTTCTTTATGTCTTCGCCAATCCACTAAGAGTCTAAGATTATATAATGTAATGCAGAAAACAAGTTCATAAGTGATGAGTAGTTGGGTCTTTTAATTAAACTGAGGTAACAGATTTTTTGTGTTGTGAAAATGCTTTGGAAAATGACCAAATTTATCATTTGTGATCAAACAATGCCTATACTAATTCAATGTCTCTCAGCCCATTTAAATATGTTATTAAATATGTTATCTGATTAAATAACTTAGAACGATTTGCTATTAGACCATGTTGAGTATGTTGGTTCAAACTCATGCTATAAAGTACTCTTGTTTTATATTATTTTCTGAGAAGTAGAAAGCCTTAGTCCAAGCTAATGATGGCAAAAAATGAGGGAACTCATTGTTTAAAGCTGGAGAATATGAAGAGGTGCTGATAAAGTATGAATTTGCAGTCCAAATTGCCCCTGATGATCCATCATCTAGTGAAGTACGTTCCATGTGTCATGCAAACAGATGATTGTTTCTCAAAACTGGTACGTTCCTCTAACTTAAATGTGAGAATATGAATCATGGATTTCCTGATGTGTATTCAGTTATGCTGATAGCATGTTAGATACATAAATATACTTCAGGTTCTGCTTCAAATTGAACTTTTGTCTTTAATGATGAGCATCTTGCAGAATGTAACTGTATTAATGGATGTTAGGGTACTTAGATGATGTGGGATCACGATATAAGATGTTGATAACTTTTGCTGAATTTGTATGAAACATGCAAGGAGAAAATGTATGTTACTTCTTTGGCTTAGTCATGGCAGACATTTCGCAATTCTCATCCCCGTTAGTTTCCTTTCATGTTGTACTTTCTTATGTCTTTACCATTCTACTAATAGTCTAAGATTATACAATGTAATGCAGAAAACAAGATTATAAATGATGAGTTGTTGAGTCTTTATATTAAAATGAGGTAACACAATTCTTATTTGATCGTTTCCAAAAATAGAACAGATTTGCTAGTTCTTTTTAGGTTTTGACCGGTGAAACTTTTGCTTAGGAAAATGAGAGGTAAGTTATATATATGCTCAAATAGAGAATGCACCATCTTCAAGAGTTTTTCAGAGATTTATCTTGATTTATGTTTTAGTTGCACTTTCATGCATTCTTGGAATTGCTTTCTCACTTTAATGCATGTCTTGTACATTTCATTGTTTTTCGAATCCACGAATGTTTGCACTAGTATTCTTAATCATTTACTCTTCTTCAATTTCTTCAATGATCATTGATGGTTTTAATGTTCTTGAATATGGAGCTACATGTGATGGTAGTCCTATTGGTTGGATTGGTTCAGTCGACCAGTTCATCCACCAGCGTATCTGTCTCATCATCGTTTGTGTAGACGTAATACTGCCACCTTAGAAATACAAACACCACAGATTCACAGAATTACCTGAAATTACTACCTCCATCCCGTGATAAGTGTCACATTTACTGTTCGGTCATATTTTTAAGAATTATTGTATTTAAATGTGAGTGAGAGGAGAGAGATAGTGGGATATATATTATTATAATGTAAGTGGGAGGAGAGAGGTAGTGAGATATATTATTATAATGTAAGTGAGAGGAGAGAGGTAGTGAGATATATTGAGGTAGTGAGATATATTATTATAATGTAAATAAAGAGAACTTTTTTATGTCCATTTTTAGTAAGTGTATAGTGTGGCATTTATTTTGGGACATTCAAAAATGGAAAGTGTGACACTTATCACGGGACGGAGGGAGTATATAACTTCAACATACAACAAAATCATAGACACTAATTATACGAAATTTTTCTGTAAGCCCTAATTTTGCAGAATTCGTGTAAACACTAATTACATGAATTTTACAAGAAATTTTCATTTAATCTCTAATTTTATAGAACTTTCATGTAAGCCCTAATTAAACAAATTTTACACGAAAATAATTTAGCAGAATTTTTATGTAAACCCTAATTACATGAATTTTACACGAAATTTTTGTACAAATCCCAATTTTGCAGAATTTTCGTATAAACCATAATTACACAAATTTTATACGAAATTTTCGTGTAAACCCTAATTTTGTAGAATTTTTATATAAGCCTTAATTACACGAAATTTTCGTATAAGCCCTCACTATTCATGAAAACCTTAGTTTTGCAAACTTTTCGTGTAAACACTAATTATATGAATTTTACATGAAATTTTTCCGTAAGCCCTAATTTTGCAGAATTTCGTGTAAACATAAATTACAAACCTTTTCGTTTAAACCTTTCATGAAAACTTAATTTCACATGAAAGCCCTAATTAAATGAAGTTCACATGAAATTTTTGTGTAATCCTTAATTTAGCTGGATTTTCGTATAAATACTAATTAAAAGAATTTTACACAAAATTTTCGTAAAAGCCCTAATTTTGAAGAATTTTAGTGCAAGGCTTAATTTTGCTGAACTTCCATGTAAACCTTAATAACACGAATTTTACATGGAAGTTTCATGTAAGCCCTAATTTTAAGAATTTTCGTGTAAACTCTAATAACACGAATTTAACATGAAAGTTATGCTAAATACATGCTAAATCTTGGCTTTCGGGATGATCCCGATGATGTATTTTCATGTAATTTTTTGTCTTTCATGATAATTTCGGATTTCTTTTCCAATGATACTTTAGGAACGGAAATCTGAGATGGTTTCATTTTTTATGAAAATCTAAAGGCATCGGTTTGTTGGCCTTTGGGACGATTCGGGGATGGATTTTCAGGTAATTTTTGTCTTTTATGATAATTTCGGATTTCCTTTTCATTGGTGCTTTCAGAACGAAATTTTAAGACGTTTTCATTATTCATGAAAATCTCAAGCCAACAGAATCTTGGTCTATCGGGTCGATGTGGGGAAAATTTTTCAGGTGATTTTTTGCCTCCCATGATAATTTTGGATTTTCTTTCCATTGGTGCTTTTAGAATAAAATTTCGAGACGCTTTTGTTTTTTGTGAAAATATTAGGCCAATAGAATATTTGTTTTTCGGGTCGATTCGGGAATGAATTTTCAGATGATTTTTTGCCTCTTTTGATAATTTTTTATTTCCTTTCCATTGGTGTTTTCAGAATGGAATTTCAAGACATTCCAGTTTTTCTTGAAAATCTCATGCCAGCAGAATCTTAGTCTTTTGGGTTGATCCGGGGGTGAATTTTCAGGTGATTTTTTGGTTTCCCTGATAATTTTTCAAGATGCTTTCAAGATGAAAATTTCAAGATGCTTTCGTTTTTCGTAAAAATCTCAGGCCAACAGAATTTCGACTTTCGGGACGATTCGGAAACAGATTTTCAAGTAATGTTGTCTCCTGTAATGATTTTGGATTTTTTTTCCATTGGTGCTTTCAGAATGGAATTTCAAGACGCTTTCGTTTTTCGTGAAAATCTCAGGCCATTAGAATATTTTTGTCTTTCGGGTCAATTGGGGAGCTGATTTTCAGTTGATTTTTTGCCTCTAGTGATAATTATTGATTTCTTTTTCATTGGTGCTTTCAGAATGGAATTCCGAGACGCTTTCATTTTTTATGAAAATCTCACGCCAGCAGAATCTGTCTTTCGGGTCCATCGGGATTTGAGATGAATTTTCGGGTGATTTTTTTACCTCGTGAAAATTTTGGATTTCCTTTTCATTGGTGCTTTCAGAACGTAATTTCGAGACGCTTTCGTTTTCATGAAAATCTCAGACTAGGAGAATCTTAGTCTTTCGGTCCATATCGGAATGGACTTTCACGTGATTTTTTTGCCTCGTGATAATTTCGAATGTCCTTTCTATTGGTGCTTTCAAAATGGAATTAAGAGATGTTTTTCGTTTTTCGTAAAAATTTCAGGCCAGCAGAATTTGTCTATCGAGTCGATCTGAGGATGAATTTTCAGGTAATTTTTTGCCTCGCATGATAATTTTGGATTTCTTTTTTATTGGTGCTTTTAGAATGGAATTTCGAGATGCTTTTGTTTTTCGTGAAAATCTTCGCTAGCAGAATCTTTTTTTTCGGGACGATTCGGGAAAGGATTTTGTGGTCATTTTTTGTCTCCCGTGGTAATTTTGAATTTCCTTTCCATTAGTGCTTTCAGAATGAAATTCTGAGACGTTTTCGTTTTTCGTGAAAAGTCCAGACCAGTAGAATCTTTATCTTTCGGGTCCATCGGGAACGGATTTTTCAGGTGATTTTTTGTCAGTAGTGATAATTTTTTATTTTCTTTCCACTGGTACTTTTAAAATTGAATTTTGACACTTTTGTTTTTCGTGAAAATCTTAGGCCAGCAAAATCTGTCTTTCGAGTCCCTCTAGGAACGGATTTTTAGGTGATTTTTTTTGCCTCGTGATAATTTTGGATTTTTTTTCATTGGTGCTTTTAGAATGTAATTTTGAGACGTTTTCGTTTTTCATGAAAATTTCAACCAGCAGAATCTTGGTCATTTGGGTCGATTTGGGGATGGATTTCCAGGTGATTTTTTTACGAAATTATGAGATGCTTTCGTTTTTCGCGAAAATCTCGGGCCAAAAGAATCTCTGGGTCCGTCCAGGAATGCATTTTTAGGTGATTTTTTGCATCTCGTGATAATTTCGAATTTCCTTTCCATTGGTGCTTTCAGAACGGAATTTCGAGACGCTTTTGTTTTTCGTAAAAATTTCAAGCCAACAAAATCTTTGATTTTGGAACGATACGGGGATGGATTTTCAGGTGATTTTTTTCCACTTATGATAATTTCAGATTTCTTTTCCATTGATCATTTCAGAATGTAATTTTGAGACGTTTTCATTTTTCATGAAAATCTCAGGCTAGCAGTATCATGGTTTTTCGAGTTGATCCAAAGATGAATTTTTCAGGTGATTTTTTTTACATATCGTGATAATTTTGGATTTTCTTTCCATTGGTATTTTCAGAATGAAGTTTGGAGACATTTTTCATGTTTCAAGAAAATATCAAGCCAACATAATTTTGGTCTATCGGGTCGATCCTAGGATGAATTTTCAAGTATTGTTTGCCTCCCGTGATAATTTCAGATTTCCTTTCCATTGGTGCTATCAGAATGGAATTTTAAGATGCTTTCATTTTTCATGAAAATCTCAGTTCGGGTCGATCCGGGAACGAATTTTCATTAGATTTTTTGTCTCCCATGATAATTTTGGATTTTCTTTCCATTGGTGCTTTCAGAATGGAATTCAAGATGCTTTTGTTTTTCATAAATATCTTAGACCAGTAGAATCTTTATCTTTCGGGTCCATCGGGGAATGGATTTTCAAATGATTTTTTTGCCTCCCGTGACAATTTTGGATTTCCTTTCCATTGGTGCTTTCAGAACGGAATTCTGAGACGCTTTTGTTTTTTGTGAAAATTTTAGGCCAATAGAATCTTTGTCGTTCAGGTCCAGCGGGGAACGGATTTTCAGGTGATTTTTTTCCACTTGTGATAATTTCGAATTTCCTTTTCATTGGTGATTTCTGAACGGAATTCTAAGACGCTTTCATTTTTTGTGAAAATCTTAAACCAGCAGAATCTTGGTCTTTCAGATTGATCCAGGGAGGGATGAATTTTCATGTGATTTTTTGTCTTTCGTGATAATTTTGGATTTCCCTTTTATTGGTGCTTTCAGAATGGAATTCTGAGACGCTTTCGTTTTTTTTTAAATCTAAGGCTAGCAGAATCTAGGAATTTGGGATGATTCGGGGTTGGATTTTCACGTGATTTTTTGCATCTTGTGATAATTTTGGATTTCTTTTCCATTGATGCTTTCAGAACTTAATTCCAAGATGTTTTCGTTTTTCATGAAAATCTCAGGCCAGCAGAATCTTGGTTTTTCGGGTCGATCCAGGGATGAATTTTCAAGTGATTTTTTGTTTCCCGTTATAATTTTTTATTTTCTTTCCATTGGTGCTTTCAGAACGAAATTTGGAGATGTTTTCGTTTTTCATGAAAATCTCAGGCCAACCGAATCTTGGTCCATTGGGTCGATACGAGGACGAATTTTGAGGTGCCTTTTTTCCTCCTGTGATAATTTCGGATTTATTTTCCTTTGGTGCTTTTAGAATGGAATTCCGAGATACTTACATTTTTCGTGAAAATCTCAGGCTAGTAGAATCTTGATCTTTCGGGTCGATCTAAGGATTGATCTTCAGGTGATTTTAAGCCTTTTGTAATAATTTTGGATTTCCTTTCCATTGGTGCTGTCAGAACGGAATTTCGAGACGCTTTTGTTTTTTGTGAAAATCTTAGGCCAGAAGAATCTTGGCCTTTCGAGTGGATCCGAGGAGGGATTTTCATGTAATTTTTTGCCTCTCATTATAATTTTGGATTTTCTTTCTATTGGTGCTTTTAGAACGTAACGTTATAATTTTGGATTTTCTTTCTATTGGTGCTTTCAGAACGTAACGTTATAATTTTGGATTTTCTTTCTATTGGTGCTTTCATAATGTAATTTTGAGACATTTTCGTTTTTCGTGAAAATCTTAAGCCAATAGAATCTTGGTCTTCCAGGTCAATACAGGGATGAATTTTCAGGTGATTTTTTACCTTCCGTGATAATTTTGGATTTTCTTTCCATTCCTACTTTCAGAACGTAATTCCGAGACTTTTTCGTTTTTTGTGAAAATCTCAAGCCAACAGAATCTTGGTCTTTCGGGTCGATCCGGTGATGGATTTTCAAGTGGTTTTTTGCCTCTCGTGATAATTTCAGGTTTCCTATCCATTGGTGCTTTCAAAACGGAATTTCAAGATGCTTTCGTTTTTCGTGAAAATCTGAGGCCAGCAGAAGATGAGGAGTGTGATTAGAGGGGTAAAAGAGAAGATGGAAGAAGGTAGATTAACGAGAAGATTGAAGAAGTTAAAATGGTGGATGGAGGATTAAAATGAGATGAGTCTAATTAGATAACATGTACGGTACTTCCTCCTTGAGTAAGGCCTAACTATTGCAAGAAGCTCTCAAAGTTGTATGTTCACTTTATTCAGGAAATATGTTTACATCAGACATACTTTTAGAGAACAATCATGCTCTTTATAAGCTACATATGATTAGCAAGGTGAAAGGTTGAGTTTTTCTTCACGAACTGTTCACTATGAACTTTCCTTGGGTGTGGGAAATGTCCCATAATATTGCCAAACATCTTTTACCTGGATTTGTCACATAACTTGTGTGGTGCTGAGTCAGCTGACATCCTATAACAGTATATTAGAAGTTGAACTAATAGTGCTGTAATTATACTGTTAAGAAAACTCATCAAACTTACATGAGTTATTGTTATCTGTTTTATAGCATGCAAATCTCACATTTATTCGCTAAGCCATGGCTGGTTGAATGTTGACTCAGATTTTGGCGGCCTGTATTTCTCCAGGGACAGCTGCTACGCTTCCTAAGAATGCCAAGAGAGAACGGAAAGAAACTTTTCTTGTTGACGACTCTCCTTTTTATTTTGTTGGAGGTAAAAAAATATGTGTTTAGTTGAAATCAAATTGTGTAGCTTTTAGTTAAGATTTAAAATATCTTATTCTTTTCAACAGTTCATGTGTGTGGGTAACATACAAGGTCCACAGGTCGTATTTTAGTTAAACTATGATGTCTACTTTCTGGAAAATATTTTAGTTTTCTGAATACGGAAAAGAGTAAGTCAGTTAATGGATTGCTCTTAGTGTCCAAGATTCTGAATTTCCAATGAGATTTGGTAATGACTTTGTCATGCATTTCTTTTTCACTCTTGCTAGGCTCTTCATTTCATTAATATTCTTCTATTATTGCTTTCTTGATTCTAGTATTTTGATTCATTTTTTAGCAACTCTTATCACTCACATATTTAAGTGAATTTAATTGCTCTTTCTACATGAGATCCTCATATTTTCCATCACAAATTCGATTGTTTTACCATCTCATTTACATGGGATGGGGAAAAATACTCGGAAATCACTAATTATCTTGTTTCCCTGATTAAGTAGGATGAATTGGGACATCAAGACATCTGGAGGGATCTTGTCTTGTTAAGGAACAAGTCTCTGACATTTTTGTTCCTTGAACATTTGGATTAAAAGTTTTTTAAAAAAAAATATTTATTTATTATATATTTTCTTGTTAAGGGAACAAGTTTGGACATTTTTGTTCCTTGAATATTTGGATTAAAATTTAAAAAAAAAAACGATGTATATATTTATATATTTTACTTATCACTCAATTACATGCAAAATATATAATAGAAAGGTGTTTTGAAAAAAAATTATCTTTTTCTGAAAATTCCTTCATTCCTAACAAAAAGAAAATGGTTGGGTTAGTGTAAGTAGTATGGACAAAAATGACAAATCATACGAATTTAAATGTTAAATTGTAGTTAGACAAAATAAAAAATTCAATCACAAGTGATTAAAAATAAAAGTGTTCCAAAATTATTTGGCATAAACCAAGAACAACTCCAACCTTATCTCGTTAGATGTGAATTCGATCTTCTTTATTATATTTAATTTTTTATTTATAAATTATTAAACTATATTAAATAAATAATATAAAGATATTAAAAAATATAGAACATGGACCTCATTTGAATTTTGGAAAATCGAACGTGTAAGTTAATAAATAAAAATAAATATTTAACACTCATGTCATTTCCTCTTCAACCTTTCATAGAGAAATGGAAAAAATTCCGTGCAGGGAGTTACAGTACTTCGCCATTGATGAATATTGAAGCTTTCAAACGAAGCCCTTTAAGAAATCCTACCAAGGTGAAAACCCAAGTTCTTAGCCCTCAAATTTAGTCTATTTCAATCCCTTGTTTATTCTTTGATTGCGTTGTCTGAATAATAACATTCATGGGCAGTTTGCAGAAACTTAGAATGCCTAATTTTCTCAAAAAAATCTCTGTATTTTGCATACAAAGCAACCACAGTACATCAAAATCCAATCTTTATGCAAATGGGTCATCTCACATTTTACAGTTTCTTAGGTTTTGTACAACAGAAAGAGCTGTTAAGTTTAGGAATGGTGGAAAACTCTGTGAAAAGAAATTTCATAGGGTAAGAAGAGAAGCCCAACTTGCTTTATTAGAGTACTTGCATATTACTAGGAATCTACAGTTCATGGATGCTGATAATATGAGTAAAAATTCCCCTGAGTTTCTTGATAGGTTGTTGAAGAGAGTGGATGTTAATGATGATGGTGTTGGCCATTCATTAACCCGGTTTTTCCGGTACCATCCTATTAATGAATTCGAGCCTTTCTTTGAGAGTATAGGTTTGAAGCCCTGTGAATACGCCTCGTTTCTTCCTCTTAATTTGATGTTTTTAAGTGATGAAAAGCTGTTGTTGAATAACTATCATGTGTTGTGTAACTATGGAATTGAGAGGAATAGGATAGGAAAGATTTATAAGGAAGCTAGAGAGGCTTTTAGGTATGATCATGGGGTTTTGCAATCAAAGCTTCAATCTTTTCAAGATTTGGGGTTAAAACAGTCTCTTGTGGTTAAAATGGTAGCTTCGAGTCCCTATATTTTGTTGCGAGATGTCAATCAAGAACTTGTCGGGTTTCTAGGGATGTTGAAGGATCTGGGGATCGAATATGACTGGCTTGAAGAGCATATATTAGAAGGGGATTCGTATAATTGGAAACACATGTTTGAGCTCATGTGTTCAATAGGTGAGTTGGGTTTGAGTATGGAGAAATTAGGCGAAGTGATTAAAAACCATCCTGATTTACTACTTGACCATTCGGGACATTCCACATTTTTCATACTTGTCTTCTTGTTGAAATTTGGACTCACAAAGAGCGATTTGCAGACAATGTTTCTTCAGTTTCCAAATATATCGGTTGTGAGCTTCATCAGTAACTTGTGTCGATGCTATAACTTTCTCGTTGAGATAAAAATGCCTGTTCAAGATATCGGTAGGATTGTTGGTTTCCATCCACTGCTTCTCGGCTCATGTGAGCTCAAAAAGGTCCACAGCTTAAGGTGTTTATTGCACTGTGGAGTGGACCGAATGAGCCAAATGGTCAAGGACGACCCATTCGTGCTAAAGAAATGGGTCCTCGGAGTGAGAGTTGAACGGCTACTAGAGCCATGCCATGTTTCCAAAGTGAGGATGATTAAAACCAAGTTTCTATTGAGCCTAGGTTTTGTTGAGAAATCAAAGGAAATGGAAAGGGCCCTCAAATTGTTTCGAGGGAAGGCAGTGGAACTCCAAGAGAGGTTCGATTGTTTAGTGAACGCTGGATTGAGTCGCGATGATGTCATAGCGATGCTAAAAGTGGCCCCACAAATCGTTAACCAGTCCAAGGATGTTATCGAGAGAAAGATCGGTTCTTTTGTACACGATTTGGGATATCCGATATCTGACTTGGTTACGTGTCCAGAAATCATCTCTTATACGATTGAAAGAGTGAAGCTTAGACTTTTGATGTATGAATGGCTTAAAGATAAAGGATCAGTGAATCGGAAGTTGGCCTTAAGCAGTCTCTTGTCATGCTCGGACAATAGATTTGTGAGAAACTACGTAAAATCTCATCCTCGAGGGCCTGAATTTTGGGAGAGACTAACGAGTGCAATATGTTCCATCTGAAATTAAAAAAAAAAAAAAAAATCAGTTTTTTGCTGATTAGACTATCAAAGCTGCCATGGATTTGCAGGTTTTACCGATTTTCTGAAGGCTCTTTCGTTTCAAGTTCAACGAGCATAATCTGGATACAGAAGAGCAGGTAAAATTGTCTTTGATTATTACACCTTTATCTTTATCAAGTGTGATGTTGATACTGAATAGAAGAAAATCACTTTGAAAATCGAAGTTTTTTATCTCATTCTTCGTTTGGTTCCTTGTTTTCAGTGAACTATTTTTCGAAGACAAAGCTATGGATGCAATTGCATAGCAGATACCATCAAGAGAGCTCGTGAATGGAGAAATATCGAACGAGGATGAGTCTCTTGATTATTGCTGCATGATTCTCATCCATCGATCCATAAAACGGATCGTAAGAGATTGAATCTGTGATGCTGATGATCTGAATATGAACTGGTAGTTTTATACAATCTGCTTTGTGTTTCTGATACTTTGAAGAAGTGATAAACAGTGTATAGTCATTGCTCTGCTAAACTCAGTATTATTATTGAGATATTATTTATTCTTTATACAGGTTTGGTATGATCTTACTTGAATGTAAAATGAAAGCATGTATTTTTATTGGATACTGAGTAAAATATGAAAATTTGTTAATGATTTTAAACGCAAAAAAATATTAACTTCATAATTTATTTTGTCAATTTTGTAGGTTTATGTTGAAATTACATTTATGTTAAATTGGGCTTTGAAGGAAAGAAATGAATTTGGGCCCATATTGAGTAGGAAAGATATTGGGCCTTATGAGAGGAAATGGGCCCAAGCAATATTCTGGAATGGTCCTTTGAGAGTCCAATCATCAGTTATGGTACACAGCTACTTAACGTGTGGTCCCCTTCCCAGAAAAAAACGAGTGAGACAGCCCAACATAGCAATAGGGTATTTTCGTCATTTACCCTCGTAAATTTTAACTTTAAAAAATTTATATTGTGAAAAGTGAACACCCTTTTATAAGGTTCTAAATAAATTCAACCACCAAGTAATCATGTTTGATGATCATTATGATCACAATTTTTTTAATTCTAATTTTATATACAGTAATGCTATTATCGTATATGTAGTATTTACTATAATTATAAACATATTAAAATAAAAAACGATAGGAATAATTAGTGATATAAATATACAGTATATATATGTATATATTTGACAAAGGATATATCATTGTCAACTGTGGAAAATTTGAACGTGCATATGAATTCGACATGGGATTTATTCAATGGCATTTAACTCTTATCCATTAAAATTTGAATTTAAAAGTTCTTAGAAGTAAATGTTACAAATTTGTTTTTCTATTTTTTATTTTACAAATTTTTAGATTGTAAAATACACCCTCTACATTCAAAATAAATTTAAAAAAACTATGTTTTTATAAAGTACAATTTTTATTTTTTTTTATCAACTACATGAACGTAGAATCATTTAATTGTTTTTTTCTAGAAAATCTCTTCAAAATAATTCAAGAATGGATTGTATACTTGCAAAATTAATATTAACTTTAAAATATAGCCATTTAAAAATAAATAAATATAAATGCGTGTGTATGTGTATAGATAACAGTTTGACTCTGTCTAAGGCGTGTGGTACAGAAGAGACATACCAAAAGATGGCCATTCAAATTTTAATTTATTTTAATTGGATTTTTATTTTATATTTTTAAATTCCATATTCTTTTCTGATTTATTGTATTCAACATTGTTTACCTTCATTTATACTTTACCCTAATTTCCCAAACAGCCCATCAAAATAAATAAATATCCTTTCACCACTTCCCACTTAACTACACACAGTTTTTCCTTCTCTCTCTCTCTCTCTCTCTCTCTCTCTCTCCCCCGAGTCTTGGCCTCCTTCAGCTCATTGGATAGTTTCTTCAACCTTTTAAATGGGGCAAGATTTTCAATATTTTCAAATCTGAGTTTGTTTTCTCAAATCTTTAATCCATTTGCTGATGTTTCTTTGATCTGGGCCTTCATTTTTTCCTGTTTCAGATCAAACTTTCATCTGTTTCTCACTCATTGTTTACCAAGACTTCACCTTTTTCTTTGTTTCCGTTAGTGTTGAAACTATCCATGCAGGTTTGAAAAACTAATCGGATTAGTGGGTTTTCATTGGTTTCTGATTGTATAGCTGTTTTTGTCTTGAAAATGGTTGCTTTGATTTAGGATGCAGATTGCTGTTGTTTCTCAAGCCAGCTTCATTTGGTATGTAACTCTATCATTTTCTTAAGCTAATAATATTCTTATTATTGAAAAAGTAATGATTTGATCCTACTTTTGATTGTTTTTGTTGTCTATTTAGTGATCTTGTGTGTTTATTTTACTTGGGGCTTCTTTTTTTTTTTCTTTTCAAAAAAAGATGGTTTCTTGAGGCTTTTAGTTATGTTATACCTATATATGAACTGGATTTGTTTTTCTTGGGTTTAGCACTTTATTTATGTGATGTGTACCTCAATTTGTTTTTGCGGTACTATGTTAGAGGCAATTTCTATGTGATGTATGCTAAATCTTGAGATATGTTTAGTAGTTTTGGTTGTTATAGATTGATTGTTCAGAAGGGATAGATTTATTTAGTTTTAGATTCATTTCATTAGTTATACTTCGTTTTATTGATTACTATTTTTTTTTAGTACCCTATTTAGTTTTCTCCATTAAACTTGTGAATTGATTGTTAATGCTAAACTTGAAAAGAGGTGCTCCTTTTTAAGTCCAATCTAACATTCTTGCTCTAATTCCAGAACCATTATTCTTTATCTCGACTTTCTGAATTCATGAAAATGGGTAGAGGAAGAGGAAAAGGGAAGAAACAGTCTGCTATTGCTGCTCGTGACGAGGCAGGCAGTGGCGAGGATGAGAAGCTACCGGTGAGGAGAAGAGGAAGGCCACAAAAGCCAATGAAAGATGAAGAAGACGAAGTTGAGAAGATAGAGGAAGAAGACGAAGAAGAAGATGATGGTGAGGAGACAAAAGGCTTGATCTTGAGTAAAAGCAGCAAGAATCAAGAAACCATAGAGAATGGCCGAAAGAGGAAGAGGGCTTTGCAGATAAAGGAGAGTGCGGATTTGGTAACCGAGGAAAACGGCATTGGAGCCAAAGCTAATGCTACGGTCCTAATCAAGACCGTTGGATACAGACAAAACGGAAGCAGAAGGAAGAACAAGCCTAGACGAGCTGCTGAAGTTGGTGTTGAATGCAAGTAAAATTTTGTATCTCACTTAGAGAGGCTTATAAGCCTTTCCAATACTTGCTTTTTGATTTTTGGCTAATGACTTTGAGAAATTCTTGTTTTTATTAATGGAGAAGATTGCAACTATCAGTTTCTTGTGTTTTTCGTTATTACATATCTAATCTAGTACATCTGCTCTATGTTGAGAGACTCATACGATGAAGGATTCAAGAATCAGGTACGATTCAAGAATTCCTCGTTTATTATGCGACAACTGCATTCACATCTCCAACATGTTTGATATCAATATCATTGGCCTTTCTGTCTTGAGTAGATTACATTTGGAAATGTTTGAGAGATTCTTTGAACTTGCATTGAACTGAACTAGGACGAGCGAGTAGTCGGCCATGTTTAATCAGATCATGTAGGTATAGTATGCTTCGACGTCTTTCTTAGTCCTCAACACACTGAGCAAAGTGTGCAAGGTTTGTTTATGCATTAGTTGTTGCAGAATCGATCTTTTTCTCCGTCTAAACAGCCAAGTATCGAGTAGATGTTACGTTGGCATGATTGCTTAGACAATCGCATAGAATTGGGTTTTGTTTTCGATCTATTGTGAAGTCGATAATGGCCCTTCTTACATGTGTTTGTGCTGAATATGTTTCTTTTTGTTTAGTGTAATTCTCATGTGGTTGCATTTTGGATTGAAGGATTTGAGGATGCAATTTAAATCCGTAGTTGCAAATTCAATTCTTGGTTTCTATGGTTGCGTACTCGTGTTCGGATTAAAAATAAAATAAAATGGATGAATTTTAAATCATTCAAATTATACTATAGAGCAAGTTTCAAATCCACCATTATTTCAAAAAAATTAGACATTTGATTTCAAATTCATAATAATTTAATCAATACACAATTTAATCATACATCGAATGTATGATAGAAAATTTCTTTCAGAGCAATAAAAAAGTTTCTAATTGAGGTCCCTCATTATTATAATTATAAATAAAAATCCAGAACTCACAAGATTGGGCTTATTCTTGATTGATAAAAAGAAAAGAGCCCAATTTGTATTTTGGGCCGATAACTTTGGACCCATGTCTCTCCCCAAATTTAAACCGGGTCAGATTTTGAAATTTGAGTCGAAAACTGTCCCAAGCATGCCAATATGAGAAAACTTTTTAAAAAATAACTAAAAATAATTATTTCTCTGAAAAAAAATATCCATTTGTATTATTTATTTATGGAAATGTGCTTTGATGTATGTAGAATGTACATTCATTTTAATGTCTATAAATATTTACAACTTATATATTTTATAAGATTTATTTTGTAGATTGAGTTATTTTGAAATCAATTGAGAATCTAATAGCAAACTACTTTCTCTTCTTTTAATGTACCAAAAATGTTAAAGACCAAATAAATTTGCCACCATTAATGGTAAATAATTTACTTTATCCAAGCATCTTTATAATCATGACAATTTTTTTATACTAATGTGGGAAGATTTCTGTCTCTGCAAAGGGAGTTGAATCATATCTTGTATAAATTGATTCATGACCAATAAAAAGTACAAGTTTGATTTAAAAACCTATTTTCAACTTTCCATCTTTAGAATGGAGAGGAATTACTCTTAAAAACTAAATACAAAAAAAAAAAAAAAAAAATCGAATATAAAGTATAAAGAATATCAAATAGCCAAGAAAAAAAAAAGTAAAAACCTAAAAAAAAAACACAAAATGGGTGCAATCTTTAGTTAAACTTAAATGTCCTTTTTTCCATATAGATTTGGAAGATATTATTTTTCATAAACAATATTTATATTGATCAAAGATAATTAAAGAAACACATAGTATGTGACTAGTCTCATATTTGTTAATATAATCATATTTATAACTATTTATATTTCCAACTCTTATCTTCATATTAATTCCAAAGAGAATCCATATTTCTACAGATTTCAATAAATAAAAACCACAAAAAGCCTTTTTATTTATTTATTTACCATTATTCTCTCTAAAATATATATCCAAAAAATTGAAAGCACAAGCAATGAAACTGGCCCCCACAACTAAACTCCAAAACCATTACTAACCAATTTTAGACAGACATCACTAATTACAAAATACAAAATGCTAGTGTATACACCATTATTGACCATATGAACATTTGAGAGAGAGAGATCAGAGAGAGAATCAAGAAACTGTTTTGATGAACTAATCACACAGTCCCACTAGACTTTAGTTGAAAAGGCTCCAAATTTGTCCACAAAAACTTCAATCTTTATTCAGTTAATGAGCACATACTACTACTACTATAAGTGGAATTAATCATCTTTTATTTGCTTTCTTTTCTGTGTTGATAGATGAATGCATGTGGGCTTCATCTGATTGGCTGAGCAGCAATGAATAGGTGGTAGATATCAAGAATGGAAAAGGGTCTATCCTCTTCTTCTTCTTCGTCAGACTCACTCAATGGCTTGAAGTTTGGCAAGAAAATCTACTTTGAAGGTGTGGCTTCTGGATTGGAGGAGGCGGCGACGCCACCGCAGTCTCCGGCCAAGAAGGTGAGGAGTACGGTGGCTCAGCCGCCTCGGTGCCAGGTGCAGGGGTGCCAGGTGGATCTGAGTGATGCTAAGGCTTACTATTGTAGGCACAAAGTTTGTGGTATGCATTCCAAGTTTCCTAAAGTCATTGTTGATGGCCTTGAGCAAAGGTTTTGCCAGCAGTGTAGCAAGTCAGTCTCTCTCTCTCTCTCTTCTTTGTTTTTTTCTCTGTGGTGTGACACATGTAAATGCAAAAACTTTACTTTATTGCAGATAAGGTTTGAGCTATGTGTTCCACTATGGTTTATGTTTGTTGTTTTTTGCATGTTTTGGTGGGCTTTGATTGTGATGTGTGAGTTGGATGATTGTTTTTAAGTTCATTGCTTTATGATTTTGTTGGACTTTGGATTTTGTTTTGTCAATGTAACACACATACAATTGTTGTTATGGGACATAGACTATGAACTTTCTTGATTCCTAACACCACAAGATAGTAATGTGTGTTTTCTTGATCATATATGAACTTGGTAGTTTGCTATAATGGTTACGAAGGACTAAAGTAAAATGGACTAAATGCTGTCACTATTTAGACAAGATTTTGATATTTGAAAGCCATTGGAACTATACTTGGCATCAACGTTTCTCCAGGTTTCATCAATTGCCTGAATTCGACCAAGGAAGACGGAGCTGTCGCAGGCGCCTCGCGGGCCACAACGAGCGTAGGAGAAAGCCACCTCAAGGCTCGTTTTTGTCTACGCGCTATTCAACCTTTTCTCCATCCACATTCGGTTTGTTAACATTTCGTCTTTTTCACAAATTACTACTCTATGCAATCACTTGCGCGTTTTTTGTTGCACTTTACCATCTAAAGTTCATAAATTCCGAATTTTGCATTTAGACGCATGGCCAAATGTGTCCGAACGAGGATCAACCAACCAAACGACTATCACCGGTAAGTATCAACTTCCATGGCAGAGCCACTCACAAGCTCCTCTCACCGATCTTCCACAAGGCCCAACGGCCCGGCCTGGCTATCTGGGCCCGGGATTATCTTCAGGAGACTGTTTCAATGGAGTCTCCAACTCCACCACTGCTCTCTCTCTTCTGTCAAATACAAACACCTTTCTGGCCACCAACGGCGCGACCATTGTTGAGCCATCAGTCAACCCTAGTGCTTCCGTTGGTCAATTCTCTGGCTCGTCTTGGGATCTTAAAGGCAATCAAGCTAATAGCTCTCTCTATGAGATGCCTCCTGACATGGGATTAGCACAGATTTCTCACCCTTCGGCTCGACCAGACAATGAGCAATGCAACGAGCTCGAGCTGTCTGGGGGCTATGATTCTTCGATTCAGCATGTGAACTGGTCACTCTGAATTTGTCCAAGTTCACATATTCTGTGATGCTTTTATTTGTAGAGAGTGACTTGTGCTTTTCTTTTGTATGCATTTGGACTAACTAGCAGATTTGGCATTGAGTTTCTTGTCTGAATGATCCATAAATTCTGAACTATGGTAAAGTACGTGATGCTCGCCTCAAGATTATTTGTTAGAAGTCTGTTAATACACCTGTTGTAATATCTAACATCCACATTCATAATAGCATGACTATTTTCACAGCAACGAACATGTTTCAAACAATAAACATGGTAACGTGTAATCAGAAGAGGTGCCAAGGCACACATCGAATCTAGTTGAAAAACACACTGTTTGCAAAGGTACATCTCTAAATGAAATTCAAGTAAAACTGATCCTTCAAAACCCTATACTTGAAGCAAACAGCATTATTCTGGAATTTTTATAATCCAGCCACAGAACAGAAGTACAAGATGATACTTATTCGTGTTTGGTAGTAATCTACATGAGTTACAAATCTTTGAAGTGGTTTGGAGAAACAAACTTGAAAGAGTCGAAGTCCCAGCAGCCTCTGGCATCAGAAAAAATGGCAAGAGGGGATTGAACTGGTTCGGTTTTTGGGAATCAAGCTCCGGCTCTGCTTCAGCACTTATTCGCCTTGTAAGAAGTAAAGCTGCCGGATGTTTCCTGATGCTGAATTCAAAGAATAATGAAAGTTAAAATGCATCACTTGTTGTTAAAACAGATATGTTAAATACAAATGATGTGTCTTGACCAGATATGATCCATATAGCTGACCATAGCCTTCTAAAAACTAAAATACGTTCATATTCAACTCCATAGCACTGATAGACAACTGACTTATTCTTGGAGAAAACAATGTAGATATAAAGGCACACAAGTTTATCAGCATTATAGGGAATTTTTTTAGAAAAAAATGGATTTCTCATTATCTGTTTACTAAACTTCAACATACAACTGAACATTACCATATAACCAGTCTTTAAAACACGCGTGGAGACCACTTGCCAATTCTCGTTTCCTGTTCTCTTCAAGTTGAGTTTCCTTCAAAAGTTTCTTAACTTCCTCCAAATTTTTGACCTGGAAAATCAAGAAAAATACAATCAACCTAATCAGTTTAGAATTTAAGAGAACATAACCACCCCAAACCATAACGGGTCAGGAACAATAAACATACTTTTTTCTGATGTGATGTAAGATAGGCATCAGGTAAAGGGAAAGGGTTAGCTTTTGTGGGGCCAGCTTGTTCACCTTCCAACCAATTTGGAATCTGAGCATGATTAAAATGGAAGTATGCATCAGAAATTTACATGGAATGAAAAAAGGTCCAGATCAATGGATCCCAAAAGAACCACCAACTGTTAAAATTAAACTCATACACGGTACAACTCAGAATTTTCAAATTATGTACAGTAAATTAATGAATACGTGCAAGAAATATTCCTTTTACAATGTTTCACCACCCAGATAGTCCACCTCCACCAAGAAAGCACTTACTACAAAATCAGTATAATGATCAGGGTCTAGGCGAGTGGCAGATTCAGCTTGAACATCTGACACACCAGCGGGATGGGATAATGAATCATGTGGATCAACCACTCCAAGTGCCACAGGTTCATCCCACCTATTGAAGTTAGGATCAATGCCAACTTGGTTCAAGTGCTTTTCCAGTTCTGAGTAGTATGTATTATATGGAGCCACCTGTTAAAATATTATACTCAACGGTGAAAAAGGAAATTCGGATTGCCAATGTTGAATGCTCATTGTAATATAACAGGGAAAAAAAAAAAAACTTATTCCAACAACTCAGTTTGAAGTTTATCAAAGGCTCAAACTTTTACTCAGATCTGTATGTTTAATGAGACCCTTGACCAACCAAATATTAATTGAAGGATGGTGTTATCTTAGGATGAATATACCGGGATGTAAGCACCAAAGTGAAACTGACCTGCAATTTATGATTATCACCAACAATAAGGGGCCGCTGATTAACCCCCAAAAAGAATAGACATTCACGACAGTTTGCTATGCAGATACGTCTACCAGCAGTGATCAGATGCACACGTTCACAATGTTCTACCCTAATGGCCTGCAAGAAGATAGCTTAGGCAATTATAATTTTTTTACTTCTATTATGTAATGCATATGCATTATAGTAAAAGAAATCAACTTGTGTGTTGATAGGGAATTTAGTAATCATAATCCACTTGTAGAGTTGACCATATTTAAATAACTCATAGATATCTACTACAGTCTATAAAATAGACCATCTAATACAACGAAATTACTATAATACACATCATCAGCTGCATGCATATTGCATTTTTAGTCATCACTAGAACCAACCATAAAATATACAATTCGAACCATGTTACAAATTTAACCACATTACCTTGCCAACAGCTCCAATGACAATAGTTGCATCAGAGCATCCATAAACAGTTGCATATTTCAGTGGTGCCAAGATGTAGATTACTGATTCATGGCAATTCACAACCTGAACAAACAAGAAAGGATACAAGAGACAAGCTTTTGAGTGAATTTCCATCTCAACTCGGATAAAAAGCATATGGGCGACACAAGGACATGGAAAATCAGTAGAAAGTATGCTATAAGCAGTATCATAGCTAACCAGTACAGAGTTTTCAAATAATACATGAGATAGAAAGCAAGCTTTGACACTTGTTTACTAAAACAGTGATTTTGCATGAAGCTCAAGCATAATACCTTACACTCAAAACAAAAATTTCACCATGCTGTTAGTTTAGAGTTCATATAAAATTAATCAGTACATATGAAGTACCTCACCATGAACTGTACATAAATAGGAAATTTGAGATCAAAGGATATTTCACAAGTAAAATAAAATGAATTTCACCTTTACAGATGTGCCCTTAATATCAGATGCTTGTTTCACATATGATGCTTTGGAGACCCCCTCAATGAAACTTGGACCTCTAGCACTGCTTGAGGGTTTTAAGGAACTTGTGCCAACATCAGCCATTTGAACATCCTGATCAGAACTACTTGGCCCATTTTCTTTCTGCGAAACTCTATCAGCAATATGTTCTTGAGTGGAAGATATACTTTGAAGAAGCCAGTCTAGAACTTGTGTTGCAGGAACAGGAGCAGCAGGCATGTCAGGATCTGAATTTGCAAAAAATGGAGTACACTGGCTCAAGGGAATTTTAGCAGATCCCTTTTCCCCAAAGTAAATCAGAAACCCAAGATGCTCAAATTTATCCATGGATAAGACCTGCAGTAGGGATAACTTAGCACTTCAACTGTAAACTTAATGAGAAATTGAATTTAGTTTAAAGATCAAACAACTGAATCCATAAAAGTGTGAAAATTACACCAAAAGAACAATATTTAGCAAAATGTTCCATCAATGCAGAATAAGGCTATCACATTCACATACCAGAGATTCATCACCTTCCCCTTCAGTGGAGTCTGCCAAGAGGCGAAGAATATTGCCAACATGCTTCTGCAAATAGGATAGCTGATGGGCCTCTTCGTCAGCTTGAGATGGCATAAACCTGCGACTGTTGCTGCGCACCAACTGCAATAGATAATACAATTCTCATTGGCTTGTATGATAATGCAATAGTTACCCATTAAAAAAATCTAGAGAACAACTGCCTTACTACACTCAAAGGATCAAGACACCATGATGTAAATGCTTCATTAGAGAGCAATAGCTTTGATACCCTATTTAAGTAGTAAATTTACAGGCAAATGAGCTGATAAGTCTTTCATACTTGGAACACTTCCAAACATGTGATCCCAGTTCTATCTAATAATTTCTTAATTAATAAACATCTGAAATTTAAGTGAAAGATCTCCAACAGAAATACTACAGTGAATAGTTACAATACACCCATTTTCAATGCATTGCAACCAAATTGCAGCACTAGCAATCATCTATAAACACAACATATACCACCAATAACTTAAAAAACCGAGGACTCAACGGAGATCAAGCATTGGACCAAACAGTAACTTAAATAAACCTAATTCACATCTCCACGAAATAGTTTCGGCACCCCCTGCCCCATCAACAAACAATACAACAAGCCTTTCCAATCACACCCAAAGAACTCCATTATATGCCACAATAAGCGATAATGATTACCTGCAATGGCGAAAGCGCAGATAAAAACCCATCGAAAGCTGACGTCGATGGCCAAACATCAGCGACAGCTGCAGAATCCCGATGCCCTTTCGGCAGCAATCTCTTATAACTCTGTATGTACAAAAACACAAGCAAATCATACGCATTGACCCCAATTTCATCGATCTCCTTCAAAACACCAGGCTTCAGTAATGGATCAGAGTCGTCATGCAAAACAGACGACATGGTTTCGATTACAAGCCGCGAATGCTCGAGGGAAATCTGAAGGACTCGGGCTAGGGTATCCGAATTGACTCGCTGATTGGAATCGGATGATAGAAAGGCGGATTTGAGCTGGGATAGCGTTTGGGCGCCATCGCTGAAGATCAATTTGGAAATAGGCAGCAGGCCGTGCTCGAAGGGCTCGCGCCGGGGGTAGAGATGGTAGGTCGCGGCCACGGAGGTTGGTGTGGATGGCGGTGGTATCTCCGGTTGTTGCCCGGCGGCGGCGGCGGTGGCATCCGTCATTGCTGCGGCGAAAGGATCTGTTAATTTTGGGAAGAATGAAGAATCAAAGTGTAAAGTGTAGTTCCAAATATTGAAAAAAATCTAAGAACCAAATACTTTAATTATGGTTCGGGTCGACCCGTATTATCTTAAACCGAATCGCCTTTAATAAAAATAATGATCTATATATATATATATATATATATATTATAATAATAATCCAAACATATATTATACACCAAACTTTTTTTCTTTTTTTGACATAATCAAGCTATATTATTATGACGTCAAAAAACTGTAGTGCATCCAATTCTACTAATATGTCGTTTGATAGAGTTTTATAAAAAGTTAAAGAATATATTTTGATTAGTATATCTTAATTAATTAAGGAATTTAAAATTTAAAATTTGATATTAAATTAAATTAAATCCAAAAAAAAACTTCATATCAAATTGCTAAAGTTTAGAAATATATATGAGAAAATTGCATAAGTTTCGTATTGCAATTTTTCCACTCAAAAAATGTTAATTGCTATTTTAATTTTGTTTTTTTAACTTAGACTTGAAACTTTATTTTAAATGAGACATTCTTATATGAAATTGTATTACGAATCTTGATCTACGAAACGAGTCTATATAAAAGATGAGGATATAAATGACAACTTTGTTTAAGAATAAAATAAAATTAATTTAATCAAATCCAAACCAAATGCTAGTTTTTTATTTTTCCTCTTGAAACTGAGTCTATTTTGCAGATATTTATGGACAGAATATACTGCATTATTGTTGTTGGGGCGGAATCTGTTGATATGGGCCCAAAATTGTGTGCCCATTTAAAAGTAAAATAAATGAAAGGAAATGCGGGGCCCAGTCCAATTGCTCATTAATAAAGGCTTCATAGCTAGGGGTGAGCACAGGCGGAGCAATTCGGGGATAAGGAAATCTCCGGAATTACTCCAAAGTTTGGAGATTTTCGGAAAATTTGAAAAAAAAAAATCTCTGGAATTGCTCCGTCACTTTGGTTCGGTTCCTTCGGGGATTCGGGAAAAACGGAGCAGATCAATTCAGATTTCGGAGATTTAGATTTTTATAATTTAAAATAAATATTAATTGAAACAAAATGCAAAAAATAAATAAACAAATATATCGTACAACGTTATTTAATTTATATCTTAAAACAAGTCATAATCTAATAAATTAGATTTGATAAATTACTGAAGTAGGTCTCTTCTGGAAAATAAATATTATATTCAAAATTTTCTTTAAATTTTATTCTCCGAAATCTTTCTACACCTCATAAGTAGTAACCAGAGAGTTCATCTTTCAAAATATCTTATGCATTACTTTATATAAGTTATAAACCAATTATTTGATTAATACCTATTGAAGTTAATAGATTTTAAGTGCTCCCAAAATTATTCATTAAAATTATTTTATTTTATTCTAAAAA
The DNA here is from genome assembly GCA_946896805.1 of Scutellaria galericulata. NCBI lineage: Eukaryota > Viridiplantae > Streptophyta > Magnoliopsida > Lamiales > Lamiaceae > Scutellaria > Scutellaria galericulata. The sequence continues at coordinate 19,514,416 of OX335790.1, forward strand.
ATCTTAAAATTATAATAGTATTAAATAATAATAATAATAATAATAAACTTTGATATGTAACTAATCCAATATAACAATACAAAAAAATAAATTCAATGATGCATACAAATTTGTATATAGTTGCTTCTTTAAAATCGGTTCTATTCGGTTCTGAATCAGTTATTCGATTCAGTACAATTCGGGTTCGACACAAAATTAATCGGAGCGGTTCAGTTCGAATAAAGTCAAATAGTCAACGGTTCTTTATCGGTTCGGATTTCTCCATAGTTTGGTTATCTCCAAGATCCATTGGACTGGGTTTTAGCTCATGTTCGGTCCATAAAATTGGACAACTTTACTATTTGGGAATGAAGATAGTTGTAATAAATTTATTATAGTAAGAAATGTATATAATGTCGAATTTGGTGAATTTTAATATAAATGTCGCCCAAAATTGCGTATCTTTCTTTATGGAAGTTGGGAAGTAGACGTAACAAAGTTAAATAATAGGAAAACAATTTTTTTAGTTCTATATGTTTGGCTCATTAGTTTTTCAATCTTCTGCTAGTTTTTTTGTCTTCTATCTTTTACTTTTTGATTTTTAGTTATTTATGTTTACAAAGTATAAAATTTTTAGTCATTTATGTTTGACTCATTAGATTTTTAGTCATCTAACTTGCACCTTTTTAGTCCTCTATGTTTACAAAATATCATTTTTTAGTCATTTTACCTATAATAGCAGGTAACTTTTTGAAAAAAATATAATAAAAAACTATATTTTTCATCCCAATATGAGTGAGTTATAGTTTTGTGAGTTTGAGAAATAAAACATTTTAGCATTAAAAGTGATATTAAACAATTAACAAATTTGATTTTCACAAATGATACATTTTGTGCCAAAAACAGATAAAACAAAAGTAAAAAAATGACATTAATTATATTCTGTTAACTCTCAAATTACACCAAATGATCTATGAGGTTGTAGTTAGTTCAATTCTCCAACAGATAAATTGATGTAATTTGAAAACTAGTAGAATATGGTTAATGTCATTTTTTTTTTAGTTTTGTGTTATTTGTTTCCAGCACAAAATATATATAATTTGTTAAAAATAATTTTTTAAAAATAACTTCCGTGTTATCTATTTTCAGTACAAAAATGTATAATTTGTGAAAAATAAATTTGTTAATTGCTTAATATCAATTTTGATGCTAAAATGTTTTATTTCTCAAACTCACAGAACTCTAACTCACTCGTATCGGGATGAAATATATAATTTTTAATTAATAGTATTAATTTAGACATGTTAGATGAATGGAAAAAATTGGTGTTAAGATAAATATAATTAAGAAGAAGAAAAAAAAGTTACCTGCTATTATAGGTAAAAGGACTAAAAATGATATTTTGTAAATATAGAGGACCAAAAATTAAAGGTGAAAGATAGAGACTAAAAATCTAATGAGCCAAACATAGAGGACTAAAAAACTTATACTTTGTAAACATAGAAGACTAAAAATCAAAAGATAAAAGATAAATGACTAAAAATCTAATAAGTCAAACATAAAGGACTAAAAAAACATTTTTTTCCCTAATATTTATTTTGATGCTAAAATGATTCATTTTTCATAGTCACAAAACTCTAACTCACTTATATAGGAATGAAAAAGAGAATTTTTAATTATTAATATTAATTTAGACATGTTAGTTGAATACAAAATTTTTTTGATGTTAAAATTAAATTGTAATTAAAAAAAAGTTACCTACTATTGCAAGTAAAATGACTACAAATGATATTTTTTAAACATAGAAGACTAAAAATCAAAATGTGAAAGATAGAGGACTGAAAATCAAAAGGTGAAAGATAGAAGACTAAAAAATAGTAATATTTTTTAATCATAGAAGACTAAAAATTCAAAGGTGAAAGATAGATGACTAAAAATCTAATGAGTCAAATATAAAAGACTAAAAAACTTTTTTTTCCTAAATAATATTAGAAATAACGAATATTATTTGATTATTAAATCAGATTAAATGCACTTAAAACTATATATATATATATATATATATATATATATATATATATACATAAATTCATAGTGATAGTGACATGCAACGCCCATCAACTATTTGTTGTATTATTATTAGATCAGTTAGATTGATAACTATAATATTTTAATAATATATACAAGACTCATAAAAAATTGATGACTAGTGGTGTTTTAGAATGAGAACTATATTGCATTAAAAAAAAAAAAAAGAATGACAACTATATTATGAGTTTTAGTTAAAAATTATAGTTAGTTCGCATTGCAAAATTTGAAACACTACTACTACTACTAATAATAATAATTTTTTGTTTGGTAGATGATATATAATGTGTGAGAAAGTGGGAATGATTGTATTACTACTTAATCATAATTTATTGAGCTAAACCCAAGGTTTTTTTTTTACTTAGATTATTGCTTCGCAGGGTAATCATACTATGTCACCTAAATTAAACGATTTTTTTTTACCTTTACTACCTTTTTTTGTGACAGTTAATCGAAACTTAAAAAAAAAAAAAAAAAGGCCACTTTGCCATCCACAACACATTAGTGGCACAACATTATTTCCCAATATGTGTTAAAATTTTGCTATTTTTGGAATTAATTTCATCATTTTAAACCTTACGTAAAAAAAAAAAAGAAAAATCAACAACTTTGCCATTTTTTGAAACTACAAATTAAACACATATAGCACCTATGAAGTCTCCACAATCACTTATCAATTTCTTAAAAAAAAAAAAATTATGTTCTTATTGAAAATTCTTATCCACGACAAACTTAACATTTCATTTTTTCTTAAGAAAACAAATAAACTATATCATACATATAAAGATATTTTTATAAAACCCTAAACATATAAATAAGATTTTAAAAATAGTGTATTTCATATATCAAATTAGAAAAAAAAATCTAGTTACAAAAAAAAAAAAAAAAAAAACTATTTTAGTAAATAATTTTAAGTCTAATTTCAAATGATTTGATTTGTTTTTAGCTCAAAAAGTCTAAATAGCCAACAATTCTGTAATGAAGCAAGTTGTGCGACGTCGTATTGCTGCATTGGATTCCATCCTTAGGAAGTGTGAGTTGGGGTCCAAAGGAAAAAGCGTTAGAATATATATACCACTTTTTGACGCCTAAATACACTAAATATACGCCTTTGTCCTGTGTGGGAGACACTATTATCACCCAGCATTCACACAACTTCCATAACACCTCCTCTGTTAAGTTGACACGTGGAGATTAACTACACGTGTCGTGAGCTTCTAAAAAATTGTGTATGCATATCGGTAGATGCATGTTATGCGACAGTTTAAATATATATATATATATATATATATATATATATATATATATTTTAAAGATTAAATCTATCATAAATCAGATGGGTGAAGTAAGAAATTGTACGTTTATTCAGGGACATATTTAGAATTTTGTTTGAAGAGGGATAAACATTTTTTCAGATCAATCCGAAGTTAAAATTTGTCCGTAGACTTTTATAAATTAATGATAAAAATAAAAAAATATTAAATTTTTTTTATGTAAAATGAAAAATTTTGAAAGTTCAAGAAGACGAAATCCGTTCCTGCGTTTATCCAATTGTGGACATTCTTGAAAGCATAATTTTATTCAGATATATAGATAGTTAATAATTAATACATTAAAAAATACTATCTGTTTCATATTTATTGTCGTTCTAGAGTTTCTATCATAGATTAAAGAATATAGAATTTGGACAACTATACCCTTAGACTATGTTTATTTCTCTTTTCCATTCCAAAATTAAATTGATTTTTCTTTATTTATTCCTTAATTATTTCATTATAACATTCCCAACTTAATATAAACTAAGAAATCTTTTAAAATTTGAAAATGGGAGTAAAATTGGAAAAATAATGATAAAATAATCAAAATGACTATTATTATCGGTGATGGTATGGTAGAACAGGGCTTTCATTCAATTCAATTTCATTAATATTGTGTTATATATCTTATTTGTCTCATAAAAAGGTTGTGTTGTGTGTTATAAGATTATAAATGAAAAGCCTAAAATACATTTGTAAGTTACATCATATTTTGAATGATGGATTTAATAAATAATTTTTTATCTTGAAAACTCAATAAATAAATAAACACATACATTTATATGAGACTATCTCACAAATATAATTTCATGGCACATAAACTCACATTAGTCACATTTCAAAACCAACTAAATATTTATTTTATATTTTATTGGTTGTTAGTTAATCATCCTCACAAAATTAGGTTCCAATTAGTTCAAACTTGCTTATTATATTGAATGAGACCAAGACAGAAAAATTTCTTATAGTCAAGAAACATGTGCTTCATTTGTTGAAAGAAGGGTAAATTGATTGATTTGACATTTCCTAAGAATAGACTAATTAAATTCATGATTTTATGTATTGGAAAAATAAATGTTCTTTCGTGTTTGAATCTTGGATAATGAATCGATTCTACTGAATCAGCCAACTTTCTTCAATTTAAGGTAAGAATTCAACGAATGCTTGATAAAAAAAATTAAAGAATTATCCATACATTAATGAGTAGAAATACGAGATATCAATAGATGTTAATTTTATCATCGTCCAATCATGTTTTGGGGGTTGGGACATAATAAAGGATATCATATCAACAATTTTCAATATGGGATAATAAATAAGCTCATAAAGCTTGGTCTTACTTCACATTCGAAAAGTGAAAAAAGAAAATTCTACTCATAAATAAAGGGGTATAAGTGTAATTTCATGTCTAAATAAAAAAAAAACTGAATATGCTGAAATGTGATTTTTATCACTTTTTTCCAACGGGAGTATATGATTATATTATACAATTTCAATCAACAATTATATATATAAAACATTAAACTACATTTTAATTGACTTAAAAAATTGATTTAAAAAGATTGAGAATGATATTGATCCCGGAAAAATGTGAAATTATCTCCAAGAGTCATACTCATAAGTAAAGGGGTATAAGTGGAAAACCATGTATAATAAAATACTGTACGTTCTAAAAAATAAAAACAGTATTTTGGTGAAATGTAATTTTTTTCCCGGAAATTATATAATATTCAAATCCAATTTTTTTTTTTTTTTTTATAAAACTATATTTGAATTGAATGAAATTGATTTTAAAAGATTGAGAATGACATCCATCCAACAACTTTAATTTTTGGTTGGGAACCGACACGTAGGTTGTAACTACTAACTATAGATTCTCTAGTCTTGTTAAACTCACTTCAATTAATGCTTTTTTTTTTTAATTATTTATTACTTCGTCCATTTCAAAATAAATATTGTTCTGGAGTTTTATCATGAATTAATAAATAAAAAATTAGATACATATATCTTTAACTAATCAAGAAATTTATAATTTAAGATTGGAAAAATAATTAAATTAATTTCATAAAAAGTATCATATTAAATTCTTAATTTTAGCTGAAGAATATTAATAAAAATAATTTGAGAATAAAATTATATAAAATTTTAATGACATTTAATTTGAAATAAATTTTAAACTTCAAAACGATACTCATTATGAAATTCCAAATTAATGATTGAGATTTAGATGATAAGCTTGAATTACTAATTTATTAAAAAAAAATTATAGTTTTGTTTTTTGGATAAAAAATTAAGCTCTAATATGTGTGGCTTCTCTCGACTTTCATAGACCATTTCATAGATCATCTAAGCAGATGCACATTTAAAACATCTAATAATAAATGATTCGTTTTAACTTAAATATAAAATGTAATGAATTGGTGGAACTCCGTCTCAAATTCGTGAAACTATCGCCCAATTTATCATAACAAGAATTCATAAATTCTAAATATTATGGTCTAGAAGTGTAATAGACTATCAGATTAAAAGGATCAGACTAATCTACTAATAAGTCATAAAGTGATATAATTAATAATTGGAAACACAATATATATTAACTTTTACTAATTAATAATACTAATTAATTCATATTTATATTTATATTAACACACACATAAGCCTCGGAGCGAGATACACGGAGGCGGCACGTGCAATATCCCGACCAAAGTCCTGGCACGCGTGACGTGGGCCCTACGGTCAAAACTCGGACAATAAAACGAAAGTAGGAGAGAGAGAGTAGCACACAGTACACACACTAAGACATTACATACATACATTCTTATTACACTCAAGAAAATAATAAAATAAATAAATACATAAAAATAAATTTCACAGGGCATTGTTAAAGCAGAATCATCAGATCTTGCCCAGTGTCCCCCACCACCCTTTTCCTTTTTAATAAATTGAAAATCGAAAAAGGAAAAGAGTGAGGAAATATTTACAAAAGGAAAAAAAAAAAAGAAAGAAAAAACTCTGTTTTGAGCTCTTTGGTTTGTGTTCTAGCTTTTTCTTTTTTTGATTCAAAAAGGCAACAAGAACAAAAACCCTTCTCTCCTTTTTATTCTCTTGCTTTATTTTCTCTCTCTTCTCAGTTGTTCCAATCTCTCTCTGGAGCAGAAGAACCTTATCATGACCCTCAAGGTATATTCATATATATCTATCTTTTTCCACCTTTATTCGTATCTTTATTTAAAGCCCTTTAGTTATTTGAATGTAAAAACACAAAATTTTGATGGTGTGAAGAGAAAAAACCGAGCTTTGGATGTGGGTTTTTAGGTGCATTATTTGGCCAGGATTTAATTTAATTTTGTTCTTGTTTTTATTTTTTAATTTATAAAAGTGCGTATGGGTTTACACTCAAAGATCCAAGTTTATGAACCCTTGACTGTGTTTGGTTTCTTTATTGCTGATTAGCGTCTTTATATGATTCTTGTTTCTTGCTTTTTTGTTCCACAGGTTTTATGCACTCAGATCTGAAGCTTTGAATTGAAGTTTCTGGGCTTCTCCACAAGGTTCTTTTCTGAAAAGAAAAAAAAAAGTAATTTTCAATTCCTTGTGTTTAAGTTGATATTTATGCTTATACTTCAAATTTCTAGTTGGTTGCTTTAGTGAAAGACTGGTTTGCCAGTAGAATGTTCTTGAATATTTAGACAGTAAAACAATTACACCTGCTGAGATCTATTCGGTTTTCGATATGGGTGGGTTTCACCTTCAAAGATCTAACTTTGTTATGTATTTCTGTCTTAGTTCTAGCCTCTGGTTTATGGTTTATGTTAATGACTGTTTCGTTTTATATAAGATTGTATGGGCTTAGAAGACCACATTCCTATAGAATTTGTAGTATGCACTCTTGTTAAATCGATCAGTATACATACCACATTGTGTTTGCTTCATGTTCGTTTCTTTAATTCTCGATTGGTTGTAAATTTGTTATGTGCGATTATTAGTTTGTTCACATCTCCTCATGTTTCTTGCTTTTGTTCAACAGTTTTGAAGCACTAGCATCTGAACCACTAGATAAAGTTTTTGGGCTTTCGTGGTATTTCTTCTGAAGGTTTTATTCAAAAGAAAAGGAGTAAGTTTTTCGTGTAAGCTTTGTTTGAGTTCATATTTTAATCGTTCAAGTTTGCTCTTTCTGTTTTATACTAGTCCAGTGCATGATTGAACACTTTGTTAATTTAAAGTTCTTGAACGCTATACATTAAGATCTTTTTGGTGTTTTTGAGTTCAATATTGTTACCTGATTCCCGATTTTGTACTTTACAGGTTTAAACAAGGTCGACAAAATGCAGAGGCCCCCGCAGGAAGATTTTTCTCTGAAGGAGACCAAACCCCACCTTGGTGGGGGGAAAATAACTGGAGATAAGCTAACGAGCACCTATGACCTCGTTGAGCAAATGCAGTACCTCTATGTCCGTGTTGTAAAGGCAAAAGATTTACCTGGAAAGGACGTGACTGGTAGCTGTGACCCGTATGTCGAGGTTAGGCTTGGAAACTACAAGGGCACGACCCGTCATTTTGAGAAGAAGTCGAACCCTGAGTGGAACCAGGTATTCGCCTTCTCAAAGGAACGAATTCAGGCTTCAGTTCTTGAGGTCACTGTGAAAGATAAAGATGTCGTGAAGGACGATTTCATAGGCCGAGTTGTGTTTGATTTAAACGAGGTTCCAAAAAGGGTTCCCCCGGATAGTCCCCTGGCCCCACAGTGGTATAGGTTGGAGGACAGAAAGAATGATAAGGCCAAGGGAGAGCTCATGCTGGCCGTTTGGATGGGGACTCAAGCTGACGAGGCGTTCCCTGAGGCGTGGCATTCCGATGCCGCCGCTGTTAGCGGTGCCGATGGTCTTGCGAATATCCGGTCGAAGGTCTATCTTTCGCCGAAGCTTTGGTATCTGAGAGTGAATGTGATCGAAGCTCAGGATTTGCTGCCGAGTGATAAGAGTCGGTTTCCGGAAGTTTTCGTGAAGGCCATTCTAGGAAACCAGGCGTTGAGGACGAGGGTTTCGATGAACAAAAGTATAAACCCTATGTGGAACGAGGATTTGATGTTCGTGGCCGCAGAACCGTTCGAGGAGCCGCTGATTTTGAGCGTAGAAGACCGTGTTGCCCCCAACAAAGACGAGCTTCTTGGAAGATGTGCTATTCCGTTGCAGTATGTAGACAGGAGGTTGGATCACAAACCTGTGAATACAAGGTGGTATAATCTTGAGAAACACGTCCTAATCGAGGGTGAAAAGAAGAAGGAAATGAAGTTTGCGAGCAAAATCCATATGAGGATATGTTTGGAAGGTGGCTACCATGTTTTGGACGAGTCGACTCACTATAGCAGTGATCTTAGACCAACTGCGAAACAGCTATGGAAGTCGAGCATCGGGGTTCTTGAATTGGGTATACTAAACGCTCAGGGGCTTTCTCCAATGAAAACTAAAGATAACCGAGCTACTACAGATGCTTATTGTGTGGCCAAATACGGACAGAAGTGGGTTAGGACAAGGACAATCATCGACAGCTTTTCTCCGAAATGGAATGAGCAGTACACTTGGGAGGTTTTCGATCCTTGCACCGTTGTAACCATCGGTGTGTACGATAATTGCCATTTGCAAGGCGGAGATAAAGCTGGAAGGGATTCAAGAATCGGGAAGGTGAGAATCCGCCTTTCGACTTTGGAAACGGACCGTGTGTACACTCATTCGTACCCCCTTCTAGTCTTGCATCCTTCGGGGGTGAAAAAGATGGGAGAAATTCATTTAGCTGTTCGGTTCACTTGCTCGTCTCTGGTCAACATGATGCATATGTACTCCCAACCGTTGCTACCCAAAATGCACTACATTCACCCCTTAACCGTCAACCAGCTCGACAGCTTGAGGCACCAGGCGACTCAGATCGTCTCGATGAGGCTGAGCCGGGCCGAGCCGCCTCTAAGAAAGGAGGTGGTTGAGTACATGCTCGACGTGGGGTCCCACATGTGGAGCATGAGACGAAGCAAGGCCAACTTTTTCAGAATCATGGGGGTTCTAAGTGGACTAATCGCAGTTGGAAAATGGTTCGATCAGATCTGCAATTGGAAGAACCCCATAACCACAGTTCTCATCCACATCTTGTTCTTAATACTCGTCATGTATCCGGAACTTATCTTGCCCACCATTTTCCTCTATCTGTTCTTGATTGGAGTATGGTACTATAGATGGAGGCCGAGACACCCTCCCCACATGGACACTCGTCTCTCCTGCGCCGATAACGCACACCCAGACGAGCTCGACGAGGAGTTCGACACCTTTCCGACTTCTCGCCAGGCGGACATTGTGAGGATGAGGTACGATCGTCTGAGGAGCATTGCAGGGAGGATCCAGACTGTGGTCGGTGACCTGGCAACGCAAGGCGAGAGGCTACAGTCTCTGCTGAGCTGGCGGGACCCGAGGGCGACGGCCCTCTTCGTTATCTTTTGCTTGATTGCTGCTATTGTTCTCTATGTTACGCCTTTCCAAGTGGTGGCTCTTATTACAGGTTTCTATGTTTTGAGACATCCTAGGTTCCGTTACAAGCTGCCTTCGGTGCCGCTTAACTTCTTCAGAAGGTTGCCTGCAAGAACCGACTGCATGCTGTGATCATCGGCTAGGGTTTTGGTTGTGGTCTTCTTCGGGTCGGTGTAAAATATGCTGACAAAAAAAGGTGTGTTGGAAAACGATGAGTGGGTATGTATGGTGTTCGATCAAACTTCTTGCATATTTTGTGGATTTTAGGTTCTTTGTTCGTAAGGATCTTCGTTCGTTCCGGATTCGTGGTAATCTGTACTTTGTAGGTTGTCATTTAATTCAATCTGTTCTGGATGATGGACCCTTCATCTTTCCTAGTACTTTGTTTCTTTGAATTCAAGTGATATAATGTCACTGAGCATTATTAAAGCTGCTAAATCATTCTTGCATTGCTGTTCTTGATTGTCTATGCCTTATTTTTTTTGTAATAATTTATAGGTTTTTTGGCCTCTTTTTGTTGCTGGTTTTTTTAGCTTACAATATTATGTGAATGTTTGGTTGATTAATTTAAAAGAATAAAAAACCCAACATATATGCTGTTCCCTATCTCTATGTACTATTTTATTTGTAACAGCACAAGTGGGGATTTATTTATTTAAATAAACAAATTGGAGACATAACAACATGCTTCCTAGAATCATGCTTCAGTTTCCACACATTCTTTAGATGTACATCGTCTAATGCTAGCCACAATGAATCTTCTATTTTTATTTATTTTTTTAATATTTTTTTCAGTTTTTGACAGTGAATGTGAATGCATAGGTAAAAAGTTTGTAAGGTTTGAAAAGAAGGGTAAATTTTGATGCTCTACAGCTGTGAAGTAAAGCTTCAAAATTCCTTTCTTGATAACAGAGACTTGGTAGTAAAATAGCATATAAAAAGCAAGATGAATGATTAGAATTTTGAATTATTTTTATATTTATGAAATTATTTCATAATTTTTTCTTTTTTGAATTTAAAAGAAAGCACTCGTATTTCACCAATCTATTAGTTAAAAAAGCTTGATAAAAAGTGGCACTAGAAAAGTGTTCAAGATGCATCACAACTTGGCCGAATATATCCCTTAATAACCCAATATAGGCCACCATTGGAGAAAATCTTGGCCCAATTTGAATTGATAGGGCCCAATTGAGAGCAATATAGGATATTTTTTTAGGTCATCGAAATTCTTGGGAAAACCAATTCTAATTCAGAAGATAATTGCAATTATGTAGGAAAGAAAATCGAAAATGAACATTTACCACTTATTTTTGCCTTAGTGAGTGAATAATTAATCATCAAAATGAGTACTAAATTAGAAAATAATTATTAATCTCCTAAAAATAAATCGGGCGTGATGAACCGACCAAAACAGTCTTTTACAAACTTTTCAAACAAAACAACCATTTTCCAAATATAGGAATTAGGAACCAGAAAAAGGGCTTATGGGACCCACTAAGAAATATTAAATTGGAATTTTGTTGAATTGCATTAAAAAAATTATTAATTAGGCCCATATATTTGATGCTATTCCTTTCCTATTTTGGTCTCACTATTTTTGCACTCTCATATAACTATTGTACTTTATCCCCAAGAAAATATATATAATATAAATTAATAAATACATCTAATTTAATATGTGAGTCGGTTATTAAGTTGTACATGTATCGTATAAGTCTTCAATCCAACCTAATTAATTCATAATATATAGATGTAAATTTTTTAATTGTGTCTCATAAACCAAATTAATTACGCCTATAACTAATTGTTATTGTTTCCATTTCTTAAAGAAAAGTAAATGTGAGGTGACCAAATTAAGATCTACACACTTTTACCCTTTTATTCTTCTTTTTTGAAGTTGCAAGCAATTCGTCCTAGCAAAATTTGCCATAAATACCCCAAAAAAAAAAAAAAAAAGATTAATAAGGAGATTAGTGAAGGTGTTTTCATTATGATTCTAGTTATAATACTTAATTTTACTTATATTTTTAATTCAGTTTAATCTAATATTTCGTTTGACAAGACACATCACAAGCATGTGTGAAATGGAATAAATAATTAAAACAGGATGGGAAATCAGAGATATCGTATGGTTTACATTTAAATATAGTTTTAGAATATAATAGCTGATTTTTTTTATTTAATTACAAATTTGATAGTACGAACTAGCTAGTAGCTAGTAACATATATTGATCTCACTATTGAAACTCCTAATCTTATATATATTTCACATCATTATTTGTCACATATATGATATATGAATGATGAATTTTGTTTGGAAATATATGGGACAAAATCCGTACAAATATCTGAAATTCGATGACTAAGAGTGAAGAAAAAAAAAAGTATGACGATTTTCGTATGATTATGGTTTGAAGAGAATAAGGAACATGAAATAGACACAGATTGGTTGATGTCAAGAATGAAGTAAACATATATATGCAAATAATTATATAAATTATATATGTATATTTATAATGAGAGTGGCAATTTAATTAAAACATAATCTTAGGTTGACTAGTCATCTAAATATGTGCTATTCTTACCATATAAGTCATTCCTTTATTATTTTTTCATTTTTAACAAACTTAGATGCCTCTATATTTGTATTATATGATTTAATTTTATGGTGATTTAGTCAAAGATAATTAGAAAATAATTATGTTTGTTTTGCCTTCAAACCTTGATTATGTTAGGCTGCTTGATTAATTGAAGGATTTGATGAAGATAATTAAATTATTTTTTTATTTTTTTATTTAGTTGAAGCGTAAGCCAATGATAGTTGACCACATCAATGATTCTCAACACATAACAAATAATGAATACATATTAATTTAAAAGGAGTTGATGCATTGAATCTATATCAATTTGTTGATTAACAAGACCTAAAAAAGTCTTGCTCTAATTAAACTTGAGTATTCAAGTAGTTTTCTCCTAGTCAGCGTTATCAAATTTCTACAAATAATTCGGAAAAAAAAAAAACACATCGAATTGTTTCATGAATATTTTTTTTTTCGTAAGATAGAATTTTAGCATCAATAATTTAAACTCAATTTTAACAAATTAGTCTCTATTTTCTGGACTACAAATTAATTATAGGTCGACCCGTCTTACTAAATTAGATCCATGAAATTTCTCACACGAGTACAATCCTTTTAATTTGTTGGAGGTAATTTCCATTTTGGTCCTGTATATAAGACATTTTCCATTTTTGATAATCAAGTATTTGTTTTCCAATTTTGGTCCTCCGTGTTTTAAATTTTTTCAATTTTAGTTCAATTTTGGTTGGAAATTTCAAAATCGCTTACGTGAACCACATCAAAATTTCCATCAGTCACATCGGCGATTTTAAAAATTCCGATTAAAATTGAAAAAAAAATACTATATATATATATATATATATATAAAATATAGAGGACAAAAATTGAAAAACGAATATTTAATTGTTTAAAAATAGAAAGTATCTACATACAGTTACAAGATGAAAATTGAAATAGAAATTATCTTACATACAGTTACAAGACGAAAATTGAAACTAACCCCTGATTTGATCTATAATTTGAAGTGTCAATATTAATATTTTAGGTATGTGATTTGTTTTTCTAATGAATACATTAGATCGAAAATAATTATTTTTACCCTAATTTGTTGGTCGTCTTTCTTGGTGTACTTTCCTTTTTATCAATAATTACTGAAAAATAAATAAAGAAAAACCCGAGGCGTGCTGAGCCTATATTATTTAAAGTTGAAGATTGTTGAAATACTGATGATAAACTCTTATTATATATACAAATCTCCTAACTACTAAGAAGATATTAGAATATGAATATACCGATCGATGAGTATGTTTTGACTATAGTAAAAAAATCTGTTGACTGTGAGGGAATTTTTTTTTTTTTTTTTTTAAAGATTATTGAAAAGAAAGAATAACAAGATTGGGTGACCTAAATGTATATTGCAAGCTAAACTAATAGGAAGCTATACACTTATTGGTTGTTAAAAAAATTATAGTTTAATCTAGTCGTGAATCGTGATCAACTGGTTTGAAAAATTGGGAACCGACCGGTTCGGAACCACCGGTCAACGGTTCCGAAAACTATTGACCCGGTTTCGGTTGGAACCGGAACCGGGGTTCCTTGGTTCGGTTCTGGTTTGTATTTTTTCAAACCGCCGAACTGGTTAAACCACTGGTTTCCCTATTAATTTTTTTTTAAAAATTAATTGCGCATGCTACGTGTACGGTCCAGATTAACTAGCCGTTGATTTAAATACTCTTTGTTTTAAAATAAGTATCGTTCTAAAATTTCTATCATAGATTAAAGAACATTAATTTTGAACAAATATACTTTAATTTAGCTAATCAAAAATTTTAGTTTTTTTCTTTTCTTTTAATGAGGTAGAGTGAGTGGAAGAGGGAGAATAAGATCATAATCGAAAATAGAATCAAATTAATTCCATAGAAAATATCGTATTGATCACTAAATTTAGCTAAGAAGCATTAATAGAATAATTTGAAAATAAACTTTCATAAAAGTTAAAAAAGAAACTTAATTTGAACCCAAACTTTAACTCTAATAACATTTATTTTGAAACGAAGAAGCAATTTATTTAAACTCAATTCCAAAATTAGGTTTAGAGATTTAGTGATTGAGTTGGGCCTTTATGAGCTTGGGTCGTCTCTAACCTAATATGTTGGATGCATATTGAGCCATTAAAATGCAAATATAGAATTATTAAAATTAAAATTGTTAGAGCTCAAGTAAGCTATTTGATTTGTTCTCTTTAAGTTGGATGAAATAAATACCTCTAATTAATAAATATTAATAACTTGGATTTATGACCCATTAGTTTTAAAATTAAAAGAAATCAAATTCTGAATCGAGAAATATGAAGGGGGCCAATAAGGAGGAGCAGTTGGAAAGTAATTAGCTGCGAAAATTTGCCCCAAGGAAACCTAAATCATCTTAATTATTTAAAATAATTATATGATTTGGGAGATAGTTGCTCATTTACCTAATCCAAATTATTCCAACCTCTTTTTAATATTTATTCATCACAAAATTAAATAATTATTTGGAGAGATGGAGGTTGAAATTAAATGGTGCTAGGAAAAGAACAAGCAAGAAATATATATAACTAAATTCCATTTTTTTTCTCATGCCCTTTCCACCTAAAATTTGAATTTTAATATCATGTCTCACTTTGATCTTGTATTTTATTCATTTAAACATATAATATATATTGCACGATCAATTGTATCCTGATAAAGCACACACCATAGAATTATATACAATAAAACATATAAAATATCGTGCAGTCTATTTCGAGTGTTCATTCAGTTAAAATCAACCCAAACTCGAACAAAAAATGTAAAAGAAAGCAAATTGAATTAGCCGAAATTCATTTTTTTGTTATTTGTTTTAAAGGAAAAAGTTCAATATATCTAAATAAATATGTTATCACAGTTTCTGAAATAGAAAATTAAGGATTACATAATAACAACAACAATAATAAGAGAGAAAATCTTAATAAAAAAAATTAAAATTAAAACCGACTTTTTTGAAACTCGATATAAAATGGGACAAAGCTTGAACACGTTATATTAGACCCCAAGTCAGTGGCCCACCTAAATATATGACTAGATGTTCTTTGACATTGACTTGGATTGAAATTTGTTTCTAAATTTTACAATAATGCTCACAGATCAGGGAAGGCATATATTCTTTCTTCTACGCACGTACTTGTCTTTTGTCACATTTGTAGAAAAAAAATTGTAATATTTTCTAATTAAATTTCCATTTTTAAATGTCGAAATTAAACCTATAAATAAGAGATACTGATAACATCTTTGAGACCATGTTATTTATACACATAGCTAGAGAGAGAGAGAGTTATATGAGATCTGTTGTAAGCATATAATTGATCTGTAAATTAAATGGACTCTATAAGTTAATCGATATTTTATAGATTATTATAGTAAGATTAACCCGTCTTACGAAATTAGACCTAGAAGATGGTTTTACAAGAGTGATATCTAATTAAGAAATATTATATATACATATATATATATATATATATATATATATATATATGTGTGTGTGTGGATTTGTGCAGTTAAATTAAATTCCAATCAAACTATGATATTTTTTTTAAGTGTATGTCATCTTTTTTTTTTTTTTTTAATAAAATCATCATCATAACAATATCATTTGACTGGAATATCTCCCCGATGTCACTTAAAAAGCCATCTAATTATATTGTGATTTGAAGAAGAAAAAAAATATTAATTCGATGTCATGACTCAGTTAAAAAGGTCATAAATAGTCCTTTTCTATGCATCCCTATAATTATATGTGTGTTGAAATAAAATAAATTTTAAATTGAAATATAATACAATAAACTTCAAAAAAAAAAAAAAAGAGTGATGGGTAGTACTATTTTATTCCTGAAAAGTGTCCAAAATGATCAAATAAGATAAAATCTTCCAATTTTTTTCAGATGGATTATTGAATCACACATTGTAGTTTTTGAACTAGACTCGTACAACGTAAGTCACATGACACCATACCATACTATGTAAGAACCACATATCACTATACTAGCTTTTGACTTGCTACACAACACACACACACATATATATTCCCTCTTTTAATCTAGGATGACCATTTCAACTAGAAATCCTAATAATTAAATATATTTTGTGTTTAACTTCTTATAGATCAAATATACTTGATAGATCTTTAGATGAGCAATATATCTTGTGTGGTTTTTGATTTCTTGTACTGCTTTGCATGCAACTTAAAGGAAATTATTTGAGAAAAGAAAGAGGGATTTATGTTGTTGAAATGTTGCTATTAATTAGGAGTTAGTAAAATGTTCAAGATAAATTTAGATGACAAACCTAACAAGTTCAAACTAAAACAAATCATAGACTTCTAAGACAAATTTACTAGTGGTGGATTAATTATAAAGATATTAATTTTTCATTGAAAAGTGTTTCGAAATGATCAGATATGATAATATCATGTACTCTTAGATACAATTCATATCAAAACCTAGTCGAATCATAGTGTACAACATATGCCATATGACACCCAACAATGTAAAGAGCACATGAGGCATCATAAACACATATTTATAGTTGTAGTAATTTTATAGTAACACCGATCCAGAATTCTCCGAACCGATTCAGATTCATGGAATTTGATCAAGATAAAACAAATATTTTTCTAGAGAGAGAAAACACATGGTTTTGTGGACTTCTTGGACAACTCTATCTACAACCCAAAGAAAACTAAGAATTTTCATTTATTTTTCTTAAAGAAAAGGTTATAATAAAATAATATTTGATATATTGTTAGTGAAAGTCGTCTTGTTTTGCAGAGAAAAGATGAAAAACATAAAAAAGGCTTTGTCTTTTGCCTCTTTTGCATTCAATTCCTTCTCTCTCTCATTTTTGTAATATCCCATCTCCCATCTCCTTCAATTACTCCATAACCGCCTGCTCTCTCTCTCTCTCTCTCTCTCTCGATTTGTTTGTATGCAGGTGTATTTATTAGGGTGAAGAGGGGTTGTCTTTATAAAGCAAGAGAAATGGGAAGAGAAAATCAGTGTGAAATTAGCAAAGTAGAAAATGGATTCAGCAAGTGGAGTTGATAATTCCATACAGCAACGTCAAAGCAAGCTCTTTGGAGCTCTCATGGCTTCCAACAATATCCAACATCATCATCATCATAATCAAATGTTATCATTTGGGATGATGCAATCCTCATCATCCTCGTCACCACCTCTTCCTCCCACCTTCAATATGTAACCCCTCTTTTTTTTTTTTTTTCACGACATGTTATATGTATAATTTTAATTATTATTTTTGATGAATTTTTGTGTGTATATATATGTGCAGAAGCAAAGATGGTGGAGCCTATGACTTGGGTGAATTGGATCAAGCTCTCTTCCTCTATCTCGATGGCCATGAACAAGCAGCTCGTATATATCTATATCTATATCTATGTATTTCTTGATTTAATCTCTTCATTTTTACTTCTTCTAAATTCAAGATTATTTTATATTTTTATTTTTTATATATATATGTAAAAGAAAAAAAAATTAGTTTCTTCTTTTGTGCTAGAAATTGAGGCAAAATCCAAATGGTTTTTTTAAGCAACTTTCTTGAGATTCTCTTGAAAATTTCATTTATGGAAAGTCATGAAGGAAGTATGTGTGAGGGGCAGATTAAAATCAAATCACTGTTTGTACTGTCTTTGACCAGATCTCCTAATCAAGAATAAAGATTTTCATTTTCGATCACT
This sequence comes from Scutellaria galericulata, assembly GCA_946896805.1. Lineage (NCBI taxonomy): Eukaryota > Viridiplantae > Streptophyta > Magnoliopsida > Lamiales > Lamiaceae > Scutellaria > Scutellaria galericulata. The sequence continues at coordinate 19,532,659 of OX335790.1, forward strand.
TTGCAATATTATTATTATTATTATTATTATTATTTTTTAAATCTTTATCTTTTTTGGGTTTTTATGTTCTTGAACTTTGGACAGACATGTAACAAACTTCTGAAACATGAATTTCCTGCGAAATTTCATTGTACTATAATTGAGAGTACAAATCAAACACTGTTTTTTGTTTCAACATTTTTTCCTTTGTCTCTTTCCTTCTAATTCTTTAATTTTCAAATTTAAATTTCACTTTGGTTTTGTTTGCAGACAATTCAGGGATGAGACCACACACTCTCAACATTTTTCCTTCTCAGCCCATGCATGTTGAGCCATCACCAACACCATTAAAGGTACCAAAAAAAAACTTAATTATTTAAACTTTCTTTATTTTTTCCTTAATTAAATTCTTGTTTTTTATCCTAATAATTATGATTCTTAAAATTGTGTGTTTGGTAGGGAAATACTGGATTAGTTTCAGCTGCAGCTACAAGTGGTTCAAAGAGAGCATCTGAACCATCCATGGATGTATCCAACCCTAGAACTGAACCGGCCAAAGTTGTTAAGGTCAGGACATAAAATATTACATTAAATAATACCCATTTGTTATAATTTAATTTAATCATCTTGTATTAACTAACTCAAAAGATTCTTGTAGTTGCAACTGAGATTTTCTTCTTGGACTTCTTTTTTTAATAGTTTTTTTAATTAAAATTATCTTTTGTTGCTTTCTTTGATGTTGCAGCGTGAGGGAAACCGCAAAGGGCCTACTTCTAGTTCTGAGCAAGAATCACCAAAAACACCTGATCCTAAGGTTTTTTTTTTCTTTAATAATATAATAAATACAATTTCCTTTGCAAGAAATTAAAATTTTCATGAAATTCTGTTTCTTGAGTGATTTTTATTTTTTAACTGCAGACTTTGAGGAGGCTTGCTCAGAATAGAGAGGCGGCTAGGAAAAGCAGGCTTAGGAAAAAGGCATGTCCCAAATAAAAAATTTAGCAATTTTCTTTTCATAATTTTTTATTGATTAATCTGAAAAAACTGAAGTTTAATTAATTAATTTTTATTAATTAATTGCAGGCTTATGTCCAGCAGCTGGAGTCAAGTAGGATGAGGCTTACTCAGTTGGAACAGGAACTTCAAAGAGCTAGATCCCAAGTGATTCATTAAATTTTAATATAATTATACAAATTAAATAATTAATTCTCTGTTAATTAATTCCAAATAATTTTTTTTTCTGTTTAATTAGGGATTATTCTTGGGAGGAAATGTCCTTTTATCAGGTGATCAAAACCTTTCCATGGGAATGGGCAGCACAAGCTCAGGTAATAAATATATACACATATTCTCGATAATATTTATAATTGTAATAATTATTTAATTAAATTTTTGTAAGCACAGATCATGCAGCGTTGTTCGACATGGAGTACGCACGGTGGGTGGAGGAGCACCACCGTCTTACGGTGGAGCTTCGGAACGCGGTGCAGGAACACCTGCCGGAAAACGAGCTGCGCGTCTTCGTCGACAACTGCCTTGCGCACTACGACCAGATCATCAATCTGAAGAACCTCATCGTGAAATCCGACGTCTTCCACATCTTCTCCGGCATGTGGAAGTCGCCGGCCGAGCGCTGCTTCATGTGGATTGGCGGCTGCCGCCCATCGGAACTCATCAAGGTCCGATCACATTCATTTTCCCCCAATCCAAAACCCTAATTCAAACCCTAGCTAATTTCACTGATTAATTAATTGCAGATAATCGTGAGCCAGATAGAGCCGATGACGGAGCAGCAGGTGGTGGGGATTTATGGGCTGCAGCAGTCCACACAGGAAGCGGAAGAAGCTCTGTCGCAGGGATTGGAAGCTCTGAACCAATCCATCACTGAAACAATGGTGTCTGATTCACTCACAGTGCCACCAAACATGAACACATATATGTCTCAAATGGCTCTTGCTATCAACAAGCTATCCACTCTCGAAGGCTTCGTTCGCCAGGTATTTTCTCTTTAAAAAAAAAAAAAATATTTTGTTTTTATTTATATGTATGGATTAATTTGTGTGGGGTTTAATGATCATGCATGGATTATATTTAGCATAATTTCTTGTTTGGAAATTGCTAGAAATATATAATTAGGAGCATATTTTGATGATATCATTATGATCATAACTAATCATTGACTTGAATTGCATGAAATAGACCTCCCACCATATGCTATTTGACCAATATGAGTTTTGAATTAGATTATAAATGGAAAGTACGTTTAATTTGTGATATATATTGTTTTCATAATTTCTTGTTGTGTGTATAATATTTGGATTTCTTGTTATATATATATATATATATATATATATATATATATATATATATATATATATATATTTGAAAAGCTATTTAAGAACAATTGTTCATTCATCGATATACTTAAAGTTTTCCTCGTCAACTCCGTAAATTACGACAGTTAGGGAAAAATGTCGTTTTGTAGCTCTATTTAATGGTTGGTGGGGAAAATTGATTATTTCTATCGGCTGGTATGAACCGATTTGCATGTTAGACGCGTGTCAATAAATGACTATAGTCGTAACGTACAGTGAACTAAGTCAAGTCTTACTTTATCGATTTTACTCATGTCAACTATATTTTAATCTCATATTTAAATTCACCACGACGTATTCAATTAATGCATCATGATGAAATGCAAGATGAAAATATGAAATAAAAAATAAAACTTTTCATATTATAATCACCCAAACAGGGGCGGAGCCTCATGGTGGGTGAGGGGGGCTTTAGCCCCCCCTAAAAAATTTAAAAAAATTAATTATCTATATATACTTTTAGGATTTTTTTTTGATTTTTAGTATTAAAATACAGATTTTATAGTAATCTAGCCCCCCCCAAAATCGTTCAGCCCCCTCCGGATTTTTAGTTTAGCTCCGCCCCTGCACCCAAATAAAACTTTTCATATTATAATCACCCAAAATTGATTGCATGAATTTTTGTACAGAATGTTAGGCCCATATTTGCACGATACCATTGTCACATCAACTCATTGACTTGAATTTCATGAAATACACCACCCAGCATTTGCCCTTTTGACCTTGATTTTTTTATTTGATTTCATATGTGGAAGTTTGTGATTTATGGTATATATAAGCATATTATATATATATTATGTATAAGTTTTGTAATCTTACGTATGCAAAAGTAGCATTTATGAATAATATTTTATTCATCGATCGATACTTAAAGTTTTCTTCGTCAACTCCGTAAAATATGAAAAGTAAAAAATATTGTCTTTTTATAACGTTATTTAATGGTTGGTTGAGAAACTTAATGTTTCTGTTGGTTGGTGCAGACCGATTTGCATGTTAGACGCGTGTTCGTAAATGAATACAATAGTTCACACAGTGAGCTGAGTCAAGTAGAATCGTGTTCTTTATTTCTCCACGTTGTTGTCTATTCGAAAATCTAGAAGCAAAAGGTTAGAAACGACATTTGTCAATGTAGACATGATCAAATACATTGTACAATGTTTTAATATATAAATAGAACTTTTATAGGACAGTCTCATACAACATATAATTTTTCATATAATTAATTAATATTCTTACACTTTACATAAAATATTAAATACTTATATACATGTATATAGATAATATGCATGGAGATAAGTACGTAACTAGACACATAAAATTGATCGAATCAAAATTAACACTTCAAAAGACAACATTCATGCATGCATTATGAATTGCAAACTTAGTAATAGCAATCTTATTTCTTTTTTATTTTGGGAAAAATACAATAAATTAATTAACAAAATTTATTTATGATCACATACAGGCAGATAACCTGAGGCAGCAAACCCTTCACCGGCTGCACCAAATTCTGACAGTCCGGCAGGCGGCACGGTGTTTCTTGGGCATCTCCGAGTACTTCCACCGCCTCCGTGCTCTCAGCTCCCTCTGGTTGGGGCGGTCCCGCCAGGAATAGTCGCCGGAAAATTCTGAATGAAGGAGAAGAAAACCCTAACTAGAATGACATAAATATTTCTAGATATATATGTCAGTTAATTTTCCTTATTATGATTATAGAGATGTATATATAGCAGATGCATGAAAGAGATGATCAGAAGCTTAAGATGCATGCATGGTAATATTACTAGATAATGTAATCTAAACTCTTTTTCCTTTTTTTTATAAGTCTCTTCAGTTTTTTTGCTTGAAATGTTGGAGAAATTAGATAAAATTAAAAGAAAGAGAGGGTGAAGAGACTTGTTAAATACGAGATTGTACGACAGATGATCTCGTCAAATCTTTATGTAGTGTTTCGATCATTTAACATATTATATGTAATGATTTTGCTATCGAAAATTTAACAGTAGTATGCACAAGATGCAAAATTTATTCAAATATTTGTTAACAAACCAATATTCATCATTTAATATATATATATATATATATATATATATATATATATATATATATATATATATATAATTGATTGATTATTGTAGAGAGGGAAATATATGGGATGTAGAAAATTATAGAGGTGTGGTTGGTATATAGTAGGTGCACTAAATTCAACTGATATTGGTTTTATTTTATTTGTTTTTTCTTCTTTTACAACCACCCTCTATAAGTCTATATCTATATATTCAATCACAAAACGAAGCCCACAAAAAAAGTATAGATTTTTTATTATCTTATTTTAGTTTTTATATTTATTTTACTAATGCCTTTTATATGTGTAACAATATTATTATTCTAATATATACATGTGATACATACTGGTAAAATAGAATAATTAATAGAATTTAAAACTAAGACACCATAAATTATTTGGTTTCGGCTTTAAGAGGTACAATTAATTGTTTTAAAAAAATATATCATATTGGGCTTTTTGATTGAAGTGGAGCACATTTAAGTGGGCCTGGACTGGCTACAAGACCTGGAATTTAAAGAATGTAAATAAAAAGTGGCACAAACTAGATATATAAAATCCGGCCCAATTGTCATTTACCCAAGAGAAGCCTTTTTTAATTCTTAGTTTATTATTTATTTATAAATCGGAAAACACAGACACGTGTGTGGATTATAATTAAAAGAAAAGAATAAGATTATTTTCAAAGATTTAAATGATGAATAGAGCATAGGGTAATAGCTAGCTTAGGACTTAGAGGTAATTAAGCTACACAATTATGACATTAAAGAAGCTACAAAAAGGAAACAAGAATTTAAGTAGACACATGGCAACCTAGATCATCTATTGTAATTCAATATCAATAAAGTTTAATATATTGATGATATCATTGTATACCGGTAAAACTATTACAAATCTTGATTGTAAAAAATCAATTGCAGGATGGTAATGGAGCACCACACAAGCATTTGTTATTTACATATGAACTTGCATCAAAGCTCTGCAAATTCCCACCACTTGGAATCTTGCCACATAGCCTATTATTGCTCACATTCAAATACTGCAAATTCAATTGAGTCAATCCTTGAGGCAAGTTCCCCACGATCATGTTATGGTTCAGATCCAATGAAGTCAAGCTCATAGGAAACAGAACGTTGGTTAGATTGAAATCGAGCATGTTTCTTGAAAAATCAACTATTTGTATAGTCTTGTTTGCGCCAAACAAGAAAGATATGTCACCTTCAAGCTTGTTTCTAGAAAAGTCTAGCTCGGTGAAGTTTAGGTCCCCCAGGGTTACTGGAACAGACCCCGTGAGACGGTTGTTAGAGAGATAAAGATCTGGCACATTTCCGGTGAACTTTCCTAGGGAATCGGGGATGATTCCGGTGAGGTTGTTGTGGTCTAAGTGGAGGGCGTCGAGGTTTTGGAACTGAGAGAGAGATGGGGGGATCGAGCCGGTGAGATTGTTGTACGATAGGTCGAGAAAGGTTAGGTTTTTTAGTTGGGTAAGGAAAGTGGGTATTGGGCCAGATAGATTCGTGTAACTTAGTCTTAGGAGTCGGAGGTTAGTGAGTTTGGAGATGGCTTGTGGGATTTCTCCGGTGAGGTTGGTGAGTTTCCGAAAGACTAAAGTCTCGAGAAACGGGAGGTTTCCGATGGCCGCCGGAATTTGGCCGGAGATGTTGGCGGAGAAGAGGTTGAATTGAACAATGCGATTGGTGTTGGGGTCACATTGGACCACATACCAAGTGCAACAATCTGTTTTGGGATCCCATGAGGCCAATTGATAGGGGTTATTGAGGGCTTTTTTGATTTGTAGGAGGGCATTTTTGTCATTTGGGTTGCATCTCTCTGTGGCCGAGAGAGATGGAATTGTTTGAGAGAGAAGTATGAGAAAAATGAAGAGATTTGAGGGCATCATTTTCTTGTTTTTTTGAATGGATTTATTGGTTAGTATTTATAGATGAAGAAAATGGTGTGTCGTTTGATTATTTTTTTGGTCAAATATAACAGGTGTATCTAGGGAAAATCTTTTTGAGATTGCTTAATGCAATTTAAAGTCCTCTAGGTTGTTAATAAAGAATAATAATCAATTGAGACGGTCTTACATATTTGATTCTTGATTTATAATTCATAAAATAGAAATTTAGTAGTTAAATAAAGATTAAGTTGTGAAAATACTGATGAATTATGTGTAGAAAATTTGTTTGAGGGAATAATATATGTGAAATGGTACATAAATTTTTTTGTGATCAATTTATGTATAGTAGTTTTCACATTGTTTGATAATTGGCACATCTAATTCCAATTCTGACTAGCTTTCCATTTCCCATTAATGTTTCATCTTATCTTATTTCATTAATAGCTGCGTTTACGTAATGATAGTATATATATGTATGTGAATATACATATTACATACAATAAATAAAATAAAATATTAAAGAAAAAGCTCATCGTTTGGCTGATAAACTGACCCTTTTTTTTTTGGTATCAAGTTTTAATAACATTTATTTTATTTAATTAGTAGGACACTAAATTTTGAAAATTTCCTTTATTTATTTTATTTTAATAGAAATTCTTTTGAGAATCATAGAAATTAGAAATTGAAAAGAGACAAAATGTCATTTTGAGGAAGGAATGACGTAACTCAAATGATTTAAATTCCTTAACTATATAGGTATTTTCGGGTTCGACCAAAATCTACATTAATAATTCAATGTAATTTTCAGTCAAATCTTGAAATAGTCAACATTTTCAGCCACATCAACCTTCACCACATCAAAGCTAAAAAAAATAAACATTGTATTTATTATCGTAGGATAATTATAATTATTTTTTTGTAGTGTGACAATTTGCAATTACTTGGATAAAATATCAGAAAATAGAAGTCCATTCGAATGGTGGTTATATTGGCGACCAAATAGAGCTTTAAATCTTATCAAATAAAAGTGTAATCCAAATTGATCAATGCAACTGTGAAAATGAAATTCAAACTTAAAACAGTGCTCAAATATATGCACTTAATTATTGTGGAGAGTTTAAGGACCCCTTCCTAGCATTGTGAAATATATTATTTAACTAGGATTACAGATTTTGTTTTTATAAAATTAATAAAATGATATCTCTTCTTTAGTTATAAGTTAATAACATTTTTATCAACTTAAGATTCTTCATTTTATGTGAAGTACTTGATCAGGTTCTTTAATTTTCACATGACACCAACTTAATCCCAAATTATAGTCCTTAATCATGATTTAACTAAACTCATGTTGGAATTTAAAATTGAATTGAAAAGTCACCTCTAAAATTTATACTCACAGTTACATGAATAGTATTGCACTCTAAATAAATAAATAAATTCAATAATTTTTTTTTCTTTCTCAAATGTGGGTCTAGCCGAAGCCCCTTCTTGAGAACTAATAAATGAGCCCAACAACTAATTATTTCTAATAGCTCAGGCCTATGTAATGCACAATCAAATTAATTAAAATTGAATTTCCTCACAATAAAGCTGTCAATATATTTGATCAGGCACGCAGAAGAATGCGCAACTTGCGGATTTCTTTAAAATTATTTTTAATTTTTAATATTTCTTTTCTCACTCTACCATTTTATATACGAAATTCTTTTTTTTTTAATATTTCATATTATTTCTTTTCACAATAATTCTCATCCTACAAATGCTACACCATGAAAATTTGGTTATCATCAAAAGTCATTTGTTAAAAATTACAAAAATATGATCAATCCTCAATAAATCCTTAGCCCACAATTAAATAAAAAAACGAAAAATATTTAATTAGTCAATTGTCAAGAAAAATCCGTTCAAGAAATTCTCAAAATGAATAATAAAAATTGAATGAAATACTCAAAATGAATAATAAAAATTGAAATATAAATTAAGTAACAAAGAGAATAAATTCTCAACAAATCCTCAAAATCTACAAATCATATCTTCAAACTTAACAAATCCTCAAAATCAACCAATCATATCCTCCAACTCAATCATCAATTTTCAAGAAGTCTTCCATTAATCCTCAAAATCCTCCATTTGTGATTCTCTGAGTGTCTTCTCCCGTGGCTGGAATTTCGGTCACGCCACCCTATATAATCATTTTATATTATAGTTATTATCATTTCCATTACAGTCAAAGTGTGTTCTCAGCCGGTAGCTTCTCAGCCATTGCCGCCGTCGTTGGAGCCAAATGGATTGCGTGAGCTGTTAAGAGAGCCAAATGGATTGCGTGAGCTGTTAAAAGAGGCAGTGGATCGTCAAAGCCGTTAAGAGAGTCAATATAGCCTGCTTCAGCTCTAATGGTCTTCAAGGTTGCTGATGGGAGTTAAGGAGATCATGTGGCATAAAAGAGATTACCGGGACGATCAAGACCCGACATTCAACCCAACTGTATCACAATCTCAACTGTCATTGTTTTCACCATCTCAACTGTCATTGTTTTCACCGAAATTCTAGCCACTGGAGAAGACACCCGAGAAAACCGAAATTCTTTCGCCGAAATTCTAGCCACGGGAGAAGACACCCGAGAAACATGGATTAATTGAAGACTTCTTGAAAATTGATGATTGAGTTGGAGGATATGATTTGTTGATTTTGAGGATATCTTAAGTTTGAAGATTTGATTCCTCGATTTTGAGGATTTGTTGAGAATTTATTCTCTTTGTTACTTAATTGATATTTCAATTTTATTATTTATTTTGAAAATTTCTTGAAGGTTGATTAGGATTTTTCTTGAGAATTGACCAATTAAATATTTTTGTTCTTTTATTTAATTGTGGGCTACAATAGAATTGATCTTGAGGATTTATTGAGAATTTATCATATTTTGTAATTTTTAACCAATAACTTTTTGATGATAAGTGTTAGCGTGTGAAAAGAAATAATATGAAATATAAAAAAAAAAAAAAATTTCGTATGTGAAGTGGTAGCGTGAGAAAAGAAATAATATGATATATTAAAAATTAAAAAAAAGCTTTAAAATGTACGTGCATTCTTCATTTGTGTACTTGATCAAATCTCATATATATATGAGTGACACTCCTGTGCACAAGGTGCAATAATACTGTTATATTATATGAAGTGATACTGTTATATTAATATAACAGTATCACTTCATATAATATAACAGTATTACTTCATATAATATAACAGTATCACTCATATAATATAACAGTATTACTTCATATTAACAGTATCACTCATATAATATAACAGTATTACTTCATATAATATAACAGTATTGTTGTGCACATATAATATAACAGTATTGTTGTGCACAAATTTGGATCCGTGCACCTTGTGCACAAAAGCTTTTGCCTATATATATATATATATATATATATATATATATATATATCGATTAAATGATATTTTTTACCTTTTGTAAATATTTTGCTATTATTATTAATTTATAAGTGTAAATTTAAGTTATCAATAGTTGTATCTATTAAGTAATTTTTGAAATAAACTTTTATTTTCCTATTATCATTGTTTAAGTTTAATTCAAATTAATATCTGTATAAATTTTGGATAATGGAATCATCCTGCATTTTCCTCATTAACCAAGTAATGGTGACTGCCGAGTTCTAAGATTTTCTTGCATGTGATGCTTCTTTTTCATATTTCCATCAAGAAGCATTTGTTCTTCACTTGGCTCAAATTTATGATTTCTTTTTCATTTTGAAAATCTAAAATCATGTAATATAAGATGATGTATGTGATGAAAGGACTTCACTATTCTTTTACATGAGATTTTTTGTTTCAAGTTAAATAACCTTAATTTAAGCTTCTTTCGTATAGATCAACAAAAAAGCTTGAACTGTTATGAACTTTTTACAAGAATCAAAATATTCATTGGAAAAATCAATTGAACAAATTAATATATAAATAGATCCATATTTAATGAATATTATATACTCTAATATATTATGCAACAATACATATTAAATATGAACATATTAGTAAACGAACTAAATGAATATTATTCTATATGAAAACTTGACTATATATTTGGGAATTTCCAAAAAAAGAAAAACAAGAGATTTTTTTATAGTCGAGCACATGCACGAGCTGAGACTACCTATTTGGTGAGGGAGGTATGCATATTCACACTTTTATGGCTGATGAGATCCCTTCCATCCACGTGGATATGGGGAGAGACTAATTAAATTAAAGATTATGAATTTTAATTAGATTAGATTTCTTATTGGAAAAAAAATCTCAATTGAATTAGACTTCTTGTTGAAAAAGAATTATAACCTAGAATTTCAACTTTATAAAAGAAATCACGCATCTCTCAACTACGCCAACATCAGAGATACCATAGAGAGAAAGTTGTGTTTTCTTTGATTCTTTTTTGTTTTTTTATAGAATATTCAGCAATTCACCATAGAGAGAAAGTTGTGTTTTCTTTGATTCTTTTTTGTTTTTTTATAGAATATTCAGCAATTCGTGGATTCAACTGCTGGATATCAGTCAAAAAAAGTTAAAGGTATATTTCTTTTCGTTTCTTTTAACTTTGAATGGATTTAACCGTTGGAAAATACAAATTTTATTTGACCTAAATTTAATTGGGGATCCGTTAGTGTGGTGCACTGAGATGATTTGGAGAGTCCTTTTTAAAGTAGAACCCATAGACAAGTAACAGTGTGGTGCACTAAGATGGTTTGGAGAACCCTTTTTAAAGTTGAACCCATAAAAGTGGAAGTGAAGGTGAAGCATGATTATAGTGATCACCCGGTGACCATTGACCATTGTCGTTGCTGTTGCGTTGGGTTCTTTATTGGGTTTCTTATTCATTGATACACTATTCGGGACTGACGGAGGCAGAGATAAAGACCGCCGGACACGCCGGAGATGAAGAGTGAGACTGAGACACCAAATACTTTGATTCCGACTTTTCCTTTTTCATGGCTTCATTCTTGATTTTACGTTTTCATTATGACTTAATTCTTGGTTTTAATTTTTCGTTTTTTTATTTTGGCTTAGTTCTTGATTTTAATTTTTCGTTTTTATTTTAGCTTAATTCTTGATTTTTTCTCATGCACACATTTAATTTTTGTGTCAATTTTAAATTGAATAGAAAAAGTCACCTCAGTACTGCACTCTAAATAAATTAATTCTATATAATTTACCAAAATAATCTATATAATTTACCAAAATAATTTTTTCAAAAGATGAAGAAGATAAAGATTGTTTGATGGATTATAGGAGAATGATTTGAGAATGGAGAATCCTGGAAAAAGGCCTCCCAGGAAACATCCATGTCCAAACGCGAATGGATCTTCTACGAGCAGTGATAGTATCTAATTCTAGTACTCAAAACTGGTGTAAGGCATCATCCATTCAGGGCCTTGTCTTGAATCAAAATCAAAAGAAGTTGGTTCTCGGATTTCGTTGTCCAACATTTTCAGGGACGAAAAGTGTGTATACTAACAGCAATCAAGAATTATTACAGGTCTTGTTCATCCAACATTTAAAGCTGATTTGATCGAGATTCAAAAGCAGCTCAAGAATGTGAAGGCAGCTGAAGAAGAATGTGTTTGAAAGGCAAATCGTCTTCAAGAAGATAAATATGGATGAATTAGCGAGTAAGAATAGGCCAATTGCAATCGTGATAATTCGCAATCATCAACTTTTTAAGGCATATTAAGACAGACACGATCGCAAATTCAGAAATTGACACCACAACACTTTTATTGCTTACATCTTTTTCTTATCACCTTCTTTTCATTAGCTTGAATCTCAGATTCAGAAAATGAAATGGGCAATCCAACCACCTTTAATTCATTATTATTCTCCATATTCTTCATCTCATCAATTCTCAATCTTTTTCTTGCCATCTAACTACAACTACATATATCCACTCTCTACATTACTATTAATTAATTACTAATTATTTTCTTTTACCAATTTCAATCGAATAATTTACTTTTCCGGCAACCTTTTGGTGGATTCTAAATTATTTTTGGGGTTTTTTTTTTTTTTTTAATTTATGTTCTTTTATTAACCTTGGGCCACTTTCTTTGCTAAAATCTGATTTTAAAGGGGATGTTTTGGTATTTTTATATGAATTAGATAATTTTTTAACCTAATCTTCAAAAAGTTTATTATTTCATCACAGAACTTCTAATTCCTATCAGTCCAATCTTAAAACTCTATGTAAAAATTAATAGATTTCGATCATAGCTAGCTTTTTGCTGTTTTTTTGTTTATCAAATTTATAATGAAATGAAATAATGCATATTTTCAAAATGAAAGATTTTTCCGTTATTTCATTCAAAAAAATTTAGTTATTTCATTCAAAAGTGCTAATAAAACCAGATTCTAACGAAATTAAGTACACAAAAACTCATCATGTGCAACCGTCGCACCGTGCGATGACCATACCTATAGCAGAAAAAGACATACTTGAGTTGTAAAAAACATATTTATATAACTCATATTTATACCTGTAAAAAACATACTTACAAAACATATATATACTTATAGCTGAAAAACACAAGAGACCAACTCAATTAAGTGACTGAATTTTTGAGAAAACGGTGGACCATATATAGGTTGCAAAGATATCAAAAACCATTAAAATCGAAATTTAGCAAAAAAATAACTAGAAAAATTATTGAAGGTTGTAAACTCTGGAAAAAAAGTACTCATGCATGTTGCAAATTGAATTATCCCTTACAATTATTATATCATATATACGTGGTAATTTCTAGTAAAATGAAACTCAAAATTAAACTTTATCAAACATAAGTATAAATAAACATGTAAGCAAAAGATTGAGTATCAAATAGTTTGATAAGAATTTTCTGCCCAGCACACAAGGATATTGCAACTGGAATAAAATGAATTGACTCATACATACGCATTTCTAGCAACTTGCTACCATGACCCAACAAAGATTCAAGATCAAATTTAAAGTTCAAGTAAGACCGTAATCTCATATTCAAAGGACAAAACCATCATGATTGGGTTTGATATGAACAATTTCATAATATTATTGAGTTTTCTCAACAAATCAGAGATTAAAAGTACAAAGCACCCATTATGATCATACATTCAATATGTGCTAGGTGTGTGTCGATTCTACTGCCCATCATACAAATGTGAGTTAGAAGCCGGATACGACTTACCATATCTCGTATCATAAAGGAGATTCTTTCCACTGTAATCTATTAAGTCCATCGACAATGGCCCTGCGAAACTCCCCATTGTGAAGAAGGAAAGATGATACGTGGCCACCAGAAACCCACCTCACCTCTGATCCTGGCCAAGCATTTTGAAGCTCCAAAACCGAGTGTTTTGGGATATAGCCATCATCCTGAAAGAAGGGTTCGTGATTTAGATCAACCGTGTAATAATAGACCTAGTGAAATGATGAAGGTTACTCAGAAACAAAAGCATACTATATAACATGCATTTCTTGAATTATATAAGTGAGAAAAAAAGTCCTCTCTACTTAGGAAGGCACAATTCTACGAGTTCTAACTTAGTGACCCTCATATACAAGCTACTTCAGAGAGGCCTTGATCTGGGAATTGAATCAATAAACTACCAAGCTTAAACAATTAGAAAAACACAAGTTTACCTTCTGCGGAAATTGTCAATTTATGTGCCTAATGTTAAAACCATCTCACATGCTAAAATTTTGCAAATAAAAACGATACTTGATATTAATCTAGAATGGTAATCGAAAATTATGGAATGAACTCAGCCTTCTTTATAGTGAAAATTTCCTATGCAAAAAATGACAATGATGAATGAAACTTACAGTAGCAGCAACAAATATAACAGCATTGGGATTTTTGGGGATAGGAAACCGTGTGACATCAGTTAGAGACAACACATTCCGCATTCGCTCTCTCACTTCCTCAAGTGTCATGGCAACCTTCTGCATGGCAAGATCCTCTCTAAGAGCTTCCCATGCTGTGGCATGCTTTAACACCCCTTCACAGAATGCCACGCCAGCTGAATGTGGAGAAAGAAATGGGAGCGTGGCAATCGGTGCTGGATGCAAGGATCCAACCATAGCAGCATGTACTCCGCCTAATGTAAATGCGAGAAAGGTAGAAACCATTCAAATACAGAGAGAAATGACAAAAAGATAGACAAAACCATCTCAAATCTTCTTTTGCATGTATCTAATTGTTCCTAGAAAAATACTGATGCAAGCATAGAAAATCAGAACTAAAAGCTTCAAATTTCTCTGTGCAAAATAACTCCAACAAACTGAAAAGCTCCTTTGTTTCAGTGGAACATTAAAAAAGCCAAATACACAATAAGCTGATATGAGGAGTGTTTGAAAAATCAAGCATAATACAATAACAGCACGTATAAGGATGTTATACTATCCATCAGTAATCAAGAAAAGAAACTTTTTCTAGATGTATTATGCATACAACAAATTTTACCAAAACTTGTTTCTATAAGTGAATTTATGGGTACTTATTGTTGCACCTACGTAAGTCTACGACTGTCTGTCTCCATGTACATTACATTCTTGGACTTATTGGAGACAGCAACAGGCTTCAAATACATTCTGAACAGCGATTGGCGTTTCAAGATAATGCACCGTCAGAAGTAGCCTTACATATGAGGAGGATTGAACATTCGTCTCAAGTTGTACATCGAATTGCTTATTTTAATTGCACTACTCATAAGAACAAGTTTCAAGATAAAGTTTCAAGGAATTGAAATGCTTATAGTGTTAAGTCGTTCATGCTATAACCAAACAAAGAACAAGTCTTACCCATGCTAAGTCCACAAACACCCATTTTCCCGAACCCTGCTTCAGAGTCTAACCAATGCAAAAGGCTACGAGCCTCTTCAATAGTGGCTCTTCCCAATAAGAGCAAATCACTGACACACAAGAGTTTTGACCCCCGCTGCTGCATAGGTCGTCTTCTTCCATAGTAGGGGCTGCAAACTACATAGTTCAATAAAATTCCAATGTGTGATGAAATATAAAGATTGCAGAGTTATGAGCTAACAGATATTCAATTTAACCTCTCAAGCACCATAGTTGCTATGTTTTCCTTAAGCAAAGTCCCACCAAGACGCAACCTCCGCTCAAATGAATGGTCTCCTGTGCCTGAAAGAAAGCACTCCTTGTATCACTATCATGACTATCTAACCCATAACACCATCTTATTCGATCAAAAGTCAGAATTTCATTTAATAGAAAATATAAAACAATTCAAATCCACATCCACCACATTAGAACACAGAAACTGGATTCTTAGAAAAACAGTGCAAAGCAATAAATCTCACATAACAATGCCAAGATCACCTAATTATCATTCACCAGCTGCAAACCCTCAATCAACTCCAACATAATTCTATCACCACCATTATCAAATTCAGATGTTTCATCACAAAAAAAAAAAAAACAACAACAACCCAGGACTTCAGTCCACACGAAATCAATCAATTCAAGCCCAATCAAATGAGATACCTGCAAGATGAACAACACACGCTGTCTTCTCCGGTGGCTGGAATTTCGGCGAAAGAAACGGCGAAAGAAACGCCACTCTTGCCATGTGACTCTCAGAGGGCAATGCATTGAGAAGCAACTCATCACAAGGTGTCCTAAATAACCCTTCTCTGAGGCAAGCAGTCTTTGATTCCCAAACTCTTTTCCAAATTGGCTGCACCAATGTTGGGGGCCAATTTTGATTTTCTAATTCAGGAAACAATTGATTAATCATTCTCTCTAAAAGCTCAAGCTTGGAGCCACCCCACCCTCTTGAGAAAAACGGAGGGCTTAACTTTGTTCTATGCAACAATGCTCCATATACATGATCCAGTACATAGTAAAGCGTGCCCATATTTACACTAACCATTTCTTCAAGACGAATTTTTCAAAACAATGGTTATAATCAACAAAACGCCTATAAAATCAAACCAGATTGAAGTTCTCCATCAATTCAATCAGAATCACGGCGCCAACTCGAATAGATCTGATTTGATAAAGAAAAAAAAAAGTCCAACTTTACGCGCAAGAGTACCAAACAATTTCGAAAAATACCAGACTCAGATCTAATGAGCTGCAAAATTTCGGAGAAAATCAATCGCGTAAAGCGCGATAAAAAATTTTGGCATCGAGAAACACAAATTGAGATTATCTAGAGAGAGAAACTGGGGGCGGAGAAGACGGTATGAATCGTGTGACACCGCGGATTTAGATATAAGGGGCCCACTCGCCATGTCAGCATATCCATAAATAAATTATATATTGTATTGGCTTGGGGATAAGTTTTTAATGTAACATTGCCACATCGTACAAGACAAATTAACAGATTAAAGAATTAGTTTTTTAATAATGGATTTTATGAGATGTATGTATTGTAAAAAAGGATTTTATAAAATTGTGGAATGGTTTATGTCCAAATCTATACACAATTTATTTTTATTTTTTAATGGCAAAAACGGTTGTACATTATGTGCATAAATCTAACATCTGTGCAATCCAGGTCGATTTGATCCGGATCCGAGAGTTTTAATTTTTTAATTTTTTTTTGGATTTTATATGTTGACATTTATGTTATAAATGTGTGATCTTTATATTATATTAGTATAATATTTATATACAAATATCATAACATTTATGTACTGTAACTTAGAAAAAAAAGAAGAATTCGAGCGTTTTTTTTAGATCAACATACCTTTATGTGATATTACTCATACATTTTAGTTATATTAGTTGCACCTTTATATATTATATAAAGGTAAGGATATTTGTATATAAATGTGACATGAATTATACATAACGCTATATACGTACAAACTGTGCTAATTTTTTTTTCCCTAAATTACAGTACATAAAAATAAGGACATTTGTACATAAAAAGTGACATGAATATAACATAAAAGATAACACATAAATCAGGAAAAAAAAATCCACAAATGCGTAGATTCGAATCAGTTCAACCTCATTGCATGGATTTAGATCCATACAACTGATTTATAGGAGACCAACTCTTTATAAATAGTTAAATGAGTTTTGATTTCGTTGAGATCCGTTTACTATTTATCTAACATTTTTTTTATCTTTGTTTTCAAATTTTATTTTCCTACACAATAATGTCCCCAACACATTAGTACCTATCTCCAAGGAAAAGTTCTATATTTGGGTGTAACACTTTTAATACTTTTTAAATAAGGTCCTTTTCCTTGATTTCTGAACATAGTTTGGTGTTTTGATTTTCTTTTTGAATTTTCTTTCTACGCTTTAATTGATATGGCTAGTTGCTACATTTTAGGTTCAATCTCAAATGTGTTGCAACAAAAACATCAGTTTATGATGACATCCACTGAAATCATGGAAAGCCTTCAAGAATTGTTTGTGCATCAAGGACGTCAAGCACGTCAGGTTGCCATTAGGAATATTATGGACTTGCGTATGAAATCTGGGATGCCTGTGAGAGACCATATGGTTACGCTGATTGGTCAATTCAACGAGGCTGAGGTTTTAGGGGTTGAGATCAGTGCGGAGACTCAAGTCGACATGGCTTTAGAGACTCTCCCTGAGATGTTCTCACAATTCAAAGTTAGCTATAACATAAATAAGTTTAACATGTCCTTGACTGAACTGATGAAAGAGCTCCAAAACGCTGAAAGTGTTCTTAAAGTCCAAAATGGTGATACTTACATTGTTTCTTCTAATGGACTATCTTTATCCAAACCGAAAAGTAAGGATGGAAAAAGGAAGAAGTCCAACAAGGAGGGTCCACAACAACAAGCAAAGAAAACTAAGACTCAAGAGAAATCTGAAGGGAAACCAAAAGGAAAATGTTTCGAATGCGGTGAAAAAGGTCATTGAAAGAGAAATTGCCTGGTTTTTCTAGCTAAGAAACAAGGAAAGAGTAAGTCATTTTTTATTGAGTCATGTTTAGTGGTTGACTCTACAAATACTTGGATAGTAGATTTTGGAGCCACTAACCATGTTTGCAATACTTTGCAGAGGTTCCATCACTGAAACAATGGTGTCTGATTCACTCACAGTGCCACCAAACATGAACACATATATGTCTCAAATGGCTCTTGCTATCAACAAGCTATCCACTCTCGAAGGCTTCGTTCGCCAGGTATTTTCTCTTTAAAAAAAAAAAATTATTTTGCTTTTATTTATATGTATGGATTAATTTGTGTGGGGTTTAATGATCATGCATGGATTATATTTAGCATAATTTCTTGTTTGGAAATTGCTAGAAATATATAATTAGGAGCATATTTTGATGATATCATTATGATCATAACTTGAATTGCATGAAATAGACCTCCCACCATATGCTATTTGACCAATATGAGTTTTGAATTAGATTATAAATGGAAAGTACGTTTAATTTGTGATATATAATGTTTTCATAATTTCTTGTTGTGTGTATAATATTTGGATTTCTTGTTTTATTCCTTTTTTTTTGCTTTTTGAAAAACTATTTAAGAACAATTGTTTATTCATCGATATTCTTAAAGTTTTCCTCGTCAACTCCGTAAATTACGACAGTTAGGGAAAAATGTCGTTTTGTAGCTCTATTTAATGGCTGGTGGAGAAAATTGATTATTTCTTTCAGCTGGTATGAACTGATTTGCATGTTAGACGCGTGTCAATAAATGACTATAGTCGTAACTTACAATGAACTAAGTCAAGTCTTACTTTATTGATTTTACTCATGTCAACTATATTTTAAACTTATATTTAAATTCACCACGACATATTCAATTAATGCATCATGATGAAATGAAATGCAAGATGAAAATATGAAATAAAAAATAAAACTTTTCATATTATAATCACCCAAAATTGATTGCATGAATTTTGTACAGAATGTTAGGCCCATATTTGCATGATACCATTGTCACATCATCTCATTGACTTGAATTTCATGAAATACACCACCCAACATTTGCCATTTGACCTTGATTTTTTTATTTGATTTCATAAGTGGAAGTTTGTGATTTATAGTTATATATGTATATATATAAGCATATTATATATATTATGTATAAGTTTTTGTAATCTTATGTGTGCAAAAGTAGCATTTATGAATAATATAATATTTTATTCATCGATCGATACTTAAAAGTTTTCTTCGTCAACTCCGTAAAATATGAAAAGTAAGAAATATTGTCGTTTTATAACGTTATTTAATGGTTGGTTGAGAAACTTAATGTTTCTGTCGGTTGGTGCAAATCGATTTGCATGTTAGACGCGTGTTCGTAAATGAATATAATAGTACACACAATGAGCTGAGTCAAGTAGAATTGTGTTCTTTATTTCTCCACATTATTGTCTATTCGAAAATCTAGAAGCAAAAGGTTAGAAATGACATTTGTAAACGTAGACATGATCAAATACATTGCACAATGTTTTAGTATATAAATAGAACTTTTATAAGACAGTCTCATACAACATATAATTTTTCATATAATTAATTAATATTCTTACACTTTGCATAAAATGTTAAATACTTATATACATGTATATAAATAATATGCATGGAGGTAAGTAGGTAAGTAGATACATAAAATTGATCGAATCAAAATTAACACTTCAAAAGACAACATTCATGCATGCATTATGAATTGCAAACTTAGTAATAGCAATCTTATTTCTTTTTTATTTTGGGAAAAATACAATAAATTAATTAACGAAATTTATTTATGATCACTTACAGGCAGATAACCTGAGGCAGCAAACCCTTCACCGGCTGCACCAAATTCTGACGGTCCGGCAGGCGGCACGGTGTTTCTTGGGCATCTCCGAGTACTTCCACCGCCTCCGTGCTCTCAGCTCCCTCTGGTTGGGGCGGTCCCGCCAGGAGTAGTCGCCGGAAAATTCTGAATGAAGGAGAAGAAAACCCTAACTAGAATGACATAAATATTTCTAGATATATATGTCAGTTAATTTTCCTTATTATGATTATAGAGATGTATATATAGCAGATGCATGAAAGAGATGATCAGAAGCTTAAGATGCATGCACGGTAATATTACTAGATAATGTAATCTAAACTCTTTTTCCTTTTTTTTTTTTATAAGTCGATCTCTTCAGTTTTTTTTGCTTGAAATGTTGGACAAATTAGTTAAAATTAAAAGAAAGAGAGGGTGAAGAGACTTGTTAGATACGAGATTGTGTGACAGATGATCTCGTTGGATCTTTATGTAGTGTTTCGATCATTTAACATATTATATGTAATGATTTTGCAATCGAAAATTTAACAGCAGTATGCACAAGATGCAAAATTTATTCAAATATTTGTTAACAAACCAATATTCATAATTTAATATTTATATAAATATAAATATATATATATATATATATATATATATATATATATAATTGATTGATTATTGTAGAGAGGGAAATATATGGGATGTAGAAAATTATAGAGGTGTGGTTGGTATATAGTAGGTGCACTAAATTCAACTGATATTGGTTTTATTTTATTTGTTTTTTCTTCTTTTACAACCACCCTCTATAAGTCTATATCTGTATATTCAATCACAAAACGAAGCCCACAAAAAAGTATAGATTTTTTATTATCTTATTTTAGTTTTTATATTTATTTTACTAATGCCTTTTATATGTGTAATAATATTATTATTCTAATATATACATGTGATACATACTGGTAAAATAGAATAATTAATAGAATTCAAAACTAAGACTCCATAAATTATTTGGTTTCGGGTTTAAGAGGTACAATAAATCGTTTAAAAAAAAAATATCATATTGGGCTTTTTGATTGAAGTGGAGCACATTTAAGTGGGCCTGGACTGGCTACAAGACCAGGAATTTAAAGAATGTAAATAAAAAGTGGCCCAAACTAGATATATAAAATGCGGCCCAATTGTCATTTACCCAAGAGAAGCCTTTTTTAATTCTTAGGTTATTATTTATTTATAAATCGGAAAACACAGAAACATGTGTGTAGATTATAATTAAAAGAAAAGAATAAGATTATATTCAAAGATTTAAATGATGAATAGAGCATAGGGTAATAGCTAGCTTAGGACTTAGAGGTAATTAAGCTACACAATTATGACATTAAAGAAGCTACAAAAAGGAAACAAGAATTTAAGTAGACACATGGCAACCTAGATCATCTATTGTAATTCAATATCAATAAAGTTTAATATATTGATGATATCATTTTATACCGGTAAAATTATTTATATCTAAACCGGAATATCGATTATTCATATAAAACTATCACAAATCTTGATTGTAAAAAATCAATTGCAGGATGGTAATGGAGCACCACGCAAGCATTTGTTATTGACATATGAACTTGCATCAAAGCTCTGCAAATTCCCACCACTTGGAATCTTGCCACATAGCCTATTATTGCTCACATTCAAATACTGCAAATTCAATTGAGTCAATCCTTGAGGCAAGTTCCCCACGATCATGTTATGGTTCAGATCCAATGAAGTCAAGCTCACGGGAAACAGGACGTTGGTTAGATTGAAATCGAGCATGTTTCTTGAAAAATCGACTATTTGTATAGTCTTGTTTGCGCCAAACAAGAAAGATATGTCACCTTCAAGCTTGTTTCTAGAAAAGTCTAGCTCGGTGAAGTTTAGGTCCCCCAGGGTTACTGGAATGGGCCCCATGAGACGGTTGTCAGAGAGATAAAGATCTGGCACGTTTCCGGTGAACTTTCCAAGGGAATCGGGGATGACTCCGGTGAGGTTGCTGTGGTCTAAGTGGAGGGCGTAGAGGTTTTGGAGCTGAGAGAGAGATGGGGGATTGAGCCGGTGAGATTGTTGTACGATAGGTCGAGAAAGGTTAGGTTTTTTAGTTGGGTAAGGAAAGTGGGGATTGGGCCGGATAGGTTCGTGTAACTTAGTCTTACGAGTCGGAGGTTAGTGAGTTTGGAGATGGCTCGTGGGATTTCTCCGGTGAGGTTGGTGAGTTTCCAAAAGACTAAAGTCTCGAGAAACGGGAGGTTTCTGATGGGAGCAGGAATTTGGCCGGAGATGTTGGCGTAGAAGAGGTTGAATTGAACAATGCGATTGGTGTTGGGGTCACATTGGACCACATACCAAGTGCAACAATCTGTTTTGGGATCCCATGAGGCCAATTGATAGGGGTTATTGAGGGCTTTTTTGATTTGTAGGAGGGCATTTTTGTCATTTGGGTTGCATCTCTCTGTGGCCGAGAGAGATGGAATTGTTTGAGAGAGAAGTATGGGAAAAATGAAGAGATTTGAGGGCATCATTTTCTTGTTTTTTTGAAGCTTCGAAATTATGGATTTATTGGTTAGTATTTATAGATGAAGAAAATGGTGTGTCGTTTGATTATTTTTTTGGTCAAATAGGTGTATCTAGGGAAAATCTTTTTGAGATTGCTTAATGCAATTTAAAGTCCTCTAGGTTGTTAATAAAGAATAATAATCAATTGAGATGGTCTTACATATTTGATTCTTGATTTATAATTTATAAAATAGAAATTTAGTAGTTAAATAAAGATTAAGTTGTGAAAATACTGAAGAATTATGTGTAGAAAATTTGTTTGAGGGAATAATATATGTGAAATGGTACAAAAAAAAAAAAAAAATTGTGATCAATTTATGTATAGTAGTTTTCACTTTGTTTGATAATTGGCACATCTAATTCCAATTCTGACTAGCTTTCCATTTCCCATTAATGGTTTCATCTTATCTTATTTCATTAATAGCTGCTTATACGTAATGATAGTATATATATATATATATATATATATATTACATACAATAAATAAAATAAAATATTAAAGAAAAAGCTCATCGTTTGGCTGATAAACTGACCTTTTTTTTTTTTTTTTGTTGTATCAAGTTTTAATAACATTTATTTTATTTTAGTAGTACACTGAATTTTGAAAATTTCCTTTATTTATTTTATTTTACTATACCTCGTTCTTCTATTTTACACCGTTACATGTACCTAATTCCGCTCTAAACAAAGTTTTAGATGAAAGTTTATATGTAATTTTTGTTATATATTTGTATTTTTAAAGTGTTCAAAAATATTCACACACACTCTTATTATTTGTTCAAATAAGTTACATTTATAAAAATATTATTTTCGAATGTGTCGTTTTAAACAATATTAATAGAAATAATAATTATTTTGAGAATCATAGAAATTAGAAATTGAAAAGAGAATCATTTTGAGGAATGGATGACGTAACTCAAATGGTTTAAATTCCTTAACTAGATAGGTATTTTCCTGCATTTTCCTCATTAATGATAATCTAATTTTCCATTATAATGCACAACATTTTTTTTCATTTATGGTTTCTTTTTCATTTTGAAAATCTAATTTTCCATTATAATGCACAACATTTTTTTTTTAATGATAAAACATTTTAATCTTTTGGGTCAAGTCTTATTTTATTCACACACACATTGATAGTACTTAATACATTTAATGGTATTAAACTTCAATCTACAAACACATCGTAATTTTCGATTTGATTCAGCTATGTTAGTGAATTTTGCCGATTCAAAATCGAACCTTAACTGAAATGCATTTTTCGATTAATTAAGTTTAACCGAATAATGTTCACTCTACATACGATTAAGTTAAGTTATGTTATACCATGTCATTAGGATGTTTTTTGCAGTTATGTCCTAGAACTATATGAAATTAGTCAATGAAAATTTATTTAGAGATTGCTAATAAAAGAACATAAATTATTATAACCTGCTAAGATGGAGGAGTTTTAGAAGAAGATGGAGGAGTTTTAAAAAGAAAAAGATAACATTTACAAGGGATGAAAACAATAAGATGGAGAGTAGCAATGAGTGAAAGTGCATCGCCAAACCATGCCTCAAAGTTGATCTTGATGATTGCTTTTATCATTTTCTGAATCTGAATCGGAATGTTGATGATTGCTCCCATCCATTTCTGAATCTGAGGCGTTGGATCATCGATTCCAAAAGTAGCAAAGGCCTTTCGAATCACTTTAAATATCGGAGAAGCTACAACTGAATAATACATATCCATTGCTCTTAGTATACACACGTTTTGTGCCCGAGAATATTGGACAACGAAATCCTCAATCGGAAAGTTGATGATTGCTTCTATCAATTTCTGAATCTGAATCGGAATGTTGATGATTGCTCCCATCCATTTCTGAATCTGAGCCGTTGGATCATCGATTCCAAAAGTAGCAAAGGCCTTTCGAATCCCTTTAAATGTCTGAGAAGCTACAACTGAATAATACTTATCCATTGCTGTTAGTATACACACGTTTCGTCTCCGAACGAAATCCTCAAACCTCTGCGTCGGATAGTTGATGATTGCTTCTATCCTTTTCTGAATCTGAATCGGAATGTTGATGATTGCTCCCATCCATTTCTGAATCTGAGCCGTTGGATCATCGATGTTTGTTCCAAAAGTAGCAAAGACATTCTTGAGCTGCTTTCGAATCTCTATCAAATCCCCTTTAAATGTCGGAGAAGCTACAACTGAATAATACTTATCCATTGCTGTTAGTATACACACGTTTCGTCTCCGAAAATGTTGGACAACGAAATCCTCAAACCTTTGAGGTGGCTGTCGCATAATCTTCAGCATGCTTCTCCAACAAAGAAGAAAAGCCTTCTGGCTATGGTATGGACTTTGACCATCGTAATCCAACACAAGGCCCTGAATCGAGACCAAAGTCTCAAGGAGAGTGGATGATTTCTCAGACCATTCTTGAGTACTGTTGATGCCCACGAAAAGATTAGGATGGACGCGATAACCATGTGAATGATAGTGCACTCGTGGGGGTTGGTTTGGATAATCACACGGCAAAGCAATGTCGAAGAAGAATAGAGCATCGTGATATGGACTAGTTTCTGGACAAGAAACTACCATCACTGCTCGTAGCAGATCCATTCGCGAAGCATACGTTTGGACATAGATGTTTTTCGGGAGGCCTTTCTCCAGGATTTTCCATTCTCTAATAATTCTTCTATAATTCAAACAATTTTCTTCTTCATGTTGAACAAGGTAGTAATGATCATTTGCCACCTCTGCTACCACTTCAAATTGTTTAAACCCCATGCTGCTTTCTGATCAACAATTTTAATTAATTAACCAGGTAGAAAAAAGCATATTACTAGTGTACCTAAGTGTTAGAAAAGACGTTGAAGCTTGGAACTACAATAATAAGTTTTTTAAGTATGTAAATGTAAATATAAATAATTAATTATATTATATGTATGATGATGATATAAAATAAATGATATCATTTTATTAATTTTATATAAAAAGATCGATAATTAATCCTAGTTCACTTATGATATATTTCACGCGTATCTACATACACATAAATTAGATAATACATCAACAAAGTGTTAAAAGAAAAACCACGAGAATTTACCTTTTGAAAATTGCCTCAACGTCTTTTCTCGAAGGTTCAACATCTTTTCTCGTAGTTCCTGAAGCTTCAACATCTTTTCTACGATAGTTCTCTCGTAGTTTCAGGTTTCAGGACGATAGTTCGCGTAGTTTCAGGTTTCAGGACGATAGTTCGCGTAGTTTCAGGTAGCCTATGTATTCTCACACACAACTCTTCTGTTGTGGACTATTTAATAAATCTAGGAGTTTTAGATCTCCTTTTCTTACTTTCCAAGACTCCTATTCTATATAGAAGATCTCATTTTCTTACTTTCCAAGACTCCTATTAAAAGATTTGAAGAAGATTGAAAAAAAAAAAATCTAAGATTGCAAACACGATCTCATTTTCTTACTTTCCAAGACTCCTATTAAAAGATTTGAAGAAGATTGAAAAAAAAAAAAAATCTAAGATTGCAAACACGATCTCATTTTCTTACTTTCCAAGACTCCTATTAAAAGATTTGAGAAGATTGAAAAAAAAAAAAATCTAAGATTGCAAACACGATCTCATTTTCTTACTTTCCAAGACTCCTATTAAAAGATTTGAAGAAGATTGAAAAAAAAAAAAAAAATCTAAGATTGCAAACCAGATCTCATTTTCTTACTTTCCAAGACTCCTATTAAAAGATTTGAAGAAGATTGAAAAAAAAAAAAATCTAAGATTGCAAACACGATCTCATTTTCTTACTTTCCAAGACTCCTATTAAAAGATTTGAAGAAGATTGAAAAAAAAATAAATCTAAGATTGCAAACACGATCTCATTTTCTTACTCTCCAAAACTCCTATTAAAAGATTTGAAGAAGATTGAAAAAAAAAAAAAATCTAAAATTGCAAACACGATCTCATTTTCTTACTTTCCAAGACTCCTATTAAAAGATTTGAAGAAGATTGAGAAAAAAAAAATCTAAGATTGCAAACACACAAATTGAAGAAGATTGCAAGAGATATCTAAGATTGCAAACACATGACAAATTGAATAAGATTGCAAAAGATATCTTAGATCGAGAATAAATAAATATATCCATATTTCGATAATAAATATCATAATATTTCTTTCATATATGCTCAATATTTGAAAGAATTTCCAATTGAAAAGATTTTTTTGATATATTGTCGATATATTCGTAATATTTGTAACAATTCATATGATAGAGAATATTTCAACAATATCTTTAAAATATTTGTTTGATATATCGTTGATATATCCTAGATATCTTAGATGGAAAATAAATAAATATATATCCATATTTCTATAATAAATATCATAATATTTCTTTGATATAATATTACATACAATACATAAAATAAAATATTAAAGAAAAAGCTCATCGTTTGGCTGATAAACTGACCTTTTTTATTTTAGTAGGACACTGAATTTTGAAAATTTACATTACCTCGTTCTTCTATTTTACACCGTTACACGTACCTAATTCCGCTCTAAACTTAGATGAAAGTTTATATGTAATTTTTGCTATATATTCGTATTTTAAAAGTGTCCAAAAATATTCACACACACTCTTATTATTTGTTCGAATAAGTTACATTTATAAAAGTATTATTTTCGTGTCGTTTTAAACAATATTAACAGAAATAATAATTCTTTTGAGAATCATAGAAATTAGAAATTGAAAAGAGACAAAATGTCATTTTGAGGAATGAATGACGTAACTCAAATGAATTAAATTTCTTAACTAGATAGGTATTTTCGGGTTCGACCATCTACATTTTAATAATTTAATGTAATTTTCAGTCAAATTTTGAAATAGTCAACATTTTCAGGCACATCCACCTTCACCACTAAAAAAACCATTGTATTTATTATCGTAGGATAATTATAATTATTTTTCTTGTAGGATGACAATTTGCAATTACTTGGATAAAATATCAGAAAATAGAAGTCCATTCGAATGGTGGTTATATTGGCGACCAAATAGAGCTTTAAATCTTATCAAATAAAAGTGTAATCCAAATTGATCAATGCAACTGTGAAAATGAAATTCAAACTTAAAACAGTGCTCAAATATATGCACTTAATTATTGTGGAGAGTTTAAGGACCCCTTCCTAGCATTGTGAAATATATTATTTAACTAGGATTACAGATTTTGTTTTTATAAAATTAATAAAATGATATCTCTTCTTTAGTTATAAGTTAATAACATTTTTATCAACTTAAGATTCTTCATTTTATGTGAAGTACTTGATCAGGTTCTTTAATTTTCACATGACACCAACTTAATCCCAAATTATAGTCCTTAATCATGATTTAACTAAACTCATGTTGGAATTTAAAATTGAATTGAAAAGTCACCTCTAAAATTTATACTCATCGTTACATGAATAGTAGTTCACTCTAAATAAATAAATAAATTCAATAAATTTTTTTTTTCCTCAAAAGTGGGTCTATGAGGACTAATAAATGACCCCAACAACTAATCTATACTAAAATATTGCGAAATATCGCGGATATATCGCGGATACGGATATTGCGATATGAATATTGGGTTTTAATATATTTCTTCCTGGGTATTGCGGATATATCGCAAATTATCGCTATCGGTATCGATATCGGTTCAGTATAGTACAAAATTGGACAGAAATCGGGAAATATCGCGGATATATCGCAAATTATCGCATATATATCAAAATTCGCGATTTTGATTCAAAAAAATTGAAACATGTGATTTTTTTTTACTTTGTATTATGTATTTTGTTTGATAGTAGATTTTATGTATTTTATGTATCTTAATGTGATAATAGTTTATAATATAATAGTTTATGTATTTTATAGTTCTATTTTATGTGAAAATTTACTGATACATAAAACTATTATTATTTATTATATATTATTACTGATAATAATATGTATTTTAATGTGATTTTCAGTTGATACATAGTTTTAATAGGATTTTTTTTTACTTTGTATTATCAAAGATACATATTATCTAAGAAAACATTATCCCAATATTATGTATTGTATTAAATTGATCTTTGTATTATGTATTGTATCATGTAATTTTAGTAATTTTGTATTGTATTATGTAATATATTGTCAGTTTTTTACTATTCAGTACAGTATTTATAAAGTTTATTATCTATATGTTAGTTTTAAATATATTATTTTATTGTGATTTTGGGTGGAATATATGTGTAATAATGTGTTAAAATAATCCCTAAAATTTCATATTAAATTTTCAAAAATTTAATAAGATATCCGTCATTTTTTCAAATTTTTTGCTATATCGATATGCGATATCGATATATCCGTAAAATTAAGGTTGCGATATCACTTGCGATATCGATATTTTCATCCTTGTACTATACTAATAGCAGGTAAGTTGGAAAAAATTTCCCGCTCAAAAATGTCACATCACAATGCTGACTGTGTAAATATTTTTTTTTCTTTTAATGTTTCATAACTCAATAATTTTTAATCTATCTTTCTCTCTAAGCCTCTTGAATCAAGTTTACCCTACAAGCCATTAGATTATCTTTTTCTCCAAGGATTTTAAATTAGGCTTCTCCTACAAGCTCTTTCTTTCCAAGACTCTTGTTTCAGGCTTTCCCTACAAGCCATTGAATTGTCTTTCTCTCCAAGACTCTTGAATCAGACTTTCTCTACAAGCCATTGGATTATATAAATAAAGATGTGTGGTTGTTTCAACAAAAACACTTTCACATATGTGAGATGATCTTCTAAATTTTCGTCGTTATAAATTTTAGTTCTCCTCTTTTTCCTTTTGTTTTTTTCTTCTCTGATCTATGATGAAGTTTTTGTACCTTCCCAATATCAATTGTTAGGAGTTTATGGTTGGGATGGATTCATCCATATGAAAATTTGAGTTATATCAATCAAGGTACATACCTCAATTGTCTGTATATTCATGAATTTTCATTTTGATTACCCTGGAAAAATGAAAAAAAAAAAAAAAAAAGACTACCAATTCAAAGAATTGAGAATAAAAGTCAAGTATTTATTGGGTTTCCTAAGAGCTTTTGGATGATTCTTCTGTAGGAGCACAATTAACTTTTGAAAATTCACAACAAGCCAACAATTGAAAAAAGAAATGAGCTAATTAAGTATAGTGCGAAGGAATTTGGTCTCATAATCAGTAATTTGACATTCTAAATATTGCATTAATTGAATTGGAAGTTAGAGAATTATATAAAAAAAAGTTCTCCTCAAAGGATAGATACTGTTTTATAAAACAATCGGTGAAACAACTATTCCATGATCAATAGACATTAACGTAAAATTCCAAATAATAATGATTGAAATATAAAATAATAATGATTGAAATATAAAATCAGACATATACGGCTTTATATTGTACTATTATAAATAGTGTTATTCAACAATGTGTATATATATAAATATATATATATGATGCTCATATATTATGTAATTATGATTAAAATTGTACTATATTAAAATAATTGAATTATATTGCAAGACGCGCAACGCACGGGTACACTGCTAGTTATTTCTAATACTGCTAGTTATTTCTATTAGTAGCTTAGGCCTGCTAGTTATTTCTAATACTGCTAGTTATTTCTATTAGTAGCTTAGGCCTATGTAATGCACAATCAAATTAATTAAAATTGAATTTCCTCACAATCAAATTATATAGATTTCACCAGGCACGCAGAAGAATGTGTGGATTTCTTTAAAAAAAAAATTTTAGATTTTTTTTAATTTTTAATATTTCATATTATTTCTTATCTCACGCTACCATTTCATATACGAAATTTTTTATTTTTATTTTTAATATTTCATATTATTTCTTTTCACACGCTAACACTTCACATGTGAAACTCATCCATAGATCTTGTTCCTAATTCTCATCTCATAGATCTTGTTCCTAATTCTCATCTCATAGATATTGTTCCTAATTCTCATCTCACATATGCCACACCATGAAAATTTGATTATCATCAGAAGTCATTTGCTAAAAATTACAAAATATGATCAATCCTCGAAATTTGATTATCATCAGAAGTCATTTGTTAAAAATTACAAAATATGATCAATCCTCGAAATTTGATTATCATCAGAAGTCATTTGTTAAAAATTACAAAATATGATCAATCCTCGATAAATCCTCAAGATTAATTCTATCGTAGCGAACGAAAAATATTTAATTAGTCAATTGTTAAGAAAAATCTTAATTAACGTTTAAGAAATCCTCAAAAATGAATAATAAAGATTGAAATATGAATTAAGTAACAAAAAGAATAAATTCTCAACAAATCATCAAAATCGACAAATCATATCTTCAAACTTAACAAATCCTCAAAATCAACAAATCATATCCTCCAACTCAATCATCAATTTTTAAGAAGTTTTCAATTAATTCTCAATCTCGTATATACGAGCTCTCCTACGTTAATCGGAAATCCTAGCTATAAACTCTCGAATGTCCTCCCATCCAACCTGGTAACAGTCCCTATACTCCCTCTCCAAATGCTGCCTACGTGCCTTGTCACGATCCATTCTAAGTAATGTTATTATCAACGACAAGCCAACTCTAAGTCAATCTCTAGTCTTATAATTTCGAGGGTACATTCGTAAAATAAGGTATGCATTTTAATAAAAAATCATTTTCTCATTCAAAATACGAGGTAAAACTTAAAAGTAAATGAAATAAGCATTTGTGAATAATTTAAATACATGAGAACAATAATAACTTTAAAGTATTAAAATAAAATAAGAATCCATCTCATACTTCATCATATCATTCATCATTCATGCTTTCTTTTCATATCATTAACTTAAGATCATCATACATATTCGACATGATATTATTATGCTCACATCGTAAAACATGAAACATCATAATCAATTCGTTCCATAAACCTTATTCGTAAAGTCATTTTAATATCTTTACTCATGTGCTTACCTCAAAACGATTCGGATGTTTAGCTTCGCCGCGGACTCCCTATTATTAAATTCCTTAACATACTCATTCAAATAACCATTCTTAAATTTCATTCATCATTTTTAAAGAAGAACGTTTTTAACTTACAGTCCGAGGAGGAAAAACCCAACCTCGGCTCTGATACCACGCTGTAGCACCCTAACCCATCTCTGTAGGATTGAGGCGCCACCTTGACCTTATACTAAATGATTTCGTAAAAGAGATAATAATTTTTTCTTTTTAAAAGATTTTCATGAATAAACTCAGCGGAAGACTTTACTAAACACGAGTATTTTTTTTTCTTTTCTTTCTATTTTAAATTGGAAAGCTTAGCATGCAAGAACTAACTCGTGTTCTACCCACATTTGTAAATCAAAAACCTTATCATGTTTAAAACGACTAAACAGTTTACTTATGTCGATATTAGAAGTCTCAAAAACGCATTCAAAGTTTCAAATTCGTACACATTAAAATATATCAAAACACACACATATTTATATATATATATATATATATATATATATGCTTCTAACATAGCAACATAAGATTTGAGAAATCTTAGTGGATAACACTTATTGACTATTACGTTAAAGAGATTAACCAATACACTGAAACATCATCTTCCAAGGTCCGAAGACCTGGCATAAACATCCAAGGTCCGAAGACCTGGCATCCAAGGTCCGAGGACCTGGCATCCAAGGTTCGTCAACCTGGCACTTCACCCGAAGGTGTCATCATATTTCATTTCATCATGCACAACATACAAGTTATTCTAATCAACATAACCGTAAATAAATGTTACCCACTTTTGACGTTGATTCGAAAGCTGGGATAGCTCCTGAAGTATCCGGTCGCTCGTACTGCACTCGGCATGTTCATAAATTCTTAGTCTTTAAGTTGTATTTCAATCGTATCATACCTATCTAATCTATTATGCTTATCGTACATATAACATATGTATATCACAAAAACATAATTATCGATTTAGGAGAAACTTTAAAGTATGCTTTCAAACAAGCATCAATCGCACCTTGAAGGAAAAATAAAATAAAAACGTATTTTACATCTTAACTCATAAAACTATAATTGATAGGCTAAAAACTTAAATTATTTAACACTTCACACATAAGCACACATTTAATCGCATAATATCAGTTTCACAATATGGTCAAATTGCATTCTTAAATCATCGGTAAAATTTTGATCGTGAAGTTAGTAATACGTAGGAAGAAAAGACACTTTTACCACAACAATTTTCATAATTTAAAAGATCATCCAAAATTCATGAAAATAAACATACATTTACATAACAACCCTTAGTTATCCATGCTAAAATATTAGGGATAAATTCAAATTACAAAAGCTTTAATAAATTATGTACTATAATCAAAAATTGTTCGAAAATGCTCTTAAAACTAGTCTGTGTTATAAAATTCACCATAAATCGTATATTTACTGAAACCTCCTGAAATTAATAATTTAGACTTCTAACATCATGTTCTTAAACATAGTAAAACATTTGAAAAATTATAATGGACCAATTTTATATAATTAATTTTCTAAGGTTCGAAACTGCATAATTTTAACTCCAAATCGGACCATCTTTGAAAAATCATTATAATTCGTACATTACTCAAAATATTACCAAAATTTAACCATATGCTCAAAACTTCATTTATAATAACATACTAAAACATTTTTGAGAAACTCAAAGTGTACGATTTTATAAAAATAATTTTCAAGGGTCTAAAACTGCATAAATCCAACTCGAATCAGATTATTTTTGAAAAATCATCATAATTCATAGTCTACTCCAAAAATTACCAAATTTTAACCATAGACTCAAAACTTCATGTAGTATAACATACCAAAACAGTTTTGAAAAATTCCAAGTATAAAATTTTATAAAAATCGGCAAAGTGGACTGCCCTTTCTAAAGATTTTCACAACTTGATTAAACTCACTTATTTTCATGATAAAAATGTAGATTCGACTTTTATAACACTATCAAGCTTAAATAAACCATCTTGACTCAATTTATCACACATGCAATGAGCTTAGACAAGATAATCAAACATGCAATGACTAAATCAACATGCAATTGAACAATCAACTCCCGAAAGTGACATACTTTAAAGATCAACCATACAACACAAGACTTGAACAATTTCTTCACATTAGTAGAAAATCACCCTTGGATCATACATGCAATGTGTTTAGGTGAAGAAATCAAACATGCAAAGCTCAATCCAACATGCATTTGCTCAATCAACACTTAAAATGACATATTTTTGAAGATCCACCACATATTATCTCTTAGATCACACATGCAATGGGTTTAGGTGAGGGAAAACAAACATGCAATACTTTCTTCAACATGCATTTCAATATTAAGAACCTAACCATGACTCTAATGAGAAGGTTGTTGAGATTTAGCTAAAAATACCTCTTGGGTTGCACACAAACTTAGGGTTTCTTGAGTGTTCTTTGAATGGAGATTATCTCTTGAGCTTAACTCTTCTCCTTACTTTGAAAACTCCTTCTTCTTTGTTAATTCTTGAATTTCCAGCTTGTTTGAAGATGTGAAATATAATTTGGAGGAGAAGAAGAGAGTAGAGAGAAGGGGGAGAAATGAGTTTCACTAGGGAAGTTTAGAATGAAAGAGAGAGAAGGAGATCTTCATATGGGGGGTATGGAGATTTAATGGAGTATGCTAGAGAGATAGATAGAGAGAGCTTCTTCAAATGGAGGGGGAGGGGGAAGAGTGGAGTGTATTGTTGCTTTTATAATGTGAGGAGACAAAAATAATGTAACACATTCCTAGTATAATACATAATAATACATGTATATAGATCATGACTTGTAGTGTATATCCACTTGATATGTGATGATTAGTGACATTGAAACTTGAGGTGGATTTGATGGGGGCATGGGGGATTGATTATAATTCTATCTAATGTGACATGCATAAGTAATTTAATCAAGACAATTATGCATGAATTTATGTCCAAATTAGCCCATCATATAAGTCACATAAGTATGTTTGAAAATATATTTAATTTAACACATCATAATAGTCACATACTTCATTGCACATAAACTATATAATAAAGATCTACATAACTATAATTAAACACATAAGTCACATTTCTTATATTAATTATTTAATCATTTTTATGTGTAACTTATCTATTTTGATCGGTCTTTTTTCGTGCATGTTGAGTGCATCACGATCGAACTCGGTCTCTTCAGATAGCTATCCTGCAAGACTTTTAGACTTAAATAAACATTAACTCACACATAATTTTGATAAAAATTAAAATTCATCTTAAACTCGAAAATATCATACACTATAAATTATTTTATAAAGAATGCAATTTTTTATATAAAAAAAATGCTATGCAAATTTTATGAAAAATGGGGTGTTACAAAAATATTCATTGGAAAAATCAATTGAACAAATTAATATATAAATAGATCCATATTTAATGAATATTATATACTCTCTAGTATATTATGCAACAATACATATTAAATATGAACATATTAGTAAACGAACTAAATGAATATTATTCTATCTGAAAACTTGACTATATATTTGGGAATTTCCAAACAAAGAAATACAAGAGATTTTTTTATAATC
The DNA here is from genome assembly GCA_946896805.1 of Scutellaria galericulata. Lineage (NCBI taxonomy): Eukaryota > Viridiplantae > Streptophyta > Magnoliopsida > Lamiales > Lamiaceae > Scutellaria > Scutellaria galericulata. The sequence goes on from OX335790.1 coordinate 19,568,011, forward strand.
GAGCACATGCACGAGCTGAGACTACCTATTTGGTGAGGGAGGTATGCATATTCACACTTTTATGGCTGATGAGATCCCTCCATCCACGTGGATATGGGGAGAGACTAATTAAATTAAAGATTATGAATTTTAATTAGATTAGATTTCTTATTGGAAAAAAAAAATCTCAATTGAATTAGATTTCATGTTGAAAAAGAATTGTAACCTAAAATTTCACTTTATAAAAGAAATCACTCATCTCTCAACCACGCCAACATCAGAGATACACATAGAGGGAGAAAGTTGTGTTTTTTTTTATCCTTCTTTGTTTTTTTATAGAATATTCAGCAATTCGTGGATTCAACCGCTGGATATCAGCTAAAAAAATTAAAGTATATTTCTTTTCGTTTCTTTTAACTTTGAATGGATTTAACCGTTGGAAAATACGAATTTTATTTGACCTAAATTTAATTGGGAATCCGTTAGTGTGGTGCACTAAGATAGTCCTTTTTAAAGTAGAACCCATAGACAAAATAGTAATGGTGCACTATGGTTTGGAGAACCCTTTATAATCACCCGGTGACCATTCTCGTTGCTGTTGCATTGGGTTCTTAATTGGGTTACTTATTCATTGATACACTATTCGGGACTGACGGAGGGAGAGATGAAGACCGCCGTAGACGGAGATAGAGATAGAGATGAAGAGTGAGACTTGGACACCAAATACTTTGATTCCGACTTTTCCTTTTTCATGGCCCACTTTTCCTTTTACGTTTTCATTTTATGACTTAATTGTTGGTTTTAATTTTTTGTTTTTTTTATTTTGGCTTTTCTTGATTTTAATTTTAGTTTTTATTTTAGCTTAATTCTTTGATTTTTTTTTTTTCTCATGCACACATTGTGTCTATTTTAAATTGAATAGAAAAAGTCCTATTTTGGTGTCTATTTTAAATTGAATAGAACCAAAATAATTTTTTCAAAAGTGATTGTTGATCAGAAAGCAGAAGCATGAAGTTTAAACAATTTGAAGTGGTACGAAGTTGTGGAGCAATAGTGATCAATATATTTTTTGTACTGTGTTTAAGTTTTAATAGATCAAAATTGGTGTCAGATCAATTGATCTTGTGGGAAATATGAATTTAGGAAATTTTGTGAACAATATGTAAAATAATCACAAGTTTACTTATTCAAGTAGAATTCTTTCTTGATACATAAGAAAATAATCAGAAAAAAGTTTACTGTAGAATTCTTTCTTGATACAGAAGAAAATAATCAGAAGTGTACTTATTTAAGATAGAAAAACCCATCTATCTTCAAACACCGGATTGAGGTACATTAATTACTCATGCTTTTTTCTTTTAGTTTCTTTTAAAATTGCATATTAATTAGAATTAATGTTACTCAGAGAAGCATGGAGTTTAAACAATTTGAAGTGGCAGCAGATGTGGCAAAGGATCATTACTACCTTCTTCAACATGAAGAAGAAGAAGAGAAAGATTGTTTGATGAATTATAGAAGAATCATTGAAGAATGGAGAATCCTAGAGAAAGAGCTCCCAAAAAACATGTATGTCCAAACGTATTCTTCACGAATGGATCTGCTACGAGCAGTGATAGTAGTTAATTCTTCTACTCATCTTCTTCTTCGACATTGCTTTGCCTTGGGATTACCCAAACCAGCCCCCACGAATGCACTTTTATTCACATGGTTATCGTGTCAATCCTAATCTTTTTGTTTGCAAGGCACCATCCACTCTTGGTGTTTATTCAGGGCCTTGTCTTGAATCAAAATCAAAAGAATTTGGTTCTCTTGAATCAAACAGAGGAGGAGGGCAATCAAATTGGCTTTCGTTCTTTGTTGGAGGGACATGTTGGATATTATGAGACAACCACCTCAAAAGTTTGAGGATTTCGTTGTCCAACATTTTCAGGGACGAAAAGTGCGTATACTAAGAGCAATCAAGAATTATTACAATGTTGAATAATGCAGCAATATCCCAATCCCAATCAACATTTAAAGCTGATATGATAGCTATTCAAAAGCAGTTGAAGAAGTGTTTAAGGATGAAGACAAGTGTGACGTTGATATCAGAAACATTGTCCTGAGTGGTGGGTCGACTATGTTCCCAGGAATTGCTGGCAGGATGAGCAAGGAGATCACGGCTCTAGCGAGGAAGTACAGTGTCTGGATCGGAGGTTCCATTTTGGCTTCTCTCAGCGAATTCCACCAGGTATATATTCTTGCTGCATTTCCATTAACATAACAATGACACACTTTTGATGAATTGACATTAACGTTCTTGAAAATTGCAGATGTGGATAGCCAAGGTTGAGTACGAGAAATTCATGAAGAGGAGATTTTATGCAGATTGTTGGGCCTCCACCGACCCGGCCCATGTGGAGACCAGAACCATCCCGGTTGGAGACCGAACCGGCCGGTTAAGGCCAGAAAGTGAACTTATCGTGACAAGGAAAGCAGGAAAGATAGTTTTTTTCGACAAGTGTTCAAAAAGTGAAGTTATCGTGACAAGGAGTGCAGGAATTATAGTTTATTTCAAGAAATCTTCAAGTTAGGAAACAAATCCGATTTCAATAGATTTTAACCCGATTTTTCCTTATCTAGAGATTTTCAGTAGTTATTGCCCTTAATCCTCTGCTCAAGTGTTCAATTTTTTGAATAATGGAATCATCCTGCATTTTCCTCATTAAGTTCTATTTTTTGAATAATGGAATCATCCTGCATTTTCCTCATTAAGTTCTAAGATTTTCTTGCATGTTATGCTTCCTTTTTCATTTTTACATCAAGAAGCATTTGTTTTTCACTTAGTCATATTTATGGTTTCTATTTTTACATATTTATATCAGAGAAGCATAGCATTTGTTTTTCACTTGAGTCATATTTATGGTTTCTATTTTTACATTTTTACATCAAGAAGCATTTGTTTTTCACTTGTCTCGTATTTATGGTTTCTATTTTTACATCAAGAAGCATTTGTTTTTCACTTGAGTCATATTTATGGTTTCTTTTTCATTTTTAAAATCAAAATTTCCGTTTAGAAATGTTCTTCAACTTGACCTATTGAACTATCCAACTATCATTGTTTTTTTCTTTTTATTCATTTATCAACTGTAGTATCTAACTATCTATCGTGTACTCGAGCACACGTACTAGCTGAGACTAATTTATACCTATTAATACCTATTTATACTCACACTATTGTGGCTGGATATGTGGAGAGAGAGAGAGATGATGAGAGATATGTGGCTGTACCAACAAATGATAATAGTAGAATTGAAAACTGTGGCATTTTTGGAGATATGTGGCTGTACCAACAAATGATAATAGTAGAATTGAAAACTGTGGCATTTTTGTATGATAAACATCAAACTAATCTTGCCCATTATATTTGCCAAAAATATGGGATAGCATGTACAGCAAGAATAATATATATAGGGCTAGTTTGGTAGGTGGGTTTAGGTTGGCATGGGTTTAGTAGCCAACCTAAACCCATGTTTGGGGCAAGGGTTTACGGCCCGATTTTTTAAGAAGGTCCGGGCTTATTTCATGGGTTTGGGTTGGCTAAGTGTATGGTTTATAAACCCACCATTTTTGGTGGGTTTAAGTTAGGATGAACAGTAATATTTGTCTTATTCCGATAATGCCCTCACTTTTGTACTTATATTTTAATGTAATTAATTATATTTAATTATGTTTTAATGTAATTAATTATTTTATTATATTTTAATGTTTTAAATTATTAAATTTTGGGATATTAAATTATATATATTAAATTATTTTTAATCTTTTAAATTATTAAATTTTGGGATATTAAATTATACATATATTAAATTATTTTTTAATCTTTTAAATTATTAAATTTTGGGATATTAAATTACTTGTTAATCTTTTAATTAAAACATTATTTTATATTATTTTTTTATATTAAGATATTTTAGGGATCCAAACATTATTTTATATTATGTCTTTTAATTAAAACATTATTTTATATCATAATATATTATTTTATATTATGTCTTTTAAATAGAATATTATTTTATATTATGTATTTTAATTAAAATATTATTTTATATTATGTCTTTTAATTAAAATATTATTTTATATTATGTATTTTAATTAAAATATTATTTTATAGTGTCTTTTAATTAAAATATTATTTTATATTATTTTATATTATGCATTTTAATTAAAATATTATTGTATATTATGTCTTTTAATTAAAACATTATTTTATATTATTTATATTAAGAATTCCCATTTACAATTATTGCATACAATTATTTATATAACTCATAGTTATACCGGTAAAATGAAACTCAAAATTAAATTTTATCAAACATAAGTATAAATAAACATGTTAGCAAAAGACTGAGTATCAAATAGTTTGATAAGAATTTTCTGCCCAGCACACAAGGATATTGCAACTGGAATAAAATGAATTGACTCATCCATACGCATTTCTAGCAACTTGCTACCATGACCCAACAAAGATTCAAGATCAAATTTAAAGTTCAAGTAAGACTGTGATCTCATATTCAAAGGACAAAACCATCATGATTGGGTTTGATATGAACAATTTCATAATATTATTGAGTTTAATCAACAAATCAGAGATTAAAAGTACAAAGCACCCATTATGATCATACATTCAATATGTGCTAGGTGTGTGTCAATTCTACTGCCCATCATACAAATGTGAGTTCGAAGCCGGATACGACTTACCATATCCCGTATCATAAAGGAGATTCTTTCCACTGTAATCTATTAAGTCCATCGACAATGGCCCTGCGAAACTCCCCATTGTGAAGAAGGAAAGATGATACGTGGCCACCAGAAACCCACCTCACCTCTGATCCTGGCCAAGCATTTTGAAGCTCCAAAACCGAGTGTTTTGGGATATAGCCATCATCCTGAAAGAAGGGTTCGTGATTTAGATCAACCGTGTAATAATAGACCTAGTGAAATGATGAAGGTTACTCAGAAACAAAAGCATACTATATAACATGCATTTCTTGAATTATATAAGTGAGAAAAAAAGTCCTCTCTACTTAGGAAGGCACAATTCTACCAGTTCTAACTTAGTGTGACCCTCACATACAAGCTACTTCAGAGGATCTGGGAATTGATTCAATAAACTACCAAGCTTAAACTATTAGAAAAACACAAGTTTACCTTCTGCGGAAATTGTCAATTTATGTGCCTAATGTTAAAATCATCTCACATGCTAAAATTTTGCAAATAAAAACGATATCTTGATATTAATCTAGAGTGGTAATCAAATATTATGGAACAAACTCAGTCTTCTTTATAGTGAAAATTTCCTATGCAAAAAATGACAATGATGAATGCAACTTACAGTAGCAGCAACAAATATAACAGCATTGGGATTTTTGGGGATAGGAAACCGTGTGACATCAGTTAGAGACAACACATTCCGCATTCGCTCTCTCACTTCCTCAAGTGTCATGGCAACCTTCTGCATGGCAAGATCCTCTCTAAGAGCTTCCCATGCTGTGGCATGCTTTAACACCCCTTCACAGAATGCCACGCCAGCTGAATGTGGAGAAAGAAATGGGAGCGTGGCAATCGGTGCTGGATGCAAGGATCCAACCATAGCAGCATGTACTCCGCCTAATGTAAATGCGAGAAAGGTAGAAACCATTCAAATACAGAGAGAAATGACAAAAAGATAGACAAAACCATCTCAAATCTTCTTTTGCATGTATCTAATTGTTCCTAGAAAAATACTGATGCAAGCATAGAAAATCAGAACTAGAAGCTTCAAATTTCTCTGTGCAAAATAACTCCAACAAACTGAAAAGCTCCTTTGTTTCAGTGGAACATTAAAAAAGCCAAATACACAATAAGCTGTTATGAGTGTTTGAAAAATCAAGCATAATACAATAACAGCATGTATAAGGATGTTATACTATCAATCAGTAATCAAGAAAATAACCTTTTTCTAGATGTATTATGCATACCACAAATTTTACCAAAACTTGTTTCTATAAGTGAATTTATAGGTACTTATTGTTGCACCTACGTAAGTCTACGACTGTCTGTCTCCATGTACATTACATTCTTGGACTTATTGGAGACAGCAACAGGCTTCAAATACATTCTGAACAGCGATTGGCGTTTCAAGATAATGCACCGTCAGAAGTAGCCTTACATATGAGGAGGATTGAACATTCGTCTCAAGTTGTACATCAAATTGCTTATTTTAATTGCACTACTCATAAGAACAAGTTTCAAGATAAAGTTTCAAGGAATTGAAATTCTTCTAGTGTTAAGTCGTTCATGCTATAACCAAACAAAGAACAAGTCTTACCCATGCTAAGTCCACAAACACCCATTTTCCCGAACCCTGCTTCAGAGTCTAACCAATGCAAAAGGCTACGAGCCTCTTCAATAGTGGCTCTTCCCAATAAGAGCAAATCACTGACACACAAGAGTTTTGACCCCCGCTGCTGCATAGGTCGTCTTCTTCCATAGTAGGGGCTGCAAACTACAGAGTTCAATAAAATTCCAATGTGTGATGAAATCTAAAGATTGCAGAGTTATGAGCCAACAGATATTCAATTTAACCTCTCAAGCACCATAGTTGCTATGTTTTCCTTAAGCAAAGGCCCACCAAGACGCAACCTCCGCTCAAACGAATGGTCTCCTGTGCCTGAAAGAAAGCACTCCTTGTATCACTATCATGACTATCTAACCCATAACACCATCTTACGCGATCAAAAGTCAGAATTTCATTTAATAGAAACTAGAAAACAATTCAAATCCACATCCACCACATTAGAACACAAAACTGGATTGTTAGAAAACAGGGCAAAGCAATAAATCTCACATAACAATGCCAAGATCACCTAATTCTCACCATAACTATCACCAATCATTCTATCACCAATCATTCCCCAGCTGCAAACCCTCAATCAACTCCAACATAATTCTATCACCACCATTATCAAATTCAGATGTTTCATCACAAAAACAACAACCCAGAATTTCAGTCCACACAAAATCAATCAATTCAAAGCCCAATCAAATGAGATACCTGCAAGATGAACAACACACGCTGTCTTCTCCGGTGGCTGGAATTTCGGCAAAAGAAACGCCACTCTTGCCATGTGACTCTCAGGGGGCAATGCATTGAGAAGCAACTCATCACAAGGTGTCCTAAATAACCCTTCTCTGAGGCAAGCAGTCTTTGATTCCCAAACTGTTTTCCAAATTGGCTGCACCAATGTTGGGGGCCAATTTTGATTTTCTAATTCAGGAAACAATTGATTAATCATTCTCTCTAAAAGCTCAAGCTTGGAGCCACCCCACCCTCTTGAGAAAAACGGAGGGCTTAACTTTGTTCTATGCAACAATGCTCCATATACATGATCCAGTACATAGTAAAGCGTGCCCATATTTACACTAACCATTTCTTCAAGAAGAATTTTTCAAAACAATGGTTATAATCAACAAAACGCCTATAAAATCAAACCAGATTGAAGTTCTCCATCAATTCAATCAGAATCACGGCGCCAACTCGAATAGATCTGATTTGATAAAGAAAAAAAAAAGTCCAACTTTACGCGCAAGAGTACCAAACAATTTCGAAAAATACCAGACTCAGATCTAATGAGCTGCAAAATTTCGGAGAAAATCAATCGCGTAAAGCGCGATAAAAAAGTTTTGGCATCGAGAAACACAAATTGAGATTATCTAGAGAGAGAAACTGGGGGCGGAGAAGACGGTATGAATCGTGTGACACCGCGGATTTAGATATAAGGGGCCCACTCGCCATGTCAGCATATCCATAAATAAATTATATATTGTATTGGCTTAGGGATAAGTTTTTAATGTAAACTTGCCACATCGTACAAGACAAATTAACAGATTAAAGAATTAGGTTTTTAATAATGGATTTTATGAGATGTATGTATTGTAAAAAAGGATTTTATAAAATTGTGGAATGGTTTATGTCCAAATTGATGTTGCTCCGATCCGAAGCTCTTCTTCTTCGATCCCAAAACTCGAAATCTCGAATCTTTGATACCTGCAAAACAAACACCGGGAGGGGTTCCCGGTGACGGGACTCCGACGCTCAAGTCAGTCAAGAGAATAATTGATATCAGAGAAAAAGATGTGTGTTTCATATCATTATCTATATAAAATAAAGGATGAATATAAAGAGATATATATACTCCCTGGATCGTGAGTTAGTTGAGATTTTATTCCTCAAAACATGGGATTTGGGCTATCGATTCCTCAAAAGTAGGGATTAGTTAGATTCTAAATAGTTCGTCACGATTTATTGCAAATCAATTCATCATCGCACTTCGAGGTTATATTAATTCGCGTCTTCTCAGTTCGTTTTAATAGTGCCGAACTGTTCGCTTCTTCAAAACTCTTCACCTGAATTTATTTCGGTTTATAGGAAGGTTCGGTTCGATTTTGGTTCGATTTAGTTCGACCATATCAATTACTCCCCCCCTTTAAAGTGTGTGTTTACACACACTAGTGAAGTTCGCTAATGTGTTTGCCGTACACTTGACGCTCCTTTAGTGATACTTCGACTCTCCCAACTCCCTCCGAGGAACCACCTACTCGTACTTGGTGAAATTTCGTTGTATTTTTCTGTTTGAACACACTATGTATATCTTCTTTTTTGCAACTGTTCTTCTAGTAATCGCAAATAGTTCGTAATCGTAAATGATCCACATGACTAAAAAAAAGATACAAGTAATCAATCGCATAAGTATATCCGAAATGATATCCTTTCAACGAAAACTATATCCGTTCAAGTTTTCTCAAGAAAGCGAATTCAATTGTAGTTCACTTAATCGAACATTCTGAGGGAATGCCTCAGTTCGCTTAATCGGGACATTCCGAGGGAATGATTTGCAGGACACTCCGAGGGAGTGTTTCAGTTCGCTTAATCAGGACATTCCGAGGGAATGTTTTGCAGGACACTCCGAGGGAGTGCTTCAGTTCACTTAATCAGGACATTCCGAGGGAATGTTTTGCAGGACACTCCGAGGGAGTGCTTCAGTTCGCTTAATCAGGACATTCCGAGGGAATGTTTTGGTTCGCTTAATCAGGACATTCCGAGGGAGTGCTTCAGTTCGCTTAATCAGGACATTCCGAGGGAATGTTTTGCAGGACACTCCGAGGGAGTGTTTCAGTTCGCTTAATCAGGACATTCCGAGGGAATGTTTTGGTTCGCTTAATCAGGACATTCCGAGGGAATGCTTTAGTTCGCTTAATCGGGACATTCCGAGGGAATGTTTTGGTTCGCTTAATCAGGACATTCCGAGGGAGTGCTTCAGTTCGTTTAATCAGGACATTCCGAGGGAATGTTTTGCAGGACACTCCGAGGGAGTGTTTCAGTTCGCTTAATCAGGACATTCCGAGGGAGTGCTTCAGTTCGTTTAATCAGGACATTCCGAGGGAATGTTTTGCAGGACACTCCGAGGGAGTGTTTCAGTTCGCTTAATCAGGACATTCCGAGGGAATGTTTTGGTTCGCTTAATCAGGACATTCCGAGGGAATGCTTTAGTTCGCTTAATCGGGACATTCCGAGGGAATGTTTTGGTTCGCTTAATCAGGACATTCCGAGGGAATGCTTCAGTTCGCTTAATCGACAAGCATAACAACAATCATATGAAATCAAACAAAAAAGATAAGACACATCAATTTAACGTGGTTCGGCTAAATTAGCTTACATCCACGGAGAGTGAATATTTCTCATTTTATTCAGGTAAGGGAAATTGAAAAAAAGTAGCAAGCGACATATAGAAGTGTGGCACTTCAAGTATTGAATTCAAACCTGTTCGCCCCGCTTTATCATTAATCAGTTCATTCTTCCATTTATTTTGATGGGCGAAAACTCATACTTCATAAATTTTCAACAATATCAATAGAGAGACGCTGGATACACAACCTCCTCTACCTAGCCAAATATCATGATAAGACATTAAAAGAGTGGGCATGCACAATATCCAGCACAACTCAGTGAAGTAGCGATTCTTCAATGAGCTTTGATGCATGATTAGGACTTCCAGGCATTCGATGAGGAAGAAAAAATATTCACCAATCATCATCAATCACTAATAATTACAACTGAAAAGATAACATAACATCGAAGTTTAAGGAAAATAACCCCCTTCAAACCGAAACAATTTCCCATGAAACCAATCAAGTGCCACCAAATATTGGACATCATGATGAGCAAACTATTAAAAGGACCAAAAAAGAAGAAAAAGAGATGCAACAAATTTTACTCCCGCCAAAACACTAAGAATGCAAGCTTGAAGAGAGCAAGCTCAATAGTAAGCAAGTACAAATGGGCAGCCAGCTCCAAAGACCAAAATAATTTCATATCTAAATACAATTTGATTTTGTTGAGCCAGCTTCAGTCTCAACTACAAAGGTAATTGCAAGATAAGGGAGAACAAATGTATTGAGCATGGTTCTACAAAAAGAAAAAATTGAAGTAGTCTGCTACCCACAATTTCTGTATATTAAAATCTGAAAGAACCTGGAATCATGAGGAAAAATTTACGAGTGATATCAATAGTCACCAAATTCTCTAAACTCTAGAAGATAAGAATTACAACAAAATGAGTAATGGTGAAGATTAGGCCACATAAGGTAGAACATAGGGGCTCCACTATTTTACTCCATCCCCCAAACCACCAAACACAACTTCATATATAGCTTGCGTAACTATCATTGTAAGCCATTAAGAAAGGATATGCACAATTTCAACAGACCTCTGTGAAGTAACACCACTTTCATATGCTTAAATGGGTGAAAATCATTATTCTTAGGATTTCCTGACATTCGATGAGAAAGAAAAATACCCACATCATTCATTATCATCCACCAATAATTAGAATTGAAAAGATCACATAATGACCAAGTGGAAGGAAAATATCCCCCTTCAAACTGAAACATTTCCCACAAACCAATCGTGTGCTACCAAATATTGGACCTCTAGAAAATGGAGAAAGCCTCATGATGAGGAAACAGAAAACCAGGCCAAAAGGACAAAAAAGAGAAGCACTGAATTTTACTCCCTTCAAAACACTCAGTTCAATAGTCAGCAGCTGATGGGTGACCAGCTCCAAAGGCCAAAATAATTCCATGTCTAATCCTATCTTATTTTGCTGAGCTTGCTTCAATTCCAACTTGTGGAACCAAATCTGAATGAAAGAAAACCGTGCTGTCCCCCAGTTATGGGAGGAGTTGAAGAAATCAGATCTCTGAATATCAGTCCAGTCCATTGACTAATTGACACAAAAAGTATTATTATACACAATAAGAGTGGAAACACCAGATTGCCCTGTAATTAACAAATTCCTCTGCCAATTGCAATATATTTCATTGTTAAATGATGAGAAAATAGCAGTCTCAGTAGAAGCATTACCATCCAGAAGCTCAACCAACAACAAACCTAATGATAGGACTTCGCCCCATCGCTCAATCGCTTCATTCAAAAAATCAAATGCAAAACCATGAGCATATTATTTAAGTCATACCAGCTAGCAGATTGTCGAAATTCTTAGATAGCCTTTTAGATTATAATCCACAATCTCCTGAAAAATTGGTCCTTTCACTTCCAATAAAACTAATCCTTCAGCTTTCATAGATTACGTTCTACCATCCCTCACAGAAATCCTCCGTTCTGATCAAGAATTCGAACAATCAATCATCAAAGTCGCACCGATCAAAAACTCTTTCAAGCAAAGAAGAACAAGAAAAAAAATGAATTATAAAGTCAAGTAAGAGAATCTATAAGCCATGAACGAAATCCTCTAGACGATAAACCCAGATTAGATGTCGTTCCCACAGACGGCGCCAATTGATGTTGCTCCGATCCGAAGCTCTTCTTCTTCGATCCCAAAACTCGAAATCTCGAATCTTTGATACCTGCAAAACAAACACCGGGAGGGGTTCCCGGTGACGGGACTCCGACGCTCAAGTCAGTCAAGAGAATAATTGATATCAGAGAAAAAGACGTGTGTTTCATATCATTATCTATATAAAATAAAGGATGAATATAAAGAGATATATATACTCCCTGGATCGTGAGTTAGTTGAGATTTTATTCCTCAAAACATGGGATTTGGGCTATCGATTCCTCAAAAGTAGGGATTAGTTAGATTCTAAATAGTTCGTCACGATTTATTGCAAATCAATTCATCATCGCACTTCGAGGTTATATTAATTCGCGTCTTCTCAGTTCGTTTTAATAGTGCCGAACTGTTCACTTCTTCAAAACTCTTCACCTGAATTTATTTCGGTTTATAGGAAGGTTCGGTTCGATTTTGGTTCGATTTAGTTCGACCATATCACAAATCTATACACAATTTATTTTTATTTTTTAATGGCAAAAACGATTGTACATTAGGTGCATAAATTTAACATTTGTGCAATCCAGGTCGATTTGATTCGGATCCGAGAGTTTTAATTTTTTAATTTTTTTTGGATTTTATATGTTGACATTTATGTTATAAATGTGTGATCTTTATATTATATTAGTATAACATTTATGTACAAATATCATAACATTTATGTACTGTAACTTAGAAAAAAAAAAGAATTCGAGCGTTTTTTTTTAGATCAACATACCTTTATGTGATATTACTCATACATTTTAGTTATATTAGTTGCACCTTTATATATTATATATTATAAAAAGGTAAGGATATTTGTATATAAATGTGACATGAATTATACATAACGCTATATACGTACAAACTGTGCTAAAAATTTTTTTTTTACCTAAATTACAGTACATAAAAGTAAGGACATTTGTACATAAAAAGTGACATGAATATAACATAAAAGATAACACATAAATCAGGAAAAAAAAAATCCACAAATACGTAGATTCGAATCAGGTCAACCCCATTGCATGGATTTAGATCCATACAACTGATTTATAGGAGACCAACTCTTTATAAATAGTTAAATGAGTTTTGATTTCGTTGAGATCCGTTTACTATTTATCTAACATTTTTTTTTTATCTTTGTTTTCAAATTTTATTTTCCTACCCAATAATGTCCCCAATACATTAGTACCTATCTCCAAGGAAAAGTTCTATATTTGGGTGCAACACTTTTAATACTTTTTAAATAAGGTCCTTTTCCTTGATTTCTGAACATAGTTTGGTGTTTTGATTTTCTTTTTGAATTTTCTTTCTACGCTTTAATTGATATGGCTAGTTGCTACATTTTAGGTTCAATCTCAAATGTGTTGCAACAAAAACATCAGTTTATGATGACATCCACTGAAATCATGGAAAGCCTTCAAGAATTGTTTGTGCATCAAGGACGTCAAGCACGTCAGGTTGCCATTAGGAATATTATGGACTTGCGTATGAAATCTGGGATGCCTGTGAGAGACCATATGGTTACGCTGATTGGTCAATTCAACGAGGCTGAGGTTTTAGGGGTTGAGATCAGTGCGGAGACTCAAGTCGACATGGCTTTAGAGACTCTCCCTGAGATGTTCTCACAATTCAAAGTTAGCTATAACATAAATAAGTTTAACATGTCCTTGACTGAACTGATGAAAGAGCTCCAAAACGCTGAAAGTGTTCTCAAAGTCCAAAATGGTGATACTTACATTGTTTCTTCTAATGGACTATCTTTATCCAAACCGAAAAGTAAGGATGGAAATAAGAAGAAGTCCAACAAGGAGGGTCCACAGCAACAAGCAAAGAAAACTAAGACTCAAGAGAAATCTGAAGGGAAACCAAAAGAGAAATGTTTCGAATGCAGTGAAAAGGGTCATTGAAAGAGAAATTTGCCCGGTTTTTCTAGCTAAGAAACAAGGAAAGAGTGAGTTATTTTTTATTGAGTCATGTTTAGTGGTTGACTCTACAGATACTTGGATAGTAGATTCTGGAGCCACTAACCATGTTTGCAATACTTTGCAGAGGTTCCATCACTGAAACAATGGTGTCTGATTCACTCATAGTGCCACCAAACATGAACACATATATGCCTCAAATGGCTCTTGCTATCAACAAGCTATCCACTCTCGAAGGCTTCGTTCGCCAGGTATTTTCTCTTTTAAAAAAAAAAAATATTTTGTTTTTATTTATATGTATGGATTAATTTGTGTGGGGTTTAATGATCATGCATAGATTATATTTAGCATAATTTCTTGTTTGGAAATTGCTAGAAATATATAATTAGGAGCATATTTTGATGATATCATTATGATCATAACTAATCATTGACTTGAATTGCTGAAATAGACCTCCCACCATATGCTATTTGACCAATATGAGTTTTGAATTTGATTATAAATGGAAAGTACGTTTAATTTGTGATATATATATATATATATATATATATATATATATATATATATTGTTTTCATAATTTCTTGTTGTGTGTATAATATTTGGATTTCTTGTTTTATACTTTTTTTTTAAAAGCTATTTAAGAACAATTGTTTATTTATCGATATACTTAAAGTTTTCCTCGTCAACTCCGTAAATTACGATAGTTAGGGAAAAATGTCGTTTTGTAGCTCTATTTAATGGTTGGTGGGGAAAATTGATTATTTCTTTCGGCTGGTATGAACCGATTTGCATGGTAGACTCGTGTCAATAAATGACTATAGTCGTAACGTACAGTGAATTGAGTCAAGTCTTATTTTATTAATTTTACTCATGTCAACTATATTTTAATCTTATATTTAAATTCACCACGACATATTCAATTAATGCATCATGATGAAATGAAATGCAAGATGAAAATATGAAATAAAAAATAAAACTTTTCATATTATAATCACCCAAAATTGATTGCATGAATTTTGTACAGAATGTTAGGCCCATATTTGCATGATACCATTGTCACATCAACTCATTGACTTGAATTTCATGAAATATACCACCCAACATTTGCCCTTTGACCTTGATTTTTTTATTTGATTTCATAAGTGGAAGTTTGTGATTTATGGTTATATATGTATATATATAAGCATATTATATATTATGTATAAGTTTTTGTAATCTTATGTGTGCAAAAGTAGCATTTATGAGTAATATAATATTTTATTCATCGATCGATACTTAAAAGTTTTCTTCGTCAACTCCGTAAAATATGAAAAGTAAGAAATATTGTCGTTTTATAACGTTATTTAATGGTTGGTTGAGAAACTTAATGTTTCTGTCGGTTGGTGCAAATCGATTTGCATGTTAGACGCGTGTTCGTAAATGAATATAATAGTACACACAATGAGTTGAGTCAAGTAGAATTGTGTTCTTTATTTCTCCACATTATTGTCTATTCGAAAATCTAGAAGCAAAAGGTTAGAAATGACATTTGTCAATGTAGACATGATCAAATACATTGCACAATGTTTTAATATATAAATAGAACTTTTATAAGACAGTCTCATACAACATATAATTTTTCATATAATTAATTAATATTCTTACACTTTGCATAAAATGTTAAATACTTATATACATGTATATAAATAATATGCATGGAGGTAAGTAGGTAACTAGATACATAAAATTGATCGAATCAAAATTAACACTTCAAAAGACAACATTCATGCATGCATTATGAATTGCAAACTTAGTAATAGCAATCTTATTTCTTTTTTATTTTGGGAAAAATACAATAAATTAATTAACAAAATTTATTTATGATCACATACAGGCAGATAACCTGAGGCAGCAAACCCTTCACCGGCTGCACCAAATTCTGACAGTCCGGCAGGCGGCACGGTGTTTCTTGGGCATCTCCGAGTACTTCCACCGCCTCCGTGCTCTCAGCTCCCTCTGGTTGGGGCGGTCCCGCCAGGAATAGTCGCCGGAAAATTCTGAATGAAGGAGAAGAAAACCCTAACTAGAATGACATAAATATTTCTAGATATATATGTCAGTTAATTTTCCTTATTATGATTATAGAGATGTATATATAGCAGATGCATGAAAGAGATGATCAGAAGCTTAAGATGCATGCATGGTAATATTACTAGATAATGTAATCTAAACTCTTTTTCCTTTTTTTTATAAGTCTCTTCAGTTTTTTTGCTTGAAATGTTGGAGAAATTAGATAAAATTAAAAGAAAGAGAGGGTGAAGAGACTTGTTAAATACGAGATTGTACGACAGATGATCTCGTCAGATCTTTATGTAGTGTTTCGATCATTTAACATATTATATGTAATGATTTTGCTATCGAAAATTTAACAGTAGTATGCACAAGATGCAAAATTTATTCAAATATTTGTTAACAAACCAATATTCATCATTTAATATATATATATATATATATATATATATATATATATAATTGATTGATTATTGTAGAGAGGGAAATATATGGGATGTAGAAAATTATAGAGGTGTGGTTGGTATATAGTAGGTGCACTAAATTCAACTGATATTGGTTTTATTTTATTTGTTTTTTCTTCTTTTACAACCACCCTCTATAAGTCTATATCTATATATTCAATCACAAAACGAAGCCCACAAAAAAAGTATAGATTTTTTATTATCTTATTTTAGTTTTTATATTTATTTTACTAATGCCTTTTATATGTGTAACAATATTATTATTCTAATATATACATGTGATACATACTGGTAAAATAGAATAATTAATAGAATTTAAAACTAAGACACCATAAATTATTTGGTTTCGGCTTTAAGAGGTACAATTAATTGTTTTAAAAAAATATATCATATTGGGCTTTTTGATTGAAGTGGAGCACATTTAAGTGGGCCTGGACTGGCTACAAGACCTGGAATTTAAAGAATGTAAATAAAAAGTGGCACAAACTAGATATATAAAATCCGGCCCAATTGTCATTTACCCAAGAGAAGCCTTTTTTAATTCTTAGTTTATTATTTATTTATAAATCGGAAAACACAGACACGTGTGTGGATTATAATTAAAAGAAAAGAATAAGATTATTTTCAAAGATTTAAATGATGAATAGAGCATAGGGTAATAGCTAGCTTAGGACTTAGAGGTAATTAAGCTACACAATTATGACATTAAAGAAGCTACAAAAAGGAAACAAGAATTTAAGTAGACACATGGCAACCTAGATCATCTATTGTAATTCAATATCAATAAAGTTTAATATATTGATGATATCATTGTATACCGGTAAAACTATTACAAATCTTGATTGTAAAAAATCAATTGCAGGATGGTAATGGAGCACCACACAAGCATTTGTTATTTACATATGAACTTGCATCAAAGCTCTGCAAATTCCCACCACTTGGAATCTTGCCACATAGCCTATTATTGCTCACATTCAAATACTGCAAATTCAATTGAGTCAATCCTTGAGGCAAGTTCCCCACGATCATGTTATGGTTCAGATCCAATGAAGTCAAGCTCATAGGAAACAGAACGTTGGTTAGATTGAAATCGAGCATGTTTCTTGAAAAATCAACTATTTGTATAGTCTTGTTTGCGCCAAACAAGAAAGATATGTCACCTTCAAGCTTGTTTCTAGAAAAGTCTAGCTCGGTGAAGTTTAGGTCCCCCAGGGTTACTGGAATGGGCCCCATGAGACGGTTGTCAGAGAGATAAAGATCTGGCACGTTTCCGGTGAACTTTCCAAGGGAATCGGGGATGACTCCGGTGAGGTTGCTGTGGTCTAAGTGGAGGGCGTAGAGGTTTTGGAGCTGAGAGAGAGATGGGGGATTGAGCCGGTGAGATTGTTGTACGATAGGTCGAGAAAGGTTAGGTTTTTTAGTTGGGTAAGGAAAGTGGGGATTGGGCCGGATAGGTTCGTGTAACTTAGTCTTACGAGTCGGAGGTTAGTGAGTTTGGAGATGGCTCGTGGGATTTCTCCGGTGAGGTTGGTGAGTTTCCAAAAGACTAAAGTCTCGAGAAACGGGAGGTTTCTGATGGGAGCAGGAATTTGGCCGGAGATGTTGGCGTAGAAGAGGTTGAATTGAACAATGCGATTGGTGTTGGGGTCACATTGGACCACATACCAAGTGCAACAATCTGTTTTGGGATCCCATGAGGCCAATTGATAGGGGTTATTGAGGGCTTTTTTGATTTGTAGGAGGGCATTTTTGTCATTTGGGTTGCATCTCTCTGTGGCCGAGAGAGATGGAATTGTTTGAGAGAGAAGTATGGGAAAAATGAAGAGATTTGAGGGCATCATTTTCTTGTTTTTTTGAAGCTTCGAAATTATGGATTTATTGGTTAGTATTTATAGATGAAGAAAATGGTGTGTCGTTTGATTATTTTTTTGGTCAAATAGGTGTATCTAGGGAAAATCTTTTTGAGATTGCTTAATGCAATTTAAAGTCCTCTAGGTTGTTAATAAAGAATAATAATCAATTGAGATGGTCTTACATATTTGATTCTTGATTTATAATTTATAAAATAGAAATTTAGTAGTTAAATAAAGATTAAGTTGTGAAAATACTGAAGAATTATGTGTAGAAAATTTGTTTGAGGGAATAATATATGTGAAATGGTACAAAAAAAAAAAAAATTGTGATCAATTTATGTATAGTAGTTTTCACTTTGTTTGATAATTGGCACATCTAATTCCAATTCTGACTAGCTTTCCATTTCCCATTAATGGTTTCATCTTATCTTATTTCATTAATAGCTGCTTATACGTAATGATAGTATATATATATATATATATTACATACAATAAATAAAATAAAATATTAAAGAAAAAGCTCATCGTTTGGCTGATAAACCGACCTTTTTTTTTTTTTTTGTTGTATCAAGTTTTAATAACATTTATTTTATTTTAGTAGTACATTGAATTTTGAAAATTTCCTTTATTTATTTTATTTTACTATACCTCGTTCTTCTATTTTACACCGTTACACGTTTTACTATATCTCGTTCTTCTATTTTACACCGTTACACGTACCTAATTCCGCTCTAAACAAAGTTTTAGATGAAAGTTTATATGTAATTTTTGTTATATATTTGTATTTTTAAAGTGTTCAAAAATATTCACACACACTCTTATTATTTGTTCAAATAAGTTACATTTATAAAAATATTATTTTCGAATGTGTCGTTTTAAACAATATTAATAAAAATAATAATTATTTTGAGAATCATAGAAATTAGAAATTGAAAAGAGAATCATTTTGAGGAATGGATGACGTAACTCAAATGGTTTAAATTCCTTAACTAGATAGGTATTTTCCTGCATTTTCCTCATTAATGATAATCTAATTTTCCATTATAATGCACAACATTTTTTTTCATTTATGGTTTCTTTTTCATTTTGAAAATCTAATTTTCCATTATAATGTTCACTCTACATACGATTAAGTTAAGTTATGTTATACCATGTCATTAGGATGTTTTTTGCAGTTATGTCCTAGAACTATATGAAATTAGTCAATGAAAATTTATTTAGAGATTGCTAATAAAAGAACATAAATTATTATAACCTGCTTGCAAATATATCAAAAATTATTATTATTTATCTAAAGTTTATTCATGGAATGTGAACACAAACAAAATTGGTTCCATATATAAAATGGGGTAAAATAAGGATAATAGGAGAAAAAAGAAAGCAATATAATGTGGATTAATAGTTATTCAAAAGTAATAGTAAAGCTGCGAAGTCGCCAATTGATTGTAATGTGGGGAGAAGAAGATGGAGGAGTTTTAGAAGAAGATGGAGGAGTTTTAAAAAGAAAAAGATAACATTTACAAGGGATGAAAACAATAAGATGGAGAGTAGCAATGAATGAAAGTGCATCGCTACACCATGCCTCAAAGTTGATCTTGATGATTACTTTTATCAATTTCTGAATCTGAATCGGAATGTTGATGATTGCTCCCATCCATTTCTGAATCTGAGGCGTTGGATCTTCGATTCCAAAAGTAGCAAAGGCCTTTCGAATCACTTTAAATGTCGGAGAAGCTACAACTGAATAATACATATCCATTGCTCTTAGTATACACACGTTTCGTCTCCGAACATGTTGGACAACGAAATCCTCAATCAGATACTCAATCAGATAGTTGTTGATTTCTTCTAGACTTTTCTGAATCTGAATCGGAATGTTGATGATTTCGATTCCAAAAGTAGCAAAGGCCTTTCGAATCCCTTTAAATGTCGGAGAAGCTACAACTGAATAATACTTATCCATTGCTGTTAGTATACACACGTTTCGTCTCCGAAAATGTTGGACAACGAAATCCTCAAACCTCTGCATCGGATAGTTGATGATTGCTTCAATCCTTTTCTGAATCTGAATCGGAATGTTGATGATTGCTCCCATCCATTTCTCCGTTGGATCATCGATCTCGCCTGAGTTTGTTCCAAAAGTAGCAAAGACATTCTTGAGCTGCTTTCGAATCTCTACCAATTCACCTTTAAATGTCGGAGAAACTACAACTGAATAATACTTATCGATTGCTGTTAGTATACACACGTTTCGTCTCCGAAAATGTTGGACAACGAAATCCTCAAACTTTCGAGGTGGCTGTCGCATCATTTTCAACATGCTTCCCCAACAAAGAAGGAAAGCCTTCTGACTATTATATGGACTTGGACCATCGTAATTCAACAGAATGCCCTGAATTGAGACCAAAACCTCAACAAGAGTGGATGATTTCTCAGACCATTCTTGAGTGTTGATGAGGCTTATGCAAACCTTTCCACCCACGAAAAGATTAGGATTGACGCGATAACCATGTGAATGATAGTGCACTCGTGGGGGTTCGTTTGGATAATCACACGGCAAAGCAATGTCGAAGAAGAATAGAGCATCGTGATATGGACTAGTTTCTGGACAAGAAACTACCATCACTGCTCGTAGCAGATCCATTCGCGAAGCATACGTTTGGACATAGATGTTTTTCGGGAGGCCTTTCTCCAGGATTTTCCATTCTCTAATAATTCTTCTATAATTCAAACAATTTTCTTCTTCATGTTGAACAAGGTAGTAATGATCATTTGCCACCTCTGCTACCACTTCAAATTGTTTAAACCCCATGCTGCTTTCTGATCAACAATTTTAATTAATTAACCAGGTAGAAAAAAGCATATTACTAGTGTACCTAAGTGTTAGAAAAGACGTTGAAGCTTGGAACTACAATAATAAGTTTTTTAAGTATGTAAATGTAAATATAAATAATTAATTATATTATATGTATGATGATGATATAAAGTAAATGATATCATTTTATTAATTTTATATAAAAAGATCGATAATTAATCCTAGTTCACTTCACGCGTATCTACATACACATAAATTAGATAATACATCAACAAAGTGTTAAAAGAAAAACCGCGAGAATTTACAAAATACCTTTTGAAAAGTGCCTCAACGTCTTTTCTCGAAGGTTCAACATCTTTTCTCGTAGTTCTTGAAAGCCTCGAAGGTTCAACATCTTTTCTCGTAGTTCCTGAAGCTCTACGATAGTTCTCTCGTAGTTTCAGGACGATAGTTCGCCTATGTATTCTCACACTTCTCCACAACTCTTCTGTTGTGGACTATTTAATAAATTTAGGAGTTTTAGATCTCCTTTTCTTACTTTCCAAGACTCCTATTCTATATAGAAGATCTCATTTTCTTACTTTCCAAGACTCCTATTAAAAGATTTGAAGAAGATTGAAAAAAAATATATATAAGATTGCAAACACACAAATTGAAGAAGATTGCAAAAGATATCTAAGATTGCAAACACATGACAAATTGAATTGCAAAAGATATCTTAGATCGAGAATAAATAAATATATCCATATTTCGATAATAAATATCATAATATTTCTTTCATATATGCTCAATATTTGAAAGAATTTCCAATTGAAAATATTTTTTTGATATATTGTCGATATATTCGTAATACTTGTAACAATTCATATGATAGAGAATATTTCAACAATATCTTTAAAATATATCGTTGATATATCCTAGATATCTTAGATCGAAAATAAATAAATATATATCCATGTTTCTATAATAAATATCATAATATTTCTTTGATATAATATTACATACAATACATAAAATAAAATATTAAAG
Organism: Scutellaria galericulata; assembly: GCA_946896805.1. Classification (NCBI taxonomy): domain Eukaryota; kingdom Viridiplantae; phylum Streptophyta; class Magnoliopsida; order Lamiales; family Lamiaceae; genus Scutellaria; species Scutellaria galericulata. The sequence goes on from OX335790.1 coordinate 19,590,035, forward strand.
AAAAAGCTCATCGTTTGGCTGATAAACTGACCTTTTTTATTTTAGTAGGACACTGAATTTTGAAAATTTCCTTTATTTAATTTATTTTACATTACCTCGTTCTTCTATTTTACACCGTTACACGTACCTAATTCCGCTCTAAACAAAGTTTTAGATGAAAGTTTATATGTAATTTTTGTTATATATTCGTATTTTAAAAGTGTCCAAAAATATTCACACACACTCTTATTATTTGTTCGAATAAATTACATTTATAAAAGTATTATTTTCGTACGTGTCGTTTTAAACAATGAGAATCATAGAAATTAGAAATTGAAAAGAGACAAAATGCCATTTTGAGGAATGAATGACGTAACTCAAATGATTTAAATTCCTTAACTAGATAGGTATTTTCGGGTTCGACTAAATCTACATTTTAATAATTTAATGTAATTTTCAGTCAAATTTTGAAATAGTCAACATTTTCAGCCACATCCACCTTCACCACTAAAAAAAACATTGTATTTATTATCGTAGGATAATTATAATTATTTTTCTTGTAGGATGACAATTTGCAATTACTTGGATAAAATATCAGAAAATAGAAGTCCATTCGAATGGTGTTTATATTGGCGACCAAATAGAGCTTTAAATCTTATCAAATAAAAGTGTAATCCAAATTGATCAATGCAACTGTGAAAATGAAATTTAAACTTAAAACATTGCTCAAATTAAAATATGCACTTAATTATTGTGGAGAGTTTAAGGCCTTTGTTTATATATTTATCCAATTTATAAGTATATACATGAATGAGGGCCCCTTCCTAGCATTGTGAAATATATTATTTGACTAGGATTATAGATTTTGTTTGTATAAAATTAATAAAATGATATCATTTATTTTATATTATCATCATACATATAATATAATTATTTATATGGGCAAATAGTCACCTGTACCATAAAACATATAGTGTATGACTTTTTTACCACATCATATAGTGAGTTGACTAAAAATACCACAAAATATAAGAAAGTGACAAAAATACCACATTTTTTGACCAGTCCACATGTGAACAGTGAGATGATGGGATTTATACTGACGTTAAATCACTAGAGGTTATTAAACAAAAGTTTGAAAAATTCATACTAATAAACGATCGATTTTAACTATTAAACGAAAACTTGCCTCAAACCTATATGAGGCTTATTTTCGTTTAATAGTGCAAATTCGTGCACCTATTAGTTGCAAAAATTGGACATTGGCTTTTGGCATCATAAACGAATTGGTATCATGTTAAACGAAAATTTATGCTTATGCACTTATTGAACGAAAATTTCGTTTAATTCACACACTTAAATTACAATTCTTTCAACATAAATTCGTTTATTAAGTGGTAAAGAAGCCTATTTTGTCAACTTTCGAATATTAGAATATAATTGCATGAATATAAGTGCACTTAAAAGTTGATTAAGCTTTAAAAAGAAAAATTCGTTTAAAAGAGTTAAAAAATGTTTCAACATCAAACATACATGACAATCTATCAATTTTTTTACACAGTCGATGCCAAATAAATTGGACATTTTCTTTTAGTATGTTCTATCGAACCACACACGGAGCAATGTTTCTTCTTTCTTCGTCTGGCCTAACCCTCATTTTCTGGATGGAGATCGTCATCGGGTACTTGATACTCGAAGGGCAAGAGTTCAGTACATCTCGACCTATTATGACCGGTTTTTCCACAACGACTACATGCAGCAGGTCTGCGTGAAGGTCCGGCATGCTCACCTGTCGAAGGAATACGTCTAGATTTCGGACGACCTGTTTGTTTCAGTTTGTTTGGCGGAATACATCGTTTGTTCGTCACATTGTCAGACACATCCCAATCTTGTGGATCAGGCACGGGATTAACATCACTTGCCCACATCCCCCTCAACCTTTCTGTCGAGTAATATGTGCTTACGTAAGAAGTGACTGTTTCATTCGCAAAACTACATGCAGTAAGAGATGGAAATAAAACGTTAGTGATTATATTATTGTTGTATATTCTGAATTACTATTGGTTTAGTTGGATCGATCGAGATTACCTTATTGCTGCACATGCATGTGGACATGGTATCAAGACTGCTTGTTAAATACCACAAGAGCACTCGTATCGGGAGAGATCAACGAGAAAAATCTTACTCCCATCTATGACTTTGAATTTGAATCGTGCAAGTGGCTCAACTTGCATACGCCGTCCAAGCTTGGAGTATTCTAACAATATCTCATGGGCAGACTTTGTCATTATATTTTGTCTCTGTAGTGCAGCCGTCCTCCTCTCGTAAAACCACCTTTCTATAATACGTCGAGCACACTCTAAGAAAGAACAAACTGGTAGCTTTCTGGCCCAAAGAAGGCGAGCATTCCACGTCTCCGCAGCATTCGACGTCATGAAATTGAATCGTCGAACGGGACATTTTACACGTGACCACCTACTCATACCTGTTTTCCTTAAGATATCAAATGCACCTTCTATGTTCGTGGCTTCAATGGCGGTGACGTACCTATCAAAATGAAAGTTAGTTTCCATAAAATTTTCTTACAATCAAATATGCTCTGAAAAAATTACCGTTCGAATTCACGGAGCTGATAAGAATATGCTGCTTTGTGGAATAGTCCAACGAAATGTGACTCATATTTGGCCAAATTTTGTTGCAGATGAAAGCAACATAGACCATGAGTGGCTTCTGGGTACACCTCTTTGATAGCATTACCGATGTTGTTGTGTTAATCCGACACGAGAAGCAGTTCATCAGGGCATCCTAATGCGACACAAAGTTGTTTCAAAAACCAAGTCCACGATTCATCATTTTCCACATCGCTTATCCCTATTGCTAGAGGGAAGATTTGATCGTTTCCATCTTTCATCACAGCGACAAATCCGATACCTTTATATTATCCTTTCAAGTGACAACCATCCAACACTATCACCGGACGTGAATACCGCTTGAATCCATGAATAGATGCACCCAAAGCAAAAAACACATATTTAAATTTTTCGGATTCATGTGTTTCCAAATTCATATACGTACCGGGATTTGAACCTTCCAATAATGACAAGTACAAAGGCAACATTGCAAATGACTATTTGGGATCCCCGTATGCCTACTGCATCGCATGACATTTTGCTCTCAATGCGTGTCTGTAACTGAGCTTCAAACCGTGACGCTGGCTCATTTCTTCAATAATGGTCTTGGGAATAAGACACGAGTTCTCTTGTCTCACAGTGTCAACATAATATTGACCTATCAAAGCAGATGGAAGCCGGCAGTGGGCGGTAGGATTGAGCTGACTTGAGCATTCATGTGGCAACACGTTTTTTGTTATTTTCCATATTTCATGCTTCTCTGAGGCGTGGAGGATGAACGGGCAGTTACTTAATCTGCATCTCACGAACCATCTTGATTTATCCGAATGGTCAACACAGTATTCAACCTGGTTTTCCAAATGGTAAAAACCAACAGCGTTCTTGATTTCCGTTTTACTACAACACGTGGCTCCTTTGTGCAGACCATATGTAGACGACTAGTTAGCTTCGAAATATTCTCCACGGGGCTCCTCGAAGGTTGGAATATCCGGAATAAACAAATTCTGTCTATCAATGTACGTCATAAATTCCTCAAGAGCGATGCGTTGGTCTACATCCAACGTAGTCTGCTCCTCATCATCCAACTCAAGGTCATCTTCCTCATTGTCCGAACCTATACACAATATAGACGAAAGTTAAACAAAATAATATTCCAAATTATTTTCATAAATCGGGTTTCTTTTAAAATGACATAAAATGTATTACCATTTTGGTCATCGTCGTTTTGTTGTAGTCCAAAGTCTTCGCCAATTGGAAGTGGTAATTCATTACGATGTCTTTCATCATGTTGTGTAGATGCAGTCGGAGACCTATTCAGGTCAAACATGTCAAGTCCCACACTGATACTGACGTAATGTGCATTTCCCACTGAAGCTGGATAAGGTTCTCTCTGCTCACTTGAGGATGTTCCAAGCTGTCTCGTATGATCCTCATTCCATAAACCAAATTTTGCATAAAATGATGGATCGTTTTGTAGTCCATAAGGAACATTAGGATTTTCCACGTTATTAGCAAAATAATCATTCCAATTGGTGTTATCTACGACAAACGTAGAAGTATGAACATTTGCCATAACATCCGATGCATGTCTTCCTTCCGAGTACAAGTTGCCCCCAGTATCCATACTTTTAAGTGAAACAAAAACAATCACCTCCTCATTTTCCATTACAAACAATCGGTCCAAATCAGAATCACTCTTTATTTTCATTTTTTTCACAAAGCCACATGTCTCCATTAACGCATGGATCACATATCCCCAAAGATTCATATCAGCACGTACAAGTCCATGAATTGATTCGAGCAAGTCGGTATATCCGATTCTTTGAAGGTAAATCCGTTCCCGAGAACCATTTTTGTACTATAACCCTTCCCAATACCCTCCAAACCAAACCACTACGGATAGGAAACTCATCTTTTCGTGCCTGGTCCGGCACTGTGGTATGATCTGGATCATACTCCAGCTTGTCAGCTCGAAAAATAGGCTCTTCAGGGCAGTATGACTCACGACCGACTACCGAACGCCGACTACGGCGGGTCGTTCCACGTGTAGATTGACCCATAGTCGATCGTGTGGATCGAGATGTGGCCACACGTGTCGAAGGCCCTGCATCCCGTAGAGCCCTCACTCTACGCCGAGTCCCCCGAAGCTGAACTCCGAAAGAGAGGTCCTGATCTTTTCCCTGCCACCAAATCTGACAGAGCTCCTCGGGGCTCGGGTCAAGAGTCTCGAAACAATCTACCTGAAACAAAGCATTCAAACAATTTATAGTTAGGTACAATTCATTATGATAAAATCATCTGTTTTACTATTTTAATAATATATTAACGTCATACCTCTTGCTCTAGTATAGAACTGATATCATCTATGGCCCTCTTTGTAGACCACTTCAACAATCTGGGTATTTGTTGCGGCATATTGGTCAGTGGACGACCGACAATCATGCCAGTCACAGGAATGGCCTCGTACGCCCATATCTGTCCAATGAAGGCAAAATTTTAGTATTCAAGTTGGCAAATAAGTTAAGTGTGACATGAATCTATATTTATAAAAATAAACTCACCAATAAAGCCGCTGAGAAACCGTAAAAGTGGTAGGTGGGTGGTCTGTCACCTGCAGGTGGCATAGTGGTGGGAACCTTGTCCATAGGCGCAACAGTTTTAGATAGGAGAACTTCCCCCATGGGAAGCTTTCCCAGATCTCCTCTTGATCCACTAAAACCCAGACCCAGTCATCTACTTTGGTCTTTCCAACATCGACCCCGAGAACAATACAGTAGAGGATGAGAATCTTAGCGATCTTGATTGTATCCTCGACACTATTACGCCACTCGCCAACAACAAATCAATGACGTATATGCAAAACAGTGACAGATGCATGCTCGGCAATCACTCTCTGGTATAATCCACCTTCGGGTGGTGTATGTCCTGCATGGGGATCAAAGTCCGAGTCTCCAAAACGCAGACCTGTGATAAGAGCGAACTCCCTCCTCGAGAACCGACAAACACGATCTCGACCGATGCGAAAGAATCTTTCATACTCATCATCTCCACTAATTCGAGAAACCTCACGACACATGAGAATATGTAGAAAGACCTTGCATGACTCAGTATCAGTGAACCACAATAGAAATGGCCAAAGCATGATCTTCGAAATTGCCTCATACACGCGACACCAACGTTGTTTAACTCTATCCTTATATCATTCAATATACTGAGACGAGTGTATCCGTTGATATAAGACGACCGACCCTGAAGATCCCTTCTCACCCACACACGATCCAACTAAAATGTGTACAAGAATTGTAAATTACTATATATAACTTTGTATGTGTTATTTATAAGATATTAATGGCTAGAATAATATTAAATAATTCCCAATTACATTAAAAAAAATGAAACCAAGAAAAAATAAATATAATGAAAAACACCCTAAATGTATCACTATTAAACACATCGGCAATTACTTACACATGAGAACTAACCATTACTAAATTATCAATAAACATTAAACATTAAACAATAAATTTCCATTTAGTCTTTGCAAGTTTTCGGTCTCCTCATTATTCAAAATTTGAACTAATCATTACAAAACATGAATAATAATAATAATTGACTTCTATTTTTAGTCCAACTAATCATTATAAATTCATAACCAAACTAATAAATTTATAACCGAAAAATTAAACAAAAAATTTCTCATGTCAAATAACGACGAACTAATCATTAAACATTAATGTCATAAATCATTACAATTTTCGAACTAATCACACACCAAAATATAATGATTAATCACAAAAATTTGTGCTGCCCCTTAATAAATAGAACACATTTTCGCATTCAAGTGCATAAATAAACATGTTTCAACGAAATTAACTGATTTTTACTAAATACACATGCTTCAACGAAATTAACCGAGTTAGGAAATTAACCTGGTTCTCCATGGTTTATTCTTTTTCCACAAAAATCTGCCGATTTCCACTTCTCCTCATTTCTTGTTAAACGAATCTGCACCTCACTCTTCTCTCCACTTCTTTCCACGAATTTCACCGAGACCTCAAACAATGTTGTGGCTTCAATTGAAAACAAATTTCAGTACAAACATTTCTTCAATGGAGACTTGTGAAATTTGGTGCAAATATGGAAAACCCAAGGTGCATACACGAAAGAGGGAGGCGGCTGTGTTTGGATAAAACTAGGGTTCTTAATAGATACTGCCAAAAGATATGCATACCATCTTGAAAGAAATACGAAAGTGCCCCTACTGAAAAAATTCACCAGCATATTAAAAGAATTATTTTGGCTATTAAACGAATTCTTGCTGCTATTAAACGTTATTACATGCAAGTTTTCGTTTAATAGTTGTATGCACCAAGTTTTTGTTTAATAGTTGTATGCCAAGTTTTCGATTACAGTGGTATGCACCAATTTTCATTTAATAGATGATCGAATTTTCGTTTAATAGTGCAATCTTTCATGTAATAATTGTTTTCGTTTAACTACGAAAGTGTTGTATATTATTTTTTTAATTAAAGCTCATTTCAGGTTAGACAATTAAAAACACTATTTCCTTTAACAATTCAGTTTACAATTCGTTTAAAAAAGTTATTTAATTATTTTTAGAAGAAGTTCGTTTACTACACAATTTTTTTAACAACTTGGTTAGACTAATTTTATTTAACAAATATTATATAACATTTTCGTTTAACTAATTTTTTGTTAACAATTTCGTAGCACAATTCGTTTAACAATTCATTTAAAAATAGTACAAATTTTCAAACTGTTACAAGAATTGAAAAGTAGAAAACTTACAAATCCAAACACGAATTATGTTTCATTTTTTAAAATATTAATGTAGGCATTAAACGAAAACTTGCCTAAAATATGTAATAGTGAAATAATGCTACAATTATTCGAAAATGTGCCTGAAGCATGTAATTTGAAAATGGTCGTTTAATACTGCAAACATTGCAAATATTCTAATGTCCAATTTTTGCAATTAATAGGTGCACGAATTTGCACTATTAAACGAAAATAAGGTTTGAGGCAAGTTTTCGTTTAATAGCATAAGTTGTTCATTTATTAGTATGAATTTCCAAACTTTCGTTTAATACCCTCCAGTGATTTGATTGTTAGTCAGTATAAATCACATCATCTCAATGTTCACATGTGGACCGATCAAAAAATATGATATTTTTGTCACTTTCATATATTTTGTGGTATTTTTAGTCAACTCACTATATGATGTGGTAAAAAAGTCAGACAATATATGTTTTGTGGTACAGTGGGCTGGGCTCCCAAAGAAAAAAGATGGTGAAGTGGGAGTGGTGGGCGTGGGGGTCCAATTTTTTGACCGTCAAAAGTATGTCCAAATTCTATCCTAATTATTTCATTAATTTCCAAAAAAGAGAGAAAAAAATTAAAAAGCCATCATTATATTCTGTTTTTAGGAACGTTAGGAGACAAAACAACCCCAAATTATGATTACTTCGATGTTGATAGAGAAAGGAACAATGATCTTGTTCAAATGATCTCTTGTAATTTCATATATATAGTATTGTTTTTTTTTTTTTCATGTAAGATGGGGATGGATGCTTTTAATTATGATTAGATATTTGTTAAGATCATCATTTTACATAATATGATTGATAAGACAACTGGTTGGATTTTAAAAATTCATTTAAGATTGATGTTCAATAATAAAAGTTATTTATGTATATTCGTAGCTTTTCATGATTGTTTGATGCATTTGCATTTTTTTTAATAAATAAAATTCACTTAATTAACTTCATTGGAGAAAATATTTGTACTTAATTTGTGAATTTGAGTCATTTATGATTAAAATGAGGACAAACTCACTACAGATATTGACACACAACTATTTTGGAGGTTTCCAAAGAGAGAATACATTAGATCCGTGCCAATCTAAGAAAATTAGTTCTGAATTTTTCTTTTGAGAGATTCATCAAGAAGATCAAGAGAAAAAAAAAAAAAAAAAGATAACTTTTACCCTTTTTTTTTCTTTAATAAAAAGAGTAAAAGTTAAAAATTATGTATTTGAAAATGAAAATGAAAATTATATATATTTACCAAAAGAGCATTATTTAATATGGAGTGGCGTCGAAGAGAAGAAGATGTTACAAGATACGAGGCATTGTGGGGCAAATTAGTCTTTTCAAATGCCGGAAATAGGGCTAATTTCCATAGTGGCACAGAAACAAATGTGATGGACAATCAACAAGCACACAAAAATCAACAGTCAATCATAGATTACCAAATAAAATATTAAACAATTTTAGTGGAAATTAAACAATAAAACTTCACTATTGAAGAAGAGAAAAAAGCCAAATTAAGTGCACTTATTCATTTTTTTTTTTAAAGAAGATAGTACCTCAAAGTGAACCTTTTTACTTGCTCCATAGACAAATTAATTAAATAAATAAAACTAAATGCACACAATCAAAGATCACTCAATTGGGTCAGAGCTCTTTTTTTTTTTTTTTTTTGGCATACCGTGTTATAACTTTATCTTTTTATTTATGGTCTAAGGAAAATTTACGAAAATAACTCTATAATTTGTCCTTAGGTGTAAATATGCTTCCAAACTTATTTTTAGTATAAAAATAGATCATAATAATTTTTGTGTGATGCACACCAAAAATAACTGATAGAATAATAAGATCAACAAGAACTTTGAATAATGAAAAGTAAATAATTTTAGTCATATGTGAGAAAAATTAATAATAAGTTTACATTAAAAATGAGTGTAATATCATTTTTCACCTAAAATAAAATGTTTTGGTCAATCTTGTTATTTTGTTTAGGGTCATGTACTCATGTTTAAACCTTAAGACAAACTATATGGTCATTCTTGCACAGTTTCCCATTATATTATTAATGTATACTGGTATTATATATTTTACTATTGTGAATATAATATGTGTATTAACTCATATTAGGTGAAATAATATTTGACTTCCATTATTAAAAAGGAAATCGTGGTTCGAACTCTTTCCCCTTACACTTTTAATTTATAACAAAAGATTTCAATATGAACAATTTTACATATATGTCATGTCACTGCCACATCAATAGGTGAGGGTGTTCATATAGTGCTAAAAGAATGTACAAGACCACATTTCTCATATACAACGCAATAAATTTAAATATAATTTAGATTTATATTGATTGATGAATATAATGCGATGATTGATTGAAAAAATAACAGTAATAATTCTGTAGATGTGACAGCAAAAATCAGTATAGTAGCTCCATAGCTTACACTAAAAACATGTAGAGCAGCAATATAAACACAGTGGAAAAATTTGCTTTACAGATCAAATATCACTTCATGTATTTAATTGATTTTGACTGAGTATACATTCAAAAAAGTTTATTTAAGAAATGTTTTGACAATGGAGATAATGATTCATTTTCTACAGAATGTTCCCTGCTCTCTCTCTCTCTCTCTCTCTCTCTCTCTCTCTCTCTCTCTCTCTCTCTATATCATAGCATGTATCATGGAATTTTAATGAAGAAGCTTTCAAGAAACCATTAGATACACACATAAACACCTATATATTGAAATGCACTAAATCTTTACACCATCTTGCAAAACAGAAGCAATTGTAGTTGTTTGCAGAAATGTCATGAGCTTCATGACATAATACGAGAATGATCCGCACAAATATAAAACTCCGTCTCATCAAAAAATAGCTACGTAATCTTGAAGGGCGTATAATACCCCTTTGTCTCTATACAATGAAGATTGCAGTTTGACAAAGAAAGCTGATTTCTTTACATTGATCTACATGAAACTCACACTTCTAAGGCTACAGCAGAATCGAGCTGTACACGATTTAATCTAACTGTTCCGAGAATGAATTCTGGGAGGTCTTCCTCTTCTCTTGCCTGCAATAATAAAACCAAATTACCAATACTACTTTGATAGAAAGAGTTGTGTATCACACAAGCGATAGTAAAATCTTGATGTAACAATTTTCAGACACACAGCATTTTTTTAAACAAGTTGGAAGCACAATGAAATTTAATGATACTTGCAAATATATCATTTTAGTGCAACCAGATGCACTAAATAAATGATGATATCAGTCAAATGACAGCACCCAATGGAAAGTCTAAGTAGAAATCAAACTATTTCGGAGATGGTCACAGAAAGAACATGGCCGAGGATCAAATAAAGATCACTGTCAATAATGAAATAAGTCCATATTTGCAAACTTATGGTAAAAAGTGAAGTTCGAATAACTCAATGTTTCAATTCAAACAACACACAAGAAGCCTCTGAAAAAAAAGAATTCTGTAAAAAAGATCAATACGCAAAATGATTCCAAAACCGACTACGGAATAAGTTAGGATCTCACCTCAAAGAAATTGTCTTGTCTGAGGTATTTGCAGGTTACGGCTTTTCCAAGAAGGCAAGCTTTTGTTCCGACTGCACGCTTTACCATCCAGTACCCCTGTTTCCAACTATAATAACTTTGTAGATGTTACCTATTTTTTTAACAATCTGCAAATATTACTACCTCAACAATGCTTGCAAATATCGGTGCCATTGACAAATTTACCCAACAATGAGTTCTTATTTACTGGCCTATCTGCAGCATAATAGAGAACAAGGCTGTAGTTTGGTCTGGCTGGAACCTGATACAGTTAAACCAGCAGAAGATTTTCATACTCGAAAAGCTTCAAACATTTGAACCCACATATATACTAGGAATGAATAAGAAATTTCAGCTCGCTGCATCTATAATGTTTGTGTTACAACATATTCTTATAATCAAGTAGCAGCAAATTCAAACAATGTGTGTATCAACACATTTCAACTTTCTCGAACAAGCAATATCAGCTAACGTCCAAAGAAAATAAGTATATGGGAAAACTGTGGCTACCTTGATCAGTTACACATACTACCTACTAAATATTATTTCTGAAGTAAAATACAGAAAAATATATAAATGGTTCTAGACGGTACATAATCAAATACTTAGGATTCTCATAGTAATACTTAAAAGGAGAAGCTATAGATGTGATACCTCAAGATTGACGACAAAGACAAAGATTAGAATTATATCAGACACGAATGAAGAAAACATAAAGCTTGTTGACTGAAACTAGAGCGAGAAAACATGAATATCATCATCTGAAAGATCAAACCAAGACAAATATAACACTTCATGACATCAGCAACTATCTAGCAAAGGCAATATGGCTAGAGAGTACAATTACAACAACTAAACAAGACATTCAATTACCGAGCTCTTGACCACTATGCAATATACCTGACACTTCACTCTTGTGTCTAGACTAGCTTGACGAAACACACAAGAACTGAAATTTTGTTTATTTTTTACCACCATCCTTGATATATGGAAAGAGGTTTTTTAATCAAATATTAACTTTAATGGAGAGGCTATTTTTGGAAAGATATTACTATTTAAGAAATAAATATATTTTGGAATTCCCTGGAAAGGAAATAATTACAACCATGAAGGGCATGGATACAGAACAACTTTTCTCAAAATATTAATATTGTTAATGTGGCAACAAAATATAGGTTCATCATTCAGCAATTTAAAGGATAATGTTTGGTGTGCAATACCTTAAACTTCATTCCTCAGCAAAATAGGAAAACTTATCTTACATGGGAATATGGGAGGGCACATGAACTGTTTTCTCATCCTTAATCCGAAATTCAAATATTGGGTGCTACAATTTTGAAATGAAAATTTCAATACAGATGCCAACTAGCTCAACAATCCAATCAAAGGAAAAAGGTCAACAACAAAAAGTGGCTTTTACCATACTATAAATATCAGGAAATCCTCATTAAACTAATTTTAAGCCCATACAGCATTAAAATCAGAAATAACTTAATGCATTTAAGTCAGATAGAGCATGCTAAGGTTTCCAACAGTACACCTAAAATTTCGAGGTAAGAAATTTAACCATGGATTATAAAATGACCTAAGCAAAGAAGAGAGATAAATAAGGACATTAAGAGTCTTTTTCCACATATAGTATTGCAAACTCATACATAAAAATTACCTGAACAAGGCTTTTAGGATGCAACGCAACATTTGTCATACAATCTTCCACCTTGAACCAGTCAACTGCTATGAGCTTGAGAAGAGGTTCTCCAGCTTTCACCTTAAAGGAGATCAAGGAACACAAATTTTTGATCAAATTCATTTCCATAATTAGTTCAATGAGCAAGGATTGATATGAGAATTATGTAAAAAAATTTGTGTGAGAAACAGTAATACCAAACTCTCTGTTAAACAAGTGCAGTGCCCATCGGGGAAGTGGGCTTAATATGACGTAGCAGAAGCAGAATAGAGATGAGAAGAAAATAAAGTCTGGTGAAGATAGGCTTTCAACTCACTAAAGTTGTGCAAAATAATAACATAATAAGTGATTATATAAATTTCATAATCTAGGGACCTTTCGAAATATTTCTGGATAGTATTTGGACCTTACAATGCATTTTATGTATATTGATTGACAGAAAAGTTGTAGATAAGTGATGATATAAATTTTACAAAAAACTGACTAATAATGGAATTCCTAATTGAAAACTAAATTACATGGATACATAAATAAATTATATTGAATTACGAGGATATGCTTTCTTAAACTTGACACAAAATTAAGGAGCTTGTTAAAGAACTCTAAGATCAGGTCGGGCATATTCCTTATTCTCCAAGACCATCACACTAAACTCATGGAAGAAACTATCAAATCTACCTAGTGGAGAAGCGGACCCCCTATCATTAAAGAATCATTTGGATCGAGTCCTATCACTACCTTTCAAAAGACAAGAAACAATTTTTTTATACAAGTTGTGTGTTTTCAAGTTTGTGAATGTACTATCTTTTAAGTATGTCTTTCCTCTGACCATGAAACCGAACCATCTGGAGAAGACCAGCAATTCTTATCAGATTCATCCTTTGCTCTCCTCATGGTCCCATTTGTGTCCAACACGCCTGATTCTGGTGCTGCACATGATGATGGAATGAATCTTCTCAAGAATAAATTGAATAACTACTAAATAATAAGTTAACCAATTAATGGTGGTAAGATATGAGAGAAAAGTAGCTGAACCCCTTTTTAAAGTTAAACTTGCTATGGCCCAGGAAATATTCTTCAGCTTAACCTTCTTTTCCTGGAAATTAAAATAAAAGTTAACAAAGATGTGAAGTCAGTAGAAGTATTAATGCCACTTGAAGAACTAAACCTTAGTGACTTCTATTTCATCATCACTATCCTCATCTTCTGATGAATAATTAGCAATTGCATCATAGAACTCTTCTGCTGCTTCTGTATCCTCCAATTCACTACTGAATTCAGAAAAATCCGATTTTGCATGAACTGTTGTGGTGTAAAACTCAGTAGTAGTTGCTGGATTCGCTCCAACATATTCCTTCAGACCTAAACAATTTATGTAGCACGAAAACATTAATAACTATAGAATAAATAGAGTCCCAGGTACATAAGGAGGACAAATAAAAAGAAAAAAAAGTAAACACAATTGCATACAGCTGACCCCATTAAGTGCAGGATAAGGCTCTGCTGAGCACAGTGGAATAGTTTAGAGATCATTTGCATATCTTATTGAACAAATAATTGGCAAACTGTAGACCAACTATGCAGGAAAAGCTGCACTATGGACTACAACTGCATAGTCCTCTATTCAAATTTCAAAGTAAGTAATAGGATGGCCAAATTTGTATCCATCATTCTCGACATACACAAATGAGTTGTGTATAAAAGAAAAGGCACCAACTAATATAGAAAAGTGAAAATAATATCTAGAGGGAAGTGTTAGAGAAAAGAAGCTTAAGTTCCAGAAATACTAAGCAACTCACATAAAGGAGTAAATAACATAACAAGTAAAAATACTTTTGTTACTACATACAAGCCAATCTCTGATTCACCTATTTGATTTTAGTGTTAGAGAATTTTTAAACATCACTATGTTTGAATATGAATTGTTTTGAAATAATATTGTGAAGGTATGATACAATAAATAATAATGCTAGCTAATAGAATCACAATGAAGTTTAGCAATCTTGTTTTCGTGAATTATAATTATAAGTGACAGCTGAATAAGCATGAAATAAACCGATGATCTGTATTATTGTGAATAAAATAATTTAGGAATTAGACCTAAAAAGTATTACAAACCTGATACTTGACTTGGCAATGCATATGAAACAGTCTTTTCAAACTCCGAGCAGTGTTTATTCCTCCATTTAAACCAACCTTTCGGGTTTATCTCTAGAGTTTGTGTGACAACACATCTGGTAGTATTTGACGAGGAGGATGTGATTAAATTTCTTATCTCCCAAGTGGAAGCTACATAGAAAAATGCAAGGGAAAGAGTTAAAAAAATCAACAAGGTTCTTTGACTTAATAATGTAGAATTCAGGGGCAAAGGAAGTATTTGATAAGGAATACACACACACACACACACACATAGGAATGTAGAAAACACAAACTAAACATTGAAATGCCAACTAAGTGCACTCAAATCATGACTCGATGTACCGATAAGGATAATATTCACGGTGACATGTGACAGTAAATTTGGATTCTAGAACAAAGTGATATCTTTCAACTTACGCGCAACTGAAAAATGAAAAATATAAAGCCATGACATGAAAATAGAATAAACTTCTGCACATAGACACAAAATGTGCAAACACTGTAGTGGAAACAGGAGAGAAGGAGATGTGAACATCTGAGCTTGTTATGTTTTCAAATATGCTATTGTTGATCTGAACTATTATCTTGCTGTTCATTTACTATTTCCTTTCAACCAAAATAAGAAATACAAATTTAAATTGGATGCTTTTCTTCAGCACTGTTTTCTTACGGTTAATTTTTGTGCGTTTATAGCCAGGTTTCGGAGGCTGCTTCTTGTGTAGAGAAGGAAACTGCAGGATCGCTGCACCAATATATCAAACTGTCAATCACAAGAACCATCAGTATCCAATAAACACAGAAGTAATTTATCTGAATCTCTACCTTAACATTTGTAATAGGAAAACAGTCATTAGCTAAGCACCACACTCAGAAACCAGTACTCCAAAGTAATTTTCATAACAGACGAACCGTTAGATCTTGAATTACGCAAAACAATTGAAGGGATGGAAAACACAAAGATATAGTGTGATATTCTCATTTGGCCTATATCCCTGGACAAAATGCCCAAAAAGATGTTACACGTATATAATTCTCTCTACATTTATCATTAGCACCCATGTGATGCAATAAGAAAGGGATAGGATCTCTCCAAAACCAAATAAACAATAATCAATGTATGTTATAATTTCCTAATTATACTAAAAAATAAACTCCTGAACATCTGTCCTTTTTTAAGGACAAAAAAGTTTATTAATAGGTTTTTATTTCTAAACTAGAAAATAAAATGACAACATATCCTAAAGAAAAGCCCATAAAGCATTGTTATGCTAAATATAATGGTAAGAATTGGATAAGGAGCCGAGTGAACGACATACGATTTTATTAAAAATGTCAACTTCCATAAAGTTGCCGAAAAAAATAAAAAAGAAAAAGAAAAAAGAAAGTTAAATCATTACTACATCAAATGTTCAAACATAAAATCTTGAAATACAGGAAGCTAATTGTAAGGTTAACAGACAGACTATAGGAATTTCCTTCTTGTTTATCTTGAACTTCTTCCAGTTCCCACATCTGTATGATTTTGTAAACTTCCCCAGATAAACTACCTTATCATGTATGCCATGCTTGATACACTCTATTTAAAGTTCACATTCTTGGGACACCCACTTAAAATGGGCTCTACTTGAACTAGACATGAGCTTTTGAGGAGCAATGGATTTTTTTTAAAACCACACACAAAATGAATGAGGACAGATGAAACTATTTTGACATGAGGATTAGCACGACTTGAAGAATCAACAAGGCATTGAACGTTTCTTAAAACATATGTTCAGTAGCTTTATATATATAAGCAACTGAATGTAGGCACAGAGAAAATGAAATTGCAGATTCTTACTGTATGTTCCATCTTGTCCACGAAACCATTGCCTTGAAAAGACAAAGTCCCTCTTTGATTGCCACCTGCATACAGAAAACATCTTTGAAGTGATGGAAAATTAAATAACAGCTACAAGGAGAATTTAACTACGGACATATAGGTAATATCCATCGTAAAACATGTTATACACCGTTCAAAAAATGACCAAGTCAAAGAGGCATTAGTATGCAAGTAATATAGCTACAGAGATAAATGAAAACAGGTTCTCAGAGAAGTCTGCAGACAAACTGTACATTGCATCGTCTAATACTGAATGTTACTTCCGATATCAACTTCTTTCTTACAGGGGGACAAAAGGTTGGGTTGTTTTCCCCTGGAATTTGTATGAAATTTTATATGAAAATGTAGATTAAGTCATGAAGATATTCAAAGATATCAGCTTAAACATAAGAAGGAGCCTTTTCTATATGATATGCAAGATAAAACAATTTAGAAATTCTCTTACACAATGCTTATATTTAAAAATTAGTTTTGCTTTAGCATCAAAAAGGACATCTCCAGTTCACAAGGCTCCAGTTGTGCTGGTATTCTGGAGCTTACACGGGATGACCGCAGAAGAATAGATATTTGAGTGGCTAAAATATGTTACAATTCCAAGTCATCCTGGAATTTATGGCCTTCTTTGCATCTGATATTGTTAGAGATCAGAGTTGTGTCTTCTAGTTTCTGTGTCTCATTCTGAGGAATAACTCATCTGTAGTACTTTATCTAACTTCTTGTGAAAATTCTTTGGTTTCTTTCAGAAAAACATCGAGAAACTTTATTTGCACCATGGTTCATTATGAACTCCACATCGCAAGATAAAATAACAGATCATGAAACTTTATGACATGAATGACTCACCAAGTTAAATAACGTGGATCAAATGTTCCATACACGACATCATAGTATCCATTTATAGAATCAATCAACTCCAAGTCACCTGTTAAAGTATCCCACCTATAAAAGAACCATTAAATGCAATTTTATTTGGAAAAGCAGGAAGGTTCAAGAACAAAAGGGTGTAGACTCACTCATATCTCTTATGCCGATCAGTACTCAATACCACTTCAAACACAGTATCTGCACTTGCATCAACAACACCTACAGCTTTGACCAGTATGCCCTTACCATTCTGTGAAACAAGGAAAGCACTTTTATAATTAACTGTGCAACATCTTAAGCCTAACTTCAGAACACTTGAACTAAAGCAAATAGAATTATAAACCCAAGCATTATTGGAATTTAAATGGAATCTATCAAACTTATGGATGCTGGTAACTAGAAGGCAAGAAGTAGCAATTAAGGACCAAGCAATGTTTTAATGCTCACCGATGACTTCAAATTGAAAAGGACTAATGAAGCATACTTCCGTGGCTTTCCAATATATATATATATATATATATATATATATATATATACTAGTATAGAGTACGTGCGTTGCACGTGGAAGTAATTTTATTTTTCTCGATTCATTTAGTTATGTAATATTTTTTCAAATTTATTAATTTGATCCCGTGGTTTTTTTCCATCATTTGTTAATCGTAGTTTTTTGTGGAGTGCATTAAAGTTAACTATAATACAATGTAAAACTCAAATAAACAAAAAACATATGTTAGAGAGGGGTAAAAAAAAAAAGGGAAGAAATATTGTTGCTTTAGATTAAAAATTTTGGGTTCTTCTATTCTAAAAATCTAATAATTAAAGATAAAAAATTTCAAAATTCTGAAGTGAAAGATAATAATTCTAGTTGGTTGGGATGTTTCTTGCTCTTAGTTGTTTGTGTTTTGACTCCTAATTATAATATAAATTTAATATCTTAATCTAATTCCTTGTCAAATTTTAGAAAAACAAATTTGTCAAAAATGAAAGGATTGTGATTAAGCAATCATATTAATACAAAACACAATTTATACTTCAATACAAAAAACTTAAAAATCAATATAAACTATATAAACATGCTATCAAAACAACTTCAACAATTCCAACTAAATTAAACATGCTAACAAAAAGCAACTTCAACAATTAGTGCTCTCTTGTAGTCCTAAGAGCATTTACAATGCTCAAAATTTTGGGTTATAGTTACTTAACTATAACTAAGATGCCATTGGAATAGCCTGATGGTGATGTTTGCATACCTGTCAGAGAAAAATGGGTTACCACAGGTTAACCCAAAAAAAAAAAAAAAAAGAAATTTGGCGCAGGCGAGTGAGACACGCTGATCTATGAGTAGCGCGTGTCTCTCACTCTCTCCTTAGGCGCGTTTAGTACCTCTCTCATGTGCCCTTTTCAGATTTTTTTTTTCGCTTTTTTTACTTATATTTTAATAGGCAAAAACTTCTGTGCAACTGGTGCACCAGTTGCACGGAAGACCTTTATGTTATAAATGTAGTACCTTTATGTACAAATATTCGTACTTTTAAAAATGAACATGCATAAAGGTATTATATTTATAACATAAATGTACTATATTTATAACATAAAGGTCTGTGCAATTCTGTGCAACTGGTGCACAGAAGTGTTACTCATTTTAATATTACTTCTTTTCCTTTCTCAATTCATATATATCCATTTCAAATATGCAAAACATACATGTTCGTTTTTTTTATGGTTGGAGGGATTAAAAAATGTGAGTTCAAGGGCGACTCTCTTGTGCACCGGGGACACGGATCCTCCCCGACCCGATTTGACCCGTCTGACCCGCGTATATATATATATATATAATTTTTTTTTCTCTTTTTTTCTTTTCCTGCAACCTAGCGTCTCTCTTCTCCTTCTCTTTTCTTCACAGTCCTTCTTCTTCAATTCTGGATGGCCTTTTCCGAGTTTCAGTTTCATGTGAGTTTTCTATTGCTTGTGGTGGCGGCGTCACTGGTCGCCGGTGGACGAGAGCGTAGATACGAGGAAGAGATCTGATCAGAAAATGTGAAGAAAAACAAGGAAAATTTTCAGATTTGTATTCGAGATTTGGGTGGCTATGGTGGTGCTTTGAGAAGAGAGAAAGAGAGAGTGGGTTTTGTGTGAATGTGCTGAGAGAGAGAATGAAGAAACCCAAAAAAACTTACAGCAATTTATTGTTTATTTTTTTCGAAATTGTTTGATTGATTTTTTTGTTCTGAAATGTAAATTCGTATGATCTAGTGCTAATTACACTGGGACTTTAATTTGTTTTAGCAATAATTTTCCAATTAAGGAATGATTAATTGAGATCTTTATATTTATTTTCCATAATCAGTGATTCTTGTGTGATAGTCATTAATTTTGTTTGAAGTCAAGAAGGAGAATGAGTGTTTTTTGAGTGGAGATGAAATGTGGTTTATGAAGGAAGAAATTGTGGGATCAATTGCAGAGTGAAAAGATGAAATGAAGATTCCATCAAATGGATGAGAGTGTAATACTTGAAAGAAATATATATGATACTATAAGTTATTTGTGTAATACCTGTAAGGAATTTATATAATACCTGAAAATAACATATACAAAAACCTATAATATAATACCTGAAAGTAATATGTGTGATACTTAAAAGATATTTTTGTAATACCTAAAAGGTGTTTATATAATACCTGAGAATAACATATATAAAAACCTATAAGGTATTTATATAATATCTGAAAGTAATATGTGTGATACTTAAAGATACTTTGTATAATACCTAAAAAGTATTTATGTAGTACTTTATAGTAACATATACAAATACATATAAGATATTTATGTAATACTTGAAGGTAATATGTGTGATACTTAAAAAATACTTGCGTAATACCTGAAAGTAACATATACAAAAACCTATAAGTTGTTTATGTAATACCTTAAATGATTTCATGACAATTTGAAGAAAAATAAGAAACAAGAAGATATATAAGAAGAAAAAGAAGAAAAATGTACTAAACAAATAAGAAAAATAACAAATAAATAAGAAAATAGACTAAGAAGAAGGAGGAGAAAGAAGAAGAAAAAAAGAGGAAAAAAATAAGAAAATAACACTATTTCTGCATAATACCTTAAGGGTAGATATGTGATACTTGAAGAGTAAATGTGTGATACCTGAAGAGTAAATCAGGTGATACCTGAAGAGGAAATCATATGTAATACTTGAGAGTTACCTATAAATTATATGTGATAATCAAGTGATATTTGAAGAGTAAATCATATGTGATACTTTGAAGAGCAAATCTGTAATACCCCAAATTTCTAATTAAATTTCTTTTATGAATAATAGACTTTTTATTTATTTATCATGGTCTCATAATAAATTATAATGAATTAGTTATGTGAGATGTTTAGAATTCTTAAATAATTAGTAGATTAAAGATCATACTAAATTAGATATAGAATTTTAAAATTTAAATTTAATTGTGGAGATAAGAATTAAGTTGTTGAGAAAATTAACGAGTCCACCACTTAGGATCTCCTACAAGAAAGGGGGATTGAAACCCTAGATATATAAATATATTATCATATATTATTAAACACATGTGGCCGTACGAGTGAAGAGAGAAAAAGAATGGAAAACAAGAAACAGAAGGATGGGAAACTAATGGAAGTCGAGAGTTCACAGGTAATTGCTTACGATCAATTTAATTAGTAAATAAATAAAATAAGGCACAAATTGAGTAGGAGTATAAGACATGCGAGAATAGTCTTGATTTAAAATTTAAGCATTCATCTGTGTTTTCGTGAATTTGTGAAATGTGGCAAGTAATTAAGTCCTGGTATAACTAGTGAGAGTTAATTGCTAATTCTCTAATTTATGTTGCCTTTTCTTTTCTATGCATGAGAATAACATTAAGTGGGTTTGACATTTAAACTTGAATTATAATATGACAATGATTTTAGGAATTTTGATCCATGATATGCTTAATTAATTAATTTACTTGTTTAGTTTAAGAATTGACCTCTGTCTATTTACAATTTATTATAATATTCAGTAA
Organism: Scutellaria galericulata; assembly: GCA_946896805.1. Taxonomy (NCBI): domain Eukaryota; kingdom Viridiplantae; phylum Streptophyta; class Magnoliopsida; order Lamiales; family Lamiaceae; genus Scutellaria; species Scutellaria galericulata. The sequence continues at coordinate 19,611,661 of OX335790.1, forward strand.
GCAATACTTGTTAAGTAGATTATATTTAGCCCATTGTTGTAAATTGATGAGTTTTATTTAAGTACACTATTTTAAGTTTTAATGGCATATTTAGTTTAACACATGAATTTAATAATTAAGATGCTCAAAGGAGAAGTGAAACACAGACTATACAGTAGGGGTGCATGAAGAGTTGTTAAACTCCTTGATGAGTTATAATATAGTGAGAAATATTATTTAGTGATATCACTTAGGTCACTAAATCATTTATCAATACCGAATTAAATGGTAAGTAGATTTCCTTATAACAGAACTGGATTTGAGTAAAAGTTAATAAGTAAATAAGAAGTAGATTAGTTTTAACCTTCGCATTAGGTGGATAAATCCTAATTATATTTTCATCTATTCTTCCACGTTTTAGAGTTGATTGAGAAAGCTTAGAAGTGTGAGAGGATCGTGAGATACGTAAGTTTTGGAAACTTTAGGTAAGTACATCTTTCACCTGCAGTATGAGTAGCTTTGTTTTGATTGTTTAATTGTGAGTGTCTATTTATGTTTTATGTGAGTATGCTTTAATGAGTTGCTAAGTTAAATGTTTCGTGAGTTTTATTATGATTTATGTGAATGTGGAGATGTTTTGTTAAGTGTGGTGATTCCATATGTTTGACCTGGTGCAAGATGCAAGTATTTTGTTTTACGAAAAGTGAGAAAAGTATTTTGAGATGGAGTATATATATATATATATATATATATATATATATATATATGGTGTTATTTTATATATTTTTAAGAGACTGGTACCGGGCACCGAGACGCCCACTAGAGAAGTTAAGGGCCCCAAGGTTGCCCTATGAGTATTGAGTTGCTCCGTTTGGATTCGGTGGCTAGCTACCCCGAATTCTTCGGAGTTGCGCGCATTGGTACCATGTCTGGGCCCATAGTATATTATTTTCAAGTATAAGAGTATATTATTATTATTTTTATGAGTGATGTTTCTAGTGTTTTCTAAAGTTGCAAAGAAAAATGTTTTGTGAGATATGTGATGTACTTGCTAAGCATTTTTGCTTATAGTGTTACCTCATACTGCAGATAAAGGCAAAGGTAAGATGTGATGCAAGGAGGTAGCAACGCTGAAGCGTGATTGGTGATGACGGCCTCGGAATTGGTTTAAGATTTTTTTTTTTTAGAGATTTCTAAGTTTCATGCAAAGTAAACTTTAGTTTTGAGTTCTTTCGATGCAATGTTTTACACAAATAATTTAAGTCTTTTTGGATACTTTAGACCGTTTTAAAATTCTAATATGTCTCTTAACATAATTATTTCCGCTGTTTAAATTTAAAAGAAAATTTTATAAATCCTTATGACGTATTTGTATTGGTTGGAAAGTTAAGCATAATTTAGTAGAAGTAACTACCCTATTAGAAGGGGGTGTTACAAAATCAGGTGATACCTGAAGAGTAAATCAAGTGATACTTGAAGAGTAAATCATATGTAATACTTGAGAATTACCTATAAAGTATTTATGCATTAAACAAATAAGATGAATAACAAATCAATAAGAAAATAGACTAAGAAGAAGAAGAACAAAAAAAAAGAGAAAAAAAAAAGGAGAAAACAACACTGTTTCTGCATAATACCTTAAGGGTAGATATGTGATACCTGAAGAGTAAATGTGTGATACCTGAAGGTAAATCAGGTGATACCTGAAGAATAAACTAGGTGTGCGCAGGTGATACCTGAAGAATAAATGTGTGATACCTGAAGGTAAATCAGGTGATACCTGAAGAATAAACTAGGTGTGCGCAGGTGATACCTGAAGAATAAACTAGGTGTGCGCGCGTGGCCTTCAATTGTGCGCGCTGTGTGCGCGCGGCGCACAACAACTACAGTGTATGCACGCGCGCGGGTTAGGTTGGGGGCACGGATCTTAGATCCGTGCCCCTGGGACATAGAATTTTTTGTGTTATAGTTAATGGAATGATGAAGTGCATTGAGGGATAGGTGGAGGAGAGAGAGTATAACTATAACTAATGTCTTCTTACTATCTCATATGGTTTGAAAAGTTTTCTTTATCAAGAACTTTCTTACTATCTCATATGGTTTGAAAAGTTTTCTTTATCAAGAACTTCAGCAGTAAACAAATTCTTATATTGATTTGGATATTGATTTTATAATATTGAGATACTTCAATATTTTATGCAAACCATATTTTCTAAAATTCTAGAACATACACATGTGCAGCTATACCTCCAAATATTTTCTTTTTAAATAATTGATCTTTCAAATATTAAAGTATGCTCGAATTGATACTCTTAAGGTCAAATCTTACGATCTTGAGCTGTTTGACCTTTGTACATTTTTTTCTTTTATTTCTCCTTACACTCCGCATTTTATTTGATAGAGAGATCTGATTTTTCAAATCTATCTACAATTGCTAATGCATCAAGATATGGTCTTCATCACATGTCTCTTGGTCCACCAATAAATGATTTGGAAGAACAAATATTTTCTAATTTCACCACCTCTTGTTTCTCATTTGAAAACAATGTTCATGATTCCTAGATATGACTCAGCTCGCATATTGGTTTGGATCTGTCAAGAATAATCTACTTCATGACTACTTACTATATGTCCATGATTTCTAGATATAACTCAGATCGCATATAGGTTTGAGTCCGTCGAAAATAATCTACTCCATGACCACTTACTATGAAAAGTTGACAGAATAAAAAAAGGCTTAGAAAAGTGCAATGTCATTTAACTGTCAAACTCAGTTTACAATGATGAAAATTTAAATATTTTCTATCAATATAAAGTGAAATTGAAAAAACTAAAAAAATGTTAGTTCCATCAATTTTCTATGAGTCTTTTCACAGTTAAAATTAGGATAAAAATGTTAACATAATACTTATCTCTAAAATTAATTTTTGGTCTAGCTTGTACAATTCAAGGATAACGTGCTACATATTTTATTCTAATAACATTAATTATTTTCTTCAAATCTACGGATGATCGCTATCAAATAATTTGAGGACTTATTCGAAATTGGAGTATCGACCTAGTGCTATGAAGGGATGATAAACGGATTAGCCTTAGCGGGTTTTGGGTTAAACAAATCAATTTAAAAAGGTCTATAATGTATTGTTAATTAACCTAATTAACTTTAACTTCATCAGACTTCAGGCTAAACAAATTATTAATAAAAAAATTATATTTAGATTTAATTTTAAAAATAAAATTTGAATCAATATATACATAACATTTAAATTTCACAAATCAAACTAAATGATTTATAATAATAGAATTATTCATAGTTTATAATCGAATTGCAATGACATATTTCAAATATTTGAGTTTTAAAATAATTAATCCAATATTGAAATAATTATAACTTTTAAGTGATATCCAAATATTACTATTCAATATATATAAACAAAAGTTCACATTTGCACTCAAATCATAAACAATTAATAGTTTCTATATGAATAATTTGGAAAACTTTTAATAAAAATGTGTTTATTGTGTCTTATAAAAAATTACAATATTATTTTGAGACAAAAGAAAAGAAAAAAAAATTAAAATTCAGATAGTATATTATTAACGTGAAATTCATGTGCATGAATTGAAGTGTTTCATAAAATTATAAATTAGAAATTACTCATAGTTATTAGTTAAATTATTTTCTAGTTGTATTGAATAATTTGGTCATGATACCAAAAATATTGTGATATTGTAGAATTTTATTCTCCAAGTAAAAATAATTTAGTAAAAAATAATACAAATTAATACCTTAGATATATAAAGTGATTTATATTAAATTAAAAATATTATAGAGTCCTAATCATAATACGATAAAATATTATTTGTATTAAATTCATAGATACTAAAATGCATATATATATAAAGTTATGATTTTATAGGATTTTGGAATAGAATTCTATATAAAGTTAGACAATAAAAATATACTTAGATTATGATTCTATAGGATTTTGATTAGCATTCTACTATAAAATTATTTAAATATAAAAATACTAAATTACTATTATGACCTTAAATAATAATCTTTAATAAGGATATACGATCTATATTAAATTAGAGTTCAAATATAATAGATTCCTACTCATAATAGAATTCTATAGGATTTTGGATTGGGACTCTAATATAAAATTATTGAAATATAAAAATACTAAATTACTATTATAACCTTAAATAATAGTTCTTAATTCATATTTTGTAAGAAACATCTATACTTTTATATAGGTGATAGATATATATTATAATAGTAAAAATTAGGCAAATCACAAATAGTTTCTGATCATTGAATTACCTTCAAGCTAGCAAAATCTTCAAATAATCTCACACCTGAAACCAAAAAGAATGTTTAGCACAGAATAAATACTAGCATTTTTAATAACTAAACTAAATGTTTTAGATATACAACATATTGCAAAGTGAAACTCTTTTGTTTAGAGTACAATTAAATCAGAGCAGAGCCTATGTACACACTGTTATCAACTAAGACATTTTTTCATTTTCGTAAGATATATGATCTGTAGATTCCATCTGAAAGAATTTAACCAAGTGGCAAATATGAAGGGTTAAGGGCTGCATTTTTACTCAAATGAAGTTTTTTGCCTCATGCCAGCTCTTGTAGACATCCAGAGTTATTCGGATAAATAATCAGGTCAAATGAGTATATAAACCCATGTTCTAAAATATTGTATTAAGGGGCTTTACTCTGCCAGATAGTATCAACTTACAAAAAGGAAAAAAATATAGTTCTCAACAACATTTTCATATTTTCTCCGTAGTTGATCAATCACACTTAACAATTGAAAGCAGATAATCTTATTGTTAGAGTAAAGGAGAATCAAATTAATAAATCAACACAATTTCTGGAATAAATCACAGGAATGATATTTCTGGAATAACCCCCACCAGGAAAGGAACTGCCCCCATTTATACATACAATAATTTAAGTCCCAATTAAAATAAAGATAATACAATTCCACAAATTATTACAATTAATAAATACACAAACATCAAGCCACGATCAACGATCCTCCTCCTCTCGCCCCTTGCTCCGACGACGATAAACTATATCCGTAACAACTCCTCCCCCCTTCCAAACAGCCTTGTCCTCAAGGCGGAAATGTGGAAATTGCTCTCGTAATTCCGCCTCACAAACCCACGTAGCTTCATCAGCATCCTTGCCTTTCCGTTCATCTTCTCGCCACACCCAACGGTCCCGAACCACCCACTCCGGTTCAAATTCAGGGTCAGTCAGCCACAAATCTTTCGGCAATGCCTGTTCGATGGAATGCTCACCCACGGCTGCTTTCAAATGTGATACATGAAACACCGGATGCAAACGGGACAGAGCGGGAAGACGTAGACGGTAAGCTACAGCTCCCACACGTTCAATGATTTCAAAAGGACCATAATACTTGGCTGCCAGCTTAGCGTAGTCTCGGCAAAATAAAGAGTGTTGCCGATATGGCCTTAATTTGAGAAAAACCTGCTGACCAACCTCAAACTGTACATCACGACGTCGCCGATTTACTGTCTGAACCATCCTCTGTTGAGCTCGAATAAGATGATCTTTCAAGTGACGAAGGGCATCATCTCGATTGCTTAATTCATCGGCCACTGCACGGACACATATTTCGGCCGGCAAATAATCGCAAATTTTGGGTGGTGGCCGACCATAAACTGCCTCAAACGGAGTGGTACCTGTTGCAGAATGAAAATTTGTATTGTACCAATATTCCGCCCAAGCCAACCATTTACTCCAGTGACGTGGTCGTTCACACGCAAAACAACGAAGATATGTCTCCAATCCCCGATTCACTACTTCTGTGGACCCATCTATCTCCGGATGATAGGCGGAACTCATCCGCAACTTCGTCCCCATGGCTTTAAATAAGGCGGTCCAGAATCCACTTATAAAAACTTGTCCCCGGTCCGAAACAATCGAAGATGGCACCCCGTGCAATCGCACCACCTCCCTAACAAATATGTCAGCCACCACTTTGGCAGTGAAAGGATGTCGTAACCCCACGAAATGAGCATATTTAGTAAGCCGGTCAACTACCACCATGATACAATCAAAGATTCCCGAACGAGGCAACCCCTCAATAAAATCTATACCCACGTCTTCCCAAACTCGCTTCGAAACAGGAAGTGGTTGTAAAAGTCCCGCAGGAGATCGGGCTTCATATTTATTTTTTTGACAAACCAGGCATTCAGCCACAAAACGAGCCACATCCTTCATCATTCCCGGCCAATACACATTAGCAGCAAGTCGTCGATATGTACGAAAAGCCCCCGAATGTCCCCCTTGAGAAGATGAATGAAATTCCAACAACAAACGCAGAATAAATGAAGAAGACTTTGATAATACTAACCTGCCCCGAAAATAAAGCATCCCATTAATTAGAGAATAATCAGGCAGATCGGGGGATCCTTGTTCCAATGCACGGATAAGAGCCGATGTCGAAGGATCTTGGCGAAGCTCATCCTTAACCACCTGCCAACCAAGCCACACCAGTACCGACAACGCTCCCAGCTCAACCTCATCATGGCAGCGAGACAAAGCGTCTGCGGCTCTATTCATCACTCCCGATTTATATTCAATTTTGAAATCATAACCCAACAGTTTTGCTACCCAAAATTGCTGTGCAGGAGTCGAAACTGGTTGTTGCAACAGGAACCGTAGACTTCGCTGATCGGAACGAACTATGAATTTCCGACCTACCAAATATGGACGCCAATGCTGAACAACCAAAACCAAAGCCATTAATTCCGTTTCATACGCTGATTTCGCCAAACTTCTATCTCCCAAAGCTTTACTGAAAAACGCAAGCGGTTGCCCGTTTTGCATTAGGACGGCACCAAGCCCCCGTCCTGATGCATCACATTCCACTATAAACGGCTGTGAGAAATCCGGAGTTGCAAGAACCGGGGCTGAAGTAATAGCCTGTTGCAACGCCTCGAAGGCTGCTTGAGCGGATGGAGACCAAACAAATTTATCCACTTTATCTTTCTTGAGAAGCTCGGTCAACGGTCTCGCCAACTGCCCATATCCCCGTATAAAACGGCGGTAATACCCAGTTAAACCCAAAAATCCTCGAACTCCCTTCACCGACTTTGGAATAGGCCAACGAAGAATGGCTGATATCTTGTTCGGGTCCATTTGCACTTCCGAAAAAGAGATAACATGTCCCAAATATTCTACCTCCGTTTGGCCCCATGAGCACTTCTTGGGATTGATCACATATGCCCCCGATTGTAACAGCCCCATAACCACCGAACATGTTCCGACCAACAGCTACTGTACACCAAAATATCATCAAAAAAAACTAGTACGAACTTACGGAGATATGGTCGAAATAGGTCATTCATTGCCGATTGGAATGTGGCCGGGGCATTAGTGAGCCCAAAAGGCATAACTAGGAATTCGTAATGCCCCGAATGAGTCCGAAAAGCTGTTTTGGGAACATCCTCCGGTGCGATACGAATTTGGTGATAACCCGAACGTAAATCCAATTTACTAATCCATTTTGCGTCGTGCAACTCATCTAACAACTCTTGGATTACTGGAATTGGATACTTGTCGGGAATAGTCTGCTTGTTTAACTCACGGTAATCCACGCAAAAACGCCAACTCCCATCTTTCTTTCGAACTAAAAGCACCGGGCTCGAATAAGGGCTTGAACTCGGCTGAATAATTCCTGCTTCCAACATCTCCTGTACCAACTTTTCCATCTCATCTTTCGCCGAGTGGCTGTAGCGATAAGGCCGGACTGAACTGGCGGAACTCCGGGCTGTAAATTGATATGATGGTCCACCCGATGGGCTGGTGGTAAACCGGACGGTGGACACATAACGGAAGGAAATTCTTGTTCCATTTTCTGCTGCAAGAGTTTGTTGGCAGCATTGGACTCACTCGCTGCCCTTGTCCTTGAAACAATATTCATTTCTGCCAATTCGCCTTCTAATTCCCGTTGCAATACCCAAACCACCCAACTGCCATCCACTTCTTTCAATTTCCGGACTTCAGCCAAGGAAAACTCTCGACATACACGGCCAACATCTCCAATTAAAGTAATCGGCCGTCCTTCATACTCGAATTTCATTGTCATCTTCTTCCAATCAGCCCGCACTTCACCTAATGTCGCCAGCCACGAAACTCCCAAAATCAAATCAACATTTCCCAATTCGAACACATAACAATCTACAAACACTACGCCCCCAAACGTAATACTCAAATTCGAACAAATTCCCTTGATATTTGCAAGTCGACCATCTCCTAATCTCACCGAATAATTATGAGAATTGTCCACCGCGAGCCCAAGCCGCTTGACCAGAGAATTAGATATGAAGCAATGACTTGCTCCACTGTCAATCATTACCACTACTTCTAAATTCATCAACTGTCCCACCAACTTAAGAGTTTGGGGCCCGTCGAATCCCCGGGCAGCCATTCGGGATAATTCCAAGCTTTGTAATTGAACCCCATCACCCTATCCGTACTTTCCACCTGCTGGTCTGCCCCTTCTTCTGGCGGTAACCCATCATCCTCCGAGTCATCGATCAAAAGAACTTGTAAGGAGCGGTCCGCACAACGATGTCCAGGAAAATACTTCTCATCACACCGAAAGCATAGGCCAGCTGCCCTCTTGGCTGCGTAATCCTTACGAGTAATTTGACGAAAAACCCAGCCCCAAGTCTGATTGACACTGGATCCAGTTTGGCTACTCACTGGCGGTTGTGATCCAGCCCGATGTCCCGATGCTGCTGCAGTGTTTCCCGAACCCAGCGGATGCCTTTAGTGGTTACAGTTCCCATGAGTGTTCCATGAATTTAAGGTACTGTTCAATCTCGTTGGTGTGGAACGAATGGAGACAACACTTGCTTCCGCTCCATATCCCCTTATACCGCCTAACTCTCGTTCAATTTCCCTTGCCAAATGAATAGTTTCGAAAAGATCCTTGGCGTCCCTTGAACGTATTCTAAGTCGTATATCGTCTTTTAATCCATGGAGAAATAAGCCCAAGCAATGCTAATCCTCTAATTCTGGCACTTGCACTAATCGTGCGATAAAAGTATTGACATATTCACTTACCGTGCTTGTTTGAGTCGTATACATGAGAGCTTCAAACGGATTGGCCATCAGGTCTTGACCATACATCCTTAGTAATTCCTGTTTCAATTGGGGCCAAGTCAGTCCCGGATTTTTCGTTTTCGTCCACTGATACCAGTGCAAGGCACTCCCTTCCATAGCTACCAACGCCACTTCCACCTTGCTTGAATCCGGAGTTCCGTGAATTTGAAAATATTGCTCTGCTCGTGTGACCCACGCCTCCGGACTGTCGCCATCGAACATTGGCAGATTTAATCATCCAACCACGGGTACATTCTCATGTGAGAGCGAAGCCTCAGACGATTGCTCGTAGCGAGGCATCGTCTCCTTTGCACGGCCCAAATTTGGTTCAGGAATCTGTCCGCCATGCCCGGACGATTCCTCCCCTCTTCGACCACCATCGGCCTCCCCTACCATTTCAGTTTCTCCGCTCGCTGCCAAGCCACGGTCACGGAGAAGCAGGGCCATCATTTGGTTTAATTTCTCCATCTTTCCTTGCACTTCTTCTATCAAATCGATTTTGCTCAATTTCGTCCGCAATTGTTCAACATCTGACCGCAACAATTCATTCCCCTTCTCCAACGATTCCAATCTTTCCTCCATCGCAAGGTTGTGTCCGTATCGAGTTTGCGACAAATTAACACACGCGCGTGTGTGTGTGTATATATATATATATATATATATATATATATATATAGAGAGAGAGAGAGAGAGAGGGATCCATCAGGTGATGAAGAGTGAAGTGGTATTGGGATTCTATTGCTGGAATTGGGAGTTTCTAACAGCCCTTATTCTCTTCTCCTCTATTGCATAGATTAAACCTTCCATCTAATTAATATATACATAATACAATACATATATATATACACACACACATTATTTATCTGTGCATGTGTGTGAATTAAGGAGAAGAGGTGCATTAAAAGAAAAAGATCAGGCATGGTGAATATGATGAGGAAGGCGCCGTCGCCGCCGCCATTCCTGCTTAAAACGTACATGCTGATGGAGGACCCCACCACCGACGCCGCCATCTCCTGGAACTCCGACGGCACCGCCTTTCTCGTCTGGCACCCGCCGGAGTTCGCCAGAGACCACCTTCCCACCATCTTCTAGCACTGTAATTTCTCCAGCTTTGTTAGACAGCTCAACACTTACGTACGTTAATTTTTTTTTTCTCTTTTATTTATTTAATTATTAATTCTCTCTATTTTCTTCTTTCTTGTGATTAAATTTTATTTATATTAATTCTTTTTAATTGTTAAGGGGTTTTTTGTTTTACCGTAGTTATCATTATTAGTTTTATAAAAATACATATATACATCTCCTTTTTTTTTTTTTATCAAAAAGAAACATGGTATTTGTATTTCTTGAATATAATTGGTCGTACAAACTTGATGTTATATATAGAGAAAATCGCAATTCTTGTTTTCTAATTTAGGTTTTTCCACTTTTCATCAACAATATAATATGTTACGTATTTCAGTTTGGGTCCTCCAATTAGTATTTTATTCTGATATTTGTCCAATTGATCATTTTGCTTAGAATTTCGATTTTCTTTTTTTCAATTTTCATTTAATTTCGATTTTTGACATTTCAAGAAAAATCATACAAACATTGAAAAATAAAATGATTGTTAAAGGACCTTAATTGAAATATGTGAAATTGATAATAAATATTGTCTTTTTCACGGTAAAATTTACAATTAGTTAGATAATATAAATAATGTTACATTTCATATTTCAATATCGAATTATAAAATATTTCTAGTTAACATATCCATTCATACAATATAGGGGTTTCGTAAAGTCGCAACAAATCGGTGGGAGTTTAGCAACATGATGTTTCGCAAGCACAAAAGAGATCAGTTTTGCAAGATTCGCAGACGGAAATCAATTTCGCAAGGAAAATATCTATATTTGGGTGCAACACTTTTAATACTTTTTAAATAAGGTCCTTTTCCTTGATTTCGGAACATAGTTTGGTGTTTTGATTTTCTTTTTGAATTTTCTTTCTACACTTTATATTAAGGGTTTCAACAATTTTTAAAAGGGGATGTTATAAAAAATGACCTCCTTGTTTATCCTTAAGTACGACTAAGTCCTTAAAAGTTTTTTTTGGTACAATTACATACCTTTTTTTTTTTCGAATAAGGTACAATTACATACCTAAATCCACCATTAACCAATAGTAACATTAAAACTCCTTTTGGACAATTAAACAATGGTATTTGTCAAAAAAAATAAAAAGAAAATTGACTTATTCTGTGTATATACATAGAGTAACGATAAGAACCAAACCGACCGTTGGGTAGGTTTCTTATAGAGTTAATTTAGCTTTAATGACTAGGAATCGACATTTGGGTTTCTTATAGAGTCAACTTGGTTTATGTGACAAATGACAATACACTATTTTTGTTTTTTTTTTCTTTTTACGCAATTCTTTTCCTTTTTTTTTTCCTACATAATTAAATTTTATTGTTTTATCATTCATCTCAGTTTCTTCTTTTTTTTTTATTCACAATTTTTTTCTTATTTTTTTGCAAACTAGTCTCATTCTACCTCCATTTGTTTTCTCGAAAATGATAAAATGTCAAACCATAGACAATTCTTAATATACCCACCAATGACGTGTAATGATTCCATCCCCTAATTATATAGAAAATGAAACTAATTGGCATACTAGACATTTGACATATCAATTGTGGGCACACATTAATGTGCCCACGGTGAGTAAGATAACATGACTATTTATTTTCTACCTCCATTTCTTTTTATCTCAATTTCTTTATTTTTCTTATTATTTTGCAAACGAATCTCATTCTACTTCTTTTTTAAATGGTTTTTCTATTATAACATAGGTTCTAAAACATTGCATTACTAAGGAGTATTCATTCTGAAATTTTAAAAATACACGAAGTTTAATTTAACTTCATTATGATGTGTTTTTCTTTTATTTATTTTAGAATTTGATAGGTTTGTTTATTTCATTTTAGAATTTGGATTACTCTAATTATTATTGATGTATTACTTTAATATTTCCAATTTAATTTAGAGTTAGAACAATATTAATAAGTTATCTGGATTAGTCAAGAGTTAATTAAATCAAACTTAATTTATTGAAGCTTAATTTAAAGGCAAAAAATTGTATGCCCCAGGGGCATGGATCTTAGATCCGTGCCCCCAACCCGACCCGGTTAAAAAATGGGCAGATACATATTTTTTGAATTTTTTTTATTTTTTCTCTTACTTTTTCACCTACGGTCCTTCTCTCTCTCTCTTCCTTTCTCTTCCTTTCTAACTCGTTTTCCTTTCTCTTTGTTGTAGATCCCAAGGAACACTCTGCCATGGCCACCGATAACCTACTCCGGCGGTGGATCCTCCTCCACCACCAGTGGGTCAGCCTCTCTCTCTCTCTCTCTCTCCTAGATCTCTCTCTCACAAAGACCCTCTCTTGTTGAGCATCAATGGTCAGCTTCGTCAGCCTCTCTCTCACCACTCCGGGATAGCACAACCTCGAAAATTGTTCCGCCTACGACACCAGCGTCGACGTGGCTAAGAAGCTCGTTGTTTTTTTAGGTGGTCTCCTTCAACTTCTTTTTCTCCTCTCTCGTGGTGCAGTGCCTCAAATTGGCGATCAATTTTTTGAATAGTAAATATGTGGATGAAATCTTCAGAGCTCACATCAATCTGAAGGTTCTGAGGTTGGGAATTTTGGCCTCGACAATTGGCTTAGTGATGGGTTGCTTGTTTCTGATGCTATCAATGATGAATGTGATAGAGATTAGGTTGGGGATGTTGGATTATGTTTTGCTCAAATTTCAGTTCTTTCTGGTGCTTTTATTGTCCTTTAGTGGATCAGTTGGGGTTATATCTCAATGTGAAAATGCTTTGTAATTCTTTTATTGGTTTTTGTTTAATCAAAATTTCTGAAAAATTGGTATGTGTTTATTGCTTTTGTTCAGCCTTTTGTGTTTATCATCTCTACTTCTTCTCCCACCAACATTACTTAATTCATTGTTCTCCTCCATCCTCCCCCATCTCTCCTTGCCCCATCAATTCACTTTGCTGAGAAATTAATAGAATTTAAGCTCTTATGGATATTTCATATGTGGGGTGAATTTAAAATTCAGTTTTCTAATCTTTGTATTAGTTTGGTTTTTTTAGTTTTGTAGCTACTTTGGATGATTCCCATTTCTTGATTTTTTATTGTGAATAATTGTTAATATTGTTTCTTTGATTGGAGTTCTTAGGTTGTTAATTTTACTATGAATAATGGGAGACTTGAATTGTGGATTATTGACCCTGAGTCAATTCATTCAATTATGTTTTCCTTTAAAAGAAAATTTGGTGACAAAATTCACAATGATAAAAGCAACAAATTTGAATTCACTTAAACTTCCAATGATTTGTATTAACCCTTACATATTCAATAACATGAAGTATTTCAATTCATCGTAAAGTTAAATTCACAAGCAATCAAATTTCATTTATTTGAGAATTTCATATCCACAATTGACACACCTTTCTACAACACTATTTTCCTTTAAGGTATCACATAAATACATTTAAGATGTCATATACATACCTTTAAGATACTACATATTTACTTTTAAGGTATTAATGCTTATAGTATGATGTATTACATATGCGCACATTTAAAAGTATTACATATTACCTTTAAAGTATTATTGTTTATAGTATAAGGTATTACATATGTACCTTTAAGTTATTACATATTTACCTTTAATGTATTAATGTTTATAATATAAGGTATTACATATTTACCTTTAAGGTATTAATACTTATAGTATAAGATATTATGTATGCACCTTTAAGATATTACATATTTACCTTTAAGGTATTAATGCTTATAGTATGATGTATTACCTATGCACACATTTAAAGTATTACATATTACCTTTAAAGTATTAATGCTTATAGTATAAGGTATTACAAATGCACCTTTAAGGTATTAATACTTATAGTATAAGGTATTACATATGCACCTTTAAGGTATTAATACTTATAGTAAAATGTATTAATACCTTATAGTATAAAGTATTACATATTTATTTTTAAGGTATTAATGCTTTTAAGGTATTAATGTTTATAGTATAAGGTATTAATACCTTATAGTATAAAGTATTACATATTTATTTTTAAGGTATTAATGCTTATAGTATAAGGTATTAATACCTTATAGTATAAAGTATTACATATTTATTTTTAAGGTATTAATGCTTATGGTATAAGGTATTACATATACACATATTTAAGGTATTACATATTTATAATCTTTTAAGGTACTAATGCTTATAGTATAAGGTATTATATATGATCCTTTAAGGTATTACATAATTAGCTTATAGGTATTTGTATATGTTACTTTCAGGGGTATTACATAAATACTATTACACAAATATCTTTTAATTATCACACATATTTCTTTCGAGTATTACATAAACACCTTATAAGTATTTGTATATGTTACTTTAAGGTATTACACAAATATTTTATAGATATTTGTATATGTTACTCTCAGGTTATAAATACCTTTCAGGTATTACACAAGTATCTTTTAAGTATCACACATATTATTTTTAGGTATTAAATAAATATATTTTAATAATATACTTTTAAGGTATCAGTCTTGATACCTTCAGATTCGGCGAACATACAACTCGTGCATACTCATATTTCTTCCATATTTTACAAGTGGTTGAGAGAATATACTTGGAATATATTCATTTTTGTTTTTGTTTTGATAATGCATCTTCCCATCTATATATACAGCTTATGCCAGAAGGATAGCTACAACAACTTCACTTCCTCTCTCTATTCACATTTTCTACATTCATCAAGTTCTAAAAGTTCTCTTTGATTAATAAGAAAAAAAGATTGGCTAATTTGCATTCCAGATCAAACAGTCTTCCATCTCAATCTCATCCATTAATTAAATTCGTAGAAGATCATTTATGCAGATTAAAGTCCTCACAAAGCACTTCGACATATGTCTCTTCTGCGTCTGCAAATCTGGCTAGCCTTAGAGAGTTACATGAAGGCATCAAAACTCAATCACCACGTCAAAAAACCTTGCTGGGATAACACATAACAAAAAATATGATACCATAAAAACTAAACATGATACCTTTAGAACATATGTCTAATGCATTTAAAAATATTTTCATCATACCTTGAAAGTATTATATGTAAGTATCATAACAGCCACACCATTTTACAAATGGTGGGATACTTTGATTTTCTTCCACTCAACCAAATCATCATCCTATCAGATGACATCAATATCATAACCGTTTACATTTGCTCAGTGTTTATGACAACACAAATTTTAAATCTAAAAAAAAAATAGAACCCTAGATTTATAAGAAGAGAAGAAATTGTTGGAATATTAAAAAATTTAGAACCCTAGATGTCGATTATGTGAAGAAATTGAGAAAGAAGAGAAAAAAAAAGAAGGAATAGTGCACAGAGGAAGAAAGAGAGAAGAAAAAGAAAAAAAAGAAGAAATAAGAAGAATGAAAAATACAGCGCAGGAGATAAAGAAAAGAGGAAAAAATGGAAAAAAAAAAAGTGGGGCGGGTCATGGGCGGGCGAAACGGGTTGGGGGCACGGATCCTAGGATCCGTGCCCCAGTGGTACAAGATTGCTGCTCTAATTTAAATGATTTTATTAGTATACAATCCTACATGGAATATGAGTCTTGGAAAGCAAGAAAAAAAGTACTATATATGGAATAGGAGTTGGAAATCAAGAAAAAGAATATTAAAACTTAAATAATCCAACAATATTATAAAGTGTTCATTTGAGCCATGAGCACGGGGCTATTTGGAAAAGCACTTCTCACTTAGGCTACTTTGAAAAGTACCTTCAAAAGTTACTTCATGAAACTTTTTTGTCCAAGATTAATTTACTATGTTGAATATATGTTATAATCGATTTTGAACCATCTTGTACATGATTAATTTAACATGTTGAATATACATTATAATCGATCGATTTTTCTAACAAATCGATCTAACAGAGCAGGGTGTCAAGATAACAAAAGGAACACAATATTGATGTGCTGAGTGTTTATTATATCAATAAACTAAGTGTTTACGCTATTTTTTTTTTTAAGATTTAATTGTGAAATTTGGAAGAAAAGATGAATTCTCTTGGTTGGATACATAAACTTGACCAACAACAAAACGTCATTCAAATAGAGCCAATTCAGATCAACTATGATATGACTTCTCAGGCCATCGCAATTGCTGCTGCATTTATGAGTTCGTTTTTGCTTTTCGAGAGTTCTTCCTAGACTTCAGAAAAAAAGGAAATTTGTAAAATTGTTTCACAAATCTAAGCCTTGAAAGAATGAATGGTCGATGTTGAAAATTTTCGATACACGATTTATTTTTATTTTTTAATAGTTGAATGAGTTTGGATTTCCTGAGATGAGATCGACCCTTTTAAATTATTATGTAAAATGGATTATAATGCAACATTTTTATTTTTGTTTTCAAATTTTTTTTTCCTACCCAATAATGTCCCCAACACATTAGTACCTATCCCCAAGGAAATGTCTATATTTGGGTGCAACACTTTTAATACTTTTTAAATAAGGTCCTTTTCCTTGATTTCTATTTTGTTTTTCTTTTTGAATTTTCTTTCTATACTTTATATTAAGGTTTCAATAATTTTTAAAAAGGGGAATATTAACAAATGTGCCCTCCTTGTTTATCCTTAGTTCGACTAGTCCTTAAAAGTTTTTTTTGGTACACAAATACTTACCTAAATCTACCATTAACCTATAGTAACATTTAAACCCCTTTTGGACAATTAAACAATGATGGTTCTCAAAAAAAAAAAAAAAAAATTAATTTGTTTCTGTGTATATACATATATATTTCTCTTGGTCATCCTTTGGAGAAAGCTCAAAGCTCAACAATGGTTAATGGATCTATCTGCAGTTAGAGAAGGGCATAGATGTAAAATAAAAAACTTCAGGGGCAGAAATTTCAATATAGTTTTTACCAATCAACCAAGTCATCCATGATTGTATTAAGATAGAACAACTCTCAAAAGTTAGTAGTGTCAACATATAACATCTATATAT
This sequence comes from Scutellaria galericulata, assembly GCA_946896805.1. Classification (NCBI taxonomy): domain Eukaryota; kingdom Viridiplantae; phylum Streptophyta; class Magnoliopsida; order Lamiales; family Lamiaceae; genus Scutellaria; species Scutellaria galericulata. The sequence continues at coordinate 19,628,900 of OX335790.1, forward strand.
GGCAAACTAAGTGTCCTTCCTCCTCATAAATAAGGATTTCCATTCGACACCAATTGCTCGTATGGAAATCCAAGCATAATGCTGAGATAATCTACCTCATTTTCGCTAAATACAACTAATATATTCCCGTATATACAAACCTAGCTACTTCTCGCGCTCCTTCACAGCTCCATTTTCAGCTGGCTTGAGTGCAGAGAAGCTGTGCAAACACGATAAGGTTATGTTAATTGCACATTGCATGATCTCATAACGTTTTTTGTTTCTATGTGCATCTTTTTGCTATCTTGAGGAAACGTATTTGGGACTACAAGTTTAGAGATTTACCTGAATTAGCTGGAGAGTCATAACTTAAAAGTGAGTTTTCTGGGGTGATGAAGTTAGAGGTGTCTTCTCCTCTGGGCCAGGAAGGATGGTGGGGTCCATCGAAAAGCCATGGCTGCTGATATTGATGTTGCCTGCTCCCACTGATTTGTCCCTCGGGCCAGATTGATGGAGCAAACATGCCCAGATAGCTATTATCAATTGATGATCCACTCTGCAAGTACACAGTTTCAAATTAGCAATTCCATGAATTAAGCATGATATTAGGGTCATTCTTGTATATTTTTTTAGCTGATTTAACTCTGGAAATACTTACTTCTGCAGCTAAGAGGGCATCTAGGTTGAAATCAATTCTCGGGTTAACAGCAGCAAGTCTCATAGATAAAAACTGAAGCCAAAGAACATTTCCAGTAAGCCAAATGTTGAAATGAGACGGGGCAGTTAACATAAGACGAGTTTTGGTTAAATGGGTTGGGTCTAACCTCCACTTGACGTTGAAGCGCTTGCACGTGATTTATTATCTCATCCAGCACCATTGCAGTACCTGAAATCTGTAGGGGAAAAAGTAAAAGATAGCTTTAAAAGGTAGAAAAGTAAACAGTGAAGGCAAGAGAAGCTAGAAGTGGAATCTCCATTGTGTGTTAATGAATAGATGAGTTTACAGCTGAAACCTTTTAAACTAACCCTTATCATTATTCATTCCACTATTCTAAATACTTGTTCTCTCCTTCGTTCTTAATCTGGATGTCAATGCTTCTCATTAACTACATGCGGGACAAGCCTCAACTATAAGTTTATTCAGCTACCAGGATCCAAGGTTTTGATAAAAAAATTCTGAAAAGATATGGAATAGTGCATCTAGCACAGAATCTCAATTCATCTCCAGTACCATATGCAGCCCATCTAATACCAATTTAATTCAAAAGGATGGAGGAGCCGAATAGTAAAAACGACAGCTATATCCACAGGTCCACTCACCATACAATTATCTTCAAAAAATACCATGGGACACAAAATCAATTGTGTAGCAATAATTCTGTTAGTGCAACTTTCTTAAAAAATAGTATGGTCGAGTGAACCATTTATGGCAAAATTGTATCACCAAGAAAAGCTACAAACTAAAATAATGGAACAAACAAAATCTGACAGGTTTTTTTCACTAGTCCTCCTTCCCAGGGTAAAGGTTGGCACATTAAATGTCGGTTTCAGGAGATACAGGCCATTATTGGTGATGCATAAGGTGTTTCTTTCCTTTTCCCCTCTGCAAACAAGGTGATCTAAAGGATCATCCCTATCAGTTTACTCTGATCACTCTCACCAACTTTCATGTCTATGCAATGATAGTATGGTCCAAGCTGTCTCTAGTGTTTGATGACATGTTCTGTCATCCCAATTTCCATAGTAGGTTAGCTAGCAATACTGAAAACTTGGTTCGAATCTTCGGTGTGTACTTCAAAAATTTAACTATTGATCTTCTTAATATATATTGTAGATAATCCACAGATGAAGACCTTAGCAAGAAAGGGAATTGAAAGAAGAAGGCAAATAAATTAGACGAACTAACAATTTTCAAAATCAAAAAGCATTCATCTATCTAATGCCATCAGAGTCCACAAAACTTCGGTTCAAATCAACATTACGCTTCCAGCTTCTTTTAATCAACCCACACCAAAATTTAACTTATCATCATTCCTATATCCCAACTGCAGCCTTGAACAAGTCTTGAACGATTTTCCAGGTTTAACAGCTATATGAAATTTCATAGACATCGAAAACCGAAGTTTAAAACCATGACCTAACTCTTAACATAACTTAACTACATTAAGCATCCACAATGCAACCTAAAACCAACTAATTAACAAACCATAGTCCAAGGACACATCTGATAAATAGAAGGAAAAGATAGTGTGGTAAAATGACAAGAGAGCCCCCAGAAAAGGACTGATAACAAACCAATCAAAAAGGTGAAAGGGGCAGCGTAAGAATTACGAGAGGGACAGTTCAACAGCGGCCCGCCACTTTTCTTGGTGCAAAAGCCATCAGCTTTTTTCTTGCTTTTCCCCAATTAAAAAGTTGACTACGACCCTTCTAATATTATCAATATATCTTTTACAAATCTAATCATAAGAAAAAAGGTACTATATAATCAAGACAGAAAAAGAATTTCCACCGGATGTAATCCAAAATCCCAACTTTAATAACGCTCTAATTTCAAGAAAGCTCACTCCATAGCCATAATCAGTCCGTACATAATTAGTGTTAGAGAGAGAAAGGGTAGTGTTTGACAGCTGACCTTGTTGCATCCTGGGACCAGCTCCTGTAATAGCTTCATTCTGGCATTGATCTTCTCTCTCCGGGCCTGTTAAAAAGACAGGTGAGTGATTACACAATCGCAGTTTATGACCACTAATCAAGATTAAGGAAATAATTAGAGACTAATCAAGGGATTAGGGTAACTACTCTTTCAGCTAAGCTATGGCTGTCAGTTGCCTGGCCTCGGCGAGCTCTGACATGAACGTATGGCAGCTTCTCTCCACTTTCTTCTGAACCTTCATTTGCCACAACTTTTTTGCTCTTTTTATTCGATTCCTTAACCTGAAAATACACAAGCAAAGACATTCATATTCAAACAGTACAGAATAATTTACTGCTCCATGAATTTCTTCACATAGATCAAAGAGAAAAATACACTTTTCAGCTTTTAACAATCAGCTTTTTACTACAGTGGGACTCATAATAATTTAGGATTACCAAATTTCACCCAAATCTTTCATAAGAATTGAACTGAAAAAGGAATGGAAAATGATAATTAAATCCAAATTAATTACAAATTGCATAATGCTGAGTGATTTGGTTTCAATCCGAAGAGGGTTTGTAATTACCTTCTTCTCCCTCTCCTTTCTCTTGCTGGACTTCAAGCTCTGATTCGAGACCGCCGGCGAAGAAGTATTCAGGTAGGATTCAGACTCTAACGGCTCTTGCTTCACTGAATCGATATTCATCGAGCTCGAAGCCGACAAGATATTCGTACTCTCCGGAGGATTATCAGCGGAGGCGAATACGGAAAACTTGGACGCGCGGTCAATGAGTGCGATATTGGAAGGGAAAATTGGTGGCGGCATAGGTTTGGCCGGAAAATCTTCCTTGACTAAGAGCTCCACGGCTTGCGGCGGCGGGAGCTCGAGAAGCGCCGTGAACGAGGTGCTCTCCGTTTCCGGTGGACCGGAGATTAAGCCGTGGAACTCGTCGAACCCGAACCCCATTTCCCCTTGTTTGGGTCCGGCTATTCCGGATCTAAATTGCGGTTGAGTTGCTTCAACGGTTGGCTCCATATATTGTGTATAATTCACTCCCTATTTTACTCAATTGTGATAAGAAAATTATTCTGAAACTCAAATCAAAGCTCCGTTCCAAGAGAGAAATCGGAATTCTCGAAAAGCGAGCAACAATAATGAATGGATTAAACTAAACAAGTGGAAAACTGAACTACGATTTCTCTTCCGAAATTCAGACCATCATTCTCAGGAAAAATAAACCAAAATCGATCAAAAACTTGCTTAATCAGCACACACTAAAGCCGAATCAGCATCATTCACCACTATCCATGGAGTATCCACGAAGCTAAATTCCAGAGAATTTCATAAAATAAAACCAAAAAAAAAAACTCAACGAACGAAGAAGACAACGGAGACAACTCCGGTGACCAATTTTAGCTTAATTTACCAGAAAAATTAAAAAAAATTCCAAAAAATTCGAATTAGCGCGCTTCGAGTCAATAGATGGAGCTTCTGGAAGCTACGAGCCCCCATTAACTTAAATTCTTAAAATGTATTACTTCGCCTCTTCAGAAGAGAAAGCAGCTTGGGCATCAATGGCGGTCAAAGCACATTCCTCTGCTAACTTTCTCTCTCTACAGTGCGTGTTGAGTGTAAAATGGATTTTCCTTTTTGCATTTTCTTATCACAGATTATATGAGAACCCTGAAAAACTGTGCTGCGAGCTGCGAAAGCTACGTTTGCTATTTGGTCCCTACCTCTCTGCCATATTTCACTATCAGCACCAATAATTCTTTATAATATCCTATTTCATTCAATTTTATATTAATGTCACTATAGTTGCTAATTGCATTTGTTATTATACTAAACCAATTAATTAAACTAATTAGCAACGGTTTAATAGTGTCTTCTATATTGATTTTTTCTATATAGGAATAATGTGTAAAATGTATTATATTTCTTTATTTGGAGGGTAATGTTTCTTGTTAGAAAAAGATTATACTTAAAAAAGTTGATCTACTTTAGGACTAATATTAAGTAGCTTTAGATTGTCATGCATTTACATTGTTAATGTAGAATTAATATTTGAAATGGCCAAAGAAAACAAAAGACAATTTATTAGAATTTATAAAAAGCCCTTGGAAGGTTAATCTGATTTCTATTTCTTAAGGACAAAAAATAAAAAAATAAATTCAATGGTGTTTGGCTTGTATAAAATTTGGTTTAAACTATGGTTATGTCTAAGGAAATAAAACACTCTTTTCAATTACAAAAAATTACTAGAGTTTTTATCCGTAAATATAATAAAACATGTTAATCATTTTGACAACACAAAAAAATATAGGCAGCGATTATACGAATATGATTATGTGAGACGAGACCTCATTTTCAACAAATCAAAGTTATTTTTACAAGTCGATCTATATTTTGTAGGTTATGGATTGACTCGTCTTCGGAAGTTAAATTTGTGAGACTATTTACATGGATTCCATCATTTCTATAAAATTCAAAACTTGGTTAGCACCCATTAAGAAAAAATAACATGTGAAAAAAAAAAAAATAATAATATATATATATATATATATATATATATTCAATTCAATTCACAGTTAATTGAATTATTATTTGTTTAAACTTTATTTACTTAACAATTGAACAAATTAAACAAGATTTTTAAAATTAAGAGATTCAAACTATACTTGGCTAAAGCTTTTAGGAAAGACTTGGGCTTCTAAAATTTTCTAATTTAAGTTCCACCAAACATACAAAATATCAATTTTCAACAATGCTTATCGACACTATATCTAATTTTTGGGCAAGATCGTTTTCAATTGCCTAACCAAATGACCATTTAATTTGTAGCCTACACTTAAAAAGTATAACTATAATAAAAAATAGGGAAAAAAAATTTTAGTCCTCTATGTTGGCTTATTAGATTTTTAGTTTTCTATTTTCCATCTTTTAATTTTTAGTCCTCCATGTTTAAAAAATATCATTTTTTAGTCATTTATCTTTCATATTTTGATTTTTAGTTCTCTATATTTAAAAAATATCATTTTTAGTCTTTTTACCTGCAATAGTAGGTACTTTTTTTTAATTACAATTTAATTTTAACACCAATTTTTTTTATTCAACTAACATGTCTAAATTAATATTAATAATTAAAAATTCTATTTTTCACTCTGAGAAGAGTTTAGCATTAAAATAAATATCAAGCAATTAAAATTTTTACTTTTCATAAATTATATACATTTCGTGTTGGAAATGAATAACACAAAAGTAAAAAAATAACATTAATCATATTCTACTAATTCTCAAATTACATCAATTTATCTGTTGGAAAATTGAACTAACAGCAACCCCATGGATCATTTGGTGTAATTTGAGAGCTATCAGAATATGATTAATGTCATTTTTTTTTACTCTAGTGTTGTCTATTTTCAACACAAAATATATAATTTGTGAAAAATAAATTTGTTAATTGCTTAATATCAATTTTGATGATAAAATGTTTTATTTCTCAAACTCACAAAACTCTAACTCACTTGTATCGAAATGAAATATATAATTTTTAATTATTAATATTAATTTAGACATATTAGATGAATGGAAAAAATTGATGTTAAAATTAAATATAATTAAGAAGAAAAAAAAATTACCTACTATTATAGGTAAAAAGACTAAAAATGATATTTTGTAAATATAGAGAACAAAAAATCAAAAGGTAAAAGATAAAGGACTAAAAATCTAATGAGCTAAACATAGAAGATCAAAAAAAATCTAATGAGCCAAACATAGAGAACTAAAAACTTTATACTCTGTAAATATAAAAGACTAAAAATCAAAAAATTGAAAGATAGAAGACTAAAAATTTAATTAGTCAACTAAAAAATAAAAAAATTCATCCTATGCTGTGTTTAAAGTGAAGTGGTAGTGAAGTATTGCTTGATAATTTTTATATCATTATTTCATTTATTACTTGGTAAATATTCTGTCATCTCAAACAAGTGTTTGCCACTTCAATACATGGTTCTACCTGTTTAATGAAGATAAATAATTTTGACTCAAAATACTTTTTTTTTTTGTATTGCAACAAACACTGTAGTTAAGACAAAATTATTTTTTCTTCAAATCAAGTAAGAATCAACTTCAAATTTTAATCACATGTTCATTGAGATTGAGTGTTCAAATTATCAAAATATGCTAAAATTTAGTTTTAAGGAGAATATGGATCTCTTACTATCATTTACTTATTTTGAAAATAATACAAAATGTAAAACACAATTAATGAATAAAAGACTAATTAAGGCACAAAGCAAGAAAGAGAGATCTTGTTGTACGGAGAGGAACAGTATGGGCCAATGGGCCCGATGTTTAATAAACCGTGTTTAGGGTAGTGTGTGGGCCGGGCCTTGACCCAACCCGACAACCGACTTCGTCGGTAGTAGGTGACACGTCATTTTCTTTGCATTTACTATACCAATATACTGTATACCCTAATTAGAGAAATTAATCTCCAATAAGCAAATATTTATTTTAAAAAATTTGTTTAAAATAAATTATTTATTCAAAATAGAGACTTGTTATAGAATTTAAATTAAAATAAATACTCGATGAGTTCGATGAATAAAATACCACAATTCATATAAGAGAATATTTTTTACCACAAAAGATAACTTGTTACTTTTTTCAAAAAAAAAAAAGAAAATCAGGAAAATGGATAAAATTGTTTTTCTAATAAAAGTTAAAAAAAAATCACTTTTCTATTCAAATTAACACAATATGATCATATTGTTGAATCTCAGTATATTTTTCAGATCATGTCATGTAATTCCTCGGACAAATTTTTTTTTTACTTTTATCAAATGACAAAATTGTCAAAATTCTGAAATTATAGTTTAAAAAATAATAAAATTATTATTTATGATAGAAAAATAAATCATTATATGATTTGTGGTATTTCAGCATACTATTCCTTTAATAGTTGACGGAAATAGAAAATAGGATTCTTGATTTCTTAATGTGTCGAGGTAAATTTCTATTGAAACATTGTTTAATCCTTCTTTATTTTACACGTTTGAATGTGTTTACAAATGAAAGGTGGAGATTATGATTCTAATTATATCTTGTCTTTAATTAAAAAAAATGTATTTGCCTAATATAAATTTTATGAATTTTTTTTCTTTTGTTTAGATTATTATTATTATTATTTTATTTTTTTATTTTTTTTCAACATCTTAATTACGAGCCACAATCTAGTCAATATTGTCGGCCCAATCTAGTTAATATCCCAACTTACCACAATTCATATAAAAATATTCTTAACTACCATTCACTATAACAAAACATCCCCAACTCGACATGCTTCCCCATTTAAACATTAATTATTACATGTAATTACTGCTTTATTCCTAAGAAAGTATGATTTTTTTATAAAATTTTTGAGAATGTCAATGTATAAATCATGTTAACTATAATAAAAATTTACTAAAATAACATTTTTTTTTTTAAATGTCTCATTCTTTCTTTAAAGAACCAAAGAAAAAAAACTCCAACTTGTTTCTTATAATATCTTTCGAGATTATCTTCTAAGCTGTTAAACATTTTATAAATATATTTAGCAAATTTATGAGCTTGGAAAACATCCTCTTATAATAAGATTTTAGCATTTTGAACAAGTGTAAATTAGTTTTGTTAATATAGATATAAATGATCAGAGGCGAATTGAAAGCTAAGCAGTGGGAATTCCCCGGGGGGAAATAGAGATGTCTCCTACGTTACCGGATCCTATCCACTTGTTCCGACCTAGGATAATAAGCTCATGAGCTTGGTCTTACTTCACCGTCGAGAAACGAAAGAAGACTTCCATCTCCAAGTTTAACTCAGACGCAGCTCCCTTCTTATTGTTTTGGGTGTGAAGCAGTGGCAAACCAAAATACCCAACAAATAGAACTTTTCCAGACATTTGTAATTCTTCCTGCCATTTCCCCACGCAAGGGGGATACTTGAAGGTCGTTGGAATATATATATATATATATATATATATATATATATATGAGTTTTAGACAAAGATACATTAGAAAGAACAACAACTAAAATATGTATTACACTCTCACAATACTAATATTCATTAAATAGAGGTCTAATTTGTCGTGTGACAACAATTAATAATCTACATCAATAATTATTCTCTTAAGTCTACTAGGAAAAAAAAAAAAAAACCTCTACATAATGTTCCTGTCTAATCTACGAAGGAGTTGTCAATTATTAAGAGCGACATAAATATGATAGACCAATAATTTAAATTATAATTAAAGAAGCATAATTCCAGTTCTATATGTATTTGTATAATCCATAGCAAAAGACCTACCATCTAGGACTATAAATTTATATTAAATTTTATTTTTGACGAGGTAATTAATAATTAATAATTGTCATTTTATTTCCCCCTATGGTTACCTAACTGGGCTAGTTATTTAAGTTAAAGGTAAACATTAGTTTGACTTAAATAGGCAATATTTTGCAGGTTTCAATAAATAAAAAGAAATATTTTATATTTCTACAAAACCCAAATAAAAAGGTTAATAAACAATTCAAATGCTTGAAGAATTTATCTACGTGTTTCGACAAAAAATATCAAAATAGAAAAATACCGTTAAACCAAAAAAAAAAAAAAATTAAAATTGAATATGATGTTACAAATGATAAAATATAAGAGCACGGACCATTTATGGTGACATTTAAATGCAAATTACCAAATGGTTGTTGAAATGATTGGTGATATTTGTAGACACATTTTTGCATCTTTTAAAATTGAGTAAAATGAAATCACAAGCACTTCTTGTGATGATTTGAATAATTTATGTTATACTAAAATATCGTTGAGAATATTTATTTGACAATAAGTTTGATAATAGTTAAAAATAAATAAAAATTTAAAATACTATTATGTTTATTTGGAGGTTTCGAAATGTGTGGGTGAGGATATAAACACAATTAAAAAGATTTATATTTGGAAAAAAAAAACATTTAAAAAAATTTCTACGAGGAAGCTGGAAGCCTATTAAATAAACAATCGATTAGAATAAATCATAATTTAAAATTGGTAATTTGAAACTCTCAAATTTGTAATCAAACTTGACATGACTAATGTTAGTTCAAATAAATAAATTGTTTACTAAAACAATAATTTTGATTTTATGATAAAATAGTCTCAATTTCTTAGAAAAAAAAAATACTGTAATTTCTCTGACTTAAAAATCTCTTTTTTTTTTAGTATTAACTATTAATATTTAGTACAATTTCCTCTATATCATTTATTTTTCCCTTATTTAATTGGCTACTGTCATTTGGATTTTGGACCACTAAATCCTAGGCCTTTAATATTAGTGAATTAAAAGCAAACATCATAATTCATCATTAGGCAGGGCCCACCTCACTGAGTGGGCCTCCAGTGGCGTGACATCCACGTGACAATGGTTTTTTTGGCCCAAACTTATTTGGGCCTTTTACCTTTCAGGGCCCACTACCTAATTATTATTTAATCAGGACTTCCAAGACCAAAGTACAATCACTCATTACCAATGTGAAATTCACTAACAAAATTGCATTTGCATGTGCAATAATTTTGGATTATGTGTTTTAGTGTTTTCAACAAGTAGGTTGCATATGCATCACTATAAAGTTGAAATAATTTTTCACAAAACATTAAACCTTGTTTATATATCGTTATAGATCTGCTCGACTCGACTCGTTTACACTAATAATGGTGACATAGCACTAAATGACTGCAGTTTGGTGTGACACCAACTTTGAGAGACTAGTTTGAAGTTGATGAGTAATGGGCCCATATTTGGGCCCACATGGGAAACATTAAGACAACTTCAGTCCAGTCTTTGCCCCGGAAAATGACCCAACATTATGCAAAGGAAGTCACGGAGTTAATACACCAAGTTGATGAAATGATCCATTGGTTATAGGCCCATCAAGAAGTGGCCCACTTTGTGGGGACAATTCCCTTTCAACGGTTTCAAATTTAATTCGTTGATGCTATATCGGATAAAATATACTAAGGTTGTGTGTAGATTGAATTATTTGAAATACAAGATCTAAAACTAACTTATTCAAATCCATTCATAACAGAGCGTTCAAAATGAAAATGATTAATTTTGAATTCATATAAAAATCCTCAAGTTCAAAAACAACCTAATAATATGTTGTATAGAAAGCTACAATAACATAGTCACCTATGTAAAAAAAAAACATAGTCACCTATGTGTGCATTTTTGTATTTTTGAGAACTAAAAACTATAAAATTCTTGTAAATAGATTGTACGTATTAGATATTCACATTGGTATATGTCACCCTAGTGTAAATGTACTACATTTTAACAGAATTAATTTTCTTGTTTTTTTAGGAGATCGAGAGAAAATAATTCATTATTTCCTCATTTTCCTATGCATTCATAATTTGGTCATTAGAATATAAATAGAACATTTCCTCAAATAAATAAATAACGAAATAAATAGAACTTGGGAGTTGGGATATGATGATAGGGAAACAGTATTACAGCTATTGGGCCCAATGTTGTAATGGGCCCATGGTTTAGGTTTCAATTATTTGAATAAATTGATTTAACACTGATTTTGGGAACCTTCTGTCTTGTAGCCCATTAGCTGTCGGGCCTAATTAACTGTCACTTGACAGCCTGGATTAGATTATGACCCCATGACATTATTACAGGTGGCACATGTTATACAAATTAATTCAAGTCAAGTTGGTTTAATATATAATCGAATTTGAGCTTGTGAACAGATTCGTAAAATATAATAATGCACATACACATTAATTGATTTATCAACGAATAGATATAAATGAAGATTCAAGCTCGACTTGTTAAATTTATCGATCAGTCTAGGACAATTTTTTTTAGTTGAGATTTAAATAGCTTGTAAGCCACTTAGATCATTTACATCCCTACTGCTTTTAAATTTTCAATTATATAAATTAATTCGTTAAAAGAAATAGTATTCGTGAAACGGACTAAAAAGAGTGTGACTTAATATAATTTGGTTTGACTCATATTCGACTACATATGAATTCTTTCCAAATTGATTTAAAAAAAAAAAGGAGATAGTTTCAATTATTTTTCTTTTAAATGGACCAAAATAATGTCCTCACCTAACAATTCTCAATTTTAGGCCAAACAAATGAGAGAATAAATACTAGGAAATTCAGTTGTTGTTTTATGCCTTTTAGTGCTAGATAAGATATTCAATTATAAACTAATTTACATGAGGATAAATTACATTTTTGGTACCCAAAGTATACCCTAATTTTACTCTTGGTACCCCTATTTTTGCAAGTTGCAACATTGATATCCAATGTTTTAAAAATTGCATATTTGGTACCTTCCATCAACTTGACGGAACCTTAATTTTTTGGAGCGAAAACTATTTTCTTCTTCCCCAATTTCATTCTGCAAATACGAATTTGCCCTAATTTCTTGAACCACTCTTAAATACAACAAATCAATAAAGGCCCACCCATTGTCCACCGCAAATTCGTCTCGTGTCTCCGTTGCTGTCATTAGAAGTGAAAGCAGCAAAATTAAAGAAGGAAGAAGTGGGGTCGGAGCATTAGGGCAGGGGTAGCGGAAGGTGGGGATGAGGAGGTGGAGGGGAGACTAAAGAGGTGCGTCAAGCGGTGGCACATGATATGAGGGGTAGGGGGAGGGGAGGGGCGGTGGTTGCTGATGGCAGAGTCCTCGTACATGTCGAAGGAGATGAGGCAGAAGCTGCTCGAGTGGTGGCAGAGGATGCAGGGAGTGCAGAGCCATATTGGGGATAAAACTTAACATATTTTAAATTTTAAACTTTTTTTCCCTTTTGGGAACAAAAACATCGCCATTCCATCTCGTAGAGCTTGGTTGGTCAGCCATTCCACCTCGTAGAGCTTGATTGGTCAGTTTTGAAGAACTCAAATCAGTGGAGTGGTTCAAGAAATTAGGACATTTCGTATTTGCAGAATAAAATTGGGGAAGAAGACAATAATTTTCGCTCCAAAATATTAGGATTTTGTCAAGTTTGGACGGAAACTTGACGGAATGTACCAAATATGCAATTTTTTGAAACATTGGGTATCAATGTTGCAACTCACAAAAATAGGAATACCAAAAGTGAAATTGAGGTATACTTTAGGCACCAAAAATGTAATTCACCCTTCACATGATCAACACTTTTCCATCTAAAGAAAAGGACTGAATTTCACAAATGTCTTTTTATCTTTTTATCACACAAAAGCCATGTTTTTACTTCTTTCAAGTTGTCGAAGACAGGTAGCAGTCTGAATCTTCTATTACAAAATAGTTTTTCATCTCGAGTTTCATTACACTAGTGACTAGACAATAAAAAATGGGGTGAAATAAGCACACATAGTCCCTTTTTTTTTCCCGGTATGGACAACCTAAATCAAAACCTCCACAAACACAACATAGTACAATCAAATTCATAAGGTATATCGAGAAAGCAAATCGTGATAATGAATGCACAAAATCTACAACAAGATTCATAGGAATAGTCACTCAAGGAACCAAGAAACTAAAATCTTGCCTTTAGTCGCGCACTCATGTGGAGACGAGAGGCGGAGGGAGGTTAACATGCATTGATGGTTAGGTTAACTAAGTTAGATGCTTGAGTTACGTTGGCTGAACGGGCTGGGTTGGGTCGGGCCTTCAGCTCAGATTGCTAAACATACTTTAGACATGTGAAAATCCATCAAGCCAGTTAACAGAATCATCATCATCAGAAAATACAGCGTGTACAACAGATAAAGCAAGCCTGCAAGAATTAGAACTCGACGTTGTATATCAAGAATCATTATACACAGCAAAATCAATTGGTTTTTAATGAGAATTACATGCAAGAATTGCGCGCATTTCTTCATTAAACAAAGAATGGAAGGGAAAGCATATTCTGCAAACCTGGCAATGACTAAACCGAAGAAGAGGACATAAAAACCAAGCTTTATAATTCGAGCTTTCTTCTCAGCATTTACTACTTTAAAGACTTCAGTGACATCAATAAGATGTTGCTTCAATAGGTACCTGAAATGTTAAGGAAAAGAGTTCAACGGAAAGAAGTGACATTTCTAGCTCGACTAATGAAGTGGGACCCACAAATTGTACCGCAACGAGGACCTGGTTTGATGGTTCAAAGTTCAAACCATCTTTTTCAATGCCGGATTTTAATGGTCAATGCAGAGGAAACAAATAATTGATAAAAGTTTATTGGTTGAAAACTTACTGCTTCAGGTTATAATATGCGGGTGGCAACGAAAGCAAGAACATGATCCAATGCCCGGTAATGAGAAACAGAATGGAGAACGCGCCATGCAACAAATACTCAGGAACAATCACGTAGTTCACACGAGATGATAATTCATATGGATTCAGATAGTCAGCCTCCAAATCCGAGAACCCTAGGAACTACAAGAATCAAATGATACTTTGAGAACCATGTAGATGTTGAAACATGTCAAGTGAACAATTTTTTCGGACAGGTATAGAGATATGTTTAAGAAAATCATATGGATGTGAATTGCAGGTGTAAGATTGAGAAACGGTAAATATGAGCAAGTACTAATTACTAAAACAAGAAGGATGTGAAAGGTTAAAGGAATGCATTGTGGAGCTCGTTGTAAAAATAAAGGAACTAAGCATTTGTGAAGCAATCGAAACCAGAGAAGTTCTCAAAGCGTATATGGTCACCAAAACGTACAAGGCAAAGTAGAACACAAAAACATTCAGTTATTTTGACAATCCCAGATTGGAATCCAAGCTTATATGTGCCACCAAAAAACCAGACGATTCTTTCACTATCACATTAATTTTTCTATTTTAACTTAATTCTTTCTCGCTTCATGAAGTTAAGATATAAAACCGACTAACAAAGTGATGTTTTTCTATGGCTCTCAAAGGTGGTACACATCCCCACAGACAACTTATGTATCCTAAAATGTCAATTGTATTACAAAATCTAAACCGGTCTTCAAATTGACTAGGGTGAAGTGTCCAGAAATACAAAGCTAAGCTGGTGATCCCACAGACTCAGTGCCAAATTCCAGAAAACTACAAAAGGCCAAAAAGAATTTCGAATCGACTATTTGTAGCTCAGACTGCGACTCAAATGGGAAACAAAATCCAAGTAAACCACTGATGAGATCCATTGTTAGTTGCACCCCTAATATGGTCCACACTTCAATAGGTCATAGGACAAAGACCTTGATAAGATTCCTATTCAGGTACCTCTGTTGCTACTTCATAAGAAGCAAATTCTGATCACTACCCACCAGAACTATTTCAAATCTTGAAATATCCAGAAACATAACTCAATGCAGACTATATTAATTTCTTGCAACAGATAAGCTATCCAAATGCAGTAAAAAACATGAAACTCACTAAAGATTTCTCTTTAACACAGCCATTAACTCTGTGAAACAAAATGATCGAATAATTCATGAATAAGTATGTCTAATTAGTATATAAGCAAAACCCCCATCAACAAATTCATGTCTTAATCATTCCAGTAACTAAAGAACAACTCAAGAAAAGCAACTGGGCTTTTTCTAGACAACAAACTACGAAGAGGGCTTTGAAAATTAGGCGAAAAAATCTACTGAAACCAAGAATTACCTGGTAAAAATTTAATCCCAAGAGAGTGAGGTTCATGATTGAAAAAATGACCCAGAGAATAGGTAGTACCCAAGCCATGACCTTTTATTATTTTTCTGAAGAAGAATACCTCTACAAATTCAATTCAGATTCTCAGTTGAGCAAAGATTCTTGGATCCTTTCATCTCCCAACTGAGTAATAAGCCAAAAAAGTAAAAAAAAGAAGAAGAAAGAGTAATTATTTCATCCAGTGAGTAAAAGTGGACTGTGGAGACGAAGCATGATATTAATTACTATTTCCTAATTATTATTATATGTATATAATTTCTTTTTGATAGGCCCAGTATTCATTTTCCGGCCCAAGGCCCAAATAAAAACGACGTCGTTGTGAGATTCTTGCTGGATTCCAGAAACACCGAGAGAGCTAAGAACACAGGGAACATAGAAATGGTGAATTTCTTTCTGCTTTAATTTTTAATTTCTTCATCAGATACTAAAACATTCAGTGGTAATTGTTCTTTACTTACATTATCATTTGATTCTTTGCTTTTATTCTGTAGTATCTTCGATTGCTTTTTGTTGAGTTTTATTCAACTTTTATGCTTGATTTTGATTTATTTTATTTGTATTTAACTGTTGTTGTTTTGATTTATGCGAATTTTGGTAATATTTTTTTTGTGTCTTGTGCTTATGTATTGTTGGAATTGAAACGGGTAATTCCACTTAATGTTTTGATTTTGTCCTGCTTTTACTTTCCTGAAATTTGATTGTTTCCACTGTAATTCCATTTAATAATTATTTTATTCTTGCAGCAGCTTGAAAATGTTTCTTCTTTTTTTAACTGTTCTTTTACATTATTCATGTGTTCAGTTATGGCAAATTTATATCAAGTTATCCTATGCATTTCTTCATTATCTACATTTAGGAATAGAGAGATGTGTGTTATGTTTGTTTTTGTTTTGGGAGTTTCGAGATGGAGAATTCCAGAGAATGTCTTGATGTATCTATTGGAAATTGTGTTGTGTTAGAATGAATTAGGTCTGAGTTTTTTTGTGTCGAAAAATATTTAATTGTCGATTTTGAATTGGTTTCTGCAATGTGCAAGTTTAATGTGTTATACTCTAATGGTCTCTGATTGAATCTCATTCCTGCAAGGTTTCTTGCAACTGCGTTTTGCTCTAACGCTAAACCAAGATGCCGGTTTGTGCTCCCATCAGCACATGCTCCAAAAACGTATTCTGTTTAATAGGAAAGTCATCCAAAGCAAAGTCTTATTCACCTATGAATGGCTTTCGAGCATTCCAAAGTAAATGTTTCAGACCTTGTACAGCCAAGCATAACACTGGTTGTCATTTGTTGACATTTAGAGGCGTAGTTAACCCTGGACGTTTTAGGAGGACATGCCTCAGTGTTTCAAATGGATACCGGGATTTGAATCTGAGTCTTTTGATGCCCAAGCAAACAAAGAGTTCCATGATTAAATGTAAAGCCGGACCTTTTTCCTGGCGACAGCAAAGCGTATCAGCTGGCCTTATTATTGGATTCTTGATGTGTTTTTCTACTTCTCAGCCTGCTTATGCCGAAGCGCCTGAGGGAAATGAAAAGAACGAACATAAGAAAAAAGTCCTGACAGATTACTCGGTGATCGGTGAGTAGCATCTAACTTACCTTATTCCCTGTAGTTTGTTTATTCACGCACTCTGTAAACGATATTCAAAATTAATTAGATTACTGCTCCACTGCACAGGAATACCTGGAGACGGGAGATGCTTGTTTCGTTCTGTTGCTCATGGAGCTTGCATACGATCAGGAAAGCCGGCACCAAATGAGAACATTCAAAGGGAACTAGCAGATGAATTACGGGCTAGGGTATGTTGCAACTTCTGTCTTTGCACTTGAGCTAAATTTCAGTGCCAATTTATACATAGTTAAATGCTGGAGACTAGCTTAGATGGTTATGTTTTTTTTTTGTTTTTTGTTTTTTGTTTTTTTTTTAAATTTATTTATTTATAAAGATTATGGTTTATGATAGGCTGCAAAATGTTGACATGATATTGAAGGTGAATGTTGCTTTCCAAAATCGTGATTTTTTTCTTTTCAAAATGAAGTGTCTTTGCTTTGACTAAGAGCTAAGATGCTGTATTCTGTGCACAAGTATTAAATTAAGAAACTTCCTGAAACTTCAGAGAATGTAGACCTTTCAAACCGTAGCTGATTATCTTAATAATTGATCTCCCATTTTGTTAGGTGGCTGATGAATTTATCAAGAGACGGGAAGAAACAGAATGGTTAGTCTACCGAAATTTCATTTTTTTGACATTTATTTTTGACCTCTTTGTTAATGCCTAAGTAAGAGTTCTGACTTACAAACCTTCTCGTCACTTTATATATATGTCCATCCCAACCCTTGATGAAATAGCATTTTTTCAAGTAAGAAATTAACTGATTATACATTTTGCATGCTTGTTATTGTTACTACTCATACACTGTCCACCAACATTAACCAAGTTTATCATCTATGAATTATGGAACAATGTAGAGATGCTTCGATGAGGTGTATATATACAGAGAATTCTTTTTGCTCTATTGTTTTTTTTTTTTGGTCTATTCTGCATAACAATTATTCTCTGCCAATTATATGATTTTCTCAACTTCCCAGGTTCATAGAAGGTGATTTTGATACATACGTTTTACAAATAAGGAAGCCTCATGTATGGGGAGGTGAACCTGAATTATTGATGGCTTCTCATGTTCTCCAGTAAGTCTAATCTCATTTAACAGAGTGGTGCTTTTGTCTTAACCAAATCAATGTATCTTTAAAAGAGGAGGTGAAATGTGATACAAGAACTAACGAACATGATAATTACCAGGACGCCAATCACCGTATACATGTGTGACGAAGATTCTGGTGGCTTGATATCCATTGCCGAGTATGGACAAGAATACGGCAAGGACAACCCTATTAGAGTCCTTTATCATGGCTATGGTCATTACGATGCATTGCATGTATCTGGTACACGTGGGGCGAGGCCTAGGCTCTGATATTCCGACATAAACACAACAAGATTTGCACTGAAGATGCACCAAAGAATGGATGATTTTTGAGGCAATTATGTGCTAACCACTACTAGGGCCAAATCAGCTCATTTACAAGAAAAATTGTGAGTATAAATGGAGCAGTTCTAAGTTACTCTGATTTATACTCTCTTGTATAACCACTCTCTTGATTGATTTATATCAGTTACATGTGTTCACTAACACTAATTTTAAGGTCAATAGTATCCCACTTTCTGTTATGTATATCGAAGGAGATGGTCTTCGTATATAGTCAAGGACAAAAATTTCAGTTTCAATAGAAATTTCGGTATTTTGATTTTACGGAAATTTTGGTAAAATTTAGAAAAATGATGGGAACTTAGTTAAAATTTGGAATTTAGATATGCATAATATTATAACTAACATTGATACATATATTCAACTTACAATTTCAAACAAAATGTTTTATTCACAACAAATATAAGAATTAACTATCATATAAATGTTGTTTTGAGATAATAACATGATAAATTCAAAATAATTGAATACATTATTACTAATATCAAAATTAACTTCTATGAGGTTCAAATAAATAAGTTGGCAAGTCATCTTGATGTAGATAATATTAATATCAACTCATGACATTAGATTGATTTTGAATGTAATCATAGAATTATTTGATAGTATTATACATGTTACAAGTACGATGTACAAATTATAATATTATTTTGATACAAAATACATTTTTTTACTTAAAAATTGGTGTAACTCGTTATAAAATTCTATTATATTTGGGGTAAAAAAAAAAAATTCACTATAAGTTCACCAAAATTGAAACGAAATTTCGGTGAAATTTTGATATTTTCAAACATTTTCTACTATGATTTCATCGAAATTGAAATTTACCAAAATTTCGATGAAACACTAACAAAAGTTTTATTAACCCCGTTTCCATTTCAGTAACTCGATTTTACATACTCGACTACAACTAGCATCATACGACGTACGCGTTCGACCCTCTTATGTAAAGAACCAGTGGCTGAGTTTCAGCTTTCATGGACCACATTTGTAAGAAAGTGGGTTTACTTTTGGTTCCATTATACAATGGTGGGGGCAGAATGGGAATTTCGCCTTCTCTTTTTATCATGTTCCTTTTGGCTTTCCTTGTCTTGCATTCAGCTCTACTTTGACGCTTCTTTTTGTCCAAACCACTGAATTTTAAATCTGTACTGAATTTACCAAAATAGCCCTATAAGTGGAAACTGATACTCTGAAAAAGCAGAATATAGGAGCATGTGCACCATTATTTTCTGACACAGATTTGTCTGAATAAACACATGCTTTTAAATTGCCCAACCAAACTCATTGGAGTTTGGGACCCCAAAACATTTCCTCCTCCAATAGTCAAATCACAAATTGTTCACTTCTCACCTGCAAATTGAATATTTTATTCTATTTTGCAGAAATTAAATTAAATTTATCTCAATTTACAAAACAAGAGATTTTCAAAATCCCAATAACAGCAAATCACAATATAAATTGGTCAACGAAAATTCAAATCATCTCGAAAATCCAGCCAAATCCCACTTCATTCAAACCCGGTTTCTTCATGAAGAAACATTCATGAAGGAGAATTGAATAACTTCAATTGCATGAACCTAAAGATTGGATTTTTACTCGAAAAAAATGAAGAACTGCAGCATTGTTGCCTTCTTCACCTTCTGGGTTTCTCTCTCTTCTTCGATGAACTCAGATGGGGTCTCTCTCTTGGCTCTCAAAGCTGCAATCATGGAGGACCCAACACGCGCTCTCGTTTCCTGGTCTGATTCGGGTTCATCTCCATGCAAGTGGGCTGGGATCGCCTGTGATCCCACCCACAGTAGAGTCACCTCCATCTCACTCTCCGGCAAGAATCTCACCGGCTACATCCCATCGGAAATCGGTGCGCTCTCATTCCTCACTTTTCTTGATCTCTCACGAAACTCTTTCGGTGGGCCGATGCCGCACCAGATCACCGCTCTTCGAAGCCTCATTCATCTCGACATATCTTCCAATAGTTTCAATGGCTCTCTTCTTGAAGGCTTGAGCAACTTAACTCACTTGAAAGGGACTTTAAACCTTTCGTATAATGCATTTTCCGGTGAGATTCCGGCGAGTTTTGGCTGGTTTCCGGTCATGGTAAGCCTCGATCTCCGGCATAATAATCTCACCGGAAAAATACCTCAGGTGGGGTCTCTGCTCAACCAGGGCCCCACTGCATTTTCTGGGAATCTTTATCTTTGTGGGTTTCCATTAAACACTCCATGTTCAGAGCCAGAAGCTCAGAATCCAAGATTCTTTGATAACCCTCAAAAACCTAGCAATTCATCAAAAGGGCTTGCAGATAATAGAAGGATAAAAAATGGGTTGATCATAACAATTTCTGGGGTTTTCTTGATGGTGGTGGTGATGGTGTTGGTTTCATTGTGGGTGATCAAGAGAAGATGGAAGGTGGAGGGCAAAATGGGAAGAGAAAATGTGAGCAGGGAAATGGTGGTGAAAGAGGAGGGAGAAAAGGGTAAATTTGTTGTTCTTGATGAGGGTTTTAGCTTGGACCTAGAGGATTTGTTAAGAGCATCAGCTTATGTTTTGGGGAAAAGCAAGAGTGGGATAGTGTACAAGGTTGTGGTTTCTAGTGGGAAGGGGGCGGGCGGCGCTCCGGCGGTGACTGCCGCCGTGAGGCGGCTGAGCGAGGCGGAGACGAGGTGGAGGTTGAAGGAGTTTGAGGCGGAGGCGGAAGTCGTCGGAAAAGTGCAGCATCCCAACATTGTGAAGCTAAAGGCTTATTACTATTCTAGTGATGAAAAGTTGCTGATTTCAGATTATATTGGAAATGGAAGCTTGCATTCTGCATTGCATGGTATGAATTTGCTCTGTTTTTGTTTGTTTTCATCTGCTTTTGTGTTGTTTTAAATGTTTATGATCACCAAATGATTTGATTTAGAAGCATATATTAGCTCTTAGGAATTTTCAGTATTTGCAAAAACTTAGATTGATTCTTGAAATTTGCTCTTAGAAGTTGGAATAAAATGGCACAATGTGCACCTGTCTTTACCACAAAAATTAAGAAGAAATTTCAATTTTGGTGTGTATGCAAGACATTTTCCATTATTTTACAATTAAGTTTCTATTTTTCAATTTTGGTCCTCTATGTTTTAATTTTTTTCAATTTCAGTCCAATTTTGGTTGGAATTTTAAAAATCAACGTTAGATATTAAAAATTCCAACAAAAATTGGATTGAAATTGGAAAAATTAAAACATAGAAGACCAAATTGGAAAATTGATATTTAATTCTCAAAAAATGGAAAATGTCTTACACACCAGAAATTGAAATTAACCCAAAAATTAACTTGCAAAGATTGTATAAATTGATTGATTTAGAACTATAGATTAGCTCTTAGAATTTTCAGTATTTGCAAGAACTAAGACTGATTCTTGAAATTTGCTCTTAGAAGTTAGAATACATTGTGCATTGTCTTTAAGAGAAAAATCAACTTGCAAAGATTATATAAATGGATTGATTCATGTTTCTTGAAATGTTGCAGGATCTCTAAACAACTTGCCTCCCTTATCATGGGCCACAAGGCTCAGAATTGCTCAAGAAACAGCAAGAGCTTTAACACACATTCATGAATGCAACCACAGAAAACACATCCACGGAAACCTAAAATCATCGAAAATCCTCCTCGATAATGACCTAAAACCCTACATCTCCGGATTCGGCCTGTCCCGTCTCGTTCCAGAGACCTCAAAGCCTCCAAAAGGCTCGACTTCATCGACCCTTATGTATGTCGCACCTGAGGCTCGTGATATGGGCAGATTCACGCAGAAAAGCGACGTGTACTCCTTTGGAATCGTGCTGTTGGAGATTCTAACGGGTCGAGTAGGGGTCGAGAACGATGGGAAGGGAATTGAGGGCGTTGTGAGGAAGGTCTTTCGAGACGGGAGACCCTTGTCTGAAATTATAGATCCTGCTCTTTTGCATGAGGTTCAAGCCAAGAAACAGGTTGTTGCTGCTTTTCATATTGCATTGAGTTGTACAGAAGCTGATCCAGAGTTGAGACCAAAGATGAGAAGTGTTTCTGAGAATCTTGATTGCATCTAATTATGTTGTAGGTGTTTGGACAGGGTTAGATTGGGCCTAGACAAGGTTGGATGAGTTTGAATAGGCAAAAAGACTAAGGATGTTAAGGTTTATATAGGACATAGATGATACAAATTATTGTAGACGATTTTGGTTGCACTAAATCTTGAACCAATTTTTGGTGTAATGATGCAATATTTTGCACCATTTTTGTGCATCATTATTCATTTCCTTGTGTTTTTGGGTGGCTTTGGAGATGGGATAATGGGCTGGGCTCCAAAGCCCAAATCTATTCAACCTTGCCTCAATTTCTGTTACAAAAGGCTATTGGATTTGAGTAGCAATTTTTGGGCCTAAAAAAATAATGTTTGAGATCAATAAGTATAAGAAGATGAAAATAAGTGTCAAAATATTAGCTACTTAAAACTTGTATTTTGTAGGATTAAAATTCGACTCCACTAATTATCAAACATAATTTTTTAAGGTCCAGAACATTTTAAAATAAGTTTGAATAGTATTTGTTTCTTAATTTATTCACGACCTTAATTACATGTAAGAAAATCACAATCCTTTAAAAACTATACTAAATTATTAGATAAAATACACTTATTTTAGATCGATAATAACAAATAATACAACATGTATTTCGACTAGTTTATATTTCCTCTATTTCAAAAATAACCACCATTTTAGAAAATAAAATTTATTTCAAATCATTTATTTTTTTTAATTTATTATCAAGAATAATAATGACATTTTCCAACTCTACTCTTATATTAGAGCATCTGCACCAATTTATTTTAGAAGTATAGTAATATATTAAAATAATATCAGATATAATATTTTTTATTGTGTATGACCCAACTTTGATAGTGTCTCCACTTGTTCTCTCTCTTCTTAAAACGTTCTTAGTATAATTCCGACACTCTACAATAACAAATTATATATTTATTATTATTATTATTATATTCCTTTATAAGCTAAATACACCCACAAAAACAAGGAATGCGGCTGCCCTTAGTTGTTTTAATAGACATTTATTTAATATAGCATATTAATTATGTCAATTAGATGTTACCATATAATCATTTTATACACAATTATATTTATTAAATTTCTTAATTTTTACAAAACAATATATTTTGAGTATTTCTTAATCTTGGCTCCCACTTCCCACTACACCAATGGCAAAAGAGTAATTTAGACTTAAAAACGGTTGATGGGTCCCGCACTTGCCGTTGGTCTTTCATTTCCGAGCTTAGATCCTCTGTTTCACAAGAGCTCAGAAAATCTTACATTTCTCCAAAGCTCACAAATCACTCTTACGAACCCTAATCCCAAATCTTCTAATTTCTGCGTGAAATCACAATCCATTCATAGTTTTATCGGTTTTGAATGAGAAAATCTGTCGCAAGGTTCAGTTTGTGAATTCACGAATGGTCCATCAGAGATGAAACAGTCGTAAATCGTTTTGAAATTGTCGAATTTCCCTAGATTTTATGCTGGGGACTGTGATACCTGATCGAAGGGTAGGATCGAGAGCTCAGAGTGTCTGTGATAATGTCAAATTTGTACGGAGGGGATTATAATCAGAAGATCGATTATGTGTTTAAGGTTGTGCTGATAGGAGATTCGGCGGTGGGGAAATCTCAATTGCTGTCTAGGTTTGCTAGGAATGAATTCAGCATGGAATCGAAGGCCACGATTGGTGTTGAATTCCAAACGAAGACACTTCTCATTGATCACAAGACCGTGAAGGCGCAGATTTGGGATACAGCTGGGCAAGAAAGGTTTGATCGTCGCCTTCATTTCTCTAATCAATGATTTCGATGGGTTTATCTTGATTTTGTTTTTCTGTCACTGTTGTTAGTTGCAGCTTGTTGCGTTTGCATGTTGTTTTGAAGATTATGTGTGGAACTTTTCAGCTGAATGAAGAGTTTTTTCACGAATCGCATATGCTAGGAATGTAGTGGAGCTGAAATTATTGTGTGTTTGATTTTATATCTTCCACTGTTGTTAGTTGCAGCTATTGCATGTTGTTTTGAAGATTATGGAGTGAACTTTTGAGCTAAATGAAGAGTTTTTTCATGAAATGCACATGCTAACAATTATGTGAAGTGGAACTCCTATTTAGCTATCAGCAATGTAGAGTCTATTGGATTGGTGAAATATGTTAATGGTTGTTGTTTGGAGGAACAGCTGCTGTCCGTTGAATGGATTCGTCAGATGTAGATATCGAGCTTATATTGAAGGATCTAGCATTTCTTCTTTGGTTACAGATGCAAATCTTGAATCTAGAATGGCCTTTATCAATTGAGTAACGAAATTCACAGGGCGGCTTTCACTTTTTTAGCTGTATGTTAACAATATGAAGTTCAATGACTCCGAATCAAAGCCAACCTCTTGCTTTAATATGGCGAATAGTGGTTCACTTCGTCTAGGAAACCAGATAACACTCCTTTTTCTTGTTTATTCTGAGATCTGCATATATGACATATGAGTGCTAGGCAAAAGCATAAACAGTTTAATCAGTTCAGAAATGAGCATATTGTATACTATAATTCATCTCTGCTTAGTGCTTGCTTTGTGTAGTGTCAAGAACTATGCTACTTAATATAAAATCTTGTTGAGCCTCAAAGTTTTGATGTATCCTAGGTATCGAGCAGTGACAAGTGCATATTACAGAGGCGCAGTTGGTGCAATGTTGGTATACGATATGTCCAAACGCCAATCTTTTGATCACATGGCTAGGTGGCTAGAGGAGCTGAGAGGGCATGCTGATAAGAACATCGTTATAATGCTCATCGGAAACAAGTGCGACTTGGCGACTATTCGGGCCGTTCCAACGGAGGATGCACAGGAGTTCGCTGAAAGGGAGAATCTATACTTCATGGAGACATCAGCACTTGAAGCAACAAACGTTGAAAGCGCGTTCATGACCATTCTCACAGAAATATATCGGATTGTGAGCAAGAAATCTTTGGCCAACAATGGGCCCGACTTCGACAAGTCATCGTCTTTGAAGGGTACAGCCATCATTGTTCCTGGTCAAGCAGAGGCCAAGACAGGTTCTGGTTGTTGCTCATGATTACTTTCTATCTCAAGGACTCTTTGATTCCTCATCTTTCCTGCTATCCATTATTGTATAAACCCTTTTTTTGTTAGGAATAGTTTATTTATCTCTGAATTTGAGATTGAAATCTGACATTGCTGATGCATAACTTAGGAGAATTTGCTTATGAAGAAAAGAAGATATATTTTTCAAGAAATACTAAGCAGCAAAAGCATAGTTCTTTCAGTAGTATATTTCTGCAATTTTAGGATTGAATTGTCTATTATGCATTGCCAATCTTTTCAATGCATTGCAATGAATTTAATTTGAAGAGCTCATTCATCGACTGAGCCAACTTAGTAGTATGTTTTTGACTAAATGAACACTTGTGAAATCACAAAATTACCCTTATACAAACATACTCTACCAAAGATGATTGAACAAATAGAAAACTCTACTACTAGTATGTCCAACGTTATCTATGTCGTTCCTCTAGCTAGTTGAATGCGTATAAAATAGTAGACAATTTGAGTTGTTGAGTGACAATGTATTGGATACATGTATTATGTTCCATCAGTACTTGTTGAATACAACTTCAAAACGTTTAACAAATTAGCTTGAACATAATTCAAGTATTTCATATAATTTTGAGTCATTTCCTTAAAATAAATTATGACGTAAAATTTCAATTCAGTTAAATTTCCAACAAATATTATAATTATACACTGATTTGCAATACATAAATATTTCACACATTAAAATCCTAATCTTCATTTATTTAGTAAAAAGTCCACTATATTATAGTTATAGTAAAGGGTACATATGTCAAATTGCCCTTTTTTCTTTTATTATAAGACTGTTCCAGTCATTTTATGTGCTTTCTCTTTACGAAGTAAGTGATGTAGTTTTAAATTTATATTTTATTCCCCATCCAAATATTTCATTTCTAAGCGGTTTTAGGGAAAAAATGGGAGGGGGCAAAAGCGTAATTACAGAAATCAAACGTCTATATTTTGGCTTACCGCTTTTAAGCTAATTTGAATTTCTAACAGTGTGAAATCCATCCCGCTTTGCATTTCATTTCTATTTCACTCAAAAAATTTCATTTCATTTTCTGGTAAACTTATTCTATTTATACCGCCCAATTTTCGTCTCAAAATTTCGCCATTTCACCTCTTTCTGGGCAGCCCCTTCTTCCACAGATCCACAGATGAGAAAGAGAGGAGCAACTCCCATTGATTATTCTTATTATCATCGCTTTTGCCGGAGATCCCTTTAACTTCCACGAAAAGAAGCTGTCGCCGCATAAAGCCCAAGAAACTTTTTCCTGAGGTATCAAGAAGCTTTACTTACTGTTTTCATTTTTATGGGTTTTCCGAGTTCATGTTCAAGTTGGATATGACGTTTTATAACTGCATCTGGGTCGCTGAGACAATCGTCGTTTTCCGGCGTGACTCGATTAAATCTTCTGTTTGTAGTTTTTCTATCTCTCTCTTTATTCTTAATTTGCTTCTCTTCAGATGGTTTTTGTTGTTGTGCGTGAATAGTGATTTTAAATTGCATTGTAACCGAATTGGAATCTGGGATTTCTTCGGTGACGATGAAGTGTTGTTAATTTATGATCTGTGAATTCGTTTAGTGTTTTGTAGCGAGTGGTTTCTTGATACTCCTACACTTATCTAATTATGCCACTTTGTTTAATTTATAATGCTGAAGATATTCGACAAAATGCCTGAGGGAAGAGATCGGTTATCAAGGCAAGAGGACTTCATGGAAGCTTACAGTCGAAGACGGGTTGCAATTGGTAATCCAAGGATTGAGAGGGGTAGTTTGATAGCATTTGTTCTCGAAGATGACAATGAAGCAGGGCAGATAACTCCATTCCGGTGGAGAGATAGAGCAATGGTGGGTACACCAGGAACAATGGGAGTGGCTGCAAGAGGAGGTGGTGCTAGAACTCCAAGAATTAGGCGCTTTGCACCAATTACAGGGCCTGAAAACTTTTCACCGGTGGTGGGAAGTGGTCATGGCCGTGGTGGTGGAAGCACTTTGCCTACTTGGTATCCCAGAAGGCCTCTCAATGACATAACTGCTGTAGTGAGGGTAGATATTTCTTTTCCTTTGGAATCTTTTTTTGTTTGTCATGTATGGAATCTCTTTATGCTAATTTAAGCCCAGCATTAAGTCTTTTTGTTGGTTGCTATGCTAGTTCAGTGTGATTGGGTTAGCTTTTTGGTGAAATAATTTGTTGTTGTGATCACTTGAATCTTATAAATATGGTTCCAAATGCTAGTTCTATGTGATTGCATTTGCCTTTTGTGATCAAGAATTTGTAATAGTGATCACCTGAATCAAATAACTATGATTTCGAATGCTAGTTCTATGTGATTGCATTTGCCTTTGGTGATCAAGAATTTGTAAATGTGATCACTTGAACCTTATAACTATGGTTCCAAATGCTAGTTCTATGTGATTGCATTGGCCTTTGATGATCAAGAATTTAAAAGTATGGTTTTGAATGCTAGTTCCATGTGATTGCATTTGCCTTTGTTGATAAAAAATTTGCATTTCCAATCAGAAAATGATACTAAAAGTTGTGCATTTGAACTCATTCTGAGATGATTCCTTCTACAGGTAATCGAGAGAAGAAGAGAGCGCCAGAGAGATCGTGAAGGCCTAGAAACCGAGAGTCCTATTCTCCATGACCGGATATCTCAACCTTCGGTTAGCACATCAGCTGCTCAGCCTGAGCACAAAATGTCTTTCATTTCCCCCCTTCCCATGCTTCCATATAAGCGTTGTCCACCAACCATAGGCAAAGTTCCCAAGATATTGCTCGATATCACCCATAAGAATGGTGACGATTCAGCTTGTTTGACCCCTCAAAAGAAGCTCCTGAACAACATCGACACAGTAGAGAAAGTGGTGATGGAGGAGCTTCGCAAGCTGAAGAGGACACCCTCTGCTAAAAAAGCTGAAAGGGAGAAAAGGGTCCGAACATTGATGTCCATGCGCTGATGTACGAACATATATTCTCAATCAAGGTTGAGATTACAGGTTCTTGAGAGGGTGAATGAATGAAATTCACATCTGGGTATGGCTGATCATCTCTGATGATCTACTTCTTGGTTTCATTGATCATCATCATCATCTCTTGATGATCCAATCATTTTTAGCTTATCTTTACTGAAAGCATTACTGAGAATCAGCGTAGTGATAGAAGGATTACAATTCTTGTTGTTTTCTATTTTTCTCCAGCTTATTCATTACCTATGAATTTGATTGATAAACAGATGTAAATAGATGTTATTGAATTTGAATGTTTTCTTGAGTTATTTCTGCCAACCACATTATTAAAAGTAATATTTTAAACAGCTATTGTTTCCTACTATTTTCTGTTACTCCATAACTCCATTCTTGATATTTTAAAATCACTATTAAAAAAAAATTCCGAAACTCCATATGGACTGTTTATCTTAGATGAAAGATGATGCATCCAAAATTTATTTCAAATGGAGCACTAAATATTATAATTTGTTATTTGTGACAAATGATACAATTAATATCGAATTTGACAAAGGGTCGTTACCCAATTAGAAAATTTGATTTAAAAAAAAAAAAAAGATTTTGCACAACCAATTAAACGAAAATAACAATTAATTACCAATTTTGTTACAAATTAAAATTTGGTACCCATTGATGGCTGCTTTTAGGCCATAAACGATTTCTTGCCATCCTTTCTGCTAAACACCAAAACTATGCTGAGAAGAAGCATTCATTCCAAGCTTCAAACATTTGTATATATTCGTTTATTTCGTCATTTTCGAATTACACACCCGTTTTCTAACAACAAGCACTTCAATTCTTACAGTTCAAACACTCCACAGTCCAACGTTAACTTGAATCATTCATTAGAACAAATGTCGGTGCATGGGCTTGACATGAAATTCGAAGGCTATGATGCTCTGTTAAACGAGTGTGTGAATCAGAGATCTTTGAGGGGAGGCCAAAGGGTGCAAGCCCACATGATTAAAACTCATTATCTTCCTCCTGTTTACCTTAGAACGAGGCTGATTGTAATGTATTTAAAGTGTGGGGCTTTGAGTGATGCGAGAATGGTGTTTGATGAAATGCCTGAAAGAAATGTGGTGACTTGGACGGCAATGATTTCTGGTTATACTAAAAGTGGGCTGTGTTCTGAAGCTCTCAGTCTCTTTGTTCAGATGCTAAGATCAGGTATTCCTTTTCGAAACTACGCTTAAATTGTTTTCATGTGGTGTGTATTGTTAGTTTATGTATAGAATATGATCGCAGCTGAAAATTTTTAGCCTTAGAGACATTGATTATAAATAAAAGCATTTTGACATTCTTTTCTAACATATTCATGCCTGTCAGCTTTGTTTCATGAGTTTATATGTTTTCTTCTGTTGTTTTCGTAACATGAAAAGGTTGCAGGTACTGATCCGAACGACTTCACTTTTACTACGATACTTACCTCTTGTAAGGGTGCTTTTGGTTTTGAATATGGAAGGCAGATTCACTCACTTATAGTCAAGAGCCCTTATGAGTTCCACATATATGTAGGCAGCTCACTTCTTGACCTGTATGCCAAAGCTGGAAAAATTCATGTAGCACGAATCATATTCGAAGGTTTGCCTGAGAGAGATGTTGTTTCTTGCACTGCTATTATTTCAGGCTACGCCCAACTGGGACTTGACAAAGAGGCACTCGATATGTTCTGTTTGTTGCACAGAGAAGGAATGGCTTCAAATTATGTTACATATGCCAGCGTTTTAACTGCGCTATCCGGGCTTGCAGCAGTTGAATACGGAAGACAAGTACACGGCCATGTTCTTAGATCCGAACTAACTTTTGAAGCGGTTCTTGAGAATTCTTTGGTTGATATGTACTCAAAATGTGGAAACCTCACTTATGCTAGGAGGGTCTTTGATAAAATGCCCAAACGAACTGTTATCTCTTGGAATGCAATGTTGGGAGGATACTGTAAACACGGGATTGGAGAATCGGTAGTAGAGTTATACAATAGGATGAGGCAAGAAAGTAAAACGAGCCCTGATAGCGTAACACTTTTAACCGTGTTATCTGGTTGTAGCCATGGAGGAATGACAGACACGGGCCTCAAACTCTTTGATGAGATGGCTGTTGAGAATGGCTCTAACCTAGGCATCGAGCACTATGGCTGTGTCATTGACTTACTTGGCCGTGCAGGTCAGCTAGACAGGGCATTGCAGTTCATAAAAGAGATGCCTTTAGAACCAAATGCTGCTATCTGGTCTTCACTTCTAGGTGCTTGTAGGGCTCACCACAATGTCGAAGTTGGGAGAATTGCGGGTGATCATCTCCTTGAAACGGAGCCTGAAAACGCTGGGAATTATGTGACTCTTTGCAATATATACGCGTCTAATGGCAGGTGGGACGAGGTGTGGAAAACACGAGAGGTGATGAAGGAGAAGGCCGTGATGAAGGAGCCGGGAATGAGCTGGATCGAGCTGGGCCAAACCCTTCATACGTTTTATGCTAGTGATCGATCACACCCACGAATGGAGGAGATATCGGCTAGAGTTAGGGAGATGTCGAATAGGATCAAAGCAAACGGTTATGCTCCGAATTTAACCTGTGTCGTGCATGATGTGAACGAGGAGCAAAAGGAGAAGATATTGCTTGGTCACAGTGAAAAACTAGCTTTGGCTTTTGGAACCATGAATGTGTCTGAAACGAAGCCTATTCGTATAATCAAGAATCTGAGGATTTGTGTGGATTGCCACAACTTTGCAAAGTTTGTGTCCAAAGTTTATGGTAGGGAAGTGATCATTAGAGATAAGAGTAGGTTTCATTGTTTTGTAAATGGGATGTGTTCATGTAAAGATTATTGGTGATTCTTTTGTTAAGAGATTTTACTCTTCAATTTATTTTGCAATTTGTAGTCAAGTTGCAGACTGTCAATATATATATATATATATATATCGAAAGTCTGAGAATAATATCGATATTGATAACTTTACAATATCATGTAATGTTCGTGTTTAATTAGTATTGCTGAAAAGATTATTAAACCACTCTCAAACGACGTCGTGTGATGATCCCAATTGAACCCAAATACATAAATACCTACAAAATCACAATCAAATTCTCTCCCCCTCAGAAACAGAGATGGCGTCCCTGAAACCTTTGGCAACCGCCGCAAACACTCTCCGGGCCCGATTAAGTCCGTCTCTGCGGACTCGCGGCGGCGGAGGACACGGACCGAGCAGATGGACCAGCCCGGGCCACGAGGATCGGCCCAAAGGCTTCGCCTTCAGCCGGTCTCCGCCGCCGGCCGGAGTTTCTCGGAAGTGGGAAGACTGGGAGCTGCCTTGCTATGTTACTAGCTTCCTCACTATAGTTATTCTCGGAGTGGGCCTCAGTGCCAAGCCCGATCTGACGATCGAGACCTGGGCCCATCAGAAAGCCCTCGAACGGCTCGAAGCCGAGGCCGCGGCTCAGTCCGTTGGATCCGATTGAAGAAGGTCATGTTTTTCTTTTGGATTTTCTAAACTTGTGCAGTTACCTGTTTCAAGGAATAATGTAATTTTGACTTGTTTATTCACCTGATTTTGCGAAATTCCAACACATTTTGCTTTGGATTGTTTTTCAATCGACTGACATTCATGATGTCTGATTTATCAATTAATTGATATAAATAATCCTTTTATGTGTTTTGATATATTTGTTCATCGTATTGGCTTGTTCGAAATTATTTGGTGTTGTATTAGCAGTTGTTGAATTTGGGTGTTTGTTTCTCCCCAAATCACGAACACAGGAACTCATATATGTGCAGTTTAAAATCTAAATAACTGAGTGGTTAGGTTTCGTTGATCATAGAATTCGATTGGTTCTGGTTTGGACGAGGCATCTTGTAGGAAAATAGTGACCCTATGAGATGCTATTTTTTGATGGATTATTATCCCCTGAATGATTCTTTGCTTTTGCTAATGTTGGCAAATGTTTGGTGGTTCTTGTTTTTCATAATAATTTACTGTTTTTACTTTAGATAAGGAAATATCATCTTTATCATGTTAGTTTGGTGAATTCTTCATCGGTGTGATGCTTTTGTTGTCCAAGAAATGCAAAACATCCTTTCTCGTCAATGTAACATATGCATTATCGTAGCTTAGCTGAACAATAATGTATTCGATAAATTGTAGTCGTAGATGGTATGAAATGTGAGATTCTTCATCAATGTGATGCTTTGTTGTCCTACCAATGCAAAACACCCTCTCTCGTCAACTTAAGATGTGTATTGATGTAGCTTAGCTGAGCATGCAACTATTCGATTGCCTAGCAAACTGTAGTCCCAGATAGTATGAAATGTGAGATTAGGCCAACAGAACGAGTTCTTTTGAGTCAAGTTTGAACTTTTGATGCTTATTCTTGTGTTTTTAATACTAGTTGGTGCTTTCACATAGATCAGAAAATTGCATGTTACTTTATCAAACACCAACTTATTTTGTTTCATGAATGCATCAACTTGATGATATTTTTGTCCGAGCAATACAAAACACTCTCAATCATCTAAGGATATGCTTAGCTGACCGTCATAACTATTCGATTGACTTGCAACTGTAGTCCCAGATAGCATGAAATGTTAAGTTAGGCAGTTAAATGGAAAACGGAGCGAGTACTTTTGGGTCAAGTTTGAACTTTTGGTGCTTAATTCTTGTGTTTTCCATAGTAGTTGGTGGTTTCACATAGATCAAGAAATTTCATGTCACTTTATCTAACTCAAGTGCAACTTATTTTGTTTCTTGAATTCATTAAACTTGATGATTTTGTTGTTCAAACCACTGTCCGTCGTCTTTATGTACGCATCATTCTAGTTTAGCTGATTGTAGTTTCAAATAGTAAGAACTGTAAGATTAGGCAGTTGTTTACTTTTGAGTTTGTTTGATCTTTTGATGCTTATTCTTGTGTTTTCCATTCACATAGATCAGGAAACTGCATCTCACTTTTATCAAACTCTAGAGCAACTGCAGATATTGCTCACAGACCAGGCTATTAGGCTCTCGTTCTTATTGTTTTATCGTGCAATTAACTGTTCTACTCACCGTAATGTGCTTATTAGCTAAATGACCAATGGCTATCATATATATATGTCCTTGTCTGATATGGCTTACATTGCCCACATTTTGTTGTAATGGTGCATATGTTATAGTTTAGCTATCATAAAAACAAGACCATTTGTACTACATGCTAGTGAATTGTGATATTTGCATTTTGCTATATGAGTTGAAACCTGAAACTGAGAAATTTTCGTTCAATGCCAAAACTGTTGTATTTAGGGTTAATCGGTCATTTTATTCCAAATTTCGAGTACAATCAGATTAAGTCAATACCATTATTCTTTACACTTTTTAGTAGGGTTGTGCATGGTTCTCGAAGATTACTGAAATTCAAACCGAAAATATCTGTTGATTTTTTGGACCGAATTGAACTGAAATTGTTTGGTTCTGGAGATTTTTCAATAATTTGAATCAAGAACCGAATCAAACCAAATTGGACCCAGCAGTAGAACCAATTTTAGAAAGATTTTTCATTTATTTCTTTATATCTTGATATAATTACATAATGTATATTTAATTAAGTTAATAATTTATAATGCTACATATAATTTAAATTTTCAAATTTTTAATAATTAATAACAATAAATTATATTATAATGACTCTTATCAAGAAAGTAAATGTATTTTTAAATTACAGAACTTTGTAACGTTTGAAGTGAAACATTTAAAAGTGAAGCATTTGACTTTTAGTTGTTGATGAAACTTTGTTGGTACACACTAAATTACATTTATGTTATTTATTTTTCTAATTTGATGCATTTCATCTAAAATGAATTTTCCCTTTTTCCTTTTTGATTTATAATAAACATTTTAGAAAAACAAAAAAAAACATCTTTTTCTGGGAACAAAGAGTCATTTTAGAAAAGCAACTTTTTTTTTTTTTTAAGAAATGAAGTATTAAGCAATTTTATCATTATTTCTAAAATAAAACACGATTTTTGGTACCAACCCTATATAGCTCCAACACTCTTTAGTTTTATGTAATGACTGTTTGGTGTCAACATTTGCGTCTATGTCAAGTAAGTTGTAAAATGTGTGTCCCTTTTTCAACTTTATGTCAAATACTTAACCAACTTTATGTCAAATTGCACATGAACCCCTTCCAACACTTGCTCAACTTTCTATCAAACTCTCAATCAATCCACTTTACCTATAAAACCCTTCAAACTTTTCAATCCCCACCTTCAACTCAAACCTGCAAAAAAAACGAGCACTCCGACACTCAAGTTAGCAATCGATCTCAGAAGTTACGAATCAAGACAAGAATACCCTTCAATAAGTACCTCGACCCGGCTTCAACCCATCTTAAACCCACTTTGACGGAATTCTGAGTTGAAAATCTCATCATCAAGGGTTCAACCTCGATCGAACGGTCTACTCGTGTAGAGATAAAATTTATCGAGAGAGGAATTTCCACAGAATAAGTACACAAGAGATGAGAAATGCAGAGAAAGATGGGGACAAGTTACAAATTCCACAACAATGTAATTTCAAGCCAGTAAACAACAACTTACACACTGGACCGAACCAAACCAACGAAACGCAACCCTAACCCTAGCCGGCCGATCGACACACGACTCCGGAGATGCAATAAATCACAATGACATATATATCCCCTCTCCCTCCCATTGCCCTAACCACCAAACACAAACCCAGAGACCTATGCAGACAATCGGACCACTTACACGAAGCAGCAGCAGCATGGATATTTAAAGATAACCAACGTATCATACTTTCAACATCAACTTTCAATGAGTGCTTCTAGATCTTATCGAGCTTATCAGCTTTAACGAGCGGGTTCGCCTTTGCTATGGCATCCTGAGCTGCGGTCCGGTAGTCGAACGGGCACTCGTGTTTGTCGGAGTAACGATGAACCGTGCAGAAGAGGTTCCCGCACCTGCAATTAAATCCTGTTAAGCCCACACGTTTGCGACAAGTATTGCACCTGTTTGGGCCCTCCTTCGGCTTCGAGCTCTGGCCCAATACTAAAGCAGGGGTCGGTCGAGAAGAATCGGTTTTTAGTTCGACTGAAACAGCTTCCACAGTTGCCATGTCAGCAGAGACGGGCTCTTTCTGAGTGCTGGTCGATCCGCCGTTGACGATGTTCTCGATGGAAGCGGCTGCCAGCTTGGCTTGGTGCTGCTTCAGTATCATGTCCTTGTGGCATTTGGAGCACATATTCATGGTGGCGGCACTTCCGAAGAAGCCGCAATTGTTGATGCAAAGAATGGGGCCTTCTGGAGCTTGGCAGCCCGTCTCTTTTGAAGACTCCATTTATCAATGTTCCTACAATTTAACAAGATATGCACTAAACGTGAAAAGGTATCAATAGTTAATAGACAATGACATTAAAAGAAACCCAATCTGGTGCAAAATCATTTTCACACGAGCATCACTCTCAGTTTATAACAACAATATGAACCGTTTTGGCTATTCTAGTATTCGATTATTCATCATTCTTTTGTGTTTATGCATTCAGTGTAGGCTACTAGCAAAGGCTAACACAACAAGAACCCAAACCAAAGTTACTCGAGCATAACTCAAAAAAATTGACTTGAAACACACACGTGCACTACATGATAACATAAATAGCCAGCCTGATTCGATGTGAGGGTTTGACCGCAGGAGACAGGCAACGTGACCGCAGGAGACAGGCAACGGTTTATGTACAAAAAAAAAAGCAATATTTAGAGCTTTTTCCAAGTTCTCGAAACGCAACTGCTCAAGAATAGACTTCCTAAATGCAGTATTAGAAGCAAATACTGTGAGGATTCAAAGTACATAAAACTTAAAGCACCATCCAAAAATCTGAGCATGAACTTAAATTGCACAAGATAATTCAAGACAATAACAATAACATAAAGCCTATGTTATCCCAAAGACCAGAAAAGAACACAAAAACAAAAGGATTAAAGAAACCCATACATGAAACGACAACAGAACCTCCTAACTATTGACTTCAGTAGCTAGCACTATGCAGATAATAAAGCACCTAGAGGGGTTTAAAACATCGCACTAGATATATCAAGAAATCAGCTAATTACTAAGAAGAAACAATCTTGTTGCATAATAAGAACGTGAGAAACATGCCCACTACGAGCTAGATTCGCTAAAAATGACATGATAAATGGATAAGTTATAACCTTGACTGGCTTATCGAGATGACAATAAACCATAACCAGCCTAAAGTGAATTCAAACAATAACACTGAATCTTGGATATGGCATGATAATCAATACATAGAAGAAATACTCATTAACATAACAGACAACTTCAACAAGATGCTACATTCATCCCTAACTATATAATTACCCATCCCATATCACATAGACTCATCCATGAACAAAACTATATAATTTGTATGCTCAAATTTCTATCATTCAATATCATGTATCTGATCATCTAATAAAGAACACCAAAAAAGAATGAGACAAGTACACGGTGACCCTTTTCCTCCTTTATACCGGATACGATAGTTTGTTTTCATAATCAAGAATTGGGGAAATAGAGAATCAGCAAAACAGAAGTCCCACTATAAAGCACCCCAAAAAAATAAAAAATCCTTAACAACTAGACTACATGATTCAGTTCATAGCCACAAAAAAACCTAAATATATTTGCTAAAATTCCATACTTTACGATTCTCAAAAATATAATTGTTGAAGAGTAAAACTAACCCTCAACCATAACCTAAAAACATTAATATATTACTCGGAAAATTTTCAGATATCGTTAAACTATTCACAGTTTCACAAAAATAATCGAGTATCGAAACCAACTCCTAACCAAAAAAAAAAAAAAAGGAAAAAAAATTGAAATTAAAATAAACCACGAACCGTAGCAAAAACTCAAGGAAAATTCCTCCCTTGAAATCGATAATCAAGGGGCGTAAGGAAGATCTTGACTTAGCAAAATCGAACAAGAATTTTACACGATTTCTCCTGACCCACAAGAAAAGCAACGAAAAGAAGGTAGGGGAAGGCAAAAGATTCAATCTTTACAAGAAATAGAAGAAAACCCCTCTGCAGATCACCAAATCTATGTCAAAATCACCAAAAAAGTAAGAATTAAACTGCAAACAAGACTAAATAATACCTTAATCTAAGAGATAATTAGAGCAATTTGAGAGGTGAAGAGAGAAAGAGAGGAGAGAGAGAGAGAGAGAGGAGAAAGATGCAGAGAGAGAGAGAGAGGCCTTGATTTTCAATTATGATTTTATTATATTCTTTAGTATCTGTATTTATATACTCTCTTAAAGAAATGGAAAAGAGAAAAAGGTGACAGTGAGGAATTAGAAAGAGAGTCAATCGAATTTACTGATATGCCCTCACCAAACTCTGATATTACTACTTGCCATTACTCTGTTTTTTAATTAATACGTTGATAAACTGCAAATACAAAGTCAAATATGTGCAATCTTATTTAAATTGAAAACGAAAGAACAAATTAAGGTGGTTTAATTTAATTAGCTGATTAATTATTACTGTCACAAAAAAATATTCCATTTCTATACTTATATTTATTTCTTAATACGATAAACAATGTATATAAAATGTTTTTAAATTTAAATATGCATCAGTATGTATTTATAATATGAATATCTATAGAATATGAGATCAGAATCAACAATAAAAAAAATATAACCATTGGTGAGTGTAGAGGTGCCCACGGTTTTGAAAAAACCGGAACCGGCTGGTTCGAAACCGGGGGTCAACGGTTTGGGCGGTTTCGGTTCCAAACCGGAGCCGTGAACCGGTTTCATCCGGTTCAGTTCCGGTTCCGTATATTGGAAAACCGTAACCGTCGGTTCGAACTGCCTGTTTTCCGATTTTTTTTTTTTTTTTTTGAAAAATTGTGAAAATGACACGTGTCGCTGGACTCCAGCGAAAACT
Organism: Scutellaria galericulata; assembly: GCA_946896805.1. Taxonomy (NCBI): domain Eukaryota; kingdom Viridiplantae; phylum Streptophyta; class Magnoliopsida; order Lamiales; family Lamiaceae; genus Scutellaria; species Scutellaria galericulata. Next base: position 19,667,392 of record OX335790.1, read on the forward strand.
AACCGTTGTGGCCGGAACAGCCGGTTAACCGGCGGTTCGCGCGGAATTTATTTATTTATTTTTTTGAAATGCCACGTGTTAGGTCCGGATCGCTCGAACGGATAAACCGGCGGTTACAAACCGGAACCGGAACCAAATATACCCCGATTCGGTTCCGATTAGCCCCTTCCCGGTTGGCCCGGCGGTTCGGTTAAACCGGGCACCACTAGGTGAGTGTGGGTGAGATTTGACTTGAATACAAATATTTTTCTAAAAAGGGAATGAGTAGGATTTTCGTTACATTGATTTAATTTAGTAAAATAATCATATACAATATGAAAATGAGTTTTATAGGAGGATAATTAGCTCGATCCACAAAATTATATCCATAAAATCATCTTATATCTTTTATGAAAGATGAGTAGGTATTTCGATGAATCCTCAAATGTGCTAAAATTATCAGTAAAATAATACATGCGAAAAAGAATTGGTATATGTAGGAAAAGATTCACAACTAAATCTTGAAAAAATAAATTGTATTATACACATGTTTAAATGCATATAATTCAGAACAAGTTGGAACTGTGGGTATATATTATGCTTTAAATTCCTAAATACAATTCAAGTTCTTTTGTTTATTATATGTTGTATTTTTTTTTTTTTTAATTAGCTTAAGAGGTTACCTTTTTATATATGTTATAATTTTATCCTAGGAATTTTTTAAAATAGTTTAGTTAAGGGAATATTTTTTGTTAACTGCATTCCACAAGCTAGATAGTGATTCAAGATATAATATAACATAATATATAGCAATAATGAGGATTTCATGATTTAACACAGTATCGTAAAATTACTAAATTAAGGGTGTTTTATGTATTAAAAAAAAAGTGGACAGTAATAATATACATTTATCATACGAATAAAAAAAAAATTTATTATCTCAAATAGTTATTTCCCCATTAATTGTTCCATAATTAAGTATTAAATAATAAATCTCCGAGTGAATTAATGTCCTCAATTCTACACGTAGTTCCTTATTTATTCAATACTAAAGTACCAAAAGTATTTAGTGTAATTCCATTCACAATTATAGAAATTTCTTGTTTTCATTTTACACATGAATTATCTGTTGAGAGGATATGTTGATGAAAAAAAAGTATAAACACTTATGAGCTCTTTGTTTTTCTTTGAAAAAAAAAAATAATTCTAATTATTTACGAATTTATGACTTTTGTTTTTTCTCGCACAAATACAATAAAAATAATTTCGATTCTGAAAATAATAAAAACATGAAAATGGGCTTCAGAAATTAAAGAAAATTAAATAGCCTCTTTGTTAGATTTTCATTTGGATGTTCACTCATAAAGGGTAAAAGTCCAAACACTAGCCCAACATCCCATGGGCCATCTGGAATTGGAATGGGTTGGGAGCCCAAAACAACAAAATGGGCCAGTTGCCCAATTCGTAAGATTCTTGTCCTTGAAAATGCATAGAGATTTTCCATTGCATGTGTTATATGACTAGTATATGATATATGAAAACAAAAGTTATATAAAAAAAATATTGAATTGTTTTATATATTATAAAAATTAATATTATAATATGTATATCGTGTATATATAATTTATTTTAAAAAAATAAATGAAATATAAAACCCAAAAAATTCAAAATTGAAAATATCATAGTACAAAAATATAGTTTACAATTATAGAAATACTTCTTTAAGTTTATCTATATTTTATTTTATTGATACCTTTTAATATGTACTAATTTGACACCAAATATATAATGTAACATATATTAATAAAATAAATACTGAATTGAAATACAATGAGAAATGTAATTTATGTTTAGTGTTTATAACTTTCAGATTTTTGGATTTTAAAACTTGTAGCCAAAAAGAAAAAAAATTCATTCGTGGGGAGATATGATTCTTCTAGGGAATAATAAAAATAATATATTTTATAATTAAATAACTATAAATATGCATACCTACATATATATTATAAAATTATACAAATCGTACAAAGATATGTTGTGTGGACCATTTGGTCGGCTACCAATATTCTTTTTTTTTTGTCCTAAAGACTAATGCTTGATTTAGGAATAAACGATGTAAATAATTGAATTAAGGGGATATAATTGTATCATTTTAAATAATAAAATAATTTATTTTCTATAAATGAAAATTTTGCATACAAAAACTATGTATTTATTGTCGTGATAAAAATGATTACATATCATTATTTTTCTAAAATTATCAAATCAATCTAATCTATGTCACGAGTGGGAATGATTGGATGGCCAAAAGAAAAAAATCCAAATGTAATAAATTAAAAATGGCCCAACTTTTGGTCTCTCAATTCCATCATCAATTATATGGTTAGTTAATACGAAGAAGCGACCAAATGATGAATAAATTAAGTATTTATAAGTATTTAAATAATACATAATTTAAGTGTCAATTATTGATATGTTGGCATGAATGGCTAAATTTAATATTATGAGTATTATTAAAAATTGTACCGATATTATCACGTTACTATGTATTTATTAGGAATAAATATATTATGAGTCAAGAGTTAATTTTTCACGACAAAAGTTTGTTGACATAACATTAATAAGCATTGAATTTTATACTAAATTGTTGAAAAATCAAAATTGTTTTAATAAAAGGCCTAAAGATGGATATATATATTTATTCAATTGTGGAAGATAGATTTTACAAATTAAGCTTCTAAATATTAATAAAAGAAAAAATTATTAAAAAATAGGGGCAGAGAGAGGCCAAATTCCTACCGACAAAACTTGTTTATTCATTTATTTATTTCTAAAGTAAATAAAAAAGATGGAAAAAAACAAGTTCACCAACAAACATTTGAGGGCCTTTCCACACAAGAAATGTTTCCCACAAAAAAAAAAAAAAATATATATATATATATATATATATATATATTAACCAAAATTTCTATGATATAAAAAAAAAAAAAAAATTGCGTAAAAACTCATATAAGATTTGAGACGAATCATATTATCTCTAAATCAAAATTACTTTTATACTCATATATCATGCGTAAAGTAAATGTAAATGAAACATAACTTTGAAAAATTATTTAAAAGGATATTGAAAATTATAATTATTTTCGTGCCATAGAATCAAAGATTAGTGTAAAGTCAAATTAAACATAAACATTTAATGAGATTTAACATAAACTTGGTGGTTAAGACGTACATTCAACAAATTAAATACATGCATCAATTTACGAGATAATATATAATTTTCTCTAATATAAATTGCATGGGGTCCTTCATCTCTGCCATTATTATTAATTAGCATAGTTATCTTCTTAACAACCAAACCACCACATAATATTATACTGACACACCCACTATTAAATCTTAATGATGCATTATGCATAGTGTTGGAATATTTTTTGGATCCTTCAACTTTATTGAATTTATTTATTGGGCTTGTTTTATTTATTAGTCCTAAAGGCCCTTTATTTATTAGTCCCATTAAGCTTTTTTCTCTTTATAAATTAAAAAATGTAATTTATTTATAATTTACACATACACAAACATGAAAACAATGATCATCTGTCCATTAGGGGCATGTCTAATATATTCACCGTTGATATATAAAGATCTCATTCTTTTAAATATTATGATTCGAAATTATGATTTTGTCAAATTTGTGAAACATCAACAATGAACACATTAATATGTGTCAACGATGGGCCTAACACTTGATAAACATGATGATATATTAAATAATACTCCACATTTTAGTTAACACATTCTTTTAGATGATGGACCTATATCTTCTAATTTCATGTCGTTCATCATTGAATATAGTATTCATAATCCATATTGATTAATAAAACATAATAATTAATTTTTTATTTTAGTATATGACTACAATCAGGCTATTACATAGGAGGTTGATGTTATGAATAACATCTAAAATATTTTATTTCTTTTTTAATTCATTTTAGGTACATTAAACTTATTAAATTTCCCTTTTCTTAATCCTTTGAGGTTTGCTAAGAATACTATTCATTTTTTCCACCTCTTTTCCAATCCTTTTAGCCTTGATTATATAATATAATTTCCCTGAGGGTTTATAGTGGAAACAATGTCTCTATTGAAAAATTCATACATGTGTAAAATTCTGAAAATATATAGAAATGAAGTTTTTGAAAACACACCAAAAATTGTCATAGTCATTTAAACTTAAAGAATATAACTGGTATGAAACCGATTTACAAATCTAATTCTAATTTTAAATTTTCAAATTAAAATAAATTTTTTAAAATATTTTTATAATAACAATTTCAGTATCAAATATTCTAATAATTTTAATTTTATTATTTCAAATAAGGAGTACTTTGGAAAATCTGAAAGTTGGCAAACAAAGTACAATAATTTCGTGAGTATTGTATAGCAAAATGAAACTTGATTTATAAAGTACAAAAAATTGAATAATTAATTTAGAGGTTGAGTGAAATTACCACAACTGCACAAGCCATGAATGATAGCAAATATGAACAATAGTGAAAAAAACATAAATCTGGTAATGTCTAAAAATTTGAGACATTGATTTTAGGTAAGGATAGTGACACATTAACTGTATATATTTATCTTTTTTTTTTAACCATTGTAAAAAGATCACTTTTCCATGATATATTCTGTAAAATACAAGCAATCTCTATTGCTCTCATCTTGTCATTCATCTCTCTCTCTCTCTCTCTCTCTGAGATGAGATGAGATGCGAGAGAAAGAATGAGAAATAAATTGTGGATGCCATATTTGGTAATGTTTAATTTGTATCTGTCTTTTCATTCTAACATGACTATAAATGCATGCAACGGCTCAAATTCAATGATTTTTGTGTAAAATATTTTAATAAATTCAAAAATATTATTAAACTGAAACTGGCACTAAACTCTTTAAAGTTTAAAGCAATCATAGATTTTGTCCAAAACCATCAACTTGCTATTTTCTATATTAGTCCTGGATTTTTGCTAAAACTAACCCTTTAATTAAATAGAATTAGTATAAATAATTCTCATTTGTAGCTTCTTGCTGATTCACTTGCTTCTTCTTCCCCTAACCACCCCCACCCCACCCCACCCACCCCCCAAAACCCACACACACTGCATTTGTTGTGGTGTGGTGCCATAATTATATCACGTAACTTTACACTTCATTTGCCAAAGAATCAGAGAGTCATAATTGTTTCTAATAAATTCAAGAACCTTACTTTGAAGGGTTCTTCACCTTGAAGCTACTGAGAAAAAAACGCCCCCAAGATTTGGTTGCTTTTCTTGGTGGGTTGCAGAGGGGCAAAAGTAAAATTCGAAGTTTCTTGGTGAAATGGGGCAGGGTGAGTTCTAAAACAGATTATTTTGCAGAAAGATTGAATTTTTTTTTAGGTGAAAAGAAATCTGAATTCTGGGTTTTGAAGGGGTGTTGATGGAGACAGAGAATTTGGATTCCAAAGCAAAAATGGAGGATTATGAAGTCATTGAGCAGATTGGAAGAGGTGCTTTTGGAGCTGCATTTCTTGTGCTTCATAAAACTGAGAAGAAAAGGTAAGATTTTTTTTCTGTTTTCTATCCTTCTTTAATTGCTTTGCATGCATTATACTCATGTTTCTTTTCTCTTTCTACTCTTCTTGAATTTGCTTCTCAATGGTATGTATATGTGAGAGAGAGAGAGAGAGATGACATTACAGAGAATTGAGCTCAAAGATTTGAATTTGCTCCCACTAAAACGTTCAATACTTCAATTTGTACAGAATTATGAATTATCTGTATGTTTTCAATGAGAATGAGCTAATTCAAGAAAATTAAACTAGAAACACTTATAGGTCAAGTCTATTCATTGATCATTGCATAGCTTTCAAGAACAAAAAGAATTTTAAGAAACTTACTCTGACAATTGCTCAATCTTTTCTGTCCGATTTTCCATCAGATACGTTCTAAAGAAAATCCGTCTTTCAAAGCAAACGGAGAAGTTCAAACGTACGGCTCACCAAGAGGTCATTTTAGTCACTTCTTCTTTAACTGCTTTGAACATTTATGCCAATTGAGTTTCTTGCTTTAACTATGTGCTTGCCTTCATCGCAGATGAACTTAATTTCTAAACTAAAACATCCCTACATTGTCGAGTACAAAGATTCTTGGGTGGATAAGGTACTAAGTCGATGTTTAGTCCGTGTAAACTTGGTCTGAAATGAAACCAATGCTAAGCGAACCATTCATTTTATTCTGCAGGGAAATTGTGTATGCATTGTGACCAATTTCTGTGAAGGTGGAGACATGTAAGCACTCGAGCCAACAAACGTATGTAATAATCATTCTTGTTCTTGTATTGATAAATTTTTCGATAATTTCAGGTCCAAGATTATAAGGCAGGCAAAAGGGGTGCACTTCTCAGAGGAGGTAATTTGGTCTTTTTACTTATGAAAGGTCTAATTCTCACTCATATGAGTCAACTCAGTCGTGTTTGTTTCAGAAAGTATGCAAGTGGCTGACTCAGTTGTTACTAGCCATCGACTATCTCCACTCCAATCGTGTCCTTCATAGGGACCTAAAGGTAGTTAACTCGGTCTCTGATCTATGTCCGTTTCTTGATTTGATCCCTTCTTACATGATCCTTTTTCTTTCCCTTTCAGTTATCCAACATATTTCTCACTAAGGAAAATGGTATCCGTCTGGGTAAGAAGGCAAAAAACGAGCCCTCTTTAACTCGTGTCTTACATTCATTCGTTATAACGTTCACTTCATCGAACTTACAGGTGATTTTGGGTTCGCAAAGCTTCTTGATGAGGGAAATCTTGCTTCTTCGGTATGAATATTACACAATATTTTACTATCAAATACGTATTTCGTAACTTGAAATAACGTATATGTCTTAAACTAGGTCGTTGGAACTCCCAATTATATGTGCCCTGAGCTTCTTGCAGATATCCCATATGGCTATAAATCAGATATATGGTCACTAGGTAATAAATTGCATTAAAAAGTAAAAACACTTGTACTTTTACTATACATATGATGTTACTATTACTAAATGAGTGGGATTTGTTATTCCTAGGTTGTTGTATGTTTGAGATTGCTGCTCACCAGCAAGCATTTCGAGCTACTGTAAGTTCGTGTTTTGATACCATCGAAACATTCATATACACGAAAACTTGAAATCTAATACGATGATGAAATAAATAGGATATGGCTGGACTTATCAACAAGATAAACAGATCTTCGATCTCTCCACTTCCTATTCTCTACTCTTCGACTCTGTAAGTTCTTCATATCGATTCTGTTATAAGTTCTCTATATCGATAGTATTACTAATGGTTTTGATCTCAGAAAAAAGATCATTAAGAGCATGTTAAGGAAGAGCCCCGAACACAGGCCGACTGTACGTTTACGCCTTTTCTCGTCTTGTTTTTCGATGTGTTAAAAGTAGTGGAAATGCCTCTATGGCTCTATCCATCCGTTCTTATAGTGCAAATAACTTTTCTACCCATTTGACATGTGGAAATGACTAAAATGCCCTTTTGAAAATGGCTTTTCTACCCACTTCACGCTTTCGTGCAAGGGTATTTTCGGAAAGGGAACGGTGTTTTAGTCGTAAAATGGGTAGAACAGTTATTTACATTACGAAAGGGAAACTTTTCCACCCATTCGACATGTGGAAATGAAAATGACTAAAACGCCCTTTTGAAAAAATGACTTTTCTATCCATTCGACACTTTGTGAGGGCATTTTCGGAAAGCGAACAGTGTTTATATCCTTAATCCGGTGTATTTGTTCCATAGGCTGCAGAGCTGTTGAGACACCCTCATTTGGAGCCGTTTCTCGTTCGTTGTCACAATGCATCGTCCGTGTTTCTTCCTGTGAAATCTCCGTCTCCCAACAAGACGAAGGACAAAACAGCGAAATCATCGCCTAGCAGTTCGACTCCTAGGAAGGTGAAACTGAAACAGAGAGAGCTGCTCCCACTATTCGAGGAAAATACGGATATCCCGTATCCGAATTTACTCGAGGGTGGCGTGTTTATAGACGTTGAACTCGAGACCAAACGAGTCGACCCCACGAGCTACTCTGGAAAGATTTCTCATGACAGCGCCACAAGCTGTGAGACAACTGCTTGTAATGGAGTTGTGTCCCTTATTGAAGAAGACCTAAAAAACTCTTCGATTGGTGATCAAAATATCGGTCTTCATAATACCGAGGCTCGTCTTGTTAAGGACACAGCGGAAATCGAAGAGGAGAAACCGACCAATTCAATGCAAGCTGAGAACGAGCTTAAGAATCGAGCATTGATCGATGATTTGTTGTTGGGTCCACTAGCTGCCATTGTAGGCGACGAAGGGAAGGGCGAAATGATAATTCCGGGGCTAAAGAGGGCCGATGCTTTGGAGTCGTTGCTTGAGCTATGTGCTCGGCTTCTCAAACAGGACAAGTTCGACGAGCTATCCGGTGTGCTAAAGCCGTTCGGAGAAGACGTTGTTTCTTCAAGAGAAACAGCAATCTGGCTCACAAAAAGCTTGATCAATGCACAAGACTTGGCCAAGGAATCTTGATTTCGAGCTTTGGACATGATCAAGAATCGGTTCGTTTATTTTAGGGACGTGTTTGTTTTTTCGTATTCTTGAGGTTGAATTGTAATTATCTTGCAAACAAGAGTGATGTTTTTTTCTTGAACTTTGAGGATTGAGGTTAGCAATTGTGGTTTTAAGCACATAATCCACTTCAGTTGTATCAAATCATTTCTCGAATCCTTTTTTAACGAAATCTCTTAATCCAAACACGACCTAAATTCTCAGCCGTTGATCATGTAATAGAAATCAAGATTATGAATTTTTTATGCTGATTAGATTGCTTGTATAGCTTCCTATCAAGGACACTATTATTGTGAGTGTTTCACCTAATAAAGAATGGTGATTAATAATAGCTAGAGTGATTATAATAAAAGTAACAATGATTATGATTCCTCTGATTAGTATTATTTTCTCATACGTACTATTAAATAATGAGGTTATTATAGGTGGGAGAAACTTCAGCTTGATTGGACTTTATGAACCCACCTCATAAGTGAACTCACCTAAATTCCATCATTTATTTCATTATTTGAATTTATGATACACAAATGTTATACTAAATGAAGGCCTTTTAATTTCTTCAAAAATAAAATAAAGTAAAGGCCTTTTAAAATTTAAAATATTCAAGCATCATTAGTAGTTTGCAATTTAAACCTAATTTTCTAAAAATCGTGACAATAATATTTCAGGTTGTATTGCAAGTCAAATTACATATAGTTTTTCTCACGGTTAGAAATTCAATATATGTATGTATATACATATACTAACCTTGAAATTCAATATATGTATGTATATATATATATATATATATATATATATATATATATATATATGTGTGGTTAGACATCTTGAAATTTTAACAAGTATAAAATCTACAAGTATAAAAAGTCATGCCCATTTTTGTAAGACTTGCTTTCTTAGCAATTACACTTAAAAAAAAGATGAAACCTAGAAGTGGATGCCTAGAATTTGTATAAATGTGTTCATTTCACACCACAACAAAGTCCAATATTTCAGCACTCCTATTAAATTATTCCAAATAAATCCCTAGTTTGGAGGTTAGTCACATCATTTTTTTATTTTAAAATTATTTTAGGAGGTTAGTCAACATCAATATTGATTCATAGAATGTGTGAAGTAGTTGGAAAATACTGATTGAATAGCGCAACTACTTGGAAAATCGCCCTTCAAACTACTCAAACTAGATTTTTATGGTACTTTTCAATCCTCATAAGAACTTTGACACCTAAACTCAAACTAGATTTTATCAATATCATGTATTTGAATAAAAATAAAAAGAATTAATATCAATATGTTATTAAAATTATTGTACTTTTTTCTAATGGATGCCTAAACTCAATTTTTTTTTTCAATCAATAGAAATTCATTGCAAAAAGTTTCGATTGTTATTAACAATGCGAACTCAAATTTTGACACACTTTCTGGCTAAAAAAAAGCCTCCAGAAAGCTCGAATATGCAACTTACCTTCAAAAATCAATACATATGCATGAGTTATACACAAAAACGATATCATTTCGAAGCCAAATTATAACCATAAGTCAATTTAACGATTCACGTTACATTCGAATTTAAATCAAACAAAAATCGTTCAAAACTCTAGAATTATTTTTGTTTGATTCGTGCTCTGATCAAATGAGAATAATGAAATCGACTTAAAATTATAATTTGGCTTCAGATAAAGGTCATATTAGCATATCACTCATTCATTTTTTACTGATATATGGGGTGAATTGTATTTTTAAGTTTCCCAACAAATTCTTGATCAAAAATGTATCAAAAGCTGAATTCAGGTAACAATCGAACAATTTCAAAAAAAATGATTACTTATGAAAAATCTTTGAATTTCAACACTGAAAAAAAAAATACAATAATTCAAGTACCTTAGTATAATTAATAGATGTAAAACCAAAGACAAATAAAAAGGGCTGGAAAAAAGCAGATCCCTTTCCCACGCCACGCGTCCATCACCAACACGACGTCGTAGCCGACATTTCCAGACCGCCTTTTTTACAAACGGTAATCTTACTTCTGATGTATCAGCCCTAACTAATCTCTCTCTGTCACCAGCTGTCACTGTAGCTTTGTCACCCTCCTTCTCCCTCTATAAAACCCCCCAATTGCTCCACATTCTTCTCCACTGCAACCTCTCTCTCTCTCTCTCTATATATATATATATATATATATATCTCTCTCTCACTCTATACAATTAATTCTTCGCTGCTAAGAAATGGCGCAAATTAGCATCGTCAATGCCTTTGTTGCGCTCTCTGCATTCGCCGCCACAGCCTACGCTCAAGCTCCGGCGCCTTCTCCGGACGCCGGAGGTGCCTTCTCATTGCCGGTCTCCGCCGCCGTCGTCGGAGCGTCGCTGCTTGTCTCCGTCGTTGCTCTGTTGAGGCAGTGAATTGAGTATTGAAAGATTATTATTGTTGGTGTGTATTTATGTATCTTCTATATATATTTGTGTAGTTAGAGAGTATTATTATTGGTTTCTGAGATACAGAGAGATTGTTGTTGTTGGGATTATATTCTTTTTTATTTCTACATATTTATGAGAGTAATAAATTGACGATTAAATTTAATCTTTTTGTCTATTCATTGATTATATATTGTTGTTAGATGAATTTCTTTTACAAGCTCAAAATATTGTTTAATGATATGGAATATTAGTTGAAATTATACAATAATGATTAGTGGAAACAATTCAAGTTTTTCAAGTCAAGAGAAGTAAACAAACTTATTCTCTGGAAAAGATTACAACAAATTCAAACCTATACTTTCAAACTATTTAATTCGAGTCGATTAAAAACTTCAAACTTGCCAATTGTCATCCTCTAAATGGGCCATCTCAATAACGGTTTTGAGTTTGTCCTAACGAATTTTGAATTAAACATGTTCAAGACAAAACAAGTTAGTTTGAACGGATCCTTAATACCTGATTCTACTCCCTTGGAATTAAATGGACAATTATCGGGTTATGAGTAAAATTCAAATTTACATATTTAAATCTAAAACTATGAATTTAAATACGCATATCATCCAAATCCAGCATATAAATTTTAATAATAACATTATACATAGTGTATAATTTTATTTCAATGAAAAAAGTCACAATATCAAGTAATTAATTTTACTAAATTATTACCATACAATTGTAGTATATAAAATGAGATGCGAAAATGCAAGGGCCACGAGAATTCACTTTAGAAAGGGGGCCCACATAACATGGAAGAGACAACAGCTACAATGTGATGGATTCGATGATCGTATACGGCGCCGAACACGTTAGTGAGCTAGGATTCGTTGGCACATGAACATTAATTGGGCCCCACCATCTCCGTACATTTGCTACTCTGTTTCTTGATCTGCATTTTTACCTCATCTCACACATCAAGAACTCATCAGTTATGGAGTAAATGAGCTTAAAACATGGATGGTTTCTAGAAAAACATGGTTATATTTCTCCCAGGTTATGAAGCACAAAACCTTCAAAAACATAGTACAAGAAACAAAAAACACATAAAACTAACATTGCATTACTAATCTAAGTTTAACCCCCACAAATCTACTCTTTGTGCTTCTTTTTTTTCTTCTTCTCACTTTTACTGGCTTTACCATCACCTACATCTACAGCCTCAACAGAATCGCCATTTTCGGCATTCTTATGCTTCTTTTTCTTCTTCGTTTTTTCAGACCTGGCCTCGTCTGACGACTCAACTTCATCCTTTTTCTTCTTCTCTTTTCTCTCTCCTTCATCACCTTCTATCTTAGCTTTCTTAACAACAGCCTCTAACACAGGACTACCATCGACTTCATCCACCTTGCGTTTATCCTTCCTTTTCTTCTTCTCCTTTATCTCCGACCCAACACCCGCCACATCCTCTGCTTTCAATGGCTGCGTCTCACCAGAAGCAGCAAGACCAGCCACCACAGTGTCGCCTCCACTAGGCAACACAACAACGTTCCTCGACCACTCAGCCGGTGTATTATCAACCGGTTTCCCATGCTTATCCAACTTCCCCTCAGCAATAAGCTTCTTCTTCATCAAGGCCCTCGGCCCCAACCCCCACTTCCTAGGATATGTATCCCTGTCCATCACCACCCTCTTGATCTTCGCAACCGTTCCATGATCACACGTGGCCATCACCGCAGTCGTCATCTCCGCAATCCCCAACGCAATCGCCTCCCCCTTTGTCGTCATCAACACTATCTCCTCTCCCACCTCGATATCGTTCTCAAACCTCAACAATCCTGGGATCATCAGCTTCGCCCCATAGCAAATGGCATTCACTGCCGAGTCCTTCACAACCAGCCTCTTATAGCTGGTCAGAACCATCTCCAATGGCATAATCACCCTCCTCAAATAGCTCTCATCCCTGTAATTATCATAAACCCACTGTGCATCCATCACATCATGCATTGTCACCATGTTATCCTTCTCACCCATGATCCCAGACCTCACCCTCCTCAACTCCTGCATATGCCCTCCCACACCTAATAAAAGCCCTAAATGCACACACAATGTCCTCACGTACGTACCTGCCTCGCACGAAATCCAGAAAACTACTATATGCCTTTCGGCATCGTATTCTAGAAGCTTACTTTCGTATATTGTTCTAATCCTAAGTTGCCTTTTTACAGCAGAAATCAATGGAGGTCGTTGGAAAACCGCACCTGTTAGCGTTTCAAGTGCTCTAGCGATTTTAGCGACCTCAGGCACCTTTGAATGCAATCTAGCAATGCAAACGTACTCTTTTCCAGCACCTTGCTGCGATTTCACCAAACGCGTAGCTCGATCGATGCAGACGATCAAATTACCGGTGACTTTCGGGTCGAGAGTGCCCGAATGCCCGGTTTTGTCGACCCGCAAAATGCGCTTAATCCACGCTACAACTTCGTGTGAAGAAGGATTCGCAGGTTTATCGAGATTCATAACGCCGTATTTGATGTATTCCGCCAAGGGGCGTTTCAACGGCGAGTAACCGGCGGGGAGCGGAGTGTAGTGGCCGGTTCGGACGTTCAATTTATCGTAGTTTTTGAGGAGGATCGGCCATTGAGAGGTGTCAACAGGAGGGGTGAAGCTCTGAGGCTTTATCTGGAAATCAACTGCGCCATTTTCGTCGTCTTCTTTGGTGTGGCTTTTCTTTTTCTTCGATTTCTCGGAGCGAGGCTGAACTTCTGTCATGGCGGTGACACAGTTCGATTTCTAGTGTTAGGTTTTTCGAGAAAAAATTGGAGAAATTAGGGTTTATCAAGAGGCGGAGGCTGATGATGAGCCAGCCGAAGAAGATTGCAGAGACACAGGGGTTTAGGGTTTTGATGGAAGTGACGACGAATCGTGAGTGGTGAGGTGCATACGAAGATGTGTGCGCCCCTGGGCCTTTCAGTGGATATTAAGCCCATTATGTGTTAAATTGTACTACCATCATATTGGATATTGGGCCCATTTTATGAATCCAGCCCATTTATGAAACAAGGGGTATTTAAGAAACGTTTAAAATATGTAGATGCAGTTAAGTATATTTCCCATTGTGGAGGGGCCAAATAATAATTATATATAAGAAGTCGACTCTCTCAGTCGCGAAAGCATTGCAACTTTGAGCACAAAAAAGAAAAGAAAAAATGCAAGAAATAATAAGGCTCGTGTTGCTAAACTCAATGAAATCCTTCAAGAAACTCCATTGATGATGGCTTGAGCTTCTCGACACGGTATGTGGGCTACAACTAATTCATCAGGTTATATAAAAACATGTGTATATTTTATGTGTATTTATACACACACTTGTTGAAACCCATCAAAATCGTTCTGTGTTTTATGCCTTCTTGATCGAATATTGTTTTAATTTATCTCTTCTTCAATCCGGTGTTCACGTGTATTTTCTTTGGTTTGTGGAGTTTGAGGGTTTTTCTTTTTTCAATTAAATGTTGCTGGTTAGAAGAGGAAAAAAAAAAAAAAAAAAGAATCTTGCAAACCCAGTTTGCTGATTCGATTTTTCTAGAGTTTTTGATTTGAATCATTGTTTTGAAAGTTCATTGTTTTTTCATTAATGTGATGATGTTTTTTAATGCTATTTTTAGTGTGGAAAATAGAAGAGAATAAGTATGAGTCAACCATCAGTGGTTTTGGCAACAGCAAGCTACGATCACACCATTCGATTCTGGGAGGCGAAAAGTGGACGCTGCTATCGGACTATTCAGTACCCCGAATCTGTAGGCCATAAAAGTTCTCAGCTTTACTTTCTTTGTTTTATGTTGTGTGGATTTGAAAATGTGGATGTGTGTGTCACTGATAAGTTTGAAAATTCTTGAGTCGAACGTTTTATTTGAGTGGTGGCGAGGAAGGAATTGATTTTGATGCAAGTTGTCTTGGAATGTACTGAATTTGCTGCCAAATGTGTTTTTAATCCATATATATGCATTGTACAATGTGCTCATTGAAGAAGGATAGGCATTGGAAATTGTCGTAGAATCTGATGAATCCATTCTATTTTGGCAGCAAGTAAATCGGCTTGAGATTACCCCAGATAAACGTTACCTTGCTGCAGCTGGAAACCCTCATATTCGACTATTCGATGTCAATTCAAACAGCCCTCAGCCAGTATGTTTCTCACCTCCTTTATGAAGGATTGAACTCTTAATGGGTTGACTTTAGCATAATTAGCTTTGTTTTTCTCTATCTAGGTGATGAGCTATGATTCACACACTAATAATGTAATGGCTGTTGGATTCCAATGCGATGGAAATTGGATGTATTCAGGATCTGAAGATGGCACTGTAAAAATTTGGGATTTGAGGTACATTTAATTTGCGATACTGAGAAGTTGTCCTTGACTTTTTTCTTTTAAGTTGACAATTCTGTTGATTTCGATCTACTTCGATTCTGAATGGCATAGGGCACCAGGTTGCCAGAGGGAATATGAAAGCCGTGCAGCAGTTAATACTGTTGTGTTGCACCCAAATCAGGTCAGATGAGTTCGTTTTTCCTTTCTTGATGCGATCTTTGGCTGGAAATTGTTTCCTTGTTTTCGTGTGTTTAAGATTTTGCATAGCAGAAAATTCACTTTTGCATTGCCATAAACTCGACTTCTTGTTTTGCTGAATAGTGGTTTCCAAAAAATTGTCCAATCACAGTTCACTTGCTACTTAGAGTGACGTGTTGCCAGCACTTCAGATCACAAACTTAACCCAGATTTTGGTTATGGTTGATCTGTGCAGTTTGATGGTTTAAGTCCATATTTCCTTCGTACATCAATATCGTATTATCTATCTCTATATATGGTTGAAAGAAAAATATCTCTATATATCCATACAGAAGAATTATAAATCTTGTAAGCACATAAATGCGATGTTCAACAAGTGCATTTTCTATTGCCTCTGTGGCTACATATTATACATTCACAAAGGGTCGAAATTCCCCTAGATAGCAATTTACCCTTTCTGTTGGTGATTTGCAGACTGAACTGATATCTGGTGACCAAAATGGTAATATCCGTGTCTGGGATTTGACAGCAAATTCTTGCAGCTGTGAGTTGGTACGCAGTTAACTCTTCTCTCCTAAACGTTGACCCCTTCAGACTTCTATTATCATAATGCAAGATTGTTAGTTTATTTTTTCTCGAGGTTTAGGCTCTTGATCTTGGACGCATTGATGTGTTTATAGAACGGGAGTTACTTAGCTCTAATCTTTAACTCAGGTCCCGGAGGTGGATACTGCAGTACGGTCCTTGACTGTGATGTGGGATGGAAGCTTGGTGGTTGCAGCGAATAACCGTGGGACGTGCTATGTATGGCGTTTGATGCGTGGGACCCAGGTGAGAATACATGAAAATTGTATGCTTGTTATACCTTTAAGCTCTATGATTGACGATTGAAGTTGAGTCACTAGTCCATTCTTCCTTGCAGACTATGACCAACTTTGAGCCACTTCACAAGCTACAAGCTCATGATGGATATATCCTCAAGTGTCTGCTCTCCCCAGAACTGTGTGAACCCAACAGGTAAGGATTGTTCATAGCTACGAAAATTGGTTTTTTGTTCCTGTTTTTAATGTTTTATTTTACATTGGAAATGGTCGTTCCCAGGTACCTGGCCACTGCATCGTCTGACCAGACTGTCAAGATATGGAACGTGGATGGTTTTACTTTAGAGAAAACGCTAGTAGGTATATAATTCGACCCTTGTAAGCTGCAATTATAGTTATGTATAAAGCTATTCTTCAGCCTTTGATAATCAATCCTATTGTTATATTTTTTCAGGTCATCAGCGCTGGGTTTGGGACTGTGTTTTCTCTGTCGATGGTGCTTTTCTGATCACAGGTATGGTGATCGATAAATATTCTGTTAGACCAAATCTCGTGATTGACATTCATGATTGTGTGTTAAACTTCGTTCTTTGTGACATTCGAATTGCAGCTTCTTCTGATTCGACTGCAAGATTATGGTCTATGGCGAGTGGTGAGGAAATCAAAGTGTACAGAGGGCATCAGAAAGCGACAGTGTGTTGTGCTCTTCATGATGGCACCGAACCTTCATGCTGAAACCGAAATCATCCTTAACGAGCTGCTTCTTGGGTTTGCTTCATCCTGTGGATATTCTTGTACAGTATGAAACGGGGATCTTGTTTTACGCCGTCTGCTGGGTGATGGAATCATTAGGGTTATCAATTGAGTTCACTTGTTCAAGTTTTTAGATGAAAAATGGGATCTTGCTAGGATGTAGACAAGGACGAGTGACTTATCATGTATTTATATTTCTTGGATTGCAAATTTGTTGGCCTTTAATGGTTATCTTGAAACATTGTATTTGGGTTGAACGATCTGAAATTCAAGAATTTGAAATGAATGAATTTCAATCTCTTCCAAATCACGTTACATCAGCAAATGAATCATCCGTAACAAAGAGCAACACAAATCTTCCCTATTAATGCAGTTACCAGAGTTGAGATGGAAATTGCACAAAGATCGGACAAACTGACATGATGTGTTTATAACAAACGTGTTTATAACAAACGTAAGGCTGTATTTAAAACATTACTACAATTACAGCATCCTGAAAAAAGTCTGATTCCGGGTTATCACATTCGTAGCAAGTTCTCATTCAGACACAGGAAGAAACAAGAAACGAGACAAAGAACAGCTAATGGATGAAACTAATGAATATGCCCGTTTCATAGCAGAACTGTGACGCCAATGGAAGAATTCGATCACCTCCGTACAGGTGGCACAGCACCCCTACCACCACCAGGTGGAGCTCCTCGACCAGCAGCCTGAGCCTGCCAATGAGAAATTCAAGAGTCAGGGCGATCACTTTTCATGGAAATAATATGCAGAAATGGTCTATGGAATTGCACATTAAATGTCGTTAACAAATACAGGGGAAAGTACTTACTCTAGCACGCATTGCAACAGCACGTCCACGTCCTACTCCAAGGGACGAACCCTTGCCCTTCACAGTCAAAAAAGAACTAATGATCAGCATAACTGTGAACAGCAAAGTCAATATGAAAAATGGACTTCGATGCAAGAATTTGATACCTTAATCCTGGCTTCCAAACGCTTAAACATGGGAGCATTCTTAAGCATGTCGGGGATAACCATAAACCTGGTGAAATCCAGCATTAGTAACATTGGAACTAAATCGGGGCAAAGATACAACTCATGCTCGGAAAATGAATACACACCTAACTTTGCTGCCTCTGATGAATACATGCTCGAGTTGTGAGACCTTCCCATCCTGTAATATAGTTGATCAATAGCAATTCAATGTAGAAAGCAAAGTATTTAGTCCTTAAAACAAGAACCAGGACATACAGAGCAGCCATCTACATATTTCAAAACTGCTAATATCATCTATTAACTTGTATATGACTGTAAACATAACCAACTTTACAAACTATCAATTGCTTAGATACTCCTAATAGAATCGTTCATTCACTCTTCAGTCCATCAATTGCTAAGATACTTCTATTTCGGCTTTTATATGTTATCACACACAGAATCAAATGATTATTCTAAAAGTTCCATTCTTGCCCAACAACAAAACACAATCTCACCCTGAAATTACATGATTCCCACTTTACAGTTCCATCCTAGGGTTTAACCTAGGGTTTAACACCCACATCACAATTCACAACCGCGAACACAAGAACCAAAAAAGATAAATAACAAAAGAACGAATTGTTCCAACAAAAAAATTACAGAATTAAAAAAAAGAACAAGAAGACCTTTGAAGAATCAATATACCTTAGCAGTGTAAGTGATGCTTTCAAGCTGGCAGTTCCAATTATCCTCGCACTCGATCATGCTTCCGCGGTATAGCTCGCCGCTCTTCAATTCCACCGTCACGATGTGCCCCGACGCCTCGTGCAGCAGCTTCACCGGAATCCCTAAACTCCGACTCATTTTTCAATCTTCCTCTAAAAAATATAGCGACTTCAACACTGTGTCAACAATGTCGAAAGAACCCTACGAAATTCAAAGATTCTTCTCCACGCACAAAATGGAGCTTGCCAAGCTTTTGAATCGTGTTGCACTCTCACAGGAATTAGGGCAACGGACTATCAGAAGCGAGGAGAGCAGGGATGAATAAGCTATATAGAGCCGCGTAGAGGGTAAAATTGCAAAATAAAGAAACTTCCTCACGACTTAATTTTAATTGTAAAAGTGCCCCTCCAATTTCAGAAATTTTCACTTAATAGCGTTTTATTTAAGTTTGAAGGAATTCACTCCCTATCTCTTTAATTATTTTTTTTTTTTTCTCGATGAATTCATTATTCTTTATACGTGATTATAGAAAAATAGACTCCATTTATTGGCATGTCTCCAGTTTGATAAATGACTAGTTAATTCATGTACATAACTCCCTTCACTCGTAAATCTCCAGAACAAACGATTACTACCAAGTTCGTTTTTGAAATTCGACGATTCTTGTCATGATTCAATTATAACACCCAAATGGGACGTGTCAAAATTCAGATCGTAACACCCTATCCCTCAAGGGTACATCGAGATTCGAGACCTAGTGAATCGTACATGCGATCCTTCTTTGAATCCCGATTCCACCCCGAGTAGTGGAACCGAAACATTCACGATCCAACACTATAAAGCTTGAATAATTCATTCTACACAACAATGGAATCGAAACCCCTCGTTCACTGATACGATTGTAACGTTAAAACCATGGAAACATCGAGATTTTATCCCTTCATAGGGCAACCGATGAATTCAACAAAATACCTAATGCTAGTGGGAGAGTTTTGGTGCATGATGTAGTTCAAAGTACACAATAACAAAACCATTTCTTAAAATTGAATACAAAATTTCTATAGCATTATCTAATCTTACTATCCCACAGTAGTTAAATCCACAACAATGTATTCAAGGCTAAACCTAAAACAGAAGCCACTATAGGAGGATGTTTCTTTTCCTAAACCATAACATCATCAATGAATCGTTAAGTGAAAACCCAGGTTTTGCGTACAAAAAATCAAGCGGAGGTGTCATACAATTACAGATATAATTGGACGAAACCACTCGTTGGATAATGGCTCGAGAAGAAGGCCACTGGCCAATGGTTTCTACTATCCAAGAAACATAGTTTCACTTACTGCTGTTTTGCCGAGGTCTCTCCTCCACTCTTAGGCTTTGTCGGGGCGACTTTAGCAGGGGTTGATCGCTCGGATTTAGAGAACTGAATCAAGATTTGCATAAGAATTGTTATAATAGCTAGACTGATTGCTGAAAAGATTATGCCTTTCCATGAAGAGAAAAGTGAGGATCCCCGGAAAACTTTGAAAGCCCCGAAGATGAGTAAAATGGCCCAAGAACTGACAACCTGTTGTTGCAAGAAAACGATTTATGTTTGCTCAATAGAAGGTGCAATCTGATAAAAAAAGAAATGCTCGAGTAGTTACCAGAAGGGACTTCAATGGTCTCCCGGTGTTTTGCAGTTTGTCGCCGAATGAACCTTCAGTTATATGTTTGTCCAATAATTTATCCTGCCCAGAATCAAATTATGAGATTGATCAGCGAATTTCCTTGTAACCAATAAGAACTTCATATATAAAAACGGATCAGACCTTGACAACAAAGGCATCTCTACACCATTGAGCAATTGCATCATCTGTTTCTGGCAAATCCTTCATCATGTGTCGCTTGAGGTGTACATGAACCTATAAAATATTATGTTATATGAGAAACCTACAAAGTAATATATTACATTGAAATTTTGAAAAAAAATAAAAAATCTTAGAAATATGATCGGAGTTTTAAAACACATCTCGGTTTTTTGGGATTCAAACTTCATAGTGTATAATTCTTGTCGCATATGAGTATGAACTTATTCTTCAAATGAGAAGTTATCCCCTAATACACCAATTACCTCCAAAACCAGATAATATTGCTACGATATTAGCAAATCTGAAATTATTGCAAGCTTACCACAGCAGACTGTCCTTTAAAGAGTCTTAGCATGGTTGGTTGGGGAGATGTCTTTGGTATAGCAACAGTTACATCATATACAGCTGGAACAAATGAGCGCATTTGACTTACTGCTGTAACAAAACCCTGAAAGATGGCCAAAAGAGAGGACCGCTGAGCATAAACTGAATAGTTCGTGATCTTGAGGAACAAAAATCTAGCAGCAATACATGTGGATAATCTGAAAAATTATGCAGTTTCATGTGCTGATTGCATAAAGTAGCCTTTGGATAAAAATGGCTGCTTATATCTTACAGAAGAATATTAAATGCTTAGTTCAATAGCACCCTAGTTAAGGCAAAGCCAAGGGCAAACAAGGAACAAAAGTATAGAAGCTTAACATTGCAAGACAGTAACAAATAAATAAATCTTAGAAGCAAATCGATTTGGAACCTTAGTTCGAGGAATCAAAACATTTCTTGGAACAGGTAGCCCAGCTGAGGATGCGTATTCTTGAGCAGCTGAAAGTTTTGCATGGGTGAAGCGAGTTCCCTCAACAAAAAGTGCCAGCCAAAATGGCCGGGGGAAATCCCTTAACCGTTGAAGTCCTGACTGCAATAGATTTTGACTACAATCAATCAGGCCAGCCAAGTAAGGCAGAAACTCACGAGAAAGAAACAACACACAGTAGAAAAGGATAAAAATAGAACACGCATCAAAATATTTCATCGCTTGACAGTACCTTTAATGTATTTTCATCCTTTGCCCAGCTTCTTTCAAGAAATAGATATTCAGAGAACCACATGGACCATCCTATCACCTGCACAAACAGACATTAGAGGGTACTCTTTTGATTATGTCTAGTTGCAGGGTCCAAAGACAGGTACAATTACAAAACGTAAGGAGCAATTTACATTAACAAGAATATATCAGCAGGGAAATTTTTGACAGGCCAAACTTGTTACGTGTATTCCTATAATAAAGAAAGTTGTTGGGGGGGGGGGGGGGGGAGAGAAATTTTAAAGATACTTTTGGTATAAAGTCCAGCACTTCTTGGAGGGTGGTTTTGGGTTCAGGCAATAAACCCCAAACAAGAATTTTAGATTAAACCTTTGGTTCACATGCTAAAAAGATCAACCACTATCTTCACCTCCTATCAGTGCTATTCAGTAAAAAGCTTCTTTAGCTTATTTATGTGGTTGACTCAGTTCATCAATAATTTTGAGTCCTGGCAATAAAACCCAAACAAGAATGCTTTCAGTTCACATAATAAAAAAGATCAACTTCCATCTTCACTTCCTCTCTGCCACTCCGTCAAACTTTTTCAGCTTATTTACTTGGTTGGCTCATTAATCAATGAATAAGTTTGCCAGATTGGTTACCTTACAAGTGCAGGAAAGGAGGGAAAGAAAAGAAAAAATGGGATTAACTACTTCATCAGAAGAGAAAATTTCAGATCTCTGATATACAATATTATTTGATTTGCTGCTGAGTGATACTACTTTGCACAGCTGATACACACGTACTAAGGTATCACCAATGATACAAAATGCTTAAAATATCCACCCTTATAATGCAATATTGCGAAGATTAATCTAAAAGGCAAAAGCTCAGGAAGTAAGACCATAGCAAGGTAAACATTAGATACTTACTGGAAGGAGCTTTGATGATTTCTTCATAACAGCTAACGAGCTACCAAGACAACCTGAACGCTGTTATTATAATATACAAAAGTCAGTGTGTGAAAGCTTCCTAATAAAGATGACACTGAAGAACCATATTGAGTGAAAAATTTCAACCGACATTGCATTGTTCATGCACATACAATTACTATCACAAAGCCAGTTCCTATTGGCATATCTGGCAAAGGTGATGGTTTAAGAATGAACATTTTCAAAACTTATATTCCCAGTTCATTGCTGGCATGGTTTCGAAGTAGGTGAAAGTATGCATCATTGTCATCATTTTCTCCTACTAGAAGAGACCCTTGTCTTAATCAAATTGGAATAGCTAGGATAAATATAGCAATACCATCTTCAAAACACCCTCTCAGCTAAATAAATCCATCAATAATTATACAGCAAATGTGGTGATATCACATTGACATACAACAAATGTTCATTATGAATAGATATATACAAGCACAAATGCAAAACAAAGTATGTGAATATATAATGGCGATGTGTACAAGTTCATGATACGTTGTTTTCTGCATGGCATAATCATGAAATTCAATATGGATAGGGAAAAGACACATAATTTCCATACTGAAGAAAAAGATGCATATGATTATCATGACGCAGCAAGAAGATGGCAAACCTGAGCCAAAACCCATCCAACAAGCCAATCAATGTCACTTCTGTGGTTACATATGACAAGCGCATGTTCTTTACCTGAAAATTACCAATATAACCAAATATCAGTGACTCAAGCAAGGTCAGATATTCAGACACGAGAATTAAATTGGACTCTATTAGAAACTAGGTGGGCTTACCCATCAAGTTAAAGGATTCAGAATCGGTGTACAATTCAATCTGCAACAAATTTAGAAGGCTCAATATGAAGCAAACAGACTATTGAAATGAATTATGAAAATGAAACTCAATCAATATATCAATAATTAAAGCTTCTGAAATCAACACAACTCTTGCAACACTACTATCTTTCACCATCCAGCGCAAGACCAGCACAAAAATGGCTTACAATCAGCAGGTTTGCTTTGAGGTTTGCATTGTTAAGGAGTATCTAAAGGAAATAAAAAACTCATCTAAGACCAGAAAAGTTTCCCATCCAAAGGGAATAAAACTGAATATGATTATTACTAGGATACTTTCATATAAAATTCCAAGCACAATGGAACATACTAGATGAAATGACTACTCAATTTGGTATTTGAATTCAATATTATCTGACATCCAGGCATCCAACAAATTGTGCTCTAGAATGTTAGATCTGTTGCTAACTTGTTTATAGTTAAAAAAACCATGTTATTGGTAGGATGCAAGTCTCTCTTCGTATTCATTTCAGCACTTGATGGCTTCTACATTAAACTCGCATCCACCAAGACAACCTCTCAACACACAATATAAACATTGAAACTACAAACTGTACTATTATGGGGTAATATCCAATTTGCAAGCGAATAAAATAAACATGACACCACGATGGCATATATAGGGATTTAAGCATTTCCAACTTATGGAAAAGATATGCATTGCCACCAGGCTACAATGAACTATTGCTACCACAACGATAATTACTAGTTCATGATGGAACCATACTACAAAAAAATTTCACCTTGACAGCCGCCCACCAATCGATGAGCCACACAAGCTCGAGCCATAAAAGCTCCGCCACCTGTCTGTTTATCCTTCGGTAAGTGTTCTTCGACAGAGGCCTTACTAGCACATAGCACAATGCCTGGAAGAAAACAATCCACCCATAACTTAATCCATAATAGCACAAACCTTAGAAGATCAAATCCAGAGCAATCAGCTAATGAAACATATGCAAAACAAAAATATTTTTCTAAAATTTTAAAAAAAAAATCAATTGGAACAAGCAACACTATCAGCCAAAATGCCCAAATCCCAACTTCATTGGCTCCCATTAGCTCAGAAAATCTAAAAACACAAAAACGAAATCTCAAACAACCAACCCTAGGAGAATAATTGCTGTAAATTCACAATGCATTGAAACATTTTCACAATACAACACAAACCTGGATTAAATTAACGACGAGCCCAGAAATGAAGAAAAGGACGCCCAACGGCAGAACAACAATTGCGGCTGGAATCGCCATTACGCGTATGCCTACGTATATATACGCACGTATGAATATAACCCCAGACTCTGATTCGATACTTGAACAGCGAGCAAGCGGAGAAAATGAGAGAACAGACGCAATAAATATAGGGCAAAAAAAGGCGAAATTTTGCAGAAAACAAATTTCAAGATTTCAATTCAGGGAGAAATGAGGATTTAAAATCCATTTTTATTTACTGAATAATCGTTTTTGTTTTGGAGGAGAGAGAGAGAGAGAGAGACGCCAGGTGCCTTTACGTAGAGTTGTACCGTACAAGATACGACGGCCTGTGAAAGAAAAATTACTTTTCAGAAATAAATTAAAGTTGAAAAAAACTAATATAAATTTCATTACAAGATACAATTTATAAATTAGTTTTCAATTCTAAATTCAAATTTAAATTTCATAACAAGATATAATTTATAAATTAGTTCTCAATTCTAAACTTAAATTTTAAAGTTTCTCAATAAGTAACTCGATTTAATATTTACTTTCAATTTAAGGCTTGAAAATTACTTTCAATTTAAAGCTTGAAAATTAGATTGAGTTTTCAATTCAAAATACATTTTCTTTTATTTTTATTTATAGATTTATTTATATTTCAAAATGTATTTATATTTTAGATAAATTGAGATGAGTTAGTACAATTTTGGAACGATCTTCATCCGACTTGTGTCCAATCTTCATCTGACCTGGTTGGTCGAACACACTGCTATGTCCGACTTGTATCCAATCTTCCAACCTGGTTTGTCCGACTTGTATCCAATCTTCATCCGACCACTTGTATACAATCTTCATCCGACCTGGTTGGTCGAACACACTACTATGTGTTCAACAACTGGAACATACATCAGTGGTCGAAATCGTATTTTTTAATGGTTCTACCTATGATCGAAGACGCAATGTAATGTTCTACATGTGGTCAAATGGTTGAACATCTTTAAAAACGTTCGACCTATAGTGAATTATATGTTCCAAATATATTTTGCATCTATCACTTTAACTATTTTTTCACAAATTAAGGCTTGTTAGAGTTTTTTTTTTTAGTTAGAGTTTGATAAATATGGAGAATGAGAGATATGAAGAAGAAGATGCAAAAGAAGGAAGAATGTTTCTTTTTTTTTTTAATAAGGACATTTTAGTTTTTTCATTTTTATTTATTTTGCATCTACTTTATTAGAGGATGTGTTTAGAAGATGGCGGTGTGTATAACCCTACCCCTAAATAATTAAAAGTTATCACCAATATAACTATTATTATATGTCTGTCAAAACACAAACATAAATATAATATAAAAGTACCATTCATATAATATAAATATATAACTAACATAAAAATGTCAGAATACGAACATGTGGGAAAAATTATAGACATGATACTTGTAAAATAACAAACGCAATTATTTTCCAAAAATGCACAATTTTGAATCATGAAAAAAGAAAAACAAAAGTAAAAAAAAAACTAATTATTTCTTCTTACAATTAAAAAAAAAAAAACACACGAACCTCTTCTTCTTCTTACAATAAAAAAAAAGAAACACGAACCTCTTCCAATTAAACATATGGTGCATTTCTCAAGAAATATAATTGATTTTGTTATTCTAAGCGGTTTTTACCACTTCCTATTTAGCCTTGCTCTTAAAACATTGACAATAATGTTATTGATTGATATTTGTGGGGAATAAAGAAGAGTTGTAAAAATAATCTTGAATAAATGTCAATCTTTGTAACGTTTTTGTATGTTTATTATCTATATATTTGTTGTAAACATGTCATTTTATTGATATTACAAATTAAATATATGCATTTTTGAATGTTATAATAGGTTGTAAAATATTATGTAAAATTTCCAATTTTTTAATATAGTTTCCATCATTTTTTTAATTTTTTTGCAATATCGATATATCCATCAATATATCCGTCAAATTAAGATTGCAATACGTATTGATATTTTCATTATTGGTCAAAATATATTAAAAGGTAAGTTTATTAGTTATTAACTTGTTATAATTCATTTTATTTAATTTGACATATTATTTAAAAAAACAAAAATCGACATATTACAAATTATTTTGACCCTTCTGTAACCCTCTTGTCTGTCTCTGTCTCTCTCTTCTCTCTTTCTCTCTCCATCTCTCTCGCAACATTTCCGCCGCCATGAACCTCTCTTCCTCCTCCTCCATCTCCTCCGCGCCGAGGACGTGGAATGGGGCCCTCACGGGTAGCCTTGCTCGCTCACACCCCCAATTTCAGCTATGGCTTCCCAGCAACAAGCAGCACAAGACGATTATTTGCTCCGCCGGCGCCAAGACCGGCTCCGCCGTGATTAATCCCGAGACCAGCGGCTCCGGCTCGAGTCGGATTGAATCTCTTAGCCAGGTTTCCGGCGTGCTTGGATGCCAGTGGGGAGACGAGGGCAAAGGAAAGCTCGTCGACATTCTCGCGAACTCCGACCACTTCGACATCGTCGCGCGCTGTCAGGTGTTTCTCTCTCTAGAAAATTATCGTTTTTCGTTTTTCATTTCACCTTTGGATTTTGCTCGATTTCTGCTGCTGAATCAGCATTTTACGTTTCGATTTTTATTGTCTCTCTATAATTGTAAATTTGTTAATCTGCCACTGAATAATTAAAAACAAACTGAGAAATATGCTTTCTGAGATGTTATTTCGTTATTCATATTATCTGGTAGAAATATGTTTATCTTTGTTATGGAAACTTGAGGTTTTGAAGATGGCATTGTCTTGATTTTGTAGTCAAATATGGTATTTTTCATTGCAGTAATCTATGTAAGTTTAAACTTTTGTTTGGCAATAATGCTTTGCTCGTTGTAGAATGAATGAATGCAATGGCTTGCATTTCAAATTATTAACTTTCTTTGGAGTACTCTTAAAAGGGGCAAGCTTTATTCGTTCAATTTCGAGTCCTATTTCTATGTATTTGTCTCTCTGTAAGATAGTATATAATTTCTTGTTGGAAAGTTATCGATCATTGGGATTAAGTTGAGCAGGAGAGTTATCACTTTGGGTTGATTTGAAATCATCACATCATCCCCACAATCTGGTTCTGATTTAAAGTCTTGGCTTTTGGCTCAGATTTTAGTTGTGAAATATGGCACTCTCTTTGATAAGTATGCGAATATAATCTCATTTTCGTGCATTTTCTGTTATTCCATTGAGTTCTAAAGTAGAATCTTGATAATCGATTATAGAAAAGATGATGGATTGATATCTTGGCTTGCTTATTCTGAAACCCTTGAAATTGTGTACTGTTAGGGTGGAGCTAATGCGGGCCACACGATTTACAATTCAGAAGGCAAAAAGTTTGCGCTACATCTAGTTCCCTCAGGAATTCTTAATCCGACGACTAAATGTGTGATTGGTAATGGAGCTGTGGTGCATTTGCCCGGATTATTTAAAGAAATTGATAATCTCGAAGCTAATGGAGTCTTTACTGGTGGAAGGCTCTTAGTATCAGATCGTGCTCACCTCTTATTTGATTTTCATCAAGAAGTTGATGGGCTTAGAGAAGCCGAACTTGCTAAATCATTCATCGGTACCACCAGGCGAGGTATCGGCCCCTGCTATTCGAGCAAGGTTATCCGGAATGGTATTAGAGTAGGTGACTTGAGGCATATGGATACTTTTCCTCAGAAGCTTGATCTTTTATTATCTGATTCTGCATCGAGATTCAAAGGTTTTAACTATAGCCCTGACGTGCTCAGGGAAGAAGTTGAACGGTATAAAAAGTTTGCCGACAGGTTGGAACCCCTTATTTGGGATACCGTGCATTTCTTGCACGATGCTATGGCTCGGAAAAAAAAGATTTTGGTCGAAGGTGGTCAGGCAACCATGCTCGATATTGACTTTGGAACTTACCCCTTCGTCACCTCGTCGAGCCCATCTGCTGGAGGAATCTGCACTGGTCTTGGTATTCCTCCTAGAGTTATCGGTGATCTCATTGGAGTGGTAAGTGGGATCACTATTCCTCTTTCATATGCTCGTAAAATGATTTTCTTCCATGAATTTCCTGGAATTGGTAGTAGTATCTGAAATTAGAGAAATGCACTTTAGATGTTTTAGATGCATAGATATGGGATAAAGCCTTTGTTTTTCCTTGTTGGTAGAATCTTGTACTTCTGTAGAATTATTACAAGAACGGGTGTAAAAGAGCTACTCGGTATCAACTTGGAAAAAATCAAATTCGGCTTGAAAATAATCGGGTTGAACTTGAGCTTGAGTCACTCCGAGTAGCTTTCGATCTTGAGCTCCGGCACGTGAGCCAGATCAAGGATTTGTTAAATTTATTATTTTGCCCTTATTAGATTATTTATTTACATTAAAATTTCCATTTTTGATCATATTTTAAGGAATTTAAGTTATTTTATAAAAATTATTCAGGTATTGGGTCGAACCCAACTCGAGCTTATCGAGTTCTCGGTCTAGTCGAGCACGATCCTGCAGTACTCGGCTTGACTCGACTCGACTTGACCCGTTTACATCTGTATGCAAACCTCATTTGTGCTTTATTATAACGTACAATTTTTTCAAAATTGGTAATAATGCAGGTGAAAGCATACACTACGCGAGTTGGTTCGGGTCCTTTCCCAACCGAATTATTGGATAAAGGCGGCGACCTACTTCGTTTTGCCGGACAGGAGTTCGGCACTACAACCGGCCGCCCTCGTCGGTGTGGATGGCTTGACATAGTTGCACTGAAATATTGTTGTCAGATCAATGGATTCTCCTCTCTGAACCTCACCAAACTCGACGTATTGTCGGAGCTACAAGAAATCAAATTAGGTGTCGCATACCGAACCAAATCCCACAATGCACCACTCTCTGCATTCCCTGCAGACCTTCGTATTCTTGAGGATGTCGAGGCAAGCTCCAATCCATGTTCTTCGACTAACATGCTACATAAAATCTCTCAGTTTTTTTTAGTTAGTAATTTGCTTTTTTGTTGGCTTTATCTAGGTCGACTATGAAGTTATGCCCGGTTGGAAGAGTGACATTTCTTCGATCAGAGAGTACTCTGATCTGCCAAAGGCTGCTCGTGACTACGTAGAAAGGATAGAAAAGCTCGTTGGGATACCGATTCACTACATTGGTGTTGGACCAGGTCGCGATGCTCTTATATACAAATAGAGTTTCGGGCCTTAGTCTTGTGTTCAGAGCTCGATTTATTTCGTAAGGCCTAACATCCATTTTGCTAGACATGAAATTTGCTGTGTTTGTATTGCATCTTGTCTCTGTCTGGAGCTGATTTAAACTAGGTTTTTGATCTTCTGTTTGTAACATTGTCTGTAGAATCAACTCTGGATTCTAACAGGGCCCTGATTTTTTGAGTATTTCTTAATCTCCATGTTTGTTGGATCTCATTGTTTGAAACAGGAAATTTAAGGTCTAAGTTAGAGCTGAAGGAACATTCTAACTACTTTACCAGAAAATAAACATTAGTAAAATATTGACATTCCAACCCCTTGCAGTTGATTGAATGCCCAAACTACAAAGTTGCAATTTTCTATATATTCCACTTTTGAGGGGCTAAAGTGCAATTAATTTTTATTCTCGAGTCAAGGAATTAATGCTAATTTAATGTCCTATTTCATCTATTGATGTAGAAAAGTCCAACTTGACTTGAAATTAAACGTATTTAATACTTAAAAATTTGTTTTTTATTCATTGTAAGTCAATGGTCCGTGTTTAGTTCAACTTTAAAGTTCACCTCTTATCTTTTTTTTTCTTTAAATCTAAATTTTATTATCACATCCTCTAAAATAATGATATTTTCATCTCAAATTATATTCTTATTTACAACTTTGCCTCCTCAACTAAATCACTCAAACTTCATTGTAAAATTTCTTGTAAACTTGCCCTTATGGTTGACACGATCTTGAAAGTTAGTTCAAGTTCAATTTAATTAATAATTAAATACAATTAATCATAATTTTTGAAACTCGACGATATTTCAAATAAATTTGAACAGTAATACATTTAGCTCACCTCAATTCATTGTAAAACTCTTGCACTAATGGTTGACACAATCCTACAAGTTAGTTCAAGTTCAATTTAATTAAATAATAAAATAAGTTCAATCATAATTTTTTAAGCTTGACAATATCTTAAACAAATTTGAACAATACTATTTAGCCTCGCTCATTCATTTACGGCCCTCTGGCTAACAAAGAGATTTTCATCCAAAAATAAGAAAAAGCAAATGTTTGACAATGTTACCAAGGAAGAAAATGCCATAATAAATGTATCTTGGGGTAAAAAAGTAATTTTAACTTATTTTGGGGTACCATATAGAAATAATATAATTTGGAGGGGTAAATTGCGATCTAAAAACCCTTGTAAAGTCCGAGCAAGAGTCAAGAATGTTTGGCCGGTCGTGTTTAATTCTGGAAGTAAGATATTTTTTATTTATTTCCCTCTCTCTCTCGTTCCTCTTGATGGAATCACTGCGCAGAGTTCTGTATTTAACGCATTGAGAGATCTAATTTCTTCATCATTTGAAGCTGTTTCTGATGACGGTTTTCTTCTTCTGTTCTGAGCACGCCATTGTTGAATTTTCTTCGATTCTCGGAGCACTCAACAGTGGATGTCGGCGGGAGATTCTATCTCAATTTTGAAGTAATTCTTTTTACCCGTTTAATCGCTGTTCAATTTTGGTGAAAATCTGTTCATTTTATGCTCTTCGAGTGCTTAATGTAGGAAGCTCTTATGGTTATGGCGGCTTCTTATAGAAAGGCGCGGATGAAAGATGTGTCTTATTGCCGTTTGATTTTGATTGGTATTTTCGGAGTTATTTTCCTTTTGTTGCTGTTGAGGACAAATACGTTTATAGCTTTAATTAGCAGATATTCATTTGAAATTGAGAGTGATGATGAAAGTTTTGGATCTGTGTATAACTATACTGTGAGTTCTAGTAGAAATTTGAATCTTCCCAGGCAGAATGAGTTGTCGATTTCGTTAGAGAAACGTAATCAGATGCCACCTAGGAACCTAGATTTGTATCCTAAGCTAGCCAAGAATCATATAGTCATTGTGATGTATGTTCATAACCGGCCTCAGTATCTTCGAATAGCTGTAGATAGCCTTTCTCGAGTCGCAGGGATAAGCGAAACCTTGCTTGTCGTTAGCCATGATGGTTTCTTTGAAGAGATGAACAAGATTGTTAGGAACATCAGATTCTGCCAAGTGAAGCAAATATTCGCCCCATACTCGCCTCACGTCTTTCCCAATAGTTTTCCCGGTGTTTCGCCTAATGATTGTAAGGAGAAAGAGGATCCTAAGAAGAATGGATGTGAAGGGACCCCGGATCAGTATGGGACCCACCGGTCACCCAAGATTGTGTCGTTGAAACACCATTGGTGGTGGATGATGAACACGGTTTGGGATGGTTTGAAGGAGACGAGCCGCCACTCTGGCCATATACTCTTCATAGAGGAGGACCACTTTATCCTTCCTAATGCGTATCGCAATTTGGAGATGCTTATAGAGATGAAACCGAGAAAGTGCCCACAATGTTATGCTGCGAATCTGGCCCCGTTGGATGTGAAGTCGAGGGGAGAAGGGTGGGAGAGTTTGATTGCAGAGAGGATGGGAAACGTGGGGTACTCGTTTAACCGGACGGTGTGGCGGATGATTCATAGGAAGGCTAGAGAGTTTTGCTCGTTCGATGAATATAACTGGGATATAACCATGTGGGCTACTGTTTATCCTTCGTTTGGAAACCCCGTTTACTCGTTGAGGGCACCTAGGACGAGCGCTGTTCACTTCGGAAAATGTGGGTTGCATCAAGGTCAGGGTGACAACACAGCTTGTATTGATAATGGCAATCTCAATATCGAAGTTGAAGAAGTCGATAAAGCTCCTAACATTAAGTCAGATTGGGAAGTACATGTGTACAAGCATCAATCTGGTTATAAAGCCGGATTTAGGGGTTGGGGTGGCTGGGGTGACATAAGAGATCGTCAACTATGTATGGAATTCGCCAAGATGTATTCGCCTTCAGTTTCCGGATAGTAGAGACGAGCTTCTTACTCGTTCACACGTGCTGTAAGATATCAACTACCCATGCTTTTCGATTTTTCTCGTATTTGTATGAGCTTGATCTTTGTCAAGTGTTTTATGAATCGATATGTACTGATTATATGGTTGATTAGCTCTTCTATGCAAATCTGAGTATCTTGGGTGTTATTCGCTGTTCATATTCTTCTTCTACGTATTACTGATTACTATTGTGCTTGTAAAATTCGCCATTTTTGGGATTCTTGTGTGTTCTCGCTTCTATAAATTTATGTTTTTTTTTTTCATAAATATTAGAATTGTCTTCTTTTGTTCACCATTTAAATAGCAGTTTAGATCATTGCAGCTCATAGATCTCACAATAAGTTGCTATTAATTCTTGAATATTGATGCTATTGAGTCTTTGATTCTACATGTTGTTCTTTTACTTCTATCTAGAAAATGAGCCAAACAGGGCCTCCATTTCCTCCAAGGTTTTCCCCTGTGTTTCTGGCAACAAAGTGTAGAAGAAAACCCAAGACAAAATCCCTATCCCCGAGTACAAAATGAAAGCCCCTCCGATCGTAATCGTCTCGTACAGGGATATAAATGTCATCGACACCAACCCACTCGTGAGTCGATTCACTGCAACTCCCATGCTGCACCCTTGCGCCCTCAACCTCATCGGAAAGATCTCTGAGCTATACACCCAAGTGATGGGCCCCATCCCTATCGAGAAGAAAGCAACACACGACAACAACATCATGACGCACAATCCCACGGCCAATGTCACCTCATGATCATCATAATGATTGGTTACAATCAATCCGACAGCTAAGCCCATCAGCGAGACGATCACACCACCACAGCTCGTCAGGAGCAGCACCCTACGCCCAATCCGGTCCACCAAAAACGTCGCCACCAATGTGAAGATTGTCTTGCTGAACCCTACGGCTATGGTGGCGAGCAGCTTGTTGGACTCATTTCTCAAACCGGCCTTCTCGAATATCCTCG
Source organism: Scutellaria galericulata (assembly GCA_946896805.1). Taxonomy (NCBI): domain Eukaryota; kingdom Viridiplantae; phylum Streptophyta; class Magnoliopsida; order Lamiales; family Lamiaceae; genus Scutellaria; species Scutellaria galericulata. Next base: position 19,701,247 of record OX335790.1, read on the forward strand.
GGCTATACAACACCACTGCATCCGTGCCGCTTGCTTGTTGGAAAAGATGTATGCCTATGCCGGCTATCAGAATGTGTCTGACGGCCGGAGTAGGGTTCAGGAGTAACTCCTTCCAAACACCCTCCCCACGACTTGTTTTGGATACCAAAACCATGTCATTTTCGTCGTTTTCGAGCAATCCGGCCGCCTCTTTGATCTCGCTCAGCCTCATGTGCGATTCAAGCAGTGAGTCGGAGGTTTTGTCGAGCACTTTTCTGGCATCGCCTAGTCGGCCTTGCAAGACTAGCCACCGAGGTGACTCGGGCATGGCTAAAACGCCTATGGCTAGGAAGATAGGTGGGAGTGCACCTAAACCAAGCATGACTCTCCAGTTCAAGTTTGAAGCGAGACTGGAAAATGCATAATTTGATATGTATCCTAATAACAAACCTGTCAAAGAAAGTAAATAAATCTTAACAAAAATAAAATATGGGATGAAATATTATTTTGTAGACCAAATGTTTGGAGTGGTGTTCATTGAACTCAATTTTGAGGAAAATCAACTTTGATTGATTCATTTCATAAAATTTAAATTAAATCGTAAAATGATCTTATAAAATGTTTACTTAGTTAGTTCACGGGCAAAATCTCTACAAAAATTGCATTTTCTTTATAAAATATTACGAGGCAAGAACCAACATGTCAAACTTTACAAATTGACATGTAAGTAATTAATAATTCTAGTTTGGAGAAATTCATGCACAGTTGTTTTTTTGTCAACGTTTGCCTATTTGTTTGATTTTTATAATATATAGCTATATATTTTTCCAATTACATAATAATTAACAGTTGAAACTTTCTATATTAATTTTCTTTGACTTTACATATATGATATATATCTAATAACCTTGAGGTTGCTTATACAAAATCAAACTGATTGCAAATGTATAAATACATCACACATCGTATTGATCCCTCTACAACCTATACATACTCTTAAGAAAAATAAAATAAATCTATTTGACGAATAATATTATTACCCTAAATAAAATCTACTTTGAAAAAAAATAATAATAATGAACCAAAAAAATGAGGCATTTTAAGTTTTACGTAAACTTCATACCGACGTTGACGAAGACTTCCGGGAACGAAGTGAGAAAGCCACGTGACGACGGCGGTGCCACCTCGGCGGCATACACCGGCGCTATCATCAGGGCGTAGCCCATCCCGATTCCGGCGACGAATCTCCCCGCCATTAGGGTGGCGTAGTTGGTGGCAAAGGCCATCAGAAGCGCTCCGAAGAAGAAGAAAGCCGAGGCGGCGATAATGGTGCAGCGCCGCCCTACCCAGTCGGAGCTCCGCCCCGCCACGGCGGCGCCGATCAGTGAGTAGATGCTGATACTCCCCACCAATACCTCGATCTCCACGTCGGAGATCTTCAAGTCCTCCTTCATGTAGATTGTTGCTCCACTCATCACTCCTGAGTCTGCAAATTAATAATTTTGATTTTGTCAATGCTGTAATATGATCATTCATTGATATTTAAACTAAAATATAATCATGTGTATATATAGATCACAATGATCTTTATTATGTTATTGAAAAAAAAATAAAAAATTTACCATAGCCAAGCAAGATTGAGGTCATTGAAGCCAGAATAGAGATGAGTAAAACATACTTGTTTCTTTTAGGTTTATGGAATAGTTTCTGCCTAATTTCATCTTCAATATCATCTTGATTTTGGTCACACATTATGCAATTTACGAATAATTTGTGAAAGTTTAGATGCCTATATATGTTAGATGATTGCTTGCTGTGGTGAAACACGCCACAATATTATATATGGGATTAAAAAAAGGTTTATGTGACTTGTGACAAGTATGAAGAGTGTACTCTAAATTAAAGATTGACTCTAATAAGATACTCAAATTATAAGATAAAAGAAAATTTTAAACTATTCAAAATATAATGAAATAGTTTTTTAGTCAAATTAATTAAAATATTCTTAATAAAATAGGTCTCAATCATCATATAATACATAAAAATGATATACATGTGCGCGCTCCAATGACACGAGCTGCACAACACACACAAACCATGTTGCATGAGCCGCAAGATATGCACAGTTTGCATGAACCACATGGCATGAGCCACACGATACACGTAGCATGAACCACATATATGTACATACACAGAGCCCGCCTCCGTTTTGGTAAGGATGTTTTTGTTAAATATCTATTTTTGTGGCAAAAAAAAATGTTTTTCTTATGAATTGGCTGGTTTAAACTTGTTTATCTTATTTGACTATTTCTAACCATATCACAATGAAACTAGGTGGTTTAAAATATTTTTGAAAAATATCTGTTAACAAAATAAAATAAATATAAAAAATTCAAAGGCCAGTAAGGAAAATAATATTTGGTAATTTTGGGCCAAGACAAATAATGAACAGTCTGTTGGGCCTAATTCTTTATTTTTCATTAAAAGTAAAGGCCCAAATCTGAGAGATTGAACGACGTCGTGGCACACAAACGAGGGGTTTGAAGAGAAATCTGAGGGAGACACAGAACGAGGGTTTTACCTGGGTTTGAAGAGAAGAGAGAGAACGAAGGATGAAGCCAGTGGTAGGGATGGTGGTATCCAACAAAATGCAGAAATCTGTGGTTGTGGCGGTGGACCGCCTCTTCCATCACAAGCTCTACAACCGCTACGTTAAGCGCACCTCCAAATTCATGGCTCACGATGAGCACGAGAAATGCAATATCGGCGATCGAGTGAGTTCTCTCTCTCTCTCTCTCTCTCTCTCTCTCTATATATATATATATATCTATAATTTCTGTAATTGATTCTTTTCGATATGAATAATTGCAGGTGAGGTTGGATCCGTCGCGGCCGCTCAGCAAGCGCAAGCATTGGGTGGTGGCGGAGATCCTTAAGAAAGCCAGGATATATGTGTCACCGTCTGTCAAAAAGGATGTTTCGAGTGGGAATGCTTCATGAGGTGATTATGCATTTGAAATTGACTTGAATTACCTGTTTTAGCTGCCGTACTCTAATTGATTCATTTGAGGGTATTGAGATTGTAGTTAATCTCGTTGGTTTTGCATTAGTGCTTTTTTATGGGAGTATTTGGATAATGTGTAAGATGGATGCATGAAAATTTGTGGTGTTGTCTATCATGGAACTGGAATTGAAATCATTAGACCTTTGGGCTTTTGGAGATAATGAATAACCGTATGTTGATCTGAGAAATCTAGTCGCTTTTGTGATAATTTTTCTTGTTAATACCCCATGAATTGATATTTGTGAAGTTAGCTAAGAATAATTACTAATTTCTGAGCTTTTGTGATAATTTTTCTTGTTAATACCACATGAATGAATCCCTTTTCTTGTTGATATGATGTGAATTATATATTTTTTTAACTGTTGCTTTTTCCGTGTATACTTAAAGGTCTTATTGTTTATTTTCGAATTGCTTAATCCCTTTCATCCTTGCTTCTTTAGGAAATTTGCTCAAGTTTTGAATTTGATTTTACAATGTTTCCAAGCAATCTATGCCCTATTTTCTGATCCATAAATAACAAATCCAGCAACAACCTCAAATGCATTTCCCGACCATTTGTTGAGTTTCATTTTAATGAACTATCGACCTGTTTTAGAGTTAGAATTAATCTTACTGAAGAGTACTATAAGTATTATAACTCACCATACAATGGTTTTGATAGTGTATAAACTTGGAAGGCCTTCAATGTTCTACCAAACCAAGGTATCTGGTAAGAAAGTGGCTCATCATTATTGTTCTGTAAAGATTAAGAACTTTGGGTGGCATTTTAACTTTGTAGCAAATTTATATCTTTGTTTTCCAATGTTGAAACATTAATGGTATGATGCTTTCTTTCATTTTTCTGTTTTCCATTTCTTTTCCATAGGTGTCATAATAGAAAATGCAATCGCCTATGTTTTATTATCTTGTCGGAGTTCCAAGGTTTTGGGCAATTCTTTAACAGAGGTTTCTTACTTACATTAGCATGATGTGTAATAGATTTACGAGGGTTTTATAGCCATTATTTAAAAAATATTTAGGCGAAACTGGTTTTCCCCTGATCAATGGATACAATTATAATATTATTGCTGATGACCCTTCATCATGGATATATTTGTTGTTACTTGATATTCAATCACAAGATAAATTGAGTTGCTCTTGTTTTCTCAGGTGATTACAAATTTTTGCCCAAAGTCAGACATGTTCGTGGAAGACAATATCGCATCTAGAAGAAAGGAATATCATAGCTTTGTTCTTTATTTCTGTATTCTGCTGTTGATCATCAATGATAATTTTGCTGTGTGTAGTAGAATCGATTTAAAGTAATTGCATTGCTTTTATAAACAGAATGTGAATGTTTTCCAGAAAACTATTTGTACTGATGCAATGAGAATTTAACCTTATGAACATTCTTATTCAATCAGAATAAGGGTCAAATAAGATGGAAATATTATCCATCAATTTGATTAGGATATTAAACTATTTCCTAAGTATATAGTGTTTTAAGTAACAGATTCTTCAATTCTCATTCCATGGGTTTCTTTTTGGCATCTTAACAGATCTAACTGCTTTCCACACCACACTATTACACTTCAAACCAGAACCCAAAGCCAGTTGCCAAACCCTATCCCCTTTCTTGATCTTGTTCTTGGCCTCCAAATAAGCCAATTCATACCAAATGCTGCTGCTCGATGTGTTGCCAAATCGGTCAAGTGTCTTCCTAGATGCTTCCATGTTCTCATCAGTGAGGTCGAGATTCTTCTGAATCTCGTCCAGCACTTTCTTGCTCGTTGCGAGTATGCAAAAGTGCTCGAATGCTAGCTTGTAATCAGGTATGTAGGGTTTGGAGAACTTGAAAAGTAGTGATCTGAAGAAATGGAATTGCTCAGAAACAGGGAGCACTAAAGGACCTAGTGTAGTCATGTTGGCTTTTAGGGCATGCCCTCCTTCTTCCACCACATCTTTGCTCACTGATAGCCCCTGTTTTCTTTCTGAATCTTCCCTTAATTGTATGCTTTTATAGTTCTTTTCATCCATTCCTTTGTGAGTTCTAACCAACTGCAGATAAGAAGACAAGTTTCAGACAAAGGATGGCTTGTAGATAACCTTATGTAGAGATCTTGAATACCTGTTTTAGTTGATACTTGGATCGCCACCTTTCAAGGCGGTGATTTGAGAGCAAAACGGCCGCGGACCCCATACGGAGGAAGCAGTTCGGAAGAAGCATATCCAACTCATTGCCATTGTACCAAGTGAAGCTAATAACTTCGGTGCTTACTACCAAGGCGTACGAGGCCGGATAGGCGTTCAAGAGGTCATTGGCAAGATCAAGAGCGATTATGCTGGCGGCACAGCCCATGCCACCAAGATTGTAGCTTTGAATTCCGTGGCTGAGTTTGTAGCGGTTGATCACCATGGCTGAGAGTGAAGGGGTGGTATTGAGTATTGCACAGTTCACGATTAGGATCTTAATGTCCTTGGGCCGGATTCCGGTGGTGGCTAGGAGGTCATCCACCACGCCAAATATCAACATTGCCGCCTCCTCCCGGCCCACACTTAGGTCTTTCTGGTAGTCTGGTTGGAACACCACCCGTGGGAGGTAGGTTTCGTCTCCTAAGCCTGAGTTCTTGAGAACTCGGTGCTGGAACTCGATTGCTTTGTCGTTGAATTGGCCCGATTTCTTTGCTAGTTGTATGTATTCATCTCTTGTTATCTAGTAAAAGAGGCAAAAAGAATCATCAATTAAAGGAAATTAAAATGAAATAGTAACAACTATAAAGAATGTTTTGATTTCTTACCTTAAGTTCATTTGGAGGAAGGTAACAAGCAAAATCAACAAGATAGGTAGAACGAGGTGTGAACTCAACACAAACATAAACAAACAAGCACAAGAATCCCAACAAGACAAGGGTGTTAAAAAGGTCATAATACTCCAAGGACAAAACATCCCATGTCAAAATATCCCATGTAATGAGCTTCCCGACTAGTGTACCGAAAACCAGCACAAGAATCGGGAGGCCCACGAAATAAACACCGTGGCTAATGAGATAGCCATAGCCAAGCTTCACATATTTCAAGTTCACCGAGCTCATGAAATCAGGCAAACCGCGGTGCACCTTCACTGAGAAGCTCGGTGATCCAGCATATGGACCGGAGTCCTTGATGCCCCGGTCCACGATCTCCGGTGAAAGGTACTCTTCTCTTCTTGCCATTGCTAGCATGCAAAGTATTTGAAATTTGTTATAAGTATGAAAACAATGTGTGGAGTTAAAAAGAGTTAACAAACAAGATGTGCTTATGAAGTGCAACAGAATGAGAAGGGCTCTGTTGCATGAATTCCTTCTCAACAGCGGGGTTGTAGGGCTTAGACATTTCATGACTCTTGAGTTTTGGTTTTTTATTTTATTTTTTTAATAATTAATATGTACTTTAATTTAATCTATTCGACTACTACTTGTTTTGTTAACAATTCATGAAATAATATCAATATAACTATATCTTTCTCAAACATTTACTCCACCAAAATATTTTTTATTATCTTGCAATAGAGAATTCAAATTGGCCTATCTTTTATTGAGTGTATCTATATTGGGTGCCCGATTATTATGTACGCTCAATATAGTATTAAATTATTATGCTAAAACTTACATTATTAATATATTATACGTAATATATAATATACAATTAAACGTTATTTTTCAATTGAGAATTCAAACGACGATATACTTTTAATGAGTGTTACATTAAGTATAGAGTTCCCTTTTGTATAAGGATAAAACTCTTAACATCCTGACGAATACACGCCGGATATGGAAATTACCAAACTACCCCTAGACACCATTTGCCTCCAATTTCTTTCTCTTCAATTCTCTCAAAGTTGATCTCCACCTAAAGAAGGTTCCAAACAATGTTTCTATTTCCTCCAAGGTTTGCCCTTGTGTTTCAGGCAACAATGTATAGAAAAAGATCCAAGCCACAATAGCAATCCCAGTGTACAAATAGAAGGCCCCACCAATAGTAATAGCCTCATACAGGGATATAAACGTCATTAACACCACTCCACTGGTGAAGCGATTCACTGCGACTCCCATACTGCACCCCTGCGCCCTCAACCTCAGCGGAAAAACCTCGGAGCTGTACACCCACGCGATGGGCCCCATTCCTATCGAAAAGAACGCCACGCTGGACAGTGACGTGGCAATGCAAACCGCCAACGCCGCTTTGATTTTCCGGTCGCCGTAGCGGTCGATCACAGTCAGCCCGGTGGCGAGCCCGAACAGCGACACCGCCAGGCCGCCGCAGCTGGTGAGGAGCAGCACGCGCCGCCCCACCCTGTCGACGAGGAACGTCGCCACCAGGATGAAGAGCGTCTTGCTTACGCCGACGGCGATGGTGGCGAGCAGCTTGTGGGAGTCGCTTTCGATGCCGGCTTTGGCGTAGATTCGCGGGCTGTAGAGCACCACCGCGTCGATACCGGAGGCTTGCTGGAAGAAGTGGATGCCGAGGCCGGCGATCAGGATGTGGCGGACGGTGGGGGTGGGGCGGAGGAGGAGCTCCTTCCAGACGCCGCTGCCGCGGCTGCGTTTGGAGACCAAGACGACGTCGTCGCTGCAAGATTCCGGCAGTCCGGCGGCTCGTTTGATGTCGGAGAGTCTGAGTTGGGCTTCCTGTGGTGAGTCGGACGTTTTGTCGAGCACCTTCTGGGCGTCGCCGAGACGGCCCTGCATGACCAGCCACCGAGGGGATTCCGGCATGGCGAGCACGCCGAGGGCGAGGAAGATCGAAGGCACGGCGGCGACGCCGAGCATCAGCCGCCATCCAAGTTTTAATGGAAGCTTTGAAAATGCGTAGTTTGAAATATAGCCAAGTAAAACACCTGCGCGTAAAATTTTAAGAAAAATGAAATGCAGGCTTCTATTGTTTTTTGTTTTTCTGAAATTATTATTTGCTATTTTATATTTTTTGAAAAAAAACCTATAATAAGACACATGAGATCTTCTATTACACATCGTGTTACATTTTCTATTCCAAAACAATCACCACAAATCACGTCACGTGTATTCGATGACAACACTATTTAACACATGTCGTTTAATAAATGTTATTTAAAACATGAGATGTAACACCAAATGTAATAGATGATCCAATCCAATAATAAGATGTGTTTATATACTTACAACATCATATATAATGCAATAGTATAGTTAGTGACTACTTCATTTGTCCCCAAATAAATGTCCATGTAGGTTTATATAAAAATTAACGAAAATGATATAAAGACTAATTTATATTATTTAAGTAAAATTATAATATGCATATTTTCTCTTTACTCTTAACAACCCTCTTTAATTTGAGAAATATTTTTTTTTATTAAAACGATAATTAATTTAGGACAGAAGGAGTGCATAACTATGCTAAAAGTCCATACTAATAATTATGTTTCATCAATTATTATCAAGTTAAAGTCGACATCAAGAAAATGAAGTAGCTAGTAAACTAACAAGTAGAAGTAAAATACGTTAAGTAAATGAAATTAATTGGTTAATGGTCCAAAAAGCCCACAATCAATTAGGTCATTAGTGGTCCACATAGTCTTTGGGTTTTTACCTTTAGCATTAATGGGAACAACTAAACACAGGCCCAAATCTCTAACTTAGCATGTGGTCAATGCACGTGGTAGACCAACCAATAAAATTGGACAAAACATTCTCCCTAATACATATTTTTTAAGTAGACATTCTCTATCATATACGTAGTATGTATTAGAGTTTATGTCATAAATTTCAAAATTTGACAAAAAGTGCTCTTCAAATTTTGTATGGTATGGAGTGGAATAAATGAAGGTAGTCTATAAAATTTGATTAGTGGGATAAGTATGAAGATTAAATACAGTTAAGTTGAACATTCAAAAATCTATTTGGAATAGTTATTATAATGATAAATAAGAGAAAAAAATAATTGAAACATATTCAGCCTCTAGTCGATATTTAAATGAAATTGGCGGAGTATTAATTTTATTTTGGGGCTTCTATCAAAAAGCCATCCAAACAAATATATTATTAAAATCTTACAAGCTATTAATTTTAGACGAAAATCATACATATAATACAAATACAGCTGAACATAGTTATATCAAAAAAAAAAAAATTATTGAATAAGACATGTTAAAAAAGTAGTAATAATAATAATAATAGAAGAAGACAAAACACACGTACCAAAATTGATGAAGACTTCAGGGAAGGAAGAAAGGAAGCCACGACAGGAGGCGGGGGCTATCTCCGCCGCGTAGACCGGAGCTATCAACAGAGCGTAGCCCATCCCGATTCCGGCGACGAACCGCCCCACCATGAGGAACGCATAGTTGGTGGCAAATCCCATCAGTATTGCTCCCACGAAGAATATGGCCGCCGCGAAGATGACGGTGTAGCGCCGCCCTATCCAGTCCGACGTCCGCCCCGCCGCGGCGGCGCCGATGAGAGAGAATATGTTGAACGTGCCCACCAATACCTCCACCTGGACGTCCGAGATTTGCAGGTCTTTCTTGATGAAGAGTGTGGCGCCACTCATGACCCCACCATCTGTGAGTTATACATGTTAGAGAGAGAGAGAGAGAGAGGAGAGGAGAGGAGAGAGAGAGAGGACCATATCCGAGCAAGACAGAGGTCATGGAAGCGAGAATAGAGATGGCCAAAGCATATCTGTTTCTTTTAGGGTTCTTTGGGAGATCCATGTGGAGCGTCTGGGGTTCGCCGGAGACGCCATCGGAATCCGCTGGTTTCTTCTGCTCTGTCATCGGAAAACTTGAAGTGGAGGATGAGAGCTCAACTTATGAACTATTTCAAGTGTGTGTTTGTGTGTGAGAGAGAAGTTTCTATTATTAGAAGATATATTTTGTTATTATATTATTATTATTATGCATGTTCATGGTTTATATATATATTATTCGATCTCATTATCTATTTAGATATTATGAATATTTAAATTTATATATATATCAAATATTAAATAAAATGTGATAGACGACAACATAATTTTTAGATAATCATGTGTGTGTGTGTGTGTATATTCTTTAAAAAGATGAAACCTATCTATATAACCTCTATATAACTTAATTATAAATATATGATGACACAATCAAGTTCAAATCATGAAAGTTTATAAGGCTTGAAAAAAAACTTTCTTTTTATTTTGATAATATCACTATTATACTTGTCAATTATCTTATGTTAATAATTGTAATTTTAAACGCATGATGTATTATATTATGAATTTATGTTATGAGATACAACACAATCCACCACAAAAAAAAAATCTGAATTATTTTTAGAACTATGTATATATATTATAGTCTTTTTCTTTTTCCTAAAAGTGATAATTAATTTTCAATAAATTTTACACGTTCAATTAAGACAAATATATGTTATTCTTCTTTAAGATCGTTTCATAAATTCAAGGGTTAATTGCGCCAAAAATCATGAACTTTCAAAAAATTGTAAATTTAACACGACTTTTGGGTATTAGCAAATTCAACACGACCTTTTATATCTCATGCATTTTTTACCAATTTTTAAAATTCGGGCACTGTTGCGCTGATGAGTCAACTAACCGGACACATCAGCTTGCCAATGTGTATTAAAATAAAATATATAATTCAAGTGGCAAAAATGACTCATATAATTTAATTAACTTTAATTTTCTCTCATCACTCTCTTCTCCCTCTCACTTACGCTGCTGTAATTTTTACAGAAACAAACTTGTGTTTTCCATCTCTTTTCAAATTTGAAGAAGAAAATCTCTCCAAATTCAAGAAGAAAATGTCAAGGGTTTCTCTTTTCTCTCCCACTGAGGACTCAAATTCGAGTTCATTCACCTCTGCATACTTGAAGGTTTGTGGACACGGTGTTGAGCCTCTCCTCTTAACCTCCATGACTAATGAGAACCCAGCTCAAAGATTTCATAGATGTCGTTTCTATAAGGTTTTGATTCTTTCAATTAATTAACATGATGTCAGAAAACCCTAATTTCAGAAATCCCCAATCAATTAACCTAATTAAAGAGAACTCTAAAACCCCAATTTTCTAAAAATTATAAAGAGAATATTCCCCAATTGATGATAATACATGTAATAAACAAATATTTATTATTTTAGAAACACAAATTATACCATCAATTTTGTAGAACTAAACCCAAAATCTCCAAATTTTCAGAAAACCCATTCATTTTCAAAATAAGAAGGGATAACTTACTTGTCCACCATATCTTCGATCGACCACCACGAATAAAATTAAACTTTGTTCTCTTCTTCTTCAATTTTGAAAAGAGATGGAAAGCACAAGTTTGTTTTTGTGAAAGTTGCAGTAGCGTAAGTGAGAGGGAGAAGAGAGTGATGGAAGAGAATTAAGATTAATTAAATTATATGAATTTTTTTGTCACCTGGATTATATATTTTATTTTAATACATGTTGGCAAGCTGACATGTCCGGTCAGTTGACACATCAGCGCAACAGTGCCCGAATTTTAAAAATTGGTAAAAAATGCACGAGATATAAAAGGTCGTGTTGAATTTGCTAATACCCAAAAGTCGTGTTAAATTTGCAATTTTTTGAAAGTTCGTGATTTTTGGCGCAATTAACCCTAAATTCAAATACGTGAAACCAAACTTTATTTAATAGAATACAATGAATATAGTGAAGCTTCATGGATTCAAGTATATTTTTTACAGATATAAGTATGTGTTTTTCACCTATAAATATATATTTAATAAATATATTTTTAACACTATAAATATGAGATTATTCAAATATGTCTTTTACAGTTATAAATATTTTTTTCTGTTTCTATCATAAGTGCATACGTGAGACGATCTCATATAAATTTTTACAATTAAAGATTTATGTTATTAGAAAATTCATAATTTGTTGGAATAAAAGAGCATTGTCGCATAAAAAGAAACTAAAACGAAAACGTGGGGCTGAAAATGAAGCAACCAAGAACTTGTGGATAAAACTTCAAAGCAAAAAATACAAAATCGAAACAATTTCAAAAATAATTAATCCAAGGAGGATGCTACTCTATGGCGCAACGCCCACCAGATGCTCGATGAAATGCCCCAATGACCGCCGACGCCAACTCCTACCCAGAAAATCGCCGACCCATTCCATAGCCGTCGCGGTGGCTGCCGCCGCCGCCGCCGCATTGGTGTTTTCCGCCAGCGCCGTGGAGGTGGCGGCTCCGTCGCAGTCGTCGGAGGAGACACTGTCGAACATCCCACAGACACTGTCAAGTGTGTGTAGTCCAGATGATAAGGACTGCAAAAAACGGTATAAAATCCAAAGGCCAAAGTCGAGAAAGGCGGAGAGCTGCACCGGAAAATGCGTCGGAACTTGCATTCAGGGAGGCTTTGGTTCTCCCGGCGAAGGTCCTTTTAATATCAGAAGGTAAATTTATATTTAATTTCCCATTAATTCAAGTTTTTTGCATAAATGTTGAAAACAGTAATTTTAAAAGTATATTTATTTGTCATTGATGATCATGTACACTAAGTATTAGTTTGGCAAATTGCTTTTGATCATGCCAATTTTTCTTTACATTCTTGATTAATCCCAACTTGACCAGTGAAGCTACAAGTATGAATGAAGTTGGTAGTTAATACTGCAGTTTATGGAAATTTTAATGGATAAATTTCATAATAAGACCTAATTAATAAATTAGTTGAATATATGATGAAATCTTAGTGAATGGGCAATATGTTTTGTCTTCGCAAGAAATGGGATTATTTAAGTCGGCTAAATGCAAAAATCCCGATTGTTTTTCAATTTTGCAATCTAAACTTTTTATTTTATCTGATTGCAATTTAAAGTTCAAGAGTTCTTTTATAGTGTAATCTAATTGTTTTTTCCTGACAACTTTTCCACGAAATGCACATCACGTGACTTGCATGTGGGTTTCAGATTTTAGAAGGATACAAATAACTTGAAGTATGACCGTTTTTTACTTTGCAACTTTAAGTATGACTTTTTTTTTTTTTTTTTTCAATTTAAAACCAATTTTTTTTTATGTATGACTAATTTATCCTTATCAAAATCACATGTGCATTTTATTGGAAAAGTTGACGGAAAATAAATTTAGATTGCACTTTGAAAAATTTCGCAATTTCGAGTTGCAGTTAGATAGAATGAAAAGTTTTGGTTGCAAATTGAAAAACAATCATACTTTGAGTTGATTTTTTTGCATTTAACCCTATTCAAGTATTTGGGCTCTTTTTTCAAAACAAAATTTCTTCTGTTGTTGATCAATATGTATAAATTATATAGATCGATAATCTAATAAGTGTTTTTCATTTCCTACAGGCCCCTTGTTGTTTTCAAGGATACTTTTCGGAGTCGTAAATATTGGTAAGTTCTTTACCTTCTCTAAACGTGTATATTAATGATATCATCACTTCACATATAGCTTGTGACCAATTTAATGAAATACAAAATGAATTATTATTTCCCCACAAAAATCCATACATTATATGATAGTATGAAACATGATTTTTTTTGCAGTTTGTCAGAATGCTCTGATATTTGTAACTTGATTGGAGATGGTGATGATGGACAATGATTTCATTCATTTTTTTGATAGTTTTTCCCATAATTAGAATACATGTTTGTTCCTTAGTCAATATGTAACTTTTGTCTTTGGAATTTTATTTGAAACTAATGTATCTAAACATTTGACAAACAAGAACTAAGTTCAAAGAGTTGGATTGCCACAACCTAAATCCAATTATGGTGAATTCCTTATCATACATTGTCCTAAGCGTCAAAATGGTAAAAGGGTTCGAAATCTAAGTTATAAATAAAATCATGATTTTTGTCAAAATAAAAACAAAGATTTTCGTGTTGACACAATATGGTAAATGAGTAATATATCGAAAAATAAATTATAAATTTTGGAATAATTTTTTAATTAGTGATTTTCCTGCCAAAGAACACCAATGGAACTAACTTGAAATTGGGGGAAAAAATAAAGGAAATGAAGGAATAGAAAAAAAAAAAAAAAAAAAAAAGGGACATTATTCAATATATTCCCATGTACAATCACAACAGCTCAAAAGTACAAACATCAAAGCACATCGAAGAAAATGGAATTACAATTACAATTATAATTTACAGCAGTCAACAGATCTACACTTCTCTCAGTAATAGCAAAATTAATTTTAAAAAAAAAAGTTGAAAAAGAAAATAGAAACAAATTCCAACAAAATTCAAAATCTACCTTCCGGCGGCGGCGAGGCGGGGGAGACGAAGCGGAAAACGGCGGTGCGGAGGCTGGGGTAAAAGCTGAGGGCGTACGAAGCTGCGTCGTGGAGAATAAACGACAACGTTTCGACGAGCAGATTGAGGCTTCGGATCGGCGGCAAGTACAGAATGAGCGGCGCCGCCGAGAACGCCGCCGCCATGAGCATCTCTAGCATCGAGCCGTTTTCCTTTTTTTTTTTTTTTTAAAAATAATTCTGTAAATGTGTTTTTTGGCGTTGAATGGTGTGGGCTGGACTTTGTTGAAATGGGTGTGGGGTTGTAGAAATTGTGGCATTTTGCGCTGGTTGAAGACTTGACGTCGACCAATTACGGAATGAGACCTGAAATGACTATATTACCCCAATTTGTAGGTGTGGGAAGAGGTTGGGGTGGACAAAAATGGGATTCCCTAAAATCTTGAAGAAAATATGAAAAACATTGAACTAGATAGTACCACAGAAACTTATATGAAATTAGAGTCGGTCTCTAGTGAGTATATTTTTTATAGGTATAAATATATGTTTTGAGTATATTTTTTATAGGTATAAATATATGTTTTTCAGCTATACATATGTGTTTTATAAATATGTTTTTTATAATATAAGTATGAGTCATTCAAGTATGCGACTATAAGTATGTCTTTTTTGTACTATAAGTGCAACCGTCGCACAGTGTACATGAGTTTTGGCCATCAAATTATTACAAAAAACTCTGTGAAATATAGAGCTCGACTAGCTACTTTATATTTCTGCAAATCAATCTATAAATTGTGACTTATGGATTGGTAACATGTCACGTAATTAAATCCATAAAACATCTTATCTTATATGAGCCATATTCAAGTACTGCGCCACATTCGTTTTAATTTACCAGTTGTTTAAGTTTGTTAACACAATTAGCAAAATATTTATTAGATTGTGAAAAAGAAATATAGGAGTAAAAACTCGTGAAATTATCTTACAAATCTAATTTATTGATACGATTGACTCAATTTATACACAAAATATTGACTCAGTGAAAATGAGTTTGATAGGTACTTGTGCTCAGTACTGGGGTTCTTTTGTAGTTAATTTAAACTATTAAGGAAACTAAGTGAATTTTATTATTTTTACCTTTTTTTAGTTTTTCTTTAATAAACTAACTGCTTTAAAATGGGAAAGAGGGATGGGCTGGTTTGCACCTTGAGAATGGTAAATAGCCCGACCCATATTTCTACTGGACTATTTGGCTTATATTTCCAAGGAAGCCCATTTATTCTGAACTGAAGCCCATGCTATTTTGGGCCTCCAAATTCTTGTTGTTGTTTCTACATTTTCTTTATGTTTTCTTGGTTATTCTGTTGTTGTAGCTCTAATAACAATAATAATAATAATAAATTCAAGTAAATCTAAAGAATCCGTGAGATGGAGCTCCACTTAGAAGATCAATGATGACTCATTGTAACTTAACATTGAGATTAAATGTATTAAATGAGGTTTCATTTTATAAAATATGAATTATGAGATGATCTGTTCTCGTTCAAATAGATATAAGTATATCTTTTATTATGGCAGCGTGGGCATCATGGGCAACTGATAAAAGCACACATTATTGCAATTAGCACAACCCCCACTTGTCTATACCCTAGATTTTCATGTCCCACAATCCACATCCAACGTTCTTCAACATTTAATTGGGACATAATGGTAAAACCCTTCAATGTTAGGTGTCCTATTTCCCTAAATTCTAATGGCTCCCTACAAAGTGTCACCATTTGACCCTTACTAAAATGTTGCTAGCTAGCTCTATATAGAAATCTTGTGTTTCATGTCAAGATTTATACTTTAATGATCAACATTGTTATTGTATTCTCGGAAAACATTGATAAGATAAAATATGATAGTGATTCAGACTGATCGGTGAAGAGAACATATTCCCTCAATCGATGCAACATCTTGTCAATTTCAAGCAAATCTACTCCTCTAACATAGAATTCCAATATCATTCTTCCAATTTGCATGGTATATGAACAAGAATTTGATCCTAAGAGTTGGAATCTACAAGAAGAATCACAATGTCCCTACAACAGCAACATTTGCTACAAATGTGGTCCAAATTCCTTTACACCCATTCATGATAGCCATGTGCTTGCTGCCTTAGAGAACTGCTCAATACATGTGGTTTATGCACACACAACATGCAGATGTTCCACGATCCTTAAGGCTACGTTTCACGAGCTAAAACGAGACACGTTTGATTACATAGACGACATAAAAACAGCAGAGCCGATATAACTAACATGGCCAATAGAAGAAATTCAATAAGCTAATCAGATAGTAAAAAAAAACTAAATACGAAAATAGGAATGCAAAATGGAAGTATCCCACTTTATCACATTTCAAGAATCAAGAGTAATGTGTTACCTCCCTTAACCGAGCTACATCACTGTATAATCACTAATCGCTAAATACGAAAAATAAAATGGGAGAAGAATATCGTTAAGTGTAAAGAGTGAAGTTAGCTTAGCATTTGAAACCAAGAATGCAGGTTTTGGATGGATCTTGCAGGTAAATTTTCAAACCCCTTGTCCGACCGGGGGCTCCACCATTGAGAGAAGAAAAATCAAGCAGAAACCTACAAGAAAAGCTCAACGAGTTGGAATTTGTCGTTCATCAATTGATAGTTGTTATATACCTAGTTTTTTACATTACATACATGTTTTTAGGTGACATTTCTTGCTCTGAGTTACTGCAGTTTATCACGATCTTCTCATAGACTTTCCATAAAGAATGTTGCAAAGGCACATGAATTGACTCTGGCACTGAATTAAAAAGCAAATGTTTCATAAGAATGAGTAAAGTTGATTAATAGACTTGGATGAATTCGAATTGATTTGAGAACAAACTAACCTGATAATTCGGTGTTCTTGAGACCATTACTAAGGCCCAAAACTTTCTGCAAAGAAGTAAAACATATGATTTCAGTATCACCCTAAGAACTATGATCATGGAAGAATTCAGACATGGGAGCAAGAATAACCTTAAGATTCTCGTAACACGTTTCCAGGTCATCGTTAACCAAGATATGATCAAAGAGGTGAGACGAGGTTCCCTGTTCAATCTCTGCCTTAGCATTTCTGAGCCGTTTTTGGATCTGTTCTTCTGTCTCGGTTCCCCTACACGAACAAACACCTACTTCAGTTAATAACAGAGTATATATATAATTCAACGAGATTCAAGCCGGGCCCACCTAGCACGAAGGCGTTTCTCAAGCTCCTCGAATGAAGGAGGACTTATGAAGACAAAAATGGCTTCAAGAGAAGTAGCCCTCACAGATCTTGCCCCTTGAACATCAATGTCAAGAATGCATCTCTACATTAAATCACACAAAATAAAAGATCACACTTTGAAGCTAAACATTTCCATTCAAGAATTGTAGTAATATGAGATTATGTATACCTTTCCTTGATCCGTCACTACCTCAACGGATTCCACACTAGTTCCATACAAATTTCCATGAACGGATGCAAACTCAAGGAATTTACCGTCCTGTATATCTTTCTCCATCACACTATGATCCGTGAAATGGTAGTGGACCCCATTTTGCTCGTTTTTCCTTGGAGCCCGGGTGGTGTGGCTCACTGAAAATCCAAACATGGATGGGAAATCTTCCATCAGTTTGGAGATCAGTGTGCCTTTACCAACCCCAGACGGGCCACTAATAACAACGGGTATTCTAGCTTCACCTACAACTCCTTTACTCCAAGCAACAACTTCAATCCCTAATCTATTTCTTTGCTCTCTAACAAATGCAGTATTAACCTAAACATTGAAGCCAAGTAATAGACCAGATCAATACACAACAAGTAAGGAATTATCATCTCCAATCATCAAGAAAACACGAAAGAAAAAACAGTAACCTCAAGAAACCAAAAGCAATCATCATTTGAGGAGTTTCCCTTTACAAACAATATACGTTCTTCATCCAAGGCAATAGCCGAGTGGGCTTTCAATAGCTTCGGTTTCGTTCCCAACACGGTGGGGACCACCCTATGAGATAATCAAACATCACAATCTCAACACTTAACTTAAAAAACTGCCCTCGATATCAGAGAACCATACCATTCACTCGTAGACTTATCGAAGACTCGAACTCCAACTGAGAAAGCAGATTCATTCTCTGATAGACCAATGGAGTACTGAGCCAAATTTTCAAAAGGCAGAAGATTTATAAATAGCCAAGCATATTTGTACAGGGGGAAAAACAGATTAAAGGAGAATAATATTCATACTCTTTTAGAGCCAATATTGATAACTGTTTCACAGCCCTTAGATTTCCCATTTGAGAATCTGCTCGCGAAATCATCAGAAATGAATGCTGGAGCTTCCCCCTTATCATACAACAAAACAAGAAAATGTGACAACACATCAAAAAAAAAAAAAAAAAAAAGACCCATTATATTTCCTTCATTTTCCCAATAATTTATCTAAAGAAATCACAAATATGAGCTCACCATAGAAAGATATGTGATCCACCCAATCAAGTATTCTGTTAAAAAACATTACAAGACAAGATATCAGAATGTATATGCATATAATATACAAATACACACATATCAATATATGTATATTGCACAAACAAAAGAAAAAAAAAATCTTATCTTTAACAAATAAACACAAAAAGTTAATCAGAAACAGAAACCCGAATGCGCTTTCTGCGATGAACTCAAGAACACTATTGAAGTAAGCAAAGGGATATTCGAGAAGCAAATTCTTGAAAACCCATAAAAAACCCGACATGAATCTACCTTATAAAAATCGGATCAGCTATTAGTATCAAACAAAGATTTACGCAAAAACAGGGGAGCTTCAAGTTTTTCTTTTTGGGTGTAAGAATTTCTTACCTCGATTTATTTTGGGCGTAGAAGAAAAGGGTCTGCAAAAAATTTAAGGCAGAGGAACTTAGGATTTAACAAGTTAGAAAGCTTGGAGAAAACGAAGAAGTTGAAAGAAATATTGGAAGGGAGGCACTCCCATTATAGAAGCCATGGACATATATAATTATGGCAATGGAGAGAGAGAGAGAGAGAGAGAGAGAGTATGGTCGCATTCAACGTTACTTGAAAGTTGAAATTGAGGACGATTTTTGTTTCTCTTTTTTCTAGATTTCTTGCTTTGTTTATTCTATTCCTCGTCAAGTTGGGGAAAAACGATGAATTCTACAATTTTGGACTCGTATATAACCTTTTTCCTATAAAAAAGGAATGCATATTTTATTTAATTAATGAAGTGTGAGGTTAATCTTTTCACTTTTCTTAATAGGATTTGATACTCAAATAAATCAACAAGATATGGTATATTCCATATTCAAATTAATGCAAAAAAGAAAAGACAGGTAGTTTTATAGATCTAATTTCATGAGATCTCTATGTAGAATCCAAATTTATTTAAAAAAAAAAAAAATATATATATATATATATGAGTCTCTCTACAATCATTTTCTATAAGAATGAACATATAATAAATAAAAGTTTAATACAAAAAAAAAAAAGATTAGTGTAAGTTTGGAAAAATAAATTCATTAATTCTTCTTCATAATAAAAATTTTATTGATAAATTTTAACATATTTTAATTTATAAGATGACATTTATTTTAAGATGAAGAAAATACAAGTTTAATTTTTTTTTTTCAAACTAAAAGAACATCGCAGTATAGTATATAAATAAAGTTAACCAAAATTCGTTCAATTTATGAAATAATGTATTGTAGTATTCTCTATTTTGTACGTTATAGAAGAATAAATGGTGCGTGTTGTACCGGATGAATCTCATATAACATAAAATTCACAATATCATACATATGTTAGGAAAACCCTCAAGAATTATATTTGATTAAATCAAAAATCTCGTCATAGGATCGATTATAATGTATATCCTATATGACAATTAATCTTATATAAGAAAGGTTAACGAAATACCTTGTGCTTTAACCTCTTCGTAGTTTCAAGAATTCCACGTAAAACTCTCCCTCTACAACTCTTCTGCAGTATTTTTTGTGTGAGGGCAATGTATAATATTGTCGACTATTTAATAGCATAGAAACCTAGGAGTTTTAGAACTCTTTTTCTTACTCTCCAAGTCTCCTATTCTATAAAGGAAAGGATTTAGATAAAATCATATCAAATATATTTATCTCATAATATCTCGATATATTTATTCAGATAGTCCAACAAACTAAATATACCGCAGGATATATTATATTAATTCTTTATAATATATTAAGTTCAATTTAGAGCCAACGAAGGAACCTAATCGGACCCAATTAAATTAAACTCCAATAAATTAATTCTGATTTAATCAACTCGTCAAAATAACTTATTAATCTCGTTCAACTCCACTGTAAGTACGAGATAGCACTCTTAATTAAATTAAATTTATTAAAATATTAAATCAATAAATTATATTCTCTGATTCATCCATGCAATAGAGTATACAAATAATTACAAACATATATATACAAAACTACATACACAACAATAATAAAGTCCTATCAATAAAACTGATGACAATCATATTTCTTGGACCATTTAGGTCTGGTCAAAGAAATGCTGCATTGCCGTGGACTAGACCATAATGTATGGTTGGCCCACTTTACCTAGACATAATATTGCAATTTGCAAATACACATGACTATGGTCCTTGTGACGTGACACCTCCTAAATATAATTAATTAATTAATTATAGGTAATATAGTGTGATAACCTACATTATCTCCAAATCTCCAAAGTGATTGGTAGTACTAAGTTTGCATTGGAATTATAAAATATATTTAATAACAAATTCATTATAAAATGGAGCCGACTAAGCCGGCAAAAAGCGCTTTTCTTTTAACAGTAACACGATATTAATGTAAATTAAATAGATCATATTATGTACTCCATTGACTTTTGAGTTGACTAATTCATGAAATGCTTAATAAAACTTAGTATTTTTTAAGTTATAGGTAGATAATAGATTCGTGATATTGGTTGAAAAAAAAATCACAATCTATATATAATTTTGTGAAAATAATAGATACGTTAAATAGTTAAAAGATTTATAGAAGATTAGAGTCAACCACAATTTTTCATAAATGATGAAAATATATTAAATTTGGTTGGAATAATAAATATTCTCTATGATCTTTTTTTCTATTTTATTTCGACACTAAATGACAAAAAAATTTATCTTTGTTACTACTCCGTTGAAAGATGAGTTTTGTTGATAATAAAGTTATTAAATAGAGTCATTTCGGTAATTAATTGTAAAATTAACTTATACGTTTAATAAGTAAGATAACTGAATTATGATTCGAAACATTAAAAAATGTGAAATAAAGAAAATGTAAAATAAGTTAATTATATTATAAGGGAAGGAGTATAATAATAATAGGAGTAGGATTGAGTTAAAGTGAGTTAAATTAAATAAAAGAAAGTGACTATTCTGAAGTAGTATTGATGCCCACTCGAAAATGAAAGGTCTACTCAATCTTTTGATTAGGACCAAGTTCAATTAACTAACTAATTTATACTGGTTTCGTTCTAAAATAGATGTCGTTTTAAATGTTTTTACATAGATTAAGAAAAATGAAATAAAAATTGTTCTAACCATATTTAAATATAGTTATTGTGGAGTTTTTTTCGCTTTACTCTTAAATCTTAATTATTTTCTTTAATTTGATAGGAGTAAATGAGAGTATTTTTGGTAGATTTTCAATAAATATGTTTTGAAATTCTAAAATATTTCAATTTTTTTTATAAAAATGATATTTATTTGAAGGGGAGTATAAAATAAGGACAATTTAAGAAAATTATGAATGTTTTCTATCTGGGCCCTTAGCCAAATATATTTCCTTTTATTTTCTTTAAGCTAGTGCCAAGTCCATCTCAATTAGACCCAAATTATATTTGAGATTGCTATCGGTCCAAATAACTAACAACTTGTTATTATCGGCCCAAAAGTTTATACATTAAAGCATGAATGGCAATCAAACTTGTTAATAACAACTTGTTATTATGGGCTTATCGGCCCAAAAGTTTATACATTATAGCATAGGCTAATTCTATTCACTGTCACGCGTTATTTCTCTCCACAATCATTATATACGTGAATTCTCTATTTTGACTTTTTAAATCAATTTTTTTTTCATAGCCTCCAACCATCACTTTTCTGTTCCTTATATGTACGCAAAAAAGAGATTTTATGTACTTCAAATCTAATTTTTTTTATCATTCAAAATTATCTCATTTCTCATTTAATTTCTCAACAATTTTTTAATAACTCCAAATATTTCATTAAAATAATTAACATTATAAGAAAATTGAGTTTGTGAGGTAATAAATGTATTTCCTTAAAATAAATCAAAAAAATCATTCCCACATTGAGAAACACGGGACAATGCAGAAAATTTTATGTATTTATACAATATAAATTAATCGAAGTACCAAATGTAGAAAAGGAGAGAGTCATGGTTGTAGAGGGATATACATTTTTTTTGAAAAATTCTAAATCCAAAATAACTTCAAATAAAATGTATGGATACTAATAAAAAAATTAATTATTCATTTCAATCTAAATATTGTGTGGCAAATCATTGAAATTCATAATTAATGAAATAATGGAGACTGAAACGAATGTTGTTTTTGTTTGGAGAAAGAGTGGGTTGCGGTTGAGATAATAGAGGTGGTGGAGATATGATAGTTGTGAAAAGAATAAAAAAAATATTAAAAATAAAATTGAGAAATTAAATGTATTGTGGCTGCTGTGGAGAAAAATATTGGTGGCTGTGAATAGAATTACCCTAAAGCATATATCTTATGTTTTTTTTAACCTATCAAACTCAAGATTAAGCTAAACTCAAACTTTATTTAAAAAAAAAAAACCATGACTATTAAACTAGAAAAGAGTATGAAATGAAGATCTAAAAGGCAAGGACTAATCATCTTAATTGTGTATAAAGAGTGTAAAATAAAGATCTAAATTGCAAATTTTTCAATTTTTGTTTCTTTTTTTTTGGTCTGAGATGATATACATAAAAGTATTAAATAGTACACATGAAAGTATTACATTATATACATAAAAATATTATATGGTACACATGAAAATATTACATTATGATAATAAAATACTTTTATGTATATCATATAATATTTTTTGAAAATATCACATAATACACATAAATGTATCACATGTAATATGTATATCATGTAATACTTTTGAGTCAACGACGTTGATCATTCATTGACTGACGTTGATCGTTCATTGACTGACGTTAATCATTGCCATTGAATGTTGACCTTTTGACTTTGTCCGTTGACTTTTTGACTTTAATTGTTGACCGGTCAGATTGATCTGTCTCATGGAATAGGATATGTGAGACGGTCTTACACAAGACCTACTCTTTTTCTTTCTTCATTCATTCTGTGTGTATCTTATTATTTCTTTCTTCATTCATTCTTTGTGTATTTTTGTTTCTTGAGAAATTAATGCATCTTCTCTTCATTTATATAGATTGTAGAATAGCTTGTAGAATAAGACTTATCTTTTACATTTATCTTTTCTATAGCTTGTAGAATAAGATTTATCTTTAACATTTATTTTTTCCAAGCAAAAAATGATTAATTGAATAAGTGACATTCTTGTAATTTTGGCCAACTTTCTTACTTTAACATATCGTATAGATATTACACAAACAAAGTGTGAGAAAAGGACAGTCTTTTCTCTCTTCTATGTCATATATTTAAACTGAATATAATCAAAAATTATATACACACTTCAAATATCAAACCAATAAAAAGGCTAAAAGAAAGATCGTTTAGTTGGAGGTTTTCCCATGGCTCTCATGAGATTTGCTATTTCCAGAACCCTAGCCACTTTTGTACCTCTCTTGGCCTCTGCAGATGCCCTTTTTTCCTCTGCTTTTCTATGAGATTTTGCTATCTCATTTTGCATCTTTTCCAAAGCCCTTGCTCTTTTCTCCTCTAGTTTTCTCTGCAAGTTTATTAATTTCCACAATTTTAATTTTAATTTTCTTCAACTTCATTGAGAAAAGATGTTTCTACCGATTCCAAACATTAAATAATGTATGGATGACTTCTTTAGTTAAATTTCAAACCTTGTCCTAAAGTTTATTAACTTCAAGATCAACTTTGTTGATCACAACTTATGAGCTTCGGGACTATTGGTCTCGAGGTACATATTTTTTTAAGGCTAATTATATTGTGTTAATTAAGAACTGTTAGATCATTGGTCTCCAATAAAATCGATATCACTCATGAGTTCTGAGATCATTGATCTTGAAGCTCGTAATCTTGTCACTCACGAGCATTGAAACATATAATGTTCTTAAATACAAGGGGTATCTTAGTCTTTTTCATATCTCCATTTACTGTTTAGAGGTGGTTTTAAATGAGTGGTAGAAACCATCATTTCTACTCAATTCAATTTAATTTGTTTAAATTCCAACTCTACCCATGCCCTATCTAGCTAGACAATAGACTCTCTTCTTAATTTTTCTTGATTCAAAACGTCTAATTAACCTCCCACCAAGACTTTATTTAAACACATATTATACTTTTAACATCTAAAGTGAAACACTAATTAAAAATGTGTAAAAAATGGGGAAATAAATTAATTTACCTCAACTTGCTTCATCCAAGAACAAGACTTGTGGACATGCTTATCCTCCCAACCATGGATCACTGTTTCTTCTCTCTTAAACCTATTATTAATCTTTGCAATCTTCGCAGTTTGCCACGCACTGATCCTCGACTCCGCCTCCTCCTTCTTCACACGCTGCATCGCCGCCTCTCCTCCGCCGCCGTCGTGCGGCGGCGACTGCAGTGGATTGGTGTCAAGAACGATGGCCAAGGGATTGGTTTCCTCATGCATGCTGTGATCCTCTCCTATTCTTTCCAGGTTGGTCGGGCTGGGCTGGTTTTCGGTTCGGATCCTGGAGCCCGCAAGGACCAAGGCGTTGAATTCCCGGCTGATGGTGGTGAAACCCTCGCCGCCGCCGTCGGTGGAGGACGACGACGCGACGGATCTGTGGCTGCTGCTTGGCGGCGGCGTTAAAGCATGGATGTCTCTCATGATCGGAGATTCTTCGTGATTTTCATGATCATCTTCTTGAAGGTTATTGTGGGCTCTGGTTCTTGTTCTTCTGCTTGCTGTGATTCTTTGATCACTCAACATTTGTTTAGTTCTTGATTGTGTGTGTGTGTGTTTTGTTTAGTTTGTTATAAGAAGGGTTTAATGATTGTATTAATCATGGGGTTATCACGTGTGAGGGTTGTAAACCACGCAAATTATGATCATGAGTTTGAATTATTATTTTATTTTCTTGAATTTGTATCACTTTTAAAAATTTGGATTGTATTTTGATTGATGTTCATCATCAATGACATGAGTTTGAATTATTATTTTATTTTCTTGAAATTTAATCACTTTTAAAAAATTGGATTGTATTTTGATTGATGATTCATCATCAATGACTATGATTGTTTGAGTTTCTTTATTGTGATTATTGATTTATATTTTAACATGATTGATTTTCCTATATTGAATCTAGATTAAGGGGTAATTTCAATTTTGGTCTGTTATGTGAGTTATTTTCATTTTTTGACAATTAAATATTCGTTATCCAATTAATTTTAATTATTTTCAATTTTATTTGGTTGAAAATTTTAAAATCATTAATGTGGCTGTCGAAATTTGGCTGCCACGTTAGAATTTCCGACGAACACATCAATGATTTCAAAAATTTCGATCAAAATTGAATGAAAATTGAAAATTTTAAAATATAAATGATCAAAATTAAAAAAATATAGATAAATGATATAATTCATTCCACGCCCCATTATCACATGATCAAATGTTATATTTTTTGTCTATTTTGATCATATCTACTTTTTTTTTTTTTTTTTCAATTCATAATAAATGTCTTGTAAAATTCTTAAGGCTGAATTTTATTATAAATTAATCACCATTTTACACCATAATATTAATTCTAATATTATATCTACCATTCCACTTACTAGCATGCAATTTTTTTCGATAAAACAATTAGTCTTATTCAAAATAAATTGTTTTAGTACACAATTTTCTTAATAAGTTTGTTATTACAAATCTAAATTCTTATATTAATAATCCTAAACATACGATAGTTGGAATGTGTTAATTACACAATAATTGATGGAGATTAAAAAAGAAAAGGTCATTTTCAACTTTTGTCAATTATTTGAGTTGTCCCAATAAAGGATTAGTAAAGAAGAGCACGAAATTACGCCATTGGTCATGGGTTAGTCAAAATCATCATTCGTGGCACAACTTAGAGAATCTAATCCACGTGGCAAGTTATTGGTCGTACACTTAGGACACGTAAGCACATCCCCATCATAGAAGGTCACGAAATGAATATTTATCTTTTTTAAAAGTAAATTTTTTTTTTTTTTGTTGGTTGAATGAAGTTATAACATTTAATAAAGTTATCGATTCTCACTTATACTTCTTCACTTGATAGTTTAACTTGGGCCTCATAAATATGTGGATCCATTTTTAGGCCCATAAGTTAATATATTTGGGCCTATCAGAGGAACTTGGGCCACATAAATATAATGAGAAAAATATTATAAAAGTTTGTATACCTAACAGAGCATGACAAATAAGTTATTATTTTATTAATTATTAGAGAATGCAAGAAAATACAGGTATTAAATTGATTCGTCAATATGGATCATGTATTAATTATTTCACATTATGAATATTATATTCTCATCCTCTAACTATTGATAATGACAAAAGAAGTTATGAAACAATTATTGTGAGGGTGTCGCATGTGTATTAATTCTTGAAACAATTGTGTACATATTTTTCTTCATAATTTATAAAAATTATAATCCATCAAAATATTGAACATATATATGTAACTTTTTTTCAACAATTCTGATGATGAACAACTTCCTTTTAGTCCAAATAAATTGTTGTGTGATAATTATTTCGCATTCTTTGAGAACAATACTGCAATATTTATTTAATTAATTTTATATTTCATGGGAAAAAAAAAGAGCATTATTGTTAGTAGATTTATTTATTAATTTTAAGAAGTTGAGGAGTTGATTCCAAGGCAAACATAGCACAAGATATAATATGCTCGTGAAGGCCAAGCCATTTAATTATATCGAAATTGAACACTCATAGGTTTTAGAGATGGTAAAATTGACATTTTCTTGATAAAGATTAAGTCAATTATCAAATAAATTAAATTTATTTTTTGGAGTTCCATAATAATTAAAACAGATTTGAAGATTAGTGTATCAAACTCGACTCTAAACAAGTATAAATATGAAGAAGACTGAAGTCCATTTCCATTTAGAAAATGACTTTGTATAGTTGAAATGCAACCCAGATTCCAAATAAATTGAATCACAAAAAAAATTAAAAAAATAATCACATAATAATGTGTATGAACAATTGAAGTCAAAATTCTCCTACAAAAATCCTGAAAGTCAAAATCGCCGAGTTTGACCGGGTAGCCTGCCATTCGTCTGAAATGTCCAAATTGACCTTCTAAGGAGCAGCCACTCAAAAGTTGGAATGTTCGAAGCAACCATTTAGAACTGTGATGTAATTACAAAATTGTCCTCAGCTCTTGCAATGGTGTGAGTCTAGTTTGGTCCAACTCAAAAGTCAAATGATTGGTTGGGAAATAATTAAAACAATTAAATTAAATAAATAAATAAACAGTTGAGCTCAACCAAACCACTTGATTCATAGTTTGACTCAAGCATGCCAATTTGAATTCTCATGAAATTTTTATTACACTTTTTTTACTGTTGTGTTTCACATGTCTCATATGAATATCAATGTGATGTCACTTTGTGTACCATATTTAACTAAAATATCATATGTAAGTAGATAGATATATATACATATGATATACCTTAATGATAATTGATAGAGGTACTCATAGTATAGAAAAATGGGACACTAGTAGAGTAGTTATGTTACAAATAATAAACTATCTTGTTTTCAAATAATTTTATCATGTTGATTTTTATATTGATGATATCGTTTAACATATGAGATATATGATGAATATTTCAAAATAAGACATAGTTTTTCTTAAGATAAAGAGATATAATATTATTCCTCCATCTCATAAAAAAGTCATGTTTCATAAGATTTTATTTCTAAAACCTTTACCATAAAAAAAAAAAAAGAAATGTAAAACTCATAATACTCCAGTAAATAAATTTTTAATTAGTTATAACAAACTTCTACGATGGTTTAGTGAAACTTCTACCAATAAGAGAGGGTTGTAAGTGAGAGATATTCTTAAAAAAATTAAACTTTAGTGAAATATCATTTTTTTTATACTTAAATGAAGAGAGTATTTGAAGAAAATGATGCTATATAATGTATTTGAAGTGAGTTTTCATATAAAAATTGTTCGAAAAATTTTAAAAATTTGAAACGACCCAAATGAGTATTCATGGACACACTTTTGTCTCTTGTTATCAAATGGATTTAAAACTTCATTTCACATATTATATCAAATTGACAAATACAATAGGCTTAAAAGAAAATTAAAAAAAAAAAGTTATTTAAATGAAAAAGAAAAAAAGAAAAGTAAATGGTAGGCTGGGTAGTAGGAAAGTCACGAATGAAATGTCTTTGACTCTCTCCTTCACAGAAAAGCTGATATAATAGACTCCCATTCACATTCTCGGCGTCTTCTTCAATTCTAAGGTTCAATTTCTTTTCCTTTTCCCCCAAATCTCAAACCCTAACTTCTCTCTTTTTCTAGGGCTCCCCCAATTTTTCTTTTAGATTAGCGCATTGCATAAGCTCAATTGGTAAAAATCGCTAGGTTTTTTGGTTCTCTCTCAAAGATCTGAACTCGAAACTTTTTCCTAGGTGGGTTTTGATTCTTGTTGAGGAAAACCCAGTTATTTGTTTACTTGTATATGTATATTTGCATTTTTGTGGTTAAAGATTGAGTCTTGACAGTTTTTGACTGCTGTTTTTACTGCAATTTAGATACATAATTGGCTGAAAGATCTGAAGAAGTGAAGAGGTTCAAGAGTTGTAGATTTAGTTAAGTAGTATTGAAGATTTATGATCTTGATTTGTCTGTGGCTAGTTCATCAGAGATAATCTTGTGTTGAAATTCTGAGGGCTTTTAGCTAAGTGGGCTGGTTTTGGATCCGTTTTTGTAAATGGGTAATTGTTGTGCAATACCACTAACTTCTGATGAGAATGGGAAGAATAAGCAGAACCCGTTTGCGGGTGAGTACGATGGCCGTCCCTTCCCTAATGGGGGTGCCCACAAGTCTTATGTGTTGGAGAATCCAACAGGGCATGATATAGAAGAGTTTTATGATTTGGGGCGAGAGCTGGGTCGTGGGGAATTCGGGATCACTTATATGTGTACTGATAAAACTAGTGGAGAAGTGTTGGCTTGTAAGTCGATTTCGAAGAAGAAGCTTAGGACTAGAGTGGATATTGAGGATGTTAGGAGGGAAGTTGAGATCATGAAGCATTTGCCTAAGCATCCTAATATTGTTACCTTGAAGGATACCTATGAAGATGATAGTGCAGTTCATTTAGTCATGGAGTGTTGCGAGGGTGGTGAGTTGTTCGATAGGATTGTTGCTAGGGGTCATTATACGGAAAGGGCTGCTGCTGCCGTGACTCGCACGATTGTTGAAGTTATTCAGGTGAGGAATTGTCATTTGAGCCTCGTTCGTGTATTATATATGATTTTCTCTGACGGAGTATTATAAGTTACATGGTTTACTTAGTAATGTAGTGACATATATGTATCTACAAAAGGCTTGTTACTTTTTAGTGTGTGAATTATAATGCTTGAGAGTGATGAGCATGTTGCTTGATAGAAATGCTGAATCAATGAAAACCTATTTTGCGTGTAGTTATTGAATCTTCGTGTGTTCATACTGCAAAGTCTGATAAGGGTTGTATCTCTAACTTTTGCATGTCTTCATTGTTAGATTAATCTGATTCAATTTGGTGATTAATATAAACACTTAAATACCATTGCCATGCAAAAAGACAATGTTCTATTGATTGGTGTTTGCTATCCATGCCATGTTCAATTGTTATTCATTTGATTATTCTTTAATGGAGTTATAAAAGGCTCAAGTGGTTTAGGGTTCTCACTTCCCACTATCATCAAGATTTCTTTTTTTCTTTTATTTCTGTTTGGAGTTTTCTTTCCATATTGAATTAACTAACTTGGGCTTCTCTACAGAATTGCCATACCCATGGGGTCATGCATCGTGATTTGAAACCTGAAAATTTCCTGTTCGCGAATATGAAGGAAACGGCGCCACTGAAGGCTATTGATTTTGGGCTGTCGGTTTTCTTCAAGCCTGGTAACACCTTTTTACTTCGCCTTTTTGCATCCAAGTATTCGTTATACATCCACCTTATGTGATTGATCTTTCATTGGTGGCTGATTCATTAATATATCCACAGGCCAGAGATTTGATGAGATAGTCGGAAGTCCTTATTACATGGCTCCAGAGGTCCTGAAAAGAAACTACGGTCCAGAAATAGACGTGTGGAGTGCCGGTGTAATTCTCTACATATTATTGTGTGGTGTGCCTCCATTTTGGGCTGGTAAGTCTCCTCTCTATATCACGTTTAATTAGTGCCCGTGACAACCCTAATGGAGTGCCAGTGTGGAGTGCTGGTGTAATTCTCTATATACTGAATATAGAATGATAAATCATATCTAAAATCTCATTTATTGCTATTTAATATACTTGACACTGAAACTATGGAATGAGTTTTAGAAGCAAAGCACATACCATAATAGTTGACTAGCCTAAGTGCAAAATTCCACCAACTTTTTCCCCTTTTGTTTCTTTTATCTCGACTTAATCTTTATTATGTGTAGTGGCAATATATTCATCTCTCGTTTATTATGTTCAACTTACAGAAACTGAACAAGGAGTTGCCCAAGCAATTATCCGTTCTGTCGTGGACTTCAAGAGAGACCCTTGGCCTAAGGTTTCTGATAAAGCTAAGGATCTGGTAAAAAAGATGCTCAACCCCGATCCCAAACAGCGCCTTACAGCTCAAGAAGTTCTAGGTAAACTATTATCCATCTGATCACCGACAAATTTCTTGATCCCGTTTCCATTTTCGTTGCATCAAATATAAACCTCTTGACAAGAATATTTCTTGGACTTGCAGATCATCCTTGGCTGCTAAATGCAAAGAGTGCTCCAAATGTTTCTCTGGGCGAAACTGTGCGAGCTAGGCTCAAGCAATTTTCGATGATGAATAAGCTCAAGAAAAGAGCTCTTAGGGTAATAATATCTTGCTTTATAAAGCACATAACAACTAGATTCTGTTGGCTTATCTGTTTCCTCATTACTTAACTGCTTTTACAAATTTCAGGTGATCGCTGAGCATTTGTCGGTCGAGGAAGTCGCAGGCATTAAAGAGGGGTTCCAATTGATGGACACAAGCAACAAGGGCAAAATCGACATTAATGAGTTGAGAGCTGGTTTACATAAGCTCGGCCATCATATCCCTGAAACTGATCTTCTAGTTCTCATGGAAGCAGTAAGTCCCGATTTTAGACTTCGTACATTAGTGCTTAGGCTCGAATTCCATTTCCACAGATAATCGCCCACCTATGCTATGTTTCGTTCGTAATAAGCACCATTCTAGAGTTTTTGTCATATTTAAGTAACATAAAAAGTGAACAAATATACCCTTAACTAATCAAGAAATTTAGGATTCAAGATTGCAAAGAGAATCAAATTAATTCCATTCATATCAAATTCCTAAATTTTAGCTCAAGCAATATTAACAGGGATAATTTGTGAATAAAGTTGCATAAAAATCTAAAATGAGACCTGATTGGAAACAAATTTTGACCCTACAAAACATCAGAGTTTTTCAAAATATGCCATATATTTTCTTTGAAAGTGACACTGGTTTTTCTTCATGCAGGGTGATGTCGACAAGGATGGATATCTCGACTGTGGAGAATTCGTTGCGATTTCCGTACACTTAAGGAAGATGGGCAATGACGACCATCTACGCAAAGCCTTCGACTTTTTCGACAGAAATGAAAGTGGGTACATCGAGATAGAAGAGCTACGAAATGCCTTTGCTGACGAGGCGGAGGCTACCAGCGAAGAGGTCATAAACGCCATTATTCAAGACGTTGACACCGACAAAGTTAGTCATCCGATATTAACCTTTTAAATTAACTTCAATTTATTCTTGTCAAAACATTGATCTAACTTTGCTTGTACTTAATCGTCTTTTTGCAGGACGGGCGTATAAGTTATGATGAGTTCGCTGCCATGATGAAGTCGGGCACGGACTGGAGAAAAGCATCGAGACAATACTCACGAGAACGATACAATAGTCTTAGCTTGAAACTGATGGAGGATGGCTCGTTCCTAACGAGCAACGAGGGTAGATAACAAGATGAGCACTGCACATTCGCCTGACTGAATACAAGATGAGCACTGCACATTCGCCTGACTGAATACGAGAACTGGGACGAAGGGTAGTTTCGGGTCCGATTATTTTCTTCTTGGAGTATATTTGTGTCACACTATGATATATCAGCTTGTGAGATTCTTTTGGCTGTGGATAACTAAGAATAGGTCCTCAGTTTTCTTGGTACTCTGATTTGTGTGGTATGTATGTTGCTTGCTTTGTTTGGGAGATAGCTCCAGAAATGTTGAGGATTTGTTCTTGTTAATTTCTGTTTATTATTATTGTATATAAACAAATTTATTTAAAATTTTATACTGTCTAGTATGATATTATTATAATTTTCTCTATTGTTTATGAATCATACCTTGAGTACAACTCTTATGAGATGTGTTGATTGTCCTACGGATTTAATTTGTAAGACGGGTCAACCTATATGCAAGTTTTTGTGTTTATTAATTTACAATTGAAGAAATGAAACTTATGATATTTGAAAATCCGAGCACCACTAAAAGCACATATTTTTTTTTAGTCAATAAATCCAAGAAAATCAAAGATTTAAAAAAAGAGTAATATTTCTATTTTCTACAAACTACAATTTTATATTTTTCGTCTACTAAAACAATATATAACATTGTGAATTCATTCAAAGTTTGGTATAAGTTATGACTAGTCACAAGATTATTTATTATAGGGACAATGTAGAAATTTCAATTAGAAACTAGCTCTACCTTTTCAAAAAACTTTTCTTGGGACAATTATTATTATTATTATTAAAAAAAATTTTGGATCGAAAACATATATATATGACACGATTTGAAAATATTTGAATAATAGATAATAAAATATTATTTGCAGCAGATGGATCTCAAAGCAACAATTATTGGATGAAACACGCAATTTCATGATTGCCAAGAAATAGAACAAAACTTTTAGATGTGTGATGTGTCCTAACATTTAATTTACATATGTATTGCCACATTTCACAAGATTGTGCCAAATTTTCCAAAATCATCCCACGAAATTCAGCTAAATTTAAGGAGAATTGACATAATAATATATATAGTTCTGTGTGTATACCTATTAATATATCTCGTATACCTATTAATTTCACTTTATATATAATCAGGGGATGAAATATTACACGTCATTGATGGACATATTAAGAATTCACAAAAACTTGCGTAAGACGGTTTCACAGATAGTTTCCATGAGACAAATCATTTTTATCCATAAACTAAACTCATTTTCACTAATTCACATGTGAATTGTAAAGGGTGGGTTGCGTTGACCCGTCTCACATAACATGATTCGTTAGACGGTTTCACAACCCACTCTTAAGAATTGCCACGATGAACATTTTATCACAAAATAGATCTTACGTAAGACGGTCTCACGTGAGACCTTATATAAGACATGGTTCATATGAATCAACAAGACGGGTCAATCCATTCAATTATGTCAATTTTGATCTCACATAAAATTATTAAAAACTCCGTCTCACATGAGTTTTTGCGTTTATTATATATATATATATATATATATATATATATATGTTTATTTATTTAGTTGGTTCATTTGAACGTGCAATAACCCAACTGTCAAATTTTATTAGAAAGTAGAGTTTCATCACAAAAAAGTTTAAATAAGATTCTTTTTACGGGTATAATTTTGTTAGACATAATCCCATTTTTCATGGGTTATAGATTTGTTGATTGTTTTCATGGAATTAGGTCAATAAGACAATTTAGAGGACTACTAGTTGTGATAAATTTACTCTATTTTTACTCTATTTTGTCTACTAGTTTGTGCACCTACATTTTACACGTGGGCTGCATGTTGCTATATTGTTACTATTTTTTTCTCTTCTGAGAATTTTTCTGGCACAATCACGTTTTTTTATAAATCTATATATATATATATATATAAAGTTGGGCTCGAACTGATCAATTATATATAAACATAAAAACTAAATGCAAAATCATCAAATTATTCAAGTTCAACTCGTGTTTAATATTATTAAAACTCATTCAATAATATTTACAATTCAATAACATTTCAAACAAATTCGAACAATCATACATCCAACTCAACACGATTCATTTACATGACAACTCTAATCTTGAAAATGAAGGTATTGACTCAAAACTAAAGAAAATAATATCTAACAAATGAACATTGAATAAATATCTAGTCATGCAAGTGAATTTAATATTTGATGAATTCAAACGTTCAATGAGCAAACCTTGCAAGTTTATCTCTCGCTAATCATGGGAATGATCGAATTTAATATTAATTCAATCAACAACTCCCACAAGTTATAACTTAGTTATTCCTATTACTTTCATCGTAAGAAAAATAGAATAAAGTAAGCTCCTTTTGATTCGATAAATCATTATTTATGAATTTTAAATAAATTCAGGATAATAAAATTTAATTTTTTGATAGAGAAAATAACTTCATGTTTGGTCATCATGTCCACAAATATTGACAATAGTTTCTATTTTCATGATGTATTAATCGAATTTGATCACTTGTATGATAATTAATAATTTGTGGGCCCACATGTTGCTGTACAAAACAACGAAAATTAGCAGCACGTAACTCCAGCAGAAGAAGACAACACGTGTCCCGATATTAGAGGATTTAATATTTTGTTCTTGCTGGATTCATAGTACATGATGTGCTGTGACACTGTGACGTGGTTGAATGTCAGTGCAAAATAATTGAAATTTTCTGTTTTTTTTTTGCACAATTATTTAGGTGAGATTAAAAAAGAGAGTCCTGATTCTAGTTAACTATATAATTAGAGATAGCAAGAATTTGTATATGAGTGAATGATTTTGTGGAAATCAAAATCAAAATTCAAAATATTGCTTTCAATCATATTTTTTTCATGTTGATGTGATATTTATAATATAATTATATCCTGAAAAATCAGATAACAAATATGGATTTTTCATTTTAACCTAAAATTATCGAATCTAAACTTCAGAATTATGATTTATACACACATAAATCCTTTCCAAATAACCCTGAATGGTTAAGGATATAAAGATATGGAAAAAATGAAAGCAGTATATTCTAACCAAACATGTATAATTCAAATTACAAATAATGAACTTATATCAAGTGTGACATTTATCATTCGTTGACATATAAATAAACATATATACACATGTATCTATGTAAATGAATTGTATATATTATATTACATACGGTCTATCAAGTATTTCATTAATCATTTATTCATATCAATCTAACAAATTAAATTGTGCACATTTAATATTTGTAATTGATTATAGTATATAATTCATTATGACCACAACAATACCCTACAAATGATCCAATCACACTAACCTCAAATTGATTCCATTTGGTTTTTATTAAATTAATAATAAACTTAATTAATGTTTAATCATGGCTGATAATTAGTAGGAAAGGGACAAATTTAGGACGGTTCGAATCGTAGCTCAGACATTTGTCAATTTGATATGTAATGGATAACAAAATGGACGGTTGGATTTTTGCTGTTTTTTGTATTAGAAATTGAGTTGATTTGGACAATTCTATGATAATGTATTTTAGTCAATTTCTCTACTACTATTATTAATGAAAATAGAATGATTTTAGCAAATATAAGTTTAAAATACACTGAATTTTTTTATAACTTTGACTTACCCTTTTTAACATATAAATAAATGAAAAAAAATGAAAAATTATTGTATTAATTAACATATGAAAATTATGTTGGTTACGAATAAATCTAGGTTTCAGAAATTAAATAATATATTAATTAAACTATATTATATTTAATTTATAAGTATATTATATTACATTCCAAAACTACGAATATAATTTATTTCAATTTAATTTAAATAATATTTTAGTTTTATTATACAAATTCATTATAACTTCTTAAATCCAGCTATAACGCAAACACTCTTAATTCTGGACAACAATTTGGACACATTTAAACAACCATATAGAAAAACTACTCAATATCTTGTTCGAATTAGGTCAACTATTTTGACACAATTAATTTTATATATAACGGGATCGCATAAAATACTAACAAGTGTGCAATAATCATTTTGTGACCTAAAAACCTGTCAGGTCTAGTAATATTGTATATATACCATATTATAAAATTCAATCATTGCATTATTAATGTGAGATTTCAAGAGGACAATGACGTTTCGTGACTTTCAAAAGAAAGAAATGACCTAATTACTTAGATATTTATTGTCAATCATTATATATAGAACTTGCTCGACTCATCTATTTAATCTTAATTTATTTTTAAAGTTTAACCTAAATAATATGTAATATATATCGTTCTATAAAATTCGATACATTGATTAATTTTATTTTTATATGAAATGATACTTGATCAAAATAATATAAATAATTCTTATCTTGAAACGAATGAGTATAATTCAATTTCAGATAAGAAGTTTTGCAAGTGAAAGTTAAGATATAATATTAATTATTTGCAAATTTTTTAGCTGACTATTAATCTCTTTTACCAAAAATATAAAATACCCTAATAAAAAAATATTTGATTTGTGTTGGGCCCTCAATATTAGGCCGCCCACGCATGGATCGAGTTCGGACCCGAACTAAAGGCCATCTGACCCAATGCACCGAGGAGGACCAGCCCCATCACCTGACAGCCCAGTCTAGTCACCCTGTTCGGCCCGGCCTGACCCCACTCGAACTGATATGACCGTTCTGCAGCTGTGACCGGTCTTCCAGCCCGGCTCGGTTATTTCGCCGACCTATGTTTCGGACGAATTAGAGGGATGACATGGCCGAGCCGAGCAGAACATGGCCGTCTAGGAACCCCTTAACCGGCCTGTTGATACTTCAATGAAACCAGCTTCCTAGAACTCAAAATGGAGGGAGAGCTCGAATCAAGTCTTCCTAAACGCCAACGTGAGCAAAAGCCGACCTTCTTTGACCGGCTCGGCCAGAATGACCGACCTTCCGCATCCCATCAGAGGCAAAGCCGACCTGACCAGACCGACCTGATTTCAGCTCGGATAGCGGTTGATAGAGTCTCCTTACCTAGAAATATGTCTAAGAATTAGAATATAAAAAGAGCTCGGCTCGATTTGTAATAGTATGGGACAGGGAGCATCTAGCCCTGGCCCTATAAGGACAAGATCCCCTGATTCGGGGGATGCTGTCCAGGTGAAGGGTCTATAAATAAGACCATTCGAACCTTTGGAAGGGGGATTTTTTTGTGAAAAAGGAGAAAAAGACAAGTGTTCTACATTCCCTTGAACTTCCTACCTCACTTGACCTAGCTCTTTTAACTTGGCTAATTAGGTTGGGCTAGAAAAACAATCAATTCGAGTGTTTGACTGAGATTACGAACCAGCCGTAAATCGACGTCAACATTTTGGCGCTAGAAGGAGGGGGCACGCATTCAGCTCTACTCAGCTATCAATTAATGACAGGAAGCGAAAACTCCAAGGGAGGAAGGAGCATGAGTAACGAAAATAGAAACCTAACAGGGGGCACATCAACAGGGGGAGACATGACCTACCAAATGGTCATGGAGGGCGGCACCACGACCCTCTCCCCCGAGATGATACAAGCCACGATCCACCAGCTGACGGAACAGCTCAACCAGGCTCGACAGCGTGGCCAGGCAGAATTACAGGAAGAGACCCCCCGCGAGGAAGCCGTGAATTGCCGAGCCGACCAGCCCATTCAAAGGGCCTCGGAGAAATCCCGAGCCGAACAGGAAGTCGACGATGAGTCATCCACGGACATATCGGCCGACCTGGACTGGCCGAGCCGGCTAAGGAAGCGCCCGCGGACCGCAGCCCCATAAGGACAAAGGAAAGTGGGAAGCGTCTTCACCAAGCTCGGGTCTGAACAGGCGAAAGAAGCATTGAGGTTGGCCAAGCGGCTCGACTATCATGATGAGCCAGCCGAGGGAAGTGAATCCACTCGGCAACGAACCAGGAAGGAGGACGAGGCTCGATGCCTGAGAAGAAGGCTCGCCGAACTCGAGGCCCAAGAAAATGAAGGTGAGAACGACAATCAGAACTCCGTTGATGATTGGGCTGGACCGACCCCGTTTTCCAAAAGGATAAGTGATGCCGACCTGCCGACCAAATTTAAAATACCACCGATCGGCACTTACAATGGGGAGACCGACCCCGCATGCCATCTAGACAACTACGTGTCCTGGATGCGCCTCCAAAAGGCCGATGAAATGTTCATGTGCCAGGCTTTCCCCTTGACATTGGGAGACCTGGCTAAAAGTTGGTTCAGCAATCTGCCGAACTACTCCATTAGCGGATGGAAGGAGTTGTCGGAGCTCTTCCTCACACAATTCATGGGGTCGAAGAAAAGGAGGACGTCGAAGGAAAAATTGTTGAATTTCAAACAAAACAAGGGCGAGTCCCTAAAAGCTTACCTCGAGCGGTTCAACAAGTTAATCCTCGGCATAGAATATGTCCACAATGAGACCAAACTCATGACCGCCATGGCAGGTCTCCGGGTCAATTTAAAGGTGTGGTGGTCAGTTCGGGAATTCAAACCAAAAACCTACCACGAGTTCCTCCGACAGACAGAAATGTATGTGGACGCCGAGGAGGCCATCCAGGAGGAACAAGGGGCAAGGGAACGCCCAGAGAGGAGGGAGAAGGAGAAGGAAGGTTCGAGGCGCCAGCCAAGCTTCCGGCCGCCCGGTAATTTCAGGCCATACCAGGCGACCGAACCAAGCCGAGACCGGCCCAAGCAGCCCGACTCAGCCGAGCGAGTGAGAACCATTCTAACGGTATCTCCTCGACAGATCTTGGCCGCCATACAGGACCAAAATTTGTTGCCAGAACCGCGCCCTCAGAGGCCATCCCCGAGCTGGACCAACTCCAAAAAATACTGTGAGTACCACCGAGCTTCCGGCCACGGTACTGACGCATGCCGACACTTATTGACCGAGCTCATGAAGCTTATTGAGAGGGGGCACCTCGACCAATTCGTGAAGAGACCCGGCCCCCCTAAGGAACAAGTAGCTCCGCCAGCACAGCGGTTACCCCCTCCCCCCATCGGAAACCCTCCGATAAGAGAGATCAACACACTGATCAATCACAACTTCGAGGAGGACCGGCGATCCAAGCGAGCCCGGCAGCGATACATTCGGGAGGCCAGAAATGCCTACCAAAGGTGCGACCCGCCCAAACATACCGCGGGGGGGCACGCTATCACTTTCTATAGTATGGAGGCGGAGGGCCTGGTGCACCCCCACGAAGACCCACTGATCGCTGTCCTGGACATCCAGGACATCAGGGTACATAGGGTCCTGGTGGATACGGGAAGCTACGCCAACGTGTTATATCTTAACACGTACAGGAGGATGGGGCTCAGAGAAGTCGACCTCGAGCCCACGTCGGAGGTCGCGGTAGGGTTCGGAGGGTAGACCACAAAGGTACTAGGCAAGTGCCTGCTGAAGGTGGCCTTCGAGATGGAAGGAGAGAAAGTATATACCCTGACGGAATTCAGGGTGGTAGATGCACATTCAACGTACAACGCCATATGGGGCCGACCCCTCCTGGCCAAACTCAAGGCCGTAGTGTCCATCTACCACCAGGCCATCAAATTTTCCGTCGGGGAGAAAATATTCGTCATCGAGGGCAACCAGCTCGCCGCAAGAGAGTGCGAGGCCGGGCTTAGACCGAGGGAGATCAACCAGGTCGGAGAGGCCAGCCAATCCCAAAGCGATGAGCTTGCCCAAAACAACCTGGCACAACCCTTCCAGGAATTGGAGACCTTAGACCCATGAGGGGAACACGAGGTCCGGGCCTCGCCGGTGGAGGAGCTCGACCTCATCAGCCCGGATCCGAGTCGCCCGGACGTGACCTTCAACATAGGGCGGACACTTGAGGACCCAATCCGAGCCGAGCTCATCAAATTCCTCGGCTCCAATACTGACGTGTTTGCCTGGACCCACGAGGACATGGAGGACATCCGACCTGAAGACGCCTGTCATCACCTCCACCTCAGCCTATCCGCGAAACCTGTAGTCCAGAAAAGGAGGCGGCTCAGCCCTGATAAGTACGAGGGCCTGGAGATGGAAGTCCAGAAGCTCCTGGCCAATGGTTTCATCAAGGAGACCCAATACGCGGAATGGGTAGCCAACCCGGTCTTGGTGAAAAAATCGAATGGGTCGTGGAGGATGTGCATTGACTTCACCGACCTCAACAAAGCATGCCCGAAGGATTATTTCCCACTCCCCAACATTGACCAGCTCGTGGACACCACGGCCGGCCACGAGCTGATGAGTTTCATGGACGCGTACTCAGGATACCATCAAATCCCAATGGCCGAGCAGGACCGGGTGCACACCACCTTCGTGACGGATCGAGCTCAATATTGCTACAAGGCGATGCCGTTTGGACTAAAAAACGCCGGAGCCACATACCAACGGTTGGTTAACAAGATGTTCGCCGCCCAGATCGGTAAAACAATGGAGGTCTATGTGGACGACATGTTGGTCAAATCAAAAAGAAATGAGGACCACGTTGCCGACCTGGCCGAAATGTTCGGCATCTTGAGAAGGTATCGAATGAAGCTCAACCTGAAGAAGTGCACGTTTGGGGTCGGATCGGGCAAGTTCCTCGGGTATATGGTTAGCCAGAGGGGAATTGAGGCCAACCTTGAGAAAATCAAGGCCATCATCGACCTGACACCACCAAGGCGGGTCAAGGACATCCAGTGCCTGACAGGCAAGGTGGCCGCCCTCAATAGATTCATTTCAAAGTCAACCGACAAATGTCGGCCGTTTTTCGATCTCATCAGGAAGGACAAAAAATTTGAATGGACCTCGAAATGTGGGACGGCCCTAGAAGAGTTGAAAAAGTCCCTTATGACCGCACCTGTCCTCGCCAAGCCCCTCCAGGGAGAGAAGCTACAACTATACCTGGCCGTGTCCAGCTATGCGATAAGCGCCGTCCTGACACGAACGGAGAGGAGCTCCCAACAGCCCATATACTATGTTAGCCATTCCCTCCACGATGCAGAGTTGAGATACCCGCCAATGGAGAAGTTAGCTTACGCTCTGGTCACCTCGGTCAGGAAGCTCCGACCGTACTTCCTGGCCCATCAGATTGAGGTCCTGACCAATTTCCCATTGAGACAG
The DNA here is from genome assembly GCA_946896805.1 of Scutellaria galericulata. Classification (NCBI taxonomy): domain Eukaryota; kingdom Viridiplantae; phylum Streptophyta; class Magnoliopsida; order Lamiales; family Lamiaceae; genus Scutellaria; species Scutellaria galericulata. The sequence continues at coordinate 19,743,214 of OX335790.1, forward strand.
GTCCTAGGCCGACCTGACGCTTCAGGAAGGCTTCTCAAGTGGGCAGTGGAGCTAGGGCAGTATGACGTGTAATACTCCCTCAGGACGGCCATAAAGGGGCAAGCATTGGCCGATTTCATCGTTGAGTTCACCCCCACTACGCCCATCCAGGAGGAAAGCCAGGAAAAGCCATGGAAAATGTACGTGGACGGCTCGTCCACCGTCACCGCAGCCGGGGCCGGAATCGTCCTCATCAGCCCGTCAGGCAAGCATTTCTGCTCGGCCCTCCGATTCAAATTCAAGGCCACCAATAACGAGGCCGAATATGAAGCCCTGCTGGCCGGGCTCGAGATGGCCAAGCAGTTCGGCGTCGATGACCTCGAGATTTTCAGTGACTCCCTGCTGATGGTCAACCAAATTTCGGGCGAGTACGAGGCCCGGGACGAAAGAATAGCCGCATATCTCCAAGCCGTGGAAGTCACCCTGGCCGGCTTTCGAAGCACCCGGGCCGAACAGGTTCCTAGGATACAAAACGCCCAGGCCGACGCGCTCGCCAAACTATCCACAAGCGAGGGTGCCCAGGATATCGGGTCGGTTAATGTCGGCCTTATGGAAAACTCGGCCCTGGAGAGCCAAACGATATGCACGATCGACCTAGAGGACACGTGGATGAGTCCGATCATCAAATACTTGCAAGAAGATACAAGGCCAGATGACCCAGTGGAGGCTCGGAGATTGAGAATCAGGGCGGCCAGGTACACGTTGAAAGACGGCATTCTGTACAAAAGAGGTTTTTCCTTACCTTTGCTGAGGTGCCTCAGCGAACGAGAGGCCGAATATGCACTGAGGGAGGTCCACGAGGGAATTTGTGGGAATCATACAGGAGGACAGGCCCTGGCCTTCAAGATAATCAGAATGGGCTATTTCTGGCCGAGCTTAAAAAAAGAGGCAATAGAATTCGCCAGAAAATGTGACAAATGCAAAAAATATGCTCCATTCACTAGGGCCCCGCCAGAAGAGCTGAACATGGTGCTCACACCATGGCCATTCGCAAAATGGGGCATAGACCTAATTGGGCCCATGCCGACGGGACGTGGAGGTGTAAAGCATGCTATAGTCGCGGTGGACTACTTTACGAAGTGGGCAGAGGCCGAACCCCTTGCAAAAATCACCTCGGGCAAAATCACAGACTTCGTATGGAAGTCAATCATATGCCGGTTCGGGCTCCCCCAGTCCCTGGTAACCGACAATGGGAGGCAATTCGATAGCGAGGAGTTCGCACAATTCTGCTCCAACCTGGGGATACAAAAGTTGTTCTCCACGCCATACCACCCCAAAGGCAATGGCCAAGTAGAAGCCATCAATAAGATAATCAAGCACACCCTGAAGGCCAGACTGGATGAGCTCAAAGGTGCGTGGGCGGACGAACTCCCCGGAGTACTGTGGTCCTACCGAACTACAGCCAGGTCGGCCACTGGAGAAACCCCTTTCTCCCTAGCCTTCGGGGCAGAAGCAGTCATCCCAGTAGAGGTCGGAATACCGACCTGGAGAGCTACACAGCGGGACGAGGAAGGAAACGAGGTCGCCATGCTGGCCTGCCTCGATCTTCTAGAAGAAAAGAGGCTGGAATCGGAGCTCAGAAATGCGGTGTACAAACAGCGCAGTGCGAGGTATTACAACTCCAAAGTCCGAGCCCGAAAGTTTGAGGTCGGCGACCTGGTCCTCCGCAAGCTCGTCCTCAACACCAGAGAGACAAACGCGGGGTGCCTAGGACCGAACTGGGAAGGACCCTACAAAATAGCTCGGATATTGAGCCGAGGGGCATATGAACTGGAAAGCCTGGCAGGAAGGGTGCTCGACAAGCCGTGGAACGCCGAGCTCCTCAAACGTTACTTTCGTTAGCTATGATAATTATAGGATAATTGTAATAGGTTCTTTTTGTACAAGAAATTTCAGTGAAATGAAAAATATCTATCTTGAATTGCAGCGGCAAAGATGGGGCTCCGACCCCTCGAGCTTGTCTCGGCAAGGATGGGGCTTCGACCCCCCGAGCTTGTCTCGGCCAAGATGGGGCTCCGACCCCCCGAGCTTGTCTCGGTAAAGATGGGGCTTCGACCCCCCGAGCTTGTCTCGGTAAAGATGAGGCTTCGACCCTCCGAGCTTGTCTCGGCCAAGATGGGGCTTCGACCCCCCGAGCTTGTCTCGGCAAGGATGGGGCTCCGACCCCCCGAGCTTGTCTCGGCCAAGATGGGGCTCCGACCCCCCGAGCTTGTCTCGGTAAAGATGGGGCTTCGACCCCCCGAGCTTGTCTCGGCCAAGATGGGGCTCCGACTCCTCGAGCTTGTCTTGGTAAAGATGGGGCTTCGACCCCCCGAGCTTGTCTCGGCCAAGATGGGGCTCCGACCCCCGAGCTTGTCTCGGTAAAGATAGGGCTTCGACCCCCCGAGCTTGACTCGGCCAAAAAAAGAAAAAGGGGAGGGGAGGACTGGATAGTCCAAGCCGACCGAATGGTCCGACTTATGTGGGTCGGATCGAGCACGCCAGACCCGGGCTGAAATGGGCGATCTAAAATTACTTGGTGAAAATTAGTTCAAGGAAATCAGACATAATGGCCGAGCTGAAAGACATCCGAGCACAAAACATACACAAACTGAAATAATGCACGAATATTGAAAGTGAACAAAATATATATTAAATTAAAAAAGAAAACCGGTTTGGAGGCCGGAACCTCTTACAAAATAGTATATGACCCGAGCAGAGATGGTAGAACAAACTCTGCTCGGGCCCCGAGTAGGGATGCTATTAACAAATCCTGCTCGGAATTGAACAAAAAGGAGTTACAAAATCTAAAAACAAAAAAATGAGAGCGGTCAATCCACCACATTCACCACCTCATCCGCCTGGAGCTCGCCAGCTTCCGGACCGACCTCAGTTGATGGGAGCGGAAGGTCGGATGATTCGCCAGCGGCCTGAGGAACCCCATCCTCATCTGCCTCCACGGCGACCTCCTCCTCATCCTCGAGACCTGCCTCGGACGGCATGTCTATCTCCGGCCCGGGCTGGAGACATCGTGGCGATCAGCAGGAAGAGCCGCCTGAAATGAAAATTGGTCAGAACCGAGCCGAAGTAAAAATACTTGAAAAAATAAAAAAATATATATACAGCCTACCTCCAGCCTCTCCTTTAGAACGTCCAGGAAGTCCGGTGGAAGAGGGTTCTGGGCGAGGTACGTGGCCAGGGCGTCCTGAAGGGGGGCGATGTTCCCCTCATCCGCCTTCACCTTCTCAAGGATGTCCATGAAGGCGAAGAGGTACCCCACCGAGCTCCTGGCCTCCGCCGACCGGAAGAAGGCCCGGAGATAAGCCCCAAAAGCCGAGGCCGACGAAGCCTTCCTGGCGGCCTCCAATTCCCTCCCAAGACGGACGGCCTCCGCTTGGGCGGAAGTGATTGTCTTCCGGGCCTCGTCCCGTTCAGCCCGGGTCCGACCCAGCTCGTCCCTCTTCCGATCGACCTCTGCCCGGGCGCTCTGAACATCTTTGGCCAGGCTCTCCTGTTTAGCAGTGGCGGCCTCCAGTTGGGCCTTCAACCGGTCCACCTCGGCCCTAGACTTACCCAGTTCGGTCCGGCAGGCCCGGAACCGCTCCTCCGTCTCGACAGCGACAGCATAAGACTGCCACTGGAGGACGCTGGCCTGGGCAGCCAACACCGCGGCGCTGCATTGGAGGTCGACCGGGTTGGTCATCCTATGAACGTGCACTTCCAAGTCCTGGGTCCAGGATTTGGGAAGGTTGATCTGGGCAGTAGCCACGTGAGGCGGGAGCTCCTGGCCGGTGAACGGCTCACGTGCCCTGGCAAAGGTGAGCTGGAAAGGAGGCCTCCTCCCCTCATAGCGGCGAGTCACCTCCACCCTCTTCGGATCATCGCTAAGGATGGAGGAGATACGCGAGGGCCCGGCAGGTATGTCAGTGGCCGGCGGAGCATGGCGAGCTGGCGGACTGGCGGAGACCGCCGGTCTAACATCAGCCCCAGATCGGTCGGAAGGAGCGCGACGGGGCTCCTACTGGTCACGAGACGACCCGGATCGGCTGATCCGAATCCTTTGACGCGGTGGCTGTTCAGCCCGGGGGGGTCGGTGCCCTGTCAGCCCGCTCAGATCGGTTAGGCGGCGGCTGCTTCCTCTTCCGAGCGGCACCCATTGCCTCAAAACGGCTCGCTGGGTCCGCCATCAAGCCAAGAACGGGGAGGTTGCTGACTGCCAAGAAAAACAAAGTTACCAAAAATAATACACAAGGAAAACGAGCTCAGCTGATCAAAACATACCTGCTCGGGGGCTCGGTACGGGACAAAATGGGACGGTAAGTCCGACCTGTTCCAAACGACGCTGCGCCACCAACCGTTTGAAATTCCTATCCTCCTCGGATACCTGGTCCCGTAGGTAGGCGAGTTGGCGAGAGATGAGCCCAGATGTCTGGCTCTCCCGAGGATGCCGAACTGAAATAAATAAAAAAAAATCAACGATCAGAAAAATGCAAAATGTGTTCGGTTCGGAACAAAGCTCACCTTGTTGAGCCTCTTTAAAAATGACCGGGCAGGCGACCCGAGTGAGTTGGACGTCCACCTCAAAAGGGCTCTGCCAATCTCCGCCCACCCAGAACCATTTCGTCTTCCACTCCTTTACGGAGGACGGGGCGGCGACGACCAATTGCGGACGCCGAGACTGAACCGATGTATAATATATCGGTAGAGGCGAGCCCGGCGCTTGTTTCAGCACAAAGATCCACTCCAAGTCCGCGGGGCTCGGCGTTCCAAAGCCGAACTCCCAAAACAGACTGAGCAGTCCTATGATGGACGCCCAACCGTTTGGATGAATCTGGGCCGGGGCCACCCCCCAATGGAGCAGATACGAGGTTATGGCCGGTGCCAGCGGAAACCTCAACCCGCCTTCGAGAGCTCGGAGGGACACGGCAACATGACTAGGAGGGGGCTGATCTGGTCGGGCAAGATTGACCGGCTCCTCGAATGTCACCGAGCTCGGAATCTTGAACCGCGCACGCCACTTAGACAGCTCGTCTTTACCGACTGAAGGACGGAACGACCTCAAATCCTCGTCGTCCAAAGTGGTGATCGGAATCCCCATAGGAATATCGCCTCGGCCCGAAGTGCTCGGCTCGCTTTGGTCGTCGCCGTCCGCCAGATCTGGAAGAGGCCGCTCCTCCGAGGCAGACTCCGAGGAGTCGCCAGGGGATAGAGGGGAGCTGGGGCTAGGGCTCGGAGTAAAGGCCGGTCGTTCAAGCCGCCCCATTGAACCTTGGTCATTTTCAGAAGATGAAGAAATGGTTACGGCAGACATAATTACCTAAGGATGAAGAGGGCGGTGGAATTAGCTCGGGTGATTTAGCTCGGAATTCAGAGAGAAAGTTGCGAAGGTTGAGAGCGCGGAGAGAAGAATGGAGCACAAATGGCGGAGGGGACCACTATTTATAGGTTAAGGAAAGAAACCGTTCGCCTTCCAGCCATCGGATTAAGGACAGGTGGTGGGACCCAGATGCGCCACGTGGCGACACACGTGTCTCAAATCACCACGGGATGTATCCGCACAAACTAGGGCCCATCGATCGAACTCGAGCCTCCGTTGTTCTGCTCGGGTCCGAGGGGCTAATGTTGGGCCCTCAATATTAGGCCGCCCACGCATGGATCGAGTTCGGACCCGAACTAAAGGCCATCTGACCCAATGCACCGAGGAGGACCAGCCCCATCACCTGACAGCCCAGTCCAGTCACCCTATTCGGCCCGGCCTGACCCCACTCGAACTGATATGACCGTTCTGCAGTTGTGACCGGTCTTCCAGCCCGGCTCGGTTATTTCGCCGACCTATGTTTCGGACGAATTAGAGAGATGACATGGCCGAGCCGAGCAGAACATGGCCGTCCAGGAACCCCTTAACCGGCCTGTTGATACTTCAATGAAACCAGCTTCCTAGAACTCAAAATGGAGGGAGAGCTCGAATCAAGTCTTCCTAAACGCCAACGTGAGCAAAAGCCGACCTTCTTTGACCGGCTCGGCCAGAATGACCGACCTTCCGCATCCCATCAGAGGCAAAGCCGACCTGACCAGACCGATCTGATTTCAGCTCGGATAGCGGTTGATAGAGTCTCCTTACCTAGAAATATGTCTAAGAATTAGAATATAAAAAGAGCTCGGCTCGATTTGTAATAGTATGGGACAGGGAGCATCTAGCCCTGGCCCTATAAGGACAAGATCCCCTGATTCGGGGGATGCTGTCCAGGTGAAGGGTCTATAAATAAGACCATTCGAACCTTTGGAAGGGGGATTTTTTTGTGAAAAAGGAGAAAAAGACAAGTGTTCTACATTCCCTTGAACTTCCTACCTCACTTGACCTAGCTCTTTTAACTTGGCTAATTAGGTTGGGCTAGAAAAACAATCAATTTGAGTGTTTGACTGAGATTACGAACCAGCCGTAAATCGACGTCAACAATTTGTTAAAATGAATTTAGTTTGTGTAATAATGAAGTTTTATCTAATGTATTTGTATTTATAAATACGTTAGTATCTTACGGATTAAGTAAAGAACTAGACACTTTCCTAGACTTTTCAATAAATAATTTAATTTTTAAGGGGTAAAATGTATTCGTGAAAAACCAGATATTTGAAAGATATAAAATGATTAAACTAATTTAAAAACAAGAAAAAATCGAAGTCATCTATTCAGTGAATTAGAATCTGCCAACAAAAAAATATAAGAAAATAAAAAAATAAGAAGAAATTCTCAAAAAGAAAAGAGAAGAGCAAGATTCGGGAGTGGGCCCCATATCTGACGTGGCGAAGTCCTACACGGAACGATTTGACGGCTCTGCTGGCAGTAATTGACGTGGAAGCATGCACACGTTGACATAATATGCATTAATTTATTATTATTAAAAGAAAAGGGAAAAACCATTTTTTTTTGTTCCTATTTATTTATTTATTTTTATAACATATATTCCATGATTATTTGTACAAGATTCTCCTCTAATCATGATTAGTTTGCTTAATTAACGTTAGAATTATTATTTGTTCTATTACATTGGAATATTTTGTTTTATATTGTATTCTATGTATATATTAACTATACTTATATTAACACTACACACATATGAGATTCTAATCAAATAAAATACGAGCCATCTTATATAAGTAGAGATACCAAATTTTGCACAATTATCCAATTGATTAATCATTCACATTTTTATTTGAGAGTAGTATAGTTGATTAAATCAATACATTTCTCAAAAGTAATTTCACACTTACATGATTAATTATAATATAATACGAGTAGAGAATGTGCATATGCCATGATTAAATTTATGGAAATTCATGAAAAAAAAAATGTCTATTTTATTACATCAATCTTATCTATTTTATTAGCTACTCTTAAAAATGTCTAGTTATGATCAGTCATTTTATGATAATGCCATTGGAACAACAAGATTCAATCATATGCATGTAATCAATACTCCTATGATATATTACTTTCAATATAGTTAAGCCAAAAAAAAAAAAAACAATATGATAGTATATATCTTATTGGAAAATATTAATATTTTTATTTTTATATTTTATTTGCACCTCTATCATTATTATAACTAACTAGTCACAACACACGTGTCATGATTAATTACATTCTATGTACATGTAGATCTTGGTAAAATACATTTTCAAGATCAATTAAAAAATCTTATATATATATATTCTAATTTATATAATATTAACATCTTGCATTACATACAAATACATTGCAACATAAATCACTATTAAGAATACAGAACAACGACTCGGACGTAACTGAACAATAAAAAATGTTGTTGCCAATTATATTAGGACTAACATATCAAGAAATAATAAAAAAACTTCCATAATTTATAAAATAGCAAGTTCAAGGACCGGATTGTTAATATGATTAGGAGGCATTAAATATCTGGCAACTTAGTCCACGCGGCAGATTTTTGTTGGCTTTATCTGAGAAAGTGTTCGACTTTTAACGCGAGCTAGTATATAAACCCCAGGTGGTATGTATTTCTTCAAACTCGTATATCGCAGCGTCTCTCGCTCTAGCTTTTCTCTCACATGAAGTTCGTAATCCTTCCAGTGCAATCCTTCTCTTGAGCGTAAACATTCATCTCCAATCGAGCCTTTTGAAGCTACTTTTTGCAGGCGATTGAGGTTAGATTCTGGTGTTGTTGAAGTGTGTGATTTTATTTTTATGTGGAGAATTATGTGTAAATGGTGGTTTGGAAATATGCATGCTGAGGAAATTTCGAACTTTCGAGAAACATTGCTTGATTTCGGTGACTTTTTTTGATAAATTTTGTGACGAATTTCCTGAAAATTTGGTGGAATTTATAGAAAATGATTGTGCGTCGTTAAGCGTTTGTTTTGCCTGCGTTTCGATGTTTGATGCCGCGTTTGCATGTGCGCAAAAACGTGGTTGTACGTCGAGCTTGTGTTGTACCTTCGACTCCATTGATGATTTCCAAGCTTTCTGGAGGTGATTTCATGTAGTTTCGTTGTCGAGAAATTTCTTCCGATATTTTATTTTCATTTTTTTTTTTTTTTTTGGGGTTGGAAACTGAAAAATCAGAGTGAATATTCTTCTGAACCCGGTAGTTGTACTTTCAGCGTCGGTTCTGGTACCTTCGAATCTATCTTCGAATAGGTTGAAGCCTTTGAGAGAACCTCCGCGGAGTATTACTAGTTTTATTCAAAATTTTCTGTTGGACCGATGCTATCCTTAAAATCTCTCAAATTACAATTATATCCCTTGAAATATTTTTATAAAAAAATAAAATAATATCGTGCTCCACCGTTTTGGGAATGGTCGAGTATTATCTGCATAGTTCTCGAGTGTATTTATATGACTATGCTGTTGAGCTGTTTTAACTTTAAAATAATATTTATATTTTCGAGTCTCTAGAAATAGTTCATGGCATTTCCTGAATTTTGTAGTTTCTTGCAACCTTAATTGCTGTCTCCAATCTGTGTCTTTGGTTATGGGTAATTCCATGCATTTTTCGTATTTTTGTAGCTATTTTTCCTTGTATTTTGTATAATGCTGTTAAAAAAGGATGATGTTGATGTATAAAAGGCAAATTTTGATGAAATTGTCCCTTAAAGTTGTAAAAGAGGATCTGTGGTATATCATGGTTCTCGGTGTAGTGGTCAAAAGATGCTCACTTTTTCAAAATTAATTGTGATCTATCTTTTTAGATCAAATGTGTGGTGTCATAACTTGAAGAAGTAATTTAGTGTCCTGAAAAAGATTATGTTTTTCTTTACCTTTATTGCTGAAATAGTATTGGTGTCTGTGGAGTAATCAAAGTGATTAAATTAAAACTCTGCTTTGTGTGTGTGTGTGTGTTGATTAGCTTAAAAAACTTACCAATTCTTTATCTCTGTCTATTGAAGTTGAAATCTATGCTTATTAATTTGGTTATGCAGCAAATTCTCAAACAGTTGTAGAGAGTGGAAAGATGACGGTGACGCCAAAGATCTGTATCAATGATGGGAACCTTGTGGTTCATGGGAAAACTATAATAACAGGAGTGCCAGATAACGTCGTGCTGAGTCCCGGATCGGGTGTGGGTCTTGTTGCTGGTGCATTCATTGGGGCCACATTTTCACATAGCAAGAGCCTACATGTCTTCCCAGTTGGTGTCCTAGAGTAAGCTCTAGACTATTGTCAAATTATCTTTCTCCATGTGGCATTCTTGTAACTTTGAAATGAGATTGTTGGAAACATAATTTGAATAACATTTTGCAACTTTTCTTGAAAAAGGGGTGTCCGGTTCATGTGCTTATTCCGTTTCAAGCTGTGGTGGATGACTCAGAGAATGGGAACATGTGGGAAGGACGTTCCGTTCGAAACCCAGTTCATGCTCGTTGAGAGTAAAGACGCATGTGAAGGAGAGCATGAAGATAGGCCCACTATCTACACTGTGTTCCTGCCTCTTCTTGAAGGACAGTTCCGTGCTGTTCTTCAGGGCAACGAGAGGAATGAGCTCGAAATCTGCCTTGAGAGTGGTAAGTAGTCTACTTTGCCAAAAGGGATTTGTGTATGCATGAAGGAATGAATTCTATATTGTGTAATGACCTTTTTTGTGTCATTTTTTTCGCAGGTGACAATGCGGTTGAAACTAATCAAGGAAATTACCTTGTTTACATGCATGCTGGGACCAATCCCTTTGAAGTGATCAACCAGGCTGTGAAGTAAGTAATCGTTGATCCTTTGTTGCAATAAGAATTCATGCACTTTTACTTGTTTAACTTATATACGAAAATCATTTTGTGTGAAACAGGGCTGTTGAACAGCACATGCAAACATTCCAGCACCGAGAGAAGAAGAAGGTTAGAATATGATGGATTTGAATTGTGTATATTATTAGCACAGAGAGATATTCCAAAGTGTGCTTACATGTACATACATTTTGAACTGTCTAGTTGCCCTCGTTCATCGACTGGTTTGGCTGGTGCACATGGGATGCTTTCTACACTGATGTCACTGCAGAGGGTGTCGAAGAAGGGCTTACGAGGTAAAATTTAGTCGATTTCATTGTCCTAGACCCCAGTTCTAAAGTAGCATGCAAAATTGAACGAGAAATCAGTAGCTTAACCGAAATATCACTCTTGCAGCTTGTCCCAAGGAGGCACACCTCCCCGTTTTCTGATTATAGATGACGGCTGGCAACAAATTGGAAGTGAGGTGAAGGGAGATTCGGACTGTGTCGTACAAGAAGGAGCTCAGTAAGACAATCAACAATTTCTACATTAATGGAATAGTGTTTTTAATTGGATTACATTGATATACTGTTCATCTTGCTAAATTTATCTTCCGATGTTGAATTTACAGGTTCGCAAACAGACTAACCGGGATAAAAGAGAACGAAAAATTCAAAAAAAATCGAAAAACTGAAGAACAGGAATCAGGTCTGAAACATGTCGTCAAAAAATCCAAGCAGCAGCAAAATGTCAAGTAAGACTTTTAACTTGAAACAATGTAATGTATTCCTCTGTCAGTGCAATGACTTATACTATATGTTTGATGTTCTATACAGATATGTCTATGTATGGCACGCTCTAGCAGGTTACTGGGGTGGAGTGCAACCGGCAGGTCCTGGCATGGAGCATTACGAGACAGCTTTGGCATACCCTGTGCAGTCGCCAGGTGTTCTAGGCAACCAACCCGATATTGTTATGGATAGCCTTGCTGTTCATGGCCTGGGCCTCGTGCACCCTAAGAAGGTCTTCAATTTCTACAACGAGCTTCACTCCTATTTGGCTTCGTGTGGAGTAGATGGAGTCAAAGTTGACGTGCAAAACATCATTGAGACTCTAGGGGCTGGCCATGGCGGTAGAGTTTCTCTCACTCGTAGCTATCTCCAGGCCCTTGAAGCCTCCATATCACGCAACTTTCAGGATAATGGATGCATTGCTTGCATGTGTCACAATACTGATGGGATTTACAGTGCCAAGCAGACTGCCATTGTTAGAGCTTCCGATGATTTCTACCCTCATGATCCTGCTTCTCACACCATTCACATTTCTTCTGTTGCTTATAACACCGTATTCTTGGGAGAATTTATGCAGCCTGATTGGGATATGTTCCACGTGAGTCTTTCTTGACAATTAGGCCTACAACATTGAATTGTGTTAAGAGATATTAAATCGTCTGACTTATTTTGACAGAGCTTGCACCCAGCTGCTGACTATCATGCTGCAGCTCGAGCCATTGGAGGGTGTGCTATTTATGTCAGGTAAATCACTCTTATAATTTCGATTTTTTCCATAATGATTTGGTTTATAATGTTCATGCTGTTTATCCAGTGACAAACCTGGAAACCACAACTTTGAGCTTTTGAAGAAGTTGGTCCTCCCTGATGGATCAATTCTCAGAGCACAATTACCTGGACGGCCTACATTAGACTGTCTCTTCGTCGACCCAGCCAGAGACGGGACAAGGTCCGAGACATCATCTCCTCTTAATTCATTTTATTCTCTGAATCATTATCTAGAAACTAAATCCATTTCCAACACATGTTTTGCAGCTTGCTTAAAATCTGGAATACAAACAGGTGTTCTGGAGTGGTTGGTGTATTCAACTGCCAGGGTGCCGGTTGGTGCAAAGTGACTAAGAAAACACGCATTCATGACGCCTCACCGGGGACTCTCACCTGCTCAGTTAAAGCCACTGATGTCGATGCAATAGCTCAAATCGCTGGACCAGACTGGAGTGGAGATACTGCAGTCTATGCTCATAGGTCAGGCGAAGTCATTCGGTTGCCTGAAGGAGCTTCATTGCCTGTGACACTCAAGGTTCTTGAATATGAACTCTTTCAATTTTGCCCTGTGAAGGTGAGTTTCTCTCTCAATGACTATTTTTATGCTAAAGTTTTACTCGATTAACTAACAACGATCTCGTTGTCCAACACAGAACATTAGGGACAACATTTCCTTCGCCTCTATTGGCTTGCTCGACATGTTCAACTCCGGTGGTGCAGTGGAGCAGTTGGAAATCCACAATACAACCAATGGTTCAGAGACTTCAGCTGAAAGCAGATCACCTATGGCAACAATCGCAATGAAGGTTAGAGGGTGTGGCCGATTTGGAGTCTACTGTTCTCAACGGCCATTGAAGTGCATCATCGACAATGTGGAAACTAAGTTTGACTACGAAGCTGCAAGTGGATTAGCAACTCTGACAATCCCTGTTCCGAGAGAGGAAATGTATAGATGGTCTATCCAAATCCAGGTTTAAGATGTATGTTACTATTTAGCTTAAATTCCTAGTATAAGATGTCTCCATGTCTATACACTTTTGGAAGTGTTTAGTGAGGATGTTAGGGAGACCTGTCTTAGAGAGATAATAAGTGGTCTGATAGTCATCTTCTCTAATAAAAAGTTTTCATATCAGTTCTCTCTCTAAAAAAAAAGTATCATCCAAAGAATATGTAGGATTAGTGATGATATCCATACAGCAAAAACAATGTCATCCAAAATTTCAATTCACCAGAAGTCCTGGCAAGAGCAGACTCCATTAACAAACCTGTGGAATCTAATCCGATCCCTAACGATGATTTCTCGATTATACAGTCTACTTATAGTCTTTGTCACTTCATGGCAATCGATGCAAACTCTAAGGTTCTTTACGACTCTAATTACAAGAGGTGCTTTCGTCTTCAATAGACCATATGCAATAGCCAGCCTTTCACTGTGCTCCCAAAGAGCGTCCTGCTTTTCCCCATTACCGACATTCAGTAACACAGACGCAATCCAAGGTTCATGTCCGTTTTCTCGAACCTTTTTCGAAACTTCACATATAACCTCTCTTATGTTCTTAGCTTCACGATGGGACCAATTACCCATCACAAACTCATGCACGTGGCCGTTGATTTCAATGGAGCTGCATCCCGGTACAACCTTGATTCCTCTCTCTTTCATTTGCCTTCTCACTGCACTCATTTTCACCCAGTCTGATGCAGATGCATAAAGGCTTGAAAGCAGTATGTAGTTCTCTGCATTGAGTGGCTCTAATTGAAGGAGCTGCTCTGCTATGGCTTCACCTCTGTCTAACATCCTGTTCTTCTTGCAACTAACGAGCAATGTACGCCATATTGCTGAGTTGGGGGCGATAGGCATGCTCGTAACAAATTCATAAGCCTCTTCAGTCTTGTTTGCACGACACAATAGATCGACCATGCAGCCATAATGCTCTGTGGATGGTTCGATTCCACATTCCAGCATGCTTAGCCAATACCTTCTCCCCTCGGCTACTAGGCCACCATGGGCACAAGCCGATAACACACCAATAAGTGTCACATGGTTGGGCTCAACCTGAAATGAAATTCGAAAGAATGTATAATGCAAACTATTCAAGAGGGGATAACAAGATAAGAGATTCAATCTGTTCTTGAAGTAAACAAACATGAACCATATTTGATATTGTAAACTACACTCTGCCACACGTCGCATTTTTGTGCTTTACCCTTTGAACTACACTGATGGAAAGTGTGACAAAAGAAAGTTCATATGATAAATTGCAAAAACAAGCATTGTTTGGATGACAAACTGCAATCAACCCTAATTTATGCAAGAAAATTGTGTTAAATCACAAGCAAAGATCACAGCTTTTGCACGCTCTCGATCAATGCAAGTAACTAGAACCATGAGTTTGATTACCTGGACTTCTTCCATTTTCTCAAATGTGTCCAATGCCTCTTTAGCAAGGCCATGAATAGCAAATCCCACAATCATGGAGCTCCAAGCTTTGGCATCCTTAACCGGCATGGCCTCGAAGACTTCATGAGCCTTCTCAATACATCCACACTTAGCGTACATGCTAACGAGCGCCGTGCTCACCTCAAGATCATTCTTTATCCCTTTCTTATCGATAAACGTGTGAAGCCACTTCCCCAAATCCAATGCCCCTGTCATCGCACAAGCAGAGATCACACCCACCATTGTCACCTCATCCGGCTCCACTCCACCCCTTTGCATCTCCCTAAACAGCTCCAAAGCCTCATTCACCATCCCCACTCTAGCATACCCCCCGATCAACGCGCTCCACGCCACCACATTTCTCTCAGGCATTTCATCGAACACCTTCCGCCCCAGCTCAACCTCCTCGCATTTCGTATAGAAGTTCAGCAACGACGTCTTAACAAACATGTTCCCACCCAGCCCAGAAGCGATCACGTGCTTGTGGACCTGCTTCCCTTCCTCGAACGCCGCCAACATCGAGCAGCACTTCAACACGAACACCAGCGTGAAAGTGTTCGGCAATGGAAACTTCTTCCCTACCAGGTCCTTGAACAAGAGGATGGGCTCGGGGGATGGGCTTCGATGTAGAAACCCTCGCATCACTGTGTTATATGCAAATATATTCGGGCATGGAATCTGAGAAAGCAGCCGTTTCGCGTAGTGGATGTTGCGGTAGGCAGCGAAGCACAGGACTTTGGTGAGGCCAAAAGAATGGCTGGAGAGAGAGAGATGAGGATGAGAGAGAATGTGGGCGTGGATTTGATCCAGAACTCTCATGTTTGGACATTTTTGGATCAGTGATGCTAATCTTTCTTCTTCTTCTTCAGCCAGCTCTCCTCTCCTTTGTTGCTGCTACAAATCTCTGTTCTTTGCAGAATCCGAAGGTTAAAAGAAATTTATCAAATCTGAGGGGTTGATTTATAAATTTTAAAATATTAATAAGTCCCAGTCTTGTAAAAGCCCAATGGGCCTTTTCAATTAGCAGTCAAATTTAAAGCCCATAGTTCATCTGGGCCTTATCCTCTGATAGTTGGGTTGTGGTGGGCCTTGGAAATGAAAATTCGACACGACTTATATAGTGCCCAGTCATGTTTTTTAATTACTTACAATAAATCGTAGGTTGTGTTTGGATGAAGGATTTTAGTAATAATTTAAAATTCACAGTCGCAACTATATTGATGGTGTTTGAATTGTTATAAATTAAAAATTAATTTTCTATTTTTTGTTTGATTTAAGCACGATTTAAGTAAAGATCGAGCTATTTTTTTCTTCAAATAAAACATTTTTTCTTGAATTCGAATTCATGCATGCATTTCCTTAAATTAGTTTAGGGATTTTAATTTATATCTATTGAGCATTGTTTTTGGAAGGAAACTTAAAAGGCCAAATATGATTTAATTATTTTATTTTATTGAATTAGAGGATTAAAGATAAAAATGATTCATATACTTTGACACAACAGTGCAACTCTTGATGAAATAAAACTCTCATAAGATTCTTTAACAACTCTAATCTTGATCGACTTGTCTTATAAATTACCGTTTCACTGATTTTTATTGCATTATGTGAGACGGGTCAAACCACAACCCAAATCCTATAATAATATGTTTGTGTGTGATAGGGCTCCGTCTCCCGGTAACTATCCATGAAACCGTTTCACGTGAGTTTTTGTGTAAAATTATATTTATTATACGATCTCATAAAAGTTTATTTCAATATTGTCGTCAATTCTTTCACGCTAGTATGAATGTTACTTTTAAACTTTGCCCTATTGCATCAGACCATATATTAATACAACCCAACATATTAAGACATATAGTGTTTGATGTGAGTTATTCGAACAATGCCTAATTCATAACCCTAATTCCTGATTATAGTATGTAGAATTTCCATTTATGGCATATTTCTAGGGTTTTAATCTTTATCATGTATGTATGGTTGACTCGACTCAATTAATTACCTAACTATGATTACATTTTAAACCTAATTTTGCATCAAGTGTTCTTTGATCATTTGATAAGATAGATATGATCATCATGCATGAATATTATTTCTCCATGATTTTTATTTTCTTCAATATGCCGCAACTCATTTAACTTTGATGAGATGAATGAAATATTTCCCAATAAGTTGATGATGTAAAAGTGAATGGAAATTTTCAAAATTGTTATAATAATTTAGGTTGTGATCATTTTTTTAATCTATAATTTCATTTTTCCAACTTTACTTGGCTATAATTAATTAATTAAGTAGTAATTCACGAGAACAAGTATCCTTAAATTTTAAGATATAATATAGATTAATTATATATATATTTATATGTATGTATTGTCACTTATGTATTCAACATTTTAGCAATTCAAATAATCTTGGGAAAGCAATTCATGTTGAATGCTAGCTGCCCATAACATCATCATTCCCACAAGCATGATATTCATAATTGGACTGTATTGTGATGTCATATATAGTTGATCATCTTACTCAATCAATGGGAGAATTATAGGCTTAAGGGATTAATTATTTATGTTAATTAATGATGTTTAATCTTGAAATTTTATTAAGATAACCATCTTAATGATATCACCAATTATTATGAACAAATAGTATAGGTGCATAAAGTGATGAATTAATATCAATTGAATTATTGAAACCACAGTACTTTTGATTACCATGTATCATGGCGTACTAGAATTAAAGTGATCAACATGATGAATAAAGCTTTAAAAAATTAAAATGAATAAAACAATTTTGATCCATTGAAGTTGTTACTACTCCTTTTTCTGTTTGTTCCAGAAAAAGAGTCATATTTCTTCATTGTATACAACTTGTATACATAGACTTTTATATATATATATATATATATATATATATATATAATCTTTAAGCTTTAATATATACTAAAGGAGAAATCAAGAATGACATTAAAGACTAAAGGAGAAATCAAGAATGACACATGTCAAATTGTGGTTCAATCTTATCCCTCCTAAAAATAAAGTAATCCTAACCATCATTTATCAATATTTAGTTACATTAATTTAGCTCTTAATTAAGACACAAATCTATTCAAAACTCCCTCATTTCTTAAATAATAATAATAATAATAATAATAATAATAATAATAATAATAGTTGATAATTAAAATCTCTAGATACGTGTATCGTGAAATATTTATTCATGAAATTAGTGAATCAACTCTATTAATTAAAATTGTATTTAACGATTTATTCTTCTAAAAATTATATTGTGTTTATTTATTATTTTTTATTATTTAAAATAATCGTGAAATTTTCACTTTTGTTATTGTTTTCTTCTATTTACATTCATTTTATAAATTTATTGATTTTGAAAAATCACGTGTCATACACAGAAATAGACAAATATAATATATATTAAGTAATTTATATTTTATACAAATATCAAATGAGATAATACTAATATTTGATAATTATTTATATTTATTTATAATTATTTTATTCAATTCTTTTACAAAATTAATAACTTTTTAGATAAAAACTCTTGCATCTCAGGGGGTCTGTACTAGTATATATATATATATATATATATATATATATATATATATATATATTATTGCTATAATCAATTAATTAGTAGTGGTATCTTTTACTTTATCAATGCATAGTGTATATAAATTAATGTAATATCATTACATTACATATGATATGCATGTAATAATGTAACCAAACATGATCAAATATTTGCAATATATATATATACATATATATATTTATAGAATCAATTATGTCACATAGCAATTAATAGGAGTATATATTTAGATCAATAAATGCTTGTGTTAAATTCAAAAACAACAATTTAATTAATCTCCTCATTTCTGAATGTCTTTATGGGATGAAACTTTCCTAATACCTGCAGACCTTAATTATACACCAAGTATGGCACCAAAAAGTCAGCATTTTTTAATTATAGTAATTCTTTCGTCTAAATCTTTTCTATGCCCATTTCCATATCCAAAGAGTCGTATACAACAATGTCACACCTCACCCTAAATAAAATTCTATATATATACTAATTAATTTGTTCATGTCTCATCATCCCAACTTGTTGTTATTACACAATTAAACATTAATTCCACAATAGGGTTTTCTTTGATCTCTTGCAATCATCATTCCATTTTTATTAGGAATTAAATAAAGCAAGTTATGGGGCTTGCAATAAACCATCTCTTGACATTCTTGATTATTGTTCTTCTTTCTTTAAGTTCAACTTGCACCAACTGCCTTGATGATGATCACCATTACTTCCAACAAGAATATGGCTACGATTTTCGCCATTATCCTTCGTATTTTAGCCCCGTTCACGGGGGCTTTAAGTTCGACAACTCCGTGATGGCCCATAGAAGACTTGCAGCCTCTGTTACAACTAATGTGCTCGACTTTGGAGCTAAGGGTGATGGAAAAACTGATGATACTAAGGTTTGTGTGCATATATTTAATTAATCATCTTTAGATCATTTTTATTTCATTTCATCTAGTTTTGAAGTGATCATATGGTCATAATAAAAGGCTAGCTATACTTTTTGTTGAGTGTGCATGAAAGTTGGCATATTGCAAAATTGGAGGATGATTGTATTTTGCTATCCATATATACTATGCGGGTTTTGACATTATACGATACAAATTAGCTTTTTGTTACACTTTATCATATCAACTTTACAATTTAATGCATTTTTTCATCTATAAAGAATTTTAATTTCTAGGTACTTATGCAGTTGATATATGTTTAAGTTGACAAAATGCAACAAATTATAAAATTTATATAGATTGTTATATATATATATATATATATATATATATATATATATATATGACAAATTGTTACTCTCTTGTAAAATTAGTTTCATTACTAAGTGTGAGGGTATGTGATGAATAGTTCATGCTATTCAAAATGTATGACTACTTAATTCCTTTAACCAATAAAAAATTCTTGAATTGGATAATTAATACAATATTAGTAAGTGAATAATTTTAGCATGTGTACTAATTGTCAATATTAATAAAGTGACAATGAAAGCCTATATGGATTTCTATTCATCCAAATGAGTTCAATAGCTAGTCTCTGAGTAGGTAAAATTAGCCCACAATGGCAAAAATCACAAATTGTGAGTGTCACGTGAAATGGAATTAATACACGTGATTTTTATATTTAGTCTAGTTGAAAGTTGTCCTCAATTTGCAGATCTCCTTAATATATAGCTAATATGACTTAATTGCTACTTTTAATCTGATGAATTTTCTTCCCTTTTGTCAAATTAAATGAACTTAAGGTAAAGCAAGAAAAAAATATGTGTTTGATCCCAAACATCTAGTTTTGCAATATTTTATCTAAATAAATTTCTTGTTTATAATTGATGGAACCCCTATGTCAGTTTCTAAAAAAAATTAAATGAATTTCTTGTTTCTAAAAAAATATTTGATTCCTATTTAAGTTTTTCTATACTTCTTCAGGCATTCCAGAGTGCTTGGAAATCAGCTTGTTCATCTCAGAAAGATGTGAATTTCATGGTACCAAAAAGCAGAAGTTATCTTCTCAAACCACTA
Organism: Scutellaria galericulata; assembly: GCA_946896805.1. Lineage (NCBI taxonomy): Eukaryota > Viridiplantae > Streptophyta > Magnoliopsida > Lamiales > Lamiaceae > Scutellaria > Scutellaria galericulata. The sequence goes on from OX335790.1 coordinate 19,763,079, forward strand.
TGGTTTTCAGGACCATGCAATTCCCACATAACAATGGAGGTAATATGACCAAAAACCATGAAAAAATAAAATCAAAAAATGTGTGTGTGTGTTTTAATCTGTAGTAATCAGGCAATTAAACTGTAAACTATGTGCAGATATCTGGAGCCATCATAGCATCTGATAATCGAGCCGACTACAACGAAGACGGGAGACACTGGCTAATTTTCGACAGTGTCGATAATTTGCTCGTTGAAGGTGGTGGAACCATCAATGGCAATGGGAATATCTGGTGGCAAAATTCTTGCAAAATAGATAAATCTAAGGTTATAATCATCACAAACATTTCTTGCAAATATATATCTACTCTTTAATTTATAGCATCAACTTTATGTACTAATGATTTTCTTTTCTCTCTTGCAGCCTTGCATAACTGCTCCAACTGTAAGCTTACTATTTCAACAATTACATTTACGAAAAATAGAAAAAATAGAGAATCTCGTGTGATCGTTGTACGTATTTGATGCAGGCTTTGACCTTCTACAAGTGCAGAAACTTGGTAGTGAGGAATTTGAAGATCCAAAATGCCCAGCAAATTCATGTGTCATTTGAGAGGTGTGCAAATGTTAGGGCTTCAAATCTTGATGTGAATGCACCTGAAAAAAGCCCTAATACTGATGGAATTCATATCACTGAAACTCAGAATATTCAAATTTCTGGGTGCACAATAGGCACTGGTATATATATACTACATTTTCTTGCAAATTTTCTGAAAATTTTGAATGGATCACTTGAATGTGGATTAATATGGTGATGTTGGATATGAAGGGGATGATTGCATTTCGATTGTGAGTGGATCACAGAAGGTTCAGGCCACAGATATTACGTGCGGACCTGGCCATGGAATCAGGTCGGTTTCGTGTGTAAAGATTGGTGTTTTTGAAGTTGTTTGATTTGTTTTTTGTTTATGTTGATGACATTGGTGTTTTCTTGTTTGTTTGATCAGTATTGGGAGCTTAGGTTCTGGTAATTCAGAAGAGTATGTCTCTGATATTTTGGTTAATAGAGCAAAGCTTTCTGGAACCACAAATGGTGTTAGAATCAAGACATGGCAGGTCTGTTCTCTCTCTCATTCATGAAAATATCCCAAATATCACCGATATTTCCTCGATATTTCACGTGACCGATAAAAAAAAAATAACGATATTTCTCTGATATTTTCAATTTTTTACATAACCGGAATAAAACCAAAATTTTCACTAACTTGAGACATTGATGTATGACAGGGTGGATCTGGAAATGCAAGCAACATCAGATTCCAGAATATAGAGATGCAAAATGTGGAAAACCCCATAATCATAGACCAAAGTTACTGTGATCAAGATGAGCCATGCAAAGAACAGGTATTTAAAAAAAAAATAAAAAAAAAATCCCTGCAATATAAATTATTTAACCTGATTTCTTGCCAGAAATAAAATTATCTTTTCCTGAAAACAAAAAAAAAAAAACAGGGTTCAGCTGTGCAAGTGAAGAATGTTGTGTACCAAAACATAAAGGGAACAAGTGCTTCAGATGTATCGATCAGTTTCAACTGCAGTAAAAGCCATCCATGCCAGGGAGTTCTGTTGCAAAATGTGAACTTGGCAGGGGTAGATGGTGCAAAATCTGAAGCTGTTTGCAATAACATTAATGTACAGAGCTTGGGAACAGTTTTACCACAATGCCCTTAACTAAGGCAATTAAATAGTAGTCATCTATAGGGATGAAATAGGGTTTTCATACACATGTATATACATACACACACAGTTCAATAAAGATCAAGCCAAGTTCTTTCAGAAGAAGTGAATACCAGAAGGGTTTCTTGCAGATGTGAAAACTGATACAATACTCCCATGAGGCAAGGAAAATATATTAAAAATCAAGAATTTTATATATTTGTTGTTCTACAACTTTTGCTTATTAATATGATCTTCTAATCTTCCTTTGTACTTGTCTTTCATTTGAGTTTTCAGGTTTTATGGAAGTGAAGAAACTAGGCAAAGAAGACTCAATTGGTTTTTCAAGGATTCTTTTAAGGGCTTGGCATTCATTGGTGCACATGAAATAGATTTCTGGGGGATTTATTTAATTTTTATTTATTGCAATAAAGAAATTGTAATTTCATTGTAAAATAAGGATGATATCCTTATTGAAAACATAAGCATTGTACATCTGATGAATAAAACATTGCTATGTTTGCTATATTGTGAATTTTCTTGATTTTCACTTATCTTATTTTTCCTACATTATTTGTGCAAATTTCTTACAGAAAAATAGGTAGTTATAACTTAGCAAATATTTTGAGCTTTTGGGCAGCAAGGGTGGCAGATTCTGATACAGGGAAGTTGCCAAACACAGTAACTCTCGAGAACGAAATTGGTGTTGTTTTAATCCCCGAGTTTGATGGATCGCATTTCGAGAGACGAACGTCCCAAACCTGCTCGAAAGTACATCTTCATTAGAGTATCGTGCACCAATTGCCGCTGCGACACATTTTCACACACTCACACGTACCCTATTTGGACACGCGATTGGAGAATTATAGATAACCTAAGCATTTCTTGCACTATGTGGGGTCGACTATTTAGATCATATCTCACTGTCGTTTTGAATTCCATGTAATATATTTGGATTCGTAGATATAAAAGCGTACCTGAATAGATTTGCCAACACTGATTGGCGTAGCTTCAGCAACCACAACATCACCCAGCACCGCAGGTTTTAGATGATTGATGCTTAGCTCGATGCCAGCGACTCGATTATACCCTGAAGCTACGATAGCTCCATGGCTCGCTAAAGCCTCGGCTATCAGGGCCGAAACCCCTCCATGAAGCACCCCAAATACCTAGCCCCCATTAACGTATCAAAATATTAATTATGAAATACGCAAAGAAACGAAGTATTGGAGTCGGAGGAGTACCTGGCAGCACTTTGAAGTGACGAGAAGGTGGCCTGTAACTTTCTGGGCGGAAAGTTCGTCGATTTCGAAGCCAAGTAAGTGAAGAGGAGCATCCAAGATCTCAGTCTTCGATGGTGGTGGATTCATGCTGTTTCCTGGTTCTCTAAGGTGTCGTGCTAATATGTGAATGCATGTTTATATCAAGAGATGAATTGGTTAAGGTCGTCTTAACTACGATACCGTTTTCCTGCACTCTATTTACCCAACTCTAAGAATAGCATTCATGGGTGTTTAATCAGTCGATGTTATCAAAGTACTTTGCTGTACAAGTTGGCCAATAAAGTCTTCAGTACTTTAGCTCTTTGGTTAAGAGTTAAGAACCCATGGACATAGGCCTTGAAAAAATGAGACAAGCAAGTCAAAATAGTACCAAACAACACATTTTCCACATCCATAAAATTCACCATAACATGTTCATAATCGGATTCCATAAGCATCAAGGAATCCGATAATCACTGAGATAAATTAAGACAAAGACTCAGTGCAACATATATTGGCACATATTATTTGTATGGAGAAGGAACATAGAAGAACCGAACAGATTTATAATCTTGCAAATTTTCTTATATTTTGAGCAGCATCTGTCGAAGATTCACGTACAGGCAAGTTGCTGATCAGGGTAACTCTCGAGGATGCAATCAGCGTTTTAATCTCGGAGTCGGACGGATCGCATTTGGAGATACGAACATCCCACACCTGCTCGTAAAGTACAATAATCTCCATCATCCATCTTTCATTATTCCCAATATATATAATCTATTATATATATTACAACAAATTGAAAAGCTTACGTGAACAGATTTGCCAATGTTGACAGGCGTGGCTTCAGCAACTACAAAGTCACCCTCGACTGCGGATTTTAGATGATTGATGCTTAGGTGTATCCCAGCCACCCGGTTAAACCCGGAAGCGATATGAGCTCCCATGCTAGCCAAAGCCTCGGCGATCAGTGCCGACACTCCTCCATGCAGCACCCTGAATGGCTGTCCATCAAATGCTCGATTAATTATCAATCACATATAAAGTGGGGATGGAGATGAATCGACATAAGAGGAGTACCTGACAGCACTTTGAAGTAATAAGGAGGTGGCCCGAAACTCTGTGAGGTGAAAGCTCGTCGTATTCAAAGCCAATTAAGTGAAGCGGCGCATCGAAAATCTCGGTCTTTGGCGGTGGTAATGGTGGAGGCCCTCCCATACTTTTGCCCTTTGGTTTGAATAAGCCTAGGAGAAGTTTGCCATTAAAAGTCAAGAAAGTGATAAGCCTTATTCAAGTACATTAAATAAGATCACATTTTTCTAATGTATTTATGCATGGGCAAGGGTGGGGGTACATCTAAACCTAAAATGTCCTAGTGTTAAGATATTGCATCTACATTACATTAATCAAAATTATAAAATGCCAAGTCAACCACTTTCTCGAACGAGCGTGGAACAAAAAAAACAGATACAATTGTCCACATTCTCTAAGCAGCGAAGAACCAAAGCCTAACACGATTATAAGTGTTACCTTTTTCTTCATTTTCTTTTGAATTACACATAAATAAATAAAAAGTGACTCAGATCAAAAACTACAACATCTCAACTTTCTTGTTCACTATAGGCCTATAAAATCTTGAACATTCAACTTGACATAAGAACATCCAGACATAGGCATAGAAAAGCCAAATGGTGATTCTTCACTAATTCTAGAATTTATTGTATTTGCCAGCTACCAACAATTATTGTATATACATTAAAGCTCACCTACCATTCCTCAAGCATTCTATTTTATCATACCTAAACAAAAACATAATCTAAACACACTGAAATGCCATTAGGCTTTTAGCACAAATGATTATGAATACTGAAATGCTCTCACAACATCAATTGCAAAACCTTGACAAGCTCAAAGAAAATGTCCCAATTCACCGAATTTTCTAACAAAGCAAAACGGAAACCCTCAGTCTATCACTCAGACAAGCACCAAACAGACAGGGTAAAGGAATTAACGAAATCCAGTCAAATTAAAGGAAATAATTAGGCGAGATTTGTGATGAGATTAGTTTAAAAGGGGAGAATCGAGCAAGAAATACTAACCTGTTGTCTGTCCTGAAAGAGGCAAAAATCAGACAGACAGCTGCAAATGAAGAATGTAAGAAGAAATGGAGAGTGATAGCATTAATTCGAACACGCGCTGAATTTTGCCCTAAAATTCGAACACACGAGATTCACGACTATAAATAGGAAATAAATAGTTCTAAAATCAGATGAACTAAACTGAGTTGAAATGTTGAATGGCAGTTGCATCGTTTTGTTCGGTTAAGCAAAATCCCACCAAATTTTTTTTATTAATATAATATGATATTATATATATATATATATATATATATATATATATATATACATTTTTTTTCTTAACTAGAATAAATTTATATATTACCAGTTCTCAATTTTAGACTTAAATTTTGAAATTATCAATGAATGGCTCAATTTAACGCTCCAAATTAAAATAGTTAAACAAATTCTCAATTCCAGACATAATTATATTTATTTTTTATTTGTATACTTCTCTCTAAATATTTATGTTTATAGATTTGTTTATATTTTAATGTGAATTTATAGTTTGATACAGTAAAATATAAACAAATCTATAAATATACATTAAAAAAATAGGATTTTGTCTTGAAAATTTGAAAAATAAAATTATATTAAGTCTCTTCTTAAAAAATTCAAAATTTGGATTTAAAATTGATAGCTAATATATAAATTAGGTCTTATTTATAAAATTTATCATCTATAAAAAGTACGACCACTCATGCGACATGTCAAGCTCATAATTTTTCTCATAATAATAATTTTAAAAAGTAAAACTTTAATAAATGAAAATTTTAAATACAATAGCCTTTAATATGGCTTATTAATGACTTTAAATTAATGTTTATAATAAACATTACTAAATAATTGCATATGGTATACTCCAACTATAAAAGTTATTTATATATTTGAAATTTGTTTTGCTTAAAAAAATTTGACAATATTTATATATATATACACACACACACTAAAAGAAAAAAAAATGAATATGAGTTGATTAAAAATATTGTTTAAACTTATTAATTAATGAAATTGAGTCATTTTTGCAAATATATGTTTTAAATAAATTATGAATTTTTTTTTTTGAAAACTAACTTTTTTTTTTTTTTATCATTTATTGAAAAAAAAAAAAAGATTAACAACTTTTCTAGACTTTAACAATGATACAACAAACATAGCTTTATATATATATATATATATATATATATATATATATATATATATATTAAATAATAAATAAAATATATTTATATTCCTTTACAAACGCAAATACATTCCAACGATTTAATAATGTATTAATTATATTATTTTATATTTAATGCTAAATTAGGTGATATGTATTGTACAAATTAACCATAAAGTAATTTATTCTATATAAATAATATTAAATTTTTTATTAAGTTCAATTAATTTTTAAAAAAATCCCGTGTAATATACAGAACTTATACTAGTACATACATATAGAAAAGTTATCGTTTGTATAATTTGGGCTTTGTTCCTTTTTAATCATCACCTTTTCGGGTTTTTTTATAATCGTGATTATAATTTAATTTTTAGTTGGAAATTCAATTTATGGTACTGCCACGAACAAAGGAAATTTCAATGTCAACAATTATATAAATAAATATCGAATTACCAATTAAAATATAAAAAAAAAACCATTAAAACTTAAACGGTCACTAACTCGTAAAGTTAGCAATCCAGAAATGGATAGGTTTAATTTGAAAATTAGAGTATCAAAATCGAGATGTTCCCATGTTGTATAATGCCTATAATGTTGTTTCCATGATTAAAATATAATTTTTTTTTTTTAATATTATCATTACATTTGAATAAAGAAGAACTATATCAAAAGATTGAATAAATCTGACCTATTTTAATCAGGCATTTTAATCAAAATGATAATTTCTAGAGTTGGTAACCCTTGAGGTTTAACTAGTAGTACTCCCGCGCGATGCGCGGTTTATTATGTATTATAACAATATATATGATTTGCAATAATATAATGAAGTTGTTATATTAAAAGGTTATTTATGACATCTTATTATTTCAAAATTTGTAAAAATCAATATTTTTTATTGATAACATCAATATTCAACAATTAAATATGAAAATAAAATTAAACATAATATAATAATCGTTTTGTGTTTGTGAGTTTTAATTTCTGAATAATTAAGAAGTGATTAATTATACTTACTAATATGTTTTGTTCATATTTTTGTTCCTTTATATCTTATAATTATTTTTAGAATTTATAAATAATTTTCTGCATTGTTTTTAGATGGATTTGTTCAAAAAGCATTATATTTATTCCAAAAAAAATTATTTTATGTTTATAAATTTAGGTTTCAAATTAATTTTAAATTTTAAAACAATATTTCTTATTTTTTAAACCATTTTTCAGATTTTTTGGAACATATTATAGTTTTTTAAAACAATTTTTAGATTAATTATATTTATTTATTTGAAATAATTTTGAATAAATTTTATCAAATATTTTTATTATTTTTATTTAAAAAAATTTATTCAATTTATTTATTTTTATATCTTACACAATTAATATTACATATATATTTGAATCAATTTTTAAATTTTATTTGTTGATTTAAGATTGTTAGACTTAATCTCACGACCTTATTATTATTATTATTATTATTATTATTATTATTATTATTATTAATTTCAGATTTTATTATTATTTTAATATTTTTATAATAGTTTCAAACTTTTAAACATTTTACAACCCTTCATAAATGAAATTTAGATTTTAAAACTATTTTCCACATTTATATATTAAAACTATAAAGTAATTTTCAAAATTTTAATTTTTGACAATGTTTAAATATCATTATTTTCAAAATTTAATTATATCATTAAAATATAATCATATCATTTAAGATAGCTTTTTTTGTTTCACATCTACTCCTATATATAAATTATAAGATATTTTATTGTGTAAGAATATCTACTCCTATATATAAATTATAAGATAATTTATTGTGTAAGATATATGTGAAGCTTATTCTATAAGATACTTAAAAGTTATTTAGTTTTTTTTTTTTTTTCTATTGATTAATAGTTTGGGAGGGAAAATGGCAAATTTGTAAAATTTGTTTAACTTCTTTCATTTTATATATAGTATAGATATAGATACCCACACATTCTGCCTGAATATCTAATTAAAAACGTTAAATGGGTTTATTCTTCTTATTCAATCAGTGTCTGATAATAGAGGTAAAAATCTACAAATTTCACTATCTAGATAGAATATGTTCAGTTATAACTTAGCATATTTTTTGAGATTTGCAGCAGCATCCTTGCTGGATTCAGGTACTGGCATGTTGCAAAGAATGGTAACTCTTGAGGTTGCAATCGGGGTTTTAATCTCCGAGATGGAAGATTCACGTTTCCAGAGGCGAACATCCCAGACCTGCTCATAAGTACAATATGATCTTCGTTAGAGCCGACATAGATCCTCTGTTGTGTATAAAACACAGCATTAGCTGTTTCCGTGTAAAACAAAGTCGTTTTTCATAGATATTTTGTAAAAAAAACGCATCAAGAAGAATGAAATGATGCAATGGATAACCAGAATTGGTGCTAAACATGCAATTCCCACGGAGACTGGTGAATTAGAACTAAGTCAGATTCCTGGATTAAGTGATAGATAATCAGAGCAAAGTTAACTTCTTACTAATATGCAGGCAAAACAAGAAAAACGGGTTCTAGGAATTGCGTTCATTTACTCTCTCTTACGATGTCACTTAGACCAAGGGATTTGTGACACAGAAGGGTCCAAGAAAACCGTCAAAGAAAGCACAGAAGAAACCTGAATAATTTGGTGGGTGTGAGAAAACACTAGATTCAATAATTGCATTTGGACTTGAATGAAATAATCTTCAATATGAGCTGGAAACGTCAAACGAGCATAGCATCCATCCCTTAACATAGTATAAATCTACATCGAAGCTTTGTGTAAGCTTACCTGAATAGATTTGCCAACGTTGACAGGTGTAGCCTCAGCAACTACAAAGTCACCCTCGACTGCGGATTTTAGATGATTGATGCTTAGGTGTATACCAGCTACTCTATTATACCCTGAAGCGATATGAGCTCCTATGCTCGCCAAAGCCTCGGCAATCATTGCTGATACACCTCCATGAAGCACCCTGAATGGCTGTCCATCCACACATCAAAAGCAGACCGTTAATCAATCAACGTAAAACGAGTGGACAATCATTAAGTTAGTTATAGAAGTGATACCTGGCAGCACTTTGGAGTAATCCGGAGGTGACCTGTAACTTTCTGAGCTGAAAGTTCGTCGAGTTCAAAGCCAAATGTGTGAAGCGGGGCATCCAAAATCTCGGTCTTGGATGGATGGCTCATACTTCTTCCTTTTGATTGATTCATTGATCTCATGATTAGAAGCCAAAAAGTGACGAACCATGCATGTTCAATTGCATAAACTAAGATGACTTTTCTTTAACGCAATTAACAGCCGAAAGACACCTTAGTACTCTAGTTGCCTAACACTAAAGATAGAGATTAATGAGATAGTGAGTGGAGGTACATCCTAATGAGGATCTCTTCACTTAACCTACCAAAACCGAAAATCGTAACTCCATTTTCTATATGCAGAAAGGGCCAAAGTCTATATCAACAGCATTAACAAATTGATATTATGGCTGAACTTTCTTGTACTTGATGACGGACAAAATTCATTTTTCGTCATTCCCTAGGGATGTCTGTTTTTTGTCCTCTTATTTTCCAACCATCAATTTTAGTCCTCCTATCTCAAAATTTGTCCAATTTTGGTCCGATTTTCGCCGGAATCTAGATTTTCCAGCCAATTTCGGGCGAGTGCACAAAACTCGCCCCCAATTTCAATATTTCACAGAACTTACGCTTATGTATGTGGATTTTATTTTTGTATTATTTTACTATTTAAATTACCAAATCATTGCCATGTCATTTGATAGAATTAGTGTAATAAACCGACATTTCCATCCCATCCCCAGTGAAGAAGAATCAAGAATTGAGCTAACCATAGAATATGCATTGCAGACAAACAACACTAATAAAAATAATCTAATCCAACTGTTTGGTGAGATGTCACAATCTCCCTCAAAAAAATTAATTGCAATAATAATAATTAAAAAAAAAACCCTAATTGTTTTTCCAATGTGCAAACACGAGCTAACTAATTCAGCAACTCAATCAACTATTTTCAGATTTAACATGCTAACTAATTCAGGGACTCAGTTAATTTCAAAACAAATTCAAAGAAAAAGCCCTAATAACAGCATTTACAAATTACAACAACTCAAGACAAAGATTAACAGAACCTAAATAATTGCGTAAAATGAATTGAAATTTTGATTAATGCAGCAATTAACAACAAAAACAGAGCAAAAAATAAAGCGTAATTAGGTTTATTAATAGGAAAAGTAGAGAACCGAGAAAACCCTAACCGTGTGGTGAAACCGGTATAAATCCGACCCGAGTCTGAGCAGTGGTTTGTCGCTACAACTCGCAATGAAAGAGGACAAAGATAAAATAATAAAAGTTGAATTTAGCTTTATGCCCCTCAAGTATCAGTAAATGCCTCCCCTGAGTTTATTAGGCATGGAGTTTTGGTTTTCATCTCCAATGGAAATTCCCAACATTTATTATGTCAACTACCAAATTATGTTTATTTTATTATTATTATTATTTTTCATTCATATCTATTTTTTTAACCAATTATTATATTTAAATGATATAGTCAAAATGGATGTCAACATAATCTAGTTCATTTTAATAATATATTTCCCTTTCAAAATATTTGACTTTAAGGATGTATACTACTAAATAAAATTATAGTAAAAAAAACAAGATATGAGGAACTTTGGAAAAAAATTACAGATTAATTGAAATAAATTATATTGTATTTGTCATAAAATAAATGTCGACTTAAAATTTTCACAAAAAAAAATATTATTATCTCATAAGGGACCGGAAAATATTGAAAACTGGAAATTGAAAGTGAAATAAAACCAATTTAAAAGTTGAATCTTGTTAAACTAAACTTATCAAAATAATTTTAAAAAGAGATTTTTTTAAAAGATAAAAAGATGTTGGATTTTATTTGAAAATATGTTAGTAATAATAAATTTGAAAGAATTTTTTCAAATATTTACCGACACAATTTTTATATTTATGAGCTTTTAATCATTTTATAATATATTAGGCGCTTATAGATTCATAAGCTAGTTTTTAAAAGGTATTTGGTAGAGTTGTTCTATAACGCTCAATTCCCAATTTAATTGGAAATAGGTCGTCGTCCTTTACTTATTTAGGAATTAAAGAAATTATAATCATTTTCTTTTTCTTTTAATTTAATTGGAAATAGGTCGTCATCCTTTACTTATTTAGGAATTAAAGAAATTATAATCATTTTCTTTTTCTTTTAATATTCAGAGTATAGCAGAAGACTTAAAAGTGAAGACACGAGAGTTATAAAATTTTTAGTTTTTAAAACGCAACAAATATACATATATATCTATCTATAAACCAAGTCTAGTCGTGTCTTACCCACATTTCTAGGAAAAAGTTTGAACTAAAGACTTACATGAATTTACACAATAAAACGTACATATAATATAAGATAAGTCTAGGCCCATCGTTTTTTTTCATATAATACACGTTTAAACAACATATCGTTTTTAAAGTAAAAGTAACATGGTTTTTACATAACAAATTTAAAGTAGTAGGGAGAAATCGACCCAGCCGCTACACGTCCTCGTCATCACCAGCCAAGCCTGAAAATATAAATAAAGTATCATGAGACACCTCCGGAGAGGGATCCCAGTGGGATAACCTTACTATCTAATATATTGAAGTAATTAAATCGTTAAGCAAGTACTACATGTCATCATCAAGGAATGTGAGAATCGCTCACCCACTAAACCTTGCATCATCATCATCATCATAAAGGAATGTGGGAATCGCCCGCCCACTAAACCTTGCATACACCAAACACTTTTCGCCCTTATGGTCGCTTTCATAGACCAGGCATTTAAGCCCTTAAGGTCGTCGCCGGGTATGGAAGTTACATACCGGTTATAGCTACGGACTTCAGTCGTAGATTTTCATACATAACTTATCAACTCAATTAACAACACATAGTAGAGAGTAGAAGTTACCCACTTGTACGTTGATTATGCAAAGATGGCTTCCGGATTCTCCGATCGTCTCGACTGCGCTCGACACACTTAACTGATTAGCCTCTTATGTCGTATAACATAATCTTTTGCATTTATATTAGGTTACATTAACCTAAAACACATTCATACTTATGACTTAATTGTTAAGCTTTTAAACTAGTAATTTTAGACCTAAAGGACATATAAAGGTGTAACAATTTTAATAATTCTCACATAATTCCTAAAATCACATATTATTCATATAATCACATATTAGTTTCAATTATCATATTCTGAAAATTCATAATTTTTCGCAGTGTATATAAATAAATAAAAATAGAATCCTAAACAAGACTTTCACTTGAATTTCAGCTCAAAATCAGTCTATATTGCAAACCCTATCAAATATTATAGGATTAAGGAAATACTCTCATATTTTTACAGAAGTTAGAAAACATATCCAAGTATAACATATAAAAATATCAATTGAAAATAACATGTACATAATTAGTTATGAATTTTAGAAGTTGGTAGAAAACAGGGTATCACCTAGACCGAAAACAGACCATATTGTAAAATTAATGATATTTTGTACAAGACTCCAAAAATGTCATAGTAAATTTCTACATACTCATAAGAACATGTACTACAACATATTAAAACACGGTTTATAAATACGATCTCAATAAATAGTTATGGCTTTTAGAACAAGACTGAAAACAGGACATCATCTACGCAGAAAATAGGTTATATTGTAAAATCCGGCATAAATCGTACGAAACTCAAAAAAATGCATACTAAATTCCTACACGTACCTAAGAACAGGTTCTTAAACATAGCAAAAGATCATGCATAAATTCGAAGTATACTGTTCCAAAAAATTACATGATTCCGACCTAAAAACAGGGCGAAACTGTCTCTGAACAGCTTATCTTAGAAAAATCATATAAATTCGAGTTTAACTCCAAATCTTCTGAAATTTTACAGAAATACTCTTAACTTCATATATTTCAATCTGGCAAAAGGATTTAGTTTAAAACAATTTCTAAGATTTTCGAACAGATTCAAAACAGAAACAAAACCAAGCATATCTTTAAGCCTATTCTAGAAACAACTTACTTCATCCATTCAAACAACAATAAGTTCCCAATCAAATGCCAAAGAACGTCGTTGGACTTTCTAACCTAAGATATATATCATAAATTACAAGATTTAATGAAGGTATTAAGAGGGTTTAGCCAAAATACCTTTAGGGTTTGAAGAAGAACTTTGATGTATTCTTGAATCTTTCCTTTCCTTTGTTTCCCCTCTCTTCTTTCTTACGTTGGACTACTATAATTTATTTTAGTTCTTTACATATGATTTGGACAAGAGCTCTATATATAGACATATCCTCAAGCAAAGAAAGGGGTTGCATGTTGCAAGTTGATGGATATTTTTGCATGTTGCAATTAGGGTGGTGAGGTGGCTAGGCTAGTATAGATTTCCTAGTCAACTTGCTAAAGACTTATCATAGAAGTTTTGTATTAAAATAAAAAGTTAAATTAATTATTTACCTTGATATTTTGATGTTCATATTACACATATTTATAAGTATGTGTACACCTTATTGAAAGGACTAACAATAATAATGTAATGTATAAATCATATAAGTGTAACATTACCTAGCATAAAATTAAGTATTAAAAATCTTCATATGTAATTAAATTAATAAGCATTGCGGTTATTTTAATATTTACCATAATGCATGCTCGTTCAAGTAAAACGTCTAATTTCATAAAATCACATATAAAGATCATAAGTAATATTTCATATAAAGAAAGCATTCAAAAACAGTAACGAATAAAAATAGCATAAAACCTAAAATCATTTTATTCATTTAATTAACATCTTATCTTTTTACTTCCATTCATATGTGTCGAGTGAGTGGAGATCGAGCTCGGTTTCCTCCGTAAGTTATCCTGCAAAAACCCTTAAAATCTCGAAAGAAAAACATGTCATAAAATCTTTAAAATAAACAAACACAACGAAATCATAAATCATAACTTAATGTAATATAAGATCTCACACTTAAATCATTCTTAAAATGAACATTAAAATATATTTTATAAAATATGCATATGCAGGGTTTTTTTTTTGAAAACGGGGTGTTACATGTTCATCCAGTTCGGAAAACTGGAATTGAACCAGGGTCAACGGTTCGGAAAACTGTTGACTCGGTTTCGGTTTAGAACTAAAACCGTGAACCGTGGTTCGGCGGTTCGGACATATTTCGAACCGTAAATCGGCGGTTCAAAGCGACGGTTTATCTATTTTTTTAATTTATATTTTATATAAATAATATTATGTATTTATGTTATTTTACTCTTTAATTTTAAGTTGTATTGATTATTTATTATTAATTTGTATTATAAGTTGTAATTTTTTTAGGTTTATGGTTTGTATTTGGTTGTATTTAAATTGTAATTTCTAATTTTTGAAATTGTAACTTATAAGTTGTAATGTAGTATTGTTGTAACTTGTAAATGTAAGTTTTATTTTTTAATTTATATTAAATTATTTATTAAAAAAAATTGTTATTTTGTAATATATGTGTTGAGACCATCAAGCGCTTACGGCTACACCAAAAGGATATTCAGTGGGCATAGGGCGCAACTTTAATGTCTTATACTTATGTAGCTTTGCGCTCACGGTTCGAACCTAGCAGAGCCGCGCCTCGCGCCAATTTAAGCTCCGACTCAAGGCAGGATGTTGGGAAAATTCCCAACAATATGAATAATTGTAATATTTCTATGCAAATTTAATTTTTGAAATGTTTTAAAAAATTATAAAAAAATTAAAAAAAACCGTCCAACCAACGGTTCGAACCGAAACCGACGGTTTACAAACTGAAACCGAAACCAGAATCCCCATAATTCGGTTTCGGTTTAACCTTCCACGGTTTTCCGAACCGACGATTCGAACCGTTGGAACATCTCTAAGCCATTTGACATCTCTAAACTATTTGGTAAGATGTGTTCTTCTCAATATAAGCTCTTCTTGTCTTATTAATTATTAATACAAGTTGGTCGTTTATTTTAAAAAAAAAGTATTTGGTAAATATTTTTATAAAAAGTAAAGAAATCTTAAAATATTGTTGAAATAAAATATTCATTTGACAAACTTCTTTAAATTTAATTAATTACAAAATTTCACAACTAATATTTTTACTATTATATAATCTCATTTATCCAAACACTCGAGAACTTATTATTACTCAAAGTTAAGTATTTATGAATTATAAAAACAAATTACAAAATATTAGAATTAAAAAAAATAATAATAAACTTAGTCAAGAACGCCCTAAAAGAAAAACCTTCACTTGGGCAACACTTACTCGATATACGTTTTTTATATATAGGAACTTTTGTTCAGATTTAAATGAGTAATGTTAATCCACCACTTTTATATTTGAATAAATCCTTTTGCTATGTTTCTTGTTTAATCCTCTATCCGTATTTAATATATACAAAATAACGATTTCTCCAGAAAAAGAATAAAAAATAATTGTACGTCGCGAAACAAATTATACACGATTCAATTATTTTGAATAATCCCATAAAATAAATTGAATTTTTTTAAAATTAAATTATGCATTGTCATATTAAATCTCACATATCAATTCCCAAATTAATCCACGGCAAAGGTAAAATCTTTCAAAACCTATCACAATGTACACATTAATTGGATCTTCTATTGCATTTTATTTTCAGTCTCCTGTTTTATTAATAACATGTATATGATGATACATCGACTAATGTAATAATCAAATAAAAATAATGTATATCTATATAAATATATTAAGTCCATTTTGCAATATATTTTTGGGAGGTAATTATTTTTACATTAGTGCTAAACTAGCAAGCTGTCAATCAATAGTGAAGAAAAGAATAAAAAGCAAATTAATTAAAAAGAAAAAGAAAAGAACAAGAATTATTATTAAGCTGCAAATTAAATTAATAATATTAATAAAATGTTGTAATTATAATCCCCTCATAATCTCACTTTTTCGCTTCTTCACTCGTTGCCGGCTTCGGCTGCTCCTCCTTGGGCGGCGCCGCCGTAACGCCGGCGTCGATGCAGCTGCGACACCTCCTCTCCACCCATCCCTCTACGTCATGTTCGCCGGAGCCACCGAAGTGGCGCCCGCCGCAGAGCCGAGCGACGATTCCGGCAATGACTCCGATGATCGTGATCGCCGCCAAGACCACCACCAGCGTCTCGATCGAATGGTGAGTGGAGCGGCTGGTCTCCGCCGCCACCAGCGGCGGCGGCTCTACCAGCGGCGGCAGTTGAGCCATTGTGTGTGTGTGTGGAGTTTGGAGAGATGAGAATTAATATGTAAGTGAAGAGATGAGTTGAAGAAAGAAGACTTGGCAATTAGTTGAAGTGTTTTGCAATGTGCAAAAAGGTTGTAAGAAAAAAACAATGGATGACTGGGACTCGAAGATCAAGAAAATGTGAACAGTACAAGTTGCAGTACTGTGTGCACTGTGTGAGAGAGAGAGAAAGAGAGAGAAACAAATGTGAAATCATTCTGAGAAGAACAGAAAGAAACAAACTTTGAACAACAATGCCGTTGTGCCCACTCATCACCTTTTGGTTTCAACTTTCATGGATCTTATTCATTTTTATCCATAATTATTATAATTATAATAACAATAATAAAAATAGTTAATTGTCGGAAAAATCACAATTTCTACCAGTTTCATCATTTCAACCAAACTTTTTATTATTAATTAAAATAATATAAATTTACATATATTGTAGTATGTTTTTTGATTTGGATCGGCTCTAGATAGATGTACATTTCAGCAAAAAATGATAATTTCAGATCTGATCAAGGTAAAAAACATACTGATATATATATATAAAGTTATATGATTTTGACCAATAAAAAATTTAATTATACTGATAATTAGAGTAAATATTGTGATTTTTCTAGCAATAAAACTTAATAATAATAGCTTTTCGATTTAAATTTCTTTGCTCTATTTCAGGTGATTTTTTTTTTATGGCCGATATTTCTTCATTTCTTGGGCTCCACCAATATTTTTCTGATCAAAGGTCGTAAAGTTATAAATTGTACAGTAATAATACTTTAGTTAAATTAGTGAAATTATTAATGAGCTCTTTTCCTTCTTTGTCCTTATCAATATATCATGTATTTGTTTGTTCCAATAATCCAATATATGACCAAAAAAATAATACTATATATATATATATATATATGCAATATTCTTTTACATTTGAATGTTACCAACTCTGTCACCACTTTCACCAGTCAAACACTCAATAATAGATTTGTCTATGCCTCTTGAAGTTTGAAAACTGCAGTTTATTTAGATTCTATTCCTACATATGGTATTTTAATTTTGCATTTTATTTTTATCAATGCATAAATATAATATTATACTCCTTTCAACAAACAAAGAATATTAAAATTATACATGTAATAATATTGTTAAACTAAAAATAGGAATAAGAATTAAGTTCTTTAATTTTGACTTTTAAAAAATTAATCTAAAAACTTAATTTTTAGACCGATTGTTTGTTGGTCTTTATTTTACATCCAAGTTACATATTATGAGCGAATGAAATTCTACAATAATTGTAAAAATTCATTGATAAGTAGAAATTGTATTAATCATCGATAGCCTCCCCCCCCCCCCAAAAGAAGTGTCCACTTATTATTATAAAAAAATTGTTAATTTTCAAATACAAAAATAAAAATAGATAATTGGATTATTATAATGATGATTTTTTTTTAAATTAATCAAAAATTTTAATAAGCACCATATAGATTAAAATAATTGTCAATACATATGATTCAATAAATAACAACAATTCACTTGACATGTTGTAGCAAGTTAATCGGAAAATAAAATCAGAAAAAATTTAAATTATAAGATTAAAAATATATGAATAGATAAAAAAAAAACTTCATGACTAGAGGAATGAAAAACCATATTTGGAACTCCAAATTAAGACAAATGATGTCCTCTGTTGTTTTATTATTATTATTATTATTATTATTATTATTATTATTATTATTATTATTATTATTATTATTATTTAAGATGAATTAGTTGGCAATTTTTGTCATTTTGCAGTAAGTTTTATATATAGATGGGTGAAAAGTGAAAACTCCTGAGTGACATGAAACTTCATTATCAATTTTTTGTATAGTGACATTTCAATGAAGGGCCCTCACATTTAATTACAATGTGCCAAAAAATTAAGTTTGCTATGTAATATTAGCTAGAGTTAAATTGCTAGTTAAAATATAAACCCAAAGATTTACATGAAACCGTTCTATGAATATGATTTTATGAAATGAAGTTCTATCATCTACAATCAAAATATATTTTCATATTTCAATCTTTATTTTTATAGGTTATAAATTATGAAATGACCCATTTCACAAAATAAAAAATGTGAGAAGGTCTCGAGAAAATACTATTCAAAATATTAATTATATTTTGTCACCAATTTTTCTTTTGGGAATATATCCTAAAATATGTGATTAATAAATAATATTTAAAGTTTGGAGCTCAAATAAAATATTTTGTTAGAACTTTATTTTTAAAGATTAAAGATTTGAATAGGAGAGGCATGCTAAAAAAAGCTTTCTACACTTTCTCCCGCCAATCAAGGTTGAAAAACACCACTCATTTTGACTAGAAAAAAAGTATCTAATTTAATTTGTAATTTTTTTAAATATCGTATAAAATGTTAAGTATTTGGTATAAATATGCATGATAAAACATATTAAATATAAAAACAGTCATCTAAGTTAAAGAAAAGCACACTGCACACCTAATCGAAATTCTTGATATTCTAGACATCATTTTATGTATTAAGTTTTTGGTCCAAATACCAATTTATCAAATGGTCCACCTAATGTATTCTTTTATTTCATAATACATTACATTTGCTATATTAAAATACTCATCACATTTTCTGTGCATAAATAACCTTATTAATTAAAAAATAATGTATACTAAAGATAATAGACAAAACATTCGTAATAATCAAAGACCCAGATCGATTAACACATGTAGATATCAATTTGATAGCTTATTCAAATTTTTAGAGAAAGAATTAATCCAAACAAACCACTAATTCTATTGGAGATTTTTGATATAATAGCCAATTTTGCTTTTATAAAATTTAAAACATTTAAATTTACCATAATCCATCGACTTAAACCAATTTAAATTGAAAATTTTATTACAAAATTGTAGATGGATTTAATTACTATTTCATCATATAATCTGTAGTCAAAATTCCTTTTAAATAAAAAATGGTATATTTCACCAAAAATCGAGTCAAAAATACCCCTTCTCAGTTCTCCCATTTTAAAATCAATTTTCAATTTATTCCAAAAATAATGCAAGAAGTACGTTAACCACTGTTACAACGGTCAAGAATCAAGAACATCAACGAATATATATATTATTATTTTTTTTTTTCTTGGTAATTTTTCTTTCCACCGCATCAATGGCGAAATCTTACAAACAAGACTTTTCATTCCGAAGAAGTGAGTAAATTCGAAAGAGAATAAATTGCAGACACGTTCTCAATCATTAATGTCAGTGTGGCTGAAATTTAAAAACATTTAGCATATAATTAATCCAGCTATATATAGTCAGAGAATCAGAGGTGGGCTGGTTGTAGAAAGAGGAGAGAGAAAGAGGAGAGAGACAGAGAGAGTCATAAGTTTTGGGAAATGCTGGAGAATCGGAACATTGTTGGAAATCTTTGATGGGTTACCAGCCTTCTGCTCTGCTCTTCACGGGAATTGATCTGAAGGTAAAATTCAGGAATACCCTTTTATTCATATCATCAACACAGATAGGAATAAAGGGATGTTGAATACTTTTTTCAATATTGTATTCTTACATTGTATCCAATGTTATTGAAGCTTTCGAAGAATTAGATATTTATGTATATATCTTGAATGGTTTATGAGAATTGAGATATACCCATTTGATAATTTTTTGAGTTTTATGGTCATTTGAAATGGGTTGATGAGAATTTGGATTTGAGATTAGGTTTGTTTATATTTGGATTTGTATAGGCTGGTACCTGAATTCAATAGTTGCCGCCTTGATCTTTCCAGCTTTATTTCCTTTCCCTTCTATATTTTTGAGATAAAGAAGGGAAAGAGGACACTATATCGTGAAGGTGAATTGGGTGAATTGCTATATGCAAAATGAGCGTTGTTTCGGGTGTGATCTCGAGGCAAGTCTTGCCTGCATGTGAGAGCCTTTGCTTCTTCTGTCCCGCCTTGCGTACGAGGTCTAGGCAGCCGGTGAAACGGTACAAGAAGTTGATATCGGATATTTTCCCTCGGTCCCAGGTGAGTTGTGGTGGTCTTTGTCTGAATTTGACATTAGCAAGAGCTTGAGATTTATCAAGGTTTTGTGCATGATTGTTGTGCATTTCTTCTGCTTTATAGGAAGAAGAACTGAATGACAGGAAGATTGGGAAATTATGTGACTATGCTTCCAAAAATCCTTTGCGCATTCCGAAGGTATTATTCAATTCTGATATAGGTTGCTTATGAGAGTTTAGCAGTTCAGTGAACTTGATATGGAGGTTTGTTTTTATATGTTTTGGTGTTTCTTTTACCTTTCTTGTAAACTCATAATGACCGTCTAGTATAAAGAAGAAAACTTCCAGTCTCATGATATAGGTTGTAAACTCATATGCATCGTTTGAGTCAGAAATTGTATTTCATTACCTATAGTTGATTGCTGGAGTTTTGGAGGAAGATCACATTGGCCCTAGTGACGAGTTTAATTCTAAGAGTTACCTATATCGTTTTGCAATATGGTTTGCTGTTGAGTTCTTGGCTTTCTGTTTCTTGTAAAATTTTCTCACCAGTTATACGCAGGTAAAGTACTTTCTTCTCTTTTTCTAAAGCTAACTTTTTAATGTTTTTGTCTGTTTTGAAATTGCAGATAGCAGACTCCCTTGAACAAAGATTCTACAAGGAATTAAGAAATGAAAACTTTCGATCTGTGAAAATTGTAATGTGTATTTACAGGAAATTCTTGTTATCTTGCAAGGAGCAAATGTACGTCCACTGCTACTGTTGTTTTCCTTTTTTCTTGCACATTTCTTGTGACATGCAAGATGTCTTTGGATGATGCTATTTTACAATAGTTGTTGTTTTCTTGTTGGTGCTATATGTAACTGAGCTTTTAACAACTTTATGACTCAAGACAATTTCGTACCAACTTTAATATGTGTAATGAGATCTTTTTCGGGGAATCTGCATAACACCTTGTGTATGATATAATAAGTGGCAACTGCTAATTGTTGCATCTCTGCTTTTCACATTGTTTTATTTTCATTCATTATAATGTGAATTCTTATTGTGATCCACTAAATATGAAACATGCCTTAGATATAGTTCCTAGTCTCATTCTATCTTTTCGGAGAACTTCTATCAATGAAAATTTTCTCCATTTTCATGTCAGGCCTTTGTTTGCAAATAGTCTACTGAGCACTATGTACACCTTGCTGGATCAGACAAGCCAAGATGAAATATTGATTATTGGATGTGAATCTCTCTTTGATTTTGTAAATAATCAGGTTGGGATTTCTGTGACATTAATCATATTTGAAAGCTATATTTTGCTTCATAACCTTCTAATATAAGTTCTTGAATTTTCTTTCGTTTTATGGATTATAAATTAGGCTGATTCAACTCTTGCATGCTTTCCAGAAAGATGGAACATATATGTTTAACCTAGAAGGATTAATTCCCAAACTCTGCCAAGTTGCTCAAGAAGTGGGAGATGATGAGAGATCAAAACATCTACGAGCAGCTGGGCTGCAAGCTCTATCTGCTATGGTTAGTGTTCAGAACTCAGATTACTTTTTTTTTTTACTTTTGAAATTTGTATGAATTAAAATTTGAAAAAGAATCTGAATCTGTAGGGACCTGTTACTTTAAATTTAGTTGTACAAACAACATACATTTTTCTCTAGAAAAGCAATTAACTGAATAATAAAGTCAATTAAAAAAAAAAGCAGAATAGTACAAAATTTACTTAGCAGGTGAAGAGAATTCTAAATGACTCCACGTTTAAGAGGATAGAAATTCCTCTGGTAGGACCTAAAAATATCTGAAATTCTTGAATTACAATTTGAAAATTTTAATGATAAGAAAACCTTCATAAGTATGTGTTATATATTTGATTAAAAATTCTGGATTTCCACAAATCCATATTGAGCATCTGAGATTGGTCACTATCAGTTTCTTCACTATTAGTCAGAACATAATGGCATCCATCATCATTTCTCAGTCAGTTTTATATTAAAAGCTTAATATTTGGCCATGTTTATTTTCTTTAAATCCATTTCTCTGGGGTTTTATTGTTTTACTTCATTTTTGCTTTTATTTTCTGGGAGACATTTGAAGTTCATTGACTTCTGTGTTTGTCTTGTACAGGTTTGGTTCATGGGTGAAAACTCCCATATTTCAGTGGAATTTGATAATGTAAGCATATGTTTGTAAGCTATGTGAAGTTTTTCTCCATATCCTCTTAATTGATCTAGAAATTATTTTATGATAATTTTCTCTTTTCATTTGCTCACTATCTTATTTCTTCATAGTGCATGCTGATACCAATGAATCTGAATCTGAATCTGTTTGTTTTAATTTCTTAATTGAATCTGGAATACTATAAGTTAATGTCATTTTCTTTCCATAGATTTCTTCATGTTATATCTACCACTGTACATCATACTTAATTATCATTTTGCTTTCCTCAGATTGTTTCAGTAGTCTTGGAAAATTACAAATGTCAGAGTATGGAGTCGAATGATCCCAACCAAAACCACTGGGTGCAAGAAGTTCATAAAACTGAGGGACATGTCTCTCCTCCTCCAAACATTTCAATGAAGGTCCCTTCTTGGAAAGTCATCGTAAATGATAAAGGACAACTTAACGTGACTGTGTAATCTCTTAGCCCAATTTTGATTTTCTTTATTGTCTCAATTTTTATGTGTTTTATAGCTGAGTGCATCTTGATTAATTTCACAGAGAGGATGCCAAGAACCCCTGCTTTTGGTCCAGAGTGTGCCTGCATAACATGGCCAATCTTGGGAGAGAAGCAACAACAATGCGCCGTGTTCTGGAATCTTTATTTCGATATTTTGATGGCGAAAATCTATGGCCTGTCGAAAATGGGATTGCTTTTCCTGTTCTCAAAGACATGCAGTTTCTCATGGATGATTCTGGTCAGGTTCAGTGGGAACATTTTTTCCCAAATAGTGTCTAGTCCTTGTCCTGCTTTATTGAAAGTGATTACTAATGATGTTGCTCTTTTGCTTGTGCAGGGCAATGTACTCACCTTTTGCTATCGATATTAGTCAAGCATCTTGACCATAAAAACGTCCTTAAGCAACCGGAGATGCAGCTTGACATTGTTCAGGTCGTCACTGCTCTTGCTCGACTCACAAAGATCCAGTCATCGGTTGCTATAGTCAGTGCAGTAAGTGATATCATGAGGCATTTACGCAAAAGTATACACTATTCAATTGACGATGCAAATCTTGGAGATCACGTAATCAAGTGGAACAGAAAATTCCATGAAGTAGTCGATGAATGTCTCATAGAGTTATCATCAAAGGTGGGCTATCTTCTCTTCTAGTTAACATCCTGATACCAGCTTTTTAGCAATCACTTTTCACTGAGCTTCTGTTTTGTTTAACAGGTTGGAGATGCTGGTCAAATCCTCGATGTAATGGCTTCGATGTTAGAGAACATCTCAAGCATTACTGTTATAGCAAGAACAACTATTTCTGCTGTTTATAGGACTGCTCAAATCATAGCCTCTATACCAAATTTACAATATAAAAAGAAGGCAAGGCCTTCTCTATAAAACTTCTCTTTCTCTCCCTATCTCTAAGTCTTTTATTGATTGATTGTTGTTTTTTTTATCATTAGGCTTTCCCAGAGTCTTTGTTTCATCAGTTACTTCCAGCTATGGTCCATCCTGATCATCAAACACGTGTTGGAGCTCATCAGATCTTCTCTGTTGTCCTCGTGCCATCTTCCGTTTGCCCTCAATCAGATTCCGCCACCCCCAACTCCGGGAAGAGTATGGACTTTCCAAGGTCACTCTCAAGAACTGTTTCCGTGTTCTCTTCGTCGGCCGCTCTGTTTGAGAAGCTGAAAAGACAACAGTGTGCTTCTAAGGAAAATTTGGATAATGGAAACATTTCTGGAGATGGAATGCTGAACCGAATTAAGTCAACCTACAGTCGAGTATATAGCTTCAGAAATTCAGCACCAGATGCTGAAAATGCAAACTCAAGCAAAGAAGTGGTGGGTCCTTTTGTTGTTCTTTGCTACATAGATGTGCTATATAGATAAATAATGATCTTTTCGAATAGGATTACAAACTATATAGTTTTATCTCCTTTCTGTTTCAGGATGTTCGTCTTAGACTGAGCAGCCACCAAATAACGCTTCTGCTTTCATCTATTTGGGCACAATCTATGTCTCCTGCAAACATGCCTGAGAATTATGAAGCGATTGCTCACACATACAGCCTGGTTTTGCTGTTTTCTCGAGCCAAGGTAAATTTGCTAACAGTCATGTAATGAGCATTTATTTTTCATATATTCTGCGGAAGTTTGTGTAATACCATAACCTCTCATCGTCATCAAGTTTAACTATAATCGCATTCAAAACTCGAGTATTGTCTTGTGACACTACATCCCTGAAATAAGAAAATAAAAAAAGATGCACTTGCTAAGAGCTGTCCTTCGAGATTAACAACTTCTTTCCATCAATTTGATTGGTGTCCTCGGAATTAGAATTTTCACATTGTTTTCTCAAATTTTCATGCAGACCTCCTATCGTGATGCTCTAATTCGAAGTTTCCAACTGGCTTTTTCGTTGAGGGGAGCTTCTCTTAAAGCAGGTACACTTTTAAGAATCCTTTACCCTCCATTTTCAGTTGTAAAAGTTTTGCTTGCATATTTATATTTCACAAATCAATCGTTCTACAAGGTCGTATTGTCTTTTGTTATGAACCCATTACTACAAGTTTTGCAAATCTGGAAAGAACAAAACAGGATTAAAATAGTTCTGGCATCTTACTCAAAATTCAAAGAAATTGCATTTTTCAGTTCATTGTTTTACTATATGAAAATGTCGTCTTTACATTCTTTTAGCAGTGATGATAGAGAATAATTGGTTGAACAAGTTGCACGATATTTAACTTGACTGTTAAGGATTTCTCTGGATTGGAATATTTGTTGTATAACAGTTCTACTAATACTAGCAAGGGGCTTATCAACTAAAAATATTTTATTATTTTCAGGTTGTCTACCACCATCACGTCGAAGATCCCTCTTCGTTCTATCTAGTTCAATGATTATCTTTTCCTCGAAGGCTTACAACATTTATCCTGTTATTCCACTTGTCAAGGCTACAATCTCGGATAAAGTGGTACGTAACGTCTTGTTTCTATAAGACTTATTACACTGTACAAGCAAATAGCTAGATTTTAATTTCTATTAATCCTTGTACCTTGTT
The DNA here is from genome assembly GCA_946896805.1 of Scutellaria galericulata. Lineage (NCBI taxonomy): Eukaryota > Viridiplantae > Streptophyta > Magnoliopsida > Lamiales > Lamiaceae > Scutellaria > Scutellaria galericulata. Next base: position 19,788,921 of record OX335790.1, read on the forward strand.
CAGGTCGATCCCTTTTTGTGTTTGGTGGAAGATTCAAAATTGCAGATAAGTGACGCAGGATTAGAACAAAAAAACACCGTCTATGGATCTAAAGAAGACGATGGCTCTGCTCTAAAATGCTTTTCAGAATTAAAATTCGAGAAGGACCAGACTAAAGAATCCATTGTTTCAGTAATTGTTAAGAATCTGGATAACGTATTGGAGGTAAAACTCAATCTCATTGTTTACTTGTAAAACATTTTTGTCAGTGTCGTAATTTCATCACAAATGTTTTCAGTGTGAGGAGGCTACTTTAAGGGAGCAATTGCTCCAAGAATTTTCACCTGATGACTCGTGTGCTCTTGGAAGCCAGCTGTTTACTGATATCCCAACTAAAGGACATAAAAACAACGTTAAATCTCTCGATAAGGTTAATCACAAAGTCTATCAAATTGCATCGCTTTTATCTTTCTTGGTTGATGTCTTATCGAATTTTTACCATAATGCAGACTGTCTCAGCATTCGGAATGGATGATGATTCTCACCAAGATTTAATCGGAAGCAACATTCCACCAAACTCGAAACTGACCATTGAATTTCCCAACCTCCTCAGCGTTGATCAACTTCTCCAATCCGTAAGTCTGTTAAGCATCATTAAACACGTAATTCTTGCATGCATTGATGTGTTGTACATTTGTCGATGTATAGATTTTGGAGTCAGCACATCACGTTGGTAGAATGTCTGTGAGCACTGCTCCTGATACGTCGTACAAGGAAATGGCGAATCATTGTGAGACACTTCTGATGGGGAAACAGCAGAAAATGTCTTATCTGATAAATACTAATCCGAGACAAGGGACTTTGTTGACCATAGCTTCAAGAACTGGAATGGACAAACAAATGGCTTCTCATGGTGGTATACCAAAGGTACATCTCATCTACCTTAAGGTTGTGGTTGGATCGAGGGATTAAATCCATCGTTGATAGTTTTTGGATTGGATTGATATTGACCTAATTTTTGAGCTGTTTGTGGATTTCAAATGTATTCATTTCAGATCTTGTATTTCAAATCACTCAATCCAAACACAACCTAAACGAAAAGCTTTGTAGACATTCACCATTCATCCATTTCATAAGATACTTAAAAGCCACAACAACATTCATCCATTTACCTCGTTTTCTTCATTATATATAATTGTTCCGTTTTCTGGCAGGGTGAAAATCCGTTCTTGGATCAGACTTTGCTCGGAATTTCTAACAAACCATTGGCGGGGCCGCCTGCAATATGTGCAGCCGAATATCAGAACAACCCTCTCTCGTTCAGGCTGCCAACATCGAGTCCCTATGATAACTTCCTCAAAGCTGCCGGATGTTGATAAAGACCGAAGAACTTCAGGTGCCGTTTTCTGCCCATTGAGTCGTGACTCATCATCTAACGGGGCCCCACATGCTCAAATGTGTTCTCCGCGAGAAGACGGCCAGCTGTCGTTCGCTGCCTTTCATCGAGCTGGCTAGCTGCAAGGTTCATGTAATGGTGGCTCAAAGGTGATATGCATGCAGAACCAAGTTTTTGGATTTTTTGGCAAGATGTGAAGCTCTCTAATTAGTCTTCTTTTATGGTTTTGATCCCTTCTCATGTACAAATATCATTTTATGTATCATTTTTTTATATGTTTCATGTTTATTATTTCATTAATTGTGACCCCAAAAATGTATATTATTTTGATTTATTATGAGCGATATAATTTCTGTAAAAAGTCATTCATATTGAAAAGTGTTTTATTGTAATGTTTTATTTTTTAGGGTTTCCAGTTGTTCATGTGATTATGATTATCTTAATTAAATTATCACAATGTACTATTCACATGGATTATACATATGTGTTGTTTATCTAAGAAGAAAAAGATATTTGTAATTTTGTACATAGGAGGAAAACCCAACATTAATTAATTTGTTCTATGAAAAATGTATTTTGTGTAACTATGAAATCCTTGAAAAAGAATGATGAACCCAACATTAATTAATTTGTTCTATAAATATAATTCTCAAAATTATTATATTTCTTGAACTTACTGTATTAGAGTCGGATGAATTTCATAGTCTTGAAAAATAATGGAGTTGACCAAATTTGTCATAGAAATAACCCATTGTCTACAATGCTATAGAAATTAAATAATAGTAAAAATTAATTTTATAAAGAGTAAATAAAAAAAATATGTTTGTTTCAGTTATATATATGGAATAAAAAATGAAAATAGGGTTGAAAATGAAAACCCACAATTTTTTCATTAGATGAAACGACGCCGTAAATGTAAACATCACAACGACATCGTTTCACTTTCCAAAGCCCACCTATATGTAGCAGGTCTCGTATCGTCGTTCTGCCATTTCAACCTGTGCGATTCAGTCCCAAGAAATCGACGCGTAAGCTCTCTCCCTCTCTCGCTCGCTCTCTGTGTTTTCATGTTTATACTGTGTGAGTGCGTTTGTTGTGTCGTTTATTCGAAGTTTAATTGTCTGAATTAGGCAATTAGGGTTTCTGTCGTACAATTCTATTAACTGCGACATTGGGGTTTGTATTGCTCCATTTATGCCTGTCGTATTTGTTTCTAATTGGCATTCTAAATTCTGATCTTAGAGCTCGTACATAAAATTTGATCCAGTTAGGGATTTGATGTGTGTTCGGATTGGGTATCACTTTTATGGGGGTGTGAATAGTGAATGCAATTAGGTTGTTTGTTGGTGATATTAGGATCATGAATTGTTTTTTTTTTTTAAATTTACATTTTTAAAAGTTGATTTGATGATTAAGGGTTGTTCATTGTTCTGAATCTCAGAGTCATGTTACGTGGTTTATTATCTGAAATTGGAAATACACTGTGCTAAGTTGTACTCTATTCAGATTATGGGTCATTTTGATAATTTACAAGTGTTAGTTAACTCTTAACCAAAAGTCTCGGGACTTCAAAACTTTAACTTGGTTTTGTCATTATTAGCCTACGTTGCTATTGCATATGAAAGGAGAGTTGCCATGTTTAATCTGGTCATTTTCTGTTCTTGAGACATGTGATTCTGTGAAACAGTAAAGTCATTATCTGTATCTTTTGTTCATTCATTATTTTTAATGTGAACTTTACATTAAGTCATGCATTGGAAGGTGGAAATGAGCAACTTTTGCTATGATGGTATATTCTGTTGGGAGGCTAATCCTGTTGAATTTGGTTAATCCAGCAAAACGTCCTCTCTCATCATAATAAATGTGTATGAGACATCCAACCTGTCTTGTGCTCTTGATGGAGATTCAAACGCATTACCATTTTCTGTTCATATATATGCCCATCAAGTGGTTAACTCTGGCCATTTATGTAGAAATTTGAATCGTGGTTCCAAAATAAAATCTCTCATCAATGTTCTTTTATCCTAAACCTCTATATGGTTTTGATGAGTTTGGAGCTTTGAGTTTCTAGTCTATAATAACTAATTTACTCAATTTGTTTGGGTGTGCTCATTTCATGCTAGATTTTAATATAATTTTGATGTATTTGAAATACTTCCTTCGAGTTCTTTCCTTAATTCGAAATCCTCCAGTCTGAATTGCAACCTTGTTGATTTACTTATTACTTGAAGCATATTTTCTTGGCCTCTTTATACTAGTAGTAGTTTATTATCTCATGGTATGGGATAATTTGTTCTCACTTTATTTTGTTTTGCAGTTTGGAGTAAAAATGTCAGCTAAGTACATTCTTGCTGCTGCAGTGGGAACCGGTGTTATTGCATATGTCTGTGACAATTTGATTTCTGACCAGAAAATCTTTGGAGGTTTGTGCTTATACTTTCAATTAAATACCCTTATAACCAAGTCTATCATGGTCTTACAACAAAATTGCAATTAACCGCAGGTAGTACTCCTTCAACTGTCTCAAATAAGGAATGGTGGCAAGAGACCGACAAAAAGTTCCAGGCATGGCCACGAACTGCTGGTCCCCCAGTGGTCATGAACCCGATCAGCCGCCAAAATTTCATCGTCAAAACCAGTCTCGATGAATAAAGCACTTATTATGAGTTTTGTTTTTGTGTGTCCCATGATATACTTTGTTTTTATCATTGATAAACAAGGAAATATGCATTTCTTGGGTAACTCTTTTGTTGAAATTTTGCTGTATTGTAAACCCCACCTTTCCATGTTTTTATGCAGAGCGTTTAGTAATAAGTGTTGTATGCTCTGAATACTTCTTGAATTATCTGTGATAATTTTCAAGGTAATTATGATTTGATCATTAATCAATGAGATGTGTGATTGTGGGTTTTCTACATCTACATATTTGACACATTTTTACTTTGATTGCAAAGGTCTTGATCAATGATCATGATGACAAATTTATGATAAATCCATTGAGAATTATTTATCTTCTATGAAAAATAATTGAGAATTGCTCTAGCTAGGTAATGTTCAAATTCAATTGCCACTCATTTCCAGCTCCTCATACAAATATGGAGCCCAAACTGCTCCATTTTATCTTTTAATATTTCTTCTCCATCTATCTATCTATGAAGACTACATCTTCAATTCACTGACAACATCTTGATGCATGATGCTAAGGCTAAGGCCAAACACATCCACCTTGAGTATTTTGTGCTGTCAATGAGAGGACTATTCTTGCAGATAATGTTCTTGTATCAACCAGTGAAGAATTGACCTGTCCTCTGGTATAAGTGAACTCAACTGAAGCCCTTTTCACCTAATCTTGCTTGATTTCTTGAAGCATTTCGACTACGTTCTTCATTTTCGGTCGTTTGGCTGGTGTGCTATCGGTGCAGAGCAATGCTACCTTCAGAGCAGCAAGCATTTCCTTTCTCCAAGCAAATGAAATGGTGCTTAGCCTTGCATCAAGAATCTGCTCTGGGGTTTCTCCTCGGGCCGGGGCAGTATGAACCCATTTTACCAAATCGATCCCTTCACCAAAAGCCTCGTCTACTGGTAGTTGAGTCGTGAGGATCTCAAGCAACACGACACCGTAGCTATATACATTACCTGGCGCTGTAACTTGCATCGTATACGCATACTCTGTCAAAAAAGTACACACAAAATGGTATTAGTCAATATTATAGAACATCTAGGTAGCTAAAGCTTATGATTATTATGGCTACAAGATATGATAGATACCGGGAGGGATGTATCCGAATGACCCGGCAACGGCACTGATACTAGCCGTCCCTCTGGAAGGATCTAGAAGCTTCGAGATTTCAACTTCTCCAACCAAGGGATTGAAATTGGAGTCCAAAACCACATTGCCTGAAGAAATATCAAGGTGGATAATAGCCACATGATGAAGGAATGCTAACCCTTCTGCAACCCCAATGGCAATGGAAAGTCTTGTGGGCCAATCGGGTACATAATCGGGCGAATTTGTGGACTCATGCAGAAACCGTGCCAACGTCCCATTGGGGAAAAACTTATGTAACAACAGCACAACATCTTCAAACAAAACAAACCCTATTGGCCTCATCAAGTTGTCATGGCATAGCTTACTAAGCTTCTCAACCTCTCTGATCATCTTGCTTCGATGATTAAGTATCGTCTTGTCCATCGATTTCAGCTTCCGAACGGACAAGGTCATCCCCGAAGGCATGTCTGCTCTATAGACAGTGCTAAATGTCCCAATGGTGACCTTATTTGAATCTTTCAAGGTTGCTTTGGCAACAGCGTCGAAGTCTATACCTTGTTGGAGATTGTCATCGAACACGTTTCCTGCTAATATCACTGGATTATCACTAGCTTCGTCTTCAGCAATTCCAGCATCTTTGGCAGCCTTTTCTTGCCTCTCTCTCATCATGAACAGCAAGACAACCACAGTGACAGATGTGAAGACAGCCAAACCAGAACCAATGACAGCTAGTATGATCTTGTAAGAAACCTTGTGATGGTAAGCATTGTGAGCAGAGTCATTCAAACCTCCACATGGATCACTCAAAGGGTCACCACAGAGCCCTTTGTTTCCAAGAAAGCTCGAATTCAGGCTCTTTTGGAACGGTACAAAGGTGGGTATCGGCCCAGTGAAGTGGTTATTGGAGAAGTTAACCTCGATCAAGCTCATCATTCCCTTCAATGCCGATGGAATGCTTCCACTGAGCTGATTATTCGATACATCTAAAGAAACGAGCTTATCCAATCTTCCTAGCTCCTCAGGCAGCTCTCCATGGAGATGATTCGAGCTCAAGTTCAAATCAATCTGCAAGTTCTTGATATGACCAATCTCTGCAGGAATTCTTCCCGTCAGATAGTTACTCCCCAGTTGCAATTCCAACAGTTTCGTGCAGTTCCCAATCGCATGTGGTATCTCCCCTCTTATCGAATTCTGGCCTAAAAGCAAGAACTGTAGTCTAGATGCATTGCAGATACTCTCAGGGATAGTGCCATTGAATCCATTACTGCTCAAATCAAGCTTGTTCAGATTTCTACCCCTGAGAATCGACGTTGGAATGTCTCCAAACAGGTTGTTATCGGAAACGATCAGTTCTTGAAGATTACTAAGCAGTCCAAACTCCATTGGAATGGTTCCTGAGAAGCCATTTGAAGCTAAGTTAAGGAGAGTGAGATTAGAGCATCGCGAAAACTCCATTACAATCTCTCCAGAGAAATTGTTATTGTTTGCTTCAAAATAGGTGAGGCTACTAATGTTTCCAATTTCTCTAGGAATCCCTCCAACCAAATTGTTATCCCCAATCCTAACACTTGAAAGGCCTTTGCATTTCCCTATTGCTTTACTTATATAGCCACTCAATCTATTCTGAGTTAGGACCAAACTTTCGAGCTTCTCCATGGCGAAAATACTCTCGGGAATCGAGCCCTCTAGACTATTCGAATGAAGGTTCAACAACAGAAGCTCAGTGAGTGATCCTAACTTATCTGGAATAACACCACTTAACTCATTTTCATAGGCAGTGAAAACTCTCAAACTAGTTAAATTACCCACCCAAAGAGGGATTGAGCCATTCAAACTATTGGAATACAGTTGCAAATCTTGCATCTTTATTAGGCTATCAAGTTCATCAGGAATCACACCAGTGAGCAGATTATTGGAAAGATTCAATGCTCTGAGATTTCTAAGACTAGCAAACTCAACAGGAATGGAACTTCCAAAGCTATTGAATGATAAATCAAGAAACTCAAGCTCAGATAAATTCCCAATAGAAGGTGGGATAATGCCACTAAACTTGTTGAATGAAAGATCAAGCCATTTGAGTGATTTGAGCTCAGAAATTAGACTGATATTACCTTGCAGCCCATGCTTAGAAAGATCAAGCCTCTCAACAAATGAATTATTTGAGCTGCAAGAAATCCCAACCCAGTTGCAATAATCTGAGATATTTCCATTCCACACTGAAATTTCTAATTCTTTTGCAATTGCTAATAATGTGGATTGATCACTCAAAGCCTGAGTGTTGTCAAGGTGGGAAATAGAAAGCAACCCAAAAATCAAAATACTCAAAAAACTAAAAAAAGGCATTTTTGGGTTACCTTCAAAATTAAAACTTTATCAAAATTTCATAAAACAAGAATGGTTTTTATTTTTTAGAAAAACCAAGAACTTTCCACCTTTTTCAAATTGCCCATTTCAAAATTCTTGAAAATGAAGGAATTCTGAAACACTTTTCCTTTTGACTAGAGTGGCAACAAGTACTTTCAAGAAATTCTTGATCAACAAACAAGCACAATGCCAATTAGACATATAAAAACCAGCCCAAGAAAATGTAGCTTATATAAACTAGAAAAAAGCAGCAATCTTTGTCGAAATGAACAAAAACCCAAATGCATAAACACTGGAGAGGAAGTTCAGAGAGAGAGAGAGACAGTGAGAGAGAGAAAAAGAGCTTTCTTTGGACAAAAGAAAATGTAGATGATGAAAGAAAACTAGTACAATGTTTATGTCCTCAGGAAACTGGTTTCACGGGTCAGGTGTTTTTGTGCTACTTGAGAGAGAGAGAGAGAGAGAGAGAGAGTTGTGGGACTATTGAGTTTTGACTTTTGAGAGTCCAAAAGGTAAAGGCAGTGTGTAATCACCGTAATGTAAGTATGGGTCCTTCTATAGTACACCGTTATGTAAGTATGGGTCCTTCTATAGTACACCGTTGTATTAATATATCGGTGTTTTCAATCATTAGATCTTGATTGATTGCATCCTGACCCTTCATTTATTTTTTACCTGCCTTGAGAAGTTAATGCAGTAAAAACTAAGAATTCCCCTCAACAACCAAAAAAGTTTGGACAATGTAGTCTAAATCTGCCTTTTTCATTAATCATATATAACATTAATCTGCAACCATAAAACCGCAATCGAACATCTTTGTATTACATCTCGTTATTACGAATCATTTGAGATCCATATTCAATATGTTTGGATATTTGTCATGGAATCTCATCATTAAAATTTCACATAACCTATTTCTGTATTGCATCAACTTCATACCATGATTGTATCTCTATTGTCTATCATTATTTGAATTACCACAAAGTAATCAACCTACTTGATTGTCTGTTTTGTGTACTAATCATTTGACAACCATTGGATCAACCATTAACAAATATTATTGTTACATACATTGATTTCGATTGATACATACATACATGATTGATTTACAATGATTAAATGCAAGCAAAATCAAGGATTAACAAATATTATTGTTACATACATTGATTTCGATTTGATTTCCATTGAGTTCGATTGATACATACATACATGATTGATTTACAATAATTAAATGCAAGCAAAATTAAGGATTAACAAATATTATTGTTACATACATTGATGTCGATTTGATTTTCATTGATTTCGATTGATACATATATACATGATTGATTTACAATGATTAAATGCAAGCAAAATCAAGGATTAACAAATATTATTGTTACATACATTGATGTCGATTTGATTTCCATTGATTTCGATTGATACATACATACATGATTGATTTACAATGATTAAATGTAAGCAAAATCAAAGATTAACAAATATTATTGTTACATACATTGATTTTGATTTGATTTCCATTGATTTTGATTAATACATACATACATGATTGATTTACAATGATTAAATGCAAGCAAAATCAAGGATTAACAAATATTATTGTTACATACATTGATTTCGATTTGATTTTCATTGAGTTCGATTGATACATACATACATGATTGATTTACAATAATTAAATGCAAGCAAAATCAAGGATTAACAAATATTATTGTTACATACATTGATGTCGATTTGATTTCCATTGATTTCGATTGATACATATATACATGATTGATTTACAATGATTAAATGCAAGCAAAATTAAGGATTAACAAATATTATTGTTACATACATTGATGTCGATTTGATTTCCATTGATTTCGATTGATACATACATACATGATTGATTTACAATGATTAAATGTAAGCAAAATCAAGAATTAACAAATATTATTGTTACATACATTGATTTTGATTTGATTTCCATTGATTTCGATTGATACATACATACATGATTGATTTACAATGATTAAATGCAAGTAAAATCAAGGATTAACAAATATTATTGTTACATACATTGATTTCGATTTGATTTCCATTGATTTCGATTGATACATACATACATGATTGATTTACAATGATTAAATGCAAGCAAAATCAAGGATTAACAAATATTATTGTTACATACATTGATTTCGATTTGATTTTCATTGATTTCGATTGATACATACATACATGATTGATTTACAATGGTTAAATGCAAGCAAAATCAAGGATTAACAAATATTATTGTTACATGCATTGATTTCCATTTATTTCGATTGATCGATTTGATTTCCATTGATTTCGATTGATACATACATACATGATTGATTTACAATGATTAAATGTAGGGATGGCAACGGGGCCGGGGCGGGGCGGGTAGTTGACTACCCAGGCCCGCCCCGTGCACAGACCCGTGGACCCGTCCCCGCCCCGTTCCTCGCCGCGGGTCTTACTTAACGAACCCCGCCCCGCGCCCCGTATGGGGCGGGTCCGCCCCACCCCGCATTGTTCTTATATTTTTTTTCTAAATATAATTTTAAGCAAACATAATTAATATATATATGGTAATAATATATATATATATATATATATATTATAATAGAAATTTCATCAAATATTATATTTTATATTTTTGTGATATTAATTGAGTTTATTGTAAATTTCTAAAACTATTACTTTTGTGTAACAAATATATATGGTATATAATAATCTAACTTTGTTAACAAATATTTTCAATAATATATGACAGAAATTAGTAATTGATATGTATATAATAAAAAATAAAGTATACGTATCAATTAAATATTATATCTTTTGAATTATTTTTTTCAAATACACATATAAGTTTTTTATGCTTTGTTTTTCAAATCAATTAGTTATTCAATAATCAAAATAAAATTTACAAGCTATCTTTTTCAAAATCAATATTATTGATCATGATATAATAATTATATAATTAATATATATATATATACACACACATATAAATGTAGAGTATATCATATATAATATATTGATATATACCTATTTGAGTTTGTAAATATATATAGAGTATATCATTAAATTTTTTCTAATTATATTTCATATAAATACATGATATTTTGGTATATACATACATTATTCTTATATAAAGATTTTGAATTTTGATACATATGTAGATTTGCACATGTTTAAATTTTATACTCATTATGAATATATTATTAAGCATATATTTGTATACTTATAACTTATTTTCAAGACCAAAATAATAATATAATAAATAGTAAGCCCGGGTCGGGTCGGGTCGGGTCTTATGTGATACCCGGATCCGTTCCGCCCCGTTTACGGGTCGGGGTGGACCCGCCCCATGTCTAGCACGGGGCGGGTTTTACCCGTCCCAAATATAACGGGTCAGGTCGGGTACCCGCGGGTCGGGTCGAAATTGACATCCCTAATTAAATGCAAGCAAAATCAAGGATTAACAAATATTATTGTTACATACATTGATTTCGATTTGATTTCCATTGATACATATATACATGATTGATTTACAATGATTAAATGCAAGCAAAATCAAGGATTAACAAATATTATTGTTACATACGTTGATTTCGATTTGATTTCGATTGATACATACATACATGATTGATTTACAATGATTAAATGCAAAAAAAATCAAGGATTAACAAATATTAATTTTATATACATTGATTTCGATTTGATTTCCATTGATTTCGATTAATACATAAATACATGATTAATTTACAATGATTAAATGCAAGCAAAATTAAGGATTAACAAATATTAATTTTACATACATTAATTTCGATTTGATTTCCATTGATTTCGATTGATACATATATACATGATTAATTTACAATGATTAAATGCAAGCAAAATCAAATGCAAACAAAATAGGGTCTATGTCAACTTAGGATGTCAAATGAGTGTTGGAAGGTCCAAAACCATTGCAGCCCAGCCCAACTCAGAAAAGTTATCTTATACAGAAGTTATCGCAGTAAAAAAAACCGGTGTATTAATACAACGATGTATAGTAGAATTACCCTGTAAGTATAGACTATAAGCATCATGAAAATATGAGCTGTGAATTATGATCACCAGTTACTCAAGAGTCAATATTATAGGCTATACTCTATAGGCAAACTATTATTATATACTCTAATATCTTGAAAATGTATGTATGCCTGTATATTTAGATATTTGGAAATTAAGTTTTTTTTTTTTATCTTAATTTAAAAACTAATTGAAGTTTGTGGAGTTTGTTAAAGTTTTAAATGAAGATTTTCGATTGTTTTTAGATAACAACATTATGTTTACATGCATTGAATATGTAGTAAGTTTTTACTTGAGTATAATTATAGTTTTATTGTTTTACTATTATCTGTTTTTCAGCAAAAAATTATATGTTTCTGACTGATTTTACATATTGGATACAATCTTTTTTATAGTGTAAAAACTAGTTGGAAATATTGACAATCTTTAATCAAAAGATAGACTGGTGGAGGAAGATTCAAATTGTAAAACTATATAAAATTTATAAATTTTTATTGTAATTTAACTCTAGAAAGTAATTTTTTTAATATATTTAATTTGATATAATTTTTGGGTCTTATGGTTTGATGATGTTCAATATTGGAATAGTAAAGGATGGGTGAATTAACATTAGCCACACCCAAAAATTACTAAACACACCACATTTCTATATAAATAAAATATATAATTACACTAAAAATGGGGGTGTGTTTAGTAATTTTTTGAATGCGAACAGCGGCACTCTTAACATTAATGTTCCAAAAGTGGAACCCTTGAGATGACATAGTGCATGATTGATGGGTATGGCCATATGGCATGGCCCCATCCCCAGACAATGTAGGCCCCACTACTTTCTCTCTATTTCATTTTAGTTAATAATTTTACATGTATTATGATGAATTTATATAGTTTTATAGTGTTTGGATTGGAAATTTTGAAACTAACAAAAAAGAAACTTAAAATTAATATTAGCAAATTCAGTGGTAATGTTTGAATTGATATCGATTAATCCATCACTTCAATTTATTGATTTGAAAAATATTTGTTCAAATATTATATTTCAAATTTAGAATAGAAGAAAATATATGTTTGCATGTATGTTTAAAGTCTTGACTCATAAACGAACATATATAACGCCCATTAATCATGATTGATTGGAATCATTCGATCATACCCAAAAACTTAATCAATAATATTGCATGGGTTGCGAAAACGTTAAAAAATCCACCGTGAACAATTTTTAATATACTTTCAGATTATATGTAATGATCACATCATTTGAAATTAATTGATATATTAGATATTCGACATATCAACAATAACACATCACTTATAAATATGTCCTACTTAGGTAGATTAATAGGAGGTGCATGAAGATACCAAAAAATATATATATATATGTATATAAATATTCAATATCTACAAAATATATACTTGAAATAAGAAAAAAAAAAGTGTCATTCTCCATCATATTGGTACTATGTACTTAAATAAATAAAAAATTTGGGTGTTTTATATATTGCTTTAATTGGCAACTTTTTGACCAAAATAATGGTGAGGTTTAGGCATTAATAAGTGATGTTTGCAGGAATCAAGGAAATTGGCAGGACTTTTTAAATTTATTTATTTATTTATCATCATTAGTTTGGCTATGGTGATGATGGTTTTATTTTTACATCATTTTTCAATGTATTTCAAATGATCCAATCATTTTTTTAGGCGTTGGTTTCTAATTTATAGTAATATATATATACTTTTATTTATTCATTGCTCATTGAGTAGAATTTTAAGGATCTATAATATAAACTAGTGACAATCCTCAAAGATATTGCAAAAACAAAATTAAAGCTTATGGGCATTGTTATAAATGATTCATTGATCATATAATATCTATAAATAAATATCTATAAATTTTTTTATAAATAATTCATCTCATATAAATTATTTATGAATGAATCAATTTATATGAAACTGTATGCATGAAAGTTTTAGAACATTTGATTATTGTTTCATCACTTTGTTCAATTTAAAACATTGTTATTTTTTTCCCAACATTATATTTTATATCCTCAATTCAACGACATATTTTGGGCAGACATAGACTTTTTTAACCTCAGTTAGAAGTAAAGTAGGAATCATTGTCAAAATTTGCAAAGAAAGGGGACATTACCTAAAACACCACATGTGGTCGGGTTTTACTTTTAAACTTTATATATAAATTAAATGGTGTTTCTTATTAATTTGACAAATATATTGTCTAATCATGAAATCTAGTTTCAACAATCTACAGCGTTTTAAATTATTATGATTAGTTATTTCATTTTTTTTTTCAAGAAATATTAAACTCTTTAAGTATTTAAGTATTTGCATAAATGTAGTATTAATGAAGAATTTCAAGATGGAACTTACAAAATTGTTAATAACTTAGAAAAACTTAATGAGCTAATAACATGTCATTTTGATTAACTTATAACTTATAAACTTTCTTATTAGAATAAGAATTGTTATCAAATATTTTTTAGTACCTTATAAATTTTTAAATATTATTAAAATTATAGTGAGGAGATAAAAGCTTAATAAAGTGGCATCTTAGGAATATTTCTTTCATTCATAGTTTTTTTGAACATCACCATGCATAGTAATTGATTAGCCCAACAAAAACAAATTAGACACATAATGAACTAAGATGTATTCATTATTAATCAACAAATATATATTTTTTATTAACTCACTCAAAATACACAATATGATGCTGGAAATAACATAGCGACTTCACTAATAGTTACCGTAAATTTGTACGTACCATTCTTCTCGACTCTTCCAAACTCGAAAATAATCTCAAATTAAATATATCTTATAATAAATTTTATTCAACTTCACTCGACTCGTTTATTTATTTATGTCTGAGAAAAATAATTCTTTATTCTTTTCCAAGTAAATAAAACAAATGATATATACCCAAAAAAAAAACACCACCTTCTTTATAACCTTATTCCCAAATGCTACAATGATTGAAATATTGTCCCAATACAATTCAATCCTCTTGTGGCTGTCTGCCTGTCTTGTAAGAACTAAAAACACAAAAGAAAATCTCAAATCCCATCTAAATTCCCACATATATAAACATCTATTTTTCAAGAAACATTTTTTCCATAGGATTTGACTCCACTAAACCAATGACATGTGCCATGGTGTGATGGGTAGCCACTTTATGTACATGTCATCCTTGGATGGGGCCCACACAAGAGAAATGAGCAAAGGTATTTCACTATGAAATCTCTAGTGATTGAGATTGAGCTTCCCCTTTATTGGACATGCATCATGACCCTTGCATCATGCATTGTCTCTCTTCTCTATGGCATATATGGTCCCCCTTTCTTCCACTCACATCTTGCTTCTTGCTATTACCACTCCAATTCGAATGTTAAAATTACTGAATTCTACTTTATTTCAAATCGTAAAATCCAACCTTTTGATTTCTTGATTAACTTCAAAAAAAAAGTACGTTATTAGTTCAGATCATCAGGGTTAGGGTGTTCGAAGAATTAAACTATGCATTATTTTGTATGTTGCAATAAGAGTGAAATAGTCATTTATATATAAATAGGACATAGGCTTCTTGGGCCTTTGATCCAATGTGAGTATTGAACCTTGTGGTAGCTCAAGTTAACCACGTTGGCTCATTATAACTAATTGGGCTCATAATAAATAAGAGACTTCTTTGCGGGCCCGATTTGGGGCTGTGGCCCATCACTCATGGCCGTTATGCAGCAAGATAAACGGGCCATATTGTTATATGGGCCTTCCGCTCAACATCCACAATGGACTAAAAGAAATGTAAGGATTGGGCTTCTGTTGGCCCAATAGCCCAATCCAATAAAGTTGCAATTCTTTTTTTTTTTTTTTGGAAGTTTTCTTCTATGATGATGATTATTATTTTCTAATGACACATCATGTGATATATGTAAAATATACAATATCTTGAATATAAAATACGCAAGTCTAAATGGGCCTTTAAACATACCATGTGAAAATAGAAATAAAGAATGAAAATTATTCCAATTCTCAGATTCAATGAAAGCTCTACCACCATAATATAATTAAGTATATAAATGACTCATGTGGAATATTTTATTGGTTTAATTATGTGAAACATCAAATTTCATGAATAAATTTATAAAAATAAATTTGATTTGTGAATGATTGTTCATAAAATTATATTGAAGAGACATCTTTTATGAATTTCTGTGAATAATTAATTATTTTAATTATTGAAACACTCAAAATTCTGTCAAACTAAATGTAAAAATAAAATATTTGTCGACACAAATGAAAAAATAAAGTGACGTGGACAATATTTATGGCCACGTGTATACCAACGTAGATACTTCTGAGTTCTGACACTCATTATTAAAATGGTAAGGTTGACCTTTAATTTTTCTAATCTCACTTGAATTTTGTATAACAATTTCTTCCAATTTTATTTTATGAATTTTAAAGTTTTGACTTACAAAGCAATCGATGTTTCTTTTGTAAAAGATGCCATCCCAATTAATGTTGTCGAGAAAACAATATACTATTATATTATTTGTTCTTGGACAACAAATTAACATAGCAGCAGATCCATGATTTATAAATTCACAAGTGTTCCCTTCATATTCTAGGTTGTTAGGGTTAAAGATTCAATATTAAAGATGGTCCAAAATTACTTGACACTTATAAAATATTATTTGTTATAACTTCTAATTATAAATTATCTTGATAAATAAATTATAAATATTATTTGTTATTCGTCCATTCGTAACTAACAAATAAATTTAGAGTATTTTAAAAATCCCCAAATTTTCAAAAGTTATGAAAAAAACATATATTAATTGACCTAAAACATGAATTTATAAAATTAAAAAAATTTCAAAATTTGTTTGTCGATTATGAATGCACAAGATATTGAAAATCATGTTAAATTAACTAATAACCAAAAGTCATATTAAAATTGTAGTTTTGGGAAACTCGTGATTTTCGCTGCAATTATTCCATGTTAAAAAAGTATTTTTGCTTCTACAACTTATGAAGCTATATCGAGTGTAAATTTATCGTTGATCGATAAATATGATAAATATACTGTGTGTGATGTAGATTAATTAAGATTTAACCATTGTCAAACATAGTAAACTTTATGAAATCAAGAATTCAACACAAGCTGAGCAAATCACGGGCACCAATGAAGACTTGAAAGTTGAAATCAAATTCATCTAAAATTTTGTGAAAGAAAAGTCACTGAATTTTCCCACATAAAATTTTGAAAATTGCGACAGCCACACATCTCACGGCTAAATTTGTGGCACTTTAACATGGCCTTTGTTTCATTAAAATTTCCTAACTTTTTATCTATGTATTTATAAATACTCTTCTAATCCAATTTGGTGAAGATTCAAATCCCCTTTCTTGACCTTCTTCAATGGCTAATCCCACCCTCTCTCTCCTATTCATATTCATACTTTGTACTTTAGCTTCTGCACAAAATCCTCCATTTCTTGATGGTAAGTAATTGTATCTAGTGTTTTCACTATTCTTTCAATTTGTACTAATTTCTCATCATGTTGTGAAATTGTCAATGTTTTAGGACTATTGGAAAATGGAAACTTTGAAGTAGGGCCAAAGGCATCAAACCTTAACAAAACAGTGATCGTTGGCAAGTTCTCCCTACCCAAATGGGTAATATCTGGCGTAGTCGAGTACATCTCCGGTGGGCCCCAGCCGGGTGGCTTCTACTTCGCCGTCCCACGTGGGGTCCACGCAGTGAGGCTCGGAAACGAAGCCTCCATATCACAATACGTGAGGAATTTGAAGCCGGGCATGATCTACACCCTTACATTCGGTGCAACCAGAACCTGCGCACAGGACGAGGTCCTGAGAGTGTCCGTCCCGGGAATGTCGAGCAACCTCCCGATCCAGACACTGTACAGTAGTGACGGAGGTGACACGTACGGATGGAGCTTCAAGGCGAACTCGAGCATCGTTAGGGTCACTTTCCACAATCCCGGAATCCAAGAGGACCCAACTTGTGGGCCCCTCTTGGATGCCATTGCTATCAAGGAAATGCCACCCCTCACACTCACAAAAGGTAAGCCCCACAACCCACACATCACTTGACACATCCCAATACTCCACGTGAAAATTATAATTATACCCTTTTAACTCGCGACACATTTTCAGGGAATCTAGTGAAAAACGGAGGGTTCGAAATCGGGCCCCACCTCTTCAAGAACTTCTCCACCGGAGTTCTGATCCTCCCCAAAGGCCAAGATAAGTACTCACCGATCCCCGGATGGATCGTCGAGTTCCTCAAACCGGTAAAATACATCGATTCAAAGCACTTCAATGTGCCATCGGGGCTAGCAGCCATCGAATTCATCGGAGGAAGAGAGACAGCCATTTCACAAGTCATTAGGACAGTAGAAAACAAATGGTACCACCTCACATTCACCATTGGAGATGCTAAGAATGGGTGCCATGGGAATATGACTGTCCAAGCAGTGGCTGGAAAGCAAAATGTGAAGGTTCAATATGTATCACAGGGAAAGGGGGGGTTGAAGAATGCAAGTCTCAAATTTCAAGCAGCATTGAATAGGACTATGATTACATTTTCTAGTCCTTTTTATCATACCAAGATCCATGATTTTGGTCATGTTTGTGGCCCTGTTCTTGATGATGTTAAGGTTGTCCCAATTGCCTAATTAGTTTAGTGTGGGAAACTAGCTACTCAACATATTCTTGGTTTGACAATATTTCTGAGTTCAATAGAAGTGTTATTTCTATCTAAATTGTTACATGATAAAAACCAGTTAATGCATAAGAGAAAATGTTTTCATACCAATAGTATTTTATTTCAGGGCCAATTTCCGCAAAAATCATGAAATTTCTCTCTAACATGACTTTTAATTATTAACAAATTTAACATTTCAATATCCCGTGCATCCGTAAATTTTTAACTCAATAAATTTGTGTTTTTAGATCAATTAATATCTGTTTATTACATGTAGTAGCATCAATAGTGGGTTTACTTCATAATTTCTGAAAATTTGGGGATGAAATGCTCGAAATTTGTCCGTCAGTTAGAAATGGACATTGAATGTAATTTTACGTTGGACACATCATATGAGTAAATGTGAAAGATAAGAAACATTAATGGCACACAATAAGGAAGAATAAATCTGAATCAAACACAACTATCTTTTGTTTAACCATTTATTGAATCTAACAAGAACATTGATCATAGTACTATATATATCAACTAGAACCATAAAGGATCTTCGAAACAACGACCAAAACGTTGCTAAGAAGATCAAATTCATTGTTATCAGTTGCAATAGGAATAGTTATAGAGGGTGCATTAGCAAATGCCTTTTGGCATGAAGCAGCAGTATTAGAAGCAAGAAGCGAATCAGCAACCAAGTCTTCGTATTGGCCCGATTTCACCTTCTCTTTCGCATCGTTTAGATCAGTGAATGCATCGCTGTAGTATTTTGCACAGAGGCTATAAACTATTTTTAGTTTTGGATCATCAGATTTGGACAAAAGTGATTTGATTTTTGCACTTGTTTTTGAGACACTTGAAACTGTTGCATCAATCACTATTTGATCAAGTTCTTGCAAGTTTGCATCAGAATGAGGCTTTAAAAGATTGTAGCAGAAATCTGGGCTTTTGGCCTGTTTGCAAATGTTGTCTAAAGGGTAGGATTTTATTGGAACTGCAAAGAAAAATGTGAAGAATGTGAGAGAAATCAGTGTGGAAGAAAAGGTTGAAAATGAGGCCATTTTTTTTTTTTTTCCAGTTTATTGTTCTCTATTGAGTTGTGATGCATTTAAAGGAAAATAATTGTAATTCGTGGCAAGATATTTTAATTCTTTGACTTAATTTGATTATACAAATTAATGTTTTCGTGACAAGATATTTTAATTATCTGCCTTAATTGGATTATACAAATGAATGATTTTGCCACAACATATTTCAAAATTTGACTTGTTTGGAAAAAAAATTAATGTTGCCCTATTTGATTTAATTGGATTGTTTTAATTATTTGATTTAATTGGTAGGTTTTGCATTCTACTTGCCCTATTTGTAGAGCCAAATAAATTCAAAATCCTGTGCCATGGATATTGACTATGATTTTCAGAGATTTTAAGAATTTTTATAATGGAGATTTTAAATTAGCGAAACCCAATTATATTCTTAACAAACTCATAAAAAAAAAAAAAACATCTTTTTAGAATTTTGGTCAATTATACATTTCATACTAATTAAATGTAATCTCATATTTAATTAAATATTTGAGGGAATTCACTATCACTCGAGAGAGGTTACCAAATATTCGTGGGAGGAAATTTGTCTTCATATTCCTTTGAAATCAGTTTCCATCTTTCATTGTAGACAATACATCTTTCCATGTATACCATTACAATGAAAAACAAGATAAAATACGATTCAAATCATCATATTTGGATGAGTTTCTTTATAGCACACTAATTATATTAAATTGAAAATTTAAACCCACAATTACAAAATGTTGCTGCAAAACATATGCTTTTATACATAATATGCTATATGTGCATAACTAAGAAATATATGGAATAATAGATTTAATACATTCTAATATTTTTGCAAAATTTGTCACCTCAATTTTTTCGTGGGACGGACTGAACATTTTAACTCGATCCACTTGGTGTAACTTACTATGCTATCTGCAAAAACAATAATGCAAATAAATAAAATACCAATTAAGTAAAAATTAATAGCTCAAAATTGTGAAGGTTATATTACAAAGACTATAAAAAGCAGTAGTATTATTACCATGTATGTATAAGGATCAGCCCTACCTCCAGCTCCATATCTCTTCACCTCTTGTTGCTTCAATAACCTGTTCATTACAAGATTTTGTGCTATGAAGATTTTATGTAGTACAAAATGTTAATATCAAGATATTATTATGAGAATGATTGCAAAATTTGAGTCTAATAATGTTGGAGGGTACTTTTTCTGGTGCTTACATTCTCAAGGCTTTGCTCGTGGAAGGGCTATCGCCTAGCAACTGACGAATCTTTACCTCAGAGGCGCTTCCTTCAGACAGGATCCTTATAATAGCTGCAGCTCTGTGTCCTATGTGACGGGGCATAACTGGATTTCTAAGAGCATTAGTTTCGCTTCTGAAACTTTGGGCGGTGGAGCTACTGGACAAGCATGATGAAGCTTCAGTGGTTATCTCGGAAACACTCTCAGATGATGCAGGATCAGGAGTCGGTTCTGCCTTGTTGGATTTCAGTTTCTTGCCAGTGGAGATACAGATACTTTTTGTGCGTTTCTTTCGCACTATCTGAGAATTTGAAGAATGTTTTGAGAAAGTGAATTAAGACATTTCGATGGAGGTTTAGCATAAAAGTATGATCCTAGTTGAATGGATCATGCTTTAGTTTAATGGAATTGATTCAATTGAACTTCAAGTTTGCAGTCAGATAAAGGATAAAACCACAAATTGGGAGCTGATTACTTAACAACTGATCAGAATGCACAGAACTCTACATCACCTAACTGAGTGCAGCATAGTGTTATTTGCAAAGCAAACAAAATTCAAATGCAATGGATCTGTGCTATAATTACAGCAAATTGAAACCTGAGCAACAAAAAAACAAGCCAACTTAAGCTGAAAGATTTGCAAATTGAACGTCTATATAGATAAATCTTGATTCAATACTAAAGAAGAAAAGAGAACAAAGTCTATTGTACAAGAAGATTTACGTGCAAAAATCAGAGCATGCAAGAGTAAATATGGCATGTGCTGTGAAAAGCAAACGATATCATGAGTTTATGTATAAATTTCAAACAACAGCTTCACCTGGAGTTAGATTATACTACATTGGAGAATACCATATCACCATAAGTATAGCTAGAACAAGTCTAAATTCAAAAAACACTCGATAATTTTATGATTGATCTAAATCCACAGAAGACACAACCGATTTACTGTTTACACTGATACGATCAACTAGATCATCTTGAACTGAAGCCAAGGAAAAAGAAGAGAGTAATTCTTCAATCACAATCAGCTAAGAAAACAAAATAACCTCTACATCAAAATAGCACAACAGAGCTTCAAACCAGCGCCATAACATAAAAACATGCACATAAAATTAAAACAGAGAAAATCGAACTTTTGTATCCACCGCACAGGAAGAAATTGATTCAGATCACAAAATAAAACAGCAGATTCGGAATCAGATAATCGATCATAATCGAGATCTCTTCAAAACCAAAGCAATAAGAGACCAGACGATCACCTTGAGCTTCAGATCATGCAATCCAGAAACAAACGCGACCACCGTCAGCTGCTGAGAGCGCGGCGATTCAGCATCAACACTCGCCTCTGAGATCAACGATCCGCCGCTAATCGAGGTGGAAAATTCAGAGCTCTCGAAGCTTTCTGAGTCGCCGCTGTTGCGTCTGCTTCCTCTGAAAACGAAATTCAGCAAAATCCATAATCAACGAAGAGAATTCAGTCGGAATCACAGTATGAACAAACGAATACAGATCTCTTACATTGACGGAAAAGATGATAGGTGGAGAAGCGCGGAGGCGACGCTGCGTTCGATGTTTGAAGGAAATGAAGCTTCCACTGTTTTCGAAACCATTTTTTGCTTTTGAAATTGGCGGGAGTGATTTGAATTTAGATTTCTTTTACTAATTCTTTTCCTTTCCATATTTATTTACTGAAAGCTGAGGCCTTCTCCTGGTATTGGAATAAACCATGTAAATTTTGGGCCGAAGTACTAGAGGCCCAAATTAAATATTAATAGCCCAATTAATTCAAACAAGATTTTTTTATTTGAGTGTGTGTTACGTCTTATATTTCTAACTAATTTACATTTCGTGTAATATATGAGATTCCAAAAATATTAAACTAAACTTAATAAAATTAGAAAAAAATAAAAATTTATTTATTAATTTTTTTTATCTATGATTTTATATAGTACACATAGCTTAATTTAGTGAAAAAAAAATTCTATTTATTATATATTTAATTTGTAATAGAGGGTAAGGACAGAGACTGAGACCTGGAACGCGATTACAACTCCTCCTCGTTCGAAATCAATTGGAGCTCATCGCCGCCGCCGCAGGTTCGCCGCTAATACCTCTCTCTCTCAGAGAACAGTCTTGTCAATTGACGATTCAGTGCCCTAATTTAATGATTTCAAATTTTACTGCAAAGATCTTTTGCAATTTAGGCGAATGCAATTTTATATGATTTAGGACCTTTATTATCTGATTTTGCTTCTATTGAGAGATTTAGGTATGATTCTGATGAGTAATTTGTGTATCAGATGGTCAAGCTTGAACTGTCGAGTCTGTATTCGAGCCCCCATTTCGAACTTTTGACGAGCCTGTATTCGAGCCCATTTCGAACTTTTGATGAACCTTTATCGAGCCGAATTTTAGCTGAGTTTATTTAGCTTGTTATCGAACTTTGTTCGAGCCGAACCCATATTGAACTCAAAATTTTGATGTCGAGCCGAGCTCGAACTCCATTTTTAAAGCTCGAGCTGAAGTCAAGCCCAGTACTGTTTGGCTCGGTTCGGCTCGTTTACATCCCTACAGACACATCTGAAGTCGTTATTATCTAGTTGTATAATGAACATAACCAGTCTAGAAATTGGATTATATCAAATAAACCACATGAGCTTTGATCTACCCTGCTTGGAATTTGGTATTTATGTTCAGTCAGTATGTTTGTGATCAGTGTTAGAAAGATAGAATCATAGAGGAATTCTTGTGTTCCACAACTGTGTGCTGGATTTAGTGGTGGATAAAGAAAGTTTGTTATTCTACTTATTTTATAGTTGTTTTGATTCTTAACTTGCATCAATGTATTATATTATTTCCATGTAGCTATACACTCATTTAACTTATGGATTTTATTGGGCTCAGTGTCTACATCAATATTTTTGTACTTCTAATAATAGAATTTCCCATCATTATAGATCAATCTTCTTGTAGAGGAGTTAGTGAATCCCCTTCTAATTGTTTTCTATCTGCTGCTTTTTGTGTGACAGTATAAAACTTCAAGAACATGGCTACCACGAGTGGGTCGAATGATTTGTCTTCAGAGATGGAGGTGGATGCTTTCAGGCGTCTCTTTCCTTTACGCTTTCATGAGCGTCACCTTCTTGAATCAGTAAGGCCTGACGGGCGGCCCCTTGGAAGAGCTAGAGAGACTACACTTGTGCTTGGTTGGTCAATCTGTTATTCTTATCCTTTAATAATCATGTAGACTCTCCTTTACTTGCACTGGATAGTCATACACTTGCTAAAAATCTAACATTTCTGAATATAGGAGCTGTTGCATCTGCTAATGGATCAGCTCTGGCAAAGATAGGTTCCACTGTAAGTGTGTCGTTTGTTATGTTTTCAATTCATTTGAAACCCTTATATGGTACTGATTGAAAATTTTAATACCATGCTTAGACTATGCTTGCAGCCATTAAACTGGAAGTCATGACTCCAACTGTGGAGACACCTGATGAAGGATGCATAGGTAAATATGTTTGTGTAATAATTTGTATTACATATTTGATCTTCTTTTCTTCTAATAGTGTGTTTGTTGGTACTTATTCTTTTGCAGCGATTGATTTTCACATGCCTCCAATTTGTTCTCCACTAGTACGCCCTGGAAGGCCTGCAGAAGTAGCTCCAGTTATATCAAAGCAGTTGTCTGATACAATTTTGAGGCAAGCAATCATATAACTCTGTTTTGTACCAATGATTCAGCCGTATTTTGGTCTTGAAATTTGAAGTTTTTAAAGCTTCATTGTGCTCTGGATATCATTGCATTGAATACCACTAGCTAGCCTTTTTTTAATGTCGCTTCATAGTTGTGTTCTTTGGGATAGTTAGCAAACCAGAATGATAAAATTCTGTTTACACTCTCTGTTGTCATTTTCCTCTGTTTAACTCCTCATAACTGCAGTTGGATTCGTTAAGTAATCTCTTGAAGCAAAATGTTTACAACTTTAACAAAAACATAAACATCGCACCTTCAACTTCTCTAGTTTTGTTCTGTTACATATTTTCTATTCTCCGTGCAGCTCTGGCATGATTGATCTGAAAGAGCTATGTTTGGTGAGTGGCAAAGCTGCTTGGATGGCCTATCTGGTAATCAGTTTCAGTATTCCAATTTCTCCTTACCAACAGAGTTTAGGATCCAATTTCATGGCTTTAGTGCATGATTCAACTGTCATGATTTGCAGGATATATATTGTTTGGATGCTGATGGTGCCCTTTTCGACGCAGCATTGCTCTCTGCAGTGGCTGCCTTTTCAAATTGTAAGTTTGTAATGGGCATTGCTTTCTACAGTTCAAATTGAAGCATTTAGTTCGATATTATAAAGGAACATCCATCTTGCAGTGCAAATCCCAGTAGTCTCTCTCAACGACGACGGGAGAATAGTTCTCGTATCTGAGGACAATATTGAAGCAATGAAGGAAAAGGAACCAGTCAATAAAGAGAAGATAAAGCTCAAGCTAAATAGTCAGCTGTTCTCCTTGACATGCATACTTCACAAGAACTACATTCTCGCAGACCCCACCTCTGAGGAAGAGTCGATCATGGAAACATATTTGACAGTTGTACTGGATTCGTCTTTTCAGCTCGTGTCTCTCAATAAACCAGGCGGACCAGGTCTAGCGAATACATCAGCAATCCAGGTGAATTTCAACTCGTGTTTTCTGTTTTCTTGAATTCGTTAATATCTCTTACGATTGATAGCTGTCATTGTCGTGCCTTCAGGATTGCGTAACATTGGCTCGGAAACGAGTGAAAGAACTTCAGAAGATCTTGGATGAGGCCATATCTGAAATGGAAACTGACTGAGAAAGTTAGCCATATCAGATGGTAGATTTTTGTTTATTCTTCTTTTTCTCTTTGACTGTATGCTCCTAATTGTTCTTGTAGAGGACAAGTGGAAAATCTACAAAATATTTGAAATAGTTTCGTAGAACTATATAGTTTGGCAACTTTTGTTGCATTATTTTGTTGGAAAACGTTGGATAAGAGTTTGTTTTCATATAACTCGTATTGAGTTTAAGGATCATATTGCTACTGAATTTATGTTCATTTCTATGCTTTTTATTATTTTGAAGAAATAATAAACAAAATGAATTATGAACAAGTCCAATAAATTAAGTTTGTGGTTAACTCGATGATGGAAGAATGAATCAATTTACTTCTATTTTCATGTATCTCCAAATGTATTAAATTGCAAGAACTTTAGTAATTAAAAATAAAAATTAAACATATACTAGTAACTAAAATATTATTTTATTTTATATTTCATTATCTTTAAAACACGTCAAAACTTAATTTTTATATATATAAATATGATCACATGTGTCACGTATCAAGTCTACATTTTTTTCATAATAATTTTTTTATTTTTTACAAATTAAATTTATGATAAATTGAATTTTAAAGCTAACTAATATGACCAATTAATTTAATTTTATTTAATGTTGATATTAACCATTACTAAATAATGTAGAAATTTTAATTAAATTTGATAAAATAGAACATTTTAGGCTTCAAAATAGAATATATATATATATATATTCTACATTATTTATGAAAGAATATCTGACATGTCAAGTCTACAACCCTCAGCCTCAGGCTTCTCGGTGTTTCCACAGGGGTAGAACTGTCAATTTGATATATAGGAGAAATAATATATATATATATATATAAATTACCACTGATAATAGAAATATAAAAAATTTCCCATCTATTTTCATTTCTTAATAATAGAAATTTCATCAAATTTTATATTTTATTTTTTTGTGATATTAATTGAGTTTATTGTAAATTTCTAAAATTATTACTTTTGTGTAATAAATATATATGGTATATAATAATCTAACTTTGTTTACAAATATTTTCAATGATATATGTCAAGAATTATTAATTGATATGTATATAATAAAAAAAGTATACGTATCAATTAAATATCGTATCTTTTGAACTATTTTTTTCGAATACACATATAAGTTTATTATGGTTTGTTTCTCAAATCAATTAGTTATTCAATAATCAAAATCTAATTAACAAACTATCTTTTTCAAAATCAATATTATTAATCATAATATAATAATTATATAATTAATATATATATATATATATACACACACATATAAATGTAGAGTATATCATATATACCTATTTGAGTTTGCAAATATATGAATAATTAAATGAATAATCTATGTAAAATTATTGCAATATACGTTCACATTAAATTTTTTCTAATTATATTTCATATAAATACATGATATTTTGGTATAAGACCCGGCTATCCGCACCCCATAAATTGCTAAACACACCCCATTTTTTTTTATTTCAAAAAAATTCAAAAAATAACAAAATTACAATTTTACCCTTATGCAAAAAAGTGTGTTCGACTGATGGTCGAACACATAGAAGTGTGTTCGACCATGATTGGTCGAACACACCTCTCTATGTTCGACCATCAGTTGAACACAAATCGAACACACCTCTTTGTGTTCGACTGATAGTCGAACACAGAGATGTGTGTTCGACCAATCATGGTCGAACATACCTCTCTGTGTTTGACCACCAGTCGAACACACTTCTTTATATAAGGGTAAAATTGCAATTTTGTTATTTTTTGAAAATTTTAAATCATTTAAAAAAAAAACGGGTGTGTTTAGCATTTTTTGGGGTGCGGATAGCCGGCCCTTTGGTATATACATGCATTATTCTAGCTTTCTAACAATAAACCCTCAATTTCACCTTTAAGAATCCAGTTAAAAAATTCAAACAAAAGTTTCCTATGTCAAAAATATCACAGATACTCTAACAAAAAGCAATGAATAGAAAAAAAAAAAATTAGGAAAAATTTGACAGACAATAAAAATCCTGAATTTCATTATAATAATACCTAATCACGTATTACTGTAATTTAAAATTGTTCAAGCTTAAAAGAATTTTCCTAGGGTTTTTACCAATGGTCCGGAGAGAGTGCGACAGCTTACGGCGGAGCAGCGGCGGAGAGAATGGTGGCCGAAAGCTAAGGCGCGCTTGGTGTAGCCAAACTTTAGTGAGAAAGGAAGATGGCGGATGTTTGTATATTGGGCCGAGGGAAATCGTGTTTGGATATCATAATGGGCCTTTGGCCCAATTAAATTTGATCGGTTCCATACAAAATGAAAGCTATCAAGGCCCATTATTAGATTCACTAGAGCATCTGAAATCTGCTTTTCTTCGCCGGAATAGAGTGAAACCGGTCGTCGACGACGAGTTCACCGTCAGCGGCTAGAAACGGCAATGTCTAAATGTACTTACGGCGTTTCATTACGTGGCAGGTTCCAACTGTCGCAGCCTTTGCATCAATTGCAAGGTTTGCGAAATCATCGCCGCCATATATCCCGCGGCGGCGCGGCGAATGCAGTAGATTATATTCCGATTGCTTCCGGCATATTAATTTTTTCGAGGAAATCTCCGTCTCCATTACTCACAATGCCTGATTTCGTCTTCTCTGGTGCCTTTTCCTCTAGGTATCCTTCTGTGCTGTTTTGAATCCGTGTAATGCAATGAAAGTTAGAGCTAATGAGTTTGAATATAATTTGAAGTTCGTTAATTGTTTGTGTCGATTTTCATAGGGCAGATTAACTACTCGAATCAGCTGTTTTGAGCTTGGTTTCCATCTTTTTTAAGAAATTAAAATTGATTTGACACTCTGAAACAGATTGAGCTATAGGTTCTGAGATTAGGCTTTGACATTTGCAATGTTTTTACAGCAGTAGATTCTAAGACCAGTAGGGAAGCTTCCACGATTAAAGATCACTGGATTTTGGCAGTGATAGTGGTCATTTAGCCCAGTAAAGAAATCTGGCCATGTAATGTGGGAAACAAGATTTGAAACCATAACTTAAACGAGGTGATACTTTATACCTCATTCCACACATCTGATTTCATCGAATGCATGTTCTACTTTTGAGTCTGTGATTTGCACTTGGGAAGAAAAGTTCTGGGCTGGTTTATTGTGATTTTCATTGTTGTGATTCTCAGCAAGAAAACCAGAAAACAATCAACCAAATCGATAAACCCAGCTATGAATTAGATCGATCAAAGCACATAAAAAAACGAAGATAACACACAAAGAATTAACGTGGTTCGATCACACCAACTGTGACCTACATCCACGGGCCAAGCCGAAGCAATCCACTAAACCGAGAAAGAAACGATGATTACAAAGAGTAGCCCAGATTGGGGTTTACAGAGAACACCCTATATTCTTCACGTGATATCTAACTAATCACTCAAAGAATTGAACTTATCTTATTAGAATCATTTATGCACCTATATATAGGGAGAAAATCCCTAGAAACAGATCTTGAAAACCGTCGCTCCGTTGGGAGGTGATCTGCACGGTTTCTGATATATCAGGTTTCTGTTTCTGTTATACAGGTTTCTGATATATCATGTTTCTGTTCCTGTGCAATAGAAACTTGATGTCCGGCTCACTTAGGTTTCTGTTCGCGCAGAAACCTGACACCCTTTTCATCTCTCTAGGACAGTTCTTCCACCTCTGAAACCGGTTCTGGATTCCTTGCAACATTTCCTAGATGATATCAGTCATATCTCTCAATTGAGTTCTATCTTAGCTTTCTACGTTTTTTTGTTCTAATGATCGTAAATAGGTCAAAGCTCAAGCTTCTTCTTCACTGTTTAGTAGGCAATACAAAGAGGGAAAGTTTCGAGCAAGGTCATACAATGTGAGGTTGTGTTTGGTTGAAGGATTCGAGGGTGAATTTCAAGCCCTAAATAGCAAATTAATTGGTATAGTTTGGATGAATGGATTCTTGAATCCACCACTTCATTTCGAGCTATTTTTGAGTCATTTGAGTAGATTTGAATCTAAACGCAAGATTTTCATGCAATGAACTCAAATTTTCATATTCTTGTGATTCTCTCTAACCCATGAATAGTAATTCTAAAGAAAAGAATTGGAGTACATTGTTTGGTTACAAAGTCTTATTCTAAAGCTATTTATTTGTGAATTTTACTTTTATATTTATTTAAATGCTTTGTTATTTATTTTTCACTACAAATTTTGATGGGTTTTTTATGTTTCAGATGGTATGGCCCGTGGCCACAAATGCTCAAGCCGGCAGGCAAAAGGCGCACACATGATCTCTTCCTTAACATCGCTTTCAATGAAAATACAAAAAAAAAAAAAATAATAATAAATACTATTATTATTGACCCCAAAAGATTATAGAAAAAGAAAAAAAGGAAATTTTTTTACAGTTTGGGTAAATTTTGTAAAATTGTTTTACGGATATGATTTTATGAGATGAGTTAATTTACCATCCACTGATAAATTATTGTTTATGATGTCATCATTTATAATAAACATACTAATTTAGTTATATAAAATATATTGACTGAAGTTTTTTCTTTTAATTAGTTGCATTATACCGTATTACAATATTATTATCATTACTTATCCTAAAACAAGATGGATTTGCTGAATTTAATTTCTTTAAAAAAATTCAGAATTTAATTTGAAGCTGGAGCTCACATGAAACTTCAAGATTATTAGTTGAAGTAAAGAAAGCAATTACCAAATGATCCTAAATTAGGTGACAATTTCCATTAATTGGAAAATGATTTTTTTTTAAAGCCTTTTTACTAGAAATGATAATGACTCAAGCCTACCCTGTTTTTTAATCCCTCTTTTAATAACAATTTCCTTACATATATTATTTATTCTTCAAAATAGTTTGCTTAGTTCTTTTGGCCAATGTTAAAAAATGGTTGCCCAACCTGTTTGGTGTCTGGTGATGGTCATTGATTTAATAAAAAAATGATTATATTTTTAATCATATTCATGTTCATACCTACACACACACATATATATAATATAATTTTATAGATTAATATGTAATAAGAATTGTAATAAAGTCCGAAAATATTAGATAAAATATGAATATCCATCCAATTCACATTTTTTTCCCAAAAAAAAAAAAAAAACTCCATTTTCTCAATTTTATTATCAGAATCTATTGATAATAGGTACGAATATCAGAAAATGCTTAAAATAAGAGAAGAATATCATATTCAAAGTAAAACATATAAACATATTATTATATATAAATAGAGGAATTTAAAATTAAATTATAATATGGATACAAATTAACAGCCGAAAAAGAAGGGCCCCACAAAAAGAAAAGAGCCAACATGGCTGGTGCTGCCACCATCACCGGATCTTTGCTCAAATGTTTCACTCTCTCTCTCTCTCATCGTTTTCTATCAACCCCCATTTTCCTTCCCGTTTCTCTCTCTATATCTCTCCTCCTTCGTTTTTGTGCATATTCTTTTTGCAGAATAATTGTATAAAATTTCTGCATCAAATCTTAAAATGTTTATAGGTTAAAAAGTTGAGAGGTGAAATGGAAAATTCATTAATTCCATTCCTATAATACCATGCAGCAATTATGGATTTTTCCTTTTGCGATGTTGAAATAGATTTTTTTCTCTGTTAGTCTACCATTTATTTCCATTTGCCAGCTCTGCTGTTCATCTCCTCCGCTATAATCCTTTTCTCTTTTTATATACTTTCTCGCTCTAAAAGCACGCATCATCGGAAGCCTGTAGGAAGAGAAAGGATTGTAGAGATCACTTTGAGGTTTGTTGATGAATTTGCTCGATTATTTCTCTTTTTTTGATCAATTATCTGTTTTTTTAATCAAATTTTTAGTTTTCATCCAATTGTGATTTTTTTGCTCATCTGAGCTATCGTGGTTGTGTGTATGATGGAATTGCTTAAACTTATTTATGTTGTTGGTGGAATAATCTAATTAGAGAAATTATTTAGAAAGATGTATATTTACATGATCCTTACTTGGTATAATGCTGACGAGTCGAGTATGGTTTATCGATTTATTGATATTTGATTGATTTTTTTGTCGCTATTAGACTATTTACAGATGATTGGAAATGAGATTTATCATGGAGTTGAGGATTGATGTTTTCGCATATTGAAAATTATAACTAGAGTCATTATTGTAATTGGTTTTCAAGGTCTGTGAAAATTGATCCTGAAGATCAACAGTGTGTTGAATATCATACTTCTCTCGTTTTACGTATGTCAGTTAACAACACCTTTCATTAGTCTAAGGAATCGGTTTCATGGAAATTGGTTAATTTGGCAACTTAGAGGCTGCTTAAACTGTCTGTTTTACTTTTGCATGGTAGGGGATATTAGTAAATGCTTCAACTTATTTTTGTTTCAGCAGATGAAATTTTTTCACTGGATAGCTGTTTGAAGAACAATTTTCATTGGTTCGTCTCATTTCAGCAGTTGATTCTGTGGAGCATAATTTCAGTTATCAGTGGCTCAAAAAGTATACTTCTCATTTCAGAATCAAGAAGGGTATAATCAAATGTCTAACTCTGCAAAAGCTCTGGAACCTGCTTTTCAGGGAGCTGGTCAAAGAGCGTATCCTTTCCTAAGGAAACTATATTTGATTATGGTCAATTTGAAATTTCCATATTCTCTGCATTAAACGATGTATACATGCTCGTGCTTTATGTCTATTTGTCGATCGTTTGTTCATTTGGAACTTTAGTTATCTTGTTGAACTTAACGCTTTATAGAGGGACTGAGATATGGAGGATTGAGAACTTCCAACCAGTTCCTTTGCCAAAATCTGATCATGGTAAATTCTACTCTGGAGATTCATATATCATCTTGCAGGTTCGCTTGTCTGTTCCATCTACCTAGTAAATAAGAATTTTGAATTTACCATTGAAGTTGTTCTCTTAATCAATAAACAGAAAAAGAGGCATTCTGGACTTACGATAATGCTATTCTATGCAGACAACTGCTTCAAAGGCAGGTGGTTATCTTTATGACATACACTTCTGGCTTGGAAAGGATACCAGCCAAGTAAAATCTTCTACTTCTTGTTTTTGGGAGCATTTTCTTGCGTTTTTTATATTATTTACTTGTTTTTCGATGTGTTCTTAGGATGAAGCAGGGACTGCAGCTATCAAAACTGTTGAACTTGATGCCATTCTTGGTGGCCGTGCTGTGCAGTACAGAGAATTACAAGGGCATGAGTCCGACAAATTTTTGTCGTATTTTAAACCGTGTATCATGCCCCTGGAAGGTGGTGTTGCATCTGGATTTAAGACACCTGAAGAAGAAGAGTTTGAAACACGGTTATACATGTGTAGAGGAAAACGGGTTGTAAAATTGAAGCAGGTACTGAAGTCTCAGTAGAACTACACATATAAAGAACATTGATTTTTTTTGGATCTATAAAATAAAATGTTCTTTGCCATTGTACATTATGAACTTTGACTTGTTTTACATGTAATACAGGTCCCTTT
Organism: Scutellaria galericulata; assembly: GCA_946896805.1. Classification (NCBI taxonomy): domain Eukaryota; kingdom Viridiplantae; phylum Streptophyta; class Magnoliopsida; order Lamiales; family Lamiaceae; genus Scutellaria; species Scutellaria galericulata. Next base: position 19,821,943 of record OX335790.1, read on the forward strand.
CTCCCGGTCATCATTGAACCATGACGATGTTTTTATTCTCGACACTGAGAATAAGATATATCAGTTTAATGGTGCAAACTCAAATATTCAAGAAAGGGCCAAAGCATTAGAAGTGATCCAGTTTTTGAAGGAGAAGTATCATGAAGGGACTTGTGATGTTGCAATTGTTGGTAAGAACTGATTTTTCTGTTTCTTGGTTCTCTATAGATAACTTTCTTGTTTTCCCATTGTCTCATCCTCATTTTTATATATCCATGACGGTAATCCTTTTATATATACTCTATTCCCCTCTTTACAGATGACGGAAAATTAAAAGCTGAGTCGGATTCTGGTGAATTTTGGGTCCTCTTTGGCGGCTTTGCTCCAATTGGTAAAAAGGTAGTGACTGAAGATGATATCATTGCCGAGAAGACTTCTCCTCAACTTTACAGGTGGGTTGTTTATCATCTTATCCTATTTACTCTCTCTATATGACCAAATACCCAGATAAGAAATAATTCTTAACAACTCCACTTTGCTTCTTGGCAGTATAAGTGATGGTCAAGTTAACACCATCGATGGTGAACTTTCCAAGCCGGTTCTTGAAAATAACAAATGCTACTTACTGGATTGTGGGGCTGAGGTTTTTGTTTGGGTTGGCCGGGTAACTCAAGTTGATGAGAGGAAAGCTGCTATCCAAGTTGCTGAGGTAAATGCTTAACCTCACATATTCATACTCAATATTCGTAATCTGGATTCTTATATGCAAATGCTATTCAGGATTTCGTGTTTAGCCAAAACAGACCGAAGTCGACACATATAACTAGGCTTATTCAAGGTCACGAGACTCATTCTTTCAAGTCCAAGTTTGATTCCTGGCCATCCGGAACAGCTACTTCTGTTGCTGAGGAGGGAAGGGGCAAAGTAGCAGGTATGTCCTAATCCTGAGTTGTGCTGACTTTGGCTGACACGTATAAGGTGGTCTGAATTTGTTTCTTAAAATTTTGTAGCTTTACTGAAGCAGAAAGGTGGCATTGTGAAGGGAGCTATTAAAAGTGCTCCGGTGAATGAGGAAGTTCCTCCGTTACTTGAAGGAGGTGGAAAGATAGAGGTCTAATTTCCTTTCAATTTTCATGTATTTCCAGTTACTCAGGGATTGGCTTAGTTGTATATTCTCTTACCTGGAGATGCTTTGAACTTTAAACAATGCTTTCAGGTTTGGCGAATCAATGGCAGTGAGAAAACTTCAGTTCCCTCTGAAGAAATCGGCAAATTTTATAGCGGAGATTGCTATATTGTGCTCTATATATACCACCATAGTGAAAGGAAGGAAGATTACTATTTGTGCTGTTGGATTGGAAAAGACAGCACTGAGGTACTGTACGTTGCTGATGATATATATGAAAACAGAGGAGTTTCGACTATACTTCTTCTGATTAAACAATTTTAGTGTGGTCTCTAGAAAAATTGACTTTTCAATTTTCAGGAGGATGCACAGACGGCAGTTAGATTGACGAATGCAATGTATACCTCGCTGAAAGGGAGGCCTGTGCAGGTAGTAATACACCTTGTTGTTTCATCACATTAGACAATCCGAGTTAACATGTTTAATCTGGATTATGCTTCACCCAGGGTCGGATATTTCAAGGGAAAGAGCCACCTCAGTTTGTTGCTATCTTTCAGCCTATGGTGATCCATAAGGTGCTTTTCACTAATTGTTGTCAGAAAGAAACACATGTAGTAGTTATGGACAAAGAAATCTGAATGTCAAACAGTGTTTTGAAAACCTTGAATTCTTTTTCAGGGTGGACTGAGCTCTGGTTACAAGGACTATATTGCTGACAAAGGTTTAAATGATGAAAGTTACACTTCAGAAACTGTTGCCCTTTTCCGAATTTCTGGAACTTCTCAGCATAACAACAAAGCTGTTCAAGTTGATGTTGTATGTTCGCTACCATGGTTTCTTTTTAGTTTTTCTATTCCTACTTAAATCAGATATTCAGATTATATTTGTAGTAATACTTCAGTGATTAAGTAATCAATATCTTAGAAGATAGATTTGATTCCATTTGAATTTGAATCATATAAATATTACTGTGTTATCTGTCATGCTGCAATCTGATATGGAATTTCTTGTGATTGAACCAATTTTATCTTCTGTGTTGAATCAATTTTGTTGACTTCTTAGGTATCAGAATCTTTGAATTCAAATGATTGTTTTCTGCTTCAATCCGGAACGACAATTTTCATTTGGCAAGGGACTCAGAGCACCTTTGAGCAACAACAATTAGCAGCCAAGGTTGCAGAATTTCTGAAGGTATTCTATGGTGGAAGTATACATCATGCCTTTAGCTTCTTGTTCAAAATGATCTCTGAATTTACAAAACAGATTTGTTTTCATACAAGATCTTAACTACTCGAAAAAGCAATTTCCGTATAGATCATCTGGTGCTGAAATTGACAATTTTTCGGTTCTCGTTTCTTCATGAACACAGCCTGGAACACCCATCAAGCACACAAAAGAAGGAACCGAGAGCTCAACCTTTTGGAATGCTATTGGAGGAAAACAAAGTTACGATAGTACAAAGGCATCTCCAGAGCCTGTCAGGGATCCCCACTTGTATGCTTTCTCCTTCAATAAAGGTATCAATTTATCTGATGCAAATTTTACTCTTCATTAACGTTCCACTTTGTCTAACTTTTTCTTTTTGATGCACGTGCTGGCACATTAATTCCCAGGAAAGTTTGAGGTACGATTTGGAACCAAAAATTAGTTGAGAAGTTTCTTTTAGCAGTTCATATGTTATGATTCTTATGAATGCTTGTATGTGTTCTCACATGCCAGGTTGAAGAAATATACAACTTCTGTCAAGATGACCTGTTAACCGAGGATATATTGATACTTGATACACATGCCGAAGTGTTTGTTTGGGTTGGCCATTCGATGGACCCCAAAGAGAAGCAACAAGCTTTTGAAATTGGACAGGTACTAAACCACTTAGATTTTCAATTATTGGATTTGTTCTTTCACTCTCTGATCTATTAATCAGTGATAATTATCACAGAAATATGTGGAGATGGCCGCTTCATTAGAGGGATTGTCCCCAAATGTTCCACTCTACAAAGTCGTAGAAGGAAACGAACCGTGCTTCTTCACCACATATTTTTCATGGGATCCTGCAAAAGCAAGTGTATGTGACAGATATATGTGAACTCTTGTCTAATTTGAGAGGACAAAAAAAACACTCTTAACTTTTTCTTTATGTGATGCAATATATTATATATGTCAATGTGAATAATGGTTCTCTACTTCTTCGAAAACAGGCTCATGGAAACTCGTTTCAAAAGAAGGTTATGCAACTCTTTGGTGTCGGTCATTCAGAGGTAAACTTACAATTTTCGCTATATTAATATTCAATTCTCTTGCCATCATTTGTTTACTTTGCATATAAGTGGCTAGATTTTGCTTGAATTGTATTGACTTTAAGCAATCTGCAAATCAGGAGAAGTCCAACGGTCCAAATCATGGTGGACCGACTCAACGAGCTTCAGCTTTAGCTGCTTTGAACTCTGCATTTAATTCGTCTTCTTCTCCAAAAAACGCCTTGTCTCCAAGAACGGGATCCCCAAGAATAGGAGGCGGGCCAGGGTCTCAGAGAGCAGCTGCAGTTGCTGCCTTATCCTCCGTTTTAACTGCTGAACAAAGAGAATCACCCACTGCATCCCCTGTCTGGCGTAGTAGAAGTCCACATGCCGATTTTAGCCCTACTGGTACCTCTCTCTCTCTCTCTCTAAGCTCAACCTGACTCGACTCGATACATAAATAGCATGTATAAAATAACCTATATTCCTGAAAACATGATTAATAAATGGAAATTTTAATAAACTATTGATGGTAAACTAGTAATTTAACATATGCTCAACTCTACTTGAGTTGCTTGAGATCGAGCTCTACTCATTTATCTTCGAGTCAAATTTAATATTTTTTCCGAATTGATCTTAAGTAGCTCATGAGCTGTATTATCTCATTAGTCACCATTTCATCATTGATTTTCCATTATTGGTCGAGTTATTTATCGTTAATACTCTGCCAAAATTAGTAGCTCCAAGGAAGAGCGTAGATGCAGCTGACTTGGATTACTCGAGAGAAGTTTCAGAAGTGAAGGAAACTGAGAGAGTCGAGCCGATAATCATGGAGACGAATGAGGAGAATTCAGAATCAAATAACCAAGAATCCGAAGCTAGTCAGGGTACATTTAGCTACGCGCAGCTGAAGTCTAAATCCGACAACCCCGTCACTGGGATTGATTTCAAAAGAAGAGAGGTTTCTAACATCACCATCATCATTCATCTGCTCATATCAACCATACTCATTCTTCTGATTAATTCGCAATTATATATGCTGTTTAATCTCAGGCTTATCTCTCGGACGAAGAATTCCAATCAGTGCTGAAAATGACGAAAGACGTTTTCTACACATTGCCTAAGTGGAAGCAGGACATGCTTAAAAGGAAAGCAGATCTCTTCTAGATCACTTTCAGGTCTTATTTTTTTCACCTAATTTTTACGTATCCTTCTTCGACTTCATCCAATAGTATAGCAATGTGCCCTTAGGTTGTAGTATAAAGGAAATGGATCCATTTCATCATTCTTTGATTTGGTTATGTATGTATCTCAGTTTGCAGTCATAGAAGGCTCCTATTTTCTTTCATCCCTTCAATCATTATTCTTTGTTAACTAAATGGGTATATATATGTATTGCATTTGTATTTTACATGCTAATGAAGGTACATTAAGTTGTTATCATGAATGTTTAATATATGATTCTTTTGAATGTTTAATATTTGATCAAGATGATTAATTGCTAGACATGTCCAAGGAGTATGTTGGTAGATCATAATTTTATGTCAATAAAAAGGTTAAAAAACAACTAAATGAAAAACCCTAATTCACAAGATTATTTGCATGATTGAAATAGAAGAACCCTAGAATTCTCACTTGCCTCTAGTCTCTTCCTCTTCTTGATCTCTCTCTCTCTCCTCCAACTTTCATTCTCACTCCAAAAAGCTTCAAAACCCCATTATCATCATCTTCATCTATTTCTACACACTGTTGTTCTTTCTCTGAATCATCACCTCCATAAACCAATTCGACAAGTTCGTTGCATTTGTTCTTCATGGCAGCAAGCTCGGAATTTAGGATGTCGTTTTCTTGTTTAAGCCTTGTGTTCTCACCGATGAGTGTGGTGAGTTCCGATGATGATGATGATAATGATTGTTCATCTTCATCGTCTACTGTCGAGACTTGTACATTATGGTTTGTCTTGTTGGACGACATTGATTTCCGTCTGCGAATCTTGCAGAGCTGATCTCTTTTGTCCTTGCGAAACATGTCGTTGCTAAACTCCCACCGGTTTGTTGCAACTTTACGAAACCCCTGTATTGTATGAATGAATATGTTAACTAGGAATATTTTATAATTCGATATTGAAATATGAAATGTAACATTATTTATATTATCTAACTACTTAGTTTTAGATTGTCGATTTTACCACGAAAAACACAATATTTATCATCAATTTTAGGTATTTCAATTAAGGTCCTTTAACTATCATTTTATTTTTCAATGTTTGTATGATTTTTCTCGAAATGTCAAAAATCGAAATTAAATGAAAATTGAAAAAAAATCGAAATTCGAAGCAAAATCAATTGGACAAATATTAGAATAAAATACTAATTGGAGGACCCAAACTGAAAATACTGAAATACGTAAGATTATATTGTTGATGAAAAGTGGAAAAACCTAAATTAGAAAACAAGAATTGCAATTTTCTCTATATATAACATCAAGTTTGTACAACCAATTATATTCAAGAAATACAAATACCATGTTTCTTTTTGATAAAAAAAAAAGGAGATGTATATATGTATTTTTATAAAACTAATAATGATAACTACGGTAAAACAAAAAACCCCTTAACAATTAAAAATAATTAATATAAATAAAATTTAATCACAAGAAAGAAGAAAATAGAGAGAATTAATAATTAAATAAATAAAAGAGAAAATTAAAAAATAATAATAATTAACGTACGTAAGTGTTGAGCTGTCTAACAAAGCTGGAGAAATTGCAGTGCTTGAAGATGGTGGGAAGGTGGTCTCTGGCGAACTCCGGCGGGTGCCAGACGACGAAGGCGGTGCCGTCGGAGTTCCAGGAGATGGCGGCATCGGTGGTGGGGTCCTCCACCAGCATGTACGTTTTAAGCAGGAATGGCGGCGGCGGCGGCGCCTTCCTCATCATATCCACCATGCCTGATCTTTTTCTTTTAATGCACCTCTTCTCCTTAATTCACACACATGCACAGATAAATAATATGTGTGTGTGTATATATATATATGTATTGTATTATGTATATATTAATTAGATGGAAGGTTTAATCTATGCAATAGAGGAGAAGAGAATAAGGGCTGTTAGAAACTCCCAATTCCAGCAATAGAATCCCAATACCACTTCACTCTTCATCACCTGATGGATCTCTCTCTCTCTCTCTCTCTCTCTCTCTCTCTCTCTCTCTCTCTCTCTCTCTCTCTCTCTACTATAACAAAGTAACAAACAACCAAAGCGTTTCTTCTTATTATGTTCTATCTTTATATGTCTTTGCACCCCTCTCTCTCTCTCTCTCTCTCTCTCTCTCTCTCTCTATATATATATATATATATATATTGTTGTTGATTAATAATTAATCAATACCAATGCTATATTTAAATTTTCATTACCTTACTAATTATTAAGGAACCGTGAAAGAAAAAAAATATGTCACAATTTTGAATTTTAGTAGTATAAACAAATTAAATAGTGATGCATTCCTCTATTGAAAGTGAGATTGAAGCCAAAAAAGCAAAAAAACTCTTTTCCATATTTTCAAGTCTCACTCATGTACTATTTGTGAAAATTATGAAGTATTGATAGTTTTGACAGCAATCTTGATTAACAGTTTTATTTAACTATCGAAATTGGTATACAAATGAAACATGATAAATAAAGTAAAGGGATAATTTCAATTTTTTGGTCTTGTATGTAAGGTATTTTTTATTTTTTGACAATCAAATTTCCGTTTTCTAATTTTGGTCTTCTATATTTTAATTTTTTTCAATATCAATCTTTTTTTGTTGGAATTCCCAAAATTGATGACGTGGTCATTGGGAAATCTGATGTGGCATCTAAATTCCTACAGCCACATCAGAAATTTTAAAAATTTTGATAAAAAATGACTGAAATTGGAAAAATTAAAATATAGAAGACCAAAAATTGAAAAATAGATACTTGAATGTCAAAAAATGAAAATATTCTACATACAGGACCAAAAAATTAACCCGAAAGTATTTATTCTAATTAGGTGTGCACAATTATATTCTTCCCACATTCTTGAATGTTATTAGTATAATGCAATGACGTGACAAATCCTCTAACTATGAAATTTCTCACAGCATTCTTGGCCTCAATTTGAATATTTCCACATCAAAACTTTCACATGAAAACTTATACAAGATTATATCCGAAAATATAACTGTGAGAGAAAACCCTACCATCGACAATTCAATTTTGTTCACAAGTTAAACTTTGATATATAGATTATAAGTTGTAGTTTGATCTGTTTCATAAAATGAAACGTGTGTGAGATGATCACATATAAAAGTCATACTCAATATTTGCTGCTTTGCATTTTTTTTATAGAAGTCGACTTTTATTGACTTCCTAATTCTCTACTTTATTTTTCTTTTGTATGAAAAATGTCTGCATGAAAAGGATAGGGCCACTCGATTTGTTGTTAATTTAATTTAATTATGGAATGAAATGGGAAAAAAAAAAAAAAAAAAAAAAAAAAGGAAAGGATTCAATGTTTTTTCTTGTTCTTCTAGTCAACCTTGTCTGTTCACGTTTTCTCTTTTTCTTTATTTCTTTATTCTGTGGTATTCAAAGTTGGAGGCCGACCATGGAGAATTTTCATTTTTATCATGCTTCACATCGTGAAATCTTAAACTCATATAAATTATATTTCATATTTTAATTGATTAGAAAATGTAAATGTAGTTTTTCGTGATTATTTACTGCTTATTTTAAATTTAATATTGACATCATATTAGGTAGAAGAGTCAAATCACGACTTAATCCTCAATTATGTATGATAAGAGAAAGAATCGAAGCTAAGTTACGATCTCTTTGGATCGCATGTATAAATTAAAATCAAATATATATTAGTCAATTCCCACCATTCTTGAAAGAGGACTAATTAGACGTGTTCAACCGGTTCGGTTTGAACCGGAACTGGCCGGTTCGAACCGGCGGTCAACCGTTGACCCAACCGCCGGTTCAAACCGAAACCGGGAACTGGGTAGAAGCGGTTCGGTTTCGGTTCCAAATAATACAAACTGTTGAACCGGCAGTTCACCCTATTTTTTTTTTTTAATTGATTAATACGAGTACCGCGGTATTCAAACCGATACTGAGAACCTCCTGAAAGTCGATACCGCGGTATCTAGGATGGGTACCGCAGTATTGAGATGCAGAACCCAAAACACAAAAAAAAAAAAAATTTAAAGTCGATACCGCGGTATCCTTCTGGATACAGCGGTACTGAGATGCAAAACCAAAAAAAAAAAAATTGAAAAAACCGGAAATCAAACCGGCGGTTCCGGTTTAACCGCCGGTTCGGAACTGAAACCGTGACCCCCACGGTTCGATTCCGGTTTGGGGGTTGGCGGGTCGCGGAACCGGCGGTTCGCGAACCGTGAACACCTCTAGGACTAATATTGTAGTAATTTGTCTGTTTTCACTTCTTTTTTTTTTTTTTTTTTTTCTTTTTTTGGGTCTCTAATGATTTTCTTGTCATGTGATCTTAGGGTGAGGAGGCATAACTGAGTCGAGGCGAGTCGATACACGAGCTACTCGAGATCAACTCGAAAAAAAAAATTCAGCTGAAAAAACACCCAACTCGGTAGTATTTTATCAAAAATATACTTCTTTACTATTGTCTATTTTATCCTAAAATTTAAGTTATTTACATATATAGGTAAGTAAGCCAAACCTAATCGGACTTCTTCAATTAAATAACATTCTTAAACAATTTAGACAAGTACTCGAGTCGAACTAGAGTTTATCGAGTTTGTCATCAAGGCAAGCCTGAGTGCAGGAAGTTAAACCTGATTGAGTTTGAGTCAACCTCGATCTTCGAATTCTTTCACTTTCTTTACTCGAGCTCGAGCTCAAACCTGACAATGTATCGATTTGACCCCATCAAACCCCTACATAAGCTATGTGTATACAACTTAGATATGAGATCAATAAAGAAAACAGAATAAAGTCGATGTAGGTCACTTACGAGGTTTCAAGCCGTAGATTCATCCTCATCAGGGACATCATCAAGGATGAAAGGTCCAAACTTTCCCATTCTGAACAATGTGAGGAATTTCTTCGAGACAATCGTTCGAGCCTCTGATGATTTATGAGGTACTTTAAGAGCTATTTGCAGTGCTTCAAACTGCTGGGCTATAAGGTTTTCCAGGTCACCTTCATCCTCCAAGTTTCCGTTGAATTCTGTCAGCGTCCCACAGAGTGCCCCTTGAACACGAGCAACAATATCCTGCAAATTAATCGAGAAAAATTTACAAATTAGGACAAAACCATGGTTTCATCCAACCTCTTCATGATTGTGAGCTTACGTCAATGTAGACAACGTCAGACTTGTTGCTAGGATGTCTCTTCCTATTTGGCATAAGATCTTTAAGGCTATAGTCGGGTTTATCTTCTAAGCCGAGATGGTGCCCTTCAGTTTCTCTGTTCATATATCGTCTCCAATGGAGAGGAGTGCCTCGGGTGTTCAAGACCGCTAGTAAATACTGAGTGATTCGCTCTTCACCAACTACAGAATCCTTCACAGAACCTGCAAAAGATGTCTTAAACTTTATGTGATGATATTTATCATGACAACATTCATTAATAATCTAAGTAGAAAGTATTGTGTTCTTTGCCTAAGTAAAATAATCGGTTCAAAGCATAAACATTTTAAATATGTTTTCAAACTTTCAAGAAATCATATAGATTTAGAAGAAAATTTGAACCTGCTGCGGCTAGCTTTAACCCAGTTTCTAGATCAGGGATACTCGGAACCAATACCCCTGGTGTATCCAAAACGTATATGCTGGGTTGATTTGCAATCTGAATGTTTTTGAGATTAAAGTTAGACGAGCAGAGGAAATCCAAAAATGACAAAGAAAGAAAGGTCTAAAGTAATGCTATTATAGAATTCTGACAATAAGGTTTGTATTGATTGCTCAAAAAGATATCAAGACACTAATCAAAATAAAATTTGGTTCAATCAAAATAATCAGGAAAAAGGCTCCTCCAGAAAACCATGTGTACATAAATTATGTAAACAAAGGACTCGTACGTTCATTAACATCCTAACATAGTTCACCTCTAGTGCAAGAGAATAAATCAACTTCCTAAATACAAAGAGAAAACAGAACGTCTTTCTAACAAAAGCGATTTCCTCCCTTTTAGTTATTGGAGAAAGATCTACCTTAAATCCAGCAATATCTTGAGTAACTCCAGGTAAGGGTCCCACAGTGGCTCGCTTCTTTTTCTCCTGCACTAAGATGAAACTAAAGCCATCATTTCTTGTTAGTTGTTAGAGATCGCTTCTGAGAGTAATAACCAACTACATATGATAGTGAAAACCAGAATCTCACCTGGAAAGCGAGCTGATGCTATTCGATGGATGGAATTGATTAGAGCTGACTTGCCAACGTTTGGAACACCGACCACCATGACAAGAAGAGTTGGCTCCCTAGAGATAGCCTCCTTCAATTTGTACTCCACGAGATCAAGAAGCTTTAATGCATCAATCAAAAGTCAGAAAATAAACTTTAAACAATGAGCTTGATAGGTAAAGCAAGTTGATAAGCAGCTAAGGTAATTATTCAATCTCACAAACTTAGATGGTCCACTTCATGTTGCAGAACAACCAAAAATACAGTCCAAATGAAATTTTGCAATGACATTTACATTTAAACAATAATTAATTGCACAGGCACAATCCATATCTAAAAAAGAGCAAGCTTTATATAGATCATGAAATAAACTATGTAATCACAAAAACAAAAAAGTTAAACCAACCTTTTGAACAGAACTCTTGCTGTGAGCATTGATTGATAGACAATCTTGTTTTAATGATTCAAAGCGCCGAGCCCATTTCTGCACAACATGAAAAGAGCAACATTTCATCCTTGTTACAGCACCACCACCAGAATAAGGATAGCTCTGAAATTAACATGAACTAAGGCGTTTTAAATTCAAGTATTATATAGCATCCTATGAAAGTATCTAGATAGTCTAGGTCATCCTAAATTCATAATAGCATGCAACAGCTTCAGAATTTATGTAATATTTACCGTCTCCGCTCTATATTTAAAACTTTGAACTAGAAATAACTACAAAATTAAAGTACAGCCAGCTCAAACATCAAATATTAGTGCACAATCATTCCAAGCTATGAAATCAACTAACAAATATTGTGGGGAGAAAACAAATAGGAAACGAGCACATATCTCCCACCCTCCCTGTAGATAAGCTCAAACACATGCATAATTTTTTATACCATTACATCTTACACATCATTCACTGTGAGTTGCAACCCCAAAAATATACTCCCTCCGTCCCGGGATAATTTGCACACTTTACTTTTCGGGGTGTCCCGGGATAATTTGCACACCCCCGAAAAGGAAAGTAATTTGCACACTTTCCTCTTAATTTTTGTTGACTTTTTAACTCAAAAAACAAAAAACAACATTTTCTTATTCCACGTTCTGGGATGGGTGTGCAAATTATCCTGGGACGGAGGGAGTATTACTCTATTTTTGCATCTCACATGTCAATATGGTTTGTGAGGAAATAGCTCTCAATACCTAAATTCTGAAGCAAGCAAAAGGATGAAGAAACCACACACGCATACATACACTTAACTAAATCTTGGTAACCATAATTAACATTAATCAATGAGTATAGCCAAAGAGAGAGCTGCAATCACAGATAAAAGCCGTAGCATTACATGCATGATATTGGGATTGGCCAAATCTTTCTTATTGAGAGCAATCACTCGTCTTTTACCCGCCAGCAAAGGCTGCAATTCCTCGTGTGCAGATGATAATGGTATCTACAAAAATTCAACAAAGATGTATATATTTCATCAGAAACGAAAGTACCCTTAATCAAGAAATCATCAATTTTACTAACTTAAAATCTGACATAATGCAAAGACCAATTCCCAGAGTAGCCGAACACCTTTCATTCGTATAGCAACAACCTTCTTTAGGACAATAGTTTGAAAACAGAAAAAAGAAATCAATATCATTCACCTCAACTTTTAACTTAACAAAAACTCGGTAAGCTACACATGTTCAATTACACTTGAAATAAATATAATTAAAAAGAAAGCTTCCCAAGGTTTCTTTAAACCCTAAACACTAAACCACGTCTAAACATTGTATAAAATGGCTCAACTCGATTGGATTATACACAACTATAAACGCGATGATAACTTAACAACAGGAAGGGAAAAAACGTTTGCAAGAAAACATCATGAAAATCACTGAACAAACGATAAATAAACATTTGCAAAGTTCTTACGCGGGCATCGCGAACTTCGATGACGAGGTCGGAGACTTTGAGGCGGTCACGGATGGCCCGAGTGGCGGCGGCCATGTGGCCGGGAAACCAGTTTATGTTACCGCCGCCCTTGATGAAACTCATTTCGCCGATTATCGATCCTTTCTTCACTATCCTTTTCACTGTCCCCATTTCTACTACTCCAACTCTGTCTGTGGCAGAAAAATAACAACCATAACTTAATCCACAAATCAATTCATACAAATTTAACAAAGCAACAAAATACACATTGCAAAATCAGGTATTACTATTACTATAATTTTTAGATTGCTCAATCTTACAGGAATTCACCTTCGTTTGGAGAGAGTGCGACGGATTACGGCGGAGAGAATGGTTGCCAAAGCTAACGCGCAGTAGGTGTACCCCTGTGTGTAAAAATGGCTGGAAATTTGAGAGAGGGAGGGGGGGGGGGGAGGAGAGGGTGTGAGAGAGAGAATGGCGGAATTTCGTATATTGGGCCTAGGGAAATCGTACCTTCAATAATACTGATCCAATACAAATTGAGTGGCCCATCATTGATATTAGATGCGGCTCAATGGCCCAATTAAATCTAATTGGATCTATGGAAATGAAATTTATCAAGGCTCAATTTCCAAGTTTATAACACCATTTGAAATCTGCAATAATCAATTGGATCTAATTTCATAAAACGAGTCAATTCATAACAATTTATTATGTACTTCTGAAAATTGATTTACTTTATGGATAATCTATCTTACAAATTTATATTCCTAAAATCATGCCATAAAAAAAATTTGTGCTAAAAAATATATATCAATTGGTACAGGTTCGTGTCATACACGAGATTAAAAAAAGTTAAAATTAAACTTAGTTAAAGTTAGTAAAATTAATTATTATTTATACAAGAAAATATAAGTATGGTTTTATGCTTAACACATCGTCTAATTTAATACTAAATATAACACAATCTAATTAATATATTATCTAATTGTTGAAATATATGTTGAATTATTAAAAAAAACATATATAGTTATTTATTTATTCTTTAGAAAAATTATATATTAATATATCTATTATATTATTCAATCCTCAAGTTTGATTTATTTTCAATCAAATGATAAAAAAAATGAAAAGTCAAAATTTCACAAATAAATTCCATAGTTTATTTTAAAGCACATAATTGCAAAGTTTAAATTTCAATTTTATTAATTATTAAATTTGAAAATTTTAAATAATTTATCATTTTTAATTAACTCACGTTTATTTTATTTATTTATTTATTTATATTTTCTCATTTAGGTGTTTGAAGTTTAACATGTGTTATTTTAACAAATTTAATTAAATTTATATATTATTTACTAATGTATGTTACAACATTAAATTTGATATATTACATAGTTATATTAATTAATTAGCTTTAAATAGATTTAATTTGTAAAAATAATTGATATGAGAAGATTATAGGATTGATAAGTGTTCTTTGATGATATATTATTTTAGTATATATATGAAAGATGATTATAATATTTAAATATCTAAAGTTAAAAGCGCAAAATCAACATTTATATAAATATCTCATCTAATGTTGATATTAGGCGACAAGATCTACCGTACACCTAAAATTTAATTGCAAAATTGAACCCCACTTATCGGAAAATTATTTTAATTGTTGGTTAACAGAGAGATATTTAAAGACCTGACCAAATAAATAATGGTGATGGATCGATTATCCTCCATACATATTATCCACTTTAATAATAGTAAATATTATTTTATGTCTAAACTCAATTTACCATATTCTTGACACGTAGTTGCGACACTATTTTATGTTTTCAAATTAACTATTTATGGGATTTGTAGATCCAAGATTATTTTGGTTATTAACCCAAACGGGTTTGTTTCCATGTGCAAACTTGTTTCACAAACGTCATTGCTTAGGACTTGTCACCCAACACTATTTTTTCCTACACAAAAAAAATTATAAAACAATATTTTACAAATATACAATTGTGTGACAATTGAAATTTATTTTCACTAATTAATATCTAATTTGTAAATTATAGTTTATAAGTTGATTTGTCTCATAAAATTACGTCAATGAAACGATTTTATAAAAGTCATACTCTTCTTCTCCAATTATTATGTTATATCTCACTTAATTGTCTCTTTTTGTTTTTAATTTGATGATGAAATTAATAACTATCTATAATTGCTATTATACCAAACTTATTTCATCTTCAAGTATGGTATCGATGAAACTTCATATCGAAACTCGAGACGTAAACGAATTGAGTCAAGTCGGATATTGTTAAATTCAAAATCGAACTCAACTATACAGAATTTGAGGCTTGAGTTTGACCTAACCCTGTTGCCTAAATACTATTATTTATAAAATAGCATAAATTCCTAAAAAAATGCTTTAATTTGACATTTTAGTAAAAACCCTCAATCCTAAACACCAAAGGGTAAAATAGTAGATTCAACACATGCTAAATTCTACTTGATTAGGCTCGCGATCTTGTCCGATCGAGTATTAATTTGGAAGAACTTGAGATCGAGTTCAACTCGATTACATATCTTGCTCACTAACCACATTTAGAACAAGGAAGATTGAATATAAGTAGTGGTAATAGAAATATTTAAAAGGGTTGATGAGTAGATAATAAGGTGGTGAAGTCAGAGAGATAAGATTAAAAATAAGAGACAAGTTAATTTATAAGCATATGAGAGTTGATCTGTCATTGAGCAAAGATAGTTGTCCAAGATATTTTCAAAAATATCTGCAACAGTCAACACAGATCATCAGACAAATATTTATAAATATCTTGGAGTTGGCCAATGGATCATGCATGATCTCAAGATATTTGTTGTTTCATGAATCAACTTCTTCTTCTTCTTCTCTCTCTCTCTCTCTGATCTCTCTCAGATAATATTCTTATGTTGCATGCATGAGAGAGAAGAACTGGTATATATACAGACAAGTTAGATCAAAAGATTATATTTATATATTATATATGTGTGTGTTAGCTACGGATAACGTAGCAATCTTTATGTTCACAGACTTATGTTGAAAATTTTTCATAACTACATTGTTCTCATGATTTTATGCTTATGATGTGATAATTGAGATGTAGAAAAATGAGTATATTTTGATTGGTAATTTGTAATATGTGCACGTTTTTTTAATTTTGCAACCTAATTTTTTTTTCTCTTAACACATCCTATACTATACATTTTGTTTATTTTTGCAACCTCCAATCAATATTTTCCGGCTAGAAAGCATCCACGTGATTTTCACGTGCTAATTGAGGGTTATTTTCGTCATTTGCACTTCTAAGACATCAGTAAATTCGATTCATCAACTATTTTCAATGGTAAAAATATCTAATTTTTTGTTTGAACCTCACCGTTAATCTTCATTTGCTCAAACAATTTGCAAAAATAATACGGGAAAAATTATGGCAAAATTAGCTTTTGGAGGGGAGTGAGTTAGTGACCTAGAAAATGACGAAAATAATCCTCAATTAACACATAAAAATCATGTGGGCATTTTCTCGCTGGAAAATATAAGTCGGAGATTGCAAAAGTAAACAAAATGTGTAGTATGGATTGTGATCGGAGAAAAAAAAAGTTTAGAATACAAAATTAATAAACGTGCATAGTACAGGTTAGAAAAGAAATTAACTCATATCTTCACTCTATGTAAACAAAAAAAAACTCCAAGCAATGATCATGAAGATCGAATCTTGGGTGAATAGTTAACCTCCAAGCAAGTTTCCGGCAACTTTTGTCTACGGAAAACTTATTTTAAGGGGTTTTCAGTAATTTTGCATGAATTGGAAAAACATCCCTATTTTTCGAAAATAAATAAATTGTTTCATCATAAAAATTATGAAAATCAACAACAAATAACCCTAATTTCCGTCTCCGATCCTAAATTCAAGATGAAATAGGAAATATAACATATATAATAAGATTTTTTTTACATTAATATAATAATATAATCATCTTTACTTATTTTCAAAATTTAAAATATTTAATTATTCTTTATAATTACCTTTCTCTTAATGGCTCGAGCTAATAGATCTTACGACTAAGACTTCATTGGCTCAAGTAAATTCCAATGACAGACAATTAGAATTAAGAAAACCAATTAGTTATTTTTTAAGATACAAAATTTTAGTTAGATACTAATAAGTGGTCCAAAACTTAAGAATAACATACAATTATACAATTATATATAACACTTTACGAAGATTAAAACTGATGATTAATCTATAACCCCAATCATATATATACGAATTATATATGTTTCATAAAGCTTCAATGTGGCATTTATTGGATAATAATTAATAGCATTTAAATATTATACAAAAGAAAGTGATAGTCGCTCAAAATAATCTTTTATGATAACAAAAGATTTTAAAAAGTATCTGCATCATATTTACAATATACACACACATATATGTATATATAAGATTTCAAACCTTTCACTTTTTTCAATAATAATTAATCCACAATTTTCATAGCTAATACATTTATTTAATTTAAATAAAAATAAATAATATAAGTATTATGGTGGTACTGTATAACGATCTTACATGTATTAATGTATATGTTTATATAAGGTTAAATTCAGTTTTGATAATTTATATTAGACATTTTTTCATTTTTTGATAACCAAGTATTAGTTTTTCAATTCGGACCCTCTGTGTTTTAAATTTTTTCAATTTCAGTCCATTTTTTATCAGAATTTGCTGATGTGACAGCTAGAAATTTTGTCGTGGTAGTCAAATTCCAGTGGCCATGTCAGTTATAGAAATTGGAAATTAAAATTTAAAACATAGATAATCAAAATTGAAAAACGAATATTTAATTATTAAAAAATGAAAAATGTCTTACATATTAAATCAAAATCGAAATTACCCTTCTATATACATAGTAGATAAAAATTCTTATTGAAAAAATTATTTATATGCTTACAAAGTATCTACTTGCTCAAGTTAATTTAGTCATGAGAAAGTGAGTCTTGACCAACATGCAACACAAATAGTGGGCAATTATATATCCCCACCATAATGAACACAATTATTATTCATTGTGAACATTATAGTAACAGAGTAGGTCGAATATGAAACCGTCTCACAAATTATGTTATGTGAGATGGGTCAACCCACGATCCAAATATACAATTCACATGTAAATTAATGAAAATTGGTTAGAGTTGTGGGTAAAAAGGATCCGTCTTATAGAAAATTTCTATGAAACCGTCTCACACAAGTTTTTGTGATAATAGTAACATTTGTATTGTCCTAATTTATCTTCCCCGAAATTTATTATTATATATATAGCTTATTTAATAAACCCTAAAATTTGATTCCATAAATATATACTCTCATTTCCAAAATATGAACTAGTTGGAAAGTTCACTACGTTTGTTCTCCAATAAATTTTGAGCTTTGGAATCATATCTACAATCAATATTTATAATCTTCTTAGTCCTATAAGTTCCAATTAAACATATATTAAGATGAATTAAAAATATCAAATATAATATATCTAATTGATACATGTGATTAGATCAAAATGTGAATACTATTAAAAGAAATTACGTACAGACAGTTTTTTTTTTAGGCAACATAAACAATAGTTAATGAAGGATAAGTACAGACTACAGAGTACCACAAGACCCCTAATTAAACACAATGAATTATCCAAATTTTAATTAATATTGCAAGAAACCTCTATTTCCTAATAAATAAATAAGAAAATAAAAGGCAACATAATTTATTATTATTCATCTTAATTAAACATAAATATTAATTAAATCCTAAGCAAGAATATACTGAGTTCAGGCCCGCCATTCCCATCCGGGTTCAACATATAAAACGCCTCCGAGTCACGATTCCCCACGACTCGCTCGAATCGGGCTCTCATGAACAGCAACTCACCCTCCGCCGCTCCGCTTTTCCCGCCGTCGTCCACCACCGGAATCACCCCCGCGCCGACCGACACGCTCCGCACCGTGCTCAGCACGTGCCAGTCCGACTCCGTGCACTCCCTCGCCAGCGCGTGGCCGTACTCTCTACCGTTGCAGTACATCGTCCACGCCGCCTCCCCTAACAGCGCCGCCCTTCCTCCGCCGCTAGGCGGCTGCGCTTTCCGGCACTCCAACGCGATCCTCAGCAGCCCCGAGGACATCTCCTTCACCAGCGCCGCCGTCGAGACGGCCAGCTCGATCATGAAGACCGGCTTGGATCTCGGGTCGTACTGGACGGCGAAGCTGACGTGGCCGCGGCGGTGGCCGAATAGGGTTCCAGTGACCTTCCGGCCGAGCGCCGGCACGACGGCGAGCTGACCGGGGATGGTGAGCCATTTGCATGGGGGGAGGATGGTGGGGAATGTGAAGAGGGAGAGGAGTGATCGGAGGAAGGCGGCAACGCCGCTTCGGGTCCTGTTGAGGCGGTGGAAGGCGACGGCGGTGGCGGAGCTCCGGCGGACGATGGATCGGTGGTGGAACTCCTCCGAGTAGTCGTGGTTGATCGACGAATTCGATCTCGAGAACGTTGATGGGATGATCATCTGAGCCGTGCTTTTGCAGCTGCTAGTTCTCGGAAGTGTGGTCGAAATTATTTGCTCATATTGATGCATGATCGTCGTTAATTTTGGAACACGAGATGAAACAGATAATCTTTATTGTGTAAAAGTTTTGAGTATTCAAAGAATTGGGAAAATATTGGATTTTGTCATGGAAGTGAAGAGGAATATTGTTTAGTGTGTCAAGAAATAGATCAACTAATATTTGAATCTTGATTCTTGAAATTGTTTTTTTTTTTTTTTCTCTAGAAATAGAGTGTGTGTTTGGAGATGAAGAGAGAATGAAGACAAAGGAGTGATGATTGTGTAAGGGAGATGGGGAAATATATAAAGGGAAAGTGTGGAAGTTTGTGGTGCCAATGTTGATATTTTCAATAGTCATCATGTCTAGGTAATATTTATAATTAATAAGTTTATTTAATTTGTGACATATAATTATATGGAGCCATACAAGCCGTTATCAAGGCTACACGTGCAAGAGGCAAGTCTTGGTAGGACCCACCCATGCAATTGCCTATTAGTATCGACCAATATAATACATGATTTTTTTTTTTTTTTTTTGTATCGATCATAAAATTGAGTTATAAGAGTATTATTTGGTGCAATTAATATAGCTAATTTATGAAATAATTGAAAATTTCACTTATTTAGAAGAAATCCCAAAATTAATTAGTACGACCATTCTCAATATGTATGTTCCACGTTATTACAGTGTCATATAGATTTACATGATCACTAAACAATGGTTATAATAAAGATTCTACATATTTAAATTTTTTTGGTTAAAATAATAAATTTTGTGAAGGTTTGAACGTTTTTGTCTTGGTCATTTCCATGTGTAGTAGCACTCATGTGCACTTAATGCACATATGTACTCGGGTCCGGGAGTGGGATGACCCGGATCCGCACACTTTTTTTTTTTTTTTTTGGCTCTGACATCTATGTTATGATAGTCATACATTTATGTTATATTAGTTATACTTTTACGTTCAGATATCATACATTTATTTAATAATTTTAACTCTAAAAAAATCCTAATTTCGCTACAATTTGTACATGTTTACCTTTATGTGATAATACTCATACATTTATTTGATATTACTTATATATTTATATCAACATAGTCATATAAGTACAACTAACATAACTAAAATGTATATCTAACATAACTAAAAGTATGACTGTTATAACTAAAATGAATGGAAAAGTTAATATGCCTATCTAAAAAATATGCTAAGGTATAGCTAGCCTTATAAAAGGTATGACTAACATAACTAAAATGTATGACTAACACTACTAAAAGATATAATTACCATAACATAAAGGTCTGATACATGGAAACATGTTTAGGCGGATTTTATCCGCAACCTGATGGCGCGTGGCGGGTCGGATTTACCCGAGTGCATGGATCTAAAGTTCGTGCACCAAGTGCACAAAAGTTTTTGTCCTCCACGTGATATTCACTATTAAATGTCACTACCAATATAAATAAAAATAATATGAAAGTACTATATAAATATGTTGGGACCATCAAGCGCTTACCGCTACACCAAAATGATATCCTGTGGGCATAGGGCGCAACTTTAATGTCTTATACTTATGTAGTTTTGCGCTCACGATTTCGAATCTGGAAGAGCCGCGCCCAGCGCCAATTTAAGCTCCGACCCAATACAGGATGCTGGGAAAATTCCCAACAAAATATAAGAGACATATAATGATAATGATGATGTATCATTACAAGTTAATTTAACAACTCTACCAAAGTGAGAAGAGCTTCTCTTTTGATACAAGTAAAATAAATCACATTTTACATTGGGGTGGCATAAGTTAGTATGTGAGATATCGTTACAATTGATGTTACATTTTCTATTTTAAAGTAATTACTACATGATATGTGAATCAAATAAATGATATTATTATGTTTAACGCGTATTAAATATAATGAAACATGTAATGTAATAACAAATGTAATATTAAATTTGAACCACATAAGGTGGTGTGTTATGATCATGAATTGTCAATTATATTAGATTAATTTGTATCTCTACTAAGAGTTATATGATCCTCTCTTGTAGTACAATTTTTTTTTAACAAATATAAGCACGTATGGAATGAAAATCTAAATTCAAGAAAGGTCATCAATGACTAACATGATTTATATATAACCAAGTTGCAATTCACATA
Source organism: Scutellaria galericulata (assembly GCA_946896805.1). Classification (NCBI taxonomy): domain Eukaryota; kingdom Viridiplantae; phylum Streptophyta; class Magnoliopsida; order Lamiales; family Lamiaceae; genus Scutellaria; species Scutellaria galericulata. The sequence goes on from OX335790.1 coordinate 19,843,387, forward strand.
TATATTTGAGTGCCTCTCAAATCATAGGACATCGACAGCTAGACTTAGTGCACGAAGCACGAACCTTGAATATTGGAACAAGACTTTTGATAATACAAATGATAATTGATTGTAATTTCTAAAAATTCAATATTTTCAAATTTTGCTGCTAATTTGGAGATTGATAGTTGGTTTAAGCCATTTATTCTTTTATGTCATGATTTCAATTTGACCATGGTTAGGTTACCTATGATCCCGATTGTGGGTACTCATTTACATTTCATGAAATTATATTCTTGAAACTGTTTAAATTATTGAAATGTGTTAATTAAATTTTGGGTGTGTATATAGTTTCATCCAAAATAAATTCTCTGTAATTAATTAACAAGTCTATTTTACAAAAGTCAATACAAATTAACAAGACTTAATTTCTAGTATGATAAGGTTATTTTGTTTCCATCCATATGGATTATCAAATGAAAGATGGTTATATAATAATTAATTATAATTAGGGCCCTTAATCAAATATTTTATGCAATTCAATTTGGGCCGGTTCCAAACGTAGACTTGTTTCTTGGGCTAAGGCCTATCCTATTGGTGGCCAACCCATACATATACGTAATCATGTCCACGTGGAATGGTTTGTCACCACTAATGGACTTTACTTTATTTTTTAAAATTTATTATCTTCCTTTACTAGTATGACATAATTGGCTGACTATATGATTTTTTAAACTTAAGCTTCATTAATAAAATATTTCGTCTATAATAATGATGTATAAAAAATACTCATTTAGTTTGATCGTTTCTTTTATAAAAATTGTCATGATATTATAGAAAGTACTATCCATCAACACTTATTTTGTTTTCTCAGTTAGATTCGAACTTGGAAGAAATTTTAATCTATTAAAATATACACATATGTATAAACTTAATTGTTTGATGCGTATATTAAATCAAATCTTGAGTAGATAATTTTAAAATGAGATTGATTGATAAAATGGGATTGATCGTACCTTTTTTTTTTTTTTTTTTTGGGGGGGATTCATTGTTAAAATATAAAAATTAACAGTGAAATTTTCTACAATATTTAATTTTGCTCTGGAGTTCAAAATTATTGAAATCAATAAAAGCCCAATAGTATTGTAAATTTTGCTTTGTAGCTCAAAAGTATTGAAAATAACTTAAGCCCAATTATATTGAATATTTGCTTTTGAGCTCATAATGAGTGAAATTAACAAAGCCCAATCTGAAGCCCACACATCTTATAAATCGTCCCACACTCCAAGCAAAGGTGTCACTTGCCCTGGCCTAAATATTATACTCTCTGTCCCACAACACTTTGCACACTTTCAGTGTAAAATTACACTGAAAGTGTGCAAAGTGTTGTGGGACGGAGGGAGTAGATTTTAAGCTATATAAAAAATTACTACTTTTTTCTAGAAGTAACGTTTTTATCTTATTTATTTATTTAAATTTAAAATAATCTAGTTGAAAATTTTATGGTAGAGAAATACTCGAAATCTTGACCGATTTGTTTTTTTTTTGTTTTTTTACCTTTTATAATGAGGATTTCTCATTTGCTAATAAAAAAAAATCATATTATTTGCTTTAAAAAAACATTTTAAAGACAAGAAATTTCCCTAAAAACATGTTAATGTACTTGACAGAAGTCACGTGCATTAATTCATTACTACTTCCCATTGCAAATTTGCTGTCTGGATAGGATCCCACACCGACCCGGCCCGGCCCGATCGCCGACCTCCATATCTTTTCATCTCTCTCTGTATATATACACATATATAAATATCTATCTATATAGAACGTGTCACTCTCTCTCAATTCTTCACTCCTCAGCTTCTCCAGCTCAGATTCTAGAGAGAGAGAGAGTGATAAGAATTCGACCTAATTCACACAGAAATTGCGCGGAAGAATTCCCAATCATTAGCCCGATCAATAGGAACAATTACTGTATGTAATGATGTCAGACTCATACTGTTCGGACTGCAAGAAGAACACGGAGGTGGTGTTCGATCACGCGGCGGGGGACACCGTGTGCTCCGAGTGCGGGCTCGTACTCGAAGCCCGCTCCATCGACGAGACTTCCGAGTGGCGAACATTCGCCGACGATTCCGGCGACCACGACCCGAACCGTGTCGGAGGGCCCGTTAACCCGCTGTTGGGGGACGCAGCTCTCTCCACCGTCATTTCCCGGGGCGCAAACGGGTCGAATGCCGATTCGTCCCTGACCCGGTTGCAGAACAGGGGCGGCGACCCGGACCGAGCTATTGTCTTGGCGTTTAAAACGATTTCTATGATGGCTGATAGGTCTGTTTTTCGTGCCTATTAATGTTTCTGTTTGGGTGTTTCAAGGGTTTAGTGATTCATTGGATGAAATTGTTCTTTCTGTGTTTGAATGCTTTGATCAATGAAGAAACTAAGATTAAACATCACTGATTCTGGTTGATTGGCTTGAATTTAGCATTGTTTGCAATGATTCTTGTTCATCATGGGCTTTGGTTTCTGTCTTTGTTCTTGTCTGTGTAATGAATTTGATTATAAGCTAATCAAATTACCTGAGGCACTATGGTCTTATATGTTTCTGATAAGATCCGAGTATGGTCTTTCGTTTCGTTCTTCACTAGCTGATAATTGAACTTATGATACTTGACAATTATACTCAAATGCTAGGTGCAAATGCAACAATTAACTAATCAAGACTCTCTTAATTATGAAATATGTGTATCTTATACTCTATTTATCACTTGTAGCTTCATGTGGTCAGTATAAGTAACAAATTTATTGATCAAACATTTTTCAGCAATACAAGAACCTACCCAAGTTGTTGCTTTTAAGGATAATTTATGTTGGTTTTGCTGTTATGCGTTATTGTCCAATTCATAAGAATTTTGTGGGGAAATATGGCTGATGTTATTTGCTTGTTTCGTTGTTTCCAGGTTGAGCCTTGTAACAACGATTAAGGTATGCAAACTTTGTTAAAATTTTCCTTTTCTTCTTTCTCTCCATAAACTCTATTCTCTTTGAAGGATCGAGCGAGTGAAATATATAAAAGATTGGAAGATCAGAAGTGCACAAGGGGAAGAAACTTGGAGGCTTTAGTGGCAGCCTGCATTTACATTGCTTGTCGTCAAGAAGGCAAGCCGCGCACTGTAAAAGGTGCCACTCTAATTATATGCTCAAGTTTGATAACTAGCATTTACTATTATGCCCCTTGAAGTCGTCTAAACCTGTGAGTCTCGACTAGAAATATGCTCTATTGTTGCTGGAGCTACAAAGAAAGAAATTGGCCGTGCAAAAGAATTTATTGTCAAACAGTTGAAGGTTGAGATGGGCGAGTCCATGGAGATGGGTACGATTCATGCTGGAGACTATCTGGTCGGTTCCTTCATTTAGATATTTGTTTGTGAATTTAGATATTTCTTTTTACGTTTCTGAATTCTAAATGTGATGCTCGTCTTGTCTGTTGTGTAGAGGCGTTTCTGTTCTAATCTCGGCATGAGCAATGAAGAGGTCAAAGCTGTCCAAGAAACTGTCCAAAAAGCAGGGGATTTTGATATTAGGTACTGTCACATAATTTCTTGAATTAAACGACGATGAAGTAATATTTATAAATGGTCCCATAATCTCAATTTTCCATGTAAAATTTTGAAATAAGCTTATTAACATGATCTACTTGTGTTATTCTTGTATTGCAGAAGAAGCCCAATATCTATAGCTGCAGCTATCATTTTTATGATAACTCAGCTTTCATCAGATAAAGATGCCAAGAAACCCCTTCGAGGTTAGATTGCTACCATCTTTATATTTGTATATTAACACGACCAAAGTCTTATTCTTGGTTTACTTCATTGCAATCTTGAAATTGCAGATATCTCGATTGCTACAACAGTTGCAGAAGGTACGATCAAGAATGCTTATAGGGATCTCTACCCCCATGCGGCTAAGATCATACCGGAATGGTATGCCAAGGAAAGGGATCTAAAGAACCTTTCTAGCCCTAAAGCTTGAATCGTGTTGAGAACATGAGCTCGTGTTTGGATCTTACGCACGTTGAAGGGAGACGGGGATTGAGGTTATACTTATTGGCTGATCTTACTATATAGTTTACACAAGCTGATCTAGCCATTTATATTCACTTTGTTGTTGTCTTTCCTTTCCACACTCATGTTGGTGTTTAATTTAACATATGTTTATATAGATACATTGAATGCATGCAGATCAAGTACAAAGCTAATGAAAAACACATAAAACAACACAAAAATTATGTAATAATTTGAGAAATAAAAGAATCCATCTCCTTGCTCCAACTTTGACTTTCCACCATAGATTTCTTGATTTCAATTCCCAATTCCTTAGCCCTTCTCCTTATCTCCTCCCCTTCTTCCCCCACCAACCTCCTCACAGAGCTCTTCACCGTCTCTGACGACACAATCTCCTCTCGACACTCCCAATTCACTACTTCCACTCCGACCCCCAAAACCCTAGTCACCAAAAACGCGTTCCCCGGTTGGTCTGAATGCATCGGCCAAGCTGCTATCGCCACTCCCATGCTCATGCTCTCCATACACGAGTTCCATCCGCAATGACTCATGAACCCTCCGGTCGAGCCATGGCCGAGAATCTCGAGCTGTGGGGCCCATTCTCTCACCACTATACCTCTCTCTCTAACCCTCTCTTCAAACCCTTCTGGCAATGCAGCTCTCCTAACCTCCCCTGTAAAGATATCGCCTTTGTCGGCATCTCTCAACACCCATATAAACTTCTCCCCGCTTCTCTCCAACCCGATTGCTAGCTCGTGAACCTGCTCATCTGATAATGAGCATGTTGTCCCAAACGAGACGTATATAACTGAATTAACTCCCTGCTTGTCCAGCCATGCTAAGCATTCATGTCTTGAATCTTTCTTCTCTTTGATCTCGACCGGATTGAAAGGCCCGACGGCCCAGACCTTCTCTGCCTCGTTTACGCTTCTTCCTGTTTTCAACAGATCAAGATACAAACCCTCGATGACTCTACTTGAATTGAATATGTGACCATAGATTTTCTTCCTTGAGCCCATCTGCAAGCTTTTAAACTCCGTGAACTCCTGTGGGAACAGCCCGTCGAAGCGGGGAAGATCTTCGAGAATCCGAGCTTCCGATGGGAGGTTCAATGGCCGCCCCATAGCATCCCACAAGAATGAATAAACAGTGAAAGCTGATATGCAGCGAAAACAGTAGGGTTCGACATTTGGTATCGAATCGACGTCCTGTACAGTGTAGGTCATAAACGAGTCGAATATAACGACTACTTTCCGGTATTCAGATGCGACGTCGTTGATGAAGTTGTGGACGGGGCGGCGGAGGTGGGTGGTGGCGGAGAGGGCGGGGAGGAGCTGGGTGGGGAATTTGGTGGGTCCATGGGGGTTGGGAGGGGGGGTGGTGAAAGGGGGGGTGGGGAGTTCGTGGAAGTGGATGTTGGAGATGGAGGGGTCCCAGCCATGGACGCGGAGCTTGGCCTGGCGGATGTGGGTGGCGGCGCCGACGTAGTACACGGTGGTGGTGGTGGCGGCGGCGGCGGAGATGATACGGGAGAGGTGGAGGAGCTGGTTGAGGTGGCCCTGCGCCGGCAGTGGCACCATCACCACCGCAACTTGGGAGGTATCACGGTGGTTTGCCATCGGAGGAATAGTTGTATAATGAGTTATGTGGTATGATTTGAGACATTTATAGACTAATATTTTTAAAAAGACATATCTTTTATATATTTTATATAAAATTATTTGTAGTATTTGGTAAGAGTAGGTATTGTGTACACTTTGTTTACATGCCATCTGAGTCGACTCAGTTTTGATCTGGATCCGCGTGTTTTTGAATTTAATTATTTTTTTTTTTTTGCTTCAGGTTGTTACCTTTATGTTGTATTAATGTGACATTTATATTATAAATGTGTGACCTTTATGTACAACTATCATGATCTTTATGTATTATAACTTAGAAAAAAATGAAGATTTTCAACATTATTTGAACTGTATACCTTTATGTGATATCAATTTGACATTTATATTATATCATGTCACCTTTATGTACAAATATTCTGACTTTTATGCACTTTTATATATTACATAAAAGTCAGAATATTTGTACATAAATGTGACATAATATAACATAAAAATCACATTGATATCACATAAAAGTATACAATACAAATTGTGTTGAAAATCTTCATTTTTTTTTTCTAAGTTACAGACATAAATGTATGGATGTTTGTACATAAAGGTCACACATTTATACATAAAAGTCACACATTTATAACATAAAGGTCAAGATAAAAATTTGGAAAAAAAAATTTAAAAAAAATTGAAATTCACAAATTTGGGTCGGATCGACCCGGATTAGATCCATACACATTGCACAAGAGTTTTTGTGATTTGGTAATTAATGAGCTTGCACATGCATGCCATCCCTATTTATTTATAATTATAATAAATAAAACATTGCACCTCCATCCCACAATAAAATAATAATTCATATCAATTATTTTCTACAGATTAAATCTATAATAAATAGAACTTAAAAGCGAATTAATATGGTGGATGAAAAAAAGGATTGCTCATATCTTCTATTCATTATATGAAATTAGTAAACTATAAATTATACAATTTGCAATATTGTAAACTATATATATATATATATATATATATAATATTCTAATATTATTTTATACATAATATTTAAATTTGTCTATTTTTTACTTGTTTTTTTAAATTTTGTACGTGTAACACGGGTCCTATGTTAGTTTTTTCTTATAAAATGACGTTCAATTTAAATTTATGGACAACAAATTTATCAACAACAAACACTCTTAAATTTTTTGGGTATGCAATAACATAAATATTTGAAATATTATTTTTTTAGGGGAATTAAAAATTCAACATTTAAGTAGTGCCATTGAACATATTATTAGTTTTATGAGTTTATTTATTAAATAGTGAACTAAATGACCAAGTTGATTTTCTCTTTAGTAAAAATATAATATATATTTAAGAGTAACACTTCTGTACAACTGGTGTACAGAGTTGCACGAATACTTTTGCGTTATAAATGCAGTACCTTTATGTACAAATATCCGTACCTTTTAAAATGAACATGCATAAAGACATTACATTTATAATATAAAGATACTACATTTATAACATAAATGTATGAATTGTACAGTGCAACTGGTGTACAAAAGTTTTTTACTAAGAGCCAAATCCAATCAGTATGCAACGTGTTTAAGCCATAGTGGGAAGGAGACAAGGTTGACCACATTTCTAGAATATTAAAAAACAAACTATAAATTTTTAAGAATGTTTTGATTAGTTTATGGGTCGATTTCAAATGGTCTTATTAACGTTTGACAAATATACAGACAAACGACTTTTCTAGAACTATTCAATTTAATTTATTTAATTTGTGGGCAAGATTAACAATCAACAGTCCTACACCCTAAACTGAAATTATATAATAAAAAATTCTTTTAAAATATTAATCCAAATTGGTAGACAATTTCCAACTCAATTTTCCTTGATCAAGTAGACAAATAACAGTCAAAGTCTAAAAAGCAAACGTCTAGATTTGTATTTCCATAAAGAAAAATATTTTGCATGAATATGACGATTCCTAAAATCAAATTGGGATAATCATGATAATGACTTGGAGACTAAATAAAAGTTAGTTTATGGACATTGTATTGTCAAAATTTATATATATATATATATATATATATATATATATATATATATATATTTCTGTCTTTAATTATTAGTATAAAATCTTTAATATGAACTTATACACGAGTATTCCAAACTCTACTTGAAATAAAATGTATACTTTGGAACCATTGTATGAGCATGAATAACTCAACCATTACATGGTTTATAATGGCTAATTCCTGAAAATTGTTTCTAATTTACACATTTAAGAAATCTCAATCAAGCATATGTTAAGAAACAAAAACCAACTTCACCAATTGAATCATCTTGTCTAGTTGGTACTTATTAGTTATTGAGTGACACTCCTGTGCACAAGGTGCAACAATACTGTTATATTATATGAAGTGATACTGTTATATTAATATAACAGTATCACTTCATATAATATAACAGTATTACTTCATATAATATAACAGTATCACTCATATAATATAACAGTATTACTTCATATTAACAGTATCACTCATATAATATAACAGTATTACTTCATATAATATAACAGTATTGTTGTGCACAAATTTGAATCCGTGCACCTTGTGCACAAAAGTTTTTGCCTTAGTTATTACTTGCTCCATTTGAAAAAAGTCATGAGAGAATATCTTTGGCCATCAAGTTTTGATAGAGTCGAAGATTTGTTGGCCACACAATCACTATAACATTCTACACCCGGATTTACTAAGCGAATGTTTAGAATAAGGACCGATTGCTTTCATGATTAGTCGGACAAAATTCGATATTGATATCCACGTGTCAGAATATGAGTGGTACCACACTAGGACCCTTGATTATTCAACTTGTAGTTGCTTCATCAGGTTGTTCACAACCATGTCCCATGGTTACAACATTTGTGGCTCTAAATTGTTATTCAAACATCGCAAAAATTTATATAAGACTGTCTCACATAAGAATCTAAAATTTTACGTGAGATGAAGTTCTATAGTCTTGTGTGAGATCGACATTGAACATGTTGAATGAATTAACTCGTTTTTATTGATTTATATAAACTTAATTTTACATAAAGTCTCACGTGAAACTGTATCACATAACAACTGTAGTTCAAACAAACATTGTTTAAGCTAACTAAGTAGTCCAAATCTTGAATTTGAATTTGTCTGATGAATGAAATGTCTACCTTGCCACATGTATACCAAGCAAATGACTGATGAATATTAAAATGAGCATACCAATCAGGAAACAAAGAGTCTACTAGAAAAATCCGAACGAGCCGTCCAATGGGACGGCGCCACGTGGACCGTTGTACGGCCCACCTTGTTACAAGACAACAACAAAGTTCCCACCATTTTTTAACTTTATTACACATTTCTTGCAAGAACAATACAAAAATATGAATCACTAAATGACAACAAGAACCCTGTGATCATCTGCTATAAAACTCATCAATTGAGGATACAAAACATACAAACACCACAACCATTTCCTCAAAGACCTCAACTCATTAATTCAATGGGCAGCTTAAGCAACCATCAAAACCATGAAGTTGCTTTCATCACTGTCCCATTTCCAGCACAAGGCCACCTCAACCAGCTCCTCCAGCTGTCATGCCTCGTCTCCTCGTACAACATCCCCGTTTATTACATAGGCTCGGGCCTATTCAACCGCCAAGCCAAAGCCCGTATTAATGGATTGAACCCTCAAGATGTCGAGAAAATCCACTTCCACGACATCCCTATTCCATCCTTCGAGTCACCCTGTCCGGACCCCAACTCGACCGACAAGTTCCCTGCCCAGCTCCAGCCGGCCTGGGAGGCGAGCTTGAGCCTGAGACAGCCTGTGGCTGCTTACTTATATGACATGGCTGAGAAGTTCAAAAGAATCATAGTTGTTCATGACCCTATGATGGCCTTTGTGGTTCAAGATGTTGTGTCTATTGTGAATGCAGAATCCTATGCATTCAACTGTGTCTCTGCCATTTCTCAACTCGCTTTTGCCTGTCTAGGAAAAGGCCCTTTTCCTGTCAAGCATCCAAGAGAGTTGCCTTCTTTAGAAGGGTGTATGACGGAGAACCTGCTGTACTTTGCCACGCAGCAAACTGAGCCGTTGAAATATAGAGATGGAGATTTACACAACACTTGCAGATTAATGGAAGCACCTTATCTTGAAGCGTTGGAGACAGAGGAGTTTTATGGGAAGAAGAGTTGGGCTATAGGGCCTATACTTCCTACTAAACTATCATCTGATAAGCAATACAAATGCTTACAATGGCTCGACAAACACGAGCCAGAATCCGTGATCTATGTAAGTTTTGGCACCACAGTTTCACTGTCAGATGAGCAGATCAAGGAGCTGGCTCATGGGCTGGAGCAAAGTGGGGTGAATTTTCTATGGGTGTTGAGAGATGCTGATAAAGGTGATGTCTTTGATGGAGAAGTCAGAAGGGCTGAGCTACCAGAAGGGTTTGAAGAGAGAGTGGAAGATGTGGGAATGGTGGTGAGAGATTGGGCCCCACAGCCACAAATCTTGGCTCATGCATCAACTGGTGCTTTCATGAGCCACTGTGGTTGGAACTCAAGCATAGAGAGCATCACCATGGGAGTGGCTATGGCAGCTTGGCCCATGCATTCGGACCAACCGATAAACGCTTCGTTGATCAGAGATATACTCAAAACAGGCCTTGTTGTAAGGGAAATGACAGAGAGGTTGGAGGTGGTTAAAGCATCTACTATAGAGAATGTTGTAAGAAGATTAATGGCATCAGATGAAGGGGCTGAGATACGGAAGCGGGCCCGCGAGTTGGGCGCCTCTGTTCGACAGGTGACTCAGCCCGGTGGGGCCTCCCGGCTCGAGTTGGACTCGTTCATTGCTCATATCACCAGAAAGAATCAATCATCTCCTACCTAACCATTCTTATAGTCACCAGATAGATATAATCTTCAACACACAGACAATTGTATTCTACAAAAAATTCAAGTTCATGTGTTAAGCAAAATAGCGTATTGAAGTTGAATTGTAATAGTATGTTAAAGTCCTAATTTTTACATGTTAAAATTGTTATATCCAAAAAAATAAAAAAAATTAATGTGATTTGAATTGTAATAATTTGTTAAAATTGTGATTTTCTTTACTAAATATTTAAAAGTTGGGGTTAAATTGCAAATTTTGAAAATATGGTGATTTATTTTGCTAAATTCAAAATATCAGGATTCAATTGTAATTTTGGGAAAAATTAAGATTTTTTTTCAACTAAGCCAAATTAATATAATATAAATTTCCAATTGTATTAAATATATTTCTCAATTTATGTTGAATAGAAATGAACTATCTTTACAACGAAAATCTGTCTGGATTATGGATAGTGAACATTGTATTGTAAAAAATTATATATATATATATATATATATATATATATATGAATTACATAAGTTTCTGTCTTTAATTATTAGTATAAAATCTTTAATATGAACTTATACATGAGTATTCCAAACCCTACTTGAATAAAATGTATACTTTGGAACCATTGTACGAGCATGAATAATGTTGGGCCCTTACCAGTTCGATCTGGCCGAGGGGCCGAACCGAGCAGAATGACGAGTGGCCTCAACCTGGCGGTGTGAAGGGGGCCGACCTGATTAGGAGCCGTCCCGACCAGTCCCCGACCCGACGACTCGACCAGGAATCGTCCGGCGGGTGTCGACCCAACCAGACCCGTTCCATTGGGTGCCGACCCGACCAGGCCTCGACCCGGCGGGGGCCGGCCCGACCAAGAGCCATCCCGGCGGGTGCTGACCAGGCCCGACCCGACGGGTGCCGACCCTACCAGGCCTGACCCGGCAGGTGCAGACCCAACCGAATGTCGATCCATGCCCCTAAGTGACCTACCCGACCAGGAATCGGGATTGGCCCGAACATAGTCCGACCCGTGCTAGGAGCTAACCTGAGCAACGGGGTCGACCCGAGTGCGACCAAGGCTAGATCACGACCTAACCGATTTGAGTCAAGCACAACAGAGAATCCGAAGAAAATGATATCACTAAGGCATTCCTGGAGATTACGGGAATGACCAGAAATTAGGGTTATTACCTTGGAAGAGCACAAAACACGTCTCGGGTGGGAAAAATCTACAAAGAAGGAAACAAATTTACAATCAAATCATATCCGATTTAGATAGAATTAATCCGATTTTTACTTATCTAGACCCTAAAATCAAGAGATTTAAGTCTTACACTCCAAGTTTTGTATCTTACACTTAACTTATATGTAACACCCCAAATTAAAAATTTGACTACGTAAAATATAGCAAGAATTTTCAAGTATTTAAAAAAAAAAAAGAGATGTAAATAATAATAATATTAATAGTAATATAAATAAGGATAAGCTATTAAAAAAAATAATAGGAAAAAGACACTTCGTAGAAATTATGAAACTAATTGATGTATTGGAAAATGTAAGATTTGACCAAATATATAATCATTCACACTTTATTGTATAGTTTGCATGTGCCTTTAATTAATGTGGCCTATATAACTTTTATTATATATATATATATATATGTATGTATACACACGCATGCAGAATTATATACATACACACACAATAATATTAAAGGGGACGAGGACGTGTGTCCTTCCCTGATGATGAGTCATTTTCTTTAGTTTATTAATTTTAGTTTAATAAGAGAAAAAGTAAGAAAAAAAAAAAAAAGAGAAGGTGGGACAAGAACACGAGAGAGAAGAAAACAGAGGTATGAATTTTACAAATTTAAAGTGATGAATTCAAGTTTTCCTACATTTCTTCCTAGCTTAAATATTACATACATGCTTGTTAATTAATTTGATGGAATCGAATTTATTAGTTCAACATATAATTAAATTATCAAATGGGTTAACATGCGCTTGGATATAATAGTTTACTAATTCATAAATTATCTAAATCAGCTTTGCTAAAGTAAATTAAATTCGCACCACATGATCAGATGAATGACTCTTATGTGTTTATATGGTTTGCTAAGATATTTAATATCAATTAATCATTTAACTTATTTAATCAACAAATATGCATGCAAGTTAGGTTTTAGAACTATACAGAAAGATGGGAATTATTTATAAATAGCTAGATACATTTTTTTCCCTTATAAATTTATATAATGAAGGAAATTAACATTTATTAAATGAATAGGTTAGTCATTATACATAAGTTGCATTACAGAAAAATAGCTTCTCTCTCCTAAATTTTCTCTCTGCAAAAGGTTCTCTCTTCAACTAATTTAGTATGATAAAAATCCTCTTTAGTTTTTATTATCATTAAAAAATTAGTTTATAATGGTTATCTTTGCTTGATAATTAAACAGTCGGAGATTAATTAATGAAGTAATTGGTTTTAATATCCTAATAAAATATTTAACTTGCTATTTTAGATTAATCTTGATAACACAAGAGACAGAGAATCTCACGTGGAAGCAAGGTAAGTAGAAATTTATTTGCAATTACAATGTATGAACGCAGTACTTCATGTTATATATTGCTTAAGTGATATTACGTGATTTTACGTACAATTGAGAATTGACGTGTTTGAATGATGCTATGAGGAAGTATATGTGATGCATTATGAATATCAATCATGAACATCACCACATGCATACGTAAATAATAAAAGTTATTGCATTCTTCATGCAAGACATGATTTCAAGATGAAAATGATTTTATTGACCACTACTAGTGCACCGAGGCATGTAATCATGCTTACGATATATTATATGGGTATTCGAGAACATGTGAGATATGAATATGTCTTGATTCGTTTAGCCGGTGGCATGTGAGACATGAATATGACTACCATTACTATATGCTTAGCCGGTGGCATTTGAGACATAGATATGGCTATAATGATGAATGATGTTATATTGAGCTCTACCCGGTACCTAGTAGTTAGGTGGTCAAGGACCCAATGAAGGAAAACCTTTCTTACAAATCCGTTTTCCTTCATTGGCATGAACTATATGACTCTAAATTATCATTCAAACATCGCAAAAACTTATATGAGACTGTCTCACATAAGAATCTAAAATCTTACGTGAGATGAAACTTTATAGTCTTATGTGAGATCGATATTAAACGTGTTGAATGGATTAACCAGCTTTTATTGTATATAAACTCCATTTTACATAAAGTCTCACGTGAAATTGTCTCACATAACAATTGTAGTTCAAACAAATATTGTTTAGGCTAACTAAATAGTCCAAGTCTTGAATTTGAATTTGTCTGATGAATGAAATGTCTACCTTGCCACATGTATACCAAGCAAATGAATGATGAATATTGAAATGAGCATACCAATGTGGAAACAAAGAGTACTAGAAAAATCCGAACGAGCCGTCCGATGGGACGGCGCCATGTGGACCGTTGTACGGCCCACCTTGTTACAAGACAGAACAACAAAGTTCCCACCATTTTTTAACTTTATTACACTTTTCTTGCAAGAACAATACAAAAATAAGAATCACTAAATGACAACAAGAACCTTGTGATCATCTGCTATAAAACTCATCAATTGAGGATACAAAACATACAAACAACACAACCATTTCCTCAAAGCCCTCAACTCATTAATTCAATGGGCAGCTTAAGCAACCATCAAAACCATGAAGTTGCTTTCATCACTGTCCCATTTCCAGCACAAGGCCACCTCAACCAGCTCCTCCAGCTGTCATGCCTCGTCTCCTCGTACAACATCCCCGTTTATTACATAGGCTCGGGCCTATTCAACCGCCAAGCCAAAGCCCGTATCAATGGATTGAACCCTCAAGATGTCGAGAAAATCCATTTCCACGACATCGCTATTCCATCCTTCGAGTCACCCTGTCCGGACCCAAACTCTACCAACAAGTTCCCGGCTCAGCTCCAGCCGGCCTGGGAGGCGAGCTTAAGCCTAAGACAGCCTGTGGCTGCATACTTACACGACATGGCTGAGAAGTTCAGAAGAATCATAGTTGTTCATGACCCTATGATGGCCTTTGTGGTTCAAGATGTTGTGTCTATTGTGAATGCAGAATCCTATGCATTCAACTGTGTCTCTGCCATTTCTCAACTCTATTTTGCCTGTCTAGGAAAAGGGCAGCCTTTTCCTGTCAAGCATCCAAGAGAGCTGCCTTCTTTCGAAGGGTGTATAACGGAGAACGTGCAGTACTTAGGCGCGAAGCAAACTGAGCCGTTGAAATATAGAGATGGAGATTTACACAACACTTGCAGATTAATGGAAGCACCTTATGTGGAAGTGTTGGAGACAGAGGAGTTTTATGGGAAGAAGAGTTGGGCTATAGGGCCTATACTTCCTACAAAACTATCATCTGGTAAACAGCACAAATGCATAGAATGGCTCGACAAACACGAGCCAGAATCCGTGATCTATATAAGCTTTGGCACCACAGTTTCACTGCCAGATGAGCAGATCAAAGAGCTGGCTCGTGGGCTGGAGCAAAGTGGGGTGAAGTTTTTATGGGTGTTGAGAGATGCTGATAAAGGTGATGTCTTTGATGAAAAAGTCAGAAGGGCTGAGCTCCCAGAAGGGTTTGAAGAGAGAGTGGAAGGTGTGGGAATGGTGGTGAGAGATTGGGCCCCACAGCCACAAATCTTGGCTCATGCATCAATTGGTGCTTTCATGAGCCACTGTGGCTGGAACTCAAGCATAGAGAGCATCACCATGGGAGTGGCTATGGCGGCTTGGCCTATGCATTCGGACCAACCGATGAATGCTTCGTTGATCAGAGATATACTCAAAACAGGCCTTGTTGTAAGGGAAATGACAGAGAGGTTGGAGGTGGTTAAAGCATCTACTATAGAGAATGTTGTAAGAAGATTAATGGCATCAGATGAAGGGGCTGAGATACGGAAGCGTGCCCGCGAGTTGGGCGCCTCTGTTCGACAGGTGACTCAGTCCGGTGGGGCCTCCCGGCTCGAGTTGGACTCGTTCATTGCTCATATCACCAGATAGAATCAATCATTTCCTACCAAACCATTTTTATAATCAGCAGATGGACATAATCGTCAACATACAGACAATAATCTCCTGTTTACTGTTTTGTATTTTGCACTTGTTTGCTTTGTAACACTGCATGCAGAAGTCCAAGAAATTTGTTGCTCATGTTCAACCAAATTGCATCAGCATATGAAGTGGTCTGTCTCTTGCGTAATTTATCGAACGAGTGGTGGGCACTGTAGGGAATACAGTGGATAGCATGACTGATTGAGGTTTGGGTCAAACCCTTTTGTGATAACTGATAACGATCAGAATTCCACATTTAAACATAATTTTGTACATAATTGAGAATTTTGCATCACCATATTTTCTAACAAAGCAATTGAATTACAATATATATTATGTCGTGGAATATCATGTTAATTGGAATTACTTCCTCCACAATATAGTCTACCTTTCTTTTATGGTTCAAAATTAAATGGTACATGCATGAAAATTAATTGTCCTAATTGCAAAAAAAAAAAAAAAAATTATATATATATAAAATTACAATTTAATCTAGATTTTTTTTTTTTTGAATTTAGCAAAAAACTCACAACATATATATATATATATATATATATATATATATATATATATATATATATAGAATTAATATGCTTTTTGGGATTTATTTATTTAATTCAACTTCACTTCCATTAAACATATGGACCATCTCTGCCCTATGTATGTAAAGCCAATCAATGTGTCATGAATCATGATGCTTATATTCTAACCATTTCTTTGAATATTATCAGCTTTCGCAATCATTTGGGTAATAAAATAAAAGATTTATAATTTTATTTAGACAAAATGCCCTCCATACCACCAAAGATATTATGTATTGCATTTTCTACTGCATAACATAGTTTTTTATATTTTCTAACATAAAAATGGTGATTTGTTATTTCATGGAAGCTTGCTATTTTTAATGGAATGAGATTGCCAGCTATTTCATGCGATTGCTACTTCGTGGAATGTGATTGCTATTTTTAATAGAATGAGATTGCTATTTTGTGAAATGAGATTGTTATTTTTAATGCCTATTTTTAATGGAGTGAGATTGTTATTTCGTGTAATTTGATTGTTGTTTTTAATGCCTATGTTCCAAGAATTTTTAATATTCCACCAATTTCGTGGAACGCCTATTTTTAAATTTGTGTTTTCATTTCTTGATTCAATTTTTGTTATTGTTTTGAAAGAAATACATATCCGAAAGAATTGGAGTGTTTAGAAGCTATCTAAAGTATGAAAGAGATAATGTTTAACAAAATTTTCGTGTAAGTTTTATTTAAACAAAATTTTCGTGTAAACATATATTAACATGAAATTTTCAGTAAGCACTATTTCAATACATTTAATTGAATGAGTCAAAGTAGGTGGGTGGTGGGAGCGTTGTGAATATTTGTGTCAAATCTCGAATTTGTTCACTAAATGTGAAGGTAAAATGATCATTTTGATGAATTTGTGGTAAAAATAATAAGTGGTAGAATCATTTTCCTTATATTAGTTTTAGATCACGTGCGTTGCGCGTGTAAATCAATTCAAACTAAAGAAAGAAATAATACAAATATCTTATATATAAGACTTTTATATTAGAGTTCTAATTATAATATGATTTTATAGGATTTGAATTAGTATTGTGATATAAAACTATTTAAATATGAAAATATTAAATTACTATTATAAGCTTAAATAATAATTTTTGATAAAATATATTCGACAATACATAATTTGTAAGAAATATTCACACTTTTATATAGATAATAGAAATAAATATCTGAGCACATTGATGTAGATGTAATTGATGTACACGTAAATTACTCGTGTACAAGTGTCTTAAGTCTCCCAAAAGAGTCCAATCAACTTGAAATTAAATGACAAAAATGTACACTTCCAAAAAAAAAAAAAGACACGACAAATAAGTTTTAAAACAATAATTTCCTGTAGGGACTCGTAAATGTCAAAGCTTTGACTACTTTAATTACAAGAAATGAAGATATCATTTTATAACATGCAATTCCTTGCAGGGCACTCATATATATTTCCTATTATTTGACATATAATAAATCCATACTGTAGAATAAAAATCCACACCACATGGGACTGAATTTGGATTGAATTCTTTTCCATGAAATAATGCCAACCACCACTTGCAAGAACAATACCAAAATATGAACACTTAATTACAACAAGAACCTTGTGATCATCTGCTATAAACTCATGAACTAAGGACACAAAAAAAAACACAACCATTTCCTCAAAGCCCTCAACTCATTGATTCAATGAGCATCTTAAGCAATGATCAAAACAATGAAGTTGCTTTCATCACTGTCCCATTTCCAGCACAAGGCCACCTCAACCAGCTCCTCCAGCTATCATGCCTCGTCTCCTCGTACAACATCCCCGTTTATTACATAGGATCGGGCCTATCCAACCACCAAGCCAAAGCACGTATCAACGGATTGAACCCTCAAGACGTTGAGAAAATCCACTTCCACGACATCCCCATTGCATCCTTCAAGTCACCTTGTCCGGACCCCAACTCGACCGACAAGTTCCCTGCCCAGCTCCAGCCGGCCTGGGAGGCGACCTTGAGCCTGAGACAGCCTGTGGCTGCATACTTACATGACATGGCTGAGAAATTCAGAAGAGTCATAGTTGTTCATGACCATATGATGGCCTTTGTGGTTCAAGATATTGTGTCTATTACGAATGCAGAGTCCTATGCATTCAACTCTGCTTCTGCCATTTCTCTACTCTCTTTTGTCTGTCTAGGAAAAGGGGAGCCCTTTCCTGTCAAGCATCCAAGAGAGTTGCCTTCTTTAGAAGGGTGTTTTCCGGAGAACGTGCAGTACTTAGGCGCGAAGCAAACTGAGCCGTTGAAATATAGAGATGGAGATTTACACAACACTTGCAGATTAATGGAAGCACCTTATTTGGAAGCGTTGGAGACAGGGGAGTTTTATGGGAAGAAGAGTTGGGCTATAGGGCCTATACTTCCTACTAAACTATCATCTGATAAGCAACACAAATGCTTACAATGGCTCGACAAACACGAGCCAGAATCCGTGATCTATGTAAGTTTTGGCACCACAGTTTCACTGTCAGATGAGCAGATCAAGGAGCTGGCTCGTGGGCTGGAGCAAAGTGGGGTGAAGTTTCTATGGGTGTTGAGAGATGCTGATAAAGGTGATGTCTTTGATGAACAAGTCAGAAGGGCTGAGCTACCAGAAGGGTTTGAAGATAGAGTGGAAGGTGTGGGAATGGTGGTGAGAGATTGGGCCCCACAGCCACAAATCTTGGCTCATGCATCAACTGGTGCTTTCATGAGCCACTGTGGCTGGAACTCAAGCATAGAGAGCATCACCATGGGAGTGGCTATGGCAGCTTGGCCTATGCATTCGGACCAACCGATAAACGCTTCGTTGATCAGAGATATACTCAAAACAGGCCTTGTTGTAAGGGAAATGACAGAGAGGTTGGAGGTGGTTAAAGCATCTACTATAGAGAATGTTGTAAGAAGATTAATGGCATCAGATGAAGGGGCTGAGATACGGAAGCGGGCCCGCGAGTTGGGGGCCTCTGTTCGACAGGCAACTCAGCCCGGTGGGGACTCCCGGCTCGAGTTGGACTCGTTCATTGCTCATATCACCAGATAGAATCAATCAATCATCTCCTACCAAACCATTCTTATAATCACCAGATAGATATAATCTTCAATGTGCATACTATAATCTCCTGTTTACTTCTTTGAATTTTGCCTTTGTTCTTTGTAACACTGCATGCAAAAGTCCAAGATTTGTGTTGCTTATGATCAACCAAATAACATCAGAATATCAAGGGGTCTGTCTCTTGAGCAATTTATCAAACAGGTGATGGGCATTGTAGGGAATTTAGTGGATAGCATGAGTTATTGAGGTTCGAGTCAAACCCTTTTGTGATAAAGATTGGAATTCCACACTAATAATCACTTTTGTACATTATTGACAAAATGCATCATGTTTTCCAGCAAAAGCAATTGAAATAAATGAACTCACTATTGGAAAAATATATTGTGTCAAGGATAGGGATGGCAACGGGCGGGGCCGGGGAAGATGAAGAAGAAGGTTGTTTCTTTGTTAGCTTCTGCACAGACACAACTTTCTCTCAAATGACGAAGGAACAATCATAGTTGGAATTAGGTAATGTGCTGCAACATACTTCACGGCGGCGACGGCAGACGAATCGGGCAATGACGGCGACGGTAGAGGAAGCGAGCGACGACGGCAATGGAAGATTCAAACGGCGACGGCGACGGCGGTGAACTGGTGTAGACGGTGGAGTGACTGACTGGAGTGGAGTTGACGGCGGGTGGGGTAGAGTCGGTGGATTTTGTCAAATGAGAAATAAAGGTTTTCAAGTTTGAATTATATATTAAAAATAATCTATTTTTTATAATAATTAATTATATTATTTTAAATATTAATATATATATATATATATGTATATATATGATGATACAAACTATATTAGTTGTGGTATTATGGTGGTACGGGCTGGTAAATAGTGAAATATGATGGTAAAATTTCGAATTGCAATAATTTGTTAAAATCTGAATTTTTATGCTAATTTTTAAAAGTTGGGATTAAATTGCAAATATTGAAAATGTGGTGAAATTTTTTTTTTTTCTGAATTCAAAATTTAAGGATTAAATTGTAAATTTGGAAAAAATGAATATATATATATATATATATATATATATATATATATTTGCAACTAAGCCAAATTAATATAATATAAATTTCCAAGTGTATTAAATATATTTCTCAATCTATGTTGAAAATAGAAATGAATTATCTTTACAACAAAAAAATTATTATTTAAATATAGATAGATATTGCAATAATCCGACGAGAATAAAATCAAGAACCACTGAAAACTCTTGTTTTATCTATCTTGTGATATGAGCCATGAAGGAATCCAACTCGAGCCTGGCCGCGCCGCCAGGCCTGGCCGCCTGCCGGAGATCAGCGCCCAGCTCCGCCGCCCTCCGCCGCACCTCCGCCCCTTCCTCTGACGCCATTAATCTCCTCACAACACTCTCTATAGTCGACGCTTTCACCATCTCCAACCTACCTCTCCATTCTCTCACAACAATGCCTGTTTTGAGTACATCAGTTATCAACGCAGCGTTCTTCGACTGGTCTGAATGCATGGGCCAAGCCGCAATGGCCACTCCCATGGTCAAGCTCTCCATGCTCGAGTTCCACCCACAGTGGCTCATGAACCCACCTGTCGATGCGTGGGCCAATATCTCTGGCTGTGGGGCCCAGTCCCTCACCACCATTCCCACCCCCTTCACCCTCTCTTCGAACCCTTCTGGCAACTCAGCTCTTCTCTCTTTCCCATCGTCGTCAAAGACATCACCTCTATCAGCTTCTCTCAGAACCCATAGAAACTTCACCCCACTTTTCTCCAACCCAGAAGCTATCTCGTTGATCTCTTCATCTGAGAGCGACACCGTCGTGCCAAAACTAATGTAGATCACTGAGTCGATCTCTTGTTTGTCGAGCCAGTCTAAGCATTTGTGTTGTTGGTGATTAATGTTTGATGATATTGATAACTCTGTAGGAAGTATTGGGCCGATGGCCCAAAACTTCTTGTTTTCGAGGGAGCTTTCTCTCTCTAGAACTTCCAAATACGGAGATTCGATGACCTTGCAACTGTTGAAGAGGTCCCCGCTTCTGCGGCTCAGCGGCTCGGCTTGAGCTGCGCCGAAGGCGACGATCTTGTCGGTGATGATGCCATCTGTGGGAGGTAATTCTCTGGGGTGGGGCACAGGGAATGGCTTCCCTAGGGCTTCCCAAATGAAAGAGATGTGAGAGAAAGCGGAAATGCAGTTGAAAGCATAAGACTCTGCGTTATAGATGTTATCGAAATCCTGAACGACGAAGGCCATCATGGGGTCGTGAATGATGACGATTCGTCTGAACTTTCCGGCGAGGCTGCGGAGGAAGGAGGCGGCGGCGGGGCGGAGGTGGAGGGTGGCGTCCCAGGAGGGGTGGAGGTGGGCCGGGAACTTGTTGGCGGCGGAGGGGTTGGGCGGAGGGGAGGCGAAGGGGGGCGTTGGGAGGTCGTGGAAGTGGATTTTTGCCACGTGGCTAGGGTTCAGGCCGTTGATGCGGGTTTTGGCTTGGCGGTTGGAGAGGGCGGCGCCGACGAAGTGGACGGCGGCGGTGTAGGTGGAGGCGAGGAGGCAGGCGAGCTGGAGTAGCTGGTTGAGATGGCCTTGGCCTGGGAATGGAACGATGATTATGGCGACATCTTGAGGTGGTGATGAAGCTCCTTCAATGGCGGAGGGTTGACCACCCTGGTTTTGGTCTTTGCTTAAGCTCTCCATTGTGTTGACTTTTTTTTGGGGTTTGGAATACTGAGGATGATTATAAAGAGGATAAATAAATGGATAATAGTACCACTTTATTTGATTAATTAAGATATATAAAATAAATAGAAAAGGAATATAGATCACTAATTGGCAAAGTTTTGGAGATAAGTCAACCTTTCTGGAAGTTGAAGAATGGTCATTAGAATTAATTGAGTGAGAGCAACATATGGTTTGGCCAAGAAAAATATTGTTATATTATTATGAAATTGGTCATCAGAATCAATTGGGCAGATCATAACATGTAGAATAGTCCAACCAAATCTTCTTTTTTTTTCTTTTTTATATTTAAAGTGATATTATTATTATTATTATTATTATTATTATTATTATTATTATTATTATTATTATTATTATTATTATTATTATTATAGCATGTAAACTGGCGATAATTAATTGGGTTGATTAACAAAAATCATGAACTATAAACCAATTTTCATAGTGGGTGATAATAAAATTTTATGAAATTCATGTTGCAATCTAAAAGGGAAATTGATAATGACTATTAACTAGAAATAATCAAATAAGATAATAAAAATTTTAAACTAACTCAAAAAAAAATGTTTTTTTTTTGTCTGTGGAAAAGAGATGGGTATTTGACAAAAATGTCCTTACTAAAATGAAGGAAGGCCGTGTGTATACACATATATATTTGTTTGTGTGGTTCATGCTGCATGAGTCGTGTGGGTAGTGCAGCTCATGCGGTTCATGTCGTGTGTGCATGTATATCATATTTGTGTTTTATGTGATAATTGTAACTTATTTTATTAAGTATATTTCAGTCAATTTAGTTAAAAATATGATTTGTTATATTTTTGCCAGTTTAAATTTGTTCTTATCCTATTTGACTACTTTCGTGGTTGTCTAGAGAGTGATAAATTATGGTTGATTTTTATTTCTTATTTTTATAATTAATTCTATAACATGGAAAAACTTGAGTGGGTAGCATGTCATTACATTGCAACAAAAATGCGGAGTTTCCAAGAAAGCAATTGAAATAGATGAATGTATAGTTTAACAAAAATTCAAGTTAGTGATGAACTGATGATAATAATGTTTTATTTATTTCTCTAATAGTGGGTCTTTGCAAGTCCAGTAGAAAGCCAAATTCAAATTCTCTTCCATAAAAAATATGGACCATTTCTTTGAATATTATGACTTTTGTAATCATTTGGCTGAGCTGGCAATTTGAGCCCGATTTGATAGGCGGGCCTGAAACTATTGCTAGGTTCATTCTAATAAGGGTTAAATGTAAAAAACAACTCAAACTATCGACTCTTTTCAATTTGCAACTTAATTTTTTTTTTTTTTCAATTGCAACCTAGTCTTCTGTAATTTTTCCGATTGCAACCTCCATCCACTTTTTGAGCATTTTTTCCGGCGAAAGACCCTAATTTTTTATTTAGGGAAAAATCATTTTTATTTTTTATTTTGTGAGATACATAATGTAAAAGACGATTTTACTCTTGAAATGATAAATGTGCTAGTCACCTGATGATATTTTCTCCGGAAAAATGCTCAAAAAGTGGACGGAGGTTGCAATCGGAAAAATTACAGAAGACTAGGTTGCAATCGAAAAAAAAAAAAAGGTTGCAAATTGAAAAAAGTCGATAATTTGGGTTGTTTTTTGCATTTAACCCTTCTAATAATAACGGTCCGAAAAACGTTGGAAACTTTTGGCCTAATTCAAGTGGACAGACGGGTTAGATGGGCTCAGACCGATCTGGCACGATGGCCTGCTAATTTAAATTTTTTATTATATTTTTTTGTGCAACTTACACATCCTATATGTGATTCAATCCTTCTCTCTTATTTTTTTTAAATTTTTTTTATATTTCCTTATTTATTCTCTTCTTCAACTATCATTAACTAATTTAAATTAGGATTGTAAATTATTAGAATCCATTTGCAAGTTACGTGAATTGAATTGTAACATTTTTGAATGGTCAAAAGAAAGTTAAAAAAGTTTAGAGCTTGTCCTTATTAATAATTTAATTATATTAAATAAATTATCTTCAATTATATAAATAGAATATTATAATTTAAATTGTAAGTGTTAAATTATCGTATATAAAGTTTTTTCTCTATGCAAATTGGTTTAAGAATTTAATTAATTAATAATTCTTGAAGTATAAAAAATAATTCGAGATTTGGGCAAATTTAGCCCATTGGCCCGAGCAAGGTTGGGCCAACCCGACCCAAATTGCCACATCTTCACTTGGGTATTAAAAATAAAATACTTATAATTTTATTTCGATATGAGCACATACATAGTTGATGTCGATGTAGGTGATGCACACGTAATGACTCATGTGTAGAAAGCGTCTTAAATCTCCCAAAAAAATCCAATCGACATGAAATTGATAAATGTACCCTTTCCATTAAAAAATTGAAGAAAAAAAAAAAAAAAAAAAAAGACACGATAAATAACTCTTAAAACAATAATATCTTGCAGGGCACTCGTAAATTTTCAAACTTTGACTACTTTAATATACAAGAAATGAAAATATTATTTTATTACATGAAATTCCTTGCAGGGCACTCATAAATTATTACACTTTTTTTTTTTCTCCTTCTCCAGCTTTACTCAGTTTCATATCTATTCCTATTATTTGACATATAATAAATTCATACTGTATGAAGAATAAAAATTCACACCACATATGACTGAATTTGGATAGAACTCTTTTCCAAGCAATAATTCCAACCACCACTTCCTCCATTAATAGCTATGATTATATGTATAAAATGAACTATAAATACCAATGGTCTATATAAGATTCTAGCAAGTAGCAATTATCTGACTAAAAGCAACTCCACAAAGCAAAATATCAAAAAGCAAGAAAGACATTACCACCATGGAAGAACAACCTCATGAAGTTGCCGTGATCACTGTACCATTTCCAGGCCAAGGCCACCTCAACCAGCTCCTCCAGATCTCCTGCCTCGTTTCCTCGTATGGCATCCCCGTCTATTACGTAGGTTCCACCATCCATAACCGCCAAGCTAGAGCCCGAATCAATGGCTTAAACGTCGAGGAAATACATTTCCACGACATTACTATTCCGCCCTTTGCCTCTCCTCCTACTGATCCCAACTCATCGACCAAGTTCCCTTTACAGCTCCAACCTGCGTTGATCAGCTCACTGGAGCTTCGCCGCCCAGTTGCGGCCTTCTTGAATGAATTGGCCAGAAAGTTCAGGAGAGTCGTGGTGGTTCACGACTCTATGATGGCAGCTGTAGTTCAGGATGCTGCTGCAGTTCCGAACGTGGAAATGTATGCATTGAACTGCATCTCTGCATTTTATCTGGCTTCTGTTGTGTCCAAACAACATGAAGAACTCGCTTCCGATGCAGTACCTGAAGAGATCATGGATCTTGTGCGTCAACAGGTTGAGCCATTGAGTTATAGAAATGGAGATCTTTATAATACCTGCAGATTGATTGAAGCACCATACCTGGAAATACTAGAGAGAGAGAGTGTTAGTGAAAATAGGAAGAGTTGGGCAGTAGGGCCTATACTTCCAACCAAATTACCAACAGATAACCAACCTGGGAGCCAACATAGATGCTTACAATGGCTTGATCAACAGGAGCCGAATTCCGTCATCTACATTGCTTTCGGCTCCACTGTTACACTATCAGATGAAGAAATAACAGAGCTGGCTTATGGATTAGAGCAGAGCAAAGTGAAGTTCTTGTGGGTTTTGAGAGATGCTGATAAAGGCGATGTCTTTGACAGAAATGTCCGGCGAGGTGAGCTGCCGGAAGGGTTCGAAGAGAGGGTGGAAGGAGTGGGAATGGTAGTGAGAGATTGGGCCCCACAGCCACAGATTTTGGCTCATCCAGCAACTGGTGGGTTCATGAGCCACTGTGGATGGAATTCATGTATAGAGAGTATTACCATGGGAGTGGCTATAGCAGCTTGGCCTATGCATTCAGATCAACCAAGAAACGCGTACCTTGTAAAGGAAGATCTGAAAGTCGGCCTCGTTGTTAGGGAATGGGAACAGAGGAAGGAGCTGCTGAAGGCGTCGAAGATTGATAATGCTGTGAGGAGATTGATGGCATCGGAAGAAGGGGCCGAGATACGGAAGAGGGCTGAGGAGCTGGGTGCCTCCGTTAGACAGGCGACTCAACCGGGTGGTGTTTCTCGACTCGAGTTGGATTCTTTCATTGCACATATCACCAGATAGAAAAATGATATCTAGATGAAATCAAGTAGTCTAGGTTCTAAGGGTGTATTGTTTTTGCAGAGGCATAATAATTCTAAGAGTGTATTTCTTTCTATAAGCATTTCTCAATACATTTTAATTTGAGCACAATCTCGCGGTTTCAGCCATTGAGAATAATTGTATTAACTAACCTCATGCTAAATATCTCAATTGACAAAAGAAATTGCAATATGAAGAGTAAGCTTTTTAAGGGGAAGAAGATAACTGAGTACATAGAGCTTTGTTGAGTTGGAAGAGAAAAATGATGAGAGGTCGATTTCTCAGGAGAAAACCATTGGCAACTAGAGTGGCTTGGCTACAGAAAGATCATGGAAGGACAGGCAGCTCGACTTTGGTGAACGACAAGAAATTGACTCGCCCATGTTCAACAATACAGAACTTCAAAGGAGTTCCACCACAACGTGTCTCAAGGTGCTCGATTTCTTCTTTGGATGGTGGGTAGCCCCTGCATAAGCATCTCATCATGTGAGTATGTCTGAATCTTATCAGAAAGATGTTGCTGAAGTTAGTTACCTGGCAAGGCAGAGCAGAAAAGATGGATTGCCTGGAGAAGACTTTTTAAACTTGCTATTAGGAGGATAAACCTCGAATATTGGTTTGGTTTCACCAAGATGCAAGTTACCAAACATCTCTGTGATACAACTGTTGTCTAATGATCCGCTATCTGTAATATTGCCACATTCTGTTGCACCTCCTTGAGCATTGCTTTTTATTTTAGTGTTCTTAATGGACCAAGGGACACCATGGCGACCAACAATGTAACCAAGAAACTTCAGGTGCCGATAGACTTCAAAAGACTCCCAAGAGCATCCGTATCTATTCTTGTCTTCTGCTATCTTTGCATACATATCAGTTAAGTGAAGGGGTGTATCATCAACATTCAAGATCTCTAGTGCACCAATCTCCGATAAATATCTACACAAAAATATACAATATCACTTCCCAATTATAAGAAACATGCATGATCAAGAATCTCCCATCTCTAAGTAAATAGCAGCAAGTGTTGCTATCTAATGCTCAGTTGAATCAACCGCTTTCTGCATAGAATACATACATCATTGAACCTAAAGAAAATTGCACCCAGAGGAAGGAAATGATAGAAATTTAACAAATTCAAAATAGCAGATAAGAAGTACAATTCAGATCAAGCTATAGCTGACTAAAAAATTTATACCTTAAAATTGTGCAAAAGATAAGGCAGCTTTTTTTCTTATCATGAAACTGATAGCAAGATAAAATATTGATCACCCCAAAGAATAACAGAGTGTTTCCTAAAAATAATGATGAGTTTTCACCACATACAGAGTTTCTTCCATTGAGCAATAAGTCTTTCCATCACGAACTATCCCAGTTGTGGTCCACATTTTACCCTTTTTCTGCAGCACCTCAGCCATTCCTAACTCTTCAATCCACCACGCATTTGATGCCTCTTTCCTTAGAGCACACATTAGTTTTTACCATCAGTCTCATAAATTCCTAAGAAGGGTTTTCTTCAAGAATTTCTTCAAGAAAAAAAAAAAAAAAAAAAACTTTATATGATTATTTTCAAGAGTGTACCTAAATTGCAACTTGGGTATATCACCAGAGCCATAGCAAAGTTCATCATCAACTGAGTCCTCAACAAAACCCTCAGAATCACTATCACAATCATATGTTCCAGCACGAAAACTCAACTCTGAGGCATCATCATCCATTTTCACAGATTACCTGGAATTTCAAACCCAACATAATCGAAACCAAACATAAGTAAACTTACACTTGCACTGGAAATATGCAGAAAAACGAAAGACCCCATCTTGTAAAACAAACTCAACTACCTTTGAAGAAGGCTATAGACTCCTTCTAGACATTTTGTCAAACACAATGCATACACATAGATTCACCAACACATAAATAAGCATACAACTCCTACATTGAACCTTATCTGAGGATATCATTAAGATGAAGAAACCAACGCAGATTATTCATCTCAACATAGTTCCATCTCTTAAAACAGTAAACAGTTAAGATAAATATACACGACCTTAATAAAAGTGAATCAAACTGAAACACCGAATACCAGTTTTTAGCATTTACAGAAGTTCCAGAGTAAAAATGAAGCTCACCAAGTTTAAAACGGCGGCGGCGGCAGCGTTCCCTAACTTCTCAAATTCCTATATCAGAAAAATAATGAATATAAACGCTGCTGCCATAGCTCGAGCTCTCTTAATTTTACAACTTTCAAATTTTATATTCAATTAATTGAATACAAATTAAGCTTTACTAATTTTAATTTTAGAATTTTTTTTTTCTGTCAAATTATCTTATAATGATCGTTTATTAAACTATATCATAACTTGTTTATTATATTTATGGAGTAAAAACTCATATGAAATTTACAGAATTAGATTGACCAGACAATCTCATAAGAATCAATATAATTATTATGGAATGAAAGATTTGAAAAAACTTTTGACAAGCTCTTTTGATTTTTGTATTTGCTAAACAAAATATATTCCATTTGTCTCTCATTACACAAATTAATTCTTTTATAAGTGCAGGAGTATTTTCTAATATACAAAATTAGGTTCTTTTTTCTTTTTTTCTTGTGTACCTTATTTTCCATTTGGCCGTTGATAGATTGTGATTTAAATCTTTCGATGTAAATTTATCATTCCAAGAAATAAAAGGTCAAAATAATCAACTATAAATATTAATAATATCGTATGATGCGTTTAAATAAATATTTCAGTTACCAATAAAACTTCAACACTATTTTTGATACAGAAAAATACACATTCAATATACTCATTCGTTTTAACCATTAAGCCATAAAACTTAAATTTATGAAACTGAACAAGTTCTCCGAGAAATGTCATGCAAAATTCTGCAATTGTCACATATCAAATTATTTCTTTGTTCACATTTCATACAATTATACAGCAACAAATAAATGCCTTGGCAATATAGTAGGCAGGCAAAAATCTTCAACTTCGTAATAGGAATTGACATTAACTTCAGAATATTGTGTTTGAACTTTGAACATGGGATACTATAAAATCCTAATGGGTAAGTTACAATGAGATACTACGAGACATTCACAAGCTTCGAGCGACCTTTTCGTACAAATCACGAGGCCAGTTCCTATTAAGGTTGTTGGCAAGAAAGTTGGCGATCTGCAAAATCCATAGCTCGTTGAAATAACAATCATAATTGCAAAAAGAATTATCGATTATCGACGATATAGTTGAGATGAACTCACCTTTGCTCGCAAGGCACGAAGTGATCCATCTGTATCAGAGACATTATCTAAACACTGAAGAGCCTCTTTGAGGAGGCCGGGCACACAGGCTTCAACGTGTGGTGATAAGTTCTGGAAAATATTAGTAGCCAAATCTGGGGCCCTCGGATCCAGAGGGAGAAACGGGAGTCTTGCAATCTCCCTCAATGCGTCTAACTGGTTTCCAGACCTTGCAAGTTTATGGATAGATAAGATTGCTTCGAGCTGCCTTAGCACAGTTTGTTGCTCCATTACATTTGCTCTCTCTTGAGGACTAAAGAAAGGAAATTTAGTGGGTTTCAGGTCCATTATGTGATTATAAAACTCAGAACATAATAATAACAATTAAGTTTTGAAGTGTCAAAATGTGGGATTCCAAATTGCAGTAAAAGGGAAAACTCAGCTAAAAAGTAATCTCTAGCATATTTTCCTATTTGACCATTTGCTTCTCTCGTTTTAATGGTTTTTCCGCTTGAGAATTATTCTCTGAGAATTACAAAATAGGCTCTAAAAATGGGAGATTTATCATTCCACAAATTTCATAAACACAAAGAAGTAAAAGCTTAAGGATTTATTCCAGGTTTCTTAAAGACCTTCTAGAAGTAACCAGTGCCTAACAGCTCAAGAAAGATGGCCAGATAATACATAAAGAAAATAGAGCTTATGTTGTCGTTACAGAGTTGACATAAAAAGGTTACATAAAAATTGAGTAGCCATTTATAAAATTTATAAAACATAAGATAATTGTGGTTTAGATCACATTTGCAAATTGGCAGCCCAACAAATTTTGAAAATCAGAGACAAAAAGTTAACATGAAACATAGACAGGGCAAGCACGGAAAAACCTGATTTCAGGGAAGTATTTGAACGTCTCCAAGATCTCATTTCCAGAGTGTATAAGCCCAGTAATCCTGCTTTCACCATCCAATCTACCGCGTGAAAGGGCAGAAATTGCTTCAGATAGACACTTGTTTATTGTATCCAATGCAGCAGAAAATGCTCCAATTCTTTTCTGAATTTCTATGGACTGAAATGTGAAGGTAAAGTTATTTCCATGAATGAAAAAGGTCGGAAAGCATTAATGACAAAATCGCAAAAACTAAGGGCAGGCTATCTACTCAGACTTGGATATTTGATTAAAGACAAAAGAATAAAAAGCTTAAAGGTGCATTACTTTATCATATAAAGCAGCGTCTTGACACTGTCGAGCAGCTTCAAGCAGAAACTGATGTCTTGTCTTCCCATCAGTCAAAAATCTTCCCAACTGCCCTTCTTCTCCAGCACCTCTAGAGCCAAGTAAAAGAGAGATACCACCATCACGTAACAGAATCTCTGTAAGAAGTTGCTTTAACATCAATGTCCTCTGCCTTTGCTGATCCACATTACCTCTTCCAATCCACGACAATTGACCACCACCCATGGCAGCAGCTGCTTGAACATAATACTCCAATGCCATGAACAAGTCACCATGGCGCAAATAGGCTGCCCCATACTGTCTGATAATGCTAGATGTCTCAGCCAAAGCATCCATCACACCATATTTTTGTCCTGACCCAGAACCTTCAGGAAGGACGCCATAGTCTGCTAGCACAATTGATATATGCACAGAATCAACGCTATATCCATCATCACTATTATCTTTTGACAAATGTAGAACAGCTGGAAGCAGCTGGATGCTTAAAAGCAAAACATATGGATACATCAAAGGGTCCTTTCCGTTTTTGGTGTAATATGATGGCTCAAACTTATTTAGATATGCCTGCAGATCTTCCAAACTATAGGGTGATATTCCACCATTGAGGACAACTGAAGAAGAGGAACCACCAGAGCTGTCTCGTACAGCAGACAACATGAACCATAAGAAATCCTCGATTGTATTAAAGATAGTAGGTAGTTCTCTAAGCAATCGGTCTACCAGCCTCCTGGAACCAGATATAATGGCATACAAGAGCAATTTCTTTTTGTCATACGATGGCCGACCTACTCGGTCAACCATTCGTAGAATTTTCTCACATTCTTCTGAAGCAGTGGCTGCAGTCTCTACTGAGACCAAACCTCCAGTGGTAATCCACTCCGCAAGCTAACACCATAAGAGACTAATACATTAGAAAAATGAACATGATAATTAATGAAGGAGCATCTTTACAACTCATACCAGAGGAGTGAATTGCTGAGAGACGCGTGATGTTCGGGAAACTCCTAGAGCATCGTCAGTGTATCCAGTTCTCAGGCAAAAGTATATCTGTTGTAACACCAGACAAAGAAAATTGTTGGGATATAACAACTCTTTTCGGAATACATCAGTAAACAGTCACTTAATGAACAACACTACCTACGAATAATAAAATCTATTGCTCTTAAGATGTCAGTTAATCATCAAAACAACAAGATCAAGGGAGGAGCAAGTTCAACTCCAAAACAACAATTGTAATTGACTTAATCTAGATTCCAACTACCCTCTTTAATTATTTCCGCTTTTCTTCAACTAATACATATTTTGGTATCCAGAAGACATCACAAAGGTAGATTACTTAAAGGGATTGACCACGTAAGGAATATTCATATAACTACAAGATTAGTACCAAACCTGCTGCCAAGTGGTGTCTATTGGAGGCTGTCGACGGGCATCCCCTGAATCAAAGTCAAGAACTCCATAATCCCTCAGACGCATCTGCAAAACAAAAGTATACACTAGATTATAAACAGCCCGACCAAAAGGCGTTGGTCAATGTGTAGACTCGCATAAGTTCAAAAGTAATGCTGTAAGCTCAGACAAACCCGAAGAAAGGCACGGATCCTTTGCAAATTTCCAACAGCCCCACCAAGAGCAGCCTACAATCATATCAAAAGTTGAACATCAAGTATATTCAAATTCGATATATTATGGATCACATTCAAACACATCAGGAAGGCAGATTAATCAAAAGCACAAAACAAACACTCCAGCTATTAAAGAGGGCAACAGTCAAACAATTATCTTGCATTCATTCATTGAAAATCCTAATAAGATTGTGTGATTATATACTATAAGCCCCCAAACAGCTAGAAAAAAAGGTGTAGGACTATTGGTAATAAACAAACAAGATAAACACTAAAAAAATTACCTGTGCAGGATGGCTCTGAATCATATCCATCACATACTTTTCATGTCCCCATTCCAGATGGCGCCGCGCTCCCAGTACTAAGGACATTCTTTTGGAAATATTCCTTTGTACAGATGAATCCTCACCCATTAATGTCTGCCAATAATATCATTTAGCAACATAGAACTGATAAAAGTTCTGTGAATTCACACATAAGAAACAACAATTCTGAAAAAGGAATACATTTATAGAAGTAATGGTTATATCAACTTGAATACATACCATAATTAGGTGCCATATTTTCAGCATGTTCACAGATTTTGCACTCGAAGAATCAAGTTTAAGACTTTCGTACGCATATTTGAAGGCTGCAGCAGGCTGAGAAAATAAATGATTAGCACGGCTTAATCTAAGTTTGCACTGTGTTGAAGCAACTATTTTAGAAGTACTGAAGAAATGTAGAGATCGTATAAGCCGAGTCAGTGTATGAATGATTATATTGAGTTGAAAGCATTTAGTGAATGGCAAAATTACAGCTTAATTTCATACTTTGAAGGGTAAGCCATGATGTCTTGCACTGTTCAGATCCTTGACAACTTCTGCATATGCAGCAGCTTTTTTCTCAATCACAGGTTTACTAGCCAAAACCAGCGGCCCCGCAGAAGATTGACCAGATGAAACATCAGGACTCGAAGTCATAGGCACTATTTGACCTTGGTGACTAATCCCACTGCTAGAATCACGGATATTTGTTCTAGGTAGAGTTGAAATTCGACTCAGGCTCTGAAGAAAATCCCTTTTTTCCTTTTGCCAGTCCTCCTATGAAAACAAATTTCACATTAAACCAGAATGAAAAAACGAGACGAGGGTTAACTTAATGTCTCCAACACTAGAGAACTTACCAATAATGCCCTAATCCAAAGTCAATAATAATCACGATCAAGATACTCACCTCCAAGACAGACATCATATAATCGTTGAAGCTTCTAAGATTATCCTTCTGAGCTTCCTGAACAGCTGATATCATCGCCATTTCATGTACCTGAGTTTTAGAAATAACTCCTTGTAAGGTAATTCTACTACATCTTCCCTCTTTCAATATATTTTTATCCGTTGAACCATCAATATATTTTTACCTGTTGAAGATATTCTTCAACTGTCGTTGCCTCAGCCGGAAAGACATCTTCAAATGTTGTCTTCATGAGGGAAATTGGAACCAATGCAAACAAATTAAGATGAGAGACTAGAATAGGTATCTGAGTATAAATTACTGACACCTTTTCAAAGCAATGTAATAAAAAATGAATACAACTAGCAATTCAAGCTTATCTTAAGATACCAAAAGCATTAAACTCATAATAACTCTAATAATGATATTATGATGCAAGACATTTTCAAAGGGCAAGTACATTCCACAACAATAGTTGAAAGATTTGTTTTGAGGTTGAAAATTCACTCATTCATAGCGATATGAAAACGGTGCTCAACACCACAGAAATACTTTACCTTCAATTCAAAGGACTTGAGATCACGAGCAAGCTGCTCCGCATTTAATCCCTCTCGAGCTAATAGTCTGTCAATACAAAATACATTGTTTTTAAAAGAAGGCAACAGAGGCTAGAGAAAAAATGTAAAATATTATCTGAAAATCATAGACATGCACGATATTGTCTACCTACCAGATTTTGTTCGCCTGCTTGTACTACTAAATCTCAGATTTTAAAGTGTCGATACCCAGTGAGAACCTTTTTCGTTAGTAGCTTCTAAAGTAAATGGGAAAGAATGCTCACACGAATAAAATACACAATTATAAAATATTTCATTTCTTTATTATATCAGCACATTCAGAAAATCTGAAACATGGTATGATGCATTTTGCAAGGAACTCATATTTTCATCGTGTTTGTCTTGCTTTTCCACTATTTTTAGATAAATATGTTAAACAAGCATTAAGAACATACAAGAAATTCCTACTACACAAACGCAAATTTTGTAAATAACAGGTGAAGAACTAAATCAGCTAAGGCAATGCAGAAACGTCAGGCCAGTAGTAAATAAGATTCAAAAAAAGAACAACATAATTACCTAGTGGCCGCAATAGATTGAGAAGGAGCTTCAGCCCGTAGGGTTTTCGCCTTTAGCTTCTTCGATAAAGCCTCCAGCTGATCCAAATTTCTCTGTTTTCACCAAAACAACACAAAAGGCAGTTCAATTAACCAAATCTTAAAACGAAAAAACAAAATTAACAAACAATTGCTCAGACAAAATCCACCGAACTGAAAACCGAGACCTGAAGTGGCGGAAATTGAGCAGATGGAGCGGCCTGCTCGATGAGCTTCGAAGAAGAATGCAGAAGATCGGTCCACCCACTCATATCCGTATCGCTCGCCATTGTAGGCGAAGAAAACGCAGTATACACACGCACTAACAAGCTCTGCAGTGATTGACAGTATTGTGCTTAAACCATGAGTTGAGATGAAAAAATGGAGGGGTTTTGGAGCTTTAAAGCCCTAATTTGAAAAGTTTTGACGCCGTTTAATCGTGTGTGGCGCTACCTATATTAACTCCAGTGCGCCTCCATTATAATGGATCGTCTAAAAGGCCTATAAGGCCCAGAAAGAATTCTTTTAATTGGGCCTGATTCATGATGGCCTACTAACAATTTAGCCCGTTTTTTTTTTTTTTTTTTTTTTGAGGAAACAATTAAGGTCATATAAAATAAAATAAAAGGTATTGGTATTATGATTATGAGTCCCAAAAAAAATATTTAAAATTATTACAAACTTATTCTTTTCATTCATTATATTTATAAAATTTACTTTATTTCTTTATTAATTTATTATGATTAAGAGCCCAAACAGTATAATTATGCTATTTGCCCGAAGTGTAAATAGGAGATTAATATCGAAGTTGAGCTAATTTTTCATGATATTTCTCAAATTCAAATTATTATTTTATATAAGATATCATGATCTATCCTTTTCATTTTTTTTTAAGAAATGTTGCAATTTATAATTAAGTCTAGGCCTAATTGTAACCATAAAACAACTTGAGTCAATGGTTTTGCCTTCTAGTAAGTTTCAAAATAATAAATAACCAATTATGCATGAAGAAACATGATACATGATGTTAAGTAATAGATGTTGGGTGATGGCAATGGATATAATAATTGTTTTTGACTTTATATATAGAGACATGAATCATATAGTATTAAGTTCATACTAACTATGAAATTGGTTTTGAATACTTTATAGACTAGCCACATTTAATGATGCTATTTTGAAGGTATTAGTTCATCATATTATGATGTAAATAATTCTAAATAATTTCCTTCAAAAATAAAATAGTTACAGAAAAATTAAACATCATAAATATAAATTTCACAATTTTTTGAAAAAATAAAATTGTCAATATCATTTTTCAACCTATATACTATAAGCGTGTTTCATTTTGAAATCTAAATTAAATAGTTTTCCTCGATCGCAATACGTACTATACATTTTTTTCAATTTTACAATATTCGGCAACAAATTCCAGCCAAAAACACATGTGTTTTGCAAATGCGCAGGTGGAGAATATTTCCATCATTGTATCATTGATTAACAAATTCACACCCAAAATCGACATTAATCCTAATTTGTTTCATATTTCTAAAATGAGCCATGAATCCAAAACATTTTATGTATTTCTTTACCATTTAAAACTTCCCGTAACACCAAAATTTTCTATGCCTTAAAAGATAAAATGAAAAAAATATCCTCCAACTGTTCATATTAAAATCACGAGTGCATTTTTGTTTTGAATTTGCAGTCGAAGATGGCAAAATTGAAAAATCATTATTGTACAAATTGTAATAAAAAAATCCAAAGTGAAAAAGGGCATATAATACAAATTGTAAAGTATTTTCCCAAAATAAAAAGTTAGGCCCGGCTATCCGCACCTCCAATTCTTCTAAACACACCCCGGTTTTTTTATTTTTTATTTAAAAAATTTCAAAAATAACAAAATTACAATGTTACCCTTATGCAAAGAAGTGTGTTCGAACACCAGTCGAACACACCTCTTTGTGTTCGACAAACCAGGGTCGAACGGGTCCCAAATTTGTTGTTTTTTTCCATTCTTTTTATACAATTTTACACTATTATTATATAGTTTGTTAACTCATAAATTGATTTTTCATACGTTATCCTCTTACAATTTTAAGGTTTAAGTAATGAAAGAAAGAAAGAAAAAAAAAAGGAAGAAGAAGAAGGGAGAAGCAAGTAGACGGGTTTGGGAAAGAAAGGAGAGAAAAATTTTTAGTTTTTTTTTTTTTTTATTGAAAAGGGTAAAATTGAAATTTTGGTTTTTTTTGAATTTTTTAAGTTATTTTTTTTAAACTGAGTTGTGGTGAGAAGAATTGGGGTGCACATAGCCGACCCTAAAAAGTTATCAAAACTTTGAAGTGTTAAAGCTGAGGTGGCGCGAATAGACTGAGGTGGACATATAAGAAAGGAGTGAGAAATCGCCTATGCCGCGTTCAACGACGCTTTAAAAGCAAGCTGATATTCTCCCTTTTCGTACGCCATAATGTACGTTGAGTGTTGTACGTTGATCTGCTGAGTGAGAAAGCAAGCGCTTGCACTGATGGAGAAGCTCATTCCGCCGGAGTTTGATCTGCAACACAAAAACAGCTCCGACGAGGCGCTGAAGAGGTGGCGCGACGCAGTCGGAAAACTCGTGTTGAATCGCCGCCGCCGCTTCCGGTACTCCGCCGTTCTCGAAAAGCGATCGGAGGCCAAGGAACAGATGAGGAGACTCAGAGTATGTATAATAACTGCCTCTCCTCCTTTTTGTTGAAAAGATAAATACGCATGATCTGAAACGGAATCCGATTTTCTGTTCTGTTTTCTCAATTTTATTTTCTAGGATTACTGTGAAGAAGAATTCAGATATTTTTTCTTTTTTGCGCTTAATTTTGGGATAAATTAATTCGGATAAAATCTTGTTCATTTCAACTGTAGCTTCTAGAGCCGACAGTTCACAGTTACTATAAATTTGAAAAGACCAAACTATGACTTTCTTCATATATGAAAACCATTTATCTTTCAACTTTTTGTTACTGTTTTTTAGTAAAAGTATTATGCTTTTCCTTATAATTATGATCCTATAATATGATCTTCAGAGAAAGTGATACAGCAAAAGGCTCTTTTTTATTGCCTTTTTCTAATTAGAGAGAGAAAAGCATTTTCTCCCTACAGACTTTCCGATATAACTTAACATATTTCCAGTTACCACCAGTGCTTAAACTTATCTGTGAGGAAGCTTTAGTAGTGGAAGTATAGTTAGTACTAGTTGATTATCTCCTTGTATTTTCTTCAGTAAATCACTTTGTCACCTCCAATGGGTAGATGCTCTCTATACTTGTGAATTGTTTTTCTCTATTCTTTCCTTGACCCTGTTGGGTTAATCAGTGAAAGCGACATTATAATTAAGTGGTACTTTTTGACTTTTAGCTCCCTAGTACAAGCAAATAAGGAAATTTCCTAGAAACTTCCTTGCAACTTGATCGTAATGTCTGCAAAAGGATATTATTGTAACTGAAAACACAAACAGAAAGTACAAATTTCTTCTTTGCCATCTTGAACGTACCATACTACGGAACCTCTGAAACATGCTATCTTATGTTGTCTTTATTAGGCATGGCCACATGGAACTATTTTTTCATATCTTCAACCAAAAACCTCTCCAGCCACGTGGCAGTCTTAGCTCTATCATCATGTTCATAAGGATAAAAAATATAGCAAAAGAAGTACTCCGATTAGTGTACGAGGTTTCACCCTCCTAATAATTGGTCTTCTTGATTGTTTATTTGAGAATAGCTGCTAACATGTTTTTAATGACAAATTTACATCGGAAGTGGAAGCTCAATGAAATTTTGCTTGACCTTTGAATTGACAAATTAAACGTGAAAAAACAATCGTCTCACCAAGAGAAACCAATTTATATGCATACAGATTTTTAAAATATTACATTCTTTGGTGGTATCTCTTACTAGAACTGTTGGCATTGTTAATGATATTTACAGAGTTGGCGAATTCACTTCAAATTTAATGCATAAATATAGTTTGAGTAATTGGCTTTTTGACCATGCAAACTTTGGTTCAAAATGTGCTTAATGGATCTCAAAGTTTCCAGGACCTCTCAGCAGTATGTGGCTTTGGCTAATACTATTTCTGAATCTAATAATTCTCCTTATATGTACCAGGAAAACATACGTGTTTGTTTTGTAGCTTATACTGCAGCACTCAGGTTTATTGAAGGTATATTTCAACTCATGCTGATTGTCTAGATTCTAGCATGGAATATTTTCCTTTTGATCCATATCTTGCTCTAATTTTCAATTTTTGCATGTCCCTTGTACAGTAGCTGGACTAGGAAGAAAATCTCCCTCAGAAGATGATAGAACCCTGAGTGAAACCCTCGAACAAGATATAGAAATAGACTTTCCAAATGGGCTCCAAGAACAGGCTAGACTTGCTGGATTTCAAATTGGTCCAGATAAACTAGCAACTATTGTTGCTTCATATGATATTAAAACGTTAACTAACCTCAAAGGAGTTGAAGGACTAGCTGATAGATTGAAAGTTTCACTAGACGAAGGAGTTAACTCCAGTGATGTGCCCACCAGAAAAAATATCTATGGTCCCAATCGTTACACCGAGAAACCTCCTAAGAGTTTTTGGATGTTTTTGTGGGAGGCTTTACATGATGTAACACTTGTCATACTTATGGTCTGTGCTGTAGTCTCTGTTGGAGTGGGACTTGCCACTGAAGGGTGGCCAAAGGGCACGTATGATGGGTTAGGAATCCTACTAAGCATATTTTTGGTTGTTACTGTTACAGCAGTTAGTGATTATAAGCAGTCGCTGCAGTTCAAGGAGTTGGACAAGGAGAAGAAAAAGATATCCATCCAGGTTATTAGAGATGGAATGAGACAAAAGATCTCTATCTACGACCTGGTTGTTGGAGATATTGCTCACCTATCCATTGGGGACCAGGTACCAGGAGATGGAATATTTGTATCAGGGTACAACTTGCTGAT
The DNA here is from genome assembly GCA_946896805.1 of Scutellaria galericulata. Lineage (NCBI taxonomy): Eukaryota > Viridiplantae > Streptophyta > Magnoliopsida > Lamiales > Lamiaceae > Scutellaria > Scutellaria galericulata. The sequence goes on from OX335790.1 coordinate 19,883,175, forward strand.
TGATCAGTCAAGTTTGACTGGTGAAAGCATGCCAATGAATATACATGAGAAACGCCCTTTTCTTTTAGCAGGAACGAAGGTTCAAAATGGGTCAGCTAAGATGTTGGTGACTACAGTTGGCATGAGAACTGAATGGGGGAAGTTGATGGAAACTCTTAGTGAGGGAGGAGAAGATGAGACTCCATTACAAGTGAAGCTGAATGGTGTAGCTACAATTATTGGGCAAATCGGACTGCTTTTTGCTGTTTTTACTTTCCTTGTCTTAACTGTCAGATTCCTCATTGAGAAAGGACTTCACCATGAGCTTACAAAATGGTATTCTAAAGATGCTGTGACAATTTTAAACTACTTCGCGACAGCTGTCACTATTATTGTTGTTGCTGTTCCAGAGGGACTACCCCTGGCTGTAACAATGAGTCTTGCTTTTGCAATGAGGAAGCTCATGAGTGAGCATGCACTGGTGAAACATCTCTCTGCCTGTGAGACGATGGGTTCTGTTACATGCATTTGCACAGATAAAACGGGCACATTGACCACAAACCATATGGTAGTGACCAAAACATGGATTTGTGGAAAGACCAAAGAGGTAGATGATGCACTAGATTCCAGAATATCAGGACAAGTATCGAACATTCTCTTACAGGCAATATTTAATTGTACAGAGTCCGAGATTGTCAAGAATAAAAAGGATGGGAAGATATCTATTTTGGGAACACCAACAGAATCAGCAATCCTAGAGTATGGATTGCACCTAGGTGGTGATTTCGATGAACAACGCCGAGTCTGCAAGTGGATAAATGTAGAACCTTTCAATTCAGAGAAGAAAAAGATGTCTGTGCTTGTGGCTCTACCAGATGGTAAGGTTCGAGCTTTTTGCAAAGGTGCATCAGAGATTATATTAAAAATGTGTGATAAAAGCATCAATGCCAATGGGGAACCTGTTCCTTTGGCAGAAGAACAAGCTAAGAATGTCTTGGATGTGATCAATGGGTTTGCTTGTGAAGCTCTACGCACTCTCTGTTTAGCTTTTAAAGACATTGATAATGGTTTTCATGAGCCGAGCATCCCTGATCATAGCTACACACTGATTGCAGTATTGGGAATCAAGGATCCTGTTCGTCCAGGGGTAAAGGAAGCAGTTAAAACTTGTTTAGAAGCTGGAATTACGGTGCGCATGGTTACAGGTGATAACATATATACAGCCAAATCAATAGCTATAGAATGTGGCATACTTAAAGATGGCGATCTTGCAATAGAAGGTCCAGAGTTTCGTCATAACACTCCTGAAGAGATGAGCAAAATCATACGAAGAATTAAGGTAGTTAATAAACTTTCACACGCAGCCTAAGAAATATATGAAAGTTTTCCCATTTTCTTTTACAATGTTTAGGTCTTGAATGTAGGTAATGGCTCGGTCCTCACCATCGGACAAACATATTTTGGTGAAGACTTCAAGAAGCATGCTTGAAGACGTTGTTGCAGTTACTGGTGATGGTACAAATGATGCTCCTGCAATGCATGAGGCAGACATTGGACTAGCTATGGGCATCTCTGGAACAGAGGTTTGTTTTCAGGCTTCTTTCTTTCATCTATTTATCTTACTCAATTCATTCGAAGGCCTACTATCAAGATCATGATGATTTTGTGTGTGTGTGTTGGTGTTTCTTGTAAAGATTTCTTTTACTATGGAAACATTTGAATGATGAAAAATATATTCATGTATAGAAATTCGTTATTGATACTTTCCTACTGAACTTTCAAGTGAAATTCAGGTTGCAAAAGATAGTGCTGATGTGATTGTGCTGGATGACAACTTCGCAACAATTGTAACCGTTGCCAAATGGGGACGTTCTGTGTATATCAACATTCAGAAATTTGTGCAATTCCAGTTGACTGTTAATATTGTTGCTCTCATGATCAACTTTATATCTGCTTGTGTCTCAGGTACTTTTCTCCATGTCCACTTAATACTAAACTACATATATTATAATGAGAAAACATGGGTTTTCATGATCTATGCTGTGAGTTAAACTTGTTTCTTTTGCTGTAATCCCAGGATCGGCACCCCTCACGGCTGTGCAATTGCTCTGGGTGAACCTAATTATGGATACATTAGGTGCACTTGCACTGGCCACAGAACCACCACATGATGGTCTGATGAAGAGGCCTCCTGTTGGGAGGAAAGAGAGTTTCATAACCATGACCATGTGGAGGAATATTATTGGTCAGAGCATCTACCAATTGTCTGTTCTGCTGGTCCTTAATTTTATTGGAAAGCAAATACTCAGGCTCAGAGGTTCTGGTTCAACTGCTATAGTCAATACTTTCATATTCAACACATTTGTGTTTTGCCAGGTACCTTACTATTCATTTAATTTGCTTTCGAGAAGGTAAGTACATTGCTCATATGCAATATTGATCCAGGTTTTCAATGAAATAAACAGTCGTGATATCGAGAAGATAAATGTGTTCGAGGGCATACTTGGAAACTGGATATTCATAGGAATAATATCATCCACAGTTGTATTCCAAGTGATCATAGTTGAGTTCCTTGGCACTTTTGCTGGAACTGTACCATTAAGCTGGCAGCTATGGGTACTAAGCGTTCTACTAGGCGCCGTGAGCATCCCCATTGCCGTTGTTTTGAAGTGCATTCCTGTTAAAACGAAGACCAATGATACACAACATGATGGTTATGATCCACTCCCAAGTGACCCTGAAATCGTTTAAAATGAGTATACAGGTATGAATACAATTTATGAGTTCCACCTTTAAGTGCTGCATATGGGTGTTTAGTAAGAGAGTAATAAGTGGGAAAATTGCACAAAGGATGAAATGCAGCTGATGCCATTGCTCTGTATATAATTAATCTATTGTTGGTCCCATAGTCATTTTTAGATATGTAATGAGTAATCAGTCTCTCTCCAAACTGTATTGGGAATTTTATCCACATTTGTGCAAGAGAGAATAGAAGTTGGATTAGCAAGAATTTGCTGCTCATAATTCTTGATTACAAATTTTCCTTTTCAAGTTATCAAGTGAAGAATTCACAAAAATCAGTCTATGATTGGGAGATATAATCCTACTATACATTCGACTACATTTCTCATAGGGTAACCCGAGTATCTTACAAGCAAACTCCTGACAATAATCTGTACAATACTGCTATACAAGTTTGGCTTCCTTTTACTCATTCTGCCACAGGTACCTGAGTTCCAAGGTAGCACAAGTTAAGCCATAATCTACTCGTAACTTCTTCAGCAGCTAATGTTCCGAGCTCTGGTGTTGAAACACATGAGGGGTAGCTGTGAACGCAGGTTCAATGTTCTCGTTTACACTCTTTGTAGGTCTCTTCAACCTCTTAGGTCTTTGTTGAAGGGCATCAGTGTTTTGTAGGGGATCTTCGAGTTCAAAGTCCGTTGGTGTTGGGTTTGGAGATGAATCCACCTGTTTGGAACCTTTTTGAGGCCTTGGTTTTGACAGTGTTTGCTTTTCGGTTGCAGCTTTCCTCTGCATAAATAACTTGGACATTACAAAACTATAGAGAAATGCAGTAAAATCAATGTTTTCATCAAAAGCTTGCTTTCATGAATCCAAAGCACAGTGAAAAAGGCAAATCACATCAGTTAAAAGGCAGGGTAAAAAGATTATAACCTTTTTGTTGCTCGATTTTGCTTTATCAGAATCACGAGGCTCAGATTCATTATCATGTAATTCAGGGTTCGATAGATCCTCCAAAGATGCGCCTCCTTCTGCATCTATCCGTATGCCCTTTGTACCACTTTTCTTCTTCTGTCTATCTTTTGCCTGCAGAAACCAAAAATCTCAGAATATTTGATTGTGTTTTTTGGATTTAAACCATCTAATATCTGTTCTCCAAGTGCCACCATCTTCCACATACCATCATCGAATCCAAGATCTAGGAATAATAATGACTCTAGCATATGAAGAAAAAAAACCCGATTGATTTCTCACCTGTTGTGAAACTTCTTTAAGTTTCTGCTCCAGTTGAGCATCATCAATCAATAACGAAACAACATCTTCAGGAGCCAAAAGATCACCCTGAACATGACCACCGGTCATGACAAGCTGCTGCACAGTGTTTTTCTGACTTGCTCTCTGCAAAATCTTTTCCTCGACTGTCTCTTTACATATAAGGCGGTAGACAGTTACCTAGAAGAAAAGACAACGTTCAGAGCCAGATTCATGAAGAGAAAGATAAGAAAATAATTGACAAGATGAAAACTTGTGTTTAGGAGCGAATTCTGAGGCCAAATATATATTTAAATAAATAAAAAAACCAACACTTCCGAAAAATTAATCAGCGAAAAGACGTAACAAAAACAATGCATAGATCCTACCTCCATATGCTAAATGACTTCTTGAGTTTTTCAATTTATTAATCAAAAATAATTATAATATTGAAACTCCACAAGGCCAAATTAGAACCATATATGCATAGGTTTAAGCGAAAGTAAGAGGATAGAGAGATACTAACATCCTTAGTTTGACCCAGACGGTGAGCTCTATCCATCGCCTGCAAATCCAAAGTTGGATTCCAATCACTTTCATAAAATATGACAGTGTCAGCAGCCGTCAAGTTGATTCCAAGCCCACCAGCTCTTGTGCTTAGCAAGAACACAAATATATCACTCCTGAACATGATTTGGTGGAAAGCTCAAACAGGGTCCATATTTAGTCGAAACAAAATTAGAGACAACTTAACGAAGCACATACCGGTGCTGGAAATCTTTCACCATGTCTCGACGATCCATTATAGTGGATGAGCCATCAAGCCTCAAATATCGGTATTTCCTATAGTTCATATAATCCTGCAGCAAGGGACAGTGTCAACCCACAATGAGAGTAAGAAAATTACACACAATTCTCCAGTTACAGATAATTGAGACTCATCAGTGTTCCTCTAACTAATAATGAATATCCTATATGAACTATGAACTTCCCACCTTTGAAAATAGTAGCAGTATAGCAGAATGAACTTTTACCCTTTGAACCACGTTAAGTTTCACATATAATAGACTGCTTTGTTAAACAAGGACCTTATTCAATAAATAAAAAACTGTTTACACATTAAAATATATATATATATATATATATATATGTTCATGCATGAAATAAAACCTACGCCTCCCATGAATGCCAAATACAAAGGGCCCATATTTCAGCATAAGCAAGTATATGTGGTAGGACAGATGCATCATGCATAGTAGAGGTGAAAGGTACAGTAAGCCCTCTACAATAACATTTGCACCAGAAAAACCAATGTTTCTTTCACAAATGGATAATCGTGATCACCAAAAAACGAGATTAGTATACCTCAAGGATATTCAGCATTTTAGTCATTTGTGCAAAAAGAAGAACACGATGATTTTGCGCCCGCAGACGTTTTAGTAGTATATCAAGTGTTTGGAGCTTCCCAGAGTCCTAAAAAAACAGAAAATATCATCAGAAAGACCCAGTTGATAGATGGAACTATTCACAAGTACACTATCCAGGAGTAAGAGCATACGGTGAGCATCTTTGCAGGGTCAAATGGTTGCATGGGTGGACAAGATCCAAAGATCTTATATGTAAGCTGAAGAGCAGGTTGTGAAATAGGTAACTCAGCATCAATCTCTTGTATTAACTGGTGAGTGCCAGGTGGCTTCTTTGGGCCATTACAATCAGATGTACGCGCAAATCCAATCAAAAATCTCTTCAGCCATGGGTTGTGCCACTCTTCAGTCATCTTGTATGCAAAATTTCTATCTGAACAGTGGGCATTTATCTGGCAGTCAAATACAACATTTCAAGAAGACTTCAGTTGACACACAATTCATCAACAGTTACACACACATATGTATCTATGTATAGGAATAATATAGATTAGCACCTACCGGAGGTGCTCTAGTTGTCGGGATGAACGAGTAAATCGAATGCAAAAGTTTGACATCGGATAGAAGCCTATCCTGGTGAGGCATGATTAGAGCCTCATACGGAGCATCCACAGGACCTGTTGCAAGCCTTTTGCTAAGTAAGTTATTCTCTGACTTAGTTGGCAGTAGCAACATTCGTGTGACGGCCCTCACTTTTTCCTTGCCAATATGAGCACAATGAATATCATCATTGTTGCTCTCCATCAACAAGTCCAAGATTCCATCCAAAAATTGGCGATCTGATCTCATAACTGAGAATAATAATCTCTCCACAAAAGAACTAGTTGCAAAGAATGAAACTTCTGCTGGTGATAAATCAATAAAACGGGTGAATCCGAAAGTTCCACTTTGTCCAGAATTCCCATCCAAATTGTAGTCTTCTTGGAGTGCGGATTTATATATATTTTCTGGAGAGTATATGTTAAATAGCTTCTGAAGGGATTCTCTACTTAATTTTTGTCCAGCCTTTGGGTCACGGATCTTGTAACCATAAGCAATTTCTTGGTACACCAGTTTTGGTATCTGTAAAGAGTACAATTCATAATATGGTCAAGACTTAAATGGTTTTACAAGAAATGGCCATTCATCATGGAATCAACAGAAACATTTTAATACTAATCCACAAATAATAGAACTTTATATTGATCAATTAGATCAACCAGTCTAATAATCAAAATTTCAGCTAAAACATATATTTTTATCATTAAAGGATGTGAAGGTTTTCTAATGTGTTGGGGAAATTTTTCTAAATGGTTCTCTAAAGTTCCTTGCTTCATTAAGTCATAAAATCACTTTAAGGACTAATCAGCCTAAATTCTCAAATCATTTGCAAACACACAATTCCAGAATAATTAAAGGGCAGTCAAGTCTAAGGGGCCATGACCTCAGCTCCCTCTATGTAATGGTAGCATCACCAACAAGTGTTTCGCTGATTTAAGCATTACACTTAATGGTCTTACAAGAAAGAACTAAACGTCAAAACAGCCCAAAAACTACAATCTGCACTACGTGTAGGGAAGCCACAACATGGAAACAATAGTAATAATTGAATGTCCCATCAAATTACCTCATATGTAATAGGATTTCTACCACCAGAGTAGAAAATATCTTCCAATTCACCAAAGGGGGGAGGGAGAAGAGAATTTGGGACCTCCCCAAAATGGAAATATGAGCTTCCCTCATTTCTCTCGAATAATTCTGGGTGATTGCATACCTGAAGTAAAGAAAAATATACAGTGTCATTAATTTCAAACTCAAATTACACTTAGAAATCTTCAAAGAATATAAAGATAATCAAAGTACATTTTATGGGAATCCGCAATTTCACCTTCTTGAATAGTCTTCCCAATTACAAACCTTAATTTGATGGTAAAAGGATTCTTAAACTTTGTGGTTGTTCATCACAATTGAATATTTCATATCCTAAGAATAATAACAACCCAGACTCCCACCAATTCAATAAATAAAAAAAATACCTTTCTCAGCTGGATGACAATGTTCATCAGATTTAGAATTTTCTTCTCATTAAGATGTCCACGGTTTCCATCGAACAACTCAGAAAGTGATATTTTGTTCTTTATAGCTTGGTAAAAAGCTTGCTGTCGGGAACTTAATTTACAGTGCACAGTAACCTCAGTTTTTCCTGTCAGCTCAGAGACCACATCCTTCTTAACTCTCCGCAGCATGAAGGGTTTCAGAATGGCATGCTGTTCTCAAAAAAAGTTGAAGGAAGAGAGAATGAGAAGCAAAAAAGAGCCATATAATAAATCCATAACATTCTACTAAGTCTAACATTGCGAATAGTTTTGCACCAAGCTGAAGTTGACAGCCAACACATGGAAGGATAGATTAATTATATTAATGGATAAAAAAGCATAAGCTGGGAAAATTAGTATTTAATTTAAAGCCAAAGTTACTTTGAAATAATTTATTGATTACAGCATTTTTTTTTATAAGAAACAAGAAATTTTTATTCGTAACTATAAGGTGAGGAAAGGGACAACAATGAAGATTTAATATGATTTGACATTTCACTATTTCAGTACTTGATCAAGTGGTACAGTCAATGTTTACAGAAATTAAAGGAATGCCAGTGCTCACCAATCGATTAAGCTGATGCTCATTTAACGTCCCACCATGCTCTGCATGACTCTCAATTCTGTTATAATCAAGACAAATAATGAGACTAAAAAGAGAGAAACGTGAGAGAGGGAGAAGCGTAGATAGCCCAACACCTTAGAGGAGACATACCCTTTTGAAAACCACTCATTGAATTGCTCGTGGCTATCAAATAAAGTAGGCATGATAAAATGTAGTAGCGCCCACAGTTCAGCCATGTTGTTTTGAATTGGTGTACCAGTCAGAAGCAAGCGATTTCGACAATTGAAGCTGAGCAGTGTTTTCCATCTTATACTGCCATCACGACAGCCATCATTGTAAGTAGAAGTGTATTTAAATATTTTTCATTAGGTATAACTGTGTGTATATATATAGGTATGTGCATGACTGGGCATTTCAGGAAATAGATGGAACAAAAACTACAAGTAGCTATACAACCATTGATGACAGTTAAAAAAATTTGTAGAAGCAAAACCAGGATCTTAAATCCTCAATTGTTCTCACCCATAGTTTTCCTTTCAACTTTGCCAGGATAGGAGTTGCACATTCTTTTTAGTTGGAAATAGGTATCAGGAATTGATTTCACTTACCTCACCCTTAAGATAGCTAAATTATTAGCTCCTCCCTCTGAGTTTAAAGACCCTAACCAATTCCCCAACCCACTTGGGATGGACATGATGGAATCAGCAAAATATTAATGAACATTCAATTTTGCCCAACCCATTCTCATTATATTCTGTTTTTTAGAATACCTTTGATAAGACTTGAACCTCGCAGGGGTTTAAATCATTTGATACATAAGAGGAGGCACTACACAATACTAAAAAATAGTTTTAATTATATTACTGTTAGATGGGAAAGCATAGCTGTAAGAGACCAAAAAATTAACCATTGAGCTGGTTTCTACCTCATGGTAAACCATGACATTTTGCAAAGATGGGAAAGCATAGTCTTTTGCATTGATGACTGACTAGTCCATGTGTTTTCTAATATTGTAGGATTTCTATATAATCAAGGGTAAACTAGTTGATTCATGACCTCCTGTTAAGTTTTCTTAATGGAGCTAACTTAGAGAGTGTAACGTAGAAAACAGTGATCGGAATTTAGCTAACATAAAACCACATGGGAGGCAAGAGTAATTAACCTGATATGTAATATCAATAAGCATTTTCCAGCATATTTTCTTACGCCAAATAAGATTTCAAGGGAAATTAATGCTATTAAACTGTACAGTAGTGCTCATAAACAAAGATAAATCCAAACTAAAAGCATGACGATTCCACTGTATATTTACTAGACAAAAGGTGATACATATAAATATTCAGACCTGTTGGAACTTTTGATTGCCTGGGCTTCATCCAACACCATGTATTGCCATTTTACACGTCGAAAGTATTTCTCATCAGAAACCAGCAGCTGGTAGCTGGTAATGAGAATGTGAAATCCAGCCTCCCTGAAAAATTAATGAGTAATTTTTAGTGGTTTAAGAAGAAGAGGAAGAAGAAACTGTATTCTCGCATGACAAACTTGAACAATGTCAGGATGTTCAAACCAAGAGTTACGAAAGTAGTGCAAGAAGACAGCAAAAGCTGAGAACTACTGTAGTTTCCACATAAAAAGCACCGGATTAGAAAGCATGGCATTTTTCAATAAACAGTTTTTTAGTGAAGCAAGACCACAGTCAGATGGCAGATCTCAATCTTCCAGTCGGTCCTCATTTTAGCCCCCTTAGAGCCAATTGTGTCTTTTGATTGAAAGTGATTAGATTCCTCAGAGTAACAGGTAGCAAAATAAAGTGCAAAGACCTTAAAAATGGTGAATCACCTTCGATAAAGACGCTTTGGGTTAATGTTCTTCCTTAGCACCGTACGCTCCTGGAGGCCACCCCAATATGGAAGAGTCTTCAAGTCAGGGCAGAAACGACTGATTTCATCAGCCCAGTTATTCAAGACTGAAGCAGGAGCAACAACCAGAAAAGGTCCCCATATATTTTTTTCCTGGAAAGCACAACCAGTTAAGTTAAACAAAGACTGGAAGCTAGAAAGTAGAAACCCAAACTAATGATTAAAACCTCAGCTAGATGAGCCAAGAATGCCATGGCTTGAATCGTCTTCCCCAGGCCCATCTCATCAGCAAGAATACCATTTAAGCCCTAAGAACAAAAAAGTATGTTGATCAGATTAAGCTGGTCAGACTCCAAAAAACAGGGCAGACTACTTGGAATATCTCATTACCTGCTCATAACAATTTACAAGCCACTGAAGGCCTTTCAGCTGATATTCTTTAAGGAAGCCCTTGAACAAATCAGGAGTCCGCACTGTCGATGCCACAGGCATGGTTGACCTGAGAGCATCAGAAACAATTACTTAAGATTGCATGAAAAAAGATCATAAATAGATGGTTTTAATACAACTAATAATTTGGGAAGGTGGTGAGGACGTAAGATTATAGACAGGAAAGACACCCACGGATGCAGTAAATCAATGTTGCTAGACTCCGCAACTGAGACATCTGGAATAAGGGCATCAACATCTGCAACTTGCCGAAGCTTTAAGCATTCATTATCAAATGCACTCAACATCCTTTTCTGCTTTGAAACTGCATCCTGTGCTGCTCTGAGAGCTTCTTTTCTAAGTTCAGCATCTTCAGGATCTTCTTCCTCATCTTGCCCAGCATCTAAAGAAGTCACAATTTCTGGGTCATCAGATTTTTCCTCATCTGCTGTTAATGCTTCAGAGGGCTGAGAGGTCTTATTCTGCATAAAGTGACTATAAAGTTCCGTCTGTGACAGCAGAAAATTGAGCCTCTGCTGTTGCCGCTTTGCTTCACGAAGTTCCTGTTCTCGCTTTAGAGCTTCTGCAGCTTCTTTTTCCTCTCTTTTCCTCACCTCCGCCTTCAAGTGAACAATTTTATGGTAAAATTAATCAGTAGGTAATATTATCAAGTACATAGAAACCATTTAGAGTGGGAAAATTTGTCATGGTAAAATTATATTTTATAACATAAGTTTTTCATTTCAGTTGGTAAGCAACATGTTCAACAGTTAGAGGGCGGCAGTTTGTTCATGCTCAAAACAGTATTATAAGAAATTTTTACCATCTCCTTGTCAACTCTCTTCCAAAATACTAGCATATCTCTAGCCAGTTTTCTTGTCCTGATTGCAGCACCCCTCATTAATTTAAGGGATCTGCTGACTTTCATTTTCACCTGGAAATGAATCGAGATTGGAACATTTATCAACGGTGTAAAGCTGAAGCAAAATAAAAGAGTACCAACCATTCAGCACAGCAAAAAGAAATAGGAAAACCACAAATGGCACTGAATGTCTCCAGTAAGCACAAACCTCTCTTTGACAGGTTTCCGAGACCCTCTTTGCATCAGTTATTTGCTTTCTGTGGAAGTTGGCAAAAATCTTATGATGTTTTGGAATTTCTTTCCTTGCTATATTAACCCAATATTTACTAGTCTTTTCCATTTCTTCCCTCTCAATGACAGAAGGATCTTTCTTCACCTTCGGCTTTTTAGGCAAACTACGTTCAATAATCTGTACCACCACATATTCACACCCACATGATTAGCAATGTGATACTGATCCCTTAACAAAGGCACAGAAGAAACTTTTCTTACCTCGTATGTATCTCCTTTCTCCAAAACTTTCACATGATAAACCTGCAAAATACCACCTTCGGACAAAATATATCGCCGAATCCCTCCAGCTGCCCCCTCTGGAATGCCATTGGATTGCAGCACAGCTTCACTTATTTGTAGACAGAAGTTCTCAGCAGAATTATTGACCTGCTGGGATTTCAATCTTGCTTGAAGAGATTCAAATTGGGGCTTGGAATCACCCATCCCTGCCCTGCTTCCCTTCTGAAACCTGTCATCAGAAGCCATCATTGCAGCTAATGATCCCAAATCAAGGGTGCCCTTCAGGTAAAATTCCTCAACCCGGATGTCTGACATACTGGGCAAATGCAAGGATGATGACAGTTTTTCATATGGAAGAGGAATCCTATATGTGATGCCATCCCCAATGTCCAGAAAGGCAGGCTCGAGATTTGGCCTGAAATTTTTTGAATAATGCAACAGAGAATAAGTATCACATCAATCGTGGTTCAAACATGTCAACTACACCATAACAAACACCCAATCAACTTCTTTGCTAAATGATTTTATAAGATAATACAATATCAATATGCCTATAGACAAAGTGCATGTTTATCCTCTTCAAGAAATTTCTCCAACTCAATAGGAGGGTTAGCTTCTTTACTTTTTCCTAGCAAATCTTGGCAAAAAAGCTTTGCAAATATCTTCAGAATTCTCTCTACGGGACTTGAATTACATAAACATTTTAATGGATGACAATTTTACTAATGACTGTGACACTGCACACTTGTAGTAAACAACACATCATTGACTGACAAGCCAACCCTATCTGATACTTGAATAGTGGCATAATGTCCTGCAATTATCTTTGCTAAAGATAGAGGTCCGCTCAAGGTTATGATTTCCAATGAGTTATGTATTATAGTCATATGATGTAATATGAATTATCAACCAAATACTATGTTAAGTCAGATCATCAGTCATCACACAACAACAAATATAAACTATAAGTGTTGGCTATATGGATCATATCTAAAAGACAAATTCTTGATTACATTTAAGTGAGAATTATCACCATAATCATAACTAGAAAAAAAAAATCCCAAGCACTCAGAATAAGTATACACCAGTAATACATGCAGTGCGTACACATGGTGAAAATGAGAGGAGAAGAGCAAACCTGGCAGCACCATATTGCAGTCCAAAATCTGATTCAGGATAAGTTCCCATTTTTTGTGAATTGCTGTTGTTCATGAAATCTGAAGTTGATTCAAACTTGTGCAGTCCTCCTCTATGATCATTCATTAATTTCTGATCTTTCAGACCTGCACTATTTTTCATTGTCATTGTCCCAGTTCTTGCAGATGCAGGACTTTGGGAAGAATAATTCAGCCTCCTCTTATACTTCTGGATATGATCCCCAAGCATTGCTCGATATCGCTCCTCAGATATATATGGGCTATAAGTACCAGTTTCTTCCTCATCACTGCTATAAGCACTGCGCCTCTTCTTCTTCGACCCTCTTTCTGACATCATTCCGTTCGCGTGCTCCCGCATACCTACCCCTGGTTACAACAAAAATTACCAACATGCAAAAATCGCCAAGAGCCAAAAATAAGTCCAACATGCACTCAGTAACTTAAATAAACCGAAAAAATCCAAGTAACTCCATGAATTTGCATGTGATTGAGCAGGAACAAATGCACTCAGGAAGTAATTGTATAAACCGAGTCCAAATTTAACCCAAAAAAATACTAACAAAGATTAACAAAAATTGAACTTTTTAGTAAATCAAATTGCCTACCTTGGCTACCTCTGCTCTCATCCTGACTACTATTTCCATAATAATCAAAATCTTCATCTTGTTTGGGCAGTCGAAAGTTCATCAATGGCTAACAAAAAATCCAAAATCAATACCAACCATAACAAAAATCAATCAATTTAACAAAAAAAAAAACGCCTACATAATCCTACACGCAAATCGAAATTAAAGTAACCCCACGTCAAAATTGCACTAAAATACCTCCAAAAAACACAATTCGCACACAGTACATCAAAACCAGATCGCCACAAAGAAGAATCATACTCCTCAATTGCGAAGACAGAGAGAAGCCCACTTTCAAGGATAGGACCCCATGTGAAACGTACCTCAAGATTGAAGAGATTCGCATAAGAATACTTCCGCTTGGGGTCCATAAGCTCTGCAACAGATTGTACGGCGGCGACACCAGAATTCGGCGACGGGCATTGGCGGCGAAAAGTGCGTAAAGGAGAAGTTTTGAGTGTGGGGGCCTCAGTAAAAGAGGCGGTGGAGAAGATGCGGGATGAACCCTAACCCTAGAGAGAGAGAAAGGGGTGTGACAGAGGAGTGAGATAAGGGGAAGAAGAGAGGGGGAGGGGACATAGGTGGAGACCGAGTTGTGCATGGGTCTTTGCTAAAATGAGCCGGTGGGAAGGACCTCAGTTAACGTGCGCGCCTCGCTACTGTGAGCCTTTTCTTTGCTGCCTCTTCTGCTTAGCGCTTTTTCTTTTTTCTTTTTTCCACTCTGTTCCAGGAGTTTTTGTACTACTAATTACAATATTATTTTTAAAGAGAAATAATTAAAATACTTTTTTAAGTTATTGATTTTTTTAAGAAAAAGAGGTGACTTCATATTTGCTAAAAAAAATGTATGACACCTTATAATTAAACTTAATTATTTATCTCTAGAGGTCATTAAAATCCCAAAATTCCTTTATTCTTTTATTTTAAATGGAGTATTTAGTAAATAATGCATAAAGATAATAATAATAACTCTATTGGCTGCAGAACACTAAAAAAAAAAAAAAAAAAACTATCAAGACCCAAAAAATACTAATCACACCTAAAAAAATATAATTTTATATCTGAAGTTTAAAATATTGAAATGTGTTTAGTATTTTATGGGACGTGAATAGTGAATACTCTTACAAAGAAAAACACTCTCTCCCACTTTGAGTTTCTACATGTTCAGAGACACGAATATCAACGATTTTCCGAAGTTGTTTTGATTAATTTTTCATATTACAAAAATATGATTATAAATATTATTTTTGATGACTTGTGTGCATTTCATGTTTTTTTTTAATATTCTAATAAATTTTGGAGAGAAAATATTGGAAGAAAATGGAATTTACATGATCTGTGTTTTATATTGCTTCTCCTTTCAAAATTTACTAGAAATTCATGGAAATGAAATGTAGATGATCGAATTCATATTTAATGCAAGACAATAAATTTAAAGTATGTTTCGATAGTGTATAAGACATTTTTTATAAATTAAAAATACTTGTGTATCTATGCTAAAAAAAATGAATATATAGTTGATGTTACAAAGTTCAATGTGATTTATTGTTGCTATAAAAGTGAGCTTGTACTTGTTATCAGCATTAATTCATGCAAATCATTACTACTTATTTTTCATAGTTAATATTTCATTTTAATATACGAGTTTGTTCAATACAAATTCAATACCAAACCAACTCAAAATCATTGATAAGATTTCAATTTCATTATTTCTCAAATCAAGAAATTAATTTTATTTGACATGTCATATGAATCAACCATGGACAACCTTATATGGCTCATTTATTATAAAAATAAAAATAAAAGAACTATATAGTTGTCTCCTTAATGAATTGGTGTGGCAATAGTAAAAGTCTATCATCCACTCCAAAATTTAAGATTTTCATGGAGAGTTTGGACGATACATATAAATGCTTCTTCCATCCCCAGATTGAGTTGGCCTTGCATTTTCCTCATAACCCTACAATCATAAACAATAAATATAATTAATCAATTTCATTGACAATAATTTAATTTTAAAATAAATTAAAAGTAGTTTTGACCATTATAATTTTCATAATCATATAAATCCATGTGCACTTGTGAAATATAAAATAGGTAATAAAGTTTACTCAAGTCTTGGTCAAAACTAGAAACTCTTTTTTTCTTTTTTTACGAGAAATAATGACGAAAATCGAAAATATACATGTAAAAATGACATTAATTATTATTATGCTTGAAACATTCATTATAATACTCAATAAAATTGAATCTAACTTAACAACAACATTTACATCAAGTTTGTGAAATATTAAAATTAATCATATAAATATTTTCCAATGCTAAATTTACTTACATCATGGACAGCACCTCTTAGTGCTCTAATTTGCTCCTTCGACACTGTCCTCACCTGAAAAAGATTATTAAAAAAAAAACTATAATTCTTCCAAGTTTTATTCTTAAAATAGTGAAAAATTGCATTGGTTAGACAACTTCTTGTAAAAGGAAAAAATGTTCATTTAGGTTCTATATTGATTTTATTCATATTGAATCATTAGTTTACAAGTTTTCATAATGAATATTTAAGTTCTTTTTTTTCAAAACTCAATTTGATTTTAATTGAAAATTCAATTTTCGTGATATGTTCATGACAAGAACGGTAGAGGATTTTTGTTATACAAATGAAAAAAAAAAAAAGATCTATTCTGAACATATATAAATCATTTTTTTCTCAATTTAATTGAGAATAAATCATTTAATTTCCTCTCTATACAAATGAAATTTCCAATTTGAAGTGCCACATCAGCAACTATGGTCAAAATGAATTTTAATTGAAATTTGACTAAAATTTGGGAAAAAAAAAACATAAAATCATTATGCATATGTGGAAAAAAAAATGAATTTATAGTACCAAAATTGAAATTTTCCTACAAAATCAATCACCTTCTGAAGAATAGTCCATAGAACACCTTCAGTGCATGGTGGAACTGTAAGAGAACCCAAGTATCTATAATACTTTCTGCTTCCAAACTTGATCTCCCATGGATCAACAGATCCAAATTCAACCTCTTTTTCGCTCTGCGAATCGAGATGTTTTAACACCTGCACGACATCAAGTAATTCGATCAGTTCGAAAAAAGCTCGTTCAAGATTGATCGTTCTAAGTTTTAACAATAAATCAAACCATTCATTCACCTTTTCAAGAAATTTATCAGGTCGTCCTAATTCATATAGAATGCCAATGACAGCAATTTCTCCATTGGAATTTTTATGAACCATATGCAACTCCAATTTGAACCTATAAAGCACACATATAATATTATTTATTCGGTATCCTTTATTGTATTTTATTTCATCAATTTGCATGCATCGATATTATATAATAAAATACGAGATCAAATATTTACATACTTTTTTCCTTCAACGGTGTGTTCGGAAGGAGAATGCCAATGACATTGTGCGAGTTTGTACTCTGTTCCATCAATGATTACGCCACCTGCATTTCCGGTCCATTCGACCTAAAAAAAGACCATTTTCTAAACTAGCAATTGAAAATTGTTTTTTGATATTATGATATTATATCGTACCATGATATCATGTCCTCGATTTTTTATGATTGCAGAAGCATTTTTGTAGGTTCTTTTCAAATCTCCGAGTGCCGATACAATCGAAACTCTTTCATGAAGGAGATCGATTGGAGATTGAAGTTTACCATTATTACAGGCCTCCCATTGTGGATTGATATTTCCCCAGTTTTCTGGTCCGGTTGAACTATTTTGCGAATACGTGAATGAATATTCATCCTCTATTATTACAAATTAATCATTAATATATTTCACACATACATTGATAAAATAAGTTACGAGACTAGAATATAATACGAACTAGAAGATCCTAAGATCCCAGTGATCAAAATAAATTGAAAAAACATATTTTCAATTTTCATCATGAAAGCATGAATAGTAAAATAAAATACGAGATTAAACCATGTTGATTCTTACTCGCTTTATTGTTGTCGGATTCAACATTAATGGCAATGGAAAATGATGCCAAAAGGAGACACATTAAGAAAACATGAACGGAAAAGTGCGTCCGGCGGGCCATGGTTGTTCCGATGACAAGATCCGCCGTGAAGTGGTGGCGCTAAAGATTTCCGGTGGCCTTTTACTTTCCTAGGAAAGGGGTAACCAACCCAAATGTTTTTGCCAAATCAGGCAAAGCAGAAATAACAATAAACAACTCTATATAAATCTCCATAATTGATGAGAGAGTGCAAAAACACGCGGGGACCTAGTCTACATGTCCATATACATCATTCTTACATGCCACGTGTATACATTATCCGTACATATCGATCATGAATATATTATTCTAAATATAAAATTAAATTAAGGGAAATACTAAAGTCACCTACCATATTTTAATAGCACCAATCTTTTTTTTTTTTAAATTCCAATTTTACCCTTAGGGTTGTTGAATTAGTTTCATTCGATCAAGATGGCCGAACATGCTTCAAAGTGTTCGGCCGTGGTGGCCGAACGGGTTTCAAGATGTTCGGCCGTGATGGCCGAACAGGCTTCAAAAAAGTGTTCGGCCGAGGTGGCCGAACACTCTTCTATGTGTTCGGCCACCTCGGCCGAACGAAACTGATCCGGTTAAATAGTTTTTTTTTTTTTTATGTATTTTGCTATGATTTTCACACATTTAACAAATTTGTAGAATGTTCATCATTATGTTGGCATTACAATCTTCAAAAAATTAAAAGATTTATCTAAAAAAAAAAACGCAACCCGTCACCCGTCGTGCGCGCACACACCGCGCGTAAATAAAAGGGTTTTACGAAATTTAATTAAGAATAATTAATAATAAAAAGATATGGGATATATATATATATATATATATATATAATTAATAACACAAATATTTGTTTGTTTATGTGTTTACTCAAAGAGAGAGATTTAGAGAGTGTATATATTAATTACTATTAAAAAATATATTTGTTTGGAATATTTTGAAATACACATGAAACATAATTGAATAAAAGATTTTGTTTGTATATTTTGCTGATTAAATGTTCAATAAAATTTATTCCCTAAAAAATGTTTGAGATTGTATGATAAATCTGGTGGGTAATGTGAAATATCAAAATTCTTTTTGCTGAAAATACCAAGGAACCAAATGAGTTTGAGTTGAGTTTAAATCATTATTTTATAATAATTTTATAACTACATGTTTATCAAGTTAAAGCCCTTGGAATTAATATAATTGAATATGAATGGAGTTTGCTAAGAGCAAGTCCTAATTATAACATGGACTAATGTCAAGCAATCAATTCTTGTGAATAGAAAAACGTTATCTGTATATAGTGAAGTTAGAAACCTAGCACTCTCTCTGCTTTTGATCAAAAACCAATATCCGAGTCAAGAACCACAAAATATTGAGGATTAAGTATGTTTCATTAGGCTTCATTTAAGTGGGTTTAATGATCTCAATTGATTCAAATCATTTTGTGGCTTGAAGATCTTGGAAAAATTCTCTGTCCTGGTGCAAGAATAGCAAGAGGATCATAAGTCATTTTCCTAGTTGAGAAAACATCCCAATGAATTCCAAAGTGAGCTTTCCACTCTTCTCTAGTGGTATAATGAGGCAAATACTGTTTGATCCCAAGATTCGATTTTTGTACAAAATCAAGAACTTGGATGTTTCGTTGTAAAATGCTTTCTAGCCCGTCTTTTCCTGTGGACGACGGCATTGCTGACGACAGAAACGCTACTAAGTAGAACACGTCTTCTTCTGGTGTGACCAAAGATGTTCCGTTTTTCCACCTACATATTCAAGAAATACGTAAAAAGTTGTTCATGTTTAATGAATGATCGATTAATTTGTCTTGTCTTAGGATAAGTATTCGAAACTAGTCTCCACTAATTTTGAAATGTGGATATTACATTTTACTATCCATTTTCATAAATGGATTTAGTTTTCTACTATGGTTATATAGTAAACAAATTTTCTACCCATTGGACATGTTAAAATGTCTAAACTGCCCTTAATACAAAAACAAAAAGTCAAATATTATGGGTAGAATAATTAATTTTAAGGGTTTTTTTAAGAAAAAAATAGTAATCCTAAAATTGATAGAAAATTTAATTTTTATAACCATGAATAGAAAAGTATATTCAGGGAAAAAACTTAATCCTCTCGAAAAATCATTTTAATCCTACAATTGCAAATATTGTCCAGTTTCAGTCATTTTCCATCGAAATTTCTAAACCGATTTTTCACACGTGAGTCCCGTTAATTTTAGGATGTGTGTAACTCACGTGTGAAAAATCCACCGAATTTTCCTAATTCCAATGAAAAAAGAACCAACATCGGACACTTTTTTCAAATATAAACTAAAATTGATTTTTCAAAATTAACAGAACTATTTTCAACACTCGTAGTGGAACAAAACCAAAAATGAATTCAACCCTGTCAAATACAAACCTGGACTTGTTAACAGGGTAGATTAGGATAGGACCATTGCTAGTATCCTTAACAATGTTGTCAAAAACTTGTTTAGCAAACTCATGAAGGCTACTTCTTGGCACAAGAAGATTCAGCCATGGATGAGGCACCTCCCACAAACCCTTCTCTCTCAGTTTGATTTCTGACACGTGTACTCTGTCGAGGAAATCCAAGTACGAGACTTGTGACAAGAACAGCGTAGACGGAATGTAATGAAGCTTCGACAACATGCCATCAACATCCTGCATGAAGATCAAAGTTAAGATGATATAAACATGAGATGATGATATGGATCAAAGATGGAACTATAGTTTCATGATTACCTGATCAATGTGATGCGAATCGTGTGGACTGTAATATTTCGCGATTTCAAGACAAAACAGAACCCTACCATCGGATACGAATCCGTTGGCCTGGACAGGGTCTTTGGGGTTGAAAGATGATCTCCAGTTGTTTAATAAACCTGTCCTGTTTATGACCACGAATCCTTCGATGTAATCGAATGAGTTTTCGGATGATATCAGATACTCTTGATCTTTAGTGAATGTAGAAAAATCTGAGTAAAGGGCTCTGATCCATTTCACCTGCAAGAAACCAGACATGTTTGTTTGTAAGATCATATACTCACAGGTGTATGTTTATTGTATCAATGGGAAAAGGAAAAATACCCATTTGATTTAAAAAAAAAAAAAAAAAACATATTTTTTACTCAAATCAGGAGTAAATGACAAAAATACCCTCAAATAGAGAAGTTGATATTTAAAAAAAAAATCTAAATAGATCTCGATCCCTAAGATCTTGAAGCTTCATGACTTTCAAGAATTTTGAAAAAAAATATATCTTTACTGAAAAACCTTAGATTTCGAAAATACTTCTTATCAACATCTAATTATTTGAAATTTATACAAAAATAAAAAATCGAAACAGATGCCGAAAAACACAGAACTTTGAAACTAAATAGAAAATCGATTTCTGCAAATTTCTAAGAAACATGATAGGAATAATGGGAGAGAACTAAATGTTGGATTTAATAAGGAAAATGGCAGAAAATAGCAAACAACAAACCAAGGCCTGTGAGAAACACAGTTAAAAAAAAACTGACGAAATGGCTGAAGAAGGAATGCTGAGAAACTTGTGAAGATGGAAGGTAAGAAGCCCACCAAAAGGAAGGAATTTTGGGCTAAAATGAGCCTCAAGTGGATCTATGATTTGCAACCCACGTGCATAAGAGAGAATCTTATTGCTACACATACTTATTCCCTACTAAAGGGAAGCCCATTATAAACTAGTGAAATAGACTAGCATTTCCCGATGTAGGACAAGACTTCTTCAAAGCCTTAGAACTCCTTTTTCAAGTGGATTCAACCTTACCAATTTCTCATTCACCCATAAATCATTTTGGGTAAGCTACGCCTCATCTCGAACCCCTCTTGGAGGAGAACACATCCCAATGTTTCCTTTCCTTATTCAGTTATGGGACCCACACAAAAAAAATAGCCCCAAAATGGCATAAAAATCCAGATTTTTCCAACACTAAAAGGGTATCTAAGGCATTTAAAAAAATGTAGATAAAACATGTTTTCTTGTAAAAAGGTCAAAAAAAACTTGTTTTATTAACGTATTATTGAATAGAAAGACACGTTTCCACTGTTTTCATATCTTGATGTCTGGTGCTAACTAGTGAAATTTCGACTACGTACCATTATTGGGGCCGTTTCTAGAGCGATTCTAGCTCGTGTAATGATCCCAAACTGTCCTAATCCTCCAAGAACAGCCTGGAAAAGATCCTTGTTTTCATCTTCTGAACAAGTTACTATATCCCCTCTTCCTGCATACATAAACTTATAACTGTTGTTACACATTCAAGAAATAATTAAAGATATATATCATGCATGTTTGATGATGATGAACAACCTGTGACAACTTGAAGTTGATAGACATTGTTGATCTGTGGGCCATGTCTGAAAGCTTGGCCACTGATTCCAGCATTGGACAAAGTCCCTCCAACCGTTAGATGAAGATAATCAGTCCATGATTTAGGGGCCAAACCCTTCTCAAGACTCTTATGCAAAATGTTTATCCACAGCTCACCAGCTGACACATCAACATAAGGATTTCCATTTCCTCCACTGTGAAAGCTCATTTCTTGAGCTTTGAGTGATTCCATGTGGACGACCACACCTTTGTAAGCCTGCGCCTGCCCTTCTAGAGAGTGGCCGTGGCCTCTGGCAGCCACTGTGAGGTCTGTGGTCAAGCCCGATTCGTATACGTGTTTAATGATGTAAGAGATATCGGACTCTGATTTGGGGTACAAGACAGCCGAGGGCATGAGGTGGTACCTATTGCCAAAGTCCTTGGCTGCATGTTCTATGTTGTCAAAGCTTAGGGTTCCTTCAATGGCTGTCTTCTCCATTGATGAATGGAGGTCGAGAGGGTGGTTCGAGCAAAGGTGATTGTGATTGATCGTCGACAAGGCGAGCAAGAAGGCGAGCACGAGTTTTAGGGCTATGGATTTTAGGTTTAAGAAGCTTGGATTAGAGTGTGAGTTCAACATCTCTCTAATATGTTGAGTTTGAAGTTGTTTTGTGAAGACGAGGGTTAGAATTGCATGGTATATATACTAATGTTGCTATTAGGCCACCCCTATGTTTGGTAGATGTATAAATAATTACATGTGATGATGCTGGTCGTTGTGACGTGTGACATGATCATAATATATATTGTAATCGACAAACGCTTTTAATAATATTATTTTGGGAATTGTATGATTTAATAATATTTATATGATCATCATTCTTTCTCCTTGTCAGGTGGTTCTTTCATGGCTGGGGACCCCAACTAAATTTTTTGCTTATTATGAGTGCTAATGATCCATCTATTTTCAACTTGTTTTTACTCTTGTGATAGCTATTCTGCAGGGAAGATGCTTGAAATGTTTGATTTCGGCGTCGAATTTTCGAACAATTTTCCCTGAGTTTTTTCTGTTTCATAGTGCAAATTTAGGGAGGCCCCTACCAAGATTCCATGCTGTTAGAGAGTGATGAATGAAGCTCAAAGTCAGTTTCTTGTTTTACTTCTTAGCTTCTTTTGCTGTTAGTCTGTTTACCATTTTTGTTCTTTTCCTCTAAAGTTACTTTTTAAGCTAGCACCACTAAAGTCTTTATTTATGGGCGACTCATTAATACTTAGATACAAGAAAAAAATATCCATCCTTGATCAATATTGCAACATTCAAAGTTCCGTTCAAAGTACAATTGTTCGAGGCAAGAGTTTGACTCTTTTTATTGTCGGTCAAACTCAAACGAAATCGGCCAGTCAAGTATTGATTAATTTATTGGAAGGAGAGAAGATAAACAATTTAAATGATATATGTGATCTAAGCACTACAAAAGTCTTTATGGACGACACATTACTTAGATAACGATATGATCTAAGCACTACAAAAGTCTTTATGGGCGACACATTACTTAGATAACGATATGATCTAAGCACTACAAAAATCTTTATGGGCGACACATTCAGACGAAATTGGCCCGCCAAGTATTGATTCATTTCTTGGAAGGAGAGAAGATGAATGATTTAAATAATATATAGAACGATGAGATTTATAAAGTAACAAAGTATATATAGAATTTTATTTAATGGTCAGTATACAAATTTTTCTATAAATACATGATATCCCGATAAAGATTACCGTATATTTATTTAGTCATACGGTTTAATATAAGACTCTTTGAACTCACGATCTCATAATTGCAGCTAGTTAAAACATAGAATGTAAATAGACGATCGAAAAGTGAATTATATTTTATGGGATGGTTAGTGTTTATCATAGGTGTAGTGAAGAACTTCAATGCATGGAAGTCTAGCCAGCTTGCTATATAGACCATAGGAATTGATACTTCACCAAGAAGATTATGTTGGGTGAGAATAATTTATAGGGGGGCCCATCTTCTTTAATCTTACAAGGACTTATCATACAATTATTCCATGATATTGAAGTTTAAATACCAAATTTATGACAGGAGATATGAAGCTATCATTTTAATTTATGGTCACGGGACGGGACAATGAATTATATATGCAATTTTCAACCCTTTCTCCACGTCTCTCTCAATAAGCCACATATTATGTGTTGTTATTGCTTTGGAAAATGACATAATTTCAAGATTTTGTATTATTTCAATAGGGTTTATGATTTATTTCATGTTCGTATCTATCGGTATAATATTCTGCTCATAACCAATGATCTAACTAGTTTCGATTCTCGTATTTTATTTCATTGCAACGCTTACACGTATAATGGATGATATTATGTTTGATTGACATTGTTGGGGCCTGCAAAATTTTAGTCATGTGTAAGAGGATTGCTCACAATGAATTGAGGAAAGTGGTGCGTGTGTGGATGACAATGGAAGAAACACTTAAAAAAGGAAAAGAAAAGAAAAAAAAAAGAAAAAAGAAAGAAAGAATAAAAAAAAGGTATACATATCCATCAAGTCATATTGGTGTTTGAATGCTTGGATACCAACACTGAGACAAGTCTAAATGATTCCCCAATTTAATACTAGTAAAGTTTTAGTGTGATGCTTTTCATACCCACAAGCTACTATTTTTTAAGTGATTTATTTCTTAAAAAAAAATACAAATCCAAGTTTCTAAGAGGATAGTCTTTTCTTGATTCGTCTAGCAAATAAATCAAAATGCGACCACAAGCACTCGTACATACAAGTATACCCCAACAAACAAGATCATCAATTTAAAAAAAAAAAAAAAAATTATCATATGTACATACAAAAAAAACCCTACTCAAAATTCTTTTAACCAGTATCTACAAAAATATGAGATATTTATTTAACCAGATTCGTCTAACAAATAAATCAAAATGCGACCACAATATCGTACATACAAGTATACCCCAACAAACAATATCATTTATTCTAAAAAAAAAAGGAAAGGAACATTATCATATGTACATACAAAAAACACCCTACTCAAGATTCTTTTAACCAATATGGACAAAAATATGAGATATTTTTGAAACACCTCTGATGAAAAAATACAATTTCACCCTTCGATCTGAATTTTCCTAACTCATGATTGTCTCAACAAATAATTGTATGCCTCTCTATTTACACGTGTAAGCTTGTATATCCTATACAAAAGTAAGTAAACATGGCATTAAATCACAAGTAGTAGATAAAAAGGGTGCTTTTATCCTTTAAGTAGGTTGAAGTGAAATCTTGCAACATTGAAGTGATAGCACAAGTCATTGTTGAAGTGAAATATGTCTACTTTTTCAATATAAGAAGATGGAAATTTCAGAAGGCAAAATATAGCAGAAGATAAGTCTTTTGCAGATGCATATACTAAATGGTATATATGTTTCCTACAGTTAGACAGGATATGCTCATCATGTGCACATACATGATAGTTGAGGAGATATATTTGTTGTCATATTACTATTGAGATATCAGTCACATTTTAGTATAATTTCATATCTATTCAAAAATATGGTTACTATATTATTGATTGACATGTAAGTTATAATCCATTTTATTCATAGAATCATAATATATATATATATATATATATATATATATATATATATATAAAACTTCAATAGTTTATGAGTATAAAAACATATGAAACTATATATCTAAATCAGAGATACACTATAATGAATTATGAGATCAAATTGAGGAAAATTACAAATTTAAGACACTATCTTTAGGTAAGTCATCAATGATGGACACTAACTTTTCAAACTCCGACATTGGGACATTAACTTTTAAATTTTGGTCATTTTAGAACCAAAAAACCCGAAATCATGAATTTTGGGTCCAATCACATGAGATTTTGACTTTTTCTTGATGTAATTGGCCCAAAATTCATCATTTTTTGGTTTTTGTCCTAAAATTACTCAAATATGAATCTGAATCTGAATCCTTCATTGATGAATGACCTAAAGATAATGTGCTAAATTCACAATTTTCTGAATCAAAACGTGTAGTGAAATAATGGAGGATGAGAGGTACTTAAATATTTTTGGGCAAACAATTTACTCATACATTAATTTATAATAAAAACTTAAGTAGTGGTCGACAATTGTTTTAAAAATATTTTATAAAATATTAAATTCAAAGTAACAAATCTTTGAAAAGCAGTAATGTCTCACCATGATTCATAACCCCTAAAAGCCAGTTAAACTTTAATGATGAATGAATTAATTAAATAAAATCTATGAAAAGTGTATTGTCTAGCAATAATAATACAAGGGTACCATGATGTTTCAAGTATCTAAACCAACATTATTATCAAAAGTCTTATGATTTACTTTTGGAACATATCTTACCATATACTTTATCTCATTTTGTTATAATACAATTTTTTACAATTTATTATGACCCCAACTCATGTAATGGAGGACCAGAAAGCAAAACTCTGTCGTAATAGGTTGTACTATTTTATCATCATTTTTGCAAGAAAATATTTAAGTTTAAATTATTTGATTAATCTATTCTATCACATAGTCTATGTGTGATATCATGAAATCACAAGGATCAACAATTAAAGAAAGAAATCATTATGTTAAAACTAAAAGTTTGGTCTAGTAAGAAGGAAACAAAATCAAATTGCTTTGAAGCCTAAATTGTAGCACTAAAGTAGACCAATATGATTTTAGCAATATGTTAGCCAATAAACACCAATCATCATTTATACACAAATTAATTCTGAAATTCTTCAATTTATGGCAAAAGATTTATGTTGCTTAAATCCTTTTTAAACATATTAAAAACTCATATTAAATAGTCTCACCTGTGTAAATTCGTGAAACGAAAGCCTACTGTTTACAAATTAAACCTATAAATTCATATGTGAATTGTATGTTGTGGTCGGTTGTGAGTTGACCAATCTCACTAAATTAAATCCGTGAGATGGACTCATAAACGTCATAATCATATCTTAAATGACAAATCCTACATGTGGCTCTCATTAGTCAATATCTTATTCGGTTTTGGAAACCTTCTTTATCAATCTCAATCTTCCATTATTGGAAAATAATAGCCAATTATTTTCCATAGTGTGCATTTCACATCTAACAGACACACACACACACACAAATCTCATTATTTCTTAGAAGTAGTGAATAATAAGCAAGTTGTGAAAAATCCATCATTTTTTTCTCTCAAGATGTTTCTAATTCTGGGGAATTGATTTGATTTGCATTATCACAATTTTAGATAGTGCTATCCCTTAATTGGAAAGATACTAATGTCCACTAAACTAATTATTGATGACCTAAATTGCATCATAGATTAAACTCATTTGTTTGTTTTTTTTCTTTTAAATTTGAGTGAAAATGAAGAAGAAGGGAATTTGGAGCTATATATACATAACTAACATTTTCAATTTGGTTGACATATACCGATGATAATTTTGTTAAATCAAGAATTATTGTGTAGTTCAGAATATGAGTTGATGATGAAGAAAATTATGTGGTTCATTTCATGCTGTCCATTTCATTCAACAAACTTGGAGCATTAATTGAAAAGAAAAGAAAAAAAAAAAGATTTTGAGTTTTAAAGAGTTAATATTAATTAATTGTTGAATCAATTAAGTCTAACATAATGAAATATAATAGAGGATCTCATTTGCATAAAAATAATTAAGTTTTTCATAATCCATAAATTAACAATTTATTTTTCTTGAATGCCACTAAAAGCAGGACAAGAACGAACAAATAGGTGAATAATTACATTAGATATACTATACACTTGTCAACCATGTTGGTGAACATGTATGATGATTTATGGTAATTGGTTGGCTGTAGAATAGGGACAAGCAGCCAATAATTATTAAGAGAATAAATGTCGATATTTATTAATAATTATGTTTTGTCGAACTAAGTCATAAGTGTGTTGATTATAAGCCCATTAATTACAGTCACCAAATAATAAAACCATATTTTCCCTAAATAAGATATTCTACATTTAAATTAATGTGCAAACTAGTCACCTAAATTTAATTATCACAGGTTTTGTCTCAAAATTCTGAATTGAGTCGAAATTTTACGTATTTTGAATAATTAAATTGTCAAATAAACGACAGCTAACAATTATTTTTCTTTTACAGATTTCGTTAAGTAACTCTGTTGCGTTTATGTAGCAATTAACAATTATTATTGACAAAATATTGATTCAAATTTATAAGATCTTGTAATTTACAATATCAAGAATAACTTAAGCGTTTAGGATATGTAGCTAGCATTTTTTTTTTTTATGACTTAAGGTTACCTAAAAAATTAATTTTTAATTGGAATTTTATAACATCCTTATTGTAATTAGTTATTACAAACTTTATATGTAGAAGTTTATCTCTTGCAAAATGTTGGGAAAAAAAAAACCAAAATCACCACTCTTTATAGGAGTAACACTTCCGTTCAACTGGTGCACAAAGTTGCACAGAAGACTTTTATGTTATAAATGTAGTACTTTTATGTACAAATATTTGTACCTTTTAAAATGAACATGCATAAATGTGTTACATTTATAACATAAATGTACTACATTTATAACATAAATGTGCGGATTGCACGGTGCAAC
The DNA here is from genome assembly GCA_946896805.1 of Scutellaria galericulata. NCBI lineage: Eukaryota > Viridiplantae > Streptophyta > Magnoliopsida > Lamiales > Lamiaceae > Scutellaria > Scutellaria galericulata. Next base: position 19,911,752 of record OX335790.1, read on the forward strand.
TAGTACACATAAGTTTTTATCCTCTTTGTATGGGACGTGTGTGAGTAAGAAAATAATTCATATGATGTCTACTAACATTCTACTCATATAATGTCCCTTTTGTCCTTTTCTTTAGACCACCCACTCTTGTTGTCACCTTCTTTGTGGTCCTTTTTGTCATTCTCACGTGTCTCCATTATTCAATATTCAAGGAAAATCCCATTTACCCCTTTAAACAACATATAATAATACTTGTTCCAAACTCAAAATATCTGTGGTTACAGTTGTTTTACAAAGTCTGGTCGAAAAACAAGGTAAAAACAAACTCTTTTTGGTATCAAAAGAAGACAGATGAACTGAATAAAATACTACATCCTTCCTACAAAGATAGACTTGTATATTATTTTCGTTCGTCCCATAAATATAGGCTTGTTACTATATTAGTATGGTTTTTAATTTGCAATTTCATATATGTCCTTAATTAAATATATGTATATTAAATCACCATATTTCAACTCCCTGTATTTTTTGAAACAAAAAAAACTTTCATTCAATTCTGTAATTAATGAAAGATAAGGATACAATTGGAACTTTAAATATTTTCTTAATCCGTGTGAAAATACAAGTATGCCTATTTTTGTGGGATGGATGGAGTAGTCATTTTTATCCTTAATGAACCTGATATTGAAGAGATGATGAAGAAAATAATATTTGAAGTTCAATAATCACACATTACAATGTCATTTGGTTGGTAATAATCACATATTGACATATTGATGGTGTCACATTTGTCTATAAGCATTATGATGAGGCCAAAGATTTTTACAAGTTAATGTTAGTCCATTAAGGGTGGTTTTGATTGTCATTACAAAAAATGGTGGTATTATTTATGATTATGTCTCTTGATTTTAGTCCTAAACAAAAGTTCGGCTCCATCATTAGTTGGGGCACCAAAAAAAAAAAAGAAAAAAAGAAAGAAAAGGAATTAGTTCATAAATTTATGTGAAAAAGGGACCATGTTGTCACGAGTAAATTATGATAAAACTATTATCCCATAATTCATTTTTGTGGCGGTTATGATTAGCTTAATCAAGAATAATAAAAAAGATTGGAGAATTCACAAATATGTAAGTAGTCACATGAATATATATGTAAGTTGTAATCAATGGTAGATACTATTATTTGTAATATATTTCACATAATGTAACATTAATCGGACTGCATATATATATATATATATATATATATATATATATATATATATATGTTAGCCTATAGAGTACTGTTTTTAATTAGTTGCAAGTTTTGAAAGGGAAAAAAAAAAAGCTAATTTGGGTGAAAAATGTTTTACTGCAACCACAAGTTTTACTAATACTGATTTTAGCTTAAATTACTTCAGGTGAGAAAATAATTCCTGATTTGACTCAAATTAATTGATAGAGGTCTTCATCCAGTTTAGAAAATCAGAACCGAACTGTGAATCGTGGTTATACGATTCAATTTTGATTTAGGATTTTTTCAAATCGGGAAATCGGCTATCTATTTTTTAAAGTTTATATATTATGAAAATAGCATGATGTATTTATGTTATATTATTCTTTAATTTTTAAGTTGTATTGATTACTATTTTTTATTTATATTATAAGTTGTAATTTTTTTAGGTTTATGGTTTATATATATTTGCTTGTATTTAAATAGTAATTTCTAATTTTTGAAATTTTAACTTGTAAATGTAAGTTCTAATTTTTCATTTATATCAAATTATTAACTTAAACAAAATTGTTATCTAGAAATATATGAATAATTATAATATTTATACGTAAATTTAAATTTTTAAAAAAAACTTTAAAAAATAATAAAACCGCCTAAACCGACGGTTTGAACCGAAAACCTAAATCGGAATCCCACGGTTTAGTTTCGATATAACCTTCCACGATTTTCCGACCAACAGTTCGAACAACTCTAAATTGATATTGATGGACCATTTTGAGTAATATGGGTCTAATTAGAATTATCAGTGAAACTTACCAATCATAGCAAATTAAGGACCGAAAAAGGTTATAATCTACATTTGATGTAAAATATTTCTACATTTTGATACTTATAATCTAAAAAGGTTAATACACCAACACACACATATATAATTAAGACCTAAGCTTTTTTTTTTTTTTTTTCTTTTCCATTTTTTGCATGGATGCAAGTCAAATATCCAAGTAAACATCAAATGAACACTGGATATAATTAATATCCAAGCCTAGCTACATTTAATTTGTAGACCCTAAATTTAATTAATTTGATCAATAAAAGAAATGTTCAGCCATATTGGCGGTTCACTGTTATTTTCTTTCATTTTCTTTGAACCATCAAATTGTCATCCCATGTGGCTTTTGCCCCAACATTATATAAACAAGTTATATATTATAATTATATATATATACTGTATATATATGTGTAATGTGTGTGAGACGTTGTCTAATAACTATTGGGGGGTTAGATCTTCCTTTATAGATAATGTACCTTCCATAAACATCAATGTTGGTTTCCAAAAAAGCTTATCTCAATGCAACTTGAAAAGCATGAAAGGTATATATCAAGAAAGTGTTATAATAATAATAATAATTTATCATTCATTGTATTTTATTTATTTTCTTGGATTATTTGATCTGTACATTAGACTTAGTTCCAGCTATTACTTGATCTGGTATGATTTTGCATTCTTGTGTGTGCATCTGTGTGATAAGGATATTTCAGCGTATAAAGTTCAAGAAGATAAGTTCATAAATCGACTTATGTGACATTTCAATACACTTTACAATTATATGAATCTTTTTTTCTTTAACATGGTTTTCATTTAGCATTTCATTGACTTATTAATATTGAAGTCCAATAAATACCTTGTAATATAGCGAATTTTTGCAAATTAACAATCTTACAATATATAGAAATTGGACTATGTACAATAAGTAGTCTTTTTAAATCAATTTGTATTAATTAAAAAACCTCAAAATTTGAGACCATAGCAGTCCATTTTCAATGAAATAAAATGGATTGAATCATTTAAACAAACATATTTCACTTAACATTTATTTACATTCAGATTCGATGTGATCACCAATTACATTTTGGACGTAAATTGAGACGAATACTCGAGTAAAGCTGATTAGGGTTACAAAGCTCGATGTCGATCAATGAACATGATTGGATTGGTAATATTACAAAGTAGTACTGGAAAATCTTTATAAAGATGTGACATTGTAAACAAAAAAACAAGAAGAATCCAAAGAGGTAAGAAGTAGTAAGTTGCTATCCTATCTCCTTGTTCATAAAAACATGTGTTATTAACATGTGGATGTAATGAGAAGATCCATGGATTTCTCCTTGTATGGTCCTTTTCAACACTGATTGTAATTAATCTTTTTTCACTCACTCATGTCTTGCACATGAATACCACATGGGTTGATGATAAGGGCTCACTATTTATTACTTGAATACATGCAAAAAAAATATCCTAAGAATATGGCTTTTAAGCCTCACAAACAAAACATCTCTTTCTTTCTTTGCACATCTCTCTCTCTCTCTCATTGTGAGATTACATATTGGCATATCCATCAACTTAATCGAGAGACATGGACATATTTCAATCAATTTGAATAAGATTTTAGATTCGAGTTAATTTGAATAAGGTTTCACATTCATGTCGGTATAACCTCGTCTATTATGATAAAGCGCTCTCTCTCTCAATTTTGTGAGATTACATATTAGCATATCCATAAACTCAATCTAAACACATAAACGTATTTCAATTTGAATAAGGTTTCATGATTAGAGTATTTAGGATAGTGGAGAGAGACTAGGGCAATTTTACAAATTGATACCATCATTCTTTCAATAAGTAAATCCAAAAGAGAAAAAAGAAAATATATTGATATCTTATCACTAATGATAAGAAAATTAATCTATAATCCAAAATTAAAGTTAATTCCAATTTTCATAGTCCACGTAATATACAATTTCACTTTATTAAATAAATTTACCAAGTCCTTCCTAAATACCGAACAAAATGAGAAATCTTTTTTTTTTTTTTTTTTTTTTTTTGTATTTGGTCTAAATTCCTTGCATTGATACCAATATATATATATTTTTTAATAATCGAACGCATTTCTAAAATATGCAAATTTCTATATTTCTACGGAGAATGCCATTGATGGGATTTCAATCGAGATAAAATCTTAATTGAAAACTTTTTTTTTTTTTTTAAATCAACTTCATATTAAAGTAAGAATACATCGTTATTTACTCTTAGGTGATGTTTGGATTGGTGTTATGTAGGATTGAGGAAATCCGACTTTGAAATCTTGAGTTTTTGAAACAAATGTGAATAGTTAAAATCCGTGTTTGTTTAGAGATTTTGTAGGGTATGATTAAATACTATAGATGTCAAATCAATGTTAAAATCCGTGTTTGTTTAGAGATTTTGTAGGGTATGATTAAATACTATAGATGTCAAATCAATGTTGGAAAAAAATGTTATTATGTAATATTATATTATAAGTTGATGTAATGGTAGGGGTGGAAATTGGAACGGAATATCCGATATCCGCCGAATCCGATCCGAAATTTTCCGATTTTGGAACGAATTTTTTTAATCCGAAATCCGAAATTCCGACATCCGATTTTTCCGAAAATTTTCGGATGGAAATCGGAAATAGTTTTAAAAGTTTCGAAAATTCCGAAATCCGATCCGAAATATTTCCGAAATGCAATTTTCGGAAATTCCGATTTCCGAAATTATAAAATGTAGAGTGAGTAGAGACATTTGAGAATCGAACACGAGACCTCTCACACTCAAAGCACGAAACTTACCATCAAACCAATAGTAATTGTTGTAAATAATTCAAACATTTTATACTATATACTATTTGCTATAGAAAAATACTATATAATATATTTTATATACATTTACTATATGTAAATATTAATATACATATTATAGTATACTTTATAATACTATATACTATATAATATATTTTATATACATTTACTATATGTAAATATAAATATACATAGTATAGTATACTTTATAATACTATATACTATATAATATATTTTATATACTTTATACTATATGTATATTGTATAGTTTATACTATAGTTTTATTTTATACTATATACTATAGTTATATTGTAGTTTTTTTATATTATTTTATAATATATATTATATACTATAGTTTATACTGTAATTTTTTAGTATTATTTTATAATATATACTATATACTATAGTTTATACTGTAGCTTTTAGTATTATTTTATAATATATACTATATATTATAGTTTATAGTATAGTTTTTTAATTATACTATATACTATATGTATATAGTACAGTTTATACTATAGTTTTATTTTATACTATATACTATAGTTTATACTGTAGTTTTTTAATTATACTATATTATATACTGCATAATATATACTACATACTATATACTATATACTATATGCTATAGAAGAATACTATATACTATATGCCATATATTATATACTATATACTATATATTATATGCTATATAAGAATACTATATATTATATAAAATAAAAAGTGAATATCTAATTTTAAAGGTAAATATATCATAAATTTCATTAAAAATGATAACATTATATATAATAGGAATAATGACAAAGAAAATTATACAAATTATAAAACAAGTATTTTAAATATTGAAGGATTTCAAAGAAAGCATTATCATAAATAATAATATAGATTTAAATATTCATTTGTTTTGAGCTTACTAAAAGAAAAATAACTTAATAAATATGAATTAATAAGTATAATTACTTACAAAATGATAAAATGTAGAGTTAGTAGAGGCATTTGAGAATCGAATACTATAATACTATATACTATATAATATATTTTATATACTTTATACTGTGTGTAAATATAAATATACATATTATAATATACTTTATAATACTATATACTATATAATATATTTTATATACTTTATACTATATGATAGTATATAAATATATTATATACTATATGTATATAGTATAGTTTATACTATAGTTTTATTTTATACTATATATTATAGTCTATAGTTTATATTGTAGTTTTTTAGTATTATTTTATAATATATACTATATACTATAGTTTATATTGTAGTATCTGTAGTTGTTTAATATTATTTTATAATATATACTATATATTATAGTTTATACTGTAGTTTTTTAATTATATTATATTATATACTACATACTATATACTATATGCTATAGAAGAATACTATATACTATATATTATATACTTTATGATATATATACTATATACTATATGTATATAGTACATTTTATACTATAGTTTTATTTTATACTATATACTGTAGTTTATACTGTAGTTTTAGAATTATACTATATTATATACTGCATACTATATACTACATACTATATACTATATGCTATAAAAGAATACTTTATACTATATACCATATATTATATACTATATACTATATATTATATACTATATATTATATGCTATATAAGAACACTATATACTATATATTATATAAAATAAAGTGAATATCTAATTTCAAAGGTAAATATATCATAAATTTCATTAAAAATGATAACATTTTATATAATAGGAATAATGACAAAGAAAATTATACAAATTATAAAACAAGTATTTTAAATATCGAAGGATTTCGAACAAAGCATTATCATAAATCATAATATAGATTCAAATATTCATTTGATTTGAGCTTCCTAAAAGAAAAATAACTTAATAAATATGAATTAATAAGTATAATTACTTACAAAATGATAAGAGTTTATAATATAGTTTTATAGTTTTATTTTATACTATATATTATATACTATTCATATAAATTTTATAATTTTATTTTATACTATATACTATATACTATTCATAAATTTTATAGTTTTATTTTATACTATATACTATAGTATATATTAAATATAAAATATGACTCAAAAACTAAAAGTGAAAAAAGTAAAAAAATTTAATATAGTATTTATATAGTATTTATAATTTTATTTTATAACTATAATTTTATTTTATAACTATTTATTTTATAATTTTATTTTATAACTATTTATTTTATAACTATTTATATAGCACATCAGCAGAATAATTAATCTTCCATGTCTTTGGTAGATATTATATTGATGTTAAATGCTTGGAATATCAGATTCGAGGTCGTATTATTTCTTAGGATATTAGAAAAGACTATATATAGCTAATAGACCAACTAATTAATTCTGAAAATTTCTGAATTTCTGAATTTTTTAATTTCCGAAATTTCTGAAAAAAATTCCGAAATTTCCGAAAAAATTCCGAAATTTCCGAAAATTCCGAAAATTCCGAAATTTCCGAAATCGGATGGGATTTCACATTTCCGAAAATTTTTGGATGGAAATTGGAATTAGTTTTTCATTTCCGAAATTTTTTGGAATTTTTCCGAAACACCCTATTTCCGATTCGATTCGTCCGATTTCCACCCCTATGTAATGGTAATGATTGGATGATTGTAATAGTAGAAATTTAAGTGTGTATTAAAATTTGTGTATTAATAGGTTATAGTATAAGATTAATGATTGTGTTTTTATTTAAATAAAGTAGGGTTTTGGTAGATTATATAATCATCTTCTAACCTCAAAACAAACAGGGATTTGGATTCATCCAAAATCCCAAATCCCGACTAGCAAACACTAATCCAAACATAGCCTTAATTATCAACTTCAAGAGGCAATATTATAGGATCAAGTTGGAGAGGATGAACAAATTAATGAGCCACACACAATGCTCCATCTTTGATTTTTCTTGACCAAAATTCATTTATTCAAGAGAGAAAACATAACAAAGACCCTTTAAAGTACAAGAACAAAATCATTTGGGCCAGAAATTCATTGGGATTCTGAATCTTGAAATTCAAAGTTTTGAGTATTGCAGAGTTGGCGAATAACAAGAATTTTGAACCAAATTACAGTAATGCATGCAAGCTCATGCTAATTCAAATGGGGGCAAAATCGAATTTATTTAGGCCGGTTTCTGATGATACATTCCTGATGATATTTTAGTCGAGATATGATTCATGATCGCATAATCTAAATCTACACATCAGAAAACTGCAAGCATATCGAATTGTGATCAAAAGATGCAGAGTTGTTGGCATAGTGGTAGCTTACGAAGATGTGGTAGGCTTCAACTTCTTGGGCGGAGGATTACCCCCAGATATCACCACATACGAGTAGAAGCACAACATTGCACCACTAAGACGAGCAAAGCAACAGACGAGCATTACAACATTGGAGACGATACTTTTAGAAGTATTCAACAGTAATATTGCGTTACCTGATGACAATGTTAAAGGCTGTTGGGAAGAGCTTCTTGGTCTGCAAAAACGTCAAGATTTCATGTTTTAATTGTTGAATATGATATCCAAAAGAAAGTTGAGTTTTTTGGGTCGTGTCATGTATTATTTACCAATGAATACGCCTGCAAATTCTTCCACAAGAGGGCTACCGCGATTACTGCAAATCAGAAAGAATATGAAAAAACGAAAAAAATTGTTTTTGCTTACACCTAGCATTAGTTTCTTGCATCATCAAAACGATAAAGACTAAGCTGCTTTTGGTGGCGCTAATGCCTCTCGTTAAAACCACAATATAAAGATGAAACGAATCTTGCTCTAATTCACACAATTGCAGACTTCCATTTGACATTTACGAATCTGATTTAACGAATGATGCACTAAAAATCATAAAGATTTCTTAAAAAGGAGAATGTAAATTACCTGCTTGACCAAGTATGAAGGGCAAACTGGATTGCCCTTGTCTCCATACCTTCAAGCTCAAAGTGCTAAGGGAAAGTAGAGCACCTCCGAATACCACGCCATAGCCAAGACTTCTAGAGACTATACAACTAACGAGCCCCCCACCGAGTACAACTCCACCTGCCTTGAACCAATCTTAATTATAGCAAACAACTTTTGCAAATTTAATTCAACTTATTTTGATCAAACCAACACATACTCACCAAAGGGAATTCCAAAACAGAAGTCGTGAATCTTTGCAGCCCTCTTCGTCTCACTGGCAGCTCGTTCCTCTACGTCCCCGTTTGTAGCTCCTCCAGCAACGGAACCTTCTAGAATAGGATCCGATTGTACAGAGCTTCCATTGGATGGATCTTCGATGTAACCTCCATTGTCCTTATTTTCCAAGTGTGACACTCTTGTGCCATTGCCATCACTGCTCATTACATTTAACACCTAAAGAAAAATACATCTTAATTTGCATCATCTTGATCAAGACACAGGAAGCAAAACCTATTGAAAACTCTTAGGTCAATCAATCTCAGAAAATGCTAATTTTCTTAAACCCTAATTCTTCAACAATTTCTTCACAACCCCACAATCAAAACCAATCTACAGCTACCGATTCAATTCAACCAAGAAACTCACTAAAACAACAATTGAATCATCAACACAGCATACAGAAATAACCTAAAATCAAAATTCACAAAACCCTTTCCATATTTTCTACTTATTTGACAAATCAACACACTTTGAAGTTTCTAGAGAAATAAATCGGAGAAATAGGAACGAAGATTGTACCTCTCCAGAGCGAAATTTGGTGGGGGAGGGATAGGATCTAGTGTGGAGCTGCAAGCGGCGGCTGTAAACCATGGAAGAGAAGCATGAAAGCTGAGAAATCGCCACCGACATGGTTCTTTTGCTAATGCCAGAACTTTATTTAATTTGATTTTTTTTTTCTGTGAATTGAAATGGAAATATCAAATTCACGAGGAGGAAGAAGCAGCAGCAGCCGGTCAACAAATAGCTTTGACTTTTTTTGCTATTTAAGCATTATAAAATTGAAGGGTGGATCAGTAATTTAGTACACTCTATTTACAATATACTATAATGCATTTATTTTATTTTTTATTTTTATTTTTAAAAGTTTACTTTTTTTTTTTCCGAAGAATTATAATTGGAATTGAAATCAAATCAGGGCTAACGAATCAATTAACCGTTAATTTGAATTTTGTTTGAAATAGAAATTGAAAAGTGAAACAATACGATCAATTTTAGTTTCTATATCAGCTCAGTAATTTTTCTAAAATTTGTAATTTTATAGTCTTATTTTTCTTTTCTAGACGTCTCAAATCTAAAGCCAATTTTCTATAGAGTAATACTTATTTAGTTCATTACTTATTGAATAATCTTTTTAGCTTTAAATATATAGAAAATATTAAGCAATAAATGATATATTTCTGAATATAGTACTCATTAAATAAAGTCATAATAGGAAATTGACTTAAATGATTTTTTCCGAAAAAATTCTTCATTTATGTAAAAAGTCTAACAAACTTATATATGGAATGAGAGAGTAACTTTTTTACACCCTAATTCTCAACCTTTTTTGGAAATCCATACCACACTTTTTCCATGAGATAATCGTAATACCCCTTTTTTTGAAAAGTAATCAAAGCAAACAAAGCATATTTTCTAAAATAATATTCCTAATCAATGTTTCAACTTTCAACTCAAGTATGCAAAATTTTGCAACCTATCCAAATACATTTTCATTTAAACATTTGAAGATTTCTTAATTAAAATGCAAAATTATCAAATAATAGAATGGCCATGAAAAATAAAACCTTTTTATTCAATCTAAAATCTTCAAGAAATCATAACCAAATTCTCCAGCAAATCATAAAAATGCAATTTCAATTAAAGACAAAATCCCAAACCCCACAACTTGTCTCTTAATTATTAACAACAATCACCACTGAAAATCACTCCAAATCCAAGAAATGACAAATAATAATTAAACCTCATGAATTTTCTTTAAATGAGACTTTCCCACTTTCTGTATATAAATATGCAAACATGTTATACCTGCATTTGTACAATACAGAAAGAAGTCTTTCAAGAATTTCTTCCTTGCAAGATGTTGTTCATTGTTATTATATCAGTCATGATCTTCTTACACTCTGCAGGTCCCTCTCTCTCTCTCCTAATTCTTGATTTTGATCCCACAAACTAATCTTGTTCTTTGTTTCATTCAATGCAGATGCTCAAACAGGAGCTTGTTATGGAACTCTTGGAAACAACCTACCACCACCAACACAAATAATTGATCTTTGCATCAAACACAACATTAGACAAATTCGCATATTCAATCCGAATCCATCGATTCTTGAAGCCCTCCAAGGCCACAGCATCTCAGTCATAGTAGGCGTTCCACAAGGCGACGTGCAAGGGATCGCAAGGGACCCCACGCTCGCCAAATCATGGGTCCAAAACAACATCCTAAAGTACAACAAAGTGAACTTCAAATGCATAGCAGTTGGCAACGAGATAAGCCCTCTAGACGGGGCAACTTCCAGCATCGCCCCGTGTGTTGCCCCTGCAATGCAGAACATACACAACGCACTGTCTTCGTTCGGACTAGGAAACATTAAGGTCTCCACTGTCCTAAGCATGGCTGTCTTGGCACAATCCTATCCTCCATCAAATGGGGCATTCATATCACAGTCCCAAGACACTTTCATCAACCCCATAGTCAAGTTTCTTGTGAAAACTAACAGCCCTTTTCTTATCAATGTGTATCCCTACTTTGCATACACTAGCAACACGATTAGCATTCGTTTGGATTACGCGCTCTTCACGTCTCCTTCCACTGTGGTGAGTGATGGGCAGTATCACTACCAGAACTTGTTTGATGCAATGGTGGATTCAGTCCATGCTGCATTGGAGAAGGCAGGTGGGGCCGGCTTGGAAGTCGTGGTGACAGAAACCGGATGGCCCTCCTTCGGTGCAACTGCAGCAACTCTTGACAATGCAAAGAGTTATAATTCCAATTTGATCAAAAGTGTTAGAAATGGGACTCCAAGAAAGCCTGGAAAGGCTATTGAAACTTACATCTTTGATCTGATTGATGAGAACCAAAAGAGCCCTGAAATTGAGAAGCATTGGGGGATTTTTCTTGCTAATAAACAGCCTAAATATCCACTCTCGTTTTAAGTAGAAATGTGATTTGAATGAAGAATAATGCAAATGTATACTCAATGAAATGATTTTGTTTCTAGTAATTTACGCAAATCTCCTTGCAAATGATGTCTCCCATTAGATTTTCTTGAAGCATGATGCATTTACGTAACAGAGACAATTCATCAAATATGTGGTGTGCATAATATTAATATATATATATATATATATATATATATATATATATAAGGTCTTCTTCTTGTTTCATGTTCAAATAAAAAATACTTAGGTTGAGATTGAACAATCAATTACAATAAATTTGTAAGGCAAGAACATTTAAAATCTCTTGCCCAAATCCATTGATAACAATAATAGTATTAATAATAAATAAGGTTAAATGTCAAAATAAATATGATTATTTTAAGAAAAATAACAAAATTCACTTTGACTAGTTATTACATGTACTGTAGTGGACTACAAATTAAAAAAAAAAACTAAAAAAACTAAAACAATGATGGCTATAAATTTACGAAAATAAAATTAAAGGAGTAAAAACTTATTTTCACTAAATAAAACTATTATTTTTTATTTTTTTTTAAAGAAAAAACTATAAAATGATAAATAAAGTGGCATGTTGAAATTATCCAATTCGAGCTTTGTGAGAGTGAGAGCCAATGGGGAGTTCGTCATCGGAAGACTTCTCTGTGGTGGTTTTGGCATCGGATCTAGGCGTCGACGCCCGCCCCTTTCTGTCCCAATCTCCGCCGGCGGCGGAAGAGGATAACTGGCACGATTGCCCTTCCTATCTTCCCTCCACCGACGATCAGAACCTAGATTTCTCCGACCTCGATGCCCGCGACTTCTTCCGCCTCGAGCGTGGCCTTGATAAGTCCGGCAACCGCATCTTCCGCATCGTCGGAAAATATTTCCCTGGTAATTTTGCTATTCTAACTGATCCTGAGTGTTTGCTGTTACTGTTTTTCTTCATAAAGGTTAAAATATGGTGTCAAATTTTTTTTTTTTAGGGTTTTGAGCTATTTTCATGTTGAAACAACAATTGGTTCTGAGAAATTAGGGTTTTAGATTGAATCCGTTTGAAGATGATCGTATGTTCTTAAAGTTGGAAACTTCATAAAATATTAATCACTTTATGATTCATAATCTAAGCATATATGAATGGCTAATAACAGTAGGAGATTATCTTGTTTGTGATTATCAGAAGAATTGATATGCAGGGTTTTTGGATTGAATCAATTTTTCTGATGAAAAATATTGCAGAGAAATCCTAGGCTGGATCTTTTGCAACAAATGTTTAGATTCATGAATTTGTTTCAGTGAATTTTCATTTGACAAACGACACATCTACTTCGCATCACATCTTTGTCTGAGTATTTCCATATCAAGTTTATATCCTTTGCTTATTTTCTGTTATGATCCCTTTTGCAAATCCAGCCCCTGTAATCTCTGGTGAAAGACTGAAAAGGTATGTCTTCCATAAGATCTTGACCGCGATGCCAGAAGGTCCGTTCTGTATTGTGTACATGCATACCACTGTACAGAAGGAGGACAACTCGCCTGGCCTTACTATACTTAGATGGATATACGAAGAACTCCCCGATGACTACAAAGATAGGCTTAAAGTTGTCTACTTTGTTCATCCAGGACTTCGTTCAAGACTCGTCTTTGCTACTCTTGGCAGGTTCCTTTTAAGTGGAGGGTGAGTTGTTTCTTAGTTTTTACTATAACTATTCTTTAACATTGTATTGTTGGTTGTCGTTTGGTTGGTGATTTCTCTATCATTGATGCTTTGTCTATGTCGGTTGTAGATTGTACTGGAAAATCAAGTATGTAAGCCGGCTTCAATACCTCTGGCAAGATATAAAGAAGGGGGAGATTGAGATTCCTGAATTTGTTGAACAACATGATGATATCTTGGAGCACAGACCACTTACAGATTATGGAATCGAACCAGATCATCTGCGTTTGATGGAGGTTCCTTCCACAGCCTATTCATTCGGTAGGTATGAATCGGAGTGGTCATCAAGAGAGTGCAGATCTTAAGTGTGTTGGTGGTTTGTTGCGAAGATTATATTGTCACATCTTGACATTTGTGGTGTAAATCTTGTTTCTCTGTGGAGATTGTGCTTTTTTTGTTTATCGAATGGGTTGATCCAAGATTGAATTTCCAATCTCGTGTTTAACTTCATCGGTTTAGGTTATGTATGTAATATGACTTTCTCATCGTACTTTGGTGTGCATATATTGACAAAATGAAACACGAGATTGAAACAAGAAACAAAGTAGAATATATTGAAGTTGTTACACAGCCCCTGAAGGCAAAAATACACAAACCTTAATAATAGTAATTGAAGTATTGTTTTGGAGTTAAACATACATCTCAAAGCCCACAAACAAAGTATTACAAAGAGAAGGTAAATAAGACCAAATCAATAGATATATATGTGGTGTAATCTTGATCATGTTTGATCAAAAGCATACTTCACAAAGCCAGCAGCAACACAAAGCAAAGAGGCTGCAAAATCAACTAAAGCAATTGATCGACACAATTTGTAGCAAAAAGAATCACTTGAGTTATAAGTGGAAAAGACATACCAGCCCTCAAGAAAACCCCTTTCTCCTTTTGGCTTAGTTCTTGGCCACCACTTCATCTTCTTCTTTTCTGATGGAGGGTTATTCTCATTTGGATAACCTGCAGTTCAAATATCATGACAAGGGTTAGTTCCTCCATGCATGAGAGAGAGAGAGAGAGAGAGAGAGAGAGAGAGAGAGAGAGAGAGAGAGAGAGAGAGAGAGAGAGAGAGGCCTGGAGGAGGTTGGCTGGCTGGGTTCTCCATGTTGGAACAAAAATACTAAGAAACAAGAAAAACTGTATTGGTAGAAGATGTATGCATATGATGATGGACTATATATATATACAGAACAAATAGTATCTATGTATATAAACACTGAATTTGCTTATACTACAGAGAGTCTTGAGGAATACATACTGATTGCTTTCTTTATTATTTATTGGTGGACACCAGCCAACACCTACAACATTGTTTTAACCTAAATCACTTACTTTTTATAGAGAATTTTGGATGAAAAGAGTTCCAGGTGTGTGATGATTTTGTTGAAATTGTTCTATACATTTTTATTATATAATAATGAGTAATTATTATTATCTGGATAATTTTAGGTGATCTTGGGGCTTCAAGATTGGTTGATTAATTGGCATAATCCACTTGTTATTAGGATGAATGCAGTCCTTAATGACCCTAATTACATAATCCAAGAACATTCTTGAATTTATTTTGTTAATTTATTCAAGAATTGACATCTCATAAAGAGTATATGTGTGTCTTGTTTCATCTCATAAAATACATATATATATCAAATTATAAACAAAAAAAAATCATATTAAAAATTGGTATATATGTAATGTGAATGGATCATGTAAAGATAGGTTACATGTCAAGCTTTTTATCATTTAAGCTTTATTCATTGCTTTTTTACTTATTAGATTCTTTGCTTTGCTAAAAAAGGGAGAATGAAGGCAAAAGGGGAACTCTTTACACTCACAAAATTCTCAAGAACAATTGCTTATCGAGTAGGACTGTTTACAGCACACAATTCACAATTCTTAATCTATATATGAGTTTGGAAAAAAAAAAAAAAATTGGTTTGTAGGTAGTATATGTGATCATCTTGTATGAGTTTTTGTATATATTATTAAACTTAGCTATATTTTTCTATTGAAGATTGTAGAAATAAAAAGAACAAAAATTAAGTCAAAAGGAATATATTCCCTTCACTTCTTGAAAAATAAGCATGGGATCAATTTATTTATTTATGAAACGAATTCTTAGAGATGAAGATATTAGAATTAGGTTAAGTGGTATGATGATGAATTGATGACTAGAGATGATTCTAAGTAATTCTTTGTCCAATTGTGTGATTATAATTGGTTGTGATTTACTAGTATAATCATGCATGAATAAATAGGTAAACAAATTGAGACAAAACTCCCTAATAAAAAAAAATTAAAAAAAAGAATCTATATATTACGGATATGTAGTTTAGTTATTTTAAGGATTATTTTCTTTAGGAATAGTTTTTTAGTCATTTTAGTTTACCTTCACAATTTTTTAGTGCTTTATCCATTCTTTTTTTTTTTTCAAAATAATATGTAGACTTTTTAACTCCTACTGGTTAATTAATTTTTTTTTTTTACTCATAAATGGATGTATACAAGTATACAACTGTAATACTAACCTGACTAAAAACCAGGAATTTTAAAAAATAGAGGGCTTAAAAAAAAAAAAAAGTAAATGACTAAAAATTTATGAAGGTAGAGTTGGGGGACTAAATTCCTTTCCTATTTCTTTATTTATTTATAAAAATATCAACAAAAGTATATGGTAATTAAGGCTTGGATTTGGGCCATTAGAAATTTTGAGTTGTGATCCCTGTTATATGCGAGGTATATAATATAATGGGCCTAATTGCAAATATTTAGCCCATTAACATCATGGGCTTGGCCCATTCAAACACCAGAACTACTACGTTCCACGAATAACAAACTGGCAGGGAATTTACATTTTTTTTCTTTTTATATTTTAAATTGTAATATTTATTCCGTTGCAGTCCAGTGTTTTAGTAAAATGATTACACACACATGAACATGGAGCATAAGAATAATAGTACTTAATACTACAAAATCAAATTAAAAAAAAATTATCATAAAAGATAGTTTAGTTGTTTTTTACCATAAATTATGAAAATTGATAAAAATATTTTTTTGATAAAAGTTAAAAAAATTACTGCACCTCAGTGACTTAGACGATTTTCGTCTGACCTATAGAATTATACGGATTTTATTTTCATGTAACCCTATGATTCTCAAGGGTTACGTGTCACTGTGGCTTTTTTAATTTTCAAAAGGTTAATTTTGTCAAATTTTCTAATTTGTGGTAGAAAAGTAATAAAACTCTCTTATGGTAAAACAAAAAAATATGTCTTATATCAATTATGATATTATGATCACCAATCCTATATTAATATTTGTTTATGTTTGGTTATAAAATTAAGATGTTGATAACTAAAAAGATTTCTTGATTGTGGTAATAAAATAAATACATCATTAGCTCAAAACATTAAAATGATTGTTTTAAAGGTTAAATGTAAAATTCAACTTAAAATATGATTCTTTTTCAATTTGCAATCTAAACTTATTGCATGTGACTTTTAAGAGGATAAAAAGAATCTCAAGTATAACAGTTTTTCAATTTACAACCTGAAATATAACTTCTTCTTTTTTAATCAATTTGAAACCAAAATTTTATTAAAATGACAAATTTATCCTTGTGAAAATCATGTGTTGTACATTACATCGGAAAAATTGTCGGATAAGAAATTCAAGTTGCACTTTGAAAAACTAAAAATTTCAAGTTGCAATCGATTAAGAAAAAAAATTAGATTACAAATTAAAAGACTATCATACTTTAAGTTGACTCTTCCATTTAATTCTTGTTTTAATATTAAGAGTTGTTAAAAACTTAAAATACATAAAAGGTTAATAAATAAAATAAAATAAAATGTAGATCATAGAGACAAAGAATAGGAATTGTAGGAGACTGTGATACCGCACGAGGTCTGCAAATACTGTGCTTATTTAATTTCTGTCTTTTTCCCAAAATGTCCTTCCCACACTCATGCTGTACACTATGCCTTTTACCCATACCAAACACAAATATCAATTTAAATATGTATTGTTTTGATTTTTCTGTTCACAATTTGAAACTTTTAAACAATGTCTCTTATTTATATTTACAAACTTAATGACATTCGCTTTTTATGCAAAATAAAATACCAATATGATTCACAAGATAATATATCTGCGTGACCCAAACCAAGGGACAAATTGGTCATTTCACGTATCCTTTCTTTTGTTGTGTAAGTGTGTTAATTAACATAAATGCTTAATTGCTAAAATATCCAAATCTTTTAAATGTTTAACAATTATATCTAGCCTTTGAAATTTTACAAAATTTATAATTCAATGACCTTTTAAAAGTTAGACAAATATATCATTCGTTTAATTTTTGTTAATTTTTACTAACGTGCAAAACAGAAAGTTAAAATTTATAAACTTGATATGAAACTCAACAAAATTTCCACTTTTTTATTTATTAGTTTAACCCATATATTCAATTTCATTCTGAAAACAAATAAAATCTACAATTATAAAAAAATTGTTAAATTTGAATATAAATTGAAAATAATGTCAAAAAATAAAGTTCAGGAATTATTTAATAAATTTCTAAATAACCAAATAAAATTCAAGATTTATTTTAATAAATTATTAAATTGATTTTGTATTTATTTAAAATATTTTTCATAATTTACGAAAACTGAAGTTTTGGCAAGTACAAAATCTTTTTTGGCAACTTTGACTTTCTGTCCACCATGTCAGCAAAAAAAAAGGACGAATGGTTATTTAATTTGTTACTTTAGTGAAAGATTCTGATTTATTTGGTAAAATTTAAAAGGTTGTCGCAAATTGTAAAAACACTCAAAATATGGTAACAATCATTTCTACCACAAAATCAAATAAAATTAAATATTCAAAATCAAATAAAATTAAATATTCTACTACAATATATAGTTTTGTTACTTATCTACCACAATTTGGATGAAAATTTTAAAATAACTCTTACATTCACATGTGTTATGTATATAGTGCAATATCGTTGACCAATTTGATGAAAAAAATGTTATTTATGTCTTGTCCATAAGGATAAAATTGTCATTTTTTGAAATTTGTGGTTATATATATATATATATATATATATATATATATATATAATATAAAATCTATTGTGATAGAAAAATAATTTAATATCCTAATTATGATAGAAATGAATGATATCCCCTCAAAATATTGAGATATATTTAGCAATCAAGCCGAACATAATGAGTCCAAGCATATTATATTTGTACCTGATTAAGAAATGATCCACTACCAACATGGACATATATTTTAATATGTCTATAGTTGATGTGTAGAGATCGCATCTCTTTAAATATTTTGATTGGAAATTAATGATTGTGTTTGATTTATGACACATCAACAGTGAACACATTAATATTTATCCACAATAGGTAGGGTAACGGACTTGGTATCCCATATTAAAATACCATAGATATGAACATGCTAAAATATATATATCAAATTTGATTTACACACTGGATGAATGATAATTAGCCTAATAATCTATCAGAACAACTTGAAAGAAAATATGTAACATTAATAAAAGAGAAATAGAGAATAGAATAATAATTGTAATTGCAAGTACTAAGATTTGTGAATTATAGGAAGACTTTAATCAAAGAATACTGATCAAATCAGAGGTTTTAGGGTGATTTGTTTGATGACTAATCACTGAAATTGGTGTAAGCTCTTTTAGGTATTTTTCTTACATAGTTGTGGTCTGGAAACAACTGTAAATGATCTGTGTCTATATAACAACTATTTATGTAACTGTACAATACCTGACACAAGTCACTGTAGGAAGCAACTACTTGTGATTTATTGATGCCATAAATTTCATCATTCAACAAATTCCTAACAACACGATTCAATACTCTTTGTCGCATCAAATGTGGTCGTTTAATTTGTGTAAAAAATTCCCATCACCCTTCATTCATTCAAATCAATCTTAGATATGATGTAATGAATAATAAGGTATAATAGTTTTTTTAAAATTATAAAATCAAATAAAATTAATTTTTTCATCATAACATATCGTCTTGAGTTGTATGATTGGAGATGTTATTTATATTTTATCAATAAATGTAAAATTGTCATTTTCTTATATTTGTGTTAAAAAAAAATATATTAGCTGTCGTAGTAAAAAATAATACATTATCCTAATTGTACTAGAAATGAGTAGTATCCCTAAAAAAATTGAATTCTTAACTTTTTGTTATTTTTTTGTCTTGGTCAATTATATCATTTTTCATTTAGGTTAATCTTATGGCTTTAACTGTGATTTATATTAAATCAAAATTTATAATTGATGGTTAAGTTAACAACTTTATTTTCTTAAATTTTATGAGTGTCATATCCAAGATCTAGAATCGAGCAATAATCATTTCATCACGTAGTTCAAAGTGCTGGTGAAATTCTCAACACGAATTAATATAATTTTGGAATTGTTTTATTTATAATATTTTAGTAGTCGTCATTTCAAGTTCCTTATATGACAAATATATACATATTTTAAATGAATCAATTATAACAAGGTAGAATTAAAGAAATTTTGTCAATGCCCCATCACATGGCTGTTGAATCGATCCCACAAGATTTGTCTTTACAGATATTTAAAGACCAAACCCTAGTCTAACCTATAGGCTAAACCTAGGTGTCCAATAACCTCTTATTTTTTCATTGAAAACAACTTAGGCCAAAATCTTTATAACCTAATCTTTTCTTTCTTTTCTCATTATTCAACGTATTCTTTATTGCTTTTAGATTTCAAGTGTATGGATATTGACATAACTTAGAAAAGTAAAAATCTCATCTGTCAAGATTTGATAGTTTGACTGAAACATTCGATCGAAATTTATATTGACATAATAAATATGAGATATTCTGTTTTCTAGAATATATTCTAATAAGATTGTTTATGGATCTATTTCAATCAAATAAATCATATGAATCGATGAAAATGAGTTTAGTTTATGTATATTTTATAGGAAATTTATATTATATGAGTCTCTATGTTATTTTCATATTTCATAAGATCATAATGTAAAGATAAAACAATTTGCAATAGAGAGGTCTTGTGTGAGACCGTCTCACGGATCTCATCCCGTGAAACGGGTCAACCCGACCAGGTCAAAGTCAAAAAGTCACCGGTCAAAGTCAATGGTCAATAGTCAACGGTCAACGTCGGTCAATACCGTTAATTTAAAAGTATTACATGATACACATAAAAATATTACCTTATATACATGAAAGTATTATATGATACTTTTATAGTTATTATGTGATATTTTCAAAAAGTATTATATGATGTACATAAAAGTATTACATGGTGATATTTTCAAAAAGTATTACATAATATACATAAAAGTACCACGTCATGTTTTATTCTCATAATGTAATACTTTTATGTGTACTATGTAATACTTATATGTATATCATATGATACTTCATAATGTAATACTTTTAAGTGTACCATATAATACTTTTATGTATATTATGTGATACTTCATAATCTAATACTTTTATGTGTATCATGTAATACTTTTAAAAAATATTACATGATACACATAAAAATATTACCTCATATATATAAAAATATTATATAATTTTTATATTCAACTCAACCCGACCCGTCTCACGAAACTCACGGAATGAGATCCGTGAGACGGTCTCCCAAGACTTTGTCAAAATATATATACGTACACACAACACAAGGTACCTTTTGTTTTGAGAGCATTAAAACATATAATTTGAACACACACATGTATATATATTTGAGAAAATTAAGAAACATGAAATATACGATATAACTATTTTTAAGAGCAATTGGAGGGGGAATTTTTTTATATAAAATTGCGAAATATTATACAGGAACTAACACACAAGAGAAACATTCGATAATTTTTTTTTTTTAATGAGTATATTCAAGATCGGATTTATGAATGATCAAATTTGTTTTATTTTCATTATTGGGCTTTAAGAATTATGAAAAACAATTTATTTGTTTAGTTCATCTCTGCCCACCATTTCTTTCTTTCTTTCTTTTTTCTTTTTTTTTTCTTTCTTTCTTTTTTAAACATCGACAAATTTGCAGTGTTGCATTGTAATTTAAAATAAGGAATATGAAGTAGAGAAATCTAGGGTTTCGTTAGTGTTTCTTTTCTTGCAATTTTTTTTTCTTGCAATTAAGTTAAAGGAAAAGTTAACAAAAAAAAAAAAAAAAAGGAAAGAAAACCAAACCAGACTGAGAACTTAATAAACTTGTACACTCAATATACAACATAAATTCATGCAAGACTGCCAAAAAATATTTTTCCATTATAAAATTATGCAATTTTTCATTGAAGCTTTTTTTTTTTTTTTTTTTTTTGGATTTACTAAACAATTGTTTTCTAGTCTTTTACCTCCAGAACATTAATTATGATTAGTATTGCACATTGCATTTCGAACAAATCTCAACCGTACTGATTGCCAAGTATATTTATGATCGAGATTTGTATGAGATGATAAAATTCAATTATGCAACAAATCATAAAATTCAAGGAGTCAAGTATATATACAACAAAAAATATATTTTGCACGAAATTATCAGTATTTCAGTATATATAATTGTTTGGATGATAAATTATAACCATCTATTTCCTAAATTACCCAAACAATATCTCTTAATATATACTCCCTCCGTCCCAAATTATTTGTCGTTTTAGCCTTTGAGATTTGTCCCAAATTATTTGACGTTATAGGAATTCAAGGCATATTTTCCCAAATTCTTCCAAATTTACCCCTATTTATTATTTCTTACTAAATGCTCTATTATTTCAAAGTAGGCATTGAAAATATGTATTAAATAGGGATAAATCGGTCTTTTTGTTAGTTTTCTTAATTTGCGTGAAAAGTGTTAAAACGACAAATAATTTGGGACGGAGGGAGTACTTGCTAAAACAATTCTTCGACAATTCTTCGATACCGTATTCTCATGAAAATTTTGTACAGAATTATTTCAAATTATATATTTTAATATATATATATATATATATATATATATATATATATATATATATATATATATATAAAAGAAGGCAAAATCCAAACTGACATGAAACTTACTCATATGAAGAGAAAATAAAAGGTCAATATACTGCTAACATATAGTGTAATTCAAGCAAAGATTACATGAATGTAAAAACCTTAAAATTAATAAAAATATTTGGAAAACAGAATGAGTTGACCCTGTCCTCTCCATCGATCACACATAAACCTTTGATACTTAGATCTTCTTGTCCCACTCAGTTGACAACATCAAAAGTCACACTTCTTACATTAATATCAAGAAAAAAAAAAAAAAACAACCTTAATTAACCAAATGCCCTTTTTGAAGATGATCTTTTCTTTTATCAAACTAGTCATGTAAATTCATATATATTGATAATACACACCATTTTATTATTCACATATCGTATAATATTCATAAAATGAAGATGAGAATTATGCAACATAGGATCCGACTATTTTGGAGCCAAATGAAACTGCTTTTTGAAAGTAGTAATAAATAGAGAAAGATAATTGAAAGAAACCATTAAATGTAACATAAATAAGTGCCCAGAATCTGAAAATGTTGCAATGAAGCATTAAAATGGCAAATGTGGTAAGATATGAGTTAACAAACTGAGGTATATATGTGTATGGTAATAAATTAGCAATTACTTTGTGGACATGCAAAACAAGTGAAATATAATCAACAATAATATAGAATAAATATCGAAATTAAGCTCAAAAGATTAAAATTAATCAACTAATTAATTACCTCCATGGAATTTGACAGCAGAAACATGTAATTCCCACATCACAGAAACACTTTTTTTTTATATAGCAAATCAAGTTTAGAGAGAGAAAGATGATCAGAGAGAGAGAAGCATGTCATGGAGAGTTTGAGTTTAATAGTGATGATCATGAGAGAGATGATGGTACATTGAACTGCAATGCCTATTCATGGCTTGATCTCTCTGCCCTCTCCTGCCGCCGCTCTGATCGTCTCCTCCGTAAACCATTCTCGAATCGAGATTTAGGGTTCCGCCGGCGGCGGCATTGTCGTCGCTGATCGGCGGATAAATGGCGGCGGAGGGCGGCTCCGACGGGTTCCCCTCCTCCCTGTTAATCACCATCACCGCCGACTGGACGAGCTCGAGGCAGAGCCGCAGCTTATTCGGCTCGATGTGGCTGAGCCCCGGCACAGCACCCTTGAACAGAAAATCCGACGTTAGGGTTCGCAGCACGTCGAGCGGCGTGACCCCGTCCACCGTTCGGCAATTGGGGTCGGCGTGGTGGTCCAGCAGCACCGCCACCATGTCCGGCGAGACCATCTCCGCCGCGATGTGGAGCGGCGTCTTCCCCGCCTGCCCGGCTCGTAAATTGACATCGGCTGCGCCGAGCTCGAGTAATGCCTTGACCACTTCTCTACTGCAATTCTCAACTGCATAATGCAGTGCCAAGACTTCGTCGAGGTTCAGGCCTTCGCCCATGACCATGAGCTTGACGAGCTCGACGTCGGAGGAGTCGAGGGCGCGGCGCATCCGTCGGATTTTTTGCTCCTCCAGGTCGGCCGGGTCGGGGTGGTGGTGCATGAGGCCGGGACGGCGGGAGAAGGAGGACTTGAGTCGGAGCTCCTCGATCTTGGCCACCACGTCGATCGGAAGATGCTTCGCTAGGATCTCCGGTGGAAGCCCTGATTTTGCCACCAAGTGTGAGCAAGTAGACCATAGTTGCTGCATGTCTTGGTTTCTTGCAGCTATTAGTACTTTCATTACATCCTCTATTGAGGCCTTCTCCACCATGCTTCCCAATTGCTTCTGCAGTTTAGTTATCAACTGTATTAATTATTTTGGAACACAAGATGAAGATGAGATGAAACAGCAATATGCAATATCATCTGTGGTGGGCATGAATTCAAGAATCAACCAAAAATATAATTTTGGAAAACAGACCTGAGTGAGCAGAGCGAGTTGTTCGACGCCGAAAGATCTGGCGGCCACGAGGGTTTCGATGGCGAGATCAACGGCGGAGGAGCAATGTGTGTGCCAGCAAGATCTTTCTCCGCAATTGGGCCTGGGCTCGTGTTTCTGAGGTACAATCGAGCACTGCCCACTGTACAAGAACTGGAGCATCAACAAGAAGACCTCATATCCCACTGAATTCACCGGTATGACCTGGGCCATGGGCCCGCGAGGGGACGCTGCCGGGCCCATCCGCAGGGGGTCCAGGCCCGACTGGGCGTCGGGCCCGCAGAAGAATTTTCGGAAGAAGAGGCTTCGGGCGGCGAGGATGCAGCGGTGGGCGTGGATCAGACGGCCCTCGACGCTGAAGGTGACGTCACTGAAGGCCTGGCCGTTGATGAGGAGGTTGAGATAGTCTAGAGAGAGAGACCTCAAGGAGTCATCAGGGCTCATTTCGATCCAGGAGAGAGAGAGAGAGCAAAGGGTTAAAGGGAGAGCGAGAGATATGGTACTGTGTGTTTTGCTGTAGATGACAGATGTGTCTAAGCAGGTAGAGAGAGAGAGGGAGATGGAATGTAAGCTTTTTGGTGCAAAGCTTTCTTTAAAGTGGTGGAGCAAAAAGAGGAGAGAGAAAGGGAGAGGCTAACTAATAAAGCTTGGTGGTTTCAGTTAATCATTCTGGGATCACTTCTTCAACTTCTTGATGATGATGAAGAATTCTATACTGTCAATGTTTCTAGAGAGAGAAAGAGAGAGATTATTCTTTCTCTATTTGGTGCTGTGTGACAAGATATTTCAAGAGAGAGAGGAAGGGTAAGGTTTTTAGAGAGAGATTAATCTAGGCGGCTGAGAATAATTTTTGGAGAAAATGAATTTATAAAATAAATATATGAAGCTTGGAAAAATAGAGATGAAAATGGAGTCAATAATTTTTTTTTTGGTCCTTGATCTAAGGCCTAATTGCAATGCAGGGTATAAGTATATATGTATTTTTAGGTTTAACTATCAATTTTCACTTCAATATACATCTAAACAGATTTGTACTTCAATTATTGGTTCCCAGTTATCTTCTGCGAGTGATCAAGGAAAATGACATAAAAGTGCTGTTACTCATTAATTTATTTATTTTAATTTCACAAGACCGGTAAACTTTATTTATTTTTATATTATAATGTATTTCACATGACATATATTAACAATATTATTATGTCTAATTTATATAATGATATTTGTCATTAATTATTTCTTTTCCATATACATATATAAAGCTGTTTAAATTGGTCAAATTAGTTGAGTATTTAAACTATTTTAATTTTAAAACCGAAATTATCTTTTTTAGGTATTTCATTATGACTGTTGCATGCATGTAATTATTTAGATTTTCAGAGACTTGCACCCTGTTAGTTGTTACATGTATTTTGGCTTAAATTTATATTTGTATCAATAAAAATTAGTATATAATTACTAGTTATTTTTACATAATCATCTTAAAGAAATTAATAAAAACTAGATAATTATATATTCACTATTTCACTTGATGAAATTAAATTGATTTAATCAATTAAACTAATTAAAGGGCAAGACTAATTAGTCACGTGTTCGAGTATAGAAAAAACACTATTAAATTTTATAATAGTAACATTGAGTGACTTTGTTATAAACATAAAAAGAATTATATGAAATCGTCTTGCATATATAATTATTATTTTGTAATACACACGACTCAATCTCATTTCACAAGTAAACCAAAATTATCTTTTAGAAAAGTTGAATTCAAGTATATTTGCAAACTTATAAACACGATTAAGAAAGAGAGACATTTGAATTCCAAAAAAATAAAAAGAAAAGAAAGAATAGAGAGATAATTTGTGATACAGTTATATACATTTGACCTACATTTAAGATTATTGTCAGTGCCATTAATAAGTAGTATTAAATAATAGAGTTTGATCGTTAAAATTAAATTCATACAGGAAAATAGAAAAATCATATTACAACAACCATAAATTATTATTACAATTTTTCATAACAGTTGCTATTATTACCATCTGTCTTTTGAATTATTTGTACACTACTAGTTATAGTCTAAACGAACCTAAATGGAAAACATTCTTGGAATATATATAGGATATGTCCAACTCATGTCAGTAATTTTTTGATTTTTTATTGTTATGATCGATGACCAGACAAAAAAAGATATATAATATCTAGTTTAAATGTTAATTAATTAAGGTGACAGAAACTTTTATTACATTCTCATAAATTCAAATTTATTTTATAAGAAATAATATTGTTGATCATAACCATGGATGAAAATATCCGCAAATATCTTCGATATTTTCATTTTTTCACGTGATCGATAAAAAAATAGAGTGCAATCGATATATTTTCGATATTTTTATTTTTCCACATAACCGATAAAGAAACGAGAAATTTTGTTCAAATATCGGTAAAATATCGGCGGAATATCGATTTCAATATCGGTGAAAATAGATGAAATATCAGAGAAAGAAATATCGATTTCAATATCAGTGACTTCATGGTATAATTTATAGGAAAATAGGTGAAATATCAGAGAAATATCAACAAAATATCGATAAATATCAGTATTGATTTCAATATCGGTGGTTTCATGATATAAATTATATGAAAATTCGTAAAATATCATGGAAATATCGATAAATATCGGTGGAATGTCAGAGAAATATCGGTAAATATCGTTAAATATGATAAATTTATGTACCGATATTTCCACCGATATCGATATTTCCGTAAAATTAAATGTCGATATTTCCATCGAAACCGAAATTTTCATCATTGATCATAACTAAGTGATTAAGATGCATGCAGGTATATATGTATTATATTATGCCAGCAATAAAATTAATTTATCATTAAGTTTGATCAATTTCTTGAAAATTCATTCGGGCTATCACTTACATTTTACATTATAGCAATTTAGAGAAATCAAGTTATTATCCCTAAATTAATCAAAGCGTAAACCTTAAATTGGGTTAGTAAATAATTAAAGTATAGCTCTGCAATGGACATTTATATAGTAATTTTCATTCATAAGTTGCATAATAAATTAATTTGAGAAAAGAAATAGGTGGAGTATCATTTATTTTTTTACCATAGGTTAACTACTGTTGAAGACTGTTGAAGAAATGAATATCGGCCTTTCATTCACTCAAAAAGGGGAAGAAAAAAGTGAAACTAATAAATAATAATATGAAATAAGAGAGTAGTGTCTCTGTGCAGATATAAATATTATATTTATTACTTTACCAAAAAAATACTAAACCAGAAAAATAATGCCACCACAACTACAAATTAAATAGTGCTACCATTAGATTTCTATTATACAATGTAACAATAATATTAATAATTATAGTAATAATAATAATAATATTATTATTATCAATAAATCATTGTTAATTTTATAGTCCAACATTAATAAATCAACTGTAATTTAATTATAAGCTGTATAATGTCAAAAACATAAACCCTAAGTGTAACTTGGTTTTGAGTAATATATAAAAAAATAAAAATATAACGATTGTCATTTAGTAGACATAGTGAACTATTTCTTTTTTAGAAAAAAGCCAACAAGGTGGTACGTAGAATTGGGCCCTTCATATATAATATGGATTGGTTTGTCGGCTAAGTGATTTCTTTAAGAGTTTTTTATTTTGTTTTTTTTTTTATAGTATTTGAATTTTCTATTTATATTTAATTAGTGTATAATATATATAGCCACATTACCTGCTTTGATATATACTTATGAAATTACTACACTGATAAGAATAATAAAAACAGGAATAACACTTCAGTACACCAATTGCACAGAAGTGCACAGACCTTTATGTTATAAATGTAGTACCTTTATGTTATAAATATAACATATTTATGCATGTTCATTTTAAAAGGTACGAATATTTGTACATAAAGGTACTACATTTATAACATAAAGGTCTTCCGTGTAACTGGTGCACCAGTTGCACAGAAGTTTTTGCCTATAAACAGAGAACGACCCAATTTCTTCATACACTATATATTATCTTGATCTTCAAACAATGTTAACATATCTACTCTTCTAAAAAAACCTAGCACTATAAGAAAATGAGTATTTGTGATAACAAAATGTTGTCGCAAAAACATTGATAATTATCGCAAAAATTTGCGAAACATGTTGTCGTTAATTATTATCGTAAAAGCCTTCTTGCAAATAGTTTTTTTTGCGACGACATTGTTGTCACTAATGTATTTGTGACAACAATGTTGTCGCAAAAAAACTTTTCCTCATTACTTGTTGTGGTAACGTATTGTCAATTTATATTAACATTTTTTGCAACAATTTATTGTCGCAATAACTAGACTTTCCACGACTACTTTTGTTGTCGTAAAAATCTTATCATAAATATTCATTTTTCTTGTAGCGGCTACTATATATTCTCACTCTCAAAAGAAAAAAAAAAAAAAAGAACAAACAATATTAGTAGGTTTTTTAATAGAAAAATATAGATATATAGTATGAAACACCATTTATAATGAAAAAATTCAGCTATGCTGTTATGTTTCATGATGTGCAATGTAAAATAAAATGTAAAATTCAATAGCAATATCATGTAATAGATTTTTTAGATTCCATTACATTTTCATTTATTTTACTATCAATAATGTTGTTCTTTTATAGTTATGTAATTTGATCAATTTATTAGAATGCCGGGTCTAGAATTTAAATAGTTATCTGTTGTTTGATTTAAAACGTGAATTTTTGAGGAAAAACAAAAATAAAAACAACTCCAAATATATTAAAAATATGACAACCAGTCAAGTTTAATCCATTTGAAAAAGTTTTTATACTCATTCACAAATATCTTTAAAAAAAATCGTATGCAAGTACAAATAAACTAGGAACATAGCAAACTACATCAACTTATATAAATTTACGAAATTAATGAAGTTATTATGCTACGATGTCATGCATTAAGAGATATATACACGTCGAGTGAGCGACATAGTAACTTGATTTCATAAATTCAATATTATGAATATATATATATACTTAATTAATTAATTGGTTATTAGCTCAAACTTAATTATATACAAGTCAAATGAAAATTTTAGAAAACTCGATTTTATTAGACTCAGTTCGATAACATATATGAATCTTCAACAGATGAAATGAGTAATATTATTCCAATCTATTTAATTAATATAGATTATACATTCACCATTTAAATAAACTATATTAAACCTTTTCACTTTGACAAGCAATCGCAAATCAAGTCCAAAATTATTTTTTTTTCAAACCAAATTGCCAAACAACATTCTATCTTCATATTGTAAATTGTTCATTTTACCCTAATATACCACCCCACCCCACCCCACCCCACAATGCCAAACATGAAGAAAAGAAAAGAAAGAAAAGGGACACCATACATATGATGGACAATACATCACTGACAGTCTTATGATTTGAAGTCCTTCGATTTGACATTTGACTTGTCTTGTCAAACATCCCCTCAACTCACCCCACCCTACCCCACCCCACCCCACCCCACCCCACCACTTGCCTTTTTTTTTTTGGGTGCATTTTTGCCCTTTCTAATATGCCCACCAAGTCTCCAGTTTGATCTTTCATTTCATTGCCATTTTTGTGTGCTCTTTAAATCCACCCCATTTTTTGGCTTCCTAATTTAAGTTCTTGTCGGTTTATTTATGCACATTAGCTCTTCTAATCCATATTAATTATGTTTTAATTAAGCTTATGGATAAATTAGACTCAAATGTGAATTTGTTGGGTCGAGTTAGCCTGGCCCACCTTGACACTCATTGGTCTGACGAATAGGGTAGGACAGCTCAATTTGCTATGTACAAAAATAATAGTGTTGAGTATATATATAATTATCGAATTGTTTTTAATTTACTAATGGTTTTTATCTCTTTTTTACTTCTAGGATTAAGTAAATTGAAGTCATGACCAAGTGATTTTGTTGCCTTCTTTTGAGGTTTGTCACAATTAATGTAGTAAATAATGGTCTCCTTATATATTTAGAATAAAATTATTAAGTAGAATACGATATTAGTTTTAACATTGAAGAAAAACATTAGATAGTGATATATATACATATATTGGGGAGAGGTTTACATTGTGATTCTTGATTTTCCTTTGAATATTACATTTTTTATGAACTATCTCAATTTATTTATACTTAGAATCTGATTTTTATTTGGTCTATTTATATTAATGGATTAGATCAAGCCAATCGAAAATGCCATCATAATTAATAAATATATATAAATTCAGATTATCCCATGAACTAGTAGGGTACTATTACCCGAACTCTATCCAGAATACAAAAAAATATATAAATCAAAACAAAAGAGTAGGTACGTATGTACAAATATATCAGGAAAAAAAAGAGTTGGTTACAAATTTAATTACATTTATATTTATGAATTCAATCAGCACAGTATATATTACAATCAATATATATATATATATATATATATATATATATATATATATTCACACATCCACACATGAATGAATGTATATGAATAATCAACACCTAATTGTTCAAATCCAAAATGAGGCGACAAATTCATTCATTTGATCAAAGATTTAGGTCATAAAGTAGTTATATTGAAAAAATGCTACAGTGCTTAATTAATTTTTAATTGATCTATTAATGAAATACCTAATTGTTTATTAAGGCGCATGAGAACCACACCATTATACACATGACACTATATATATATATATATATATATATATATATATATATATAGAACTATAGATAAAATTAATAAAATATAAGTAGAAGCTATTTAAATTCAAACTACTCTCTTAGTTTGGTGTTTATATATATATAAAAGTTAATTTCAATTTTGGTTATATGTATAAGACATTTTTCATTTTTTGATAATCAAGTATTCATTTTTCAATTTTTACCATAATTTACAAAATTGTTGATGTGGTCATCAAAAATTCTAACACGACAGCCAAATTCCAACCAAAATTGAATTGAAATTGAATTTTTTTTTTATAGATAATCAAAATTAAAATGACCTTATATATGTTAAAATCATAAAACTGCAATTTGCGAGGTGTGATTTATCTGTAATAGATGATGATATAGATAATGGAGGGCCTTCAATTCTCCATTAATAAATAAGATAGAGATGGAAGGTTGGCCAGTGTTGACTTGTTTGAAATGATTTTTATGTCCCAAAGGCTCACAACAAAATTGTTGTTTGACGAAAAAATATATAGGTCTTGATGATAATTATTGCATTCGTGACTCATTGCCATTGGATCCCTAAACTACAAATCAAATAATTGCATTTTCAAATGTCTTTTCCACTAACATGCCCTATAAAAAAACAAAATTGACAATTAATTTGTTTTAATTAATTATGTATCTTGATGAAATTTTAATTATATTTTATATAATATTTTCCATTTTTATTTATCACGTATGCATTTACTTCCTCTGTTTCAAAATAAGTGTGGTTTTGAAGTTTAAATTTTGTTTTAATTAAGTGTTGTTTTAGGTTGTTATGCACTTTTATTCCTAAATTATCCCTATTCATATTTCCTTAGCTAAAATTTAACGATTTAATATGATATTTTTAAAGAATTAATTTTATTCATATCCAATTTTGAGTTATAAATTCCTTAATTAATTAAGGATATATTTGTCCAATATTCATGTTCCTTAATCTATAACAAAAAACTCCAAACCAACACTTATTCTAGAGTCTATTTCTTAGTTCAAGATCCCTTTTATTAACTAAAGTCAAAGAATTTGTAGATCTATTCCGACTAAAACGACAATTGATTGGACTTATGAAATTAAAATCTGACGATTGAGTAGATTTCATGATTCTAAGTTCATTTCATACCTGGTCAATTAGAATGAGGTTATATATATTCTAATTCCTCGTTTCTTGATTAATATTTTGGGAAACAAGATAATTGGTCAAATCTCCATTCTCTCTCAAGGTGAAAACCACTTAATCATTACAAGAATTTACCTAATTGCTTTAATCAATGGACAATTAAAGAATAATGGAGACCAATAAAGAGACAGAGTGATTTATGCATTTTTAGCAAGTTGGGTTAACATTTTGATGGTGTCACTTAAAAAGATTGATATATTTAATGTTGTCTCAATTGGTTCCACCATAGGTTTCCAATTGGGGAAAAAGTTGTAAAATTCCTTCACTATTTTATTTTAGTGTCCTTCATCATAGCTACATTAGGAAAAGGGATATCAATCATTCTTAGTTTTAAATTAATTTAAGTACTACAAGATATTATTTTATTGAGTTTCTTGGGATTGATTTCCTATATTTGAATTAATTAGAGGCTTTAAATAAAGGTATTTTGACATCGAAGCATGATTAATTTGTAGGATTAAACAGTTATACCTACCATATATATAATTGCATAGTTTCTGAATATGGAAAGATAAATATTATATAGTACTTTCAAATCTTTTGATTTTCATCGTGTGCATTGTTAATTTATTAATTATTTCTTGTCTAAGTTAAGTTTGAAAAAAAAAAAAACTCAGTTATACTCCTACTATGTAATAAATATTAGTATTAATTATAAAAAGAAAAAACTAGTTTTTTAATTTTCAAGTCAAGTATATATTAGATAATTTATTATATATTTATCAGTAATTTGAAAAATGACCCTGCTGTGAGGCAATGCTTGGTTTATTTTCTATCATACTCCAATCTCAATATCTCATAACTATTAATTTTATCAAATTAAGTATGTTATGTACAAATTGACTATAAAATACATATCCATTGCATATAAATAAAATACGATATCAAAATATATATGAAGTAAAAGATGCTGAGTGATCAAGCAAGTAATAATATTAAGAGTAACACTTCCGTGCAACTAGTGCACAGAGTTGCACGGAAGACCTTTATGTTATAAATGTAGTACATTTATGTACAAATATTTGTACCTTTTAAAATGAACATGCATAAAAGTGTTACATTTATAACATAAAGGTACTACATTTATAACATAAATGTGCGGATTGCACGGTGCAACTGGTGCACATAAGTTTTTGCCTAATATTAAATCCCAATGTTTTATGAATTAAAATAATGTCTTATAATTTGTTCACTCCAAGTAATAATATTAAATCCCAAGGATTTATGAAAAAATATAACTGCCTTTATAATTTTAAAACTGAATATTCCTGTCCATGCACAGTATGCATCGACTTTAGGCTTATAATTAATCTATTTAATCAAATCTCTCTCTCTCTCTCTCTCTCTCATATAAAATAAAAGGTACGATTTTGACAATTCTTGAATATTTTTGAGCGATTTGATGGTTTTAATCAACAAATAACAGAGCGATTTGATGGTTTTAATCAACAAAGCCAGGCTCTCTTTAGAACATAAATAAATTAATCGACTACATATTGGCATTTAAACTGGTTAAATATTTTAATAATTGCATTACAAATTCTGTGTTACGTTTCAATTTTGTTTATTTATTTTTTAGTCAGATCGAATTTAACTGATCAATCAAATTTGTGTCGTTTTTTTATTGCAGTTTTTTTTTTTTCACTTATCAAACTATATATATATATACACACACACACAATAAGATTATGATGATAAGAGCAATAAAAAGAAAAGGATACAAAAAAAAGGCAAACTAAATTAAAGAATATGAGAAATTCATCATAAAGAGGACCCATGTAAAGTAAGAGCAACTGTGCATAACTGTATAACTTTATAAAAATTACCTAAAAAATGCAAATAAAATCTTTGAAAGCCTTTTTAAACAAATCAGGATTTTGATTTAATGATCTAACATATAGCTGCTAAAGCCTAAAAGCAGCAAATTTAACTAACTTACAAAAACCCTAGTTTGAGATGTCTTTTTTTAACTGCTATAAATTCAGTTAGTTATATTTTGTATGAAAATCAGCAATCTTATCTGAGTTGTTGCATCTGCTATGTTCTTCCTCACCTGTAATAAACTGTTAAAAGAAAACATAATGCTTAACTAAAATCAAGAAAAGTAACACTGTTTGAAGATAATTAAATTAAAAATAACAGATATTTTAGTGTTCTGCTATTCTTCTAGCACAATTCAAATTCCAATGTAAGAATTGATCAGATTTAATATTGATTGAAAATCTGGCATAGGCCCATGATCAAACATCTTGTTTCCAAAAATGTTAATCAAGAAATTAACTGAGGAATTAGAACGTATATAGTCCCATTTCGACATGGTTCGGTATGAAATGAACTTAGAATCATGGAATCGACTCGATCATCAGATTCTAAGTTCATAACCTCAACCCATTCCCGTTTTAGTCTGAATAGATATAAGAATTCGTTGATTCCAGGCTTCCAGCTAGTAAGAGGGGTCTTGAACTAAGAAATAGTCCCTAGAAGATAAATAAGGGAAGAATATATATAACAAGCTCCTATTTTCAAACTTGTATTAATTAATGCGTGGCGTGTATTAAATATTATGTAACACCAAATGTAATAGAAGATTCAAACTCACAGTATAGGCCATCAATAATAGGAAAATTACAATTTAATAACACTATCTTTCGGTTATTCATCAATATAAAATGCTAACTTTTCAATTTGAACGAATTGAGCTTTTTGGTAATGTGATTTGACCTAAATTTTCGGGTTTTTTGTCCTTAAATCGGTCAAATTAAAAGGTTATTGTCCCAATATCAAAACCCGAAAAGTTAGTGTCATTTGTTGATGAATAATTTAAAGATAATATTTTAAAATTTCAATTTCCCCATCAATGATTGAACTTAATTCTTTAAATACATGTTCTTTTACTTACAAAATCTATATAAATCTGGTGACAAAATGCAATGATAATACTCATGAAATTAACATGATTAATATTCTTGAAAATTTAGCATCATTATATGAACTTAATTACACAAGGAATTCTTGGAACCCCACCCCAGCCCATGTTGCCAAAATAATAACAGAAATTTTTTTCCAAAAAATATGAAAGATAACTTGTTGGTATGCATCTGATTTGACAAGTGAAGGATAATGACAATGACAAGTAATGAATTTGACCTCTCACAAAAAAGAACTTCAGACACAAATGCCTATCAGCCCTACGATTAGTCCGGTCCCTATATCTACACCCTATATCTACTGGACACGTGTCACTAACCCATCACCTCCTCCCAATCCATCACCACTTTCCCCATTGTTACAAACTTACATGACATTTTGTACCAAGGTTTTTGTGTATGTTCAGTTTGTTTTTGTTAAAAAATATGTTTCTTCAATTCTGACGTGGCACTGATTTTCACATCCATTTATGGCCTCTTGCTGACAATATTTATTTTTCTTGTTTTTTTCCCTTTTTTTTTTTTCTAAAGAAAATTTGCAAAGCTAGTCTAATGGCCAGCTCAAATTGCAATTAAAATTTTGTTTTTTTAGTCATCTTTCTTGACCTGATTTTTTGGATAAAATCTGACTGATATACAGTTGAAAAGGTAATCTGCATGCACTGCTATGATGGGGCCAATGGATTTAAATGAATTGTCGTATGCATATTTGATCTTTTCTTGTGGCCTTTTAATGAGTTGTAGGGTAAATATGTACCCAGAAATTAATCATTTTCTGATACTTCATTTTCATAAATATGAGCATTGCCTAATGGCTTTTGTGCACACTTTATAGAGCTTTGATTCTTTTGAATGAATGAATCAAAAGAGAACCCAGTTTTTTCGGTTATGGTCTCGTATTGATTGGATCAAATCTTTTCGACTTTATCGATTCAGATCATCTATTGCAAAATAGTGTTTTTTTCGTATTCCAAAACATCAATCACTACTTACAGTTGCATGCACAATAGTGATTGGTTTGGACATTTTCCTAAGATTCTATACAAGAAGATAGCTAGGAATATTTATTTTTGTTAAAGAAAAAAAGAAGATATAATTATGTTAAGTCTTGGTTAATCCATGATTTTCTTGATGAAACTCTAAAATTTGTAGCCATCAAACTCACATTGAGGGATGAAATTGAGGTTTTTTCTTGAAAATAATACCTTTTTAAATGTTTAGTAGAGTGACCAAATTTTTCAAACAAATTTAAAAAGTTCAGAATTTAAAATTCTCTATTTCAAAAGTGGGACCCAAAATGGACAGGCGTGGGGGTTGTCTTGTCCAATGTCATATCATCTTCAGTTCTTGGATGGTCTTTCAGTTAATGTCTCATATTACATTTTTTTTTCTCAAATTTCCCATGCTTATATTTTTGCATAATATAATCCTATTTTCATTTCAAACACACGTGTTTGTGTGTGTTTTTCAGACAGCAAGTATTACTGAAGTTCATGGACTAATATGTGTCAACTCATTAGATTGGACCCTCAGGATTCTATCAGACAAAGTATCATCATATCAATCGTTCATTTACATACAAACACGAACATCACAACAGAATATAGCTGCAAACAGATTCAGACAACGCAACGAACACGAACACGTAATATGACCTGTAATGGCTCGACTTTTCTTTGAATACGAAATAGGCACAAAAATCACACATACAAGTGCAAACATTTCTTCTAGCTAAGGTCCAAAAGTAGAATTTTCATGGCTGAGAAAGTTACAAGACAACGAAAAATATACACCTAATGCGATAAAATATACAAGATCTTGATATATAAGTGATGAAACGATGAGTTAGTGGTGCTCACATTTTGCGTTTGGTTCAGTGAGGGTTTTGAATGAAGGTTAGACGAGATGAGCTTCCGTTGATCCCTCATGTCACTAGCAGCATGTTCGTGTTTTGACATAAACTGAAGAACAATGTTTTTTCATCACTCGAGGATTGCCCAGAACTTCTTTCGACAAAATAAGACAGATTCCATTCTTTTCTGATCATCTTCAAGAAATTGCATCTGAGTGTCCCACAGAAACTTTGGTGCAAGAACTTCGATTTTTGAAATAACTGTATCGTCTTCGCCTCTAATGATGATTTGCCCCTGTTCGTGAATGTAACAACATTATAGGTTTCTCAAAATTCAAAAATGCGTCTTTCTAACCAATAGTCATAACAAATCAAGTTTTTTACCCAAAACTTTCGAAATTCCTTAAATGCCCTTTTAGTTTCGTGATCTATAGTAGCTTCGTGATCTATGTCTGAGTATGAACAAAAGGACCAACTTAAGTTTAAGGGTAGTTATGTAGTTTGATCTCAAATTTTGGTACAAAACATATGATATGTTTTTACTATTGGGGAAATTTTCATTTTCTATCATGTATAAGGATATGTTACAAGAGTTCACAGGGGTATCACCTGGGGTCGCAAAATACGATCCATTTCCAGCATTATATCCTCGAGTAAACAACCTTCTTCACGACCTCTGTACGAAGAGAAAAGCCGGTTGGCAT
Organism: Scutellaria galericulata; assembly: GCA_946896805.1. NCBI lineage: Eukaryota > Viridiplantae > Streptophyta > Magnoliopsida > Lamiales > Lamiaceae > Scutellaria > Scutellaria galericulata. Next base: position 19,949,958 of record OX335790.1, read on the forward strand.
GCAAGAGATCATATGTGCGTGGATATGTCGAGAATGGTTCACACCTGCATTGATCAGAAGAAGATCATGGTATCATGTTCGTCAAATGGGACAACCAGATAAAATGACGATAAAGACCTTACCAGTCATGAAAAACGCCTATCAAGCCCCTGTCATATATGGCAGACAACGTATTGTTCGTGCTCGAAGGAACTACATTCATGACCCACACGGGCCAGGTACTCAAGGCAACTGAAAACCCACCAAGAAAAGCATTCATATCCATCACGTTTCGTATCTCATTCTCTTCAGCGCCCATCAATCTCCAATAGTGGCGAACTTGATCTTGCCAGTAAATCGTATCGACTAAAAACTTTTCTCGATCGATACCTGCACCAAATATTCCCACCAGTCACATTCAGAACAGATTTGCAGAAAAGATAAAAAACGTTTTTAATTCTAACTAAGCTACCTAGCTTCTCAAGAGTCTTGGAATACTCTGACAGACGTTGAGGCTTTGGGGGAAGTTTTTGGGAAATTCGCTCTGCTATGCAGGTTCTCAGTGGTGTTTGGAATGAGGGTTTGGCATCGTCTGTGGAATCACATAGGCTGATAAGCTTCTGCTCTGCATTTTTATGGATGCATGAATTATCATCAGGCTTAACCCAGATAGCCGTTTGGACTTGTCGGGCTATGAGCTTCCAGCACATTGCAGTGGTCAAATTCATCAACTTATCCCAAATCAGCGGAAAATCTTTGTCTTTTCTGTAAGCAGGAGGAGCTGAGTAGACAAAATATCCATTTGATCGTAATAGACGATCCACTTCTTTTATCAGAATCCCATCTGCACCAAAAATGTACAAAATCAAGAAAGTGATAAAAAGTTTGAATTTATAGTGCAAATTGTGGAAAACTCACCATTCTCATGCCAATCAACGCGGCATCTAGAACAATGGACCATCTTGAAGGAGTTGCTGGGATAAGGAAGCTGCTTGGTGGATAATGCAGAAACCATGGCACCGATTCCTCGTTCTAAAGCAAATTGAATTTGATTTTCATGGCCATCTTTAGGAGCAAAGGACATCGTTTCTATATTTAATGGAAGAAGGTAGGCTGAAAAGCTAGCCACCCCACAACCAACATCAAGAACTTGAAATACCCCAGCAGAATGGAGGTCCCCCGTCTCGTTCGTCGTCATATTTCCTAATCTAAAAGAGACTCAAAGTTAGTCACAATATATCCCTCTTCACATTTCATTCCATGTTTTTTTGAAGCAAAATATTAATCAAGCAAGCCCAAACAAGAACCTTGTACAACCCCACTGTTTCATTCTCTTCATATTGAGCATCTAGTTTTACAGGAATCAATGAAAACGTAAACCAGAAATACCTCTGAATATACTCAGGAGCACCATGCTTAAAATGAGTGCCTCCACCAGGGAACCACCACATCCCGTCTTTCTCGTGCACCCAATTCTGCCCGCCTTTCACCTCAGCAAGATGCGAATGATTCACATTGCTTCGCCAAACATAATCCCTACTGGTGGGCCATCTTATCGGTATCTTGTAATCAGATGGCGGTGGAATCAGACAAAACAGTCGGCCAATGACAGGTGGACAATGCCTCTCCAGCTCTTCTTTTCTAGAAAGATCTAGTTTTGGTAGCAGCTCTTTGATGTAAGAAATGTCATGACATGGAATGTGTTCGTTATACGTGATCGGGCATACATTCATCCCCGTTTCTGGGATCCTAAGTGGTAATGTTCGATAAGTAAGAATAACTCTATTTGTGAATACATCTGCATAACAAGATAAGGCAGCTTTAATCAGAAATGAATTCATTTAAACTATCAGAACACTGATGCCAAATCTTAATCAAACTAACCATGTCTGAAACTACACAAGTTCAAGACTAACCTTTTCTTGATTCTTTACCCATAAAAGCTACAGATTCAGTTCAAACCATAGAAGTAAGGGTTTCCAAGTAAAGATTCGAACTTTATCTAATTAAAGAGCTAAATTCATCATTTGTAGATCCTAACTACAAAATCTACATCAATTTCCACTGCATTGAATAATTTGAGCTTCAACTAACAATATCTAAAATCCAATTCTTGAAATCGAAAAAGTGCTATTTACAATTTCATAATTCTAAATTCGAAAATAGCAGGATTTTCACTAATCCAAGAAAGGAAACAGAGAGAGAGAAACACCAACCAGAGTGTGGGGCAGAATCATTGGCATTGGGGGTTTGTTTAGGTTGTACGCTGCGCTGTTGAGGTGGTGCGTAGATGAAAGAAGAATTCTTGCCAAAGAGAGTGCCAGTGTAGAAAGAAGCTATCATCACTAAAAGGGTTATCATAATAACCTGCCCCGCCTTCCAATCGAACGCTCTCTTGTTTAATAATCCCACCATTTTTCTGCCCCCCTCTCTCTCTCTGTATATATGTATATATATGTGTGTATCTGAGTAAATATATATCACTCTTTGTGCATTCTTGCAGTGAAGCAGATCGACAGATCTCACACAGTGTGTAAACTGTAGAGTGTGTGAGAGAGAGAAGAAGAAGAGAGAGAGAGAGATCTTGAAGTGTTGTTGATGTTAACGTCGGTCACACAGACCAAATCTGAACACCATGTTCCAAAGCTTCTTGTTTTTTCTTTTTTCCATTACACACAATAAAGGGATTTTTCTCTTTTTTTCTCCAAATAATAAAAGGGAATACAATAATTACTGTAAAATTCTTATAAAATTTGCATAAAATCTGATTATATTAAAGATTCAGGGCCCACTACCAAATTTAAGACTAGTTGATTCAAGGCCCACCAAGTACACCCAAGAAATAAACCTTAGACTTATATCCCACATCGGAAATTTCAACAAAAGAACATGGCTTTTTATATGCTGCACTGCAACAATAGGTCACGACCTTACTTGAACAGGATCTGTTCTATAGGATCGTACATCTGTATCCTTGATTTCTAAGGAGACAGGAAACCAAGTCTGGTGGATGAACCATGGCTTGCTCGACCAGAGCGTGATTAACAGCGCCCTTGACTCAGTCTCTGAGTCCTTGGTGCAGTAGAGGATCGTTCCCAACTGGCCTTGGGGTTAGCTGGGATGGTCAAGCAGCTTTCTGACAGACTCCAATCTTTTTTTTTTTTTTTGGGGCTCTCTCAAACTGCACTAAGATTGATTGATTCAAGAACAATGCAACCAAGTGAATAAAGAAAGGCCTTGGGGTTAGCTGGGATGGTCAAGCAGCTTTCTGACAGACTCCAATCTTTTTTTTTTTTTTTGGGGCTCTCTCAAACTGCACTAAGATTGATTGATTCAAGAACAATGCAACCAAGTGAATAAAGAAAGGCATATTTAGCTTTGTCAATTGTAATAATAATATCAATAAAATGTTACAATGGATAAATCTATATCAGTCCATGTCCAGAAAAGCATTTTTGGGGCTCTCTCAAACTGCACTAAGATTGATTGATTCAAGAACAATGCAACCAAGTGAATAAAGAAAGGCATATTTAGCTTTGTCAATTGTAATAATAATATCAATAAAATGTTACAATGGATAAATCTATATCAGTCCATGTCCAGAAAAGCAGTACAATCAAGATCTTGCAGAGTCAATCTTCCCATGTATAGTTCACTCACATGGTCAGGACAAAGAGGGGCGCATTTTCTCTCTAGACTATCGTGGATCGCGCCCATTCCTTGTATCCAATTGTTCTCGTCTAATGGGTTCACGTTCAGATAGTTTTGTAGTAGTCGGATTCTATAAACAGTTGTATCTGTTCGCTCACAAAAATGGGCCGTGCAGTAGTGACATGGTTCATCGGTGGCTAAGCTGATCGATGCCATGGTTAGAGCCCCATCAACTGGGTTAGGGTCCGAAAGACTCTTATCTCCCATCATCTTGATCTCTCTTTCTGAAGGAAAATGAACTTCTTCAGTTCCATTAACATTTAAATCCTTTGTGAAATGCTGTATAGTTTCCCGCTTGGTGGCCTCGTGTTTCTCTGCTAGGGTTAAGATACACGAGAATCGGAGATGGTAGCTAACGATGATCTTAACCTTTCTGAAGTTGTGACAGCAGCAAAAGAAATCGAGCCATCTTCTTCCCACCCCGGCATACCACTTGATAATGTCAGCATCTTCAAGAACCGTGAGTAAACTGAGTGGTCTCGGACGGCCCATATGGTTAGTAATCCCTACCAATTTAACCGCCTTTTTTAAAAGCTCCATAGGTGCTTCGACTTTGATGCATCGCCTTGTTAAATCATCCACGGTTCTTTGAGCGTATTTTTCTTCCTCATCTTCCTCTCTTTTTCGCGCTTCCTCCTCCAATTCCTTCTTAGCTTTCACAGGCTTCAAATGCTTGTCGACTTGTTCTTGAAAGTTGTCATAAGAATCAACAAGCTCTTGTGGTAGCAAATCCCTAATCCTCTTCAAAGAGAAGAAATCCCCGGCTGATAGCATACGATGCCATTCCCATCGCTCGTCCACTGATCTCAAGAACTCATGGACCACTTCATCGCCCCAAGTGCTAAATATCTGCCTAACTTCATTCTCAATCTGGAAATCAAATTTGAATCCATTGCTTTGCTTTAACTTCTTGAACACATGACTCAATAGCTTCATTCCCAACTTCTTCCTATTTCTCTCTTTTGCATTTTTCAACTCTTTAAGCCTAACTTCCTTCTGCCTGAGATACTTTTTATGAGCCCTAATCGCCTTCTCAGTCTTTGGTGGTCGTAGAATCGAAGGGGCTACTGCCTGAAGCTCCATTCCCAGAAAATCAATCTTCTCAGAAACTGCACTATGAATAACTGTTCTTTGTCTATCCACTTTTAATTCCAACTTTTTTTCAAGAAATCTTACAGCTCTATTCTTAAAATTCATTGTCAACATCTTTGTACCTGATGTGATAATCAATATCTCATTCAAATAACGAACAGCGTAAATCTTCAAGGGCCTGTAAAAAACAGAACCTGAATTCAAATTCTCAGGTACAAGCTCATCTTCCTTGAACTTAGGATTATCTTTCTTTGTTTCCAACCTTATTTCTTGAATTTCCTTATCAAAATCATTGAAGTAAACATTCATCAAAATTGAACTCAGAGCACAATCTTGAGGCAGTCCTCTGCCAAAACAAATCCCACCAAGATTAATAGTAACTACATTGAACTCAAACAATCTTCTTATCAATTCAAGCAATGGATCATCTTCAATTTTCTCTCCTAGCATCAAACACAGCTTAACAACATGCCTAGATTCGAACAATTCATCATCAAATTTAACAGTGAACCACCAACTAGGGTTCTCTACAGAGTTCTTCAGATACCGAACCGCGGTGTGGCGACCCATGTTTACACGGCCACCGTAAGAGAATGTAACGAACCTATCATCATAAATGACTTCAAGTACAATCCTAATAGCTTCAAGTACCACTTTAAGCTTCAGATTGGGCAGCACTAGGGTTTTACCTTTCTGATTTTTCGAGGAAATAGGAATGCAGCATGACTCAACGTCGAATGAATTGTTGGCGAGATGAAAGGAGAGTTCCTGTACGGAGAAGAAGTGAGTCGAAACCGAGTCGAGAGTGAGTGGCGGAGGCGACGAGTTAGGGGCATGCTTTCTGAGGTTGTGGCAGGCGGTCAGGAGGAGAGAGGGTGAAGCGACGACGTTTCGGAGGAGGCTGTGGAATTTGCCGTGGTGGTAGTGGGAGAGGACTAGGGATTGGAGAGCTGGCTTTGCGAGGGGTTGGATTGGAGATTGGAGGGGGTTGTGGTGGTGGAGGGTGGAGAAGTGTGAGGGCTTGACGGCGGAGAGGGGTAAATTCACGGCGGCGAAGGTGGCGGGTTTGCGCTTTCCGATGAGTATTAGAAGCATTTGGGGAACGGAAGAAGCCGTACTGTAAAAAGTCTAAAAGGATTTTTGATTTATGAATTTATATATTTTTCAAAAAAAAAACAATTCTTTTTTTTTTTTAAAGGTTCAAAATATGTATGATATATGGTTTTTAAATATTGACTTTCTTTAATATATTTTTTTCTTTTTGGAAAAAAGTTACATAACAACACTTTTTTTTTTAAATAATATACATTTTATTTTTGTGAAATTTTGTTATTATTATATATGAGAAGAGTTTAAGTGTATTAATAATTTCTTTTTTATTCTTACAAGAAGTTACTTATAATTGTAATTTAATATATCAATAAAGTTGTAATAAAAATGCCTTAAAATTTGTACATTTTAAAAGAGTCGGATGATTAAAGTCCTCGATAAAAATAATGATGGCTCGTATTATCAAATAACGCATGTTGCTGGAATTTTTTTGAAACTATTCTTAGACGACACATCAATAGAAGATTAACATATATTCACGATGGATCATCTTTGTTATAGAATTGAACAACAATAACAATAATATGAGATTTAAATTATAAACCGAAGATTTTATGAGAAAAACACTTTTATTTAGGTTAATGCAAAGAGGCCCAAGTTTGTAGAAATTAAAGCCCATGGGCTATGAATAGACGCAGCTTAGAAGCTGTATTTAGTTGGGCCTTTTACTAAACCCATGCCCCAAAAGCAATAATTTCATTCACAATATCTATACTATATATAAAATGAAAGAAGTTGGCAAAATTTACACATTTGCCGCTTCCCGCCTAAATCATCTGTTTTTTTTTTTTTTTTTTTTGAATTTGGGTGAAAATTTATATTATTTTTCATTGTAAAAAAATCTATAAATGGCTTAAATGAATTTGCATGTGTGGTCAGCTTTTTTATTATTTCTATGTTAAGTACTTGAGCACATAAATTTCATTTTGGATTAATTTTATTCATGGAGAATGGAAATGGCGGCTGCACCTATATTTCGGCCAATGAATTTTTTTTTTTTAATTATACAATGGCATGCAAAAAATTTTGGTTAGGTAATGATTATTTGCCTCACAAAATAGGATTAAAATTACAGAATTTGGTTTGTCTTCTACGTCACCGCCCATCAAACCAATCCTGGGATGGAGATTAGTGACTAATTAAAAGATTTTCCAAATATTACTCATATTCCCAGCCAATCACAGTTTAATTTGAGGTTAAAAAAATAGAAAATTAAGATAATGACATGAAGAGGCATGCAAAATTGGAATGATTTTTTTACTTTTTGCACTGCTCAAGTAGAAAAATAAATTAAATGAAAAATGGAAATTGTTGATGTTGGCTCTTATAAAAGGCCTCACTGACGTTTTTTGGTGGTTAACTTTCTTCACTCATTTCACTTTCTTCCCTGTCACAAAGTAGTTGTAATCAGTGTTATAATGTGAGTTCATGTGATCATGTATAGTGTTTTTGTTTATTTGATTGTGATAATGGTTACCTTTTTCACTCACTATTTTAAATGTGTGCAGCATGGCACCTTGCTTCACCATGTTGAGGGATATCGGGCCTTCGAAAACTCAGTGGGCTGTGAAGGTCAGGCTAATCCGCTGCTATCGTGTACCTGCATATGGAAATCCAATGAGATTTCGAAGTATTGAGTGCATCTTTCATGATGCTGAGGTAATGAGGAATACGAATAAAAATATGTTTGTTTGTAATGCCATGCAGTGTAGTGGTGATACTTATATTTTGTTTTGTGAACCATGCAGAATACGAGGATTCATGCAACCATCAAAACGGAACTCATGCCTAGACTGAACATTGAATTTGCTGAAGGAGGACTGTATGCGGTGAAAATTTTTGTTGTGACCAACAGCCGAATGCGTTTTCGAACTACTAACAACCGTTACATGTTGATTTTTATCAATGGGACAAGAATGACTAAGATTCATGATCCTGTTTTTCCTAGAAATGTTTTCCAGTTTAAGTAGTTTAGTGAAATTTCAATTCCTGAGCAAATCAATGAATCTGAGATGATTTGTATTGTGTTACCTGTTCTTTACTTTGATAAACTGATTGTGTATATATTATAGTTTGGTTGTTTTTTTTTTTTTTTTGTAATCTACAACCTTTTTTCTTGGTAGATGTTATTGGTCGTGTTTGTAGCGTGAACAATCCTTGTGTTCGTGGCAACAATGACCAAGTTAGCAAATGGATGGAGGTTATTTTGGAGGATCATGGGTATGTATTGTTCAAAAATTATATGTTAGGTTGTTTTTAATTTGATACGTGACAATTTGGTGAAATGTTAATAGTCGAAAATCGATTGAGCTGTACACTTTGGGAGGATTACGCCGATCAAATGATGGAAAGGGTTCGTATGGGCGGTGAGGCTCCTATCATGATTCTCCAGTTCTGTCGTTGTAAGATTTACAAAGGTAATTCTTCATTTTACATTATAGTGTGCTTATTCTGACCAATGTAAAAGTTGATGGTTGTATGTTAGTATTTAATCATGTTTGTCTATATGATTGTCTTTATTTTTTATAATAGATGTTGTAAGTGTTTCTACGGCGTACAATGCTACTAAGATGATATTGGATGGTGATTTAAGGGAGGTTGCAGAATACAAGTCAAGGTAGTTTTATAATTTTTGAATGTGTCTGTTAATGTTTATTGGTTTAGTATGGTTTCATTTCCCTTCATGTTGGCTAATTCAATTGTCCTTGCTCAAAAGGTTTGATGATGGGAATGACGGAGATAGAGCTGTGAATGTACAATCTTTTGGTTTGATAGGGATGGGTGATGATGATCCTTTTAGTGCAAATTTTATAACACGCACAATTCTTGAGATCAAGAGTTTGGGTCAGGTGGGTAGTTTAATGGTTTTTTTTTTTACTGTTTTGTATCTGTTTTGATATGTTATTATGTTTGAATTATAGGTTGGGTCATTCTGGATTATAGCCAGAATTATGTTGGTGGAGACAATTAGAGATTGGTGGTATTTGTCTTGCCGAAAGTGTTTTAAGAAAATGGACAAGATGCAGGATACATTTTACTGTGTTAACTGTGATAGGTTTGATTCTACCAGTCCTCCGAGGTATTGAGTTTATTTTTCTATAGAGATGGATGTTTTTCATAGGTTTCTTAAAATTGACTGATACCATTGATATGTGCTAATGATCTTGAAATTGTTTAGGTACAAGATTTAAGTGTTGGTTCAAGATTTTACTGATAATGCTTCTATAATTCTTTGGGATCAACACTGCAATGAACTCATTGGAAAGAGTGCTTCTGAGCTGTTGCAGGATAATCCAGAGGTTTTGATATTATTGTTGTTTTGTTTTACATTCTTTTTTGTGGTATATATCAAATTATGTAATCATTTTAATGTTTTGATAGGATTCTGAGGGACATTCACTTCCTATGGATGTGAACAATCTTTTGGAGAGAGAACTCTACTTTAAAATCCAAGTTACACCTGATCATTTAACCAATTTCCCTCAGAAAGCCTATAGTGTCAAGAAAATAAGCACAAATATGCCACCTGATCATTTATTGCTTATGTATTGAATTTTTCTATGTTAGATTTTTGTATCTAATATATTTTCTAATTTAATTGTTTGCTTATATTTGAATTATAGTTCATTATTTATGTATTGTTATGTGGTGTTAATAAATAATTATTGTATATGATGACTTGTTTGGTTTAATTTATGTTATATATGTTATATGACTACTTCATTCATTATTGTTATATGTGACCTTTGTTTGTTGTTTTTTTTTTCAGGATTTATATTATATCTATAAATATATTTATATGTACATATTTACTGTTTATATAACAAACCGCGCATCGCGCGGGTGTACTGCTAGTTTTTATTTATTTGAAACAAATTGTATTTGCATTGCCAAAAAAACAAAATTTATGCAAAGGAGAATTCCACATACATCTTTAGGTCGGTTAAAATATTGACTTTTGTTATTGAAGTATCATTTTGTTTCTAAATATTCTTAAAGTGTTGAAAAGTGTATGTATTAAGTTCCTTGATAGGGGATTCTGTCAATTTATGTTCAAAAAGACCTAAATATAACATTTTGGCAAAAACTTCTGTGCACCAGTTGCACCGTGCAATCTGCACATTTATGTTATAAATGTAGTATCTTTATGTTATAAATGTAATACCTTTATGCATGTTCATTTTAAAAGGTACAAATATTTGTACATAAAGGTACTACATTTATAACATAAAGGTCTTCCGTGCAACTCTGTGCACCAGTTGCACAGAAGTGTTACTCTAACATTTTTGATATTGAACAAACTTTTGAGAACTATCTTGTTTCAAAAGTTCCTAACATTTCAATTTGTTTCTAATGATCTCTAAAGTATTAAATGATATGGCCAATTTCATTTTACAATCTATACTATGTACGTTTTTTTATTTTGTACCCTAATTTTTTTTTTCTGATCGCAATCTATGCTATACACTTTGATCACTTTTGCAACCTCCGTCGATATTTCTAGGTAAGAAAAAAGGTCTAATTAGGGATTATTTACATCATTTTCTAGACCATTAACTAATTCCCCCTCCAAAATCCTCATTTCTTTTGCAAATTGTTTGAGTACGTGAAGAATGATGGTGATGGTGAGTTTCAAACAAAAATAAGATCTTTTTACCATAGAAAATAGTTGAAGAACCGAATTTACTCATGTCTTAGAAGTGCAAATGACAAAAATAACCCTAATAAATTATCACATGAATATCACGTGAGTCTTTTTTTACTGAAAAATGTTGGTCTAAGATTGTAAAAGTGAACAAAACATATAGTATAGACTGCGATCAGAAAAAGAATATAATTTAGAATGCAAAATTAAAAAACGTGTATAGTACAGATTGAAAAATGAAATTAACCCTAAATGATATTATATTTAAGTGATTGATAACATATTCTTGTAACTTTTGTTATTAAGGACCTGAACATGATATTTTTGATATTTTGGAGACTTCTTAATATAAAGTAATATTTTAAGAGACCTTTTCTGACTAAAAAATAATAGTTTATGGACCTAAAAATGCATTTTGCCATATAAAAATGATCCATCGAAATATCAGAAAAAAAAGAATTCACCGAGTAATCATATGTTAATATGCCAATTATTTATGTGTGAAAATCAAATCCATATGTTTTTAATAAACCTATAAAATTACCATCTCACTCTACTAACAATCAACTTATTAAAACCTACATAAAATGAATTGATGAGAATTTTTGTCAGTTTAAGATCCCTAATAAAAATAATCATGTAACTACATTTTGTTTTATTGTATTTTATTAAATCGTGATGCCCATCACCAAATGCCAAATTTGTATTCCAAATAGAGTTGGTCTTGTGTGTACTTGATGCTCATGCAATTCGGGTTGATTCAGTTTTGACCCGAATTCGGATGTTTTTTTTTTGTTTCAAATTGTTATTTTTATGTTGTATTAGTGTGACATTTATGTATAAATATGTGACCTTTATGTACAAATATCATGACATTTATATGCCATAACTTAGAAAAAAAAATGAAGATTTTCAACACAATTTGTACTGCATACCTTTATGTGATATCAATATGACATTTATATATGTTATATTATGTCATCTTTATATACAAATATTCTGACATTTATGTAATATTAAGATATATAAATGTCAGAATATTTGTACATAAAAGTGACATAATATAACATATATAAATGTCACATTGATATCACATAAATGAATGCATTACTAAAATTGTGTTGAAATTTTTCAATTTTTATCTAAGTTACAGTACATAAATGTAGAGATATTTGTATATAAAGGCCACACATATATAATATAAAAGTATTAAAATCATAACATAAAGATATACATATTTCCCCAAAAAATGCAGAAAACAATTTAAGTGTTTGGCTCCCTCTTCCCAACGCATAGAGACGTGTGTCGAAGCGTGGATGATCGTGTCGTTGCGTGGAGAACCATACCGAATCGGATCAATCCGAATTGCACCAGTTTCGAAGGAGTTTTTGTCTTCCAAAAGATCGTATGTAGTGGCGCACATGTTGTACATGCGCACGTTAGCGCCACGCCCAGTCGCCAAAGTCCAAACCGCCTTTGATTATATTTTTCTCACTTTCTAACACAGAACCGACCAAACGTGTCCTTATAATTATTAAATAATGATTTATCACAGGCACACGTCATCATTTGATATTTTTTAATATTGCTAATCATCATTATCATTTACCATATAGTTACAAAAATAATGTAAGAAACGCAAGAATGCGACCAAAATTATTGGTAAAAGATAAAACCAAAATTAATGGGTATTTGTAATATCTTTTGACCTTAGAGAGTTCAGTGCAATTTCTAAAGTTTAAAGGAAGTTTTCATCAAAATGATCAGTGAATTTACAAGAAATTATTGAAAATAAAATAAAGAGGATTTGGATTCAGTTTCTTACACTTCCGGCTTTAATAAAGTATGACATTATTAAGATATATTTGTCATTACTTATTATTAATATGATTTAAGAATTTAAAAACTACAAATTTTGGTTGTAATTTGCTTTAAAAAATTATATTATAAACCTCTAGGAATATGACATTATAGAATATGAGACATAAAATTGAAACTTAACAAATAATCAATCCCAAATTTTCTCTCCATATATTCAATCTCGTATTTCAATTTCATATTTTAACTAAAAAAGGGAATGGAAAAATCCAGAATAAGCGCGCGTATGATAATAATTTTCCTTGTTCTTTTTAACAATTAAAAAAAAAAAAAAAAAAGCATCATCTTTGCTGTTGCTCCATCATTTTACTGAAGTCCTCGAAGCACACGATTCCGTCTCCATTTTTATCCACGCCGCTTATCATGCGCCGGCACTCCTCTAACGTGCACTCGGCGTCGCAGCCGATCATTTTGAAAACGCTGAACAGCTCCTCCGCCGTGATCTTCCCGTCGCGATCCGAGTCAAAGAAGTCAAACGCCTCTCTGAGCTCGCCGTCGCAAGTCGGCGGCGCGAAAGCCGAGCCGATCACGTAGAATTCCTCCAAACTAATGCATCCGTCTCCGTCCCTATCCACTTCGCTCAGCATCAAATTCAGCTCCTCCTGGCTCGGCGGCTCCTCCCCGAGCCGGCACAGCAACCGCTCCAGCTCCTCCTTCTTAATTTTCCCGTCGCCGTCCCGATCGATCATCTCGAACGCCTGCTTCAATTCCAAGCACACATCGCCGGTGATTTCAGGCCAGTCGCCGGGGAGGACGCTGGTCGGCGTGGACAAACCGTTCGGCTTTTTGAAGGCGTCCTCGGATGAGGACGAAGACGACGTCGCTTGCGAGCTGAACGATGATTGATCCGCTTCGGATCTGGAGACGGAGCGCGATTTCCGATGCCTGAGGAACTTTCCGGGGATGATTTTGCCAAGCTTGATCATGGTGGAAAAGGTAATGTATAGGAAGATGAGAACCGACAACAGTAGAGAGAGAATGGGGAATGAGATGAGAGAGAGAGGAAGAGGGGAGGGTTAAATGGAGGGAGAGAGTGGGAAGGCATAGTGAGCTTCGAGGAAGCTTCGTCTAGAGAGGGAAAGTTGTGATGTTGAAGAAGTAGTCACTATTTAAAGGGGGTTGGTTTGGGTAGTTTTTCTATTTTTGTTTGTTGATATTTGGTTGATTGGTGAGACTAGTGGTCAATCACCTAATTTACAATCTTTTATTATGTTTCTTTAAATTTAATCTTATATCTATCAATTAAATTTATTTATGTTTTTTTCCGCATAGTTCACCAAACTCTATAAATTGTTGCATACTTATTACTATCTATTTAGTTGATTTTGGTCACATCCTCTATCAAGTTGGGACCCACAAGAAATACAATTTGCGCGTAAAGCTCAGCTGCGTTTCCAGTTGGCCCAAACCATTGGACAATGAGAATTGTTGGGCTGGATTGGGTGGATCCAATCCAACTTTAGTTTGGAAAAAATGATTTTATAATTCAACTTAATTTATTTTTAAAAACTATAGTTGTTTTTAGTTTGCAAAAAATGGATTATTACAAGATGACAAAATGTATTTGGACCACTAACAAGCAATATACAAGTTGATGTTTGACTAGTTTACATTCATCCCTTTTTCCTTTTAGCTTCTTTCCAAGAACTTGCCTTTGATTTAAACCAAGTTGTTTGCAAGTGAAGAATATAAAGCCATTTATTGTTCATACATATTAATCATGCATGTTTCACTTGTCAATTCTTGTACCCCCATTTGGACTTGTTTTCCAAAGGGATAACATTCAATCATTCATAATGGATGTGTCAAACCTAATTATTTGTGTTATTTTGGTAATTTTTTTAAATTTTGTTTTATTTTTAAATTTATGTACTTGATCCATTAGAACTCAAATTTGGGCCTAGCCATTTATGGGTCTATTTTCGGCCCAAAGAATTGCAACAAGTTCTATCAGCATGCCAGGCCCAATACATCCTCACAGCCCAGTCACTACCTTTATTACATTTCCGATCTATTTATTGTGAATTCAATATTTTGCTTTGTTAATTTACCCAATTCTTAATAAGTTATAAAATTAAATAGGACCCAAAAAAACCTTTGGGGAAAAATTTAAAAACACAATCACAACCCCATGTGAAAATTGAAATGGCACAATCGTGAAGCACATGTTATATTCCTATATAAATATCTTAATAAAACCATGTGAGTATTATTATATAATCAAAATTATCCACACATTTAGAATATTGTAGCCTGGAATCATTATTGTTACTAGATAAACTTGCACATTTAATTTCGATATAATTGTAAATCACATGTAAATATTTGTATTCTTCACCCTAGGTGTGTAAGTAAATACATTGCGAATCATATTCAAATGCTTTTATTAAGTATAAAATATATTGTTTAATTTATTATTTCAAAATAACCAACAAACACGAACTGTGTATCAAAATCTCTGTTCTAAAAATCGGCCTAGGTGCTAGGCGGTTCCTAGTTGTACCGATTTTTGTCTGTTCAGTCACTTTAGGCGCTAGGCGGTCCTAGGCTGTCTAGGCGGAATAATTCGGTTCTAGGCGCCAAATACTTTATTTTTTTAAAATTCTTTCCTTTACATTTTTTTAGCAAAATGATGATATTATTAATGTATTATAGTCTTCTATCAAATTATTATTAATTAATTAGATATAGATAAAAATTTCACAAATTGAAAAATAAAAATAAAAATAATTTTATAAATGAGATATGATGTTTTTACTTGTACTCCTACATAAAACCAAAACAATATAATATAAGAGTTCCAAAAATATTTTGTAAGGATAAAATTTTTTAAAAAAATTGATAAAATAATAAAAAATCTATTTAATTTAGATACGACGCCGCCTAGGCATCCTAAGCGCTAGGCGCCAGTCAAACATTTCATTACTTTAACAGTTGATTGACAAGAGAACACAAGAACCCATTATAATAACGGGTAATTCTACTATACACCGTTGTATTAATACATCGGTTTTTTTTACTGCGGTAACTTCTGTGTAAGGTAACTTTTCTGAGTTGGGCTGGGCTGCAATGGTTTTGGACCTTCCAACACTCATTTGACATCCTAAGTTAACATAGGTCCTATTTTGTTTGCATTTGATTTTGCTTGCATTTAATCATTGTAAATTAATCATGTATGTATGTATCAATCGAAATCAACGTATGTAACAATAATATTTGTTAATCCTTGATTTTGCTTGTATTTAATCATTGTAAATCAATCATGTATGTATGTATCAATCGAAATCAATGGAAATCAAATCGAAATCAATGTATGTAACAATAATATTTGTTAATGGTTGATGCAATGGTTGTCGAATGATTAGTACACAAAACAAACAATCAAATGGGTTGATTACTTTGTGGTAATTCAAATAATGATAGACAATAGAGATACAATAATGGTATAAAGTGGATGTAATACAGAAGCAGGTTACGTGAAATTTTAATGATGAGATTCCATGACAAATATCCAAACATATTGAATATGGATCTCAAATGATTCGTAATAACGAGATGCATAATACAAAGATGTTCGATTGCGGTTTTATGGTTGCAGATTAATGTTATATACGATTAATGAAGAAGGTAGATTTAGACTACATTGTCCAAGCTCTTTTGGTTGTTCGGGGGAATTCTTATTTTTACTGCAGTAACTTCTCAAGGCAGGTAAAAAAGGTAAAAAGTAAATGAAGGGTCAGGATGCAATCAATCAAGATCTAATGGCTGAAAACACCGGTGTATTAATACAACGGTGTACTATAGAAGGACCCTATAATAACCGTAATACAACAAAACTTTTAAACACATAATTATTATAATGAGTTTATGTGTTCTCTTGTCAATCAACTGAGCAAACGTAAGTCTATCAATACCTCTAGCCTGCACTCCTATCTTGGTAAAAAGTAAAAGTTTGGTGAAAAGTAAAGACAAAGAACCTAACGCCTAACGAATTTTAGAACACCGATCAAAATATGATTTATACATATATTACATAATAAAAGTGTGCGTATTGAGGATCCCATGTTTGTATAACCTAACATATGTATTATTCCTTTTAATAATACATTAAACCTAACAATATCTATTATTGCTTTTAATAATGCACAAATGTGATCCCTTTACACTGCCAAAATCATGATAAGATTTTTTTTTTCTTTTTGAAAACCAAACACGACAAAATATAAACTATTACAAAATCACCTTTTAAGACATAGTGCTTAATTATCTAACCTTAAATAGAGCATTAATTTAAAAAGCACTTAGGCGACATAATCTCATGATTAATGATGTCTAAGTTGCAGCAACCCTACCCATGTGGCTGACGTCATAGCCCGGTCCCACCACCAGGACACTTTTCCCCACTTTTCACCTTTGGATCAGCCACGTCACCTTTCTGACCGTTGGATTCACTTCCCCTGACAATTATTAGAATGTTACAGGCCATGCGAGGTGGGGCCCAGCTTCGGGTCCTCCGCTATATTCCAACACCTGGTTTGGTTACACACTTATGACTTATCTTCTTTCCTTTATAATTTTATCGTATTTATTTTTCAATTATTAGTTTTATAATGAAATTTTATATGAGATCGTTTTACAAATTTAATTAGGTGAAATTAATCAATATACAATTTATACTTCTCAATTCATATATGAATTTATAAAAATTAATTCTTTTTGTATTCATAAGGATTCATTTCACAGTAATCATATGTAAAATCATTTTATTTAAGTTTTTGTGTAATTTATGTGTTTCTAAAAAGTTATTGAAATATGCCACATATAACTAGAATCATTTAGTGAGAGCAAAAACAAGTTATTTCAATAACTATACATTTTTTTTTTTTGAATAATTATTGAAATATAGCAAAAAATATACCTCTTATTTAGTGACCGGCAATACCCCGTGACCTCACCGACCTCATGTCAACGTACAACATTTGAAGCGTACTTTACAACTCTAGAGTACGGTGGTCGCTCTTGGCGTGCTAGCGCCCATTTGGCTTTGCTTTCTTTTTATATAGAAGATTAAATTGATCAACACTCGATGTTAAATATTATAAAATTATTTTTTCAATATTTGAATTGGGAAAGGGTTAAATTGGACATATTCGAAACATATTGGAATTCGAGTTCAATTGATAAATTATAACGATGATAATTAATAGACATCCTCTTATTGATTAAAGAATCTTAGAAATGTTGTTGCATCATGCATGAGGCCTAAAGACTCAACAAAATTTATTGTGAATAGAAATTAGTAAATGATAAAACAAAGAGATAAACAAGTTTAAAAATAAATAAATTACTCATGCTCTAGTCACGTTTTTAAGACAAAGGTTACATAAGTTATTTCAACACAAAATTTTGAAAAGTTGTCAAAAAATTAAAATACAATATAAAGAGAATCTTGTATAAAAGTGTTTTGATTTTGTGGGAATAAAATAAAATGATGGAGTCTAATTCTCAAGATCGATTTATTCTACGATATATACATAATGAATATACAAATTCGATTTTTTATGTCTTTATGGTATCAAAAAAGTTGACATTGAATGAGAAATTTTCTACTCAATCTCAAATATGAGACAACACTCATACTAATTTGACTTAATACAAATCTTCTTCATTGTCACATTATGCATATATAGTATCAATATCATTATATCTATAAATTTTATTATGAGAATGTATAATGCATATATAGTATCAATATCATTGTATCTGCAAAATTTATTATGAGAATGTTGAAGGAAAGAGAAAATCGTGAACTATAAATAACTACCAATTTTGATATTTAAGTTAACAATCAAATATATCACAATTTTATTAAGAGTTTTAATGACCCGTTCAATCAACAAATATTCAAGATACGCTCTCTTAATTATTTTACATTTTATAAAATAGTATGATATTAATAAAAAGTAAGTGATTTTGAATTATATTACCCATAATAATTGATTGAAATATTATGTAAGTTTTTAAAAAATTTCACAATTAAAGGGTGTGAATGTCTAATCATTTGAAGGGGGAAAAAAAGACAAAAGCTCTGGATCCTAGCCAAACAAGGACCTTAACTTTAAAGTATGAGTCTTTTGAAGTCAATCAGTGGGCAGGTTCGGCTAATATCCGAACCTAAGGTTCGGTTGCCAATCGTTAGGCTTGGGTTTTAACTTCTATGGTCTATAAATAGAGGAGCTCCTCAATTTCTCGGAACGAGTGGTTACTCATTACGTGTTAGCTTGAAATTCGTCGCCCGAGATAAGATATTTTGCTTTCAAGGTACTGTTCGTGGACTCGAACTTGCTTATGTATTCTTCAAATTTATTCATTTTGATTAATCGAACCTATGGATTGTCTAATAAAGCAATTAAATGTGTAGATCTGAAGGTAAAGTAGTCAGATTGTGATTTTTTTTTTATTTTTTGGAGGTGATTTGTTCAGTTGTTGCTGATCTTCTGTTGAATGTTCTAGAAATTTTGTGTGTGTGAAACAGTGATTTTGAAGCTGTATTTCTTTGGATCCTTTTCAGAAGAAGAAACAATTTAGGTTACTGCTATTTTAGCTCCGATCAGCTTTCCTTTATTCGTTTTGGAAACCAGTTAATCGGAAAATGGCTTTAATTTGAAATGGAGAAGAATCGTGGATGAAATTTTATTGATTTGATTTCGATTTGGTGGTATGGAAATAGAGAAAATGTTATCCTGTTTTGAACAATCAGATTTTCCTTTCTTCGGTTCATTTTCTGTCCTGAAACGATTATTTGAATTTCCAATCTCATTTATGAATTACTGAAGGAAAGCTTTTAAGTAATGATTTGATATAAAATTTCAGGTGATTTTGATCTGAACATTCAAGGAGATCATGGCTCTTGTATCTGGAGGAAGGTCATCGCTGAACCCAAACGCTCCGCTGTTCATTCCGGCGGCGGTGCGGCAGGTGGAGGACTTCTCGCCGGAGTGGTGGAACCTCGTCACCACCGCGACTTGGTTCCGAGACTACTGGCTAAGCCAGCACCAGGGAGAAGACATTTTCGGGGAGGAGGACAATGATGTCGTTGGATTGTTGCCCGATTGCATTGACCTTGGCGTGGATGAGGATATCTTGAATATGGAAGAACAATTCGAGGAATTTCTCCAATCCACCGAGGTTCATGACTATTCTGGCAGCACCAAATCCCCCAAGGGAATCACTGCAAATGGTATGCAGCAATGATAAACCATATGCTTCTGTTCTTTGCTAAAAGTATTATCATTGATAATCCCTTTGTGATTTGGACATCTTATCTTGATTAGCACCAAATTAATCATAGTTGTTTACATGTCACTATCATGGATACCAACTTGGAAGTTGGAAAGGAGAAATGCCACTATCCAATTATAACTAGATGGGACCATTTATGTGATACCTAATCAAGAATTAGTGAATTGGGAATCATAGTATATGATGCTACTAAATGTGCTACCAATCCAAGAATTCATTTTGAAAGTCTCTGAAAATGGAAGATGGTGCAACTTAATTGTATATGATGCTGGTTTGCAGGTTTTACGAAGAATGCAGATGCGTTGGTGAAGAACTATGGGATGCCGAGGGAGAGAGGGCCGGTGATGAGGGAGCCGATGAGGAATTGGGAGAAGCCCGCGAAGATAGTGAGCCCGAAATGCAGCCCGCGATTCATCCAGCAGCCTCGTTGAGATTGTAGTTTAGTAGGTTGTTAGTGTTGCTCAGAATGGTCCTTTTTCGTCTTTTCATGTAACTTTTTCTTCTTCTGTATAGAGCAAGGTTTGCACTCTCTTGTTTCTTAGCCTTGTTCATATTCTGACGCCCTTGTTTAGTTTTAACCATAAACAAAAAATGTAAAAAAAGATATTGTAAGAAGTTTATATCAAAGGAAACAAGTTGCAAAAGTCTTCTTTTGTTCTACTCTTCATCATCACAACAATATCCACGTTTTCGATTTCTAAATGAGATCCTATAGTTTTGAAAGTAATATACACTTGCAGTTGGCTCAAAGAAAACCAAGCTAAGGAAAAATGTCATAACTATTATAAAGATGGAGATGGGAAATATTTTTACTATGAAATTATGTTCTTTTAAATCGATGTCAATATAATTAATGAAAATGAGTTTAAAAACAGCGTTGCACTCGGGTTTATATTTTGTAAAATAGCTATGATACTTTATATTTTTGTAATATAATACTCACGTAACATCCCATTATACAATAAATTAGCAAAGTGAACTATCATTTTACCATAGATAATTGAAACCAATTCATTGACTAATCAACAATTGGAAACTTAAAAATATACAGAATAAATTGTTCTCAAATTTTCCCAATAATTAAAATTCAAAGAAAAATATCTAGAAAAATACCACATAAGCAAAACATGTTTGAAAAAATTCTACCCATTATTGGATTTGGTAAACTATCAATTAGGTGGTTAAGGTATGTGAAAATTTCAATGAATCCCTTTAATTAATCTTGAAAAACCTAAAATACTCGTGCAATATCTTTAATCCTTCACTCATTTTTTGTTGGTATAATAATATATACTACTCCCTCTTCCGTCCAGCTTAACTTGTCTACTTGCCATTTTTGTTTGTCCCATCTTAACTTGTCAGCCCATAAATGACAAATTTTTTTTAACATTAATATACATATATTTCAACATTATTACAAAAATGTCATCCAAAAGTGCATAAAATTTGATTTGATGTGCATATTATTACAAAAAAAGTAAAAAAACAATAACTCTTCCCAACTATGCCCGATTTTACACTTTCTGGTAAAAACTTTTAAAATTTCCACCGTACTGACCAAACTTTGCACGATTTACAATGTTCGGTAAAATTCGAATATCCGGTCACTTTTTTCCGACGAACACAAACACGTGCTTATCACGTGATTCCATTAAGGGCAATTTTGTCATTCTTTCTCTCTCCAGAACATACTCTCACTTTCTCTCTCTCAGGAAAAAAAAAAAAAACAGAAAATCGTTTGCCCTAATGTTACTGTTCAATTTTTCCCTTTCTTTCTCAGCCATCCGCCGCTACTTCAGTTCGCCTCCACCGTCGCCATCTTCTTCTCCGGCCATCCACACCCGCCGCCATCAGCTCCGCCGCGATCAACCATCGCTCAGTCTTCTCCAGCAACCATCATTTCTCCTCTGCCGCCGGCATAGAGCTCCTCACCTCCGTCATCTTCTTCGCAAGCCACCCGCTGCAACTCCACCCTCTCGTTCCCCTTATTCCAGTGGTGGTTCCCCTTATAGCAAAGGCCTCTTGCAGTTGAAAATGCAATCTGTATTCTTCTGTACCAGTTGGGCTTTGAAGAACTTTCAAATAATAAGTTTGCCACAGAACCATTGCGCACGAATTCATACACCACAACCAGAGATTCAACAATGGCGGATGAAACCCTCCGCCGCCCCAGCATCCCAGCCCCTCGCCGCCGCCTTGGCGGTGTCGCAGGACACCGAATTCCCAAAAACCGAGCTCAAAGAAGTGGTCGAATCGAAGCAAGAGAAGTCGGTGGAAAAGCGATTAGCCTCAGAATCTCTAGCTTCATTCAAGGAGAAAAGGAGGAAAGCAACAAGCTCTCTCCAGAACATACTCTCACTTTCTCTCTCTCGATAACCTCCCACAGATCGTCCATGGCAGCAACTTTTTTGGAATGGTTGGGAGTTTTTACATCCACAGCTTGTCTTTAATGGAGGAAGAGAAGAATTTTAGAGAGGGAGATGTTGATCCTAAAAAAAACCAGCCCAAACGAAATAGAATGACAAAATTACCCTTGATGAAATCACGTGACAAGCACGTGTTTGTGTTCGCCGGAAAAAGTGACCGGATGTTCGAATTTTACCGAACATTGTAAATCACGCAAAGTTTGGTCAGTACGGTGGAAATTTTAAAAGTTTTTACCAGAAAGTGTAAAATCGGGCATAATTGGGATGAGTTATCGTCTTTTACCCTTACAAAAATGTCATCCAAAAGTGCATAAAATTTGATTTGATATGCATATTATTACAAAAATGTAATCCAAAAGTGTATATCCATTTGAGTCAACTGCATTTTCTTAACCTTCGTGCCCGGTCAAAGTAGACAAATTAAATCGGGACAGAGGTAATATCATATTTTAAGTTTTAAAGAAATTGTATGTTGAAAATTTAATCGCGTAAGTGAATTAATGGTAATTTTCATAATCCTGGGAGTTATTTGATAATTTGACAAACTTTTAGAATGGTAAAATAATTTATCCAGTAATAAGTGTTTGTTGCTATTGGTTAAACGATCAAACAATCAACTAAAAATATAAACGAAATCAAATGATTCATTTAAATATTTTATAAAATAAATAAACATTATTTAATTACCAGTTTAATCTAAAACTGTTGATTAATTTTAACATTTTATATATGGTAAGACACTAAAATTATTCTTATTATTAAATAAATCTATACTTATAAAAAGAGGGTCCGACTCTTTCAAGTGTTGATAAGTGACGCGTCTCTCCACTCCCATAATACATACAGAGTAACCCAACACACCGCTCTGTACTGCAGTTATTTAAGTGTGGTGTCAAAATATTTTTGACATTGTCCCAAAATACCAAGATACAATATTTTCATAATAGAATATTCTAAAGAATATCTATTCCTTAACAAGAACATCAATATCAATATATTTCCTCATTAAAAGGAAAAAAACTTGATGGCTGGAGAAAACGCAATGGTTTTGTTTATAAATGCATGGACTCAATGGTGTCCTCTTACAAAAAGGAAAATTGATTTAACTCTGTACTTTTAAGTTTTTGTGTTTTTTTATTCATTAATCACTGACTTAATTTATTAGTCATATATGATTGTTTACAAGTAGAACATTGTACCTGTTTGTCTAGGTTATTTGTAGTATTGTTTTACTAAAAATATTTCTTGCTTGATGTTTGCTTGTACGCTTCATAAAAAAGGATGAGAAGAAATGAAAAGAACAATGACTTTTACCATGGTTCAATGTTAATAGAATACAGTTCAAAATTGAAATAATATGATCGTTTCTCTCATTCTATTTTACTGACTTTTTAGCTTATATGGTTGAAAGCTTTTAAAAAAAGATTACGGTGTTAGTATAACATGTTTTTCATGTGATGTTGAATGAATTTGATGAATTTCAATCATTGAGAAGCTACGACAAACACATTTTAATTTGGATTTGGGAACTTAAGGAGATAAATATTAGATGTATTGTAGCACCACTCAATTGATATATTTTTTTTCGTCGTGAGTTGTAATCGGACTCAGTACCTTGAAGTTCTAAATGATTGTCGGATACATATTTGTCACTTTGTTATAATTATTGATTGTCTTCTGCATACCATTTCCACGTAAAAGGATTTAGGAAAAAAAGTGAATTTTCATGATGTTAATAGAACAAATCAACTTAATTTAAAAAATAAAGAGAAATTACATTAAGGACAAACAAAACGCTTCGAAATAAATCTACAATAAAAAAAAAAAGATGTTTGATGATACTATTATTTTACAAACTCACAAAAAAACCTTTAAACTTATTTATAAAAATGAAAATTCAAGAAATATAACATGCAAATATTATAATTGGGTAATATCCAACATCCAATAAAATAAAATATTTTAAAATTATAACTTAATCAATGAAACAACATGAAAAAATCCAACAATGTAAATTTAAAAACTGCGGTTAGAAAATGAGTGATGTTGAAAATTTATGCCTTAACTTTTAAATGAAACATGTTTCACAATTCAGTTTCCAATTTGGTCTAAGCTCGTCAATTATAGGACTAAGGTTAGTGCAACACGTGGCGGATTCATAGAGCCGCACGTGTCCATATTCTGTTTCTGACGTGGCTAATTATTACAAAACCGCTCAAGCAAGCAACACCTGTCAAATCGACTCACTTCATCCTCTCTCTCTCTCTCTCTAATATAAATATACATCATTTTCTCTCTCATCATAATCTTCATTTAAGAAAAATTCAGACAATGTTTCAGAAAACCTTGAAAAACTGCGACCAACCTCCATGGCAGGTTCTCGACCTCGTAGGCCATTATCTCGACCCCGAAACCCTCGCTGCCGCCTCCTGCGTCTGCAAATCATGGTCCACCACCATGTCCTCCGACCACCTCTGGCACCCCATCTGCTCCGCCGCCTTCCCCTCCCTCTTCAACCTCCACGCTGCAGCCCCCGTCTCCTACCGCCACCTCTACTCCCTCGGCCGCGCCGCAGTGAATCGCCGCCTCCAGAAGCCCAGAAAACCCCTCCTCTCCCTCACCGACCTGGTCTTCGCCGTCGACGTCCAGAACGGCCGCGGCTGCGTCGCGACGGTGATCGTCCCCGGCGGCGAGCTCCGGTCCGAAAATAACGGCCTGTTCCGGTTCGACGTGGAGGTGGAGAGCGGCAGCATGGTGGCGTTCGAGGAGCTGGATGATCTGAGGATCACGTGGAATGTGGTGTTGCAGGGTTTGAAGGGGGTTTTCACGATGATGGATTGCAGGGGGAAGGGGAGCTTTGTGCTGGGGCTGGAGGGGTGGTTCTCGAAGGAGCTGCCGGCGGCGGGGTGCTGCGGCGCCGCCAGTGGGGTGGTGGCGGACCTGAGGCTGGGGCTGGGGGAGAGGGGCGGAAAGGCGGTGGTGGAGAAGATGAGTGTTGGGGTTTTGAGTGTTGTGAGTTGGAGATATGTTTGTGTTGATGATGCTCTTAGGTATTTGCAACATTTTCTTTTGCCATCTAATTAATATATATATATATATATATATATATATATATATATATATATATATATATATATATATTTTTTTTTTTTTCATTTTATGTTTCTCTTTTACGATTATGTAATTACATTTTTGCTACTCTTGTAAAGATGGATATGTGGTTCACTTACATGCATTTACACAAATATGTTGTGAATGTGTTATTTAGCAATAGATTCATGTTGAATGTGAATATGTGATGCGTATGTATAAAAAAAATGTTTTTTAATATTTAAATGAGATGTTTAACTTGATGATGATGTTGGTACAATATTTCTTGTATTTTTAATCACTTTTAATCTCTAAAATTGTGAAATGTAAGATGTAGATAGGTTTCTAGTAATGAACTAGCTAGATTGAAAGATGTTAATATTAAGAAAACAATTTGATTCATTAAAAAATATGTAGTGATAAAAGAATATAGTTTACAAGCTTAATATATATACAACAAAAACAATGAAGCATATATTTCTAGCATTACCAAAAAATTATAGTTGAGAAAGACGTCTCATTTTCATTAGGATATGAAAATATGAAAAGCTATAAGAATATGTCTTATTAGGATAGTCATGATATGGTCATTTTCTAATTGCATATTGGAAGTTTGGCAAAAACTTTTGTGCACAAGGTGCACGGATTTGGATCCGTGCACAACAATACTGTTATATTATATGAAGTAATACTGTTATATTATATGAGTGATACTGTTAATATGAAGTAATACTGTTATATTATATGAGTGATACTGTTATATTATATGAAGTGATACTGTTATATTACTGTTAATATAACAGTATCACTTCATATTATATTACTGTTAATATAACAGTATCACTTCATATAATATAATATAACAGTATTGTTGCACCTTGTGCACAGGAGTGTTACTCTTGGAAGTTTATCCCCTCCAATTCTAGTTAATAAATTGTAGCAAAATATCTATCACAATATTGTTAGATAAAAAATATATTCAACAATATGTTTTTAAATAATTATATATATATATATATATATATATATATATATATATATATATATATATAAGTTAGACAAAAAGAAGTTCAAAGAATGTTTGATATCATGTTATTCTAAATATATTATTTTATATATTAGTTAGGCAAAATTAATTAATGCAAAATGAGAGTCCAAAAATAGAACATAATATATATATATATATATATATATATATATATATATATATTAATAGGGGGATAAAAAAGAAAAAAGAAATTCAAGAAAAAATAAATATGGGTTTTTCCCCTTTTTCATTAATTTGCTTAATAAATGTAGTTGTTTCATTACAGAAATACATATAGCGAATATTATGCTTTTTCAGCTACAAGAACAAGTTCTACATTTGAACAAATTGGACTCCTAAACTCAATAACTCATTGGCCAAATCAAATCATAGCTACGATTTACTAACAAAAATATGTGACGGATGAAAGAAAACTTGCTATCATAATCAGCAGTTGGGACAAACTTGCAATGAACAAATGATGTCTGAAAGCTCACATCTCCTCTCCGCTCGGTGAGCTACGAGGCGGCGACGAATCATCAAGCCAATCACCGTAAATCCGATTGATCCTCCTCGTCAGCTTCCACTTCGATTTCATCTTCTCGTCCTCATTGCCATTAGGAGAAGCAACAACAACCACATTTGCAGGTGGTGCAGTGAATGATGAAATTGAGGTTGTCTTTCTCAGTGCAGAACCACCGTTTGCCGCCACTTCCACCTCATCCACGGCACCGGAAAGCCTCAAATCTGTCAAAAGAAAGTAAAATGAGAGTTCTTCTAACAGTTGTTGTGCAGTTAAAAGTCAGTAAGTAGCATAACAATGAGAACTCATTGGAAAAGGTCATTAGAATGTAATGAATGAACTTTTTGTTGAATAATATTTCATATCACTCTTACGAAAATGAAAAAAGAAGTGATTTTTCTACTAACTATATACCCTTTTGGTTTTGATGGCACAGACCGATGTAGATAAAACCAAACAAAGGGCAAAAATGTCAAAGAAAATTCATTTACTTGGTTTTTTTTTTTTTTGAACATATGAGACTATAACCTAGAAAACAAGTACAAAAAGATGCAAACTTGAGACTCAATAAGATTGAATTCACAATCAAAGAACAAGCAACAAATCAATCAATGTAATAAATACCTAACATCAAGAAAACTTCTCAACACACATTGCACCAAACATAAGCAAAACCAATCTACACATGAAATATACACATATACATATATATACCTGATTGTCCATGAGCAAAATGACATCTTTCTCCAAAGGGACACTGCCCCATCTCCCACTTGGAGCAAAGCCTTGTTTTCCAGAACGCCGCCTGCTCGAACTCACCGGAGCCCCCCCTGCCGTCCCCTGTGGTGCCAATGCTGATAGCAGAGCACTCCCTCTGCCCTGGCATATCAGCCTTGAGCTTCTTCAAGGGGGGCGAAGGCCGATCATGGAGGAAGTTACACTTATCCCCGTACGGACACTCATCGCCATTGTAATACTTCTTACAAATCTTCATCCTATGAATGATCCTCTGATCATCACCCCAATTGCCACCACTCCCTGCCCCCCTCTCCTTCTCCCTAATCAGCTCCTGCCAATTAGGAGGCGGCTCGCGCAGATCCTCAGCGCCATGGGCGAACGTGCAATGCTCGCCATTCCGACAGGTTCCCTCCATGAATTTCGCACAGATTCGAGTTTTGTAGAAAATGTGGCTTGTTCCTTTATTGCCAGGTGGATTGGCTCTTGGATTGTTTGAGGAAAAGGGGGAGAAATTTGGTGGCTTTTTTGAATGATCAAACTGGGGCATTGAATCAGGTTGCTGTTGCGGAAGCTGTTGATCGTTCCCCATCCAATATGAAGGCCAGATTCCGGCGGCGTCGCCGCCGGAGTACGGCGGCGATATGTATTGGTGCGGCGGCGGAGTGGGTTCCGGAAAACTCATCCTTTTTTTCCGATGATCTCAATTTGCTTCCCTTCAGGTGAAAATTCAATAGAAATCAAAACTTTTTATTGAAACAAAATTGATCAAATCAAATTCAGAAAGGGGAAAAACAAATCAAATACGCAAAAGATTGAATCGGGGATAAAAATTCAATCCCAATTCCAAGCCGGAAATAAAATCAAAAATCAATTCTGACAATCAGAATGATCCCACCGTTAATTCGAATAATTTTGAATTGCACGAGGCTGTGAATCAAATGAAGAAATCACCAACCTGATCGAATCAATTTACTAAATTTAAATTTAAATCAATAAAAAAATGAATGAATAATTGTTTGTCAGCTAATTGAAACCGACAATTGTTGCATACACTATTCAAACACTGGATTGAGAAAAAAAAAAGAGACTGAAGAGGGATTAAATAGAAATCCAGCGCCGCCTCAAACCCTAAATCGAAGAAATTTTGTTGAATTTGATAAATGGTAACCAAAACCCTAAAGACGGCTAAAACCCCACAATAGTTTCTTGGCAATAATCATTAATTACGATTCCTAATAGGGATTATTTTCAAAATCAAAACGGTGTCGTATTCAGTGGGGCCTTTCCGAGCACGTGAATAGTCCGAGCTGTCTGAATTTGGATAAAAAAAATTATGAGAATCCTAGTCACCATTTATGAATTATTTATTTGTGCTGTATTTGTTTTATAAAATAAATAAAAGTGATTTAAGTATAATTGTTCAAGAAAATACAAGAATTTCACGTGTGCAATATGTTTTTGATGATTTTTGCTTTGATATAATGACGATGAAACATTGCTTTATTGATCAACGATTTAAATTCAACTTAAAATAATTATTTTCATCTTATTTAACTACTTAAACAATTTAGGATAAGACACATGTTGAGTATAAGCTGAAAGAAATTATTGTTAATTTTACATGATTAATTTGTCGAGTTTGACCTAAAGCGTCGAACAAATCATTAACTCATTACTCCAAATTAAGCCACGCAGCCTAATAAGAGAATATTGATGTCATGTTCATTTATACGTACCAAACATTAATAGTAATTAGAATACTCAAAAAATGATGTGAAGCCGGTCAAGTCTAAGAAAAGTTATTGTTGATCATACTCAATTAGTCAGTTGATTTTGACTTAAGCAACAATTAAATATTGATCGAACTCGTACCCAACATAATTTTCATCATTGTGAACTTGAAAGAAATTATAGTTGATCTTATATATTAGTCTGTCAAGTTTGACCTGAAACCTCGTATAAAACATTAGTTCATGTTTTTGAATTAGGACATGCGGCCTAATAAAATAGTATTGATTTTGTGTTCATTTGTTCATATCAAATATTTATAGTAATTAGCATACTTAAAAAGGACGTGAAGCTGATCAAATCTTATAAAAAGTTATTGTTTGTCATACTTAGTTAGTCAGCTGAGTTTGATTTGAGCAACGATTAAATGTTGATAAACCTCGTACCAAACATAATTTTCATCATTGTGAAATAAGACATGCACAAAGACGCGTGTCAAGCCTAACCTGAAAGAAATTAATATTGATCCTACATGATTAGTCTGTCATGTTTGACCTGAAACCTCGTATAAAACATAAGTTCATGACTTCGAATTAGGACACGTGGCTTGATAAAAGATTATTGATGTCGTGTTCATTTATACATATCAAATATTTATAGTAATTAACATACTTAAAAAATGATTTGAAGCCAGTTAAGTTTTAAAAAAAGTTATTGTTGATCATACTTGGTTAGTCAGTCGAGTTTGACTTGAGCAACGATGAAATGTTGATCAACCTCATGCCAAAACATAATTTTTATCGTTATGGATTAAGACAAGTGGCCTAATAAAAAGTCACACATGCATAATTAAACAATGTCTTAATTATTGATCGAGTGCTTGAAAAGAAAACACATGGCTCGTCAACTTAAAAAGAGTTATTGTTGATCATAAACGATCAGTACATCAAAGTTGCACTGAATATCATTGAAGTGTTGATCAACCTCGTATAAAACATCGCTTCATCATTTTAAGTCAAAACACGTGACCTAAAAAACTACACATATATCGTTATATTAATTAATAAATAAAATTATACCCGTTTTTGCAATTAACATTCCTTTTTTTTTTTTTCCATTAAAATCAATCATCTCATTTTTTTTTTCAAGTTGCATATTACCATTAGAGACCACCGAAAAAATCATTTTCCGGTCAAATTGAGTCACATGTCTAGCATGCCTATTACTATTGGAGGATGATTTCGTCTTTTCAAATATCATTAGAGGATATCACAATTTTTTTATTAAAGTAAAAAAAAAATTGTAATTATGTTAAATTTATTCATATATATTATATATACTCAATTTTAACTTATCTTTTAATTTTTTTAATATTTTATTATGTTAGTTCCAAAATTTTCAAATTTTAATTGTGGTTTTATGTTTATCTAACTAAACATTAAACTTCATTTTACAATCTTTCAATATATTGATATGGTTTCTAAATATTATTCTTCTGTTTAATTATATTTTAATTTATATTCTGAATCATGACTCGGTTAAGTCTAAATAATTATTTAGATTTAGATTTTATTTTCATATTTATCTAAATAATTTTTAATAATGCAATTAATTTTTATTGTGTATCTTTCATGTGTTAATAATATTCACGCTTCTTTCATTTTTAGGAGGAAATACCAAAAAAAAAAAAAAAAAATTCAATCGACAAATGAGATTAATTTTTCTTTTATGTGGCTTATAAAAGGAACATATGAGCCTGAACAGCATCAATATTGGGCTACAGCCCATGAAGTCAGAATTTGGGCCCAATATCAAGCCCATCTTCTGCTCACGTCACAATATTTATTTATTTTTTTCTTATTTTTTTGCCGGTTTAATCTGGGTTCTATTTCCCGCAATAAGCAATGATGCTAACGTACGCATCAATGACCACTCTCTAACCTACGCTCTCTCCATATTTTGCAATTCCAATGATTCAAGTTCTCAAACTAGGATTCTTCAATTCAATTTCTGGGCGGTAGATACCCTTTCTCGAAAGTTATTTGTAAATTTATAAATAACTCTCTAAATTTCTTACATTTGATTTTTGCAGTTTTTCTGCAGTGAATTGTAGGGTACCCAAATTTATCGTCCCTTTGTATTCAAGCTTAAGAATGGCTCCGAAACTACGCCGTTCCAGTTCATCAGCATCGGCTGCGGAGAATTCGGACAAGGCAACGAGCATTGATGCGCCGAAGAAGAATGCTTCAAAGGTTCCATGGTTATGCAGTTATATTGAGTGCGATTGTTTTTGTTATTTGAATTTATCAAGGTGGAAAAACTAATGGGTTTTTGCATGGAATGTAGGGAAGTAATAGGAACAGTGGGGTTGCTGATGATGAGCCTGTTGTGTTCGAGAAAATGGCGCTTCAAGAAATCAAATCAAAGTTTAGGTAAATGTAAAGTTTGGTTCTTTTTAAGGTATTGTGTTTTTTATCTGTAATTTTGTGGCTGGATTATCAGGCAGTGGTAGAGAAAGATAGACTGTATGAAGTTTGGGTATTCTTGTTTTATTACCTCCTAATGAAGTTATGAACACTGCTTGCCCTCTCTGTTTCTCTGAAGAAAAATCATTATGAAGAAACTGAAAAGAACCCTAGGGTCAGATTTTCTATCAGTGATTATTACATGCTCGTTTGTCTGATTGTCTAGGTGCGGTTTGTACATGTGCATTTTGTGTTTTTGAACCACAGAAGTTTTGCTGGTTGATTAAGTTATAGAAAGAACAGAGCTGCATGTAGTATCTCTATATGTAGCTTTTTTATGCATCAATCAGATTTTTGCAAGGTATAGGCAAATGTAAGTTCTTATTGTTCGACGTGTAATCAAAGTGGTTTGGACGGTCCTGGATATTTTTTGATGAAAAGATTATATATTTGGATCAAAAATTTAGTTAACAGTTTTTTTGTACAAATTGAGTGGTGTGTGAAAATCAAAAGTTTCTTACTTTGGAAAGATTCACTTTGACTGTTCACTTGCCTCAAGTTGGCAGATTTCAGTTTATGCTATAGCAAAGAAATAATATTGTACTTATTTTGACTAATAAAAGAGCTGGAAGATGTTCTCCCTTCATAGTGTCTGATATTTAATTGAGTTAATAAAAAAAAAGGCTCATAGTATATAAGAATGCATTTGTATACGTTACTGTTAAAAGTTGTTTGCAGCAGTGGATGTTAAGATTTGAATTCTCTTTTTGATGATTTTGAACTTGTAGGGGTAATGGTGTTCCTGCCAACGGTGATAAGCATGAACTTGTATCTTCCTTGAAGAGTTCCACGAACAGTTGTATGGATGGTATTTTACTATACTATTTATAATTGTACAATGGTTGCTGAATCCTCAAAATAATTTCAAGATCTATCTTTTGTTGTGCTTATAAAAATGAAATGTGAAACATGCTTATGGTCATATAATAGTCCAGATCATTCTTTTGATGCAGGTGAAGGTTCTTCAGCTCTACAAGATCAAGTGATCTCTCAAGAGAAGCCAGCTGTTGCTAAAAGAAATACTAAAAGAAAGGCTAAAGGATTATCTGAAAGTAACCATATGCAAATTGCAAACAATGGTTCACCCAATTCTGGAGATAAAAGGACAAGGAGGAAAGTAAAACAATCGTCTGAGAAGAGCATTGACATCAAATCTTTACAGTGTGAAACTGAGGAAGAGCTGATTGTCGAATCAATTGAGATGGAAGGTGCATTAATTTATCTCTTTACGGCTATCGTTTTGTTACTCACATTTCACTAGATGACTCATGCATTGTTGTATTATGTTGATATCAGGTGAAAAACCCATTCAAGTGAAAAAAAAAGCATCTTCGAGTATTACTGCTACCAATGCTAAAGCTCATGTTAGTATCAATCATTCTGTGAATGAACCTTGGACAATTCTTGCGCACAAGAAGCCGCAAAAGGGGTGGATTGCGTACAATCCTAAAACTATGAGGCCACCTCCTATTGCTGATGATACACCACATATGAAATTATTGTCTTGGAATGTCAATGGGTTAAGAGCTTTGCTGAAACTGGAAAGCTTTTCCGCTTTGCAACTTGCACAAAGGGAAAAATTTGATGTTTTGTGCTTGCAAGAGACAAAACTACAGGCAAGCTAATTGGAGTTTTCTGCATCTGTTAAGTTGCCACTGTTATTTGATAATTGTCTCAGGTTACCTAGTTTATTTTGAAATCTTTAGCTTATTCGACATTTGACCAGTCTAAAGTTCTTCTAATGACATTACTGTTTTCTGAAGGTCCTTGAAAATGTATCTGTTTTCTACCAATGAAATGTCTTTTGGACTCATTTTGGCTAATTATGGTTTTGAATTTGCTATCTGAATCAGGAGAAAGATGTTGATGCAATCAGACAAGCTCTCCTAGAAGGTTATGACAATAGTTATTGGACGTGCAGTGTCTCGAAGCTGGGTTACTCCGGAACAGCTATCATTTCACGGGTGCATTCTTTTTCTTTTTCTCTCACATATTCATTACTGCATTTCTTTTTGACACCTACATTTGGTGTTGGGTGACGTAAATTCCAGGCTCCTTATGTAAATGGACTTCAGAGCAAGTATTAAGTCTGTTTGAAATATCTGTCATTTTTCTTAAGAATTTTTCTTTCCATGGGTTGATCAGTACAATGTTAGACCTTTATTCCAAGTATTTCACTTTCAAAAAAAATAGAAAATAATTTCCCAGATTTCTTTCTCTGGCAGATAAAACCACTTTCTGTTAGATATGGCTTGGGCATATCAGATCATGATAGTGAAGGGCGTCTTGTGACGGTGGAATTTGATAACTTCTATTTGTTGAGTGGCTATGTCCCTAATTCTGGTGATGGTCTGAGACGATTGGTACAAGACTTGTGAACTCTTACTATGTACCTTTTTCTCCTACTTTTATTTATTAGAGTGAAATCTCTGATAAGTTATTTTCCTTAGTCATACAGGATAACTCAGTGGGATCCTTCTCTCAGCAACTACATGAAAGTAAGTCTTGTTTCGTTCTCCTCCCCGGTCTTCTTCTTTTTATACCCTTCAGATCTTGCGTTAACAACTTATCCATAAGAATGAGCAAGGATAATTTACATTGTAACAAAATCTAGATGTCTCTCTCTCAATAACATTTTTTTGCCTTTATCTAGATTACCCTTTGGTTTTTATATACATAAATTACCCTTTTTTTTAAAGATAAAGTTCTCGATTTGTCGTGAATGGCCGATGGGCATGTCGCTAAACTTAAAGTTGAAATTATCTTTACAGGATCTGGAAAAGTCAAAGCCTGTTATTCTGACTGGTGACTTGAACTGTGCTCATCAAGAAATTGATATTTTCAATCCAGCGGTAAGTAAATTAGATGCTGAGTTATCTTATTTAATTTTGTTTCATTTACTTCATTTATTAAATTAGATGCAGCTTGATCTGATACCTTAGTAACTTGAGAAAAAAATAGCAGATTTTTAGAGAACTTGATCTTATTTTTTCTTTATCAGAAGTCCCTTTTGTTGGTGGAGTGTGGTTTGATGATAAATCTCCAAAAGCTCCATTTTTCTCTTTGTTTATTAAGTACTGCTTATCTATCAGGACTTGTAACGAATCGCCTAATTTTCTTGTTTCAGGGAAACAAAAGAAGTGCAGGTTTTACCGAAGAAGAGAGAAACTCGTTTCAAACAAACTTTTTGGATAGGGGCTTTGTTGATACTTTTCGGAAACAGCATCCTAATGTTGTTGGCTATACCTATTGGGGCTACAGGCATGGTGGACGAAAAACCAACAAAGGTATGTTACAGATTGTTCTTTTTGACTATCTCAAGTGCGAAATTGTCTACGAAAATACAATGCTTATATGTGGGATTTCTATATACCAACATTAACTTTATTTTGTGTACAATTAGGGTGGCGGCTCGACTATTTCCTTGCCTCGGAATCAATTGCAGACCAAGTATACGACTCGTATATTCTCCCAGACATGGCTGGGAGTGATCATTGCCCTGTTGGTCTCATTCTTAAGCTATAGACTGGTACTGGCTTTTGTTTTGTTGGGAGACCATTTTGAAGCATCTAAAGTCGAAGAATGTTTACAATCTCTCTCTCTCTCTCTCTTCGTTGTAAATTTTCGTATCATCACTGAACTGATGAATAGATTGGCAAGAATTGTCCTACATTTTGTAGTAGCATCTTGTTATTCATGTGATGCTTTTGTAGACGATGATTCCCCGTTAACTTCATTGGTAGACGATGATTCTTCCCTTTCGGCTTCTGCTACATTTTCCATGCTTGATTTCTTCTTCTGTTCTTGAAGAGCTAACACCAGATTCTTCAAACAAATTTCTGCATTTCCAGGTACACTTTTGGGCATCAAATTCTCAGCAACATCAGCTGGAGTTATCTCGATTTCTCCCAGCAAATTCTCGATTCTTGGAAACAGATGATGCCACTCCATTTCAAGGTAATTCTTTGCCAATACCTTAAACCCTTCAAAGCTGCAATAAGACATCTCTATATGCTTATCCATTCGTCCTCTTCGTATCAAAGCTGGATCCAATCTTTCCACATGATTTGTCGTAAAAACTATGATCCTCTCCCCCCCACAAGCTGACCATAGCCCATCAATGAAGTTCAAAAGCCCCGATAGTGTGATCTTACTACTCTTCGACTCACTTTCTTCTTTCTTCCCCCGTTGCCCCGTGAAATCAGCTGAGCAATCTATATCCTCCACCACTATAATCGCCTTACTAGAAACTGCGATCAACAGCTTCTTCAACTCTGTGTTATCTTTAACTGCTGTTATTTCAAGATCATAAACATCATAACCTAGAAGATTCGCCATTGATGCGATCATAGTGGATTTGCCCGTCCCGGGCGGGCCGTAGAGAAGGTACCCCCGTTTCCATGCTCTCCCGATTCTCGCATAGAAACCCTCACCTTTACTGAATGCTATCAGATCATCGACTATCACGCTCTTCTTCTCACTCTCCATTGCCAACGTCTGAAACGTCGCAGGATGCTCAAACGGGACGTTATTCCACGACGCCCCGTTATTAGCGTAGAGTTTCCGCTGTCGGTTTTTCACCCTGATCGCCTTTCCCTCCTTCAACACGTGATCCAAATAGCTTCCAACGATCAAATCCCTGCGTTTTTTTGGGAATCTCAGAGTGTAATATCTCTTCTCATCATTATTAACTGGTTGGAAAGAGAATGTCTGATTCTTAGAGATGTGTTTGCCTGAGGCCCACCAAACCCTAACCCCTTCATACTCATCAGCAACTTCTTCATTGTCATCCATGCTCAGAGACAGTGTTTGGTTGCTGTTTTTTGCCACGTCAGCCTTGAGCCGGCGGGCATTGGCGGAGGAGGTGGAGCTCAGGTATGTTTCGATGGCTGAGTAGGCTTCGCTGCGCATGAAACGCTCGCCGGAGAACTCGTTGAAGGTTATGTGGATGTAAGGAGAAAGGAAAGAGAAGAGTTTTTGAGAATGCTTTTCAATGTAGTTTCTGAGCTGGTGAGGAAAGTATTGTTGAAGAATTGCTTTCATAAACATGAAAGCAGCTATAATTGATCCTAATTCTGCAAATATTTCTCCAGACTTCATTTTATCTGCAAGATTTGGTTCAAAAATCCTTCTTTTCTTGCAACAAATTGGGCAGATTGGATGATATATAGACTGATATAAAGATGTCGGTATATAAGATAATATAATTAAATTTAATGTTTTTTTGGTGATCGCTTGTTTGTTATCTCGTGTGAAATCTTACACGTTAAGGATAGAAATGGTCAGTCATCAATGTGTACTTTCTATTCAAGAAACCATTTCTATATTCTTCTCTCGTTCACAAAATTTTATTTCAAAGTAAGTTTAATTAAGTATAAAAGAAAAGTCAACATAAAGATATTTTATTTTTAAAACAAAAGGATCAGATGATATTATTAATAACTAGCAAGTAGCATGATGCGTTGTTCATTATTTATTGTAAATTAATATATAATTTATAATAATATGAAGTTCCATAAATGAAAATATTATTCATATCATCTTTGATTATTTCAAAATATGTACATTAATATATAAATGTGGTTTTCATATTTCTATTGTTTTTTAAAATTGTTTTTTTATAATTTTTACAAAATCATTGTATAAATAGAGTTTTGACTGAAAAAAAGTTGAGATTTGATTGAATTAAGTTTTGCAGTACATGCAAGGGTTGTGAGTATGATGATGAAGATTTTTATTACTTCATATAATTAATTAAATGACATTTAAAAAATAAATTGTAAACATGTTCAATTATAGTTAATGTAAATGCAATTGAACTTATTTCTAATAATAAATCCATTGATATAATTAAAATCTCACATCATCGTAATATAAACATCAAACAAAAATTTGTGTTGTAAGCTCAAACATGTACCGACTTATAAATAGATCCAAATATAGATTTGTTAATTATTATCTATACTAATAACAATGATTGTCATAATATTTTGTAAAAAAAAAAAAAACAATGATAATAACAACAACAACAACACATATCCTATATAAATTTAAGAAGGTGTACTTTTATTCTATCAAATTCTTATATCACAAAATTTATATTAAAATAAAAAAAGATGATTAAAAAAAGATCCATAAGTGGCCGGGTCAATATGAAAAGGTAATTTTTCTATAATAAATTTTATTACGTAGATGCATATAATTATGAAACTTTTAGCTTCAATTTTATACAACTTAGAACTATTTAAAGGGTTAAAAACATATTCCCATCCGAACTATATGTGATTTTATATTTTTTGGTATAAACTTTGAAATTTGCATTTTGTGGTATGAACTTTAAAATTTGATGCATTTTACGGTATCAGACAAATCCTAGTCATTGATTTAAGACACGTGTATGGCTATGATTTCAAATGCAGAAATGAGAAAACGTATGCATGGAATACGTATATACACAATCTCCGACCATACAGACTTATATTATTGGGGCGTGGATTCAAGTCAAGATCAAGATCAAGATCAAGATCAAGATCAAGATCGTCTTGAATTTTTTTACTTTAACAAATCCGATGCTGAGGATTATGCCCAATACATCTACAATCGTACTAATTCCAATGTGCATTTGTATCCCATTGATCTACCCCTTT
The DNA here is from genome assembly GCA_946896805.1 of Scutellaria galericulata. Classification (NCBI taxonomy): domain Eukaryota; kingdom Viridiplantae; phylum Streptophyta; class Magnoliopsida; order Lamiales; family Lamiaceae; genus Scutellaria; species Scutellaria galericulata. The sequence continues at coordinate 19,988,379 of OX335790.1, forward strand.
CTCATGTAATATATCTATCTCTTTAATTTAATATATTATCTTCCTTTCTTCATTCTAACTTTTATCCATCTATGTTAATTTGTTTGTTTCAGATTATTACTTGCGAGGGAAAAAATTTGCCCGTTAGATTAGTACCAGAGATATCTCAACTTAAAAACGCCTTGGTATGTATGTTAATTATAGTCATCATTTCAGTATGTGTCTTGTTATTATTTGCTTCTTTTTCTACAGCAAATTGCTTATGATGTGCCCTTCCGTGGATTTCCACTTTTCTTGGTATTTTATCTTTCTTATATTAAAATTAATTCACCTCATGAGATTTAAATCTTTGTATTAATTCGGAAATTTAACACTTTATAAATTGTGTTTTATTTTATATATTGCAGATTGATGATCTGGTGTTTAATTTTACTGTAAAGCCTGACAAAGCGTTTTGTCCTCTTTTCTTGAGAAAGGTGATATAATGTTTAATTTTCATTCAAATTGTATTTAGATAATATTGTTTTTACAAAATTTATACAGGAGGACCTTGAGAAGTCTATAGTCATGCTTGATATACCCCAGAACAAGGATGACATTCAGGTACTTTTACTACTAATATCTGAATATGAATATGTTAAACTCATGTAATTTTAAAATTATAATTTGAAAATATTTTCAAAATTGCACCATTTTTGGCCTGTACATGACCTAATAGTGTGATTACAATAATTTCTTATAGGAAAATAATGACAATATCCTTGATAATATTATCATAATAATGGATTGTGATTATAATATTTTTCAAAATTGCACCATTTTTTTACCTATACATGACCTAATATTTTAATTGCAGTATTTTCGTAAAGAAACATAATTACAATATCCTTGATAATATTATTATAATAATAGATTGTGATTATAATATTTTCATTTTAACATTTTGCTAGGTCGTTTGTCTTGAGGAGGTAGTAAAAAGTATGAAGGTGAGAAACTTTTAATTAATTAATTATGTACTTTTTAAAAAAATAATAATATTATATTGCTAACAAATACTATGTGATATTGAAAAGTAAGTATATATTTTACAGGATTGCTCAACATCGAAGTGGAATGATGTAATTTTCGTTGGGCCTGGTCACACATTAATGTCATGGGTTCGTAGGAATGAACAATATTTTTAATTATGCTCATGAGTTCTGAGCTATTTTTAATTATTGTGGGTTCGTAAGAATGAATTGAAAGGCAATCGTATGACTTTTTTTTTTTTTTTTGGAAGAAGAATTAATTTGCTTTTTTTTTTTTTTGGTTTTTTTTCATTAATCAAAATCGTGCATTTTTTGAAAAATAATTACGACATTTTTTGTTATTTTATAATTATCATATATATATATATATATATATATATATATATATATATATAACATAGTTTTTTCCCGTCCAACACCTATGCTTCTTCTGGAAATAATTTTTTAATAAATATAAATTATTCAGAATTATTTAATTAATTAGATCGTTGTAAGAAACCTTTATATATGCTGATTTCAAAAAGTAATTGTCTACGATTTTCATAAATTCCGGATATATATGTCATGTCGATGCTTTTTCTATTTTACTCAACGTGTAAATTAAAAAAAAAATTGTCATTTATACACGTGTTGCAAACGTTGTCTAATTTTCAAGGTTGCAACTGCAGAATTCTATGTTACTTTTTTATTGTATACTAGATTTGTCCTCTTTTCTATGTTAAATATTATTTATATTACAAAATTATGATTGTGCTATATCTATTATCAAGTTTAGTATCAATTATAATATAATTTAATTAATATATTATTCGATTATATATTCTTTGTTTCTATATTAATCAGATTGACATGATTTTTAAATGGTAACAAATTATAAAGGTGAGATTAGTAAGATTGTGTTTATCATTAAAATACTTAATATAATTATTAATATTATATTTTGAGCTTTTTGAGGGGACGGAAAAAAATGGAACATCACCTTTGATTTTCCTATGAAGATGAGAGCTTTCTTTTTGAAAGCCACATTCAAAAACCATTACCAAAAAAATCTCTAAATTTATACCAAAAAAATCTCTAAATTTATAAAGTGGATCAGGCTATATAACTCTGTTTAAAACCAATCAATAGATTTTAAATTTTCCATTTTTTTTTCTTGCAATAGAACGTGGACAAGCTATAAGACATTTTTTTTTTAGCAAAATAATTAATTCATGATTTTTTTGGATTTTCAGTATTTGCAGTTTAAATTTTTTTCCAAACTCCAAATAATTTATATATTCGGTAGAAACATTATATTATCCATCAATCTAATATCTTGAATCTTGATCGATCTAAAGTAATAGTAGTTAGTTATAATAGTAGTGGTAGCAGTAGTTAGAATAATAATAATAATAATAATAATCACTCAATAAAGAAAACTCTAGCTAGGGTATCACACATAATCATATAAAATTTGAATTCATAAAGCAAGTTTCAAATTCCAATTTTTTTTCAAGTTACTAAAATTAAAACTCTAAATAAATGGGAGTACTAACGATGTATGGGAATTGGAAATTTAGAATTTGAGAAATGAATTGATTAAACAAAATCATATTTACGTAATATTAGCCTATTTGATGAAGAAGTGAATATTTCTAGAAAGTGGCCTAATAAAAAGTTGAAATGTTGATCAACCTCATACCAAAACATAATTTTCATCCTTATGGATTAAGACAAGTGGCCTAATAAAAAGTCACACATGCATAATTAAACAATGTCTTAATTATTGATCAAGTATTTGAAAAAGAAAACACGTGGCTTGTCAACTTAAAAAGAGTTATTGCTGATCATAAACGATCAGTACATCAAATTTGCACCGAATATCATTGAAGTGTTGATCAACCTCGTATATAAAACATCGCTTCATCATTTTAAGTCAAAACACGTGACCTAAAAAACTACACATACATCGTTATATTAATTGATAAATAAAATTATACTCGTTTTTGTACTTAACATTTTTTTTTCATTAAAATCAATCATCTCTTTTTTTTTTTTCAAGTTGCATATTACCATTCGAGACCAACGAAAAAATCATTTTCCAACCAAATTGAGTCACATGTCTCGCATGCCTATTACTATTGGAGGATAATTTCATCTTTTCAAATATCATTAGAGGATATCACAATTTTTTTATTAAAGTAAAAAAAAATTGTAATTATGTTAAATTTATTCATATATATTATATATACTCAATTTTAACTTATCTTTTAATTTTTTAATATTTTATTATGTTAGTTCCAAAATTTTCAAATTTTAATTGTGGTTTTATGTTTATCTAACTAAACATTAAACTTCATTTTACAATCTTTCAATATATTGATATGGTGTCTAAATATTATTCTTCTGTTTAATTATATTTTAATTTAGATTCTGAATCATGACTCGGTTAAGTCTAAATAATTATTTAGATTTTATTTTCATACTTATCTAAATAATTTTTAATGATGCAATTTATGTATCTTTCATGTGTTAATAATATTCACGCTTCTTTAATTTTTAGGAGGAAATACCCAAAAAAAAAAAAAAAAAAAAAATTCAATTGACAAATGAGACTAATTTCTCTTTTATGTGGCTTATAAAATGAACATATGGGCCTGAACAGTATTAATATTGGGCTACAGCCCATGAAGTCAGAATTTGGGCCCAATATCAAGCCCATCTTCTGCTCACGCCACAATATTTATTTATTGTTTTCTTATTTTTTTGGCGGTTTAATCTGGGTTCTGTTTCCCGCAATAAGCAGCGATGCTAACGTACGCATCAATGACCACTCTCTAACCTACGCTCTCTCCATATTTTGCAATTCCAATGATTCAAGCTCTAAAACTAGGATTCCCCAATTCAATTTCTGGGCGGTAGATACCCTTTCCCGAAAGTTATTTGTAAATTTATAAATAACTCTCTAAATTTCTTACATTTGATTTTTGCAGTTTTCCTGCAGTGAATTGTAGGGTACCCAAATTTATCGTCCCTTTGTATTAAAATTTGAAAATTTTGGAACAAACATAATAAAATATTAAAAAAATTAAAAGATAAGTTAAAATTGAGAATATATAATATATATGAATAAATTTAACATAATTACAATATTTTTTACTTTAATAAAAAAATATAGATAATATTCCTAAACTAAATCTAAATGTTAGAGATGGCAGAAGCCGAGGATATTCAGCCTCTTGTTTGTGACAATGGAACTGGAATGGTCAAGGTAATTGATTTCATCTAATAAATTTTAAAACCTTGTTTTTCTTAGATGAAAATTAAATAATAGCGTTTTGCTCATTCTTTCAGTTCCTAAGGCTTAATTTTATGTTGGATTTAGTTTCAACTGGCAAGAGATACTAAACTGTCTAATTTTTTCTATATTTGATCCATGCTATCATCTTGCTTTACTCTTTTAAGAAATAGGAATGATGCTTTAGTGTTGAAGAGCTACATGTCCCTTTATTTTTGTTATTTGTGATCATCATCGTTGTGTTTCAACTTCCAGCTATACGAATGCCATTTCAATTTCATTGTCACGAACCTCTCTAGCAAAAGGTTAACGTTATTGTGAGAGTACTTTGTAGAGATAATCTACTGCAACCTTTGTCAAGTAAGTCTATTATTGTGGTATCAATTGATGAGCAAGGAGATCACGGCTCTAGCACCAAGCAGCATGAAAATTAAAGTGGTGGCTCCTCCCGAGAGGAATTAGTACAGTGTCTGGATCGGAGGTTCCATTTTGGCTTCTCTCAGCACATTCCACCAGGCATATATTCTTGCTGCATTTCCGTTAACATAACTATGACACACTTTTGATGAATTGACATTAACGTTTTATGCTCTGCTTTTCTTGAAAATTGCAGATGTGAATAGCCAGGGCTGAGTACGATGGACTTCGATTGTCCACAGAAAATGCTTCTAAGAGAACACATGCCTTTGAAGATTTCATAAAGAGGAGATTTCTTTTCTTGTTATTTTTCTCTGGCTCTTTTACTTTCTCTAAGTTTGAACATTGAACTCACAACAATATTCATTTTTCTTCTCATTATGTTCATTTGTAGAAGAGTTTGTGTATTTAATGCATTCTATTCCATGCATTCAAATTCCAATTTTTTTCCAAGTAAATGAAGATCAACCCACTAATGGAGCCATATACCCCAAGGGGGCATGTGCCCCCACAATTTTTTCGAATTTTTTCTGCAATATATACTTTTATTCTTCTATAATATATATTTGATAGTATTGATAGTATTTGATTAGACCTGTATATTAATATCACACGTATATATTGCTGGTCATTGCAGAAATATATTCTTCTTATATAATATATTCTTGATACTTATATCATATAATATCATGTCCAATCACATATATATTGTTGGTCATGATAGTATCATTTTATATCATATTTATTCTTCTATAATTGATAGTATATATTGCTACAGTTGAAATAGTATTTTCTGCAATGAATATCATAAATAATCGTCTATGCAACCGGATGAGAGATCAATGGATGAATGATAGTTTGATTGTATATATTGAAAAATAGGTTTTTGATAGTGTTAATAATGAGTTAATAATGCAAATATTTCAGTCAATGAAAACTAGTAGGTTTGAATTATAAAGGTTTCAATTATAATAGATTTTGGATTGTTATATATTAAAAAAAAAAAAATTCTTCACGTATTTTATATTTTAATTATTTTGTGCCCCGCCATTAAAAAAGTCTGGACCTGTCCCTGCGTCAACCCATAGTCAGCAAGTAAATGAATCAAGATCAACAATACAAAGATCAACCAACACTTAAAACTTCAATATCTAAACCAAGGATCTTCAGCAAAGAGTTTCACCAAACCATCATCGTCATGGAATCCCTCATCTCCATGACCAAGGCTTGTATCCCTAGGAGGAATCCTGAGGAGCCTCCTCTCCCTCAGCCTCCTCAGCCATGACTCTAGGTTTAATCAAAATAATATCCTCAAAACATAAAATTTTATTAAGATCCTAATCCATCCTCTAAATTATTTAAAATAATATCATTAAAAGTTTAAAACATAAAATATTCAAAATAATATCCTCAAAACATGTAATTTAATTAGGGTCGTAAAAGTTCAAAATATTCAAAATAATATCATGCTATTTTCATTCATCCTCTAAATTATTCCAAACATAATTTAATTAGGGTTGTAAAAGTTCAAAATAATATCACGCTATTTTCATTCATCCTCTAAATTATTCAAAACATAATTTAATTAGGGTTGTAAAAGTTCAAAATATTCAAAATAATATCATGCTATTTTCATTCATCCTCTAAATTATTCAAAATAATATCCTCAAAACATAAAATTTTATTAAGATACTTATCCATCCTCTAAATTATTTAAAATAATATCATTAAAAGTTTAAAACATAAAATATTCAAAATAATATCCTCAAAACATGTAATTTAATTAGGGTTGTAAAAGTTCAAAATATTCAAAATAATATCATGTTCATCTCTAAATTATTCATAACATAATTTAATTAGGATTGTAAAAGTTCAAAATATTCAAAATAATATGTTATTTTCATTCATCCTCTAAATTATTCGAAACATAATTTAATTAGGGTTGTAAAAGTTCAAACCAGAAAATCCGTTAACCAAAACTGATAGTAAGAACTCAATGAGAAAAGGAAGAAATGGAGAAACATACCTTCACTTGTGAGATTTCAAACCAAAAAATCCATAAACCCAAAACTGATAGTAAGAACTCGATGAGAAAAGAAAGAATGGAGAAACAGATAATGGTAAAGAACTCAATGAGAAAAGGAAGAATAATATATACTTTGCAGACTTGTATGTATAACTGTGTGGAGGATTTGCTTAGAGAAATGGAGAGGGAGACGATTGCAAGTATATATTTATATTTATTTTTTCTTGAATTTTTCTTTTTTAATCCCATATATATATATATATATTATGTTCTACATCTTACATACATTTACTTAAAAACTTAAAGTACAGAGTTAAATATCAATTTTCCTTTTTGTAAGAGGATATCATTGTGTCCATACATTTATAAACAAAACATTATTTTTATATATATATATCTACATTGAGAACTATTAATTCCTATGCAAATTGAAAAATGATGCAATAGACATAAAAGCCCAAGTTAAGCATAGGAAGCATAATATTTAACTATAAAAAATCAACAACTTATGCCATATATCACAAAATTACAAGGATAAAGAAATATATTTAAGAAAAATGTGAAAATTATCAAATAATAATAATAATAATAATAATAATAATAATAATAAATAGTAACAACTAAAAACTATTCAAGTAGAAAATAATTTCAAAAAATGTACAATATACAAAAAAAACATTAAATTTATTTAAATAAATCACATTAATTTTATAAAATCTGAAAATTATATAAATTAATCGAGCAAAAAAGAAAATTATTATGACAAATAAATCTAAAAGCTAATTAAAAATATAAAATTGTTTAATAAAACATAAAAATTAAATAAAACAAAAATCATCATCCACAAAACTCTAAAAGCTATTTAAATAAACCTGAAGCTAATTTAGTATAATCTAAAATTATAATAAGGAAATCTATAAATCTTTTAAATAATGTAGATTTTTTTGTATATAAAACACCAAATTATTTGATTTTTTTAGATATTTCCGAATATTTTCAAATTTATATAAATGTATTATTGATTTTTACAATAATTTTCAGGTTTATTATTTTATTTTAGATAACTTCTGAATTTATTAATTAAATATTTCTTAGATTTTTTGTAGAATTATTTTCAGTTTTTTTTTTAAAATAATTTTCAGATTTTTTGAACAATCTTCCCTTTTTATAAAATAATTCCTTTTTTAAATACAATTTTCACTAGTGGCTCGAGGGGCTCCAACTTCGTCGACGTCACCTGCAAATTCGTTGTTGAAACACCGTTAGTCGTCGACTTCAGCTGCAACACTGTTCTTGGTTCAGGACTCTTGGCCATTTCTATCGCCTCCTTTAATAAAATTGCTACACATTCTAGAATTATCTAAACATATTATTAGCAAGCTTAGTCATTAAGGATATGTTTGGAAATGAATTCAATAGTCAGAATTTAGGATTTTAAAATTCTCGAAGTTTGTTTGTTTTGAGACTTTTAATTTGAATTACAAAATCTCAATACAATCATATCCTATTATTACCACTTATATCTACAAAATAAAATATTACATTATTTCACTTTTTCCAACATTAATTTGACATCTACAGTATAATCCTACTCTACAAAATCCTCAAACAAACATATATTTTTACTACTTACCTTTACTACAAAATCCAGGATTTCAAAAATTGATTTGACATCTACAGTATAATCCTACCCTACAAAATCCTCAAACAAACATATATTTTTACTACTTACATTTACTACAAAATCCAGGATTTCAAAAAACAAACAAAATCCTACTACTTTTTTCCAGCATTGATTTGACATCTACAGTATAATCCTACCCTACAAAATCCTCAAACAAACATATATTTTTACTACTTACCTTTACTACAAAATCCAGGATTTCAAAAAACAAACAAAATCCTCCTACCTTTCTTTGAACAATATTTTTATAAAACTACTACAACTTCCAATAAGAATTGATCCTAAAGCCTTTGTCTCCCACTATTACTACTCTTGTTCCATTTTCATTACAATTATATACTCTCCTCAAGTCTCGATCATTCAATTATAATTCTCCAAAATATTTTGCTACCATATTCCATATCTCAAATACTAACAGCAAGTCAGCAACTCCTCGGAGGGTTGAGGAGGAAGGTAGACGACGGTTGTACTGGAAATCTACCAGCCATCTGCACATTCCTTAAACCAAAACTGTGAGATTTCAAACTAGAACATTCAGAAACAAATATTTCACAGAAACTAATACTCTAAGCCGTGGAAACAAACATTCAACCAAGATACATATGGAGGAAGGTAGGTAGACGACCGGTTGGACTGGAAATCTACCAGCCAATTGACATTCCGTAAACCAAAACTGTGAGATTTCAAACCAGAACATTGAGAAACAAATATTTCACAGAAACTAATACTCTAAGCCGTGGAAACAAACATTCAACCAAGATACATATGTTTTAAACAAAATGCACAAACTACCACTCTAAGCCTTGAAAGTTAATAAGGCTTCGCCTAATCTATAGATACTTATCATTTCTATGACCATGTAGTCTAACTGACAGCTATCCTTCATAATAGTAACAACAAATTAATCGGTTCACTTAAGGTAGTGAGCAGAACTCTATTTTCTACACTGCACCGGAAAACATTCTTCAAGATGCTGCACCAGAAAACATTCTTTCTGGTGCATTCTTCAAGATGCACAGGATGTCTCTAGAAACATCAGATGATAGACTACAATCTTAATAAGAATGAACACTTTCTCTCCAATCCATGAAGACCAAATAATTTGGAAATTGAAGATAAATAGAAATAACAAAAGGAAAAATAAATTTGCATGGAAATCACCATCTTTAATTAATAAAAATAATCCGCTATTATCACGTATTAAAACCCGAGGAATCTCGAAGAACATGAGTTGCTTGCTTTCTCAATGTTAAATGAACACTAATGTGAATTCTTAAGTCTTACCAACACTAGCTAACAAATTCACAAAAATACCAAAAAAAAAAAAAAAAAAAACAAAGAGATTCACAAAAATACAAAAAAACAAAGAGAAGGAAGAATTCAAGAGCGTAAATCAATTATTGTTTATGGAAAACAGCAAAGAAAACAAAATGAAAGGAAGAAATGGAGGGAGTACCTTCAGTTGCATGTACCTTCAGCGGCAACAGATGGCAACAACAATTTCCTGTCTTCAAATTACACAAGAGCAGATAAGATCTCTACCAAAGAGGTGGTTATGAAAATGATGCAGAAGAGACATCAAGAGAACTCACACTCTCCAAGGCACATCGAGGACGTCATCAACAAAACCTAGCAGAGTCATGAAGCAGATTGATGCTAGTGCTGCATTGTATTCAACAAGCCACTGAAGTAAAAAAGAAAGCATGTTAAATTCTTACCACAGCTACTGCAATAACGCTCAGCTACAACAGTGTAAAAATCAAATAAGAAACGGAATTTTCGATCCATAGGGAACAAAGTAGGACAAAAGAAGACTAGCAAACTAAAGGAAGAAGTTGATGCCATGCATTTCACTGATACCATCGTTTGTTCATGAAAAATCCAATTTGAATGGTGCATTATTACTATTGCTCCAGTGGATATCTAAATCATACCTAATGTAACACGTAGAGTTGCTATAAACTTCAGGTTTGCTGAATTGATTTCTTTAGCTTCATGAGTTCAAACTACGTGTAAGGTTGAATATACAGGGAGTTGCTTTCAACTTCAACTAAGCTCTGACACAGAATATCTGCCAATTACACGAGTCCCATTACAGCAACCTAAATCTAGGCCACCACAATAGTGATTTCTATAATTTTACAAGTATCTCATATTTCCTGTCTTTCTGGAATGTTCAGTCCCAAGAAGTTTTGTCCACTTTCATCATCTTTTTTTGCAAAATTTTCCATGGTTTAATAGGTGACTTCTAGAGACATAAAAGGGGCAATGATTAGAAAAAAAACAAAAAACCCACCAAAAGCATTTTATACTATTGTATATCACATGTACACTGAACGTTCACACAAGAATTGAAAAGAAGATAGTTTATACGCCCTGTATTAAGGTATTACAAGAGTAGCAAGGCAAGAAAAACTTACATTTGAATCTGCAGTGAAGTTAAAGTACTGAAACAAGATAGTCACAGCTAGAAAAACTATCCCAACAACAATTCCCAATGATTCAGGCCTGCATAGCATCATTCAAAAAATGTAATCAAACAAAGTCTATAACAAGCATCCAACATACACAGCTAATCATATTGTTCGTACACAATAAATAATACTCAATACCTAGCAATTATTGAATCAACTAGCATAAAAATTCACCAAGCCTATATCAACTACATATTCCACAGAACATTATAAAACAATGCAAAAACATCGTTATCTTGGACTATGTAAAAGCAATTCGATATCAGCTTCTATAGGGAAGAAATCCACATTTCAACAGCTTAATAAATATATTAATATAAGACATCTTCCTAGTATGCAAATGAGCATTTCAGCTCAAATTCCACCAAGCCCACAAATCATATTCCTTAAATCATAATTGCTAGACGACGAATTTTGTTAACCAAATTAAACTTACACTTTAATGGTTCCATCAGGGGTGCCTTTCTTGTTAATATCATACCCAAACAAATTCCTTCTCAGCACATACTTAGACGCCACAGGAATCATCTTAACCGTAATCAAAAACCCTAACGCGCTGACGAAAGCACTGATTAAGATCGACTTTTTAAGCTCGTAATCGATTCTGTAGTGAGAGAAAATCAAGTAAAAGTATGGGATCGAGAATATGAGCGCGAATTTGAAGATGGTGGATAATTTAGCCGGTCGAATTGGGGGTTCTGTGGGCGGGCTTTCGGGCTTGGTTTTCTCCGGGCCGAGCTTCGGAGTGGTGTCCGGTACTGCTGAAGCTCGCTCCCTAGCTGCCATTGCTACGCCTGAATCCTGATCTTCCCAATTCTCTGCAAGTCCTCTCTCTCAATATATATATGTACAGGTTAGCGAGTAGATTTTGTACACGTGTGATGATGAGGTGGAACAAGGTGTTGTACGATTGCTGCATTGAGGTGTTGTACCTTCATTGGAATTTTGAATACAAATTGGAGGGAGAAAACCAGCCATTTTAACAGTTATGGTTACGCACATCCAACTCTTCATTGATCTTTTTTTTATTTTTTAAAGCTCAATTTTTGTTCACAATTTTTCAGTTTCGACTTATTTGATTTTGAATCAATTGTGAAAGTTTGCAATAAAACTTTATATCTTGCATGTATCAACATAATAACATACCTAATATAATTATCGAATTTATATAACAATTCATGCACACAATGTGTTTCTTGCACAAACTACATACACTGACAAATTTAATTTATCCAATTGACGAATATCACACATATAGTACAGTTCGTGCCTTGCACCAATCATACATTGTTCGTGTTATGCATGAACCATTCACGTATATGTACTTTAAAATTTGATGGTGTTCGTTTGTATATTAATATGTTGTTTTTGTCGAATGATATTTTTTTCTTTTGCTAGAAAGACACTTGTGTTATGACTTGATTAGAATAAGATTTGTGTTATCTCAGGTAACAATTTTTATCCATTTACATTAAATATTTTTAAACAACTAAATTGTATTATAAAAGGGGAATTAAAATTCTTCGATTATGTCGTGTGATATTTAATGATTTATTTAATAGTTTAATTAATAAAAAGCTATTATAGTACTTTAAAAAATTTATTCAATAAATCATATGTTTGAATTTCTTTTATATATAATATGATATAATAAAGTCTTTTATTATCATTGAATTTTTAATTCGTTCATTCAATTTTCATTTTGAAAATTATACTTAATTATAACAAATACTGCAAATAGATAATTTTCTACAAATTACAAAAAAATAAATTGCGATAAAATTCATGAATTACATAGACCACATTAATAGTTTTCTAAAAATAGAAAAGAAAATTGCTTTAAAAGTTCGAGCATTGCAAGAGCTCGTTTAGTTACATTAGAGATAAATAGTAAAACATCATAAGTTCAACATGACCATTGAGCCTAATAAGAAAATTATTATTAAATTCGAACACAAAAACTACTCAAGCAGTTGTGAATAGTTCACGAGTCAAACTCAATTGCTTAATGTTATATTTATATAGAGTGATTTGAAAATTTAAGATGAATGAATTTCAATTTTATTCAAACGATTCAAAAATTAATTTAAATTAAAAGTGATGAATTTCAAATTCACATCTATCCAAACATCACCAATAAATTTGGTGCCATGGATTTTAAATTCTTCTTCAAATCTTTATTCAAATTCATTTATCCAAATGGATTCTAAAAATTTTCTATACACATTTTTTTATTTTCCTTAGAAAAGGTGATGTATCAAATAATACAAATGAGAAACTAGAAATATATCTATGCACAAAATCTTCACTATAGCACAAAATCAAAATAAAAAAACATAAGTGTCTGTAGGAAATATGTAACAAGAAGTTCAAATTCACAAAATACAACACTATCTCTCTTTGTTAAGTATAATAAACAAAATTTCAATTGAAAAATTTATACATTTCTACTCTACAGCAGTGCCAAGACTACTCTTGATTCGAACTTGATCCACCCGTTAATTGGATTGCATCCGAATCTCTTGGAGTCGACCGTCTATCTCTTTGTCTCCTCGCGTATGGAGGCCTACGATGCCTATTCCCGTTACTCCATGGATAACTCCTCCGTTCCTCATTCACTTGAGGCTCATATGCACGAGCATTGCTTTTGTGCATATTTGGTGCATAGTTATAATGCTCGTGCATATTGGGTGCATAGTTAGAATAACCTAACCACGCACCATTAGTATTATAACCATGCCACGGCCCGTTAGGCCACACCTGCCAAGCATAATTGGCACCCGACCAAGCAGCCCAACCATTGAACGAACCATGCCACGGATGAGCTTGTGAGGCCGGGTATGATGGCATGACAGAGTCACCATTTCTAACGATTTGATCCTCATCATCAGAGACAGCACGTGCGCCTTCAAACTCTTGAACGAGCAATGGGTCAAGTTTTGCATCCCAATCAATCTCGTCAATGTACAGATTAGGATCAGGCAATGCTATGTCACAAGCAACTCTGTTCTTCTGAGCCCAATATCGGCTCTTGGCATCGATGATCGCCTCTTTGGCTGCTGAGTCATTCCATCGCATCACGTCTGGGAAGAGATGAATCGACTTTCTTACCCGCACCATCTCATCCCAATCCATCGAGCCGACCTCTCTGAAGAACTCTTTCTCCCATGGAGCTAATGTAGGGTTCCAATAGTCTACAAAGTGAATGGAATTAACAACACGATTTTGTGATAAGTCAATGAGCTCAATTTAGGACAATTGCTTACTATATATGCAATTATGATAAATCAATAAGGTATCAAACATGACATATAAATGGAAAGTTCGATGAATTAACTAATAATGATAAAAAAAAAAAAAAAAAAAAAAAAAAGAGAGAGAAATAAAAACATTAGTTGAGGCACGAAAAAGAGCAAAAACTGATTCGTGCAGAATCTAATTCATGCTCGATGATCTAAACTGATTACTATTTAATTTGCACAAACTCAAATTTGTTGACTTTTCAATATTTCAATCAGCTGATAGTTAAAAACAAAAATGTTGGAATTAAAACATTAAATCCTATCCTAAACAAGAAAATTTTAGCTACTCGATTTCAGAATGTAGTAAATAAATCAAACAAAAGATTCAAAACAACGGTAAATCCATCGTGCAGATTTAGGGGAAAAAAATTAGGAAAATTCAGAATCAAGAAACATATATAACATAGAAAACCAAAACTAGTGTTTTTTTTTTCTTTCAAAAAACTTCAATTGACAAAAGCTGATGTGTTCAACCATGGTGGATCCTATACCTCATAAAAGAAACATCATAAAACACCAATCAAACATAGGTAAAAAAAAAAAAAAAAACCACATTCATTTCAATCACAAAGAAAACCAAACATGAAATCTACGACCCAAACTTGTAAAAATCAGCATGCACAAACATTTAAAAAAAAAAAAAAAACTAAATAAAAAATCTACATTTCAATCAATAATTTTAAGATTACCACTAGCTGAATTTTCTTGCTGTGATCTTCCACTTCGACCAGCCATGATTACACAACTCTGAAAAAACAAGAATCAAGATTAAGTTATAAGTTAACACACACACACACACATACACACACAAACACACAGAAAAACTCATTAACAAGAAAAAGAAAGAAAATAAATAAGATGGGCACCTTTGATTTTGTTGCAAATTCTGTTGAGGTAAGCTTTAGAAGCTTGTTCAGTTCTGGGTTTAGCCAGAGACTGTTTCAAGAAAAGCAAATGAAAGAATTGGAATCAGAAAATCAGAGAAAATGGCAGAGAGATTATTGTGAGAGAAGTGAGTGAAATGGTGAAATGAGAAGGGATGTATATAGTGGAGGGGTTTTGGACAGTGATGCATGACATAAAAGGAAAATCTTTCAAACATTGTTGTACAAACAAAATACTAAAAAGCCAGTCAAATATATTAGAAAATAATCATTTATTAGTTTTTTTTTTCTTTTTTTTTGCACATTTAATTTACTGCCCTTTTAGTGTGGGTAGTAATTACACAATATGTTTGAAATTTGCACAAATCCAACATTTTTAATATTATTACTAAATTAAGTTAATTTTTAGTTTGACTCATAATATATAGTTTCTTGTTTATTATTTGGGGAAAAAAAGGGGTGAGAATTATTAACGTTTTAATTAAAATTATTTAAATTCAAATATATATGTGCAATTGTCAAAATTTTAAGTTGGAATGAACAATAAGTTATATAGTGCAATGTTCGAACAATGATCAAAAATAATTTTTTGATCCGTACAAACAATAAATAAATTCGAATCAAATCCTAACACGTGTCATTTTTCGAACAAGATTTATAGTTATAAGTTGAACTAGAAAATTCGATTCAAATCCTAACACTTGTCGTTCCTCGAACAAGATTAATAGTTATAAGTTGAACCAAATCTTTCTAGAAAATAGTCTTTTTCTGGCAATATAAATGACAGATGTTGTATCAATTATTAACACTATAGTTGATTTTATTCAAATATGTGAAATATTGAATCATTGGAAACAATATTTAAGTTCATTATCACAATTCTAATTATATTCACTAAACTTTCTAATTTACAATTATTTAAGGATTTAATGATTGCATAGTTTGCATAGCAAATTGTGTTGATAAACTCTCTTTCTTGAGTAAAATCTAATAAATACTTTCTATATAATTATTAAATTCTTTTAGATTTTTAAGCAACGATGGAAATAGATTTAATACCTACCATATTATTATAGTACCATATATACCATATTCATTGAATTATATCTAGTATAAAATTTTATGCGATTAAACATGTAGACTGATATAAATGCATATAATTTATTGTACAATGTTAAACATCCCTCAAACAAAAATAATATTATAATAATATATATACATAAATAACATATACTGATAAATTAAAATATAAAATTTAAATACTGTAAAAAATAAAAAAATAAAAGAAACATCCTTAAGAAAAACAAACATACATACTGTCGGAACCCAGAGAAGAGCATCACTGAAACGACTGCATATATAGTCCGGGTTAAAATATGAAATTACTTTAACCAATTAAATAATTCATTAAATATTTTAAATTATATAAAAACTCATATAAGATCCATTTAGACGATATAATTGCATTACCCACTGTTCAAATTAATTTTCACAAATCAATGTATAGTTTTGGATTATAAATTAATTCATCTCATATAATTAAATTCGTAAATTAATTTTATATGCATCATACTCTTTATGATGTAGACAAGAATAAGAGAAGCCACAACATTTCTCAAATGTAGTGATTCTTACATGGGATATTCATAGAATTTATTGTACATTATCATTGCAAACTGCAAAGTACACTAAATCTCTCTTTTGTTTCTTCATTGTTGGTTTTCAATACATTGAATTTTTTAAGTTGAACTGGGAAACAATGTCAAAATCTGCAAGTGGTTTTATATGTCACCAAGCCCAAGATAAAATAAAATTTCACTATATAACAAAATCAAATTAAATAAAAATATAGGAAAGAGTTTGTAGGAAATATGCAACAAGAAGTTCAAATTCACTAAATACACACCATCTCTCTTTCTTTAAGTATACATAAACACAATTTCACTTGAGGCTCATATGCACGAGCATTATTGTCGTGCATATTTGGTGCACAATTATAATGCTCGTGCATATCCAGTGCATAGTTAGAATAACCTAGCCACGCACCATTAGTATTATAACCATGCCATGGCCCAAGCATAGTTAGCACCCGGCCAAGCAGCCCAACCATTGTCAGAGACTGCACGCGCGCGTTCAAACTCTTGAACGAGCAATGGGTCGAGTTTTGCATCCCAATCAATCTCGTCAATGTATAGATTAGGATCAGGCAATGCTATGTTCTTCTAAGCCCAATACCGGCTCTTGGCATCAATGATCGCCTCTTTGGTTGCTGAGTCATTCCATCACATCATGTCTGGAAAGAGATGAATCGACTTTCTTACCTGCACCATCTCATCCCAATCCATCGAGCCGACCTCTCTGAACAACTTTTTCTCCCATGGAGCCAATGATCTACAAAGTGAATGGAATTAACAACACGATTTTGTCGGAACACATGAAAAATAAATATCAATGAGCTCAATTTAGGACAATTGATTACTATATGTGCAAATATGATAAATCAATAAGGTATCAAACATGATATAGAAATAGGAAGATCGATGAATTAACTAATAGTGATAAAAAAAAAAGAGAAAAAAAACAAAACATTGGTTGAAGCACGAACTAATTCGTGCTCGACGGTCTAAACAAATTACTGATTACAATTTGCACAAACCCAAGTTTGTTGATTTCACAAATTTCCAATTAGTTGATGGTTAAAAACAAAATTGTAGGAATTAAAACATTAAATCTAAGACTATTTCAAGAAAAGCAAATGAAAAAAAATAGAATCAGCAAATCAGAGAAAATGGCAGAGAGATTGTTGTGAGAGAAGTGAGTGAAATGGTGAAATGAGAAGGGCTATATATAGTGGAGAGGTTTTGATGAACATTGATGGCATAAAAGTAAAATCTTTCAAACATTGTTGTACAAACAAAATACTAAAGAGCCAGTCAAATATATTAGAAAATAATCATTTATTAGTTTTATTTATTTATTTTTACACATCTAATTTCCTGCCCTTTTGGTGTTGGTAGTAATACACAATATGTTTGTAATTTGCACGTGCAAATCCAACATTTTTAATATTAATACGAAATTAAGTGAATTTTTAGTTTGACTCATAATATTTAGTTTCTTGTTTATTATTTGGAAAAAAAAAAAAAAAAAAAAAGGGGTGAGAACTATTAACGTTTTAAGTAAAACTAAATAATTCAGATATATATGTGCAAATGTCAAACTAGTTTTTTTTTTTTTTAAAGTTTAAATGAACATTGAGTTATATAGTACAATGATCAAAATAATTTACAGGTCCGTACGAACAATAAATAAATTCGAATCAAATCCTAGCATGTGTCATTTTTCAAACAAGATTTATAGTTGTAAGTTGAATCAGAAAACTCGAATAAAATCCTAACACGTGTCGTTTCTCGAACAAGAATTACAATTGTAAGTTAAACCAAATCTTTCTAAAAAGTAATCTTTTTATGATAATATAAACGACAATCAAACACGTGTAATATTATATCATTGTTAATATTATAGTTGATTTTATTCAAATATGTGAACATTTAACTCATTGGAAACAATTTTTAAGTTCGTTATCACAATTCTAATTATAATCACTAAACTTTCTATTTTACAATTATTTAAGGATTTAATGATTGCATAGCAAATTGTGTTAATAAAGGCTCTCTTTCTTGAGTAAAATATAAAATTCTTTTAGATTTTTAAGCAACGAGGGTAATAAATTTAATACCTACCATATTGATATACTAACATATAATTGATATAAATGCATGTAATTTATTTTACAATGTTGAACATCCCTTAAACAAAAATAATATACATATATAACATATACTTATAAATTAAAATATAAAATTAAAATATTGTAAAAAATAAAAAATGAAAGAAACATCCATAAGGACTACATATATACCTAATTACCTACCAGGGAAGAATATATCTATTTTACATTTTGACAATTAATAACATATACCTACCATATTATTAATTTCATATGTTATTTACAATTATTAACATATACCTACCATATTATTAATTTCAAATAGATAAATTTGTAAAATTCAATCACCATTGTGACAACACTTCAATCCATAAAAAATTACCCAAAAAAACAAACAACAAAAAAAACTTTATAATTACATAATCTAATCCAAACATAATATAACAATCCAAATTACATACATTTTCCAAATATAAAATATAAGTGAGGAATATAGGCCTTCTCCCTATGGGGGAAGAATATAGATGTTCTTGGGCTTAAGATCCATATAATAATAGATGAGGCCCATATGGCTCGTAATATAGGTTTGCATATGGTTTTTACTTTTTATTGGGCCCATATTGGGCTTGGCCTAACTTATTTAAATTTGGTAGGAATGCCAATTTAATCCGTTTATGCATTAATTATATTATATATATATATATATATATATATATATATTACACGTATATATGCTAATTTCTCTAAAACAAAATATCATCATATAATCAATTTTATTTATAATATCAAATTAAACATGCATGTGCATAATATGTTCTTAAAATATATAAAATGTAAATTAAAAAGACTATTCTGTAGATAATGAATCCACCAATTCTCTTTCCATCCATACCCATCTCCTCCATATCCACAGCCAAAGCCACACCATTCAAGAACCTCGAATCATGTTCAACCATGGCGGAGCTCCGACAACACCACGGCCAAATCATCAAGCTCGGCCTCTGCTCCGACAACGACGCCATGGGCAGGGTCATAAAATTCTGCGCCTTGTCGCAATCCGGCGACTTGAGTCACGCTCTCAAGGTGTTCGCTTTATTGCCCCACCCAGATGCTTTCATATACAACACCATTTTCAGAGGCTATTTACAAGCGCAATTGTATAGGAAGTGCATTGTCCTGTATGCCCACATGCTGGATGAACTGGTTACGCCGAATAAGTTCTCTTTCCCTCCTGTTATACGAGCTTGCAGCGTCGATGGAGCTGTTGAAGAAGCGAAGCAGGTTCATGCTCACGTGATTAAGTTTGGGTTCGTGCAGGATTCGTATTGTCAGAACAATCTGATTCGTATGTATGTGGGTTTTGATTCATTGGAGGAAGCGAAGAGGGTGTTTGATAATTTGGAGAGGAAGGATGATGTTTCTTGGACTACGATGATCAGTGGCTATTCACAATGGGGTTGTGTTGATGAAGCTTTGAATGTTTTTGAGTTAATGCCGATAAAAAATTCGACTGCGTGGAATGCAGTGATCGCAGCTCATGTGCAGAACGATAGGTTTCGTGATGCGTTTAACCTGTTTGATCGAATGCGAAGAGAAAATGTGGTCATGGATAACTTTGTTGCTGCTAGTATGCTGGCTGCTTGTACAGGGCTTGGTGCGTTGGACCAAGGTGAATGGATACATGAGTATATTAGGAGTCGCGCAATCGAAGTAGATCCTAAGCTGGCAACTACGATTATTGATATGTACTGCAAATGTGGAAGGCTAGATAAGGCGTATGAGGTGTTTGATGAATTGTCTAGCAAAGGAGTTTCATCTTGGAACTGTATGATTGGAGGGTTTGCTATGCACGGTAAAGGCAAGGCTGCAATCGAGCTTCTGAAGAAAATGGAGAAAGAAGGTATGGTGAAACCAGATTACGTAACGTTCGTGAATGTTCTTGCTGCTTGTGCACATTCAGGTTTGGTAGAAGAAGGAAGGTATTATTTCTCTTACATGACAAAAGCTCATGGCATTGCTCCAAGAATGGAGCATTATGGATGTTTGGTGGATCTGTTGGGACGAGCCGGGTTGTTAGACAAGGCGTTGAACATCATAAAAGATATGCCGATGAAAGCTGATGTGGGTGTTCTGGGAGCTCTTCTTGGAGCTTGTAGAATCCATGAAAATATTGAAATGGCCGAGGAAATAGGGAGACAGGTGATTGAACTAGAGCCGAATAACAGTGGGCGATACGTCTTGCTGGCAAATCTATATGCTAAAGTTGGAAAATGGGAAGACGTTGCAAATATCAGGAAGTTGATGAACGATAGAGGAGTTAAGAAAATAGCCGGTTCGTCCATGATTGAACTCGAGGGTAGACTCAGTGAGTTCGTTGCAGGAGGAAGAACTCATCCACAAGCTAAAGAGATATATGCCAAAGTTGAAGAAATGCTGGTTAGTATTCAAGATTTAGGCTATGTTCCAGATGCTGATGGGATGTTATATGATATCAGTGAAGAGGAAACAGAGAATCCATTGCATTATCACAGTGAGAAGCTAGCTATTGCTTATGGGCTATTGAAAACCAAACCTGGTGAAACGATTCGTGTCACGAAGAACCTGCGTGTTTGCAAAGACTGTCACCAGGCGAGTAAGCTGATATCGAAAGTTTATGATCGAGAGATAATCGTGAGGGATAGGAATCGGTTTCACCATTTCAGACGAGGTGTGTGTTCGTGCAATGACTACTGGTAATTTCATAGCATATGACAAAATAGATACACATCTGATTCAAAGGAATGGTTCTAATAGTATTTGAATGCTTGTTTATTATGCCATTATTCATGGAGGGAAGTTTGATATCAAACCTAACTCTGAGAAAGTTCTCGGCTACGCTTTGAAGCAGCAACGACTGCGTTCATCAGAATCCCACGAAAACCAGACTTTTCTAACTCATGAATCCCGGCTATGGTTGTGCCGCCAGGCGATGTGACGTCATCTTTCAGCTGACCGGGATGCTTCCCAGTACTTGCCGCCATTGATGCCGCCCCCAACACCTACATCATAGATTCAGATTATCAATAAAGCAATCATAGTAATGTGAATGGATGAACAGATGGAGTGACTTACTGTCTGAGAAGCTAGACCGAGTGCAAGATCGCGAGGAAGACCAGCAGCCACGCCTCCATCGGCTAAAGCTTCTATCGCCAAATATATATATGCGGGCCCACTGCCACTGCACGTTCAAGAAAAGAATTCTTGAGCTCAACCCTAGCTACTCTCAGAATTGTACGATGCAAATGTATAAAGTGTGTTTCGGGTTGTTTATATTTGGAATGTTGGATAGTGAAACGAGCAGTGTACCTTAAGCCAGTTATACCATCAAAGAGTTTCTCATCAGCTGTCCATACTTTGCCAATTGCTCCGAATAATTTAGTGATTAATTCTCCATCTTCCTTAGTCGCCGTAGCCCCCAAGCTGATAACTGTGCATTGAATTATTTTGTAAATGTGTAGTTACAATATTGACGTTGTAGGTACAAATTTCTCAGAACACAACAATTTTCAACAGAATGATCCGTTAAAGAAAATATCGTACTTATAGAGATGATCACTGCGATATAACAATGGAAAAGAAAAGGAGAGATAGAAAAAGGCGTACCAGATGCAGCAACACCGACAGCAGCTGGGGTGTTGGGCATTACTCGAATAAACCGGCTGTGACCAGCCCATTCCTGGATAAAACAATTCCAAATGTCAATGATTTCGAGCATCCAAACGTTCAATGCATACTAAAGCTCATACAAAAACATGAACTGTAATGTAAATATTTACACTAGAGCTTTGTCATATCTATACAAAACCTGCAAATCTTTTAGCTTGACTCCAGCAACAACAGATACTAGCAGCTGCTTCTCTGAAAGAAGTGGACGTAATTGAAGCACCACGTCTTTAACTACATATTTGAACACAAGCAAAACAATAACCAGGCTTCAGATATTGAGAAAAATGGCATCTACTAGTTCTAATAGCAAGATAGCAGCTTGGAGTTTTATAACAGTATAACAACAAAGAGCTTACCAACTTGAGGTTTCACAGAGAATATAACCACATCACTATCTTGGACTACCTGCCTTTCAGATACAACAAAACGAAAAGGAATTACAATCATGATCAATTAAAATTCAGAAACAAAACTGAAACCACAATTTAGTTATAGATTAATAAGCAACAGAAACTGGTAACATGCTTGTTGACTTTTCATAAACCAAAACAACACAAAAATCCAAATGTGAAAAATCAAATTGGTAAAATATTTGTACTATATATGTATGCATTATCATGCATAGACACTACAAGAATAAACAACACCTGACTATTTTTGTCGAGGACTTTGACACCAAATGATTCGAAGGCAGTGCGCCGAGCAGTGCCAAGATGCGCAGTCCGAATTTGGGAAGCAGGCAACACCCCTGATTTGACTACTCCTCTAGCAATGCTCTCAGCCATTTTTCCAGCCCCAACAAAACCAATCTTGTAGGGTTCAGTCGGAATCGGCATAACGTTGGACATTCTATGAATGCTGCTAGTATAAGAAAAAACCAACCTAAGAAAGTCATGTTAACTGGAAAGAAATAATTAAACGATGGGGTAACAAATACGTATTACGCACATTAAGACCCTCAGGATCAAATGAAAACTACATTCTAAAACAACACCAGATTGTATATGCTGTAATTAAACATCAAAACTTATACATCCCCCAAATCAAGAAAGAAAAACAACCATCTCGAGTTGTTTCCATTAACCTCAATCTTTAAATAGTTTCATAAGTATAACACGAAAAAGTGAGGCTGCTTGATATAAGAAGATTATCTTCATAGCCATCTAAGAGGAAAGTTTCACCAATCCCCATTTTGGATGTATCTAATTGTTCATTAGAGCCTATTACTTTCCATTTCCATACATTTACAATTGAACACAAAAAATAACTCAATGCATCAAATAAAAAGCATAACATTATCAGTTTCTACCACGAAAACCCATAACAGTTATCAGTGTTTTCACGAAAACCTAGACATCAATCCACGATAACATTACAATCTTGACTAGAATATGACAAAAATAGACAGCAAAACAGAGACAAGGTACCACATTCCAGGCACTAGGTACAACAAATTCAATATCTTCTAATGTGTTTCAAGCTTGCGTGGGGAAACATTACGGATAAATACACTAAATCGAGCATGAAGAATAAATCCGAGACTTTCCTTGCAACGATAATTCAAAACATATCGATGAAAAGAAAAAAAAAAAACAACCAAAAATAATTAATACCCTTGTTAGTTCTTTAGGTACGTGGGGCTTTCAACGCCTGAAGGTCGTTCGTGCGGCGGCGGCGACGGCAGCGACGGCGGTGGCGGCTTCTGAGTTCTGAGTATAGAGTGGGAAGCTTCGAGCTATATATAGGGTGTAATTGAAAACATTTACAATCCTGAAAAAATAGTTTCCAGTTAATTTTGTAAAATTATGATAAATTTAAAAAGGGTGGGGCTATTAACACCCCAAATCTTCTGAGTACACCCCTCATAATTTTAAATAAAAAAATAATTTGTAAATGACTAATATATCCTAGTTCAAATCTTTCTTAGATGTCTTCTCTTTCCTCTCAACAGCAGGCAACCTCCACCATGACCGTTTATGTTTTTCTCCATTTTTTTCCGACGTTCTTCAGCTTTCATTCGTTGTATCATGTCA
This sequence comes from Scutellaria galericulata, assembly GCA_946896805.1. Taxonomy (NCBI): domain Eukaryota; kingdom Viridiplantae; phylum Streptophyta; class Magnoliopsida; order Lamiales; family Lamiaceae; genus Scutellaria; species Scutellaria galericulata. The sequence continues at coordinate 20,012,918 of OX335790.1, forward strand.
TGGACAAAAAAATAATCTATTTTTAAGTAAATGAAGATTTATCAAAAGGAAGGAGAAAGAAGATAAGCGGTTGTGCAAAAGAAACTCTTTTTTATGCGAAAGAAATAATGAAAAAACATCCGGCAGGTGGCAGCAACGACGCACGGTGGTTGCGCGAAGACGTCGTCGTTGCTCGGTTCTGTGTGCGAACGCAAGAGAACACACCACCGCTTCTCCGTTACTGTGTGCGAAAGAGAGAAGAAAAGAAATTTTAATGAATTAAGGGTATAATAGGTAATTTATAGAGTAAATTGAATAAAAAATAACTTTAAAAAATATAAAGGGTGCGGCTAGTGGTGCCCGGTTCGGTTAAACCGCCGGTTCCGGTTCCGAACCGGTGGTTCGGAAAACCGGCGGGGGTCTAACCGGCGGTTAAACCGTCGGTTTCAGTTCGAACCGGCGGTTTTCCCGTTTTTTTTTTTTTTTACAATTCTTGTGTGGGATTAGACCCCCTAGCTCGTTTTTGTGTTCGGTTATCATAAAAATCATAAAATGCATTAAGACCACTAATATTATATGGATTATGTGAAGAACTACTACTACCACCTACATTTTGAGCACCTAAATTATCCTCGCAATCATCCCCTAATGAGGTTTTATATTTTTTAAATAAATCATACAAATAGTTTTTAGCTCTAACTGCAACTTCTACATAATTTGGAACATAGTCAACTGCATCATAATCGGATAACAAAAAATGGGGGAACAAAGCACTATAATACATGCGTAATAATTTCATTAGACCATCTTCTCTAATCCTAGGATCTAATAATTTAGCTATTAAAAATATATCGGGAAGTTCGTGAAAATATTTTAACTATTTTGCTTTAATTGCTATAATAGTGTCACCTATAATAGGACATGCACAATATTCATTCAAAATTAAAACAATTTTAACACAATGATCTAAGGCTAATGGAGAAGTAGGATAATAAGTGCCACTTAATTCTCTAGTGGCTTCTTCAAAAAAAATTTAAAAGTTGAATTAAATTAATGTATGCATCCCAAGAGTTGCTATTCAAATATATCAATTCATGTGGGTTTTCTTTATAAAATTCAATTAGCAATTCTTTATAATTATAAGAATCTTGAAGCATATAATAAGTTGAATTTCATCTATGTTATACGTCCAATATAAATTTCTTAACTTCCATTCCATTATTTTTACAAAATCTTGCCCATTTTTTATGCCATTGTGTTGATTTAGCAATTTCATGAATTGCATCCGTAATAGGTGAGATTTTATCATGCAAAACGGTTAATCCATCTTGTACACACAAATTCAAACAATGGGGTACACAACGAATATGAAAAAGTTTACCATCTATTGGAGGCCTAAAAAATTCCATTAATGTGGGTATACTAGCGGTGTTAGGAGCGGCATTATCATAACCAATCGAAAATATTTTTGTAACTATATCATAATCATTAACAATTTTTATTATTTTTCTAGCAATTGCTACGGAACTATGTTTTTCATCAAATTCGACATAGACAATTAATCGTTTTTGCACGTTCCATGCATTATCTATCCAATGACACGTTAGTCCTAAATAATCATGGTTTCCGTAAGGATCTATCCACACATCACAACAAATAGATACTCGTTGTGTTAAATTTTTTAGTTCTCCAATTAAAGCATATTTATATTCACCTACAATTTTTTCTATGTCACGTGTAACGGTATTCCTAGATATTCTTCTACTAGCGGGTTGAAAAACTTCACAAGTAAATTCTTCATAATCATCGTCAGTTGGAAATTGAAAAAGAAGATGTTTTTTAGCAATCAATTCGGTCATTCTTTTCCTATGAGTTAATTGACTAAATTTATGAAGGAAGTTAGGGTCGTTACCTCCGGTTCCCCCACTGGAACTGGCATTTTGTCGAGGAAGATGGGTTTGAGAGCGGTAATTACCCATCTTATCCGGATGCTTCTTGATGATGTGGTTGTTGAACGTTCCGTATCCCCCTCCGGCCTTGAATTTGTAGCTCTTTCCATAGTAGTTGCACGTCACCGTAAAGTCCACGTTCGAATTTGATACTTTCTTCTTTTTAAAATGTATGGAGAAAATATCACTTCGAAGTGTCGAAGTGGTTCGGCTACGTGTGTCACTCTCTTGAGTTGGACGGGCCTCCGGCTGCTCCTGCTCCTCCTCCACTTCGGCAAAGTCGGCGGCGGCCGAAGGTCCGAGAGCCTCCTCCAAATTGGCGTACTCCTCACTCCAATGAGAGTGGGGAGTATATTGATCGATAAGATCATCGACTTCAACATCTCGTGGTGGAGGCATCGGTGCCTTTCCTCGGTGAGAAGAACCGGCGGAAGAAGAACCTCTTCGAGACATTTTCGATTGAATCGTAAATTGAGAATTGAAAAAAAAACTTGAGAATTGAAACTTTAGAATTGAGAATTGAATTGCAACTTGAGAATTGAGAGAGAAGTGTTGGAATGGTGTGAGGATTGAATGGGGGAGGGGGTATTTATAGAAAATTTTAAAAAAAAATCGCCGGAACCGGCAGTTCGACGGCTCTTTTTCGCCGGACTCCGGCCACAACGACTACTTTTCGCCGGAGCTCCGGCGAACACGTGGCGCTATCTCATTGGTCAAAAAATTAAAAAAATAAATAAAATAACCGGAACCGCCGGTTCACGGTTTTAGAAAACACGAACCGAAACCGAACCGGCTGAAACCGGTTTACGGTTCCGGTTTGGAACCGGAACCAGGTCAACGATTCCCCGAACCGTTGACCGCCGGTTCAAACCGGCCCGGTTCCGGTTTTTCCGAACCGTTGGGCACCACTAGGTGCGGCTATCCGCAGCCAAAAAATTCCCCACTTCAAATGTTACTGTTCACATATGTGAACAATAACACTTGGAGTGGGGTGTGTTTAGTAATTAGTGGGGTGCGGATAGCCGCATTTAAATATAAAAGAGAATCTATTTATTAAAAGGGGTGTATTAAGAAAATAAGGGGTGTTAATAGCCCGTGCCAATAAAAAATTCTTCCAAATTAAACTATTGTTATTATTATTAAAATATTATGTTTAATTGAATTTTACTATTTCAACATTCCATTTTCGATAAGATGTACATTTATATTTTTTGTTTCAAAATAATTATTATCTTGGTTCAAATTATTTGTAATGTGTCTTTTTTTTTTTTTTAATTGTTTCAATTGTATATCTCATTTTAACATTTTATATATATATATATATATATATATATATGTATATGTTGCAAGATATATTACTACTTTACTAGAGAACTGTTTCTTAGTTCAATTTTAGTAATTATGTCTTTTTCTAAGTAATTAGGTAACTGTCACGTGTTTATAGTTACAAGTCATTAGTGGAATACAACATTTAAAATTTTGAAGTAAGTTGCAGATGTTCAGAAAATTTCGATCAAATTTGTTTGATGGAATGATATATATTTATTATATAACAAGCATTTATTAATAAGAAGTCGGAATTCGAGTAATTCTCTGTGCATACTCTATAAAAGAAATTAAAAAAAAAGTATTTATTATTGTTTATGTATTCAATATAACAAAATATAAGACAAATAACAAAATATAACATGAATCCAGATTTCTAGGGTATACAAAACTGAGAAACAATTTTTGCAACTTTATGCAATTCAATTATATCTTTTAAAAATTTGCAATTGTTCCACGTGATTTATTTTTCTTTGAATTTCAATGCAACAGATATCGTTACGATGAAATTGTGATGACGTGGCTTCCAAATTAGAAGATTAATAATTAAATCAAACCAAATAAAATAAAAGAGTAGGGATGGGAGGATTGCATTTTCATAAAAAATCAAAATGCTACTTTGACTGAGAAAGAGATCAATTCTCATTGGTGAAGTATATATGATGCAAAAGCCTACCAACTTGGAATGATAATAACAATAATAATTTATATGTAGGTGTATGTAATTACAAACCCACAAACTCACGCAATATTATAATTTTAATATAATTTTTTTAATTTAACAAAATAAATCAGAACGCAGTATAATTATGCAATTTGAATTCATTTTCTAGAGGAGAAGATGATGATAGAAGATTCGTAGAATGAAGAAAACAATTTTGGTTTCTCTTGCAGTAGAATATTTGAACAATATTTACCCAAACAAGAAGTTGTCCACCTCACACAAAAAAGGAAAGCGAATGAACCTTCCCCTGTTGCTGCCTTCTACTTGCTATCCAAGAACTTCTAATTATTGCAAATTCAACCTCATATATCTGAGAAATATCCAAAGTCATAGACTGCTATAAATAGATGCCCAACTGTTAGATCGCATCACACAACTATTTTCTGCATCCACAGAGAGAGAGAGAGAGAGAATGGCAAATTTGTTTATCAAGCAAGCAAAACAGTATGCACAAGGAAGACCAAGTTACCCAAAAGAACTCTTCCACTTCATTGCATCCAACACCTCCTCCCATGACCTTGCTTGGGATGTCGGCACCGGCAACGGCCAAGCCGCCCAATCGGTTAGTCTCTCTCTATCTCTCTATCTTCATCTGTCAAAGTGCCTGTTCTAACAAATATGCCTCGTTAATGTGATCAGCTTGCTAAGATTTACAAGAATGTGGTAGCCACAGATACAAGCCCAAAGCAACTAGAACTAGCAGCAAAGCTACCAAACATAACATACCAGTGCACTTCTTCAACCATGTCCATGGATGAACTCCAAAGCAAAATCGGATCGCAGTCCACTTTTGACTTGATCACCGTAGCTCAAGCCATGCACTGGTTCAACCTCCCCACATTCTACCAACAAGTGAAATGGCTTCTGAAGAAGCCCAATGGAGTTTTTGCTGCATGGTGCTACACTACACCAGAAGTTAATCCTACTGTAGACTCAGTGTTTGAAAGGTTTTACAAAACTGATGCTGGCCCTTACTGGGAATCGCCTCGTAAGTTGGTGGACGAGAAATATGAAACGATTAATTTCCCGTTTGAGGCTGTAGATGGACTTGAGAATACGGGACCATTTAGGTTTGATATAGAGATGGTGATGGATTTGGAGGGGCTTTTCGTGTATTTGAGGTCATGGTCTGCTTATCAAGCTGCTAAAGAGAAGGGTGTGGAGTTGCTGAGAGATAATGTGGTTGAGGAGTTCAAGAGGGCTTGGAATGAAGATGGAAAAACTCAAAAGACTGTTGTTTACCCTATTTATTTGAGGATCGGAAAAGTTGGCTCATCAAATTGAGAGATGCAAAATATATCTAAAATAAGCAATTGAAAATGTTACCTGAAGATCTTCAGCTGGTAGCTAGTTGATGGTATTCAAGCATGAAACATTTCCTTCCTTGTAACAAAGCTGATACATTGCATTCCTTGTGATAAAGCTGTACTATTAATGATTGCGAATTTCTGAATGACAATATTTTGGTTGTTCCTTTTAGTCATTACAAGCTATCCCTGTTTTGATCATGACGACAGGATAAGAAAGGTTAAGTTAAATGATAACACGTGATTTAATTGCAAAGTAGAATGCTTGTTTTTCATAGATATAGTATCAAGATTACATATTATCTGGACAACTCTACACAAAACACAAATCTGTTCTGTGAATTCTCACAACATACCAAAAACATCATGAAAATGTAAAAGAATCAAACAAGTAGAGGTTACAATTTTGTACAAAAAAAAAAAACCATAGTCAAGACACAAGAAGTGAATCCCTGACGATCAAACTCAGCCTCAATCGCATCAAATTATCACTCTGAAGAAGCAAGAGCTGACTGCAATACATCTTCAAGGTACTTCTCAGCAGCAGCATACTGCCTCTTCTTATCCTCTATTGCCAAAGCTGCCAGAGCCTTGTCCTGGATGAAATAACGGTTAAAAAAATGAATCTCCAATTCCTATAATTATGAAGCAGAAACTATCTCAGATAATTAATCAGAAGGGAAATTACAGGTGGCAGGTCTTGGTAGCTTCTCAACGTGTCGAGGATTGGCTTTGTTTTCTTCTCAAGGTCCTTCCTATGCTCCGCCATTTCAACCAACACCCCATGACTAATCTCAGGGCTATAGCCCACACGATTAAGCATTGCCTGCAATGAAATGCTATGCTTACTTTTCTTCGTAACTGGCTTAATCTACAAACTATTTTAAAATTTCCCAACTTGAAGAAGCACACTAGATGTTTGATACTATAATATAATACCTTATAATTAGAATACTGTTGCAGATACTGCCTCTCTTTCGAATCCATTATTGCCAACTTTGTTTTCCAGTGTTCCATTTGAGCTTCACAAGGAGGTATATCATCTTCCAACTGTGCAAGTGTTCTGATAATGATAACAGAATAAAATATTTACAAGCACATTTTGCAGGTAAATCATAGTTTAAAGCAAATCCTGAAAATGGTCATCAAAGAGGAGGAACTGAACTATGTTTGCAAATGAAAAAAAGATCAACCTTTTCAAATAAGTCAATCTTGCTATTGCCTTTCGAGTATAGTCAAGAAGCTCTTTGGATTCCTGCTGCACTTTCGCCCTCTTCTCTTCTACTGCTGTTTTTCTCAGAGATAGATCCGCCATTGCAACAAGAAAGCTAAAGCATTTTTCCTCGTAAGTTGGAGGCAACTCTATGTAATTATAGTGTGTCTGTGTGTGTGTGTGTGTGTGTGGAAACATAAGGACAACAACACACCTGCTTAATTCAGTATCCCTAATGTTCAACAAATTCGCCACATTGGCAAGAACTTGGGAAGATGATACCACGTTTGAAGGTAGACTTTCTTGCACCAATCCCACGTGCTCTAGTATCTCTCTTATCCTAGCAGCTGTAGACAATAAAAAATCGAAAGACCCCCAAAACAAACTCTATGAGCTTCAATAGTTCTACACATGACAATTCCCACAGGCACTGCCACCAAATCGACTGTCAACCCAACATTATCATAGACCTAACGAAACAAATATTGAAAGAGAAAGCAAAGCAACACCTTGGGATCGATATTCCGCAGCTTTTTGACGAAAATCATTAGCCACAATGGTGGCAGCCTGAGTCTTAGCTTGGGAGAGGGTGACAACGTTATGTAAGTGAGCGATGCTTCGAGGAGTGTACTCAAAATCAGGAACATCTTTCCCAGCCGCATCGAATTGCGAAACAAGCCATGCTTTCACTTCTGCAATTCGATTCGCATCAAAGCCAACATTACCACTGCTTTTCGATTGTTCCGATGACGCCACTGAAAAAGTAGGAGAAGGAGGATCAGATCCCCCCACATTCTCGCTCATCCTTCTGTTCCTCTTCCTTTGAATTCAACTTCACGAACTTCAATCCAAATCTTCACGCACAAAACGAAATTGATGGTGAAAACGAAATGAATATAGAAATTTATCCATCAAATCATCTCAAATTTTCGCCAAATTACTGGAAACGATGAACAAGAAACACAGGCAAACTAATAATTTGAAAAAAACACAGAAACTCACCTTCTTCACAGTTCGATGATGAATTTTCCCCTAATTTAAAATTTGAATTAGGGCAATTTTGCTGTTTTTTTATTTTTATTTTTATTTGGATGGGGAAATGGGCTCTATATTAGTATGGGCTTTAAAAGTAAAACTTTGGACCAAGCCCATTATAAGTGCAAATAAGCCCAATACGTTATCTTATTTCTTTATGGTGTTCAACTTTTGCATATTTACATTTTGGTCCTCAGATACCAGCACGTATATAAACACATCACTAATCTTAGCTCAACCTTTCTATCACTGACAATGGCGGCCTCTGCTTTGTCTCTCAAATCATTCTTTACTTCTCTCTCTACAAACTCAACTGATCAAAATGTAAGTAATTTTATAGTTCTACTCTTTTTATGAACGATTCTGAGGCTCCTTGTGTATATAGTTCTGCTCTAATAAGCGCTTTTTCTCCAAGTTCCCCTCTTTTTTGCTCATTTTCGTATTGGAGGATTAAAATTAGGGATTTTTGTTTGATTGGATGAATAAACTTCAGAGTTTAAGAATTCAAAGCTTTAGGCTTAGATGAGCTTTATGCGATCCCTTTTCTGTGTGTTTTTTTAGTTTTTCTTGTGCTAAATTGAAAATTGATGTGTTTTTCGGATTTGGTTGCTTGTTTTATTTCACTCTATGCTTTTTCTGCGTCCTTTTTTTTCCTGACATTTCTCTGTGGCTTGTAAAAATAACTTCCTAAAATGGAGGGAAGTTTCGCCGAGAAGAAGGAATTATATTGTGATGATTTTTTGATTTTAAGCAACACAATAAATTAGCGGGTTTTTTTTTTTTTTTTGGCAAATATTTGAGCTGCTTAGTTTGGAGTGGGAGTTCTCTTTTCGTTTATCATGGAAACACCAATTGCATGGGAAAGTGGTTAGGCGAAGGCTGTAAATATTCAATGTAAATTATAAGTTGGGGATGAGAAACTTGAATTTGTGCAAAATCAGACTTGTCAGGCTTATTTTGAAATTTAAAGAGACAATGTCTGTTGCTTAATTGCTTTTGACTTGTCCCTGGGAAAGTAATGTAATCTTAGAGTTAGACTTTGTTATAACCATTCTAACATTGTCGTTTTTTTGGTGCATCGGTTGTATTAGGAAAAAAATTGAAAATTAAATAGATGAAGATGAAGTGTCATGATACAATCAAAATGTAATCCATGTGCAGTTGACTTGTTATAGACCCAATTCATTTAAGTTCAGGTGAAATTGTTGAAAGTCGTTTTAATTGAGTTCAGGTGATTCTTTTTTTTATGGGGGAAACTAGATGCTTGGCGTTACCTTAACCAGTAAACTGTCTAATACTGTTATATCATATAGCTCCGGTCATGTTCTTATTCCTTCTTCTGAGTTTTTCCCATTGCTTCATTTGTGGTGTCTAATTCTGATACAGAACTTTATTGGTCTGTAGGGAATTCTGAACTGTAATACTACCTTCCTTTATAAATGCAAAGCAACAGTTCTCCAGAAGGGTAATTATTCGTTGGGTTGTCAAAAGCTTAAAATGAATTGCATGAGAGATAAAGAGATGGATGTCAGCACATCAGCTATGATTGACGGTGTTGCCGAGTGCTCAGATGGTAAGTGATATTAAATATTCGAGCTACATTATGCTAATATACGTGTCTGTGTGTTTGCAGTGATTCATGCATATCAAGTTACCATGTGTTCTTTATTATGGGATAGGTGTAACATGTATATACTTATGACAGAAAAGGAGTCGGTACAAAGTAGTGACCAAGGGGAGCCAAGTGTTTCCACGATGTTGATGAACTTTTCCAATGACTTTGATCCTTATGATGCCTTGAGCACGCCTCTATATCAAACAGCAACTTTCAAGCAGGTAAACGTCTCAACCCGACGATTTCAGATCTTTTGTTCTCTGAAGCATTATTTATTTGCAAAAGTTGAGGATGAATATTGAGTTGCAACGGCTGCAGAAGTACATGCATTCTTGCATCATAGAAGAAATAACGTTTTCTTTAGTTAATAATACTTATTGATCCTTTTTCCAGAGAATCCTGAAATTTCTCTCAAAATCAAATTAAATCATAGAAAAGTGTGTACTTATATAATTAGTTATAATTAACTCAGCCATTCTGCAGCCCTCAGCTACAGAAAATGGACAATATGATTATACAAGAAGTGGAAATCCAACGCGGGATGCCCTAGAAAGGTCTCTACTTTTCATTTGAATATTAATTTTCTTGTTTTACCTAATCGATGATTGCTTCGTGCTTCTTTCCATCTGTCTAAATTATTATGTGTCTATTATCAGACTTCTTGCAAAGCTTGATAAAGCTGATCGAGCATTATGCTTCACTAGTGGCATGGCAGCTTTGTCAGCTGTTACTCATCTTGTTGGAACGGGTACTTTGACTTTTATTTTTTTATCTTTGCAAAGCTGCATAAGCCTTAAGCATATACCTTATTGTGGCATATTTTCATTTCTCTCCATCCCTAGCATCACCTGGATATGTCTAATTGAGACGGCCTGGTCTGGTTATCACTATCCATGTCTGATCATGAAGTCCGTGTTCAGAGCATTTTACATTTTTTCTGAATCTGCTTACCCAGGGTCTTTATGTCAAAATGTGTTTCCAAGGTTTTAGATACACATTCTAGGTGGCTGAACATTGTAAATTTGTGATTGGGACATTATATGGTGCTGCCTCAGCAAATATCAAGACATTTTCTCTGTTTTTGAGATGGCAGGTGAGGAGATTGTTGCTGGTGATGACATGTATGGTGGTTCCGATCGTTTGTTGTCACGAGTAACTCCAAAATCTGGAGTCGTGGTTAAGTTAGTATCTTGTCCCGTTTAATCATTCATTTTACTACCCATTCTGTTAGCAAGCCTTAAGACTGTTAGTGCTGCAGGCGTGTGGATACAACAAATTTGGAAGAGGTTGCATCCGCCATTGGCCCCTGGACAAAGCTTGTGTGGTTGGAAAGTCCAACAAACCCACGCCAACAGATTTCTGATATTCGTGTGAGTCATATGAATTTAATTACTTGTTTAGAATTTGCATTGTATTTGGTTTCTAATATTAGTTGAGATAAATATTTTTATTAAGTTTGATCTATGCCTAAAAAAGTTTGGGTTTCCTGTCTGTATCTATTCAAACATATGTATATATGCATACATCTATATTTCTTAAACTGTTTAGCAATATTAATTACATATTCACCTATTGACCTGATTGTCGTATAGAAAATAGCTGAGCTGGCACATGCTCATGGTGCTCTTGTGTTGGTGGATAATAGCATTATGTCTCCTGTGCTGTCTCAACCTTTGGCACTTGGAGCTGGTAATGATACTATTGTTTTATAATCTTTTGCCTCTCTGAACCAAATATTACATATTGGACGAGTGAGATATCCATCAACCTTAGTTTGTCAATTACTTTTCAGATATCGTAATGCATTCAGCTACTAAATTCATAGCTGGTCACAGTGACCTCATGGCTGGCATTCTTGCTATCAAGGGAGAAAGGTTTGTCTCTGAGTTGCATAATTTTCATTCACCATAACAATACTTGGATTAGGTCCAACCTTTTTTTGGGGGAAAAAAAGAACTTGGATTTGTATCTTGTAGTTTACTCATTCCTAGGGTATCTGAGTTTGGTTCTCGATCTATATCAGTGATAGCATGCTTTTTCATGGTTGTCACTCTACTCTTGAGAACTTTGGAAATTCATTTCATTATCCTGAGATAAACTTCAGTCACTTACTCTATGGATGTACCTCATTTGATGCTTATCAGCTTGGCGAAAGACCTCTATTTCCTACAGAATGCAGAGGGCTCAGGGTTAGCTCCATTTGATTGTTGGCTGTGTTTAAGAGGCATCAAAACTATGGCTTTACGTGTTGAAAAGCAACAGGTACAATTTATTATATCTTTCTCTTCCTTTGACATAACAAAGGAAGATTAAAAGAAGTACCTTTTTAATTTACCTTCCATATGGAACCTTTTCATTAATCTATTTCATTCAACTTTTAGTTTAGGTGTTACATATTATGTAAACATTGATGTGTTTTTTCTTTACTTCACCTCGATAACGTCAAATATGCAGGAAAACGCACAAAAAATTGCTGAATTTCTCTCCTCCCATCCCCGTGTGAAAAAAGTCAATTACGCTGGTCTCCCCGATCATCCAGGACGATCCTTACACTACTCCCAGGTACAAAATCAAATCTGACGTCCAATCAGATATGAATAAAATGTCTGGATAAATAAGTGCAAGGAAATCTTGACATGGTATGTCGTCTCTAATGCTCCGTCCCTTATTGCAGGCAAAAGGTGCAGGATCTGTGTTTAGTTTCTTAACAGGTTCACTTGCACTGTCAAAACATGTAGCAGAGACAACGAAATATTTCACCATAACCGTTAGTTTTGGTAATTTCGCAGCCTTTTCTCAGTAGTTTTCGCTCATTGTCAACTCATAGCATCAACTCATCACTCTCGATTTTTCAAAATTGCAGGAAGTGTCAAGTCCCTCATTAGCTTGCCCTGTTTTATGTCTCATGCAAGTATACCTGCTGCAGTACGAGAAGCCAGAGGCTTAACGGAGGATCTCATCCGTATATCTGTCGGAATTGAGGATGTCGACGATTTGATTGCTGATTTGGACCATGCCCTCAGAACTGGGCCTGAATGAATTCTTTCTGCTTTACATTTGAGAATGAAGTACTAGATTTTGTTTGTTTGTCAAAATTAATTTGGTAGGAAACACTAAATATTTGCTCAGTTTGATGAATTTGATTGCATAGATTCTTGAATTATTTTGGAAGGTTGGACTCTGGAGAAGTTAAATCTCGATTAAGACGACGAAATATTATAAAATATATATTACATTTCTCACAATTATAGAATCGTACAAATTGATTATGGAATGTCAAATTATTATTAATGAACCTCACTAAACAAGCTTTTATAGAATTGAGTTTTAAATAGCTCACAATACACCCCTGTTTGTCCTATATCAAATTTGCTTGCTAATAATTACAGTTAAGGACAGTTACATGGCTCAACGTCTATTAACCAACACAATTACAACAATCACTTGCATATTTGCAAGGCAAGCCTAATTTCAGGGGGGTAAAAGGGGAAAAAACAAAATAAAATACAATAGACACAAACACAAACAGGCTTTTGCTTCACAAGAGTTTTCTAACTTAATTCTATGACTAGGGCTGCAATTAAGACTAAAGATTATTACCTGAGGACAACAACCAATGATACTTTGAATTAGTTTAAAATCATAAAGCTTCTCTACGTCTCGAACATATTTACAAAAACGTCTGCCTGACCAAGCATTGGTCCCTGCAACATTGCAAAGACGAGTACTTAGATTGGATCGACAGTTGCAGCGTGCTTGCTAATGAGTCCCAAACTATTTAGAAGAGGTGTTTACCTTTTAAGTAATACATTTAATCACTGCCAAAATCTTCATAACTCAAGCCCTCTGATATGGTATCCAGCCTCTTAATATCTGCACTCAAGTAGAGAAAAGTTATCATTATGCTTAACCATTTTTGGATCGAAGACAGTGTCAAATGCCAAAAATGGTACCTTGTTCACCCCTGATGTGAGGGTCGAGGAAGTTTGCATCCGTTCCAAGGAATGGAGATCTCGAGTAGTTCTCTAGTATATCTGCAGAGATCAAGGAAAACATACAAGTCATTAAAAAAAGTACAATGAACTAACTCCTTACGAACTGATGAGAATTTGGATTTTGAGAGAGAAAGAGAGCCAACCAGTACTATTAGAAAAATCAGCTGTCAAATCTGATAAACTGAAGTTTCGAGGTATCTGACCCAAAAATCCAAATGAGTTCATCTCGGTGTCCAACATGGTCTCATTCAATGATTGCGCACTCGACTCGCCACTATTGAAAGGAGAAACAGATGCTTCTCCAATTGCATTACGAGGTTCTAGAAGATTGTTGTCAGCACTAAACATAAAAGGGGAATCGCCTCCATAACCACTTTCTGACTTAATTATCACGCCATTCATATGTTGCACCATTCCTGTGTTGGAGTTCTGAGCTAATATCATGTCTTCTGAAACATCAATCCTACCAGCATGACCTTGCACATTGACCGGAACCTGCATGCTTGGTTGCACAGCTGACATACCATTAGTGTAAACATTAGGTAAAGTGCTAACAGCTTGGTGCATGTTTTTGGGTTTTACAGGTGGTCCAGCAGGTTGGGCGACCTGGTAAGCTGAGTTGTTATGCACTGCCAAAGTGTAAAAACAAAACTTATTTCTCCAATCAAACTAATAACATAATTTCTGATCAGAGTTGACTCTAGGCACTTTCAGTACTATTACATTACAAAAATATTAATGCATAAGCTCCCAAGGTTGTACTCCTGATGGGTGAAGCAACCCACCTAGCAAGTGCATTGCTGTAACACATAGACTTGCAGACATGCAAGAAAAACTCTCCTGCATGAATTTCTATATGGGAAGACTTAAATTATACGTGGTGTCTGCATTTATTTAATTTTCAAGCACAACTGCCAGCTATTTGGTGCCAAGTTAGTGATTGTTCACAACAGTTATTTCGAATAGATATGTGAACCATAGTACCAATTTCACATGCACCAAATGATGACAGAACGTACAAGTGTAGATATAGATAGTAGTTAGAAATAATCATATGTACAGGTACCCGAGCCATTTTCCATATGTAACAACTACAATCATATCAACACAAAAACTTACTTGAATGAACCTGAGATCCATTAGTCAAAGAAATGGAAGCAACTCCAGATTGACATACTTGGCGCATTAGCTCGACCTGTCGCTCAAGCAACTGATTGAATCGCACAATCTGGTCCTTCACTCTCAGTCTTAGATGATATGCCCGGAAAAATTCCTGATTTTCTGCTTCAAGTTTTTGCCACACTGGAGGGGGATCAAGACATAAGTTTGAACATATAACAACAAAAACCAACAGGATAAAGAAATTATATTGAATCCCGTAAGCCAATTAATTGTTTAGTTTACAGCATTTTTTTCTTAGCTAAAAATTAATAACCTAGACCAAGTTCAATAAATGGTTTCTCTGTTGTATTAACTCTTGCAAAGTGATGCAAGTTACACACCCACTCCCTCCATACCAAACACGTGGACTCCAACCATAAACTGACAAATTTAGCATAAAGCTCACATTTAAACATATAGTAAAATATCTGCCTAATATAGGTTAAGACTGATAGTAGATTACATATAGATTGAGTTTGAAGCCTCATGCCACGACAGCATCACATATTTTGTTAGTGATAGACTGCACAGACCCATCAGTATAGGCAATAAGGTAGAGACATGTGTACAAACATCTTTTGATAAAACAGATGTAGCAGCTGAATGTAACTAAAATATGCGTGACATACTAAAAGTAAAAAATACGACTTAAAAATAATTTGCAGATGAAGATAGAAAAACAAATATACCAAAGGAAATGAAATTACCAAGTTCAGTGAAACCAGGCTCAATCTTTGCCTGGTGTAATAAGGTGCTCACAACTTCCCTCTCACTCATGTAAAGCTGAAGGCACCTTTCTATAAGATTTTGAACCTGATACCAGGACAAAAGGCAAGGTTAGCATGAAAGGTAGATATTTACAGATAGTCCTGGCCTAAAAGAAGGGAAAAAACAAGAAATATCAAAAAAGTATGAAACATAAACTAAAACTTTAGCTAGATCTACTCAAAAAGACATTTTGCCAAAAGCGACAAAAAAATATATTTCATTATAGCAATGATCTTAGATTTTCTTCAATGCCACAGATCCAACGTAACATGTTATTAACTTCAGCACATCCTCTAAGATTTATACAGATTGCCAAGTACAGATTAAAAATGATTCGGCTTTTAGCATAACAGAGAAACTAAAATGCAAAATGAGCCAAAATTATGATTCTTCTCCTTGTTGATCTAATGGGCTAATATGAATTGGAAGTTCAACTCAAGTTCAAATTAGTAGTCATAAAGCTCTATTCTATCTCAAATATTTCATATTCCTCATCATTTATGCATTCATTTTGTAGGGTTTAAAGACTAGACAATACAGAAACAATAATATTTTTCACAAAGTACAATTCACAGATACAAAGAAAAAATGATGTCCTTGTTCTTAATCATATCATGTCAGTCCCTCCCAATCTACAACTGATGCAAATAAAAGATCATAACTACAACAATTACAGAAAAAACTACATTAAAAATTATCTAGATAAATCAGGCCAGAGAACTTACCAACTGTATATCCTGTAGTGAAACTTTTCTGACTTCACCATTTGACATTTTGCAAGTTCCCAAGCAAGAAAAATACAACTTTCGATCAATTTATTGTTTCACAACACTGCAACAGATAAGCCACAGAATTCCAGGATTCTTTGTTGCTTGCTGCTCCTTATACTCGATCAATATTTTCTGAAATCATTGTTCATCAATCAAAGATGATAAGTGACTAGCACAAAATAAACCCAAAAAAGCATAAAACAACTGAGGTAAGTACAAAGATTATTGGTAAGCTTTGCTACGCAGAAACAAAATGAATAATGAATTGTAATAAGCATGACAACTTCATCAGGCACATAAAAATGATGTATTACCCTCTCTCATTTTCCCCTGGACGCACTAATCTCTATACAAAATTCCTGAAAACAATAAGTACTTGGTTTTTAACAGGAATTGAAAGCTCGATCTTTATTTCTCAATTTTAGTTTCTGTGTGAAACCCAATGCACCAATCGATTTTACAATCCTTACCATGGAAATCATAAGCCCGAAACGTTTTATCCAAAAATAACATTTATAGCTCTATATCCTTCCATTTAGCCTTTGGTCACCTTTAACAACCCATAAATCAGTTACTTATAATCAGATATTACTCAGCTTACTATCTTAGCAATAAATCAAACTAGACATAAAAGGAAAACCAAATTCTACCAAAAATTGAACTCCATCAAGAAAATATAATTTAACCAAGCTTGCTGCAGCTAAAGCTTTTACAGCTTCTCTAGAACAAAAACAACAAACAATTCATAAACAATTCATAAACACTTCATAATTATACCTAAGGATCATCGCTACCCAAAAATTCCACACCATAAATATTAAAACCCTAAACCTTCAAATTCAGCTATGATCATCACAAAAACCTAGCTCAGCTGAACAATCAAGTAATAGGTCGTGGAAAAGGGGATCATAGCAAACCAGAAGATCACACAAGAAAACATCGAATACTCGCAATTTGCAGCATGAAACTTAATTCATAAACGTAAAAAATTAGAAGAAAACATCGGCAATACATTAAACCCACCTGAAATTTGTTGAGTTTCTCTTAGAAAGCTTTGTTTCGGTAGCGATGTAGAGAGAGAAAGATAGAGCGAGAAAGTGATGGGGGGTTCTGCTACAATTGGTCGCGTTTCCATATATTTTAATATTTTCCCCATAAAACCAATAATTCCAGGAAGACATACGTTATTACCAGATCAAGGTACAACTTATGATCCCAAAGGCACAACATCAATGCATTATTGATGTACTGTACTGCCACAAACAAATTCTCCATTAAGGAAGAATTCATTCCTATTCTAAATTCTCCAACACTGTACCACTATTTGTTCATAATGTACAACTTTATGATGCAAGTTGGTTTTGTTAAAAATTAATTTATTTATTCTGTTTTTTTTTTCGTCGTCTTTAATTTGCAAGTTGTTTTATTGTTCGTTCCTTTTCCAAAAAAAGAAAATAATAATAATAATAATAATAATAATAATTAAATACTAATAATAATAATTTTTTGTTTGACTATTATATACTTTTTTATTTCTTATGATCAAAAATAAATTTAATTTTTGGAGACTCTACTTTCCAAGGACCATGTGATATATTTAGAATAAACTTAATTTCCAAAAACCATGTTTTCTATTAAATTCTTAAACATATTATTTTTATTTAGTTTTTTAATATACATATTTACGTACAGTATAATTTTCGTATATGGGATTAAGGCTGATACAGTAGCATACAGGTTGGGCCCAATGCTTATAATATGTCCAACAAAATATGATGGGCCCAGTATTTTTAGCCCAAATTGGATTCTAGCTTATCTAACAAATATCTACAAACTAGTACATAATAATAAATCAAACAAAGCTAAATGATTTGTTTATATTGTTTTCTTAATTATCTAACGAAATGAAGTTTATTTTTATATTAATCGAAACATATTTAAAAGCTTTAATTGAAGGCTCAAAGAAAATTTGAATCAAACACATGTAGTTTTAAATTTTAAATTTAATTTTAATTTCAAGATATTGGTTGTGTTGTAACATAAGGAAATGGGTATTTCTAACCATATAAGGATCACAAAAATTTAAACTAATCAAGAATAAAAAATAGGTTTTTTAGCCAAAAAGTTTGGTTTCGAACACTCTCTACCCCTCTCCTCCATTATCCTCATCTCATCATTTCTTGCTTTTTAATTTTCTATCCTTTGAAATTTTGGAATATAATATCTCAAGTTTTTCTGAAAAATTTTCACCCATTCCTCAAGATTTTAGCTATTGATGAGAATATTTCACTCGTCGAGGAGAAATGTAATACATTCCTCAAGAATTATTTTTATGAATTATTGATAATGAATTGTTTGTGCGGGTCGTGCAAATTTTTTTTTTTTACACCAAAAAATGAGGTTTTGCGTTTGGCGGCACCGTCTGGCCTTCTTTTTATTAAGGATAAAAGAGTCAATTTTGGCTTTAAAAAAACATATTCTTATGATTTTGTTAGTGTTAGTTTTTTTGTTATATTTACTGTGCTATTTTTCAATTTGTCTCATATGATTTTGGGGTGATTTCTTAAATGCATTTGATTTATTTATTGAATGAATTTTATTTATTTAATGTAGGATAATATAATAATTTTATACATGTTTCTATTTATTAAAGGGTTAAATGCAAAAAAACAACTTAAACTATTGGTTTTTTTCATTTTTCAACCTCAATTTTTTTTTATCAGATTGCAATCTGAACTACTAAAATTTATCAAATTGCAACTTTCAAACAATTTTCGGGCAAAAACATGAACACGTGACCCGCACGCTAACTTCAGATGAGGGTCACCTTAAATTACAAGATTAGATGAATATTCTTATGCTTTCAACTTGCGGATCATGTGTTCACATTTTCACCGAAAAATGGATCAGAAATTGCAATTTGATAAATTTTAGTAGTTCATATTGCAATTTGATAAATTTTAGTAGTTCATATTGCAATCTGATAAAAAAAATTAATTAGAAAATGAAAAAACCAATAATTTAATTTTTTTTTTTTTTCATTTAACCCTTTATTAAATGATTTCTTAATCTATAGAAAGCAACCTCTTTCTCTTCATCCTTCCCCCAAAATTAGTATTACAAAATTGGGTCCAAATTTTCTCATGTAAAATACTTACATAATCTCTCTGTCTCCCTCTCTCAGTCACTGTACATATATCTCTTGTATTAACCTTAACTTAAAAAAAAAAAAAATACAATAAAAAAACAAAAATATATTAAAAAAAGGTTATGTGTGAAATACTAATTGGACAAAACAGTAAGCCCACTGTATCTGGGCCTAGTTCTGTCTGGTGAAAGCCCATCATCCATGGATTTCCTCTTGTTACTGTTGCTTTGTTCTTCTTCTTCATCATCAATTATTTCTTCTTTTTCTTGCTTTTCCTCTTTTTCTGGCTTTTCCATTTCTTTTTTCATAGACTTTGTTTTAATTATATGTGGTCTTAACTTATTCATATCAGCCAATTTCATTGGCTTTAGAAAAAATTCCTCTGCCCCTTCTTCCAAGCATCTATTATAAACCAAAATAAAAATAAAAAATCTAGATAATATTATTATATCAAGAATGATTTTTTTTTATTAGTAATTGTTTACCTTGTGATTCTTGAAGGGACATTCTCAGAGGACATAATAA
The DNA here is from genome assembly GCA_946896805.1 of Scutellaria galericulata. NCBI lineage: Eukaryota > Viridiplantae > Streptophyta > Magnoliopsida > Lamiales > Lamiaceae > Scutellaria > Scutellaria galericulata. The sequence continues at coordinate 20,032,433 of OX335790.1, forward strand.
CCACTGGTATATTTCTTAGAAATGAAGATTCCTGCCAAGTAAAAATAGCCCACATTTTATTAATTAATGTGGATTTATCATATATGCATGAATAATGGGGTATTATTGCCACTAGTAAATTTTCTACCAACTTGAATTTTGAAATTGAAGAGTTTTGAAAAAAAAAAGTTATATTCAATGGATAGGATTGATGAAACATTGATGAGAAATTTCTGTCAGGGAATTTTTCCATTTTCTCTAAATGGTAAAGATGCTTTTACATATAGAGAATTAAAAAAAAATTAAAAGAAACAAAGTTGGAAAAAATACCTTCATTTTCTTGAGCAAATCATAGCCTGTCATTCCAGGCATACAATAGTCTGTTATAACAAGATTCACTACCACTTCCTGAAAACAAAAATGGGATATTTAGACACTTGATACAAGGTTGTCTTTTTTTATTTATGCATACATACATACATATATATTAAAATATGTCACATTTCATGTATCAAGTAGGATTAAAATAGTAATTACACACACCTGATGAATCTCAGAAGCAACAGATGTCTCATTAGAGTTGGTTCTCTCATCTTCATGCCAACCAAGAAACTCCAAAGCTTTGCTGCCTGAATCAACTGTTGTAACTGATACAAAATAAACCCATTTTTTAAAATTCAAGAAAATCAAAGCCCATTTCTCCAAATCTTCCAAACATTCAAACTTTATTAAAAAAAAAAAAAAACATTAAACCTTGATAAGAAGATGTCTTGAGAAGCTTCTCAATGACTTTTCTGTCAATCAAGCTATCATCAACAGCAAGAACATGAAACTTATCATCTGCTACTGCCATGTCCATTCAGAAGAAGGATTTGAAATTAAAAAAGATTGGAATTTTATTTTGTGTAGTGGGGTTTTCTATGAGATGAGATGAGAGAGAGAGAGAGAGAGAGAGAGGGAGATGAGCTTTGTATTGAAGCAAGAAGAGGAAAAAATCCAAAGCCCACAAAGCAAGATCTGACCAAATTTCTACCAAAGATTTGCTATGAAAGTTTCCAGCTTGGAATTGAATTATAAGGCAAGCAATACAATATCAAGAGTAGCAGAAAAGAAATCTTTGAACATGGGGTTCATTCATATACATTTATCTATCTATACTATATAGAATTGAAAGAGAGCAACATAATAGTTGTCATGGAGTTTCTCTCTCCTCTCTCTCTTTCTCTCTCTCTTTTATTCTTTCTCTTCACTCCTTTGTTTTTTCACCCCATCATGGCTCTCTATCTTCTTCTTCTTTATTTTGTTTTTACTTTTAATATGGTATATATATATAATATAATAATTAATAAATCATCTATCATTTCTGTCTAATTTCCATGGAAATTTATTCAAAAGTTTTCTTGTATCATTTTTTCACCTTTATTTTTAGTTCTTCTTTTATCATTTCTTTTAACCACATGTGCATTGATTCCTTTAGGGTGGGGACTGAGGTGGTGGGTTTCTTTATTATATTGAGAAATAAATAAATGAGTACTGGTCATTTTGGGGATTGAAAGCAAAAGTGTTTTGGGATTGATGGGGTTTTCTTTATTTTAATATATATTATAAATACATTTTCTTTTTAATGTTGTTTTATATGTATAGACTATAGTACATAAAATTCTATTTCTAATTTTGTGTCATTTTATATTTAATTTTATTGATGTATTTCATGTATAATATAAAATGACATTATTAAAAATATATATATTAGGTACATCAAATTAGAACATGGATGCAAGACATGATAAGGACCCAACTTCGTGATGTGTCATAGTAATAAATTATAATGTTTATAAGTAAGAAATGAAACATTATTAAAATTAAGAAAAAATATATTTTTAAACTCCTGGAATTTCATGTTTTATTATTGTATTTTAATAGTATCTTATTAAGCCTTTAAATTGTTTCCATTGAATTTGTGTGGGTTGGTAGGCAATTCATGGTTTGTTAATGTTATTCAAATGAAATCTTAAACTTTTATTTTCAATCCACTTTGAATCTTTTAAAAAATTTTCAAAAATAAAAGTTTGACAGAACTCAATAAAAGTCGACGATATATTGAACAAATTATCATATTTCAACAGTTTAAGAGTGTATTTTGTTTTAAGTATAAGAGGGGAACAAACCTCTCAACTAAGGACACTATCCACTATTGATTCATTTATATACTTATTTGAAATTTTATTGATTAACAACAATATTGCATTCGATATAATTCATCGAATCGAATGTAAAATACAGTCCGGGTTATTTGGGATTAGGATTCTAAACATGGATGGGTGGGGCCCCCAAAATCCCCATAGAGATACAGATGATGTCGGCATTAATTCTTTTTCCTAAGGATGAAATCATTTGCTCTTACCATATCTTGAGCAGGTGGGGAAGAAGTGCAAATTGAGACACTAATTTCCTTTTTACTTTCATTTTCAAGATTACTATTCATTTTAATAAATCTAAGATTTTGTACATTACATGTTCTTCTAAAAAAAACATGTAATATATCACATATTAAACAAATTGTTTAGGATTGTGGATGAATCAATCGAGCATTAAAAAAAAGAGTGGGGTAATAAAGAATTGATTATATATCTATAAAGTTGATCAAATAAAAAGCCGTAAATTGAATAAATATGATTCATTTCTATTTTTTAAATTAATACTTTTTCTCTTTTGGATCGATATGAATAATGAATATATATATATTCGAATGCAAATTCAGATTTTATTTGTTAAAAATTCAAATCATTTATTTTCAATCTAATAGGCATACTCAACAAATATAAATATAAATGAAATAACAAAAACACCTACAAGATTTGTTTTATACTATATAGGATTTAGGTGAGATTTGATAATTTTTTTGTTTTTAATTATTTAGTAAAAATGATTTTACCTTTATTGTTTGAGGGGATAGCTCAGCCATGTTGATGTAGAAATGTAGAGACTTTTGTTCAACAAATCTATTGGGGAATCGCTTTTGGAATTTATTTACCATCTTAGTCGTTATTGTTGTTTTTTCTTGAGCAGAAAAACGTGGTTTTGTGGGCCATTTTGTCCACCTTTTAGGACATGAATTTTGCAATTTTATGTTTTTATTTTGTAATATAAATAAATCCCTGTATTTATGGATGAAACTGAAAAAAAAAATCTCAATACAAAATATATGTAAATTAATATATAAATATTCTAACTTTTTGGGATTATTCATATTGTAAGAATCAATTTATAAAATTGTAAAATTATTCAATTTAAAAAAAAAAATCTACAGTTTCTATTTCTTGTTTATTTTCTTGATAGCTTACTTTTTGTAATCAATTTTGCAATTGAAAAAATAAATAAATTATAACTAATCTGTATTTCCAGATTTTAATTTATTGGATTATTTTAATTATCAGTGTTTGTGTTTCTTCAAAGGGATTCAATCGAAAAATTGAGCATTAAGTTGTATGATTTTAGCTTTGACTATCTAAAAATGCAATACCAAAGTGTTTTGACATAATGATTAGTTAAAATGAATCTTTAAATTCACACTTACAATATTATTTGTAGTGCTTCATTTGTGGAAAATATTAATAATAAGACAAAACCCATTGACTCTAATTTACTTATTAGTCAAAAGGGTCCATGATAATTTGTCTATCACAGAGAGAAAAGTATATTCTTTTTCTTGATTTTCTATTTTTAGTTTCTTTTTATTAATAAAGCTAGAATTCAAGAAAAGAGAAATAAGATGAGAGGTAGAGATTCGATTAGAAAGCTGCATATATCACAAATAAACACAGCCAAAAATAATTTAAAAGCTGCATTGCAAATCCATCTTTTTTTATTTTTATAAAATAAAATTTTTAGAAATGGCTGTACATTTATCAAATTGACTACACAATTAATATTCTTTAATATGTCAATCTTTTTTTATATTAATTTATAAATCAGCATATTTGTATATTCATTTTCTTCTATATTTACTTGAATGTGTATAAATATGTACACACACATATATTAACTCAAAAACTATTTAATTGGAGTTAAATTAAATATCATGATAAAAGAATTCTAGAATTTCTCAAAAGCCACTTAGGTAATCCCCCACGAAATCTGCAGAATTTTATCGAATAAAAATGCACCAAAATACTTTTTATAATTATCAGGACCACCAAGGATTGTGATTGATAATAAGGGACAAAATCCAAGATTGAGCATTTATAGTACTCAGCTACTTAAGTAAATAACAAAAATAAATAAATAAATCCCCACTTGTGCTAAGTAAATCAAATATAATTTTTACTGAATTAATGTTTTCAAACACATCTGTACTTTCGGTCTTGTTACATTCAAGCACATATATAAATCAATTTCAAATCAAGTCAAAACATATATAGAGACAAATTAATGAAACAAAACTAAATATATTAGGACTTCGTTTTTCATAAATCGATGTATATATCTTAGGACTTACAATCTTAGATATTATAGCTCAAATAAAATTAAATTAAATTGCATGCATGAATTAATAGTGTTTACAAATCAAAACGCTTGCATAGGCTGATCATTTCGCAATTCTTCTTTAAAAAAAAACTTGAATATATCATGAATTCATGATATAAATATATTTTTTTAAAGGATAATATATATCCATTTTAGGAGAATGTCCCTTAATGTTTAGGACAAGTAGATCCCTACTAGATTTGTGTCCACCCCTTAGGAACCCTACATATGTTTCCCTATCACATTTCATCATTGTTTTGTCCCTACCATATTTTACCAAGTATATACTGATATTCCCATGCCCATCATCATCTCTCATATTCTTTTTGCTACTATAATTAATTAATTATATCAAAAAAAAAAAAAGGAGTAGCATTATTCTTACAAGATCATCTTGAATTTACTCTATAATTACTTATATATATGAAAAATAAAACAACAGTGCCGTTTTACGGATTTAATTTTTTTACTGTTTTTTAGTCTTATTTTATTATTCTCCATTTTATGAATATATATTTATAAAATTGTTTTATATAAAAAAAAACTGAATAAAAGATTAGAACAAATAATTAACCAAGTCAAAAAGGATGAGAGTTTGACCTTTTTATTTGGCCTTGGAATTGGATGAAAGTCAGCCCTTATTTTATTTTGATTTTATTTAATCACTTTTTTGGAGTTAATGCACAAGACTTTTGGAAAGTAAATTATTTATATATTTAAAGAAAAAGATGGATTTGGACTTTGTTTTGAGGAATATTCAAATTAAAATCCTAAGAATTGATGCTTACAAGAAATCATGATGTCTACCGATATCTTTTATTCTATCTCACAATTAATTCTCAAGATTTCATTATTTATATATTTTGTTACATTTGTACCTAGCTACATAAAAGAATTGATGAATATCATTAATTTTCTAAATTTCTCAAAGACTTAATATTGGGACCTATAAATGATAAAAAAAAAAAATTAAGTTTCACAAAAACTTGCGTGAAACGGTCTTACAAATAGTTTACTGATCAGATGGATCTTTTTTACCCACAAATCAAATCCATTTTCATAAATTTATATATGAATTGTGAAGTGTGGGTCACATTGTGAAGTGTGAGTTGATCCGTCTCACATGAGATGATCTCACGTAAGACTCATAGACACATAATAAAGCCAAAAAGTCTTTGCATATAATAATCACATCCGAAATGTAAAAGAATATGTCATATTTTTAGGGTTTCCAAATAGTATAATTAGGATAAATCCTAACACCTAACGATCTTCAAATGAGCTGTTATTCTGATTTCTTAAATAATTAAAAAAATTAATATTTTTGAGATGCATTGAACCTTCCGTCGATGCAGTTTTATTTAAGAGATATGCTTCGTGTATGCAATCTACTTTTATTATAAATAAATGGCTTATTTATTTATATATCACGTTCATTATTTTATTAGAAAATACAAAAGATCATTAAAAATTAATAATAATTAAGAATCCTTTTCGACAACCAACTTGTTAAACAAACGCCTTTACTTCCAACCAAACTTCCAATTAAATTAACTAGGTTTGGTATTACAATATATATATATATATATATATATATATATATATATATATATATATATATATATATATAAAATTAGGACTGATGATTAATAATAATTATATATATGCATAATATATAAGGTTGGGTTTTAAATTGTACAAATTGTGGGAAAAATTGCGAAATGTACTTAAATTGTACAATGTTTTAAACAATTAAATTGCAAAAAAGGCATGCATATTAGTTTTTATTTATCAATTAAAAAAAAACCTTAATGAATAATGCACGTCAAAAAAAAAAAAAAAGAAGAAGATATTTTAAGCCAAATTAAATAAATTGATTTGGTTATAAGAGCTTTTAATGATAATTCAATTTAGTTGGGCATCTCACAATAGCACAATACTATGTTCAATATGAGTTTTTTTTTTTTTGGCTACAAAATATTCTTAATATACACTCAATTATATTTTCTATATTGCAATTTAAAAAAAAAAAAAAAAGAAGAAGGAAAATATATAGTGAAATAAAAAGGGAATGGCCAAAGAAACTCAAATACCAATGAAGGATTTGGTCTTAAAATCGAAGGATTCTTTAGTTAGGAGATATGAGTTTTTAAATCGTGATTCTTGCCGGGTTTTGTGGGTCAGTCTCCCCTTTACTTAAAGAACATGCCTCATTACTTGTCATTACTTTTTTTTTTTTAATTCAAAATTTAATTAAATGGTTTTCTTTTTATTTCATATATATATATATATATATATATATATATATATATATATATATATATGCAGTACTCTACTTTTATTAGTAGTAATTGATTCATGGTTCATATGAGTGAATTGAGAACATTTTATACGATTTTATAATGGATGAGTATATGTCGAATCGTACATTCAGTATATTTTGTCAGGCGTTTGAATGACATATAAAGATTGATCAGATAATTGTTACTATAAATTCTTAATCCTTAAAACCAAAAAAACATACACAAAAATGGCAATCTTAGGGCCACCCACAAAATCTTCTTGCCAGCTTGTTTGTTCCCTCCAAACGTTTTCTTGTTCTTGTCTTTGTTCATATTTAATTGCATGTATAATGGGGGACACCCTAGAACTAGGCCATTCTTGCAATTAATAGAAATCTTGGTTGATTTACAATGCAAAAATGTGGGTTTCTTTAATTATTTTTTGGGATATCATGATTAGCTTTTCTTGATTTTTTTTTTCTTTTAATGAAAAAGGAGAGAATATATTAGTTGTATCTTTTTAGTGTTGGCCTTAAGAAGGTATGTTGGGGCAAATGGGTTGTCCTTAACAATCCCCATTAGGGCACTTTATATGTATGTTCCACCAAATCCCATATATTTTGCTTTTGTATCAACATGTATGGGTTATTTGTATGAAAAGTTCAAATTTTGAGCTTCAAAATAATGGTTGTAAGAAAAGAATTAATTTAAAACTTTAGTAATGTTGAATATATGTATCATCATCTTGTGTATCTCTTTGTATATAATTGTAAAAAATCCTGACCCATGAGGCAAAGATTTGAATGAAGAAAAAAAATCATTGATAAAGATCTTTGCATAATAATCATGTGGCCCTTTAGGATTGTAAACAAACCAAGTATTTAATAAGCTATTTTGAGCTTGATTAGAAGTTCATTAACTTGGTAAAATATAATACAATTAGTTTGATATTCACATTGGTAACTATTCAAAACTGTTCTTATAGATTTTAGTAAATATATTATATTCCTTTGTCGATTTATTTTTTAATGAATTGACATGTAATTAAACCGATAATATATGCTCAATAAGCTCATTTAAATTCGAGTAAACTTGTGAGTCATGAATACATCAAACAAATTAAGATCAAGCTTGACTTGGCAATATCCAAACTAAACCCAAACTGTCAAAAGCTCAACTCGACTCTATTCATTTCCACCCTTAATTTAAACTGGCTATGATGAATTAAGAGATTTAGTTTTTGAACTATCCAAAATTGAATTGTATTATAGTGTACAATACAATTATGAGAGTCAAGAAAATCTACATCAGTATTGGCAATCATAATTCAAAAAATTGAACACCTTAACAGTGATCTCCCAAGAAATTCAGAATCTAGTAAAGCCACTCTCAACACATACATGATCAAATTACAGCAAGGGTTCTGGCTACAAGTTACAAGATCTTCCATTTTCGCTCCACGGCAGTTGTAATAATCGATATGCAGTATGCAGCGCTCAGTGGATATTCAGAAACTGCAAGACAAAGTTACGATCTAGATTAGACTATAAAGCACCTTAATTTATGATCTAGATTTAGACTATATATACTACTCTAGAGCATGCACCAAAGTTAACAAATTCCACTCCAAGAGTTTATCTCATTCCGAAAGTAATGCATATAGAATAACCTTGGTTATCAAGTTACACTCCAAGAAAAAATTCAAACGAGAGGGAGTACAGGGTACAAGGGAAGTAGCCTTATTGGTTGTAAGGACGAACAAGGCAAACTTATATGTTCATGAGTGTTGACCAATATACTAAGGGTATAGTTCAATGATCTAAAAGAAGAGTGGCTAAATATATATTGGGATTCAACATATAAGCACCAAATTGCAGAGATGCTGAGCTGGGCTGTAACTTTACAAATGCTAATAAAGAACCAAAAACTTGCGTACTTAAAATACAGGTCTTAAAATGTGCTTACTTGAAATATAGTCTTCTACATACTCTTCATCAATTTTCCCATGAGACATAGCCCCAACCTATTAATGGATTATACCAAGACAATGACAAATTTAGTTAAATGAACAATATTCAAAGTAAAATGAGAAGGCGAAAAAAAGAAGAAGAAATTACAGAAAACAATTGAACATACCACAAAAACAAGATCCAATTCATTGTTGACAGTACCCACATAGTTGTACATATCAATCAATTTTTCTGAACTGTGTGAGAAACCTGATGCCCAGTAAAACAACTAAATAACTTAATATGGCAACAAACCAAACAACACATGCACTAATTAATGTAGAAGAGATGGGTTCACCTATTTTACGACTGTTGATGGGTAAATACTGGGTGACAGGGTTCTTAATGACGCGCAAAAGTTTTTCACCCTTACCAGCCGCAGTAATATGCAGTTTTTGCAGCAATTGTACTGCAAAACATTGACAATAAATGATTAGAAGAATCATATCTGTGAATAAAAATAAATCTTCTGATGGCAATAAACATACATATTACAGTAATTATGCATGCTCACCTATGAGACCCGAGAACCTCTTATACGTTCTTGGCATACGAGCATGAGGTTTGATCTCCAAAAGAAGGCCTTGCTGTGTCTTAACATATAAAGCTTTTAATCTCCCACTTTTGTTTACTCGGCTGTCTAAAATAGTTTGAATTGCCTAAAAGTGTCGAGATATAGAGCACATGTTTGTTAGAGCAATATAGTATAATACCCTCTCAACCAAAGAACAATTATAGCCAAGGATGAAATGGTAGAGCAAATATTATTTTGGTGCGAGAGAGGAAAGGGAAGAGGGGAATGAAAAAAAACAGTATCGATGTTGAGTTCATAGCCAAACATCAAAATCTCAGACACAAAAATTTCTACAGTACATTTAGTTCTCACAATGTGAATCATGAATTCACGGACAAACAATGTGAATATCTGATTTGTAAACAAAATCTATTTTGAACTTTACCCTATTTCACAAACGGTAAAAGAAAACCATGAGTCCAACTTCCCTAGAAACAAAGTTTGATAAGTTTATCATATTACAATTTGGCTTAAAAAGATCAAGATATAAGCCACAAGGCAAGAAAATTAACTGAGCAACAAGAGCTCCAAGGTATTGTCAGATAAGAACAGAATAAACATATGCTCATAAGAAATCAATCACCGGTTCAATATTAAAACTTTTAAACCAATGAAGTCAAGCTAGAACGATCTATTCTTGACCTCTCGAGATTTTCTATTCTAAACAGCAAAGCCACTTAACAAAAACCAAAATCCGCTAAAAGCATGCATCAAACACGTGCCAACTCTATCCCTTCAAAAGAATACCTAGCGAAATTGCAACCATTCACACATCACACTAATCCAAGTAGCTAAATTTATAAGTCTTGAGTCTAAAAGGCAAAATCAATATCAACAAACAAAAGAATAAATCAAGCCAGTTTTGATCAAAGACTCAAACCTGAAAGGCAATGTCAGGCCGATAATCTGCAGGGTTCCTCTTATTCCTCACCAAATAATTGGCATGCTCATCTGAACTCAAAAGCTGATATGTCTGCAACAGAGAAAAGAGATCACATAAATCAACAACTAAAATTATCTGCACACATACATAATAGAACAGTTCAAATTTCCCTCTCTCAAACACACCTTCCCAACTTTTGCTATTTCCAAAGAGGCCTTTTCAAGAACAAAGATAACCCCTGGTTTCTTATGCCCCGTATCCACTGTAACAATCGGAATTCCTGGCATATCATCAACTACTGCCTCCAATTTCTCCTCCTTATCCAACTCTGAGCCTTCAGTTTTCGCCTTTTTTGGCGACAAGGGGGTATCATCTTCATCCACTTGCTCGCATTCTTCTACTTTATCGTACTTCTCTTCTTTCTTCTTCCTTTTCTGCCCTTTCATTTTGTATGCCCGCCCCATCTTCCTCTAATTCAGCTGGAATACCAACAATTACCTTATGAAAAACACAATCACAATAATATTTACACAATTACGCCATTAACAAGCTATAAGAATCTCAGAAATCATCAAAAAAATTACTGATAATGAAGAACCCACGATGAATTCCATTAAAACCCAACAATAGCAACCAGAAAATCATAACACAATAAGAATTGTTTATGAAAGTAGATACTTACAATGGTGGAGTGCAGATTAGGAAAACTTAAACCCTAGTAGCTTCGCTGAAACGAGTGAGAGAGGATTGAAGGGGAACTGAGGTTTTGGTGGATATATGAATGGGCTTAATTATGGGCCCAATTTAAAATGGCAGAATATTAATAAGATTGGGCCAAATTGACCAGTTATATTTGTCTAAGGAAGTAATGTGGCCCATTAATTATTTTCTTTGTTTTTTTAGAGTGGCCCATTAAATTTTATTTGGTAATTTTGGCTCTGCTGTTTTTTATTTCTTTTTCTTCCAGCTATGCAAAAATTTATATTAATATACATCATATGTATATATAGTGAATTTATATTATATATGAATTATTTAATACAAGTTTTAGGAATAAAATATATATATTTAATAAAATTTTGATGATAATGATCATAGTCTCATCCTCAACCAACCATCAATTGTTTTAAAAATGGGATACAAGATATAAATTGGAATTTTTTTTGGATAAATTTCATAACAAGACTCAATTTATAGTTTATTTTTCAATTCTAAACCTAATTTTTAAAAAATTTCAATTAGGGGCTTAATTTAACTTTTTTTTCTCAATGGCTTGAAATTTAGATTGAGTTCTCAATTCAAGACAAAATTTCATTTTCTTTTTCTTTATTCTTTTTAATTATGTTAATAAATTTATTTATATTTTTATATGTATTTATATTTTAGATGAATTAAGACAAATTAGTGCAATTTTAGAACGATTTTCATCCGACTTGTAATATTTTATATAAAAAAAGAAAGAAAGAAAGAAAAATATAATTAATTCAATTCATAAAATATTATTTATATTAAGTTGATTAATATTAAAATTGGGTATTTGTACTTTTATTCATAAAATTAAGAAAATAATAAGTTAGTTTTATGAATTGTATTAATTTATATATATATAAATTAATATATATATATATATATATAAAAATTAATACAAGTCGAATGAAATTTTACTAACTTGTTATAATTTATTTTAAATATTAATAAATCAATGAATATAAAAAAAAGAAAAAAAAAACTATCTTGAATTGAGAACTCAATCTAAATTTTAAGCCTTAAATTGAGAAAAAATATTAAATCGAGCCCCTTATTGGAAAACTTTAAAATTTTGGTCTATAATTGAGAACTAATTTATGGGTCTTATTATGAAATTTATCTAATTTTTTGTGGTAGTTTCATGCACTTCTAAAGTCAAAGTAATTATTGAATTTTTATTATTTTGTCTTTTATAGTGGGCTAGTCAAGACAAAAAAACAAAACAAATCATTGATTAGTTGTTATAACCACCTATGAAACACGTGAGATCTTTCATTTCTAATCAGTTTTATATATAATATTTATTTATAATGATCTAAATTTATTGATTTTATGTTTATTTAAAAATATAGCATGAGCTTGAAGACATTAAGCTCCAAAAGAATCATATAAGAGAGAAGTTTGGGTTTTTTACTTTCATTTGTCAATATTAGTCGTATTTTAGACCATATATGTTACTGTAATAAATGATATAGTGTTAGAATATGTTTTTAGTACTTTTATATTTATTAATTCAAAAAAAAAAAAGTACTTTTATATTTATTTTATAGCATATTTATAATGCGGAGGAACTATTACAGGTAGTGAATATCGTTATCAACTCCAAATTAAATATGTCTAGAAAAAAACATTGGTGTTGGGTTCTATGAATCCATCCCAAAAGTGACGTGTCACTTTTACATAATCAACACTCAAACACTTAAAAAAGGAATTTTTCTCACTAAGGGTCAAATGGTAAAATCAAAGTTACAAATATTGGTGAATTGGTTCATTTTTTTTTTTTTTCACAAAGAAATGCTAATAAATTTTTTTTTCAATTTTGCCCACTTTTTTTTTTTTTATATATTATTAGTGTTATATGTTAAATTTCTATTAAAATGTTGGATAATTATACAGTTATTTTATACATAATATTAAATGTTTTAATTAATTTCTTAATATTTGCAGAAAACCCGACAACTATTTCTAAACAAAATGAGTACATGGTAATTTTTTTAATAATTTCAGTTCCCAAATTCATGCAACTACTTCAATTATATATACATATATCACGATTTGAATATTAATTTTTTAATTGATTTAGCCTAAATGATTTTGAGTTAATATTGTAATAGGCTTTTAAACTCAAAAACATTTTAAATGTGCTACCAAAACAAATTCTTAATTTGTTTACAACTAATTCAAGAATTTTATAGTAGCTGCTCTCTAGATCTCGTCAAGAACATTTCCTCAAACCTTTGATCTAATAATTGATTTTCTTAATCCAAATATATATATATATATATATATATATATATATTATGATATTGTCACACAAATATAATCATGTGAGACACTTTTTGGCAAGTTAATCTCTGGTTTATAAGTTATTATATACAAGATTCATAAATTTCTACTCCTAATAATTAATTTCAAATCTAATAATTTTCAGAATCAACACAAGCTTAAATTTTTATTTATTTTTTTAATTGCAAGATTCATTCTAATAATGATTTAAATAATCAACGAGTAATTATGTTCATGACCAAACTATCCTTTGCCCTTCTTAGTTATCATCTCATGATCACTCATCACACTCACAAGCTTATTCACCCACACATATACATGCAGGTCATGAGTGTATATATAATATATTATATTTATATACATATATATGTATACATGGAGTTTAATTATACAGTAGCAGTTATGGATGAAGAAGAAGATGATGTGATAAGGTATAGCAGCCATTGAAGAACTTGATGATTTGGTATTTCTGCTTAAAAGGGATCATTCTGATGGTCCTAATAACTGCAACCCTCTTGTTTCTGCCGCCCGTTCTGCCGCCGCTTCCACCTCCGCCGCCAGTGCTCCTCCTCTTCCCCGTCGCCATCATGGCGGTGCTCCTTTTCCTGGCCCTCACGCCGCCGCACCTCTCCGGCGTTTATCTTTCTTCCCTCTGAAGAGTACGTACATAACTATTACTAATTAATTCTTTTTTTTTTTAATTTGTTTTTTTTTGTACAGAAAATAAAATAAGTAAATTTATGATTGGCTTTTTTTTTTTTTTTTGATATTTAACTTACTCATACAAGTTGTTCTATTTCAATATATGATTCATCTGATTTCAAAATACTATTTACATTATTAATTATTAGCATATGATGAAATATAAGATGGAATAGTAAACGTAACTGATGATTCGACGGCTAGTCTTAGGTTGATTTAAAGAAAACAAAAATTGCGTTGGCAGGTGCAGTGTATGTAACAATTAAAATATTCTTTATTCCATTCTTGTAATTATCTATTCAATTAATTGCATTATTTTTAGTAGATGGCGTTTTCATTAGTGTCCAAGCCTCATTTGTCTAGGTAGGTAAAAACACCCTTCAAAATTGTTGATTTTAATTTAATTTCTTAATTAACTATATTTCTATATATATATATATATAAGCCTTGAATAAACATTTATTAATATTCATGAACAAATATTTAAAATGCTTACAGAATATTTGGTTGAACACTTGAGTCATGAGATTATAATATGTCCAAATATAAATGAATAAATAACAAAATATATTAAAATTAGAATTAATATACTTTTCATAATGATTAATGAAAAATCAAAGAACAATAAATGAATAGCATACAAAAACACACACACATATTATATATATATATATATTATATATATAAAAGTAAGACCAATGTGCCACATGACAAGCCTACAATGTTTTCATATTAAATATGCTAATTAATTACTACAAATTAAATGTTCATAAAAAATATTATTATTACTAAATGTTGAGATATTTCAATAGTTATCTTGATAAGATAGAACAATATGTATAATAAGATAATGAAGTTTGCTAAAAGAGAGTTTCCACTGATTACATGATCATAAGTTTATCTCTCTATGAATAAGATCATGTGATGGTTTTCCAAATGTCAAGGAAAACTAACCTTAGAATAATTAAGAAAACATTCTCTAAGGGTCAGCAAGCTGAGATGAAGTATCTGCATAGGAAGCAGATAGTATGCTGCAAGGAGTAGACAGTAAGCTGTAAGGAACAACATGCTAAAAAAGAAGAAGAAAGCTGTCAACGAAGGAAACAAGAAGCTGTCAGCAGTTTACAGAAGCCAGCAAGCTGAAGGAAACATAAAGTTGTCAACATATTACAGAAGCCAGCAAGCTGAAGAGAAGCTGCAAGCTGAAGATAGCAAGAAGCAGCATCAGGAAGATCATGAAGTAAGAATAAGAGAAAAACTAGCTGACTCCAAGCAGCCGTTGCATGAACTTCAGCCTTGGACCCATACCGACTTTGACAGGTCAGCAGGAATGACAGAAAGGTCCAGGAGCAAATTGTAGGCGCATTAAATGCACACGTCAAGATCAACTCATAAACATTTAATACGACTACAGAAGAAGATCTTGAGAGATTGGAGTTCACATTCAAAATGGGGAAGTGTCTTCCTTCAACGGATACTTTCCTCCAACTGATATATTTTCAAAATTTATAAATAGAAGGTGTGGCTGACTGAAGAAAAGTGTTGAACAGAGTCGAGAGGAAAATCAGACATATTCCAAAACTTCTCAAGCTTATCCATGTTCAGCCACTCAACCTTCTAAGAGCAGTCTACAATAGCATTGAAGCCATCAAAGATCAAGATTGTTTCGCACCAGTTGAAGAACCCCTTTTCTCTTTAACCATTGTGTTGTGTGCGCTAGGTTGTTTATGGTATAACTTAGTTGAGAGGATTAGATCATTGCTAAGTGTGTAGTCTATAAATAAATTACTTACCCTTTGTGGGTTGTGGGCCTTCGACTAGAGTTTGAGATTCTAGTAGGCGTAGTTTGTTAGGAAAATGTTTGTAAAACGAGGCTTGTAATTCGAACTGACCTAACAAAGTTCCTCATTGAATAGGAGTAGAGTGGACGTAGAAGACTTACACCACCTTCGAACCACTATAAGCAAAATGTGCCTTTATGCTTTTGATTGTATGCTGCATATTACTTATTGCATATCTATTCTGTTGCATACATCACAATCGACTTTGCTAAAAATCATCTTTGAAAAGAAAAAAAAACCAGTTTGTTCCAAAAAGAATTCTATCAAGTTTATTCCACCGCACTACATTCTGATACCGGGTCAGTAACCTGATTGAGCTTAGAGCCGGGTTGCTGATTCGAGACAGGTTACTCCCTTTAAGGTCAGGAACCTGTTATACAGGAAAATTTTAGAAAAGAGTTTGCAAAATTGATAAAGGTTCATTCACCCCCATCTGAACCCCCGATCACTCGGGACTCATGGGACCAACACTAAATAATAAATAATATAGAAATATTAATTAAATTTATCTAAATAACATATGCTAGAGTTCAATGATAAATATTATTATATATTTTAAATTTGTTAAATTTAAAAATGTAAAGAAAAAATATAAATAGATACAAAAGAAAAAAAAAAAAGGTGGGCAGCTTGAAAATTATTATTCAAACTTATTAATTATTGAAATCAAATAAATTTTTGAATATATGCTTTAAAATAAACTATGAAATTTATTTGTGAAATTTTGACTTTCATTTTATATCATTTAATTGAAAATAAAAGTTGAGGGTTGTTACAAATGTAAACAATAAAAGGCAAACTAAAAAAAATGGTGGGTGGGTTGAATAATATAATTTTTATATATAAAAAAGTAAGACCAAAGTGTTTGTATCATTTAATTGAAAATAAAAGTTGAGGGTTGTTACAAATATAAACAATAAAGAACAAACTAAAAAAAAATGGTGGGTGGGTTGAATAATATAATAGGTATAACAATGTATTTTTTTTTTCAAAATAATAATAATTTTTTAATGATCATCTACAAATGCAACACATATTTTGACAATTAAATAATTATTTGATCATATTTTATTATATTTAATGTTAAATTAGACGATATATATTGCACAAATCATAAATTTAATTTTGTTGTGTAAATGATATTTAATTTTTTTTTTTATTTCACTAAGTTTAATTTTATTTTTAATTAAATTCTGTGTATTACATGTGCAGATGTGTATGTATAGGTATGAAGCTCATATAGTTGCAGAGTAGTTCTACGCCGCCTCCGCTGCCGTCGCCATCGTTATTCCTCCTCGTCCCCGTGACGGTGCTCGTTGTTTTGGCCTTCACGCTGCGGTAGCTTCCCGGCGTTGGTCTCAACTCCGTCTAGAAGAGTACATGTATATATACATGGTTGGATAGTTAAAAAGTTTATATATAAATTTATGACTAAAAAGATGTTGATTTTGTTGTAAAGATTAGTATTTTTCTTTCTCGAAGAAACCATTTTTTAAATGATTTATTCCGTTGTGTGAATTGATTTGCTTCACTATTTGGAGGGAATATATTATTTTTATTTATTTTGCTAGATGCATTGTATGTGGCATTATTTTATGTTCTTTATTCTAGTACTAAAATAGATTCTATTATTTTATATGGATGTCATTTTAATAAGTGATCTATAACTGGAATATAGGTCTAATCATTAGATAGAGACCTATGACTCGATAATTTATATTAGGTTTGGTTTCACTAACCTTCAATAAATAGATTAGTTCAACGTCTTTTTAAAAATCTATATATTTTTACAAATAGATCATATTTGAGCTATTGATAGACATTTGAATAAGTGACCAGCATGAGTGGAAATGAGTTAGATTACTAGATAGAGATCTATAACTCGATTTATATTAAGTCTGATTTACCTAATTATGTATTTGAGTTTCTCATTATTATTTACTTATTAGATGTTATATATCAATCTATATTTAGCTTTCTTCTAATTGATTCAAATGTAGCATAGGTCTACATGAGTGGCCCTTATTGTTTGTTGTTATTTTTTGTGAATAATCTTTTTTTTATAAACTTTCGGATCAAGTGAAACCTATAGAATACTGATTTGTCAACGTTGAAGAGTTTCAAACCCTTTGATTTTATCTATATATAGATTTATTGGAATTTCAAATATATTTGAAGTTGGTAATTACAAATAATCGACCAAGATAACTAATCAAACAAATATAAATAAGTTGGAATAATTTTGTATTTGTAACATTAATCTCCCATAAATCTTATCACATGAAAATATAATAGTTTTCAACATGATGCAATGGTGAAGCAAATTTTCACATTAGTAGCCCACATTTTAATTTAACAAAATGGTAATTAAGCTTAGTGGTCAGAAAGGTGTTTTTGTGTTTAATTTTCAGGGATATTACACACGATAGTATATACACTCAATATAGAAACATTATGAATTATCTTACAAAATCAATGTAATTTCCTAAATATTAAACGATATATATGCCACACATACATATTATTGGGCGACATGTCATTTATAATCAGAGTATATGATATAAGGTTTTTTCTTTTTCTCTTAAAGTGAGTTCATTAATATAAAATAAATTCTAATTTATATCCATAACTGATTAAAATATCATGCACTTCAATTTAATTTCAAGGTCTCTTTTATTTGGGCCCATAACCATACCGGCCCGGGAAAGGCCCAAACTAATAATGATATTGGGCTCGTAAAAGGATATGATTTAAAAAAAAATAAAAATAAGGATATGATTTTTTAAAATTTCAATTGTTGTGCATCCTTTAACTCTTAAATTAAATGCTTAATATTTTAAATTAAATTAATCAAGTCAAAGGTATGAGACTCTTTAATCCATAATCAAGTCATGTTTTTTAGTTAAATTAAATTAAAAGATTAATAAATAAAAACGTTGCTCGGACAGAAACGAAATCACCTTAAGCCAACACTTTGTCATAAATGAGTTATCATTAATAATATACATGTTTATGTTATAGTTAGCGATACAATTTTATTTGCATAATAATATTAAAATCCCAAAAAATTATACTTTAATCATTAAATTTTAAATAAGTGCTAAAAATCTCCAATATATGTGTGTATATATATATATATATATATATATATATATATATATATATATATTCTACATATTGTTGTTCTGACTGAATTTTAGATGGTCCTATATATATTTTTCTGTTGTTTTATATATAATGCAATATAAATAAATTGTGAATATTAAAAAAAAAAAAAATCGTGACAATTGATTAATTTGATAGGGATAAGAGAGGAGGTGACTCATAGTCATGGCCGCAAAGACCACACCACCAAAAATACTATAAAATCATTTTTTCGTCAATGTTTTTCACGTCACCAATAAATAAATTAATTCAAAAATAAAAAATCAAAAGGTCATCTCCTCTTCTTCCTCTTTCTTTTCCACCAATTCATCTCTTTTTCTTCTTCCTCAGAGATTCATGGCGTCGGAAAGCCCTTAGTTGGATATTTTTCTGAGCTTATTGAAGAAACCCCCAAAATTTTTTAAGCCCATAATTAGAAACCCTAGTTCTCCATCCCTCGATTGCTGTATGGACACGTGACGTTGAATTTGGGTCACCAGGTGCAGCCGTGGTGGGATCTTTGCAGATCTGTGGTGTCCTTTTGTTGGGGTTTGTTTCTTTTGCTTGTTTCGTGATTTTACGTTTCTTATTGGAGGATTAGGTTTGTTGTTATTTTTGTTTTACCTTTGATGAATTCTTTTGCTATTGTAATTTATGAAGTTGGTTAGTTTTAGGGTTTGAGTTAATTAATTTGTGGGTTTTAAATTTGCTTCTGTTGGTTTTCTTCTATTGTTGGTGAATTGGAATGATCTTGGGGTTAAAACTGGTTAGTTTGTCTCAATTGTTTATTTTTGTATTTCTTTAATCTAATTGTTTTCTCTTCTTTTGGAACATAGTTGGGTATAACAAGACTTTAGGTTTTCTATATAAAAATTGAATGAGTGTATTTGTCTTATTGTTTCTTGTGGGTGTAAGTGTTGAATGGGTATGTTGATGCAAATTTGATTTTGGTGGATTTTGATCAACTTTTCGCCTGCCCAATTTTTGTCGAAAGTCAATTTATTGAAAGACTTGTAATCAAATAACGGTTACATGTATATTTCACATGGACAAATTGGTTTTACAATTTCAGAATGGAACCTGACCTATAGAGCTGTACTAAATAAAGGATAATGGGCTGTTAACAATGTAGTGTATTTATGATTTGAGAATGTGTATCTTTTGGTTGTTGGTGTGAAAGAAAATGATGCATTTTCAATGGTGGGGGCTGAAAACAGATTGTAGTTCCTGCACATGTTTTTTTTTCCCTGTGGTTGTCTGTTTTGGCATGTTTTCTTCAACATTTATGATTCATCCCTAATTAGAATATGCGGTGCATGTATGATACCTGTATAAATGGAAGTGGTGTTGCTGCTACACTGAGCAAAATAACTGTTAATATTTTTGCCTTCTTTTATCATTCTCTGCTCATTTTAAATTGATATGTTACACAGCAGGCTCTTTCTTTTGGATTAAATGTTGTACGTTACTACTGAGGCTGCATGTTGTGGACTTGACTTATGTGACCGTTTGTTCAATGGAAGATGACTATGCTGATGGATAACGACAAAGAAAATCCTTCACGAGAGCGTGTTCAGCGCCTATTCAACAAGGTATGTACTACTTTAATTGAGGGATTGTTCCTTGCCTTGGTATTGTAAATGGGGATCAGACAATACTCTCCTTTGTTTGGAATATTATTTAAAATGTTTTATATTCATCTTGTTCTGCTTTAATAGCTAAAACCTTAATGCTGTGTGTTCTTGTGTATGACTTCTTTGTCCTGTTGTAGAATGTTGAGTTGGAGAGCAAACGAAGGAAAGCAGCACAGGCTAGAGTCCCTTCAGATCCTAACACATGGCAGAATATGCGTGAAAATTATGAAGCAATCATCCTTGAAGACCATGCTTTTTCTGAGAAACATGATGTAGAATATGCGCTATGGCAATTGCATTATAGAAGGATTGAGGAGCTAAGGTCACTTTTCAATGCAGCTCTAGCTTCAGCAGGATCAGCTGCTCCCCAAAATGGGAAGGGGCCAGTTCGGGCCGGACCTGACCGAGTTACTAAGATTCGTTCCCAGTTTAAGACCTTCCTTTCTGAGGCTACTGGGTTTTATCATGATCTGATGTTGAAAATAAGAGCAAAGTATGGTCTTCCATTGGGATATTTTTCTGATGATCCAGATAGTCAGATGCCAATGTCAAAGGATGGAAGTAAATCTTCTGAGGTGAAAAAAGGCCTAATATCCTGTCATCGTTGCTTGATTTACTTGGGGGATCTTTCTCGTTACAAAAGCTTATATGGGGAAGGGGATTCTAAAGCCCGAGATTTTGCAGCTGCATCGAGTTATTACCAGCAAGCTTCCTCGCTGTGGCCTTCAAGTGGTAATCCGCATCATCAGGTTCATTTTATCTATACTTTTTTTTTTTTTTAATTTTTTAAGTTAACTTCCTACTTGGGCTTTTGTGAATTAATTTTCATCTTTCACTGACCTAACTTGAATGCCATCTTGCATTTCTCAGCTTGCTATACTGGCTGGTTATTCAAATGATGAACTACTGTCAATATATCGCTATTTTCGAAGTCTAGCGGTGGATAACCCTTTTATTACTGCAAGAGACAACTTGATCATTGCATTTGAGAAGGTAAAATCTAGTGTTTAAGAACTTGCATGCTATACGTGATAGTTTTGAAATTTATATCATTAATTTTTATCTGAAGCATAATCAAGCATAGAACTAGAAAATTTGAACGTTTTCATTTTGAATCTTCTTAACATTAGGCAGATATCCAACCTATTGAGTGCAAGTGTGTGAGTTCTGTGTGTGCAACCGACCAAATAATATGATTTCTTGATGTTCTCAACAGATCCGGAATTTTCTTTAGCATTTTTCTTTATTTTGCAGAATCGTCAGAATTACACCCAACTACTTGGTGATGCTAAGACTACTGCAGTGAAGACGACCCCTTCAAGGGTTCCTGGCAAGGGAAGAGGCAAAGGGGACTCGAGGCCTTCGTTCAAGGACAATAAGGTGGAAGCTAGTGCAGTAAAGGAAAGAGCTTCAAATAATATTGAACTCTTAAAAGCATTTATAACTAGATTTGTTAGGCTGAATGGCATTCTCTTCACTCGTACAAGGTTGGTTCTGAATAGAATATTAGAAGGTTGTAAATGTAAAATGATCATCTACTGATATTTGTTCTTTTGTTGTGATCCCAGCCTGGAAATTTTTTCTGAAGTGTTCTCAATGGTTAAAAATGATTTATTGGAACTTCTTTCCTCCGGGCCAGATGAGGAGTACAACTTTGGATCCGATGCTGCTGAATGTAGACTTTTAATTGTCAGGATGATTGCTATTTTGATATTTACTGTGCACAATGTGAGCAAAGAAAATGAAAACCAATCATATGCTGATATTCTACAACGATCTGTCCTGCTTCAGAATTCTTTTACTGCTACCTTTGAATTGATGGGCTGCATCATTGAGCGATGTAACCAGTTAAGTGATCCCTTATCAAGCTATTTGCTGCCCGGGATTATGGTTTTTGTGGAATGGCTGGCATGTTGGCAGGATTTTGCTGTTGGGAGTGAATTAGAGGAGAAACAAGTGAATGCAAGGTCTTTTTTCTGGAATAAATGCATTGCCTTTTTAAATAAGCTGTTATCAAGTGGTTACGTCTTTATTAATGAAGATGAAGATGAGACATGTTTTTCTAATATGAGCAAGTATGATGAGAGTGAGACTGCTAATCGTCTTGCATTACCTGAGGACTTTGAATTGAGAGGATTCCTTCCTCTTGTTCCTGCCCAACTCATCCTCGATTTTTCAAGGAAGCACTCATTTGGAGGTGACGGAGGGAGTAAAGAAAGGATAGCACGTGTTAAGAGGATCATTGCAGCTGGAAAGGCTCTTGCTAATGTCGTCCGAGTTGGCCTTGAGGGAGTCTATTTTGACAATAGGATGAAAAAGTTTGTGTTTGGTGTCGAGCCTCAGACTTCTGATGATCATTTGATCTCCAGTCATATGGAACCTAATGTGAGTGTGAGCTTAGCTGGTAATTCAGTGGGAGGGCAAAAGGCTCTGGGTGTGCTGAAGACAGAGGTAGTCGTGGAAGCTGAGGATGAGGATGAAGTGATCGTTTTTAAGCCGTCAACTACTGAGAGGCATATTGATGAATTATCATCGAAATTGGCTTCTTCAGAGGTTCTTGCTTCTGTAGGTGGGACTGGAAAGATTGATTTTGGGAATGGAAAGGGCCCCTTTTCTATTGCACAGGATAATTTTCTTTTGCAGAGTGCACCGAACACAAGCATGAAACCTTCTCTGACTGTTACTGACACTGTTGCTAATGGCACTCAGCATCTGCAGCCAGTCCAACCTAGCACATCAAAATGGCCTGTAGAATTTGCTCAACATGCTCCTAATGTGAATGGTTTAGCTCAGTTGAATTTGATGGAAAATGGGCCGTCACTGAAATCTGATCTGCAAGATAAGTTCGGAGTTTCTCAACCGCCTACTATTTCCTTGCCTTACCCCCATTTCGTGAGTGCTGGATCTAGTCATAATTATTCTGTTAATTTTCCACATGCTGCTGTGCCATCAAAGTTTGACTCCGTTATGTCCTTTGGAGCTTTTACTGATGGCCTATTTGTGAAACCATCTTCAATGATTCCACCTGGCCCAAAGAAAAATCCAGTGAGTCGACCTGTTAGACACTTTGGTCCACCACCTGGTTTTGGTTCTATTCCTTCCAAGGTTGCAGATGAGCCATTGTACAGCAGCATGCCCATTAAAAATGAAACTACTCCAATTCCACATATGGATGATTACAGCTGGCTAGATGGATATCAGCTGTCGGCATCAAATCCAAGTCTTGGATTTAGCAATTCTATGAATCAAGTGGGCTCGACATTTCCATCCGTGAGCAAGAGCAATGGTCCAATGGGGATAACAAGCTTCCCTTTTCCTGGGAAGCAGGTCCCTATTCAAGTCCAGAGTGAAAATCATAAAGGCTGGCAGGACTATCCCTTTCAAGAACAGATGCAGCAATACGAGGAACAGCAGAAAGAATTTCAGAATGGAAACCAGCAGCCTCTCATGCCCCCACAACAGTATCAAGGACAGTCTTTTTGGGATGGTCGTTTCATTGTGTGAGATGATTAAGAGAGCATAGATGACAAAGGTTTTTCTCAATGGTCTCTATATTATATGTTTGGTTGTTAAATCCCTTTTTTTTTTTTTTTCTATTATATCACACAATCAAGTAGTAATTGGCTACTCTTAAGGGTTCTTGTTCTTTACTTTAGTATCTCATCCAATTGTCTTTTATGTATCAGGTTGTGACCAATTTACTACAGCAAATGTCTGTGGCTGGGTGCTATTATTTCATCCATCGCTGTTGGAAAGTGACCAATGTTATTAAGTTTTTAATGGAGAATGGTTGAGCTGGGGTGTTGCAGGCACTTGCTGTTGAATAGGTCTCTCTCTCTCTCTCTCTCTCTCTCCACACACGCACACACATTTATCGTAAATCTTTATTGAATGTGGCTTTGGATATTTACAGTTTTTATTGTCATGAGTTTTCTTCTGTTATTTCAACCAGTAAAGATCTCCCTGTGTCTTCTGCAAGATTTCCATTACAGAAAAAGCTCAAAACTGTTGTATGCCTTGCTGTTTTTTGGAACTCAATGCTGGTGTAAATACTGTGCCCCTTCGTTTTGCTAATAGTTTTATTGTGCGTCATAGTTCGCTTGTTTGCTCTTCATATACTATGCTTCTTACACTGATGCAGTCCCTGACCTTCTACATCATTGCTCATGTAGCTTGTGCCGAGCTTACCAGATTGGTTGAATGGGAGCTTATAATTCATTAAGTGAAGTTCGTGGAAATCTTATGAACTTGATCATGTTCTCTGGTTGGATCAGTTGGGATAACGATTCAGGAACATTTGGATTGTGGCGGTGGATAGTGGTGTTCGTCTAAATGGAATTTAAACAAGTGCTAGCAATCTCAATACCTTTTGTGGCCAGTGATGGGTGTTATTCATTTGAAGCCTTTTTGTTTATAGTCTGCCATAACTGCCATGATACGAAGTTTCAAGTCTATGATGTCAGTCTTTGAAGTCGCGTCTGTGTGTCAACAAGTTCTGAAGTGGAATTTGATTAGTCGTCTTCTATATTTCAGAGTGTCATGGTTCAAAGATTTAAATAAAAGTGTGCGGCCTAAACGCAACCGGGTTATTTCAACCTTCCTTTTCGTTGTTTTTGTTGCAGATTTGAGACATCAAATTTGTAGGTGAATAATATATATTTCTCATCATTGTCAAAGTACATTTTCATGATATATTATTTGGATTTCCAGTGGTGTCCTTAAATTCCTAGCTCTTATATTACATTGTCTGAGAATGCATATGTTGTCTCTTGAAATCTTAAATCCACTTCACATAGATACACACACTTTTATCATATCTTGTTGATTTTGGCAAGAAGAAAAACTGTAGCAGAAGTTATTACAGGGATGAAGACTTCGTTTGGTATCAACT
This sequence comes from Scutellaria galericulata, assembly GCA_946896805.1. Lineage (NCBI taxonomy): Eukaryota > Viridiplantae > Streptophyta > Magnoliopsida > Lamiales > Lamiaceae > Scutellaria > Scutellaria galericulata. The sequence goes on from OX335790.1 coordinate 20,057,932, forward strand.
TAGGAATCAAACGTTGCTTCAAGAACAAGGCTGTTGCTGGCACTCCATACAGGTAGAATAACATGTCTTTTGCTCCCACGTTGGTTACACCCGTGTCGAGAATCACTTCTTGTAGGATCTTTTGAAATTCTTCCTTCGTTAACGACCTTCCTTTCCCTTGATGATGTTTCTGAAACACGACAATTGAGTCGTTTCAGATTCTTTAATTCAAGATGTTATATATGGTGAAAAAGTTTTGATATTGACTTTTACCTGGAATGCATGTTCGAGTGTGCTGGTTTTGGGCACCCGAAACTGCGTGCTACCAATTGTTCTGTTGATTTCTCTGGGACAAAAAATTCACACAATTTGATTGAAAATATGGTCATACTTTTGCTATTTATGCATGAATTGTAGATTGTGAAAATAAAGTGAAATAAATACTCGACTGTTTGGCAAACTGCATGATAGAAATCTGCTGAGTTCCAATTATTGGTGTTGGCAAAGAATTTGTCATAGCATTGTGCAATCATAGGCTCAATCTCTTTCTCTTTTTTCTCCATATTTCCTGCATTGATATATGATTTTACTTTTATCTATGAACATAAATTATATATACACATACATATAAAGTGCATGTGGTTGTGTATGTGTATGTTTATGTGTATGTACTATGAGTTACCTGTATTGAGGGATTGGCCCATATTTGCAATAAAGGAGGATTGCTATCAACAATGAATTTGTTTGTATTTTCAAGGATTTTTTGTGTCTATTTGTTGAGGTTTGCAAGGGGAGAAGAGTATATATATATGAAATAAGAAGTTTTTGCATCACAAGCAAGGGATATCTCTTTTGAGGGTTTGTTTCTATCCTAGTACTTTTTGCCTAGGAATGTGTATTTGGATATTGATAGCCAAGGAAAGAATGATTATGGGATTGAATTTGGATTAATGTTTAATTTGTCTCAACTTTTTTGTTGAGAGAAAGCTTACAATCAATGTGCAAAACCGAACCCCCCCAAAAAAAAAAAAGTAAATCATTTGGTTTGATTTCAATTGGATTTTTTTTTTTTCTCCTTTTTCCCTTCTAATTCAATTTCACCCTGAGATTGAATTGATAAAATTGCACTTAATATTCGAGAAACTGAACTGATTTGGTTCGATTGGATATTTGTGTTCAAATCAATGATGTTTGGCTATAGAAGGAAAAAAAATGGATGGTTGTCATAAAAATCCCGAACTTGCTCAAAATTGTAATTTTAACATGATTTTTAACTATTAGTAAATTTAACATGAATTAATATCCTTAATTACACGAAACAAAAATATATTAAATTACTTAAAATCATGAATTTATAGTTAGAAGATAACATGAATTTTAAGGTCAAGTACATCCTTAATCACATGAAATAAAAATATATTAAATTACATAAAATCATGAATTTATAGTCAGAAGATATCCAAAAAAATATATTAAATTACCTAAAATCATGAATTTATAGTTAGAAGATATCCAAAATTTGCCCGTTGGTTACGAATACATAGGACATTAAAAATAATATTAAATTAGTTAATTGTCAAAATTCATATTAAAATTGTGATTTTAGAAAATTTCCTAATTTTTCCGGCAATAAAAAAAAATCATATTTTTTAATACAAACACAAATTGACAGGATTTAATACAAAATAAATTAGGACAAAGTTGGATAAGCGCATCATAGCAAGTAATTTTCTTCAATCTTCAGCCACTCGTCAGCAAACCTTCGGCGGTGAAGTCGTACGCCACCACGCCTCTCTCTCTCTCTCTCTCACTCTCTCTCTCTCTCTCACGCTCACAGTGAGAGAGACACACACAGTTGTTTACAGAGGAAATGTGAGTGCTACGGCGCTGAGGTGTCGCCGAGGTGGCAAAACATGCAATAGCCGTTATCTTCTTTCAAAATTGTCACGTGATGTCATTTTCACACGTGTAATTTATCTGCAGCTGTAAATGGAAGTTTCGGGTGTATTTATATGTAGGTTTTCCAGGATTTGAGAGTTCGATTCGGCAACTAGAAGATTGCAGCTTCAAGGATGGCGTCGGAGAAGAGAGATTCGTCGGAGTATTTCTTCGAGGACGTTGAAGATCGTAGCTCGGACGAGAGCGGAATAGAAGACGAGGGTGATGATTATGAGGACAACGATAGTGATAGGGTTTCCCGCTCTTCTTCTATTGTCTCCCAGCAATGGCCGCAAAGCTTCAGGTTTTTTAATTTTGTAATTTTAATTTTCTGATTTGAAGTATTATGCAATCCTCTGTTCCTTTCAGTGTGTTCTTGATCGGATTTTACTCTGCGTAAAATTGGGAATTTAGATTAGGCACGATTACAGTAGAGAAGCTTGAATATAGTCACTGAGTTTGAATATGCTGGATTGGATTTTCACATAGAGATATCTATTTTGCTCATTTCTGTCTTCTTGTTAGATATAGCTCTATATATTTGCTTAAATAAAATAAAAATGGACTGAAATACTTGGTTGATCCACATTTATAGCAATCACTGCGGAGTCGAATTTGTGAAACCATATGGTGTTGCCTTTTACTTTGTGGTCCATTTTGAAAGGACTGGTGTATCTCACTAGTTTTTTTCTTTCAGAGAAGCTGGTGATATATATTCAATAGCTGCATCACCTGGCTTTGGGTTACTTCTTCCTTCTATATCTGGTGCTGGCTCTTCAGTAATCGGCAGTGAAAATTTATTGGACTCGAATGGAAGGGTGCCCTTGCTTTCTGATCACAAGATAGGACATCAAGCCGAATATTTTGACAGAGTTAGAGCACAATCGATTTTCTCAGACAAGGTGTCATTTCAGAAACAGCTGACAGGAGAATATCCTCTCAGCCATGGGTGTAACTTAGTTCAAACCGTATTCAATGGTGAGCCATAAATCACTGATTGCCAGAGGCTTCATGTGTTTAATGAACATATATGAGATCAATTACCATCCCATGGATTAATTATATGTATCATTAGTGAAGAGATGTTTCCTATTCTCTTTTCGCATCCTTCCCTTCTCTACTTCTGATGTGAATTATTACTGACCTCACAAGATTGCATTATGACATGAGTTAGTTTAAACATGGATGAACCAAGATATGCATTTGTGTACATGCAACGGGACTTCACATGTAGTATCTAATATAAAGAATAGGTTTGCATCAGAAAAATATTACCCTCTTTTTTGCATGAGGATTTGGGGCATTTTCCTTACCCAGTTCATTTGTGTTGAACTTGCGTTAAGAGAGAGATATAAAGGGGAAGACAGTATAAGTTTAATTTTTCTTCATCAAGCTTATGCTTCCTGTAGATTATATGTTAGGGACTTAAACTTTTGTTACCATGATGCAGGTGTTAATGTTATGGCTGGTGTTGGATTGCTCTCTACACCGTACACAGTGACAGTAGGTGGCTGGGCCAGTCTGCTGGTTCTTATTCTCTTTGCATGTATCTGTTGTTATACTGCTACTCTTATGCGACATTGTTTTGAGAGCAAAGAAGGCATACTGACATTTCCTGATATGGGAGAAGCCGCATTTGGGAAATGGGGACGCGTTTTCACATCTGTAAGTTGACACAACTTAATACTTTCTAGAGATAGTATTGATAAGGTTACTGTTGTGTGGCATTATATTCTACATACATGTTTTTATTTGGTCGAATTTTTTTTTTATTTTAGAAAATGGTTTTAACTGCTGGACTTGTAGAACTTTTTTTTTTTTTTTTTTGGAGGAACTTCTGGGAGGAAGCTGCTTGTTATTATGTTAAATTAGCATTTTAAGTGTATTTCACTGAAGTTCATTTTGGCTTTTCTTGCAGATACTATTGTACTTGGAACTATATGTAAGCACAGTTCTCCACTCCTTGCTGTAGCAAATTAATATCTTAATATGCAAGCCTTGCACAGATTTTAACACATAACCATGAATGCAGACGTCTTGCGTGGAGTTTATCATCTTGGAAGGGGATAATCTTACGAGTATATTTCCAGGGACGTCTTTAGACATATTTGGAATGCAAGTCGACTCAATGCATTTATTTGCAACCCTATCTACACTCATCATTTTACCAACTGTTTTGCTGAAGGACCTGCGATTGGTTTCTTACCTTTCAGGTGTTGTAGATTAGTCAACTTCTGCTTTGTGCTCTTACTCTATTGTCTGAACCGCATATTTGAGTGTTGTTTGCTTCTTTGGCAGCTAGTGGAGTCATTTCAACGGTAGTGATAATTCTTTGTCTATTCTTTATTGGCACTATCGGTGGAGTTGGATTTCATCAAAGTGGTGAACTGATAAATTGGAGGGGCATTCCGTTCTCTGTTGGTATATATGGGTTCTGCTATTCGGGTCACTCTGTGTTTCCAAATATTTACCAATCAATGTCTGATAAAACAAAATTCACCAAAGCAGTATTAATAAGGTATCACAACTATCACTTATCAAAATTTCTTATCATCCATTTTTTGTTTCACATGCATTATGCCTATTTGTCATTCATCTCAGTTTCTCAGTTTTATGTTTGCAGTTTTGCTATATGTGTCGCGTTTTATGGTAGTGCTGCAGTTATGGGATTTCTTATGTTTGGTCAAAACACAAAGTCCCAAATTACTTTGAATTTACCACAACATACAGTCGGTTCTAAAATTGCATTATGGACAACTGTAAGTGCCAACATCTGTTAGTTCTAAAATTGTCATTTAATCTTGGGTGTATTGCTCCATTGACCCCCATATTAATACTGTGCTTGTTCTTTCACAGGTAATCAGCCCAATCACTAAATATCCTTTGGAATTTTGTTTTTTCTTCTGACAAAATATATCATGATGTTATGATTTGCACTGATTTTTATTTTTCCTTAGCTAATATTAAGTTTGCGCTGCTAATGAATCCACTGGCCAGAAGCATAGATGAGCTGCTCCCTTCTACATTGTCTAATAGTTACTCATGTTTTGTGCTTATACGGACAGGACTGGTCTTGTCTACTCTTCTTGTCGCATTTCTTCTTCCATTTTTTGGTAGGTGACCTTTTCTTAAACATCATATGTGCCACACTTGAACAATAAATAAGTATTTTCCTGCACATAGTTATGATCCATACATGTGTTCCTTCAATTTGAGACCGATTATGTATTTGCAGGAACTGTGATGTCTCTAATCGGTTCTATCTTCAGTATTTGTATGGTAACTACAATTTCTCTATGGAACTTATTAATTCTTTTTGGTTCATTCCACAAACTTTACCATTAGTCTCTCGACAAAGATTTTCTCAATACTACACATGGCTGTGATGCAGGCTATAATACTTCCAGCCTCATGCTTCTTGAGAATTATGGGAAAGAAGAATGCCTCATCAACTCAGGTAATCAATTCTGAATCCACGAGTTCTTAAGTACATCCACATGCTTATGTAGGGAACTTAATAGGTGTGTAAAATGGCATCAATATCGTACTTCTTTAGTTGAATTTTTTTTCTTGGAACATCTTACCCATCTTGCTCATACAACCTACATCAAGAGCCCAAAATTCAGAAGCAGCATAAAATCGCCTTTTACTCTCATTTTAGCTGTTTCAGTACTGCTTTCTGAAGCGTACTGTGATTCAATTCTTGGGCTCTATTTCTTAACGCGATGCTGCATTTCAGATTGTGCTGAGCAGAGGTATTGTTGGTTTGGGCATTGTCTGTGCAATCATGGGAACTTACAACTCACTGTTAGATCTTGCAAATCAGTACTGATACACATGAGACCTTCCATTTCTCCAGCCATGTTTCTGGTTTTCGATCTAGTCGAGGAGACTCTCTTCAAGCTTGAGAACTAATAGTAATGCAGGATTCTTGTTCTCTCTCGCTCTATTCATATATATATATACATGTGTGTGTGTGTATCATATAAGAGTTGTAAAATCTAGAAAGTCAGAACTTCAATTACTGGATTGGTATTTGATATGCATTTGTTAGATTCTTGTATGCTTATTTAAGTCAAAACAGTTGAATGTAAAGCTCTATTGAAAGTGGTTTAGCCTTCTCCTGCATTTGTAATGGACAATATACTTTGTGTCTGTTTTTCTTTTACAAGTTTGATGTGCCAACTTAAGAAATTAGTAAAAAAATACTCAAAAGCCAGTACAAAAACATTTATATATTAAAACCCTATATATTTAAATGAAATCTGACCTTATTGTAAGGGGTCATGGTCGATTTCAAAACAGTTAGCAACATGTGGATTGCATCAATAGTGGCCCTATATATTTTCCCAATTTTTGCATGTGTGCTTATCCTACTCTACTCTCATATATAATCTACACTCCAAAAATTCAAATTTGTTTAATTATAATAAATTATACAAACCCCTACAAATACAATGACCATCTATTTAGTAGAAAATATTTATATCTTTATTTCTTGTTCACATATCAACTTGGAAACTCCATTCTAACCGTAGAAACTGAATTAGATTCTCAAAGGCCATTCCACCTCGTCGAATCCACCAAAAGCCATTTCTCATCTCTCTTTCATGCACATAACTTGTCGTGTTTCCACAACATGCAAACTCTTCACTGCATCTATATGAAGCTCCACTTATTACCTACTTTTGAAAACATCGTACATATAAATGGCGCCGGAGAAGAGAGACTTGTCGGAATATACCTTCCTCGATGACGTCGACTACGACGATGACGTCGAACACAGCGGCTCCGACGCGGCGGCGGATGAAGAAGACGGCGGCGCTTGCGTTTCACGCTCTTCTTCCTTTGTTTCTCAGCAATGGCCAAGAAGCTTCAAGTACATATCTAATTAATTCACCCTCATTTTGATTCTTCATTACATTTTGTTACTTGTTATAATATATATCTTCTTACAGAGAAGCAGTTGATATATACTCTATATCTGCATCACCAAGCTTTGGCATGCTTCGTTCACGCACATCTGCTGCTTCAACAGGCAACAAGAGCCAAGCTTTCTTGGACATAGATAGAAAGATTCCGTTGCTTGATGATTATAAGAAAGACGATGATAATGGTGGAGAAGTAGACAAGTTGAGAACACAGTCAGCATTGTCTGATAAGCAGCAGCTCCCTGTCTGCAGCCATGGATGTAGCTTACTTCAAACCATATTCAATGGTGAGCTATTTTGAATAATCTTTTGGGGTTAAAAAAATCATTTTTCGTCCCATATTTATGGTGTCTTCTGATGTTGGTCCCATAAATATCACAATATTCAATTTAATTTCAAAATTTAAGAATTTATCCGATTTCAGTCTAATTTTGGCCGGAGAATGATTTTTTGATGACCTAGAAGTGACGTGGCGACACGTGTCATCCAATAAGAATTTGACACGTGTCACCACGTCATTTTAGTTCACCAGAAAACCAATTTGACTAAAATCGAACAGATTCTTAAATTATGAAAATCATTTTTCGTCCCACGTCTATAATGTCTTCCGATGTTGGTCCCATAAGTATTACGGTATTCGATTTAGTCCTACAATTTAAGAATCTGTCCGATTTTAATGCAAATTTGGCCGGAGAATGACTTTCTGATGACCTAGAATGATGTGGCGACACATGTCAATCAATAAGAATTTGACATGTGTCACCACCATCATTAATAGGTCACCGGAAAGCTCCAATTCGGAGAAATTGGACTAAATCAGACATATTCTTAAATTGTGGAACTAAATTGAATATCGTGACAATTATTGAACCAAAATCGGAAGATACTATAGTTAAAGGATGAAAACTGATTTTAATACAAATTTTTGTGTTGTTTCTTAGAGACTTTAACTGTGTGATGCAGGGGTTAATGTTATGGCTGGTGTTGGACTACTTTCTACTCCATACACAGTTAAAGAAGGTGGATGGACTAGTCTACTGGTTCTTGTTCTGTTTGCAGTCATCTGTTGCTACACAGCCATTCTTATGAGGTATTGCTTTGAAAGCACTGAAGGGATTCTAACGTTTCCCGACATGGGAGAGGCTGCATTTGGGAAATCCGGACGTGTTTTGGTGTCCGTAAGTTTGAGAAACGAAGATACATAGATCGTATACGTGCAAGACAGTGTTCGTATAGTTACGGTTGACGTGTGGATTTGGATGGTCAGACCTAGTCGAACGGTTAATGAAAAATGACATATATAGTGCTCGGCCTATTCTGGTCGGACAGAAAAAATAGTTAAATCAGACATTGTTTATTTTACAAGAAATCTCGATATTGCTAGATTTACTCTTGGAAAAATTGCAATTTCGTCTGTTTTATCCGTCTTTTTACCTTAAATTTTAAGTATTCTAATTTTGATTCTCTAACTACCACTTTTTTCCTATTTTTTAGATTTTATTTGACTTTGAGTTTTGCCAAAATTGGCATTTTGAGTAAAAATAAACCAAAATTGGGAATTGTTTGACTAGGTCTGACCATCAAAATCCACACGTGGACAGTTACTATTGCACAAATGTATATGTAGATGTACTAAAAGTATCTGGGTTTTTCTTGCAGGTCATATTGTACTCAGAATTATATGTAAGACGGAGTTCATATTAACATCTCTAGCTCTGTCATGGATTTTAACATGTTTGATGAATGCAGACATCTGGGTTGGAGTATCTAATCCTGGAAGGCGATAATCTTGCAACGATATATCCAGGAGCGTCGATAAACTTATCAGGCGTGCAGATCGACTCAATACATTTATTCGGAACTCTCTCAGTTCTCATCATTTTACCAACTTTGTTGCTCAAAGATCTCAGACTCATTTCTTACCTTTCAGGTGTTGTATACTCCTTAACTTGTCCTTCTTCATATGTTAATGTTTAGTACAATGTTTTGAGTACTGTATTCTGCTTTGGCAGCTACTGGAGTCGTTGCAATGATCCTTGTAGTTCTCTGTCTCCTATTCGTTGGCACTATAGATGGAGTTGGCTTTCATCACAGGGGTGAAATAGTAAATCTACGAGGCATTCCTTTCTCCATTGGCGTATACGGATTCTGCTATTCGGGCCATTCAGTTTTTCCGAATATCTATCAATCAATGGCTGATAAGACCAGGTTCACAAGAGCAGTAGTGCTAAGGTATTTCAAGTTTGGTTTTAGTGATTAAAAACCATGATCAATATTCTCATGGTTTCTTGATTCTATTGTCTTGCAGTTTTCTTCTGTGTTTTGTTCTGTATGCTAGTTCTGCCGTCATGGGGTTTCTTATGTTTGGTGAAAGAACTAAATCACAGATTACTTTGAATTTACCGCCACAATTAGTCGCTTCTAAGATCGCGTTATGGACAACAGTATGTTGTTGAAATGTTTCAGTCTCGTATTTTATTTGACTTTGGTCTTTGTACTAATTTTTTGGTTGTGTTTTACAGGTTATCAATCCACTCAGCAAATATCCTTTCTGGGAATCTATTACTTTCCTTCAAATCATATCATAATGTTATGTATAGTCCACTATTTGTTTTTCCTTAGCTGAAAATCAAGTATGCTTTGGTGATGAATCCATTGGCTAGAAGCATTGAGGAGTTGTTGCCTACTACATTGTCTAAAAGTTGTTGGTGCTTTCTTTTCATAAGAATAGTGCTTGTGTTGTCTAATCTTTAAGTCGCGTTTCTCGTTCCATTCTTCGGTGGGTGGTATAAATACGAAGTTCGATCTTGCACATATATACGAGTGTTCATTCTAACTTAAGATTGACTGTTTCTTTAATTGCAGGAACTGTGATGTCTTTAATCGGTTCTCTCTTCAGTGTTCTTATGGTAACAATAATCACTACAGAACTTAGTTGTTTTCATAGTGGCTAGACGGATTGTACTAGTTTTTCGACACATATCTTCTCGATTTGGATTGATTCAGGCTGTAGTGATGCCGGCTTTATGCTTTTTGAAGATCATGGGGAGGAAGAATGCCTCGTCGATGCAGGTATTCAATCGCACACCCTTATTTAGGGTACTCAATAGGAGCGAAACCTATAAAACTAATCATTTTGTTTCGACATCGTGATTTTTCATGGTATGAGCTAGTGTAGGTGAAACGACAATAAATTTGGTCTCGTTTATGTTGTTTGTGTGCTCCCATTGTTTCCTAACACGATTTTGCTTGACAGATTGTGCTGAGCAGTGGTATTGTTGTGTTGGGAATTGTTTGTGCAATTATTGGAACATACAACTCATTGTTAGATCTAGTAAACCAATATTAGTTCTTCCAATTCTTGAATCTTGTATACAATTTTCAGCTTGGTTGAACGACACTTTCTTCAAGCTGAGATATATACAAACAATAGTTGTGAAATCTAGAAAGTGAGAAATTTCAATGGCTAGTTTGATTTTTGATTGGAATTTGATGAAAAGTCATAGTTATTAATCTCTTGCCCATTTATTATATCGTGTTTTATTTTATTGGTTGATGATTAAAAATATTGAATAACATTGTTACTACATTTGAGATGTATATTGATAAAAAAAATAAAAAATACAAGTATTGCAATATATGAGTTAGATTTTCCCTTCTCTTTTGTTATTTTATTTTATCTATTTTTAAAATAAGAAGCATATGGTTGAGATTAATAAAACCTAAGTTCGTTCAAAACTTGTGGGCGACAAATTCTATGTTGGATTTTTGTTGAATTAAGAAACCATGTCATAAAATGGTTCACTACAAAACAAATATATGAAATCTTGTTGTTTATATAATTTAATCATGCTTTGTAATTTCAGAAGTTTAAAGAGCTACTATTTAATCATTATTTTTTAATCTATGCAATTTTATATAAAGTTTAATTTTTTGCAATTCGATTCATATATCTAATAATCTTTAATGATTTTTTTATTGACTTGATAAGCGAAACTGTCATAAATTATACACACATTTGACGATATAAATACTTTAACACCCCTTTAATAAAGTTGGTCATCAAATATGATGATTATGGTAGTCAAATCAACATATAAATCACGCAAATAGGTTATAAATATATCAAATCATAAATCTTATGAACTTCGTATAAAATAAAATAAAAAGGTTAAATTACAAAAAAATTAAACTTTATGTATAAAATTACAAATATTTAACAATCGTGATGAAATTGTAAAAAAAAAAAAAAAAAAGTGATAGTTCATGTATATATTTTTTAATTAACCATAACATAAAATATTTAATCTCAAGTCACAACTCTTCCCTTCTTCCATGTTAATGTTATAGAATCCAAAACTAAATCATTGTAATTTCTTAAAAAAAAAAAAAAAAAAAAAAGGTCAAAAAAAATAAAATAAATAAATAAATAAATAAATATATATATATATATATATATATATATATATATATATATATATATATATTAACCGACTTTTCTTGAATTGGGATGCACCAAGATTGACTGAGGACTAAAAATTTTCTCCCCAAAATATGCTCCTATTCCTTCGCTGCCCTTCCACCATTAACATACGCTATAAAGAATTTATTTTTCCGAAACCCTTATGAAAAAATCGCGAAAATATTTGGAATTTTTTTGGAGAAAAATGAGTGAAAAAAGAGGAGTAATGAAGATATTTTAGAAACAGGTTTGAGTAATGATTCATTGCTTCGTTGTCATCAATCGAAGGGGCAGCTAGATACACAATTACAACAGGGAGGTTCAGATTTAGGTATTTGTTCAGAGAATTTTTTTTTTTCGATTTTAGATTAAATGTCTGAATTGGTGGCTCGAACTGGTCGGCATCAGCAGCGATACGAGGATGGGTGCCGTCTCATTGCTGGGTATTTTTCAGTTGATTTATTTCTTTTTCATTATCTTACTTTCTCTCTCTAGTTTCTGCAGTTATGTATGTATATGTGTCTATATTTGTAAATTGTATGTACGTGCATGCTTTTTTGTGATGGGTGATTGCATTTGTTTGCATGAGGAAATGTGTTCATTGTTGATTGGGATAATGTGTAGATGTTGGATTTGGTTTTTTGGTGTGGTTTGAGATTTTTACTTGCAACTTGGTTTGATAGAGGAAACGTGAAAGTGTTGGATTTGGATAGTTGTTGATTTGATTTTGTGGAAAGTTGCGGCTTTTGGGTTTTGCTTGATATGGGAAATTTTGGCTTAATTTAATTTTGTACAAGGTTGTTTAAGTGTTGGGTTTTTTATTGGTGATGATGTGGAAGAAATTCAAGTTAGATCAGAGCTTGAGATTCGTTCTCAAACGTTTCTGTAGTTCTTACTGGTGTTTTCATCACTCAGTTTTCTTTCAGCATTTGGTTTTATGGTACTTGTTTATGGGATTTTTAGAGATGCATCACATCTACAATACTTGCACTTTGATATAGACTCTATTCGGGTTTCTTGCAACTAAGGTTTCTGTTCTGTTTTCCAAGGGAAAATGCACATAGGATGGTTAGTCCAAAGTATCGATTTTAGGTTTCATACAGATCGGTGTGTTTCCAGCTGGTTACTGGTCCAGTTAATATCGATGTATAGTTTTATTTGTACAGTAGACAGTTTATAGTTCTTTCAACTGTGGAAATCTTTAGGTTGAAAGCGGATGTCTTTCTCCTCACTTGAATGTTTATAGGAAATTAGGGCCTCTAATTTTCACGAAGGTTGCTGCTTTATATGCATTCTTACATTAAATTTCTGTTTCTTCCACTATAATGGACTACTTTTCTCTCGTGTTGGTTTTACTTTTGACATTTATGAATCTCCCCTGCATCTATATGTGTCTTTCCTGAATTGGAATCACATGTGTGCTTTGGAATTGTACAAGAAGCAAAATGTTCTTGAGATTTTTATTTGAGGCCGTAGTCTGACTTTGGTCCTGAGAAGTTAATTAGGAAAAACATGCATGATATTGTGTTTTACTGATCAGCGAAGTCATTTTCCAGGTGTATCCCCTTCAGATATAGGACTGTGAAAGAAGACGGTGATGACACATCCGAGAAAATAGTTGAGGTATTAATGATCAACTCAACTGGTGGACCTGGCCTTCTATTTCCAAAGGTCAGAATTGTGGGCATAGGTCCCTTGAAGCAGATTGCATAAAGCATTTTTGAGTCCTGTGTTCTTCTTTTGTGGGTTTTACAATGTTCTTTAATTGCCGACAATATTACATTGGAGTTAGGACTCATGCTTACCATTTTATAGAAGCCTTGCAAATTCTTTAAACTAGATTATTGTTGGGTTATTATATGCTCACTCCCTATGATGCTTCTAGGTTGGTATTTCCTTTCCACTGTTTTCTTGGCTCGGTTAAAGAACTTGGTCAGCTCAACTAGATTAGCATCGGAGAGAAAATTGTTGTTTTCCTTTACAAACATCATTTGGGTTTGAAGGTCATTCAGATTAGATTGTAGGATTTAGTGTTGAATGGGGAAATATGGATGCTAACAATGTGTTCAGATTAATACTTGACATGATTCTCTTGAATTGTAGTTGTGGTAGCTGTTCTCTAGAACTCTGGTTAACTAAAATGTCGCACTTAGAACAGGCAACCCATTCGATGTTCTTAAACTTGGAACAACCCTCAAAAGTTTGGAATAATTTTCATATTTCACATGTACATTGATTTTGGATTTTGGATTTTTCTGGAAGGCTTTAGTATGCATGGTATTGAAATTTTGTTATAGGTAACACAGATCATATGGTGCAGTTTTGAATAAGAAGTCTTGGTTTCAATATTACTTGTTTTTATGTAGGTATCCAGTTAACTTTACAAATTTGTTTTATTATTTATGATAAATAGTTCTTGATATGCGTAATTATATGTGAGATTAATTTACAACAGGTCTTCTTTTTAATGGACCTAAAACAAGCTTTGGTTAATAGTCCGGATATATTCCTTTCCTTTCCTAAGCTCTAATGAAATTTCGGACTTTCTTCATTGTTGAAGGAAAAATATTTCCGACCATATATTTTCCTAGTATCATGAAATGACGACAACAATGAACTAAAGCCTTTCCCCACTATGTGGGGTTGGCTATATGGATTGTATATTGCCATCCTGCTTATATTGCTCCTTGGAAGCCTTTCACAAATGATTAACATAATGCAACACTTTTACATTATGCCAAAGCAAGTCTTTAGTAGACATTATATCAACAACTTCCCGTTTTCCCATTTCCATAGGGTGGATGGGAGAATGACGAAACAGCCGAGGAGGCAGCAGAGAGAGAAGCCATGGAAGAGGCTGGAGTTCGAGGCGATCTAGTGGTAAAACATAACATCTATTCATTCTCATTTATTTCTTGGATATGCTTTTGATTGCTTGATTCAAAACTCGTGTTTTCTTGAATCAGCATTTCCTTGGATGCTATTCGTTCAAGAGCAAAACACTCCAGGACGAGTGCAGTCCAGAAGGGCTATGTCGAGCTGCTATGTACGCTCTGAACGTGAAGGAGGAGCTGGAATCGTGGCCAGAAAAAAGCCACCGGAAAAGAAGTTGGCTGACTATTCCGGAAGCGATCGAGTGTTGCAGGCACGCGTGGATGCGAGAGGCGCTCGAAAAAGGGTTCTTGACGTGGTATGCTGATGGTATGATCCACACCTTGCCATGAAAGGGTTTCCCTAATAATTCATCAAGTTAGCATTGGATTTTTTCTTGTTAGAACTTTGTCTAGTTATGATATTATAATCTTTAAGCTGATTCTTGGTGTTTCTCTCTGATTTTCCTTTGGAGAAAATGAGAGTTATAATGCAAATAGTTTATGTGGTTTTTGGTGTTTGAATGTTTTGATAACACTTTTTTTTTTTTTTTTTCTGGGTTCTTTAAACTCTGCAGAACAAACTATTTCAAAGGAAATGGGATGAGATGAACATTTTTTGTCTTTATTTATTACTTAATATTTTGGTATTTTTCTCGAGTTATTTATATTGTTTTATTCAAGAATTGATTTTAATTGCAACTGACTTGTGGAAAGTAAAAAACTATGTGTGATTTGATTCCCTTTATATTAGGGTTAATTTCAATTTTCAACTTGAATTATTATTATTATTATTTTCTTTTTTTTTTGCAATCTATTTTTTTTTTCTTCAAATTCATTCCTTTTTTTTTTTTTTTTTAATGCAACTTATACATATAGTTTTCACTGATTTATCACATTATACAATTTACACATTTCTGAATATTTTGGATTAAAACAAATTGTAAAGTCTATAAAAATATACCCCAACTATGATCAATCGAGTCGAATTAAATAAATTTTTTGTTTGCAAATTAATTGAGTTGAATGACTGAACTGCAGCATTTAATGTGGTGACTCAGACATGTGAGCAACAGGACAAAAAATGTGGGGTGGACCTTTTGCCCACGATGAAAGTTGATTCGAATCTACCTACTTTTATTTAATACTGTACTTTTTAATATATTTTAAGAAAATATCTCTATTTTTAGAATTAATTTGTATGTACCTAAGATGACAAAATAAAAAACAAAAAAAAACAAAAATGCAATTGAGAATATATAGGTTGGATTAATACTGTACTTTTTAATATATTTTAAGAAAATATCTCTATTTTTAGAATTAATTTGTATGTACCTAAGATGACAAAATTTAAAAAAAAAAAACAAAAATGCAATTGAGAATATATAGGTTGGATTAATACTGTACTTTTTAATATATTTTAAGAAAATATCTCTATTTTTAGAATTAATTTGTATGTACCTAAGATGACAAAATTTAAAATATGTACCTAAGATGACAAAATTAAAAAAAAAAAAAAAAACAAAAATGCAATTGAGAATATATAGGTTGGAGCTCATGTTGAAAAAGGTTTGAATTTTAGTAATGTCGACAGAAAATCTATTTCAAGAAAATCAAGGGAATGCCAAACTATTGTGGAAATTAATCATTAAGCCAAAGTCAATAATTTAATTTTCAATTTTACATGTCTTTATCTTGACTAAATTTCAGTTGTGACTTGTGAAAAGATGTCGAAATTAATTATGCTAATTATAATAATTAATAAGTACTCGAAAAAAGAGGATATAGTTTATAGATTTGAATAAGATCGTGTGTGTGTGTGTATATATATCTAAATATTTTCTATTTCTACGTTGAAATTAATAGGGCTATACGTTGTTCTTTAAAAATTTCTGCAGGTTTTTGTCCCTAATAAAAATTATTATAATTGTAGTAGTTATTATTATATATTACTTCTTTACTATTATTACTTCTAAATTAATTATTCCAAATTTCACCTACTTAATTAATGTTAAGAGAAGATACACCAATATATTTAACTAGCTAGGCTCTAATGTCAACCTCAATAATTTTTAAAATTTTAGGCTTTTCAATTACGTAGTGGTATATATATATATACCATAACTATGTTATAATAATATTATTATTATTACATTTATAATGTGCAAGTGAAATACTACAAAAATTAAAGATCTTATAGGTTTGAGGTGATGAAAATAAGTCAGTGATAAGAGGATTTTAACAAATTAGTTAATTAACGTTTAAAGCTCTGAATTATTCTAGAACCAAAAGCTAGACCTTATATAGTTTGCATCAAATGTAATGAAATCTTTTTTTTTTCTTTTTGTTAAAATTAAGATAATCAATTAAGTTCATTTCTCAATACAATCAATTTCAATTTTGATTTCGCATGTAAGACATTTCCCATATTTTGATAATTAAGTATTCGTTTTTCAATTTTGGTCATCTATGTTTTAAACATTATATACGTTGTCACACACTTTAAACAATGAAAGAAGCTAGAGATAATATAAACGATAATTAGAAGGGTATAGAATGCTCCCTTATTAAGGATGCCATTAAAATTAACAAAAAAAAAAAAAAGAAAACCACAAAAACTGATAATTATTAAATCACAAACAAAACATATTAAAACACACACGAACTAATTGCTTTTGATTATTACATTGCATCAAGGCTTTTGAAAACATCAACAAACCCCTGGAAATTCTCTATCATCTGATCTGGACAAAAAAAGACTTCATCGTACGGCCCGAATACCATCGGGTCGGGCCCTTCTTGCTCCATTTCACCATTGCTAGGGTTTCCTATAGTTTCCTCTATTGCATGATCACTCACATCCTTCTTCACCGCCACTCTCGCCGCCTCTCGGCCACCATCATCCGCCGCGAAACCAGCCATGTCAGCATCTTGTCCGGTGAGCTCTTGCACGAGGCCCCGGAATTCCGAAGCAGCAACGTTGAACTTCATAGGGTTTGTTATGTACACAACCCTAAGTGGCTCTTTTTTCTTGCTTTTTTGCTGTTTATTTGCGCTTTTCTGCTTCACAGCCACTATTTTTTCCATCTTTATTACAAAAAATAAAAAAAGGTTTTTTTTTTTTGGAAGAGAATTGAAAGTGAATCGGAGAAGAAGAAGTGAGATTTGTATATTGTATTGAGAAAGGTAGAATGGATTAGAAACCATTGAAAGGAGAAAGCGATGGCTCATGTATGAAAAAGACTTTTATTTATTTATTTATTCTATGATTTTAGGGTATATATATATTATATTCCAGTCTCCATTGATTTTTTATGATAATATGGATTTACATATTTAACATGCAGTAATGGTGTGGAAAAATATATGAAATATTACATATTAGATTGTCTGTGATGAGATATGAAAAGGTGAGCAAAAAAAATGTAATTTTATGAAAAATCTATTGTCAAATTATATGTAGTTTGATAACAATATACAAATAGAATAGAACATGAAAATTTGAAAAGATGATCACATTTGGAAATCAAGTTAGGTGTATCAATAATATTCATGGTTTATTAATGAGTTATAGATTGCTTAAAAGAGTTGTTTTGCATTGATGTATGCATATTTATGCAATAATGATGATATAACATATATTAATATAAAATATAGCACTGCTCTTTTCATTCCAAATATAAATTATGCTTCTTAATCTATGATAAAAACAAAGATGGTATTATATATTTTTAAATTAAAAAAGTTATTATCCCTAGTTTTTCAATATTGCCTGTATATTTTTTTTCTTACACTGAATGTTTTAATATCTTCAAAAAATGAGTACTGAGAAAACACACACACAAAAAAAGAATTTATAATAATATAATAACTAGACTTAAAAAAAGGAGAAATGCATTATAAAAGGTAGTGTATTATTGTGCAATTCTGAACCCCTAAAATAGGAAAGAGAGACAACTAACGTGGATTCCCCAAAATGGTGAGACAACCATTTAAGACGAATATCCTCATTTGCTTCTGCTATTGGACGTGGGAGACACGCGCTATCCGCGAGGCATGGCCCGTAGCCCCTACTTCATTGCCTGCTTTACCTCTCGCCACGTGGCACTCATCGGAGGGATGAATCATATGATGGTGACGTCATCAGAACCGGATCGATTACGTCATCACTTTAAGAACGTGGCTTAGCTTTGGCCACGTAGACTCACGAGAATAATTATTTAGATTTTTTTTTATGTTTTGGGAACTAGTAAATATTTTGTAAAAGAATATCAACACTTCTATTTTTAAAAAGTAAAAATAAGAAGAAAAGAACATTTCTTTCTACTCTTTAAACTTTTGTTCTAATTAATTTTTGCTATTCATCAACAAAACAAAGGCAGAAGGTACAGAGTGAAAAAAAAAAAAAAAAAAAAGTATAAAGGGAAAACGGTAGAAAATTAAGTATATGAGCCAAAAATATATAAAAATAAAATTGTAGGTAGAAAAAAAAATTACTGCTTATCACAAACCCCCACCAAAAAAAAAATGTTTAAGAGGGAAAATATATATTTTATCTTTAATTTCACTTATTATCCTTTTAAATTTTCACATACTGTGTGAAAAATAAACAGTGAAATAGTAGAAGCATTAGACCAAAATGAATATATACAATAGTCATCTTCCTTATTTTCTTGAATTTATTAAAAAAACAAAAATGTTTGCCAATCAAATACTAAAACAGCATTGTATTAAACATGCAAGAAAAGGAGTGCCCATTTTCAGCAAAGTATAGCAAAAGATCATACAAAGAATTGAATCCCAGAATCTCTGCAGAATAAAATTCGAAATACAGTCTACATAACAGCAGAGAAAAATGAAGAAATATGGATAGATGCCTAAAATGTAGTATGTATAAGAGAATCTGTGGAGCGATCAAAATGCTCGAGACTAACGAAAGGTATAAGAAAATCTTGCTACCTTTCGATCCATCAGCACCATGAGAGAGTTCTAGAGGTGATGGAAGGCTATATGACCGACCCGCCTGCTAGCGTTCATACTATATGTATGTACAAATGTGACGAGGATCCACTAATGCTCATGCTTTATGCGTGCCTTCAATATTCCGGGCAGAGGGGATGAGTTGGGCGGCCTGCCCGGGATGTTTGAACGAGGCTGGTACGTTGCCGGCATGCTTGAGCTCTCGCCTCTATCAGCATGTGAAGGGCCTTCGATTTGTGGTTTGTCACAGAATTTCATTGCCTTGAGAACGTAATTGTCATCATGTAGCTCAAATGGGGTGCTGAGATTAGGAAGAAAAACGGGTTAAGAGAGATGGGATATATATCGCGTTTTCTTAGATGGTCGTTTGTGTATTGCTTACCTGTTGAAATCGAAATGCACGAGCTGCATGTCTTCTGATATTTCCACCTCGACTGTGGCATGAGGACGAGTCTACAGGTTACAAATTAGTTAACAAGAAGCGTTAGATTACTTCAAAAACATAATCTATCAACCAAAGGTCGAACTTACAAACACTTTGAAGCAATGGCGCCTTAAAATTTACGAATATGAGTTACACTGGATATTGATTGAATGACTTTAATGATCGTTCGTGGATTTAACTACTCAAAGATCAAGCTCATGGATATAAATAATACTCAACATGCAACGGAATTTACTATTATACTTTATAAGGGTGTTCATGTTCTGCTTCGTGTTTGGAACCTGAAGCAATAAATATCACACTAACACCAAGAGAAAAGTCAATTCAAGAAGGCCGTAAATTTTTACTTTGTGGCGAGAAGCAAACATGCATCTTTACAAATATCGAGAACTAATTTCTGTTGTCCCTAATAGAAAAATTCGTATGAAAATCCTTCACAATACCACTCAGATATACCTGGACCAATATGAAAGGCAATGCAACTCCACCACTTGGAGCATTTCCTGAACCGTAGAGTTGCTTATTGCGCTGTATAAGGTTTTCAAGACCAACATACTGCAGATTGGGTAAATCAAACGATCAAATAATAGATCAACTTCTAGCCAAACTAAGAAATGCAGAATTTCTTCTCACAACTACTTACTTGATCCTCGAGCTCTTGCAGATATGCTGTTTTCTTTTCAATTCGATTGCGAAGTCCAAGACGTTCGTTCTGCAATTAATTATTCGTAAAGTAGAATGGATTACTGATGTAGATCAATTACAATTGGCAGAATAAGAATTACTTTTCTCGAGACATATATAAAGAGTGTGGAGACGGAAAAATAAGGCATAATTAAGGAACAGAATCCTAACCTTCAGTTCTTCAATGTCATCCAAACTAGTCCGAGGTAGGCCCTTCCACTGTATCTCCTTTTTATCTTTTGAGATTATATCCATAGCCATCAGCACATTCAGAGCATCGTATACCCTCCGACGTATATTTTTCTCATCGTATTGTTGCTGTTATTTATATGGCACAACATTAGTATTCGAATATTAGGTTAGGCAAACACTATACACAAAAGAAATCATAATTCGGACTGCAAGATACCTGGTCCGGAGATGAAAGACTATTGCTAGGATCAGTAAATTCAGCAACAAGCTCATCAGCCACCTGGAAAGACATTATATGTTGCATTTACATGATAAACATTAAAGGAGCAAAAACAGTATTAATACCAAAAAAACTAATAATACAATATCAAAATCTGGAGAAAATATTAAGATGTAAATGTAAAACAGTCATGCATTGCATATTAACATGGCTCAACCTGTTTTTGTTTCAGAAACCAGATGCATTACAACATACAAAATATGACAAGACACTTTTACAATCATTTTCACACACACACACCCGGAACCCACACACAAAAGGAAAGGGAAAAAAGGAAAATAATTTCAAACATATCCAGGAGATTTTAATGATTTACTCTTTGCAGAAAACAAGTCAATTAAAAACAAATAAATGAGAACTTCTCAGAACTCGCCGACTACTAGGAAATGGGTTTTAGTTAGAGATGAAAGTCAACACAAGATCCACAATAGAAGAACTTATATAATATCCAGAAATGTTTATAAGACTAGAACCTAGTAACAACTGGTAATTGAAGAACAAGAATTTAGTAGCATCAGCAATAAGCAGAGACATAAAGACTTTTGTTTATGTGGAAAAGAACCAAATAAACAAGTAAATAAACACTTACAAATGAGCCTCTAAATCAACAAAAAACAGAATGTCTTCATGCAGCCAAGTTAACTATGGTTACTAATATATAGCAGGTATGCTAAAATTTGCAACAATAATGATCTTATAACAAAAGATTGAACAGTAAAAGTCTGACCTCATTATACGTGGTTCTCCCTTTGCTTTCTACTTTCTCACACACTGTCCACAAGAACAACATAAAGTTAATACTATGTATCTCATACTAAGTTTACTGCAATTATAACACATGGTTTTTGTTTTCATTTCCTACGAAATCCAGCGAAGTTGCGTAACAGGCCCTTGAATTTTCAAAATTTAGCCATCCCCCCCTTCCAAGACCACTCTACTAGATGGTCCACTTTGGAAGCACAAAGTAGTGAAGATATCATAGAATTTTCTACAGAGTTAAACACAACCAAAACAGAACTACTAATGTATATTGAATCGCACCATTAACAGGTTTTTCTAACCATACTAGCCAAGAAGTTTAATATAGCATATATCAATAGGAAAAACACAAAATAAGGAAAGATAAAAACAAAAACCTTTCATGCTAAACTGACGAAGCCCTCGACCACTCTTATCACCTCCAACTGCACGTTGACCTCTCTTTTTCTTCTTGTTCCTGTTCAGATTATATAGTTAATTACAATTGCAGAGAGCAAAGAGGAATACAAGAGTAGGCCTTTTTACATTTGTGTTCTGGATATTTGAAGACATGTATCATTGTCAATGAAAGAAGCACATCACAACACCTTTGATCAGTAAAACACAAACTTAAATGGCACAAGATACAAATCATTTCCCTGTCTTATAAAAAGTTTGTTCTTTGTTAACAGCATAACAAATTGCAGCTCCTTTACATAATTTACACACTACATTGCCATGGGATAACACCAAAAATGAATTAAGTTTCTCTCCCTCAATACATCCCTATCTTACATACTACTTTTAAGTTAAGCCACAGTCCATTATATACATATATATATATATATATATATATATATATATATATATATATATATATATATATATATTTCAAACCTCAGCTCTTAATTCTTATTGCTCTATTCATCAGGTATTAGTTTGGTCATCCTCACTACCATGACTTGACCTTCAACAAACCATATAAAATTAAGCCATTGACAAATCAGAAAGTTCCATGGGAAGTCTACTAAGCAATCAATACAATTCATGTTAGATAAGCAAAAGGAATATCAGAGATAATCGAAGTATACACCAAAAACAAAAGGAAAGACTCGAAGGCTCACCCAGCAGTGCCCTGAGACCCTGCATCATCCCCTTGGATATCAAGATTGTTCATTCGCAACAATGTGCTGTCACTGGTTGTAGCTGCCACAGCAGCCTCACTCCGGCTGGAGGGGGACCCCACACTGCCGCTAGTCGACATGGATTGACCAGAGACAGTGGTGCCCCATGACCTGGTGGCTCCTCCAAAACCACCGCCACCACCTTTAGAAATCGTTAACGAGTTCTTATTCCCATCTTCGTGATTACTGCTGTTATTATTGCTATGATTCCCCATTTCCACAGAAAATCACATCAAAGTCACACCTACACAGCCAATCACAACTTCAGTAAATATCGAGAAAAAAAAATGCAATAAATAACTCTAAGGTTGGAGTTTAAGATACCTAAACCAGAATTGAGCATAAATAACTGTTAATTATCAAAAGAACCACAAAAAAGCTTGCAAATTTCAAGAGAAACCCAGCAAAAAACGGGTCAAAACAGGTAGAATCCGTGCATGAATTTCTGCGAATAAAAAATTTCTTGCCCAGAAAAAAAACCCACAAAAAACACAACACATAAACGAATTCCAGAAAAACCCCAAGTCAACACCAACGCAGGTACGAAAAGTCTTTACCAGAGGAACCGGATTCGCGGCGTGTGTAG